>CM057453.1:633847500-636347500 GCA_016271365.2 Neoceratodus forsteri
GGTCCAAAAAGGCGCCGAAGTCCAAACTACATCTCCCAGAGTCACTGCCCATACAATCCTCTTGTGGCTGGCTCAGATTACGAGTCCAAGTTCTGATTCGTCCAAGGCACCATTTTAGAGCTACCTTAACCCACACTGATTGGTCCAGTTCAGCAGTTCAAAACTAGAATGGGAACTAGGCAAACACAGTTCTGACTGCAAGAAAGCAGGTTAGACAAACTGTATTTTCATTATTACTCTAAATGATTTCTGGCAAACAGTTACATCTTTCAGATAGGTTCCCTTTGCACTCCTAGTGACTGCAAAAATGGAGTGAATTGGCAGCAGCTCGAGTGGTACTCAAGTAGAGAAACACACAGTCCCCCCATACAAACTAATTATGTCTGCAAGCAGACAGGTATTAAAGAGACAGTACCAGAGGCTCTAAAAACACTCACAGATAAATGGCTTAAACGCCAAACACCATTCAGGCTTGGAGCATTCAAGCAAGCTCCTGGAAGTCTTTTGGGAACCCCCATTTGCAGGGGGGTTACACCCTTCCTGGCCTGGGAAAGCTTGGCGGCGTCAGCGTCAACAAGTACCATAAGTTTCAACTGCAACCATATACATTTGCATTAGGCTCACACATTTAATCATCAGTCAATATATCATTTTACCAAGAACACATTTCTGAAACATTGTAGTACGTCACTCTTTACACAGTATTACACACACATTGTACCATAACTCAAGTTATTACCTCTTGTACATGAAACCTGAAGAGAGGGGGCCCTTCCCTATCAGTTATCTTGGGGCTGGATGGGGCAAGGGCACCATACTTAGAGGGCAACACAAGTAACTTGGAGTTAGCACTGACGCTCAGTTTGGGCAATGAGCTCAGGGACACATACACTCCTTTATGGACAACATTGAGAGGCAAGTCCACAGGCCTCCCAAGGGAATCATAACTGAGGTGCACCAAAGGCTTTACAGCTCGACCAGTCTTTCTAGGGGGAACTGTTACAGTCTCTGCACTCTGAGCCTCATTTTCAGCATTGTCCTCACTTGTCAGGGAATCTCCATGGGGGTAGAGAGGCTAGAACTTGGGGCACTTTCAGCTCCAGGAGTTACAGTTTCTGAGTCCACAACATTTGGCTCGCATGGAGTGCTTTCGGACACTGGCAGTGGACTGTCAGGGCACTCAAAATACTCTTCTTGTTCTGGTATATCACCAGTCTGCCCCAATCCATCATTTTCCTCCCCTGAAAGCTCAAACAGTTCAACCATGCACAATGATTCTATTTCATCTGATCTGATACTTTGCACTTCACTTTCTGGGAGCATTGGCTCCAGGGACAAAGCTGGGGGCTTAGACAGTCCAGAAGGCCCAGCTTCGTCTTCAGTATTGACTAGAGGATTGCCCCGAAACAATTGACTCAATTCGTAAGAAGGATAGTATTCAAAGTCACTCTCACTTTCTTCTGATATGGACTGACAGTCATGCTCAACTGGGACTTGTGGAGGGGCACACTTTAACTCTGCTTCTGTAGGTACAGACTTTCTTGATCTTTTCTTAGCAGCAGCTCTAGTCACTGGTCCAGAGAGGGCATCTTCTGGGGGCTCAGACTCAATCAAGATTTGTCCAATGAGCAGTAAATGATTTCTATGCATTGTTTTTACATCTTTTGAATTATTCTCAGGCCTTACTTTGTACACTGGCAGATCATCTAGTTTGCCCACTACAATGTGAGGAGATGGTGCCATCTGTCAGCAATCTTGTGTTTGCCATGCAGTCCCAGATTTCTTAGCAATACCCGATCTCCTCCTGGAGTTCCTGTGCTTTCACCTTTTTATCATACCTTTCTTTGTTGGCCAGATTTCTTTTGGCAGCCATGGTTTGAGCCAGTTGGTGCATGAGTTAGCTGGGCCTTTAACTTTTGCACATACTGTAAATAGTTGTCAGCCTGAACCCCTTCAGGAGAGACCCCAAAACACACATCTACTGGTAGTTGAGCTTCTCTTCCAAACATCAGCGGTAAGGAGAACCCAGTGGCATCACTTTTGGTGCAGTTATAAGCATGTACCAGGGTGCTAATTTGTTGGCTCCATCTAGGCTTGTCCTTTGGGTGCAGGGTGCCTAGCATATCTAAGCAAAATCTGTTGAAATGTTCAGGCTGTGGGTCCCCTGGGGGTGGTAAGGAGTGGTTCTGGACTTTCGCACTCTCCACAGAGAAAGCATCTCTTTGATCAGACGACTCTCAAAGTTCTCCCTTGATCAGAATGGATTCTTTGTGGAGCCCATAGTGAACAAAAAGTTTTCTACAAGTACTTTGGCCACAGTGGATGCTTTCTGGTCTTTGGTGGGGAAAGCTTGGGCATATCTCGTGAAATGGTCAGTGACCACCAGCACATTACTGATATTTCTTTGATCTGACTCCAAACTCAGAAAATCAATACAGACCAGCACCATGGGTGCACTGGTGGTGATGTTAACAAGGGGGGAAGCCCTCTGGGGCAAAGCTTTCCTCTGTAAGCAGCGACTACAAGTTCAAATGTGTTGCTCCACATCAGCCCCCATCTTAGGCCAATAGAATCTGGATCTCACCAAGTCAAGTGTTCTGTCTATACCAAGGTGCCCCATGTGGTTGTGCAAGGACCTCAATACTGAGTCTCGAAAGGCAGTGGGCAGCACTAGTTGTTGTTTACTTGTCCCCCTCTGTCTACTGTTTCTCTGTATAACAGTTTATTGATCAGTTTCAACTTAGGACCTTCTTTGTATAACAGTGCAGTTCTCAAATCAGTGGAGCGTAATTTGGACACATCTTTTCCTGCACAGAGGGCTTCTAAAGCTGATTTGATCATGGGATCGCGGGACTGAGCCTGACGAATACTGTCATTGTCCAGCTGAGGCAGTGCACCAATGTCTATTGCAGAAAAGTGGCAATAAGCAGCAGGTATGCAATTCTCAGAGGGTCCCAAGCAATCCACCATGCAGTCCACTGCGTCCGTGCATTTGTTCCTCCCTGTCAAACTTCCCGCAGAGTGCCGAATGTCAGGTTCTGCCAATCTGACCCAATCATTCTGGGAACAGTCCTCCGGAGAGACATCAGCATCTATGTGGTTCAGACCTGCTCGGTATTTTGGGAAACATAGTCGTATGTAGATAATGCAAAAAGCCACCTATGGCCAGTGGCATCAACTAGCTGAGGTCTGCACATAGGTCAAAGGATTATTGTCAGTTTTTACTAGTATTTTAGCCCCATACAAGTACTCATGGAATTGGTCAACAATAGCCCACTTCAAAGCTAGGAACTCTAACTTATGTACAGGATAGTTCTTTTCTGATGGGGTCAGGCTTCTACTGGCAAAGGACACTGGTCTCAGGCCATTCTCGTGCTCTTGGTACAACATAGCCCCCAACCCTTGCAAGTTAGCATCAGTGTGCAGGACGTAAGGTTTTCTTGGATCAGCATAGGCCAGCACTGGAGCATGGGTAAGTTGATATATGATCTCATGAAAAGCAGTCTCACAATCAGGAGTCCAGCAGTCCCCAAATACTTCACTCGGACGAAAATACACTCTTTCAGTCTTGAGGGACGCTGACTTTGGTATTTTTGTGGGTTGGGGATACCCTGAGTAAGGTTAAGTAAAGGGCGGATCCTCTTGAATAGTCCTTGATGAAACCTGATAATAACCACAGAATCCCAGGAATCTTTTGCAGTTCTTTTAGATTTTTGGGCTGTGGCCAGGTGGTCAAGGCCTCAACTTTACTTGGGTCGGTCTCTATTCCTCAGTGGATACTATGTGTCCCACATACTTTGATGTTTGAAAGTTTAATTGACATGTATCAATGGACAGTTTAAGGCCAAAGTCCTCCAGTCGGTCCAATACCTTAAATAATCTGCTCTCATGTTCCTCCAGTGAGCTGCCAAACACAATAACATCATCTAGGTATACCAGGCACTCTAGTAAGTTCATGTCCCCCACTGCACACTCCATCAATCGTTGAAAAGTGGCTGGGCACCTGAAATCCCTTGAGGCATCCTCATGAATTGATAGAAGCCAAGCGGACAGATAAAGGCTGTCTTCTAACGGTCCTTTGTGGCCATCGGGATCTGGTAGTACCCACTGCGGAGATCCAATTTGCTCCCGTTTAGGCAGTCCAAAGCATCCTGAATGCGGGGCATTGTGTACTGATCAGGGATAGTCCACCAGTTTAAGGTGCGATAATCCACGCACATCCTTACTGTCCCATTCTTTTTCCTCACTGCCACAATGTGGGAAGCATAACGGCTTCTGGATTCTTGTATTACACCAGCAGCTAACATCTCTTGCAGATGCCATCTCACATCATCTATGTCAGCAGGTGCCAGGCGTCGAGACCTCTCACGAAATGGTCTTTCGTCATGCAGCCGGATATTGTACTCAGCTCCTTGCACGCATCCTACGTCCCATTCCTTTAAAGAAAACACCTGGTCTCTCTGGGCAAGCTTCTCACTGATCCTCACTTTCCATTCAGCTGGCAACGGGGAGTCGCCGAAATCAAACAAGTCAGGCGTTACTCTGTCATTCTTCCTCGAACTCTTGCTGCTGGGTAGCACTGCAGTGTCTGCACAATGCACATTAGCCAGGATGCAACCTCTATTTACTCGAATGTCTCTTTCAGACACATTATGAACTTGGACCGTTACCCTTCTGGCATAAGCATGGGCTCTAGCGGGCAAAATACTAGGCTTGACCAGCAGTCCCTCTGGCAATTTTCCATCGCCTGATGCATCCAACATTAATATTTTATTCTTAACATCCTTTCTGATATGGACCTGTCCCTGCTAGGTACACTGGGCATTTGGCGCCAGGATCAGAGACTCAGGATCCTTCTTCCATACAATTCCGACTGGTTCCTCTGGTTCTATTTTTTCAGCATCTCTCTGTGCCTCATAGGCCTTCTTAATTAAAGCCGGAACTCTTAAAGCTCTACTAGTCTTTGACCCTGTTTTCATAACACAACTGTGCCAGCCTTCCGAACATATGAGCATTTGTTCCAATCAACAAAGGGACACCATCATACAGTCCAGTGGGGGACACACTAAGGCTAGGGTCTCTACTTGTTCGCCACTCCAGCCACGGAGGTGGGGAAAGACAGCCAAATTCAGATATACCGGAATAGGGGTAGGCCTTCTTACTTAACCCCATACATGCAGTCCTTCTAATGGTTGTAAGGGTACATCTGACAAATGCTTCTGATACCAATCCTGGAACATAATTGTCACTTGGGAGCCACTGTCTAATACAGCTCTTGTAGACACCCCATTCACCTTTACAGTGGTCTCCATGGAGGGACCCACTATTCTGGACCAGTCTGGAGAGGCGGTAGCGGGGGCCTGGGCAACTGACCTTGCCACAAAAGGACGTGAGTTAGCATTTTTGGTGCCCTAACTGGGATCATTTCGTACACCTCTTAACCACTGAGTTGTTCTCCGAAGCTCTCCTTGTAGCCTATATGCAACTTTGTCAGTGTCTTTTGGGGACCGGCATTCCCTTTTCATGTGCCCATCCTTCCCACAATTATAGCAAAACATACTTTCTTTAGTTTGAGCTGGCCGAGGCGCCACACTGGGAGCCAGGGCGGGGGTATTACTAACTGGAAACCTTGGTGCCATCTCTGTCTGCGGCGTGATAAGCATTTGGAGACATCTCGTCAGTTTCCCCACTTCCATGGTCAAGGAATCGAGTTTGGAGCCGTTATCAGCAGGAGATACATGGGTGGGTACCCCACCTCATAGAGATGCAGTCGATATAGGTCAGGGCCCGTACTTTGCAGGCGTGGCCTTCATAAAGGACTGTTTTTGAATTCCGGATCTCTCTCAACAGTTCGCCCCATCGTGGCATATCTTTTCCTTGTCAGAGCACTCATTGACTGCCAACCTCTGCCCCTGAACTTCACTTGATGGGTCACCCTCATCACTCGGTCTGAGCCGCAGCTATTAGTGCAGGTCCCTCCCGAGGTCGCCTTTTCTCAACTCCTCAATTTCTCTCATTAACTCATCATAGGAGGGTGGGGATTCCAGTCGATTTGCCAGGCGTAACTGAAGCAACAGCAGTTCTGAGAAGGGGCAGACTTAGGATCCTGTCCAGCCTGGTTCGGTCCAGTTCAATCGCTGGCAAACTACCCTTTCTGAGGCATTCTTGCAACAATTTTTCCAGCGAGATATACACAGACAACAACTCCTTGGTACTGTTGTGCATTTCTTACTCTCCACCATAGGTCCTCATCTGAATCTGGGCTCCCATACACATTCTCCAAGGCCTCAAGATAAGCCTGTGCAGTCGCTTCAGGGTTACTGGCCTCTTCTTAGCACAGATGGTAGCCAGGGCAGGACCTCGGAGGCTCTTACTAACCCTCTTTCGCTGGGCTCTCGAGCACTGCCATTCTAGCACTTGGGGCAACATAGTCTGTCCAGGTCTCTCAGTCATCCTCCCCTTGGGGGGTGGGAGGTGCCAGAGAAGATCCTCAACCTTCGGTAAGAGTCGTGACTAATGGCAGGTGCAGAAATAGGAGTCTGCATTGGTTCAGCCACCATTACGTGTACTGGAGTGGGAGAGGGTGTTGGGGAGGAACACCCCCAGGTGGCAAGAATAGTTTCTTCAAGTCCTCCACAGTTTTCCCTTCCCCCAGCAACCATTTAGCAAATTTCTCCTCAAAAGTTTCACATAGTGGTGGGGGCTCATTCTCCCCTGGGTCTTTACTGTCCTTAGTTATCACTCTCCAAGCAGTGAGGGCTCCCTCTGGGGTAATGGTCTGTGGCACTTTGGAGCTATCTATAGGATCCTTAAAGTCTACTAGGGCCAGGAAAGTGTGGGTGAGCAGGTTAGCATGCCGACCCACCACCACAGGGTTTTGTAAACCTTCCACCTTGGAAAGTACTCCCTCTACAGTGTCCGTATTGATACCCAGGGGGATGTCCAGGATAAGCATAGCATTTTGGGGGTCTATCTCCTCCCCAGTACACCACTCCACCAGCCGGTGCACAGCCACTTCTATCGGGGTACGCATTTATTTTTTTTTCTTAACAGTGGTTTGTAAATATGGCCACTAGAGGACACACAATCCCAGCGGTGCCTCCAAGATGTAACCCCTTGATGGCGCTATCCCAGGCACTACCCCTGCCTGATTTGCCACTAACAGGTTGAGGGGCCTGGATCCGATGGGTGCCTCCACCCAGAGGTCAGGGTTTGCAGTAGTTAAACTAACTTGGTCACAGCCCTCTGGGACACAGCAACCCCCCTTTCTTTCCGCTAGTGGCCCACACAGTATATCAGAATTACCTTCACAGTATACACTTACCCCCAGGACTGGTTCAGGCACTGGGACCCCCTGTAAAATAAGAAGCTACAGTGCAACAATAACAGTACAATACTTTAACATGGACAAATACCTCAGGCAGTATAACTTTGCTGAAACAAGCAGCTCTGATTTATTTAGGGGGATATAACAAGGACAGGGGGAAATCAGGTTAATTAGCTTATCACTTTACATCATCTACCTATGGCTCTGTGCACAGGCCTATCCCTACCAGTTACTGTCCCTGGGTACCCAAGCCCTAGTGGCTAGTCCAAACCGTGGCAGCTGGTAGGTGCCCTTTCACACAGAGAAAAGAAAAATTAGTTAAACAGTCAGCAGTACAGTAATTCCATTTGGATTCAATGTGGCAATTCAACAGGGAGCGACCCTGAATTAGTACTCATGACCTCCAAACAAGATTGGGTCCTTCAACGTTAGCAGGGCTACTCTTGAGCTACACAAGCCTCCTCACACATTTATATGGTAAACAGTAACAAGCAAAAGTCCTTTAATGGAAGTAGGATTCACTTGAGCTACACAAGCCTCCTCACACATTTATATGGTAAACAGTAACAGGCAAAAGTCCTTTAATGGCAGCAGGATTCACTTGAGCTACACAAGCCTCCTCACACATTTATATGGTAAACAGTAACAGGCAAAAGTCCTTTAATGGCAGCAGGATTCACTTGAGCTACACAAGCCTCATCACACATTTATATGGTAAAAAGAAAGTACTATACCAGGCAGGCTGCTTCTCTATCCCGATGGCAATTACTGCACAATACCCGGGAGAACACACAGCAGATTCAGTTCCTGACAGACCGAGTGCAATTCAGCAATTTCTCCAGTCTTCTACAGGGTGAGCCTGGTTTCTACTCTTCAGATATCCTTTGATTCTCTTCACAGGATGGATTCAGTCCTAACAAGGAGTTACACAAGCTGCAGACCGGAACTCGGAGCCTTACACACGTTTCCCGACTAAAACTGCACACTGGAAAAGCACAGGGCTCCTTCCCTCTTCACTGCCAGAGCTCAACTGAAACTCCAGTAGACAAAACCGGGCACTTCCTTTGAGTTCCTCCCAGTTCTTGGTGGATTTGCTGTCACTCACAATAGACTGCCCTGTTGGTCCAAAACGCTACCAAGTCCAAACTACATCTCCCAGAGTCACTGCCCATACAACCTCTTGTGGCTGGCTCAGATTACGAGTCCAAGTTCTGATTCATCCAAGGCACCATTTAGAGCTACCTTAACCCACACTGATTGGTCCAGTTCAGCAGTTCAAAACTAGAATGGGGAACTAGGCAAACACAGTTCTGACTGCAAGAAAGCAGGTTAGACAAACTGTATTTTCATTATTACTCTAAATGATTTCTGGCAAACAGTTACATCTTTCAGATAGGTTACCTTTGCACTCCTAGTGACTGCAAAAATGGAGTGAATTGGCAGCAGCTTGAGTGGTACTCAAGTAGAGAAACACACAGTCCCCCCATACAAACTAATTATGTCTGCAAGCTGACAGCTCTTAAAGAGACAGTACCAAAGGCTCTAGAAACACTCACAGATAAATGGCTTAAACGCCAAACATCATTCAGGCTTGGATCATTCAAGCAAGCTCCTGGAAGTCTTTTGGGAACCCCCATTTGCAGGGGGGTACACTTGCATGCGTTCCAGTTGCTCGTCGGATCCCACAGCTGTGGAAACTGCCCACCTCGCCTCCTTGGACTTCACTGGAGGGTTCCTTTCCTGGTTAAACAATTTCCCGTTTCCTCTTCTCCTGTCTCCCCAGTTTCAAACGTGCAAGACGGTCGTCCAGGACGTTGGGATGGAAGGTCAAGCAGAAGCTGCAGGACAAGGTGTCATGGCCAACACCGAGGCAGTAGACGCAAGTGAGTTGGGTATCGGTGCGCGAACATTTTTGGGCCGCAAGGACACCAGCGAAATCTGGGGAAAGATTTCTCTTCCATTATCGAAGATTCGAAAAGGCAATTTCTAAATCGAACGATTTTTAATTTTGGTAAAACCGAAGTTTTGAAAGCCAGGGCCTATGAAATGCGTGAGTATGAGGGAGGCAACCTGAATCTTCCAGTGGAAAGGAAGATCTGGCGTCACGGGGCGGAGCCGAGGTATATACCACCTGTGTGGGTGGGTGGGAGGAGCCAGCTTGAAGACTTCCTGTGATTCTTAAAGGGGAAAGGGACATGCCAATAAGTGTGGATGAACAACATATCCACGATCCTAGAGTAATTTTTTTCTAAAACTTTTGAAAGTGGGGCTAGGAGTGAAATAGGTCTGTAATTAAAAATAATTGATGGATTTCCACCATTTGGAATAGACCTTATAAAAGCCTTTTTCCACATGGATGGAAAACAACTAGCATGAATGGATAAATTAAACAGGGTTGTCAAAGGGACTGCCACGGAATCAATTCCAGCCTTAATCAGTCGGAAATCGATGTTATCGGAAACTAAATTTGGTCTGGGATTCAATTTTAATATATAATCCTTAACCTGGTCAGTAGTCACTTTACTAAATTGAAACATGAAAGAAGATTCAGCTCTAGGAACCGAATTATCCTGAAAAGAAAGTTGAAAGAATTTAGAATTATGAGGGTCCAAGGCAGCAGGCGTCGAAAAGGGGGGAGGTCTATAACTATCCAGGTTTCCAAAAAATTTATTAAATGCATGAGCCACCTGTTGAGATTCATACACTGTTTTTCCCTCCAAATTCAGGGCAATAAGAGTGTCCCTGGAACCCTTCCCCAAGAGATCCTTAAGGACACTCCAAGTGTGTCTCGAGTTACCTAAACATTTACTCTGGGGGGAGACAAAATATTGTCTTTTTGTTCTCCTTGTTAATGTCTTACACTGATTGCGTAGAGTTTTATATTTCTGGAGTAAAGTATTATCCCCAGAAGCCTTAAACTTCTTCCAAACTTTGTCCCTCACTCTAAAGACCTTCAACAATTCTGGGGTTATCCATTTTTGCCTATTAGCTTTAACCCTAAGCCGTCGAATGGGAGCTAGTGCTACCTTGTCACAAACAGACGCTAATAAGTTACCAAAAGCTTCTAAAAATAAGTTTACATCCATAATGGAATCCAGCCCAGTCCAGTCTTCTAATTGACAGGCCTAGATCACATTATTAGGACCAAGATTATTACAGTTCCTGTATTCCAATATGGAAGGCAAACCTTGTTTTACCTTTGCAGACCACTCACAAACAGCGGGACTATGTTCACTGACTGCATCAGGCAGAACCCCAGAAGAAACAGTTCTATCACCATAGGAAACTAACAACCAGTCGAGGACTGTTCCTTGACCTGTTTTAGGGTTTTGCCTGGTGACATCAGATATTAACTGAGAAAGGCCTACTTCCAGCAAAAGTTCCTGTGCCCCCAGCCTAAATTTAGAACCCCAGTCTTGATTAAAATCACCCATGTCTAGCCATTCGCGATTGGGGGGCAAAAGTTTATTAACTTGTATGATCGATTTCCATCCATTTTTAAAATAACCTGGTGGCACATAAATTTTGCTCAAACACAAATGCTTATGTTGCCCAAGAATAAGATCAACAGTTAACATATCACAGTTAGAATAAAAATAATCCAAATCCAGTGCTGTGATACTCAGAGCTGGCCTTAGCTAGGTGCAAACTGTGCCCCTGCACCTTGGGGTCCATACTTGTTTCTTCAGGGAAAAAAAAAATTTAAAACACTTAAAAATGCCTAAATTTTGTTGGAGATTAAAATGTTTACCAGCAAATGAAAGTGGAAGACAACTGGCTCCATTACTGTTACAAAAGAAACGTAGAAACATACAATTTGACGGCAGATAAGGACCGCTTGGCCCACCCAGTCTGCCCATTTCCCTACCTACTGGATAAGCTGCAGATCCTAGTTAACCAGCAGCCTACTTCTTCTTACCCCCACCCCCCAGAATTGCCTTATGACTGTCCCATGCATGCTTGAATTCCACCACTGATTTTGACTCCACAACCTCCTCCGGAAGGCCGTTCCATGCATCCACAACCCTCTCTGTGAAAAAATACTTCCTTAAATTACCTCTGAGCCCCCCCTCCCCATCTTCAAGTTGTGCCCTCTTGTTCTTGCACACCTCTTTTTTTGAAAGATGCTACCCTCTTGGACTTTGTTGATTCCCTTGAGGTACTTGAAAGTTTCTATCATGTCCCTCCTCTCCCTCCTTTCCTCGAGGCTATACATATTAAGCTCCTTAACTCTCTCTTCATATGTCTTCCGGTGCAGACCCTGCACCATTTTAGTTGCCCTCCTCTGGACAGCTTCCATCCTGTCTATGTCTTTGCGGAGATTGGGTCTCCAGAACTGCACACAGTACTCCAGATGGGGTCTCACCAGCTGTCTGTACAGAGGATAATAACTTCCTGTTTTCTACTGGTGATGCCTCTCCCTATGCATCCCAGTATCCCCCCAGCCCTCCTTGCTGCCCTCTCACATTGCTTGCCCACCTTTAGGTCATCTGATATGACTACCCCCAGGTCCCTTTCCATTTTTTTTGTTGTTGGTATCTCACCCCCCATTGTGTACTCTTCCCCTGGGTTTTTGTTTCCCAGGTGCATTACCTTGCACTTCTTAGCATTGAATCTAAGTTGCCATACATTTGACCATTCCTCTAACCTTGCCAAGTCCTTCTCATCCTTTCCACCCCCATGCATCAACTCTGTTGCAGATCTTAGTGTCATCTGCAAAGAGACATACTTTTCCTTCCAGTCCTTCCGCAATGTCGCTATAAAGACATTGAAGAGGACCGGTCCTAATACTGAACTCTGCGAGTCTCCACTAGTAACCCTCCTTTCTTCTGAGTGGACTCCATTTACTATTACTCTCTGTGTCCTATTCTCCAGCCAATTTTTACCCAGGCTGTCATCTTGGGACCCACTCCCAGGCTGGCTAACTTGTATATTAATCTTTGTGTGGGACTGTGTCAAATGCCTTGCTAAAAGTCTAGGTAGGCCATGTCCACAGCCCTCCCTGATCTACTACTTTGGTCACCCAGTCAAAGAAATCTATCAGATTTGTATGGCATGACCTTTCCAGCTGTGAATCCATGCTGCCTAGGGTCCTGTGCCCCTCTGGCCTCTAGATACTCGACAATTCTTTCCTTCAGAAGTGATTCCATCATTTTCCCTATCACTGAGGTTAAACTAACAGGTCTGTAGTTTCCTGCTTCTGCCTTGCTCCCACTTTTGTGAAGGGGAATCACATCTGCCCTCCTTCAGTCCTCAGGTACCATCCCATCATCCCATGATTTGTTAAAAAGGGTACTCAGTGGTGTCACTTGTTCTACCCTTAGCTCTATTAGAATCCTGGGATGAATCCCATCAGGCCCCATTGCTTTGTCCACCTTCAGTTTTAAGAGTTCTTTCAGAACCCTTTCTTCTGTAAATGGGCTGGTATCAACTTCTGTATCCAGAGTGTTACTACTGTTTGTTTTATGTACCTCCCTCTTCATTTGTAAATACTGAGCAAAAATATTTGTTTAGTATCTCTGCCTTTCACAGTCTCCTCTGCCACCCTCCTCCCTTTATTAAGCCTCACTATCCCTCCTTGGTCTTCCTTTGCTCCTGATGTACCTATAAAGGTTTTATCCCCTTCTTAACTGAGTTGGCTATCTTTTCCTCGGTTTGGGCATTTGCTGTTCTGACTGCCTTCCCAGCCTCCTTTGCTTTAACTGATACAGTTCTCTGTCCGCTCCTTCATGCATTCCTTGTACTTCCTGAATGCTTTTTTTCTCTTGAACCTTCACTGCCACTTCCTTTGAGAACCATAGTGGTTTCTTACATCGTCTTGTTTTGTTTATTTGCTTCACACAAAGGCTCGTTACCTCTGTGATGACAGTTTTATTTTTCCCCATTGTTCTTCCACCCTCCTTCCTGCCCATTTACTAGTGCATTCCTTAGGCACTCACCCATTTTCGTGAAAGTCAGCCCTCCTAAAGTCCAGTACTTTTGTCTTTGTATGGCTTGACTCTATTGCTGTGTTTATTGTGAACCATACTGTTCGATGGTCGCTAGTTCCCAGATGGCTACCCACTTCTCATCTGTGATCCTCTCCATCTCCATTTGAGAGAATCAAGTCTAATATTGCTCCCTCTCGAGTGGGCTCCAGTACTAGTTGTCTAAGGCATGCCCCCTGTAGGGCATCTAGAATAACTGCACTCTTCGAAGTGGCAGCTGCAACTGCACTCCAGTTAACATCTGGGATATTGAGATCACCCATCAGCAATATCTCCCCTTTTTCTGCCATTCTAAGTATACTTTCTATCATTTTCCCTGTCCTTTTCCTCCCCCTGAGAAGGGGGTCTGTATACAACCCCTGTGCGTATTGTGGTGCCATTGCCTGTCTCCAAATTTACCCACAGTGCTTCTTCTCCTCCCTGTTTACCCTTTTGTTCTGTTGCTTTTATTCCTTCCCTATGTAAAGAACTCCTCCTCCTCCTCCTCTTTTACCCTCCCTGTCCCTCCTGTAGACAGTGTATCCTGGTATGTTTATGTCCCAGTCATGGTTTTGTGTGTACCATGTTTCTGTGACTGCCACGATATCCAGATGTTCCTCCTCCATCAAGGCCACTAACTCAGGAAGCTTGTTACCTAGACTACGGGCATTGGTACTCATTGCTCTCCATTTTTTGATGGCTTTACCTTCTGGTGCAGCATCCCCCACTGACCGTTCTACCTCGGTCTTTTTCTCATTTAGTACCCTGTTTTGTAGGGAGGCTGGGATTTTCCTGCTGCTTGTCAGTGCCTCCCCTTTGACTAGTTTAAAAGCTTGCCAATGAAGCATTTAAACCGATTGCTCAAAGACTTGTTCCTTCCTGGACAGATGCAGACCATCCTGCCAGTATAGGCTGGTGTCCCTCAGGTGGAACCCCAGTCCCCAATGAAGCCAAACCCCTGTGCTCCGCACCATTCTTTCAACCATTCTTTAAACTGCATGGTGCCAATTACCCTCACCTCCCCCATGCTTTTGACAGGCAGCACCTCTGAGAAGGATACTGTGTGTGCTACTTGTCTTAGGTCCCTCCCCAACTCTGCAAAGTTCTCCTGCACTGCTCTAATCTCATGATGAGCCAAGTCATTTGTCCCTAGGTGGACAATTACATCCAGCTCAGAATCCCTTGCAGCTGTCCTCATGATCCTGAGGATGTGCTTCCTGTTCCTCCAAGCCATGGCACCAGGCAGGCACCTTACTTCAGTTTTCCCAGCTCCCCCCAGTTCTATACCCCTAATAATTGAGTCCCCCACCAGGAGCTGCTTCCTTTCCCTGTGGTGCCTCTGCCTCCTTCCTGTGGGCCTCCCTTGTGACAGTTATCCTCAGCCTCCTTAGTCTCCTCTGTGGGTTCATCCATAGGGGAGCTATGCTCCCCCAGAATGGTGTATGGATTGTGGAGTGGAACAATTGACTGGGTGTGCCTCTGTTCCACCCTCCTCACCCTCCCTGAGCCCACTGTGGTCCAACTGCTGTGCTTTCTTCGCAACCTCTGAGGTAGTGGTGGTGGCACTAGTGCTCCCTGGATGGGGTGCTTTAGATGGGGGTTGCTTTGCTGCAGTGGAAAAGATTAGGTTAAGGAAGTGCTAATGTTAATGGCCATACTTTACACCTCCCTGGTTGACTGCTTTCACAAACAAGGGGCTATATTGACAAGAGAACTTGTCTGAAACCTGGACATGTAGGTGAAACGATGAATGATATGGCAAAATATGTTTCAAAAGTATGTGGGCACTCAAAGTGGCTCAAAAACCTGACCAGCACAGAGCAAAATCAGATTTCTTGATAGGGACCCTGAAAACCTAATCACCAGGTAAAAAAACTGACAGGTGACAACCTTACTGGTGTCCCATGGTAATCCTCTCTATTCTGTCTCATTCATACCTCCAGAAAAATTAAGTTGTTGAACGCATTTGCAAATCAGAGTATCGGAGGTGTGTGTCCAGTGATGATGTCTCTGTCCTCACAGAAATGACTATGGTAGTAGTACCATACTTACTTAAGTTATTGCTCCAGGCACAGTCAGATTAATTTCCAATGGTGAAGTTAAATAATTCAATGCAGTTAATGGCACTAATTAAAATATGCTGGTTAAACTAGCAGACTTGGTACTGCTTTATTAAAACAGGACGGGAGGGTTCGTTAGGTGTAAATGTTGGATGGGGACCGCAGGGAATGGAATGGAATTACGGTTTCTTGGAGGACTGGGTCTCAAATGGGAGGTTTCACATGCAGAATGCCCTGCAGAAACATGCGGGACACCTCAAGCTGGGAAATAGCTTTGCCCTCGATAGGTGCATGGTACGCGGAAATAGTGGAAAGGTGCACCTTAAAAGATGAGTAGCCCAGGCCTGAATCTGAAAGGGAAAGGAGGTACTCCCAACACCTGACTAACCAGGCAGGTGCAAGGATCCAAATGGCGAGCAACAGCCCAAATGGAAAAACGCTTCCATTTCATAGCATAAGTGGCCCTGGTGGAGGGCTTCGTGGCTGCCACCATACCCCAACAACCCTAGAGGAGACCCCAAAGTGGGAATTAGCTAGGTCTGCAGGAGCCACATATGTAGATGTAGGGACTTGAGGTCCGGATGAACCAGGGTGCCCTGATCCTGGAAGAGCAAGCCTGTACACAGGGATAAAGGCATCGTATTTTTCCCAGCTAGCTGTTGCAGCAGAGGAAAACAAATCTGGCATGGCCAGAAGGGAGCTATAAGAATCATCTCTGCTCCTTCCAACTGAAGCTTGAGTAAAACCCTCTGCAGGAGCGTGAAGAGAGGGAATGCTTACAGAAACCTTCCCTTCCAAGAGATGGACAGTGTGTCTCGCCAGAAAGTTCTAGGCCCGGGACTGAGTGAGCAAAAAAGTGGCAGTTTTGCTTTGAGTGGGGATGCAAAGAGGTCCAAGCCTGGACAACCCCACCTGTCGAAGAGGTCTTCAACCACTGAAGATAGAAGATCCCACTCATGAGCCCAAGACCTGGAGCAGCTGAGACTGTCTGCCAACACATTTTGGATGCCTGGAACATGAACGGCCAAGAGCTCCAGGTTGTGCTCGATGGCCCAGTACCAGACTCTCATCCCTTCCTGACACAGGGGGTAAGAGTAAGTTCCCCCCTGCTTGTTGATGTAGTAGACAGTGCACATGTTGTCCATCTGAACCAGTAATGGGCCTGGGAGGAAATGGATCTGAAAGGCCTGCAGGGCATAGAAAATTGCTTGCATCTCCAGGACATTTATATGAAGAGCTTGCTCTATGTCCGACCAGGTACCCTGAGTCTGATGGTCAGCCAGATGGGCACCCCATCCCATGACATAGGCATCCATCGTAAGAACCTGCCTGGGAGTCGAGATCTGGAAAGGGACCCCCTGCAGCAGATTGGCCAGGTCCAAACACCAGGCCAGGACCCTCCAGACCAGGACCAACTGGTCAAGGTCACCCATACATTGACTCCGTTGGATCCGTAGGGTCCACTATGGTACCTGCATATGCAGATGGGCCAAGGGAACTGTGGAAATTGATACTGCCATATGTTCCAAGTGATGCAGGAAGATTCTGGCAGGAACCTGACAGCTCGTGAAAACTAGACGGGCCTGCTCCATCAGACGGGCCATCCTGTCATTGGGCAGAAAAGCCTTGCCCTGGTCAGTGTCCAGGATTGCCCTATATATATATTGGAGGCACTGGCAAGAGGAGAGGTAGGACTTTGGTAGATTTACCGTGACCCCCAGGTCCTGGAAGAGACAAGAGATGCATTCCAGGGTCTGAATCAAGTGCTTCTCAATGCCGCTGCCACCACAGCCAGACATTTGATAAATACCCGGGGCAAAGAAAGGCCAAATGGGAGGGCCCTGAATTGGAAGTTGGCACCCTAAAAATGGAAGCAGAGGAAACGACAGCGAGCCAGAAATACCTGGATGTGTAGGTAAGCATCCTCCATGTCCAGTGAGCAGAGCCAGTCCCCCTGGTGCAGCAGGGACTGCAACCCCTGAAGAGTCACCTTTCTGAAGTGTTTGTACTCTATGTAGAGATTCAGATTGCTTAGGTCTAGGATGGGCTGAAGATCACCGGTCTTTTTGGGGATGAGAAAAAACTGGGAGTAAAAGCCCCTTTCCCACTGAGCCTGAGAGACGACTCTGTTGTGCAGAAGCACCTGAATTTCCTCCAAAACCAGAGACAGGTGCATGGGAGGATAGGTAGAGTGGACAAGAGGGGTCTTGGGTGGCCACTCCAGGAACTCCAAAGTGTGACCTTGAGCTATGAGTTGGAGCACCCAGTTGTCTGTGGTCACCGTTCGCCATCCCGCCAAGTGGAGGGAGAACCGACCCCCGACCGCCTCCTCTGGACCCTCGGTCGGGGGGGGGATCGGCTAAGGAGCCAGGAAGTGTGGTCTGGAGCAGGTAGGTGGGGGTTGCAGGACCCTGGGGGGATTAAGTAGCAGCCCCTGTGAGGTTGGTGGTGCCTTTACAATGTTGTTGGCCTTGAGTCTGCTTGCAGTAGGACTGACGAAAGGGCTGGCATTGGTTTGCTCTAGGCTGGGTATGGTACAGTAAATGGACTGACTTGAGAGTTTTGCCTGACTCCGGCAGATTAGAGATGAGGTCCTGGACATCACCCACAAAACGACTGAGCACCTGAAGGGGGTGCCCAAAATGCTGGCCTGAACATCAGGTGCAATGCCAGACACCCAGAGACAAGAGTGGCGCTGAAGGCAAATACCAGCAGCAGCTCTGCACCCAGAGGCATTGATGGTGTGGTAAGATGCCTAGAGCACATGGCTACCCACATCTGAGCCCAACTTTATGAGTTGGGCAAGCTGGGTTTTCGTGGGATCCTCAGGCAGAGACTGAACCAGGTCACTGGCCTGGTCCCAGATGGCATTTTGGTATTGTACCATATGGGTCAGATAATTAATGGCCCTAATGGCCAAAGTAGCCAAGGCAAATACCCGTTTGCCAGTCTGGTCAAGCTGCCAAGATTCGCAGTCTCAGGGAAGAGCACAAAGGTGCTTGGTCTTCTTGGAGCCATCATGGGCTGCATTAATGACCACAGAAATCACTTTACGGTGACTCCCCAGAAATGGCTTGCCTGCCAGTGCACGATGAAGACAATCCATCTTTTTGGGAAGAGTAGGAATAGTGGAGGGGCTGCCCCAAGCCACCTTGGTGGCATCCTCATATGAATCAATCAAGAGTGGCACCACCACTGGCAAGGCATTCTTCTGCCAAAGAAAAATGGCTAGGTGGCATCTCTCCAGGTCCTGCTCCTCTGTCTCCCATCCCATAATTGTCTGAATGTGGCACATAACTTCCATGAAGGACAGGTCGTTGGGGGGGGGGTGACTTACACACCTCCTTGGGCATATTCTTGCCACCCAAAGACTCCCCTGGGGAAGAGGAAGACCCCAAGGATTTAGAGTCATCCTCAGAAGACTCACTGTCCGGGACCGGTGTCAGAGGCCGATGCTTATCTTGCCTGGAACCTGAACCAGCATCAGTGCTTGTCCAAGTGGCTAGCAAACTGTATTACTTTTTGTTGCAGGAAATATGATAAGGAACAAAGCGCGTACTGTATACAGCATACTGTATACAGTACGCACTCTGACAGTTCATTTGGCGGCCGGCCGTGGTGGTGTGCGAAGGGATGTGCTGGTTGCCAAATCTGGGGTCTGGATGGGGGGGGAGGAGCAGGGTGGTGGGCACTACCTGCCAGGTGGGGGGCCACTAGATCACCAGGGATTTGACCACTTATTACACTTTACCGGGGATCGGAGTGGGGAGGGAAGGGGACTAGATCACCAGGGATTGCTCATGTATCAATATCCTGTACGGACAGATCAGGGGTCTTGGTGGGGGGGGGGCACTGGATCACCAGGAATTCTACTGTGATGGGCACATTGGGGCCAGGGGATGGGACTGCATACCAGGGAGTTGTGGGGTGGGGTCGACACAGTGCATGACATAGTTGGCACCCTCCCAGGGGCTGTCTAAAGTACTGTCAGACCAGCCCTTGGCTGGTCTAACGGTACTTAGCCCTTTGTCCCTGGGGAAGGTTTTGAAAATAAGAGTTTTGGGGTTCTGGCAGCCTGTATCTGCTGCAAGTCCCCTAGCGTCATGCCGCAGTCACTTTTATGGCGCAAGGCTGGTGCTAGCATACTTTGGTGCAAGCAGCCTGCTGATTAATGTAGGCTGCTTTCTTAAATAGCTTGGGGCACTACCCTTGGTGCAAGGTGTTTTATTGCATCCAACATGTTGGATGCAAGTGCCTTGCACCATTCTAAGGGCTTTGAAAATCCAGCCCTGAGTCTTGTCCCCACATCTAACCTGACTTTTCTGCCTTTCAGTCATTAACAGTTTAACAGCTGAGCCATGGCAACAGCACAATTATCACTTGCGCTGTGCCAGTCATTAGCACCTTGTGACATGTTCAGTAATCCTTACACACTGTCAAATCCTCCATGGTTAAAATCTCACATGTGCTCAGGGCTCAGCACAGGCTAAAAAGAAGTTAGTAAGTCAGCCAGTAAGACGTGGACTAAATGCAAGCATCTTAGTAAAAGGAGGTATTAACAGTGAGCTTAACATTGTGAACAGACTAGAGAGCAGCAAAACAAGTGCAGTCTTTTAAGAACTCATAACCCCCATCCTGTACCTGTACTTGCGGTACCATAACAACAAGCACTAAATCCCGACTCCTAAAGTAAGCAGAACCCACCGCAGCATTCGGTTGTCTCTCTGCCTTCATTAAACCAGTCAAACTGTCTCTGCCTCTCTCTCCCCACCTTCTCAATTTGGTGACCCTAGCTGAACCCATCGCAAAGTCTCTTATCCTGGTCAAAGCATGTATGCGTGCGGCAGCATTCGAAGCAAGATCAGAGGGTCTCTCTCACTCTTCACTGAATCAAAGTCTCTGTCCTTTCTCTCCCCAGGGCATTAACTTCAAAATAGCCCTACAAATACTAAAATGAATAATTTAATTCAGCTACCCAGCATCTTTGTAGTGTGCTAAGTATGGGTACCTGGATTAATTGAAAGCCCATTTATCTGAATATTTTTTGTTCCCCATGACATACGGATAAACAGGATTTTACTGTATCTTTACCTGTTATAATAAAGAACAGAATGTTCCAAAACTAGCATTTTTGTGGAATATTATAACATTTAAGTCCTACTGATGCCAACAGTAAACTTTGCAGGCAGTTGGAAAATCAATCCAAAGAAAGGTAACTGGAGAAAAAGTTATGGCTCAAACTGCAAGTTTCAAAATGTCTAAACAAGAGGAACCGATTTCTTGTTTAAACAATTTTGCTTAGTAAGATTGCTAATCTGTTGTTTAAAATTATGCCTTGTAATGTCATCTAGCAAAGTCACTTTCCATCATTCTTTCACAGGCATTACAGGTGAATGAGTTTACTGGTCTGGAATTCTGCAGCCCCACTTCACAGACAACACCTGCTCCTAGCAACAATGCAAGTTCTTCGTTGAGGTGTGTATATTACTTTGTCTGATCAACCTGTAAAAACAGACTACATGTTTGGCTGTTTGCCATTTTATGCAGAATATAATGCACTGTTGAGAAACTGACTCTTTATGTTTGTCAGAGAATTCAGTGGTTCCCTCCATATTCTGCTGTACTTTACTTTTACAAACATGACTGTATTTCTTAACAGTATGGATACAGTTCACATGCACACTCTGGCAGTTTCCTGGGAACAGGCAGTTCATCAGAAGTCTTCAAGCTAAGCTCCTCCCACCATCCAAGTGATATATCCTCTGGTTCTGCCCTGTGACATCAGATCTTTCTTTCCACTGGAAGGCATAGGTCTCCTCCTTCACAGCTCTGTAACCAGCGTTGTAGGAATAAAAATTGAGTGCTTTTTTGGTGAATCTTCGATACTTTCAACTTGTAACTAGTTGCTCCGGTCTTCCAACTCTCTCTCTTTCGATCACAATGAATGATGGACGCTAAGAAGCTGGGATTCAAGTTCTGCACCTGGTGCAGACAGAAAATGTCCATTACAGACCTGCGCAACATATGCCTCTATTGGCCTGGTAGCCAGCACGATGTCAATGGATGCATCCTTTGGTGGGACATGCTTGCCTCTTCCATCAAGGTCCGGAATGTTCAAATGGCCCTTGGTTGGCTGAAAGACCACAAGAAAACCAAGGCAGCTGCCAGGTTAGCAGCACAGCTAGTGGTCTTAGCAGAAGAAGTGGAAGTGTCTCATTGAGTTCATCAGTCTCGGCGCTGTTCCTGGCTGGGGCCAGCATCGGAGGGTCTTTCTCTGAAGATTGCAGGGAGATATGTTGGGCCCTCTAGACCTTTGGGGAGAGCCTTTCTCACCACAGCAAGAAGCACAAGAAACAGTGTCGCCACAGGCTGTGGGACCAGGAATGATGATCTCGCTCTTCCCAATCCCTTAACAGGTGCCCTCAACTCTCAAGCTCCTTTCCATGTTTGCTGCATCACTCTTCGCCCAAAGTCACCTTGGTTTGATGGGACTTTGAAGGAGCTGAGGTCATGGGGTTGAAGGTTGGAGCAACGCTGGCAGAAATCCAGCCTGGAGGTTGACGAACTGAGATTGATAGCCCATTATAAAGACTATCAATCGGCAAACTCCAGTAAGAAGGCAGAATTCCTGTTCAAGGAGATTGCTGTGGCAAGGAACCGACTTGGTCATCTCTTCCAGACTGTTGACAGGTTGTGCAATTCAGCCTGTCTTCAGCTGGGGGGAGCGTTTTCACAAGTTAAGTGTGATGAGTTTGCTTGCTTCTTTACCGATAAGATTGCAGCCATCAGGTCAGAGATCCGCTCAGTGCCCTGTAATGGGCATTGCGGGGTTCGGTATGAGGTGGCAAGCACTCAGTCTCTCTAGTCCGATTTTGGCCAGCTGACAATCGAGGACATTGTGCAGGTTGTCCAGAACATGCGCCCAACCTACTGTAGTCTGTGCGCCTCTTAGTGGGGTGCATTGAAGTAATTGGCCCAGTCCTTGCTGAGATAGTCTGGTGTTTGTTGGAGACAGGGGTATTTCTGGACTCCCTGAAGGAGGCAGTAGTGGTACCCCTCCTGAAGAAATCTTCCCCCGACCCAGACTGCTTAGTGAACTACAGACCAGTCTCTACCCTGCCCTTTGTGGGCAAGGTTATTGAGAAGGTGGTTGTAGTGCAGCTGGATGACCACAGCTCACGATGTCTACAATCCTCACCAGTCCAGATTTGGGAAGAGGGATAGTACTGAGATTGCCCTTGTTCAGTACTTAATGATCTCTTGATAGCAAGAGATCAGGGGAGCCGGTCCATCTTGGTTCTTCTTAGTCTCTCTGCAGCATTTGACACTGTAGATCATGTGCTGCCAGAACACCTGTGGATTCTCTGCGGTCTGTCTGGTATAGTCCCCAGGTAGTTTAGATCTTTCCTGACTGGCAGGACTCAGAAGGTGGTGTCAGTGATTTATTCCTTGGCCCCTTCCCCCTGTCTTGTGGGGTTCCGCAAGGCACCATGCTGTCCCCCCATGTTATCTGCAGTGTATATGCTGCTATGGAGAGACATTATAAGGTGGTATGGGCTGAGTTTTCATTGCTATGCAGATGATACTCAGCTCTACATGTTCTTTGTACCCAAGCAGAGTGGAATGGTCTCGATATTTAACAGTTGCCTCTCCGAGATCCAGGGTTGGATGAGGGCCAATTGGCTGAGGTTGAACTCGGACAAGACTGAGGTGTTGGTGGTGGGCCAGGTCACCATGTTTTGGGGTTTGTTGGCAGGTCAACCATCCAGGCTGTGGCTCGAGGTTGACCAGCTGTTAGCCTCTGTCTGGACGCGAAACCTGGGCATTGTATTCGACAGCAGCCTAACATTAAAATCTCAGGTGTCTGCTGTCGCTAAGACCTCTTTGAGGAACATCTCCCAGATCAAGTGCCTGGTACCACCTGACAATCTTCCAATGTTGGTCCATGCCATTGTTACCTCACGCCTGGATTACTGCAATGCCCTATACCTAGGGCTACCAGGGGTTGTTATCTGCCGATTGCAGCTAGTGCAGAATGCAGCAGCCAGGTTGTTGACTGGCTTATCAAGATCTTGCCATGTCACTCCTGTGCTCCATGACCTGCACTGGCTACCTGTATATTGGCGGATCACCTTCTAGGTCAGGTTACTGACCTATAAAGCCCTACACGGACTGGGTCTGTGTTACCTACCAGATCTTCTTCGTCCCTGCCACCCCCTCCGCTCTCTCCCATCCACCAGCGAGGGATTGCTAGAAGTTCCCAGGGTCTGACTGAAAACTTCTGGGGTCCTCTGTTTTGCTTTTATGGCCCTACCCTGTGGAATTCTTTACCTCACCGAGTTAAGAGTGTGCCTGACCGTCAAGAGTTTTAAAGCTGCCTTGAAAACTCATTTGTTCGGCCCAGTGGCACTGAGGGTTGAGGCGCTGGATGCCACACCTCGCGCCACACCAGCGACCCAGGTTCGGGAACAGACTCGTGCTGCTGGGGGCTGGCAGGGGAGAGGAAGGATTGAGCATTCCACGACTGCTCTCCTTCCTCTGGGGTGGGTGGGGGCAACGCACTGCACTGCAGCAGCGACTGGCGGAGGCCAGCTGCACTACAGTTGCATGCCTGGAAATGGGGTGAGCACAGCAGGCGTAAGCACAGCCGTGCATCTGACACCATTGCACGTCCGGCTCCCAGGGGCAAGAAAATGGCGGAAAATAATGGGGCGATCTCGGTGGCTGATGGCTGTGCCCTGCACCCCCAGATATGAGAGGCGCCTTCACCGGGGTTTGGCCAATCTCGTGTGCATGGGGCGTATAAATTTGCGCACCAGACCTGGTCTAGGGGTGCGGGTGCCGGCGGCCAGAGATCGCTGGGTACACTCTGCAGGGGCGAGAAACAGGAGTAATACATAAAAAAAAGCTCATTTTTTCTATTTAGTTTTTCCTGATTCTGATGATAGTTAGCTTTTGCTATTCTATATCTGATTTGTATGGTTGTTGATTGTACAGCGTTGTGATCTTTCTGGAACAGTGTTTTTAAATAAAGTTGATATATATATATATATATATATATATTATATATATATACACACTCACACATATATAATATATATATATATGATTGACTTCCCCGACCGCAATTGGTCAGTCTCCCTTCAGTTGAGGGAAAAGTTGAGGGCACCACGGTAACACCAACGGGTCTATCGACCTCAACCCCAGTAAAGCAGGTGGTTGAGATGTTTCTTGAGCCTGTTGACCAGCTGTCAGAGGAGGATGATAGGCAGTTGATCTCCCAGCCCTCAGTTCTCCCAGCCCTCACTCAAGTTGACATGGCCCAGTAGGTGTCCCCACCTGGGTTGCCTCGACAGCTGCCTCCACCGGTGGTCTTGCCTTGAACCCTCTAGTGCTTAACCTGCTAAAACAGGTGGCTTACCGTAACTCTTTGGAGGACACTAGTCGACATCGACCTTCGGGTCACCGGTTACGATCAAAACGTTGTTCATGCTGTCTGTCCTACTTGAAAGGGAAGCATCTCCATCAACACTTCTCAACCTCCTCTGGCAAGGAGAGGCATCAACACAAGATGCATCCCCGCTATGAGGTGCTTTTCTGGCAACAGTGAACCACTGCTGGTAGGAACAGGGCTCCTCCCGCCAGACCTTCGCTTCCTTGGCTTTCAACAGTCATTACTACACCAGTCCACTCCTCTCAGCAGTCACCAGCAACTGCTTTTCTGCCCTTCATGGAGTTGCCACCCCCACCACAGCCCTTGTTTGGGGCTCCGACCAAGGAATCCTGTGTGGCGGCTGGCTTAGCAGGCCAGCTCCAGGTGTAGATCATCCAGTCTGAGGATATCAGAATGGTCCATGGTGATGAACAGTTGAGGCCATTTTTAAAGATTCCTCTGTTGACTCTGAGAGGGGATTGTCCATGGCCTCGACCAGGGTTCACATCTTTGACCAAGGGTCCACCAAAGAGTTGATCACTGACCAGGGGCCAGTGACTTTTCGAGCTCTGCTATGATTCATGTCAGAATCCATGAATGTGCCCTTGGAACTAGTTCAGAAGCAGTCTAAATACCCTTTACTAATATACTGGACAAGAATGACTCCCTCTGGTTGCCTTCCCTGTGGCTGAAACCATTTTTTGATCGGCCCTGGAGCTTTGGCAGCACTCAACATCCTGCCCGGCTCCCATGACCCATATGGCTCACAAGTATGCAGTCGCTACAGGCTACCTATCTGTGTTCTCAGACCACCCCACTGTGGAGGATGTAGTCTCGTACTCAGCTATCAGAAAATCGGGCAGCCAGAGGGATGTGGATGAGCCTCTGGACAGAGAATCCAAGAAAATTAACCATGCAGCTAAAAAGGTATATGCTGCTGTGTCTCTAGGTCTGTCATGATGAGGGATTTAAGCAATCATTAAAAACATATTTATGGCATCAAGCTTTTAACAACTGGGCCTCCTTTTTTAGTATATGGATACTTTTATGATTTTATTGAAGTTTGTTATATTTTATATCGTCGTTGTTTTAAATGTGAGACGCCTTGGTTATAGATAAGGCGCCATACAAAGAAATTTTATTATTATTATTATTATGATGGCTAAGTTTGATCACTCCCTGGTGGGAGTGTTGGATTACCTCCTTCCTGCTAACAAGCAGTTGCTGGTGAAGTTAGTCAGGGTCCAGAGCAATTACTGGCTTAACATCAGCTCCATATGGCTCTGGACATGGGTGAATCTTGTGCCCACACCATGGCAACAGCCTTTGCTATGCATTGTAGGGCCTGACAGAGGCTTTCCATCTTCACGATGGAGACCCAGCACAAATCCAACAGTGTCCTTTTCTTGGGCACTGACCTCTGTGGCCCTGGGGTGGAATGGCATCTCACCAGAATTGAGAAGCCCAACACCACACTTGACTCAGTGGCTTCATCCCAGAAGAACCAGAAACTTAAAAAGAAGGTCTTCCAGTATTGGCCCTTTCAGTCACAATAGCCTCAGCAGTAGCCCCAGCAGGGGCAATTCCAGCACAGGCATCTGAAACCAAGTTTGGCAGCCAGGGGCAAAAAAGAGGGAGGTGGAGAGAGGCAGTGGTGCCTCTATGGCCCGTGCAGCTGGAGCCCTCTCCAAGGCTGCGCAGTGACAGGTTGTGGAATGTCATCCCCTCTCCATCCTGTCCCAGCTCCTGTCAGAGGTCGGTTACGCCACTCATTGCCACAATGGCCTGCCATTATTATGGACAAGTGGGTGTTTGAACTGGTGGAGAGAAGATACCTCTGGATTTCGAGGCTCTTTCACCATACTGTCTCTATATTCCCCGGGAGTCCAGGACGTTGTAAGACACATTTTCCATGCTAAGAGCTGACATCGCTCAGCTCTTATAGAGTGGGGCAATCACTTGTGTCCTAGACACCCTGCCGACTCAGGGATATGTGTCAGGGTACTTCCTGGTTCCCAAATAGATGGGGGACTGGGACCTCATACAGAATCTGAATGATCTGAACCAGCTGATGCAGAAGCTCAGGTTCTGTATGGTCACACTGAATCAGATTATTCCATGTCTGGAGCAGGGTATGTGGTTCTTCCCCCTGGACCTCCAGGATATATTCTTCCACATCCCAGTTCATCTATCCCATTGCTGGTACCTTCGGTTCCTTGCAGAATGGATCCTGTACCAGCTCCAGGTCATGCCTTCATCCTGTCATCCATGCTCAGGGTCTTTACCAAATGCATGGCAGTGGTGGCAGTAATCCTTAGGCATCAGGGTGCACCCCTACCTGGAAGACTGGCTGATAGCCGGGCTGTCTATAGAGGCCGTGGAGAGGTCCAGAGATCTGGCCCTCCAAACCTGTCGGGATTTGCGCCTCCTAGTTAACCCGGCCAAGTCTGAGCTGGTCCCCTTGTAGATGATCAAGTTCACTGGGGCAGAACTAGACTTCCTATGGGCCAAGGCCCGCCCCTCCATGGACTGGGCATTTGATCATACATCCTTTGCCTGATCATTTCAGGTGTTGCACAGGATAATCGATTGGGACAAACAGAACAGACACCAAAGAGTCCACTGGTAAACCTTTTATTACCAAACCGCAAGAAGTAAAGATACAGACAGGTATTACTTGCTCTGTGAGGCAGCAGGACCCAGAAGTAGCATGGTGACTTCTAGTCAACTGTTCTCGGCTAATAAAGATATCTTATATTTATATTTTCAGAGAGGCAAACACTCATTACAACACATCTTGAGTCAACCGTTACACTAGCCAAATATGGGAAACATGTATTCATACATTTCATTGGCAGGTAGGTTATCTCTGTTTCCCTTACACGACATTCTACTCAGGCTGGGCCCCTTACCACAGAAAAACTGATACAAACTAGAAGGAAGCAGTTAGTTTTTCCTATCATAAACTCATCATAAAAGAAATTAAACTGTAGACAAAGGTTACAGCAGTTCATTACAGGAGAGTCGTATATTCACATAGGAAAAAGATTGGCTTATAACATTAGATTGTGCTAACACTATAATACTGGTCTACATATGCTGTCTTTGTCACCTGTGAGGCAAGTGACACTAACGCAAAAGTTTAGCATGTTGAGTTACATATAAGTAATCAGTGCATTTGTTGTGTGCACAAAGAAGTGATCTCATGAGACACATCAGAATAATGAGAATAAGCAGAAGGATCATCTGTAAAACAATAAGGCCCTTAAAAGTTATTTCCAGACAGGTATTAGAAACAAGCAAGCTGAAATCACCATCATGTAGCAGCTCATCTAAAGCCGTTTCTCCTTTGTGCATGTGTAACCCCTAGATGGCGCTATCCCAGGGGCTACTACCCCTGCCTGATTTGCCACTAACAGGTTGAGGGGCCTGGATCCAATGGCGGGTGCCTCCACCCAGAGGTCAGGGTTTGCAATAGTTAAACTAACTTGGTCACAGCCCTCTGGGACACTGCAACCCCTTTCTTCCCACTAGTGGCCCACACAATATATCAGAATTACCTTCACAGTATACACTTACCCCCAGGTCTGGTTCCGCACTGGGACCCTCCTGTGAAATGAGATACAGTGCAACAATCACAGTACAGTACTTTAACATAGACAAATACCTCAGGCAGTATAACTTGCTGAAACAAGCAGCTCTGATTTATTTAGGGATATAACAAGGACAGGGGAAATCAGGTTAATTAGCTTATCACTCTAATAATCTACTTATGGCTCTGTGCACAGGCCTATCCCTATCAGTTACTGTCCCTGGGTACCCAAGCCCTAGTGGCTAGTCCAAACGTGGCAGCTGGTAGGGGCCCTTTCACACAGAGAAAAGGAGAATTAAACAGTCAGTAAGTACAGTAATTCCATTTGGATTTAATGTGGCAATTCAACAGGAGCAAACCTGAATTAGTACTCACGACCTCCAAATAAGATAGGGTCCTTCAATGTCAGCAGGGCTCACTTGAGGTACACAAACCTCTTCACACATCCATATAAAAGAAAGTACTATACCAGGCAGGCTGCATCTGTATCCCGATCGCATTACTGCACAATACCGGAGAACACACAGCAGATTCAGTTCCTGACAGACCGAGTGCAATTTTCAGCAATTCTTCCAGTCTTCTACAGGTGAGCCTGGTTTCTACTCTTCAGAGATCCTTTGATTCTTTTCACAGGACGGATTCAGTCCTAACAAGCTGTTACACAAGCTGCAGACCGGAACTCTGGGCCTTACACACGTTTTTGACTAAAACTGCACACTGAAAAGCACAGGGCTCCTTCCTTCTTCACTGCCAAAGCTCAACTGAACTCCAACTGACGAAACGGGCACTTCCTTTGAGTTCCTCCCAGTTCTTGACTGGATTGGCTGTCACTCACAATAGACTGCTGCTGTTGGTCCAAAAAGGCACTGAAGTCTAAACTACATCTCCCAGAGTCACTGCCCATACAATCCTCTTGTGGCTGGCTCAGATTATGAGTCCAAGTTCTGATTCGTCCAAGGCATCATTTTAGAGCTAGCTTACCCCACACTGATTGGTCCAGTTCAGCAGTTCAAAACTAGAATGGGGAACTAGCAGACACAGTTCTGACTGCAAAGAAAGCAGGTTAGACAAACTGTAATTTCATTATTACTCTAAATAATTTCTGGCAAACAGTTACATCTTTCAGATAGGTTCCTTGCACTCTAGTGACTGCAAAATGAAGTGAATTGACAGCAGCTCGAGTGGTACTCAGAGAAGCACACAGTCCCCCCATACAACTAATTATGTCTGCAAGCAGACAGCTCTTAAAGAGACAGTACCAGAGGCTCTAAAAACACTCACTGATAAATGGCTTAAATGCCAAACACCATTCAGGCTTGGAGCATTCAAGCAAGCTCCTGGAAGTCTTTTGGGAACCCCCATTTGCAGGGGGGTTACACCCTTCCTGGCCTGGGAAAGCTTGACGTCCGCGTCAAGCAAGTACCCCCATAAGTTTCAACTGCAACCATATACATTTGCATTAGGCTCGCACATGTAATCATCAGTCAATATATCATTTTACCAAGAACACATTTCTGAAACATTGCAGTATCACTCTTTACACAGTATTACATACACATTGTACCATAACTCAAGTTATTACCTCTTGTACATGAAACCTGAAGAGAGGGGCCTTCCCTATCAGTTACCTTGGGGCTGGATGGGCAAGGGCACCATACTTAGAGGGCAACACAAGTAACTTGAGTTAGCACTGATGCTCAGTTTGGGCAATGAGCCTGGGACACATACACTCCTTTATGGACAACATTGAGAGGCAAGTCCACAGGCCTCCCAAGTGAATCATAACTGAGGTGCACCACAGGCTTTACAGCTCGACCAGTCTTTCTAGGGGAACTGTTATAGTCTCTGCACCTGAGCCTCATTTTCAGCATTGTCCTCACTTGTCAGGGGAGTCTCCATGGGGGTAGAGAGGCTAGAACTTGGGGCACTTTCAGCTCCAGGAGTTACAGTTTCTGAGTCCACAACATTTGCCTGCATGGAGAGCTTTCTGACACCGGCAGTGGACTGTCAGGGCACTCAAATACTCTTCTTGTTCGGGTGTATCACCAGTCTGCCCCAATCTATCATTTTCTTCCCCTGAAAGCTCAAACAGTTCAACCATGCACAATGATTCCATTTCATCTGATCTGATGCTTTGCACTTCACTGTCTGGGAGCATTGGCTCCAGGGATGAAGCTGGGGGCTTAGACAGTCCAGAAGGCCCAGCTTTGTCTCCAGTATTGACTAGGGGATTGCCCCGAAACAATTGACTCAGTTCGTAAGAAGGATAGTATTCAAAGTCACTCTCACTTTCTTCCGATATGGACTGACAGTCATGCTCAACTGGGACTTGTGGAGGGAACACTTTAACTTTACTTCTGTAGGTGCAGACTTTCTTGATCTTTTCTTAGCAGCAGCTCTAGTCACTGGTCCAGAGGGCATCTTCTAGGGGCTCAGACTCAATTAAGATTTGTCCAATGGGCAGTAAATGATTTCTATGCATTGTTTTACATCTTTGAATTATTCTCAGGCCTTACTTTGTACACTGGCAGATCATCTAGTTTGCCCACTACAATGTGAGGGAGATGGTGCCATCTGTCAGCAATCTTGTGCTTGCCATGCAGTCCCAGATTTCTTAGCAATACCCGATCTCCTCCTGGAGTTCCTGTGCTTTCACCTTTTATCATACCTTTCTTTGTTGGCCAGATTTCTTTTGGCAGCCATGGTTTGAGCCAGTTAGTACGCATGAGTTAGCTGGGCCTTTAACTTTTGCACATACTGTAAATAGTTGTCAGCTTGAACCCCATCAGGAGAGACCCCAAACACACATCTACTGGTAGTCGAGCTTCTCTTCCAAACATCAGGCGGTAGGGGAGAATCCAGTGGCATCACTTTGTGCAGTTATAAGCATGTACCAGGGTGCTAATTTGTTGGCTCCATCTAGGCTTGTCCTTGGGTGCAGGGTGCCTAGCATATCTAGCAAAGTGCGGTTGAAACGTTCAGGCTGTGGGTCTCTGGGGTGGTAAGGAGGTTCTGGACTTTCGCACTCCCACAGAGAAAGCATCTCTTTGATCAGACGACTCTCAAAGTCTCCCTTGATCAGAATGGATTCTTTGTGGGCCCATAGTGAACAAAAAGTTTTCTACAAGTACTTTGGCTACAGTGGATGCTTTCTGGTCTTTGGTGGGGAAAGCTTGGGCATATCTCGTGAAATGGTCAGTGACCACCAGCACATTACTGATATTTCTTTGATCTGACTCCAAACTTAGAAAATCAATACAGACCAGCTCCATGGGTGCACTGGTGGTTATGTTAACAAGGGGGGCAGCCCTCTGGGGCAAAGCTTTCCTCTGTAAGCAGCGACTACAAGTTCGAATGTGTTGCTCCACATCAGCCCCATCTTAGGCCAATAGAATCTGGATCTCACCAAGTCAAGTGTTCTGTCTATAGGTGCCCCATGTGGTTGTGCAAGGACCTCAATACTGAGTCTCGAAGGCAGTGGGCAGCACTAGTTGTTGTTTGTCTACTTGTCCCCTCTGTCTACTGTTTCTCTGTATAACAGTTTATTGATCAGTTTCAACTTAGGACCTTCTTTGTATAACAGTGCAGTTCTCAAATCAGTGGGCGTAATTTGGACACATCTTTTCCTGCATAGAGGGCTTCTAAAGCTGCTTTGATCATGGGATCGTGGATTGAGCCCGCCGAATACTGTCATTGTCCAGCTGAGGCAGTGCACCAATGTCTATTGCAGAAAAGTGGCAATAAGCAGCAGGTATGCAATTCTCAGAGGCTCCCAAGCAATCCACCATGCAGTCCACTGCGTCCGTGGACATTGTTCCTCCCTGTCAAACTTCCGGCAGAGTGCCGAATGTCAGGTTCTGCCAGTCGGACCCAATCATTCTGGGGAACAGGCCTCCGGGAGAGAGCATCAGCATCTATGTGGTTCAGACCTGCTCGGTATTCAGAGCATAGTCATATGTAGATAATGCAGAAAGCCACCTATGGCCAGTGGCATCCAACTTAGCTGAGGTCTGCACATAGGTCAAAGGATTATTGTCAGTTTTACTAGTATTTTAGCCCCATACAAGTACTCATGGAATTGGTCAACAATAGCCCACTTCAAAGCTAGGAACTCTAACTTATGTACAGGATAGTTCTTTTCGGATGGGGTCAGGCTTTACTGGCAAAGGCCACTGGTCTCAGGCCATTCGTGCTCTTGGTACAACAGCCCCAACCCTTGCAAGCTAGCATCAGTGTGCAGGACGTGGGTTTTCTTGGATCGGCATAGGCCAGCACTGGAGCATGGGTAAGTTGATATATGATCTCATGAAAAGCAGTCTCACAATCAGGAGTCCAGCGGGCCCCAAATACTTCACTCGGATGAAAATACACTCTTTCAGTCTTGAGGGATGCTGACTTTTGGTATTTTTGTGGGTTGGGGGATACCCTTGAGTAAGGTTAAGTAAAGGGCGGATCACTCTTGAATAGTCCTTGATGAAGCGCCGATAATAACCACAGAATCCCAGGAATCTTTGCAGTTCTTTTAGATTTTTGGCTGTGGCCAGGTGGTCAAGGCCTCAACTTTACTTGGGTCGGTCTCTATTCCTCGGTGGATACTATGTGTCCCACATACTTTACTGATGTTTGAAAAATTGACACTTATCAATGGACAGTTTAAGGCCAAAGTCCTCCAGTCGGTCCAATACCTTAAATAATCTGCTCTCATGTTCCTCCAGTGAGCTGCCAAACACAATAACATCATCTAGGTATACCAGGCACTCTAGTAAGTTCATGTCCCCACTGCACGCTCCATCAATCGTTGAAAAGTGGCTGGGGCACCTGAAATCCCTTGAGGCATCCTCATGAATTCATAGAAGCCAAGCGGACAGATAAAGGCTGTCTTTCACGGTCCTCTGGGGCCATCGGGATCTGATAGTACCCACTGCGGAGATCCAGCACAGAGAACCACTTGCTCCCGTTTAGGCAGTCCAAAGCATCCTGAATGCGGGGCATTGTGTACTGATCAGGGATAGTCAGCCGGTTTAATGTGCGATAATCCACACACATCCTTACTGTTCCATTCTTTTCCTCACTACCACAATGGGGAAGCATAAGGGCTTTGGATTCTTGTATTACACCAGCAGCTAACATCTCTTGCAGATGCCGTCTCACATCATCTATGTCAGCAGGTGCCAGGCGTCGAGACCTCTCACGAAATGGTCTTCGTCATGCAGCCGGATATTGTGCTCAGCTCCTTGCACGCATCCTACATCCCATTCCTTTAAAGAAAACACCTGGTCTCTTTGGGCAAGCTTCTCACTGATCTTCACTTTCCATTCAGCTGGCAGCGGGGTCGCGAAATCAAACAAGTCAGGCGTTACTCTGTCATTCTTCCTTGAACTCTTGCTGCTGGGTAGCACTGCAGTGTCTGCACAATGCACATTAGCCAGGATGCAACCTCTGTTTACTCGAATGTCTCTTTCAGACACATTATGAACTTGGACCATTACCCTTCTGGCATAAGCATGGGCTCTAGCGGCAAAATACTAGAGTTTGACCAGCAGTCCCTCTGGCAATTTTCCATCGCCTTGCATCCAACATTAATATTTTATTCTTAACATCCTTTCTGATACGGACCTCTCCCTGTAAGGTACACTGGGCATTTGGCGCCAGGATCAGAGACTCAGGATCCTTCTTCCATACAATTCCGACCGGTTCCTCTGGTTCTGTTTTTTCAGCATCTCTCTGTGCCTCATAGGCCTTCTTAATTAAAGCGGAACTCTTAAAGCTCTACTAGTCTTTGACCCCTGTTTTCATAACACAACTGTGCCAGCCTTCCGAACATATGAGCATTTGTTCCAATCAACAAAGGGACACCATCATACAGTCCAGTGGGGACACACTAAGGCTAGGGTCTCTACTTGTTCGGCCACTCCAGCCACGGAGGTGGGAAAGACAGCCAAATTCGGATATACCCGGAATAGGGGTAGGCCTTCTCACTTAACCCCATACATGCAGTCCTTCTAATGGTTGTAGGTACGTCTGACAAATGCTTCTGATACCAATCTTGGAACATAATTGTCACTTGGGAGCCACTGTCTAATATAGCTCTTGTAGACACTCTGCTCACCTTTACAGTGGTCTCCATGGAGGGACCCACTATTCTGGACCAGTCTGGAGAGGCGTAGTGGGGGCCTGGGCAACTGACCTTGCCACAAAAGGACGTGAATTAGCATTTTGGTGCCCTCACTGGGATCATGTCGTGCACCTCTTAACCACTGATTTCTTCTCCGAAGCTCTCCTTGTAGCCTATATGCAACTTTGTCAGTGTCTTTTTGGGACTGGCATTCCCTTTCATGTGCCCATCTTTCCCACAATTATAGCAAAACCTTCTTGAGTTTGAGCTGGCGGAGCGCACACTGGGAGCCAGGGCGGGTATTACTAACTGGAAACCTTGGTGCCATCTCTGTCTGCGTGATAAGCATTTGGAGACATCTCGTCAGTTTCTCCACTTCCATGGTCAGGAATCGAGGTTCGGAGCTGTTATCAGCAGGAGATACATGGGTGGTACTTCCCCCCATAGAGATGCAGGTCGGATATAGGTCAGGGCCCGTACTTGCAGGCGTGGCCTTCATAAAGGGACTGTTTTGAATTCCGGATCTCTCTCAACAGTTCGCCCCATTGTGACATATCTTTTCCTTGTCAGAGCACTCATTGACTGCCAACCTCTGCCCTGAACTTCACTTGATGGGTCACCTCAGTCACTCGGTCGTAGCGCAGCTATTGGTGCAGGTCCCTCCCGAGGTCGCTTTTCTCAACTCCTCAATTCTCTCATTAACTCATCATAGGAGGGTGGGGATTCCAGTGATCTGCCAGGTGTAACTGAAGCAACAGCAGTTCTGAGAAGGGGCAGACTTAAGGATCCTGTCCAGCCTGGTTCGGTCCAGTTCAATCGCTGGCAAACTACCCTTTCTGAGGCATTCTTGCAACAATTTTTCCAGCCGAGATACATACACAGACAACAACTCCTTGGTACTGTTGTGCATCTCTTACTCTCCACCATAGGTCCTCATCAGAATCTGGGCTCCCATACACATTCTCCAAGGCCTCAAGATAGGCCTGTGCAGTCGCTTCAGGGTTACTGGCCGGTTTAGCACGGATGGTAGCAGGGCAGGACCTCGGAGGCTCTCACTAACCCTCTTCGCTCACCTTCCGAGCATTGCCATTCTAGCACTTGGGGCAAACATAGTCTATCCAGGTTCCCAGTCATCCTCCCTTGGGGGTGGGGAGGGTGCCAGAGAAGATCCTCAACCTCGGTAAGAGTCGTGACTAATGGCAGGTGCAGAAATAGGAGTCTGCATTGGTTCAGCCACCATTACGGGCACTGGAGCAGGAGAGGGTGTTGGGGGAGGAACACCCCCAGGTGGCAAGAATAGTTTCTTCAAGTCCTCCACAGTTTTCCCCTCTCCCAGCAACCATTCAGCAAATTTCTCCTCAAAAGTTTCAGATAGTGGTGGGGGCTGATTCCCCCCCGGGTCTTTACTGTCCTTAGTTATCACTCTCCAAGCAGTGAGGGCTCCCTCTGGGGTAATGGTCTGTGGCACTTTGGAGCTATCTATGGGATCCTTAAACTCTACTAGGGCCAGGAAAGTGTGGGTGAGCAGATTAGCATGCCGGCCCACCACCACAGGGTTTTGTAAACCTTCCACCTTGGAAAGTACTCCCTGCACAGTGTCCGTATTGATACCCAGGGGGATGTCCAGGATAAGCATAGCATTTTGGGGGTCGATCTCCTCCCCAGTACACCACTCCACCAGCCGGTGCACAGCCACTTCTGTCGGGGTACCCATTTTTTTCTTAACAGTGGTTCGTAAATATGGCCACTAGAGGACACACAATCCCAGCGTGAGCCTCAAGATGTAACCCCTAGATGGCGCTATCCCAGGGGCTACTACCCTGCCTGATTTGCCACTAACAGGTTGAGGGGCCTGATCCAATGGCGGGTGCCTCCACCCAGAGGTCAGGGTTTGCAATAGTTAAACTAACTTGGTCACAGCCCTCTGGGACACTGCAACCCCTCTTCTTCCCACTAGTGGCCCACACAATATATCAGAATTACCTTCACAGTATACACTTACCCCCAGGTCTGGTTCCGGCACTGGGACCTCCTGTGAAATGAGATACAGTGCAACAATCACAGTACAGTACTTTAACATAGACAAATACCTCAGGCAGTATAACTTTGCTGAAACAAGCAGCTCTGATTTATTTAGGGGATATAACAAGGACAGGGAAATCAGGTTAATTAGCTTATCACTCTAATAATCTACTTATGGCTCTGTGCACAGGCCTATCCCTATCAGTTACTGTCCCTGGGTACCCAAGCCCTAGTGGCTAGTCCAAACCGTGGCAGCTGGTAGGGGCCCTTTCACACAGAGAAAAGGAGAATTAAACAGTCAGCAGTACAGTAATTCCATTTGGATTTAATGTGGCAATTCAACAGGAGCAACCCTGAATTAGTACTCACGACCTCCAAATAAGATAGGGTCCTTCAATGTCAGCAGGGCTCACTTGAGGTACACAAACCTCTTCACATCCATATAAAAGAAAGTACTATACCAGGCAGGCTGCATCTGTATCCCGATCGCAATTACTGCACAATACCGGAGAACACACAGCAGATTCAGTTCCTGACAGACCGAGTGCAATTTTCAGCAATTCTTCCAGTCTTCTACAGGGTGAGCCTGGTTTCTACTCTTCAGAGATCCTTTGATTCTTTTCACAGGACGGATTCAGTCCTAACAAGCTGTTACACAAGCTGCAGACCGGAACTCTGGGCCTTACACCGTTTTTGACTAAAACTGCACACTGAAAAGCACAGGGCTCCTTCCTTCTTCACTGCCAAAGCTCAACTGAACTCCAACTGACGAAACGGGCACTTCCTTTGAGTTCCTCCCAGTTCTTGACTGGATTGGCTGTCACCTACAATAGACTGCTGCTGTTGGTCCAAAAGGCACTGAAGTCTAAACTACATCTCCCAGAGTCACTGCCCATACAATCCTCTTGTGGCTGGCTCAGATTATGAGTCCAAGTTCTGATTCGTCCAAGGCATCATTTTAGAGCTAGCTTACCACACTGATTGGTCCAGTTCAGCAGTTCAAAACTAGAATGGGGAACTAGCAGACACAGTTCTGACTGCAAAGAAAGCAGGTTAGACAAACTGTAATTTCATTATTACTCTAAATAATTTCTGGCAAACAGTTACATCTTTCAGATAGGTTCCTTTGCACTCCTAGTGACTGCAAAATGAAGTGAATTGGCGCAGCTCGAGTGGTACTCAGAGAAGCACACAGTCCCTCATACAACTAATTATGTCTGCAAGCAGACAGCTCTTAAAGAGACAGTACCAGAGGCTCTAAAAACACTCACTGATAAATGGCTTAAATGCCAAACACCATTCAGGCTTGGAGCATTCAAGCAAGCTCCTGGAAGTCTTTTGGGAACCCCCATTTGCAGGGGGGTTACACATGTCATTGCTAATTCAAATTAGATGAGTATCTGTACATGCTAATAAAGACTTTAAGGTCAGAGTATCGATATGCACATTAAAAACAAGTATGTGCTGCTCTATCTCATCCTGATAGTCAGGTTAATTTTGGATAACAAACTCCTTACAGACGGGAACAGGTGTGATCACAGTCTGGCCAATGATAGTGCGGTCATGGGGAGTGAAACAGAAGTTTGGAATGAGTGTCACACAAGAGGTAACCATAGAGATACCTTTTATGGCTTGTAGCCACACAATGTTGCCTATCCCTGTTGTAGGTTACTCTAACAGTAGGGAGGCACCAGTTGGTGAGCTTAACTGGACAAGACATTGTGTCATCTATCTGCATAAGGCTGGATGCAGTGGCATTGAGCTGCTTCACGTTGGTATAGCCACAGACAGGGGCAGCAACGTCAAACACATCGTACCTGCAAACATATCTGTACCCCTTTACAGAACAACAGGCAGTATGTAAGGATCTCCACATCTGCGTGGCAGGGTGGAACACCAACAGTTGGAGCAAATCCCAACGTTCCTTGCATATGTCTCTCTCTAGATACCCTACCGAATGTACAGTGGCAGTTTATCAGATACCGAGGTATCAAGATCAAGCACTGGCAGAGACATGGCAAAAGAGATATACATCATGTCTTTCACCGAAGAAGACCTCTCAGTATAAGATGTACCTTTATTGAGATGTGACCTTACCGACCCCAAATTCTGGATGGCACTAAACAAGAGTGTTTACAGGATTTACACACACCCAGTTTAACACGTGGGTTTTAGAAACACATTGAGGACAGTACCATTTGGCCAGCTGCTCATCTTTTACAAGATCTGGGATGCACCCAGCTTCCATGTCCTGTATAAAATTCATCACTGTAGTCAAAATATAACTACTGTAGGTGGTGCAAATGATCTGCCTGTGCATCATTCTCTTAATTCCCTATTGTTGGCAGCAACCAGTTCATTTATTTTCGCCTGTGTCTCATTAAACAGCCTAGCAATATCATGCATACAGTGTACCTTTCTACATTAGCTAAACAATCAAGATCATGGAGCATTGGTTTCTATACAGCTTGAGCTGCCTGATTCTCAAAATAATGAGTATGTTGTTTTATGTGTTCTACATCCACTCTGTGCCACATTGACATGCCAGACCCAAATAAACCTGATGTATTGCCAACGATTTCTTCCAGGCCTTGCAGGCGCACGGAGCAGAATGTGCTGTCTCACAGAATAGTTTCTTGTCCAGCTACAGGATCTTGAGCTCACTCCTGACAAGCTGCTGTAACATCTATTAATAAAGAAGCATAAGATAATGAAACATGTGTCTCAGTACAGTGTCCAAATTCTGCCATGTTCCAGTTAAAAATATTTAAAACGACAGGTACATGCATAATCTGAGCATTATTTATCAGTGTTCCCGTGACAGAAGTAGTAGTAAAATCACTGAATGGACCTGGTTCCACTTCAGGGCATTGTAAAACTACCTTGGAGGGTTCCATAGTTGACTGTTCAGTATTACGAGGAGAAGCTGTCATAGGGGAGGATCGTTCACTCGAAGTGTGATGTAGCGTGATTAACAGGTACTATACCATCAAGCTCATGAAATTTCCTGGTATCAGTTACAACCACCTTATAGAATCCTTCATACTCCTTCGTCAGGTTCTTAAGTAGCAATTAGGCGTTGCTTTGAAACACTTCCACTCACCCTTTGTGTGCTGGATAGATTTCCCTGAGGGTGAAATAAATGGAAGCTTTCTTCCTAAGGTCCGATATTATTATTGGGATGTCTTTGTGCATGTAGGTCACTGGGAATAAGATGTCACCCCCAGCATGACCTTCCATTTATCATTATCTTTTGACCTAAAATACCCAGCAACTGATTTCTACCATGGACCTGATAGACCCAGCAGGTCCTCTTCACAGTCGCATCCAGAGTGTCCTCCCTGGGACTTTTCAGAAAGATGCTCTTGCACTCAGTCGAGTTCTTGTCGGGGGTCTCCCTAGCCATCCAATCTTACTTCGAGGGTATCTCTTGCAGCAGGCCACACCGGTATGACTTAGCCACTGGGCACTAAGATCACATGGAAACTTTCTAGCTAGTAGTCTACCAGAGGGGGCCACTCACCACCGACGTCACCCACTGACATCAGCCAACCCTATAAGAGTGGGTGGCCCCCATACCCTCCTCAGTTCTTTCCTGCCGCCGACCAACACATCAGCCCCATCTTTTTAGAAACTACCAGCTACAGCTTAACTGCCATTTTCGCACCATTTTTCTATCGCATTTCTTTTGTTCTCTCACCGTAGTTATTTTCCATCTTTCACTGGATTTCTCATTCGTTTATGTCTTCTAAACCAGTGTCGCCCTTGGAGCATTCCACGAATTGTGCCTGTGGTCAGCAAATTCCCATGAAGGATGGCCATTCTGCTTGTGTCTGCTGTCTCGGCCCAGACCACGATGTCCAAGACTGTGAGTTCTGCTAGAAGTTCAACCAGGCCACCTGGTGATGCCACCGGTGGACACTTGAGAACTATCTCCTGAAGCAGATGCTCGCCTCCATGGAACAGGAGCTGCAGGCCAGGACCTTCTCAGCATCCCCAGCCCAGTCCTCAGGCTCTCATTCTTCTGAGTCCCGGGACAAGGCCAGTGGAAAGCATAAGCACCAGGATAAGGACCACGACAAGCCCCAGTCCTCCTCCTTCCGCTTATGGTCACTGCTCCATCGTTTGACTGCTCAGGGGTTCACCTCTGAGGGTCAGCCCTGATGGCCTCACATGCCCTTTCTTCTATAGGGCTACTGGCAGCCCCTCCTCCTGCCTCTATTATTGTCTCAGGCAGAGGCTTCTCAGGCCTGGGTTCAGCCCCTGCTGCTTAGGCCCCCTGCAATGTCAGGTACACAGCATGGTGGCTCAGCCAGCGCAGGTTCGGCAGCCACCAGGGTTTCCTCTTCTCCCCACCTGTCTTCCGCTTCATCTAGTATCAGACTCCTCTACTAGGTCCACTGGCCCTCCTTCGTGAGCCCAGTGGGACCCCAGCTTCTCTCCTGAGCCGATTCCCCCTCCTTTATCAACTGCCCGAACCCCTCCCACACTGACGCCCGCTACTCCGCAGTCCACGCATGTAGAACCATCTCTGACTTTTCTTTACCCAGCCTGTTGGGCCTGCGCTGGTCTTGCCATACCTAGCACCAGTCGGACCTATGCCCGTTTATCCCCAGCCTATGCCGGACTACCCTCAGCCTAACGTTCTATAGCCAGTACCTGTTATCCCTTCACAGGTCTACCCCCCCACACTAGTATCTGTGGGACCGGCATTGGTATACCCTTACCTGGCACCCGCAGGACTGCCACCAAAGGTGGTTGATATCCAAACCCTTATTTCTTCACTTTGGGGAGTTCTGCAGACATGGGTCCCTACGCTTCAAGGCCCAGTGACTCCCGCTCCCGAGGAGCCACCTCAGGGGCCGTCCACTCTGGCTCCTTCATGGTCAGCCCTGCCACCTCAGCTGGCTCAGCCCCCCCTTGCCTACCCAGCGAAGGGGATGAAGATCGCCCAGACTTGCTCTTACCCGACAAAGGGGAAGATCCGGACTTAGAGGAAGGGGATGATGGGGACATTAGCGGCTCACCCACCCCCTCCACGGGCTCCTCAGAAGGGGAAGGGACCCCAAAGAACATCCGTAAATCCCCACCCATGACCCTTTCTTCTCAACCATCATGCACCACATCCAGGAGGTGATGGGGTTTAAAACCGAGGAGCAGGACCCAGAGTGACGTCGGCTCACAACCTACCTTTGCCATCCCAACTCCCCTCCTTTGGTGGTTCCCGAGCTCACTGATACCTACGATGACATCACCATGGTGGCTTGGCATGGGCCAGATTTGGTCCCAGCCTTGTCCCACAAAAGCTGACAGGCTGTATCATGCCGTGTCGGGCAAACCCTTCTTGGGGGGAACAGGCCCACACTGATTCGGTGGTCATCAATGCTGCTCACAACTGCACTAAACAGCCAAAGCACTTGAGCTCCCTTCCACCTAACTAGGAGTCCTGTTGGCTAGACCTCTTTGGGAAGTGGCTGTTTGCCTTCTCTACCTTGAGATACATGCCCTTAGCTTACATGCTCCAGTATCAGAATGCACTGTGGGACAGGGCCATGAATGCTGTTGAGTCCTTATCCAACAATTCTGCCAAGCAACAAGCCATGGATGCCCTCTAGTCGGCTTCTGATATCGGTACCCACCTGCTCAGGGTGGCTTATGACACTGTGGACGTGTCGGCCCAGGCAGCGGCTACCGGCATATGCATGAGCCGGTATTCTTGGCCCTGGGTATCTGGGTTTGCCCATGACATCCAGTTGTCCATTATGAATGCTCCTTTCAGGGGCAACCTACTGTTTGGAGGTGATGTTGAGGATATCCTCACTAGGCTTCGGGGCGAGCCATCAGATCTGTTCATTCCTTGTATGGCATGCAGCCCTGATCAGGACAGAGAACCTACTTTTGCAGGACCACTGCTAGGCAGCCTGGATGTCAGCCAGACTTCAAGGCAAGCGGAGGACAGTGGCATCTGCCCTAGCCACCCCAACCCCTCCACCAGCAAAAGCTCCTGAGGGGGCCCTGCAGCCCCAGTGGCGGTTGCCACCCCCAACTCCTTAACAGACCACCTCCCTCCAGTGATGCAGGAGGTGGTTGTAGGGGGTCACTTCTCCCTCCATCTAGACAGGTGGAGGTAAATAACGTCCAACAGTTGGGTTCTGCAGCTCAGAGCAAATTTCCACTCCCTCGAACTTCCAGAGTGGTCTCCAGACAATCCCCCAGTTCAGCCCTTCCCTACCTGGTCAGAACAGTGCTACAATAATAACGCTGCTCAGAAGAGTGCAGTCCACACAACATGTCCATGGACAGTGACGGGGTAATAACAGCACCATGTAGTAAGCACTCCCCAGGTCGCTGTCCATGGTGCTACAGGAGGGCACAAAGAGACAGGAAATCAGGAGGCTGGCCGAGCTGCTTCCATGGTGTGGAGCACTGAACCATGAGCAGCTCGGCTTGAATGGTGGTGGAGACGAGTTCTAATCCTGGTCTCCAAAATTTTATTTTTTCCCTGAAATACAACTCAGACTTGGAGTTGGTTATTCTAAGTATGGGGGGGGGGGTTACAGCCACCCCCACAAAAATACAGTTTTTGCTAGCAGCAATCACAAACCAGACTTGCGATCACTACCAGTGGCGCTGTGTTTGTTTACGGCATTTGTTCCTGCCACTTTTGTGATTGCGCTGTTTTTGACAGCGCTGTCCACACAGTTGCTGTTCTGGCCTAGTGCCCCAGTCCTTCTACCCTCCTGCCACATCCCACTAATTTGGGAGGAGATCCATGCTCTGCTCCACCAAAGGGCCATAGGACCCGTCCCAGAGTCCCAGCAAGGGCAGGGGTTCTATTCTCACTTCTTCCTGGTCCCCAAATGCACTGGGGACCTCAGGCCCATCCTGAACCTCAGCAAGCTAAACCTCTTCTTCCAGTACAAACGTTTCAGGATGATCACCCTTTGTGGACTGCTGCCTTGCTACACCAGGGGACTGGATTTGCTCCCTTGACATGCAGGGCGCATACTTGTATATCAAGGTGTGCATCCCCTTACAGGAGCTTCCTCAGGTTCCATTTTCAGAGGGCACACTTCCAGTTCAGGGCTCTGCTGTTTGGCTTATCCTCAGCCCCCCAGGTGTTCACCAAGTGCTTGGCAGTAGGGGCAGCTGCCCTCAGATGGCAGGGATTTTATGTGTTCCCTTACCTGGGTGACCGGATGCTAGCAGCCCTATCCATGGAGTGACTGCTTCAAACCCTAGATTCTATCTGCCATCTCCTCCAGGTTTTGGGAATCACCATCAACCCCACCTAGATCCTTTCTGGCCCCTCTCAGTGGCTCCAGCAGAACATTTGGGCGGTGTTAGATACTGCCCAGGGGATGGCCTTTCGTCCCCAGGACAGAACGGAGTGTCTGGTGGATCAAGCCCATCAGCTCTATTCCAGCCGTTACTTTCCAGCCCAGGTTTTCCTATACCTACTAGGACTCATGGCCACACCCATTGTTACGGTTCCACTAGCCAGGCTGCATATGAGGGTTCCCCAATGGACACTGTGGGCCCAGTGGGACCAGCACGTGGATAACTTGGAACAGCCAGTCCTGGGCTCAGACATAGTCAAAAAGGTGCCGTTGAGGTGGCTGGAGCTAAGCAATCTCCTTGGAGGGGTTTACTTTCCGCCCCCGCAGCAAGTCCTCAAAATGGACGCCTTGGGTCTAGGCTGGGGGGCTCATCTGGGTGCCCACCAGACTCAAGGGAAGCGGAACTCTATGGAGGCTAGCTTCCTCATGAATGTCTTGGAGATGCGAGCAGTTCTGTATGCCCTACAGGCCTTCGAGACACATCTCTCCCCGGGTCCACTGCTGATTCAGATGGTCAACTCCAGCGTGGTCAATTATATCAACAACCAGGGGGAGAGAGAGACTCACTCTTACTCCCTCTGATGGGAAGCGATGAGTCTAGTATTGGGCAATAGATCACGGCCTGGAACTTTCAGCCATCCATGTTCCCAGAGATCAAAATGTCTTAGCAGACAGCCTAAGCCAGTTCCCTGTCTCAGGCTCATGAGTGGGAACTCCTGACCTCAATGGTGAAAGATCTGTTCGACCAGTGGAGTTGTCCAGAGCTGAACATTTTTGCATCCCTACTCAATGCAAAACTGCTACTTTTCTGCTCACTCATGAAAGGACCTAGAGTTTTCTGGTAAGACACGTTGTCCCTCTCTTGGAAAGGGAGATTTCTGTACACCTTCCCTCCCTTCCTGGTCTTACAGAGGGTTCTAATCAAACTTCAGTTTTAAGGGGCCTCCATGATTCTAATCACCCCTTTCTGACCTTGTCAGATCTGTTTCCCTATGCTCCAGCAGCTGGCGGTGGAACCTCCCCTGCCCCTGCCCATATGCACAAGCTTGCTGTCCCTGGAGCAGGGCACCCTGGTCCATCCAGATCTCAAGTCTCTCCATCTTCATGCGTGGCTCCTGAGGACATAGCAGTCATGATTCAGGGTGTCCCCTAATGTGGCAGATGTTTTAGTGGCAGCTAGGAAACCCTCCACTTTGGCCACCTATTCTATGAAATGGAAGAGCTTTGCCATATGGGCTGCATCGCACCACCTGGACCCATTCACCCGTTCGGTGAACCAGATTTTGGAGTACTTGCTTTCCCTTTCAGACTCTGATGTGAAGTACTCCTCAATTAAAGTTCATCTTTCAGCCATATATGCCTGTCATGTTCCCGTAGATGGCCCTTCAGTGGCCCAACTAGACATGTCTTGCACGTTTTTGAGAGGCATTCTGCACTTCACTAAAACTACCACCAACAGCTTAACTCTGGTTCAATGTCAGTTGGCATCCATCTGTATCCCCTTCCCCCAGGACAAGGCTGAAAATAGTCAAAATTGTCTAGTCCTCCTTTCCCAGTCAACAAAAAGTAACTAACTTGAAGCCTCCAGTCTGCAACCCTATCTTGGCTTGGGACTCAAATTTTGTGTTGGAAAAACTCACCCTGCTTCCTGCTGCGAGTTGCAAGCTACGTTATGTCATGGAAAGTGTTGTTTTTAGTTGCTATTACTTCTGCTCAGAGGATTTCCGAGCTTCAGGCGCTCATGTGTGAGCAGCCTTATTTGGTTTTCCATAAAGACAGGGTGCCCTTGCGTATCAATCCTAAGTTTCTCCGCAAGGTGGTGTCTGAGTTTGCTTTGAATCAATACATGCCCCTGACCTGTTTATTTCCCAGAGCATGCCAGTCCAGGGGAAGCATTGCTCCTTACCGTGGATGTGCATATAATTTTGCATTACTGTACACACCTGACTAAGGACTGCAGGAGGGCGTCACAGTTGTTCATGTCCTTTGCCCCTGGGAAAGAGGAAGTCCCAGTGTCTAAGCAGTGTTTGTCCAGATGGCTGGCCAACTGCATGATTTTTTCTAACAAGGATTAGAAGGCTGTAAGCCAAGGTGCTAGGGGTCACACAATAAAAAGAACTGTTAATTTGACAATTCTTTCATTTGTGACCTGTTCACTTGGAATGCTTTCCACTTTGCTGATTTTAGTTCACAGTTAAAACTGATATGGGGGGCAGGCAGCCTCCAATGTCCCAAGACATGTCTTTGTCCACGGAACTGTCCCCCAGAGGCTATAAGAGGGCCATGGGGGTGCTGAGGAAGTCACTCCAATGTGCCCCTTTAAAGCCCTCACTTGTTCGTGCAGGCTTTGAATCTGCTTTGCACACATCTTATGATCAGTAGCCATGCCTACACCCTTCTTTGCAAAACCCTACATACAGCTGCTATGTCTCTTTTCTGCTGTACCCTCTGCATCCAGCTGCAGCCTACATTCATGCAAACTTTCTCTCATACACTCAGCTTCTCACTTTATTATTTATTTATTGAATTTTGATGACCGGGTAGGCCCACTGGGCCCCAGAGGTCCCTTTTTCAGGGGCGACCCGGGAGTAACAATTGCATACAGGTAAACAGATCAGTACACTCGGGTAAATGTAATGTTGTTTGACAATAAAAGACTTCATAGGGTTACAAGCGGTAGGTAGTGGAGGAACATACAGGCAAAAGGACTTAGGAGTTAGACATAAAGAAAACATTTTACATACCAAGTTCATGTTGAGATTGGGAGTGCTCAAGGTAAAGGCAAGAAGTTGCTAAAGACATGTGGTACCTTCCTTATGGGCATAGTGGAAGGGGGATATATTGGTACATAAGTGCTCCCCTTCCTTTGAGGGAGGTGCGTTGATGTGTGGTCAGGTCCTGTAACATAGGCATATGCTCCTGTTGAGCAGGTATGCCTTGAGCTTAGTCCGGAAGCAGGTGACGGACACTGCCTCCCGTTCCTCCAGGGGAGGTTGTTCCAGTTGGAAGGGGGCTGTGTCGCGAGGACCTGGATGCAGCTTTAGTCCTAGTCTTGGGCACCACAAGAGTTTGGCCACAAGTGCAGTCAGACTCCGATGGGTTAGTTTTAACCCTAACAAGACCGTTGAAGCTAGGGGGAGGTGTGGGACCCAATAACTTAAATGTAAGGCAGAGGGTTGGGTAGATGAGGTGAGCTTCCAAAGACAGCCACCTGAGCCTTGATTGGGCCTCGCAGTGGTGAATCCTCAGGTGTGATAGAGTGGCGAAGCGGACTGTCTTGTTGTACAAGGTCTGCAGCCTGCCTAGCTCCATCGTGGCCATGCCCTGGAGAACTGGGGCCGCGTAGGTGAGCTTTGGGAGAAGTACGCTAGTGGCAATGGCTACCCTAGCTTCTGGGATAATCTGGTCCTTTATTCTGTAGAGGATTCCGAGTTTCCCATGGATGGCTTTGGTGATTTGGTCTACGTGATTTTTTAGTGTGAAGCCTTGGTCCAGGGTAAGTCCAAGGTATTTAGTGGAGGTAACCACCTCAAGTTTTTCACCCCCGGACTGAAGTTGTAGGAGCAGTGACCTCTCAGATCCCAGGGATCTAGGCCCAAACAGCATCACCTTAGTTTTGTTGGTGTTTAATACCATTTTGTTCAGAGTAAGCCAGTCCTCCATCTGAAGGATGTCCTCTTGGAGGGCTGTCTCCAGCTCTGTTAAGTTAGGGGAGGCTCTGTAGATGACAGCATCATCCGCATACTGGATAACACTGCTGCTCCCACAGTGTGAGTACAGATCATTTATGAACAGGGTAAAGAGAAGGGGCCCGAGTATTGACCCTTGAGGTACTCCTTCTTTGAGTGGTGCTAGCTTGGAGACATTATCCTTCCACCTGACCCTCAGGGTACGCCCAGTGAGGTAACTCTCGAACCATCCCAGTGCATGGGTGTCAAGGCCAAGTGAGCACATTTTTTGTAGTAGGAGGTTGTGGTTTACCAAGTCGAAGGCTTTAGAGAGGTCAATAAAGATCGCGCCTGTACTGACCCCTGAGTCATTATTGCTCAGGACTTCTGCCGAGAATTTAGTTAGCGCAGTATCTGTCCCATGCTTGGCTCTGAAGCTTGCTGTGACGGAGAGATTACCTGGTGGATTTCTAGGTATTCTCGGAGTTGGAGTAGACTAGCTTCCCTGTACTTCGCAAAGCACATAGCAAGGAGATAGGACTGTAGTTCCCTATAGGCTCTGTAGACCCTCCCTTGTGAATGGGAATCACTAGGGCCTGCTTCCAGGCTGGTGCCGACCCTTTATAATGGACGGTTTATCAGCCAAGTTAGGGGCTTCGCTAGTGCTGGGGCTCCCTCCTTGAGGATTCTGGTCTGGATCCCATCAGGGCCCCCAGATCCTCTCGAGTGCAGGGATTTAAGGATGATCAAAACCTCCTTTACCCTAGCCAGCCTCAAGTGAAACAAAGGGCGGTGTAGGTCTGGGGGCTGATGTGCGTTAGGCTCACTCCTGTTGTCAGGGGGTCCTGCCTTGTACGCATCAAGGTTCGTGAAGTAACTGTTATGGGCCTCATGATGAGTGATCCTCATCAATTACTTGCCCATTAGCCATGATTGGGCGGTGTAGTTTTTGTTTCCTTTGAGGAGTTCATTAATGTGTGACCAGAAGAACCTGGGGTTCCCTAGATTAGTTTTTTGAAGGTTGGTGATATATTCTTTTTTAGCTTTCTTTATGGCCTGTTTGCATTGGTTTCTAAGTGCCCTGTAGCTGGCTAAGTTCACAGGTAGCATTGTTTTCCTGAACTTTTTCCAGGCCTTGTCATGGGTGGACATCAGGGCTTTTAGGGAGGGCAAGATCCACTTATAGCAGCTTCCCTTTACTCTGTGGGTTTTCATTGGAGCTAAGAGGTCAGTGATTCTGGTGAGGGTTGTTTGGAAAAATTTAACGGCCTCCTCCAGGTTAGGTAGGTGTCTTATACGGCTCCAGTCAATGCCATTTAAGAAGCCAATGAACTGGTCAGGGTGGAAGTTGGAGTAGTCCCTAGTAGTGATCGTTCTAGGCGGGACTTTAATCGCATTATTTTTCCATATGGCAAATATCGGCGAGTGGTCGCTCAAGGCATCGGCCAGGGTGCCAGCCATTTTTATGTTACTAGGGGTTGAGGTCTGGACCCAGTCAATTATAGAGTGCCTTCCCGATTTATGGTTCATTCTGGTCGGTAGAGAGATGACTTGAGTGAGGTGGGAGTCATGTAATAATCTGTTAATGGCAGACTTCGCCTCTAGGGCGCAATTTAAATTGAAGTCGCCCAATATGATAAGCTCGGATGCAGTGTCAACTGCAGGGTTCTTCAGGAGCATGTCCAGAGAGCCGAGCACATTGGTAGGGGGGCTATATGCGCAACCAATTGTGAGGTGTTTAGCCTCTCCTAGTGTGAGCCGTAAAAAGATTGCTTCTATGTCCTGGGTCATGTTGTGGGGCAGCCTAACAAGGGAGGATGTAATTGTGTCCGTTACATATATAAGAACCCCACCCCCTCTTTTCAAGGGTCTGTCCTTTCTGTAGAAGGCGTATCCAGAGGCAGCTACCTCGTGATCCTGAATGTGGGGTTTTAACCAGGTCTCAGAGACTGCTAATATGTCTGGTTTGTATACTGCCAGCCATGCTTGGACTTCATGGATCTTTGGTCTCAGGCTGCAGATGTTCATATGCACCAACCTCAGACCCTTTGCTCCATCCCATGCCTTATCTAAGGGGGAGGAAATTGATACATTAGGCGTCCCTGGGCCTGGGTTAGGTTGGATGTCCCCCGCCAGTAGCAACAGGGGTGCTAGCAAGCTCCAGAGAGTGAGGGTTGGAGATGGTAAAGCCAGTAAAGTCGGACAGGGGGTTAGGCTCCTAGTGAGGAGAAGGGATCTGTAGAGGATCCCTTTCCTAGAATTCATCGCCACTAGGAGAAGGATGTTGCACCTGGAAAGACAGCTAAAGTGTCTGGCCGTGTGCTTTCCCGACCCCCCGCGGGTATCGGGGGGGCAGTAGGCACTACTGACGAGCCAGTCTGTCCCTAGTTGGGCCAGAATATATATTATTGCCAGGACGATGCCCTTGTTCCAGTTCCCATGGTGCATCTTGGAACTTTTCTGGGCTCCTTGCTTGGATCTCAAGTGCCTGGCCTAATAGTCGAGGATCCTGGTACTGGCAACCAATCCCTACGTTTGCACTCACATGCAGCACGTCTACAGCGGATACCAGAACAAGTTCGGGCCCCAGCCTAGTTACAATTAGACGAGCACGGCTCACTACCTTTAAGAACAAGGTTCCCTGATTGAGCTACTATTAGTTAGCACTATTAACTTTAGAGGGGAAACATCAGGATCCGTCCAGCAAGCAGGGTACAATTAGCAATTCCACAGCGGCAAATAATGATGCAAGGTTCCCTATCTAACTCTGGATAGCAATTCCCACAGAGGCAAATAATGATGCAAGGTTCCCTGTCTAACTCTGGCTAAGAAGGCTAGTTATCAACTGTAATGCTGGAAACCCTTTAACCAGGACTTAGCTCGCAGCAGGAGTTTGTAAGATTTAAAACTATGCAATCACAATTCCACCTTTTATGTGTAATCGGCAATACAGTGGGCTATCTGTTAAAACTACGCAATCACAGATCCTTATTGTTTTTTTTTTGCAGTAAAATCATAAGGCTAACAGTGATTAGGTCCTATGGCTATATAGCCGTAGGAGACAGAAATGCCTAAGATTAGCTAGGTTGCAGCAGGAGTTTTTAGTGTCACAGTTAGGGGCGATATTGCCCAGAGTGAGTATGCTGCTTCGTGGTTAGGCTATCCATTAAGTTTGAAGGTTCTGCCCCAAGGGAGAAAGGGGCACCCTGCGGTGTGACCGGCAGCTGCAGAAAGAGAGAGAGACAGGCAACTCATCGGCAAATTGACGTTTCTGCAGGTCGCAGCTTAGGGAGTACTTTAATGTCTCATTAGACTCAGTGAGTAAAGTATTCAGATGAACTGTCACTTGTTTATCTTGTTTAATCTGGTCTACAGTGCTTCTGTTTTCAAATTACTCATCTTATTCTTTCTGCATGTCAGTTCCTCCTTTAGTGCTGATGCTTTGACTTCTGATGCTTGATATGTCACATAAAAAGCTGCAGCCATTAAACGCTTCTTCTTTTTAGCCTTCGTTTTTTTTCTCAGTATATAGCTTTTCCACATTCTGAAATTGGTTGTTCTGATGCCTCGCATCCAGTGCAGTCACCCCATCTTCCATGAGGGGTGAGAAATTTTAAGACATCTACAAAGAACTCAGAATTATTATTAGTAGCTTTATTTATTTATTTATGGTTCCCATCCCCGGAGGCCCAGGGCTCCAATACAAGAAGGAAATAGCAACTGCTTAAATACTCAAATACATAATTATACATGTCACAAACGCACTCCGGGCGTCAGGCCCTCTGCTCCCACAGTGCCCAACTTCAAAGTGCAGTATGTGAACAGGAGACAAACAAGGACACCCTCCTGTCTGTTTTGGGTCAGATCAACTACCAGTCTCAAGTCCTGTGGTCAAATATGAACTCTTTTTCACTAGCACTCCCAGGTAACAGGTCCAAATATCACACCCTCTTTGGGGAAAGCAGTGCAGTACTTAACCCAGCGGGCACACAATCTGGGTCACAATCCCCCTTCTGACTCAATTGAGACCTAGGTATTTTCTCACCTGGCTGCATATGGTGACACACTATAAGTGCTTTAACAGTTCTGTCAGAATTATCAACACTGTCCCAGCATTCACACTCAAAATGAGAAAATGGCTCAGGCAGAATTTCAAGGAAAACGGAGTTTACTAAAATTAAAAATAGCACATAAAATACAAAACACAGAACAATATAAAATTAATAGTACAGTCATAAAAATAAATGGACAAGTATAAACAAACCACCTTATATTGAGCAACTGATCTTAACCCAGTTTCAGTTGGTAAATAGTAGTGCTAAAATTACCTAATTTTGGTAGAAGTGCTTTTTAACAGTCCAGAACACAAGTGTCTCTTGAAAATACAAACACAAATATGCAATGTTCCCTCAGCAACTTGACAATATCAGGGAGAAAAGGGTCCCACTCAGCTTGTGAGGTCACAGCTCTTGGTGATGCTTGCTGTGAGGTCACTCTCATTCCTGCATACTGAATTAGTCACATGCCACTGCACCCTGATAAATATTCAAATTAAAAAAAAAGTATATATATGCTTTTTAATTAGTGAGCAGCATGCTTTATGACAGGTCAGAATTACCCCTTTGATCTACAGAAGAACATCCTGATGAGCTATTTCACAACATGGTGTCACCTCGTAAAAAGGCAATATTTTCACTTCAAAGCACCAACTCTCTGGGAACATGACTTTTACAATTTCCACACAGGTTTTGTTAGGCATGTGTCAGTTTCTTTTGAAGTTAGCTAGTTCCTTCCATTCAGAGAGAGAACAGTATATTTTTGAAAATCCAAGGTTCCATGGTGCCTTGTGCTGACTGCCATATATCATAAACAGAAATTCAAAGAAATGTATATTTATAGCAATATATGATAAAAATAATAACAGGCAGACAGCTATTGTCACACTCCTCCCTCCTAGACTGAATTTGGGGGAATCTATTCCTAGGCATGAGATGAGTTTCCCAAATTCAGTTCACTGCTCTGACTGATGCGATAGACCGTCTGCGTTGTGTTGGCTGCCTCTGCCATGTGAGTGACAGTCATGTCGTAACCCTGCAAGGCAAGGCTCCATCTTAAAAGCATACCATTCGTTTTATCCATTTGTGCTAGCCAAACCAGGGGGTTATGATCTGTTTGTACCTCAGAGTGCCGCCCGTATAGGTGTGGCTCTAATTTCTTCAGTGCCCAAACCATTGCAAGGCATTCTTTCTCCACTGTAGAATAAGCCTGTTTCCTGGGCAGTAATTTCTTACTGAGGTACACTATTGGGTGACCTTTCCCTTGATTAGAAGTCTGGCTAAGTACTGCCCCAATACCTACGTCTGAGGCATCTGTCTGGACTACAAATGGTTTACTGTAGTCTGGGCTGGCTAACACAGGAGCACCGTACAGTGCCTCCTTTAGCCGTGTAAAGGCTCGTTCATAGGCTGGTTCCCATTTTACCTTTTTAGGCATTATTATCTTTAGCAGGCCAGATAGGGGAGCTGCCAGGGTACTCTAGTTTGATACAAATTTTCTATAGTTCCCTGCGGTCCCTAGAGAACTCCAAACCTGCTTCTGTGTTTCAGGTCTGGGCCGCGCCTCGATTGCCTCTATCTTTTATCTTTGCTTGACTAGGACGGAGCTGTCCCTGCCCTACTACCTGCCCTAGGCATGCCACCTTAGCCATGGCCACCTGGCATGTTTCAGCTTTTACAGTGAGCCTGGCCCTCTGTATCCTGCCCAACACTTCCTTAAAGTGGGACAGGTGTTCCTTCCAGCTGGCACTGAAGATGGCAATATCATCCAGGTACGTCATGGCGTACTCTTCAGTACCATGTTACATCTAGTTCACCAAACCTTGGAAAGTGGCAGGGGCATTTTTCATTCGGAAAGGCATTACCTTAAACTCAAATAACCCTATTGGAGTGATGAAGGCTGATCTCTCCCTAGCTCTAGCAGTTAACTCCACCTGCCAATACCCTTTCATCTGGTCAGTAGTGTTAAGGTATGTCACCCTTCCCAACTTGTCCAGTAGTTCATCCGTCCATGGCATTGGTGGGCATCTGACTTCATGACTGCATTGAGTCCACGATAGTCCAAACAAAAATGAGTAGAGCCATCTGGCTTGGGAATGAGGACTACGGGTGAGGCCCAGGGGCTGTGGGATTTCTGGATTACCCCTAAATCCAGCATTTCCTCCACCTTCCTCCTAATGTCCTTTTGGCTGGCCTCTGACACCGATATGCTGTCTGCTGTATGGGTGCTTGCGTCCCCATTTTTACATTGGACGTCGCTAAGGGGGTTAGTCCAGGCTTGGCATTAAACAATGGGGCAAAGTCTGCTAAAACCTCACTTACTTCCTGGATCTGGTCCAGGATCAACTGGGGCGACATTTTAATTGCCTCCATAGAGGACTCCTGCTTGCTTTCTTCTAGCAAGTCCAGAAGGGGGTCTTCCTCGTCCGTCCCCTCCCCAGGACTACACACTGCGAAGACCATGTCAGCCCTATTTGCATATGGCTTCATCATGGTGACATGGTACATCCTTTGGGTATGTCTCTGTCAGGCAGTTCTACAATGTAGTTTACGTCATTCATCTGTCTGACTACTTTATACAGTCCTGCCCACTCGGCTTGCAGCTTATCTTTCCGGACTGGGATTAGGACCATGACCTCCTGACCCACAGTGTATGATCGAGCTCTGGCTCTGTGGTCGTACCATACCTTTTGTTTCTGCTGGGCTGCTGCCAGGTTGCTCTGGGCTGTTCCCATAAGTTCCTTCAGCTTTTCTCTTAACTTCAGGATATAATCCACTATGGGAGTTCCCTGGGTGGCATGCTTGCCTTCCCAGTCCTCCCGGATCAAGTCTAGGGGCCCACACACCCTGTGTCCATGTAAGAGCTCAAAGGGGAAAAACCCTGTTGACTCTTGGAGCACCTGCCTGTATGCAAACAACAGGTGGGCAAGGTATTTCTCCCAGTCCCTCCCGTGCTGTTCAGCAAACGCTTGGAGCATCGATTTAAGGGTACCATTAAACCTTTCCACAAGCCCCTTGGCTTGCACGTGACAAGGTGTCGTGCGTTTCTGCACCACCCCACATTTCTCCCACAAACACTTCATCAGGTCCAACATGAAGGAACCCCCTCGATCGGGGATAACCTCCTGTGGGAACCCGACACGGGAGAAAATCCCTAGCAAGGCATCTGCCACTTTGTCTGTCCTCAGAGAGGATAGGGTGACTGCCTGTGGGTACTGGGTGGCATAATCCACCACTGTTAGGATAGACCTCTTCCCAGAGGAGCTGGGGGTATTCAAAGGCCCCACAATATCCATTCCTACCCTCTGGAATGGCTCGTCCACTATGGGCAAGGGAATTAGGGCGTCTTGTGTTTTACTACCCGCCTTACCTATTTCTTGACACCCGTGAAAAGACCTGCAATATTCCTTCACCTGCTGGGTGAAGTTGGGCCAATAGAAATTCTGGGCCAATCGTTGCGTACTGCGCGCGATTCTCAGATGTCCAGACATGGGGCTATCATGAGCAGCCTTGAGCAACTGCTCATGGTACCCCTGGGGAATGACAAGCTGTCTGCCCATCACCCCTTCCTCTGTCTCTATATCCTGTGTATACAGCAGTCCATTCTTCCAATACACTCTGTGTCTTCCGTCACTTCCCTGTGTCCCATCAGATTCTGCCCAAGCCCTCAGCCTCTCTAAACTAGGGTCATTTTTCTGAGCAGCTGCAAAATCTTTACACATTTCCAAGGCATGGGACAGGTCCCCTTCAGTTCCTAAACTAGGGTCCCTAGCTCTCTGACAATTGACTATCCCTCCCTCCTCAGAGTAACCTTCTGTAGCTGTTCTGTTAACTGCTACCTGGGGAATTTCTACCTCCCTTTCACTATTCTCCATATCAGGAGACACAGGCTGGGGAACCAGCCTCCCAGTGTTTTCCACTGGGACTTCTATGGGGTCCAGGGAACCACAATTTGTCTTTGCCGCCTTACTGTGGGTTACTGCACACACTACCCCCTCTTGGAGATTGTTCCCTATAATTGCATCCAGGGCAAGATTTTCTGCCACTGCAACTTTTTGCATAGTCTCTCCTATCTCACCACAGTCCAGGAGAGCACTAGCAAGGGGCAGAGTTTTCTCCTCCCCAGTGAATCCCTGCACTGTAACAAACTGATTAGGTATAAGCTGTTCAGGCTCAGCCTAATCCCCTTTTACCAAAATAAGGGACACCCCTATGTCCCTTAACCCATGGGTTTGCACCCCATTCATAGTAACTGGATGTATGTGCTCCCTCATGTTTACTGGCATGCTTTAAGGGATACACAAAAAACCCACTTCTAGGATCGTGGATATGTTGTTCATCCACACTTATTGGCATGTCCCTTTCCCCTTTAAGAATTGTTGGAAGTCTTCAAGCTGGCTGCTCCCACCCACCCAGGTGGTATATACCTCGGCTCCACCCCATGACGTCAGATCTTCCTTTTCACTGGAAGATTCAGGTTGCCTCCCTCGTGCTCTTGCATTTTGTAGGCCCTGGCTTTCAAAACCTCGGTTTTACCGAAATTAAAACTCGTTAGAGTTAGCGATCGCGCTGTTGTGTCTTCGATTATGGAAGAAAAATCTTCCCCTGGATTTCACGGGTCCTTTGGCCAGAAGATGTCATACACCAATCCCCCACCTCACGTGCGTCTACTGCCTAGGTATCAGCCATGACACCTCGTCCTGCAGCTTTTGCTTGGCCTTCCATCCCAATGTTCTGGACAACCACCTGGCACGTTTGAAATTGGGGAGACCGGAGAAAAGAAACCCTTTGGTGAAGTACAAGAAGGCTAGGCAGGCGGTTTCAGTGGTTGCAGGCTCCGCAGAGCAATTGGAATGCATGCAGGCATTCGAGGAAGAAGCGACTCATGCTGCCGACTCTCAGAGCTTCTTCGTTCCACTCAACCTAGGCACTACCTTCTCAGGCTCCTTCTGGGAGTTGTACCAGTCTCTCCCCACCTGGGGAGAGGCGCTTATGGGCTCGCACTCCTCCCATTCCCGTAAGCGGGAGAAGGAACCTAGTAGTTCTTCGTCTCGTCGAAGACACTCTTGGGACCGAGAGAGGTCCCAGTTCCAGGAGCATGCGGTATCGACCTCGGCCAAAATCGCTTCTTCGGCCACTGGCTGTTTGGACCTTCCATCGTGCCAGACGACAGAGGATGTGGTCGATGAAGTCATGATCGTCATCGACCTCATTGACCCACTGTCGCTGGCTCCGGCCAGCGACTCCTTGGAAAGGACTCCGGTACTTTTCTTCCCCGATGAGGAGACCCAGCCCGCTGGTGTTCCCATTGAGGACCTGGTTCTAGACCCCCGGAAGTCACCGGTCCCGCCAGTGTCTCTGGAGCAACCGAGTTGGCCCACCCGATCTTGGTCAAGGTCTAGAACCTCCTTGATCGACAGGCCGAGGAAGAGCCATAAGTGCTCTAAGAAGAGGTGACGGCATCAGTCGTCCTCATCCTCCTCGGATGAGGAGAGGCTCTGGCGTAAACTCTGTCGGTGCTACGAGGACCTCATGTGGCAACAACTGATCTTGTCTGGGCACAAGACGACTCCGGCTCCTTCCCCGGCCATTACTTGGCTTTCGCCTCCTAGACCGAAGCTGACCCCTCTGGGGCCGAAATCTTTGGTTCCCCCACCCGTGGGGCTGGCAAATCCACTTCTTCAGCCTAAACCGGCCTCTCCACCCATTGTGGTGGAACCACTGCTTAAGCATCCCGTGGGAGGGGCTTCTTCGCAAGAAGACAGACCAGACACCGAGTTCCCCTGGCATTTAGTGGTCACGGTCACCCCCGACAGCCCTCGGCATGTTGAGGATGATTTGGGCAGCAAGCCGCTGTACCCCGACTCCTCGGATTCGGATGTCACTGGGCTTCACTCTCATCCTGGGGATGATGAGTCATCCGTTGGCTTAGGGATGGAGGAAGGTCCTTCCTCCTTCCAAGGGATCCCTCACCTCATCTCTGAGTCCACAAGGATGCCCCTGGAACCCATCCAGAAAAAGGCGGAGTACCCTCTTATGGACATCCTTAAAAGAGGGGATACCCCAACGGAGGCTTTTCCTGTGGTCAAGGCTATTGTTGGTCTGGCACTTGAACTCTGGCAGCATCCTGCCTCTTGTCCAGCACCGTCTGCCCGCATGGCTCGCAAGTACACGGTTCCCATGGGGTCCCTTGCGAGGTTCACAGAGCACCCTTCGTCCAAGAGCCTGGTGACCACCTCTGTGTTCAGGCATACTGGCAGTTCTGCTGACACTGACTGACCTCCCGACAAAGAGTCCAAGCTCTTGGATCATTCGACGAGGAAGGTCTATGCATCTTCCTCCTTGGGACTTCATCAGGCAAGTTTGGCCATCATCATGGCACACTTCTCTCATGCCCTCCTCGGGTCATTAGACAAAGTCCTCCCACATCTCCCCGCGGACATGCAGACCATGGTCAAGCAGGTCCAAGACCAGGGCCAAGCTGTTGCCAAACAGCAGCTCCAGATGGCCCTGGACATTGGGGATTCCTGTGCCGGCCCAATGGCTGCTGCAGTTGCCTGTCGCTGCAGGGCTTGGCTGAGGCTCGCCCCCTTCCCGGCAGATACTCAGCACAAATAGGCTGATGTGCCCTTCCTTGGGATTGGCTTGTCCAGCCCAGGAGTGGCTGGTCACCTTCAGTGCATAGAGCAGTCCAGTGCCACCTTGGATGCTACTTCTGCCAAGGGTTGTTCGGGCAAGAACCAGAAGAAGAAGAAGCCCTTTCGGCATTCATCCCCTGTGGCACAGCAGTTCTCCTTCCAAGGGGGACAGCAGCATCAGCAGCAGGCTCAGGCTTGGCGCCCTCGGCTCAAGCCTGGACCCCAACAGGGCTGTAAAAGAGGCTGAGGCTCAGGTCCTGGAGCCTCCTCCTTCTCAAAGCCTGCTCAGTGACGGGGTGGGACCTGCCACCCCTTCTCCCGTCATGTCAGCTTTGGGTCCTCCTGTTGGGGGCTGGCTCTGCCACTTCCTTTCCACCTGGTCCGCTGTCACTTCGGACACGTGGGTTCTTGAAGTGGTCGGTCAGGGACTGCCTCTAGAATTCGAGCAGTACCCTCCCAGCCGAGCCTGCACCCCTTGGGAGGAACGGATATCCGCCCAGACCCAGTCGGCTCTTCGAGATGACGTTGCTCAGCTCCTCCTCAAGGAGGCAGTAGCTCCCATGGCGGATCCTCCAGCAGACCCAGGCTTTGCCTCGCAGGTATTTCCTGGTGCCCAAGTGGACTGCGGGCTGGCACCCCATTCTAGATCTCCATGACCTGAATCAATATCTCAGGTCTTGCACCTTTTGGATGGTCACTCTGTCCCAGATCATTCCATCCTTGGAGTGAAACATGTGGTTTTGTTCACTGGAACTGCAAGACATGTTCTTTCACGCCCCAATCCATCCGTCCCATCAGTGGTTCCTCCGCTTCAGGGTCGAAGGGACCCTGTACGAGTTCTGAGCCATGCCGTTTGGCCTGTCATCGGCCCGACAGGTCTTCACCAAAGGCATTGCAGTGGTGGCGGTCCATCTGTGGCGTCGGGGAGTCAGAATTTACCCTACCTCAATGACTAGCTTCTAGCAGGTCACTGCCTACAGGTGGTGGAGAGATTCAGGGATCTGGCCCTCCAGACGTGCTCCCAACTCTGCCTCATAATCAATGAGGCCAAGTCGGAACTCGTGCCTTCTCAGGTGATGGGTTTCATTGGGGCAGAGCTTGACTCTTGTCAAGCCAGAGCTCAGCTCCCGGTGGACAGGGCGGAGGTTCTTTCTTCCTTTGCCCAATCATTTCTGGTTGGGCAGTTGTGCCCTGCCTGGGACTTTCTGCACCTTCTGGATTACATGGTGGCGTGCACCTCGGTGGTCCGTTGGGCCCGGTGGCACATGTGCCCCCTTCAGTGGGAGCTAGCCGCCCAGTGGGCTCAGCGCCACAGTCAATTCGACCAGCTGGTCACTGTAACCCAGAAGATGTGGGACGCTCTGCAATGGTGGACTGCCCCAGACCAGTTGCAGGAAGGGATCCCATTTGTCCGCCCAAAGCCGACGGTTGTTCTCATGGCCAGTGCCTCTCTCATGGGCTGGGGAGCCCTCATGGGGGACAAAAGGGCCGACAGGCTCTGGACCCTGAGGAGTCCTGATGCCACATCAACCTGTTGGAGCTCACAGCAGTCAGACTGGCACTGTCAGCTTTCGCTCCTCAGCTCCGGAGTCAAGTGGTTCAAGTCCAGACGGACAATACCACGACCATGTACTACCTCAACAAACAGGGAGGCACACACTCCTGTGTGCTGTGCAAGGAGGCACTCTGCATCGGGACCCTTGTGGGCTGGTTGTAGGCGAATCTCCTAGCCATCCATGTGGCAGGAGCCTCGAACCATCTGGCAGATGCTGTCAGCCATCTAGGCCAGATATACCATGAGTGGTCTCTTCATCCAGAGGTAGCTTACAGCCTGTTCTCCCGTTGGGGCAAACCAGTAGTGGACCTGTTTGCCTTCAGGGAAAACACCAAGCTGTGGCTGTTTCTTGCTCACCCCCCCTCAGCAGGGCTTGCTGCAGGGGGACGCCTTCTCGGGACCGTGGACCCTAGGCCTCCTCTGCGCCTTCCCTCCATTTCCCTTGATGCACAAGGTGCTCCTCAAGGTGAGGAGGGACAAGGCGAAGGTGATCCTGGTAGCCCCAGACTGGCTGCGCCAGTTCTGGTATCCAGATCTCCTCAGCCTCAGCTGCATGCTCCCGGAGTGGCTTTGTACATGCCCGGACCTGATATCACTCAATCAGAGGAAGGTATACCATCCGGACCTTCAATCTCTGCACCTCACAGCCTGGTACCTGAGCGGCTAGAGTTCCAGGCTTTGGGTCTTTCTGAAGATGTCAACACTATGGTGGAGGCATCTAGAAAGGAATCGACCAGGAAGTGTTATGCCTTCAAATGGAAAAGGTTTTCCATTTGGTGTCAGGACAAGGGCCTAGACCCTCTGTCCTGTCCCGTGGCTAACATTCTCGACTACCTTTGGTCTCTCTTCAAAAGGGTCTCTGGTCCTTGACCCATAGGGTGCACCTGGCAGCCATCTCTGCTAACCGGGCATGGGCTGGTCAGCCCGATATTGGTGCAGGAGACAGTGGTCGGGCGCTTTTTCAAAGGCCTGGATCACATATCCCCTCCGGTGCATGAACCTCCACCTCCATGGGATCTAGTGCTGGTACTGGCAAAGCTCTTGGGCAAGCCATTCGAACCCATGCACAAGTGTGAGTTGTCACACTTGTGGAAGACGGCCTTCCTGGTGGCTATCACGTCAGCCAGAAGGACAGGGGAGCTCCAGGCGCTTTTGGTGGACTCCCCTTATCTGGTCTTCCACAGGGACAAAGTTGTCCTGCGCCCCCACCCAAAATTCCTTCCGAAGGTGGTGTCTAGAGTTTCACCTGAACCAGGTGTTGACTCTGCCAGTATACTACCCTAATTACACCTCGGAGGCCGAGTACAGGCTCCATACTTTGGACCTGAGATGTGCACTGTCCTATTATAAGGAGAGGATGGCGTAAATTCGTGGAGAGGTTCACCAGCTGTTTGTCACCTACGCTGATGCCGCTTCTGGCAGACCTGCAGTGAAACGGACTATTGCAAGATAGATTACATCATGCATAGGTCTGTACTATGAGTTGGCGGGCAAGGAGCCTCCCAGAGGGATAAGAACTCATTCTACCCGCCATACTGCTGCATCGGTGGCTGCTTCTAGGGACATCCCTATCCAGGAAATCTGTCAGGCTGCTACCTGGAAGTCAGCAAACACCTTCATCACTCACTACCACATCAACCTTGAGTCACGTCGGGAAGCTGGTTTTGGGGCCTCAGTTCTCCAATCTCTGTTCTCTAAGTAGGGGGTGTATGCCTTGCCTTCCTCCTCCCAGAGAACTGCTAGGAGTCTGCCAATAAGTGTGGATGAACAACATATCCATGATCCTAGATGAACAGGTTACTCACCTGTAACAGTAGTTCTAGGAGTGGTATCTGTTGTTCATCCACATGGACCCACGCGACTTCCCTGGCTGCAGACGCACAACACCTGGCTTCCAGCGGGCTAAGATCTGGTGTCACAGGGCGGATACGAGGTATATATCACCTGGGTGGGTGGGAGGAGCCAGCTTGAAGACTTCCAGTGATTGTTAAAGGGGAAAGGGACATGCCAATAAGTGTGGATGAACAACATATACCACTCCTAGAACTACTGTTACAGGTGAGTAACCTGTTCTTCTTTCCCAGCACCACTTTCTGCACTCTTTGCCTTTTAGGACACTATCTTGCAATATGCCCAGGTTGTTTGCAAAACCAACATTCATTATTTCTTTTATCATGCAAATCCTTTCTTTGTAACCTGGGGCTGCCCACTTTCTGGGGGAGGCAGTGAGGGTTTTATCTGCCCTGAAGGCATGCTTTTCCCCTTCTGCACTGCCACGCCCATCCCACTCCCTTTCAGAGCAGGCCTGCTCCTGGCATAGTGGTCTGAGAGCTTGGCAGCCTCCTGCACTGTTTTTGGATCTCAGTCCTCTAGCCAGGTTTTCAGCTGTGCTGGGCAATCCCAAAAGAACTGTTCCAAAAGTACAACATCCTCAATTTTCTCTACAGAATCTGCTTTTACCCCTTCCCACGAACGTTTCAAAAACTGACATTGTTTTGTGGCTAGCTCCTTGTAGCTCATGTCAGGGCTTCTCCTGAGCTTACGGAACTTAACTCGGTACGCTTCAGCTGTCAAGTCATACATTTTTAACAATACAGCTTTAAGCTTGCCGTTATCATTACTGTCCTGATTGTCCATTTGCCCCAATGCATCATGAGCTTTACCAGTAAGCAGCGGGGATAGCTGGAAGCTCCAGGATTTTCTGGGAATTTTTGCCTGAATGCATACCTTTTCAAATGAATTTAAAAATGCATCCATATCTTCTCCCGCTTTAAATTCAGCTATCAATTTAGAATTGAATTTGTAACCCAGTCCTTGAGGTTGAGGCTCACCCATGCCACTTACCTGCTCTGGCACTGGTATTTGAAGTTGTAGCTTCTCTAGTTCAGATTCCTCTGGTGCTCTCTCTCTCTCCTCTCGCTCAGCCTCTCACTGCTCTCACTTCTCCTGTCTCTCTCTCTCCATCTTCATCCTGAACATCCTCTGTTCGAACTCCCATTGCTGCTGGGCTTCAAACCTTTTCTGCTCGAATTCCAGCTCCATTCTGCTCAACTCTATCTGCAGCCTGATCCCTTCTGGCTCCAGCATGATGGTGACCTTCCCCTGCTGCTGTGGCTTTCAGTTCACACTGGTACCACTGTCCTTCTCCCTGGGACAGGACACTGCGGTGGACCCTGGACCCTCCACACCCAAGGTCTGGTCCCTTTCAGTCACCAACTGTGATTCGAGATCTTGGGCAGTTGCTTGTGCATCAGCTGCCACAAAAGCCTCCATGAGGTGCTGTTTGTTTTGCCTCTTGCAACAGACTCCTCTCTCCTGGCACAACTGCCTCAGGTATTCCGCAGTGTACTCGCTGCAGGTGGAAGTCATCCTCTTCCCTAATCTACGGCTACAGTAGCTTCACATGAAAAAAAAATAGAACAGGTAGGAAACTTTGACTATAACCAAAATTATATACAGGTATATATATATATATATATATATATATATATTTTACATCACTGCCTTGTTTTGTGTATGAACTGTTACAGTTTATCAACCTGACACACTGGACTGTTAATGCTTCTGTCACTAAATAATTTCACAGTATGCAAAAAATCTTTTTGATTGCAGCACTACAAACCAAATCTTAGATTGCACCACTGCCAGCCAGGTCTGTCACAAATGCACTCCAGGGGTCAGGCCCTCTGCTCCCACAGTGTCCATCCTCGAAGTGCAATATGCGAACAGGAGACAAACAGGGACACCCTCCTGTCTGTTTTGGGTCAGATCAACTACCAGTCTCAAGTCCTGGGGTCAAATGTGAACCCTTTTTTGCTAGCACTCGTAGGTAACAGGTCCAAATATCACACCTTCTTTGGGAAAAGCAGTGCAATACTAAACCCAGCAGGGACACAACCTGGTTCACAATCCCCTTTCTGACTCAATTGAGACCTAGGTATTTTCTTACCTGCTGCATATGGTGACACACTATAAGCACTTTAACAGTTCTGTCAGAACTATCAACACTGTCCCAGCATTCACACTCAAAATGAGAAAATGGCTCAGGCAGGACTTCAAGGAAAATGGAGTTTACTAAAATTAAAAATAGCACATAAAATACAAAACACAGAAGAATATAAAATTAATGGTACAGTCATACAAAGAAATGGGCAAGTATAAACAAACCGCCTTATACTGAGTAACTGATCCTACCCGTTTCAGTTTGTAAATAGTGGTGCTGAAATTACCTAATTTTGGTAGAAGTGCTTCTTAAGAGTCCAGAACACAAGTGTCTCTGGAAATTCCAAACACAAGTATGCAATGTTCCCTCAGCAACTTGACAATATCAGGCGGGGAAAAGGGTCCCACCCAGCTTGTGAGGTCACAGCTCTGTGGTGATGCTGGCTGTGAGTCACTCTCATTCCTGCATACTGAATTAGGCACGTGCCACTGCACCCTGCTAAACATTCCAATTAAAATATATGTGTGTATATATATATATATATATATATATATATATATATATACTTTTAATTAGTGAGCAGCATGCTTTATGACAGGTCAGAATTACCCCTTTGATCTACAGAAGAACATCCTGATGAGCTATTTCGCAGCATCGTGAGATTTTTGACATAGACTGACTAGAAAGCATTCTCCCTCCTGTCACCTCATAAAAAGGCAATATTTTCATTTCAAAGCACCAACTCTCTGGGAACATGTCTTTTACAATTTCCACACAGGTTTTGTTAGGCATGTGTCAGTTTCTTTTAAAGTTAGCTGTTTACTTCCACTCAGAGAGAACAGTATATTTTTGAAAATCCAAGTTTCCATGATGCCTTGCGCTGACTGCCATATTTCACAAGCAGAAATTGAAAGAAACATATTTATAGCAAAACATGATACAAATAATAACAGGCAGGTGGCTATTGTCTCAATACATAGTAATGAATAACCAATAAAAATAAAAATAAATTATACCCTACACCCAAAATACGTAAACCAAGAGCAGAAATGCAAGTAAATAAATAAGTTCCTCATAAATAACACAATTCAGCCAACAGAAACCTTAATGAAAAGAAAGGTTTTAAGCCCTTTTTAAAGACTTCCACCAAGGGTCCTATGTCAGGGCCCTCAGGAGCAAATTCTGTAGTAGCAGAGCAGATACTTCAAAAGCCCTGTCCCCAGACATTTTGAGTGTGGTCCTGGGGACAACCAGGAGTCCGCTCTTGGTGGAATGTAGGGGGCAAGCAGGCTGGTAAGGATGAAGGAGTTTGCACAGGTAGCCTGGACCCAGACCATGTAAGGCCTTATAGATTTTTTGGGGGCGGCCACATCCAGTGCCGGTGCCTCAGCCCAGGTCACAGTCCTTGCTTTCCCTTGCTAACCACATGAGCTGCTACTCCCCTTGATACCCCCGGCTTCTCCCACCCAGGGTGGGGCTGCAGCATGGGCCCTAAGTGCCGCAGATGGGATAGGTCGAGGGGAGTCGGCCTGGGAGCAATTTAGGAGCAGCGAGGTATATGCCATCAAGGCGCTGGATGTGGCATTTTTGTCTTCCCCTGTAAGGGAGGAGCAGGAGAATGACACCTGCATCCATCTCACCCCTCAGAATCTTGCTGATGCCGACTGCTATGGCACCCCCAGCCTCTGCCAGGGGTCCTCTAGCACCAGTCATGCACTGCACCCTCCCCAAGGAGAAGGAGAGCAGTCCATGGGACACTCGATCCTTCTCCCCTGGCCGGCCCTCCGATGACCCAGGTCTGTTTTCGAACCCGGGCTGCCAGTTTCGCAAGTGGAAATCCAGCCGCTGCGCTGATGGGCCAGCTAGGGCCTTATAGATTAGCAAGCCAACCTTATAGGAGATACGCCACTTAACCTGCAGCCAGTGCAGTTCCTGCAGTGGTTGTATACTATGACTGATCCTTGAAGGGCTGGTGAAAAACCTTGTCGCCACATTATGCACCAGTTGCAGGTGTCGAAGTGCACCCTGACCCCAAGGTAGAGGGCATTACAGTAAGCTAGTTGAGAGGTTACAAAAGCATGTACTAGAAAGGGAAAGTCCTCAGGGGGGGATAAGGGAATGCATCTGGTTAATATTTCTCAGATGGTAAAAGCCATTCTGGATGACTGCTGACACCTCATCCTCAAAAGTCAGCTCCTTATCCAGAATGACACCCAGATTTTTCACCCTCTTGGCAGCATCAAGCCTGGAGGTATCAAGGCAAAGCCCTTTTTCCTTCCCTGCTGCTGCCATTCCCCCTACCCTGCTCAATCACCAGTACTTCAGTTTTCTCTGGGTTGAGTCTCAGCCAGCTCAATGACATCCAGCCCTGGATCTCAGCCAAACACTAGTACAGTACATCCACTGCTCCATGATCTTGAGGTGAAAATCACAGATAGAGCTGCGTATCATCTGTCTTGCAGTAAAACCCAAGTCCGTACTGCCTGATGATCCTGCCCAGGGGCATCATATACACTGACAACAACATGGGTAAAAGGATTAATCCGTGTGGTACAACACAGTGCAAGTACATTGGGTGTGAAGAGAAACTACCCATCACAACCCTCTGAGACTTGTCCTTGAGGTATGTAGGACTCAAAGTAGCTAAAAACATTGCCAGTGAGCCGATCCAATAAAAGTCCATTGTCAACAGGGTCAAACACCAAGGAGAGATCCAGGAGAACAAGGACTGACCATTCTCCTCAGTCCCTTTCAATATGCAGGTCATTATGCACCTTGAAGAAAGCAGTCTCAGTGCCGAACTTTGATGGAAATCCTGAATGGAGAGGCTTGTATATGTTGAAGGTCATAAGGTGAATCTCCAGCTGCAATGCAACAACCTTCTAAATAACTTTGCCTGAAAAAGGCAGTTTAGAGACAGACTGGTTGTTCATCAGGATGTTCGGGTCCAACGTCGGTTTTTTTTTTTCAGAAGGGGTCTCACCACCACACTTTTCAATGAATTACTGGCTATTACAAGGGTCCTATTCTTTCAGCCTGAAATAATAAGAAGTCCAAGGCTTACTGGATCACCCTGTACTTTAGTTAAACAGGAATATAACTAGGTTTGCTGGCATAAAGCACCTAGCTTCACCTGAGCTCTTTTCTTCTAGGGTTTGTTTGAAAGGACAGAGCAAGGAGCAACATTAACAGAGCAAGGGGAAACATTAAGGCTTCTTTTGGCTAAGCAGAGTTACTGTTGTGTTATTACTTCGTTTTGTGCTTACAGGTTTTATTACTGTTTGTGCTTACAGGTTGTACAGTTACTTTTACAGCTTTATTTTTCTCTGATTGAAATTTTTTTTGCAGGATAAATGTTCTTTTAAATTGTTGTGCAGGTTGTCTTGCTGAAAGGAAGTAAAACTCACTGGGGTGGTGGGTCAGAGCTATAGCTGATTGTTTCTGGAGGGCACTGGCTTGGCCCCACCCACCCTGCCCTCACCCCACCCACCCCAAGCACACCATTTCCTTTATACCAGAGGTTCTGACATCACTTCCCCAAAAGGGCAAAGGACATTCACCTGTCATAACCTTAACAGCCCGGCACGATGCATAAGGGGTAGATGCATGCACATGCTCACTCACACTAACAAAAAGGAAAAAAAACTAAACAGGATGGCAGAGAGACATGGGGAGTGGTGCAATACACTGGCTATGGGGTGGCAGTCTTTCAGGAAATATTCTGGAGGCTGTGATGCTACTTAATTTGCAGGCATCTCTCTGGTCTGAGGGAGGAGGTTGCCTGTCTCCAGGCCAGTGTGGTGAGGATTCGGGAAACCTCCTCCCTCACCCCGGGACCACCAGAGCCACTTCCACTGCCCCAGAGGTTGCCAAGAAAGAGGAACGGTTGGATCATGGTGGGCTCAGGGAGGGAGAGGGTGGTGGATCAGAGGCGCATCCCTTCAGCTGTACCTTTCCACAGTTTATACGCCATTCTGGCAGAGCGTGGTTCCTCTGTGGAGGCACCCGAAGTGGAGATCAAGACCAAGGAGGATGCTGGGAACCTCCACAAAGGAGATCCAGAGGAGGGTGGCAAGAGACCCCACTGGGGAAGGAAACAACTCCTGGTGGGGGACTCAGGAGGGTAGAACTTGGGGGGGTGAGGGAGGTAAGGTTTCTGCCCTATTCTATGGCTTGGAGGGACAGGAAGTGAATCCTCAGAATTGCGGGAGCAGCGGCACGGGAGAGGGAGCTGGACATCATTTTCCACCTAGGGACAAATGACTTGTCTGTTAATGGGATCAGAGAGTGCAGGAAGACTTTGCAGAGTTGGGGAGGGACCTTAGACAAGTAGCACACATGGTAACCTTCTCGGAAGTGCTGCTTGTCTGTGCCCTGGGTTTTGGCTTCATTGGGGACTGGGGGTCCACCTGGAGGGAGGGGAACCAGGATCCTAGGTGATAGGTTTAAATGCTTCATTGGCAAGCATTTAAACTAGCGAAGGGGGGAGGCACTGAAAAGACACATGGAAATCCCAGCCCCCCCCAACAAAACAGGGTAGTTAGTGAGGTAAACACTAAGGTAGAGAAGTCGATAGGGAGCAGGACATGGGTCAGTGGAGAAAAAGGCAAAGACAGTAAGTACAGGGATGAAGTTAAAAGGAGTAAGGCTATCAGAAAAAATGGAGGGTGGTGAGTACCAATTCAAGTAGTCTGGGTAACAAGCTCCCTGAACTGGTGGCCTTGATGGAAGAGGGACACCTGGATATCGTGGCAGTCAAAGAAACATGGTACACAGAGAACCATCATGACTAGGATGTCAACATACCAGAGTACACAATCTACAGAAGGGACAGGGAAGCTAAGTCTGTTCCCACCTCTACGGAGCAGACTGAGGCCCCCTGCCTGAGCTGGTTATAGTTCATGCGGGCACCTCCAGGGATTAGGAGGCTTCAGCCACCCTTAGGCCCCTCAAAACTCCTGGGTCTAAGCTGAGTGGTTCGGCTGGTAAGTCAGGCATCGGGCCTTCTGATGATCACACATTGCCAGCTGATAAGTCAGGTGTTGCACCTTACGATGAATGCCGAGCCACAGCACTCCCGTCAGTCCCCAATAACAGGTCTGATGTTGGTCTTCCAGACCAGTGCTCGCTGCCGCTTACACAACAGCCTCCTTGGAAGGATCTCCCCTTCCAGGACCCTCCTACACCACCTTTGGTGGTACCTCTAAACTTTGTCATCCCTTCAGAGCCAGAGGAGGAGGAGTGGCTGCCCGCTGGTCCCTCTAACTTACCAGCGCCGGACCACCCATCACCAGACCTCCCTTTGGGGACTCCAGTGCTCATGCCTGTGGACCCTCCATCTGGGCCTTCTACTCCTCCCCAGACACTGGTGTGTCCCTCCAGCCCATTGGGATCAATGCCGGGCCTTCCTCCTGTTGGCCCACAGCCTGACCTGACCCTACCGGGGCCCTCCAGTTTTCCTTACAGGCCACCGTCAGGTCTTTCATCACCTCCACCGGGGCTGACACCAGGCTACCCAACGCCGGGTTATGCAGCACCACATTATCCTACCCCGGGGTATCCGACGCTGCAGTACCTGATGCCAGGGTACCCTATGCCCTGGTACCCAATGCTGGGCTATCCAACACCCACATACCCAACTCCAGGTTATCCAACACTGGGCTACCCGACGCCAGGCTATATGCTGCTGTACCAGTTGCCTCCACCTCCTCCACAGCTGCAGGTGAACTTTGAGGCTTTTTTCGACTTTTGGTGGGCTAAAACTAAGTCTCAGCTGATAACAGAGCTGGACAGCTGTCAGCCAGTGGCGGCCTTCATGCCGATCTTCCCGTCTCCCACTCCACAGTCTCCATCGCCGGTGGAGATACGCCCCTTCACGCCAGGTCACATGCTGGATGCTTCCTTGGTAGAGAGCCATGGCAGCAGGTTGACTGAACCTGGCCAGGAGGTCCCCCTCTCTTATTATCCCATACATGAGCCCTTCATAGTACTCAGAATCTGATTCTTCCTCTGCCTCAGGATATAAGATGCCTCCTCCAGAGGACCCCAAGCCTAAGGAGATTCTCAAGTCTTCTCCCGGAGGACCCTTCATTTATGGAAATCCTCAAGAAGATCCAGGAGGCTAATGGATGGAAGACTGAGGATCAGGATCCTCAGTGTAAGAGATTTGCAGAGCACCTTGACCTCCCTGAGCTGTCTCTCCATCTCATCCCCCCTTGGACTGAGCCTCAAGGAAGACTTGGCCGCCATGATCTGACAGCAGCTGTCGTCGGTCCCCACCATCTCCAAAAAGGCGGACAGGCTGTACCATGCCCCAGAGGACAAAGACTACCTAAGTAACCACTCCAAGGCTGATTCAGTTGTCATCAATGCGACATATGACCACACCACTAAGCCCAAACATGTGAGTACCTCACCTCCAGGTAACAAGTCAAGGCAGCTGGACCAGTTTGGACGTAAATTCTCCTTGTCCCCCTACTCTGGCTATGTGGGCTCTGAATTATCTGAGCCACAATCCACACAGGGGTTGTACATAGACCCCCATGTCAGGGAGAGGGAATGGACAAGGATATGATAGAAGGCATCCTTAGGATGGCAGAGAAAGGGGAGATACTGTTGATGGGGGACCTGAATATGCCAGATGTTAACTGAATCACCTTTGCTGCAGCTATATCCAAGAGCAGGGCCATTCTTGATGCCCTACAGGTGGCATGCCTCAGACAGCTAGTTTTGGAACCCACTTGTGAGGGAGCAATCTTAGACCTCATACTCTCAAATGGGGACAGTGAGAGGATCTCAGATCTAGAAGTGGGTAGCCATCTGGGAACAAGTGACCACCAAAAGTGTGGTTCATGATAAACTCAGCTACAGAGTCAAGCCATACAAAAGTGAGGGTACTGGACTTCAGGAGGCTGACTTTGGCAAGATGGGAGAGTGCCTTAGAAAAGCACTAGCAAACAGGCTAGAAGGAGGGTGGAGCAACAATGGGGAAACATCAAAACTGCCATCACAGAGACAACAAGCCTTTGTGTGAAGCAAATAAACAAATCAAAATGAAAGAAAAAGCCATTTGTTCTCAAAAGGTGGCGGGAAGGTTAGGGAGTAAAAGATAGCATTTAGGATGTATAAGGAAACACAGAAGGAGCAGGACAGAGAACTGTACCAGTTAAGGCAGAAAGAAGCAGGGAGGGAAGTCAGAATAGCAAAGGCCCAAACTGAGGAAAAGATAGCCCACTCGGTTAAGAAGAGGGATAAAACCTTTTATAGATACATCAGGGAGCATAGAAAGACAAAGGGAGGGATAGTGAGGCTGAATAGAGGGGAAATGGGTGGGCAGAGAGAGACAGTGGAAAGGCAGGGATACTGAATGAATACTTCTGCTTAGTATTCACAAAAGAGGAGGGGAGGAGGTGCCTAATCCAATTAACAGAAGCACTCTGGATGGGGGGGGTCAATCCCAGTCCTTTCGCAGAAGAAAGGGTTCTTATTTATTTATTTAGTTTTTGTTAACTGGGTAAGTGCACTAGACAAATCCTGCCTATTTTCAGGCACGACCCGGGGGAGGGGGATACAGATGAATGCCAACTGACCTTGAACCAGATTAAGCCGTTTGTGGTATTTTTAGTGAATGCGGGAAATTTGGCCAGGACACTGGGGAAATTCCCCTGCTCTTTTTCGATAAGTGCCATGGGATCTTTGAACATCCACCTGAACTACCACCAATCCAGGCAGATGGGACCTCGGCTTAACGTCTCATCCGAAAGATGGCACCTCAGAAGTGCAGCACCCCTCTCATGCTGCACTACAGTGTCAGTACTGGGATATTAACCCTAGTGCCAGATGTGGGAACTGAACCCACAGCCCTCTGATCTCCCGGCCTCAGAGGCGAGTGTGCCATCATCATCTGTGTCCTCAATTACCATAAGTGTAAAGTGAAACACACACCATATAAAATGAGACACATTCAAACACATAATATGGACATAGAAAAACATATATCAGTTTTAAAACCAGACATCTTGGTATGTATATTATATAATTTGTAAATAACAGCACTTAATATAGAGTTGAATAAATTACTATTTTATATAGATCACATATCTTTTTTTATTCAAAATGAGGTGCTGAAATTATTAAACTTATTTTAAAAAGATATATTTCATATATATATATATCTATATATATATACACCAGTAATCATGTTTGTATAGCAAATATCCGAAAAAAAGCTATGTGTGCATCTCAAAATGAATATTAATAAATTATCAAAACTTCTATTATTTCACAGGATGCACCACAAAATTAAAAATAGCCTAACACTGAATATTCCTTGGTTGTCAAAATCAAAGAACTGAGAAAAGGATCGGTCATCATTGGGCCATAAACACAAGCACAGGGATAAAGCAAAATCCTCTTTCCCAGTGAGATCCAGGTCACCTTGTGGTCTCCAGGTAATACAGCTTCATCACCGACCGCTCCGGCGCCGATGACGTCATCTCCTGCAACTGCGAATGAGAAACAGAGGTTGAGCTTGGCTTAGGCACTGCCATACCTACTATGGACAGTACATCGCCATCGTCATCGGGCTTAGGCCCGTCATCAACTTCAGTGGTCACGACCCCTGGCCAGGGTGTCGTCGACACTCAAGTGGTACTGGCATTGTGTTCAGAGATGACAATGTATTTTGTCAGGCTTACCTGTGTTGCCATCAAAGGGTGTTACTGGCTCTCAGCCACTGTCAACACCATCTTTAAATACACTGCAAATACCTCCTTCTCAACTGCCGCTGCCAGTGCAGTTCTCGGTTCCCGTCATTGCCAAGGAGGTCAACGATGAGGTAGAATATAATCCTGACTTCATAATGGAGGAGGACTATGAGAAAGAAGAAGGTCCTGTGGGTGAACAGTATGTACCACATTCCAGTTCTACCCTGTCCTCCTGTAGTGAGGATTCTGTGGTATACACTCCCAGATGTCCTCCAGAGGACCCGATCCAGAAGCAAATGATTTAATACCTTTTAATGGACCAACATAGATGTAACAACAAGAACAAAGTGCTTTAGCTTTTGGACCAACCAGTCCTTTGTCAGAAGCCTAATGGAAGTTGTTTAGAAAAAACAATACTTTTGACAGCTAGATCATGCAGAAAAAAAAACAGAAAAAAAATCCCCATTGGTTTAAAATACTCATTTGAAAAATACAGAAAATTATGTCAGCCGGCCCGGTGGCACTGAGGGTTGAGGCTCTGGATGCCACACCTCGCGCTACGCTGGTGACCTGGGTTCGGGAACGGACTCGGGCCGCCATGGGTTGGCTGGGTAGGAAAGGGATTGAGCATCCATTGGACTGCTCTTCCTCTCCTGGGGGGGGGTTCCAGTGTCGGTACGTTGCTGGCTCTAGCAGAGGCTGGGGTGGTACACCACCACTGCACATAAGGGGCGAGTGAGAGGCGGGCACGGGAGGAGTGCGTGTGGGCTGCGTGCGCACTCCCCATGGGTGTTGGCTGCACGCCCTTCTCTCTCTGGGGGAGAAAACGGAAAATGGTGGCGTCCCTGGTCATGGCTGCTTGATGGCCGTTCGATGGGTGCCCTGGCTTCAGGGACATCGCCGGAGCTGAATCCGGTCTTGGTGGTGAGTGTAGGGGGACTCCCACCACCCCACCGTGGGGGGCAAGCCACGGAAGATTACCGGCGAAGGATCCTAAGAAAGCCAGGGGTCCGGATGGTGGCTGGAACCAGAGAGATGTACGGACGGGGTAGCCGACTGGGACACCAGGTAGAAGAAAGTGAATAACTGTAAAGAAAATGATGTCAGAGAAGTTTAACAGCACCATAATGCCTTCAGCCAGGAGTGTCCCAGGGTTAAAGGTGCTTGGTAGAACACACATACAAAGAATCCTACTGCATATAAATTTAATTGACATAAGATAACACTGCTGGAGCAGATGACTCCTAAATCAAGCTACGGGTGTCACAGTGTGTATAAGGATGTGATTACTGAAAAGCAGCCTCCACCCAGATTAAAGACATACTAATGTAACCCCCCTGCAAATGGGGGTTCCCAAAAGACTTCCAGGAGCTTGCTTGAATGCTCCAAGCCTGAATGGTGTTTGGCATTTAAGCCATTTATCAGTGAGTGTTTTTAGAGCCTCTGGTACTGTCTCTTTAAGAGCTGTCTGCTTGCAGACATAATTAGTTTGTATGGGGGGACTGTGTGCTTCTCTGAGTACCACTCGAGCTGCTGCCAATTCACTTCATTTTGCAGTCACTAGGGTGCAAAGGGAACCTATCTGAAAGATGTAACTGTTTGCCAGAAATTATTTAGAGTAATAATGAAATTACAGTTTGTCAAACCTGCTTTCTTTGCAGTCAGAACTGTGTCTGCTAGTTCCTCATTCTAGTTTTGAACTGCTGAACTGGACCAATCAGTGTGAAGTAAGCTAGCTCTAAAATGGTGCCTTGACGAATCAGAACTTGGACTCATAATCTGAGCCAGCCACAAGAGGATTGTATGGGCAGTGACTCTGGGAGATGTAGTTTAGACCTCAGTGCCTTTTTGGACCAACAGCAGCAGTCTATTGTGAGTAGCCAATCCAGTCAAGAACTGGGAGGAACTCAAAGGAAGTGCCCGGTTTTGTCGGTTGGAGTTTCAGTTGAGCTTTGGCAGTGAAGAAGGAAGGAGCCCTGTGCTTTTCAGTGTGCAGTTTTAGTCAAAAACGTGTAAGGCCCAGAGTTCCGGTCTGCAGCTTGTGTAACAGCTTGTTAGGACTGAATCCGTCCTGTGAAAAGAATCAAAGGATCTCTGAAGAGTAGAAACCAGGCTCACCCTGTAGAAGACTGGAGGAATTGCTGAAAATTGCACTCGGTCTGTCAGGAACTGAATCTGCTGTGTGTTCTCCCGGGTATTGTGCAGTAATTGCGATCGGGATACAGATGCAGCCTGCCTGGTATAGTGCTTTCTTTTATGTGGATGTGTGAAGAGGATTGTGTACCTCAAGTGAGCCCTGCTGACATTGAAGGACCCTATCTTATTTGGAGGTCGTGAGTACTAATTCAGGGTCGCTCCCTGTTGAATTGCCACATTAAATCCAAATGGAATTACTGTACTGCTGACTGTTTAATTCTCCTTTTCTCTGTGTGAAAGGGCCCCTACCAGCTGCCACGGTTTGGACTAGCCACTAGGGCTTGGGTACCCAGGGACAGTAACTGATAGGGATGGGCCTGTGCACAGAGCCATAGGTAGATTATTAGAGTGATAAGCTAATTAACCTGATTTCCCCTGTCCTTGTTATATCCCCTAAATAAATCAGAGCTGCTTGTTTCAGCAAAGTTATACTGCCTGGGTATTTGTCTATGTTAAAGTACTGTACTGTGATTGTTGCACTGTATCTCATTTCACAGGAGGTCCCAGTGCAGGAACCAGACCTGGGGTAAGTGTATACTGTGAAAGTGGTCTGATATATTGTGTGGGCCACTAGTGGGAAAAAAGGGGGGTTGCAGTGTCCCAGAGGGCTGTGACCAAGTTAGTTTAACTATTGCAAACCCTGACCTCTGGGTGGAGGCACCCGCCATTGGATCCAGGCCCCTCAACCTGTTAGTGGCAAATCAGGCAGGGGTAGTAGCCCCTGGGATAGCGCCATCTAGGGGTTACACTAAGATTGTCTTAGGACTCCCAAGAAGTTTTAGTGCATTCATTATAGACAAGGAATTACCAGTAGAGTTGTCTTACAAACATCAGTGCACACTCTGTGATGTGTAAAACTTAGCTGGACCTGTCACCCTGCTGTACTCTCCAGCTAGATATCATGCCCTGTAAATTTCAAAAAACCTCTAGTGTAGTGACAGGACTTTATAAATGATAATTTAAATATAAATTGACAGTATTAGTGTCAAACAAAAAACTCTAGTCGTGGACCTCCAAGGAATTAAGTCCATGTAGCCTGATATGTACTGATGTCAATCTACACTGGGCATGTAACAACTTGATGTACTAGAAGTATCTAAGGAATCTGAAAAAGAGAGAAAAATTTAATTTCTCTCCTACTCCTCTTCACACAAACAATAAACCCTACCCCACCCCACATCCCCATAATGTGTGTGGGAGAAGGGGGGATAACTAGCTTTAAGGAGATGCTCACACACACACACACACATTTCCAAGGATTCCGGATGCAACTACAATGAAATAAACCTGCCACCCTCCCCAGGATAAGGTAACTAGAAGTAAATATAAAGTATGTGAGTAAGACCAGAGGTCTAACATACCTACATTTCCACAAATCACTACAACAGTAGCCTAATGTACAAAGATCTGTCCAGGACCCCCATGCAAATGAGATCTCGCACCCCAATATGTACAGAGTTAAAAATATATGTCACAGTCTATGATAACACTCCTGTATGTACAGTAACAGGCTAGGTAATCTGAATGTGGTGTAACGGGATCCACCTCACTCCCAGGCAGAGATGAAAAGTAAGCAGGAATTAATATTCATTATTTGTGTGAAGTAAGAGTAGTAACACACTGCAGCTCCATGTATCTAAATAGAGGCCTACCTCAATGTGACAGCAAGCCCCACACTTGTTATATCACGTACCTCACAACACATACCCACACACATACATACACACACGTACCCGCATCCCACACAAGCTGAAGTCCTATAATATGCTAGTCTGAAGAAGAAGAAGAGGTCTGTGGATGTCAGTTTCTGTAATGTCCCATGAAACCCAGATCAAGATTCATCCCATGTGCTACCATATTGCGATGTAAAATAAGTTTAAGCTTAAAAGCTTGTCTCTGTTGTGTGTTTTTGAGATTTCCATTTAAGACCATTACTGATGTAACCCCTTTGTTACCCGGGGTTACTAGAATCCCAGTAAGACCTAGTGGTAGGCAGGGAAGGCAGCTTGTGAAACTACAGTTAAATGGGTTTCACACTGTCTCACTCTGTCCTCAGTCACAGCTGAGACTTGAGAGATGACATCATTATAGAACTGTCGCAGCTGCATGAGCCACATTTGAATCTTCAGCTCAGAGAGTGAAGTTTAGAACTTTGGGAAATTCAAAGGAGTCTTCCGTTTGTCCTTAAGCAAGAAGAGCATTAGTGTGCAGTGTGATTTCTCACTCAGAAAAAGGAAGTGTTCCTGTATTTACCTTTTAAAGTGGTGGAGACCGCTCCCCAGTCTCAGTGCCCCCCTCCCTCTGGGGGATTCTCTATGGGTTCAAGGGGCAATCCCCTTCTCCCACCCTGGGAAGAAAGCTGCCTGTTTTAAGTTCAGTCTGTTCATGTATAACAGCAAAGGTTACAGTACTTCGCCTGTGGGGCACCTGCAACGAATGGGTGAGTGTTTGGCTCCATTGGAAGGGGCATACATCTTGTTTTCTTCAGTTGGATTTCAAGTATTGTGGACTGCTATTTGGGAGGACTATGTCAACTAGGACAAACAAATAGAGCAGTCAACTGTTTAAAGTTTTAAATGGATTTAAAGTTCACTGTAGAGGGGGTGCGTCAGGTCATCCACCGTTCAATCTACATTTTAAAGTCTAAAGTTCTGTGTGTCCAGAGAAATGGCCGGGTATGGGCTGTGGGAGCTGGAGGTGGGAAAACCCCCCATCTTTAGTAACCAGGTCCACCTCTACGGATTTCTTCTGCGTTTTCTACTTGCCTCATGCGTTTGGCCAGTGATGGGGTGGGTACCCAGACGTGGGTGGCAACTTGAAAATCTCTCTAGGAGTCGCAGACTCTAAGTGGTGTGGGGAGCCACAGGATGGGAAAATTACTCCTTGTTGGATGGGAGTCTCCTTGTTTGATGGGAGTTTCGATTGGAAGTACGAAAACAAAATCTCTCTAGGAGTCGCAGACTTCAAGTGGTGTGGGAAGCCACAGTTTGGGAGCCTCCTTGTTTGATGGGATGTCTTTCCAAGTAATGTTTGGGTTCATTCGCCAAGTGGACCGTCAGTCGAGTGGCCGGCAGGGGAGCTGGGCCAGTCGGGCTATGTATCCACTGCGCATGCAAAGTCCGGGCTGAGTGCCTGGTGGGTCCAAAGCCAGACAACTGTAGTATTGTGTTCATTCCTCAAATGGACCGCTGTGTTTAGCCTCTAATCTGTATTACAGTAACGTAGCCCTTTGGGGGACCATGCAGTGCTTTGTTTATGTTCAGTGAGTTAATAAATAAAGCCACACTGAAAAATCCCAATTCTGGTTCTGGACATTACAGTTATTGCTTCCTGTAGTTGGATTTACTTGGGTGCCCCTGTGCAGAGTAGCCAAACCTAGGTCTCTTGTGCCAGGTAACCTCACCCTTCCCCGAACCCGTAGATACATATGTATACCCATGTTACAAAAATGGAGGCACCGCTTTGGATTTGTTTGGGAAGGAAGGTGCTTGGGCAAGTAGGCTAGCGTTTTGGCTATCTGGCAGTCGGTAGCCAAAAAAGTTAAAGCTTGACTCCCTAGACTGTGTGCTGTGTGCTGTGAATCTTGTGCTGCTGTTTAAAACATGCCAACTGTTTACCAAGGAGCTGTAAAGCCAAAGTGTGTGTCCTTGTCCTGCATCAACATAGTTTACAGCGTTTGGCAGTTTTAAAATAAAGTTCTGTGAAGGAAAGTGTGGAAAACTAGGGGTAGCAACAGAGAAATTATGCCCTGGACATTGGAAATGCTTTCTGTGCAGTGCTAGAGACTGCAGAGTTAATGGCAATGTTACATGGTTGAAATGGGCTCCTGCCGTGGAGTCAGTTGGAAAAAAAAAAAAGTGCATCTTTTCAGTTTAAATTTGCCTGCTCGACGATCGCTGTGAGGAGAGGAGCCCTCGTGAAGAAGAAGAGGCTCATTTGCATGGCGTCGTGTGGTTGGTCAGTTTGCCATTAGTCCCGCCCCTCCGCCAGCTCTTCAGAGTCTGCTTCAGCATTCGAGAGGGAGACAGAGAGTAGTGTGTGTACTGGCAGTGGAGGAGCGTTCACGAAGTGTTCAAAGCGCTGTAAACAGTAAAAAAGTGACTTTCCAGTTGACAGTCGGGCTCAACCCACTTATCGATCGTGGGATCAGTGAATTGTCTGGTTAATACTACGATCGCGGAGACTGCCCGCCCGTTTGCAGTCTGAGGCCTTCAAAAATCTGCTGCAGGCCGTTTTACCCCATCGCAGCAATCTGCTACAATAACAGTGAGTAAACGAATTAAAACTGCTCAAATCAGTGATTTTCAGAGAATGTCATATAAAATGTGTGTGCAGCTGTATAGTCGCTTTGCAGGTAGCGATTGTGTGATGTCCTGCTGGCAAGTGCAAGTCTGTGAAGCCATTAAATGTGTGCATAGCAATGAAAGTAGCCTCAGTTTAAAGTTTGCAGCCAGAGAGAGACTGTGGGTTGTAAACTATGTGCAACACTAGTAAAAGCAGGCAATCCTGTGCTGAAACCTGAAGTTTTGAAAGGGACTGTAATTAAATGAATGTTGCCAGCAAGTGAAAAGTCCAAGGAAAATCCTGTAAATGTGTGAACAGCCTGAACAGAGCAAGTTGTGCAGTTTGAGTAAAAGTTGTTAGTAGCTGATGTAAATCGGGTGTGCAGTGGCTTGACCTAGAATCTGAATGTTGATGCACAGGAGTGCTGCCACCGCCATTACAGGGTGGGGTAGTAAAGTAAACACAGCAGCAGAGGAGCCATTTTACAGCTAAAGAGTGTGTTCAATAAAGTGGGACTTTCAGTTACAGTGAACTTTTGTTTGTTTTTCTACAGTTATGGCCTCAGGACCAGCTCGCTACCCGGATCATGCCCGGGTTGCAGTAACAGCAGCAGTAAATAGATTGAGAGATATTGAAAATTGGTGCTATGAGGGCAACTCCCTCCTGATGTGGCAATTCCTAATTATCCAGTGCGTGATGCCAGATGTGCTTGAGTGCTGGAAGGATGTCTTCATGATTCCTCACTGTGCTGGATATCTACAAAATATGGCTTGTATAAAGTGCCTCAAATTCGTTTGGCTCCCACATGGACACAACTTCAAGAATCTGCAGTTGGCAGCACACAGCATCAGGCGGAGCCTGTGGAGAGGAGAAGGTCCCTCGAAGTGTGGCACAAAGTTAGAGAGTGCAGAATTAGAGACTGAATCTGAAATTGAAGCACTGGATGCTGGATCTCAGAAAGCAAGTTCAGATAAGCATCAATGGCCCCTGGGTGAGGCCTAGCCCAAGTCTCGAAGGTGAAGATGAGATGGGGAGGCCTTTGAATGGGAGGTGTGCGACCTCCGCCTCCCAGTGATGAATGGATAGTCTCAGGGGTGAGAACTACTGCTCACTCCTGGGCTCAGATCCTCAGTGAAGAGGAAGATGAGGGGGAACCTATGTGGCCTTGTGAGAAAGGAACGAGTACACAGCCTCAAGATCTTGCCTCGGAGGAATGTGTTCAAGAAGGTGGTGATGCCACTGCCCTGGCTTCACCAGAAGAAGAAGAAGTCAGGGATCCGTTTTTAATTTCATTGAGGATGCGAAGCTGGCAGAACCAGGACTGGCCACCCCCAAGCCAGGCCAGCGGTCTCAGATTGACCAAAGCAAGTAAAGAGGAGAGACTGGTTCATAGAAAGGCCAATGAAATCTTTGGTATGACCTTCCTACCTTTCCTCGGAGAGTCTGGGAGGAGATTGAGAACTGCAGGAAATCCTGGATCTGGGATGAAGCAATGAAACATGTGCATCCTGGGGCTAACCAGCATGTAAAGAATAGACTGTTCCACGAAAAGTATACACAGTGGAAGAGAGGCAGGACACTGTTTATGGACAGAGTGAGAATAGTGGATGGAGAGGGACGTGAAGTCTCCCACTGTATGAATTATGTGTGTCCAGATGGAGTAATAATTCAAGCCCCTGACCCCTCTACTATTGGCCTCAGTGCAAGGACCTCCCAGTAATTAAGCCCATGCCTACAAAATGGAGAGCCGAGCAGTGGTAGTCGATACTGCCACATCTAGACTATGAAGTGCCCTTATTGATCCGCCAATATGAATAACCAAGGACTCAGGTGCCCCATATTCTTCAGTCCACAGTGTACTGCCCTATTCAGCAACCATCTACTGGTACCACCAGATGACTTCAGATCCAGAGAGGACACAGCCCAGCTGTTTTCCTGTTCATCGCCTGGTAATCGGATGACGCCGGACTAGCTGTTTCTCTTTTTGTTCCTGTTCTAAGGTTCCTTCTCCAGTTATGACATCAGCCCAGCTGTTTCCAGATGTGCACTCCTGTGGGTTCCCGGAAGATGTCCGCCCAGCTGTATCAGAAGAAATGCTGCCAGGAGAGTCTTGGAAGGGACCAGGTTTGTGAATTCAATACTTCAAGAGGCTGGTAAGTCCATAAAACCCTTTTATTCTATTTTTATGACATTGCAATACACACCCTACACTACAGACTTCAAACAGTATGTGAACTGTCCACAAAGACTCTCCCCTTCGGGATTATTGCCTTAAAGAACTATGCTTCACGGGGCTCCGGCCCAGGAGAGACTCTTTAATGGACTGGCCTTCGGGCCTTGTAGTCACTAGTGGGACATTTAGGGCATTCCATCCCCCCCCAAAGGTGTATCGCTACCAATGTCATTGTACTTTAATGTAAATACTGTTTTCTACCTTTTTCTAAAAAAAAAAAAAATAATAAATCTTTTTCTTTTTTAGGATTGTTCAGTGCTTTTTCTGTGTGTTGAGGGTTGTTGTTGTTGTCGTTGTTGTTTAGATAGACTGTACATGCAGATTAGGATGTTTTTTTTTGTTTTTTTTTTTGTCTTTTCTTACAGGTGTTCCTGGAAGACAGAGGAGAAGACAAGAAGAGGAGGAGGGGCTCATCGGAGTCCCTCGTCAGTGCTTATGGTGTAGAATTTAAATGTACTGTGTTATTATTGCTAAAGGTTGTAGTTGCAGGCTGCCCAAGGTCGGGGAGGTCCCCGGGTTTTGTTTTTGTTTGGGATGTTATGTTGGAGGCAGATAGGTTTTCACTAGAGGGTTAGGGGGGATGGACAGGCTATGGCCCTGACCTGCAGTAGGGGCCGCAGTGCTGATCTATCAGGGCTATGCTCTGGATGGTTCTACCAGAGCCACTAGGTGTCCATAGTAAGTGGATAGAGTAGAGGCTGATATGTCAGCTATAGGCCTCTAGGCCCTTAGTGTTGCCTACCTGTGCTGCTTTGTGGTGGGAGGCCTGATCACCCCCTCCATGGGTAGCACAAGGGTGGGATGGCCTGAGCCGGTGCATAATGACTGGGGACAGTCATTTTCCTGGTCAAAGGCGAGTGTAACCCTTTTGTTACCCGGGGTTACTAGAATCCCAGTAAGACCTAGTGGTAGGCAGGGAATGCAGCTTGTGAAACTCCAGTTAAATGGGTTTCACACTGTCTCACTCTGTCCTCAGTCACAGCTGAGACTTGAGAGATGACATCATTATAGAACTGTCGCAGCTGCATGAGCCACATTTGGAATCTTCAGCTCAGAGAGTGAAGTTTAGAACTTTGGGAAATTCAAAGGGAGTTTTCCGTTTGTCCTTAAGCAAGAAGGAAGCATTAGTGTGCAGTGTGATTTCTCACTCAGAAAAAAGGAAGTGTTCCTGTATTTTACCTCTTTAAAGTGGTGGAGACCGCTCCCCCGGTCTCAGTGCCCCCCTCCCTTTGGGGGGGGGGGGAGGAAAGTTCTCTGTGGGTTCCAGGGGCAATCCCCTTCTCCCACCCTGGGAAGAAAGCTGCCTGTTTTAAGTTCAGTCTGTTCATGTATAACAGCAAAGGTTACAGTACTTCGCCTGTGGGGCACCTGCAACGAATGGGTGAGTGTTTGGCTCCATTGGAAGGGACATACATCTTGTTTTCTTCAGTTGGATTTCAAGTATTGGGGACTGCTATTTGGGAGGACTATGTCAACTAGAACAAACAAATAGAGCAGTCAACTGTTTAAAGTTTTAAATGGATTTAAAGTTCGCTGTAGAGGGGGTGCTTCAGGTCATCCACCGTTCAATCTACATTTTAAAGTCTAAAGTTCTGTGTGTCCAGAGAAATGGCCGGGTATGGGCTGTGGGAGCTGGAGGTGGGAAAACCCCATCTTTAGTAACCAGGTCCACCTCTCACAGTTCTTCTGCGTTTTTCTACTTGCCTCATGCGCTTGGCAGTGATGGGGTGGGTACCCAGGCGTGGTGCAACTTGAAAATCTCTCTAGGAGTCGAGACTCTAAGTGGTGTGGGAGCCACAGGATGGGAAAATTACTCCTTGTTGGATGGGAGTCTCCTTGTTTGATGGGAGTTTCGATTGGAATACGAAAACAAAAATCTCTAGAGTCATGAGACTTCAAGTGGTGTGGGAAGCCACAGTTTGGGAGCCTCCTTGTTTGATGGGATGTCTTTCCAAGTAAAGTTTGGGTTCATTCGCTAAGTGGACCGTCAGTCAAGTGGCCGCAGGGGAGCCGGGCCAGTCGGGCTATGTATCCAATGCGCATGCAAAGTCTGGGCTGAGTGCCTGGTGGGTCCAAAGCCAGACAACTGTAGTATTGTGTTCATTCCTCAAATGGACCGCTGTGTTTAACCTCTAATCTGCATTACAGTAACGTAGCCCTTTGGGGGACCATGCAGTGCTTTGTTTATGTTCAGTGAGTTAATAAATAAAGCCACACTGAAAATTCCCAATTCTGGTTCTGGACATTACAGTTATTGCTTCCTGTAGTTGGATTTACTTGGGTGCCCCTGTGCAGAGTAGCCAAACCTAGGTCTCTTGTGCCAGGTAACCTCATGCTCCCCCAAACCCGTAGATATAGAGTAAATATGTTACACTGACATATCTGAAATTGAGTGGTCAGGCTGGGAGAAGTGGTGCCCCACTGGTTTGCCAGTAATCTCTCCTCTAATAGTATGTCTGTGCAAGTTCATCTTAGTGCGGAGCTGTTGGCTTGTCTCTCCAACATAACCTGTGCGTTGATTGCAGGGTCGTGTATCATTGTGTGACATGGTATTCTGTTCTGGTGAAACTTTGCTTCTAATAATTAGGCTGCCTAAATTTGGTGGTTGTTTAAAAGATAGTAGTGGGAGTTCCTTAAAAATACAATTAAGGGTTTCATCCTCACTAAATATTAGGTGGAGGTCTTTAATAATCTTATGCAGAAGTTCAAGGTCTGGATGATATGTGACTACTAAGGGTATTCTGTCTGTAGCTGTCTTTTCTTTATATTGAAGTAGTTGTTGTTTTGGTACTTGTGTTGCACATTCTGTTATCCTGTCAATTTCTCTGGAAGAGTGTCCCTGCTCAATAAAGGTGTTTTTCAACATAGCCAAATGTGTATCTCTGTCATCCTCATTTGAACAAATACAGTGACTCTGAAGTGCTTGACTGTACATGACAGATTTTTTTATGTGGTTTGGGTGATTACTTTTCTTGTGTAAGTATCTCTGTCTGTATGTTGGCTTCCTGTAAATACATGTATGTAAGGTTCCATCCTTAATGGTGACTGTGGTGTCCAGAAAATTAACATTGGTGGTAGAATACTCCAGGGTAAGCTTCATCGTAGGGTGGAGGTTATTAAGTTCTTGATAAAAACCTTGAAGTGCATCTGTGCCCTCCATCCAGATAATAAACAAATCATCAATGTAACGGAAATAAGCTAGTGGTTTGTGGGGACACTGCCTTACAAAATCCTCCTCCAAGTCTGCCATAAAGAGGTTGGCATACTGTGGAGCCATTTTGGTGCCCATTGCTGTTCCCATAGTTTGAACATAATGTTTACCATTGAAGTTGAAGTTGTTATGTGTCAAAACGAATTCCGTAAGTTCCCCCATCACTCCAGGGTTGATGTTTTGTTCCGGTCCTTTCTCATGCATGTATTTAAGGTATGCTGTAATGCCATCTGCGTGTGGAATATTAGTGTAGAGGGATGTTACATCCATTGTCACTGAAATGGTATCAGGTGGTAAATCCTTATAACCAGAAAGTACACGCAAAACGTGTGTAGTGTCCTGGATATAACTGTCTCTTTCCATAACCAGCGGTTTCAAAATGGTCTCTACAAACCCTGAGATCCCCTCAGTCAAGGTACCATTACCAGAGACTATGGGTCTTCCCGGATTGCCAGGTTTATGTATTTTAGGCAGCATGTAGCATGTCCCTGGCCTGGGTTCAGCAGGGATGAGGTCAGTTAGTTTGTTTCAGACATGGTCTGGAAAAGTTTTAATTAAGGCACTTAATTCATCTTTATATCTTGTAGTGGGGTCACTCTCCAGTTATCTGTAGTAGGTAAGATCTATTAGCTGTCTGTTAGCTTCATTAATATAATCCTCTCTGTTTAAAATCACCAATGCAGAGCCTTTATCAGCTTTTTTGATAACAATGTTGTGGTTTGATTTCATTGTCCTTATAGCTCTCCGTTCCAGTGGAGAAAGGTTATAATGGGCCTGTTTTTGCCTAGTAAGGATCCAACCACTGACTTGTTGGCGGAAACAATGAATGTAATTGTCTAGTTTCTTGTTACGCCCACTTGAGGGGGTAAATTCAGATTTCTTTTTCTTATCCATTAACTTATTACTGATTGCGATGTCTTCACTACCAGTGATTTCTTCCTTGCCATGAAAGAATTCTTTTAAGTTTCAATCTACGGAAGTATTCTTCCAGTTCACCACAAAACTATTTTATCCAGTGGTTTTGTTGGGCAGAAAGTGAGGCCCTTTGAAAGTACATTTAGTTCTCCAGTAGTCAGTGTATGGTTGGACAAATTAACAACTGAAAGGTGCCCATCTGTGTTGTGTTGTTGTTCAGTGATTGCATTATGTTCTTCATGGTTGTTAGGAAGTATGGTATGTTGAAGGGCATCCATTTTCCTATTTTTCATAAGCATGGCTTTTCTTAAGGTCCTTTGGTTGTTATTGTGTATCTCTCGCAAGATGCCCTGAATAGGTTCCCCAGACATCCTTTAAAAAGTGGTAACAGTTTCAGCAAACTCTTTGTTCAGATTGACTTTTTTGGCATATGACATGTGAATCCTGTGATTTCTCAGTTTCTCAGAGGTCCTACGACAGAGTTGTTCTGCATATATAGAATTGTCTGTATTTTTTAATGGATTCCAAATAGTAAGACTTTTAGGGATTATGTTTCTCCCATTGCACTGGGTTAGAAAATAGATGTCACTATCTAGCTGTGCCAGTTTCTTGATGTTATGTAGCTGCCATATTCTACAGCGAATTCCGGTATCTTCCACGTTGAAATCTAGATTTAGTAGTTGCCGTATTGGTCCTTGCAAGAACAGATCCAGAAGCAAATGATTTGATACCTTTTAATGGACCAACAAAGATGTAACAACAAGAACAAAGTGCTTTAGCTTTTGGACCAACCAGTCCTTCGTCCTGGCAGTTGTTTAGAAAAAAACAATACTTTTAACAGCTAGATCATGCAGAAAAAAACCCAGAAAAAAATCCCCATTTGTTTAAAATACTCATTTGAAAAATACAGAAAATTATGTCAGGGAAGTTTAACAGCATCATAATACCTTCAGCCAGGAGTGTCCCAGGGTTAAAGGTGCTTGTTTTCTCCAGAGGACTGTACATTTCAGTCTGTGACGTCACAAATGCAAATTGCCATGGGCTTTGATGTGAAGGGGGACTCCACCAAGAAACATCTGATGGAGTTTTTGGAGGTACCTTATGCTCCATTGATTTTTATTATTAATGTTATTATTCCTCCAGTTTACCCTGGAGTGGAGGATGCCACATTTGCTGTCCGGTACAGGCCTAATTCATAGTCTGCTATTCCAAGAAAGGCTGATAAGCAATACCCTGCTTCTTCTGCCAAGCCTTATTATGCCAGTCAACTAGAAGCAGACTCAGTGGGTATTATGACTGCCCATGATAGATCATAGGTACTTAAACACATGAGTACTCGGCCTCCTCACAAAGAATCCAGGAAGCTGGATGTGATGGATAAGTGTACATATACCTCTGCCTCTCAAGGCCTTAGAATTGCAAATTTCCTGGCCCATATGATTAAATATCAGAATAGCCTGTGGACAGCTGCTAAAGCGGTATCCCAGACTCTGCAGAAGGCTTCGCCATGAGTGAATTTTTTAAAAACCCTGATTTCTGGGGCTGAGTTTGGCAAACATTTGCTCAGCTGAGCTTATGATGTGTCTGATGTTTCTGCCAGGGCAGCTGCATCTGGCATTTGCGTGAGGCATTATTCTTGGCTAAAGGTTGCTGGATTTTCTGGCCCAGTGCTGCTGAGGGTTGAGATGCTGGACGCCACATCTCATGCCATGCCGGTGACCCGGATTCAGTAACGGACTTGGGTCATTCAGGGGTTGGGGGTGAGGAAGGATTGAGTGTCTGTAGACAGCTCTCCTTTCTTGGGGAGGGGGACAGTACGGTGCTGTTTGCCTGACACCCAGCGGCGGCTGGGTGTCAGCACATGTGCACCATCAGGAGAGGGCTCCACATACAGGGTGTATGGCTGGCTCCATGGAGACAGAGTCCAGCCATCTCTGCCCATTACACATATGGGGGCCCAGGGAAAAAAGTGGCGGAAAATACCAAGAGTCTGCAGGCTCCGTGACAGCCTGATGCACCACTGCACCAGCGAGCCCCAATTATGGATTGTGCTCTGGGGTGAGGAGTAAAGCCAATGCTCCTCTCTCTGGCCCCGTTGTGGGGGGTAATCTACAAGGGAACTCCGGGGCATGGCTGGTGCAGGGCAGTCGGGGCCAGAGAACGAGTTCCTGCAAGGGAGAACCAGAGCTGCCTGCCAAACTCCGCAGAGGTGGAGGAAAAATGTAAATAAAAAAAAAGGTTGTTGGGTTTGCAAATGATGTACAGCAAGCAGTTTTAAATGCCCCTTTTAGAGAGAGCAGACTGTTTGCATATGATGTTGAAGAGGTGCTTAGAGGCCTTTAAACATCCAGAGTGGTACTAAAGTCTATCAAATCCCTTTATTCCACTACTGCCAGGGGTCATGGAAGGGGATCCTTTCACCAGCTTGCAGCCAGAAGTGGTCATCACACCTACCATCAGCAAGGCTGAGGTAAGGATAATGGGTCCCCCCAGGCCCTCTCCCCCACCAGGTGCCCATTCTAAAACACTCAGAGCCATTGGAGCCAGTGGAACTGCCCCTACCAGTTCAACGTGACTCAATTCAGATTACCTCTGCACTACTATTGCCTCCAGGGGTGGTTGTAGGGGGACAGCTCTCCCTATGTGTTAAGCAGTTGAGGAAGGTCACACCAGACAAATGGGTCCTAGAGATAATTGCAAGGGGGAATTCTCTGGAGCTTTTAGAGGCCCCTCCAGAGCATCCTCTGCCACCTTCCACTGATCCTCCAGGACATTTGTCTCAGCGAAAGAAGTGCAGGCATTAATACACAAACATGCTGTAGAACTAGTTCTTCCTCATCAGAAGAACAAAGGGTTCTATTCCAGATACTTCCTAGCTCTCAAATGGTCAGGAGATCTGTGGCCTGTTTTGGATCTAAGAGTCCTAAACTTCTACATAGAATACAAGAAGTTTTGCATGGTCCCTGCAAGCTCTGATTCCATTGCTGCAAACATGAGACTGGCTTTGCTCCCCAGATATGAAGGATGCATACCTTTATATCAAGATCAGAAAAGCTAACAAACGGGGAGCATAGTTCAAAGTATTGCCCCTTTGGCTTGTCTTTTGCACTACAGGTCTTTACCAGATGCTTGGCAGTTGTGGCAGCAGCCCTTTGCAAGGAAGACCTCCATGTCTTCCCATATCTGAATGATTGGCTCTTGAAAGCCAGCTCCTGGGAACATTTGTTTTTAAACTATATTTTTTATTTTTTCATTTAACAAGCATACAGTGGAAATTCACAAGCATTTGATTTTCCAAGTAAATGGTACAGTTATGATAACGTTGCCAATCCTCTTTAATATTCTTAATTTGACCATCTAATGCTTTGAGATATGTCATGTGGGGGGGGGCTACTATTAATTAAATAGCATAGTAAACAAGTTCATCCATAAACTATGAGGTGAGTCCAAGAGCTGCATGGTAAAGTCCATTCAGTGTCTCTCAAAAACAATATATGTTTCTCCTCCATCAAAGGAGGGCTAGTCAGAAGTCTGCAATGCTTAACCTTATGCTGTGCACAACAAGTGCTAATTCAATGCAGGTAGTGCATCCCCCAACAATAAAAAAATATCCTGAGCTGATTTGACACTAAAATTAAACATTTAAGAATTAACATTACATAGCTGTTATGTGCAGTTAAAACAGTAGCGACAAGCAGAATTGCCATGAACTTTTAAAACATAGTTTAACCCAGTTGAGGATTGTGTAAGCAGGGATTGTGTAAGCAAGTATGTCCACCTTCAAAAAAGAGTTACAGTCCTAACAAAAGTCTAGCTGGCTCATGGCCTGAGTTGCATAGAATATGAAATAGGTGTATGGCTGCCCTAGTGCATAAAAGTGAAAATAAACAGCTTTCAAGACAAAATAACAGTCTCTTCTGGCAGTAGCCTATACCCACCCAGACCAAGTTATTGGAAGCATTGCTGATATTTCTCCAGTTTCCTCTTCATCAGATGAGGAGTCTTCAGGGTCGGCTTCTCGGGGTCTCAACACTGTATTCATCTGGCACCATTTCAGCACATCCAGAGGTTCAGAGAAAAGGAAGATCCACCTGTTAAGGGGAATCCGATATCTGGCCAAGAAACCATGTCATGAGGAACATGATCCTCCCTCAGCACGGCCCTGGCCCTGTCAGATTTTTTCCATTTTTGTTGCGTGACAAAACTGGTATCTGGATAAAGTCTAATCTGGTGCCCATCCTGCAACAGTGTACCCTTTTGCCTCGCCAGTGGCAGAAGATAATCTCGGGTGCCCCCACCATCCATGACCACCACAACAGTACGAGGAGCCTCTGAGTTGTTGAGTCACCCATGTGGCATTACCCAGTAGGCCTTCTGCATTCTTTCAGCTTTAGGGGAAGCATTCTCTCCTAGCTGCTGAATCGGCCATTCCTGTAGAAAAAGTGGGAGATGATCCCCTTCACAGCCTTCAGGTAGACCAATAAGTCTAATGTTGGAAGCCCTTGCCTGATTTTCCAGCATTTCCAAATGGGACTTCAGATGTGTATTTTCTTTAATAACTGTGCTGACTGCCCCCCAGTGCCGCGTCAGACTGCTTCATAACTGCAGCGTGTGACAGGGTTGAATAGGACCCTGTCCCAGTTGTTATACCGGGAGAGTTTGAATGCAGGGATCTGATCTGTTCTATTCCTTTCCTGTCTCTTGTCTGTCTGGTTGCACAACCAAATATTCTGTGAGATGTAGGATTTGATCACCCTGACAGTCTCGCAATTCTCTGCCTCTCACTATCTCTCAGTCTTCCCTTGCCATTCTGTCTTTTTCCTCCGTTGCATATCTGCTGGTATAAAAATATATGCAGATCATTATGTGGAAATGTAACTGATATTGGGATCCCTTTGTTTAGAAAATATATAGTGTTACTGTTGAAATGTATATAATTATAGTCTGAGATGATTGCAAAAATTCATTGGAAACTCGAGGTTACAGGATGCTTGTTAAGAAGCTGGGTTTCAAAGACTTATAAGAGAGCTGCAACTGCTTGCAAGTGGGACACAGAAATTGAAGGAAAACTCAGATGCATCTTCTGTTTATTCTGCCTTTGTAAATAGTTATACTGAACAATTTTATTGTTTTATTTTGTTATTCATAATAAAACTCTTGTGAATTTTACAACTGCTCCTGGTTTTTCCTATGCTTCTGTGCTTCGACGACACAGTGGTCACCATTTTCACAGAATCCACGGAGGTTTCAAGAGCAGCCACTCAGTTTGTTAGGCTGTCAGTCTTGTCCCAAAACCCTGGAACAGATTCCAGCAGGCTGTTAATTTGGGCTCCCAGCATTTGTAAAGTCTTGTCTCCTGATTCCTGCATACTGTCAGCAGTGCAGCCTTAAGCTGACCACATGGCTGGAGCACCAGAGTCATTCAGCTTTACTCCTTTTCCCTGCTGCTTTTCTTTATGAGAGTTTCCTGTCTGGTCCTATTGGCTATTAGACACAAGGCAAAGATGTTGCTGTTCCAGTGGCACCACAAAAGTTAGCCTTTTTCAGAACAGTTGTCCCCTAGGCTGTAAAAGATTTTGCACCCGCTGGGTACTAGTACCTCTGGCTTAGACCCATAAGTATGAATGAATAGTAAAGATATTTTGGAAGATCAACAGTTATGGTATGTATGTATGTAATTTTCATTTCTGTACAGTTTATTACATTTTTAAGTCCCTGGGCCCCACACATTACCAGTTGGAATGTATGGATGGATATTTCCTTTTAAAGTGCTGCTTTTGTACATCCCAGCCTAAAACTGAAGAAAGATCCAAGCCCTCAAACCTTAAAATAGTGGAACATGGTGGTCCTCAATCAAGTAATATACAGTAGCTACTGTACAGTATTTTATTTTTAAAACAAGCAATGATGCCTCTGCTTTTAAAGGTGGTGAGTGCTAACTATATGCGATGTTTGGTACTTGTTTCAATTTCTAGGTGCACTGCTGGCGAACAGTACTTGAAAGGACAAGGAATTGAAGCAACCAGCTGGGGATTATGGCAGAATCACCTCGCCTTGGCAATAATGTGCATCATTTTCCTGATAATTACATATCTGAAGCTACGTTTTATGAATAAATTCACATAATCTTCAAGCTGTACTAAAAGCTTATTACTATTAGCCTGTTCTGTATTTCTTTTGCTAAGAATTGTGTAATAATGGTTAGTCACAGTGTTTCTACTATACAGCACTTTCTTATAAGATTGTCACAGTTTAAAATATTTAATATTTACATTTTTATATGCAAATAATTAGAAACTAATACTTTGATATTTTATAGTATTTGAATAGTTACTGAACCTATTTCCTTTGAGTGGTATCTTGGGTATTATTATTATTAGGTATTGTATCTTTAGATGCATTCACACCACTGCTCTAACAAGTTATATCAGCAGCTGACGCAGAATGGTAAACATGAGTCCAGAGTATGTTGGGAACACTAACATTTTGTTGTAGAAAATTGCAGTTCTAACATAACATTGCTGCATGTTTAAATTATTGGAACAGTGAAACTGTCTTAGTATTCCCAATTTTCTCATGTCTGAAAATTTATGGCAAGACAATCCTGAAAGTGGGACACCATCCTTGTAATTCTATCCAGTATGAACATAATAAATCGTAATTGAGTTCTCCTCAACTCTGTGTAGATGTCAGTGTTTGACTACTTGGCTCTAGTACTCTAAGGAGGCAGGACATCACAGGTTATCTTTGTTTAGGTCATGTGACAGTACCTACAATACCATCTGTCGTTTTGCCTTAGCCACTTACTGTGCCCCATTACTCATTACTGCTTCCTGTACACTGTGACAGTACCTACAATACCACCTGTCGTTTTGCCTTAGCCACTTACTGTACCCCATTACTCATTACTGCTTCCTGTACACTGTGACAGTACCTACAATACCACCTGTCGTTTTGCCTTAGCCACTTACTGTACCCCATTACTCATTACTGCTTCCTGTACACTGTGACAGTACCTACAATACCACCTGTCATTTTGCCTTAGCCACTTACTGTACCCCATTACTCATTGCTGCTTTCTGTACACTGTGACAGTACCTACAATACCACCTGTCGTTTTGCCCTAGACACTTACTGTACCCCATTACTCATTACTGCTTCCTGTACACTGTGACAGGCTGGCTATCCACACCAGACCCTCTATCACCATTGGCCACTTCATTGACAGAATCATGCAGTCCTGCTCTCTTGTCTCTTTATCTGCACTACTCCTTAATCCCAATGGCTGTTACTGTCTAAGATCGTGTGACGTTATTGCTACTTGAACCCAAGTACTGTACCAAGATGAGTGATTGGCATTGCTTATTTATTTTTGCAGTTTTTGTTAACCAGGTAAGTGCACTCGAATATATTGCTTATTTTCAGGCACAACCAGTGAATGTACGTGACAAAACATGAGAAGACTAATTCAGGGTAAGCAATAAAAAAGTGAATCAGTGAGACAGAACTCATTAGTACAGGTAAATGCAGAGCAAGGTGAAAACTAAAGGTAGGCTAACACTGAGCAAAAATGACAGAGGAGCAGGCACACTAGCAGACCATAGCAGCTGTACACGAAATGTAAATTGCCTGCGGAGCAGGGTACAATTAAATTTAGGTGTAGGCATTTAAATCTAGATAATACCTCTTTAGGGCAGTTTTGAAGCATCTGTGGAAGGAGGCACACAAACGTCTGGAGGTACGAAGTACCAGCGGTTAGGCCCAAGAAGGGAAACACTGATTCACTCACTCGTCTTGGAGCTACACTTATTGACCTGAAGCAAAGATTGATCACAAGACTGAAGGGAGTAATTGCTGGAGGATTCGGTGAGGAATCCGACTAAAGAGAATGGGGTTGAGGAGCATATTTTGTCATGGAGACAAATAAGTATGAACTAGCACATCTATAAGGGAGAGAACCAAACCAGAATACAAAACATATCGGTGGATGAGATGGGCACAGGTCAGAGCAAAATGGTAAATGTTGTCAAAGGTAGCATCTTATTTAGATAAATTGCAGTACTTTTAAATGAATTAATCCCTTTAGAGCTTATTTCCTATACAAACCACTTAGCACACTGTAATAGGCAAAATATACTCTGTTCTCTCACTGAAAGTGTTAAAGTAGGCGATAACACCATCGATAAGTTTAAGGGAAAGTATGCCTTATGGAACAGCCAGGTGAGCTTTGGGAGTGAAAGTATGCCTGTCTCTGAAGGGGGGCTAAGGATGAATTAGACCAATTTACTAACTGCAGTTACGTGAACAGAGAAGTCAAGGGATGAATCCAGTATAACACCAAGATACTGGAGTTGTTTGACTGTCGCTTGTTGGGAACCATTTGAATAGGATACTAACAGAGTCTTCAAGCAAGGAAAGTTTAGGAATAGACACAAACAACATAGCTTGCATTTTACCAAACTTTATTAACAGGTTATTAATGCAGAGCAATGTTTGGACACTAAGAATGTTACGGCTTAAACCACAGTCCTTTCCAGATCTACAGTGCTGGTCACTCTACAGTAAATGACCACGTTTTATCCAATGACAGGCCTGTCTCAAACCTCACATGTTTGGGGAAGGTGACTGAGAAAGTTTAAGTTTATTATTATTTCGGAAGACACCTTTGAGCCAAGGGTCCTTTACAAAGGTTCCACATTGGGGAAACAATACAGAACATAGTGAGGACAATAACAAGTACAGTAGTTTCAAGCAGCCATAGGCTTTGTCAGGTACATTAAAGCTTTCAAATGGAATTACTGTAATACATGCAATGATTCACAGTATGTATGTTAAGTTACAGTAATTTGTGTATATTATTCAAGAACATATGTACAATAAAAAAACACAGTTGTAATATGGTTCATTAGAATAAATTAGAAGCTGCTAGGAGAGATGGTAGATACATGTAGACGAAGCTATGGGGAGAGAATGTAGATAATAGTGGGGAAATAAAAAGGGAGGATATGGGAGAAAGTGGGGGGTAAAGGTGGGAGGGACTTGGGGGAATTAGAGGGAAGGAGAGTAAGTTTAGTTAGGAGAAACATTCACAGGAGGCCATTGTGACAAGGTGCTGATGCAGGTAGCACTTGAAAGTGCCCAGGGTAGCGTCATTGGTAACAGCAGGTGGAAGCGAGTTGTACCAGGATGAGGAAGTGGTTGTCACAGTTGAAGATGCACCTGATACATTATATATTCAAGCCATTCCATTCAGGTTTCAGACCAGTTGATACAGCATAGAGACCGCCTTAGTGAAAAGTGTTGAATGATCCCTTCCTGATGAGGGTTTGAGGGGACTATTAGATCTTCAAAGATATCTTTTCCATTAGGCCACACCTTTGGAACAATACCTGCATCAGCCCTAGGATCACATGGAAACATTTGCTAGCTGGGGGCCACTCATAATGACGTCATGCATCAACGTCTATGTAAACGTGGGTGGCCCCATCTCTCCTCAGTTCTTTTCCCACCGTTGATCATCCTTGTTGGACCTGCTGCTGAAACATCATCAGCTAGTCATTTTTCTTATTTTTAAGTGTTTTGTCATTGTCTCTGCATGCCACTGAAATCTACTGATGCTTTATCTAAGTATGTAAGTATGGAGATAAAATGTTAAAGGACGATGCACGTGAAGTTTGTTTGTCCTGCCTAGGCCTCTCTCACAATGTTCGAGCCTGTGAGATCTGCCAGAGCTTTAACCAAGCTACTAGGCAACACCAAAAGAAAGTGCTGGAAAGTTTCCTTCTTTTAAAAAAAACTTTAGCAGCCATGGAGAAGGAACAAAATCAGAAATCTGTGCCGCCTGCCCCATCAACCAAGTCTCGGTCAACAAAGTGTAATTACTGGGAACAGGATCGGTCATCACTATGACCCCCTTCGTCATCAGGCCATAAACACAAGTACAGGGATAAAGAAAAATTCACCTTCCCAGCGAGATCCCAGTGACCTCTGCAGCCTTCCAGTAATCCCATACCATTATCAGCCACTGCGGTGGTGGCAGTGACGGCAGCCCCCCACCGACCGTCAATGAGACACCAAGGCTGGGGCTTGGCTCAAGCACTGCCATACTTACTATGGATGGTATGTTGCCATCATCATCGGGTCACATCCTGTCGTCGACCTTGGTTGTCATGGCCCTGGCCTGGGCATCATCAGTTATAGAGATGTTACTCTAAATTGGATGTCCCCAGCTTTCTTAGTGCTCTCTCAGAAGCTGACTGGTCTTATTTAAATCTTACACCTGACGTAGACTGTGCCCTAGATTTTTTTATCACTACCCTTACGGAACTTGTAAATAAATTTGTTCCTTTAGTTAAAAGGAGAGTCAGTGGAATGGAGACTAAGTGGCTTGATAGAAGTTTAAACTAGTGAGGGAAAGAGACATTGTCTGGAGAAAGTATAGGAAAAGTGGGACATCCGTTGATTTAGTTGCTTACCGGTTAAGGCAGAATTTGTGTAAAAAGGAAATTAAGTTAGCTAAAATGCATTACTTTCAGAAACAGTAACAGACCAATCTTTCCAACCCCAAAAAGTTCTGGAGCTCAATCAAATCGTTATTTACTCTTCCCAGTGATATATAAGCCCCTGTATGCTTAAAAATTGGGGAATTGTCAACAGACCCTGCCCTTACTGCAGAGGAATTAAATTCCCAATTCTTTAATCTGGATTCATATCGCAGGGACCTGTTGGACCATACCAATCACAGTGCTTTACAAGATCAGACTAACTGATGTACTGAACCTAAGCTGAACCGGCAGAAATTCTACCGGAAAACTGTCAGGAGTTCTGAGGTGTTCAGACTCCTATCTAGTCTGAAGCCCGATAAAGCTCCTGGCTGTGATGAGCTGTCGCCCAAAATCCTGGCTCTTGCCACTTCCCAATTTGCATACTCGATTAGTCTTATTTTTAATTTATCCTTTCAAACATGCCAGATAACAAATTTATGGAAACAAAATCATACATTGTCCCAACCTTTAAGTCTGGGTCACAGACTGAATTCTGTAATTATTGCTCTATCTCATTTTATCTGCTTTATCAAAACTTCAAGAAAAACTGGTATACAAACAGCTTAGCGTTATATCAAGACCCATAACTTGATCTCCCCTAACCAACATGGCTTTGGGGGGAGGGACTGTACTGAGACTGCCTTGGTTGGGTTCACAGACACTGTCCTCAGGGCCACAGAGAGTGGTAATTTAACAAGGGCAATGTTCATGGACCTAACCAAGACAACCTTGTTGACCATACAATTTTACTGGATCGACTATCTGAATTGGGGGTGGGAGGTCCTGCCTTGTGTTGATTCAGGGACTATCTCACTAATAGGTTGCAGTGTGTTAAGTTAAATGGAATACGTTCATCTTATCAAGAGGTCCAGTGTGGGGTTCATCAGGGCTCCATTCTGGGCCATCTACTTTTTTCACTGTTAATAGACCCTGTTGTGAAAGTGGTGGAGCATTGTGACCTGTTATTATATGCAGATGATGCAGTTTTATTCACTCATGATTCTAATGTCACCAATATTAATCTATTATTGAGCACTGAATTTAACAATATGCAGTTCTGGCTTTCTCAAAACAATCTAGTGTTGAATAAGCTAAAGACTAAGTCCATGATATTCAGTTCAGAACCTAAATTAAAAAAAACATTCTGGTAATTTTGCTGTTAGCGTGCTGGTGGGGGGGTTATAGAAGTTGTTAAATCATTTAAATATCTAGGTGTGCACCTAGATCCATAATTAAAATATAATATACATGTAGATAAGGTTACTGCCAAGTTACTTTCTAAAATTGGTACTCTTTATTGGCTTTCTAAATTTCTGACCAAAGATTCTCGTAAAACTATTGCACAATATTGTTACCGGTCCTAAATTATGCTTCTTTAATTACCGATGCCTCATCTTCTTCCTTTATTTCCCAGAAGGAAACATTGTTACATAAAATTGGAAAATTTGTATTAATGGCACCTTCCCAGATACATCACTGTAATATTTTGACTAGCCTTGAATGGCTATCCATTCAAAGTACTTACAAATTGGCTATGTCACATTTTACGTTTAAAATATTACATACAGGTATTCCAACATACTTTGAGCCCTTTTGGATACATATAGTTCCCCATACAGTTCACAGTCATCTACGAAGACCCAACTGACCCTTCCATTTGTCCCCACAAACTCAGGGAAAAGGTCCTTCGCTTATTGCGCTGCAACAGTGTGGAACCCTTTACCTGATGAAGTAAAGTCTTCTTTATCAACTACCACTTTCTCCACTGCTGCTTCCATTCATTTAAAAAAAAATGTTTGCTCTTGTGTAAAATGATGAGTTACTAGTTCATTGTATTTAATGGTTAATTAATGTATTCTGTGTAGTCTGTTCTATGTCTATGTTTGTTTGTTTGTTGAACCTACTGACTTCAGGTCGTGCCTGAAAATGGGATCTTGTATCTCAGTGTACCTACCTGCAATTACAAATAAATTAAATCGACACTCAAGCAGTACTGGCATCATTTTCTGAAGTGATATGACATATTGTACCAGGCTTATCTGTGCAGCCTGTTTTTCTCTTCCACACTTTCTTCAGCATTTGACACTGTGGACCATAGGGTGTTAGTAGATCAGCTTAGGTGCTATGGCCAGGACCTCGACTGTTTCCTGTGGTGTACCTCAAGGTTTGGTTCTGTCATTTATGCTGTTAGTGGTGTAAATGCTACCATTGGTAGAGGTTTTCAGTTGTAATCTCATTGTTTTGCAGATAACACTCTGTTGCACCTTTCCTTTACACCAAATCAGGATGATCCTGTAGCTGTAATAAATTGATGCTTGTCTAACTTAAATGATTGGATGACTGCTAGCTAGCTGAGTCTGAGTCTGGGAAAAACGGAATTACTGATTATAGAACCAGGATCTCAAAAGTTGGCTATGAAAAGGGTTAGCCTTACCCTACCCTCGAAGCTTTAGATAGGGCTAAAAAAACTAAGGGTCACATGCAATAATAGATTGACCCTTGAACATCATGTGTTGAATTTCATCTGTTGTGTTTTTTTCTATGTGAGAAATATTGCTCAGGTGATGCTCTTTCTTCAATATGATGACGACTGTAATTCATGCTTTTAACACATCCCATTTAGATTACTAAAAAACACTCTTTATCTTGGGCTTTCCAGCGGTTTAATGTGTCAGCTTCAGCTAGAAATGAACACTGTAGCCTAAAGCATTTTTGATCATATCACACCACTGCTATGCAAGCTACACTGGTTGCTAGTTAGATGGTGCACTACTTTCCATATTTGCTTGATTGTTTTCAAGGTCCTGCATGAGTTGGGTCCTGACTACATAAAAGACCTCTTGCTCCGTTTTACCCCACTATACTATGCTGGGGCAAAAGTTTTGCATCTGCATTGGTGGTCAGTTAAACCAGCTGCAAGGGAGGCCAAGACTAGTGGGGCACCTAACTAGGGCTTTCCCAGAACTGAGGCTAGGAACATTGAAGAGCGAAGCAGCAAAACAGTTCATGAAAGGTCAAGAAAAGATACCAAGTTGGGGGGAGGGCTAATAAGCCGGCAAAAACAGGAAAAACAAATTAAGGAGGATGGCGAATTGAAGAGAAAGGATATGTAGAAAAGTGAAGGGGGTTAAGCAAAAGATGCCTTAATGCCAGGAGCCTGAGAAACAAAATTGCCAAGCTCCATGGCAATGGTGGCAGATGCAGGATGGACCTCGTAGCCTTTACAGAAACTTGGGCCACAGGGAATAACAAGTGTGGACACAATGTACAGGCAAGAAGGGAGAAAGGAAAATGAAGGGAGGTAACACCCTATGTCAGGGAAGGCATTGAGGCAGTGAAGAATAGGTAAATCAGGGAGGAAATGAGGAAACAGAGTTGCCGTGGGTTCAGCTTACAGCAGCATCAGGTGAGAAATGCTGCATGAGGGTGATCTGTAGACCACTGGGAGAGGTGAACAAGGTGATAAGATATCTGGGCAGAAAATGAGAGGGGGAGTCACAGTGGACAAGTTGGTTGTAGTGAGGGATCTTAACCTACCAGAGATAGACTGGGACATTCAGGCAGATAGGAGCGCCGTTAAGTCAGCTCTAGCTAGATGCATTGCAGGACTGCCAACTGGTGTGGCTGGCCAAGGAACCCACAAGGCAGGCTGCCGTTCTTGACGTGGTGAACCCCAACTCAGAAATGGTAAGGAAAGTGTGAGTTGGGGAACCACTGGGGTCCAGTTACTGTAACACCATATGGCTCGAGCTGGCCCTTAGTACCACTATGCCCTTGTGAAAGGTTGAAATTCTGGATTTCAGAAGAACAGATTTACCAGATAAGGGGATTAGTCCAGGACAAGATTAGTTGAAGTGGACAGAATCAGGGGAGTGGAGGAACAATGGGGAGAAAGAAAATGGGCCATTCTCGAAGCAAGAAAGTCATGTTTGAGGATGGCTACCAAAAGAAACAGGTGCAAGATAACAGTATGGTTCTCCGAAAATCCAGGGAGACAGTGAGAGCCAAAAAGAAGGCCTTCATTGGGTACAAGGAGAAATGGGGGATGTAGAATGGAGGGTAAAAACTAGAAAGGCCAAGAGGGCAGTCAGGGTGCAAAAGCAGACACAGAGATGCGTATTGTGGAGGGGTCAAGTGATGGGAAAAACTGGAAAATTACCTGCTCAGCGTAATTAACTTCCAGAATTTTTTCACCATTGATTCATACATATGGGTCTAGGGCCAAATGCACTAGGACTCCACAGGAGCTTTTTACATCTAGGGAGGGAGCCAGTGTCGGCTACTGATGACATCACGCACCACACGTACACATGTGATACTGCGTGCTAGCCAGAAACCGTCATCATCTTTCTCACGCACCTCAGTTCTGTTTGCCAGGACAGAAAAACAGTGGAGAGAAAATAAAGAGAGGACTAGATACTCTCTAGCCCAAAGGGATAGTAAAGGGATATAGGTTATAAGAAAACAACCAATTAGAACTGGACTACATACTTGGAGACTAAAGGTTGGACCTTCTAGGTGGTACAAGGATAGTGAATCTAAAAAGGAGTCTGAGCCACTTACCACTATGCAGCAAGAGTGTGTATAGTGATAGGTAAAGACAGAAAAAGAGCCCTGAGCAAATGGCTCTGGCAGAAATAGCAAAGAGGGAAGTCCCATATGGGACTACCATGCAACTGAGATGGCAAAAAAATGCCAAAAATGGAAAAACGACATCTGGACTCTCAAAAGTAACAGCTGAATGCAACCAGATAGAACTTCAATAAAACCTAGAGTAAACTCACAGCCCCATTTCCTCTATGACAGATAGGAGAAAAAAGGAGATGTGCATAGGAGTTGCAGGACTAGCAGTCCTAGGGAGTCAAGATTTGGTTATCTCCTCCAGCATGCTCCACGTGGGGTGGGCAAGCCCAACAGAGAAGTTACAAGGGATACCAGCCAACATATTCTGACATAAGAGGAAGAACAAGGCCTGCTTCTCCCTGCTACCACAAGGATGTACCCTGTGTGAAGCTAGTACATTGATCCAAGCAAGTGCAATGCACCGTTCCACAGCCAGAGCATCTGCTTAGTGAAGATAGATTGGATGGTGCCCGGGGCACATATTGCACATAGCAACTAACAGAGATAGATACATACCCCGGCAGAGGGACGGAGGAAAAGTGGAAGGAAGGTAGCCACCTAAAGCTCTCCTCTTTTTGTTTGGTTGGTGGGGGAGCCAAGAGATTTGCAATTCCTTTTGTTTTTCTTCTTTTTTTTTGTTTTGGTTTTTGATGAGGGTTGGCATCGAAATGCTCAATCTTCTTGTTTTTTTTTTGTTGTTGTTTTAGTAACAAGAAAGTAGCCACCATATGAAGGCCATGGCAGAGGAAGTATAAGAGCCATGCTGCCAGCACCCACAGGGTGAGCTGCCAGAGGCCCTGGCTCTCATCTGAGTGGGAGATGGTGGGTGGGCATCTGCATCGATGGTGAAGATATTCTGGAAGATCAATTACAGTGAGTACGTAATTGTCATATCTTCCAAGAATCAGTCTTCACCATTGGTTCAAACATATCAGTCTAAATACTAAGCTTCCCAGTAAGGAAGGTGCTGGCTCATCCTGAGGGTAACAGTCGTCCTCAGCCCTCTGCATGGGGGAGAACACCTGAGGGCAGGGGCTCCTCATGGGTCTGGTGAAATCTGAGAATGTTCAGAGTCAGATGGAAGAGGATAGCAACCCAAGAGCTCCTGTCTGACTCTACGGGGAAAAAAGTGAGCCCCTGGAACTGGGAGTTTTAGCACCTTTCGACAGACCAGAGGTGCCAGTTGAGAGAGGCAAAGCCACACTGTCCACCAAATGCAGACTTCAGTTTACCAGGCTGAAGGCCACCTCACTGGCATCATACGATGCCCTTGTCTGGTGCTTTACCAACGCCAGTCCCTTGGCAGAAAGACAAATTATTTGCCCCACTAACTGCAGTGGTGACATGGCAGTTAGGAACTGTCCTAGCTGTGCCCACAGGCACTTGTAAGCTGCCATGTGTACCTAATGTGTGGAAATGCACATCATGGTGTGAGCTGAGGATAACACCTTCCTGCCCAAAGCATCTGTCTGCACGGAGTCCTTTTCAGGAGGCCGGTAACACACCAGGTGCCAAGGCCATTTTGGGGTCTGCAATATCTGTAGCCCCAAAGTGGGGTGAGGTATTGTGCATGCAGAACCTGCTGGTGCAGAGTACCACAGATGAATGTCCCTGGTGGCAGGCAGGAGAGTGAAGGTATGTCTCCAACTATCCTGGAGCATTCCTCGAAGGCTCTAGGCCAGGGAGGGATGGCACACTAGTCATCGCTGAAAGCTCCTAAGAGTCCCAGCTGCATGGACAGGGTATTGCTTGTGACTAGAGTGCCAGCATCCAATACCTGCATCATGCCTGTTAGGAATCTCTCGTAAAGTGTGTACTTGGAGGCCGAGGACAGGTGTAGGGAGGATTCCATGCTCTTGGAGGAAGACTGGGATGGGGAGGAGGCACTGAACCTGGATGCGGGTGATGACTTAGGGCCATGGAGGAACTGAATCAGTCAGCAGTAGTGTGGTATTTGAACAGCACATGACCACACCTCCATACTGACTCCAGATGATAGGCCCAAGGGTAGGCCATGCTGACCTGCCTGAGCAGGGTAAACCTACAAAAGAGGAACAACCTCATTGGTGCCTGCAACTCCACTCCTCACCGGTGATAGGTTCAGCCAGTGGCCAGGGAGAAAACTTCACAACCCGGCCACTCTCCGACTCTGAAACAGTGCCACCTCCAGCACCAAACTCAGGGTCAATAAGCAGCCTATTCATAGGACTTCCTCCAGTGCTGTGGTCGGCACTATCCTTGATGCCAGGTCCAGTGCTGGTTCCAACTCCTTCCTCAGTACTCTGTCCACCCCCTACACCATGAGCAGTGTCAGAGACTGGTCCGGTGTTGCGAACAACACCAGAATCTGGGACAGACCCAGGGGCAGCAGCATCATTGTCACTAGTGCCATGTTGGGTGTCAGATCTAGAACCGCCACCAGGACTGGTGTTGCATCCGTCACTCGGGCAGCATCAGCCTCCTTCTCAGAGCCACAAGGGCTGCTCAGGTCAGGTCAGAAAGCAACACCTAGCTTCAGCGATTGGATACAACCCAACCCCAGCGTTGGTCCCTGTCCCGGCACCATGAATGGTACCAGGAGGGGGCCCAATGTCACAGCCAGTACTGCCCCACTCATCAACACTTCCAACAGTGTCAGGAGCTGGGGTGACACCAGATCATGACAACGAGGTGTCCACTGTTGTAGATTGAGTGTATAGCTTCAGCTTCACCACCAGGGACATCTGCTGGCCAGGGCAGACAGACTGGGGAGCATGCTCAACCGGCCACTGAGAAGGAGCTGGCTGTCCAGAAGACCCACCTCCCAGGTCTTCTGACACCTCAGTGAGGTGAGGCTAAGGAGGACCCTGTGCTTCCTTAGTACCAGAGGTACTAGGAAGGGGCCAGAGGATGAGCACAGAAACCTGAGCTTGGCCTCACGGGTCTGTTGCCTGCCACCGAATGTGGGAATCTGATGACCTAGCTTCAGCATGCGAAATTCAAGGGTTCAGTGGTCCACTGAAAAGCAGGCATTGCAGCAATCCTTATCATGAGATGAACCAAAGCAGGTCCAGCAGACTTGATGTTGGTTCTTTGTCACGACTGACTTTCCACAGGGGCACTGACACATAATGGGGTAAATTTTTGGCCCTTTTTTCCTCAGACTTCGACATCACTACAAAATAACAAAATGAAAATGACACTGTGAGATAGATTCATCAGGGGTGACGCAAAATACATTTTTGGTGATGAACTGAGGGCTCCCACAGTGTGCACTCAATAGTGGGAAGGAAAGAACTGAGGTATGTGAGGGAGCCAATGATCTTTACTGGCTAGCACACAGCACCACAAAGGTATGTGTGGTGCACGAGCGGCATCAGTAGCTGATGTTAGCTCCCTCCCTAGAATAAAAAAGCTCCCACAGGGTCGTAGTGCCTCTGTCCCTAGACCCATATGTATGAATCAAGATTTTTGGAAGATCAGATCTTCTTCAGGGGTATCTCAGTCATCAGGTCACATCATAGGAACTTCACTGTTGGTGAAGCAGGATCCACATGAAGATTTTCAGCAGTACAACTGGGGCCACCCATGCCATTGACAATCTCCATCATCAACCCTATAAAGGTGTGATGAGCGGCCCTATTCCCTCCTCAGTTCCTTCCCGATGTCGACTCAATCGCATGGGTCTCCACAGAAGCTCTAACCTTTTCACCTGTCCAGCGAGCCAGATTCTGGACTACCTGATCTCTCTATCTGACTCAGGTCTCTAGTAGTCCTCCCTCAAGGTGCACCTTTTGGCTATTTCTGCCTTTCATGAGCCCGTGGGTGACAGCATGATTGCTCAGCTGGATGTCTCCCATACTTTTTTAAGGGCATCCTGCATCTGAAACCCCCAATCCGTTCATTTGGGATTTGAATTTTGTTTTAGAGAAATTGACCCTTTCTCCCTTTGAGCCTATTGCCACATGTGAGCTTTGCTTTCTCTCTTGGAAAGCATTAGTTTTAATTGCAGTTACTTCTGCTAGAAGAATTTCAGCACTTTAGGCCCTCTGGTGTGATGAGCCTTATTTGATTTTTCACAAATTTGTACAAAACTCCTAAGTTTCTCCCTAAGGTGGTCTCTGAGTTTACACTCAACCAATCTATCCATCTTCATGTTTATTTTCCTGAGCGTGCCAATCCAGGGGAAGCACTGCTCCATACGTTAGATGTGTGCAGAACTTTGAAGTGCTACCTGCTTCACACCAAGGAATTTAGAAAGTCGAAGCAGTTGTTTGTTTCTTTCGCCCCAGGTAGTGAGGGTGTGTGCCAACCAGACAACGCCTCTGGGATGGCGAAATCCCTCACAGCGACAATCTCGACAGGTTTCGAGAATGTCGCTGTGAGAGACTCAAGGGTGAAATTTCACCCTTTCACCATCTTTCACACCCCCCTTTGAACTAACTCTGACTCGGGTTTAGTTATATTAAGAAGGGGGATTGTGGGGGCACAGCCCACCCCATATGGGGGTGTGGGTGGCATAGCCCCCCAAGAGAAATACACCAATGTCTGACAGGCAAAATTTTACTGGTCGACATTGGGGATCTCGCCATGCTGAACTTTGACAACACTGTTGTCATTTCGGCATGGTAAAACCAGAGAGGCTGCTTCAGTTTCTAAACAATGTTTATCCAACTGGTTGGCAAATTACATTATGTTCTGCTACATTAAGTATTTCAAACAATTGCCTGGAGTGATCAAAGCTCATTCCACGAGAGGCATGGCTACCTCTGTGTCTTGTTTCCGAGGGCTCTCTGCCGCTGACATCTGTGCGGCTGCCACCTGGAGTACCATCCCTACATTCACCAAGTACTACAGTCTGGACATTGCTTCAAGAGCCCGTGCAGGTTTTTGCAGGGCTGTGCTGCAGGGCCTTCTTTTATAACCTTATGGAGCCTGTCCATTTTCTCAGTAAAAGTGCATATTTGCCTAAGCACTTTTGAGAATGGCATTGAGATATCTGTTCTACATTCCAGCAGTCCAGCATCCACCATACCAGGTTATCAAAAGTACCAGCACATGTGTCATACTGTATTTTTTTTTTTTTTTGCATAAAAGAATTTTATTCAACCTTTTGTGCACACATATAGTCAATTCCATACAGAGGTTCACTTAAAATCAGGTACATAGGTTACAGTTTTATAGCTTCCAATTAAACAGATTACAGTCTTATATTTTATGCCCAGTTCCATATACATCAATTTATGTACCCTCCCTACAATATCTGATACAAATCTGGACCTCTTAAATCAATCACTTAACTAATACATACATACGGTGCTATGCTCAGAAGTCTGTTAGGACAATGCCCTTATATTTTATGTGTCTACTCCACCCCACAGAACCATATTCTCCTGCTGGGACAAATCTGCCAGGAAAGGGGCCCATTCCCTAGCAAACAAGTCCCACTTATCTTTCACCAGGAGCGAGAGCTGTTCCAACCCCAAAGTATGTAGCACAAACATCCGCCAACCTTGTACAGTGGGAACTATACAGGACACCCAGGTGTTTTGTATACAATGTCTGGCTAAAATCAGTAATACTCTAACCCATCTCGGGAGAGGGTTCCAATCTCCTTCTTCATGTATCTGTACCCCAAACAAACATACCACTGGTGTGAGTGGAACTGTCTTACCCCACATCCTCCCTACTTCCGATACCACTGATTTCCAGAACTGTTGTAATATACTACAGGCCCAAAAACAGTGCATGTAAGTGCCAATCTCTTGCCCAAACCGTCCACAAGGTGATATGGCTGGGTGAAATTTATGTACCATAGCCGGGGGTCTATATACCCTATGTAGGAATTTAAAAAAGGCTTCCTTAAATCTATTACAGAGTAAGAGGTCCATATGCATAGACAACAATTGCAGCCAGTTCCGATCCTCTATCTGAACATCTAAATCCCTTTCCCAAAGTCTCTGGGTTTTAATCGTTAAGTCTGGTAAACCCTGTCTGGTATCTCTCACCACTTTCCCTATGAAACCTTTAGGTTCCAACCTGGCTAACTGGATAACTGTTTCGATTCTCCTCAGTTCCCCTATCCCCGGCCCTTCTCTGCATAATCCTGCTATATATGCTCTCACCTGGAAATATCTAAACATATGTCCTCTTTCCAAATTTAACCTTTGTTGTATATCCGAGAAAGAGTAAATCACCCTTCCACTGTTGAGATCCTCCAAGCTCCTTATTCCTCCTTTTTTCCACCTCCTAAAACCAGAGTCTTCCCATCCTGGCAAAAAATATGGGTTCTTGGCAACCAGAACCAAGTACGTATCTACCTCCTCCACCCCTCTCCGCTTCATTATTCGACTTCAACTGTTCAATGTTGTTTCCACCAGTGGGTTCCGAACCTCCTTCCTGCTATACACACTTTTTCCCCTTCTCTCTAAATACGCTGAAAGTCTGGCCTTGCATCCCTTTTGCCCAAGATCCAACCACCGTGCCACTGAGGGTAAGCATATCCAATCACTCACATACTTTAGGTGAGCAGCCAGGTAATAAGATTCAATTCTATTTCACAGAGAGGGTAGTGGATGCATGGAACAGCCTTCCTGAGGAGGTTGTGGGGTCTAAAACTGTGGGAGAATTCAAGAATGCATGGGACAGACATAAGGCAATTCTTTTGGGGGGTAGGAAGAAATAGGCTGTTGGTTAACTAGGATCTGCAGCCTATCCTGTAGGTAGGGAAATGGGCAGACTAGATGGGCCTAGCGGTCCTTATCTGCCGTCAAAGTCTATGTTTCTATATGTTTCTATGTTTCTAATATCTGGAAAATTTAGACCTCCTTTCCCTGCATCCATTTTAAGTCATTGCAAACTAACCCTGGGGTGCTTTCCTCTCCAGATAAAAGTAGAAAACAAACCTTCCAACCTCTTAGTATCCTTCCTAGTCAATCCCACATGTAACATCTGTAATAAATACACCAACCTAAGAAGGCTGTTCATTTTAATTAAATTTATCCTCCCAAGCCACGAAATCGGTAGTGAGGTCCATCACGTTAAATCAGTGTCTATCGTCTTCAAAACTTGGCCATAATTAAGACCATAAAGAGAGCCCGAGGACCACCCCACCCTAACGCCTAAATATATAAAATAGCCATCTACCTTTTTAAATCCCCAATCCTGATTTAGCCCTGTATTTTTAGGAAGCCTCATAACTTCAGACTTATCTATGTTAAGTTTATAACCTGAAAAATGTGCGAAGGCCCCCACTAGCTGCAAAAGGGTGGGCATAGACCTCTCGGGCTCTGTAATAAACAGCAGCATATCATCTGCATACATTGCGAGTTTGTGCTGTTCTCCCGAGGAGCCCCTCACCCCTTGGATATTCTCACTCTCCCGAATGGCAATTGCCAAGGGCTCAACCGCTAAAGCAAATTACAACGGAGACAATGAGCATCCCTGCCTTGTACCTCTGCCTAGCTCAAAACCCCCAGAGAGCATCCCATTCACTAACACCTTCACACAAGTGGATCTATACAAGGCACCCCCCCCCAAAGCATCACCCAAACCAAACCGGGACAACGCTTCAAATAAGTAATCCCATTCCACCCTGTCAAATGCTTTTTCAGCATCCATTGAAATGACACAAGTATCCTCAGTAGCGGCTCAAGCTACAAATGGTTACCAGGGCACTGCTGGGGCACAACAGATGGCAGCCAGGGCACTGATATATTGTTACAATGAGGGAGGTTCTGCACCATATGGAGCACCAACTGGGGCACAGCATTTTTTTACCGGGGCGCGTGCCCTGGTGGGCCCTGGTGTAGAGCCACCACTGAGTATCCTCCTTCGCTTTTCTGCCCCCCACATCACATTCCGAAGTCTCCTCATATTATGATAGGAGAGACGCCCCTTGATGAACCCGGTCTGGTCTAGGTGAACTGTTATCAGGCAGTTCCACCTCCAACTGCCCCGCCAACACCTTCGCAGAAATTTTAGCGTCACAATTTAAAAGCGAAATGGGATAGAAGGATGCGCATTCCAACACATTCTTTCCCGCCTTAGGAATCAAGCAGATCACTGCCTCGGAAAAAGTGTCCAGTAATCTCAGAATCTCCCCCTCTGTTTGCTGAAAGGTGTCACATAGTGGTCCAGCTAACTGCCCTTACAAACTTTTATAGTATTCCACCAGGTATCCATCCAGTCCACTGGCCTTACCACTCTGGAGCGTCTGCATAGCCCCTAGCACCTCTAGCCTAGTAATAGGGCCATTTAAAGAATCCCTCTGCTCTCTCGTCAATTCAGGCAATTTCAGAGCCCTCAAGAATGCTTCTCCATTCCTCGTCCCTCCCTCCCTCCTTCTTATACAGGGTTTCATTAAAAACTTTAAAGCACTCTCTTATCTGCTGAGGAGACTTATGCAGCACCCCCCCTACTATTCTTAATTGCTGCAATGTGGGTTGCAGTTTCCCCACTCTTCATTAGTCTAACCAACAAAGGTCCTGGCCTGTTTCCCCACTCATATAATTTCCTTTTACCAAATGTCCAAGCAGTTCTGGCCTCCCCACTGAGCAGTGTATTCAGTGCTTCTCCAGTTGCTTTCAGCTCCCCTTGGACTATGTCCTCCTCCCCATTCGTAGCCCTCCTCTCCAAGTCTCTCACTCTAGTTTCCAACTCTGTTCTCCGCTGTTGCTTCTGTCTTTTTACTTTAGCCACATATTTTATAATCATCCCCCTCATATAAGCCTTCCCGGCTTTCCAAATAATTGCCTTACTAGTAGGGGCATTTATGTTAGCCATAATATATTGCTCCCATTGCTCCCGTTAATACTCCTTAAAATTCTTATCACCCAACAAATAAACTGGGAACTTCCAAGGGGGTGGACCCTCCCTCCACTTGTTCATTTCCAGTGAGAGAATCACTATGGCATGATCTGAGATGTGGATTGGGCCATGCTTAACCTCCTTCACCTCCCTATTCCAAGCCTGTGGGAGAAAAACATAGTCAATCCGGGACCATGTGCCATGCGTATTTGAGTAAAAAGTGTACTCCCCTTGTGCCGGGGTTTGACTCCCGCCACCCATCAACCATCCCTAAATCCACCATCCCCCTTTGCCATTGACGGATTGCTTCATGCTGTCGACCTTTTCTTTGGTAGTGGTCCAGTAAGTGATTCAGGGTGCAATTTAGGTCACCCCCCCATAATCAGGCCCGGGAACTGTTCTTTAATCAGGAGCGAGAGAAGGGTTGTATTAAAAGAAGCCTCGAACACTGCCGGGGCATACACTGAGCCAAAAGTTACTTGCTCCCCCCATAATTCCCCCACCACAAATATATATCGCCCTCCTGTCTGATCTTTGACAACACGCTGTACCTGAAAAGGAAGATGTTTGTGCAGAAGGACAGCAACCCCTCTCTTATGCGCTTTAAATGACGCTGTGAAACATTTCCCCACCAACCCCTGTGCCAAATTCCCATGTTCCACTACAGTAAGATGTGTTTCTTGTAATAATGCTACTTGGATACCCTGTCTTCGTAGGGCCGTAAGGAGACTAGTTCTCTTAAAAGGGGGCGCTATCCCTCTGACATTCCAGGAACATATGCTTAGGTTGTGCTTATTAGCCATTAAGAAAAAGACAATTTATGTTCATAATATTTCCCCCAGCATTTCATCAAGTTTTTCTTCTCCCCTCCGGCCTTTAGGGCACTTAGTTTCTGGTAGCAGATCATATCCCTCAAAGACAACTGAAGCACCTCATTCCAGTAATCATAACTCTGTGTGCAACAATATTTAAACAGCAAAACAATAACATAAACACAAATCCAACTATTAAAACTATAGGCAAACATGCCCTCCCCAACCTTGTTAACAATCAAATTACCCAAATCTCCTCCCCCCTTAACTCCGTTCCAAATAACTTGTCCACTTTGTCCCCATTTCCTCATGTCCATATGCATTCCCCAATACCCCATCACTGACACTAACAGCGTAAGTGTCAATAACATCCCTCTATGCAGCTGTGCCCTGCCCCGTCCCCTGAGGTATATAGTTTATTGCCCTTCTAAACTCTGATGCAAGCTTGCTTCTCCTCTAACATGGAGTTTCACAACTTGTACCCTCCTGAGTATTGTTTTACCATCTTTCAGTATAAACCCCCCCTTCACATGATGACCTCCTATGAACAGGCATACACAGTTAGACGTACCATCCTATGCAGGCCGTCCCACATCCATCCTTCGCCCAGAATGAGTTCCCCCATGTATTGTTAACCCAACACAACTGGAATGTTGCACTCTCCCTCTGGTGGCGCTTCCCATAATTACCCAAGTATGGTGTTTCAGAATGTGATATAGAAGAGGGGGAAGAGTATAAACGGGGAAAGCCCAGCTCGTGTACCCCCAATCCCGCCCCCGATCTCGTCTCCTTCCCTTCTCCCACACATCGACCCCTTCCCTTCCATAACCTACTCCAGGTATCCCCTATATTGCTTTTGTTATAAAATTTTCCCCAGCAAGGAGGAGAAAACAAACAAAAATGTCCTCATATGGAGTCATCATGTGGCCTTAACGACATCTGGTAGTCTGTAATCCCATCACATGCACCCTGCACCTCCATATACCAGAGAGCGAGAAAAGAGCCAAACCAAGTCCATTCCAACAGGGGAAACAGGCAAGAACAGTGGCGCGTCAAGTCATGAAAATATAGACTCATAAAGTTTCCCCTAATTGAATATCCAGCCCAATGGCAGTTCAACCATCAATCAGATTCAGGCTTGTACTTCACCCTGCTTTTTTGCACAACTCCTCCACAAACCTCATCGCTTTCTCTGCTTCCAAAAATGAGTATGTTGTACCCCCATGCTTCACCTTAAGTGTGGCTGGATAAATTAGAAAGTTCTCTATTTTGAGCGAGCGGAGAATAGCCATTGATTCATTAAATTTCTTACTCCGATTCAAGAGCCTTGCTGAGTAATCCTGGGATAGAAAAATTGCTACAGTCTTCCAGTAAAAGCTGCCCCATTTCTCTGTAGGCTCGCAACACCGTTTCTTCCCAGTCTTGATAATGGTGAAATCGCATGGTAATTTGGCGAGGTGGTTGTTCCTGCTGGGGGCCTGGGCATAACCGCCCGATGCACCCGCTCCAGCTTCAATCTCCCATTTTTGAGTGTTACGCCCAACAGCTTTGGCAGGGTTTCTGAACAAAAGCTCAGCACGTCACCCCCCTCGATCCCTTCTGGCAATCCACACAGTCGGAGAGTTAACCTTCTTTGGTAATTCTCTTGATAATCAGCTGCTTCTTTCACATCCTCTAATTCTTTTTGCAGAGCTAAGATCTGTTCTGGCACGCCCTGCAACTCATCCTTCAGTCGAAATATCTGTTCCTCTGCCTCTGTCAGTCTGGTTCCTTAGGCTGCTTGCTGGGTTAATACCTCCTGAGCCTATCATCAATTCTAGTCTCTAATTTACAAAGTCATGGCTCCAAGGCCACAAGAACCTGGCCCGTCAGCCCCCGGCCCAATGCGCTCACCTCCACAGCTGATAAGGAGACTACTTGATGGCTTTCAGCCTGAGAACAGGCTGCGTTTTTCTTTGAGGTTTTACCAGTCGCCCTCTGGCTTTTGCCAGCTCCCGATGTTGGATATTCCTCCATACCAAAACAGTGTACGGTCTTGTTGCAAAATAAACCATCATCAAGGACACTTTTAAACTTTTTTTTATTTATTTTTACCTCGGCGTGATGGAGCGAGGTGCGGGCATGTCTGTTCTCGTCAAGTGCTCATTAGCGCCCCCCATCATACTGTATTTTAATCAGGGGAAGTGCAGAACTGAACACCATGTGATTACACTCCTTAGATTGAGGGCATCAAAATGGAAAACCTGTGAGAGATTTTTTTCAGACTACAAGATTACTGTGCACCAAACTGCCAAATCAAGTTTATGGTTGGCCTTCCTCTCAGACTGTCTGTTTGCACCTGCAACTGCTTGGGACTCATTCCTATGGCATGACCTAATGACTGAGATACCCCCAAAGAAGATAGAACAGTTAGGTAAGAACTTACTGTAACAGTAGATCTTCATGGGGATCTCAGTCATCAGATCTGCTTTCCCTCCCACCATCCCCCTTCTTGGGGCTGTTGTTCTGGAACTGGCTGTCTGGTTTATCCAGTCTTTCATACAGGCCTTGGCACCTCTCTCTCTCTTCTAGGTCCCTTAATGGCTAGAGCTATGCTCCCTGTGTCTCCGGGGGGAAAGAACTGAGGAGGGAGTGGGGCTGCTTGCACCTTTATAGGGTTGGCGACATCGGCGGACATTCACAGCATGGGCGGCCTGAACTGTACTGCTGATGAGAGGGGAATTGTTAAGCTAACAAAGCGAAGCAAGGTAATAGAGGAGAGCGAACAGAAGGCAGCCATTCTTAATGACTATTTCTGCTCAATATTCACAAAGGAGGACAGTGGGCCCTTGCCAGAGAGTGGCATATAGGCTGCTGAAAGGGAGATCCCAGAAATGAGGCAGAATGTATTTACACGTGAAAGGGTCAGAAAAGGACTTGAAGCCCTGAAGATGGAGAAGGCCCCAGGGCCAGATAGGATGAACCCAAGGGTGCTTAAGGAACTGGGATCGGAATTGGATGAGCCCCAGTTAGGGCTATTCAATAACTCTGTTCAGAGAGAGGTGGTTCCAAAAGACTGGAGGCAAGCAGATCTAGTTCCACTCTGCAAGAGTGGGGACAAAGAGCAACCGGTTAACTACAGACCTGTCAGTCTTACCACCATTGTGGGTAAGCTGATGGAGACACTAGTCAAAGAGGACATAGTGGACTACCAGGATAGTAAACAGCAATGGTTCATGGCAGGGAGGTCTTGTCAGACCAAGCTGATATGTTCTTTGACTGGGTAACTAGGACAGTGATAAAGGGTCATGCAGCAGAGTTACTCTATTGTGACTGCAACAAAACATTTGACTCCGTGCCTCACAGAAAGTTGCTGAAGAAGTTAGAGTAGCTGATGTGCTGGTTGTGGTCAGAAAGCCTTCCACCAGACATGCATACTCCAGTGTAAGTGTTCACTTTGTGGGCCACTTCCAAAAATATGGACCCATTCACCTGTCCAGCAAATGCAATGTTGGAATACTTGCTGTGTCTGTCAGACTCTAGTCTGCAGTATTCCTCACTTAAGGTGCATCTGGCAACTATATCAGCTTTCCATACCCCTGTTGATGGGCTTACAGTAGCTCAATTGGAGGTCTCCCGTACCTTTTTGAGAAGTATTCTACACATGAAACCTCCAGTTCATAATCCAGTCCTGCCTTGGGACCTCAGTTACTTTGGCTCCCTTTGAGCCAGCTGTGAGTTGTGGCTTACGCTTTCTCTCCTACAAAGTGTTACTTATAGTGGCAATCACTTCAACTCAAAGGATTTCAGAGCTACAGGCCCTAATAGGTGAGCCTCCTTATTTGTTCTTACATAAAGTCAGAGTGTCATTATGTACTAATACTAAGTTTTTGCCAAAGGTGGTGTCAGAGTTCACACTAAATCAAACCATCCACCTTCCAGTTTATTATTTAGAGCGTGCCAATCAGAGTGAAGTATTGCCCGATACTTTGGATGTACACAGAATCTTAAGATATTATGTTGCTCACACCAAGAAAGTCCTCTCAGCTATTTGTTCTCTTTGCCCCAGGGAAAGATGGCACCCCTACATTGAAACAGACTAGCCCATTGGATTACATTCTGTTATAGGAAGTACGGTAAGGCACTTCCTCTTGCAGTTCATGGTCATTCCACAAGGGGTATGGCCACATCTGCTGCTTGCTTCAGAAATGTCTTTGTGGCTGACATTTGCACTGCAGCTATATGGGATTACTGCCTGCACCTTTACTAAACATTACAGTCTGGACGTTGTTTCTCGTAGATGAGCGGGCTTCAGCCTTGCAGTTCTACAGGGCCTGCTATCATGAACAAACTGCACAATCCTCCCAGTTGGCTTTTGGGGCTGCTTGGGACTCGTTCCAAAGGTTTTGCCTAAGGGACGAAATATCCTTGAAGAAGACAGAATAGTTACGTACGTACCATAAAAGTAGATCTTTGAGAGAATCTCTTCCCTTAAGCCATGCCAGCACTCCCCGTTTCTCCCTTTTATCAGCTATAGAGCAATATGTCATCCAACAGGGTGGACACCCCGGGGGGAGGGTGGAGGCAATGAAGAAGGATCTGAAATTGCTGGAAGAGTGGCAGCTTAAGATCAATGCCAGAAAATGTACATTAATGTGCTTGGGGAGGAGGAATCCAAATACCACATACACAGTAGGGGGGGAAATAACGGCTATAACCAGGCAGGAGAAGGACCTAGGAGTTAGGAGTTATAATCACTGATGACCTTAGGGTGGGGACCCAGTGCAGCAAGGCAGTGGGCAAAGCTAACAGGATGCTGGCATGCATAGAGAAGGGGATAACGAGCAGAAGGAGGGAGGTGCTGATGCCACTTTACGGCTCCATGGTTAGGCCACACCTGGAGTATGGGGTACAGTTCTGGAGGCCTCATCTACGAAAAGACATAGATGACATGGAAAGGGTGCAGAGAAGGGCCACTAAAATGGTGCGTGGGCTAAGTGGGAAGTCATATGAGGAGAGACTGAAGGAGCTGGATTTATATCCTCTGGAGACAAGAAGGGAGAGAGCTGACATGATGGAAACATAAGTATGTGAAGGGGACCAATAAAGTGGGGGAGAACTTGTTTGTAGGGAAGGTAAATACAAGAACTGGGGGCATGGTTTGAGGTTGGAGGGAGGAAGGTTTAGCGGAAACATTAGGTAGTATTACTTCACAGAGAGAGTGATTGAGCCCTGGAACAGACTGCCAGAGGAGGTGGTGAGGGCCAGTAGAGTGGAGGGTTTCAAGAGGGCCTGGGACAAACACAAGGGATTGTTAAGAGGAGGAGGAGGGGGGAATCTTCCTGTATTTTGATTTATGAAGCTAGTGGCTGCATTCGTTTTGTTAACAGTTATCTGGCAGCTCAAGCTTGTAGTTGAAGCCACTGTTCTGATTGCTTTAAGTAACCCAGAAGCTGCATTCATTAAAAAGTAATTTGGCAGCCCTACCATTTACTCTAGTAGCCTCTGTATACAAGCATTTCATCTTAGTAGGCAATGTGAATTTTCACCACGGCACTCTAGGAGTCTGAGGAATTCCTCTGTCCCTCCCCAACTGGCCCCGCTCCCCCTTTCTTTCTGTTTCTTTGCTTTATACCTGCTTTTAATCCCATTGCACCTCTGCTCTTTCCACAGCTTCTCAGTCCTGGAGGTCGCAAGGGCCACTGCAGCTGCCCTCCCCAAATAGCAGCTAGGAACTTGTCCATGGAGCCCCCAACAGGTATGGCATTGTCCATGGAGCCCCCAACAGGTATGGCAGCACTCAGAGCAACTGCCACAGATGCTTGCGCAATGAGGATTACCCTGCCGACATTTTGCGTTGGCTACCCCACCACTCCCACCACCTCCCTTGGTGAACTACTATCTTTATAGTGTGGGTCACGTGTGGGTCAGTAAAATTCTATCGGCCTACTTTCCCTCTTGCAGATTATCTTCTACTACCACTAGTGGCCACTGTTTTATAAGTAGTAACACTAAAGCTTAACCAAATTTATTGCACCAAAATGTTACCGCTCTACCTAGCTCTAGCCACTTACCTTCTACCTTCAGTGTCACTCCTTCCCTCCAGCTACCGCAAGGAGCAGTCAGGTAATATGCCAGCTAGCATCCAGTCCATCCTGCCTCCAACCTTTGCAACCTCACCAGTAGAGCTCCGCCCTGTAGCCAGGCCAAACTTATGGATAATTAGCCCCTCAAGTCTACCATCAAGCTTTTACGCTGGGCTATCAGCCTTAAATTCATCTGCCCAGCGTACTCCCATGGTGGCTTCTCAGTCTCATTACACTACCCGCAAGCCTCGGTGGGCCACGCCATTCACAAAGATGTTGGTGACACTACTACTACTAATGGGAGGCAGTATAGCGCAGTGGTTTAAGGCTCTGAGCTGCAAATTTGGTGACATTCAGCAGACCAGACCTGGGTTTGAATCCCACAGCTTCCACTTGCATACTATGTGACCCTGAGCAAGTCACTTAACTTCCCTGTGCTCCCAGGTCGCTCCTGTAAAAAAGCTTTCAGCTTAGTTTGCTACTCCTGGTTAAACAATTAAAAAAAAAAAAAAAATGTCTGGGGATGTCGAACCAAACCCAGGGCCAACCTCCCCCCCCAGCCACCAACTCCCAAAGGGCCTAAAAATAGTTCACCTTAATATCTGCAGCCTACTGCATAAATTAACCTTGCTCCAGCCAACTGTATTATCCCTAAGGCCGGACATTGTGATAATTTCTGAAACATGACTAAAGCCTCATAACAAGGACGCCGAAATCGCTATCTCAGGCTACACAATCATCCGCCATGACTGCCCAGGCAACAAAAGAGATGGAGGCATAGCTATGTATATTTTATCCACCCTCCAGTTTACCACTGTCAACATACTTGAGCAGTCCATCAGAGCCTTGCTGATTAAACTCTCCCTTTCCCGCACTATCCCCATATTCATAGCTGGTTCATACTGCTCCTCTGATTCACCTATGCCCTCTATCCTGGAACAGCTGGGCACTTTGAAATCCAGCGCATCTGAGGGTGAGCTCCATATACTCGGTGATTTCAATTTAAATTGGCTGTCCTGCGCTACCTCGAAGTTTCATAACCAGGTAGCTGCCCTAAACCTGACCCAACAGATCACTGAACCCACGACTTAACCATAAATCACAGAACTACTCTCTGCTGAACTGGGCCCTTACCTCACACCAACACTGGATAACTGCCTCAGGCCTACTACCTGACTCCCTAACCACATGATATATGTTGTAAGAAAAGTTTCCCGCTCCGAGGCCCCCACACCCAGAACCATCTTTACCCGGTCTTTCAAATTCCTGGACCTTAACTCACTCCTATATAACCTGGCCACTGTAGACTGGTCTTTCATACCCCAGGCTACATCTATTGATTCTGCACTGGAGTATTTCAAGTCCAAGTTCTTAGCCATCTGGGACAGTTATGCTCCACTCAGGCGGACTCAAGTGAGGGACATTCACCTGCCATGGATCACAGCTGAAATTATGATCCATATCAGAGCCAGAGATCAGGCCTGGAAGTTGATCAAAGCCTCCAACTCCACCGCAGCACATGCCAACTTTCGCTCCTTATGAAATGCCTGCACTAGGCTAACCCAGCAGGCAAAAGCTAGTTACTTCAAAACCACCTTCCAATCTAACTTAAATCATCCGGCTAAATTCTGGAAGGTGGTCAAATTGCTTTTCTCCCCACCCTCCCAGCCACCAACCCTGGCTTTAATAGTAGGTGGGACACCCGTGATGGCCTCTTTTGAAGTGGGCTCAGAATTTAATACCTTTCTCACAAACTGTACCTCGTCACTCTTGTCCTCACTAACTCCTTACCATCAAAAAGTCATCCCCCCTTTTCCATGGGACAACTCTCCTGCCTCCTCCTTCACCTTCTGTTAGGTCATCCCCAATGGAAGTTTACAATGCCTTGTCTGCACTAAACCCTTCCAAGGGCAAATGTCCCTCTGGGCTGGACACCAAAATGCTCTACCTAGCTGCTCCTGCCATCGCTATCCCCCTGGCTGTTCTTTTCAACCTCTTCCTCTCCCTGGCTTCTGTGCCTTTGGAATGGAAGCATGCAACCATTATCCCACTCCCAAAGGGCGGTGACCCCTCCACCCCTGGTAAGTACCATCCAATTTACCTCCTCCCCATTCTGGCAAAACTACAGGAGTGCCTCGTACACTGACAACTTTCCTCATTCCTCAACTCCTCCTCCTTCTTCTCACCTTACCAGTCTGGCTTCAGGAAGTCCCACTCCACCACCACTTCCCTCCTACAGCTCACAGACTATATTCTTGATGATATAGATAAAGGCCTCACCACCTCAGCTATTTTCATAGACCTGGCAAAGGCCTTTGACACGGTCTCCCTTGCACTCCTCTTGGACAAGCTCTCTCTTGCAGGGCTCTCTACTGAGGCCACCAGCTGGTTCCACTCCTACTTGGTAGGCAGGTCACAATCCATCAAAATTGGTATCTTCACATCTACCTAGGTAAGACTAGGGGGATATCGGGGTGTATTAGTAGGGATAGCACAAGTCGTATGAGGGAGGTAATAATTCCTCTTTACAAGACACTGGTTAGGCCTCATCTGGAGTACTGCGTGCAATACTGAAGGCCGCACCTTCACAAGGACTTTAACAAAATGGAGGCAGTCCAGAGAAGGGCAACTAAAATGGTGCAGGGGCTGCATCAGAAAACATATGAGGACAGATTAATGGAGCTCAGTATGTATACCCTGGAGCAAAGGAGGGAGAGAGGTGATATGATCGAAACATTCGAACACCTTAAGGGCATTACCAAGGTGAAAGAGTCTAACATGTTTCAATATAAGAAAAATAACAGGACAAGAGGACACAGCATGAGACTAGAGGGAGGCTGATTAAGGGGTAATGTGAGGAAGTTCTTTCAGAAAGGGTGGTGGATGCATGGAAGCCTACCTCAGGAAGTGGTGGATACGAATACAGTGCAGGGCTTCAACAAAGCATGGGATAGGCATAAGGGAGCAATACAGATGAGTATGAATAGATAGGCCATTGACAGAGTAAAGGCCTATGGCACATTCATAAGGTAGAAAAAAATGGGCAGACTGGATGGGCCTTGTGGTCCTTATCTGCCGTCAGCTTCTATGTTTCTATGTTACCTCCCTCCCAGTCACCACTGGAGTTCCCCAAGGCTCAGTCCTTGGCCCGCTCCTTTTCTTCATCTTCCTAAATGACCTGCCCTTGGCCTGCCCACACACATCCATCCACATGTATGCTGATGACACAGTACTGTATACATCAGGCCCTTCGACTGCTGATGTGTCGACCAGGCTACAGCAGGACTTCACTGATGTTCAGCTCTGGTTTTGCGCAAATCAGCTATTTATAAATGTCAAGAAGACAGTCTCAATGACCTTTGGCACGAGGCAGACTATCTCGGCCCTCCACCATCCCCTCCTTCCACACCCTGGGCGGGACTACTCTGGAGGCTTGCTCCTCCTTTAGATACCTCGGGGTCTGGCTTGACCAGCACCTCGACTTTTCTGTACATGTTGATGCCATCCACAAAAAGCTGCACCCTAAGCTGGGTGCCCTATTTCGCGACCATGGTTGCATCCCGCTGCCAGCCCGCCGCGCCCTTGTACAGAAAATGATTCTCCCTATCTTTGACTGAGGGGATGTAGTCTACAGTGTCGCTCCCAAGTCCACTTTAGGCAGGCTGGACACCCTCTTTCACCCTTTCTGCCATTTTGCTCTTGATTGTTCTCCCTCTACACACCACTGTGCTCTATACTGGACTCTCAACCTCCCTTCGCTCCAGGACCATAGACAGTCCTACTGTGCGAGTCTCATGGCCAAGTTTTGATCCCATTCCTTGCCACCTTATCTCACCACTACCCTAACAGCCCAGACCCCTCCAGCGTACCGCCTCAGACACTTCGACAACCGCCTCCTGGATGTGCCGCGCATCTCCTCTGCTGGTCAGACAGTCTTCAGACATTGCATGCCAAAACTGTGGCACTCCCTCCCTGCTGCCATCTGGCTCATGTCCCCAACTCAACAACTCAACTGTCTCATCGATGCTCATTTCTCCTCCACCTATGCTTGTGGCTAACTGTCTAGGCTATATGTAGGCTATCACCGATAAGCTCCTGATATGTTTAATAGCCCAGTTCACATTCTTGTAGCATGATTGATTTATTCTTACTATGTCTATTGTTGTCTCAATATCATTGCACTACATTTGTATCGAACTTTAACTTGTTTATTCCTTGTACTACCGTTCATGTTTGTATATTGTATATATCTTATCCCCAATATCCCCAGTCCCAGGATGCACCTGGAATCGAGCAGTATTCTGCTTAGTGTGCTTTCCTGGTAAAACGTTTAAATAAATATAAATAAATAAATAAATAAATCTTGGAGGGGGAGGACACGTAGAGGGGGGAATGGGCAAACTTGATGGGCCAGGAGGATCTTTTTCTGCTGACACGTCTATGAATCTATGAATTCTGCCTTGGGAATTTCTATTGCTGCTGTCTCCAGTGCCTGAGTCTGCCTAATATCAGAGGCACTGGTGTAATCTCCAGGTTCCCCAAGAAGAGAGTCCTCCGAGCACAGTCTCCAGCGGGGAGCAGAGGAGAGACAGGGCTGCCCACATTTATGTAGACGCTGACATTTAATGTCATCATAGGCAGCCCCAGTTAGCAAAAGTTTCAGCATGGTCCTACCACTGATGTGGGTATAGTTACAAAGGTGTGGCCTAAGGGAAGAGATTCTCTTGAAGATCTAATGTTATGATAAGTACGTAACTGTTCTTTATTCTGCTGACATGGCTTCCTGACACTCAGCACTCATTGACAGGTTCCACTAGCACACCACAGATACCACCTTCTCAGCTGCCACTGGTGTCACGGGTGCATTTTGCAGTTTCCGTTGTCAATAGGAATATTGACAATGAAGTGGAATATAATCCTGACCTCATGGATAAAGAGAGAGAAGGATTTAGAGGAGGCATAGGAGGGAGAACAATACTTAGCTCCTCTCTCTAGTTCTACCCTCTTATCCTGTAGTGAGGACGCAGTGGTTTATACCCCTAGATCTCATCCTGAGGATCCTACTTTCTAGGGATGTAGATATGGTGTACTATCCACACTTCTGGCAGAATACTTGCCCCTTTAAGAACAGCTGGAAGGTCTTCAAGCTGGATCCTCCACCACCCACCCATTCAGGTGGCATCCTCCTCGGCACTGCCTTGACATCAAAATTCCTTTCCGCTGGAAGTATCAGGTTCCTTCCATTGCAGCATACGCTTGGTATAGGCCCTAACTTTTCACTATAACTTTTCATTCTTCAGGCTTTCAAACAGAAAGCAGCAGGTGAGGGTCGTGGCGAGGTCGAGCAATTCCTGGCGTGATCATCAGTCCCACTTTTGACAGTCAGCTAAGAGATGCTGCTGATACTCCTCTTTCTCCTCAGGGGAAGAAAAAGCTCCGCCATAAAATGCGGCACCATTACGAGGAGTTCATGTGGTGATAGTGGCTTCTCGGCACCAGCAGCTAGCCGCCGCCCATGCCATAGCCCACTCCAGGGCTCCCATGGCTGCCGCATCCTTGGCCCAAACTGGCCCTACCAGTCTGGCCAACAGTGGCCTCTCTGCCCATTCTCTCCGCCCATACCAGAGGAACCTCCACCTCGGCACCTCAAGAAGGGGGCTCCTCCTAAGATTGCATGCTTGGCTATCGGGCTTCCCCACTGGCTGTTGGTCACTGTCACACCGACAAGCCTCACAAAGTCAGCGGGGATGCAGGGTTTAGTCAGTGTGAGAAGAGTCCTCAGACTAACATTCTCACCAGACCCCAGGCTTTGACCTCAACTCTGAGGAAGATCTCTCCATGGAGCAGGGGCCAACCTCTTTCGGGGTCTTGCTCCCCTTGATCTCTGAGTCTCAGAGGATCCCACTGGAGCCTTTCCAGAAGTGGGCTAAGTACCCCCGACAGACATCCTCAACATGGATGACTTCCTTGGGGTCACCTTCCCTAATGTGGAGGCCATTCTTGGCCATGCTGTGGAGCTGTGGCAGCATCCTGCCCTGCTCCTTTGGCCCATATGGTCCGCAAATACACAGTGCCCAATTTGTGATATAAATATATGTTTATTTGAATGTCTGCTTGGAAAATATGGCAGCGAGTAGGCCGTGGGAAAGGCTAGCTTTTAAAAGGGCTTGACCTTTTGACCCCAAAGGCCCTGGCTTGCTGGAACAGCTGGCTGTAGTAAAACTGACCCAGTGGATAAATTAATAAGGAGCTTCCTTTTGACAGCTCCTGTCATGCCTGTGTTAGTTGTTATACAACATGTTGTAAAATGACAACTACTTTGAAAACCAGGAAGTCATAGAAGACTGCATTTTTGCGACATCTTAGGAAGCAACAATTTCTAATAGATACCTGTTACATTTCTCACCACTAGGAGAAAATAGCTATCAGGAAGATGTTTTTCTGAAGATCAAAGGAAATTTTCTGATAGGAAAGAGTCTGTTATAATTTAATATTGCTATCTTTGCAGATTTCAAGCAAGCAGTAAAATGACACCCTTTTGAGTATACTTGGTCATGTTACAAATTAATTACAGGACTAACGGTGACCGCTTGTCAACAGCCCAGAGCTGTGACCTCACAGGAAGGGAGGAACATTTGGCCCCTATTATCAATCTGGCTGAAAAGAGTGAAATCATTCTTCTATCTCTGGACTCCTAAGAGAACACACACATGGTGTTCTGGACTAAAAGGCACTTCTGTCAAAATAGGTAACACCAAACTGAAACTGAGGTAGAACTAGAAATTCAAGTACAAGACATTTTTGTTTCTGTAATTTCTACTTCTTTTGGACTGTAAACATTAATGTTTATATTTTCTATGATTTGAACGTATTTACTATTTTTTTTAATTGTAGTAAACTTTTTGTTTTCCTTAATTCTGCCTGAGTCTTTTCTCATTTTTGCATGAGAATACTGAGACAGTGTTGATAAAGCTGACAGAACTGTTAAGGGCTTAAAGTGTGTTACCATCTTGCTCTAAGGTAAGAAAATACCTAGGCCTCTATTGAGTCAAAAAGGGGGAACTGTGAACCAGGCTGGGGGCTCACTTGGTTAAGTATTGCACTGCATTTCCCCAAAGAGGGTGTGATATTTGATCCTGTTTTCTGGGCGTGCAAGCGAAAAGGGGTTCATATTTTGCCTCAGGACTCGAGACTGGTAGGTGTTTCAGACCCAAATCAGACAGGAGGGTTACCCTGTTTGTCTCCTGTTCACATATTTCACTTCGAGGTTTGGCACTGTGGGAGCAGAAGACCTGACCTGCAAAGTGCGTTTGTGACAGATCTGGTTGGCAGCAGTACAGTTTAAAAGATTTGATTTACAGTGCTGCAGTCAAATGGATTTGTTTGCAGACTGTGAAATTATTTGGTAACATGAGCATTAGCAGTCCAGTGTGTCAGATTGATAACTGTAACAGCTCACACACAAAATAAGGCAGTGATTTAAATATAAAGAAATATATCATTGTGCTTACAGTCTAACTTCTCTGTTTTATTTTTTTCAGGTGTAAGCTAGTGTAGTTGTAGAGTAGGAAAGAAGATGGTTTCCAACTACAGTGAGTACACTGCTGACTATCTGAGGCAGTTGTGCCAGGAGAGAGGAGTCCGTTGCGAGGGGCGAAGCAAGCAGCACCTCATGGAGGCTCTTGTGGCAGCCGATGTTCAAGACCTCGAGTCACAGTCAGTGACTGGAAAGGACCAAACTTTGGGCGTGAAGGGGCCAGGGGCCAGTGTAGTGGCCAGACCCAGGGAGGAGGACAGCAGGACCAGTGTAAGCAGAGAGTCACCACAGCAGGGGAAGGTCGCCACCATGCTGGAGCCAGAAGGGATCAGGCTGCAGATAGAGCTGAGAATGGAGCTGGAGTTTGAACAGAGGAAGCGGGAGATGGAGAGAGAGGAGAAGCGAGAGCAGCGACAGGCTGAGCGAGAGGAAAGAGAGTGGCAGCTTCAGAAAGAGGCTGAGTGAGAACAGCGAGAGGCCGAGCGAGAAAAGCAAGACTGCCAGAGGAGATTTGAACTGGAGAAGCTACAACTCCAAATACCAGCGCCAGAGCAGAAAAGTGGCATGGATGCACCTGAAACTCCAGGACTGGGTTACAAATTACATTCTAAATTGATAGCTGAATTTAAAGAGGGGGAAGATATGGATGCATTTTTAAATTCATTTGAAAAAGTATGCATTCAGGCAAAAATTCCCAGGGAGTCCTGGAGCTTCTAGCTAGTCCCACTGCTTACCGGGAAAACTCGTGACGCATTGGCTCAAATGGACAATCTGGACAGTAATGATTATGGCAAACTTAAAGCTGCTTTGTTAAAGAAATATGATTTAACAGCAGAGGCATACAGAGTTAAATTCTGTAAGTTCAGGAGAAGCCCTGACATGAGCTACGAGGAGCTAGCCACTAAACAACGTCAGTTTTTAAAACATTAGTAGGAATGGATTTAAGCAGACTCTGTAGAGAAAACTGAGAATATTGTACTTTTAGAGCAGTTTTTTTGGGCTTGCCCAGCAGAGCTGAAAACCTGGCTAGAGGGATGAGATACAGAAACAGTGCATGAGGCTGCTGAGCTCTTGGACCGCTATGCCAAGAGCAGAACTGCTCGGAGAGGGAGTGGGGTGGGCATGGCAGCGCAGAAAGGGAAATGCGCACCTTCAGGGCCACTAAAACCCTCACTGCCTCCATGAAATCAGTCAGCCCCAGGTTACAAAGAAAGTATTTGCCTAATAAAAGAAATGAATGTTGGGTTTGCAAGCAACCTGGACATCTTGCCAGGCAGTGTCCAAAAAGGGCAGAGAGTGCACAAAGTGGTGCTGGAAAAGAAGTGTTTTTTGTGTGTATCCCTGAAAGAATGCCAGTAAACGTGAGGGAGCACATGCACCCAGTTACAGTGAATGGGGTGCAGACCCATGGATTAAGGGACATGGGAGCATCCCTGACTTTGGTAAAAGGGGATTTGGTTGAGTCTGAACAGCTCATACCCAGTTTGTTACTGTACGGGGATTCACTGGGGAGAAGAAAATGCTGCCACTTGCTAGTGGTTCTCCTGGACAGGGGTGAGACAGTAGAGACTGTGCAAAGAGTTGCAGTGGCAGAAAACCTTGCCCTGGACGTGACTATCAGGAACAATCTCAAAAAGGGGATGTGTGTGCAGTTACCCACAGTGATGCAGCAAAGGTAAATTGTAGTTCCCTGAACCCCATAGAAGCCCGTGCAGAAAGCATTGGAGGCTGATTCCCAAGCCTGTGTCTCCTCTGATAAGGAGAATAGTGAAATGGGGGTAGAAATTCCCCAGGTAGCAGTTAACAGACCAGCTACAGAAGGTTACTCTAAAGAGGGAGGGGAGCCAATTGTCAGAGGGTTAGGGATGGCAGTGACCTTGAATGCCGAGATACTAGAGCTAGGGACCCTAGTTTAGAGACTGGAGGGGACCTGTCCCATGCCTTGGGAATGTGTAAAGATTTTGCAGCTGCCCAGAAAAATTACCCTAGTTTAGAGAGGCTGTGGGCTTGGGCAGACTCTGATGGAGCACTGGGAGTGCCGGCAAACATAAAGTTTGCTGGGACAATGGACTGCTGTACATGCAGGATATAAAGACAGAAGGAGGGGTGATGGACAGGCAGCTTGTCGTTCCCCAGGGGTACCGTGAGCGATTGCTCAAAATTGCTCACAATATTCCCATGTTTGGACATCTGGGAATTATGCACACTACACAGTGATTGGTCCAGAATTTCTGTTGGCCCAACTTCACCCAGCAGGTGAAAGAGTATTGCAGGTCTTGTCACCGGTGCCAAGAATTAGGGAAGGCAGGTAGAAAAACCCACACCACCCTAATTCCCCTTGCCTATAGTGGAGGAGCCATTCCAGAGGATAGGAATGGCTACTGCGAGCCTTTGAATACCCCCAGCTCCTCCAGGAAGGGGTTTATCCTAACAGTGGTGGATTATGCCACCTGGTACCCAGAGGAAGTCACCCTATCCTCACTGAGGACAGACAAACTGGCAGATGCCTTGCTAGGGATATTCTCCCATGGTGGTTTCCCGCAGGAGGTTATCACCCATCAAGGGGGTTCCTTCATGTCAGACCTGATGAAATGTTTGCGGAAGAAGTGTGGGGTGGTGCAGAGATGCACGGCACTTTATCACCCACAAGCCAATGGGCTGGTGGAAAGATTCAATTGTACACTTAAAACAATGCTCCAAGCGTTTGCTGAACAGCATGGGAGGGACTGGGAGAAATACTTTCCCCATCTGTTGTTCGCATACAGAAAGGTGCCCCAAGAGTCAACAGGGTTTTCCCCCTTTGAGCTCTTATATGGACGCAGGGTACATGGGCCCCTAGACTTGATCTGGTAGGACTGGGAAGGCAAGCACCCCATCAAGGGAATTCCCATAGTGGATTATGTCCTTAAGTTTAGGGAAAAGCTGAAGGAGCTTATGGGAACAGCCCAGAGCAACCTGGCAGCTGTCCAGTAAAACCAGAAGGTATGGTACAATTGCAGAGCCAGAGCTCGCTCGTGCACTGTGGGTCAGGAGGTCATAGTCCTAATCCTGGTCCGGAAACATAAGCTGCCGGTCGAGTGGGCAGGACCATACAAAGTAGTCAGGTGAATGATGTAAATTACATTATAGAACTGCCTGACAGGAGACATAGCCAAAGAATGTATCATGTCAACATGATGAAGCCATATGCAAATAGGGCTGACATGGTCTTTGCAGTGTGTAGTCCTGGGGAGGGGACGGATGAAGAAGGCCCCCTTCTGGACTTGCTGGAAGAAAGCAAGCATGAGTCCTCTGTGGAGGCAATTAAAATGTCACCCCAGTTGACCCCGGACCAGACCCAGGAAGTAAGGGAGGTTTTAGCAGACTTTGCCCCATTGTTTAGCACCAAGCCTGGACTAACCCCCTTAGCGATGCACGATGTAGAGAAGGGGATGCAAGTGCCCATACAGCGAACAGCATATCAGGTGTCAGAGGCCATCCAAAAGGACATTAGGAGGGAGGTACAGGAAATGCTGGATTTAGGGGTAATCCAGAAATCCCACAGCCCCTAGGCATCACCCATAGTCCTTGTTCCCAAGCCGGATGGCTGTACTCATTTTTGTGGACTATCATGGACTCAACGCAGTCACAAAGTCAGATGCTCACCCAGTGCAATGGACGGATGAATTACTGGACAAGTTTGGGGGGGTGACATACCTTACCACTATTGACGTGATGAAAGGGTATTGGCAGGTGGAGTTAACTGCCAGAGCAAGGAAGAGGTCGGCCTCCATCACTTCAATAGGGTTATCTGAGTTTAAAGTAATGTCTTTTGGAATGAAGAATGCCCCTGTCACCTTCCAAAGATTGGTGAACCAGGTGTTAAATGGTGCTGAAGAGTACACCATGGCATACCTGGATGACATTGCCATGTTCAGTGCCAGCTGGAAGAAACATCTGTTATACCTCAGTGAAAGTGCTGGGAAGGATACAGAGGGCCGGGCTCACTGTAAAAGCTAAAAAGTGCCAGGTGGCCATGGCTGAGGTGGCATACTTCGGGCATGTAGTAGGCCGGGCACAGCTCCGTCCTAATCAAGCAAAAATTGAGGCAATTGAGGCATGGCCCAGACTTGAAACACAGAAGCAGGTTTGGAGTTTTATAGGGATGGCAGGGTACTATAGGAAATTTGTACCAAACTACAGTGCCCTGGCAGTTCCCCTGTCTGGCCTGTTAAAGAAAAGAATGCCTAAAAAGATTAACTGGGAACCAGCTTGTGAGCAAGCCTTTTCATGGCTAAAGGAGGCACTGTGCAGTGCTCCTGTATTAGCCAGTCCAGACTATAGTAAACTATTTGTAGTTCAGACTGATGCCTCAGATGTGGGTATTGGGGCAGCACTTAGTCAAACGTTTAACCAAGGGAAAGATCATTCAATAGTGTACCTCAGTAAGAAGTTACTTCCTAGGGAGCAGGCTTATTCTACAGTGGAGAAAGAATGCCTGGCAATGGTGTGGGCACTAAAGAAGTTAGAGCCATACCTATACGGGCGACACTTCGAGGTACAAACAGATCACAACCCCCTGGTTTGGTTGGTGCAAATGGGTAAAACACATGGTAGGCTTTTAAGATAGAGCCTTGCCTTGCAGGGGTAGGACATGACTGTTACACACAGGGCAGGGGCGACAAATAAAAATGCAGATGGGCTATCACGTCAGTTAGAGCGGTGAACTGAATTTGGGGAACTCATCCTGTGCCTAGGAATAGATCCCCCCAAATTCAGTCTAGGAGGAAGGGGTGAGATGGATAGCATCTGCTTGTTATTATATTATATCATATTTGTGATATAAATATATGTTTATTTGAATGTCTGCTTGGAAAATATGGCAGCCAGCAGGCCGTGGGAAAGACTAGCTTTTAAAGGGCCTGACCTTTTGACCCCAAAGGCCCTGGCTTGCTGGAACAGATGGCTGTAGTAAAACTGACCCACTGGATAAATTAAGAGCTTCCTTTTGACATCTCCTGTCATGCCTGTGTTAGTTGTTATACAACAGGTTGTAAAATGACAACTACTTTGAAATCCAGGAAGTCATAGAAGACTGCATTTTTTATGACATCTTAGGAAGTAACAATTTCTAACAGATACGTGTTACATTTCTCACCACTATGAGAAAATAGCTGTCAGAAAGATGTTTTTCTGAAGATCAAAGGGAATGCTCTGATAGGAAAGAGACTGTTTTAATTTAATATTGCTATCTTTGCAGATTTCAAGCAAAATGACACCCTTTTGAGTATACTTCGTCATGTTGCAAATTAATTACAGGACTAACAGTGACCTCTTGCCAACAGCCCAGAGCTGTGACCTCACAGGATGGGAGGGACTTTTGGCCCCTATTATCAATCTGGCTGAAAAGAGTGAAATCATTCTTCTATCTCTGGACCCCTAAGAGAACACACACACAGTGTTCTGGACTAAAAGACACTTCTGTCAAAATAGGTAACACCAAACTGAAACTGAGGTAGAACTAGAAATTCAAGTACAAGGCATTTTTGTTTCTGTAATTTCTACTTCTTTTTTTGACTGTAAACATTTATGTATATATGTTCTATGTTTTGTATGTATTACTATTTTTTTTTATTGTAGTAAACTTTTTGATTTCCTTAATTCTGCCTGAGTTTTTTCTCATTTTTGCATGTGAATACTCAGACAGTGTTGATAAAGCTGACAGAACTGTTAAGGGCTTAAAGTGTATTGCCATCTTGCTCTAAGGTAAGAAAATACCTAGTCTATTGAGTCAAAAAGGGGAAAATTGTGAACCAGGCTGGGTGCCCGCTTGGTTAAGTATTGCACTGCATTTCCCTGAAGAGGGTGTGATATTTGATCCTGTTATCTGGATGTGCTAGTGAAAAGGGGGTACATATTTTACCTCAGGACTTGAGACTGGTAGGTGTTTCGGACCCAAAACAGACAGGAGGGTTACCCTGTTTGTCTCCTGTTCACATATTGCACTGCGAGGTTTGGCACTGTGGGAGCAGAGGACCTGACCAGCAGAGTGCATTTGTGACAGCAGTTTCTTCAGGATGGCGTCTACATGTCCAGAGAAGTTGAGGAGTCAGTCAAGCCAGACCCTCAAGTACCTAAAGGTAGAGGTGTCCTCTATCACTGTCCCATCAAGGGTGTGGAAGGAGGGTAGAGAGGGGAGCTTAGTGAGTCTCTACCTGGTGTCAAAGGTCATGGAGATGGTCTTCTTAGCATTGAGGGAGTGTTGATGGGAGTTGAACCAGTGCTGTACATTACTGAAGTCGAGCTGTAGTCTGGATTCTACATCAACAGGGGACTGACCGGATGTGAAGATGACTGTGTCATCAGTGTACATATGAATAGAAGAGGATGAGCAGGCTGAGGGAAGATCATTTAGGAATATGGAAAACAAGATTGGACCCAGTACAGAGACCTGAGGTACGCCAGTGTTGATGGGGAGGGGTAGGGAGGTAGAGTCAGCAATTCTGACTGGGTCTGGCCAACTAGGTAGGCTTTAAACCAGTTTGTGGCAGAATATGTAAGGCCAGCCGAGAAGAGGGTGTCTAGGAGTAGGGGGTGGGAGATGGTGTTGAAAACCTTCGCTAAGTCGATGAAAATGGCAGAAGTGATTTGGCCGGTGTCCATCCCTGAGAGGATGGAGTCAGTGAGCCTGATCAGGGTGGTGGTGGTGGTGGTGGAATGGTTCTTTTAGAAGCCAGATTGTAATGGAGTGAAAAAATTAGAGTCATAGAAGTAAGAAGAGAGCTGAGGTAGGACCAGAGGCTCTTGTAGCTTAGCTAAGGTAGGTAGGAGAGAGATGGACCAATAGAAGGAATGGAGGGGTTGGTCGCCACCTTTGGGCAGTGGGAGTACAGTGGCATATTTCCATGCTGAAGTGATGGAAGCTGTAGTGAAGGAGAGGTTGAGGAGTAGAGACAGAGGAGTCGCTATAGCTGGAGCTGATAGGTAAAGTAACTTAGGGTCCAGACCATCAGGTGAGCTGCCTTTAGAGGGGTTGAGAGCAAACAGTTCTTTCAAGGTGTCTGAGGGAGATCTATTAGAGAAGAAGAAGGAGTACATAGAGGCAGGATGACTGCAAGAGGGGGATGGGATGGCTGGAAGGGGAGACAGAAGGGAGGAGAGGAGAGCCAAGACACAGGAGGTAAAGTATGTACTAAATTCGGAAACATTTAGGTGCTCGGTAATCTGGATGTTGTTAATCTTGATATGGGGGGTGGGAAGGAAAGGGGGGGGGAGAAAAGAGAGTGGATCACTTTCCAGAATTTGGAAGGACTATTAATATTGGTCTGGAAGGTTGAGCAGAAGTATTCAGATTTTGCTAAGCAAGTGGCTTTGGTGCATTTATTTTGCAGCAAACGGTAGATGTTGTCAGGTGGCAGATTTGTGACTTTGTGGGTTTTCCAGGCTTGATCACGAGCTCTTTGGCATGTCATGAGTTCAGGGGTGATCCAAGGGAGATGATTGCCCCTGACCCTGAGCGTCACAGTGGGGCAAGTTTGTTCCAATGTTTCAAAAATCTAACCCAGAAATAGTTGTAAGCAACATTGATGAAGAGGCCAAAGTAATGGGTTCCCAGTTTATTTGGATCAGTTCTTGCAGGAAGGGAGCAAGGTTCAATGATTTATGAGAGCGGTAGTGTACTCTTTTTCGAGGTGCCTTGGTCCTGTGAATTTTACATACAATATAGATCATGTGGTGATTGCTCAGGGTGTCAGGTAGGAGTCTAGCTTTGACAACTCTGTGGGGATGGGAGGTGAGAGCCCAGTCAATTAAGGAGTGATTTCCTATTTTTGGGTTCCTATAGGTTGGTTCTAGAATGAGCTGGGACAAGTTTTGGGTGTTGGTGTCATTTCGTAATTTACTGGGGGGGTGAGAACCAGTTTTGGTTAAAATCTCCCATTATGTATAATTCCCCAGCAGGAGAGTGACAGACTATGCAGCTAATGAGTTCAGTGACAGATGAGGATGGGAGGCCAGGGCGACAATAGGCACCGCAAAATAGATAGGGACAGAGAAAGGGAGGGATCATTTTAGGACGAGAACCTCATATGCTTTAGGGACTGACATGGCAAGGATGCAGGTGAATTGTATTTTTGAGGAGTCATAGATAGCCATTCCTCCACCCCTAGTGGTTTTGTCTTGCCGGCATATACAGAACCCAGGAATGGAGAGAGAGTGATTGCCCACTTTGCTGTCTTGCCATGTTTTAAAGAGAATGATAATATTGGGTCAAGTGAGGTGGCTAGTGGCTGGAGAAGGTCTAATTTGGGGAGGAGACTGAGAATATTTAGGTGCAGTATTTTTAAACCATTGGGTAGGGCAACAGGGTTAGACAGGGAAGGGTTGGCAGTGAGGGTGCAAATGTGGTGGTGTTGGGAGTGTATGGCCCAGGATTTGGGTTTATGTCCCCCGAGGATAGCAGTAAGAGTGCAATGATTAAAAGGTATATTTAGCACTCTAATACCAGGGCTGGGGTTTAGAAGAGGTAGAAATGGAAGGGTGGGAGGAGGGTTGAAATTTCAGCAGATGCTTCAGGGTGAGGAGGAGAGGCATAGGTAGGAGGGAGGCACAGGGCCAGACAGGGTAGTGCTCCCAGGTAGAGAGGACAGGAAGTGGGGGGGTCACTGCTAGATTATGAACAGGGGCAGAGGGCGTGGGGGGATAGGGACTGATATTGTGGGAGACAGCATAGGAGTAAGCGTGAGGAGGGAGAGGTATAGTACAGTGAGGAAAGTCATAGACAGCCTACAAGGGGTCATAGGCTCCAAGAGAGGAGACATAACTAGGAGTGGTGGATTTGAGGAGGGCAATGATGGGAGGGTGCTGCAGCCCAGCTGGGTGTCATGGACACCTGCTAGCAGCCCTTTTCTGTTTTCTCCTCCTTCCCCTCTTGCTGGGGCATACACATCAATGTGCATACATGGAGGCACGCGCATGCTGCAGAGTCCTGCAGCATCCTCCCATGATTGCCCTTCCCAGACCCACACTACCATTAGGCCTCCACCTGGTGGCAGTCATTCGGTGATAATGGCAAGTCACCCACACCGGGAGAGGAGAGCAGTCCTCCAGATGCTCAGTCCCCTCCCTCCCTGGCTAACCCCTAACAACTCGAGTCCACTTCCAAACACAGGTTTGCGGCATGGCAGGAGGTGAGGCACCCAGTGCCTCAGCTCTCCATGCCACTGGGCTGACTTCTTCCTGCTGCTGCTGTTAAAGGGGAAAGGATTCTGCCAGAAGTGTGGATGTGGACCATATACCACTCCTAGAACAATGGTTACAGATGAGTAACCCTCATTTCCAAGCCATAATGCAGCACATGCAGTCTGCCATGGGCTTTGCTGTGGAAGAGGAAGATTCCACTAAAAGGAATATAATGGAATTTTTGGAGGTGCCCTGCTCTACCTTCATTATAATTCCAACTATATACCCTGCATTAGAGGATGCTACCTTAGCTGCATGGTACAGACCAAACTCACTGCCTGCAGTTCCCAGAAAGGCTGATAAGCAATATCCTGCCCCATCTGCTGAACCTTATTATGCTACCCAGCCAGAAACTGACTCTGTAGTCATCATGGCTGCTCATGCATTTTGTAGGGCAGCTAAACACAAGTACTTTGCCTCCTGGTAAAGAATCGGATGGATGTGATGGACAAACATACTTATGCCTCCACATCACTAGACCATAGAACTGTGAACTACCTGGTCCACATGATAAACTATCAGAACAACCTGTGGAAAGCTGCTCATACTGCAGCCCAGACTTTGCCTGATGACTCTGCTGAGAATTATTTACTTGAAACATCTTCTTCTGGTGCTGAGGTTGACAAACATTTGCTGCACTCAAATTATGATGTCTCTGATGCTTCTGCCAGGGCTGCTACTTCTGGTATTTTCATGAGGAGTTATTCTTGGCTTAGAGTTTTTGGCTTTACCAATGATTTGCAACAGGCATTTCTGAGTGCTTCATTCAGAGGGACAAAACTGTTTGGCTATGATGTTGAAGAAGCCCTATGTGGCCTTCAGACCTCAACAGTGACTTTAAGGTCTGTAAAATCCTGTATCCTACCCTACTAGGGGTCATGGGAGGGGCTTCTTTTGTCTGTCTGCTGCCCATGGTAGCTGAGCCTACCATCAGCAAGGTTGTGGTAAAGGAAGTGGCCATCTGCTGGGTCCCCTCCTCACTGGTATCCATGCAGAAGCACCCAAAGTAATCAGTTCCAATGGCCCTGCCACCACTAGCTCTGTCACTCTTCTGTCTCCACACCCACCTCAACTGTTACCTCCAGGGTTAGTTGTGAGGGGCAGACTTTCCCTGCATCTGAAACAATGGTGGGAGATGACTATGGGTGAGTGGGTTCTGGAGATAATCGTAAGGGGGCATGCTCTGGAGCTGTTGGAAATTCCTTTGGATCATCATCTGCCTCCTTCCAGTTATCCTCTGGGTCATTTGTCCATTCTGAAGGAAGAACTTCAGCCATTATTCCATGGAACTGGTTCCTCCTTGGGAGAGGAACAAAGGGTTCTATTCCAGCTACCTTCTAGTCCCAAAATGGACAGAGGATCTGTGTCCTTTGTCGGCTCTCAGGGATGTCAACTTCTACATTGAATACAAATAGTTTCGAATGGTATCCCTGCAAGCTCTGATTTCCCTTCTGCAAACAAGGAACTGACTTTGTTGTCTGGACATGAAGTATGCACACACCTTCGTGTCAAGATCAGAAAATCTCACAGACAATACCTCCCGTTTATGCTGGAGAGAAAGCACTATCAGTTCAGAGTATTTCCCTTTGGCTTGTCTTCTGTGCCACGGGTCTTTACCAAATGCTCGGCAGTAGTGGCAGCAGCCCTTGCAGGGAAAACCTCTGTGTGTTCCCCTATTTGAATGACTGGCTTCTGAAGTCCAGCTCAAGGGAAACTCTGCAACATACTCTGTCTCGGAGACATCAGTTGTCAATGACTTATGGATCACAGTGAATGTGCCAAAGTCTGTACTGACTCCTAGCCAAAGTTTGCAGTATATAGCGGCAGTCTTGGACATAGAGAAGGGATGTGCTCTCCTGCTACAGGACAGAACAGACAATCTGATTGCCCAGGCATACTTGGTATACAGGAGCCACTATGTCTCAGTGAGGACAATGCTACATCTCCTGGGTCTCAAGGCTGTGGCCATAGTGACTGTGCCACAGGCACACCTTCATATGAGAATCCTTCAGTGGACACTCAGGGTCTAGTAGGATCAGTTGATGGACAAGCTGGACCAAATGATTCTTGTCACGTCTCCACTTCACAGAGCATTGCTGTGGTGGATGGATTGTGAAAACTTATTGAAGGGTGTTCCATGCCTTGTACCTTGTTCAGGTCCTCACCAGTGATGCCTCAGGCTCCAGCTAGGGTGTTTAACTCGGCCCTTACCAAATGCAGGGGTCATGGATCAAGGTGGAGGCCGAGCAGTATACGAATATCCTAGACATGATGGATGCCCTGTACAGCCTCCAGGCATTTCAGAATAATCTTTGCCACGGTCCACTGCTATTTTTTTTTTGTTCAGATAAAGATTAAGACCACTACTTCATCTGTTTGAAATCAGTGTAAATGGACATTCTTTAGCATCATTACCATGGGGTCCAGGTACCTATCTATTCTACTTTATTTTACTTGATTATTTTTATAATTCCTTGTGTATATTTTCCTGGAAGGGGGCCCACATTTTTTCAAATAAATCTTTCTGTTTGTTCTTTATATATTTTTTCCAAATTCATCGTATAAGTATACATTTCATTGCAATTATAGATGCTATTGTTATGAATTTTTGTTGGGATGAATCCAATTGATTATATATAGTTGATACAGTTAATAATGTTAGTTGAGGTGTCATCCTCAAGTTTTTTTTATGTTTTTTTCTATTATTGTTATTATTCTAGGCCAAAAATTTGATAAGCAAGGACAGGAGTGTAACCTATGAACTAATGTGCCAGAAGTGAGGGTGCATCTTGGACATACCTCTGCTATATTTTCATTAAACTTCTGTATTCTTGAAGGTGTATATGTTCTGTAAGTTGTATTCATCTATATTTGCTGTAATTTACTAGCCTTTACTTTTGTTGTAAAGGACGATATAATGTCCTGCCACATATTGTCCAATATATTAATACCCAAATCTGTCTCCCATTTTCTCCTTAGTTTTTGTTGTTCCTTATTAGTTTGTTCACGTAGAATTTCACATATCATGGAGATTAATTTAGATTTGATGATGATTTTATTTTTATGCAGAAAACAAGCTTTAGGGAAAACATCTCTGTTAACAAAGAATGCCCTGTGCATATTACATAAAAAACATATAACATTGACTAATAAATACATAGTCATGCCTCTCAAGTACAGAAGTCATGTATAAGTTATTTTCAATGTATAAATAAAAATTCAATTCAGTTTAGTACAACAATTATAACCAACGTGAGTGTAGGTAGAGTTAAGATGAGTCATAGCAGTTGCACCCTATATGAAATTTATTTCTCATCGCAATTTGGAATTTTTGGACTGTATTTTTAAATTTGATATGTTTGGGTATAGCATTCCATGTACTCGCTACAGCTGCCTGTAATGCTATCTCACCAAACCTGTTATTTATTTTTGGCCAGTCCATTCCTTATGAGAGTTCTCTTATATGGTACTTGTTTTCTCTTATACTCTGATTTATCAAATATCAGAGTTATCATTTTTTTTGTTTTAAACTTCAAAATTTTTATTTAAAAATATTTCTGTGCATATATCAATTATTACAGAGTAGATCAGGTCTGAGCAAACATATATTATTTAATTACATCTTTTCTTGTTAATTTTATAAGGTCTATACCACTCTTTGAGTGTCATCTTACTATTCCAGGTGTATACACCTACTGTAAATCCACCATCCCTTTCAAGAAAATATATGTCTTCTTCTCTGAGTCATCCTGCTAACTGATGTCTCTTCTAGATAACCAACTCATTTCCAGACCTCTTATCCAGCACAGTTCAACCCAAAATCAAAAATTCAAACAAAGTAAAATCAACAAACTTATTGTGTGACTGATTTGTTTTAAAATTCCATACTGTAACTATTTATTTATACAGAATAACCCTACAACCAGCCTATCGCCATTTGCTCCAACACAGGGGTATCATATAATTCTTCCACCAAATGCATGAAGGGAAGCCAGACCTGATCAAATTTGTCTTTTTGTAGTCGTAAACTTGCCGTAATTTTCTCCATTCTTGCTATCTCTTTTACTATGTTAATCCAGTCCCCTACAGTTGGGGAAGTCTGTGTGAGCCAGCATCTTGTAATTGCCTTACAAGCTGCAGCAAGTAATATACCAATGAATGACTTTTTTCTATTAGATCTGCGACCTTTTGGCAAAATAACTAAAATTAGGATTTCAAAATCTGGTCTCTCTTCCCATCCAAACATATGTTGCATATGTGTCCCTATTTCATTCCAGTACAATTGGATTGCAGGGCAATCCCAAAAAATATGGGAGAGAGTCCCTCTACCTTGACAATTTCTCTAACATAAAACTGTACCCCCTGTGAAGTAATGCTTCATCCTAGTTGGGTGTGGAAAAACCTGGACACAATCTTCCATCTAAATTCCTTCCAGTTGTTATAGGAGGAAGTTCATTTAACTCCCTCCCATACCCCTTGCCAGATATTTTTATCTAAGTGGATATCCTGTTCTTTTTCCCATTCAATTTGACCGGGGGGGGGGGCAATTTTTTGGTAGCTCTATATGCTGCAATAAGTCTAGATATTAACTTCCATTCTCCCAACCCAAGTACTGAATCCCAGATAACCTGGGTTGAGATGGGGGCTGTTGTATTAGTACCAAGTTGTTTCCTGTCATAATGAAGGACCTAACCTGAAGGTATCTAAAAAAATGGGTACCTGGGAGCCGAAACTCGCCCTTGAGGATTTGAAAAGATTTGACCTGACCTTCTTGAATAAATTGGTTAAAGAACCTAAGGCCTTGTTGCTTCCAATGAGTGAAGGCCAAGTCCAATCTGGGTGGAATGAAATCTGGGCAATTAATAATCTCTGTCTTAGTTAGGGTATCTATGATATTCAACTTTTTTTATTTCGCCCCATGTCCTGTATGTCTGTCTGTCTGGGCCACGGATTCTCTATCATTTTTTTAAGCAGGTGTCTTGAAGAACCACCAAAGTCTAATTGTGGAGTCAGGCCTGAGTCTCCTTGTATTTCTTGAGGTACCCAGCTAACATTGGGTTATTAATTAGGTAATTTACCCAAGCACCCATATTTGCCATTTGATAATAAGTTTTAAGATTGGGGGGAGTCCAAGCCCCACCTCCTTCCCTGGGTCTTTGTAGGGTTTCCCCATGCAATTCTTGGTCTCCTTCCCCCCCCAGACAAACAAGTGTAAGACTTTGGTTATTTTTTTCCATTCTGATTTTGGAATCTGCAGGGGGAGGGTGTCAAACAAAAATAAAACTCAAGGTAGTATATTCATTTTAATGGATTCGATCCTTCCAAGAAGTGACAAAGGCAGAATACTCCACTGTTTCAGATCTGTGCAGACCTCTTGGAACAATTTGGTATAATTTGCATGGTATAATTGTGTCAGGTCAATTGGAATATAGATTCCCAAATATCTAATCTGAGTTGAGACCCATTTAAATGGGATTAACTGATTTAGTTCTATAGAATGTTGACCACTGATAAGCATTACTTCCGTTTTATCTCTGTTTATTTTAAGACCTGATACTTGATTATATTGTTCTAAAATTCCATTCAGAATGGGAAAGGTCTGCAAGGGATCCCTCAAAAACAACATAGTATCATCAGCATAAAGTTAGATTTTATTTTCCTCCCCCCCAATTATAATGCCCTTCAATTCTGTATGGTCTCTAATCATCTGAGCTAGGGGCTCCATGCTCAGAGCAAATAGGATAGGGGATGGGGGACAACCCTGCCATGTGCCTCTGTTAATTTTCAGTGCTGGGGATAATGTTCCATTTACTTTTACTTTGGCTGTGGGGTTATTATAAATTTCTGTTATCCACTTTATGAACTGAGGCCCAAACCCAAATTTTGATAATACTTCATTTAAGTAGTCCCATTGTAAGCGATCAAATGCTTTTTCTGCATCAATTGCTATAGCTATTTGCGACTCCTTCCTTTATTTTCCCTGAATGTAGTATATTTAAACAGCGTCTGACATTGTCCCTAAGATAACCCTCACCCAGGTATGCCGTTTCTATCTGACAACTAGACCAGGTGGGCTGGGTTCGGGGAGGAATATGTCACTCGGCACATTGGCTAGGTTTGGCTGCTCTGCAACAGGGGCACCCAAGTAACTCCGGACAAAGGAAGCAATAACTGAAATGTCCAATACCAGAAGTTGGATTCTAAAGTGTGGCGGCTTTTATTCACATCCAACAGAATAAACAAAGCATAGATGGACCCCCACGGGGCTACACTCCTGGTAATGCAGATTTAAGTAGACCAGAACACATCTTCATCACTTTAGCCCTCAGGCTCTGAAACACATTGGGCACACAGCCCAAACTTGTATGCTGCTCTGGGTTTTCCCTGGCTTGGCTCCCTTGCCAGCCACTTGGACACTTTCCATATAGCATGGAAACATTTGCTGGTGGCTCCCTAAACCACCTATGAGCACTTCTGCTACGTAAGAGAATCTTCCTCATCAATGCCATGTCTGGGAACTTTTCTCAGACACTGGCCAAGTACCTGAGAGAAAGCAACAGGTGTCTCAGAGCAAATCTGTAGAGGTGAATTTGGTTACTACTGATGGGGGGTCTTCCACCTCTCGCTCCCATAATTCATACCCGGCCATTTCTCTGGACTGTAACACCTCATCCTTTAGCACACTTTGCTGTGTAGATACTTTTTAAATGTATTTACATTCAGTTTACTGTCTTTACATCCCATTTGTGATGAACTTGAACATACTTAATAAGTGGCTTTGTCCATTACTCTAGACCCCCCACAGAGTTAAGCAGTCCAATCCCCACATCTTCCAAACTGTACTTGGCTGTCTTTTCCTGACCCCATAGTAACAGTCCCTTTTGTTTCATCTTGATGCAGGTGAAAACACATGGCTCTTTAGCAGAGCGAACTCACCCTTCAGTTGCAGGTGCCCCACAGGCATTTCCTCCTCAAAGAACTCTCTTCCAGAGCTTCTGGTGCCTCAGCACGAACTTAAACCAGGCAGCTTCTTTTCCCTAGCTGGACCAGGGGGGTTGCCCTTGGAAGCAGGCTGATATCTTCCCCCCCATCCCCGCAGGGATGGGGCCCTGAACCATTGAAAGTGGTCTTCACCACTTCAATATGCTCTTCTTGTGTTCCTCTTCAGGTGGGAACACATACCTATACTACAAAAGTAGCTCTTTGACAGAGCTTAGAACTCTGAGGGCCTGCCTACAGCAGAGCACCTCTTTCAGACTGCACACCTTCTACTGAACTCTACAGACTCCCACTTCAAATTCCACAACGTTCTACTCTAACCTTCAACTGCAACATTCCAGGGTGGCTTATGCAGCTGCGACAGTTCTAAATGATGTCATCCCTCAGTCTCAGCTGAGACTGAGAACAGAGTGAGACAGTGTGAAATCTATTTAACTGGAGTTTCACAAGCTACCTTCCCTGCCTACCACTAGGTCTTACTGGGATTCTAGTAACCCTAGATAACAGGGGGGTTTCATATCTATTTGGAACGAATCCCACCTGGTCAGGGTGTATCAGGTCTGGAAGGACCGTGTTCACTCTGTTTGCTGGTATTTTTGTAAAGATTTTAAATCTGTCTGTATGAAGTACAAAGCTCTGGGAGTTTTCCCTCTTTGGGAATTACTGTAATAAAAACTTCACTCCAAGAGCTCGGGAAACCTCCCTCTCACCTCTTTTTATTAAAAACCTGAACCAAAGTTGGAATAAGAATCTTTCTGAATTTTTGGTAGAATTCAGCATTGAATCTGTCTGGACCAGGTGATTTACCCCCTTTCAAGTCCACAATGACCTGGCTAATTTTCTGTGCTGTTATGGGGGAGTCTAACTGCATCCGAAGGTCCTCAGTTAACTTTGGAAGTGAAACTCCCTCTAAGAATTTGTGAATAGAAGTCTTTGCATATGTTGTCTTAGGGGGTGAGTTGTAGAGATTTTTATAATATTTTTTAAAAATGTTTGCTATCTCTTTAGGTGTGAATACTTGGGACAGATGGGGTTGCTTATCCATTTTCAATACTTTGACATAGCGGTCTATTTGTATGTGCCACAGCCTAAATGTCAGCAGCCAACTGGCTTTATTACCAGATTCATAGTACATTTGGTTTAAATATCTCAATTTCCCCTCAATTTGTTGATCTAGTATATTCTGCAGTCACTTTCTGGTCTCCTTTAGTTCTGCCTGGAGGGTCAAATATTTATTTCTTCCCTGTTGTACTTCAACTTCTAATTGCTTTAATTTAATTTTTAAGTTTCTTTGTTGGTTTAAGCGAGATTTTTTAAGGTTGAATGCGTAGGAGATAATTTCCCCACGTAAAACCGCCTTACACCCATCCCAAAAACATAGAGACTCTGGGCCTACAATTGGATTATGAGTACAGTACAATAATCTTCAAATATTTCTTGTATATGGGTTCGAAACTCTTCTCTATCCAACAAAGAGGAGTTCATTCTCCATTGTGTAACCCTACTCCAGTCCCCTAGTTCTAAAACTAACTCCACCGCTGAGTGGTCAGACACTACCTGAGGAAGAATTTCACATTTTTGGACTTTATGAAAATCTGGGGTGCCACACAAAAGTAATCAATTCTGGAATAAGCATTTTTAGGTGGGGAATAGAAAGAATAATCCCTACTTGTTTTGTTCAATTCTCTCCAAATATCCATTAATGCCAACTCTGTCATTCCCCCTCTAATCGCCATATTCATCCCTTTATTAGTTGTTAAATTCTGGGAGGAGCGATCATACTGTGGATTAGGCATGCAATTAAAATCTCCTCCTACTAAAATCAACCCCTCTCCTAAACCTGCTATACTCCCAAACATTTTCACAAAAAAGGAAGGGTCGTCCCTGTTGGGGGCATATATATTTATTATATGCATTACCTGGTTAAAAATCTTTCCAGGGGTAGGTTTCTTTTACATAAAATGGCAACCCCGGCTCATTTACCCGAGGGGTGAGAGGAGTATATTACTTTGCCTACCCATCCCTTCCTCAGTTTTTCTTGTTCCAAATCTGAAAGTCTAGTCTCTTGAATTAACCCAATATCTGTTTTCATTTTCTGTAAGTAGTGGAGAATCTTCATCCTTTTGATTGGGGAGTTAATCCCTTGAGCATTTAGCATGACAATTTTCAACGACTCCATGTTCCCTGAGAAAAGTGCAGACTCAGCCCTTCAGACAGTTCCCTAATATAATTTAACTCCCTCCATATTGCCTTAAGATCCCAGGTTTCTCTATAGGTAGCTTTTTCTGTCATGGCATCTCTGTATTTCATCCTCAAATCAATCACACATTTGATGTTTAAACAAGCATAGAAAAGTATGCACCATAAACAGTTTGTGTGCATACCTGTAACCAACATTACAATAAACAACTCGTAAGTAAAACAAACAACCAAAAACTATTATAATAATTAACCTTGCTTCCTAGGTGTTTGAACAATGTTACCCCACTGAAGCGGGGGAGGTTTGAGCCAAGGCTCTGGATCCTAATTCTAGGTAGGTCTGATTCCTAAGAATCAGTAGTCTTGTGAATCACCACTTGCTAGAAAAGAGGAGGCTTAAGATCTGACAGTCCTCCATGTACTAACAGCTGTCCAGCATCCCATCCTGAGCCGCCCAGCTCTCTCTTAGTGGGGGGGGGGGTGAAGGCGAAGAACCAATTCAACCCCTATTTATATCTTTCCCTGTCTACTACTTATTAATAACTGAAAAATCCAAAGAACCAATTATGAGAGGTAATGTCAACGCTGCATGAAAGCCGATTAAATTCACTTCACCCCCCCATGACTTATGAATCAGCAAGTCCCAATCATCCCTGTATACTTATTAAATCATACAATTTAACTGTTTCAGCCATTTTAAATTACTTTGAGTCCTGAGGGTACATCTTTCAGGGGAGTCACCAAAAACATGGTAGCCAGAAAAATAAAGAAAGGCCTGCATAACTTTGATTATCCTCTTCCCATTAATATTAAGCCCTTATTGAAGAAGCCTTTGCCTTTTCCCGGGAAAATGGTGAAAAGAAAGCAACCATAAACAAGAACATTGCCTCCAGAAGAATCAAGTTGAGTCCCACAGTCTAGTTCCATTTTGGGCAGTTGTCTCTGGTTCTGTCATTTTATTCTCTCTCCCCAAAATTGCCTTCATGTCCTGGCTGAGGTGGGAGGGCCATGCTAGCATGGAAGGCCTTGGTCCCTTAGGTTTGCCCGCACGTCACCATGCTGAGCATGCAATCTCTTTTTCTAATATATCGGCCTGTAACTCAGGACATTGGATACCCAGCTACTTCAACATTGGAGTCGCATCACTTAAGTTGTTGAAAAGGATTGGACCTTTCTCTGTATGTATGTGCAGTTTAGCTGGGTAGTATAACTGAATTCGGATCTTTTTCTCTTTTGCTTGTTTTATAATTCCACGTACCAATTTTCTTTTTTCATTAAGTAAATCTGAGAAGTCCTGGTCAAAAAACAGTCTTTGGTTGTCCAATTTAATTTCTCTCATTTTCCAGGCAGTTTGTAAAATTAACTGTCGATCTTGATAGTTTAACATTCTGGCTATTATCGTTCTAGAGTTGGATGCCTGATCTTTTGGCTTGGGAGCAAGTGATCGATGTGCTGTCTCGATCGAGAGGGGTATATCTTCTGTGAACTTTAACACATCTCTTAAGATGTGGAGGACAAACGCTTCCATTGATTCGAACAATTTCTCCATGTCCTCAGGAACTCCGTAGATACGGAAATTGTTCCAGTGTGCGCGATTCTCTTGATCATCTAATTTTAATTGAAGTTCTTTTTCTTGTGTGAACAAATAAAGCAGTGCACAGTCATGTTGACCTGAGGTATCAGCTAGGCCTCTGATACATTCCTCGACTGCTGTGGTTCGTTTGTCCATTGCCCTTAAGTCTGCCTTGAGATCAGCTACCTATGTAGGGCTTTGATGATCCCATCTAATTTAGATAAAATCACTGCTTGAGGCCCTCCCTTGAAGTTTTCTTCTGAGTCCGCTATACTGCTCACCGGAGAAGTGGAGTGTGCACCTCTGGTTAGGCCCGATTTCTTGTACGAGTCCATTAGACTTTTTAACTTTTCTGCCTGGGACGATCTATGTTTGGATCTGCCGGATGCCATCCACCCTCGCTGCAGAAACTGTTTTTATCGCTGAAATTGGAATTTGTTGCTGGTTAATTTTCTTTTAAAATCTGAGCGGCTCCGGAACGTGAACACTAGGCTGCCATCGCTGTGGTGACATCACCAGAAGTCCAGAGTTATCATTTTTATCTTTGAATATTTTTAATAGTGTTGATTCCTTATTGTATTATTTTGTTTTTTATTTGTAATAAAGTTTTGAATGTGTTGATACTGGAAACCATGAGTTTTTGGAATATTAAACTCCTATTGGAGTAGTTCAAAGGTTTTTAATTCTTCCTTTTGGAATAACATTTTCATTTCTTGTATGTCATTTTCTTTCCATATTTTAAAATAATTTCCTGTGATGGAGAGGATAAAATTATAATTCATATGTATTGGTGCGAAATCTGATAGTATAGTTTGTTCTTTTAATATTTTATAAGCTTTTATCCAAGACTTTGTCATAGTTTTTGTTGTTATATGTTCTTTAATGTTTTTAGCTTCCTGGTAATATAAGGAATAAAGTAAATTCCTTATTTTTGGATAAGGATGTGTATCTTGTTCTAGTACAGCTGATTTTGGAATCTATTTATTTTCTTTCATCAAACTCTATTCTCAATTTGGGCAGCTATATAATAATTATACATATTGGGTAAAGCTAGTCACCTTTACTTTTTGGTAGTATTTATGCCGTATATGCTGTTCTGGGCTTTTTATTTTTTCCATATGAAATTGGTTATTATTGTTTTACGTTTCTTAAAGAAACTTTGTGGCATTGGAATAGAAAGGGCTTGAAACAGAAAAATTAGTTTAGGTAATATTTTCATTTTTATAGTATTGATGTGACCTATTAATGTTAAAGGTAATGAAATCCATCTATTAAGTTAATTTTGTATATCTACAAAAGTTATGTTATAGTTAGCTTTAAATAATTGGTCTGTTTTTGCTGTTTTATTAACCCCTTAATAATGGAATTGTTTATTTGTTTGTTGACAATTATAATAATCTATCATGTTTATATCTTTCTGGTTATCTAATTTAAGAATTACTAATTTAGCCCAGTTTATTTTATATCCGGAGATTTTACTAAAATTATTTGTGATTTTAATAAGTTCCTTTAATGATTTTTCAGTTTGTGTTAAGTGTTAGAGCCCATCATCTAATCATCTGCGTACAAACTCAGTTTATATACTTTTTTTTTATTGTTATGCCATGTATTTGTGTGTTTGATCTAATAGCTATTGCTAATGTTTCCATTACAATGACGAATATTATAGGGGATAAAGGGTATCCCTGCCTAGTCCCTCTTTGCAATACAAATTTATCAGAGATATTGTGATTTGTTTTTATTCTGGCGGCTGGTGTATATTAATTGTAACCACCCATTGAATTGTGCACCAAAGCCCATCTCCCTCATCACTGCAAAAATAAACTTTCATTCAACATGGTCAAATGCTTTCACCGTGTCTGTTGCTAATAAAATGGCACCATTTGTTTCCTTTAGTGATATTATGTTGATTGTACATCTAATGTTTTCGGCTAGTGTCCTTCCTTTAATAAACTCATTCTGATCAGAATCTATTATCTGAGGTAGTATTGTTTCTAATCTTTTAGCAATTATTTTTGTGAATATTTGATAATCGACATTAAGCAGAGAGATATGAATATATGAAACACCAGCAGAAACAGGCCTCATGGTCTATTGAGTACGCTCGATTGTGCAGCTAGCCCCTCAAATTGCAGCTGCCCCTCCCACCCCTCCCCTCCTCACCATTACCCCCTCACTCTGTCCCATCCCCTCCTAAAACTGTCTACAGTGACACAGGCTACCACCTCCTCCAGCAGAGTAGTCCACTTATCCACCACCCTCTCAGTGAAATAGTGTCTTCTGACAGCCCTCCTGAATCTTCTCCCCTCCAATCTCATCTGGTGCCCCTTCAGGACCCTCCCCCTTCTAATCTGGAAAATCCCTTGTTTAATAGCCTTGTTAATCCCCTTTAAATATTAAAAGGTTTTGATCCTGTCCCCCATCCTTCTTGTCTTCCAGGGAATACATGTTCGGCTTGCTCAACCTCTCCTCATAGAAGTATCCCTCTAATCCCTGGATCATCTTTGTCGCCCTCCTCTGTACACCTTCCAACAATCTGATGTCCATCTTCAGGAATGGGCACCAGAACAGCATGCAGTATTCCGGTGCGGTCTGACCAACAACTGTAGATGGGCAGGATCACCTCCCCATTTCTGGAGGAGATTCCCCTTGCTATACACCCCAGCATCCTGTTTGCTTTCACTGCTGCCTTCCTGTACTGAGCTGAGTTGTTCATACTCCCCATTATAAGTGCCCCTAGATATTTTTCCTCCTTGGCGCATTCTAGCTGTACATCCCCCAGCTGATAGCACCTCCCCTAGTTGTTAGCCCTGAAGTGCAAGACCTTGCACTTTTTGGCATTAAACCCCATCTGCCATGCATCCAACCACTCCTGTAGTTTGGTCAGGTCCCCCTGCAGCCCTCTCCACCCTTTGATGTCATCTACTATGGCACCCATCTTTGATGTCATCTGTGAAGAGACTGATCTTACTCCAGACCCCGTGGGAGTTATCCGCTATGAATATCCCGAACAACACTAGTCCCAATACTGATCCCTGTAGCACCCCACTCATCACATCTCTCGGTGATGAGAGCTCTCCCACTACCACCACCACCCTTTGCTGCCTTCCCTTCAGCCAATTGGTGATCCAACCTACCATATTTTTTCCCACCCCTATATAGTCCAGCTTCCCCCCCCCCAGCCTCCCATGCGGCATGGAATCAAAGACCTTGATGAAGTCCAAATACAGGATATCCATGCATGGTCTTTGTCCAGTTTCTTTGTCACGCAGTCATAAAACTCAATTAGATTTGTCTGGCAGGATCTTCCCGAGACAAACCCATGCTGATGATCATCCTTGAGACCATTGGTCTCCACAAAGGTCACCAGCCTCCCTTTTAGGATCATCTCCATGAGTTTTCCCACAATTGATGTGAGGCTTACTGATCTGTAGTTCTCTGGTTCTTCTTTAGGTCCACTTTTATGGATGGGTACCACATGGACCATCCTCCAGTCCTGTGGTATGCATCCAGTGTCCAAGGATGTATTGAACAGGTCAGTCAGTGGTCCTGCCAGGACCTCCGCCAGTTCCCCAAGTACCCTAAGGTGAATGCCATCTGCACCCGATGCCTTATCCCCCCTCAGAGCCCTTAATCCTTTCAGCACCCTATCCTCTGTAATCCTTATATCAGGCACATTCTCCCATCCTGCCCACTCCTCCTCTCCTAGGTGGTATCTGCCCCCTTTCTCTCTCATGAACACAGAGCAAAAGTAATCATTCAGTGCCTCTGCCTGGTCCTCTTGCTTCTCCACCCAGCCCCCCCATCTTTCCTAATCCTCACAATCTAATCTTTGTTTTTCTGTCTTTCACTGATGTATCAGAAGAAGTCCTTTTCTCCATCTTTTATGCCTTGCACCAGTCTCAGTTCCTTGGAAGCCTTGGCCACTATGACCAGCCTGGTAACCTCTCTGGACTTCTTCACATGCACCTCCCTGTTATCCACCTATTTCCTGAGTCTCCAAAATGCCTTTCTTCTGGCCCTCACCCCTTCCATAACCTCCTGCATCAGCCAGCTGTTTTCCTTTTTCACATCCCTTCTTATTCCTTGTTCTTGCACATGTCCCAGTCACCTTCACCCGCTCTTTCTTAATAATATCCAATTTTTGGCTGGCACCCATGTGTCGCTGAATTTCTGCCAGATGCCTCCCCAAAATTTCTCCCATCCTTTTAAAGTCCGCCCCCTTAAAGTCTATCAATTTGGTACCCGTGCCTCCTGCTTTTCTGCCCATGTTGAGCGTGAACCATACTGTGTGATGGTCACTCCCAGCCAGAGGGTCTTCCACCTCCAGATCCCTTACAGCCTCCTCATTTGATAGGACTTGATAGGACCAGGTCCAGAGTCCTATCTAGTCTAGTTTGCTCACTGACCAACTGCACCAGGAAGCTGTTCTGAATTGCCTCTAGTAAAACCTGCTCCTTTGCACTCTTGGTGGATGGGGTGCTCCACTCCACCCCGGTAGGCTGAAGTCCCCCTCCACCACAGTGTTCTCTTTCCTACAGACCCTTCTGATTTGCTCAGCTAACTCCCTATCCAGATCTGCCTCTTGTACTGGTGGCCTGTACACCACACCCATCCTCAATGTCCTATGTTTTGAGTCTTGAAGCTGCATCCATAGGGCCTCTGTTCTGCCTTCTTCCCCCCCTCCCTTATGCATCTTATCCCCTCCCGTACATATATTGCCACACACACCATTTTCCCTTAGCACTATCCATCCTGAATACCCTATACCCTGGGATCATCAAATCCCATTCCTGGTACTGGGTGGCCCATGTTTCTGAGATGGCCGCAATGTCCACCCTTCTGATTATCAAGAGAGCCTGTAATTCCGCTGGTTTGTTACCAAGGCTTCTTGCATTTAGTGAGACCACCCTCCAACCCATCCCTGCCTTCCCCCTCCCTGAATTACCCCTTCCTAATCCCCGTTGCCCACTACTCCAAGTTCCTCCCTGCTCGCCTGGGGGTAAACTTGTTGACTCCCACTCTGGGATCCCTGCCTAGCATCTGTCCACTCCCACCCCTACACCTAATTTAAACCCACCTTCATAGCTATGTATTCCCCTACCTTCTGCTATACTACCCCTTCCCTTCCCCGCTCAAGTGTAGCCTATCCTCTGCATAAAGTTAATTGTTGTCCCAGATTCTGACTCAGCCCCCCACCAACATGTATCCCATGGATCAACACCATTCCCTCAGCCAGGTGTTGAACTCCGCAGTCCTTACTTTCCTTGATGTACTAGCGCAGAGTACTGGGAGCACCTCTGAGAAGGCCACCAATTCCCCTAGTTCTCCACACAGCCTACCCAATTCCTCGAACCTCTCCTTCACTACTTCCACCATCTCCCCCACCAGATCATTCGTACTCACGAGCACCATGAGACATGGTTTCCTCCTACACCTCCTAACAAACTTCAGAATTGACTGCTTCACCTTGCTTGCAGTTAAGCTAGGTATGAACTCCACCCAGATGCGACTATGCTGTTCCCCCTTGCTGCCCCATCTAATCCCTTTAAGTATGGAGTCCCCCAGCACTAATATCCCTCCCTCTCCCACCCTTGTCTCCCCTTCCCCATTACCTTGGTATCTTCTACAAGAGTCCACCCCAGCTGAAACCCTGCCCTTCCATCCTATGGTACCCCCAGACCTATCCCGCTCCCCTTACTGTTCCTCACCCATCTCCTCCCTCCAGCCTGATCACTTCCTCCCTAAGCTAAGTCCCTCCTGATCTTTGCTCTAGCATCGCTTCTCATGTTTACCCCTGCTCACTTCATCCATTCTTCCAGCTGTGCCCTCCCCTTACCCCACCACAGTCCTCTGTCTGACCACTGCCCCTTGTGCTATCCTCCTGCTCCCCATTACCTACCCCTTCTGAGGTCCTTCACCACCCCTCCTCCTCCAATGTCTTTAGCATGGCAAACCTATTTCCTGCCCTCTAGGTTGCTGGGTGGCCCTCTGCTGCCCTCACCCCTCCTCCCATGTCTAGGCCTCCCTATTTGTAATGCTTCTGCCCCTTCCCATCCCCCAGACCGCTGTTCCTCCCACATGGTGTCTTCCTGCTGCCCTCTGCCCCAGGTCCCTTCCACCCTCCTCCCAACCTCCTCAAGTCTTTACCAAGCCATTGCACTTCTTCCTCAAGTCTCCTCAGCCTGTGACAGATCAGTCATCCTTCTAGCTTCCACAATACGTTCATCCAGACTGCAGCCCCACAACCATTGCAACACACTATTCTACCCTCGATGGCCCCTCTAGCATCTTGCTGCCCTCTGTGCCCCAGCACTGTCCCCATCCTCCCCCACTAGTGCCACCCCAACCCCTAGTGTGCCCCTTCCCAGCTCCCCTCATTTGCCTGCCTCCGATGTGCAGCAATGGCCAGCCGGTCCCCTTGCTCTCCTGACCTCTTCTCTCAACTATCCGATACCTTCCCCCTCTTAGAAGCTGGCCAGTCACCAGGTTTGTTCTACCATGACAGCCGTCTGCCCTTCAAGACCACAAACAGCTGTTTGCCCCTTAAACTGACCAGTTACAATATTCCTCTACAATCCCCTAGCATATATGGTACCTAAGCCTGTTCAGTTTCTAAACATCAATTTTTACATATACAGTTCCTAAACCAAATCCATACCTACAATTTACATCATTCACTTCTACAATATCCTGAAATGCAATTTATCTATTAAACTATTCAGCCCTGAACTACAAATTGCCATTTACGAGCAGGCTATCCCAATTTGCAAAATACCCCAGCAAACAGTACTTAAGATGCAATAATTGCCTCTCAAACCTCAATACAGTACTTAAATTACAGTCATTGCCCCTTAAACCCAACCAGATGCAGTATTCCTCTACAAGCCCCTAACATATACAGTTCCTAAACAGCAATTTTCATATATACAGTCCTATACCTGTTACCTGAAAAGCACCTTACACTGTTCAGTTATGCAGCACCTCAAAACAATCCTCCTTTTACCAAATCTACACCTAAACTGCAATTTGCCCTTTACAAGCAGGTTGTCCCAATTTGCAAAATGCTCCCAACAATACAGTAGCGAATCTGCTATTAGCACACCAAATGCCCCACCTTTAAAGAGCCCCAATTTGCACCTGAAAAGGAAAAAAAATCCCATGTATACAGTACTTAACTTGCAATACTTACTGCCCAACAGTCACTTTTACAAGACAGCTCAGTTCTCTCTGTCCACAATGATCAGCCCTTTCTTGAAGATTTCCTTCCATTGACCTTGTCTTCCTGCTCCTCCCCTTCTGCAGCTCTGCCCAATCCCTGATTAGCTTCTTGTGCACTTAAAAAGTTGTGGAGGGGGTGGGATGGTGGGCTTTTTCTTCCTGAACTCCCCCTCAAGCAGCTACCCACCTCCCCTTGATGCGGCTAGAAACTGCTACTGCTCCTGTTGACTCAGCTTTTATAGCAGAGCCTGCTGTTTGAAATTTGGCACCCTGCACCCTGATCGACTCCCCCTCCTCTGGGAGCCCTAATCAATCCCCCTAATGGCTCCTACCACTGCTACGGCCTTCAGTATGGTTGCTTCTTTAAATGATTCTGGAATTTTTGTTCTGTGCTGAAAGAGTTAAATAGTGTCTTTTTTTTTTAACTTTCTTTTTATCCCCTCCTACCTGCCCTTGGTGCCCATTCCTTCGGGCCACTCATCCCATGCCAGCCTCCTCTGCTCAGGATCTGCCCCTAGAGTGCCTTCTCCTTCTGCCCCCACCTGCACAGTGGGGTCTGTCCTGGAATTGGAGGCTTGGATGGCTCAGAATGGTCATCATCTAGGACCACTGAGGGTGTTTTTTTTCCAATTTTCTGTTGTCCCTTACCTAACCCTCTGGGGCCGGGCGCAGGGGCGTATGTCCAAAGAGGGTGATGTGCTGACGCATGTCTCTTCGAAGCGCCCAACAGTGTCTCCTCTCCCCGACTCCGACGAACGGAGCCGCCAACCCCTCATAAGCTCGTGTTTCCACCAGCTCTCTTAGGGTGTCGGGTACATACAGCACCCCTGGTATCTCACCCCAGAGGGAGGACAGCATCTGTTGGGACACTCAATCCTCCCTCACCCAGCTGACCCCCGCTGACCCGAGTCCGTTCCCGAACGCGGGTCACCGGTGTAGCACGAGGTGTGGTGTCCAGCACCTCAACCCTCAGCGCCACTGGGCCAGCTAAATACTGTCTGTAAAGTGGGAATCAGTAATTGTTTGTATTGTTTATACATTTCAATTACTATCCCATCAGGGCTGGGTGCTTTTCCATTAGGCAACTCATTAATTGCTTGCTCTATTTCTTGTTCTGTTATTTCTTGATCTATCTGTTCACTAATGCTTTGTGTTATATGAGGGAGATTAATTTGTTGCGGTAATTCATCTATTTCTGTTTCCAGCTCTGTCAGTTGTGATGTGTTTAGCTGTTGATAATACTTTTCAGAGTTTTTATTAATATTTTGCGGTTTGTCTAATGTTTGTCCATTTTCGTTATTGATTGCTAAAACTTGTCTGCCAGGCTAATAACTTTAACGGTTTGTCTGACATTATATTGTAGTTTGGCCTTGTTTTCATTATTTGTTTTTCTATTGTGTCTGTCATTATATTGTTGCATTGTTCTTTTTTTTGTATTAACTTATTATATATATATTTATCCAAGGTATTTTCATGTAATACATGTAAACTATTTGTTTCCTGTTTCAACTACCTAATAATTATGTTCTGGGTTGTTTTTTTTTCTGTGTGTAGCTTTGCTTATCATTTTCCCCTGAACCATATTTTAAAAGCTTCCCAAATATTCATAATGTTCTTATCTTGCTCTGTATTGTTTTCAAAAAACTCTTGCATATCCTTTGTTAAGTTATTTGCAAGTTGTGGTATCTTTAATTGTAGTTGATTCAATCGCCATGTTCTATAATTTAGGAGGTTATTTTCTGCTTTAGCTGTTAATATACAGGGTGAATGGTCTGAAATGACTATTCCTGGGTACTATATATTGATAATTGCATGTTTTATTGTTTCTGAAATTAAAAAGTAATCAATCCTTGAGTGTGAAAAATATGAATGTATTCTTATTTCTGATTTTTTTCTCTTTCCAAGGGTCTAGTAAACCTAATTTCACCATAAATGTTTTAATTCTTCTTTTAGAAGATCTGTGTGTGTTATCTAATTTAATTGATTTGTCTTGCTCATGCATTGCTAAATTAAAACCCCCTCCTATAATATATGGTGGGCTATTTATTTTATTTATTTATTGAATTTTGATGACCGGGTAGGCCCACTGGGCCCCAGAGGTCCCTTTTTCAGGGGCGACCCTATTAAGTTGTTAATTGTAAAATAATTCTGTAAAAAAAAAATGGATCATTTGTATTAGGTGCATATAATGTAGCCATAGTACATCTGAAATTTGGTATGCTCCTTTCTGTCATTGCCCATCTTCCTTGTTTATCAATTTCATTACCTTGTATTTTTGGAATAGCATTTTTTTTGTTGACAGAGATTGTCACCCCTCTAGAATTATTTAAATATTCTACTGATACTCCTGGTCCCCATCTATTTGTGACCCATTGAAATTCTTTATGTGAAAAGTGAGTTTCTTGTAACATGACAGTAGTAATTTTCTTTTTTTTTGGAAATAATTTATTACTTTGTTCATTTTAGTTCTATTTCTCAAGCCTTCACATTCCAGGGTAGTATCTTTAAGGTGTTAGTCATATGGTTAATTTAATGTGTGTCTGCTACTTATGTTTCCTTCTTGTAGAGTTGTACTTTTATTTCTCACTTGTATAGCTTCCACTGGACCCCATGTAATTTCATTAGTTGGACCACTTTTAATAAGCATTTTCTTGCAGTTGGTCTTTATTCATTTTATAAGTAGTGCCCTGTCCACCTTACCCCACCCTCCCTCCCTTCCCCTAAAAGTCTGGAATCATTCTGGTTCCTGATGCCCTCCCCATACTAGTGATGACTGTAATTGTCATCACTGTACACTGAAGCGCAGGCCTGGGTCCCTCCATTTCTTATCTCATCCTTTTGCTATACCCTAAGAGTCTAATAGCTTTTAATTTATATATAGCTTATTCCCACTTTTTTATCCTGTTTTGTTTTTCTTCAGTGTATAGAACACTGTTTTCTTCTTTCTGTTGTTTTACTTGACAAATCTGAGTATACATTACAGTGTGTATTCTCATATAAATCTCGGTCTTATGCCTTTGGATCCATAGTTGATAGCATTATCAGATCACAAACTCCTAAATCCCTTGCAGGCCTCTTTCAAACACAGTCTATGACCTTCACTCGGCAGCTTCTGCCCCTCTTCTTGTCCCAAGGCACTCTACCTCTAAAGGCGCCGGTGCATTTGCCTGTCTCGTCCCCCCAACACTGGAACTCCCTACCCCTAAACATTTGCCAGGCCTCATCCCATGATACCTTCAAGAAGGCATATCGGAATCACCTAATCCTGTCCTGTAAATGCTCCTGCTTCAAACCACCCTAGACCTACTAATCTTCTTAACATCTTCCCTCCTACTCCTTGATTGTTTCCTCTTTCATTTAACACTTCCTTTTTCGTATCTTATGTTACAGCTGATCATCTCCTCACCTACCTCTCTCTCTCTCTCTCTCTCTCTCTCTCTCTCCCACTTACCTTATTTTCGGACCTAATCCTGTCTCTCATCAGGTCGAATCCATGACTCCTGCACTTATTATTAAACTTTGATGCCCTTTTGTCTTATGTTTACCAATATATTGCAACTCCTACTTATTGTTATCCTTGTATTATAGCTTCTACTGTACCCCTCTACTTGTTAATTACTGTAACCATGTGTGCTGTTGTTCCACTGTTCTTTGTTGTACTCTCCCGGATCATGCCTGAAAATAGTCATTTCATGGCAAGTGTACCTACCCGGTAAACAAAAGCTAAATAAATAAAAATATGTTAACCCTTTCTGTGTCCTTGCTTTTTGCAATATTGCTTCATGGTCTTGATATTTGTGGGGTTTCACATATACTGTTCATGGAAAACTATTGGTAGCAAATCTTGTTCCTGCACTGTGGGCTCTATCCAAACTTATCTTCTCTTCAGGATATTTTCTGTTCATAACTGTTGTAAGCATTTTTTGGAAAAAAGGTATTGAGTCTCCTGTTCCTTCCATTCCTTCTAGTATTTTACATATTCTTAGGTTCCCTCTCCTTGCTCTGTCTTCTTGCTCTGCTACCTTCTGCTGTAGCTTTTGCAATTGTTTGTCTAACTGTAGTTGTTATTTTAGGTATGGGCAGTGTTAGATTCTCTAAGTTTTATACCCTAGTTTCCAGCTCGTCCATTCTAAAGGGTAATTTCTCTAATTTTGTATTTCTTTCTTCCTTCTAGAGAGTTGGTGACCCCTGACAATGAGTTTTTAATATCCCCAGCATTTACAGCATTTCTGATTTTAAATCACTAACTGTTCCCAGGACTTCTTCATTTTTTTTCTATCTCCTGTAAGTCTTTTGTTTGTGAAAGTTTATTTTGCATCTGTTTTTCAAGTCCCTTGTTCTGTGTTGCTTTACTGCTTTCACTGTTTTGCTCTCTTTCAAGGTCTCCATTGCATTGAGCAGCTAGTACCTCATTATGTCTTTCCTCAGTCTCATTTTTATGTTTGCTTGCATGCATGTGCAAGAAACATAGTGCCATCATCCGAGATTTCGGAGGTGTGTCACCTCCTCCTCCTCCTCCAATTCAGTCAGTGTGTTGGCAGGCGCGGCCCCTGTAAGCCAATGTATGCTGCAGTTGTCTATGACAAGCTCCAAAATGCAGTGGCATACAGTTGAAAGGGGGAGCTATGCTTGAGTGAGCAGCGATAAGATATTGCCTGCACATGCGCAGCTCCCCCTACACACACACACACACGCACACATGCATGCCATGCTGCCCCCTCACATACTCTATAGCCAATGGGGTGCCCAATCCCCCATTGGCTGCTACGCGCCCCAAAGCCTCCCAAATGCCATGCTGGGTGCCCACCCAAGCGTCAGCAACTCGATGGAATAGCCGGCGGGTGCCCAATCCCCGTCGGCTTCACTCTCTCCTTCCCCATTCTATCACCAACAGGGTGCCCAATCCTCCGGCGGTTCCTCCCCCAGTACAAGGTGCCATGCTGGGAGCCCACCCCAGCATGGCAAGTGATCTTTAGCTGTGAGGTGCCCAATCCCCGTCGGCTGAACACCCCCACAACCGTCCTTGTGTCATGCTGGGAGCCCACCTCAGTGTGACAAACGTCCCGCATCATCATTAAAAATAAAAAAAAAACTGTAAAGAAAAAACGGTCCCACGTAGTCTCCCTGGCCCCCCTCCAAAAACCCGCACCCACCCACTGCACAACCTGCCTCCCCACACCCCCTCTCACCCCATACTTACCTCCGGAGCTTGTCATGACGATCTTCGGTGGACCAGGAGCACGTCTGCACACTTCAAAGCCGACCGCGAACTGAGGAAATGCCAGTAAGCTGTATAATGGGCTAGATAGGGGTTTTTCAACTTTATTGCATATCTCAGGCATTTTTGGAATTTTTGCACCAAATTTCCAACATGGGGTTTTAGGACCCTTCTCATGAACAATGTCACTGTCATGGCGTTATTCGGGCCTGAAGGGTGATTTCACAGTCACCGCGCAGTCAACACGCGCAAAATCACCCTTTCAGGCCTGAATAACACCATGACAGTGACATTGTTCATGAGAAGGGTCCTTAAATCCCCATGTTGAAAATTTGGTGCAAAATTCCAAAAAATGACTGTTTTACAGCGCATGCTATGCAGTTCCTACGCAGGCTCTTAAGTTCGCGAATTTTCAATATTTCTACCAGATTTTCAACATTGCCATTTTACCACACCTTCTTATGAGTAGTATAGCTGTCATTTTTCACATGTCACCCAAAATGTGTTTCCGCCCATGTAGCTCACAATGGCGCAGTCGGTGTGCGAAATCAATGTACAGGACAAATTAAGAAAATCACAGTGACACTGTTCATGAGCAGAGGTCTTAAAATGGCTATGTTGAAAATTTGGTGAACAAAGTCCTAAAAATGACTGTTTTTCGAGCGTGCGTTGCGCAGTTCCTACGCACGCTCGTAAGTTCACGAATTTTCAATATTTTCACTCCAGATTTTCAACATTGCCATTTTACCACACCTTCTTATGAGTAGTACAGCTGTCATTTTTCACATCTCACCCAAAACGTGTTTCGGCCCATGTAGCGCACAATGGTGCAGTCGGTGTGCGAGATCAATGTACGGGACAAATTAAGAAAATCACAGTGACACTGTTCATGAGCAGAGGTCTTAAAATGGCTATGTTGAAAATTTGGTGAAAAAATTCCTAAAAATGACTGTTTTACGAGTGTGCGTTGTACAGTTCCTATGGACGGTCGTGAGTTCGCGAATTTTCAATATTTTCACTCCAGATTTCCAACATTGCCATTTTACTACATCTTCTTATGAGTAGTACAGCTGTCATTTTTCACATCTCACCCAAAACTTGTTTCCGCCCATGTAGTGCACAATGGTGCAGTTGGTGTGCGAAATCAATGTACAGGATAAAGTAAGAAAATCACAGTGACACTGTTCATGAGCAAAGGTCTGAAAATGGCTATGTTGAAAATTTGGTGAAAAAATTCAAAAAAATGACGGTTTTTCGAGCTTGCATTGTACAGTTCCTACGCATGCTCGTAAGTTCGCGAATTTTCAATATTTTCACTCCAGATTTTTAACATTGCTGTCTTACCACACCTTCTTATGAGTAGTATAGCTGTCATTTTTCACATCTCACCCAAAACGTGTTTCTGCCCATGTAACGCACAATGGTGCAGTTGGTCTGCGAAATCAATGTACGGGACAAATTAAGAAAATCACAGTGACACTGTTCATGAGCAGAGGTCTTAAAATGGCTATGTTGAAAATTTGGTGAAAAAATTCCTAAAAATGACTGTTTTACAAGGGTGCATTACGTAGTTCCTACGCACGCTCTTAAGTTCACGAATTTTCAATATTTTCACTCCAGGTTTTCAACATTGCCATTTTACCACACCTCCTTATGAGCAGTACAGCTGTCATTTTTCACATCTTGCCCAAAATGTGTTTCCGCCCATGTAGCGCACAATGGCGCAGTCTATGTGCAAAATCAATGTATGGGACACATTAAGAAAATCACAGTGACACTGTTCATGAGCAGAGGTCTTAAAATGGCTATGTTGAAAATTTGGTGAAAAAATTCCTAAAAATGACTGTTTTACGAGCGTGCGTTGCGCAGTTCCTATGCATGCTCGTAAGTTTGCGAATTTAATATTTTCATCCAGATTTTCAACATTGTCATTTTATTACACTTCCTTATGAACAGTACAGCTGTAATTTTCATATATACGCCCAAAATGTGTTTTCAGCACATGTAGCCACAATGGTGCTGTTGGTGTCATGAGCAATGTTTAGGACAGATTAAGAAAATCACAGTTACACTGTTCATGAGCAGAGGTCTTAAAATGGCTATGTTGAAAATTTGGTGACAGAAGTCCATAAAATGACTGTGTTACGAGTGAGCATTGCGCAGTTTCCACGCACCCTCATAAGTTCATGACTTTGTAATATTTTCAGTCCAGATTTTCACCAGTGGCATTTTTCCACACTTCCTTATGAACAGTACAGCTGTCATTTTTCACAACATGGCTGAAGTGTATTTTCACACTTTCAGCACAGAGATGCGTGGTCGCTGTGGAAAATCATTGTTCGGCACAGATAAAGAAAATCACAGTGACACTGTTCATGATCGGAGGCACCAAAATGCCTGAGTTGATAATCTGCTGTAAAAAATCCCCAACCTAATTATATTACGGGTGTGCATTGCACAGTTTCTATGTCTTCGTGACTTCACCATTTTTTTAATATTTTTACTGCAGATTTGCAACATTGCCATTTTTCACACCTCCCCATGAACAGTACAGCTGTCATTTTTTACATCCTGTTCGGAATGTTTTTGCACCTGTGGTGCTAAATGCTGTAGTCACTGTGCATAAGCAGCTTTTGGCTAACAAACTGATATTCCCCCTGTTCATGAGGTGGGGTCACAAAACAAACATGTTGAAAATTTGGAGTGAAAATACCAACGAATGCCTGAGGTATTAGGGTTTCCAATCATAACGCCCAACCCTATAGAGAATGACAGGCATCAGGGGTGTGACTTGGGATTCTTGCCTGTGATGCTCATACCATTACACACCCTGCAGCCAGTGAGAGGCATTGAGCTATGCCTTGACTCTTGAGCCCCAAAGTTCACGCGTTCTCCTATATCACACCCATCTCACCGTATTTCCTAATGAAGTAAGTGCACCGAGCCAAAGACCCCAGGAACACCGTGACACTTGTCAGTGTCTGCAGGTGGGGTGTGGTGAAATGGCGTGGCCGTTATGCCTGATGACCCAAATGCACACCCCAATGCCTGTCACTCTCTGCAGGGTGGTGGTGGGGTTGGCTTCAGTTCAATACTTCACTGCCATTCCTATTATGCAGCTCTGTAACTTCTACACTACCACTGCCAATGCCAGCAAGCAAACATTCGGCATTGACAAATGCTTGTTTAGTTTTGAATTCCCATCCATCTATCCCTCTGTTCTCTCTTACATATTTATTTCTTTAGGTGTTTTAATGTCCTTTTTGGGCATTTTTATTTTGGCTGATTCACCTTTTTCTTCTGTTATTTTATTTATTTCTTTTGTCTCCCTGTCTCTTATTGCAGCTTGATTTGTGTAGTTCTCTACCTTCAGGCTCAAACCCCTTTAAACAGCTGTTCCTTTTATAGCAGGTTATTGAGAGAAATTCAAAATGTTAGCCAATAAATGTATCTTTGCTTTTTTTTTTTTTTGGGTGTTTCTGGTAGTGGTGATATTGGTGTTTCATGTAGCACCCGTAGGTCCGGAAAGCTGACGGAAGATGCAGGTTCATAGTTTTGGATGCTCAGGTAATTCTAGCCTGCCATTTTTCAGCAAAATAAGCATCAGCGATTTCCTGAGTCTGCTTTACCAATTTAGACATACCTCAATGTTAGTAATAGTCTGCGACCTGATTTATTTTCCATAGTTAGCTAGCAATACTTGTGGTTTGTTGGAGAGACACCGTGCCTGCCGTCTCAATGTGTGGTCCACCTGGCCATCTTGTAAAACGTCACGATGACTCGCTCCTCACAGGTGCTCCTCACCTCCTCAGACAGGGTGCCATCCTGGTCCACTGCTAATGCAGATGGACAACATCAGTGTGATGCACTACATAAACAAACAAGGGGACACTCACTTCTATCCCTTATGCAGGGAAACAATAAGAGTATGGTACTGGGATCTGTCCCATGGCCTGCAACTATCGACTGTGCATCTCCCAGGTCTCTAAAATATCTTGGCAGATAGACTGAGCAGGTTCTATTCTATGATTTATGAATGGGAGCTGATAACTTCTGTGGTAAACGACCTGATTGCAAGATGGCGTCACCCAGAGTTGGACTTTTTTGTGTCCCCACACAATGCAAAACTGTCAAGCTTCTGATCACAGCCTGGAGTTTTTGGCGAGACTTGTCCCTCTCTTGGAAAAAGAAATACCTATATGCAACTCTCTCAATTCATCTAATACAGAGGATTCTACTCAAGCTGCGAGTAGAGAGAGCAACTTTCATCCTCATTGCTCCATTATAGCCTCAACAAATATGGTTTTCACTTCAGCAACAGATGGCAGTGGAACCTTCTTTCCCTCTTCCTCTGTGTTGGGGTCTGTTGTCACAGGACAAGGAGTCCCTGGTACATCCAGTGCTGATGTGCCTATATTTGCATATGTAACCCCCCTGCAAATGGGGGTTCCCAAAAGACTTCCAGGAGCTTGCTTGAATGCTCCAAGCCTGAATGGTGTTTGGCGTTTAAGCCATTTATCAGTGAGTGTTTTTAGAGCCTCTGGTACTGTCTCTTTAAGAGCTGTCTGCTTGCAGACATAATTAGTTTGTATGGGGGGACTATGTGCTTCTCTGCTTGAGTACCACTCGAGCTGCTGCCAATTCACTCCATTTTGCAGTCACTAGGAGTGCAAAGGAACCTATCTGAAAGATGTAACTGTTTGCCAGAAATCATTTAGAGTAATAATGAAAATACAGTTTGTCTAACCTGCTTTCTTTGCAGTCAGAACTGTGTTTGCCTAGTTCCCCATTCTAGTTTTGAACTGCTGAACTGGACCAATCAGTGTGGGTTAAGGTAGCTCTAAAATGGTGCCTTGGACGAATCAGAACTTGGACTCGTAATCTGAGCCAGCCACAAGAGGATTGTATGGGCAGTGACTCTGGGAGATGTAGTTTGGACTTCGGCGCTTTTTGGACCAACAGGGGCAGTCTATTGTGGTGATAGCCAATCCAGCCAAGAACTGGGAGGAACTCAAAGGAAGTGCCTGGTTTTGTCTGCTGGAGTTTCAGTTGAGCTCTGGCAGTGAAGAGGAAGGAGCCCTGTGCTTTTTGGTGTGCAGTTTTAGTCGGAAGCGTGTGTAAGGCCCAGAGTTCCGTCTGCAGCTTGTGTAACTGCTTGTTAGGACTGAATCCGTCCTGTGAAGAGAGAATCAAAGGATATCTGAAGAGTAGAAACCAGGCTTACCCTGTAGAAGACTGGAGAAATTGCTGAATTGCGCTCGGTCTGTTAGGAACTGAATCTGCTGTGTTCTCCCGTGATTGTGCAGTAATTGCGATCGGGATAGAGAAGCAGCCTGCCTGGTATAGTACTTTCTTTTTACCATATAAATGTGTGAGGAGGCTTGTGTAGCTCAAGTGAATCCTGCTGCCATTAAAGGACTTTCGCCGGTTACTGTTTACCATAAAAATGTGTGAGGAGGCTTGTGTAGCTCAAGTGAATCCTGCTGCCATTAAAGGACTTTTGCCTGTTGCAGTTTGTCATATAAATGTGTGAGGAGTCTTGTGGAGCTCAAGAGTAGCCCTGCTGACATTGAAGGACCCTATCTTGTTTGGAGGTCGTGAGTACTAATTCAGGGTTGCTCCCTGTTGAATTGCCACATTGAATCCAAATGGAATTATTGTACTGCTGACTGTTTAACTAATTTTTTTTTCTCTGTGTGAAAGGGCCCCTACCAGCTGCCATGGTTTGGACTAGCCACTAGGGCTTGGGTACCCAGGGACAGTAACTGGTAGGGATAGGCCTGTGCACAGAGCCATAGGTAGATGAGTAAAGTGATAAGCTAATTAACCTGATTTCCCCCTGTCCTTGTTATATCCCCCTAAATAAATCAGAGCTGTTTGTTTCAGCAAAGTTATACTGCCTGAGGTATTTGTCTATGTTAAAGTATTGTACTGTGATTGTTGTACTGTATCTTATTTTACAGGGGGTCCCAGTGCCTGAACCAGTCCTGGGGGTAAGTGTATACTGTGCAGGTAATTCTGATATATTGTGTGGGCCACTAGTGGGAAGAAAGGGGGGTTGCAGTGTCCCAGAGGGCTGTGACCAAGTTAGTTTAACTATTGCAAACCCTGACCTCTGGGTGGAGGCACCCGCCATCGGATCCAGGCCCCTCAACCTGTTAGTGGCAAATCAGGCAGGGGTAGTAGCCCCTGGGATAGCGCCATCTAGGGGTTACATCTTGGAGGCTCACCGCTGGGATTGTGTGTCCTCTAGTGGCCATATCTCTGAACCACTGTTAAGAAAAAATGGGTACCCGACAGAAGTGGCTGTGCACCGGCTGGTGGAGTGGTGTACTGGGGAGGAGATCGACCCCCAAAATGCTATGCTTATCCTGGACATCCCCCTGGGTATCAATACGGACACTGTACAGGGAGTACTTTCCAAGGTGGAAGGTTTACAAAACCCTGTGGTGGTGGGTCGGCATGCTAATCTGCTCACCCTCACTTTCCTGGCCCTAGTAGAGTTTAAGGATCCCATAGATAACTCCAAAGTGCCACAGACCATTACCCCTGAAGGAGTCCTCACTGCCTGGAGAGTGATAACTAAGGACAGTAAAGACCCGGGGAATGAGCCCCAACCACTATCTGAAACTTTCGAGGAGAAATTTGCTAAATGGTTGCTGGGGGAAGGGAAAACTGTGGAGGACTTGAAGAAACTATTCTTGCCACCTGGGGGTGTTCCTCCCCCAACACCCTCTCCCGCTCCAGTACCCGTAATGGTGGCTGAACCAATGCAGACTCTATTTCTGCACCTACCATTAGTCACGACTCTTACCGAAGGTTGAGGATCTTTCTAGCACCTCCCACCCCCAAGGGGAGGATGACTGGGAGACCTGGATAGACTATGTTGCCCCCAAGTGCTAGAATGGCAATGCTCGGAAGCTGAGCGAAAAGGGTTAGTGAGAGCCTCCGAGGTCCTGCCCTGGCTACCATCCGTGCTAAATGGGCCAGTAACCCTGAAGTGACTGCACAGGCCTATCTTGAGGCCTTGGAGAATGTGTATGGGAGCCCAGATTCCGATGAGGACCTATGGTGGAGAGTAAGAAATGCACAACAGTACCAAGGGGAGTTGTTGTCTGTGTATGTATCTCGGCTGGAGAAATTGTTGCAAGAATGCCTCAGAAAGGGTAGTTTGTCAGCGATTGAACTGGACCGAACCAGGCTGGACAGGATCCTTAAGTCTGCCCCCTTCTCAGAACTGCTGTTGCTTCAGTTACACCTGGCAAATCGACTGGAATCCCCACCCTCCTATGATGAGTTAATGAGAGAAATTCGAGGAGTTGAGAAAAGGCGACCTCGGGAGGGACCTGCACCAATAGCTGCGGCTCACGACCCGGTGACTGAGGTGACCCATCAAGTGAAGTTCAGGGCAGAGGTTGGCAGTCAATGAGTGCTCTGACAAGGAAAAGATATGCCACAATGGGGTGAACTGTTGAGAGAGATCCGGGAATTCAAAACAGTCCCTTTATGAAGGCCACGCCTGCAAGTACAGGCCCGACCTATATCCGACTGCATCTGCTATGGGGTGGGGTACCCACCCATGTATCTCCTGCTGATAACAGCTCCAAACTCAATTCCTTGACCATGGAAGTGGAGAAACTGACGAGATGTCTCCAAATGCTTATCACGCCTGCAGACAGAGATGGCACCCAGGTTTCCAGTTAGTAATACTCCCCCCGCCCTGGCTCCCAGTGTGGCGCCTCAGCCAGCTCAAACTCCAGAAAGTATGTTTTGCTATAATTGTGGGAAAGATGGGCACATGAAAAGGGAATGGTGGTCCCCAAAAGACACTGACAAAGTTGCATATAGGCTACAAGGAGAGCTTTGGAGAACAAATCAGTGGTTAAGAGGTGCACGAAATGATCCCAGTGAGGGCACCAAAAATGCTAACTCACGTCCTTTTGTGGCAAGGTCAGTTGCCCAGGCCCCCACTACTGCCTCTCCAGACTGGTCCAGAATAGTGGGTCCCTCCATGGAGACCACTGTAAAGGTGAATAGAGTGTCTACAAGAGCTGTATTAGTGGCTCCCAAGTGACAATTATGTTCCAGGATTGGTATCAGAAGCATTTGTCAGACGTACCCTTACAACCATTAGAAGGACTGCATGTATGGGGGTTAAGTGAGAAGGCCTACCCTATTCGGGTATATCCGATTTGGCTGTCTTCCCCACCTCCGTGGCTGGAGTGGCCGAACAAGTAGAGACCCTAGCCTTAGTGTGTCCCCACTGGACTGTATGATGGTGTCCCTTTGTTGATTGGAACAAATGCTCATATGTTCGGAGAGCTGGCACAGTTGTGTTATGAAAAACAGGGGTCAAAGACTAGTAGAGCTTTAAGAGTTCGGCTTTAATTAAGAAGGCCTATGAGACACAGAGATGCTGAAAAATAGAACCAGAGGAACCGGTCGGAATTGTATGGAAGAAGGATCCTGAGTCTCTGATCCTGGCGCCAAATGCCCAGTGTACCTTACAGGGAGAGGTCCGTATCAGAAAGGATGTTAAGAATAAAATATTAATGTTGAATGCACCAGGCCATGGAAAATTGCCAGAGGGACTGCTGGCCAAGCCTAGTATTTTGCCCGCTAGAGCCCATGCTTATGCCAGAAGGGTAATGGTCCAAGTTCATAATGTGTCTGAAAGAGACATTCGAGTAAATAGAGGTTGCATCCTGGCTAATGTGCATTGTGCAGACACTGCAGTTCTACCCAGCAGCAAGAGTTCGAGGAAGAATGACAGAGTAACGCCTCTGACTTGTTTGATTCGGCGGCTCCCGTTGCCAGCTGAATGGAAAGTGAGGATCAGTGAGAAGCTTGCCCAGAGAGACCAGGTGTTTTCTTTAAAGGAATGGGATGTAAGATACATGCAAGGAGCTGAGCACAATATCCGGCTGCATGACGAAAGACCATTTCATGAGAGGTCTCGACGCCTGGCACCTGCTGACATAGATGATGTGAGATGGCATCTGCAAGAGATGTTAGCTGCTGGTGTAATACAAGAATCCAGAAGCTCTTATGCTTCTCCCATTGTGGTAGTGAGGAAAAAGAATGGGACAGTAAGGATGTGCGTGGATTATCGCACGTTAAACCGGCGGACTATCCCTGATCAGTACACAATGCCCTGCATTCAGGATGCTTTGGACTGCCTAAACGGGAGCAAGTGGTTCTCTGTGTTGGATCTCCGCAGTGGGTACTACCAGATCCCGATGGCCCCAGAGGACCATGAGAAGACAGCCTTTATCTGTCCGCTTGGCTTCTATGAATTCATGAGGATGCCTCAAGGGATTTCAGGTGCCCCAGACAATTTTCAACGATTGATGGAGCGTGCAGTGGGGGACATGAACTTACTAGAGTGCCTGGTATACCTAGATGATGTTATTGTGTTTGGCAGCTCACTGGAGGAACATGAGAGCAGATTATTTAAGGTATTGGACCAACTGGAGGACTTTGGCCTTAAACTGTCCATTGATAAGTGTCAATTCTTTCAAACATCAGTAAAGTATGTGGGACACATAGTATCCACTGAGGGAATAGAGACCGACCCAAGTAAAGTTGAGGCCTTGACCACCTGGCCACAGCCCAAAAATCTAAAAGAACTGCAAAGATTCCTGGGATTCTGTGGTTATTATCGGCGTTTCATCAAGGACTATTCAAGAGTGATCCGCCCTTTACTTAACCTTACTCAAGGGTATCCCCCAACCAACAAAAAATACCAAAAGTCAGCATCCCTCAAGACTGAAAGAGTGTATTTTCATCCGAGTGAAGTATTTGGGGCCCGCTGGACTCCTGATTGTGAGACTGCTTTTCATGAGCTCATATATCAACTTACCCATGCTCCAGTGCTGGCCTATGCCAATCCAAGAAAACCTTACGTCCTGCACACTGATGCTAGCTTGCAAGGGTTGGGGGCTGTGTTGTACCAAGAGCACGAGAATGGCCTGAGACCAGTGGCCTTTGCCAGTAGAAGCCTGACCCTTCCGAAAAGAACTATCCTGTACAAGTTAGAGTTCCTAGCTTTGAAGTGGGCTATTGTTGACCAATTCCATGAGTACTTGTATGGAGCTAAAATACTAGTAAAACTGACAATAATCCTTTGACCTATGTGCAGACCTCAGCTAAGTTGGATGCCACTGGCCATAGGTGGCTTTCTGCATTATCTACATATGACTATGCTCTCGAATACCGAGCAGGTCTGAACCACATAGATGCTGATGCTCTCTCCCGGAGGCCTGTTCCCCAGAATGATTGGGTCAGATTGGCAGAACCTGACATTCGGGCACTCTGCCGGAAGTTTGACAGGGAGGAACAAATGTCCACGGATGCAGTGGACTGCATGGTGGATTGCTTGGGACCCTCTGAGAATTGCATACCTGCTGCTTATTGCCACTTTTCTGCAATAGACATTGGTGCACTGCCTCAGCTGGACAATGACAGTATTCGGCGGGCTCAGTCCCGCGATCCCATGATCAAATCAGCTTTAGAAGCCCTCTGTGCAGGAAAAGATGTGTCCAAATTACGCTCCACTGATTTGAGAACTGCACTGTTATACAAAGAAGGTCCTAAGTTGAAACTGATCAATAAACTGCTATACAGAGAAACAGTAGACAGAGGGGGACAAGTAGACAAACAACAACTAGTGCTGCCCACTGCCTTTCGAGACCCAGTACTGAGGTCCTTGCACAACCACATGGGGCACCTTGGTATAGACAGAACACTTGACTTGGTGAGATCCAGATTCTATTGGCCTAAGATGGGGGTTGATGTGGAGCAACGCATTCGAACTTGTAGTCGCTGCTTGCAGAGGAAAGCTTTGCCCCAGAGTACTGCCTCCCTTGTTAACATCACCACCAGTGCACCCATGGAGCTGGTCTGTATTGATTTTCTAAGTTTGGAGTCAGATCAAAGAAATATCAGTAATGTGCTGGTGGTCACTGACCATGTCACGAGATACGCCCAAGCTTTCCCCACCAAAGACCAGAAAGCATCCACTGTGGCCAAAGTACTTGTAGAAAACTTTTTTGTTCACTATGGGGCTCCACAAAGAATCCATTCTGATCAAGGGAGAGACTTTGAGAGTCGTCTGATCAAAGAGATTTTTTATTTATTTATTTAGTTCATCAATCAGATTTACAACCTTTGAGTCACAGACTCATTTACAAAAGCACCTCGTCACAGGAAGGGGAGACAACAAGTAGTGCGGCGAGACAGGGTGGAACAATACAGGTGCGTACATACATTATAAAGAGCATGAGACATCAGTGTTTTACAGAGTAAATTATACATAGCATAAAGAATCGGAAGAATACCATCGTATCACAGAATGGAGAACAAAAAAAAAAAAAAAAATGGAGTGCTTTCTCTGTGGGGAGTGCGAAAGTCCAGAACCACTCCTTACAGCCCCCAGGGGGACCCACAGCCTGAATGTTTCAACTGCACTTTGCTAGATATGCTAGGCACCCTGCACCCAAAGGACAAGCCTAGATGGAGCCAACAAATTAGCACCCTGGTACATGCTTATAACTACACCAAAAGTGATGCCACTGGGTTCTCCCCCTACCGCTTGATGTTTGGAAAGAAGCTCGACTACCGGTAGATGTGTGTTTTGGAGTCTCTCCTGATGGGGTTCAAGCTGACAACTATTTACAGTATGTGCAAAAGTTAAAGGCCCAGCTAACTCATGCGTACCAACTGGCTCAAACCATGGCTGCCAAAAGAAATCTGGCCAACAAAGAAAGGTATGATAAAAAGGTGAAAGCACAGGAACTCCAGGAGGGAGATCGGGTATTGCTAAGAAATCTGGGACTGCATGGCAAACACAAGATTTCTGACAGATGGCACCTTCTCCCTCACATTGTAGTGGGCAAACTAGATGATCTGCCAGTGTACAAAGTAAGGCCTGAGAATAATTCAAAATATGTAAAAACAATGCATAGAAATCATTTACTGCCCATTGGACAAATCTTGATTGAGTCTGAGCCCCCAGAAGATGCCCCCTCTGGACCAGTGACTAGAGCTGCTGCTAAGAAAAAATCAAGAAAGTCTGCACCTACAGAAGCAGAGTTAAAGTGTTCCCCTCCACAAGTCCCAGTTGAGCATGACTGTCAGTCCATATCAGAAGAAAGTGAGAGTGACTTTGAATACTATCCTTCTTATGAACTGAGTCAATTGTTTCAGGGCAATCCCCTAGTCAATACTGGAGATGAAGCTGGGCCTTCTGGACTGTCTAAGCCCCCAGCTTCGTCCCTGGAGCCAATGCTCCCAGAAAGTGAAGTGCAAAGCATCAGATCAGAGGAAATGGAATCATTGTGCATGGTTGAACTGTTTGAGCTTTCAGGGAGGAAAATGATGGATTAGGGCAGACTGGTGATACACAGAACAAGAAGAGTATTTTGAGTGCCCTGATGGTCCACTGCCAGTGTCAAGCTCTCCATGCGAGCCAAATGTTGTGGACTCAGAAACTGTAACTCCTGGAGCTGAAAGTGCCCCAAGTTCTAGCCTCTCTACCCCATGGAGACTCCCTGACAAGTGAGGACAATGCTGAAAATGAGGCTCAGAGTGCAGAGACTGTAACAGTTCCCCTAGAAAGATTGGTCGAGCTGTAAAGCCTGTGGTGCACCTCAGTTATGATTCCCTGGGAGGCCTGTGGACTTGCCTCTCAATGTTGTCCATAAAGGGTGTATGTGTCCCGAGCTCATTGCCCAAACTGGCGTCAGTGCTAACTCCAAGTTACTTGTGTTGCCCTCTAAGTATGGTGCCCTGCCCGTCCAGCCCCAAGGTAACTGATAAGGAATGGCCCCTCTCTTCAGGTTTCATGTACAAGAGGTAATAACTTGAGTTATGGTACAATGTGTGTGTAATACTGTGTAAGAGTGACGTGTGCAATGTTTCAGAAATGTGTTCTTGGTAAAATTATATATTGACTGATGATTACATGTGTGAGCCTAAAGCAAATGTATATGGTTGCAGTTAAAACTTATGGGGGTACTTGCTTGATGCAGACATCAAGCTTTCCGAGGCCAGGAAGGGTGTAACCCCCCTGCAAATGGGGGTTCCCAAAAGACTTTCAGGAGCTTGCTTGAATGCTCCAAGCCTGAATGGTGTTTGGCGTTTAAGCCATTTATCAGTGAGTGTTTTTAGAGCCTCTGGTACTGTCTTTTTAAGAGCTGTCTGCTTGCAGACAAAATTAGTTTGTATCGGGGGACTGTGTGCTTCTCTGCTTGAGTACCACTCGAGCTGCTGCCAATTCACTCCATTTTTGCAGTCACTAGGAGTGCAAAGGAAACCTATCTGAAAGATGTAACTGTTTGCCAGAAATCATTTAGAGTAGTAATGAAAATACAGTTTGTCTAACCTGCTTTCTTTGCAGTCAGAACTGTGTTTGCCTAGTTCCCCATTCTAGTTTTGAACTGCTGAACTGGACCAATCAGTATGGGTTAAGGTAGCTCTAAAATGGTGCCTTGGACGAATCAGAACTTGGACTCGTAATCTGAGCCAGCCACAAGAGGATTGTATGGGCAGTGACTCTGGGAGATGTAGTTTGGACTTCGGCGCCTTTTTGGACCAACAGGGGCAGTCTATTGTGAGTGACAGCCAATCCAGCCAAGAACTGGGAGGAACTCAAAGGAAGTGCCTGGTTTTGTCTGCTGGAGTTTCAGTTGAGCTCTGGCAGTGAAGAGGGAAGGAGCCATGTGCTTTTTCGGTGTGCAGTTTTAGTCGGGAAACGTGTGTAAGGCCCAGAGTTCCGGTCTGCAGCTTGTGTAACTGCTTGTTAGGACTGAATCCATCCTGTGAAGAGAATCAAAGGATATCTGAAGAGTAGAAACCAGGCTCACCCTGTAGAAGACTGGAGAAATTGCTGAATTGCTCGGTCTGTCAGGAACTGAATCTGCTGTGTGTTCTCCCGGGTATTGTGCAGTAATTGCGATCGGGATAGAGAAGCAGCCTGCCTGGTATAGTACTTTCTTTTTACCATATAAATGTGTGAGGAGGCTTGTGTAGCTCAAATGAATCCTGCTGCCATTAAAGGACTTTCGCCTGTTACTGTTTACCATATAAATGTGTGAGGAGGCTTGTGTAGCTCAAGTGTATCCTGCTGCCATTAAAGGACTTTTGCCTGTTGCAGTTTGTCATATAAATGTGTGAGGAGTCTCGTGGAGCTCAAGAGTAGCCCTGCTGACGTTGAAGGACCCTATCTTGTTTGGAGGTCATGAGAACTAATTCAGGGTCGCTCCCTGTTGAATTGCCACATTGAATCCAAATGGAATTATTGTACTGCTGACTGTTTAACTAATTTTTCTTTTCTCTGTGTGAAAGGGCCCCTACCAGCTGCCATGGTTTGGACTAGCCACTAGGGCTTGGGTACCCAGGGACAGTAACTGGTAGGGATAGCCCTGTGCACAGAGCCATAGGTAGATGAGTAAAGTGATAAGCTAATTAACCTGATTTCCCCCTGTCCTTGTTATATCCCCCTAAATAAATCAGAGCTGCTTGTTTCAGCAAAGTTATACTGCTTGAGGTATTTGTCTATGTTAAAGTATTGTACTGTGATTGTTGCACTGTATCTTATTTCACAGGGGGTCCCAGTGCCTGAACCAGTCCTGGGGGTAAGTGTATACTGTGCAGGTAATTCTGATATATTGTGTGGGCCACTAGTGGGAAGAAAGGGGGGTTGCAGTGTCCCAGAGGGCTGTGACCAAGTTAGTTTAACTATTGCAAACCCTGACCTCTGGGTGGAGGCACCCGCCACCGGATCCAGGCCCCTCAACCTGTTAGTGGCAAATCAGGCAGGGGTAGTAGCCCCTGGGATAGCGCCATCTAGGGGTTACACATACATGGTTCCTGAAGACATAGCCATTGCACAGTTTGGGGTATCCCCTAAGGTTGCTGATGTACTGATTGCAGCTAGAAATCCTTCTAACAGACATACTTATTCCTTGAAATGGAAATGTTTCACTTTGCGGGCTGCTTCCAGAAATTTTGACCCTTATACATGTCCTGTAAATGCACATGCTGTCTTTGTCTGACTCTGGCCTATAGTATTCCTCACTTAAGGTGAATCTGGCCACTATATCAGTTTTCCACACCCCTACTGATGGTTGTACAGTTGCCCAATTAGAGTTGTTGCATATGTTTCTGAGAGGCAATAATCCAGTGCTGCCTTGGGACCTGAATTTTGCATTTGAAAAATTGATGTTGGGTCCTTTTGAGTTGGCAACAAGTTATGGCCTGTGTTTCATATAATGGAAAACATTATTTTCAATTGCAATGACCACTGCTCGAAGGATTTCTGAGCTTCAGGCTCTTTTGTGTGAGCCTCCTTATTTGATTTTCCACTAAGACGGTGTCTATCTAAATATGAATCCTAAGTTTCTACCGAAGGTGGTATCTGAGTTTATACTGAATCAAACACTACACCTTCCTGTTTACTGCCCTGAGCATGCCAGTCAGGGTGAGGCATTGTTCCATACTTTGGATGTGCTGTACATAGAATACTAAGATACTATTATTACTCACACCAAGGACTGCAGAAAGTCATTTCATCTTTTTGTTTTATTCACCCATGGGAAAGAGGGTGTCCCTCTGTCTAAACAGTGGCTGTCCAAATGGCTGGCACGATGTAATACGTTCTGTTATATGAGATACAGTAAAGAACTTCCTGGTGTTGTTTGGGGTCTCTCCACAAGGGGCATGGCCACTTCTGTTTCCTGTTTCAAAATGTTCCTACTGCTGACATAAGTGCTGCAGCCACATGGAACCCTGTCCACACCTTCACTAGCCATTACAGTCTGGACATAGTCTCTCGTATAGATTCTGGATTTAGGCTTGCTGTACTGCAAGGCCTTCTGTCCTGATTATATATCAGACTGTACTATCCTCCCAGTTTTAGTTGGAACTGCTTTGGAATTGTTCCAAAGGTGTGGCCTAATGGAGGAGATATCAAAAGCAGGCAGCGAGTACCATATTGCCCCCCCCCCCCACTGGAAGGAGCAGTCACAAGAGAGGATACCAGGGTCAAAAGACCACCAAGAAAGCAGAACTTTACATAGTAACATGGGGGAGAAAACAGGTAGCAGGACAGAATGTAAAAAGGGAACGGAGAGGAGTAAGGGGGGTGGGGCCAGACATGGAGAGCATTATGTACAAAAGCTCATAGCATGGGAAACAAAATCCCAGACCTGGAGGCTTTAATGGTGGAAGCACACCTGGACTTAGTGGCCATTACAGAAACATGGTACACAGAAAACCATGAATGGGATATAGCCATACCAGGATACGCACTTTTCAGGAAAGACAGAGAAAGAAGAAAGGGAGGAGGGGTGGCCATGTATGTGAGGGAGGAAATGAAAGCAACTGAGGTTCGGGGATGCAGGAGGGAGCAGAGGTGCTGTGGGTCACCCTAGAGACTGATAATAAAACCAGCATTAGAACAGGGATGATCTACAGACCTCTGGCACAGGGGTAAGAGGCAGACGAAACACTAGTGGAAGCCATCCACAAAATGGCAACCAAAGTTGAAATACTGCTACTAGGGGACTTCAGAATACCAGATGTAGATTGGAACACCTAGATGGCGAGCACAGCCAAAAGCAGGAACATACTGTCCACACTGCAGGGGCAAGCTTAAGACAGCTTGTGGTTGTACCCACCTGTGAGGGGCCTATACTAGACCTGGTGCTCACCACTGGGGACAGGGTTAAGGAAGTTAAGGTAGGTAGCCATATAGGAACCGGTGATCACAAAACAGTGTGGTTTAATATAACCACAGGGGAGGAGGCAAGCCACACTAAAGGCAAGGTCCTGGACTTCAAGAGGGCCAACTTTGACAAAATGGCAGAATTTCTCAGAGGAGCCCTGGCAAGAGAGGACAAGGGCAGAGGAGTGGAAAAACAATGGTCTGTTCTCAAGGGGGCCATAACAGAAGCAACTAACCTCTGTGTTAAACAGCAAAGCAAGAGCAGGAGAGAGAAATGACCGCTTTGGTTCTCGAATGAAGTGGCCAGGAAAATGAGGGAAAAAGAACGGTATTCAGAAGACACAAAGAAACACAGAGGGAAGAGGATAGGGAGCAGTATCTAGGGAAGCAGAGGGAGACAGGAAAGGTGGTCAGAAGCACAAAGGCACAAACAGAAGAAAATATAGCTCAGGCTGTGAAGAAAGGGGATGAGGCCTTCTTCATATATATCAGCGAGAGAAAGAAGACAAGGTGTGGGATTGTCAGAATAAGGAGGGAGGGAGGGAAGAGAGTGTGGAGAGGAGTACATAGGAAAGGCAGCAATACTGAACAAATAATTTTTATTCAGTTTTCAGGAAGGAAAGGGAAGGCGAAGGCTCACAGCTCAGCCAGTCAAGCAAACAGGGGGTGGGGGGGAGGTTGACACCACTCCATTCATAATAGAGACGGTCCTGGAGGAACTCGGGAATCTGAAAAAAGATAAGGCAATGGGACCAGATGTGATTCACCCCAGAATACTAAAAGAGCTCAGAGAGGTGCTGGCAGCCCCGCTGACCACCCTATTCAACAGGTCAATGGAGACAGTGGAAGTCCCTGAAGACTGGAGGAGGGCAAATGTGGTCCCTCTCCCCAAATATGGGAGCTGAGATGAGGCAGGCAACTACAAGCCAGTTAGCCTGACCTCAGTGGAGGGAAAGCTAATGGAGGCACTGTTAAAGGAGAGGATTGTGTCATTCCTTGAAGCTAGTGGAGCACAGGGTCAAAGGCAGTATGGATTCACAGCGGGAAGGTCATGCCAAACAAATCTAATAGATTTCTTTGACTGGGTGACCAGGGAGGTGGATCAGGGAAGAGCGGTGGATGTGGCCTACTTAGACTTCAGTAAGGCCTTTGATACCGTCCCGCATAGAAGGTTGGCAAACAAGTTAGGCAGCAAGGGGGCAGGCCCCAAGGTGATAAACTGGGTCAGAAATTGGTTGAAGGACAGAACACAGGGGGTGCTGGTAAATGGTGTTCACTCTGAGGAGAGGGATGTGACCAGCGGGGTGCCACAGGGATCAGTCTTGGGTCCAGCCCTCTTCAATGTCTTTCTAAGTGACATTGCAGAGGGGGCTGGAGGGGAAAGTATGTCTTTTTGTAGATGCCACCAAGATCTGCAACAGGGTTGAGACTCAAGGGGGGATAAAAAAATGAGAAAGGACCTAAGCAGGTTGGAGGAGTGGTCAGAAGTGTGGCAGCTTCGATTCAATGCCATGACGTGCAAACTCATGCACACGGGGAGCAGAAATACAGGCGAGGTATACAGAATGGGGGGAGAGGTACTAGTAGCCACCAGGTAGAAATGGGACCTGGGGATACTCATATTGGATGGCCTAAAGGTGACCAAACAATGCAAGAAGGCTGTGAGGAAAGCCGGTAGGATGCTGGGGTGCAATGGAAAGGGTATCACCAGCAGAAAAAAGGAGGTGGTTATGTCACTGTACAGATCGCTGGCGAGACCTCAGCTGGAGTACTGTGTCCAGTTTTGGAGACATCTCCAAAAGGACATAGACAGACCAGAGGCAATCCAAAGGAGGGCTACAATGATGGTGCAGGGCCTGCATGAAAAACCTTATGAGGAGAGGGCTCAGGGAACTCAACGTGTATTCCCTGGAAGAGAGGAGAGAGAGGGGGGACATGATAGAAACATTTGAGTACCTCAGGGGTATAAGCAAGGTACAAGACGACAGCATCTTTCAACAAAGAAGATGTGCAAGAACAACAAGGGGGCCATGAAATGAAGTTTGGAGGGGGGGTCCAGGGCAACATGAGGAAGTACTTTTTTGCTGAAAGGGTGGTGGATGTTTGGAATGGCCTCCCAAGGAGGTGGTGGTGGCAAAAACAGTTGAGGAATTCAAGAATACATGGGATAGACATAAGGGTACCCTAGTGACAGGAAAAAAAGGGTGATCTGCAGATCAGTTAGGATCTGTGGTTCGAAATAGGTAAGAAAATGGTCAGACTGGGTGGGCCACGTGGTCCTTATCTGCCATCATCTTCTATGTTTCTATGTTTCTAATCTATATCCTCAAAGAAGACAGAACATTTACATAAAAACTTTACGTAACAGTAGATCTTCGAAAGAATCTCTTCTTTTTAGGCCATGCCATCCAGCCCTTCTTCCCACTTCTGATTCAGTGAAGGTTATAATAGAAACTGTGCCTAAAACCTACTCCATGCATCCTGTATCCAGCCCCATGCCTCTCCTGGTATGCCTCGTGCTGGTCTTACCTCCTGGTTCCCCACAGTTGGAGGTCCTCCAAGGCTAATCTCCTTCAGGGAACTTAGGAGTGATGGGGCCACTCCCATATAGATGTGTCACGTCATTGTGGGCGTCCCCTGTCTAGCAAAAGTTTCTGTGTGGTCCGAGCACTAATGGTTATAGTTCCAAAGGTGTGGCCTAATGGAGGAGAGTCTCTCAAAGATCTACTGTTATGGTAAGTTCTTATATAAATTATTCTTCTTCCACCCACCTCCCCCTTTCCCAAGAGCCCCCAGAAAGTGCTAGAGATCATGTATTAAATTGTCCTCTCTTGACACCTTGCCAGGAGCCAACAGCATCTTTTCAAACCCACCCTCTGCCTTAGCCCAACTCTCCATTCTTTAAATTTTGTATTTTAATTCAGCACCCCCCCCTTGACCCCTTACCATGATTGGGGGGTATTAATAACACCAATATAGAGGCTAGTCAGACAGATCAACCATTCTACCTTGTCCCTCTCCCCCAAGATCCTGCAGTAGTGTTTTTTGTTGTAGTGTCCCTCCCAGCAGTAAATCAGTTGGCATAGCGATGCTATGCTGCAGCCAATCCTGCATAGCATATCTATGACGCCTGCCCCACCCCCCCCCATGATTCCATGCCTCTTGCTGATGCTTACTCCTCTCCTCTGTCCAGATCTGGGTTCAGTTTAGCTTTACAAAGAAACAAGTGGTATTGTTTTTTTAATGGCCAGTATGTGGGATTTCATCACTGGGAGGGACACTACAACAAAAAGCGCTACTGCAGCATGTTTGGGTGAGAAGGACACAGCAGAAGGGGATTCCGACTGACCAGCCTGGATACAGGTGCTACTAACACCCACTATCTCAAGGTAAGGAGTCAAGGGGGAGCAGAATAAAAACCAAAAATGTAACATTTGAAGAATGGAAAGTTAGGGTAAGGTGGGGTGAGTTTGAAAAGACACTGTCAGCTCAAGGCATGATGCCAGGAGCCGACAATTAAAATATTTAACTCTGGCTCCTTCTTTGGAGCATCAGGAAAGGGGGAGGTAGGTCAAAAATGATTGGAAAGGGTTGGGACAGTGGCCAGAAGACTAATCCTGGCCATCAGGTGAGGGGATGGGTAATTTTAGTTTTTTTTCCATCCTCCAACACAAATAGCCAAATAACAGATACTGGACACTTGATTATTTGGAAACCTGAATATAATATTCAGCCCAAATATTCAAAATAAGGTATTCACACACTCCTAGTTTGTATTGTTGTCCAGGTGTGAAAAATCAGTTTGTGAGTTGGTGGTCATTTTAGTCACTAGCATTCAAAATCTGGTAACCAAATCAATATTTGTTTTTGTGGCCATCATTTTTAAGGGCTCAAAAGTCAATTTTTTGGGCAGGTAGCCAGCTGGCCAGTAGCTTTCAAAATCTGGTAGCCAGACCAATTTTTTAATGGTAGTTGGCCACTTGACTATCTGATTTGTTACACCTTGATTGCTGTGCTACTGATTTATTCATTTTAGGATGTTTTAAATGATTAATTGTATTTGAATTGCTGTGTATGTAAAGCACTTCAAGCCTTTTGGAGGAAGCATTATATCAAATAAAGTTTGCTTGCCTGCAGATCTCAAGCATGCAGTGATGAGGAGCGGTGGGAATTGAACTAGGGTGGGCTGTTAATGAAAAGCAAAAAAAGCAAAGAGCTGGCAATAGAGCCCTGGGTGTTAGCTATAGCAGAGATAGAGTGGTCATCCTTAACTAGTTGCCTCCTGTTTGACAAGTGATTGTTAAGCCAGGGCAAAGCAGTGTGGGATACACTCAAATGTGTAAGGTTATCACTAAAGAAATTGCTGTTAACCTGATCATAGGTTTTAGTAAGATCTATGAATACTGTCCCTGTGAGCTGTCACTTGTATGAGCCACTCTGATGTCATTTGTTAAATTGTTTAGTGGTTAGGATGAGAACCCTTGGAAGACACCTTCCTTCCTTCTGTATGACCTACATGCTGGAGAACCGCTCACGCAGAGATCCGTTTAAACTTATGTGACTAAAATAGGTATTAGAGGAAGGGCAAAATGGCTGCCGGCCAGCTGAACTGGTTGTCAGTGTTACGTGACCTCTTAAGTCACAAACATAGCTACCATTGAAATTGCTTCTATGTAAGGGAAGGGTGGGCCACAGACACCAACTCGACCATCCATGATCCAAGGACAAGAAAATGGGGGTTCTAAGCCCTTCCACCTGTAAAGGTGCTCACTCCTCCTCATAACAGAGTACTTGACTGCAAAAAACAAAGAAGTGGAGCACATATCGTACTAGTCAAAGTTCACTTTTTTTTTGTTGAGCCATGAAGTGTTGCAATGAATGCAATGCGAACACCGTAGACACTCTACGTATCGCCTTGCTTACAGATCTTCATTAGAGGGTGCATGTTTCTGTAAAAAGGCAGTTAAATACAGGAAGTCATAAATACTCATAAGCAAATGCTTCACACTCATTCACTCACTCACTGCCGTCAAACAGTGATACAGGTAAATGTAAAAGCAAAAGTGCTAGTAATTCATGCACAGTGCATATAAGAAGACGCCATACAGAAACGAGCATTACGAAAGTTAAAACACGTGTAGTTCTGATCAAATTAGTGAATCTACTGGAAGCAAAATAACCATTCCTATAATGCTTATATATGTTCGTTTTATATTTATATTTCGGCCTTTAAGGAGGTTAGTTTCTCCTTACAAGGAAGAACATTTATTCTTTGTGAAACCAGTACTACATCTTATTAAATGAAACTGGCACCAAAACCATGGGAGTCAATCGCCCTGTTTACATGCAGGGATCTCTGGACCTCAAAGATGCCCATTTCAATATTTCAGTCAGGCCCTGCTACAGAAAATATCTAAGGTTCAGGGTAGGGAACAGTCAGTCACTACCAGTTTACAGCCTCCCTTTCAGACTATCTTCAGATCCCAGAGTGTTGATAAAGTGCTTGGCTGTGGTGACAGCACATCTGAGAAGGCAGGGTTTGGGGGGCCTTCCCTTATCTGGGCAACTGGCTAGTCACAGAGAAGTCACACCAGGAGGCCAAGGCCTATCTCCTTCTCACTCAGCACACCCTGGAGGGGCTGGGTTTCTTAATAAACACTCAAAAGCCCCAGACAGAGCCAGTGCAAGTACTAGACTTTATATGTGCAGAATTGGATGCCCTTCAAGAGAGGGCCTTTCTCCCTCAGGAGACAGTACAAAACATGGCAGAGCTAGTGAAGTCTTTCAGATGAGGCCAACCCAGACCTGCAAGAGACTTCCTCCAGCTATTAGGCCAATGGCTTCATTCACAGCAGCGGTGACCATTGCCAGGTTCCAAATGAGAGACATTCAATACCACCTAAAGGGCCCATTGGTCTCAAAGTCGATACCCTCTATCAAGGCTGGTGCCTGTGTCAAAATCCCTCTAAGGGGCACTGGACTGGTGGAAGGAAGAAGGCGGCATCAAGGAAGGGTGTGCTCTTCATCCAGCAATTACCCACAGTGGTGCTAACTACAGATGCCTTCCTCCTGGGCTGGGGTGCCCATCTGGACAACTTAACGGTAAGCAGGGTGCGAACCTGACAGGAGTCCCAAGAGCATTTAAACCTTCTGGAGCTCAGAGCAGTGTATCTGGCTCTAGAGGCTTTCATCTTCCACGTCAGAGATCAGTCAATCCAGGTCAGGGTAGGCAACACAACTACCAAGTATTACATCAACAAGCAGGGAGGAACTAGATCTTCAAAGCTGTGCACAGAACCTCCCTCCAATCAGGGTGTGCCACTGGACTGGGGGATGGCACATGTGGTGCTCCTCCATAAGAGCAGACCTAGGGATAAGCCAGGAAATTACAGACCAGTCAGCCTTATGTCCATAGTGGGGAAACTGCTGGTGACCATCTCAAAGGAAAGGCTGGTGGATTTTCTGTAAGAAAATGACCTTCAGGATGCCTGGCAACACAGATTCACTGGGTGACAAGATCTCTAGATGGTGGTTGGCCTGTTGATGTCCTGTATCTGGACTTCAGCAAGGCATTTGACTTGGTGCCACGTGGGAGACTGTTGGGCAAACTGAGGAACTTTGGAATCTAGCCTATTCCCAAGGAGTGCAGCTGTTAGCAGTTCACCTGATAGGGAAAGACAATGTCTTGGCACAGTCCCTGAGCAGAATCAGCCAGGGACATCACAAATGGACTCTGAGCAAGCGGGTGTTGGCCACAGTGTTCAGAAGGTGGGGCACACCAGAGACAGATCTGTTTGCATCATGGGGAAACCACCAGCTTCCCATATTTTGTTACAGGCCCTCATCAGTGGGATTGGTCCTGTTGGATGCCTCGACTCTGGACTGGACAGGGAGGTTCCTCTATGCCTTCTCTCCCTTCCCACTGCTGCTGAGAGTGTTTCTGAAACTGAGGGGGCAGCCTGCAACCATGATTCTAATAGCTCCAGACTGGGTGTGGCAGGCTTGGTATTCCCTGCTCCTGTCCCTCTCCATCAAGCATTCAATCAGCCTTCCCCTGAGATACAATCTGCTGACTGTTTCAGGGCAGGATAGCTTCCCAGATCTCAGCATGCTACATCTCATGGCAAGGTTCTTAATGAGCTTGAGTTCTTGGGCTTTAACTTTTCTGAAAAGGTTATGGGAGTGCTTAAAGTTTCCAGAAAGCCATCAACAAGGAAAACCTACGCTTCTAAGTGGAAAAGGTTTTCTCTGTGGTGCTCACCTAGCCAGCACAGTCCATTGCTCAGAGATGTAGCTGTGATACACCTTCTATAACAGAGATACTATACTGCTAAACTGTTTCTGTCTGAACTCTGTTTGCACAATTGGAGTTGTAGATTGAGTTGACTACCTATATAGTCTGTCTGTTGTTGCCTACTATCAACCGAAAGACTGCTACTGAGTCTGTAAGGATTCCCTACCTGCTGTAAAAGTTTCCTACCTGCTTTTTGGGACTCTAGGGTTTCTCACCTTTCCTACCTTCCATAAGGCTACCTACCTGCTTCTCAGGAGTAGCAAACTGCTTACAATCTTATTTGCAATATAACCTCTGCCCCATACAGGCTGCTGTGTTAACTGTTTCTGCTAAATTTTAGGGCAACCCCGTAACTACCAATCTAGGCATACTCATAGTTCACAGTTCAATTCAGTATCAAACAAAATCATTTGGCAGCTTACCAGGTTTGTTGAGTAACTGTGTTATAAATTCTGTTATACTGATTCTGCTAATAGCCAAGTATTATGTTTACATCGTTGTTTGTTACTCCTACTTCTAGGACTTGGCAAGTCACTTCTACCATGAGTTAGATTAACAGAGCCAGTACCCTAGCAACACTCTTTTTAGGTGGAACCCTAATTCCATAGTTCAATAAAAGGATGGGGCACGGCAAGGAGACAGTTAATTGTGGCATTTGCAGGGCACTCTTCTCCAAGGGCATTTTCTGGAGGAGGAAGCACTGCCCCATCTGCAAAACCTTTGTGGTGCTCCAAGCTCAGCTGGCAGTGACAAGAGATGACATATCTCTGCTACATCACCAGCTCAGCTGGAACCAGTACAAGGCACCCACATTCCCCCAGTGCCCACTGGTCCCATGGGGTTAAATATGGTGGTGAGGGGGAAGGGAGCCAGGGTTAGCCACTGGGAAGTCATGCAGCAGCACCCCGTCCAGAGGGTAAATTGCTTTACACCGCTGGTGGAGCCTCAGGCACCTGACTCCACTGGGGAGGACTCTGATGCAGTTGATGGAAAGGGACTGGACAACTTGATGGCACCTGGGTGGAAGCAGGAAGAAATCAATTAAAAGAGTCTTGGTGGTGGGTGATTCAATGAGCAGGGGAGTAGAGAGGGTGGTGGAAGGAGGGTTGGACAGGAGGAGGAGAATGGTCAGATGCCTCCCTGGGGCAACAGTCATAATTTTATTTTTAATAAATATTTTATTGAAAAATTATCATAAATACAAAATAAAGAATAGACAAAAAAAAAAGAACATATAATCATAATCCCCATCACAGACCCCCTCCAATCTCCCCCCTCGATTGGGAAGGACATAATTTAATATTTCATTAATGGCAGGAACAAGTTCATTAATTCTTTCCATGACATTCCTGTTAAATTACCCTGATTTTCACAGTTATGTCACAATTTTTCAAATATCAGCATTTCCTTAAGTGTATACCACCATTTTTTGCATAAACATGATCGCAATGGTCTGGTTGTTCCAGTATTCTAAAATAAGTATCTTAGTAGCCATAGTGCCCAAGAGCAAAGCTTTAGCTTGGTACTTGATTAAAGCTAAAGTCTCTATTTCATTAAATAAAAGAATAGGGGGGAGGGGCATGGGATAGTAACACCTAAAAAAGAAGATATTAATTTGGCAGTTAATTCCCACCATTTCAATATTTGTGGGACATTCCAAAAAAACAATAATATAGGTTAGCAGTCATCCCACACTGGTACCAACATTGTGGATTATATTGAGGGTTAATTTCACTTAAGAGGGTTAGTGTTATATAGGCTTAGTTTATCATTTTCATTTGAATGAATTTATTCTTACCCAAAATTATATTTTTATTAGTTTGAGTCAGAACTTTATACCATTGATGCTCAGTCATTTTAATGCCCATCTCCTGTTCCAATTTTGTTTTATTGATGGGGGTACAAACATCCAAATGAGAACCCATTAATCTTGTAAACATTATTGATAAAATATTTTTGAGAGAAATACCAATTTTTTTTACCCTCAGAATATCACTCAAGAGATAAGTGCCTCTAGCATTCTTAAGTTGAGATAAAGTATTCCATTTCTTAAATAATGCCTTACAGTGTATACAATGTATCTTTGACCCGTTTCCCAATTTCTTTTTGAGGTCATTATAAGATATAAATGTCCCCTCATCCAGTAGGTCAGTCCATTTATTTATACCTCTGTTTGCCAAATAGTTCAGAAGTGTATCTGAGCTTTTGATGTCACCACCCTATTTTAATAACAACTTCCCATGCAACCAAGGAATATTATTAGCTCCTAATTTAGCTTTAGCTTGACAAAAATGTTTGGCATAGGAGGCAAATAATGGTTTAGATTCCAATCTTCTGTAGTTGGACATGAATAAAATTCCATGTAAATCAAAATTTTTACTATTTTTATTCAAACTTTTTTTTCCTACAATGATATGGTCAGGGTTAGGAAAAAAAGACCACTCCCATAGACCAGATACTACCTGACTTAGAAAATAATTATAAGGGTCTGGGCAACCAAATTCACCACTCTCCTAGGAGTAATCACTTGCGACCAAGCTATACAGAGTTTGCCTCCTTGCCACAAAAATCTTTTAAATGATTGTTTTATGTCTGAGAACCACTTCGAGGTTGGACCTCCAAAAACTGATTGTATTATGAAAATTAAATGAGGGAGAACCATTATTTGTATTACCTCCACTCTTTCTTATAGGAACAAAGACATATTTTGCCAATTCTTCAATTTATGAATGATTTTATTTTTGTGCAGTAGCATAATTTAATCTCATATTAGCATCCATGTTATTAGTTAAACTCACACCGAGGTATTTAATGTGGTCTGCTTTTGTAAAATTATTAGTTTGTAGATAGATCCTGTCCTTCTCTCTCTCTCTGGGAAACTGAAAAACTGATTTACTTTAATATAACTTGTATCCAGCAAATTAAGAGAATTTGTGAATATTTTCCAAAATAGCAGGAATTAAAGATTTCAAATCTCAAAACAATATCAAGGTGTCTTCTGCAAAAACGCTTCACTTAATTTCATCCTTTCCCTTTTTAATTCCCTTGATTCTTGGATCAGATCTCAATATTGAGAGAAGTGACTCTAAACACACACACAAAAGAATAAAATAGGGGAGAGGGGGCAGCCCTGTTGAACTCCATTTATCATATTTCATTTAGAGGTCAAAATCCCATTAACAGAAAATTTAGCCTCCTTTTTTATATAATAAAGTACTAAGTCTCATAAGAGTATCTGGGATTCCCCACACTCTTAATATAAGATCAGATCTATTAATTAAATCAAAAGCTGTAGTTGCACCCAAGACTAAAACAAAATGTGTTTTCTCAAGCTCCTGTACATAAGTAACTAGACTGAGACCTCCTTAAGGCTCAATCAGTTGGAGAAATAGATGCATATCCCTGTCATTAAACATGGTATTAGACTGATATATTGTTTTAAAATAATGCATTATAATGTTCCCAATATCCTTGGCTCCTGAAAGCAAGTGAGCCTCACTGTTTTTTAGTGTGGTGATCATGTTTTGTTATTTTTGCTTCTTCAATAGGTTTGCTAGTAATTTATTTGATTTATCTCCTTGTAAATAATGGGCACATCTAACACTTTTAATATTCCTTTCTGTTTCTTTATTCATTTCTTGCTTGAAGGTATAATCCATGCATCATCCATTCTTGATAATATGATTAATATTACTTGGTCTCATTTTTTTCAGTTTGAGAATGATTCTTTCTCTTTCCCTTCCCTCTCTTTATGCATCCAGACGTTGTGTATTATTGTCCCTCTTAGGGCAGCTCTCAAGGGATCCCATAAATTTGAAATTGGAGTTTGTCCTGCATAATTATAATACAATAATTCTGATATTACTTGTTTTATTTTTTCCCAAAAATCTTCCTTTGTCAATAAGGCATTATCAAAGGAGCACTGTTTGTTATAAGTTTTAACTTTATTCCTCCATTGTAGTAAAAGTTCCACTACCGCATGATTGGATACTACAATTGATCAAATGGAGGAGCTGTTATAATAAGGTGACAGAGTTTGGGATATAAAGATGCAATCTACCCTTGTAAACTTGTTTTTCTTATCAAAATGTGTAAATTATTTCCCTGCAGGGTTGTTAGATTGTCAGGGATCAAACAAATCATGAGAATCCAGAAAATGTTTTAAAATTCTGGATATGTTCTTGTTGTCAGAGGATATGGGTGTTGTTTTATCTAAAATAGGGTTAAGCAAAACATTAAAATCACCCATTAAGACTGTATTTTCAGCTTTACATTCAATTAAGCTTTTGTAATTTGTGCCAAAAAATCTGCATACTTTTCAAATGGTGCCTCCATTGTCCCTATAGTGATTGGAGCTTCTTGAAGTAGGCCATTAATTAGGATAATGTTACCCTCCTGGTCAGATCATTTTCATTTAAATTGAAAGCCCAAGTTTTTCCTAATTAGTATGGTATCCTCGGCTTTTTTCTTGAAGCCTGGTGAGGAATATGAAAACTGAACCAATTCCTAATCTGTTTCTTGGATTCTGTCTCATTTAAATGTGTTTCCTGTAAACCAATTATGTCTGTTTTAATCTTGTTCATACAAGTCAAAATTCTAGAACTTTTTATAGGGCTGTTAATTCTGTTGACATTGAGTGTAGCAAATTTAAAATATCCTCTGCATAGCCATCATGTAGGATTACATTAACCCTAAAAATCCTATGATAGTACATAAAGTGGTTAGCCTTTCTATTTCAGACTATTCCCAGAATTTAAATCCCTTTCCATAGTCCCATCATCACTTATACTCCTATAATTCAGCTGTAAAAAGGAAATAGAAACATAGATTATAAATTGCAGCTCACAAAAGATGCTGCTGTTTATACATTGTTTTGTTCTCTTAACTACCCTCCTTCAATGAGAAAAAAAAAACAGAGACCATAAACCCTCAATTTAGTAATACTCCATAATCTTCATAATCTTATTGGGTCTAGGTCAAAACAGCAGGATAAAAATAACACGGTCAAAATCCACGCAGAGAAAATAGCGGGAGACAAAACAGCGCTGAGGGAAAACAGCAATGGTACAAACAGTTCAGAACTCAGGGAGGGTGAATGTCGGGAGGTGGGCACATTGTGTAATAAAACTCCACAGGGCACGGAGCTAGGAGGGAGTAGAGTTCTGTTGGAACATTTTAGGTGGGAGGCTATGCACGCCGCACCCCCACACACCTCTACACATATATATATATATATCCTCAAAATCAGAACAAATCACCACACAAGGACAATTTTATTGCAGAGGCAGGTGTAGTGAAACAACAAAAAAAGTAAAAACGCAAGCACAGTGAAAAATATTGAATTCGAACAGCACTCAGACGCACCACAGCCCTTCACAGTTTGCTACCCTAACTGCTATGCTATAATGCCGGCACACTGACTTGACACACACTGACACACTTATAATACTCAGCCCAACTGAAAACAGCTACTGGTATAGTGCTACAATGTCCACACTATAATTTACCTGTAGCTGTTTTCAACTACTCTATTTTCTATGTGCAGTTTTTACTGCACTCTTATTCCCACGCTCTCTTTATCTGCTATGATCTTATTGCAGATAAAAAAAAAACAGACACCATAAACCCTCAATTCAGTAATACTCTGCAATCATCATAAATACTCTGTTATCATCGTAATCTTATTACAAATTCAATTAAATTACATGAATAAATCAAGGACTTTTTTTTACTCTTCCAGCCCACCATCTCCAGCTCTTCAAGAGCACCTGGGAGTCATCCCTCTGCTGACCACCCTACCAGGATCTGCTCTTGAACCCCATGGAGCCAAGGTTTGCCCCTTGGGGGGAATGAGGTGGGGCCTGAACACTTCAAGTATCAGTGGTCACGACAGTTTGGTGGGTGGTGGCAGATCGAGGGCACTCTTCTAGTGCTCCATCTTCCCAGAGATGGAAGGCTTTTTCCTCCATTTACTCCCAATGTGTGGTGTGTGCCCTGACAGCATGACACTGTGTGTTGACGTTTACTACACATTGCGACCGGCCTCTCCTGCAGCTGCAGGACCTATCGTACCCCAAGTCTCCACTCAGGGTCAGGCAAGCTACGGGCTTTGCACAATACTACAACTGAGTAATGGTACTCAAAATCTTCAGTGTTGCTCCCTTGAAAGTGTCTTGTTAAATTCAAAGAAAAATCAGTGCAGGGAGCTCAAACATATATTTCAACAGAAATTCACTTGACAATGTGTAAAATTCTCTTTTCTTTTATTATATTCACTCTCACCTATGTTTCACTCCTCAGATCTTGTTCACAGGAATTTTTATTTGTTTTAACGCAAAAATGATTTTGTTTTAGTGTCTTCATTTTATCTTTCATTTTTGAACACTTTCAAAATGTCATTTTATAGAGACTCAACATTGTGTTACCATGTAAGCTTCTGTTGCTCCTTATTTAAAACATACTCTAATGTCACCAGTAGCCATAAGCTCTCTGTAAAAACATAAACAAACAATAACTTTTGTAACAATGCAGGGTAAATGCTAGCTATGGATTTGTGCAGTTAAATGTAACTTCTGTTTAAAACTTTATTCCCCATAACCGCACACATACTTCATGAGCCACAAGTTTTCAATGTGATGCTTAGCTTTGAAACCTATTGAGGCCCAAACGCATCTGTCTTATGTTCTCAGTGAATATTTCTGCCTTTACGATATATACAAAGACTTTCTAAGTATTTTCCTTTGTCATAAATACTTCTTTCTTACTAATTTGTAGAATATTTTACCTTCATTGAAAAGCGCACTTGCGCTGTTGCTCCAATCTGCTCATGCAGGTTTACTCTGGTGTTTAGATCAGTAATGCTGTAGTGCTCAATGAGGTGTGGCATCCTCTTGAGCCTGCTTGGAATTACCGCTGAAGTGACGTGTCACTTCTTGTACCTCTCACAAAGCGAGAGTGTTGCTAAGCATGTACATTCTCCCTCAAAGGTGGAGGCACAGTTTTTCCACGCAGGCTGTCCTGCATATAATACCATGGCCTGCGTGATGCTGCAAATTAGTTTTTAAAAAATGAAGACTATGCATCAGCCCAATACAAAGCAGCAGATGATTCTTATCCACCAAAATACGTATTCTCTACTTGATTTTAAGCTATTTATTTATACTCAATTCTAATACTGTCTCATCTCACAAACAAAACAATTTCATTTTGACAGAATAAGCGGGGTGCAATTTTGAACAGTGGCCAAGAGAATGTAAAACACTTCCGGCACAAAACAATTTATTTTTGACAGGATAAGCTGCCACAATTTTGAACAGTGGCTAACAGAATGTAAAAATGCTTCTTGCATAATGGTACCCTTATTATTTAAACAATTTTACATCTACATTATGACATTCCAATCCTCCCTAAGTAACTGCAGCCAACCATTAAATCTTACATACAGACTTGCCAGTTACTGTCAATATTTTTTATTTATTTTTTTACCAGGAGAGACACACTAAGCTGAAGCTTGTTTACAGGTGTGACCTGGAAGCACAAGGAAGTAAGTGACTTGCTCAGGATCACACAGTATGCAAGTGGGAGCTACTGGATTCAAACCCAGGACTCCAGGTTTGCAGCTGAGTCTTAAACCACTGCGCTATACTGCCTTCTCAATATTCATCCCAATAGTTGGATTTAATGTTTTAAGATGGAAAATCCATTTCATCTCAGTTTGTTCTAACAGTTATTTATAATTGCCACCCCTAAGAGGTGGTTGTACCACCTCTAACCCCCAAAACCTTAGGAAGCTCGGGTATGTCCTTCTTTATTAAAATGTTGTGCAACAGGTGACTGCTCGTCCCTGTTTCTAATGTCCCCTTTATGTTCTAAAATCCTCTTTTTGAGTGCTCTTTTGGTTTGACCAACATATAGTCGGTCACATGGACACTGTATGACATACACAACACCTTCTGGGTTGCAGTCTATGTGTTCCCTAATTTTAAACTCTGCATTGATATGTGGGTGTTTAACTACACTATTTTTACTTGTATTGTTACAGACTGTACCTCTCCCACATTTTGTCATTCCTGGCTGTAAAGGACCCAGCAGTAACTGAAGTCCTATTATGTCTGTTTTTTTGAACTGTGAATGTACTAATTCATGCAGTGTCAGTAGTTCAGCAGGTAGCCCACTCGCCTCTGAGGCCGGGAGATCAGAAGGCTGTGGGTTCTATCCCCACACCAGGCACTTGGGTTAATAGCCCAATACTGACACTGTAGTGCTGCATGAGGGGGGTGCTGCACTCCTGAGGTGCTGTCTTTTGGATGAGATGTTAAACCAAGGTTTCATCTGCCTGTTCTGGTGGTAGTTAAGGTGGATGTTAAAGATTCCATGGCACTTCTCGAAAAGAGTAGGGGAATTTCCCCAGTACCCTGGCCAAATTTCCCCCATTGTCTAAAAATGCCACCAACGCCTTAATCTGGTTCAAGGTCAGTTGGCATTCATCTGTATCCCTCTCCCTGGGTCATGCCTGAAAATAGGCAGAATTTGTCTAGTGCACTTACCTGGTCAACAAAAAATAAATAAATAAATCTTTAAGGTTATTAACCTTTTTGCCACTACTATTGGTGTTTGCTGTAATGCCCTGTTATGTGGGTTGTCTTGTGCTACCATGTGCCAAAGTTTGTTCACAATCCTTCATATATCTGGCATCCTATGGTTATATTTCAGGGCTAGGACTGTCCTGTTGGCCTCCTCCCTCATTTCTTTACTCTGCAGAAGTTCTTCTCTAGTTTTATTCTCTATCTTAAAACCTGCCTGTTTTAAAATTGCAGGTTTATAGCCACTGTCCCTGAACCTATTAATCATCTCCTGCCTGTTTTTTGGGTAATCCTCCGTTTTTTGACAATTCCTTTTAACTCTCACCATTTGTGAGTACAGTATGCTGTTCTTCAATTGTGGTCAATAGTAGCTTGTACTATGTAAGAAGATGTTTCTAGCCATACATTTTCTATAGATTGATGTACTAAAATGCCCTATTTAATTTTTTACTAGTAAGTCCAAAAAGGGGATGCTGTCATAACTGCTATTCATTGTGAATTTTAGATTACTGTCCCAAATATTCTGTGTTTGGTTAAATTCTTGTAATTCCTGTTCTGTTCCCCCCCCATATACATAGTACATCGTCTATAAATCTTTTCCATAGTATTATCCTGTCCATAAATTTATTGATTTGTAAATTGAATACCCTCTCAGTTTCAAAATTTATCATGTAATCATTTGCATATGCGGGAGCCATGGTGCTGTCCATGGCTGTACCTCTATCTTGCTGGTAAAACACCCATCAAATTCAAAGTAATTATTCTGTAGACTAAACAGTTCTAATTCCTGTAACATTTCTGTTTTTGGTTCTTCATTTACTTGCTGTTTGTCCAATGTTTTACCCATATTTAAAACTCCTTCTCTGTGTGGAATTGATGTGTATTAGTCCATTACATCCCATGTAACCAAAATTGTGTCTGATAAATCTCTACTTTCTGATATTCTTTCCAAATGTCTCATAACATCAATTGAATCCTGTATATATGTATTGCTTTGTTCTATTAATGGTTGCAAATAATAGTTGATGCACTTAGAAATGAGGTCAAACAAAGAATATATTTCCGACACTATTGGTCTGCCTGGAGGGTTTGATGCATTCTTATGGATTTTCGGAATGCTATAAAAAGTAGGAATCCTTGGATATTCTTTAATTAATATTCTAATTTCCCACTCTTGCAACCAATTTAAGTCCACAAATTCAGCTAACATCTCCCTCAATTTTCCTTGTAAAAATGCTGTGGGGTCCTCTGGCAATAAAGAATAATTTTGTATATGTTCTAATAACCTCATACACATTGATCTATCCTGTTCTCTGTCTTGAATAACTATTCCTCCTCCTGTATCTGCCGGTTTAATAATGATTACATTGTCATTACTTAAATCCTTTATAGCCTGTCTCTGTGCCCCTGTCATATTTTTATGTTTACATAGAAACATAGAAACATAGAATTTGACGGCAGATAAGGACCGCAAGGCCCATCCAGTCTGCCCATTTCTTTTTCTACCTTATAAATGTGCCATCGGCCTTTGCTCTGTCAGTGACCTATCTATTCATAGTCATTTGTATTGCTCCCTTATGCCTATCCCATGCCTGTTTGAAGCCCTGCACTGTATTCATAGCCACCACTTCTTGTGGTAAGCTATTCCATGCATCTACCACCCTTTCTGTGAAAAAGAATTTCCTCATACTCCCCCTTAATCGGCCTCCCTCTAATCTCATGCTGTGTCCTCTTGTCCTGCTATTTTTCTTATATTTAAACATGTTAGACTCTTTCACCTTGTTTATGCCCTTAAGGTGTTTAAATGTCTCGATCATATCACCTCTCTCCCTCCTTTGCTCAAGGGTATACATATTGAGCTCCGTTAATCTGTCCTCATATGTCTTCTGATGCAGTCCCTGCACCATTTTGGTTGCCCTTCTCTGGACTGCCTCAATTTGGTTAATGTCCTTGTGAAGGTGTGGCCTCCAATACTGCACGCAGTACTCCAGATGGGGCCTAACCAATGTCTTGTACAGAGGGATATGCCACCTCCCTCTTACGACTTCAGATACCCCTACTAATACACCCTAACACCCCCTAGCCTTACCTACTGCTTTAGAGGTCTGCTTGGATGATTTTAGGTCATCAGTGATGATGATGCCCAAGTCTCTTTCTTCCTTTGTGTCTGCTAGCAACTCCTCCCAGCCTATAAGTGGCTTCAGGGTTTCTCTTCCCTATGTGCATGATTTTGCACTTTGCATTAAATCCCAGTTGCCACTCTTCTGACCATTTTGCTGGTTTATCCAGATCTCTTCTCATTCTGCCCACCCCATCTGGATCATCTACTCTGTTGCAGATCTTGGTGTCATCTGCAAACAGACAAGCCTTACCCTCTAGTCCATCTGCGGGTCACTAATGAAGATGTTGAATAGGACTGGCCCCAGGACTGATCCTGAGGTACCCCACTTGTGACTTGCATCTCTTCTGACTGTATACCATTTACCACCACTCTCTGTTTTCTGCCAGTCAACCAGTTTGCCACCCAGTTGACCAACTTCTGACCCACCCCAGGCCTACCTAGCTTGTTTATCAATCTTCTATGTGGAACAGTGTCAAAAGCTTTGCTGAAGTCAAGGTAGGCGACATCAACTGCTCCCCTTGGTCCACCACTCTGGTTACCCAGTCAAAGAAATCTATGAGATTAGTTTGACAGGACCTTCCTTTGTAAACCCATGCTGTCTTGGATCCTGTGCCCTATGGATTCCAGGTGTTGCACTATCCTTTCCTTAAGGAGTGCCTCCATAATCTTGCCCACTACTGAGGTAAGACTGACTGGTCTGTAGTTCCCGCCTCCTCCCTGCTACCACTCTTGTGGAGCAGGATCACATGAGCCCTTCTTCAGTCTTCTGGGACCTCTCCTGTGCTCAGAGACTCACTAAACAATTCTGCTAATGGCTCTGCTAGTTCCTCCTTTAGCTCCTTAAGTATCCTGGGATGTATGCCATCAGGTCCCATTGCCTTATCCACCCTGAGCTTAGCAAGCTCTTGTGGGACCCTTTCTTTGTGAAGGGAGTAGTGCTCACCTCCCTCCCCTGTGTCCATGATGCTGAGCTGTGGGCCCTGCCCTACCTTCTCTTCAGTAAATACTGAGCAAAGTATCTATTTAGGATAGATGCCTTTACAGGGTCCTCCTCCTCACATGCTCCCTTTTCTCCATTAAGCTTAGTACCCCTCTGGACTTTCTCCTTTCACTAATGTATCTATAGAAAGTCTTGTCACCTTCTTTTACTGTTCGTGCTAGTGTTTCCTCAGTTTGGGACTTTGCCTGCCTTACTGCCTTACCTGCTTCCCTTAGGCTTGGTATGCCTCCTATCTTCATCCCGCTGTGTTCCTTATATTTCCTGAAGGCCAGCCTTTGGCTCTGACCTTTTCTGCTACTGTATTTGAGAACCAAAGTGGTTTCCTTCTTCTTTTGCACTTCCTTTTCTGTCTAACACAATGGGATGTTGCTTCAAGTATTGTATCCTTAATGCTTGCCCACTTTGCCTGTACCTCCCCACCTGTGTTTCTTTTGCCAGGGCTAGCTTAACTCTGTTGGCCATCTTATCAAAGTCAGCTCCTCTGAAGTCCCATATTTTTGCCTTGGAATGGGATGATTTAGATGTAGTAGCCAAATTGAACCATACCATGTGATGGTCACTGGCCCCAGGTGACCTTCTACCTGGAGATCTGTGATCCCTTCTTTGTTAGTCAGTACTAGATCTAGGATAGCCCTGTCTCTTGTGGGTTGCTGTACCAGTTGTTTGAGGCCCTCCCTGCAGGGAATCCACTATGAGTCTAGTTCTGGCAGATGTTCCTGCTGGTATTGACCAATCTATATCTGGCATGTTGAAGTCTCCATTATCAGAACCTCCCTTTAGCTGTCATGTTTTGTATATCTTCTAACAGTAATGTGTCTATGTCCTCCCTCTGGTCTGGGGGCCTGTAGACAACCCAGTTCTTATAGACTGTCCCATTTCCTGTTTCAGGGTGACCCACAGTTCTTCTGGCTCCTTATGTGTATTCTGAATTTCTGTAGCTTTGATATTTTCATTGACATACAGGGCCACTCCTCCCCCTTTTTGCACCTCGGTCTCTTCTGAACAATACATAGCCAGGTACTGAAGTCTCCAAAGTGTGTTACTGGTAAACCACGTCTCACTAATTGCTACTATGTCCAGTTCAGCCTCTGACATTATTGCCTGCAGGTCTGGGATCTTATTTCCCAGGCTGTGAGCATTGTGTACATGATTTTCCATTGGCCAGATTTTGGTGTGTTAGTTGTTGGGTGAAGTTTGGCATTACCCTGTGCATCATATGGGGAGACAAACCTTTTTCTTACCTGGTGATGCAATTGAATGGCAAACACGCTGAATTCCTGTTTGACCACTAGCTGAGGGGAGGGGTGTTCTTCCATTCGACGATAAGTGCTGCACCCTCTCCCATTTGCTAGTTTAAATATTCTGCAAAGACGCTAAACTTCTGCCCCAATGCACTGACTCCCTCTTTAGTCAGATGCAGTCCATCAAATTAAAGAACTTTCGTCCCAGAACTGTTGCCAGTTCCCTACAAATCTGTGTCCTTTTCCTGGCACCAGTCCTTGAGCCCGTGTTTAGCTCCCCTATCTCCCCTTCTGACCTTCCGTCCATCTGCTCCTTCTCCCAGACTGGCAGGATCTCAGAGAGGAGATGCTGGACGAAATAGATGATAGTTTGTCACCCAGCTTAGTCAGGGTGTTCCTTGGTCTCCACAACTGACCGGCTGGCGTAGATCATTAGTCCCTATGTGTACTAGGACATCAATGTTTTCTCCTGCTTTGTGAACAATTTTAGTAATGCGATCAGTGTCTCTCCATGCTGATGTACCTGGGAGACATCTGACCATCACCCCTGGCTGGAGATGGGTATCAACTCCCGAATCATGGAGTCTCCTATGATCAAGTTTTTGGATTTCCTTTGTGCTTGTTTAGTTTTGGTTCCTGATTTGGGTGAGTATTGTTGTGCTAGCTCCTGTGCCGCAGTGTCCTGCTCTGCAGTGTCTTCTGCCTCTTTATTTGATTTCAGAGATAGAGGCAGATACCTGTTTGTAGCGTTTATATGGTTTTTGGAGGTAATGTGTTGGAGAGCAGAGAGTGATGGGGCACCTGATTTGCTCCTCCTAACCACCTGCCAACCTCCTGGACCAACTACCCTCTGCGGTCGAGGTTTTTCTGTTGGATGCTGGGGAAATGGCGGGTGGTTCTTATAATGTATTTCCTCTTCAATATGAAATTTGAGGCGTGCAATCTCTGCCCATGCTGCTGAGACCGAAGATCTCCAAAGGCCCAGCATGTAGGACAGTGTCCTAAATCCTGTAAGACTGTCCTTCTGAAAATTGTTCCACAGTACCTGCAGTTAATGAAATCCATTCCAAATAAGTTGCTGGGTTTGTAACCTAGTCAGAGTAATTAGAAGGAAAAAAAGGAAAAAAAATGCAAGTAATGGTTTAATTGTGCTTTGTTTAACTTGTTATAACAATTTAAATTACTAGTGCCCCTGTAAATGAGATCACCTTGTGGAGGCCCCACTGATCCGCCCCTTCCTGCTCTGCCACAGGAAATGTCACAACTGTGGTACCCCTATAAAAGGAGTGTAGCGTGGGGTGGTTGGGGATGGGGGTGGGTGGCTGGGCCCTTCCCCTGCCTAAAAAGAAGAACCACGGACGAAAGAACAAGGAGGTAAGAGCAGAAACAATCAGTCAACAACAAATGCAGTAACCCTGAAAGCTTATCCTAATGTTAGATAAAACTGTAAAACCTGTAAAGCACCACCTGTAATAATTTCAGAGAAGATATACCCTGTAAGAAACACTTTGCTCCAGAGAAAAATAAAGCAGTAACAGAAGATATACCTTGCAAAAGACAATTTGAATCAGAAGATTACAGCAGTAATCTGTTAGCACACACCTGTAGGCACACCTTGTAATAATGCAGAAGAAGGTATACCAGCAACAACAATTTGAATCAGAGAAAAAATAAAGCAATGAAATGTTAGCCACAAACAGTAGCAATCCCTGTGAGTAAAAAATCAAAACACCACCACACAGTAAATCTGCTTAGCCAAACTAAGTCTTAATCCTTCTCCCTTGCTCTGGTAAGTTTCTCTACTCTGCCTTTCAAGCAGTCTTAGAAGGAAAGAGCTCAGGTGAAGCTAGGTGCCTTGGCCAGCAAACCAAGTCTTCTACCTTTTAGGCAACCATTGTTCCTTGTTTTTATACAATTCCATTACTTCCCTTTCTACTGTCATGCAGAATGTTTCTATTCCATGGTTTCTGCCCTGGGGGAGAGAAGTTTGATTTTATATCGAGTGATTTCTTAATATTCCTCTGTACTTCATTTCCCCCTGTTTCTTCTGAAAACATGTTTTTCAGTCTCAGGGTTCGAACATTTTTTTGTAAATCTACTTCAAGGTCAAACAAATTTACTGGTTGTGTGGGTGCAAATGATAAACCTAACCCTAATACTTGTTCTTCAATGTTTAACCTCCTTTTACTTAAGTTAAATATGGATATCATTTCTGGGGTTGTTTGGTTAAGACCCTGTCCCTATAGGGCACTCTTGTTGTCCTTCCACCTGTTCCGCCTCACCCCCCACCCCTCCTGCCTCCCTGAAAAACCTGATTGTGGTCTGTGAAAATTCCTATTGATATTAGAATTTCTAAGGTCATATCTAGACTCTCCCGAGTCTCCTGTTGATATACTGGGCTGCTACAATTCTCCTGTATGTTGATATTCTTCTTCAGCTGGTACATGTGACTCCCTTGTATAGCTGTTATCACTGTCTGTTCCACTTTCAGTATCGTAGTTAATTTGTCTTCTTCTGTTATACTGTTTATAAGTGTAAACTCAATTTTCTTTATAATCATTGGTGTCCCTAATAAACTTTATTTTTTTGCTATTTCAATTTATCCTCAAATTCTGCTAATTTCTTCTTAATTTCTTCTATGTTGCATATGTATTCCTCAGCTTCTAATTATAATTTTAGTGCATCCTGTGTTTTTTGTGTAGCTTCTACCAATGTTTTCCTTTCATCTATTATTGCTTCTATTAAAGCGTACATAAAATCGCAGCTTGCCCTATTACGAATCCCTTCCCACTTTGTAAATAATTTAAGTGTATTGATCCCTATACTCGGTTCAACTGCTTTCCTTAAACCTCTTGGAATTCTGTTATGTTCTAAGTATTGTGTCAAGGTTAATCCATGCTATTCCAGCCTGGTATCCCTAAATTTTACATTTTCTTTTTTTTTTGTGCCAAGTTTTTAGGGGTTTCATCCATTTGGGTGGATAGATCTCTACTGCCCCTCATTGCCTGAAACATTTGCTTCCTCTCATCTTCTGAGAATGTAGTGAAGTGTAAAGTATTCTGGACACTGCTTCCTATGTCCTGAAGAGCTGCTATGCCCTCATCCTTTGTGTTTATTAATATGGTAAATACAACTATGTGGTTCCAATCTTTCTTTCCAACTTACATAGACCAAATTCCCTTTGAATATTCCCCTTTCTTCAAATACGTTATTATTTTTTACAAAATATACCAACATCCAGAATAAATGTAACCCACCCTCTTGGTACATTCAAATTAACAAAACACAATACTACAACTGGGTAATGGTACTCAAAATCTTCAGTGTTGCTCCCTTGAAGGTGTCTTGTTAAATTCAAAGAAAAATCAGTGCAGGGAGCTCAAACATATATTTCAACAGAAATTCACTTGACAACGTGTAAAATTCTCTTTCCTTTTATTATATTCACTCTCCCCTATGTTTCGCTCCTCAGAGCTTGTTCATTGGGAATTTTTATCAGTTTTAACACAAACATTACTTTTTTTAGTGTCTTCTTTTTATCTTACATTTTTTAACACTTTCAAAATGTCATTTTATAGGAACTCAACCTTGTGTTACCATTTAATCTTCTGTTGCTCCTTATTTAAAACATACTCTAATGTCACCAGTAGCCATAAGCTCTCTGTAAAAACATAAAACAATAACTTTTTTAACAATGCAGGGTAAACGCTAGCCATGGATTTGTGCAGTTAAATGTAACTTCTGTTTAAAACTTGATTCCCATAACCACACATATACTTCATGAACCACAAGTTTTCAATGTGATGCTCAGCTTTGAAACCTATCGAGGCCCAAACACGTCTGTCTTATGTTGTCAATTAATATTTCTGCCCCTACGATATATAAAAAGATTTTCTAAGTATTTTCCTTTGTCATAAATACTTGTGTCTTACTAATTTGTAGAATATTTTACCTTCATTGGAAAGCGCACTCATGCTGTTGCCCCAATCTGCTCATGCAGGTTTACTCTGGTGTTCAGATCTGTCATGGCATTCCTAAATGCTGTGGTGCTCAATGAGGTGTGGCATCCTCTTGAGCCTGCCTGGAATTACTGCTGAAGTGATGTGTCACTTCCTGTACCTCTCGCGAAGTGAGAGCATTGCTAAGCAACTGTACATTCTCCCTCAAAGGTGGAGACATGGTTTTTCCAAGCAGGCTGTCCTGCACATAATACCATGGCCTGCATGATGCTGCAAATTAGTTTAAAAAAATGAAGGCTATGCATCAGCCCAATACAAAGCAGCAGATTATTCTTATCCACCAAAATACATATTCTCTACTTGATTTTAAGCTATTTATTTATATACAATTCTAATGCTGTCTCGTCTCACAAACAAAACAATTTCACTGGAGAAGGGCTCATGTGATCCCGCTCCACAAGAGTGGTAACAGGAAGGAGGCAGGGAACTACAGACCAGTCAGTCTTATCTCAGTAGTAGGCAAGATTATGGAGACAGTCCCTAAGGAAAGGATAGTGAAACACCTGGAATCCATAGGAGCACAGGATCCAAGACAGCATGGGTTTACAAAAGGAAGGTCCTGTCAAACTAATCTCATAGATTTCTTTGACTGGGTAACCAGAGTGGTGGATCAAGGGGGAGCAGTTGATGTTGCCTACCTTGACTTCAGCAAAGCTTTCGATACTGTTCCACATAGAAGATTGATTAATAAGCTGGGAAGGCTCGGGGTGGGTCAGACGTTGGTCAACTGGGTGGCAAACTGGTTGATGGGCAGAAAACAGAGAGTGGTGGTAAACAGTACACAGTCAGAAGAGATGCAAGTCACAAGTGGGGTACCTCAGGGATCAGTCCTGGGGCCAGTCCTTTTCAATATCTTCATCAGTGACATTGCAGATGGACTGGAGGGTAAGGTTTGTCTGTTTGCAGATGACACAGTGATCTGCAGCAGAGTAGATGATCCAGATGGTGTGGGCAGAATGAGAAGAGATCTGGATAAACTAGCAAAATGGTCGGAAGAGTGGCAACTGGGGTTTAACGCAAAGAAGTGCAAGATCATGTCCATAGGGAAGAGAAACCCTGAAACCACCTATAGGCTGGGAGGGGAGTTGCTGGAAGTCACAAGGGAAGAAAGAGACTTGGGTGTTATCATCACCAATGACCTGAAATCATCCAAGCAGACTTCTAAAGCAGTAGGTAAGGCTAGAGGGATGTTGGGGTGTATTAGTAGGGGTATCACAAGTCGGAAGAGGGAGGTAATAATCCTTTACAAGACACTGGTTAGGCCCCATCTGGAGTACTGCGTGCAGTACTGGAGGCCACACCTTCACAAGGACATTAACCAAATTGAGGCAGTACAGAGAAGAGCAACCAAAATGGTGCAGGGACTGCATCAGAAAACATATGAGGACAGATTAACTGAACTCAATATGTATACCCTACAGCAAAGGAGGAAGAGAGGTGATATGATTGAAACATTCAAACACCTTAAGGGCATTAACAAGGTGAGAGTCTAACATGTTTCAATATAAGAAAAATAGCAGGACAAGAGGACACAGCATGAGATTAGAGGGAGGCCGATTAAGGGGTAATGTGAGGAAGTTCTTTTTCACAGAAAGGGTGGTGGATGCATGGAACGGCCTACCTCCGGAAGTGGTGGATATGAATACAGTGCAGGGCTTCAAACAGGCATGGGATGGGCATAAGGGAGCAATACAGATGAGTATGGATAGATAGGCCATTGACAGAGCAAAGGCCTATAGCACATTCATAAGGTAGAAAAAGAAATGGGCAGACTGGATGGGCCTTGCGGTCCTTATCTGCAGTCAACTTCTATGTTTCTATGTTTCTATTTTGACAGGATAAGCGGGGTACCATTTTGAACAGTGACCAACAGAATGTAAAAACACTTCTTGCACAAAACGTATAGAATAGTGGATGGTTGACCATCCACAACAGGGCTGTGTTTCCATTGAGGGAGTCGATGATGTCGTTGAAACCTCGAGAGCGAAGCTCGAGAGGTTTCTGTGACACCATCGACTCCTGAGATGAAAACAAAGCTTTAGTTGTGGATGGTTAATCATCCACTATTTTGTATAGTATATGGTTGCCCACAATTTTGCAAGGTTCATACCTTGCATTCAGATTTCCGTTTTTTTTTGTTTGTTTTTTGCCATTCTCTTTCTGCACTCACATACCTGAGGATTCCAGTGCTTGATGCAGTCCTGCCCCAGAAGTTACCAGTTCACCCGACTCCTCGCTACGATCCCACGCTACACCAACAACCATAAACTGCAGCAGTAAATTAAAAAAAAAGAAACACTGAAAACAGTTTGGACACACAGAGCTGATCACATAGTCTGTGTCCAGACTTCAGTTATAAACTGCTCGCCTGACCGCTCGCTAAATGACAATGCCATTTTCTTCTGTTTTACTTTAATACCTGCTGGGAGTCAGCCAACCAGGTAGTAGGGCAAGTCAAAAATGTTGTTGAATTATCGATGTGACATCAGAACGATAGTAGAACTTTTTTGACCTTTGAATTGTCCTACAACAAGATTTTGAAAGCCACAGCTTTCTATTCATAATAAGCCCTAACCATATACTATAATTTCATTTTGACAGGATAAGCTGGGTGCAATTTTGAACAGTGGCTAACAGAATGTAAAATAGTTTATGATGTAAAATAGTTTAAATAATACATAATAAGGGTACCCTTATGAAAAAAATGTTTTTACATTCTGTTAGCCACTGTTCAAAATTGCACCCAGCTTATCCTGTCAAAATGAAATTGTTTTGTTAAGTTGAGAAAGCTAAGGCAGACACAAAGATACATAGCTACATAGACACTATCTGCAGATAAGGGTCTATGGCCCACCCAGTCTGCCCATTTGAGCTTGTAAGTTCACTTTATCTTTTCCTAGAAGTTTGTTGCCCCCTTACCCCTGACCTCCAGAATTCCCTTATGTCTATCCCACTCATTCACTAAAAATACCACCAACAGCTTAATCTGGTTCAAGGTCAGTTGGCATTCATCTGTATCCCCCTCTCCCGGGTCGTGCCTGAAAATAGGCAGGATTTGTCTAGTGCACTTACCCGGTCAACAAAAGCTAAATAAAAAAATAAAATAAATCCCATGCATTCTTAAATCCCATGATTGTTTTAGCCCCCACCACTTCCTCTGGCAGGTTGTTCCACTTGTCCACCACCCAGTCTGTGAAGAAATTCTTCCTCATGTTTGCTCTGAATGCCCTCCTTCAACTTCATCCAATGCCGTCTAGTCCTGGAACATCTTTTTCGCTGAAAACAGAGTGTTCCTGCACCCTGTTCCTCCCTGTAAGGTACTTGTATGCCTCTATCATATCCCCCTCTCTCCTTCCCCTCCTCCAGGGAGTACATATTCAAGTCCTTCAACCTGTCCTCGTAGGACTTGTGATGCAATTCCTATACCATCTTTGTTGCCCTCCTCTGAATCTTCTCTACCTTGTCTATGTCCTTATGTAGGTAAGGTCTCCAGAACTGTACACTGTACTCCAGGTGGGGTCTCACTAGTGTCTTGTATAGTGAAATTATGACTTCCCTTTTCCTGCTGGTGATGCCCCTGCCTATGCATCCTATTTGCTTTACCTGCTGCCTTGTCACACTGTTTCCCTATCTTGAGGTCATCAGAGATGATAACCCCAAGGTCCCTTTCCTGCTTGTTACATGCTACATCCTCACCCCCACCTGATATGTTGTTCCAGGGTTTTTGTGCTCCACATGTATTACCTTGCACTTCTTTGCACTGAATTTCAACTGCCAAACCCCTGACCATTCTTCAAGCTTCTGCAGGTCCTTCCTCATTCTGTCTACACCTTCTGGTGTGTCCGCTCTGTTACACAGCTTCGTGTCATCCTCGAACAGGGAAATTCTGCCTTCTAGGTCCTGTGCAATGTCACTGATGAAGACACTGAATAGGACTGGTCCCAGCACTGATTCCTGTGGTACCCCAGTGGTCACTCTTCCCACTGTAGAGTGACAGCCATTTACCGCCATCCTCCATGTCCTGCTGCCGAACCCATTACCTACCCACCTCACTACTGTCCTGCCCATGCCCACATTCCCCAGTTTGTGTAATAGCCTTCTGTCTGGCACAATGTCAAAGGCCTGCCTGAAGTCTAGATAGGCCACGTCCACTGTCCTCCCCTGATCCACCTCCATTGTCACCCAGTTGAAAAATTCAATGAGGTTGGTCTGACATGACCTCCCCCTGGTGAAACCATGCTGCCTTGGGTCCTGTAGTTCGTTGGCAACCAGATGTTCCACCAATCTCTCCTTCAAGTGCTTCCATGATCTTCCCCACTACTGAGGTCAGGCTGACTGGGCTGTAGTTCCCCACTTCCTCTTTGTTCCTGCTTTTGTATAAGGGGACTACATCTGCTGTCCTCTAGTCTTTGGGCACCTCCTCTGTTTCCAGTGATCGGCTAAACAGGATTGCCAGAGGTTTAGCCACCACCTCGCTTAGTTTCTTTAAGACCCTGGGGTGCACCCCCATCTGGCTCCATTGCTTTATCAACTCTTATTCCAGGACCCTTTCCCATGTAAAGGGACTTGTGTCAGTTTCTGCACCATTCCCACCCTTTGAACTCCCTTCAGGCCCATTACCGTCCTCTTCCTCAGTAAAGACTGAGCAGAAATACCTGTTCAGTATGTCAACTTTACTGTTATCATCCTCCACGCTGCCCCCATCCTCCCCCTTCAGTCTCACTATCTCTCCCTTTGCCTTTCTTTTTTCACTTATGTACCTGTAAATGGTTTTGTCCCTCTACCCACTAACTTTGCGATGTGCTCTTTTGTTTGAGCTTTGCTTTCCCTTACTGATCTCCCTGCCTCCCTTTGCTTCTCCTGGTACTTCTCCCTATCTCCTTTTGCCTGTGTCTTTTTGTATTGCCTGAATACAATATATTTGGTTTTCACTTTCTCTGCTACCTCCTTGGAAAACCATAATGGCCACCTCTTCCTTTTCCCCTTGCTAACCTGCTTAATGCATAATTCTGTTACTCTTGTAATCCACATTTTAAATATTGCCCATCGTTCCTCAACCCGATTCCTGACCCATTCCCATTAATGCCTCTTTCAAGCATCTCCCCATTTTTCTAACGTCTGCCCCCCCTAAAGTCGAGGATACGTGTTTTTGTGCAGTTTGGTTCTGCTCCTTCTGTGATTTCAAACCACAGTGACCGGTGGTCACTGTTCCCCAGGTGCCCCCCCACTGTTACCCCCATCTCACTGTCCCCATTTGTGAGCACAAGGTCCAGTATTGCCTTCTGACGAGTTGGTTTCATGACCAGTTGCTTGAGTAAGGCATCTTGAAGGGAGTCCAGGATAAATCTGCTCCTGGTTGATGCTGCTGCTGCTGCTGCTGGGAGGCTCCAGTCCACGTCTGGAATATTGAAGTCTCCAACCAGCACCACCTCACCCTTGTCTGTCATCCTTTGGATGGCTAGCATCAGCTCCCTATCTGTTTCTTCCTCCTGGGCTGGTGGTCTGTAGACCACCCCTGTGTGGATGGCTGACTCCATTTTCCTTTCCAGCTTAACCCACAGTATCTCTCCCCCATTTTGTTCCTCCTGGATCTCTGTGGCCTTTATGCCATCTTTCACATGAAGTGCCACTCCTTCTCCCTTCCTGCCTGCCCTGTCTCTTCTGAATATGTTGTAGCCAGGTATGGCCATCTCCCATTCTTGGTTTTCATTACACCAGGTCTCTGTGATGGCCACACTGTCCAGGTCTGACTACGCCATGACAGCCTCCAGATCCTCCATCTTGTTGCTAAGACTTCTGGCATTGGCATACATGGCTTTCCATGATTTGAACTCCCTGGACTGTTTATCTGTTCTACTCCAGTCTCCTCCCTGGTTGTCCTTTATCCCTGGTTCTCCCTGCTGACTGCCCTTCTGTTGAATATTGCCCCCTTTCTGCCTATCCACCTCTTGGGTGCTTATCTCCATCTTTTGCACACTGCTTTGCAGAGATAGTCACTCCTCCTGTTCACTGGTTCCACTGCTAGCTGTGGGGGGTGGACAATTAGGTACCCTCCTTGCTGACCTGCACCCCCCCCTTGGCTAGTTTAAATGCTTGTCCATGTAGCATTTAAATTTATCAAGTGCTTGGATTCCCCTCCAGGATGGATGCAGGCCATCAGGCTTGAACAAGCCTCCATCCCTCCAGGTGGGTCCCCAGTCATCAATGAATCCAAACCCTTTCTCACAGCACCAGTTCTTCAACCATGAGTTAAAGTTCTTGGTGTGTGCGCCCCTACATCTCTCCCATGCCTCTCACAGGTAGTACATCCGAGAAGGTGACAGAAGTAGCTACTTGCTTGAGACCCATCCCCAATTTCCTAAACTGTTCCTGAATTTCCTTAGGCTCCCCATTTGCCAGGTCATTAATACCTAGGTGGATAATGACATCCAGCTCCCCCTCCTGTCTTGCCTTTCCAGTGATCCCCAGGATCTTCCTCCCATCCCTTCATGCTGTGGCACCTGGTAGGCACCTCAGCTTCCTGTCCTCCCCCTCCTCTGTTCCTAGCTGGATCCCACTTATGATAGAGTCCCCCATCAGGATTTACTTCCTTCTCCTCTGGGGTCCACTGTTTCCCCACTGAGGTCACCTCCTTGGTTGACCTCCACATCCTTCCCTTCCACTTATCTGGGTACCTTTGTTTGGTTGTCCCCATTTGCCAGTGCAGAATATGAGTTCTGGAGTGGAATAGGACTTGGGATGTGCCTCTGCCTGACTGCCCTAACCTTCCCCAAGCCCACCGTCATCCAAGTGCTCCTCGTTCTTGGCATCCTTTGAGGCAGTGACGTTGGGCTGGGTGGTCTCTGGATAGGGTGAAGGTACTCCTGACCCAGTTTATGTCCACTCTGAGTCTGGCTACCTCATCCTGCAGTCCAGAGAGAAGCTTGCAGATAGGACAGCACCTCAGCATCCAGAAGGTCTGCCTGAATATGGCTGTCCCCCATCCACTGCATTGCACCACTCCCCACATTATACTGCACTTACTGTATACTGCTATTCCAGTACTTGTCTATTACTGAAGCTCTCCTAGTTCCCTCTTTATTAATTTACTGTCCTGAAAATCCTGCCACCAATCCTCAGGTACTTTTTTTTTAAAGAAGGAAAACAAAACCAAAAAAACAAAACACTGAGCTGCAGATTGCTGAAGCGGTCAAGAGTGCAGAGATGGAATTCTGTGAGTAAATTAGGGGAAATCGGAAGAAGGGGGGAATTATTAGACTAGCAGATGAAGTAATGTATTAGAAGAGGACAGGCAAAAGGCATCCATCCTAAATGACTACCTTTGTTCTGTCTTCACCAGGGAGGGCAGCGGGCCCTTACCACAGAGTGGCATCAAGGCAGCCACTAAAGCCGTCTTGGAGATGAGGTGGCCAGTATTCACCAGCGAAAGAGTCCAGAAAGGGTTAACATCCCTCAAAGATCAATGGCAAACATGTCATTTTTTTTTCCTTTTTTACAGGTGTTTCCAAAAGCAGAGCAATAAATTGAATATTTTGACAATTATCATAACATCTCCTGTCATCTTTTTTCTGAATCCAGTTATTTTAAACCACTGTAACAGATCCGTGTACAGTCAGCTAGCTCCAAGATTTTTCGTTGAGACCAGCCGAGGACGTTAGGATGTTTTTACCTGTGTCATCTGAATGTGTGCCTTTTTTTTTTTGTTTTCAGTAACAAAGAAATATAATCATAAGTGGCCAGGAATAGTGTTTTTTTTTCAAAGCTGATACTTGCTGGTTTGTTTCATATTCAAAAGTGTTTTTTTTTTTTGTTTTTTTTAAAGTGGGGGTTCACATAAGCATCCTTTTTGTTTTTTATTTTATTAAGTCTAGGATTACAAATACCTTTGAGCCAAGGCTCTTTTACAAAGGTTCCACGTCAGAGAAATACAAATTATGGGGAACATCAAGACAGATATTACAGCAATGTGGACATTGCAAACAGACTACGGATTAATACAATTCAAGGGTAGCATTGTAAGCAAGGCAGCCAGTGGCACTGACAAGATGAATCTCTTCATGGTTTCATGGTTGTGTATAACGTGCATTTCTAAAGTTGGAGCCACCAGGGGAAAATTAAAAAAAAAACATATTTCCAAGTATGTTCTGAATTGAACAGTACTGGCTAGCAGTGGGTCCAGTGAATAGGTGGTTGGTCATGAGATCCCCCCCCCCCCGCACACATGCACCAACACCTCTCACGTCCACAATTGTAGGGACTTGTGGCTAATGTTATTTAAAGAGATTCACCAACGTAAAAATAAATATTCCTGCATCTGAAATATAGGTGTCTTACCCCAACAGGAGTCGAGAATTGTGAAGATTTCCATTTATAATCATTTCAGAAAAAAACTGCACTACTCGTAAAAGTCTGGCAACAGGGTCCCACGGACTTCCCTGTTACAAGCGTCCCTGCGCTCAGTAACATTATGACAAGATGCCAGTGAGAGGGCAGGGGTGTACTCCATTATAATGAATGAGCGGCAGCTTTTCCAACAATTTTATATATTATCATGGCCCAGTTAGTAATGAAACGTGGCCACTGGTCGACTAACAAGGGTATTAGTAGGATGCATTTCATTTCTAAACAGTAACACATCATAAATGTGCAAACTTCATAGTTAATCTTGACAGAAAGGGAGATGAATTCCTTGGGAAAAAAACAACGAAAACCTACCTCTGCTATCTAATATCTAAATGTACAAAGATCAGGATGCTCCACCCCTCAACAGCTCCATCAGAGATGAGTAGTTCAGATGCCAAGCATTTATGAACACACAGCCAAATGAGCCTGATGGATTGATGGCATGAGGGACTATGTAGTGGATGGCAGCAGAACAGCTCCATACTTCAAGCCAGCGCTGCAGCACCTCAGTGGGACTATATGAAGAATGACTGAATGAGGAAGCACTGTCACGTAATTGAACCTACAACAATGATCAGAACAATGATGTCACATGCTGCTTGGAACAAAACAAGTCACAAAAAAAGAAAGAAAAGACACATAGAACTAGGTAACAAAAGAGTCACACAAGTCATCATCAGTGCTTTGCTACACTTGTGCTGACTCTAAGCTATGTATCAAGGAACCAGGACTAGTAAGGAGTAGCTCATGGAGACAGTGTGCTTTATCGACACTACACTGGCTAGCTCAACACAGTGCCAGTTTGACAGTGCTGTGTGGAATCAAACTGGTTAAGAGTGTGCATGGGATGGGCGGGGTGGGTGGTACAGGAAAAGGTCTGCGAAGCAGTTTATTCAGTTTCTCTTTGTTTTATTATCCCATGCTGCCAGGCAATATTAAATCAAATTCTGTGCCCCCCCCACACACACACACGCACACGCACGCAGATAAATATCATCATTTACACTATGAACTGAGTGAAGCACTTCTGGCATTTGTTTCCTTGCAAGTAAAAAACAAAAGGGAAGAGACTGAATCATTCTGTGATTGATATGGGCTAGACTTGTGCTGACTGTAAGCAATGCATCAGGGCACCATGATTAGCAAGGAGGAGTGGCTGCAGAAAGGGTGCTTTATCGTTACTGCACTCACTATCACAGCAAAGTTTCAGTTTGACAGTGCTGTGCAAAATGAACAATGTAAAGTCTGAGCATGGGATGTGGGTATGGGAGGTAATGTAAAATTACGCAAGTAATAATACCCGACAGGGTGAGCGATATTGGGCAATACTGGACTGCCCAGGGGCATAATGAGGCCCGACGCCAAAAGCGTAGGGCCTTATAGTCCCAGGAAGGTCTGGTATTGCCCATACCACCCACCCTGGAGGGTATTATTGCGCTTAGAAAATGAGCATCTGGGTATATTTAAAATTAACCAATAAAATGGAATGCACAGGAATGGGCACTCACTTCTATAACAGGGAGCTTGTCTCGGGGTGACATGCAGTAAAACACATTTTTTATTTAAAAACAAACACCTGATGTTTCGTATAGTAGCACAATAGTAGTGGCTCACTAAAACAAGCAAGTGTGCACATACCGTACCAGTATTGTATAAAATTTAAAATCACAGTCAGACAACTGCCTTAGCAGTAAAACGGTCAGCTTCTCAAACAAAAACGACTTACCACAACATCAGTTCACTTGCAGTATTCATTTAATGATTTATTTACAGACAGCAGCAACATATAGACAGAGAAAAGGATGGGCTCCGATAAATGCAGCTCTCAACTGTAAAATGTGGTTTGGTCAGTCAAGTGACGTACTAGACGGCCAGCGGAGCAGGTTTCTGAAAAGTCTGTAAAGATGTTTTACAATTAAGAGCTGCATTTAACTGAGCCAGGCTTTTCTCTTCATGCTGCTGCTTTAAAATTAACCACTGAATGAATAGACAAGTGAACTGAGGTCATGGTAAGTCATTTTTTTTTGAAGGGCTCACAGTTTTACCACTAAGCAGTTGTGTGACAGGGAAACATTTAATGAGCGAAACCCAGAAAAAAAAAATATAAAGAGTCAGGACACTAATGAGCACTAATTAATGAATTGTGGTAAAATGTCTAAATTGAAATCAAAATAATGGCTATGTACTCTGTCAGCTTCACTCCGAATACAGCACAGATCAAATTTTTCATTTAAGATGTGGTTGACAATCAGTGGGACCATCAGCTCTCTACTTTCATACAGTACATCATTCTACCTTGTCTGATACGATCGACAGCAGTCTCTCCATGTAAGAAAATGTTGTTTTTTTTTTTGGTTTGGCATATATGATTGGTAACAGGAACAGCCATTTTTTCCCCCCAGAAAATTCAAAGTTATGGTATACTTACTGGGACTTCCTTCACTAGTAAGCCTAAAATTCATACGTCGTGAGTAGGCTCTACATGGTAGGGTAACATGGGTTAATGTAACCCTGCTAGAACTCTGGCAGCCAATCGAAGTAAGAGAATATTTCTTGCATTATAATAATGTAAGTTAATGTACCCCCAGCCAGCCAATCAGATGTGTTACATTCTTAAGCCCATTTTCTAAATCATGTTACTATATGCACCCACAGGCAACATTACATTGAATTCTGAACCCCCCACCCCCACACACTCATATAGATAATTATCATATGAGATATATCATTGACCTCAAAAATCTGTGTGCGGTATCTCTTGCTTTGTATTCTTATTTACTGCATTAGGAGCGGCTAGTGCAAGTAAAAACCAAAAGAGCGTGAATCATTATTCCTTGCATATTGTGGCAAGTAATGATAGATTGGATCGTGCTGTTCACTACCCTTCCTGCTCATGTGCTGAACTGGGAATAATCTGCTTCCCCCCCCTCCACGCACACAAAAGGAACACATAGAAATTAATTTGGCTACCTGTGTGTAAACTGTGATCAGCTGCACCTAATGCCGAGTATGTTAAATCGACCCTCCCATTTCATACTCCACTGAAACCCATATACAGTCCTCACCACCACCACCACACCCCAGCATTACATAAAATTAGCCACGATGAACCACTACAATTGTGAATGTGAGATGTGTTGGTGTGTGTGTGTTTTGGGGGGAAGTCGGAGAAATCTCAGGACCAGCCACCTATTCACTGGACCCACTGCTGTATGCCAGACAATGACACATGTCCTATTCAGGCCATTTAAAAGGAAGCAGCACATAGCACGTCATCGAGAAATATATATGGTGGTGATGTGTTATTCTTGCTTTCTACCATCAGGATAGATGAGGTATTTTATTTTCATAGCAAATACTTCACAAGTGAGAGGATCATGAGTGGTACTGTCATCCAATAATACAGCTCAATTAAACTTTCACTTGCGATCCTCAGTAGTGGCAAGTGCCGTGTATGCCAGTCCAACTCAGATGGTAGCCCCAGTGGCTCCAACTGTAGAAATGCACATTATACACAAACATGTAACTATGAAGAGATGCATCTTGTCAGTGCACGCTTCTACTTACACTGAAAAAGGATGCTTATGTGAACCCCCCCCCCCATCATCAAGACTCAGGTCAGGAAGCATAGGAAAACCAGGAACAGCTGTAGAATTCACAAAAAGAATTTATTTGTACTAGCAGTAACATAAAAAAAACTTGTTCTGTATAACTATTTACAAAGGCAAAATAAATGTGAGAAGATCCATCAGAGTTTTTCTTCAATCTCTGTGTGACTTGCAAGAAATTGCAGCTTTGTTTTTATAAGTCCATGCAACCCCCCTTCTTAACAAGCATCCTTTTTTTTTCCTAAAATGTTCTTGTATATATCAGGCATGTGCAGCTAGCACACAATGTCCCAGAACTGAGGCCCCTTTTCCACAGCTGCTGCAAAAGGCTTAAAAATTGCATTTCAGGTTAACCCCTTGAGTTCCCAATAGCTTTCTGCAATCCTCTCAAACTATAATTATATACATTTCAACAGTAACACTATATCATTTCTAAACAAAGGGATCCCAATATCAGTTACATTTCCACACAATGATTTGCATATATTTTTATACCAGCAGATATGCAATAAAGGAAAAGGCAGAACAGTAAGGCAAGACTGACAAACAGAGAGAGGCAAAGAATTGCAAGACTGTCGGGGTGATCAAATCCTAGGTCTCACAGGAAAATTTGGTTGTGCAACCAGACAGACAAGAGACAGGAAAGGAAAGAACAGAACAGATCCCTGCATTCAAACTCTCCATAACAACTGGGATAGGGTCCTATTCAACCCTGTCACATGCACCCCCCTCCTTAAGAGGGAACCTGTTTTATTAAACAGGTTTCCAAAACTTTCTATTAGTTCTCTGATAATATTAGCTTCTAACTTTCAGAAATTAAGCACATGTGCAGCATCCTTTTTTCTATAAAAGTAAAGCAAACAGTAAAGTTTAAACCCATACATTTGTTTTTCAACCTTCAGAACCCTCAATTCCTGATCCATATTATGACAGAAAATCAGCATTGCTATTCTCTTTACCAGATCTGTGTATCACCTTGATTTTTAAAGGGCTATAGTGCCAGGTATCATCTTGTGATTCTGGAATTTTTATCTTTCATTTGGTTAAGCCAACAGAGAGGACTGTGATCTGTTATAAGTACAAAGTCAGTTCCTAGCAAATAAAACATAATGGACACCATGGCCCACTTTGCTGCTAAACATTCCTTTTCAATGGTGGAGTACCTTTTCTGTCATGCAACTTTCTACTTATGTACAGAATAGGATGTTCTGTCCCATCTATATTTTGACTCAGGACTGCACCTAGGCCTACCTCTGATGCATCTGTTTGTAACAAAAATTGTTTCTCAAAGTCTGGGTTTCTTAAAACGGGCTGAATATAATGCAGCCTTAATAGCTTGAAAAGCTTCATCACACTCTGGGGTCCATTTCACATTATTTGGGTACTGTTTTTTCGTGAGTTCAGTGAGGGGAGTAACTAACTCAGCAAAGTTGGGAACAAATCTCCGATAATAACCAGCCAGCCTTAAAAATGACCTGACATATTTCTTTGTTTTAGGGACAGGGCTGTTAGCTACAGTTTCTATCTTAGAAACCTCTGGCTTGACTTCTCCATTTCTCAAAACATAGCCCAAATATCTTGTTTCCTGCATGCCAAATGCACACTTGGTAGGATTAATTGTCAGATCTGCATTTTTGACAGCTTGGATAACTGCTTGTAGGTGTTCCAAATGGCTTTTCCAGTCTGGACTGTACACCACAACATAATCCAGGTATGCAGCACAATAACCAGTGTATGGGGATAAAATTACATCCATGTACCACTGGAATGTAGCTGGTGCACCATGTAAACCAAATGGCATGGTGGTGAACTGATAGAATCCAACAGCGGTGTCATATGCAGTTTTGTCTCTGGATTCTTTAGCTAAAGGGATTTGCCAGTAACCCTTGGTGAGATCAAGGGTAATTATATGCTTTGCACTTCACAGTCTGTACACCAAATCATCTATTCTGGGCATAGGATAACTGTCAAATTCTGACACTTGATTAAGTTTCCTAAAATCAAGGCAGATTTTAACACCCCCTTCTTTTTTGTTTACAATTACCATTGGAGATGACCAAGCACTCCTCGACTCTTTTATGATACCCAATTCTTTCATTTTTTGTATTTCCTTAACCACGTCAGCTCTTAACTGCTCTGGTAACCTGTATGTCTTTTGCCTAATAGGGCGAGCATTCCTTGGCACTATAACGTGCTTGACCCCTTTTGCTCAGCCAGGCACTGTGGTAAAAGTACTGTTAAATGTCTTTAGTACATTATGAATTTCTGCAGTTTGCTCTGAGGTTAAGGAAACATTCACCTTTACAGCATCAGCTTTTACAGTTTGTTCCAGTCTATCATAAGCTACATCAATATCTTATTTATCAGTTTCTGGTACAACTAGCAAAGCAGCTTTTGGCATTTTTTTCAAACCATTTCTTCAGGAGGTTAGCCTGATATATATATATATATATATATATTTTTATTTAGCTATTTCTTCCCCCCTCAGCCCCCGGCCCCCGGTTTGCCCTCATTTGACTGCCAACTCCTGCCTTTGCTCCTTCAGGCCCTCACACTTGTAACTCCCATGGCTTACCCCCTATGACAGGGCAGCTGGGAGCCCCCTACTCACCCCAGTTCAGGGTGTTACCTCTGGGGACAGAGTGAAGGGGTACAGCCATCAAGTTGCAATGACCAGCCACCAGGTTTTGTTTCCGCTTTTCTCCCTTGCAGGAGTTCGGTGTGCAATGACGCCAGTGGCAGGCACACAGACGCATCCCCACCAAGTTTCTGCCATGCTCCCACCCCAAGTTCTTATAGCAGAATAGCGCCTAGCCCCAGCCACCATCAGGGGTCAGATGAACGCCGACTGTAGAGCTCCCCCTCCCCAGAGATGGAGAGCAGTCTGTCAGATGCTCAATCCATCTCCTCCCCTGCCAACCCCCAGTGGCCCATGCTCGTTGCCGAACATGGGTCGCCGGCATGGCTCAAGGTGTGGTGTCCAGTGCCTCAGCCTTCAGTGCCACTGGGCCAGCCTGCATGGTATATCGTAGCAGGATTTTTCCTGTCAGGGGTCTCAATCTTGTAGTTAATGGTGCCAGTACATCTAAGCACTCTATAAGGCCCTTGCCACTTCATTAACAGTTTATTTTCTGTTGTAGGTAACAGTAGCAAAACCTTTTCACCTGGCTTAAAACCTTTTTCTTTTACCCCATCGTCATAATATACCTTCTGCTGATTTGGGGCCTCTTCCTGATTCCTATGGGCGATTTCAACATATTTTGCCAGCTTCTTTCTTAGGGCACACACATAAGATGTTATAGATTGTTTCTGAGTGGGGTTATCTTCCCACGTTTCTTTTATCACATCCAGTGGCCCTCTTGGCTGCCTACCATACAGCATTTCAAATGGTGAAAACCCTGGTGATGCCTGTGGCACTTCTCTGTAAGCAAAAAGTAGGTGAGGCAAGTATTTGTCCCAATCTTTCCTTTCCCCTTTTACAAACCTTTTTAACATGCGTTTTAGGATTTGGTTAAAACACTCAACAAGACCATCTTTCTGAGGGTGATAGGGGGAGGTTCTTATGGCAGTGATACCTAGTAGTATGTACAGCTCCTTAAGTGATGCAGCACCAAAATTACTATCCTGATTAGTAATAATTTCTTTAGGTATGCCCATTCTGCTGAACATTTTTGCAAGCTCTGTTGCCACTTTTAAAGCTGTGACAGTACACATTGGAACTACTTCTGGGTATCGAGTAGCATAGTCGCATACTGCCAAGACAAATCTATTACCCTTTTTCTACTTTTGTCTAAGGGACCAACCACATCCATTGCAATTCTCTCAAAAGGCACATCTATCAAGGGTAGGGGCACCAGGGGCACCTTGTCTTTTCTAGTGACTGGGGTTACTTTCTAACACTCAGCACAAGAATTACAATAGGTAGCAACATCTTCATGAATTCCAGGCCAGTAAAATCTGTACAGCAATGTGGCAAGGGTGTGATCCCTCCCTGAATGACCAACCATAGAACTATCATGTGCTATCTGTAACAACTCTGTTCTATACTTCTGTGGTATAACCAATTGTTCTGTCTGCTCCTGTATCTGAGGTTTAACCCAAACTCAGTACAGTAGTAACCCATTACATTTTTTAAACATTGATCTACCCTGTTTTGGTTTCACCCCCAGTTGCTTAAAATAACCTGGTGGGAAACATTGTTAGCTTGCTCTAAAAGAAAATCACAATCATCGATCAGTTTAGTTTCAGCATTTTCATATGTTAACCCCTTATGTCCATCAGTCTGTTACATGAGGTCCCTGCACCCTTATTGGTACCCCTGGAGGTACACCGTAGACTGCTAGTACTTAGGCATATGTTATATTAACATATAGGGCTAAGGGCATCTACCATATAAGAGCAGATGTCAGGATATGTATGCATATTATTGTTATACACTTTATTTTCTAATATACACATGTATTTCTTGCTTACAAGATGTTAGGACACCTGTGTCCTTGTAATGATTATGATATATGAGTCAGCATTGCCATCTTCTAATGATTTGTAGTATTACACTGTTATATGCAAACTGTACTTCTTTGTCTTTACAAAGTGATGACTACTACTAAATTGTATAATGTTATCTTGGACTGAGGAGCCACCTCTAATTTAGCCAATAGGGCTCATTTCTGTAACTAGAAGTGTTTCTATCTTACAGTAACCATGGTAATTATCACAGCTATATAATGTAAGACATTACGTCTTCTACCTCGGAGACCCCAAGAGACATGGAGAATTCTCGAGGTATAGGGAACACTTAGCATTGGCTCCCAGTTTGTATTGGTAAGAACTGCTTAGGGCAACTGTGATTATCCTTTTGGTAGTAATAAACAAGTTTATTACTGTTATGCAACATGTCTGTGATTCCTTGCATGCCCATTATTGCCAAGAATGTGAGAGTGAGGTTTAGACCTCCTAACAATTGGCAACCGAGAGCAGGCAATATTTGGTGTTTGCAAAGTTTCACTTGTTGCTTACAACTTTTCCCTTCCCAACAGGGACTGCAGATGTACATTCCCGCACCACCTCTCCCATCTTACAACCACCTTGTAATCACTTCCAAAGTCTGGCTGCTTAGTGGGTGTGGTCAATGCCAACTCAACCCACCCCACAGCAGTTTTGAATTGCAAGCTTACAAGTGCACAGTAGCCTGACTGTGGATAAGTGCACCTGTTGTGGATTGATACACAGCACGGAGCCCTTTTCACAGTTTGATTTTTTGTTCCCTCCCACACAATGGCCACCATAACAAATATCTGTGCAGAACTGAGACTCGATGTCTCAAACTTCCTTTCCTCCCATGGAGGATAGGCTGACTTTGTGCGGGATGTAAGTCAATCCAAAAACCCTGTACTGGGGATTTCAACTCAGTACACAGAGACAAGACAAACAGCCAGAAAGCGAGAAGCTAAAGGGCTGTTGGTCGCGGCTCTCTATGCTGCTCTAGAAGCCTCTGAAGTGAGGTTTCGAACCCTTGAACTGCACATCTCACCTCTTAAGCAGGAGATGGGGTTGCAGGAAACTGAGTGTGTGAGACACAAACAGGATTTGGAGTCAGAACTCCAAACTCTGAGAAATGAATAAGATTCCCTTTTGCATCATTCTGCACAGGCAGACAAGCAGGAACTTTGTATGTTGAAGCAGGAGTGTGAAAGTTTGAGACAGGATAAGGGGCAGGCTTTGCAAATGCATGACTTGTTAAGTAGAATGAATGAACAATTGAGTGAGGAGTTGGGAGAGATAAAGGATGAGATCAACCAGGTACGTAATGACATAGAAGTGGCTACTAGGAACAATTGCGGATTAAGTGCCGCGTATAGAGTGTTACAAAAACAGATGCAGGATGAGGTGGATGTGAATGTTGCAAATATGAATCATGCTGAATGTGAATCCAAGATGGTGAAACTGCACCATCAGTGAGAGGTGTTGGCTGGTCACATCAAGGCAATGGAAGGCGTAGCCCCTGTCTTGACAACGTCATCTGAAGGGGAAGGGTCAGATGATGACATTTCACAGTATAACGTCCAGTCACACCCCTACTATGGCCCAGACACCCTGCCCCACCATGCACAACATGGCGGACCCCATCACATGACACCCACACCCTACGTCATCGACGGCATGATGCGCATAATGGGCAATGCCAACATGGCGACCCCCATGATGGGGGGGAGCAGGCCTAGGCCTAGTCCCGATGGCACCACCGGTAGCTGTTATTAATGTGGAAGACAGGCAGGAGATAGAGACAATGATTGAGAATGCCATAGGCAATGTGCCCATCTCCAAGAGAAATAAACTGGCTCTTAGAACCCAGATTAGGCAGCTTCTCTGAGACGCTGGTGCTCAGGAGGGCATGGTTCATATTGTGGCTGAAGCCGCAGCTCAGGCAGCCCTAGATGGCACCCGGAGTAATCTACCTCCACCTGATCGTCCCAATAATCCCCTACAAATGGCCTACTGTGTTCAGCAAATAGCTGACAGCATTGGTCAGATGAGCCCGTCCGACAACCTCAGTTGCCACTTGGAAAAGGTGCATGCTAAATGCGAAATGCTTAGTCTTGCTGCAGACTACCAGGTCCAGATCCTACACCAGACCATTGATCCTGGACTGTGGGCAAAACTCCTCAATGCTGTCCGCTAGGATGGCCACGCCACCTTTGATGAAGTGGCAGCTGAACTCATTTCTGCACACAGCCCAGGTGTAGTAGGAGTGATGCTCGCATGCCCTGTAAAACAGAATGTTAAGGAAAGTCCAGCGACTTTCCACCAGAGGCTCTGGATGGCCTACCGGGCAGGGAAGCACCTTGCAGGAGAAGCTGCTGAAGTGGACCTCACTGAGTATAAGACCTGTTCCTCAGGAACATGATCCCTGCAGTAAGAGAAAAGGTAGAGCCAACCACCTATCCCACCACGGAGAGGCTTGCCGATATTCTTCAGAAAATAGAGAGAGTTTATCAACTCTATATCCGTGATTCAGGTTCCAAGAAAGTAGCTGCCGTTGACACCACTCCAGAGGCCACAACGCACTACATGGTGGAGGGACAGGCCCAAGAGAAACAGTCCCTCCCCACAGACAACCAACACCCCCAGCGGGCCCAACAGCAACAATCCTGGGGTGGGAACCGGAATTACCACAAAAACAAGAAACACCATAAGAATAATAAGGGGGAAACCGCAAAGATCAGACCCTTCATATAGGGAAACAGCTGCTGAGAACCAGAAATTCCGAGAACTTCTCGGGCAAGTGTGCTCCTTAACGGATGCTGTTCCTGTACAGGCCCTTGTAGCCATACAACTGAGAGAGCCAGCCTCCACAGGCCATGGGGACACTGGAAGTATAGGTCCTCAGGCCCATGCAGGCCTGAACCTGGAAGCAACACCCTATATAGTATCAGTGCAGCATGGTGAAGTGGTTCACAGGAACCAGGCCCAGACTCTTTTCCAAGAGCTCCCCCATGTTTCTAATAGTACAGATTGACAATTACAGGCTCCATTCTGTATTGTAAACAAGCTGGTCTTGGATACAAATGGAAGGCCCTGCTCCGAGGCCAAGGTCGGGGGTTACCTTCCAACAGTGCTATTGGATACAGGAGCGCCTGTGTCTGTACTACATGATGACCACTCAGACACATCTCCTTGGTCCACCAGATGGAGGACCAATATGTCTGGGGTAGACAGAACTAGGTTGCCTGCATACCGTTCCCTGCCACTATCTGTGACACTGGGATGCCTGAAGGCCCATCATACCTTTCAGCTGATGGTACTGCATGACCACCCTAGTATAATCGGAATTGACTTCCTGGCACCACACGGCTGTGTGGTAGACCTAACCAACATGCTATTGATACAGATTCAGGGACAATATCACACCATTATGATCCCTGACTTGCATGTGGTTGCAACAATCTCTTCGAGCAACAAAGAGTATTTCCCAAAGCTCCTTCCCATTCTACAAAGGTATCTGGAGGCATTTGCCACCAACAAGCATGACTGTGGCAGGATGCACACTGTCATTGAAGTGATAGGCCCAGCTCACAGGCGGCAACAGCTATACCTCTTCCCACCTGAGGCCTTGCCTTCTCTTAGGGAAACAATAAAATCACTCCTCAAGCAAGGGGTAATTAGGACATGTGCTTCTACTGCAAATCCTCCAGTGTGGCCTGTGAAAAAACCTACAGGTGCCTGGAGGCTTACTATTGACTACAGGAGACTAAATCAGGTCACCCCCAGTTGTGCACCAACTGTGGCATCTACACCAGATGTGCTAAGACTACTGACCCCTGACCAACAATGGTTTAGTACCCTGGACATCTCCAATGGTTTCTGGTCATTGCCATTGGCTCCCAAGAGTCAATATAAGTTTGCCTTCACTTTTGAGGGCAGGCAGTACACGTGAACCTGCTTACCACAGGGATTCCACAACAGACCTTCCCTGTTTCATTTACACATGATGGATGCCCTTGAGGGTTTCTCTACTCCCCAAAGTCTCTTGCAGTATGTGGATGACCTGTTGCTGGCCACAGCCACACAGGAAAAACACCTGGATCTCTTGGATGAACTATTGACCCTCATCCAGAGGTCAGGCCTCAAATGTAACCCTACAAAAGCACAACTATGTCAGAAAGAGGTACTCTTTCTGGGTCTGAGGATAACAGACCAAGGCCAAAGTCCTACCTGGATGAAGATACAAGGATTGCAAGATTTTCCACTGCTCATCGGCGTGGCCACTCTTAGAAGGTTTCTAGGTATGGTGAATTATTCCAGGGATTTTATTTGTGATTTTGCTCAGAAGGCTGCTCCTCTGTAAGAGCTACTGAAGAAGGACATTTCCTAGAACTGGGGCCCCATTCACACCCAAGCTGTGACATCACTGAAGCAGGCCTTAGCCTCAGCCCCAGCTCTGGTCAACCCCAATCCAGCAATGCCATTCCATCTGGAATGTGCTACCTCTGACATTGCTGTGTCTGCCATGCTGGCCCAGAAGGTCCTTGGCACCCTGAGACCCACTGCATATGCATCACAGCTCTTGACCCCAGTGGAATAGAAGTATGTGAAAGGAACCTTCTGGCTACCTACTGGGCTGTCAAGCACTTTTTGAATATTATTGGGTACTCTCCTCTGATTATCAACATGAACCACACCCCAACTACCTTTTTGCTATCAGATAGAGTGAAGGATGGCTCGGTCTCCAACACCAGACTGACACATTAGTCCCTCCTTCTCCAGGATAGAGATATCAAGGTACACACAACCAAAATGCCATCCATGCTGGCACATGGCCTCCTTTTTCAAGGAGAATCCCATGTCTGTACATTACAGCCACCTGATCTCCCAGATCCAGGTCCTTTCCTCCCTGCTACATCACAACTACTTGGGAACACCTCATTGTGTCATGTCTTTACAGATGGCTCAGCTTTCTACTACCAAGGAGAACAGATTGCATGGATGGGCATATTAGTCATTTACCCTTATGGTAACACTGTGAAAAGTTCCAAGCATTGCAGTGTGGCATCATCACAGTATGCTGAGATGGCAGCGGTGGCCTGTGCCCTTGAGTTCATCCAGCATGGAACTGAGGATACCATCATTTTCACAGAGTCTAACTGGGTTTGTTGTTCCCTTGCAGAATTTCTTCCTTTCTGGCAGAAGAACTTTATCTCCTCTGATGGCAGCCCAATGAAACACAAGGAACTGGTAATATACATTCATTCACTGGTGCAAAAGTTTGCACAAAAACTCTATGTACACAAGGTTAAGGCCCACTCCATACACGATCCCTATCACTCCTTCAATACACTGCTGACACCCTTGCAAAGGAAGGGGTCCGAGGTAGGGGGGACATCTGGATGATGGACCATCCAGAGGCTAGAGCGGCTGTGCACATTGCTGCAGTCATGAAGAAACCTGAACCCTTTTACCCTTGGACCTCTCAGAAGCACAGTATGCTGACTCTGAACTCAAGGAAGTGTTCAGATTCCTTGACAAGGGTACTGAGAAAAATATACCTGCCCATAATCCCTACAGCAGGCATGAAGGTAAATTACACCTGTTCCCTGATGACAAGCTAATCTGGTATCAACCAGATGACCCCCCCACACCAAGTTGTGGGTGGTTCCCCATCATCTTAGGCCCAAATTTTTGCACCAAGTGCATGATACCCCCACTGGTGGACACCAGGGAGTGGAGAATACACTCCAGATGCTTAAGACCACCGCTTGGTGGCCTGTTGTCACCAAAGATGTTAAACAGTACATAGACAGTTGCCTTGTTTGTGCACAAAATAACCCTATCCCTAGCAAAATGCCAAATTACTACCACAAAGGCATTCTTGCCCTTGGCATGCCATACAGATTGATTTCATCGGTCCCTTGACCAACACCAGCAGGAACACCAAATACGCCATTGTGGTGGCTGACCTCTTTTCTAAGTGGGTTGAAGCTTTCCCCACCAAGTCATGTACTGCTAAAACCACTGCCAAAATCCTGGTGCAACAGATTTTCTCTAGGTGGGGCCTACCTCTCAAGGTAGACTCAGACAAAGGAACCAGTTTTACAGGTGGGTGGATGAAAGAAGCACTTGAGCTCCTTGGAGTTCATCAGAAGTTCCACATACCCTACCACCCACAATCCTCAGGTCAAGTAGAGAGAGAGCCAACAGATGGATTAAGCAAATGCTTTCCAGATTCATTGAGGACAATCCCAAGGATTGGGATTCCCCATTGCCATTACTCCTTATGGCAATTAGGGGTACACCCTAAGCCACTACCCAGATGACACTCTTTGAAGTGATGACTGGTAGAAATATGAGATTACCTGAACACCTGTTGTTTGACCTGCACATCCCCACTGCAGTCTGTGTGTCTGTAGACCAATATATGGAAAAACTCAGACAAGACCTCATACACACTCATCTGTATGCTGCTAACTGCACCGACAAGGCCCAGCAACAGTCCAAAATCCAGTTTGACTAACATGCACAAGAAGTGGATTGGCAAGTTGGAGATCAGGTAATGGTTCTCAGATTTGCACATCCCACACATTCCTTCTCCAATAAGTGGGAAGGACCCTATCCCTTTGTCAACAAGTTCAGTCCAGCAGTCTATCAGGTTAGACTCATGCAAAATAACAAATTGACTGACAAATGGTTACATGAAAACCAGCTGAAACTGTATAAAGGAGTATAATTACTTTTCCTCACCCCATTGGGCAGAATAGCACTAGTTCATTAAGGTTTGATTTTCCTTTCCAGATATTGGCAAGATGGCTATCTTGTTCCATTTTCATCTCATCTCAGGAGTTATCCCATGTATCCAAGGCATGGTAAAACACCTTCTTCCCTCAACTTGATCCACCTGCAACTACCCCTGAGGGAGTCTCCATCAATATATCTGACAATTTGATTACTGTCCAGGAAGATTCAGATGTCTACCTCACTGCCTTGGTTGCTGCTCCTGATAAATCTACCCTACAAATTGAGTGGCAAACTACATTGCAAGGACAAATTCTCCCTGTGGCCAAGCTTTCCAAGGGAACTTTCCATGGTTGGCCCAACGTAAAATGATCCCCAAATGGTTCTCTGTCCTTGCTCCAAACTTCTCTTAGACATTCTGGTTTATACAATATTACTGCCTTAATTGATCCCTCATATTGTAATTCCTTGTCTAAAGACTCTGCCAGGAAATGTTGTGCTGTACACAACATGGCCTCAGCTACCATGTATTTAACTGTGTTGTCCCCTACAGACAAACAGCTTTTGGAATGTCCAAAACACACCCCTGGTCTTCATAGTGGTCTCACAGCCACTGCTCTACCTGGTACACTTATCAATAACTTACAATTTATGCATATACCTGTTTTGTTCAACTTGACTTACTGGAATATGAAAGAATTTGGTATGTGTCATACTACTAACACTTCATTGTTTTACAGTACTTTATTACTTGATAGCTTAGCAGCTTTTCAAATTCGTACTCAAGACTCTACTGCAGGGGTACATTCCACCGAGCATAGAGGCAATTTCAGGAGAAAACCTAATCCTGATGATCAAAGTCATAAACATAATAAATGTGACATACACAGTTCTGATGTTACTGGTGCCATAGGCACTGTTTCAGGCCTTTTTGGGACAGCCATGTCTATTTGGAATAAAGCCAACATTGCTGCTATCAAATCACATTCACAAAAATTCCAGACTGTTTGGTAAATGATATTATACCCCCATTATTGTATGGTGTGGATGGCCTTAGTCAGGAAGAAAGATACACTGCATAGATCATGCATGATATTGTTAAGGCATTCACAGATTTTAAAGATAAGATCAATGCTCTCATAGCATAAAATAATAAATAAGCAGATAAGCAATACATTGCCCATGAGATATTATGTTCAGCCTATGGTTCTTATTTTATTACTACCATCAATAATCTTTTCCGTGATCTAGAATCTGGAAGAATCCCTGATATCATACATGATAGATGTATTTCTAAATGGTATTGTCTTCAATGCAAATCCTCTAGCTGTGTTTCTATGTGTATGTTGCAGACTTTAACTATTCCACTATCTGCAGCTAGGAATTTGGGTTTTGTGACCAGGCACCGTAATACTGGTTCTTGTTTTACTACTAAGAAATGTTCCATTAAGGATACTATGTATGTTTCTTTTACTGTCTTTTTACCATGTTTTGATCCTACTACAGCTTTATTTGATAAGCTCGCATCTGTACACTCCATTGGGCATCTTGATGAAGACATCTACAGAGAATGCCTCAACGTACCTCCTCTACTGGCTTTCCATCCTCTTCTGGATGCCTGGGTCACCCCGCACATGGACTGTTGTGTGAAGAAAGGGTATATTTATTTGTGTCACTGTGACGTATTTGATGTTATTAAACCTGTATGTGGCTATTCCCCAGACTGCATTGATTGGTCCTTTTCCATGGACGATAACATCACCACTAATGGCACAGACTACCAGGACTCAACATTGGCTCCAGACACTTCCAGGCTCTACCAGTCTTACTGAGAGGAGGTTCACTGCCTGTCAACATGGATTTCAAAACAGACCTATACTTGCCCAGTACAGTTGCAAAAATGGAGACTGCCTACTGTTAAAATGCAATATAATTCAGATGGCGAGTACTGCGTAGTTTCAAATTTTAAAAGTTACACTTACAGATTTAAGATATGTTCTATTGATAGTCCAAACTTTTGTTTTGTGCCCCATCAGAAGTCAGTTATTGGCCACACAGTTATTACATCCATCCCTATCATGGACGCTGACATCGTTGATGGTAACCCTGATTATCTGCTTACACTTTCCCAGTATTTACCTTATTTTAATGTACACATTGACCCCCTCACCTTGACATTGAAATCACTTTTAGAAAGGAAAGACACCAATCTCATCCACATCAGCAATAATATTTCTAAAGCTAAAGAAGCTGTCCTTGCACTTATTAATGATGGTGATATGAATAGTGCACTTACTAACACTTGGTTAGAGATTACATTTAAAGGTTTTGTTATTATACAAGCATTTTTGATGTTTTTTCTGATTATTATGTTTTTCTGCCTATGGCTCACATTACGCCAACACCGTGAGCAGCTGGAGTTCCTTTACAAGGCTGGTGCATCGGGTTTGTAAATGACCCCTGCTCCCTATCCATTTCCTTACTCTTGCTGTGTTGCCCCTTGTGAGGCAACAAGGGGGGATGTTACATGAGGTCCCTGCACCCTTATTGGTACCCCTAGACGTACACCATAAACAGCTAGTATTTAGGTATATGTTATACTAACATATAGGGCTAAGGGCATCTACCGTACAAGAGCAGATGTCAGGATATGTATGCATATTATTGTTATGCACTTTATTTTCTAATACACACATGTATTTCTTGCTTACAAGATGTTAGGACACCTGTGTCCTTGTAATGATTCTGATATATGAGTTGGCATTGCCATCTTCTGATGATTTGTATTATTACTCTGCTAAGTGCAAACTGTACTTCTTTGTCTTTACAAAGTGATGACTACTAAAAACATTGTATATTGTTACCTTGGACTGAGGAACCACCTCTAATTTAGCCAATAGGGCTCATTTCTGTAACTAGAAATGTTTCTATCTTACAGTAACCATGGTAATTATCGCAGCTATATAATGTAAGACATTACGTCTTCTACCTCGGAGACCCCAAGAGGGACGGAGAATTCTCGAGGTATAGGGAACGCTTAGCATTGGCTCCCAGTTCGTATTGGTAAGAACTGCTTAGGGCAACTGTGATTATCCTTTTGGTAGTAATAAACACGTTTATTACTCTTATGCAACGTGTCTGTGATTCCTTGCATGCCCATTATTGCCAAGAACGTGAGAGTGAGGTTTAGACTTCCTGACAAGTCTTTCAGGTTTTGTCACTACCTGTTCTATTTCTATAACTTGTCCTGGCTGTACAGTCTCAGCTTGGACTTCTGTCTCTGCTAGTTTGGCTGCCATTCTCCTGGTAACCACTCCTGGACTTGCTGCTACAGAATCCATACCTTTCTCTATGCTTCCCTGGTACTAGGTCCTGTACCCACACACAAAACTTCTGGTTTAGAGTATGCATGGCTTAAATCCCACTTAGGCTGACACCATCTGTTGTCGAGGCACAGGTCAGGAAGCACAGGAAAACCAGGAACAGTTGCAGAATTCGCAAAAAGTATTTATTTGTACTAGCAGTAACATAAAAAATTAAACTTGCTCCGTATAACTATTTATAAAGGCAGAATAAATAGAGAAGATCTATCAGAGTTTTTCTTCAATCTCTGTGTGTATTGTAAGAAATTCAGTTTTGATTCAGAAAACAGATGAAAGGAGACATTATGATTATTGTCAAAATAATCAATTTATTGCTCTGCCATTGGAAATACCTGTAAAAAGGAAAAAAAAACATGTTTTCCACTGATCTTTAAGATAAATAAGGCCAAAGGACCAGATGGGATGCATCTGAGGTTGCGCTGGGAGCGGAACTGGCTGAACCCCTGGCAGGGCTGTTCAGTAGCTCGCTACAGTCAGGGGTAGTTCATAAGGACTGGAGGGTGGTGGATGTGGTTATGCTCCATAAGTGGGGGGGGGGACAAGGAGCTGATGGGGAGCTACATATCTGTCAGTCTTACCTCAGTTGTAGGGAAACTGGTGGAGTCACTATTCAAAGAGGACCTTGTAGACTACCTGGAGAGCAGTGGCCTCCAGGATAGTATGCAGCATAGGTTTATGGCAGAGAGATTTTATCAGACAAACCTAATAATTTTCTTTGACTGGCTAGCAAAGATGCTGGATGGTGGCCATGCCATGGATCTACTTTATTTTGATTTCAGCAAAGCCTTTGACTCAGTGCCTCACAGGCAACTGCTGAAAAAGATGGAGGATCTGGGGGAGACGAGAGGCATAGTAAGATGGGTAAGAAATTGGCTTAGGGTGGGCAGCAAACGGTCATGGTAAATGGGGTCAAATTGGAAGAGAGGGAGGTCACAAGTGGGGTGTCACCGGGATCTGTTCTGGTTCTGGTCCTCTTCAATATGTTCATTAGTAATATTGGAGAAGGAATACAGGGTAGGTTGTGTCTCTTTACAGATGACACGAAGCTCTGTGGGAGAGTGGATAGTGGTAAGGGAATTAGGGAGAAGCAGAGTGACCTACATGGAGTGGATAGATGGTCTAAGGTCTGGCAATTAAAATTTAGTGCCAAAGAGTGCAACGTGATGCACTTTGAGAGCAAGAACCCCAGGACAGAGTACTGGTTTGGGGGGGTTAAGCTGAGCACTACATTTGAAGAAAGGGACCCGAGAGTTATCATTAGGGACGCCCTCAAATAAGGATATCAGTGAGGCAAACAGGATGTTGGGATATATTGGAAGGGGTAGAGACAAAAGGAGGAAAGGTGTAATATTACCCTCTTTATATGTTAGTGATAAGACTGCACCTGGAGTAATGTGTCCATTTCATCTTAGAAAGGATAAGGACAGGTTAGAGGCGGTGCGATGAAGGGTGACCAGGATGATACGGGGCCAGTAGGGCAGAGCTAATGAGGAGCAGCTAAAATGTGCTCAACATGTCCTCACTTGAGATCAGACGGGAGAGTGGTGATATGATGGAGACCACCAAATTCCTGAAAGGAATATTTGAGATGACCTGGAATGATATTCTTGATTTAACAGATTATTTAGTCAGCTACTGTCCTAGCTGTCTCCCCCTTTCAACATTTCCTCAGTGTACTGTTGAGGTTTTCAAACAGTGGCTACAGGTAATCAATAAAAAACTCACCCCATGGAGGCATTTTACCTCAGATCTTTGGCGGGTAACAGCTCCTTTCCCATGAATGCCATGGATAAATCAATGTTCCAATGGTATAAATATAATATTAAATATGTCTCACGTCTAATAGGCCCAGGAGGCATACATTCATTTGCTCAGCTCCAATCATTATATAAACTCCCACATGGCCACTACCATAAATATCTTCAGCTAAAATCATATTTGCAACCTTCAGAAGAGGTCCTGGTGGCAATAGCAGAGAACCCTCCACAAATAATAAAATTCCCAAATGAGGAGTACCAGCATGAAGCACCTCATCAGTGCTGTCTATACAGCCCTGGGTGAGAAACCTAGGGATTCCACGGAAGCCATCCAACTTCAAGGGTCCCAGGAACTAGGGACTAATGTCCTGAAACCTAATTGGAAGGCGACCCCCATGTTGATGGTGAGGGCTTTGGGATCTCCCTACAGGAGAGAGTATGCATGGAAGTTATATAGGTACTTCCGTACCCCCACAGTAGTAACTAGATTTATGGGGGACCCCGACGGTAAATGTTGGAGGAACTGTGGAGCTATCCAGGCAGACCAGACCCACATAATGTGGGAATGCAGCTTGCTGGGTCCTTATTGCCGGGAAGTTGTCCAGGAATTAGTGGCAATCTATGATAACCCAGATCTCTTCACACCTGGTTTTATTTTAACTGCCACAACTCCATTTGGATTAAAAGTAGATAAACTCACATATTTGCAAACTACCCTGATGATATTGGCAGCAAAACAGGTAATAACCAGACTCTGGTGAACGGAAAAACTGCCCGCCAAGGGGTCCTGGCTGGCTTCGGTGAGAAAGATATATGGACAGGAGAGGATGGCAGCCAGAATGAGGGACAGAGTGGAAACTTTTGATATTAAGTGGAGAAAATGGGTTCTACATCAGTCAACCACTTTTTCTGACTTTGTACCCTGAATCTAATTAAATTAATTGAAAATTTGTACATTGCTCTCTGAAACCCTCTAACTATAAATTCATCCAGAAGTATGACATCTGACTTAAATGTATACCCATGTAAGCTGAATAATTTGCTTCTGTATTAATTCTATATATGTGAATGTAATTGAACCTCATGCCTAATAAAAAAAAATGTTATTTTAAAAAGAAAATTCCTGAAAGGAATAAATGAGGTGAACTGTGAGGAGCTATTCAGCACAGGCACTGATTTGAGGTCACAGGGGCATGAGTGGAAACTGAAAGGGGGGAGGTTTAAGAGAGATTTGAGTAAGTATTACCTTATTGAGTGGGTGGTAGAATCTTGGAACAGACTGCTAGCCGAGCTGGTAGGAGCCAAAAGCCATATGGTTTCAAACACAGCTGGGACAGAGTGAAGGTTATTGTAGCTACTCAGGGTGATAGTAGCAGGGTGGGGTTTAAGAGGGAGGAAAGTGATGGCTTGTGCCCTGGATGGCAGTTAGATCCTAGGGACAGATAGGGAACCACAGGCAGACTAGATGGACCGTCAGTCTTTGTCTGCTGTTATTGTCTGTTTCTATTCACAGGGGGCATCCCACTACTGGACATTTGCAAAGCAGCTACCTGGAGAACAGTGCACACATTCACAAAGCACTGTTGTCTGGACATACAGTCCAGAAGGGTTGCCAGCCATGGAACTGCTATAGTGCAGAACCTTTTTAATAAGAAGGTTCTGGGCCCAAACTCCCAAGGTACTGCTGTAGAGACAAGTGTAAACACTGAGTGAGGGATTCCTGGGGTTAGAAGGAAAAATTGTTCACCATAATTTGTTTCTTCTTAGGGATCCCTCACTATATTTACACTCCTTAACCCTGCCTCCTATTCTAGAACCTGAAAATAGGTTCACACAAGAATCAGTTATTTTCACTAAGGTTGCTTGTGCATTACTATTGCAGTTCCCTGATAATTGTAAAATGTGATCAGTTAAATATCTTCAGTGTTCCTATATATTTTTAACGTCTCTGTGATCTTTCGAGTATTTTTCAAAATTCTGTTTACAATTTTTCTGGAAATTTTTGTTTGCCATTTAGATAGTTTTGGTAGTCACAGCTCCTCTCTAGCTATGGAAACAAATCTGCGATAATTGACTAGAATGGAGCATGACACCAGCACAGAGTTTAAATCACGGAAGCATAGAAAGGGTTGGCAGAAAAGGACCAGTAGACCCATCTAGTCTGCTACACCCTGGACCCTACTTTGTCACAGAAGTACCTCCCTCCCCCCTTACCTCTACTTATAATGCCCGTATGCCTATCCCATGCATGCTTGATGCTTCCCACTGTCTTTGCCCCTACCACCTCTTGTGGCAGGCTGTTCCAGGCATCGACCAGCCTTTCTTTTTTATTTATATTTTCTGTGTTTTTACCCCTTTTTCTCCTGTTCCCCGGGGCCCCAGCACATGGGTGTTGTGTGTACATGGAGGCCCACGCGGGCCCCGTGATGCCAACTCAGCCCCTTCCTGTGGCTGCCGCCAGTGCTCCCTCAGGTAGGTACTGCCATCCATTCTCCACCGGGTGGCGGCAAGTGGCCAGGGAGCCTCCATTCCCCCCAGGAGGAGAGAGCTGCCTGCAGTGGCTCAATCTCCTCCTCATCCCCGGCCAGGCCGTCGACCAACCGGGCTCGTTCCCGAAACTGGGTCATCATAGCAGCACGAGGTGTGACATCCAGCACCTCAACCCTCAGCACCACTGGGACAGTGTCTGCCAACATTTCTGTGAAGTATTTCCTCATATCCCTCTTAAATCCCCCCTCCAGTTTCATAGCATGCCCAATGTACTGGTGCTCTTCCTCCTTTGAAAGAGGCTCCCCCTGCACTTTGTTCACCCTTGTGAGGTACTTTCTCAATCATGTCCTCTCTCACTCTCCTCTCTTACAGGGAGTACATGCTGAGCTTCCCCAGTCTCTCCTCATATGGCTTCTTGTGCAAACATGCACCATTTTAGTAGTCCTCCTCTGGACTGCCTCCACCCTGTCAATGTCCTTACAGAGGTGTGGCCTCCAGAACTGGATGCAGTCCTGCAGTGGGGGTCTCACCAGTGAGCAAGAAAAAGGTAACACCGCCTCCTTTCTCCTGCTAGAAATCCCCCTCCCTATGCATCCCAGCAGACAGGTCACCTTGCCTACTGCCCTGTTGCACTAACCTGCCACCTTGAGATCATCAGATATGATTACCCCAAAGTCCTGTTCTTGCTTTGTATAGTACAGTTGCCTAAGAACTTACCATAACAGTAGATCTTCAAGAGAATCCCTTACAGCAGGTCATAACATGTAAGAATGACCAGTCGCAGGAGTCATTTCCTCAGGATGATTTCTCAGCAGTCGACCTGGGACCTCCCTCGAAGGCACCACGTCTTGTATCCTGGCACGTATAAAAGGGGGAAGTCCCAGAGGCTCCTTGGTTCTTTTCCATCTCTATTACCAACATTAGAATACAATCTCTCTGGTCTCTGAGGGGAACTGAGGAGGAAAAGGTAGCAGCCCAGTATTTCAAGGTAAATAATAGGAGCAAGTAACCCTTCTAAGCAGGAAGCAAGGGGGAAGGCGGGAGGGGCAGCATGACCTGCTGTAAGAGGTTCTCTCAAGATCTACTGTTACTACAAGTTCTTACACAACTGTACTATCTTCTTCAAGGAAATTTCTTGCAGCAGGTTATAACATGTAGGAATGAGTCCCCAGCAGTTGGGATGCATCAGGGAGGAGGAAGTGAAAATAGTAACCTAGGATAATAGGCCTTGAAGGACGGCCTGTCCAAAATTGGTTTGCTTTTTAGAAGCAATGTCCAGACTATAATGCTTTGTAAAGGTATGTACAGTAGACCAAGTAGCAGCTTCACAGATCTCAATTGATGAAACACCTCTAAAGCATGCTGCTGAGGCAGCCATACCTCTTGTGGAGTGAGGTTTGATCACCCCTGGAAGTGGTTTATCATGCTTTTTATAACAAAATGTAATGCATTTGGCCAACCAAGTGGACAAGCACTGCTCGGAAACAGGAATTCCCTCTTTACCAGGGCCAAAAAAGACAAAACGTTGCTCAGCTTTGCACAATGCCTTGGTGTGAAGGAGATAATATCTGAAGATTCTATGCACATCTAAAGTAACGAGCAGAGATTCTCCTGGATCAGCCAGCTCTGACTAATAAACAGGTGAGTGTATGATTTGATTCAAAGTAAATTCAGATACTACTTTTGGAAGAGATTTAGGAAGGGTATGTAAAGAGACCCTATCCTTGTGGAATTACAGGTAGGGCTCCTTGCACATCATTGCACGTAACTCTGAAATACATCAACCTGATGTAATGGCAGCCAAGAGTTTTCCAGGAGAGAAAACATAGCTAACACATAGCTGCAGGCCCAAAAGGACTTAACATCAGTTTTTCAAGCACAAAATTCAAATCCCACGATGGGACCGGATCCCGAATGGGAGGTTTAATATGAAGAATTCCTTTTAAGAAGGTTCTCATAATAGTAAGCTGGGACAATGCTTTGTTGTCCACAGGTAAATGAAAGGTTGAAACAGCTGAAAGGTGTACTTTCACTGAAGAATATTTAAGACCACCTTCCGACAGGGAGCGCAAATAGTCCAGAATGCTCCGAGGGGGACAATCGGAGGGGTACAAATCATGCTTAGATGCCCATATGGAAAATTGTTTCCACTGCATGGAATATGAAGACAGTGTAGATGGATTATGGGCAGCCCGTAGGACCTCCACAGCTTGTGGTGAGACCTGGAATCAGGAGAGGATTACATCCTCAGAAGCCAGGCATATAGATGCAGGGAATGAAGGTCGGGATGAGGTAAGGAACCCCTGGCCTGGGACAGAAAAGCTCTGTATATTGGTAGAGTCAGAGGGTCCTGGATCATCAATTGCAGGAGCAAGGGGAACCAGACCTGTCTCGGCCACAAGGGCACGATGAGGATCATGGTTACCTGGTCTCTGGAGGACCTGGCCATCCTGGAGACAGAGGAATGTCTCGAGGGGGAAGAAACAGAGACCGCAGTCTTTCAACCATGGGAGTGAGGGGCAGACTTGGTCAGGTCCAGTATAGTATGCAGCAAAGCCTGGATGTCCACCATAGCAAGGTGTGAGGAAGATGTCGTCACCAGGACCGAATGGACCAACTGAACTGGTACCACAGACGAAATGGGAGAAGATGAAGGCACCAATCTTCCAGCCGTTGACGAGAGGCGAACAAAAGTCCCCCAAATCATCTATGGGAGAGCCGCAGGAGGGCTCATGGTATTAGGGCCATGTGTCAAAGCGACTGTCATTGATGGGCCCAAAGCCATCATTGATGGACGATGGGCAGAAACCTGGAACAGGGGCGGCAGTCGTGGAAACTGCAATTTGAGCACACCTGTGGCGGTCATTGACAGAGGAGCCGTTGACGGGCAGGAAGAAGTAGAAGTACCAAAGATCATCAACGGAACAGAAGACGACTTGGCCACAGCTTCTGAAAGGGTCTTAAGAACCATCTTGGTTTTAAGGAGCCCTTGCTCCTGTGAATGGGAGAAGGAAGGCAAGCCGCTCTTCATTGATGAAGAGGAGGTAGGATAAACATGCTTGGTTTTACTGGTATGTTTCTTAGAAGATTCCTACTTCGTCGATGATGAGGGGTCACCAGTAGAATGGTGAGACACCAAGGAGGACGTCAAAGACTCCCTGGAACTTGAGTTTGCTCCTGCTCCAGGAGGGCAACTTTTTGCTCCATCTGGAATTCACGAAGTTGTTAAAGCCTTCAACACTTTGTGGCCTTGTTGAACCGCTTACACAGGACACAAATGCGGGTATCTTATTCAGGACCTAGACATTGAACACAAACATCATGGAGGTCCTCAGTTGGGATTAGCTGGCCACAAGAACACTTATGGAATAAAGGATCCGAAGACATCGATGACTAAATGTGATGAACTTGGTAATACCGCTAAGGAACAATCGGTAGAACTCTTCGTTGTCAACTGTAAGCTATACTCTGGCAGAAGAATGTGTAGCATACAGGTTGCAGCTGGAAAAGAACTGAGGAGCCTCTGGGACCTCACCCTTTTACACGTGCCAAGATACAATATGTGGTGCTATCGGGGGAGGTCCCAGGGTGACTGCTGAGAAATCGTCTGGAGGAAATGATGCTTGTGGCTAGACATTCCTACATGTTATGACCTGCTGCAAGAGATTTCCTCGAAGAAGATCTGTAAGTACCTCTTCCCCCAACTAATACACAGTCCCCAGGTTACCCTGCCCCAGGTGCATGACTTTGCACTTTTTGGCATTGAAACCCAGCTGCCACTCCCTAGACCACTCCACTGGTTTCTCCAGATCCCTATGTATTCTCTCCACCCCTTCCTGGGTATCTACCCTGTTGCAGATTTTCGTATCATCTGCAAGAGACACACCTTCCCCTCCAGTTCCTCAGCAATGTCGCTTATGAAGACATAGAAGAGAACAGGACCCAGTACTGATCCCTGTGGTACTCCACTGGTAACTCACCTGTCCTCCGAGTGGCTATCGTTTACTGCCACCCTCTGCCTCCTGTCTTTCAACCAGTTTGATACTCAGCACACCACCTTCTCACCAACCCCCAGGATGCTAAGTTTATTTATCAGTCACCTGTGTAGTACAGTGTCAAAGGCATTACTGAAATCCAGATAGGCCACATCCACTGCCTTCAACGATTCACTTCCTTACTTACCCAGTCAAAGAAATCTATAAGATTTGTTAGACATGACCTCACCCCTGTGAAGCCATGCTACCAGTGATCCTGCAGGCCATATGTCTCCAGGTACTCAATCAGTCTCTCTGTCAGTAGGGACTCCATTAATGTCCCCATTACTGAGGTGAGACTGGCTGGTCTGTAATTGCTGTCCTCCTCCCTGCTGCTGCTCTTGTGCAAAGAGACCACATCGGGCTTTCTCCATTCCTCTGGAACCACCCCGTCTCCAATGAGGTGCTAAATACTGTTTCCAGAGGGCCGGCTTGTACTATGCTCAGTTCCTTAACTACCCTTGGGTGGATCCCATTTGGCCCCATCACCTTGTTTTCCTTTAGGGCTTCCAACACCCTGTGTATTCTCTCTTCCATAAATGGACTTGTGTTCACCCCCCTCCCCCTGGTGCTTGTTAATGCATGTCAGCCCTTCCACTGTAAAAACTAAAAAGAAGTATGTGTTCACAATTGTAGCTTTTTCTGGGTCTTCCTCTGCACATTCACCCCCTCCTGGTCTCTTCATCTTAGCTGTACTTCCCCTTGTCTTCCTGTTCTCACTCACGTACCTGAAGAAAGTCTTATCCCAATTTTTGACCTCCTGGGTGATCCTTTCTTCAGTTTGAACCTTTGCTATTCTTGCCCTCCTTCCTGCTTCTCTTTGTTTCTCTAGATATACTGTCTTGTCTGACTCTGTTGGGTCTCCTTGGACTTTCTGAAAGCTGTTTTTTAACCTTTACCAGTACGGCCACTTCCTTTGAGAACCAGCGCTGCTTCTCTCTCCTCTTATCCCTGCTCATTACCTTTAAACAGCCTGCTGTTACATCAGATATTCCCTTTTTTATTGTATTCCATTGTGCCTCTACCTCTGCCGGGCTAACCCCCTTTCAAAATATTTCCTAAAGCAGTCTCCTGTTTCTCCAAAATATTCTCCCCTGAAGTCCAGGACCCTTGTACTAACTGGGTTTTTCCCCTGCCCAATCCATATGCCAAACAACACTATTCAATGATCTCTTGAACCCAGGAGGCTACCCTCTGAGAAGTCTACTATGTTGTCCCTGTTTGTAAGTACCAGATCCAACACTACCCCATCTCTAGTAGGATCTGTAATCATCTGACTAACAAATGCCCCTTGAAGGGAATCTAGGATGACCCTGGTCCTAGTCATAGCTGCGGCCAGGATGTTTTAGTCCACATCAGGCAAATTAAAGTTACCCATGATTACTACTTCCCTTTGCTTGCTATTTTGCCTATAGACTCCCCCAAAACTCTGTCCAGTTCCTCCCCGTGTTGGTGGTCTGTACATCACCCCCATGCATATAAAGGCTCTGGACCCCTTTTCTAAGTCAACCCGAAGAACCTCCAGCCCCTTCATTTCCCCATTTTGTCCATGTATTTCTGTGGCTTTAATACCTTCCCTTATATATAAAACACCCACCCTTTTACTACCTGTGCTATCTTTATGAAATATGTTGTAACCTGGTATGGTCACCTCCCAGCTGTGGTTGTCGGTACCCATCCCCTGTTCCCTGAAGATCCCTTCCCCATCAACACATACCCATTGTAAGCCTACACACCACCGCTCCCTGGCCAGAGCCATGGTTCTCCTTCTACTCTTAAAAGGCAATATACATCCTAACCCAGGCCCCACCCAGACCAGCCCACCAGGTGGGTCCCCCGGTCTGAGCATTGCCTCCATGAATATATGCAGCATATTGAAAAAATATGATACCCTCCAATGCTGGGTCATGCTGCACAAACCAGATGTCATTGCACTGGTAGAAACCTGGCTATCAATGTCCACCCCTGACTCCTTTGTCTCCCTCCCTGGCTACACCCTCTACTGGGAGAATCATGTAGGCAAATGTGGGGGTGGCTGTGCAAGCTATACCATGGATACACTCACTGGTCAAGCAATCCCTGTTCCGGCCCTTGCAAGCGGGCCATAGGCCATTACCCTTAGACTTACTCCGGACCCCTCCAGGGGCCCCCTTTATCTCAGCACTGCCTACATTCCCCCAAAGAACCAAAACCCAGCACTATTATCCTTAACTGATTATATTTCCACCCTCCCTCACAAGGCTGAACAAGTCCTTGTGGGGGACCTTTACATGAACTGGCTCAGCGCCGCCTCCTCCACCACCCGGGACTCCTTTGCAGCCATTGATCTGACACAACTCATTTCCCAACCCACAAGAGTAAACCCTAAGAGAGGTACCAGCATCCTCCTAGATGTTATCATCACCAACTGCCCCAAAAAAATCCTGGATATCCAAGTCCTCCCTGACTCACTCAGTGACCATTTCCCTATCCTGTTCTGCTGGGTGACCCCCTCGCCCTGATTCACAGCCCAGCCCACACTCCACCGGCGTTTCAGACCAGGTGGGCTGAAAAACCTCAAGCAATTTCTTGCCCAGATAAACTGGTCCCCCATTCACCACACTCCTGACATAGATACTGCCCTTGCCTTCTTTTCCCAAACCTTTAACAAAGCCTGTGACTTCTTCGCACCCTTCACGGCTGCCCGAACCAAAAAACATAACATGCCCTGGATTACTCCTGCCCTATTACAATTGCTCAGGCTTAGGGATAACCTATGGCACCTTGCCACAGAAACAGGCCGGATGGCTGACAGACAGGCCTACAATGCTGCACGGAATAAGTGCACTTTGGCCATCCGAAAAGCCGAGGCCGACCACTACCAGGCCATGCTCACCTCCTCCTGGGGGTGTGCCCGAACTTTCTGGGATAATGTCAAACAATTAAATGGGAGCGCACACTCCCCTCCCGCATCTCAGATCACCATTGATGGCACAACTGTTACGGACCCAGCAAACATTGCAAACTACTTTAACACATCCTTTACGGACCTTAGCTCTGTCCTCCCAGTAATTTCTTTGACCTGCCACCCTCCCTACCTGCCCCAGTCCTCCAACACCCTAGCTTCTACCTACATAGGGTAACTGCCCAGGAAGCCAGACCCCACCTGGTCAGAGCATTGAAGAGCAATAGTCCCGGCGACGACTCCTTGGACCCCAGCATTCTCTATCTGGTACTGGATCAGGTCCTTGCCCCACTCACCAGCCTTCTTAACAAATCCCTCTGCCTGGGGCAATTCCCAACTGCATGGAAAACCACCATTGTTACTCCCATTCACAAAGGTGGCAAGAGGTTCTCTGCCGGGAACTACCGTCTTATCTCCATACTCCCACCCATCTCCAAAGCCCTAGAAAAGCTGGTTGCCACGCAAATTACTGAATATCTGACCAAACACAACATCCTCTGCCCTGAACAGCATGGTTTCAGCGCAGGACACTGTACCGGCACTGCACTAGTTGAATTTTCAACTTTCCTACACTCCTCTCTGGACTCTGGCTCCCTAGCCGGGGCAGTGTTCATCGACCTCTCAAAGGCTTTCGACACTGTCTCCCACCCCCTCCTGCTGGATGCCCTCTGCCACACTGGCTTCTCTGCTGGGCCTCTCACCTGGTGCACCAGCTACCTATCTGCCCACTCCCAATGTGTCAGAATTAATGGGACACTTTCCAAAACTTGTCCTATCCGCTCAGGGGTTCCTCAGGGCTCCATCTTGGGACCCCTACTCTTCTCACTCTACCTTAACACCCTGCCCAGTGCATGCACAGGAAAAATTTTGCTGTATGCAGATGCCACCGTCATCTTTGCCACCCACCGTAACCCTATCTCCCTCCAGAACTCCCTACAACTATCCTATAATGATGCCAAAACCTGGTTTAAAGAGCACAGATTGGTCATTAATCTCAAAAAGACAAAAAAATGCTCTTTGCCCACCCCCAAAACAAAGCCAGCAACTTCCCACTCCATATCTTCCCCTGCTCCAAACAACCTCTAGAGCAAGTCACACCTACAAGTACCTTGGGGTCTCCTTTGACTCAGCCCTCACCTACCACACCCACATAGATGCTCTTGCTTCAGCCACTAATGTGCGGCTAGGTATCTTATACTGCTATAAAAACTGTCTCCCCCCTGCTGCCCTCCGTCTAGTGGTTACATCCTCTATATTATCCCTTGTTGACTATGGCCTACCAGTATACGGTGCTACTGACACGACCGCCCTCAATAAAATTCCATCATCCTAAATAAGGCACACAGGCTAATCACTGGGGCCCCCAGGCTCATGCATTCGTGCCAGCTCTATGACATGGCAATACTGCTGAACCTAGACGATCATCTACGATACCAAACCTGCCTGATAACAAAAAAAACTCTTCTCAGGCTATCCCACCCGGGCTGACAGCCTCCATCCGCCAAGCCCAACCCTTGGTCTGTACACAGACCTCCTGCAAGGCCACTTTTCTGGTCCCAAGTTCTAGGACCTCCCTTGGACAGAGGTCCTTCTGCTACAGAGCTCCATCCTGGTATAACTCGCTCCCTGCCCCCATCTCGGATGCCCCCACGATCTCCAAATTCAAAACTGCACTTCGAAGCCAACTATTTAATATGCATAGCTGCACCTGTCTATAATTGAGGCATAGCTCTCTGTGCCCTGACAACGCCCGCTGGGCTACATCCACACCACGCCTCTTTTAATCCTCACCCATTGCTGATTGAACTGCTATTATCCTGCTGCTTGCTCTTACCATCGTGCAAGAACGTGCCATTGTAATTAAACTGACTTATCTGTTTAACTGTTGTAATCACATATGCTTGCTAACTACAGTATGTAACCCATATGCTGTAACCAAAGTCTGTTATGTATTTGTCCTCAGTGCAATGAGGTACCTTTGGAAATGAGCCTCTGGCTCAAAGGTTGTAAACCGATGTACAAATAAATAAATAAATGATTCTGTTATGGCCACCAGATTCAGGTCTGCCTCTGCAATGGTAGCCTCAAGGTCAGTGATTTTGTTTCCTAGGCTCCTTGCATGGGTGTACATAGCTTGCCACTCCTTTTGTCCCTCCCTGCCCCTACTTAGCCTCTCTTCTCGAGTATATCTTTTGCCATACCCTTTTCACTGGTACTGTCCTTCTGCTTTTTATTCTCCCTCTGTCCACCCTCCCTAGTGTTTTTTTCAGCATTAGTTCCACCTCTCGTTCCTCCGGTCCCTTCCCCCCCTTTCCCATACTATCCACTACTCTTTGGGGATTTTATTTCCCTTGGACTTTTCTTCACTGCTCCATTATCTGGGGGGGGGGGGAGGCATTCACTGCATCACGATTTTCTTCTGCCTCCCCTCTTGGCAAGTTAAAAATCCCCACTGAAGCAGCGTTTAAACCTTTCACCCAGGGCTGCCTTTCCCAGTCTGGGTGGATGGAGGCTGTCCCATTTGTTCAGGCCTTTATTCCTCCAGGTAGGACTTTAGTCCCTGATAAATTAAACCCTTCCTCCCTGCACCATGCCTTCAACCAGTTGTTGAAGACCCCAGTGCAGTGTCTTTGCAACTCCCCTAAGCCTTGCAAAGACAGCACCTCAGTGAAGGCCACCTTGCATGCTACCTGCTTCAGGCCCCTTCCTAGCTCCCTAAATCCCTACCTTGGGTGCGTCCCCTGCCAGGTCATTTGTTCCCAGATGGACAATGACATCCAGCTCCCCTTCCTGCCCCATGGCCCTAGTGATGCTAAGGATCTGTTTCCCATCTCTCTGTGCTGAGGTGCCAGGTAGGCACATCACCTTCCTCTTTCTATCCCATGGTGTTCCCAAAACTATCCCCCTCCCGATAACCGAGTAATCCACCAGAAGCTGCTTCCTCTTCCATTGGGTTCCTCTTCCTCCTGCCTTGGGGTCCCCTCTCTGAATGACACCCATATCCTCCCTTGCCATTTCCATGGGTGCCTCCCCTTGGCAGTCCTCTTACACCAGGGCAGAGAAAAAATTCTTCAGTGGCAACGACTGAGGAAGGTGTTCTCTTATCTCCACCCCCACCCTCCTGGAGCCCACTACAGTCTAGCTGGCCCTCCTTTCTAGGCACCCTTTCAGGCAATAGTGATTGGACTGGGGGCCCCTGCATGGGGGAATTTTAGTTCTAAATTCTCAGATATGCATAAGGTTCTATCTCCGGGGCATCTCTACCTGAGAAGAGATGCTTAAAGTGTAAACATAATGATGGATCCCTGAGAAGAAACATTACTATGGTAATTTTTTCTTTCACTTTACAACATTGGGAGAGGTAAGGCTCCTAGGGGGTTATTTTGAAATAGCCAGAAAAGGTGCTCTTTAACACTAAAAAAACTAAGAAAATGGAAGTTGCTTCCAGTCCTACCTGCCAGTGTAACAATCTCTACCCATGGTTCCACAGGTGATGTAACTGTTTTGGAGCTCAAGAATATGGATATGAGTGTGTCCCTAGCTGGGTTACGTTATGTTCACCCAGCAACAAATTAATCTGAATATGAATATATATATATATATATATATATATATATGTTATGTATGCAGAGTATGCTTTTCATAACCTGTAGAAAAAAATAGGTTATTTCTGTAACAAGCCATGAAACAGAGGTCTGTATTGAGTCCAGTATTTTTAGATTCTAGTACATCTATAATTGTGTATTTGTGAACTGTCTTAGTCCATCCCGTCTGCAGTGGTGTATTTTCTAAAGAAAAGTTTTTTCCTGGACAGACTGTTCTTCATTTGGGCTGGGATCTTGATAGGCCAGCTGTCAGAGGCCAGAAGTGGTAAAGAGGAAAGGTATGGATGTGGTTATAGAGGATGTGCTTGAGGTCATGGCAACACTGTGCCCATCTGCTGCACTTTGGTCCCTGGGCTTGGCTACTGGTGTATTGCCAGATGGCCTTGGGTCCAGTGTTTGCTGGTATCATCCAGTGTTCCTTGTGAGAGGTTTGTTTCTCCACAGCTCCTAAAAAAAGCTGTGGTGAGACCACCCCTGGAAAAGTCATCATTGCACCCAGATGTGCTAGCAAATTACAGACCTCTCCTTAACCTTCCATTTCTAGGGACAGTGATTGAGAAGATGGAGGTGATGCAGCTGGAGGCTCACATGAGGTTCGACCATCTATGAACCATTCCAGCCAGGTTTCAGGCCAGGTCACAGTACATGGACTGACCTTGTCAAGGTGATTGATTATCTGGTGTTAGCGAGGGATGGGGTGAGTGGTATATTGCTTTTCTCCATTAACTCTCGTGCCAGCATTTGACACCGTGTATTATGGGGTGTTGATGAGCACCTCAGGAAATATGGTGGACTCACCAGGGCAACATTAAAATGATTTTGAGTTCTTTCTTTCCAGAAGATTGTAGAGGGTCCTGATGAACATTCTTGTTGCAATCAGTGGTGGTCAGCTGTGCAGTTTCCCAAGGGGTTGATTCTGCCCCCCCCCCATACTTTCTGCAATGTACATGTTGCTGCTGGCATAGGTCATTAGGTGATATGGCATGAGCTTTCACTGTAATGTAGACGGATACTCTGCCGTACCTGCCCTTTACATTGGATGGGTGAGAGGTGGTCTTTGTGCTGCAACAATACCTAAATGAAAGCACCACTGATTTGCCTCCAGCTGGCTGAGCCTCAACCTGACCAAGATGACGCTGCTGCTGGTGGAGCCAGGTACTCATGGATCAGCTGTAAGACACAAGGTCATTAGGTAACCATCCTTGAACTGCACTCTGCAGACAGCTGTGGACAGAGTAAAAAATCTGGGAGCCACTGTGGACTCGAGGTTGACATGAGACTATCATTTGTCAACCATAGTTCTCAATGGATTTTTCCAGATTATGGAAGATCTCTGAATTAAACCATATCTGGCGACCCTAGTACATACTTTTGTGATTTCGAGACTCAACTACTGTAATGCTCTATAGCTATGGCTGTCTGAAGGGCTGGTGCATTCCCTGCACCTGGTGCAGAATGCCGCACCCAGATTAGGCTCTTAGGGATCACAGAGATCATTTTTTTCCTGTGCTGCTGCAGCTGCACTGGCTGCTTTAGGTGAAGCAACACTTTCATGACTGCTTTAAAGGAAAACTGCATTGAACCTGTAAGTCATGTTGCCAAGTAGAAGCTGTTTTTTAAATACTGGTTCTCATTCTGTCATTGTTCCATCTCCAACGGCTTTTTAGTTATCCCACTGAGTGTTCCTGGCTTACACTCTGGTGTTACATGCCATTTCAGAACTGTATGATGTAGTTTATGTCTCTCTGAGCCACAAAGTTCTATAGTAGAACATAGATACATTGTGCCAACAATGGAAGATCTGAGCAAGGGACAAACTACATCACAAATTTCTAAATTGGTTCTTATTAGCAGTGTGCAAATCAGAAACACTCAGTAGGATAATTAAAAAGACTGTAGAGATGGAACAGTAACAAAATTTGAACCAGTATTTAAATATCAACTTCTAGAGGGGAAAAATGGCTTACAGGTTCAGCGCAGTTCTCCTTTAATATTAAAAGTCAGCATGGGTTGGGCCCTGCCTATGTTAAAGACCTCTTGGTGTGGTACACTTCTGGCTGCTCTCTCTGTTCCACTGAAGAATTATTGTTGCCCATCCTGAAATTGCGCTTAAAACAATCTAGCGGTCGGCCCGATGGCACACAGGCAGGGCATCTGTCTGTGACGCTGACAACCCGGGTTCGGAAATGGACTTGGGACATCAGAGGACCAGCCGGTGGGAGAAGTACTGAGGGTCCTAGAGACTGCTCTTCTTCTCCTCGAGGAGGGGGATAGAGTGTCCAGCATGCCACGGATCTCTGGCAGAGGCTGGGGGATCCACTGTGCTGGCACCATCACCTGAGGGGGCCGGGGAGGACACGGGACATCATTGCACATCCCTGCCCCCAGATACTGCCGCAAGTCACAAAATTCTGACCCCCAAGCATGATGCCCTGTTCCGCTGCCGTCCCCACTGCCAACAGTGTCTGCCAGGGGGGTGGGGTGTCCTGCTCCCATGGCCTCACCCTAGGGTGTAAGCCAGGGCATGCTACAAAAGGCCATGGGGAGGGGGCACCCACCCGACAGCTGCGCCCAGAGGGGTAAGCCTAGGCATGGGGGGGGGGCGGTGCACGGACAGAGCTGAACTCCCTTTTGGGAGAGGGGCAGGCCAGACTCCAAAATAATAAAATAAAAAATCTGGCGATCGAGCTTTCTTGTTCATGGCCCCAATGATGTGGAATTCCTTGCCTTTCCATTTGAGGAGTTCCCCCTCTGCGGAGGCTTTTAAAAAGAGCCTAAAAAGTTTTCTTTTTGAACTGGCATATTAAGTAGAACTGTGAACAGCTGTTCTGTTTGTACCTTTTACTGAATGTTATTTTAATGGATGTTGTGCTGTGTTAGTGTGTTGTTTTAAATATTTTCATGTGAAGTGCCCCGAGCCTTTCAGATAGCGCACGCAACAAACAAAATTGGCTTGCCTTGCATTTAGAACTAGGACAGAGAGGTCAGAGATAGAGTAAGCAGACTGAGAAAAATGTTGTTTCACTGGTGTTTCAATCTTTTTCCTCCTTTATGATGTGCCTGTGTGAGTTCTTTTAGTTCAAAGGGGTTGCATGGTTACACCCACATAGCTTGTGTTTGGGCATTTGTTACACTGGCTGTAACAGACAGCATTCTGTGATCGGCATGTGTAGGTCCTCTATATTCTGAGTTGCTTGTTCTGGGGTGTGTTCATGCAATCTGCAATGGAAACACTATTTGTTTTGTCTGTTACATTTATGAACATTGCAAGATTGTGTGCCCCAGGGTGTCTGGTTGTTAGTAACAACTAAGGGTGTCCAGATGGTGGCTGTCTTTTCTATATGTTGTAGTAGTAGCTCTCTTGGCATTGGCATGGCACATTACACAGGTTTGTCAGATTTTCCAGGTCAATGTCTTTGTTGAGTTATTATTTTTTGCAATGAGATGAGGGGTTTATCTTGGTCTTCCTTGCTGGAACAGGTTCTCTGGTACTGGAGTGTGGGACTGTACATTACAAATTTTTAGTGCGTCTGGCGTGATTGTTGGGTTTGTGTATCTCTGATGGCTTCCTATGGATACATGTCTGTAAGGTTCTATCCTTGATCATTGTGATATCAAGGCAATTGATGCTGATAGAAACAGACTTTGACAGCACACAAGAACTGCTGGCCCACCCTGTCTGCCTATTTCCACACCTACTGGATAAGCTGCAGATCCTAGTTCTACCAACAGCCTACTTCCTCCTACCTCCCACTAGAACTGCCTTATGTCTGTCTCATGCATTCTTAAATTCCCCCACAGTTTTTGACCCCATGACCTGCTCAGGAAGTCTGTTTCATGCGTCCACCACCCTCTCTGTGAAAAAATACTTCCTCCCATTGCCCCCGAGTCGTCCCCCCTCTATCTTCAAATTGTGCCCTCTTGTTCTTGCACATCTCTTTTTCTGAAAGATGCTACCCCTCTTGGACTTTGTCGATTCCCTTGAGATACTTTAAAGTTTCTATCACGTCTCCCCCCTCTCCTCGAAGGTATACATGTTAAACTCCTTTAGTTTCTCTTCGTATGGCTTCTGGTGCAGACCCTGCACCATTTTGTTGCCCTCCTCTGGACTGCCTCCATCCTGCCTATGTTCTTGCAGAGATGGGGTCTCCAGAACTGCACAAAGTACTCCAGATGGGTCTCACCAGCTGTCTGTACAGAGGGATAACAACTTCCTGTTTTCTACAGGTGATGCCTCTCCCTATGCATCCCAGTATCCGCTCAGCCCTCCTTACTGCCTTCTCACATTGCTTGTCTACCTTCAGGTCATCTGATATGACTACTCCCAGGTCCCTTTCCATTTTTATTGTCGCTAATAAACCCCCCCCCCCGATTGTGTACTCTTCCCTTGGGTTTTTGTTTCCCAGGTGCATTATTTTTACACTTCTTTGCATTGAATCTAAGCTTCTATACTTTTTGACCATTCCTCCAATCTTGCCAAGTCCCTTCTCATCCTTTCCACCCCCACCTTGTGTATCAACCCTGTTGCAGATCTTTGTGTTGTCTGCAAAGAGACATACTTTTCCTTCCAGTCCCTCTGCAATGTCACCTATAAAAAACATTAAAGAGGACCGGTCCCAGTATTGAACCCTGCGGTACCCCATTAGTGACCCCCTTTCTTTGGAGTGGACTCTGTTTACTATTACCCTCTGTGTCCTGTTGTGCAGCCAACGTTTTACCCAGGTTACCACGCTGGGACCCATTCCCAGGCTGGCTAACTTGTTTATTACTCTTTTGTGTGGGACTGTGTCAAATGTACTCTAGAGAAAGTTTGGTAGATGGGTGGAGTTTAAATGGACACTGTCAACCTGTTTTTCATCATATTATTTCTAGTTAAAACCCTACATTTTATGATTGCTTACCTTCTCTAAAATTCATTGATGTTGCTGTTTGTTTAGTCTGTCTCCTTGTTTGGTAGAACTGAAATGCATGCTAATGTATATTTATAAACAAATTTGTTTTGTTTACAATCCTGGATCTGTTCTTACTGTATACTTCCTGAGCTTTAGAAATGCACCCAAACAGTGCAGTCACTCATGCGGTAGTAGCCTCCTAAACTCCCACTGCATCATGAGGGGCTAGACTGTGTTGTGGGTATTCCCAAATCCAGGAAAGATGCAGTTGGAGCTGATCAAGGAATGTAAACAAACCTACGTTTGTGTGAACACCAGCATGGTGGACAGTCTGTTTTTCACTTTTTTAAAGAAAACAAGAGTCAGAATGAAACTACCAGCTACACCAGCAATCTTTACAGAATGCTGACAATTATAAAGTGTTTTTTAAACTAGAGACACTTTGAGCCCTAAGGGGGTTGACATTGTCCCTTTAAGTTCCTGATTAAATTATTTAAATGAGTGAATGCCTTCTTTCTGAAATATTAATATATCACCAATACACCCGAGTGTTCAAGCAGCTGGATTGTGTAGTTTCAGGAATTCCTTTTCCAAGCTGGCCATGAAAAGGTTGAGAAAATCTATCTGTGTAAGAGATACTGTGTCACAAACTGCGTGACCCTGAGCAAATCATTTAACATTGTCCAGTATTCATGGAAACGTACAAAAATAAATACATATATGTGTGTTCAAAAATATAATAGACACAAATCAGCTTATATTGAATTAGTATGCTGCATTATCCTTGTTGTACTTTACTACTGAGGTCATTTGCATGGAAACCATCCTCAGACTTTACCTACTCCTTCTGCTATAGCCTCTGATCATGGAGGCAGTATAGCACAATGGTTTAAGGCTCTGAGCTGCAGACCGGGAGACCTGGGTTTGAATCCCATCAGCTGCCACTTGCATACTGTATGACCCTGAGCAAATCACTTTACTTCCTTGTGCTCCCAGGTTGCACCTGGAAACAAGCTCAAGCTTAGTGTCTCCTGGTTAAACAACCCCCCGATCTATTCACAATCCTCTGTTTATGACATTTTAATCGCATTTTTATTTGATTGTTTGACTAGGAGGTGAAAGACATAAAAAACTAATTTACAGTCACTTCTGTCAGTGAATATAGTATATGTTTATGCAAGGACCGTGTAATAAAGCTAACGTATCAATTATGGAATAAGAGCAGTTTAACTCAGAAAACGATGCATTTACTGTAAGTAGGAGGCACATTTTGACTGGGCAAGTATGTAACACATGCAAAAGACATTTCAAGGTTTACATTTGATGGCAAGTGTTTAGAAACGCAGAAACATAGAATTGGAAGGCAGAAAAGACCCACTCGGCCCATCTAGTCTGCCCAGATGTACCCTTCCTATTCTGTCTGTGCATGTCTCCAGTGGCGGCAACCCTCCCTGACTCCTATCTAATATACACCTATGCCTATCCCATGTATGCTTGAAGTCCCCTACTTTTTCCGCTTCTACCACTTACGCTGGCAGTCTACTCTTTATATTTGTAGGCAGCACTGGCTGAGTACATAAGGTCCTGTATATAACAAAGAGTGTTCCCCTGATTTTGTTTTACAGCACCTTTCATTCACAGATGTGGGCTATCTACTAAAATGCTACATCTGGTTGACACTTCAATTGTTAAACAGGGAGATAAGTGAGCTATGTTTAAAAGTATTGTCACATCCATTTGAAACAAGTAAACAACACCCTGTTTTCAAGTGGAAGGATACCTACATTTTCACAGAGATTACAATGGTGGGTTCTGTAGGGGGCCCCAAGGGCAAAACAGCATAGATTATTGTCACACTAATATATTTGTGTACCAAGGCAAGCTGACACTCTAAATAAGCAATTACCATAGTCTGCAAGTGGGAGAAAAACCTATCTAGCAATGCTTTTGTTGGGGGCTAGAATCATCATAGAATGGAATCAAGTCTGTCGGCAGAGGCCAATATAGACTCGCCACATATCAGTGGTATTATTCAGTGTGAGCTACTTTGAAATAATCATCCAACGATTTTTTAAAAAGCTCCATATTAGTACTAAGTACCACAGATTCAGGGAGGCCATTCCATACTGAGACTATTCGTTGATTATACCAAACTCCTCTCCGTCTTGTTCTGCATATCTCTTCCTTTAATTGAAGTTGATGGGTCCTAGTTGATATAACATTTGTGGTTCTGCTAAGCCCTACACATTCCCACAAGTCCTCATTGTTAAATGCTCAATATAAAAACATAAGTCTCCTCCACCCCAAAGAGTACAGGTCTAAATCCATCAGCCTTTCTCCAGGGGGCTTATTCCTCACAGTGTTGATTTTGTTGGTGACTCTCCTCTGCACCCCCTCCAACAGTCTGTTTCCCAGATTTTTAGGTGCACTAAAGGGGGAACAGTTCTCAAAATGTGGTCTAAACAATACCGAACAGAGGGGTATTATTACACTAGCCTCCCTACTTTTGACATGCCTAAAATGCAGACAAGTATCCGATTACTCTTTTTAATTGCTTCTCTAGCATGAGTATCAAAAGATAATTTGTTAATAATTACACCAAGGTCTCTCTCTGTTTCTGTCACTTGTAAAACCTCACCGTTTAACTTATATTCCGCCATTTTATTGCCATGACCGAAGTGCATTACTCTACATTTATCTTCATTAAATTTCAATCGATGCTCTTTAGCCCACAATTCTAATTTATATAAATCCTGTTGAAAATGTAATGCATCTTCCTCATTATTAACAATCAACAAGTTAGGGGGTGAATATTATGATACAAGAATCACAACTTGTGACCGTTTTCAAAACAGTCATCCAGTGTATTGCTTTGGAAACAATTGTGTCACAAACTGCTGAGTGTGACCTTATCAGACATAAAAGTAGGAGGCCAGGGGACAAAGATCATGTTTATTTTGTGACTATCCTCAGTAAAAATGAATAAAGGGGATACAAACAGAAAATAATAAGCTCACTTGTATCAGAATAATATTTTAAAAATGTTTAATAGGATACTGGACAATTACTTTAACCTACCCGTGCTCAGTCTCTCACTCCATCCTGTTGCGTTGCTCACTGTGTACTGAATATGGCTGCAACCTTTTCTCCCCTCCCTTTCCTGGATTGCAAAATTCTTTGGGATGTAATTTGCATGAAATGCATTATATACCACACCTGGACATGGGCTCATACCCCAAACGCTGGCATTCTGGTGCAGTACTGGGGGGAGTGCTGTACTGCCTGGGTGTACAGTTCTTCTGAAGACATGTTAAACTGAGGTCCCTTCTGTCCATCTTTGGGGCTGTCTTGGTAGGTGTCCAGGTGGGAGTAAAAGAACCCAAGGCATTTCTGTAAGAGAAGGGGATTTTCCCTATGTCTTAGCCAATTGTGTTGGGCTACACATTTACTGTCACTTTACTACAGGTCTCCCTAACTAGTTGCCGTCAGGGAACCAGGTCTATGATCTTGGTGTCCAAGGGGAAAGTAAGGACTAGAGAAGTACACGTAGACTCCATTATTAACAGAACAGAGGAGGTAGGGTGTGTGGGAAACCAAGGAAGCAGGATAGTTAGGTGCCTTCCAGGGGCTTCAGCTAGAAAGGATACACATAGGATAGGAAGGATTGTCAATGATAGGAAGGGGAAAAGGGCTTGATGTCATTGTCAATCTGGGAACTAATGGCGTGGTTAGCAGACTCTTAGGGGAGGTGAAGGACAGCTTTAGGGAATTGGGAGGGAGCATAAACAGACAGTGTCCTTAGTATCCTTTTCCAAGGTCCTGCCAGTTTGGTTTAAGGGGGAGAGACTTTTCCTGATTACTCACTTCAACTCTTGGCTGAAGAAGTGACGCAGGGAATGGGGCTTTGCATTTGTGGACGCAACTTGTGGGACAAAAGGCTACACAAGCAGAATGACCTACACCATAGCAAGGAAGGCCTCACGGTGCTGGGGCAAATGATTACAGAGCACATCAAGGAGCTTTTAAAGTAGTAGAGGAGGAGGGAGTATAGTTGCTGATAGCTACACCTATTTAACTGATGGAGGCCAAACTGGCCTTCCCCCTCCCAACACTAGTAAAGATGGAGGGGACTATATGGCAAAAAAGGGCTGGATCCATGGAATCCTAAACCTTAGTGCTCTTGACTGTCTTACTAAGAACCTTCAATAACCTTCAAAATACCACTCCTTTGCTTCTTCACCTCTGCTGCATGACTGCCACTGACCTGCAGATGTAGGTAGAGGGGGTCACATTTCAGTCCTCAGACCACAAACAGGAGAAAGAGCTGAACCTTTCTCCTCTGATGGCGTCCTTGCCTCAGGCCACAATGGAGAGGAGATACCTCTTCCGAGCTAGTTGAGTTAAAAATCTTCTCCTGTCACAGTCGGCGGACAGTTATGCTATTAAAATTGTATGCCTTTATGTGGGCGCTGCAACTAGTTCACCCATCATGCAGGCGAACTGGATGTTGCGGCGCCCAGCAGGGACAGCGCCATCTGGGCACTGCACCCCCTGCCCCATACACCTCTGACCTGGAGATGATATTTAGGTACGGGTAGTGTAGGAGGGGCACAGCCCCCTGCAAACAGACAGAACATGCTCCGGGGCACTGGGTGCACTGGAGGTAGGGGTGACAATTGTCGGGTGCGATGTGCACCATTGGCATTGTGCTTGCGCCCTGATGGTCATGGTGTTTCCTGTTGCTGTGACATGGGTGAACCAATAAAACAGCTGTGACTGCCTTCTAAGAACACCAGGAGTTGGGGACCAGGGTAACTTCCCCTGTAGATGCCATGTTGTGCTTAGAGATCCCATTATCAGACTACAGCAGGGACAACACAAGCATGGCAGCCAATATCCAATATCCAGCAACTATGGTGCAAGGTTGAAGACCTTGAGAACTGGGGCCATCGGAACAAGGTCTAAACTGTAACGCTCCCAGAGGGCAGTGATGGACCAGACATGATTGGATTTCTCCACTACAAATTGACCACTTGGCTCTACCTGGGACCAGAGCACATGTCTGAGCTCCAGAAGGCACACAGAGCTCTGACTGGGGAACCTCCCCCAAGACTGAACTGCCATGCTTGTTTCTGACCAGATTTCTTCATTACCCTGATTGGGAGATGGAAATGAAGCAAGTGAAGGAAATGAGAGACATTCCCCACCTTAAAAAACTTATTTGCCAGCCATATAGACTCACCACACATAGTCCAGATGATGGATGGAAGCAAAATACAACATGGATGTATACTGTTTATTGTTTCCGCTGGCAGGGTCTGGCTCCAGTTTTTATATGCTGCTGTTGGGGTCAGCTGATTGCCATGCTTGCCCTTTCCCCAGTTTATCACTGTGGCCTGCCCACCTCATGGTTAAGAGCCAGGGCTACAGGTCAATTACATACTCTATTGTTAATGCTCATCTGCACTAGCAGTGAGCATGGGAAGACAAGCAACTTACCATGAGGCCCCACTGTAACTCACTTTGCTTTAAATGTTGCTCATTTTGAAATACCTTCCCCTCTCAGGCTCCAGTTAAGTGCCAGTGCCTTTTTATTTCCTTGCAGAGCCTCTGATAGTATTTGGGCTTGTTGATTTCCTGTTGCACTGCCCCCACCCTGCATAGGGACTTGGTGCACATTAGGCATCAAGCCCATACCTTCCACAATTTAATGTTTCCTTTACTGATCTTTAGTTGAACAATTTAATCAAAGTAGCGGACATTCATGTCTTGATTTTTAGACCACTGGTCATGTCCTCTGTTCTGCTGCATACAAGGCAAAGCAATTTTATTTATAAGGTGCCCAATCCTGGAGGCTCTGGGCACTGAACAAGTATCAATACAGAAGAAAGCTTAAAACACAAAAATAAAATTATAAAATACCCACAATCAGTATAAAACACAGTTTTAAAAGAAATCACTTAAAAAAGCTTCAGCACGCCACACCCAGGGACTGGACATACATCAAATCAGCAATCTGCAAAAGCCAAGGCAAAGAGGTGGGCCTTCAGTCGCTGCTTAAACACCTCAATAGAGGGGGCCTCCCAGACTGCAGGTGGTAGCGATTTCCACAGGGTCAGCCCAGAGATGCTAAAAGCGCAATTTTCCGAGGTCCTGAGCTGAACACTGGGAACAACCAGGAGGCCCCTTGAAAAGGAGCAAAGGGAACAAGCAGAGGTTGCTGGTGTCGGGAGCTCTGACAGGTAACCAGGGCTTAGGCTGTATAGGGCCTTAAAGGTGAGAAGATCCACCTTGAAAAGGTCCCTCCATCTGACAGGCAACAAATGCAGGGCACGGAGGACCAGGGTCACATGACTGGACCTCAAAAGGCCCGTCAGCAACCGGGCTGCTGCATTCTGCACCAGCTGCAGTCTGCAAAGGGTACAGCCAAGATCTTTACTAGATTGCCTCAATTGGACTTCGGAATTACTCCATAACTCACCCTTCTGTTTCCCTTTCTTAACCCCCTCTCACCTCTCCCTCTCAATTCCCATTACTGGATTCCACGCTTTCCCCCGATCCCTTTGTCCTCCCCCTTAGGCAGCTGGATTGACATGTAGATCTTCCAAGATTCAATCTAAACCTCCGAGTCCTACTTGTGGGTTGTGTCAGAGACACTAGGACTCCGAGGGAGCTGGAACTTTTCTGGGGCCTGGTGACATGAGTAGACCCCGCATGCGCCCGCTGGTATACAGTGGCACCAGCTGCCAACCACCTCAGCTCTCCCCCCCCCCACTGTCGAGTGTGCAGGAATAGCGCTGCTGCTCTCCATGTCGAGGGCAGAACTTCAATGTAGAAGAGAAAATTTATATATATATACATACATGACAATAGCATTCACTTCTTTGGTTTAAGTTAAAAACATTATTTTTGTGTCAGTTTTGTTAGTTTAAAAACATAAATATTTACAGTTTAAGGACGTGTTTGGCCACCACCTTTCTCTGGGTGGGTGCTTTGGCAATAGGCAGTCCAGTGCTTGGGAGGATCATCCTCCCACAGTCCCAAAAATGGTCCAGTTCAAACACACCTTTTGCATCAGGGTCTTTGCACCATTCAGCTTCAAGCTGTTCTCACAAGCATAAGGGGAAGAAATGGTTGAGGTTGTTCTCTGGTTGTTCTGCTGCGAGACACTCAAATTCCAAGGGCCAGGCTCCCCACCACCATCACTGACAACACTGGGGATGCCTGGGCCTTCGAGATTGGTGTCTCCATCCTGGAACCCATCTCTGTCCAACAGAGGGGACTCTGGTGGGCAATTTGGCCATTGGGCAGCTCTTATGGAGCAGTAGGTGTAGCATGTAAGTCTAGAAGCAATGATCTTACTTCGAGAGGGCTCTTGCAGTAGGTATTCACATATAGGACTGACCCGCCAGGCGTCAGGATCCCATGGAAAAATTTCTAGCTAGCAGTCTCTGGCGGAGGACTGCCCCCACATCAGGTGACTGGCGTCATATGATGCCAGTATAAAGGGGTGGTCCCCCACACCCACCTTCCAGTTCTTTCCCGCCGTCGGCTTGTGAAAGTTCCTCGTGGTAGAATATCACTTCGTCAGTCATTTGTCAGTCCTAAAGTCTTCAAACTTTTCAACCTTTTTTCTCTATCGTTAGATTTTATTTTACAATTCACTGTGTATGTCGCCCCTGATGCCCTCCGAATCACATAAGAATAAGTGTGACTGGTGTGGTTCTCAGCTTCCACACAAGGATGGACACTCCTTGTGCCTCTTCTGTCTGGGCCAAGACCACCCCGTGGAGAAGTACCAGCACTGCCAGAAGTTACCCGCAAAAGAAGGCAGCAGTCCCTGGAAGCCCATACCTTAAAGAAGAAAATGGCCTCCATGGGAAGAGCTAAAGAAACTCAGGCAGGTGTCCACTTCTCCTGAGAAGGTCACAAGAAAAAAATGCATCAAGAAGAAGAACCAGGAGGAGAAACAGGCTTCCACAGCAGCCATGACTCCGGCCGGAGTCGCAGCACTAAAGGTAACGTCCCCTCTGGGGGATTGCTCCACGATGGCTGTCTTGGTGATTACCAAGAAGGCATCACCCCTCCCGTCTGGCTCGCACTCAGGCCCTTCAAGAGCCTCTGGGGCAAAGGAGGCCTCCGCTCCCGTGAAGGTCGCTTCTTCCATGCGGCCTTGGCCAGAGCTGGTCCAGGGTGCTGACATCGGTCCCACCGACAGTCGCCTGACAAGGCTGCTAAGCCACACATTTGGGGAGTGCCCCAGCTAAAACCATGCCCGGCAAGGCCATATCTCCTATGCAGCCTTCCTCAGGCAGGGAGTCCGATAAGTTGGATGTCGGCTCCTCCGATGCCTGCCCGGATTCAGCCGATAAGGCGGATGCCGGTTCCACCAATGCCGCCCGACCAACACGCCTGTGCCAGACCCTATGGAACAGTCCAATGCCCCAGGCTCTCTGCAACATTCCAAGTTGCCTTCTGAGGTACCTGCATCTCCTCAGCTGACCCCCGGGGATTATAATCCTTCTTCCCCGATCGTCACGGAGGATACTGAGATGCTGCCATCAGGGAACCCTCCTTCTGGACCTGATCCCGATGCCAGACCCTCAGACATGATCCCAACGCCGGCCTACCCGACACCATCTGGCATCTCATTACCTGGTGATAGGCCCATCCTTCCATCAGGTCCTTCAGACCCTATCAATGGTATACCCATGCCAGGCCTGATGCCCGCGGGGCCAGCATTACCACCACCTGGCCCACCAGCAGGGCCTCTGCCAGGTCCCTCTGCTCCGTCAGAGCCCCTGGCACCCGGGTATCCAACACTGCAATATCCAATGCCACAGTACCCAACTCCCCAGTACCCGATGCCGGGTTATCTGCCATCAGGTTACGGATACTCCTTCTATGAATATCCTCAATATCCATATCCCCCTCCTCCTCCACCTCTGCCGTCCACTCCCCAACTGCCGGCAGATCTGAAGGAGAGCTTGGCCTCCTGGTGGGCTGAGGCCAAGGTTCAGCTCACTCATGAGGTCAATAGTCATCTACCGACACCGGACCTTATACAGGATCCCCTATGTTGGAGACAGGAGACTCCTTCCCGCCTTCCCAACACCAGAGGAGAGCCATCTGGTGCCCAAGGAGGGGAGGATACGCGCCCCAGGTAACTTCCGAAAGGGGCAGTCCCTCCCCCTCATAGGGAGGAGTCTTCCTCTTCTTCATCAGATACGTCTGACTCAGACTCAGAGATGGGACGCTCTGACCCCGAAGACTAGCCATGTACTCCAGAACGCCCTTGGCCGTGGACTCCTCTGAAGTCTCCTCCGGAGGACCCCTCCTTTCTGGAGTTAGTGAGGAAAATTCAGGAAGTCCATCAGTGGCAATCAGTGGAGCCAGACCCACAGCGTAAGAAACTCACTGCTCATCTGGATCTGCCTGAGACTGCTCCTACGCTGATTCCACCCTGGATAGAGCCTCATGTGGATCTTGTTTCCACCATTTGGAAACAACCTTCTGTGCTAGCCCCCCTTCCGAGGAAGGTGGACAGGCCATATCAGGCTCCTGAGGGTGTAGACTTCCTTAGCCTCCACCCCAAGGTGGACTCGGTCGTCATTAACGCCGCTCACTGACGCTCCGCAAATCCAAAACACCTCAGCTCATCTCCGCCTGATAAGGAATCCCAGCTTCTGGACCAATATGGGAAAAAAAATCTATTCCTCTTCTACCCTAGGTATTAGGACCCTAAACTATGTGGCACATATGGGGGATTTTCAGAAGACCATCCTTAGTCAGGTGGAATCAAAACTGGACTCCCTTCCTGAGTCACAGACTAAGCAGGAAGTGGCGGATTGTGGCCGTTCTACTCGTTCAGCCAGTTGGCACATGCTTTGTGCCACTTACAATGCAGTGGACACAGCTGGAAGGAGCTCGTCCTTTGCCGTAGGCCTATGGAGTCACGCCTGGCTCTGTGTGTCAGGTTTGGTCCCTGAAGTGCAATCCACTATCCAGGATGCTCCCTTCAGGGGGTTTGGTGCTGTTCGGGGGTGATGTCAAGGACATCATTACCGAACTGCAGGAGAAGGGCATTGCACTCAAGTCTGTCAACTCTATGTACAGGCCCCCTCAAGGGCAGTGGCGTCCTTTTAATAGACAAAACTGACAAAGACAAAAACCACAGGGCAAATGGGCCAACAAACGTTGGGCCCCTCCAGCAACCAAGACTCCCCCCAGCAAAAAAGCCATGGGAGCCTCGGCTACTGTGCTGCCCCACACCTCCTGACTCTCTGCCTCTCCCACTGCCTCTGTAGGCTCCAGAGGAACTGGTAGGGGGGAGATTCTCCTCCCATCTGCCAGGTTGGGAGAGGATTACGTCAGACGCTAGGGTGCTCCAGTTCATATCAGCAGAACACTCAATAGAGTTTCTGCAGAAACCACCCTGAAGACCACCCCCCCAGTCGTCTTACTCCCCGCAACATCTTCCTCTGGTCCTAGAGGAAATCCTCTCCCTTCTTTTGAAGGCGGCGATAGAACCAGTTACCAACCATCTTTGGGGGACAGGTTACTATTCCCATTTCTGCCTAGTTCCAAAGAAGATGGGAGATCTGAGGCCTGTCCTAGACCTCAGCTCCCTGAACATGTTCATGGAGTACAAGCACTTCAGAATGCTCTCTTTGCAGGGCTTTCTACCACTTCTTCTTAAGGGACAGTGGCTATGCGCTCTGGACATGCAGAATGCCTACCTGCATATCCCCATATGCCCTTCCCACCGCAAATTCTTTCATTTTTGCTTTCAGGGGGACCACTACCAATTCAAGGCCCTCCCATTTGGTCTTTCCTCGCCCCCAGTATTTACCAAATGCCTGTCTGTGGTAGCGGCCCACCTGTGTACCCAGGGAGTTCAGATATTCCCCTACTTGGACGATTGGCTCCTGGTGACCCCATCCAGGGAGGAACTTATGAACTCCCTTTCCCTTACCTGCAGGTTTTCACCAGTCTGGGTATCACCATCAACCAGGCCAAGTCCCATTTGGTCCCTTGCCAATGCCTCCAATTTGTAGGGGCGATTCTGGACACGACCATCAGCAAAGCCTGTTTGCCTCCGGACAGGGTAGACACCCTTCAGACTCAGGCCCACCTTCTGTCCAGTCACAGGAGGGTCGGAGCCAGGTCAGTCCTTCGCCTCCTTGGGCTAATGGTGGCTGCCATTCTGACAGCCCCACTCGCTCGGCTCCATATGAGGATCTCTCAATGGATGCTTCAGTCACAGTGGGACCAGACCATGGACAATCTAGACCAAGAGTTACTAATTTCCGATCCCATGATCACGGACTTGCATTGGTGGATGGTTCAGGAGAATCTAAGCCTGGGAGTTCACTTCCAACATCGAACCCCCCCCCCCCCAGACGCTGATGACAGATGCGTCAGGAGAAGGCTGGGGTGCCCATCTAGGGTCTCACAGGACTCAGGGCAGTTGGTCCACATTCAAACAAAATCTGCACATAAACGTGCTCGAACTGAGAGCAGTCCTTTATGCCCTTCAGGCTCTACACTCTCTCATCCTCCCCGGTCATCTCCTAATACAATCAGACAACATGTGCGTAGTCTGGTATCTCAACAAGCAGGGAGGAACATGTTCTTACCCTCTGTGCCGAGAAGTGATGAGAGTCTGGCTTTGGGCAACCCAGTATCATCTTCACTTGACTGTGGTTCACGTTCCGGGAGCGGAAAACACACTGGCGGACCAACTCAGTTGGTCCTCAGCCAGGTCCCACAAATCGGAGTTGGATCAAGAAGTCGTAAATGACATCTTTCAGCGATGGGGAACATCTCAGATAGACCTCTTTGTTTCTCCCCAAAACGCAAAACTTCCTGCCTTCTGCTCACTTGCTCCAGGGCAAGACATTTTTTGACAGGATACTCTGTCTCTCGCTTGGAGGGACAGATTCATTTATGCCTTCCCTCCCATTCCCTTAATTCCGAGGGTCCTGAACAAACTCAGATCGGAGGGAGCTCGAATGATTCTCATTGCTCCCTTCTGGCCCAGGCAAGTTTGGTTCTCTCTTCTGCAACAGTTTTCAGAGGAACCTCCACTTCCTCTTCCTCTGTGGCAACAATTGTTGACCCAGGATCCTGGTCCCTGTCACCGTACCTCAGGAGGCTCTCTCCTGCCAGGCTCTGCTCAGTAATATGCATTCTGCATTGAATTTCAAGACAGCAGCCATAGATCAGACTAGGTACCTTCAATAAGGCTTTCTTAACAAGCCTAATAGATCAGTCTCTCTAATACCTCCCAACCAGCCGGCCCTGCAGACACTCTCTGAGGCAGCTTGGAGAAGGCCTGCTACTGTAGCAGCTGTCCCCAAGCAGGCAGACAAGAAATACATGGTGCCTAAATCTAAGCACATGTATTTCACTCAGTCAACAGCGGATGCCACTGATATGCTGGCTGAGAATGACAAAGCCATAGTGCCTAAGGAGGTCATAGTGCAATCCATTAACAAGGAAAGGAATGGAAAGGGAAAAAAAGGGGAAATTTTTTAACCAGTGTAACCCCCCTACAAATGGGGGTTCCCGAAAAGTCTTCCTTGAGCTTGTTTAAATGCTCACTGCCAGGCTGATGTCCTGCGTTTTAGCAGTTTAAATGTATTGCCAGAGAGTGCCTGTATAGCCTCTGCGTACCGTCTCTTTAAGAGCTGCCTGGATTGCAGTCATAATTAATCTGAGAGGGAGCTCTGTTAGAAGATGTACTTGTTTGCTGATCATTTGTTAGAGTAGTAAAAATATTGCAGTTTGTTCTAACCTGCCTTCTTTGCAGCATGGACAGTTCTGTTTGTTTCCATCATCTTGGTCCTGGACTGTCAGAATGGGCCAATCAGTACATTTGGGACTCTAAAATGGAGCCTGCCTACTGTGGCTTGGTGGGGCCAAAACTTGTAGGAATTGTAGTTTTGGGCTTTTAGCACCTAAAATAACCTGGAGGGGGAGCCCTTGCTGTGACTGACAGACAGATCGGCCAACAGAACCTTTTGAATATTGGGGAAAGTCCCACACTGCTTGCAGTTTCAGTTAGATCTGAGTTGGGAAGTGAAGAAGTAACAGCTCGAGATAGTTCGAGCAGCAATCCATAGTGGATTCGTGCGGGAGAACTGTGGAAAGACCCGAGTTTGGCCTGCATGCCTGCCTGCCTGCTGTCCCTGATGGGGAACTTGTGCTTTTTTCGGACTGAATCTGAATTTGGAGAGTGAATTAAGCCACTGAATTGTGACCAGGTTTTAACCTGAAGAAGACCGAAGATTTGCTGAATGCGATCGGCCTGTCAGGACTTCCAGCTACCTCTGAACTCCCGGATTGTGCAGAGACTCTGTAATTGAGACCGGAGAGCCATGTTTTGCTTGCTGGAGGCTGTATCCAGCTCCACAGACTGAATCCATATCCATTTCCATTTGCCTGGGCTCTGCTACACTGGCCCAGCCAAAATACCTGCTACGCAGAGAAAGTCATCGACGAGAGACCAACCTGGGGATCAGCCCCCTGCTCAATGCCTTGAACAGGAACGATGCCTCGGTGATTCGTGTGGGCCCTGCTTCTTCGGGCACTCCAGCTCAACAGCCTGCAGTCTCGATTTTGTCCTGTCTGTGTCCAGTATTGGGTATCGTGAGTAAACATCAGGGTAGCTCCCTGCAACAACAGCTAAATCTAAAAGTGTTGTCATCAGATTGTCTTGTTGCCCTTTCTTTCATGAACAGAGCCTTCCGACTCCGGATTACAAATAGTGTGTGTTGTGCATGTTGCGTTCTTCCATCACAGGGCCCCAACCAGCTGCAACGTTCCTGGCTAGCCCAGTTTTCCTACCTGGGTACCCAGAGTGTGCGACTGTGTAGGGACTCTGAACGGCATGCATAACTGTCTGATTAATATAGCTTTTAAGCAACTCAACCTGATTACGCTCCTCCCTTGTTCAAGTCCCCTGAATAAATCAGATTTAATTTTGTTTGCATTTAACCTGACTGTGGTTCCAGTTTGTACCAAAAGTATTGCACTGTTGCTATTTGCTGTGTTTAACCTTGTTTTTCAAGGGGTCCCCAGGGTCAAGTAGAGGAACCAGCCCTGGTGGTAAGTGCAAACAGTGTGGGTAATTGCCTGGTGAATAAGCGTCATTGTGAAAGTAATTATTGTATATTGTTCAGGCCACTAGAAGGGAAAGAGGGGGGTTACAGTGTCCCGGAGGGCTGTACCCAAGTTAGCTTGACCACTAACAACCCTGACCTCTGGGTGTAGGTACCCATTTCATTACCCAGGCACCTTAACCTGCTACTAGCGAAGCAGGCAGGGGCAGTAGCCCTTGGGATAGCGCCACCTACAGGTTACATCAGGAAAAGCATACTAAGCCGGAATTTGTTTTCAGGTGCGACCTGGGAGCACAAGGAAGTTAAGTGACTTGCTCGGGGTCGCACAGTATGCAAGTGGGGGCTAATGGGATTCAAACCCAGGTCACTAGGCTTGCTGCTCAGTGCCCTTAACCACTATACTATACTGCCTCACCAAGGTAGACATCATGGGCAAATGGTTCTATGTTTCAGCTGCCCTTGGCATGAGGATAGCTAGCTACTAGGGTCACTTTTTTTTTTTATGCTTCTTTTATTTAAAAAAGGTAAAACATAACATATTCCAGTCTTAGAATATACAGTAGAGATTACAATAAAATAACTTCTTTGATTTCAACTATACATCTGTTCTTCTAGGTTATGGTTTTAAAATCTGCTTCATCTCAGTCTTACATTCAGGAACAGATTTAAAAACATTGATATGTTATAAACATTCACTATGAAGATTACCATGAAATAGGAAACAAAAAGAAAATATAGAACAATACAAAATTAATCAAACCAGCAACTCATGAACTTCATTATTTGTGGTGAACAACAGGTATGCTACAAAAGACAGGAAACGCTCATGAGCATGTAGAAATAAAAAGTATCCCTTTAAATTCTAAAGGCTCCAGTATAAAATAAAGGTATTTTCTGAAAGGTATTATAATGTGGATACTTGGTATCCCTGGAAGGAGTCTGGGTGGGGTGGGGGGACTCTGGGTTCTCAATGGGTGAGTCTATATGTGATAGTGATAAAGTTCCCACCTTGTCCATCTATTTAAATACAGCTCAGATTTATCCTGAAGGTTGTATGAGAGTTGTTCAAATCTTTGTACGTGCAATACTGTTTTCCACTCTAGTAATGTAGGAGGCTCATTCTGCAACCATTTCCTAGTTATTGATTTATAGGCTGCTACTAAGACAATGGACCATAAATAGCGAGCTTCGTTGCCCCTAAGAGAAGGTGGGGGGATACCCAACATGAGATTTAGAGGGGTTAAAGACTCGGTAAGGCTCAGCATGGATTTTATGTGCTGATTTATTAAGTGCCAATAGGCTGATAATTTTGGGCACTCGAAGTAAAGATGTGCTTGGGATGCCACCGATGAACCGCATCTCCGCCAGCAGGAAGGGGAGGCTGTGGGACCAAAAAGAACCTTGAGCAGACCTTCCAGGTGTATTCTCTCCAGAGAGGAGAGGAATTAGTCGACCAAGTCATATGCCATATTTTGGGCCACAAGATTTGTCTCAGAGCCAGCTGGATATCTTTTTCCTAGCGGATCTTCAGCAGGTCCACCTCATGGGCTTGTTGGGATATGAGAGATTTGTATAAAAAGGAAATGGCATGATCACCCGCTAGGGAGGCCCATATCTTCAGGAAAGGCCAGTTGTCCACGAAAATCAGGGACCGGGACTCTTGTTTTCCTCTGTTGGGAGTTTATATAGTCTCTGATTTGATAGTAATGTATTAAATCTTTTGTAGGCCATGAGAATCTAAGCTTCGCTTCCTCAAAGGATAGTACAGTATTCTGTTGTAGTGTTTGCCAAGGGGCTATAAACCCTCTAGCGGCTTGGACAGCATACCATGGGTCAGATTTAGCTGGTTGAAATAGTGGGTTAGATGTAAACCAAGTGTATTTCCATGAGTGGGCTTGGAAGAGTCCACGGTGGGTCCCTTGGTACCACACTTCTAAAATTACCGCCGTCTCTCTTGGAATTTGTGAGGGGGTTTGTTTTAAGTAAGAGGGGTTAAATAGCACAGAGGGGAAAGGGTGGGGCAAGGGTCTGGCCAGGTCGATATCCTTCTAATGAGCCTTATAATTGTGATTCCCCCATAATAAGGTTAGCTTCATCTGGGAGGCATTCCAGTAGTGAGATAGATTTCGTAAAGCTATTCTACCTACTGCTTTTGGAAGAGTTAATAACTGCTGTCTCAGACATGTTTTTTTACATTGCCATATAAAGGAGACAGATCTTTTTTGCCAGGCAAGTAATTCTTTGATGGAAATCTTACATGGTATACATTGGAAAAAATATAATAACCACGGTAGGGCAGTCATTTTAAGAGCTTGGGTTCTAGTGTAAGTTGACAAAGGGAGTAGATCCCATCTTCTCATATCAGATTTCAGAGTAATTATTAAGGGGGAATAGTTTAATTTATATAAGAGAGATACATCAAGTGGTATTTTAATCCCTAGATATTTTAGGGAGGGTAAGTCCCATTTAAAAGGGAATTTTTCCTTTTTACTAAGATGAGGCGAAAAGTTAAATACAAGAGCTTCAGTTTTGAGGGTGTTCAAAGTATAACCCAAGAGTTCTGAAAAACCGGCCAGTTTTTGAAATAGTGTTGGCAAGGAGATGTCAGGGTTGGTCATATAAACCAAAACATCATCTGCAAATAAAGCTAATTTATGTTCAGGATCACTTTTGCAGATACCCTGAATTTCTGTAGTCTGTCTGATCAAGTGGGCTAGGGGTTCAATATAAAAAGCAAATAATGGGGGGGAGGACAGCCCTAAAGGGTACCTCTTTGTAATAAGAAACTCTTTGAACTGTGGCTATTTGAACGAATAAACCCTTTAGGTTTACCATACAACTTAAATAACAGGTGTACAAACTGTTCTGGAAATACAAAGCTGGCAAGGGCCTCCCAAAGGAAAGTCCAAGAGACTTTGTCAAATGCTTTTTCAGCATCTAAACTTAGAAAAAAGGGCAGGGCATTTTTCTTAATGGATTTGTTCTATTAGGTATACTTTGTTTCATGTTGTCAGAGGCATGATGTTCTGGGATAAATCCACACTGGTCTTGATGTATCAGGGAAGGGGCATATTTTTTTAAGCGGTCGGCTAAAATTGCTGCCATCAATTTGTAATCTGTATTTAGTACAGAGATTGGGTGGAAAGAAGCACACTGGGTAGGGTCCTTGCCAGGCTTAGGGATGACAGATATAACAGCATAATTCCAAGAGGGAGGTAAAACTCCTTGTGGGGTTGAAATATAGAATAGGCGATGGAGGAGGGGGGAAGAGTTTAGGTTTATATGCTTTATAAAACACTCCTGGGAGCCCATCGGAGCCAGGGCATTTCCCCTTTTTAAGATTGCCAATTTCAGATTCTATCTCTCAGGAGGAGATGGGGACTAGTGGCTCTTTAACAAAGTGTTTATGTAGGATAGGGAGCTTTAATCCATCCAAGAAGGTTCTAATCCTTTTGTGAAATTTGGGAGAATATAGTTGGGTATAATAGTCTAAAACGTATTTGAAATATTGGCTATAGAGTGGTGAGAAACCAGTCTTGTTATCCTTTATACTGTGGATAGCTGCTTTAGCTTTTTGTGCTCGAAGGTGACCTGCTAATAATATTAGGGACCGGGGTACTCCATCGTAATATTTCTGCCTGAGGAAAAGTAACTTTCGCTCAACATAGTAATCTAGGAGCGTGTTTAATTCTTGCTTTAAGGATCTTAATTCTTTGGATATCTGTAAATTAAACTTAAGCTTTTGTTGCTCCTCAAGGTTTTGTATTTGAGTTGTTAAGGAGGCCCTACGTTGTTCTCTAAGCTTCTTTATTTCTGACAGAAATTTCAATAAACTTGCCTCGGCACAAGGCTTTTAGTGTATACCGCAGTATAGATGGGTTAGTGTCAGGAGTGTCGTTATCTAATAGCGCCTGATGAATAGTGTCCTTAAGTTGATGGGTTATCTATTTGTCTTTTAATAGAGACAAGTTAAGCCTCCAAAAGGTATTTTTCTTAAAGTTATCAATTTGCATTTTTAGGAATAGAGGTGCATAGTCTGAGAGGATATAATCACTCACCCACGTTTTCTGAGCCAATTCCAAATGTTCTTGTGAAAGCAAAAGATAATCTAATGCAGAATAACTAGTATGAGCCTGGGAGAAAAAAGTGTAGTGTTTATCATTACCATTTAGAAATTTCCATTGTGTCTACATAGCCCAATTCCCATAGCAACTTGGAGAGTTCCCTAATTGCTTTCCTCTCCTGTCTCATAACTCCCGTTCCCTGTTCCGAACCCAGGGAGAGGGTCATATTTATGTCCCCTCCACATTTGACTGGTCCTTCCCCCATTCAGCTAATAATAGAAAAAAAAGATCTATAGGTTTGAAAATCTGTATTGGGTGGGAAGTAGACTGAGGCTATAGTAATCACTGTCATTAAGTCTCCCCTTTGCCAATGCATATCTGCCCTCTTTGTCTGTTATTTGATTCAAACATACAAAAGTGACTCTTTGGGGGATCAATATGACAGCTCCTCTCCACCATCCACCCCTATATGAAGAGGCAATTACCTGGGAAAAACCCAGACGTTCAAATTTTTTATGTTCTAAGGGGGAGAGGTGTGTCTCCTGCAGGAGGGAAATATCAACACCAGAGTGTTTTAAGAGAGAAACAATTTTCGAATGTTTAACTGGGCTGGATAGCCCATGTACATTATAGGTACAAATTGTATATCCCATTTTCATAGATTATACTATTCAGTTTGTGTAAATCTAAGTAGAGGTAATAGCATAGTGTAAAATGCTACATATTGTTGTCATGCTACCGAAAACATAAAACCTTGTAAACTATAGAACAATTTTGCTGGTTTAAATATAACAAGAACAATGTGCCAACTGGGCAAAAATACAGAGAAACTTTTATACAACTTCCAAGGTAGGAGGTCAATCTTGTCGATGACCTCTGAACCCACCTAGGTGTTAGCGGTAGGTGGAGAAATGTGGTTTGTTTCCCCCAAGGTAGGGGGCCATCCTCCTGAGTCAAAGCTTCCTTCAACTCCATGGGGATAGTGCTTTGGTGTCATTTCTGAAACCCCACCTCAGCCATTTTAAACTGAAACACCATAGTCCTTAGCCGGGGAGGGGGGGAATGTACTCCCCCCAGACATGAACCACGGAAATAAAATATCAAAAAGAGAGAAGAAGGGGCACACCAGAAATCCGGTCATCCCCCCTCGGCAAGGGTCCAGGCCCCAACCATTGTGATGCATCCCATGGTGCCTCTAATTGGGGCAGGATACTTCTATATTAGTGGTATTCCACTCTCATAGAAATAGATCAACACCATTGGACATTTCTGGCGTGCACCCAAGCTACCCGCTCACCTCATCAGGCCATATATATTTACACTAATCATTACATAAGACATCGGTAGCAATGTAATGAAGCACCATAAGGCCCCGTCTAAGACAAAACAGAGTATTTTATTGTCATCCCTCTCCCGACAGTCTTCCATGAAAGAGGACTCCCACAGCAGGAAGAACATGGAAACTTGATTGAAATATTCTCACGAAGGTGCAGGAGAGATCTAAGTGCAGGTGTCAGCGTGGCTCCATTGGTAGCACATTTGCCTCTGAACCAGAAGGTCGTGGGTTCTCCTCCCACACCGGGATTGGACTTGCACCTAAACAATTGCTGGCATCCGAGTGCAGTATTGGGGGTGCTGTACTGCTGAGGTGTGCCGTCCTTTAGATGAGATGTTAAACCGAGGTCCCTTCTGCCCATCCTGGTGTTGTCCTGGTGGGTGTCCAGGTGGAAGTGAAAGAACCCAGGGCACTCTTTGCAAAGAGTAGAGAACATTCCCAATGTCCTGGCCAACATTCCCCTTCCCATAAAAAACGTTTCATGCAATTACCCAGGCTGTGTGTGGGTGATGATGTGCGATATGGCTGCCACCACACATTCAGTCACTTCACTACCAGTCTAGCATTGCTTGTAAAGCGCTTTGGGATACACTGTGTACGAAAAGCGCTATAGAAATGTGGATTCTTCTGATTCTTCTAAGTCATGGTCAATGAACGGATCTTGCAGCTCAATTCAGCTACAGTCCATGGCTCGCTGTAGGGCTCACCTCCCCTGAAAAAGCATCAAAATGAGACAGGACAGTTCAGAAGTATCAAACATGGTAGTAAGAGATATCAAAATAGAAAGTTTATAGAGCTGTTTATTTATAACATAATTCAGAACTGTAAATTTACCAGTTTTCATGCTCTTTAAAGTCAACAGTTTCTAGGAAAGGGGGAGGGAGAGCGAGCAGTGAAGACAAACAGGCCATCTGTATTCAGGACGTAGGCATCAGGGTGTACTCACCGTGCTGAGCAAAGAGACGATGAACTCCTCTTAACAGCCTGAGATTTTCAGCCCTCAGATACTGCCAGGTCTTCTTCTGATACACCCGGGAGCTTTTTACTCAAGTCCTGCAAGTGCTGGATTGTTTGGGATGCAGATTGACTTGTGGGAAATCTGGCTTTTCTGGGAATCACCATCTGCCAATCCTGTTCTCTTTCCTCTTTTGGGGGGGCAGATCTGGACAGGACCTGTACCTCTATGCCTCTTTTCAGTAATACCTCCCTGGCCACTTGTGGAGAGTCATAAATCTCTACTCCTTCCTTCCAGAATAATAATAATAATTTTATTTATAGAGTGCAATCTCTTAAGTCAAAGCACTGTACAATTCATAAGAACAGTTAAAAATCAAAAACAGTTAAAATTCAACAGTAAAAAATACAGAAACAAGCTGGTGCATATTTCATGACTAGTCACTGAATGGCTAGCAGGAATAAAACAGTTTTTAAAGCTGTTTTAAAGCTCCCCATGGTCCAGCACTCTTGAATCTGATGAGGCAGAGAATTCCACAGAGTTGGGCTGCAACATACCAGCATGCGAGCCAGAGGTTTTCTACTATACCCTGGGAATCTCTAACAACCCCTTGTCAGCTGAGCGAAGTATGGAACCAGGAGCTCTTGCAGGTAGCTCGGGCCCTGTCCATGCAGGGCTTTAAAGGTCAGAAGACCGACCCTGAAGGTGATCCACCACTGAACAGGTAGCCAGTGTAGTCTGCACAGCACAGGCGTAATGTGGCTCGAACGAGGAGCCTCAGTCAACAGCTGTGACTGTGAATACATGGAGGCGCCCCGGGAAGGGGGGTTGAATCCGGATTCGGTTATTGCACAGGGTTCTTATTTCAGTGTACTCCAGGTGCTGCTTCTGGATGTCAGGAGGATAGTCCTGATTAAAGAAGAGTCTGAAGTTGAGGCTTTTCACCTCCTTTTTGTGCCACGCTCTGCGTAGTAGATCCTCTTTAGTGCGACAGCTATTACATTTTATTATAATAGAGCAAGGGGTGAAGAGGAATCCTTCGGCTTCTGAATCTGCTCAATGCGGTCGTTCAATTCTCAGCTTGTAGGCCTGAGGGGGATCGAGCACATCCTTTAACATATCTGTAAGGAAATCCACCATCAAGCCGATTTCTGCACCCTCCATAGATTCGGAGATAGTCTCGCCTGGATCTACTTTCTAAATCCAAACATTTCTGCTCAGTATCAACAGCATGCTGACAGAGGGCTTGAACCATGCGTCCTATATGAATCATGCCATCCTTGGTGAGCGAGATCCAATCCTCGGCCTCTTGTACCCTCCGTTCAACATGGGTAAGTTCCAGGTTCAATTTGTTGAATTCCACTGTATTTTCTGCTCGCATTTCTCATAATTCTCTCAAGAGGGTATCAAATCTGTGCCTCGATAACTGCTCAGCCTCCTCATGTCTGTCAGGCGTGGTTGGCTACTTGAACAAGTTGGAGAGCAATGCTTTAATCCGCTGCCCTCCTTTTCATTTTGGGTCCGTTGGGGTCGATTCCTGGAGCCCCTCTCCCACTGAGATCCTCCACCAGACACATTTAGATTAACTTGCTGTGTAAACTGCTGTATAAATCGGAGGATTTTACTCTGGGCCGGTTGGGGGCTACTCGCTTAGCTGCTTACTCGATCCGTGGCAGAACCGGAAGTCCTAGGGTCACTTTTCTAAGTAAGAGTATGCCTTTTGGTGCAAGCTTAAGTCTCTGGTAGAGGCCCTGCCAGACACAGAGGTAAAACAAGATATGCTGCTAGCTGCTAAATGAGGCATTGAATCAAATAGCCTCTAGCCTAAAGCCTCTAAGGATGCCTTTTGTGCAGCAACTCGCTCCATGGCTGCAGGTATTTGCACTAGGTGGCACTCCTGGCTGCTGACTGCTGACTTCACTCCAGACATCCAGAAACAGAAAATGTGCCCTTCAATTACACTTATCCATTTGGACAGCAGGTGGAGCAGTCTCTTAAAGAGTTGAATGAAACGAGAACAACTCAAGACTTTCATGCCAACTCCCTATAGCCCACAAAGGGGTAGGGGACATGGCTGTTTTCACAACAAGCAGTCCTTTTGTAGCAGGGGAAGAGGAGCCCAAGTCAACCAATCCCAGCCTCCCAGGCCCACAAGAAAATGCAGCTAAAAGTATAGGCTCCAAAAGCACTCAGTGCCACCATCTCAAGCTCCAGCCCTGGATCTGCTTCAGTTGCCCAAGGCAAACTACTCCTCCCCAGTAGAGGACACCTAACTCTTTTTTACTGTCAATGGGAATCCATCTCGACAGACAAGTGGGTTCTCAGGACCATCAGAGAAGGGTACTCCCTGGAATTGTTGGAAACCCCTCCAGACAATCCTACCAGAAGACCATTCCCTTTGTCAGCGCTTCTGGTCCAGGGGACTGCGAGCCTTCTGAGAAACATGGAAGTGGAAATAATGCATGAGTCAGAATGGAACACAGGGGTCTACTCCCACTACTTCCTGGTATCAAAGAGCTTCCAAGGATCAATCAAAGGAGGAGGTGCTAGGACCCAGTGGGAGCCAGAACTTTTCAAAGGGCTGGCCCAAGGTAAGCAGCACATACGCGCAGCTCCATGAGCGCATGTGGCCGTCTGCTTATGTTGGCGCCAGCCACCAACCCCCTCAGTCCCTTTTTCCCTGCTGTTGAGTGCACATCAATACTTTGTTGCTTGTCTGCCAGGAGTCAGAACTTCATGTCTATATGAAACAACATTCAGTTCTTCTAAGGTTTAGAGTTGAGTTTATTTTTGTGTCACGTTTAGTATATTTCCACAACTAATTTACCTCGTTTCTCTCATCCACCTTACAGAATGGTAGGAAGTCTAAAAAGGTAGGCTGCTATAGCAGCAGGGCCATGTCCAGTCTGCTCTGCCCTTTAGGAAGGGTTCTGACAATGGGCAGTCCAGTGCTTGGGAGGGAAGACAGCCCTTCTGTGAGCACAAAACAAGTGGTCCTGATCTCACACACACACACACACACGGTTAGGGTCCAGGCACTGCTTCGCACTGACGTTTTCCTCTTTCTGTAGGAAGGGGAAGAAATGGCACTGGTGGAGGTCACCTTCTGTGAGGTCTGCCATAAGATATGAGTCATGAGGTCCTTACCGCCGTCAGTAGCACCAAAGACATCTGGTTCTGAGAGATCGTTGTCTCAGACCCAAAGCCCCCCTCTGTCTTTAAGTGAGGCTTTGCTGGGCAGTTCCACCACGGGACAGCTCTTATGGAGCAGAGAGAGCAGCATCTGGCCCAAATGTCACCACTAGTAGAGCCATTCCCTGACCCTTTGGGGCTGGTGGAACCAGTTCCACAGGCAGTGCTACTAGGCCAGGTAGTGTGTTCGCATTTGGTAACAGCCTTCAGTTCCTTGCAAGGGGCAGCACCGCCGTCTGCCCCACTGGGGCCCACCCCTTGTCCTGTACTGGGACGAGGTTGGCCACGGTGCCATTGCCAGTCACTTTGGTGCCAACTGGGTCATCGGTGCCGGTTCCGGCGCTGGGTTGGGGCCTGGCCCCGCACTGGATTAATCACCAGGTTTGGCACCAAATATGGTCATGGTGCTGGAGACCTTGCTGGTGCCAATTACGCCTCTGGCATTGGTCTGTCACCCTTTGGCGGCGGGATATGTGTCACTGGTGTTGCTGTGGCTGCATGCTGGGTTGTAGCAGGGTGTAGCAGGGGACAAGTCAGACCCCGACATCTTCATTCTGAAAGCAGTGATGACAGACTCCTTCTGCAGTCTAGAGGCTTCAGACCAAGTCCATGTCTGTGCCTCAGGAGGTCATCTCTTTACAGGCTCTGCTCCGAAATATGCACACAGCACTGAATTCCAAACCAGCAGCTACTGACCAGGCTAAGTACCTCCAGCTGAAGTTCCTAAATGTGCCTAATATGCCAGTCAATTTGGTTAATCTAATCTCCCCCCTGCATTTTAGACCATGTCCAATGTGGTTTGGCAAAGACCTGCTTTGGTGGTAGCTGTCCAGGAGCAGGCAGATAGAACACTGCTCCAGAAATAAGCTAGTGTACGTCTCTCAGCTGATAGCTGATGCTATTGTCACTCTTGCTGAGAATGACAAGGCCATTGTCCCCAAAGAGGTCACTGTGCACCCCATTTTCAGGAGTTGTGGAAGTTAACAGTATGGGCAAATGAGCCTATGCTTCAGCCAGCCTGGGCATAAGTACAGCCAGCTACCAAGGGCATTTTCTAAGCATGAATATAGCCTTTGGAGAAAGCTAAAGTATTTGGCAGAGTCTTTGCCAGATTCAGAGGCTAAACTCAGAAGAAAGCACAGTGGAAGGCACAGTCACTGAAAGCAGCTAGTGCCACTATCTGAAGCTCTGGCCCAGGCTTTCCTCAGCTGCCAGAGGCTCTCCAGTTGGGGCAGCTGACCCAGTTTTGCTATCAGTGGAAATCCATTGTGACGGATAAGTAGGTACTTAGGATCATCTGACAGGGATACTCCCTTAATTTCACAGAAATCCCTCTGAACTATCCACCCAGAAGGCAACTCCCTTTGTCAGCTCACAAGTCAAGAGTTTCTGGCACAGGAGATTGCAGGCCTTCTGAGCAAAAGGGCAGTATAAATAACACCAGAAGAATCCTGCTCTTTGCACTTTCCCCAGCACTTCGATTCTGACAAAGTGGTTTCCAGTACTTGCCGTGCACCTGAGGAAGGTAGAACTCCCAAGTCTCTCGTACTTGGATGACTGGCTACTCTCAAGCCCGTCCAGGCAGGAGACGAAAAAGGCAGTGACCACTGCTTCTCAGTTCCTAACTTCGATGGGGGCCTTTCTTAAGCTTGAAAAGTCTCAGCTTCAACCCTCTCAGCAATTGCTGTTCATAGGAGTTCTTGTGGACACAACCCAGGCTTGGGCTTTCCTTCCAGAGAGACGACTACAAGCAGTTCTGCAGATGGCATGCCACATCATGGAGCACAAGACTGTGCAAGCCCACACCATGCAATGCATACTGGGTCTGATGGCCACCTCAAAGCTCACAGTGTACCTGGCATGTTTGCACGTGAGGACAACCCAGTGGATGCTCAGTATGCAGTGGTCACAGGCGTTGCACTCTCAGACTTCCCCAGTTCAGATGACCAAGCTCCTGGTTCAGTTTGGTCTCTCACTTGGTGGTTAATGAAGGCCAATCTCCTCCAAGGCTTCACCTTCTCACAACTGGAGCCTCAGGTGACTCTCACTGCAGATGTCTCCCTGTTGGGATGGGGTGGGGGATCACTGTCAGAGCCTCCAAACACACAGTGTCTGCGACCCTCCAGACACTCATCTTCATATCAGTGTGTTGGAGATGCAAGCTGTTTTGTATGGTGTGAGAGCTCTAGTGGTCCATGTCAGCCACAAAACAGACCACCTCTGGATAGACATCAAGTCTGTCATGTACTACATCAACAAACAAGGAGAAGCACACTCTTACCCTCTCTGCAGGGAAGTGATGAGAGTGTGGGAATGGTGCTTGAGCAGGGGGTCCTGCTCCAAGCAATCCATCTGTGAGGAATCAAAACACTCTAGCAGATGAGCTCAGTTAAACAGAGTTCAATCCTCATGAGTGGTCACTAGCTCCAAAAATTGTGAGATTGCTTTTTCAGTGAGTGCGGTACCCCAGATGTGGACCTTTTTGCATTCCCACTCAATGCCAAACTGCCACAATTCTGCTCCAGAAGTCCAGGACATGGCATTTTCTGTCAGGATGCATTAAAACTGCAATGGCAAAATTGGCTTCTGTATGCATTCCCTCCAATCCCTCTTGTTCAGAGAGTACTGCTTAAACTAGAGGTGCAAGGCGACAAGATGATACCAGTGGCCCCCTGCTGACCTCGACAGATATGGTTTCCTCTGTTGGACAGACTTTCAGTCAGCAAACAGAGGACTCTACCACTCAGCATGGACTTATTCACACAAGGCCACCTGGTCCATCCCAACCTGCACTCCCGTCACTTTCAGGCTTGACTCCTGAAGAGACAGAAGGGAATGGGTACAAAGTATCTCAAAGGGTCTCTGAAATACTTTTGGTTGTCCATAAGCCTTCCACTAGGATGACATACACAGCCAAATGGAAAATATTTTCCATCTGGTGCTCTAAAGCCCACATGGAACCCTTTTAAGTGCCCACCTGACAAGGTTCTGGAGTACCTACTGGACCTTACTGATGCTGGTCTACAGTATTCCACAGTAAAGGTCCACCTATGTGCCATTCAGCCTACTACAAGTCCTGTGAAACCCTCTATCTGGCACAACAGCCACTGTTCAAGAGGTCCCTCAAGGGCATTTACACATAAGGCAACCCATCAGGAAGCCAGTAGCTGTCTGGGATATCAACCGTGGGCTATATATGCTCACTCGGAAGCTTTTTAAGCTCCTTTTGATGTGTGACTTAAGTTTCAACTTGGAAAGCAGCTTTTGTAGTGGCCATCACCGCTGCTCGCAGGTATCTGAAATCTGTGCTTTGGTCACAGATCCTCCACATACTGTTTTCCATCTTCTATGGAGAAGATTGATTCTTGGAAGATAAGAAGGCTGGTTACTGCAACTGTTTATCTTCTCCATAGATTACCACACCCACCCACCATTCCCCAGACCCACTGCAGTACTGTTATGTTTTGGTCTTTGCCCCTTTGTACTTGGTTTGGGCTGCGAAGACACTGTGTTACTGGGTTTGGTGGCCCTTCTTACACAGGCCACAAGGGCTATCTTATGCCCCTAGGTTAACTGCACAGACAACTCATTAGGTTCATGCTGCTTACCTTCTTAGTAAAAAAAGGTACTGAGGAAGTTGGGGCTAGTGTCACTGTATACCAGTGGGTATGGGCAGTGATCGGCGCGCAGGGCATCTTGCATCACCAGCCCCTACTAGAAAAGTTCTAGCTCTTGCGGGGTCCTAGCACCTCTGGCTCAGACCCACAAGTGGTAATCTGTGGAAAAGATATTCAGGATAATAAGTCCATTCTGTAACTTTCATTTTCGGCTGGAGCCGGTCGAGCTGGTACTAGTGTGTTGCATTTCCCCAATTCCTGAAGAGCCATGGCCGCGGTTTCAAAAGCCAGGGTCCCATCTGTGAAGGTGATGGAGATCGTGGCTGAGTAAGGGGTCCGAAAGTGTTATTTGTTGATCACATAAGACCTGCATTATTGGAATGTAGGCCTGCCAGTGAGTCATCTGTGTGGGTGATGGATGGCTGCCACTAGGCATTAAGATACGACTGTCATTTATGGGACGGGTGACTGGGGTTGGGGGGCCATTAGACACCAGGGAAATTACTGTCATATACAGGACAGGGAATTGGGGGGGATGCCACCAGACACCAGAGAAACAATTGTCATTTATGGGACGGGTGATTGGCGGGTGGGAGGTGCCTCTGGACACCAGGGATATGGTAATGCTATGGAACGGGTGATCGGGGTGTGCAGGGTGCCACCGGACACCAGGGATATGGAAATAAGTTATGGGACAGGTGAGCGGGCAGTGGGGGGTGTCACTAGATATTAGAGATATAGTAATTGGTTAAGGGACAGGAGATCGGGGGTGCCACTAGACATCAGGGAAAAGGTTGACATATAGGGATGGGTGATTGCAGAGTGGGGGGGTGCCACTGGACACCAGAGGTAGGGTTTTCATGTACTGGTCAGGTGATTGGGGGCTGGGGGTGCCACTACACACCAGGAAAATGACTGTCATATATGGGATGGGTGCAACTGGAAACCATTGATAGGTTTTCATGTATAGCCAGGCGATAGGGGGTTGGGGAGGTGACACTAGACACCAGGCCTGGCGGGAGTGCAGGCTCAGTGCCCAAGAAAGTTGAGGTTTTTGGGGGTGGTAAATAGTGCCACTTTGGATGTCATTAACCATCATCGCAAATCTTTGAAATTGCCGCTGTACCCATATGCTTGAGGGAACCCCCTTATTTGCATGGGTGCAATGTTATGTTAGCGCCTGTGTGCTAATGGGTTAAGCCCGTGCTACAAGGTCCTCTGAATATAGTCCCCATCCCAAAAATGGACACAAACGTGGACAGCATGGTTAAAAACCCATTAGCGCCAGCGCTAACTTTAGAATATCCGACCCCAGGTATCAGCAGTTGTCCACAGTGGCTTTTTCCATTTACGAAGCATCATTTGAATTAAACAGAATCTGGTGCTGACTGACCAGATAACCATTGTCCTTGCCTTTGTCATATTAATACTTGACTACTGCAACACTCCTTACCTAGGGCTATCAGTGAGGTTGGTGTTCCGCCTGCAGCTAGTGCAGAATGCGGTGGCCTGTTTAACTGCTGGGATTTCACAGTCTGCACATATCACTCCGGTGCTTCATCCTCTGCACTGGCTGCCAGTTTTGTGATGCATCAACTTCAAGATATGTTTGCCAACTTACAAAGCCCTGTATGGTTTGGGCTATGGTTATCTCAAAGACCTCTTAACTGAATACACTCCCCTCTGACCCTTTTGTTAATCTCTAGCGGGCCTGCTTAATGTTCCTCATTCTCGGCTCATGTCATCTGACCCCAACAGTGCTGTGCGAAAAAATCTTCCGCTGGTGGATTTTGCACAAAAGTTTTAATTTTGCTTCTGCGAAAGTTTGGAAATCATTTTGGCAACTTTTGAGGAAATTCCAACTTAGAACAGCTGGCAATATGTATTAACTGTGGATTAATGTATTAAACTGCTGAAGAAATTCTGCAGAACTGATCACTGTCAGAGATCAGTTCTGTGGAAATTCTTTTGGTAATTTAAAACAAGAATCCGCAGTTCATTCACTCAGTCCGCAGTTCAGTGAGTCACTGAACTGCAGAATGAATGCATGAATTGTGATCACCTTCACCGGCCCCACATTAATGTAATGTTTCTCTCCCCGGTGTCTGGTGGCACCCCCACCTTCCAATCACCATCCCCCTATGAAATAAATATTTCCCTGGTGTCTAGTGGCACCTCTCACCCTCCGATCGCCACCCCCTATGAAATAATTGTTTGCCTGGTGTCTAGTGGCATCCCCCACCCTCTGATTGTCATCCCCATATGAAATCAATGCTTCCCTGGTGTCTAGTTGCACCGTCCACCCTCCAATCACCATTCCCCTATCATTAAATGGTTCCCTGGTGTCTAGCGGCTCCACCCCGTGCCGGCCACACCGGGCTGATTACAGTAACCTGCCACTCCCCCCCCCTTTCCATAGTCTTTTCAGGTAGCTGTCACACTGCCATGGGGAGCCCATAGAGTGACACACAGCCATCCTCTCACCACCTCAACCAGATGCTGTAAGTAATGACAGGGAGTGCGGGAACAATCAAAGGGTGGGGAATGCCACTAGACATCAGGGAAACATTTCATAGGGGCACGGTGACTGGAGGGTGCCACTAGACACCAGGGGAATATTTAACGATAAGGTGACAGTAATTGGAGAGAGAGGGGTGCCACTAGGTGCCAGGGAAACAATGACAGGGGATGACGATCGGAGGGTGGGAGTTGCCATTAGACACAAGTGAAACATTTAATGATAGGGGGATGGTGACTGGAGGGTGCAGGGTGCCACTAGACACCAGGGGAATACTGAACGATAGGGTGACAGCAATCGGAAAGAGAGGGGTGCCACTAGATGGCAGGGAAACAATGACAGGGGGATGGCTATCGGAGGGTGGGGGGTGCCACTAGACACCAGGGAAAGTTTTTTCAATTTACCAGGGACCACGCAGAACTAATCACTCACTGAACTGAGGAATAGTTACATGAATTGCAGATTAATGTATTAGTTCTGCGGTTCACTGGCGTTATTCCGCAGGTCAGTGAGAAACTGTCACAAAACAGGGTGAAAATTCACCAAACACATTTGAAGCATTTCCGATTTTGCCAAAGGAAAATTCCATGAAAGTTGTGAAATTCTGCAGAAGTTCCACTAAAGTGGAATTCACAACTTTCGCCCAGCTCTAGAACCTAATGTTATGGAACTCTATTAGCTGATATTTATGAGGCCCCCTCAGTTCACATTTTTAAAGGTTTACTTAAACTTGTTTATCATTTGAGTCTGATTAATTTATAAATTAGTAATGATAATGTTACATTTTTTGACTGTTTCTCCTGTATTTTATTGACAGGCTGTGTGGTGCCAGGAGCCTTTAGGAATGGGGTTGGTACCTTACAAATAAATTTGTTTTGCCATACCTACACTAAGCACAAGCAGTGCAAGTGGTAACCTAATAGTGTGATAGTTCTTTCATGGTATGGTCTCTGAATTCTATACTCTTGAGGGCAGAGGAGTGTAGCTGTTCCTTAAATACTTTAAATCCCTCACTGGTAGTGCTAGGCCAAAAGTATGTACAAGCAAATAGGGTGTAACATACCAGGTTGATATATGCTAGCTGGGGTCTATGGTATAACAATGCATAGTATAATATCTAGGTGGGCTCTAGTCGGGCTCATTAGCATAATTAACTTATGGCTTGTGGTATATTTACCTAGACTTATCACATGTGTTACATCTTTGAATTTTATCTCTGCTCACTGTACTATGTTGTACTGTATTTCGATTCCTATTCAATGCATTATGTATTGTATTTTCCGACTGTCCTACCCAGGACCTCCTTGTGAAGAAGCTTGCTCAATGGAGCCTTTTCCTGGTAAAATAAATAAAGTGAAATTGAACTGAATTGTGTACACAGTTTATGTGATTAATACAATGAGGTAGCTGCTCATGAGCAATTCATTGTCACCTCCTCCGTGACACTGATTGGGGTGGAAGAGACCAAAACATTATAGGTAAGAAAAGCTTCTTTATTAAGAAGTAAAGTGCTCAGTATATTACATCTACAGAATATTTATCACCAAGTGGAAGACTTGACAGAAAATAAAACATTTTCTTATATGATGATGTTCTTGCACAAACTTGGCAACATTCTTCCTTGTCCAGATGGAGAAAAATACCACTCTTAATAAAAAGTGAAAAAGATCATTAAAGAAAAGTAAGATTTTTCTTAAGAAATAGAAATATGGTGATTGGTACTAGACAAAAACACATTAAACAATGTCTCATAAAAATCTTATACAAAACTACCATACTTTAATTGCATGGCACAGATTGTGTCAAAACATACATGCCATGGATACCCCATGAAAACTATTTGCACTTCAAAATGAAGTTTGTTAATGTAACATTATGTTACAGGCATATATATTATATACATACACATATCAAATAATTAATTTGGTTTGTGAAATTGTACAGAAAGACAGCTTAGTGTTACATACTAAAAATGTAAAATGTCAATATGTCAATCCTTTAAAAAGAGTGCTATACAACCAACGTTTGAGCACACTCTCTGGAAATTAAAAGGCACTGTTTGCCAATACCTTTAAAACTCTTACGGCCAACATAGTGCACCTGTGTTTACAAAAAATAAGGTCCGTCAGCTGGTTACTTTTATTAAGGGGTTAGGCTTCAGTATTCTGAGACAAACAATTATACACACTGCACAGCAGCAAACCAACGGATATGGAGTGAATCTCAAATGTTGGTGAGCAAGAGCAGTCCCAAGTTACACACTGAACAGCTGAACCCTACCAGCCAGCATGATGCCTGCATGAACATACAGTAGAACCATAGAGAGGTAAGGACAGATAAAGACACAAAGTTCATCCTGTTTGCCCTGGGACTAAAACATAAACTGTAGTCCCCTCCCCCAACTCACGTCTGCCCTTTCATTATCTCACTGAAACCATTCCAGCCAGCTTTGACCCCAGCAATGGCATCACTCTGATCACTGTGCTGAGAAAGATATTCCACTAAGCCAAATAAAAACAGCTATCAAGAAGTTTGCATAATGGCGAGAGAATGGCTATCTCCTGAGAGGCAGTTTGCTTATAAGGGCACCACTCTATGTCTGAGCCTCAGAAAAGAAGCAACGTTTTGGAAAGCCAGCTATTGGTAGAGACTGTAATGTGTCTTTCTGTGACTGGAAAATGTTTATTCTGGACAGCTATCAATTGTGATGCAAAGAAGTGTAAGATACAGACAGCTTCAGGAATGGAACCGAGGTTAGACAAATGGATCCTTATCTATATCACATAGCGGGAAGGATGTTCTAGAATGAGCAAAGAGATGGTCAGCAGTATTTTGGACATGCTTAAGTTTAGCAAGTATAGCTACATGGAGACCATAAAGAAGAAAATTATAATAATCTAGACAAGACCAGATGATGTCATAAATAAATGTTTAGCAGACAAAGAAGCAAGAGAATGATGGAATCTAGCATTCACTCAAGTAGATGCATAAGAGATACTCTGCAGATATTAGTTACATAAGAAGAGAAAGTCAGTTCAGGACCAAGAATATCTCCCAAGATTATGGACAATATTTGCAAAGCTGATTTCAGCCAGAGAAGAATTCAAACTTTGGTAGTTTCTCTTCCCAAGGAGAAGTACAGTATTTCTGTTTTGGAAACATTAAGCTGCCGAAAACGAGTAGGTCGCCAGCTGCCAAAAATGTGAATGTCGGCAGCAATTTACCAGAGTCAGACAAGAAAATGCGATGGATATACAGTAATGGAATCAAAAGAAATGTGAAGTTGTGTGTCAGACAAGGTTGCACCAAGAGATGAGGCAGCTTAGATGCAGAAGACAGAGAACAGGATCAAGAATGGAATCTTACAACACTTCACAGAGGAGTGAGTAGATGGTAGGATACCCACCTTCAGAGATGATAAAGACATAGTGAGAGGGGACTGAAACTAACAGGAAACATTTGGAGACTCCTGCATATCTGTCATGGAACTAAGAACAAGAGTGAGAGAACCCTCATCTGAAGCAAGGAAGATATCCATGACCCAAAGAAATATGGACCCAGTTTTATGAGCCACTAAAAACAAAATTTAGAATGGGACAAGTATGTTATTAGCAATGAGGTGAGAAGAAACATGGCAAAATGCTACCTTCTCAAAAGCCTCACCCAAAAATGGAAGGTTGGATATAGGCTGCAAATTAGTAAGTACGTTGGGTGGGGAAGATATTAGAATAACAGCAATGTTTTTTTAGTTTGCTGGAGAAAAATACAGGTGGAAAAGAAAGAATGGTTTATAGTAAAATTGTAAGAACCAAGAGTTGGAAGGCTGAATGAAGCAAAAATAGAGAGAATGGGGTCAAAAGAAGATGTTAACTTTCTCAAAGACTGAGGAGCTTTAGAAAGGTGAAATGACAGAATAGTGGGAGCCACTGCTGTATGTGAATGAGAAGGGAGACAGAGTACAACACCACAAGGAGGGTTGGCCAGTTTTGCGATCGCAGAGATGTGTGCGGATGTTTTATTTTTGTACATACTTATTTCGTCGAGTAAACTGCATGACTGTATCTAGCCTGGGAAAGAAATTAGGTACGTCTTTCACAAGCAAAAACAATGGGAAATTTATAAGGAAAACCCACAAAATTTAGAAAAAGTTGTGTACATCGGGCTATAGATAAATGTGGTTGGCATCTTGAATATTTTGGGTCATATGGAAGTCTGTTCCTACTTTAGACCCCCTTGAACAGCTCCATGTCCTTGATCTAATTACTGGTTGATAACACTGAACTGCCTTGTTAAACTGCATCATAATCCTTAGTGCTGCTTCACAGATAATTGTCAATTTTAGTTCATCACGTTTATCTGTTTGTAATGTATCTTATTTCTGTATGTTACTGATTATAATTAATTGTATATATGTAAGCAGTATTTTGTATACTGTATTTTCATGCTGACTAAATTTGTTTTAATATTTTTATATGAACAGCAACCTATTCTCGGTTGAAATAAATAAAATGAAAAGCAATGAAGTACGCAAATTCACACACTTCCTAATTGAGAAGGATACAGAGGGAGCAATATTTTAGGGTGAAAAAAGAAAACTGATTGCTCTGAATGGAGTCCAAAGACTTTTAACCTGCTTAGCAATAAATGAAGCACATAAATTAGACATGGCTTTGTGAAGGGCATTCCTATCACTAATTAAATTAATTTTCCATGCTTCCCCCAGGCAGGTTTGTTGTCCAATACGATCCTAATACCAGGACAACCCAAAGATGTGAGACTGTATGGATTTCAGGAGGGGCAAGATGATCAAGGGTAGGAGAGAGAATCTAATAATTATCACCGGAGGGAAGAGAACTGAAACAGGTACAGAGGTCTGGACAGAATATTATCATCACCAGATGGAGAGGAGGGAGAAGAACTGAAACCAGTATCAAGATCTGAGATTGACTTAGAAAGCTAATCATCAGTAAGAAAGTCACCTCATGTTACTTGATTTGCTTCGTGTACATGTAGGACACATCACGCTGACTAGTCTGATAAGGTGTCACCCACTGAGGTCACAACACTGACGAGGTATGAGGAGTAGGTCAAAATGTTCATTCCCCTGCTTGAATATATTTAGAAAAAGATAGCAGACAAGTTTTATCACAGAACAATTGTCCTTTGTGTTTACACTTTTGCCAACACAACTCTATGACAGTGCTAGCTGTCTTTAGACCACGCTGTTTGATAAAGCTGGTTATGGCCGAATCAAGGGAGATGATGTTGATCTTTCCACATAGATCTTAAGTTGGAAAAAGCCAATAGCAACATGGATCCAGATCTGATCAACAGGGATGACCTTAGCTGTTCCAGCCTGTGCTCCAGAAGGATAATGTTAAGTCACGTAGGAGTCCCTCCGTTTTAAGTTCAGTATTCTGAGCACCAACCTGCCAACTCCACTGCACGGAAAAGTAACTTAGACACTGATATACAATGTCCTTCAAAATATCCATAAGCTATGCTCTGTCTTCCAAGCATTCTACTGTCTTTTACACAACCCAGTTACTGGACTGGCAGTGCTAAAAGGCCTAAATTATTAAAAAAAAAAAAAGAAAAAATTCCACTCACTTCACCTTATCAGTTTACAAACTGTTCAATCTTTATAAAGTAATGCAAAACAAATGACAGTTTCTAACAACTGGATATCTCACAGCAATCCAAATAAAAAAAAAGTCTTCAAAACAAACTTTCAGCTGCCTATTTTTTTTTAGGTACTTTCTCTTTAGGCTCGCTGCCCATGAGTAGTCCATCCAGTAGACCTGCCCTGAATGAGTCCAAATCAGGTGATGGCATTTTTTCTCACAGGTCTCCCACCTGCTGCTCTCCATCCCCAGTTATCTGCCCACTGACCTACACCTAGTGTCTTACTGCAGAGGGCCAGTGCTGGAGAGGCCCTGGAAGTCCTGTCATTGGCAAAAATACTGATGAGCATCACTGCCCCTGTTGACCAGAGAAGGGGATCCCAACTCCCCTTCAAGTGTTGCTTCCGGCCAAGTCCTCTCCATAGCCTCACCCTTATGGCTTTCTCTGAATCCAACACAGACAGCTTCCTTTCCTTGTCTGTGCATACCCCCTACTGAAGCAGAGTTTAGTTGGCAAAATGAGGTGTGGTCCTGGTACAGCCATGTTTTGTTTTTGCCTTCTCTCTCAGTACTTATGTTTTTGTGCATTTATGCAATATATTGCTCCCCCCCCCGATCCACTCTGTGTGTAAACTGTGCTTTTTACGTGCCCTTACAGTGCATTTAAGCAATATATTGCTTCCCCCCCAACCTGGATCCACTGTGTGCGTAAACTGTTTTTTTACGTGCCCCTACAGTGCCTGACAAACTGATGTGCTCAAAGCTTTCTGCAGTGTTGAGTCAGCTCTGCCTACATCGGAAGCCATCAGCAATCTGGACAGGGTTTCACTGTAGCTTGAATCCCATCCACTTGTCTACCAGAGGCAAGTGAGTAGCAGTGAAAGCACTGTCTCCACTGCAAATACAGTGTGTGTCTTCCTGGACTGCACTACAGCCATCCACTGGTCTCCAGTTAGGATCCAGACCCCAGAATTAAACCTGGCTCGCCATGTGGTAAAACATCAGCAGGGGAGCCATTCCCAACCAGGTGGTGATCATCATCATCATCGCCCATGGTCACATCTATAACGCACCACACTGCAATCTAGGACAAAGAGTTCCCACTGAAACCAAGACTCAGTTAATAGTTCATGTCACTATTTCAGTGCCAGGGACCTGTTCAAAACCATCACTTTGGATTTAAGACTGGTTGTGGTTAGTATTTTTTTCTTGTGTGTCTAAAACCCAAAATTCTAACAACAAGTGAACTACGCACCTGTAAATAGGCTTTAACCATACTGTCTACAATGCAGCACAGAATGTAGGCCTGCAACACTGTTCCATGGGTCTCTTGGCTTGATGAACTATACAAATAAGAATTAAACGCCTATGTTTTGTACTGCAGTTACCGGAGAGTGACAGAAAAAAAAACCAATATTCCTGTATAAATGTGAACTACCAAGGTTACTACATGTAATTTTTGTACTGGCACATCAACTGTCTATACTTACTGCCACACATTGCAAACAGTTAAGTACAGTTCATCCTTTGGTTTACAAAAAGGTTTTGTTTCTGTTTTACATAAAAGCAAACTTTAAAACAATGGTACTTCGGCAATGGCTGCTAGCTGACGGAAACAAAAAAATGCATCAGTGTTTTCAAAAAGTGCATTTCAATGACAGGACAATACTAATAACCAGGGACGTACACTACCCAAATCCATACACTGTTAACTGGCCAGACACAGCGGATAACTGAAACACCACGCTAATTGTTTGTGCACTTTTTGGGTGGATGGCCAAGTATGACTCAGTTCTAACAGGGTACACTGCTTTGAACAGAACTTCACTAGCTACAGGAGAACAGCATAATACTAGTCAATTACATCTGGAAACCACAGACTAATCAAAATACAGGATAGACATCCTTGCAAACAATACAGTCTGCATTAGTCAACAGATAAAACTATCAGTAACACGTTAACTGCTGTTGCTGTTGAAAAAAACAATTAAAAAATAAAATACAACGATTCAGCTCCCTAGATCATTAAAATTATTGTGGAAACATGTCTAGACATGGCTGCCTCCATTTCCTGCTGCTTCCATCCCTTCAGTGGACTGGGAGGAGGAAGGGCGCGAGCTTCTAGAACGAGGCTGGCCGTTGATACCCAGAGGAGTTCCCATGCGGTGGCTCACTTGGGAAGCAGTGTCATCAGACTCCCAGCGCTCGAGTTCCTCACGTACCAGGCGCTCCATCTGTTCTCTGTGAATTTCATTGTCCCGTCCAAGTCTCTCATCCTGTATTAGGACCAAAACGCATTTAAAAAAAATGGCAAAATCCATAATATGCACAGAAAAACACAGGTTTTAATGTTACACTTTTTTAAATTGTAGTGGATGACAAAAGCAGGGTCACCTAGCACTAATTAAACATACATGATCAAAATATCAACTAGACCATCAGATACCACAATAGTCTTCAAAGTTCATAATACAGTAGTATTAAAATCCTAACATAGATGGTGTCATTAGAAAAAGATCCAGAGGTCCAACCAGTCCACTCATTTTACTGGCCATCTGATTGCCCTGGCGGCTTATCATCACCCCCATCCCCAGGCATCCCTTCCCCTCTTCTGCTTGCAGATCCCGCTATCTCCTTACATCTGTCCAACCCCAAGTTTAAACCCCATCAGTCTTTGCTTCAGTCATCTTTCTGGGCAGTCCATTCCATTAGTCCACCTCCCGCTCAGTTCCTCATATCCCTCCTGAATCTCCAACCTCCCTCCGGGCCTTCTAGTTGCTGTGCCTTTGTTCCTTAAAAAGAAGTCCTTACAATTCACCTTGTTGATTCTTACCAAGAACCTGTACGTCTCGGTCATATCCCCCTTTTCCATCTCGGCTTCCTGTGTACACATGTTTAATGTCTGCCATATGAACTCAACTGCTGCCCCAGATCATCTACGTGGCCCTCCTTCACATGGTCTCTATATGATCCCTGTCTTTCTTTTTCCATTTTTTGTTTCTACTCTTCCCATTCTGGCCAATTCCCATCATGCCAGCCACCCAAGCCCCATCCTCCCGACTTGGGTATACCTCACCGCTCTTGTTACCCAAGGGCTTGCCCCCACTGGTAGAATCATGGGGGTTCTCACCTCTGCCAAGGCACAGATCTGGCTGGTAGTGTTGCCTTGGTCATCAGGTGCAGGACCTGTGAGCAGCTGTAGTCATCCTTCTGGCAGGGGGAATTTACACCAAATCTTCTCCCATTCCCGAGGTCTGCTTGCAAACACTGGCATGGGTGTGTGGCATAAAGACTCTTTATGCACTCGAACGCCTGCACCTGGCCCTCTGAGAGGTGGCCATGTGCTGCGCCTCCCAACCTCCAATGAGTGACAGCCAAGCAGCAGCACACACTGTACCCCTTTCCGAAGCAGGAGAGCTGTTCCCAGCCAGCCCCAAGAGATTCTGGTTCATTCCTGTCAACCACAGCCTCAGCACACCATGCCACTGGGTCAGCAATCCCTTTCTTTGAGGTGTGAATTCCAGAACTATGTGCAGTACCACCTGGTGTGATCTTACCAGGGATCTGCACAGGGGCAGTCTCTCCTCCTCCCTTCTACTGTCAAATCCCATTCCTATACTTTTGAGCATCCTGTTTGCCTTCCTGTACGCTTTATTGTACTAAGAAGAGGACTTGAGGTTGGCACTAATGATGACCCCAGGGCCTTCTCCTCAGCTGTCTGATACACCACCCTTACTCTCTCCATCCAGTAGCACATTTTAGTTTTTTCTTCCTACCAATGTACATAATTTTGCATTCTTTTGCATTTCACTTTAGTTGCTACAATTTGTGCAATGTTTCCAATTTTTCTAGGTTTCTTTTCATTTCTTTATCTCCCTCCTCAGTGTCAGCTCTATTTATTTAAGCAATATACCATGACAGGGTGTAGGTGATGCTAGGATTTATCCACACCCGGTGTGGTTTGGTCACGAGGCTGCAGGCCGAGTGAGTAAACCACACCAGAAGTGGGTAAATCCTAGCATAACCCACACCCTGTCATGGTATACAGTGATTATACAATGGCCCCTTCTTCCTTGTGACAAAAAAAATTTTTAAAATGAAAACAAAGAAGTTTTTTTTTTAATTTCAAAATATTTTTGTTGATTTCATTGGTCCCTCACAAAAAATAGTTACTCTAGCACTGGGCTCACCTGTCAAACTTTTTATTTTCCTCTCGCTCTTTCACTGTCTGTCTCCTTCAATCTCTGCAACTCGCTCCATCACTGCCAAAAAACGGAGCTGTTACCGCCATAGCAAGCCTGATACACCTCCCACCATCCCCATGCAAGTAAATACATCTTTTACAACTAACAGGATTGTTGAACCAGGGAAAGTGACTCTAAATAAAAAAAAACAATGACTAGAAGTGTTAGAAATCACTGCCGAAAAGCAGAGCCATTACACTAGCCACACACTTATGCATATCCCTAAATATGCGTGAGTATAAGCGCGAGACCAATATCATGGCTCTGGTTTTCGACTGTGATTTCTAAAACTTTTAACGTTGTTTTTCATTTAAAAACAATTCCCTAGTTCAGCATTAGTGACCGTTTTAAAAGATGCCTTTAGCTGAACAGGGATGGAACGAGGTCTTCACGAGCCTGTTCCTGTCTCATTGCCATATGAAACATCAAGCAGCAGCAGTGTCAACAAGGCGGACCACAACAACATGAGCAAAGGACTTTCCCTGCTGAGTGTGGGGCAATACAGATGTTTTTTCTCGGGGGGGAGATGGACAACACAGCATTCCCTGGCCAAACAAAGCAGGAAGATAAGCAGAGTCCCCATGGCAACATGGAACACAGTTTTACCTGTGAAGTGGGTATTCCCACTATTAGAAGAGACACACTGGCAAGTGTTGTATGGGGAGTTGTTGGAGACCGCCGTTTACTGACAAGTCAGCATAGCGTCTTTTTCGTTTCTATTTTCGGGGGGCTCAGAATAATTTCAAGGACTGGGGGTTCCTGATGCGGCTCACTGGCAGCTGGCACTTTTTCCCGTTGCTCATGTCAGGATTTACAACGTGTAAATCGTGCCAGCCAGCCAATCAGAGGGCAGGATTTTTCAAGCCAATTTATAATTATTTATATTCAGAAGACCTTTGAGCTCAGCGTCTTTTTTCAAAGGTTTTTAAGTCATAAAACATAATACAATAAAATAACAAGCAGATCTGCTACAGATCTTAATGTCATCAGCACAGACACACACCTTATTCTGGATTCCCTCTTCTATACTGCAAATGAAGATACTGAAGAGCACCAGTCCCAGAATCGATCCCTGTGGTATTCAACTGCTGACTCTCCCTGGGCTCTGAATGAGTCCCACTGACAACAACCCTCTGCGTCCTGCACCTCAGACATTTACATATCCACCTGCTCAGTTTGTCCCCTACTCTCATGATGTCCAGCATTTTTATTAGCCTTCTGTTTGGCAGACAACTGATCGCCTTGCTGAAGTCAAGGTATAACATATCCATTGCTGATCCCTTTGTGCCCTAATCAAATAAGTTGATCAGATTAGTTTGGCAAGATCTACTGGCTATACACCCGTGTTGCCTTCTAGCATGCAACCCCCACCCCCAAAAAAAAAATTCCACTATCTGTTCATTAATGATGATTTCCAGTAGACTGCCTACACCTGAGGTTAAAGAGACTGGTGTATAATTTCTTGGACCATCCCTGTCCCTGTTCCTGTGAAACTATATATCAGTTACCCTAAAGTCTGCCGGAACCAGCCCCATCTCCAGGGAACAATTAAACACATTTGTCAAAGGTGCTACTAATGTCTGCCCCACCTCCTTCAGCACTACAGGGTGTAACCCGTCAGGACAAGGTACTTTGTCCACATTCTGCATTTTGAGGCCCCTGAGCACCCTTTCTTTAGAAGGTGGTCCTACCGTCAGTCCTCTTATCCCCTCTCCCTCTGGTTTACATACCACACTTTGATAGTGGCACCCCTCCACCACAGTGAATACTGAACAAAGGTAACCATTCCGTGCATCAGCCATTACCCTATCCTCCTCCACCCAAGTCCCTTCCTTCTGTAATATGATGATGCTCCGTTAGTTTACCTTTTCCCCCTAATATACCTTACAAAGTCTCCTCACCCCAACCCCCGATAATCTCTGCTCTTCTCAGCTCCATTTCTGTTTTAATTTTTCTTACCATTATTCTGGCCTCTCACTGCTTTTCAAATAATTCTCACAGTTGGCCTTGCTCTGTTCCCCTTTAATTTTTAGAATGCTACACTTTTTACCCTTACTGCCTCTCCCACCACCATTCTGGAAAACCAGATCAGCTTTTTGTGCTTTATTTTCTTCCTGACCTGTCTCATGCATTATGTCATCAACTCCACTACACCCCTCTTCTTGAGAACAAATCTGCCTTCTGAATCTTCTGCTCTCCCTGCCCCTATCTCATCTTACTTGAAGCCTGCTCTTCTGAGGTCCAGAGCCACAGTTTTTGAACTGGAGTGATATGTTCCTGTGGTTACTGCTGAACCACACTGTAATGTGGTCACTGGACCCCAGTGGTTCCTTCACCTCTACTTCTCTAACCTAGGGTTTGACAGAATCCGATCAAGGGTGGCCCCTCTCCAGCCTGTTCCCTGACCCACTGCACAAGAATGCAGTCTTGAATCACATTCACATCCACCAGGCACGGACTTCTTGCATGCTGGGATTTCCCAGTCCACATCTGGAATATTTAGGTCATGCACCAGCACCACCTCCCCTTAGCCTGATTCCTTCCTGATCCTGTTACGGGTGCCTAATATTTGACAGCAAAAAATGTTAAAAAAAGTTCATCATTTGCCAGTAACAGTAGATCTTTGAAAGAATCCCCTCCCTAGAGCCATTCACACTGCACTGTAAGCCATCAATGTCAGCACCTTTGCAGGGGACTTTTTCCATAGCCGGGACCAACCTGGTCGCAGTCCCCATGCACGAAGTAGGGCACCTTGACATTGCCTCCTGTATATAATGTGGATGTCCCCATACACTTTAGTTCACAGCCGTCAACAAAACCAGAGTACCAACATTATCTTGACTGACAGCAACAGGGAACCCAACTCTGGGCAATCACGCAGAAGAGGCAGGGAGAAAACAGATCACCATAGGCCACGCACTAAGACCATCAGGGAATGAAAAGGCAGACTGTGTAGTGACTTGTTAAACAACACAGTCCTCCACAACTGGGGGACAAAGAGAGTTGTGTGGCACTACAGAGGAGATTCTCTGAAAGATCTACTGCTATTGGTAAGTAAAAAAAAAATATATCGTCCTCTAGGATATCTCTTTCATAAAGCCCCACACACTGGCCTAATATACAGCAGTGAAGCACCTCCTATATGGGAGGAAGGAAACAGAGGAGGACAGTGCCCACTGAGACAGATGACCTTGCAGTACAGCCAGACCAAAACCAGCCCATCTACAGGAGACCAGATCCAGATTGTACTATTTAGTAAATGTATGGATCTTATGCCAGGAAGCAGTCGAACAGATCTTGGGAGGCCAGGACTGAACCAAAGCAAGCCACAGAGGCTGCCATGCCCCTAGTGGCATTCCCCATAATCAACACAGAAAGCTCTTTACCAGCTTTCTGATAGTTGAAAGAGGTACAGGAAGACATCCACCTGGAAAAACACTGCTTATTTGTTCACTTGTAGTTATTTATTTTTTTTTACAGTTTTTGGCCAGGAAATGCACAATGAGCCAAAACTCACGTCCAGGAGTGTCCCGACAGCAGAGGGTGGTTAAGTGTCTTGCTCAGGGTCACAAAGTATGCAAGTAGACCGGCCCAGTGGCGCTGAGGAACTGTGTGCCTTACCTCCTCCCATGCTGGTGACCCAAGTTCGGGAACGAGCTTGGGTTGCCGAGCAACGGACGCGGGCGGGGGAGGGGTTGTGCCGAGAGATGACGTGGCCACTTGGCAGCTCTCCTCTCCCAGAGGGGAGAAGAAGTCTTCCAGGCGCTTGGCCACCACTGAGTGAAGGCTTGGTGGTAGTGCCATGCAAATGTGGGGCTGGCACTAGGCCAGGGGAGGGTGGAATGGGGTAGCGGATTCCAGCGTGCACACACGCATGCCTCCATGCACATGTGCTACTGTGTCACTGAGGCCCTGGGGTGTAAGGGAGAAAAGCTATTGGAAAAATGGTAGCGCCCTGCCCAGAGTGCCGAGATCCACACTGCCGGACCACTGGAATGGAAGTCAAGAGGAGGTGGATGAGGTAGGTGGCTGGCCCATCAGCACACAGGGACAGGGCTGATAGCCCACCAGGTCCCAGCCACAGGAGGATAAAAACCTTTATTTAAAAAAAAAAAAAGTATGCAAGTGGAGGTTGTGGGAATAAAACCCAGGCCTGCTGGTTGTAGCAAGCTCATTCACAACGTGTTGCTTTAACCTCTAGGCTAACGAGAACCAGGCTTGCCCAGCATAGAAGAGGCAAAAGAAACAAACAGCTGATGAGACTGTTGGAGGTCCTTGGCATGATCCAAATAGAAATGGAGTGCTCTATGAATGTCCAGAGAGTGCAGAAGTGCCTGCCCTGCATTCTGAGGGGTTGGGAAGAACCTAAGCAGGTTAGTGGACTAATTCAGCCTGAATTCAGATATCACCTATGGTGGAAAACAGGTCACTCACCTGTAACAGCAGTTCTAGGAGTGGTATATGGTGTACATCCACACTTCTGGCTGTGTCCTTTCCCCTTTAAGGCTTGCTGAAAAATCTTCCCACCCACCCGGGTGGTAACTCCCTCTGCACCACCCCCTTGACATCAGATCTTGCCCGCTGGAAGCAAGACCAGCGTGCCACTTCCCAGGGGAGGTCGGGTGGGTCAGTGTGGATGTACACCATATACCACTCCTAGAACTACTGTTATAGGTAAGTAACCTGTTTTTCTAGGGATGTGGTTATGGTGTACTTATTCACACTTCTGGCAGACTCCTAGTAGTTCTCCAGGAGGAGGGGGCAAGGTGCACATTTCCTATTTAGGGAAGAGAGACTGGAGAACTAAGGCCCCAAAACCAGCATTCCAGTGTGACTCAAAGCCAATGTGGTAGTGGGAAATGAAGGTGTGTGCTGACTTCCAGGTAGCAGCCCTGCAGATTTCCTGGATAGGGACGTCCCTGGAAGCAGCCACCGAGGCAGCAGTATGACGGGTGGAATGAGCCTTAAGCCCTACGGAAGGCTCCCTACCCTCCAACCTACAGCATAGGTCGATGCAGGATGCAACCCACCTGCCAATTGTCTGCTTAACTGCCGGTCTGCCAGGTGCGGCTTCAGCACAGGTGAACCTCTCCCCGAACTCCAGCCGTGTGCTCCTTGTAATAGGCTGGTGCTTGCCGCAGGTCCAAAGTATGGAGCCTGTGCTCGGCCTCCAAGGTGTGGGTGGTGAAATACACCGAGAGACTGATTATCTGGTTAAGGTGAAAATCAGACAAAACCTTCAGAAGAAACTTCAGGTTGGGGCGAAGGACAACCTTGTCCCTGTGGAAGAGCAGGTAAGGAGACTCCACAGAGAGCGCTTGGAGCTTACTGATCCTTCTGGCTTACGTGATAGCTACCAGGAAGGCGGTCTTCCACAGCAGGCAAGACATCTCACATTTGTGCATTGGTTCAAATGGCTTACTCATGAGCTTTGCCAACATCAGCAACACGTCCCAAGGTGGTGGTGGTTTACGCACCAGAGGGGAAATGTGGTCAAGGTCTTTAAAAAAGTGCCAGATCACCTTCTCCTGTGTCACCGACTGCATATCGGCCCACACCCGGTAGGCAAAGATGGCTGTCAGGTGCACCTTAGGGGTCGTTGACTGAAGGCCCAACAGAGAGAGACCAAAGGTAGTCAAGAATGTTAGCCATTAGGCAAGATAAGGGGCCCAGCCCCTTGCCCCTGGCACCAAAAAGAGAAACTCTTCCATTTGAAAACATGACATTTTCGGGTCGACTCCTTCCAAGATGTCTCGACCACGGTGGGGACATCGTCAGAGAGACCCAAAGCCCAGAACTCTAGCCATTCAGGAACCAGGCTGTCAGGTGCAGGAACTGCAGGTCCAGATGGAGTACCTTCCCGACTGTAAGAAAGCAGGTCCAGATGTAGAGGAAGACACCTTGGGAGCCTGCTGCTGAGGAGATTGGGGTAACAAAACTGGCTGGGCCAGTCCAGAGCCACCAGGATCATCTGTGCCTTGTCCCTTCTGGCTTTGATCAACACCTTGTAGATCACGGGAAATGGAAGGAAGGCACAGAGAAGGCCCGGGGTCCAGGGCCTGGAGAAGGCATCCCCTTGCAGTGTTCCCTGCTGAGGGGGGTGGGCACAATACAGCCTCAGCTTTGCATTCTCCCTGAAGGCAAACAGATCCACTAGAGGGGTGCCCCACTAAGAGAGCAGACTGTATACTACCTCCGGATGGAGAGACCACTCGTGAGACACCTCGCCCGCCCGGCTGACAGCGTCCGCCAGCTGGTTGGAGATGCCAGCCACATGGGTGGCCAGGAGATCGGCATCCAGGCTGAGCATGAGGGTCCAGATGTGGACAGCTTCCCTGCACAGAGGAAGGGAACACGCTCCGCCCTGTCTGTTGAGGTAGTACATGGTCGTGGTGTTGTCCATCTGGACCTGAACAATCTGACCCCAAATGTGCAGATCAAAGGCTTTCAGTACCAGTCAAATCGCCCAAAGCTCCAGCAGGTTGATATGACATCAGGACTCCTCAGGGGTCCAGAACTCGTGGACTCTGTGGTTCCCCATGTAGGCACCCCAGCCCATCAGGGAGGCATCCGTTGTCAGGATGACCATTGGCTCTGGGCGGACAAATGGGATCCCTTCCTGCAGATATTCCGTGACTAACCAACACTGGAAGGTGTCTCACATCAGCTCAGTCACAGTGACCGGCTGGTTGAAAAGAGGCCCTTGCGCTGAGACCATTGGCGGGCAAGCTCCCAGTGAAGAGAGCGCATTCTCCACTGGGCCCAACAGACCATGCTGGTGCATGCTGCCATGTATCCCAAAGGCACAGGAAGTCCCGAGCAGGGAGCAACTGCCCAACTCGAAATGATTGGGTAAAGGAGGAGAGTGTGTTCGCCCTGTCCGCTGGAAGCTGAGTCCTGGCTCTGCAAGAGTTGAGCTCCACTCTGATGAAATAAATCACCTGCGAGGGCATGAGTTCCAGCTTGGTCTTGTTGACCAGGGGGCCAAGGGAGATGCAGGTCTGGATGGCCAATTCCCTGGACCACTCCACCTCCTCCATAGAGGGACCTGCAATCAGCCAGTCATCTAGGTAGGGGTGAACCCGGACCCCGCAGCGCTTCTGGTGAGCTGCCACCACTGTGATGCATTTGGTGAAGACCACGGGAGCCGAGGACAGGCCGAAAGGTATAGCCTGGAACTCATGAAGGATCCTCTCCACACAGAACTGGAAGAACCGGCAGTGGGACAGACAGATTAGAACATGGAAGAATGTGTCCTGAAGATCCAGAGAGCAGAAAGTACAGTTACGTAAAAACTTACCGTAACAGCAGCTCTTCAAGAGGAGCTCTTGCAGCAGGTTACACCAATAAGGACTGAAGCCGGCAGGTGGCAGGACCCCATGGAAAACTTCTGTCTAGCAGTCTATAGCAGGGGACTGCCCCTAACATCGGCCCACCCCGACTTCGCCTCTGGTATAAAAGGGGTGGTCCTCCAGCACCACCTCAGTTCTCCCGCCGGAGACCCTGGCACAGTCAGAAATCGGAGAACCGAGGAGGCTCCTCTGGTTGAGGAGATATGATGAAAAGGATGAAGACGCAGAAGTATATACCAGGGGAAAGAAGGGAGGGAAAGCAGTACCTGCTGCAAGAGCTCCTCTGTAATATCTACTGTTATGGTAAGTTCTTACGTAACTGTACTATCTCACTTCGAGGAGGAGCTCTTGCAGCAGGTTACACCATAAGGACCGAGTCCCAAGCAGTACAAAGACAAACCTTGATGGAAGGGTGAAGATAAAGAGGTTGGAAACTGAATTCCTCATGACAGAAGACTCTACAGGACAGCAAGGCTGAAGCCTGTTTTGCGTCTGGAGGCAATGTCCAAACTATAGTGTTTAATGAAGGTGCAGACTGAACTCCAAGTGGCAGCTGTCTGCCGCTGACACGTTTTTCAGAGATGCAAAGGAATCAGCAACTCCCCTGGTAGAATGGCCTTTTACTGAGTACAGTAAACGCTAGCCATATTTCTGGTAACAATAAACTATGCAATGAACCAACCATTTGGATAAAGTTTGCTTACAAACTGGCACCTCCTAAAGTCCTCTGAATGAATGAAATGAACAACTGGTCAGATTTTCTGGAATCCTGGGTATGAGTCAGATAACAGCGAAGGGCCCGGTGATTGTCCAGAGTGTGAAGGAGAGCCTCCCCTTGATTTGAATGCTCTGGATAGTAAACTGGAAGATGGACATCCCAGTTAAGAGTAAATTCGGACACCACCTTAGGCAGAACAAAATAAGGCTCTTTATACATCAGAGCCTGAAGCTCAGAAATCCACCAAGCAGAAGTAACTGCAACTAAAAATAATGCTTTCCACGACAGAAAGTGTAGCTCTCAAGCTGTGGCTGGTTCGAAGGGAGGGAAAGTGAGTGTCTCCAAAATAAACAAAAGGTCCCATATGGGGGGCTTCAGATGCAAGATGTCTTGTAAGAAGGTGTGGGGCAAATCAATTGAGCAAGGGCCTTGCCCTGTACTGGTGCATAATAAGCAGACACAACAGAAAGATGCACCTTAATGGATGATTAGGTAAGGCCCAAGTCTGAGACTGAAAGGAGGTACTCGACCGAGGTTACCGGACAGGTAAAGGGGTCAAGGTGGCGAGCGGAGGCCCAGATGCAAAACCGCGCTCACTTTACCGCATAGGTGGCCCTAGATGAAGGCTTCCGGGTGGTGACTAGGACTTTCTGCCACTCTAGCAGAGACTCCAAACCGGGATATAGCTAAGTCTGCAGGAGCCATGCATGCAGGTGCAGCAATTTCAGATCTGGCTGGACTAGTGCCCTCTCTCCTGGCAGAGCAAGTGTGAGCTCAGGGGCAGGGAGAGGGGGAGTGGGGACTCAACTGCCAGCTGCTGAAGTACAAGGAACCAGATCTGTTGAGTCCAGAAGGGAGCAATTAGGATCATCTCCGCTCCCTCCGACTGCGGCTTGAGGAGGACTCTCTGAATTAGCGGGAAGGGAGAAAAGGCACACAGGAATCTCCTTGTCAATTAAAGGGACAATGCGTTTCGCAAGAAAGCACCAGGACCTGGATCTAGTGAGCAGAAACTGGGCAGTTTTGCATTGAGTGGGGACGCAAAGAGGTCTAAATCAGGGTGACCCCATCTGTCGAAGAGATCTTCTGCGACTGTAGGAGTTCCCACTTGTGGGCTCTGGACTGAGAGAGACTGAGGTGATTGGCCAAGGTGTTTTGAACACCTGGAGCATGTACTGCCAAGAGTTCCAGCTGATGTTTGGTTGCCCAATACTATACTCTCATGGCTTCCCTGCAGAAGGGATCCAAACAGGTTCTCCCCTGCTTGTTTTGACGAGTAGGTGGCCCAGGACTAGGTCTGTCTGCAGAGCTTGCATGGCATACAGAATTGCCCTCAACTCTAACACACTGATGTGGAGAGATTTCTCCAGTGTAGACCATGTTTCTTGAGTCTGGCGGTCTGCGAGGTGGGCTCCCCAGCCCATGCTTGAGGCATCTATGGTCAGAGACTGAGGGGGGGGTGACCTCCGGAACAGCATGCCTTTGGAAAGGTTGGATGGGATTAGCCACCACTGAAGAGTCTGGTGGACTGGTTCCGAGCTTGAGACAAGTTGGTCTTAGTCGTCCATGCGCTGGTCTCATTGGACTCTCACATTCCACTGTATCACTCTCATGTGAAGTCGTGCCAATAGCACTGTAGTGATGGCCACTGCCATGTGACCCAGGAGCCTCAGAATCGCTCTGGTTGGGATCAGATGGGCGGAGGAGACTTCTTGAGCATGAGCCTGTAGGTGATCTGCTCTGTCCGCAGGAAGGAAGGCTCTGCCTTGGACAGTGTCCAGAAGAGCCCCTATGAACTGAAGCCTCTGGCTTGGCCAGGGGGAGAACTTTGGAAGGTTTAAAGTGATTCTTAAGTCTTGGAATGGAGAAAAGGTGTCTTCCATGGTCTGAAGCAGCCTTTCCCTGGAAGGGGCTGTGAGGAGCCCATCGTCCAGGTAAGGGAAGACGTAGTGACCTTTCCTCCTTGAGACCACTGCCACTACTGCGAGGCACTTTGTAAAAACTCGAGGTGCTGAGGACAGACCGAACAGCAGAGCCCAGAACTGGAAGTGGTGTCCCTGGAAGAGGAATTGCTGGAATCTTCAGTGGGGCTGGGTGATCAGGATGTGAAGGTATGCATCTTGCATGTCCCGCAAGGACAGCCAGTCTCCTTGATGGAGAAGAGGAATCAGGCCTGGCAGGGTCATCATCCTGAACTGCTTGTATTCCACTAATTTGTTCAGGTTGCTGAGGTCCAAGATGGGGCGCAGATCCCCGGTTTTCTTGGGAACCAAGACAAAGTGGGAATAATATCCCTTGAATGAGGGTTGCATGGGATGGGGAATAGCGGGAGGGAACTGAAGGATTGTCTGGTGGTACCTCCAGGAACTTTATTGTGTGCCCTTTTCTTATCAGTTGCAGGACTCATTGACTGGATGTGATCCTACTCCAACCCTTTAGATGGAGGGAGAAGTGACTCCCCCACTACCTCTCCCAGGGTTTCGGTTGGGAAAGGAGGGGCCAGGCAAGGAGTCAGGCAGTGGCATTTGGGGTAGGCAAAGCAGCCTGGGAGGACTTGGCAGCTCTGGGAGCAGGACCTCTGGGATTTTGAGAAGTGGCCTTATGCTTAAAGGTTCCTTGCTTCTGCTGCTGACCTTGGGGTTGCTGTCCAGAGGAGCGTCTAAAGGACTGACGCCTGAAAGGCTTTTGATTAGACCACTACATAGTGTGCACAGACCGGATAAACTTACCCGAGTCTTGGAGATGAGTGATTATTTTCTCCAACTCCTCTCCAAAAAGGACTGGACCCTTAAAAAGGGGTGTCCATGGTACTGGCCTGCACATCCTGGGTGAAACCCGAGACCCAGAGTCAGGAGTGTCTTCTTATGTAGACCCCAGTGGCTGCAGCCTGAGCTGCAGTGTCTGCCAAATCATAAGAGGACCACAGCACGTGGGTGCCGACGTCCAATCCAGATCTGAGGAGGTTAAGGAGCTCTGCCTTCTGGGAGATGTCAGGTAGGGCCTGAGCTAGCTCCATGCCCTGCTCCCAGAAGGCATTTTGATATTGAACCATGTGCGTAAGGAAATTGAGGGAGTGTATGGAACAAGTGGCAGAGGCATATACCTTTCTACCAAGTTGGTCCAGCTGTTTAGACTCCTTGTCTCACGGCTGAGTGCTGAGGTGTCTGGGTTGCTTTGACCTGTCATGGTCAGCGGTGATCACCATAGAGTCTGCTAAGGCTGTTTGCCCAAAAAAGTTTCCTCCCTGGGGACCCTATAAAGGCGGTCTGATTTCTTGGGTATTGCTGAAGAAGTAGATGGATGCTTCCAGGCGGTCCTGGTGACATCCTGGAAGGTGTCAACTAGGGGTGTCACCACTATTGGTTTTGGATCCTTCTGGAGGAGGTACTTAGCCAGGCGGCGCCTCTAAGGATCCAGATCTTCTGTATTCCATCCAATGTTTTCTGGATGTGCTGCATGACGTTCATGAAAAACAGATCATCAGGCGGAGACTTGGGGGAGTCCTTATCCAGAGGGGAAGTTGCCCCCCCAGGGAGGAAGATCTTGAGGAGGAGGAAGAGCTGCGGCTCGAATCCTCAGATGATGTAGACCTAGTATATGAATGTCAGGACTGACGACCCCAAGAGTGACGTCGGTGCCTGTCCGACGATCTGGAGTAGGAGTGGCATCTCCTGCCTTTATGGCCATGATGACCCCTTTCCGACTCCTCAGGCAGTGGGGTGGCTCCCTTCAGCTGAGGAGTAGGCTCCTTGGGCTGAGAGGTAGGCAATTTTGGAGGTACCTGAGAAGGTGTAGGCTCCTTAACAGGTGAGGAAGGTCTTGGTGGAAGGAGGTCACCCTTGATGGTGTTCCACCAGGATGAAGAGAGATCCTTTACGTCCGACAGTGGGATCCTGGGCTCTGGGGTGAGCATCTGGTGGGGTGGGGTGGGAGGGGCAATGGTCCTGGTGTTGGGCCTTGAGGCTGCGCCGGTGTCTGTGGATTGGGAGCATCCGGCGTTGGTGGTGTCAAAGTACTGTCGTCCGGTGTCATTAATTGATCAGACAGTGGTGCCGCTGTTGTCGGCCTGCGTTCTGGATGTTCATCGGCCAGTGACATGCGGGTCCAGCGATGCTGGGTTAGAGGATGCTGGAACAGATGCAGGGGATACCAGTGTTGAAGAGACGAACATATGCTGACAATGGTCCGGGGTAGCAGCTGACATCTGCTTTGGAGAGGCCCGTCGAGGGAAGCCAAGTCCCTGGGGGGGGGGGGAGCAGAGGAGTCACTCTCCTGGGGGAGGTGAGCTTATGCCCCTGGCATCGGTCTAGGGAGTCAACGCTGGAGGCAGTAGCTGCCTTGGATGATGTCTTGGCCGGTTGGAAGGGTAGGGACCCGCCGGCTGCACCACCAGGCTGTAGGCCCAAGTTCTGAGAGGAGGGCCGAAGCTTCAGGGGCTGAAGGGCTGAGGACTTGGTCCCAGACCCAGAAGAGCCTCTGCCCGATGTCAGTACAAGGGCAGGAGTGTTGACCACAGGTAGCCCAGATTAGATGAGGGCGGCCTGGGCAGATGAGTCCGTCCTCCCATGGGAGGAGGACCCACAGTCGGACTTGTCCGGGGACCAGGAGCAGGAATCCCTGTCCTTGTGTTTCTTCTTGTGGTGATGCTTACTCAATGACTTCTTATGGATATCCGAGGAAGCTGAAGCCCCTGAGGGTGAAGAAGCTGAACCCTTCCCCTTAGTCTCCTTCTGCATGTCTGCCTTTTGTTTCTCTAGCAAGGATTTAAGTGCTTTCTCCTGGTGAGTCCTGGTCCTGCTGTTGAAATTCTGGCAATGCTGGCAGGCCTCGGTGTTGTGGTCCTGGCCCAGACAGAAGAGGCAAGCAGAATGGCCGTCCTTTGATGGAATTTGCCTGCCACAGGCACACAGACTGGTGCCGCCCAACAGATGATGACGGGGAAGTAGACATGCAGAGAATAGAGACTAACTACTTTAAAAAATAGAAAATAAAAAAATGCTGAACACACGGTAGAAATAGTGGTCAGCTAGAGCAGAAGGCATCCGTAGAGCTGATGTGCATGTGTCAGCGGTGAGAAAAGAACTGAGGTGGTGCTACCGAAGCCGGACCCCCACGGAAGAACCCAGGGGAATCAGGACCAGCATGCAGGATGCACCCCTATCCCATCACTGGGCAGGCTTGGAGGCGGAAGTAAGGGCCATCTGAGAGACATCTACCTCCTGGCTTCAAGATGACCAATGCAATGGACTTCAGCTGGGGACGCCAAGTCTAAGCCTGCTGCCCAGCCGAGGGCTGGGACGGTTTGGCTGCAGGGGCAGGGAGGGGCCAAAAGGGCTTCTTCTTCTGAGCTTTAGAGCCCTTGGGATACCCCGGGCGGAGATCACAGAGTCCAAGGTGGTATTGGATTTCTCTATCCGAGTGAGGTGCCTTTTGACCCCTGGACTGAAAAAGTCGGTGTCCAAGAAGGTGATGTCTGCCAACTTGTGCTGGGTATCTGCCGTAAAGGTCGAGATCCTCAGTCAAACCAGGCAGCACATGGCAACTGCGGCCACCACCGATCGAGCACAAGAGTCGCCAATGTCCATGGCTGTCTGGAACTGCTGCTTAGCCACAGCTTGACCCTGATCCTGGATGTGCTTGACCATAGTCTGCAAGTCGGTTGGGAGATGGGGGAGCACCCCATCAAGCGTGCCCAGAAGGGCATGGGCAAAGTGGGCCATTAAAAAGGCCAAACTCACCTGCAGAAGGCTGAGAGAGGAGGCAGCATAGACCTTTTTGCCCATGTGATCCAATTTCTTGGATTCCTTGTTGGGAGGTTTAGCCATGTCCCTGACAGTCCCAGTACGCCGGAACACAGAGTCAGCCTCCAGACCCTCAGCCGAGGAGTGCTCTGCGAAGCCTGAAAGGGAACCAGTAGGGACCGTGTACTTGTGGGCCATCTGAGCCGATGGTGCAGGACAAGAGGTGGGGATGCTGCCAAAGCTCCAGAGCAGGACCAAGAATGACCTCTGCGACCGGGAAGACTTCCTGGGGGGAGTCACTCTGGTTGAGAATCTTGGTGAGCAGGTACCTAGCCTGTTTTTGGACGGGTTTCATCAGCAGCCCGGTGGATTCAGAGATAAGGTGGAGAGGGCCCATGAAAGAGGTGGGGCTGTGATCCTCCGACAAATCCTCCGCTGACTCCGTGTCCACTGGACAGGAGTGGAGAGAGAAGCCCTTAGACTCCAAGGATTCTTCGAATAAGGGACGACTGCCAGAGTCCCCGTTGATGCTGCGGGGCCTGTTGGGACTGACGGTGACCGACAGCCGATGGGGAAGCCCTGGTGCCACATGGACATCCTTAGGAGGAGGAGAACCAAACTTCAGCTGTTTTGGTGCTGGTGGCTCCACCACAATTGGTGGAGAAGCCAGGGGAGGCTGGGGCCTCTGTGGTGAGAGCCAAGTGATGGCTGGGATTGTGACCGAAATCAGCTTTACCGCGGTGAACATTAGCTGGTGCCACATGAGCTCCTCGTAGTGCAGATACATCTTGCAGCGGAGCCTCTCCTCATCCGAGGAGGAAGAAAAGGAGGAATAGTGGTGGCACTGCTTGCCCGAATGTCGAGAGCAGGAATGTCGATACCAATGCGGGATGCTCGACCCAAGACTTCGGGATCAGGACTGCAACCTCAACCATCGGGGGCGCGAAGGATCCTCTGGGTCCACTGGATTCCGAGGGAGAGAGGGCGAATTAGCAGGCTGGTCTGATCCTCCCTGGGAGGTAATAGGCAGAACTGGCATCCTAGAGAGGGAAGTATCAGCCTCATCTTGTGATAACGGGTCAACTGGCTCAAGAAAAATCTTGGCAGAAAGGTCGGCCTGCATCTCGACCAACTGGCCCGATGGGGAGACCATGGAGCCAGCGATCTGGGCTGAAGGATTGACCGTAGGCGAAACCTCCATGGAAGCACGGGAATCAGCGGCCTACGAGTGCTCGCGATCCCATGATCGATGGCGAGACTTCTTTTTTTGGCTTCTTTCTTCGATTTGGATCTGTGCCTGAGGAAGGACCCTGTCCAAGAGTGGGAAGGGCCTGGCTCAAGTCTCTAAATGCCCCTGAAAAGGAGGCACCTAAAGGGAGTGGCAAAAAGGCCAAAGTCAAAGAAGCATGCTCCATGGCCTGAGCCGCAGCTTCTTCAAACACCGCAAGCTGTTCAGCGGACCCTGCAGCCACGGAGAATGCTCTATGGGCATCCTTAGACTTAACGGGAGGATCCCGTTTGTCGTGCGCCCCAGAAGAAGTTGAATGTGCTGGTCTTCCAACGTAGTAGAATGCACAAGGTGCCTCACATGCTGCATACCCGGTGATTGTGCTCATGGCCTAGGCAGTAGGTGCACATGGTGTGCGGGTCCATCTGGGACATCATCTGTCCACACGCACACTTCTAGAAACCAGGAGCCATCATCCATCATGGGAGAGGTGAAGGAGATCACATGAAGACAAGTAAATCGCAATTTGAAAGTTTTGAAAGCACAGGGCCGACTTAGCGCAAGAGTGGTAAGGAGGGAACCTTCTTCCAGTGGAAAAGAAGATCTGACATCATGGGGTGGCACTAGGCGAGTTACCACCTGGGTGGGTGGGAGTATCCAGCATTCTGGCTGCTGTTAAAGGGAAAGGAACACTGCCAGAAGTATGGAATTGTACTGTACACCATATCCATGTCCCTAGAATCAAAATTTAACCCTGCAGAACTCCAGAGCACAGTAATATATTTTCCCCAAGCCAGCAAAAGGCACATCTGTGGGGCAAGCACTTTGTACCCTGAAAATTTCAAACTAAAATTACAAACCGTTTGGTAACTGTGCAATTAACAGCTGTCTTAAAAATCCTTTTTCACAAACTGTGAAAAAGAATCCTTTTCCACAGTTCCTTTTTTCTCAATTTGTGGTAAAAGAAAATCCTTTTTTGGAAATTTTTCACGATTCCATTTTTGCAATTTGTGGCAAAAGAAGATCCTTTATCGTAAAGTGCAGAAAAAGGTCCTGTTTTGCGGCATTTTGTTTTCTGCAGTTTGTGAAAAAGGATTTCTACAGCTAAAAAAACACATTTCTGAACAAGTTATCAAACAAATTACCCCAGAATCTGATTTTATGGGCCCCAATTAGGTAAACACAACTGTTGGTGTTTACTAACACCCTGTATTTTTTTAGTAATTTAATTTTGTTGTCACCGCTAACTGAGAAGAAGATGGTGGCAGCTCCAAAAAAAGATTCCGCATTTGCAGCAAAAGATCCCGTGTTTGCAAAAAAGGATTCTGCATTTGCGATAAAGAATACTTTTTTGAGCAGAACATCTATCTGGTCCCTTTGGAAATAATGGGAAACTTAAAAATTTAATAACGGTGGAACGGATTAATATTTTTTCACCAAACCTTCAAAAGGCACATCTGTGACCCAAGACCTATTTACAGTACAAACTGCAGAGCAAAAGTCCACACCATTTTTGCACAGTGGCGTGACAAAGAATTTCACCAAAAATGGTAATTTTCACATTTTTTGCCACTGCGTATCTCCGCACCCACGCATCCGACCAGAACGAAACTTGCCACATCAATAGATTTTGATCCCTGATGGTGCATGCAAAATTTCATGAGAAACGGTTGGATGGTCGCAAAATTATTAAAGTCCAAAATGTTCAGGTTAACATAGAAGTGAAGACTGAACCCTAATATAGGCACGCGACTGCACCCTTATAATACATATATATATATATATATACACACACTGCAAAAAACTTTGTTAATGCATCAGTTAGGGTTGTAATTACAGCCACAAAAATTTGGAAATTCAATGTTAGGGTTACCAACCCCACCCTCCACACACCAACAGGTGTCAGGGTATGCCTTGGGGTTGTCGGCCCTAACTCTCACCCTATTCCATTTGTAAGGAAGCTGTGTGGTACAGTATAGGACAATGGGGTGAGAGTTAGGCCTGACGACCCCAAGGCATGCCCCGACGCCTGTTAGTGTGTGGAGAGTGGGGGTGGGGGTTGGGGAGGGTAGGGTTGGTAACCCTAACATCGGATTTGCAGACTTTTGTGGCTGTAATTACAACCCTAACTGATGCATTAACTGAGTTTTTTGTAATGAATTTCCCTTCTTTCTGAGAAAATGTAATGTTACTTGTATGCGGTTGTGGGTTATGCACACATTTTGTAATTGTCTCTGATTTTCATGTGGGTGTGCAGGGCCCTCCTCTATACATAAGTGTATTGATATATATATTTTTTTCTCTCTATACTTTTCCCCCCTTGGGGCCACCAGTCTGCCTTACCGCTACACGTCAGGCATCCTCCCGGGTACTCAGGCCATCTCCTGGGACTTCCTCCGGCTCCACATTCGCGTCCCGCAGCTACCCCCGCGGCTGGGTGGTGGGGAGCACTCCCCCGGAGCTCAACCCACCCGGTCAGGATCCAGTACTACCGCGCACCCTCGGCACCTGAACAAGTCTGCTCTGGGGACGGCCACCATGCCGCCACAACCAGTGCCCCTATTTTCACTTTCTCCCCCTTATGACAGGCGTGCAATGGCGCCTAAGGCTCTAGCCCAGCGATGTCCGCATGCCTCCAGGCCAAGAGTCTGCTCCAGCACATTCCCTCCACGTCTGCCAATGCTCTGTAGCCACCCCCAGCCACCGCCAGAGCACCGATGGCAATCCTCCCCCCTCCCTGAAGAAGGAGAGCAGTCCTACGGATGCTCTATCCTTCTCCTCCCCTGGCGACCCCCGACAACCCAGGCTCATTCCCAAACCCAGGTCGCTGGCGTGGCGCGAGGTGTGGCGTCCAGCACCTCTACCCTCAGTGCCACCGGGTCGGCCAGTGTATTGATATTTTAATGATATCACATCTCTGTGTTGGAGCTGCATAATGTAGCGCCCTGTTCTCCCATTATTGCATAATGGGATCCAAATGTGGGAGCACAGGGCCCGCCCATGTTCCCATAAGTATGGAGACATAGCGCACGCCTAGAGCCATTCCAGGTAACCCTTGTGCTGCAAAAGTTGCAATATCTCAGAAAACATGGGAACTTTGGAAAAAATTCCTTCGCAGTTGTACTCATGGCCTGGCCACCTCCACGCATGCTTGGTATACCTAAAGGTGTACTAAGCTGTGCTTAGCAAAAAATCCCTATCTCGAACCGTTTTCGAGATATAGCCACCGAAAGGCGCCACGACTGCCACAATGATATCCTATGGGAAAATTTGCAACTCCGGAGTGCTGTAACTATGGAACCAGTGTACATTTCTTCACCAAACCAGCAAAGGACACATCTGTGGAGCAGGGGCTTGCCACCCTGCAAATTTCAGCCCAAAAGTCCTGTTTTCTTGCTATGAAGTGGCAAAGAAACTGTTTTTTGGGGCTGTTTACCTGCTTTCACTTTCAGATCATATATATTTATTTTCCATGGGCTATACTGGTAAACTTTAAAGTTTAATAACTTTTGAACGATTAATATTTTTTCACCAAACCTTCAAAAGGCACATCTGTGAGGCAAAGGCTTTCTACCCTGAAAATGTCAGACCACAACCTAAAACTGTTTCTGAGATCCAGGTGGACAAACAAATGTCAAAAAACATGGATTTTTAGCCAGCTTGGTGGCACTGAGGGTTGAGGTGCTGGACGCCTGGCACCTGTGCCGAGCCCCGGGGTCTGGATGTTGGCTATCTGGGAAGGGAAGAACGTCGGCACTTCTCACCCCCGGCCCTGTCAAGGGGGGGGGTGGGTATAACCCGTGGGGGATTTCCTGGGGAGGGTCAGTGTGGGAAGTCGGGGCCGGAGTGATGAGCTCTCCAGAGGGGGGAGCCATAGCCACCTGCCAGCTCTGCCACGAAAAACCTCTATGGAAAAAAAAAAGAATACAGATTTTTCTGTTTTTTCAACAATCTATATCTCAGAAACCACAAAACAAATTCCCATGAAATTTGGCAGGTCACGAGACCTACCACTAGACATTATGCCTCACATATTGTATGCAAATCTGTTAAACAGATCCAAAGTTATTAACGTTCAAAGATTTAGGTTTAACACAGAAGTTACCTTTCACCCTCACTATACTAACACTACTGTGCTAGTATGTATGTATATAATACATATATATATATATATATATAGTTAGAAGAGAGAGAGACACACACAGAAACTAAAACCATTTCAACATGGAATCCCTCTCTCCTTTTTTTTTTAAGGTTTTTCTCCCAGGCACGCTTGTCATTCTGTGATATAACCTGTTCCTAGGAAAATACCCTGTTCAGGCCTGCATCCTCCAGGTCCCAGTAACCAAATGGTTCCCTCCTCGGCTTCTCTTCCATGGCAGGGGTGCAAGGTGGAGGGTTGTCCTTCCTCCAAAAGCAATCCATTTGTGTGCACTAGGACCCAGTGATGCAGGGCACTGGGACCCAGGGGAATCCAAAAGGCCCAGAAAGACATGTTTTTTTCTGCCCTTCGTGTCCCTCCCCCATCCCTGATGTGACCGCAACCTTCTGCATAGTCTTGCATGCATACAGCATGTATCTGCAGAAGAAGCAAGCTCCCTGGGCCAGCTGCAGAAGTTGCTGCAGCATCGGAACTCTCAGTCAACCCCCCCGACTGAGGCACACTGTTGCTTGGCAGCTGCCCCAGCCTGACCTGCTTTACAATGCGGCAACTTGAGTTTATTCAGGTCACCTGTACAGAAGAGTGACATGCTGTCGCTGGGCAAACGGGGCGGCCTCTGCATCCTTCATGTGTCCAACTCACTGCTCTTCTTGTAAACTGCCTCCCCAGCCTGTTATCTCTGAGTGTACCAAATGTCAGCTGTTATACAGTACTGTGGTTCTGCCGTACTTTTTATTTGGTTAGTTACAAAGTCACAGTCAGAGATGTCACAATGCTGATATGGAGTAAGGAATGGCATAAATGGCTAAATAAAATCCAAGTAAGACTGAGGCGCCTCGGATTAGGCCAGATCACCATATGAAGATGGTCAGCTAGGCTTTTGAGCTCCCACTATACGATGGTTTGCATCTAAGATTGCTTGTGTAATGCACCACCTGGGAACTGCACCAAGTGGCTCTCCTTCACTTGGCAGGTGTCAGAAGTTGTCAGGAGTAGCTTCTTCCATCTTAGAAACACTGTTCGACTGCATCCCCTTCTGCCGCACACCAGTCTACCACACTGCCCTACACCCTTTGTCACATCATACTTAGACTCCTGCAATGCCCTGCAACACATGGAAGCAAGGTTACTAACATCTTGCAAGACTTCAGTGCACATTACACTTGCTGTCCGTGAAATGCACTGGCTGCCAGAGACTACAGGTGAAGTCGTGATTTCAAGCTCCTGTTATTCACATACTGTACAAGGTCCTAAACTGACTGGGCCCCAGCTGTCTCTGCCCCCCCCCCCCCCAATTCTTGTACCCCACTTTGATTGCAGTGATCTTCTGGAGGATCATTTGTGTTCTCTGCTGCCGCCTCTGCCATCTAGAATGCACTCCCCTGGAAAAACCATAATGCACTCCCCAGGAAAAAACACTGCATTCTCTGGGACAGTTTTAGAAGCATATTCTAGTTTTCCCTATACATGTTTAATATGTGGCCTTCATTACAGAAAACCTTTTACACTGTTTTATGTTCTTTCCTGGTAATGATGTTTTATGAATGTAATTTGAAAATTGCCTCTTCTTGCCTGTGAAGGGTAACAGCATTAGATACAGCAGCCTTTTGGTTGGGTGCTGTTCTACCCTTCACAAAATCTTCCAAATTGCGAGAAGAGGAACAAAATAGTTCAAAAATAAGAAATCAGCTCTGTTTACTAATCTGGAGATATGCTGTTGTACTGTACTTGGAAATGGAACTACCACTGCATAAAACTGCACCGGGATTTCCAGCCAAGAAAGCCCTTTTGCACTGAACAGTATTTCCAGTTCAAACTGGAAAGAGAAAGCTCACCTCTGTGACCCCCTCCAGCAGCCTGCTCAGCACATCCCTCCTCTTCAGCTTCGCTCTCTCCATTGCTTCCAGCTTGACAATCACAGCATCAATCTTTGACACGATGCTTCCAATGGAATGTTCCATACGATCCACTCGTCGCACCAGACTTTTGGAAACAAACACAATTCATGTTTATAAAAAATTGGTTTCCTTTATTCTCCCCCTCACAAAAAAACAGAGGATACTGACTTGTAATCATACTTCTACTACTAGTACTGAGATCACATCCCCACTAAGGCTTCCACAGGATGAGGATTTAATGTTTTCTCCTCAAGTTCAACACTGACTTTTGACTGCAGTATAGTGCTCTGAGAAAGCCTCCTATTGGTTGAGTATTTAACTATGATGGCTCTACAGTGCAACTAAATGGTTACGATTAGGTCTGAAATTGAAAAAATAATGTTACTGTCACTTTAAACATGGTCACCCTGATAGCTGTATCACAATGGGAGCTGCAGCCAGCTCTCCTCAGAGGATAGTGTATCCTCTGGGAAGCCTGATCCTCCTCCTCTTCCTTCCGGCATACAATGGTATACTGTGCTTTGGGATATGAACCTGAGTGACCGGAATAGCAAGCGGCATCCTCTTCTGCTACTCTGTTGGGCCAGTTCAGTTCACTGGTATATTGCTTTTTATTTTTTCCCCATTTTTCATCGATTCCCCATCCCCCACTCCAATGATGGTGCTGCAGCAGCTGCATCCTTCCTCAGTCCCAGAGGGCAGGCAAGTCACTGCCTTCACAGGTGACACTGATTCTGCTCCTTAGTCAGCCAGCAGGGGGTACAGGAGTGCAAGGCAGACCACGCCCAGCACCTTATGAATGGAGTATCTTATCTCCATAAAGTGGCTGGCCACCAACTGGCCCCAATGTGGGATCACAGAGAGGGTGGTGGATGCATGGAACAGCCTTCCTGAGGAGGTTGTGGGGTCTAAAACTGTGGGAGAATTCAAGAATGCATGGGACAGACATAAGGCAATTTTTGTGGGGGGGTAGGAAGAAATAGGCTGTTGGTTAAATAGAATCTGCAGCTTATCCTCTAGGTAGGGATATGGGCAGACTAGGTGGGCCAAGCGGTCCTTATCTGCCATCAAAGTCTATGTTTCTATCCCAGGGCTCACACACAAACCCAAGCCTCCCAGGTGGTAATACAACTGCGTTATCCATGTATTGTTATTTTTAAGGAATGTAAGGCCAATATGAAAGAGTTATTTACTTGTAACTGTGTCTCTCCTACTTGTATTCACTAATTTCACACACTTACAGAAGCTTGGCTTAACAAGCAGTCTTGGCTTGACGAACAGATTTGAACCACAATGCATGCATGACCCCAAGGCCCTGCACCCAGCTATCTCTGTCAGACCTTATTTATTTATTTATTCATTCATTCAGATCTTGGATTAACACCTTTGAGCAGAAAGCTCTTTCATAGGTTTCACGTCAAGTATGACACAAACAAGAATACATATATGTTCCACAGATACAGCAAGAAACAATTGAAAACTGTCTCCAGGCATAATAGTTATGCAATCTAAGCATGTACAAGGTGCAGAGTCAAAACAAAGGCTAATGTTTCACTAGGTAATGGTAACATAACATGAGGATGCTTGTTTAAAAAGGAGAATTGTACAACTAACAACATAGGCAGGTAACTGGATTGTGCCTGATTCAAAGAGAAGGAAGGTCTCATACCAGTAGAGAGGGACGGGGGAGGGACAGGGAGGAGGAGGGAGGAAGGAAGAAAGTGAGGGAGGGAGAAGGCAAGCAGAGGGTGGGTAGGATGGGGATAGATGTGAGGGAAAGGGAAGAATAGCTATGTAGTCAAAGTGGAATAAAGGGGGAAGAGGGTGGGGGAAGGAGGGGTGGAGGAGAGGAGAGTAGGGAGGAAGAGGTGGTGTAGGTAGTGGGGTGATGATGAAGATGTATTAAGGTGGTAGGGAGGAAAGAGGTATGGAATGACAGAGGGGCAAAAAAGGGAAGAGGAGGTGGAGGGAGGATAGGAGTGAAAATAAATAATTTAGGCAGGGGTAGAAAGCCCATGAAAATGTTAACTTGACCAGGTGCCCAAGAAACAGACATAAAGCGTAACGTTTTCTGCTGAAAGGGGAAGCAACTTACAAACTGTTACAACCATGTACCCTCTCCAACACAGCATAGTTTGGGGGTGGAAGGGTGTTGTTGGATTAATACCACTACAAGAAACAGTTACAAGCTAGCCTGCTAGTGCAGCGGTAATGCTACCGCTTGCAATGATGATTATCCACATTTGAGAATGAGCCAGGGCTGTCACATGGTCGACCGGGGAGAGGAAGATTGAGAGTTCCAGTGGATGCTCTCCTCCTCCTCCTCCGGGGAAGGGGGACTCACAGGTCTGCTGTTCCATGGCCAGCTGGGTAACCAAAGGTGGCAGACTAGGGCAAAGCATTCTGACAGGATGTTGGAGCAAGTGCCAGTGTCAGTCAGGTACATTGGCATGACAGCACTGAATGACACGACATGCTCCGGGGGAAGGGCGGGACTTAAGGGGTAAAAATCAGGGCAGGATGGGCAGAAGAAACCTCTGTAAGCTCTCCATGCTCACCATCTGACTACCACTACCATCTAGGGATCACCCCATGTCTTCATCTCTGCTGTAGGTAGACAGATAAACAGTGTGGAAGAAATACCAGACATAATTTGTTTCATTCTATTTATTGCTCTCTAGTTACACCTGTGCCCCACCTCGATGTTGGGGACCGTCCTGACTCCCCCTTCAGTTGATGCCAATGGTGCCCAGTGATCTGCTGTAAGGGGGTACGAATGCTAGGCTTCACCATTTGGGGAGCTAAGCACTTCACCTGTGTGATGACCCCAGCACCCAGCCAGCTTTAGCATGAGATTCTGTGGCTCAAATGTGAACCACAGTCTCCCAGATTGCAGTGCAGTGTGCAGCAGCAACACTGCTGGGCCAGTCCCCAAGACAGGATTTTAAGTCAAAGGAATCCTAAGGCTCAAGTAGCAGACTCAACATTTTTGAAGGAACTAAACTAAGGTCCCCTGAGGAGACCAGGTTCTGGAGAGAAGGGTATAAATAATTTAACCCTTTCAGGAACCTTTTGAGGATTTCAGCATAGGACTTGGAAGACAGGTCCCTTCCTTGAGAATTTAAATTTGTGAGGCTGTGAAGATTTATGGATGGCTTCTTGAGCTGGGGTTTCACCAGCATCTTTTTTAGAGGTGGCGGTAGGAGGCCTTCAGGCAAAGAGGCACTGACAATCCCGACTGGTTGACAGATAGAAAGCAGAGTGTGGTAGGTGGCCACCCTTCAAAGTACTGATTTGGGTGCAGTACCTCTGGGGTTGGTTCATGGCCCTTTGTTTCTTAAGATCTTTATTTATGACTAAGTCTCTGGTCAGCTATTTATTGCTCCACTGTGCGACACCTACGTAGTGTGATGTGGCATGTTTTTAACATTATTAAATAAGTTCTTTTTCACAAGAGACTTTGGATCTGAAATGCCTTCTTGTACATCTTGTACTTTATATCTGTAACTGTGATTGAATCACAAAGACACACGTAAGCAGTGAGTGCCATTCCTTTCGGTTGCACACTTGAGCATTACCAAATGAGCATCTGCCATACCAGGAAGTGGCATAAGCATGAGCATCGGTCTCTATCTCAGCCAGCCAAGTGCTAGCACACTGCCTGCACATTTATGTGGAAGCAGAATGGAATAAGGCCCAGGAGATGATAACAGAGGATGCTAAAGAAGCCACCCAAGGCCCCAGTGGTACAAGACCATAACACAGACGAAGTTACCCTGTTCTAGTGCCGCCTCCACCTGTGGTCCAAAATGTAAGCTTACAGTCTCGGTGGTGCTGCCAGTGCCCCTGTCTCCCCAAGCCCCCTGGACCCAACACTCCCTGTGGGTCCTTCAGTTACTGAGAGCAGATCTACCGTTAAGCAATTCAGAACCAGACAGGGTTGGCTCAAGCTTGGTCCTTGAGGATTCAGCCAGGTCGCTCTCGAGTCATGGTCGGTCTAGTCATATATCCCATCCTGACATCAACCTTTCGGACTCTGATGAAGAAGGCTGGGATGATGGGGACCCAGGTGATGAACAGGAGTCATTTTTTCTCCTTTTGTGGCAAGCCTCCAATTCCCTCAATGTTCCACTGAAAGAAGTGGTGAGCCTGGTGAAATATAAGCATTTGCAGATCCTTTTGAAGGAAGCATCTTTATTCCTCTCCTTTGCAATAGATGATGTGCTGGACCTGGCGACGGAAGTCTTATCTTGTCCTACCACTGCCGATTCGGTCCCTCTTCGTACAGACTGCAGATATATGGCCCCCTTTGGAGGCTGTGAGGTCTTTACAGAACAACCAGAAGCTTTACATCCGGGGGTTGGTATGATGCAGTAAAAAAGCAGAACTGCGGGTGCTCATGCACCCTCCCAGCAAGGAGTCGAAACACCTTGACCAGTGGGGCTGTAGAATGTATGCACTGGGCATGCTGTATGTGCGTCAAGCAAACTACTCAGGCTATTTTTCCCCACTGTAATCATGCTGTGGACAGCAGCTACTGAACTGAGAGATGATCTCCCTGAAGAGCACCAGAAGAAAGCTTCTCCCCTTATTCATTGTGGTTTGCAGGCAGCAAAACACCATCTACCATTAGATATTGATCAGGTAAAGGTGGGTGTATGGCTACAGTATTTGTTCTAAGGAGGAACAGCTGGTTCTGCACCTCTCTCTTTAACCAGAAAAACCAGAAAGGAGTTCTTGATCTCCCGATTGACAGGTCTGTGCTGTTCAGTCCACAAGTGATGGGCATCATGAAGAAAACCAAGACGCTCAAAAAGATTATAAAAGGTGGTTTTGTCCGCGACTACTTCTGGTAGCTACAAGTGTCCTCAGCAGCAGGTATAGGTCTCTTCTTCATCCTTTAGTAACCATAACGGGGTCAACACAGAAACAAGTTCTAAGAGAACTGCTACAGCTGAGACAAGGGCATACATTATAGTGACTCAAGCACCAGTAAAAACACCGACAAACTCAGTTCCCTAACAAGGTGACATGAGGCGGGGTGCCATCAGCCACCACCCCAAGTCCTTTCTCAACCTCCCGGTTGGTGCCACCTGACACAGTGGTCTAAGAGAACCAACAACAGATGGGTGCTGGAGATCACAGACAATTGTCTCATTACACTTTGTGTTATGGTGGCCCTGCATTACCCGAATTCCATAGCAAGCACACCCTCCAGAATGCCTGCTGGTGCTTAGAAAGGAGATGTATTCGCTCTTTTGACACAACATGAATAGCCAAGTGACAACATGGACAGACATGTTCTGACTATTAAAAGTTGACAGGGGGTATGTGTCCACATACTTCCTAGTCATGAAGCACTCTATCCTAGATCTGTGTTGTCTCAACCTCTATATCAAATGTCGGAAATGCTGTATGGTAATGTTGGGGCAAGTGATTTTTTACTATAATAAGGGGACTAGTTCTGCACCCTGGACCTAGAAGATGCATATTTCCACATATCCATCGTTGGTTCCTGCACTTCCCACTGCAGAATGTCCTTTTCCAGTCCAGAGCACTGCTATTCGGCATCTTCACAGCACCACACATCTTTAACAAGGTTCTTGCAGTGGTGAAAACCTATCTTCACTGACATGGTACCCACAAATTCCTCTATCTGGCTGATCTGAAGCTGGTCGCAGTGAGATACTCAGAAAGCTTCCTGGGTGGTCGTGAAGACCTTCTCCAATCTGGAGTTCATCTTGAATATGCAGAAGTCACAACTGACTGCCACTCAATGTATGAAATTCAGTGGGGCTCAGCTGGACCCCACAGAGGCTTGAGCCTGACTACAGCTGCAGCAGGCTCTGGATAAGATGAAGTGTATTTGCTCATTCCATCTGTGGGAGAGAAGCCCGGCATGAGACTTCCTCCAGCTTAGACTGGTGGGGTCCAAGACATTTTTTATTCAGTAGGCCCAGCTTCTGATACACTGTCTCCTGTGGGAGCTCAAACTGTAGTGGTCCCAGAAGTTGACGCCACTGTTCCAGTTGGTCAAGGTCAATCAACACAAGATCAAAGTGGTTTCTTGGTAGTTGGTCCCACAGCACCTGTCAGAGGGGATATCCTACATCCAGCCAATCCCAATGACATTCTTGACCATGGATACCTCCCTCTTGGGTTGTGAAATGCACCTGGGGGACTTCCAAACCCAAAGGCTGTGGACTCCACAATAACAACAGCTGCATATGAATGTGTTCGAATTGTGGGTGATTTGCCTGGTGCTGGCAGATCATCCAGTCTGGATTTACAAGAACACCACAGCCATTATTACACAGTGTGGAGCCCATTCTTCCAGACTGTGAGAGAAAGCTCTGGAAATGTGGTCACTGGCGAGGAGTCTCTATACCTCACTGTTTGCCACCCATCTTGCTGGCATAGATAAACAGTTAGCGGACAGTATCCGGCGCCTGGGAAACATGTCCCATGAGAGATCTTTAAATAAGGAAATTGTGTACTACATATTTTGAAGCTGGGGGAAACTATCTTCATCGATCTGTTTGTATTCATATAACACCACAAGCTGCCACATTACTGTGGCCATCTACCTGTTTGGGGTACAACTCAGGTGAGTTATTTGCCTTGAAATGGACCAGAAAATTCTGGTGTGCTTCCCAACCTTCCCCTGGTTCACAATCTGCTGCTGAAGGCAGGCCTTGAAGTGACTTGACTGATATTCACAGCCTCGGCCTCGCCTTGCCAGTTCTGGTAACAGGACCTTCTTCGCCTCAACACAGAGCATCACATCAGGCTCTCACTCAGGTTAGACCTGCTCATTCACTCCAAGGAGAAGATTCATCACATGGACCTAGAGGCCTTGCATCTGACGGTCTGGTTTCTAAGAGGTCAGGAAGAGGTGCTCACAGTGTCAGAAACAGGGCTGTAATGCCCACAGAGTCTAGATGGCAACTGCACACCCAAATTCCCATCCCATTATTGCTTTTTCAATGGAGGAAGGACTGTAAAAGTTTAACTTGGTGCCCTCCCTTGATTACATTTTAATTGTGTGCCCCCCCCCCCAAACAACATGTTTTTGGCATGACATCCCTAGCTGGAGGCATCAAGTAAGACCTCCTCTCGAACTTGTACTTTTACGTGGAAGAGGTTCTTGATATGGTGCCATGAGTATGACCTAGCACCCTTGAAGTGCCCAGTTAGTTCAGTTAACCCTTTGGAGCCTGGACAGGTATCTCTGTACTAGGAAAAACAGTGGATGTATCTGTTAGGCTCAAAAGGGTTAATGACTACCTTAGGGCTTTTTCCATCACTGGCTTCTGCTCAACTTTTTTAAAATGTGCATCTGACTGTCATCCAGGCATAGTGAGAGAGAGCAGTGTTCCACTCCTTGACTTCAGAGCTGGTGGTCAGTCACTTTTTCAAGGAACTTGACAATATGTTTCCACCTCTTCACAACTCTCTTATATGGGACCTGAACTTCGTCCTGACCAAGTTCTTGGAAAAAACATTTCCACATATGGCAAGGTATGAACATGGTTACTCATCTTGGAATGTGGCTTTTCTGGTTGTGATCACCTCGGCCAGACAGGTCACAGAGTTGCAAGCTCTCTTGCGATTGACCTAGTCTGTCTAATTTTCCATATAGATATGATTGTGCTGCACACAAATAAGATATTGGCCAAGGTAGTTTTGGAATTGAAATTAAAAGCAAACCTTGGAACTGAAGGTGTATTTTCCTAGGCCATATGTCAGCTCTAATGAGAAATGGCTAGACTGGCTAGATGTCAGTTGTGCCCTTCTGTTCTATACAGAACGGAGCAGTTTTGGTGCACCACTTCCCAGCTGCTTGCCACCTACATTGACTTGTCCAAGGGCTGTCCTGCTGCCGAGCAGACTATCTTTTCATGTACTGAACACTGTTATAGTTTAGCCTCATATACACTGCCTGAGAACATCCAGCCCTCTCTAACTGGCATATGTCCATTTCCGATGCCCTGCTGGGGCATCCCAATCAGTGAATTTTCATGGCTTCCAACGGGGCATCCGCACACACTTTTGTGACCCATTACAGCTTAGACCTCTAGGCTCGAAAGGATGCTGCTTTGTGCTCCTGCACCCTAGTCCCTCTTTAAGTGAGCTGAAGCCATAGCCCCTCCAGCCCTGTTACTGCTAACAGTTGGCTCAAGTGCGACTACATAGAAGGAATTCACATATTAATATGGCAAAGTTTCTCACCAGTAAAGTACAGTTACGTAAGAACTTACCATAACAGCAGATCTTCGAGAGAGATTCCTGCAGTAGGTCATAACATGTAGGACTGCACCCCTGGCGTCAGAACCGCACTGCAAACTTTTACTAGCAATTTAAGGAGACAAGCCCCAAGGTCTAACAGACCGGCACCATACCAAAGGCAAACACGCTATGTGATACTCCGCACTGCTACACATTCCAAAATGTCATATCAAGCCTTGTCCTTGTCCGTATGCAAAGGAGGAGTATGAAAAGGAGGAAGACACTCACCAGAACTGCAGCAGTGCTTAAATCCTTTAATAATCTGATTTAGTAATCCAAAGTCAATAAAAAAAGATAATATACAAATGGACAAAATCGGCAATGATAGCAAAAAGCAGTTTTCAATACTAGCTCCACCCGCTCAACGAATGTGCACATAAGTCACCTGACATGTTTCGCTACACTGAGCCAAGCGTGGCCAAACGATCGTGAGCAGCCGCTATGACTGTACAGTCCGCCTTGGGACGAGAGTCCAGAAAGGAAATACCCTCAGGTGCATGGTATATCCGGTCTGCCTTCCTTGGGATAGCCAGAATAGAGTGTGGCAGCTGCCAAATGGTAGAGATGAGGTCCTCGTGGGGGGCTGTTCAAGGGGGGACAGGGATAGGGAAAGCACTCTCCAAGTCTAGGTGCTCCGCTAGACTTTTCCTTTTTGGGTCCTGCTCCTCCACATTCCAGCCGTTGGTTTGTTGGATAATGTGGAGGAGCTCAGTAAAAGAGGGATCTGGGCAACTCTTGGCCCTTGGCCACAGAGGATTGCTCACCGGATGAGACTTCTGAGAAGTCCTCCTCAGAGTCTAAGGAATCTTCTCCCTTGGGGGTTCCAATCTCCGGCAGGGTGATGATCTGTGGGGTTGCGCCCAAAATGTGCACCGTGGCAGAGTGAAGAGAGCTGGCTGGTGACATGGAATGGGGAGGAGGAGAAGCTACCGGGCTCCAAGTCAGAGACCAGCTGGAATCTGGCGTCCTTCCACCAGGACTGGATAAGGGTTTGAAAGTCCTGTTGAGGTGGAGGCAGAGGAGTAGGGGTGGGCAGAGGGTGGTAAAAGGGTGCGCCCAACCCTGGACACTGAGGAGGAGGATACCCCTGATAATAGGGGTAGCTAGGGGTCTGATACCCAGGGCAGAAAGTCTGGGGAAAAGAATCCGTTGTCTGACCAGATGGTGGATAAGCCGGGCGTCTGGAACCCTGAATAGGGATGATACCCTGGTGGATGACCCAGTTCTGTCAGGGGTCTTGAAGGACCTGGAAAGGTATCCTGCGTCTGGTTGGCTGACATCAAAGGGTCCGACATTGGGATGGTCGACATCCAGGGCTCTGGTGTCAGGCCTGGCATAGCAATAGCCTTCGTCGGGGGCAAACATAAGGGCCCTGATGGAGGGAGGTTGAATAGAGTGTCCGGCGATGCCCTATGCGTCAGAGAGGGGGTGCCCGGTGGAGGAGGCCCTGATGGCGGAGCTGTAGGTAGGCCCAACGGGGGAGAAAGAAGGCCAGGAGCCCTCGTGAGAATCAGGTCTGGCGTCGGTATCCCCGGTAGGGTATCCACGGGAGGGACCTGGGGCACAGCCGCTGGAGTGGGAGAGGAGATGACCACATCCAGGGAGCCCACTTCCTCCTGCACCCCAGATGTGACACCTGGGGTAGGAGGTTCCACCGGGGGAGGTAGAGAAGAAGGCTCCCGCCCAGGAGGGACCTAGGGGAGGGCTGACCAAGGGAGGTCAGCGGGCTTGACCGGGCGTCGGGTAAGGTGGCGTCAGCCCCCGAAGGGCGAGGTATGTCCGGGCGGTCATCCAAAACTTAAGTGACTGGCTTATCGGATGATAAGAGGGACCGGGTGGAGAAGGGGAGAACCCTCAACTGACTTATTGGTCTGTGTCGTGCAGATCCCTCTCTGGTTTTTGGGATCCGGCTTACCGACTACCGGGTGGGTCCTGGAGGACCCGGAGTCCGACTTAGCAGTAGAAACCGGGCATTCGCCAGAGGAGCCGGCGGACAACTTACCGGCAGAGATAGGCTAGAAAGAAGCAGAGGAACCCGGAGAAGTCCCAGACGCAGCCTGGACAACCACAAGGGCAGGCGGTGAGGGAATGGCCTTGCTGGTCGAAGGCTTGCTGGAGGTAACTCGGTCCCGATTCTCCATGTGCTCCCACTCCCTGGGCTTCTCTTTGTCCTTTTTCTTCTGTTTGGACTCCGAAGAAGGAGAGGAAGCAGTATCCCTCAATTTCTGCATCTCCTTTTCAAGAGTGGTCATTCTGGACTTCAGTAAATGGGCCTCCAAAGCCTGCTGTCTGGCGTTTGCATGTGACCTGATTAAAGGGCTTGCAATCCGGACAGGCTGCAGTGTCGTGGTTCAGGCCTAGGCAGAAGAGGCAGTGACGATGTCCATCCTTGAGAGGAATCTGTACGCCGCACTTCTTCTTGGTCTTTGAAGTCGGAGGTGGAGAAGACATGAAAGAATTGAAGAACGGACTGAAAATTCGGTAAATTAAGGTGCAAAATGGTGATCGACTGAGCAACGTTTACCGTGAAGTTCTTGCACAGGTCAACGGCGGGAAAGGACTGGAAGGCAGGCACGGGGACCGCCCACTATATAGGGTCATGCAGATGTCCGTCACGTGACGTCGGGTGTGCGGTCCCCCGCCAGACATTGCTAGCAAAAGTTTGCCGTGCGGTCCTGACGCCAGGGGGCGCAGTCCTACATGTTATGACCTACTGCAGGAACCCTCTTGAAGTAAGATCTATTGTTTTACTACTGGTATTCCTTTTACCATCAAATTAACTCACCCACCCTCCACTGGCTATTACCCGTCATTAGATACTTACTGGCAAGGTCTTGTGTTTCCTGCAGTTTCTGTCTGAAGATTTGAGGCCTGGTGCTACAAGTGTGTGAGCCTGGGAGGATGAGGTTAAGCTCTAACCAATCGTCTTTCTGAGGACTTTGCTCACGCTCAGTATCCTGCACAAATGTGACTTTAGAAGGAATACCAGTAGTAAAACAATAAAATAAAGGTGAGCAAGTTTGTCATCTTCATTATATACAAACTTACTCTAGGCATTATGGGTGTTGCTTGCAGAGTATAAAGGTATGAACCCGCTGCCCAACAGTATATTCTCACTGCCTTTTTCGAGCAACTACCAGCCAACTTGTCAGTGTCAGTGGCTCAGTAGGTAGCACGCTCGCCTCTGAGGCTGGGAAATCAGATGGCTGTGGGTTCTATCCCCACACCAGGCACTTGGGTTAAATCCCAAAATTGATACTGTAGTGCAGCACGAGGGGGGTGCTGCACTCCTGAGGTGCCGTTTTTCGGATGAGACGTTAAACCGAGGTCCAATCTACCTGTTCTGGTGGTAGTTCAGGTGGATGTTAAAGATCCCATGGCATTTCTCAAAAAGAGTAGGGGAATTTCCCCAGTGCCCTGGTGAAATTTCCCCCCCATTCATTAAAATACCACTGACAGCTTAATCTGGTTTAAGGTCAGTTGCCATTCATGTGTATCCCCCTCCCCCGGGTTGTGCCTGAAAATAGGCAGAATTGAGATATGCTCCCAGCACATCTTTTGGCGCAAGCTGCACCATGCACCTTTCCTTATGGCGTAAGCCCCTTACCCGGTCAACAAAAACAAAATAAATAAATAAATAAACTTACACCTGGAATTCTTCATAAGAAACCCCACTGGAACTGCTTCCTCGCCTCCTAGAGCTGTGTCCACTGTCTTCATCCTCCTCCTCTTCAGAGTCATCCAAACTCCTAGGTAAGCTGCGTCCACTGACTGGCCGGGCTATGGAACTCATATCCAGGTCCTCCTTGTTGAGAAACAAAAGCCGAATAATTTCTAACTACACATGGCAGTATAACAAGTTTCATTTTGAAAATATGTGCATCACTGCTGTGCTGATTTTAACTGGATCAGAGTTGGTAAACACTGGATAAAAAACTGCCACTCTGTACAGATTCTGACCTATTTAGGAGCTCTAGTGCATAGTGACAAGACACGTTTTTTCACCTTCCTCTTAACATCCTTTGACAGGACAATTTTATGCCCCTCAGTGCCTTACAATGAAGTGAGGCCTCACCGACAAAGACATCCCGCCATAAAAAAAGGAGTCAAACTAGCTAATAACGTGTCCAGGGACCAGAGACTGGTGCAAACTAGGGAGGCCAATCCCAGCATATACAAAACAACGCAAAGTTTGCACTCTAGGAGACAGTGTCTCAAGAACTGTGTCTGAGGCAAAAAAGTCAAGCATCAGAGTGATAGAGGAGGCAAAACCCCAGCACTGCAACTACAGGGGGTCTTCATCAGACACCCCCAATGAGGACCTCTACGGTTGAAATATCGGGGTTTTGTATCCTGTGTCACTCTGATGTACCCTTTTGCATAAATGCTAACGCAAGCTTAACTTTGTTGGCCTCACACATAGTTCTTGAGACTCTGAGCCCGAGGGAAATGAGCAGAACGGTAAGGGCTGCAAAGGCAGCTAGGGAAAGGAGATTAGCACAGGGGATAAAAGAAGGGGAAAAGTATTTCTTCAGATATATCAGGGAAAAGAGGAAGCGCAAGAATCAAATTGTTAGCCTCAGGAAAGGCAGTGGGTGGGTAGATAAGGGGGCTGAGATGACAGAAGAACTCAACGGGTACTTCTGCTCAGTATTCACAAAGGAGAGAGATGGGCCCATACCTGAAGGAAAAGGTGGGGCGGGGAGACAACCACGAATAGGGAAATCACAGTGGAAAGGGTGCTGGAGGGCCTTCGGTCCCTGAGGGTGGACAAGGCACTTGGGCCACACAGAGTTCATCCCAGGGTGCTGAGGGAACTTGCAGAGGTCCTGGCAGGGCCATTGGCGGGCTTGTTCAACACCTCTCTAAATACGGGGTGTGCACCCAGGGATTGGAGGGAGGCGCACATGGTACCTCTCCATAAGAGTGGGCCCAAGGACGAGCCAGGGAACTACAGACAGGTGAGTCTTACTGCAATTGTATGAAAACTGATGGAGGCTATCCTCAAAGAAAGGCTGGTACAATTTCTTGAGGATAATGATCTGCAGGATGACAGGCAGCACTGGTTTGTCTCTGGCAGATCCTGTCAGACAAACCTGGTTCACTTTTATGACTGGGTCACAAGGGTACTGGACAAAGACCATGTGGTGGATGTACTCCACCTGGATTTCAGCAAGGCCTTTGATTCAGTGCCACATGGGAGGTTGACCAGCAAGTTGAAGGGTCTAGGAGTAGGGAGGAAGCTAGTCAGATGGGTTGAAAACTGGCTAAGGGATAGACAGCAGAAGGTAGTAGTGGGGAGTGAGGCATCAGAACCCAAGGCAGTGACAAGTGGTGTCCCACAGAGCCTGGTACTGGGATCGGTCCTGTTTAACATTTTCACCGCAGACATAGCAGCAGAGATCAAGAATAAGATGAGTCTCTTCGCAGACGACACCAAGATCTGTGCTGAGGTGGATGGCGGTGAGGAAGGCAAAATACAGGAGGATTTGGCAAAACTGGAGGAATGGTCGCACACCTGGCAGCTTGGGTTCAATGTCAACAAATGTAAAGTGATGCATTTAGGATCCAGGAATCCAGTATACAGTTACTGGTTGGGGTGGTGTCCAATTTTCCACATCCAAGGAGGAAAAGGATCTGGGGGTGCTTGTCACCGGGGAATGAACCACTCGGCACAATGCAGGAAGGCAGTGGCAAAGGCAAACAGGATTCTGGGGTGCACAGCAAGGGGGATTACATCTAGAAGTAGTGGGGTCACATTACCCCTGTACAAGTCCCTGGTGAGGCCGCACTTGGGAGTACTGCATGCAGTTCTGGCGCACATACTTAAAAAGGGACATCAAACTGCTGGAGGCAGTGCAGCACAGAGCAACAAAGATGATCATGGGGTTGGGGGATAGGCCTTATGAGAACAGACTAAGACAGCTCAATATGTATACCCTGGAGGATAGAAGGGACAGAGAGGGGATATAATTGATACCTTCAAGTACCTGAAGGGGATGAACAGAGTGGGCAACAGTTGTAAGGTCACTCTTAAGAGTGCAAGGGAGACCAGAGGGCACACTGAAGTTGGAGGGGGGCGCAGAATCAGGAGGGAAATGAGGAGACACTATTTCACTGAAAGGGTCGTGGCAGAGTGGAACACATTGCCAGAGGAAGCCGTATCATTGCAGACAGTGGGGAGCTTCAAGAGGGGGTGGAACAGACTCAAAGGGAGAGTACAACCCAGGAGGGGCCGGGAAGGGGGGAGGAAGGAAAGTGAGGATGGGTGAGCAGCTGCAGTCTAATAGACTGATGTGCTGTACACTCAAGCAGACTAGACAGACCATAAGGCATGAATCTGCTGGCAAATTCACATGTTCGTATGATTCTCAAAGCCCCCCTAAATGGCACAAGGGGCTTGCGCAATAAGGAATGGTGCAAGGGGCAGCTTGCACCAAAAGATGCGCCAGGAGCATATCTCAAACGCAGCCTGCTGCAAATGCAGGCTGCATGTGCCAAAGGGGGCTTGCATTGTCCTTGCGGCACAAAATGGGCTGTGGCATGGCGCTAGGGGTCTTGCGGCAGATGCAGGCTTCCATATACCTAATTTGGGATTCTCAAAACCCTCCCTGAGGGCAAATTTCTAAGCACTGTTAGACCAGACAGGACTAGTCTAAGGGTAATTAGAAGTGTGTCCTTTGGAAGGGTTTCGAAACCTGCGCCAATGTGCTACAGTCCCCCTTCCCCATCCCCAATCCCTTCTAACAGCAGAAATCTCGGCCCCACCAGCCAATCCCCTCCCTATCCCTGATCTTACCATATAATATAAATAATCTTTCCTGGTGGTCTAGTGGACCCCAATCCCCCACCCTGGCAGGCAGTGCCCACTTCCCCCAATCCCAGCCAGCGACTGGCACAACCTTCGCTCTCCACAACAGGCAGCCACTGACTGAGGCGTCAAGGCGTGTGCTGTATACAGTCACCGACGCTGGGGATGAGGGGTGGGGTGGTGGGCACTGCCTGCCAAGGTGGTTAGTGGGGTCCATCAGGCCACCAGGAAAGATTATTTACATTATATGGGCAAATCAGGAATAGGGAGGGGAGGTCCACTAGGCCACCAGGGAAAGATTATTTATATTACATGAGCAGATCAGGGATATGGGGAGGAGGTCTGCTAGACCACCAAGGAAAGATTATTTATATTATATGGGCAGATCGAGGATAGGGAGGGGGGTCCACTAGACCACCAGGGATGTGAATAATTTAAATACGAAGGGGATTGGGGCTGGCCGGGGGTCCACTACACCACCAGGGATATGATTTTGTTTAATAAAAAGGGGATCGGGACTTTGGGGGGCTGCTAGCCACCAGGGACGTGATTTCCTTTATTAAAAAGGGGATCAGGGCTGGGGGGTGATGGCTGCTAGCGACCAGGGGTGAGAATTTATTTATTAAAAAGGTGATCGGGCCTGGGGGAGGGTGGGGTTGCTAGCTGCCAGGGACGTGAATTCATTTATTAACAAGCATTTTTCAATGCCGAATGTTTGCTTGCTGGTATTAGCATTGGTACTGCATGAGTTAGAGATGCATAATAGGAATGGCAGCGAAGTATTGAACTAATGCCAACCCTCACCCCCCGCAGAGACTGACAGACGTTGGGGTGTGCCTTTGGGTTGTTGACTGTAACACTCACGCCATTCCACCTCACTCCACCCTGCAGACACTGACAGGTATCACGGTGTGCCTTAGGGTCTTTGGCCCTTACGCTCACCCCATTTCGTAAGGAAATAAGCTGAGATGGGTGCAGTATAGGAGAATGGGGTGAACGTTAGGACCGAAGACCACAAGGCACACCTCGATGCCTGTCAGTGGCTACAAGGCGGGGTGGAATGGCATGAGCATTGTGGCCGACGACACCAAGCCACACCCCAACACCTGTCAGTCTGTACAGGGTAGGGCATTATGGTTGGAAACCCTAAAGCCCCAGGTGTTTATTGGTATTTTCACTCCAAATTTTCAACATGGGCTTTTTGGGACCCCATCTCATGAACAGTGCCACTATCATTTTGTTACTCAATACTGACAGGTGATTCTGCACAGTGAATGCGCCATTTGGCGCAACAGGTGCGAAAAGATTTTTTGGGCAGGATGTGAAAAATGACATCAGTACTGTTCATGAGGAGGTGTGAAAAAATGACAATGTTGAAAATCTGGAGTAAAAATATGAAAAAGTGGTGAAGTTATGAGCATGCGTAGAAGTTACGTAATGCACGCTCGTAACGCAGTCATTTTTTGGAATTTGTTCACCAAATTTTCAACATGGCCTTTTTAGATCTCTCTCATGAACAGTAGCACTGTGATTTCTTATTACTCTGTCCCAAAAAGTTGATTTTCAGCGACTGCGCCATTCGCGCCACAGGTGCGAAAACATGTTTGGGCACAATGTAAAATATAACAGCTGTACTGTTCATAAGGAGATGTAAAAAATGGCAATATTGGAAATTGGGTAATATTAAAAATTGGCCGAAGTTAAAGTACCATACAAACTCTGTCTTATGATAATTTTTAGTGTTAGTTCGCCAGACTTGCAACATGGGCTTTTTGGGACCCCACCTCATGAACAGTGGCACTGTTGTTTCATTAATTAGTCCCAAAAGGTGATTCTGCGCAGCGACCGTGAAAACACCTTTTGGGACCGAGAAACGAAATGACAGTGAAAGTGTTCACGAGGTGGGGTCCCAAGAACCTCATGTTGGGAATTTGGGACCAAAACTCCAAAAACTGGCTGAGATATCAACCTAAATTGAAAACCCCCATTGATTGCCATTACAGGGCTTACCGTCATTTCTTCAGTTCCCAGCTGGTCTTTGAAGAGGGCAGATGTGTTTCCGGTTCACAGAAGATCACTGCTCCTGACCTCCACAGGTTAGTATGGGTGGGAGAATGCAGGGGAGGTGGGTGTGCGCAGAGGAGGTGAGTTGGAAGGGGGCTGGCGGAAAAGACAAGGGACTTTTTCAGGTTTAAAAAACGCATGGGACTATTTTTTTTTTAACAGGTGAAAACAAAATGGATTTCGCATACTGGGGTGGGCTCCTAGTGTGGCATGCTATTGGGTGGGGGAATCATTGCTGACCCGGGTACTGGGCACCCCAAAGCTGGCTGACAAAAAGGGGGCATAGGGGGTGCATCCGACACCGGGAGTGGGCATCCCGGTGTTGAAAAAAACATAAGAAGTACTCTGGCACACTGGGGTGGGCTCCCAGTGTGTGGGGGGGCATCCCGGCACAGGGATTGGGCACCCCATTGTTGACAAAATATATGTTCAGGGTTAGGGGGGCATGCTGACACAGGGATTGGGCACCCCAATGTCGGCTTTGGGGGAGTGTGTGGTGGCTGGCAGGAGCCGCCAATTATGCGTAGTGGGGCTCATTTATTATGTTTGCTTGCATGCATGTGCAAGAAACATAGTGCCATCATCCGAGTTTTCGGAGGTGTGGCAGCCCTCTTCCAATTCAGGCAGTGTGTTTGCAGGCATGGCCGCAGTTCTCCAATGCCTGCTCGAGCTGTCTATGACAGCTCCAAAATGCAGTGGAGTACAGTTGAAAGGGGGAGCTACGGTTCAGTGAGCAGCGATAAGATATTGCCTGCTCATGCACGCCCCTACACACACACACGCATGCATACCGGGCGTGTTGCCCCCATGCACACACTGTATAGCCGGGGTGCCCAATCCCCATCGGCTGTGCTGCGCCCCCCAAAAGTCTTCCACATGCCACGCTGGGTGCCCACCCCAGTGTGGCAATTCATCAGATAGCCGATGGGGTGCCCAATCCGTCGGCTCCACTGTCTCCCTCCCCGAGTACAGGGTGCCACGCTGGGAGCCCACCCCAGCATGGCAACAGATGCAATGGGCCGACGGGTGCCCAATCTCCCGCCGGCTCCACACCCCACCCCCAACCAGCCGCTCTTGTGCCACGCGGGAGCCAGCCACCCAGTGTGGCAAAACGCCCCGCCGGCTATTTAAAAGAAAAAAACTACAAATAAAACTGTCCTCGGCGCTTCTCCCTGCCCTCCCACAACCCGCATCCACCCACTGCGCACTCTGCTTCCTACTCCTATACTTACCTCCGGACTCGGCGCGACAATCTTCGTGGACTGGGAACACATCTGCACTCTTCAAAGCTCAACCGCGAACTGAGGAAATGCCGTAAGCTGTATAATGGGATAGATACGGTTTTTCAACTTTGCTGCATATCTCAAGCATTTTTTGAATTTTGTACAAATTTTCAACATGGGGTTTTGGGACCCTTCTCATGAATGCTGTCACACTGTTATGGTGCTATTAAGTTCGAGGGTGAGTTTTGCAGTCACTCGCTGAAATCACCTTTGGGACCGAAATAACAAAATGACACTGCCAGTGTTCATAAGGTGGGCTCTCAAGAAGCCTATTTTGAAAATTTGGTGGAAAAATTCCAAAAAATGACTGTTTTACAAGCGTGCGTTGTGCAGTTCCTACGGACGCTTGTAAGTTCGCAAACTTTCAATATTTTCAATCCAGATTTTCAACACTGCCATTTTATTACACTTCCTTATGAGCAGTACAGCTGTCATTTGTCACATCTTGCCCAAAACATGTTGCCGCCCATGTAGCGCACAACGGCGCAGTCGGTGTGCGAAATCAATGTATGGGACATATTAAGAAAATCACAGTGACACTGTTCGTGAGCAGAGGTCTTAAAATGGCTATGTTGAAAATTTGGTGAAAAATTCTTAAAAATGACTGTTTTACAAGCGTGCGTTGCGCAGTTCTTACGGCGCTCGTAAGTTTTCAAATTTTCAATATTTTCACTCCAGATTTTCAACATTGCCATTTTATTACACTTCCTTATGAACAGTACAGCTGCCATTTTTCACATGTTGCCCAAAATGTGTTTTCGCACATGTAGCGCACAATGGTGCAGTCGGTGTGCAAAAGCAATGTTTGGGACAGATTAAGAAAATCACAGTTACACTGTTCATGAGCAGAGGTCTTAAAATGGCTATGTTGAAAATTTGGTGACAAAAGTCCATAAAATGACCGTATTATGAGTGAGCATTGTGCAGTTTCCACGCACCCTTGTAAGTTCATGACTGTAATATTTTCAGTCCAGATTTTCACCAGTGGCATTAATCCACACTTCCTTATGAACAGTACAGCTGTCATTTTTCACAACATGGCCGAAATGTGTTTTCACACTTTCAGCGCAGAGATGCATGGTTGCTGTGGGAAATCATTGTTCGGGACAGATAAAGAAAATCACAGTGACACTGTTCATGATCGGAGGGTCCAAAATGCCTGTGTTGACAATCTGCTGTAAAAACCTCAAATCCAATTACATTACGGGTGTGCGCACAGTTTCTATGCACCGTGACTTCACCAGTTTTTTTAATATTTTTACTGCAGATTTGCAATATTGCCATTTTTTACACCTCCCCATGAACAGTACAGCTGTCATTTTTTACATCCTGTTCGGAATGTTTTTGCACCTATGGTGCTAAATGCCGTAGTCGCTGTGCATAAGCAGCTTTTGGCTAACAAACTGATATTGCCACTGTTCATGAGGTGGGATCACAAAAAAACATGTTGAAAATTTGGAGTGAAAATACCAACGAATGCCTGAGGTATTAGGGTTTCCATCCATAATGCCCAACCCTGTAGAGAATGACAGGCATCAGGGGTGTGACTTGGGATTCTTGCCTGTAATGCTCATACCATTCCACACCCTGCAGCCAGTGAGAGGCATCGAGGTATGCCTTGGACTCTTGACTAAAGTTCACCCCATTCTCCTATACGCACCCATCTCACTGTATTTCCTGATGGAATGGGTGCGATAAGGGCCAAAGACCCCTACACACTGTGACACTTGTCAGTGTCTGCAGGGTGGGGTGTGGTGAAATGGCATGGCCGTTGTGCCTGATGACCCAAAGGCACACCCCAATGCCTGTAACTCTCTGCAGGGTGGTGGTGGGGTTGGCTTCAGTTCAATACTTCACTGCCATTCCTATTACGCAGCTCTGTAACTTCTACACTACCACTGCCAATGCCAGCAAGCAAACATTCGGCATTGACAAATGCTTGTTTATTTCACCAGGAAAGACACACTGAGCTAAAGAGTTGCTCGTAAGTCCAACCATGCGCATTACTGTGCACTGTAATGCACATGGCTAGAATTAGCCACGGGGGAGGGGAGAAGAGATCTGACGCTGCAATGACGAAACTGGAGTGGCAGATTTCTTTCAAGTCTGGCGCTCGCTCTGAAACTGCGGTCATCGGCAGCTTCCCTGTTGATTGGTGGCCAAGGGACGAGCCCCTGAAAGCGTTGGCTGGATTGGCCAAACACTGCCACACCTCTGCAATATACTACTCTCCTCAAAATGTTTCTTGTGCGCTGCACGTGCAAGCAAGCAGAAAAAGGGGATCATGGCTCAGGGGGAGACTGCTAGCCGCCAGGGACATCCTAGAGTGGCACATGGCCGCCCCACAGCTTGCGTCAAACCATCCAGATGCTAGTCTGTTTGGCGTACAGCTACAGCAGCTGCAAACTGTGGGACTCTGCCATCGGGACCATGCCCGATAGAGAATTGGGCGCAGGGTCCCTGGCACACCAGCACTCAGCGCAAGCCACCGTTTGTGCGGCTTGCACAGTTTTGAAAATTTAGCCCAATGTCTCCTAGAGTGCACACTTGTATTTTTTTATTACAAAAGGGATGTAAACAATATGCAGATTGTAATTTTAATACAACTTTTTAAAGAGCACTAATCCTGTTCAACTTAAACAAGAGTTGGCTACAGCCAACAACGTTTTGGCTTCACATTATTAGCGTATTGTTTAATGAGCAGCTGACACCTTTGTACAGGCAACTCATGTCCAGTAGCTGTTTTCTCCAGGACCTAACCTAGTCATAGTTTTAATTCTTTTATCCGGGGATTAATTCTTGAACATACAATTAGCGTGATCTTACTTCCAAGTTTTTCCGAAGCCGCCGAATGCCCACCGCAGCCCTGTCCAGAAAACCGCGTTTTGATGATGCGAAGTAGGGAAGGGGCTGCAGGGCTGCAGACAGCATTATAATGCTTCTGGGGGCAGGGGTGGACTTTGCATACTACTGGAATTTATGAAAGGCATTTGTAATGTTTGGGGGGGGGTAGTACATGTAATATTACCCCCTTAACATGTACAAATGCTTTTTATAAGTTCCAACAGTATGCAAAGTCCACAGCTATCTATAACCCTGCGACTCCTTCCCTACTTCGCGTCATCAAAACACGAGTTTCTGGGTGGGCACACAGTGGCTTTGACAAAACTCAGAAGTAGGATCATGCTAATGGGAAATTCAAATGCTAATTAATCCCCGGATAAAAAAATCTGAACTATGGCTGGTTTAGGTCTTGGGGCAGGCAGCTACTGGATATCAGTTGCCTGCCCCCCCCCCCCCAAAAAAAAGTGTCAGCAGCTCTTTAAAGTTGTGCTTCATCTGTAGTTTGCTGTAATACAAGACAAGCTAACGTATTAAGGTAATACAGACACAGCGGTTATCTCTTACAGCTTCCAATAGTGTCTGCAGTCTTGCTTACTGTAAGCCCCACAACCAAGCAACACACACACATACGATTTTCTTTTATTCCCATTACTTGCTCTGTCAAAGAGGGCCTAGTGATGGAAAACAAAGAAAATTCTATCACACGTACCATAAATACAGGTTACTCACCTGTAACAGGAGTTCTAGGAATGGTACATATTGTTCAGCCACACTGTCTGGCAGGTACCTTGCTGCTTTAAGATGGGCTGGAAAGTCTTAAAGCTGGCTCCTCCCACCCACCCTGGTGATGAAACTCTCGGCTCCGCCCCATGACGCCAGATCTAGCCCGCTGGAAGCCAGGGAGGTCAGGTGGGTCAGTGTGGATGAACAACATATACCACTCCTAGAACTCCTCTTACAGGTGAGTAACCTGTATTTCTAGGGGCGTGGATATATTGTTCAATCCACATTGTCTGGCAGACTCCTAGCAGTTCTCTGGGAGGAGGGAGGCAAGGTGCACACCCCCTACTTAGGGAACAGGGACTGGAGAACTGAGGTTCCAAAACCAGCATTCCGGCGTGACTCAGGGTTGATGTGGTAATGGGAAGAAGGTGTGCGCTGACTTCCAGGTAGCAGTCCTGCAGATTTCCTGGATAGGAACATCTCTAGAAGCAGCCACCGATGCAGCGGTATGATGGGTGGAATGAGGCCTAAGCCCTATGGGAGGCTCCCTACCCGCCAACCTATAGCAGAGATCAATGCAGGAAGTGATCCACCTGCCACTCATCCGCTTTGCTGCAGGTCTGCCAGGTGCGGCTTCAGCGTAGGTGACAAACAACTGGCTAACCGTTCCCCAAACTTCCACCATATGCTCTTTGTAGTAAGCGAGCACTCTTCTCAGGTCCAAAGTACGGAACCTGTACTCGGCCTCTGAGAGGTGATTGGGGTAGAACACCAGCAGAGTCTACACCTGGTTCAGATGAAACCCCCGACACCATCTTCGGGAGAAATTTCGGGTGGGAGCGCAGGACAACCTTGTCCCTGTGGAAGACGAGGTAGGCAGCTTCGATGGAAAGTGCCTGGAGCTCCCCAATCCTTCTGGCTGACGTGATAGCCACCAAGAAGGCGGTCTTCTACGACAGGTAAGAGATGTCACACCTGTGCATTGGTTCAAATGGCTTGCCCATGAGCTTGGCCAATACCAGCAGTAAATCCCACGGAGGTGGTTGTTCACGCACCGGAGGGGATATGTGATCTAGGTCATTGAAAAAGCACCAGATCACCTTCTCCTGCGCCACCGACTGCTTGCTGGCCCGCACCCAGCAAGCAGAGATGGCTGCCAGGTTCACCTTGAGGGTCGTCGACCGAAGCCCCTGCTGGGAAAGGGACCACAGGCAGTCCAGAATGCTAGCCAGCGGACAGGACGAGGGGTCCAACCCCATGCCCTGACACCAAATGAAGAATCTCTTCCATTTGAAGGCATACCATTTTCTGGTCGACTCCTTGCGGGGTGTTGAGGACCTCATCAGAAAGACCCAAGGCCTGGAACTCTAGCTGCTCAGAAACCAGGCCGTCAGGTGCAGGGACTGAAGGTCCGGATGGAGTACCTTCCCTCATTGATGGAGAGCAGGTCTGGGCGGGCTGGAAGCCACCTCAGGAGCCTGGAGCTGAAGCTGAGGAGATCTGGATACCAGAACTGGCGAGACTAGTCCGGGGCTACCAGGATCACCTGCGCCTTGTCCGTCCTGATCTTGAGGAGCACCTTGTGGATCAAGGGCAGAGGAGGGAAGGAGTAGAAGAGGCCCGGGGTCCACGACCTGGAGAAGGCATCCCCCTGCAGTGAGCCCTGCTGAGGGGGGGAGGGCATGGTACAACTTCAGCTTCATGTTCTCCCTGGAGGCGAACAGGTGGTCTTGTACTATCTCTGGCAGGAGAGACCACATGTGAGATGCATCGCCTATCCGACTGATGGCATCGGCTAGATTGTTCGAGGCTCCTGCCATATGAATAGCTAGGAGATCCACCTCCAGGCAGAGCATGAGAGACCAAATGCGAACAGCTTCCTTGTACAGAGGCAAGGAGTATGTCTCGCCCTGTCCGTTGAGATAGTACATGGTCATGGTGTTGTCTGTCTGGACCTGGACCACTTGACCCCGAACAAACGGAGTGAAGGTGGTCAGGGCTAGCCGGACTGCTCGGAGCTCCAGCAGGTTGATGTGGCATCGGGACTCCTGAGAGGACCAGAGTCCGTGGGCTCTGTGCTCTCCCAGATGAGCACCCCAACCCATCAGAGAGGCATCAGTTGTCGGCTCGGGGCGAACGCACGGGATTCCCTCCCGCAGATGAGGTGAGACAAGTCACCACTGCAGGCTGTCCCACATCTCCTGGGCCACAGAGACTGGCTGGTCTAGATGACCTCAGCGTTGAGACCACTGGCGGGCCAGCCCCCACTGCAGGGGGTGCATATGCCAGCGGGCCTAACGGACCATGCTGTTGCAAGCTGCCATGAGACCCAGAAGGTGCAGGAAGTCCCGAGCAGGGTGCAACTGCCCAACCAGAAACGATTGGGCAAATGAGGAAAGCACCTTGGTCCTGTCCACCAGGAGCCGGGCTCTAGCTTGGAGAGAGTCAAGCTCCGCCCCGATGAACTGAATCACCTGCGAGGGCACGAGTTCCGACTTGGCCTCATTGATGAGGAGGCCGAGCTGAGAGCAAGCCTGGAGGGCTAGATCTCTGGACCGCTCCACCTCCAACCTGGAGGGACCTGCTACCAGCCAGTCGTCCAGGTAAGGGTAGACCCGAACCCCTCGGCGCTGCAAGAATGCTGCCACTACTTTGATGAATTTGGTGAAGACCCTGGGAGCTGACGAGAGGCCAAATAGCATGGCCTGGAACTCATAGAGAGTTTCCTCTGCCTGAAAGCGGAGGAACCATTGATGAGACGGACGGATTGGGACGTGAAAAAACGCGTCTGGGAGGTCCAGGGAGCAGAACCACATGCCCTGCTCCAGGGATGGTATTATCTGAGCCAGGGTTACCATCCGAAAGGTGTGCGGCCTTAGGAACTTGTTCAGGTCGTGCACATCGAAAATGGGGCGCAAGCCCCCCCATCCCTTTTGGAACCTGGAAGTACCTGGAAACAAACCCTGGGTACGGAGGAGGATCCGCAACCTTGCTGACTACTCCCTTGCGGGTGGAGGAGCTGGTCAATGTCATCTCGGAGAGCCGACTGGGAGACTGTGGACCCCGTAGCCCCCGCGGGGCGTGGGCTCGAAAGGGAGGGACCTGCTCGAACTCCAGAGGCAGGCCCTGACCGACTACTTCCAGCACCCAGTGGTCCGTGGTGATAGCGGACCAGGCGGAAAGGAAGTGGCTGAGCCGGCCCCCCACGGGAGGTGAGATGAGGCAGGGAGCAGCACCCCACAACCCATCACTGGGCAGGCTTGGAGGAGGAAGGACCGGCTGAGGAGCCGCCAGGGCCCTTCCCCCCGGACTTCCTGACCGAGGAAGCGACGGACTTGGCTATAGGGCACCAAGTTTGAGCCTGCTGGCCCTGCTGCTGGTGCTGCTGGGCAGGTCTTGCCGCAGGAGCGGAGGGACAAAGGGGCTTAAGCTGCTGATGGCGACCTTTGTCCTTCTGTGCAGATGTGACCGAATCTAGGGTGTCACTGGATTTTTCAATGTGCTGGAGGTGGCCCTCCATACCGGGCCCGAACAGGTCGGTGCCCAGAAAGGGAACATCTGCGAGCTTGTGTTGGGTGTCTGCTGTGAAGGTCAAGATTCGCAACCAAGCCCTGCGGCACATGGCCACTGCAGCCGCTACTGAACGGGCACAAGAGTCTCCAATGTCCAGAGCTGTCTGGGGCTGCTGCTTTGCCACCGCCCTTCCCTGATCCCAGACCTGCTTGACCGTGGTCTGGAACTCAGCCAGGAGATGAGGGAGCACTTCATCCAGGGAGCCCAACAGGGTGTGAGAGAAGTGTGCCAACCTAACAGCCGAGCTGGCCTGGCGAAGGCCCAAAGAGGCAGCAGCGTACACCTTCCTCCCTGAGTAGTCCCGATTTCTTGGACTCCTTATCTGGGGCTTGTCCACGTCCCTCGTGTTGCCCAAGTGCCTGAAGACAGAATCTGCCGCCAACCCCTTGGCTGAGGGGTGCTCCGAGAAGCCGGAGAGAGACAGCCAGTAGGGACCGCGTACTTGTGGGCCATCCTGGCCGATGGCGCTGGGCAGGAGGCTGGGCGTTGCCACAGCTCTAACTCTGGGCCCACAATGGCCTCCGTGGGGGAGTCCCCCTTGTCCAGAATCTCCGTAAGGGGATATCTGGCCCATTTCTGCACAGGTTCGAGCGGCATCCTGGTGGACTCCGAGATGAGTCGAAGGATACCGAGGTGGGCATCTCGTCCACAGAAAGACCCCCCCGAGGATTCCAGGTTGACTAGACGGGAATGCAACAAGAAGTCTTCAGACTCCGAAGAGTCCACGTACAGCTGGTGACCGCCTGAGCCACTCTGCACTCACCGAGAGCAATCGGGGTTGAGAGTGACTGACAACCAATGGGCCAAACCTGGAGCCGACCGAGAATCCTCGGTTGGCGCCCCATTCTTCGGCTGGGGAGGCGGTGGTTCCACCACAATGGGCGGAGCTGCCGGTTTTGGCCGCGCAGTTGGCACCAGAACCTCGACCGGGGAACCAGTGGCGGGAGTCGGCTTCGGCCGTTCAGGCGACAGCCACTCAACTGCCGGTGTGGAAGCCGGCGTCCGATTGCTGCCGGCTAAACAGAGCTGTTGCCACATTAGATCCTCATAGCGCCGGCGCAACTTGCGCCAGAGCCCCACCAGCCGAGGAGGATGAGGAAGAAGAGCGCGCACCGCTTCCGCCATGTCGGGACCGAAAATGCTGATTTTGGCGGGATTTCCGATGCAGAGGAGGACAGACCTCGACTGCCGGGCGAAGCCGGGCGGCAGACAAGGAAGAAGCAAGGAAACCCGCTGCCCCTCTCGTTCAGGGTCCTGGGTTAGGGACTTTGGCTCAATGGTCTGAGGCAAGACCTTGGAAGGCGCCGGAAGCACCGGTGTCTGAGAGAGAGAGAGAGTTGTTGGCCTCCTCGGTTGACAACCTGTCGGTGGGCTTGAGAAAAATCTCAGCCGCGTCAACAGGCATCTCGGACGGCTGGTGTGACGGGGACACCGTGAAACCAGCGGCCCGTACTGCAACATCAATCAAAGTCGAGAGCCGATGGTCTGGAGAACGAGATCTCTCCCGCTCCCAAGAGCGTCGACGGTGGGTCTTACCTTTTTTCGGATCCTTCTTCCAGGACCGAGGGGTGTGAGACCCAGAAGGACCCTCCCCTTTACTCAAGAGGGACTGGCAGAGCTCCCGAAAGGAAGCTGTGTAAGAAGAGCCCAGTTGGAGCAGAATAAAGGCTGAAGCTGAAGAGGAGCTCGCCGTGGCTTGGGCCACCTCCTCCTTGAGGGCCGTGAGCTGTTCAAGCTGTTCCAGTTGTTCCGCAGAGTCTGCCACTGCGGACACCACCCAAAGGGCCTCCTTCAATTTAACCGGCGGGTACCATTTCTCTGGTCATCCCAGCTGGAGTCAGGCAGTGCAGGCTTTCAGCACTGATGGATAAAAGGACAGACACATCTCGGAAGTCTGCGGATCGTGGTCGTGCCCAAGGCAATAAATGAACGAGGCATGGCAGTCAGTGTACAACATCTTCTGCCCGTAGGGGCACCGACGGAACCCAGGGACGGTCTTGTCCTCCATCGCAGATGTGAGGGAAGAGGGTGAAGACTGAACTCGAATGAGTTTCAAAGTAAGTTTGGGAAAAAAATCCGAAGTTTTTAGAGCCAGGGCCTGCAAAACGCGAGAGGGCTAAGGAGGGAACCTGATGTTTCCAAGTGGTAAGGAAGATCTGGCGTCATGGGGTGGAGCCGAGAGTTTCATCACCCGGGTGGGTGGGAGGAGCCAGCTTGAAGACTTTCCAGACCATCTTAAAGCAGCAAGGTACCTGCCAGACAGTGTGGATAAAACAACATATCCATGCCCCATTCATTTATTTTTCTCTTAGTTCCATCGTTGTCACTGGGCATTCATTCACTGCTGGGTTACATATGCACACCTACTAAGTGCCAATACACTCTGTGATATAATCACAGAACCCCCGGCTCCACCCCATTCAGAGTCAGGTAGCTTACAACACTGAGTCATAAATCTTGTAGGGCCACACAGCAACATAACTATGCAGGAGTTAACCTACACATTATGTAAAGGATATAGAAAAAAAAAATCACAAACCTACCTTATGAGAATGTGTAGACAGCATTGGTCTCTCCATTTTAGTGTCTCCAATTTTAGCCAGTCACAGTATCTCTGATTTCTCCAACATAATCTACACCGGGAGCGTCAGTGCTCAACTGCCTCCAGAAAATCTCTGAGTAAACTAACAGCACAGCGCAGGTCTGTTGGTGCAGCGTTAGGGCTCTAGCTCATGACCCCAGCAACCTGGGATCGGAAGCAATCTTGGGTCTTTGGGGGCCACTGGGGGAAAGGAGGATCGAGCGTCCCAGAGGACTTCCATAAACTCTCTTAAAGAGCAAGTGGAGCCAGAACACGCAGATCATACAAATATTAAAAAATAGTTGTAACTTTTTATTTCTGAAGTATTTTTTGCCTTTTGCTCATTAGAAAATCTTCTATGTAATAATATTGCACTGGATGTGTGGAACAGCTCTTAGCCTGGCAGCTAACACATCTGTCTCTATCTTCCCCACTACATCATCAGCATTGTGATCTTACTGACAGTAACATCACAGGTGACTGAACTGTCAGCTACTGAGTGGCTGTTGCTAAGCAGCAGTGATATCACAGTGTCACAATGCTAATGATGTAGCGGGGGTAATAGAGCTAGATATGTCAGCTGCCAGGAGACATCACACCTACTAGTATCAGGTTCAAGTTCAAGTTTCAAGTTCAAGTTTATTGCAGGAAAGACTCAGTTGAGCAAACTCATTCACAAGGAGGTCCTGAGGCACATATACATACAGTTCGCAATTACATAGGCAGGAGATATAAAACGTAGAACAACAAAGAAAAAAATATATATAATACAAGAGGTATACACAGTAGAAGTCCTTATGCTATATATGCAGTACATTCCAGCTTTAAACTTGCCCTAAATTATGCAACACATTTCAGCTTAATAAGTAGAGGGCCAGTTGGTACCTTAGAAGTTGACTTGGCGTTGGGGGCCTAGTAGCACCTACATATATGTCTTTTAATTTAGAGATAGCTAGTGTTTTGTAGGAGTTAATTGATATGATGCTGGTTAGCTTCAGCATGGCTTGTAGTTGGTTCCAAATGTTTGGGAGGGTGTATGAGACAGCTCTTTGGCCAGCTGTGGTACGTGTCCTGGGAACATCTAGTAGGATAAGGTCGGATTTCCTTAGGGAGTAGGCGCTATGCAAGATGTGTATGAGGACGTTAAACAGACAGGCAGTTTGTGGAGTAGTAATTTGAGGGTCCAAATGCCAGCATGCAGGAGGCGTCTGGTGGCAAGAGGTCCACCCAACTGCTGCATAAAGATCACAGTGGTGGGTCCTGTCACATGAAGTTAGTAATGAAGCGAAGAACACGGTGATAGAAGTACGTCCAGTTTAGATAGGCTCAAGGTTGGGGAGGAGATAAAGATAATGTCTCCGTAGTCAAGCAAGGAAGGAATGTTGCTTGGACAAGTCTTTGCAGGTCGCGAGAGAAAGAGGGTCCTATTTCTAAAGAAGAAACCCAAGCGTGCTTTAAGCCTCTTTGATAGATCCTCGATGTGGTCGTTGAAGGAAAGCTTGTTGTCTATCCACATACCTAGATATTTAAATTTAGGTACGACTTCCAAGGGTTCACCTAGGAGGTAACTATGAAGTTTTAGGTGGGGTAGGTAGGGCACCAGACAAGGCAAGTCTTGAGAACATCATTGTCTTGATTTTTGGCATTTAAGAGAAGCTTGGCATTGATAAGGTTGCTTTCTAACTGGATAAAGTCAGCTTGGAGTGCTTCCCTGACTTCAGTTAGAGGCAGTACAACCTGATTACTAAAACCGTATAAGTCCATAAAGAAATGTATGCTAGAGTTCTTTATGTGGAGTCAAGGTTGTTGATGTACAGGGAAAAAGGATTGGTCCTAGGATGGAGCCTTGAGGGACTCCTCTGGCAATTGGAAGGGGCAGATAGTAGGCCATCAGCTTTGACTTTTGTATCCTTCCTGTGAGATAACTGTTAAACCACTGTAAGGTAAGTGGAGTGGCACCTATGTAGGCAAGACAGGTGATTAGGAGGTGATGGTCTACAGTGTCGAAGGCCTTACTGAGGTCTAGAAAGACTGCACCAGTAACCTTCTTGGTGTCCATAGTATGGATCTAGTCATTAGAGACTTTAGCCAAGGCTGAGATGGTACTGTGCTTCGACCTGAAGCCAGATTGGGCCGGGTTTAGGAGTGAGTGTGCTTCGAGGTAATTTTTTAGTTGGCTGTATATAAGTTTTTCCAGCACTTTGGAGAGAACAGGCAAGATAGAGATAGGACGGTAGTTGTTTAAGTCACAAGGATCTCCTGATTTGAAGAGAGGAAGAATATGGGCAGATTTCCAGCAGGATGGAACAGTGGCTGTGGTAAGAGAAAGGTTGAACAATCTTCTAATTAAACAATTGGAAAAGAAAAAGTACCTCAGATATAAAAGGTAATGGTTGACTGATTTTAAAAACTAATATTAGTTTTCAGCAGTACACCAGCTCTTTAAGGCAGAGGCTAACCCAAAGGAGAGAGTCCAATACTGAAAGTACTGATCCTGGATGGCAAACGTGAAACATTTCTGAAGTGACTGCTAAATTGGAATGTGTAGATAGGGATCCAATAGGTCTACTGAGGACATAAAAAGCACCTAGCTGAACTGCCACAATGACTGAACTCACAGACTCAATCTTGAACAGGTCAGGTCTCTCAAACTGGTTCAGACTGAAAAGATCCAGGATTGGATGGAATCTTCCTAATTTTATGGGGACTACGAAGTTAAAGGCACACTGTCAATCCATCTTGCATCATATTACTTCAAGATAAAAACCCACATTTTATGATCACTTACCTTCTCTAAAATTCATTAGTAGTGTTGATGGTTTAATCGGACTCCTTTCTTAGTAGAACTGAAATGCATGGTAATTGCGTAATTATGCCCAACTTTGTTCCGTTTCAAATCCTTGATCTATTCTTATTGCTCACTTCCTGAAAATTAGGAGCACCCCCAGGCATTAAATCACTCATGATGCAATAGTCTCCTCTGCTCCCACTGCATTTTGATTGGCTAGACTGTATTGGGGGTCTTCCCAAGTCCAGGAAAGATGTGGTGGGAGTTGATTAAGGAATGTAAACAAACATGTTTTGGCGTGGTAACACCAGTATGGAGAGCAGTCTCTTTTTCACTTTTAAAAAGAAAAAAGGAATCAGAATCAAACTGCCAGCCACATCAGCACTACAGAATGCAAACAATCATAAAATATGTTTTTTAACCTAGGGACACTTTGAGACCTAACAGTGTTGACAGTGTCCCTTTAATGTAGTAAAACCTCTGATCTTCCAAGAATCAATCTTCTCCATAGAGTCCCACTAATGGGACGGAGAAAGAGGCGCTAGGACCCCATGGGAGCCAGAACTTTTCTGGAGGGCTGGCAGCGTGACCAGGCTTGTGCGCATGTCACCACATGTGCCTGCTGGTATAACAGCGGCACCAGCCCCCAACCTCTTCAAATCCTTTTTTCCCCTCTGTCGAGTGTGCAGTAGTAGCATCACCGCTCTCCACGTCGGGGCCAGAACCTCACCGTCTACATGTCGACAGCATTCAGTTCTTCGATTTTAAATTACTATATCTTAGGGTTTGTTATTTTTGTATCACTTTAGTTTAAAGCAGGAATGCAATGAAAAATGTTTTTTCCCAAAAATCTAGTTTCAGCTGTGATTAAGTAAAATATTAGCATACTTGTCAAATGTACTTGTCTGGGTGCCTCCTATGCGTCACAGCATGAGTCTATTTTAGTTTTTCAAACCTATCCCTTTCCAGGTCTACAATGCTATTTCTATGGAAAATGTGGCAGCCATCTTTTTTCCTTGAGAAAACATTAAACTAAAACATTTATAAAAAACTCAAATTTTGGTTGATTTAGAAAATTGTACCACCAAATAAAACTATAATATGTCTGTAATCTTTTATAGAGAAAAAAAAGGTAGGGTCACATGTTTTGCCCAATTTTGTTGCACTGCTGCTTTAAGTAGCACAAAAATTCTACTTTTCTCTCAGCCTATCTTGTGCTAATGGTCGGCGACCATGCAAGATGGTAGAGAGCCTGAAAAGGCAATTTGCTCCTGCAAGGGGGCTGTGTCTGGCCACCACTTCTCTTTGAGCAGGCACTCTAGCTATGGGCAATCCAGTGCCTAAGAGGACGGACAGTCCTTCTGGAGCTGCAAAATGAAATGGTACAGATCCTGCACATGTTCGGCACCAGGTATTTGCACCTCCGGCCTCAACCCTTCTTGCAAAAGGCATAAGGGAAGAAACAGTACCAGCTGACATTGTCCTCTGGTCATTTTGCTGCGAGACACTTGACTTTTGCGGACCTGGGTACCCCACCATCTTCACGGCACTACTGAGGTTGCCTGGGCCTGCAAGGTCGAGGTATGCATCCCGGAGCCCCTCTCTGTCCAATAGAGGGGACTCCAATAGGCAGTTTGACCACTGGGCAGCTCTTATGAAGCAGTGGGTGCAGTGTATAAGTGAAGCACTGCCGTTTCTGGTGCCAGCTCCTGATCTCTCGGGGTCAGTTGAGCTGGCACTGTCTTCGGTGCCATTTCACTTAGGCGTCCGGATGACACTGAATTCAGCCTCTGGGCTGGGGTCGCTGTTGGCACTGCCGATGCCTGCTCCTCCTGTGGCATTGCCTCTGAACCCTTCTGGGACGGGGGGACAGTCAAGGTGCCACTAGTGGTTTCTTCGATGTCAGCAGGGTCGTCGACACTGTTGGTGGTGCCGTGTCCAATGCCCGGGTTTGAATCTTCTGGGCATACTCCAGTTCCAGTGCTGGTGCTGCCAACAGTGCTGCATGGCCCATTGGTGCAGAGATTGTTCCCTTCAGGGACAGTCCCAGGGCTGTGTTTGGTATCGCTTTCAGTGCCGTTCTTCAGGACCCACACAGGGCCCGGTCTGGTGTCGCCAAGACAGCAGCCTGTACTGTCACCCTTTAGACCCCTCCTTTTTACTACCCTCTGGGTGGGAAGGGAGTAGAGGGAGAGGAGTCAGATCCTGACTTCATCATCTCCAACAGTCAGGACGATGACTTGTCCTATGGCCCAGAGAACCCAAAACTGGTTCCTGCCACTGTACCTCAGGAGGACTTCTCCTTTCAGGCTCTGCTCAGAAATATGCATACTGCTCTGAATTTTGAGCCAGCCACTATACATGCCTTATAACTCGGTCTGTCTAGTCCCTCCCAACCAGCCGGCCCTGCAGACACTGTCTGAGGCAACTTGGAGGGAGCCTGCTACTGTGGAAGCTGTACCCCAGCAGGCAGACAAGAAATACACGGTGCCTAAATCTAAGCACATGTATTTCACTCAGCCAATATTGGATGCCACTGTTTATTCTGGCCAAGAATGACATGCCATAGTGCCCAACGAGGTCACTGCACTATCAAGGAGTACTGCAAGGTACACACTATGGGCAACTGCTATCCTTCACATGAGGATAGCTAGCTACCAGGGCAAGTTTCTGAAGTATGAGTATGCCCTCTGGAGCAAACTTAATTTCTCTGGCAGAGACCCAGCCAGACAGACTGGCAAAACAAGAGATGCTATCTGCAATTAACCCTTGCTGTGCCGTGGACTGATTTATCAGTCCAGAATTCCTATATGTTTTAATTCTCTTGGCAGCCTAAGGGTTAAACAAGGCACCGAATCCAACAGCTACCAGCTTAAAGTCTCTATGGATGCCCTGCTGCTGCAGCTCACTTTGTGCCTGCTGGTATACGCTTCATGTAACTGTGGACTCCTGGCTTCCCCGGATGTCCAACAACAGATCATGAATCTGCACTTTAGTGGTGTTTGGACAGCAGGTGAAGCAGTCTCAAACAGTCTAACAAAATGAGAATGACTCTTAAGACTTCCAGGTCAGCCCCCTGTAACGCACAAAGGGGTAGATAGAGGATGCAGGTCTTTTCACAGGGGTGCCCAGAACAAGAAGTCCCAGCCTCACCAGGGTCAGAAGAAAGCACAGCTGAAGGCATAGGCCCAAAAACCACTCAGTGCCATCACCTGAAGCTCTGGCCCCAGGTCCACTTCAGCTGCCAGAGGCAGATCCCTCCTCCCCAGCTGCAGGATGCCTCACCCAGTTTTACCATCAGTGGGAATCCATCTCAAAGGACACATGGATTTTAAGGGTCATTTGAAATGGTATTCCCTGGAATTGTTGGAAACCTCCCTGGACAATCCTCCCAGAAAGCAACTCCCCTTATCAACTCACATGTCTGAGCTTTTGGCACCGGAGACTGTGGGCCTTCTGAGAAACAGCAGTGGAAATAATGCTAGACAGACTGCAACAAAGGGTTTTGCTCCTGCTACTTCATGGTACCAAAGAAATCAGGGGGCACCTGCCCCTTTCTTGATCTCAGAAATCTGAACAAATCCATGGATCAAGGAAAATTCAAAATTATACAATGCCAAGAAAGAATCCTGGCACCTGATTGGTCAGTTGGCCTAACAGCAGGGATGTTATCCTGGCATAACATCCCTGCTGATCATTTAGATGATGATTATGCCACAGATTCTCTTTTCTACTTGATGATTGTTTGCATCTTTTCTTAAAAAAAATATTTTTAACCACTAAAAAAAATTATTTAAAATTTCTTTTTTTCTATGTAAAACAATGAGCCATTGTATAATAGGAATAATGCCCTCCAGGGTGGGTGTTATGTAGTAGTAATACCCAACAGGGTGGGCATTATAGATACACGGACCGCCCAGGGTGTACGAGGCCGACGCCGCAGGCGGAGGGCCCTATAACCCCTGGAAGGTCCGTTATATCCCATAACGCCCACCCTGGAGGGTATTATTACACTTAGATAATGGCGTTACATTAGTTTTTTATTAATAATGCTTTTATTAAAAAAAAAGAGTGTCAAATATTATTACAAATGAACAGAAGTGTGGGTTTGTAAAACAGACCCTTGCCACTAGAGGGTGCTGCTACTGTTCCTTATAGGTAGAAAGTGACTGTGAGTGTGCTTGCTAGACTGAGTAAAATGCTACTGGCAAATGAGAAAAGGAGCGCAAGTAGGAGGAAATGCATGCGGCACTAAAGTAATTTTTTATTTACTACGGAAAACAGAAACTGAGTTTGGTGTTTCTGCTGTTTGTTTTGCAGGAGAGCGTTGTCACAAATGAACGTGACTTCAGAACGGACTGCGTAGTAAGCTGAGTCGGCACACTGGCCGAAATGGTGTTCGCGGGTTAGAAGCAGAGCAGGGTTGTGAGGCAGGAAAGTGTTTTAGTAAAAAAAATTGTATTATTTACTGTTTCGTGCTGTGGTTTTGTTGATGTCGAGTGAGATGAGTGAAATTAACTTGAAGTGGGCTATGTGGGTGAGCCGTTCGCTTAGCGAGGAAAAAAAAATGGCGGTGTCGAGTTCTAGAATTCGAACTTGTTTTGCAGCGGGCCGTTGTTAAGAAACAACGGTCCGGGTGGCAGGCTGCTTCAGCCAATCAGGAATCGAGTTTTACTTTAATCATTATCTAACCTGGGATAACATCCCTTCTAGGGTGTTGGGCGCCCCTCGGCAGTGGCCTCGGGCCCAACCACCCAAGGCGGGATGTTATCCCAGCATAATACCCACCCTGTCAGGCATTATTCCTTTATTATCTCCCTGGGATCCTTGCTGCCTTACCTGAAACACCAGGATTGGCTAGCATCACTGGATATGCAGGACACATACCAGCACATACTGGTGCACCCTCAACTAACACAAACAGCTCTGGTTCTGTTTGGAAGGGCAGCACTACCAGTTCAGAGTCCTACTCTTTGGGATTTCCTTGGCAAAGTGTCTTCAGTATTCGCAGTGCCCTCAGAAAGCTGGTACTTCAAATCTTCTTGTATCTGGATGGCTGGCTAATTTCAAACTCATCCAAACAGCAGACAAAGCAGGCAGTGGACACTGCCTCTCAGTTCCTAATGTCAACTAGAGTCCTGCTGAACCCCATAACATGTAAGCTGGAGCACTCCTAGGAACTGCTGTTCACAGGACCTGTTCTGTACACAACCCAGGCTCAGGCCTTCTTTTCAGACAGCAGACCTGGGCTCAGACCTTCTTTTCAGACAGCAGACTATGGGCAATTTGCAGAGATGTGTTATTGGTCCACATAGGAGCTAATGATATAAGAAGTTGTGCAATTGAAGACATCTTTAGTGCAATTCAAGTAAACTGAAAAAAAGATTCAAGATAATGGTTGCAGACTAATAATTTCTGAAATGTTGCCAATACCAAGAAGAATCAGTATGTTAATAGGAAAATAAAAAACATTAATAACTGGATTAGACAATGGAGTTTAATAAAGGGTGTTGCACGTATTAGAAGTTGGGATATTTTTGACAATCAGTATTATCTGTATAGTCACAATAAGTTACACTCGAGTAGAAAAAAAACAGGTTATTCACCGGTAACAGTAGTTCTAGGAGTGGTATATGTTGTTCATCCACACTTGTTGGCAGATCTGCCTTCCCCTTTAAGATCGCCGGAATGTCTTCAAAATGACTCCTCTCACCCACCTGGGTGGCATAACCCCTCAGCTCTGCCGCATGACGCCAGATCTTAGCCCGCTGGAAGCCAGGTTTGTGCGTCGAAGCCGGGGAGGTCGGGTGGGTCAGTGTGGATGAACAACATATACCACTCCTAGAACTACTGTTACAGGTGAGTAACCTGTTTTTCTAGGATCGTGGATATGTTGTTCTATCCACACTTGCTGGCAGATTCCCAGCAGTTCTCCGGGAGGAGGGAGGCAAGACACACACACCCCCTATTTAGGGAATAGGGACTGGAGAACTGAGGTACCAAAACCAGCATCCCGGCGTGACTCAAGGTCGATGTGGTAAAGGGAAATGAAGGTGAGTGCTGACTTCCAGGTAGCAGCCCTGCAGATTTCCTGGATAGGGACGTCCCTAGAAGCAGCCAACGACGCAGCGATATGGTGGGTGGAATGAGCCTTAAGCCCTACGGAAGGCTCCCTACCCGCCAACCTATAGCAGAGATCGATGCAGGAAGTGATCCACCTGCTAATCATCTGCTTGGCTGCAGGTCTGCCAGGTGCGGCTTCAGCGTAGGTGACAAACAGCTGGTGAACCTCTCCCCGACCTTCCGCCGTATGCTCTTCGTAGTAGGTGAGCATCCGTCTCAGGAACAAGGTATGGAGCCTGTACTCGGCCTCTGAGGTGTAACTGGGGTAAAACACTGGCAGAGTAATCACCTTGTTAAGGTGAAACTCCAACACCACTTTCAGAAGGAATTTCAGGTGGGGGCATAGGACAACCTTGTCCCTGTGGAAGACCAGGTAAGGAGACTCACTAGAGAGCACCTTTAACTCCCCAGTCCTTCTGGCTGACGTGCTAGCCACCAAAAAGGTGGTCTTCCATGACAAATGTAAGATGTCACACTTGTGCATTGGTTAAAATGGCTTGCCCATGAGCTTTGCCAGTACCAGCAGTAGATCCCACGGAGGTGGAGGTTCACGCAGTGGAGGGGATATGTAGTCTAGGCCTTTGAAGAAGCACCAGACCACTTTCTCCTGTGCCACTGACTGCTGACCGGCCCGCGCCCGGTAAGCACAAATGGCTGCCAGGTGCACCTTCAGGGTCATCGACCGAGGACCCTATTGGGAGAGGGACCAGAGACAGTCCAAAATGCTAGCCACCGGACAGGATGATGGGTCCAACCCTTTGCCATGATACCAAATGGAAAATCTCTTCCCTTTGAAGGTGTAGCATTTTCTGGTCGATTCCTTACGAGAACCCTCAACGATGCTGAGGACCTCGTAGGAGAGACCCAAGGCCTGGAATTCTAGCCACTCAGGGACCAGGCTGTCAGGTGCATGGACTGAAGGTCCGGATGAAGAACCTTCCCCTGATTGATGGAGATCAGGTCTGAGCATGTTGGAAGCTGCCTCGGGAGCCTGGAGTTGAGGCTGACGAGATCTGGATACCAGAACTGGCGTGGCCAGTCTGGGGCTACCAGAATCACCTGCAACTTGTCCCTCCTGACCTTGATGTGCACTTGTGAATCAAGGGAAGTAGAGGGAAGGTGCAGAAGAGGCCTGGGGTCCACGGCCTCGAGAAGGCATCCCCCTGCAGTGAGCCCTGCTGAGGGGGGTGGGCATGGTACAGCCTCAGCTTCACGTTCTCCCTGGAGGCGAACAGGTCCACCTGCGGGGAGCCTCAGTGGGAGAACAGATCTTGCACTACCTCCTGGTGGAGAGACCACTCGTGAGATGCCTCGCCCAACTGGCTGAGGGCATTGGCCAGCTAATTCAAGGCTCCTGCCACATGAATGGCTGGTAGATCTGCCTCCAAGCTGAGCACGAGAGACCATGTGTGGACAGCTTCCTTGCACAGAGGCAAGGAGTGTGTCCCACCCTGCTTGTTGAGATAGTACATAGTTGTGGTACTGTCCGTCTGGACCTGGACCACTTGACCCTGAATGAACAGAGCGAATGCGGTCAGGGCTAGCCGAACCGCTCGGAGCTCCAGCAGGTTGATGTGATATCAGGACTCCTGCGGGGACCAGAGCCCATGGGCTCTGTGCCCCCGAGATGGGCACCCCAATCCATTAGAGAGGCATTGGTCATCAGGATGCCTGTTGGCTCGGGGTGGACAAACGGGATCCCTTCCTGCAGATGAGCTGAGACAAGCCACTACTGGAGGCTTTCCCACATCCTTTGGGTCACAGAGACCAGCTGGTCACGATAACCCGAGTGCTGAGACCACTGGTTGGCCAGTTCCCACTGGAGGGAACGCATATGCCAGCAGGCCTATCAGACCACACTGGTGCAGGCCGCCATGTAGCCCAGAAGACAAGGAAATCCCGGGCAGGGCGCAATTGCCTAACCAGGAATGACTGGGCAAAGGAGGAGAGAACCTCCGCCCTGTCCACCAGCAGCCAAGCTCTGGCTCGACAGGACTCGAGCCCTGCCCTGATGAACTGAATCACCTGTGAGGGCACGAGTTCCGACTTGGCCTTGTTTATCAGGAGTCCAAGGCCGAAGCAAGCCTGGAGGGCCAGATCCCTGGACCACTCCACCTCCAGCCTGGAGGAACTTGCTATCAGCCAGTCGTCCAGGTAAGGGTACAACTGGACCCCCCAGCACCTCAGGAAAGCTGCCACCACTGCCATGAATTTGGCGAAGACCCTGACGGCTGAAGATAGGCCGAAGGGCATGGCTAGGAACTTGTACAGGGTTCCCTAGGCTCAGAAGTGAAGGAACCGTTGGTGGGACAGATGGATCGGGACATGAAAGAACGTGTCCTGGAGATCTAGGGAGCAGAACCACATGTCTTGCTCCAGGGGTAGTATGATCTGAGCCAGAGTTATCATCCGGAAAGTGCGGGACCTGAGGAACTTTTTCAGGTTGTGCAGATCTAGAATGGGGCACCAGCCCCCCCATCCGTTTTGGTACCAGGAAGTACCTAGAAATGAACCCTGGGTCTGAAGGAGGGTCCACTACTCTGTGCACCACCTCCTTGCGGAGAAGCTGAGCTATGTCATCTCGGAGAGCCGACTGAGTGGCTGTGGTCACCAGATCCTCCCGTGGGGCGCGGGCTCAATATGGAGGGGCCTGCTTGAATTCCAGGGGCAGGCCTCGACCAACCACTTCCAAAACCCAACGGTCCGTGGTGACAGCGGACCAGGCGGAAAGGAAGTGGCTGAGCCTGCCCTTCACGGGAGGTCCCAGGGGAGGTGTGACGGGATGAGGGGAGGCACCCCCCCCAACCAGTCACTGAGCAGGCTTGGAGGACCCGGTGGAGGGGCCACTAGAACCTTTCCATACAGGCTTCCTGAACAAAAAGGCCACAGATTTGGCCCAAGGTCACCAAGTTTGAGCCTGCTGGCCCTGCTGCTGCTGGGCCAGTCTGACTGCAGGAGTGGACGAATGAAAGGGCTTGCGGTTCTGATGCTTGAAGCCCTTGTCCTTCTGAGCAGATGTGGTAGAGTCCACGGTGGCATTGGACTTCTGAATACATTGGAGGTGGCCCTCAATATTCAATATTCCAGACGTGGACTGGAGCATCCCAGCAGCAGCATCAACTAGGAGCAGATTTATCCTGGACTCTCTTCAGGGTGCCTTCCTCAAGCAACTGGTCATGGAACCAACTCGGCAGAAGGCAATACTGGACCTTGTGCTCACAAACAGGGACAGTGTGATGGGGGTAACAGTGGGGAGCACCTGGGGACAGTGACCACCAGTCATTGTGGTTTGAAATCACAGAAAGAGCAGAACCAAACCACACAAAAACACGATCCTGGATTTTAAGGGGCAGACTTTGGGAAAATGGGGAGATACTTGAAAGAGGCATTAAGAGATTGGGACAGGAATCAGGGGTTGAGGAACAGCGTGCAGTATTTAAAATGGGGATTACAAGAACAACAGAATTATGCATTAAGCAGGTTAGCAAGAGGAAAAGGAAGAGGAGACCATTATGGTTTTCCAAAGAGGTAGCAAAGAAAGTGAAAGCCAAAAATATTGCATTCAGGCAATACAAAAAGACACAGGCAGAAGGGGATAGGGAGAAGTACCAGGAGAAGCAGAGGGAGGCAGGGAGGTCAGTAAGGGAAGCCATAGCTCAGACAGAAGAACACATTGCAAAATCAGTGGGTAGAGGGGACAAAACCTTTTACAGGTACATAAGTGGAAAAAGAAAGACAAAGGGAGGGATAGTGAGACTGAAGGGGGAGGATGGGGGCTGCGTGGAGGATGACAACAGTAAAGCTGACATATTGAACAGGTATTTCTGCTCAGTCTTTACTGAGGAAGAGGAGGGTAATGGGTCTGAAGGGAGTACAAGGGGTGAGAATGGTGCAGAAATGGACACAAGTCCCTTTACACAAGAAAGGGTCCTGAAGGAACTGGAAGTAATAAGAGTTGATAAAGCAATGGGGCCAGATGGGGTGCACCCCAGGGTCCTTAAAGAGCTAAGAGAGGTGGTGGCTGAACTTCTGGCTATCCTGTTTAGCCAATCACTGGAAACAGGGGAGGTACCCAAAGACTGGAGGATAGCAGATGTAGTCCCGTTATACAAAAGTGGGAACAAAGAGGAAGCAGGGAACTACAGACCAGTCAGCCTCACTTCAGTAGTGGGGAAGATCATGGAAGCACTACTGAAGGAGAGATTGGTGGAACATCTGGTTGTCAATGGACTACAGGACCCAAGGCAGCATGGTTTCACCAGGGGGAGGTCATGTCAGACCAACCTCGTTGAATTTTTTGACTGGGTGACTAGGGAGGTGGATCAGGGGAGGGCAGTGGACATGGCCTATCTGGACTTCAGCAAGACCTTTGACACTGTGCCACATAGAAGACTACTACACAAACTGGGGAACATGGGTGTGGGCAGGACAGTAGTGTGGTGGGTAGGTAACTGGCTGGGTGGCAGGACACAGAGGGTGGTGGTAAATGGCTGTCACTCCACAGAGGGAAGAGTGACCAGTGGGGTACCACAGGATCAGTGCTGGGACCGGTCCTATTCAACATCTTCATCAGTGACATTACGAGGACCTAGAAGGCAGAATTTCACTGTTCGCTGATGACACAAAGCTCTGTAACAGAGTGAGACACCAGAGGGTGTAGACAGAATGAGAAGGACCTGCAGAAACTTGAAGAATGGTCAGGGGTTTGGCGGTTGAAATTCAATGCAAAAGTGCAAGATAATGCATATGGGGCACAAAAACCCTGGCACAATATATCAGTTGGGGGTGAGGATATAGCATCACCAAACAGGAAAGGGATCTTGGGGTTATCATCTCTGAGACCTCAAGGTAGGAAACAGTGTGACAAGGCAGCAGGTAAAGCAAATAGGATGCTGGGCTGTATAGGCAGGGGCATCAGCAGCAGGAAAAGGGAGGTCATAATTCCGCTATACAAGACACTAGTGAGGCCCCACCTGGAGTACAGTGTACAGTTCTGGAGACCATACCTATGTAAGGACATAGACAGGGTAGAGAAGGTTCAGAGGAGGGCAAAAAGATGGTGCATGGATTGCATCACAAGTCCTATGAAGACAGGTTGAAGGAACTGAACATGTACTCCCTGGAGGACAGTAGGGAGATAGGAGATATGATAGAGACATACAAGTATCTCACAGGGAGGGACAGGGTGCAGGAATACACTATTTTTAAGCGAAAAAGATGTACCAGGACTAGAGGGCATGGGATGAAGTTGGAGGGAGGACGATTCAGAGGAAACATGAGGAAGAATTTCTTCACAGAACGGGTGGTGGACAAGTGGAACACCCTGCCAGAGGAAGTGGTGAGGCTGAAACAATCACGGGATTTAAGAATGCATGGGATAGACAAAGGAATTCAGGAGGTCAGGGGTAAGGGGCAACAGACTTCTAGGAAAACATAAACTGAACTTACAAGCTCAAATGGGCAGACTGGGTGGGCCATAGGCCCTTATCTGCCGACACTGTCTATGTATCTATGTATCCACACCGGGCCCAAACAGGTCAGTGCCCAAGAAGGGGACAGCTGCCAGTTCGCACTGCATATCAGCAGTAAAGTTTGAGATGTGCAACCAAGCCCTGCGGCACATGGCCACTGCGGCCTCAACCAAATGAGCACAAGAGTCACCAATGTCCACAGAAGTCTGGAGTTGTTGCTTCGCCACTGCCCTACCCTGGTCCAGGACTTGTTTGACCGTGGTCTAGAGGTCTGCCGGGAGATGAGGAATCACATCATCCAGGGAGCCCAAGAGGGCATGTGAGAAGTGTGCCATGATCATGGCTGAGCTAGCCTGGCGGGGGCCGAGAGAGGAAGCTGTGTAGATCTTTTTCCCGTAGTGATCCACCTGCTTGGATTCCTTGTCCGGGGGTGAATCCACGTCCCCTTTATTGCCCGAGCACCGGAAGACGGAGTCTGCCACCAACCCCACCGCTGAAGGATGCTCCAAGAACCCTGACAGGGACCACATACTAGCAGGCCATCCAGGCAGAAGGTGCAGGGCAAGATGCAGGACGCTGCCACAGATCCAAGGCTGGGCCCACAATGGCCTCAGCCACAGGAAAAGCCTCCATCGGACTATTCCCTATGTCCAGAATCTCTGTAAGGGGATATTTGGCCCATTTCTGAATGGGCTCAAGCTCCATTCCCGTGGATTTGGAAATAAGCCGACAAATGCCCATCAATGAGGTGAGGCCCTCGTCGATGGAAAGACCCCCAGCAGACTCAACGTCGACGGGACAGGAAGCAGCAAACAGTCTTCAGACTCCGAGGAGTCCTCAAAAAGCAGGCCACCACCCGTGTCACCCTCAATCCACCTTGGGCGGTCGGGAGTAAGGGTGACCGACAACCAATGGGGCAAACCTTGAGCTGACCGAGATTCCTTGGTCGGAGCCCCAGACTTCGGTTGTTTGGGCAGCGGCTCCACCCAGATCAGTGGAGTAGCCAGCTTTGGCTGAGCCAGCGAGGCTGTAGCTGGCACCTCCGTGGAGGTGACGGTGGCCAACATCGGTCGCTTAGGGAAAAGCCACTTAATGGCCGGGGTGGAAGCCGGAATCGGTTTTGAACCGATCAGGACCAACTGTTGCCACATCAGGTCTTCGGAGAGCTGACGCAACTTGCGCCGGAGCCTCTCCTCATCCGAGGAGGATGAAGACGAATAGCAACGTCACCGCCTACCATGGTGTTGGGATTGAGATCGCTGGTGACGGCGAGTCTTGTCCGACGCCGAGGTAAAGGAAAGAGACAGAGACCTCAACTATCTGCAGGCTGGCAGGGGACCTCAGAAGGAGTCTGGGAAACCCACGGCTTCTGCTCAGGCACCTCGATAGGTGGGTCTTACCCAGCGGGCTGAGCCGATCCGTCCGAGGGCACCAGAAGCACTGGAGTCCTAAATAAAGAGTCTTCAGCCAGATCAGGCGACAACCCTGCTGATCGGCTCGAGAAAAATCTCAGCCACATCAACAGGTGTCTCAGCCGACTGGTCTGATGGGGGCACCGTGACACCAGTGGCCTCGGCCGTGACCTCGACCAAAGTCAAAACAGGAGTTTCCTGTGAGGAGGACCACTCCCGGTCCCAAGAGAGTCGACGTTGTGACTTTTCCTTCTTCGACTCCTTCTTGCAGGAGCGTGAAACATGTGACCCAGAAGGGCCCTCTCCCTTGGTCGAGAGACTGGCACAACTCCCTAAAGGAAGCCAAATAGGAGGATCCCAGTTGGAGTGGAATGAAGGCCAAAGCCGAAGAAGAGCCTACCACGGCCTGGGCCACCTCCTCCTCGAACGCCTTGAGCTGTTCCAGCTGCTCAGCGGACCTAGCAACTGGGGAGACCACCTAATGGGCCTCCTTTGATTTAACCGGCGGGTAATGATTTTCCATTCGCCCCAGCTGAAGTAGGGCAATGCGGTCTTCCAGAACAATGGGAGAAAAAGACCGACAGTGATCGCAGGCCTGCGAATCGTGGTTGTGTCCCATGCAGTAAACGCACATGGCATGAGGGTCAGTGCGAGATATCATCTGCCCACAGGGGCACCGATGAAACCCAGGAACCAATTTTTCTTCCATCATGGTAGCAAGGGAAGAGGTAGAAGATGAAACTCGAATGAGTTTTAAAGTAAGTTTTGGAAGTAACTCCAAAGATTCGAGAGCCAGGGCCTTCTACGCGCGTGAGCGCTAAGGAAGAAACCTGAACCTTCCAGCGGAAAGGAAGATCTGGCTTCATGGGGCGGAGCCGAGGGTTATACCACCCGGGTGGGTGGGAGGAGCCAGCTTGAAGACGTTCCGGTGATCTTAAATGGGAAGGAAGATCTGCCAACAAGTGTGGATAGAACAACATATCCATGATCCTAGAAGGGGGAGCTTTATTAGGGTCACTATTTGTGGATGGAATTAGACATCTGTTAACCCAAAGTGTGGGGAGACATGGGAATACACAACTGGGACTTATCCTAGGTCTGTTGGAAATTTGAACAGAACCAATAAAAAGAATAAGCATACTGAGAACAAGATTATAATGCCCGGGGATAAAAATGCAAGTACTGGTTACCAAAATCTAAATAAATAAATGATAAACCTGCCTGTCACCAGGAAGGTAAGAAACAAGGATGTAAAAACAGGTCTGAATTTTGGATATTATTAGCAAATGTAAGAAGTCTAAGAAATAAAACTGAGGAACTAAAAAATCTTATAATACAACACAATGTGGATGTGTGCGTACTAACTGAAACATGGTTTAAAGACCAAGATGTGGGTGTGGGGGGGTCAGTATTCCTGGATACACAATGTTCTGTAAAAACCGGGCTCATAAGAGTGGTGGGGGAATAGCCATTTATGCGGCATGACACCAAGGCATATGAAGTAACATCCCCAAATGTATCATGTGAAGGATCAGAACTCTTATGGATTAAAATTAAAACTGGGGGGAACAACATTACAATAGGGGTGGAATATAGGTCCCCTAGTTTAAACAGAGAGGAAAATTAGGTTTTTCTGGCAGCAATTAGAGGTACGACTTTTAAAGGTGATTACATGTTATTGGGGGATTTTAATTTCCCAAACATTGATTGGGAAATACAGCTATACGAGAACTCTTTTCTTCAGATCATGGCTGAACAAGAATTAGAGAAATCTGTCCATGAAAAAAACCCGTGGAAACAACATTTTGGATCTTGTTCTGAGCAACATAGAGACAGAAAAGGTCACAATAAATACTGCTATGCCAGTGGGATCCAGTGATCATAATGTCACACATATAAAAATAGATGGGGAAAGGGGAAAAGCTCAGGGTATTACTATAGCTAGAAATTATTATAAGGCAGATTATGCATCAATGCAGACGTACTTACAAGAATGGAATTGGGAAATGGATTTGAAGGACCCGGATGTGGACGCTACATGGCTGAAAATAAAAACTCTGATAGATTATTGCAGAGATGCTTGGGTACCAGTGGTAAGGAAGTATGGTAACAGAAGGAAGATACCAACTTGGTGGAATAAGGGGATTAGAAATGGTATAAGAAGGAAGAGAAAGTTTGACAAATACAAAAAAAATCCGAGTGATGAAAATTGGATGGCATATAAAAAGCAGACAAATAGGAATAAACTAATGATTAGCAGAGCTAAAACAAAAGCAGAAAGAAAAACGGTAAGTGATGTTAGGGATAATAAGAAAAAAATATTTGGCTATATTGGGTCCCTAAGAGGTAACAATGTAGGAATAGGACCATTAAAAAAAGAGTAAACAATATTAATCGATAAAAGGGAATTTGCAGAAGCTCTAAATAACTACTTTCTGAGTACACTCCAACCTAGGGATAAGGCCAATAGCTCAGAAAATTACCCCCAAACTAACTCACACATCACATTGAAATAACCTGTTCTATAGTGATGGATAAAATAAATAACTGGCCTACCTATCACCACCCACCACTGCTCCTTATATGCAGCTGTGGGGTGAACCTCCCTTCAGTACAGAAGGAATAGAAATGCAGCTCTCTGGACTCACAGAGCTATTACCAACAAATTACCCCAATACATTTCCGACTGTTTGCCGTTATACGTGGTAGGCAACTACGCACTGAGAAGATAGTCTCTGCTTCTACTGAAGGTACCTAGGGCCAATACACGCTTTGGGAGAGCGGCCAGGCTTCTAGGGTTGCCTCACTCTGGAACAAACTACAGAAATCTATGAAACTGAGCCTCCCTGTTAGTCTTACCACCTTCAAGACCTTGTATGCCAAGGCTGTTAAGGAACTATGCAGCTGTTTCCAGCATGCTTAATGTGCTAGGGTGCCTACTGCTTACCTGCCCACTACATCTCCACCTAACCCGGCCCCTTGATTGTCTCCACCTATACCCCCCCCTTTTTTCTGCTAATTCACTACCTTTCTTACTCTAAGACTCCTAACATATATGTCCCCAACCCATCTACCGTAGCACCCCTCCTAGAACAGCTGCAGTCCTGCACCCCTTCCCCTCCATATCTGCCCTTAAATTTGTATATGTCCTGATCAATGATATGCCGTGCTATTTGACAATGTTTTAATATGCTGGCTGTTTCAGAATGTTTTAATTCCCCTTCTCATGCCATTCTCCCTAATCTTGTTAACCCTACACCAGGGGCCATGATATGAGACTGGAGCGAGCAAGGTTCAGGAGGGAGATGAGGAAACACTTTTTTACAGAGAGGGTGGTGGCTGGGTGGAATGCGTTACCTGCTGAAGTGGTATGCAGTAGAACAGTGGACTGCTTCAAACAAGGATGGGACAGGACAAGGGGAGGGTTAATGAAGGGGAAGGGTGGAAGGGAGGGACAGCTGCAAAATAAGGGATGCTAGCTGCACAGTCGAGCAGACTTGATAGACCTCTAGGCCTTTATCTGCTGACAAATTTCGTATGTTCGTATACCTGAAATACTTGTTATTGCTCTGTGTATTTTTTTTTCTATTTCTGTATAATTATGTCTGTTTATTATCTGTACATAAAAGTGTTATTCTTGACCTTGTGTAATGCAGGTCCACCTTGTAAATGAGCCTGCTCAATGGTGTTTGCCTGGATAAAGACTTGATTGACTGATTGAAATAATTTAAAAGTAAATAAATCCATGGGACCAGATGGTATAAGTCCCCAGATGATTAAAGAGTTGAAATATGAAGGGGTGGGACCAATTACCAAGGTGTTCAATGATTCCATTAAACCGGGAAAGGTGATACAGGAATGGAGGGAAGCACTGGTGACCCCAATTTCTAAGAAAGGTGATAGATCAAAAGTAGAGAACTACAGGCCTATTAACCTGACCTCCATCCTGGGGAAGCTTATAGAGGGGTTAGTGAATGACCAAATATTTGACCACATAAAAAAACATGGGATGATTGATGTAACACAGCACGGGTTTAATGGTGGTAGGTCTTGGGTGACTAATCAGTTGTATTTCTATGAATTGGTGAGTGAAGCACCTGATAGGGGTATGGCAGTGGATGTGGTGTTTTTAGATTATGCGAAAGCTTGCGATTCACTACATCACAATATACTGATGAGGCAATTAGTTGCCTTGCAAATTCATCCAAATGTAATATCCTGGGTAGAATCCTGGCTGGCTGCTAGGAGACAAACGGTGTGTATTTGTGGATATAGCTTCAGTTGGGGGGCCGCAGGGCTCAGTCCTGGGGCCCACATTGCTTAATTTGGTGGTATCAACAATGCAAGTCTCAGATCATGTTTGGATGGCCAAATACGCTGATGATAGCAAGGTGGGGTCTATTATTGACAGTAAAAATGGGGGCCAGAAGCTGCAGGAAGCACTAGATAGTTTACAACAATTGGGCTGTAGCACACAAATTGAGGTTTAACATGGAGAAATGCAGAGTCCTGCATTTGGGTCAACACAACCCAAAGCACAAATATAAGAAGAACGGGTCATATCTTATGAAAACTACTCAAGAAACAGATCTGGGGGTTACTATAACAAGGGATCTATCTTTTAATACCCATACTAAAAAAACAATGTAATAGATTATTGGGCTGCATAAGGAGGAATATCGCTAGCAGAAGTGCAGATGTCCTTATGCCACTGTATGCCTATATTGTGAGACCACATATGGAGTACTGTGGACCCTTTTGTGAGCCCCAAACATGGGGAGGATAGGCTCTCATGAAGGGGGTGCAGAGGCGGGCAACAAAACAAGTTAGCTTCCTCAGATTTAAGACGTAGGGGGAAAATTTGAGTGAATTGGGTCTGTACTCCATGTATTACAAGCAACTAACCAGCAAATCATGGATCACACCACAGCTCCTTGAGCTCATGGGGGTCAGGGATAACCTGTGGCATAGGGCTAAGAGCACTGGGTCCCCTCTGATATACAGAAATACAAAGTAGTATGTAATAAGTGCACTCAAGCCATCCGCCTTGCAAAATGATCTCATTTTAAAAGTGAGCTGGACAACTCTTGGAGCGACAGCCGCAGATTCTGGGACAATATAAAAACCCTAACACGCAGAGCAAGTAAATCACCACCATCGCAAATAAACTTTGAGGGTGCGATTACCCAGGATCCCAAAACTACTGCAGATGGCTTCTACAAGGCCTTCACAGACCTTAGTGGGGTCCTTCCTCCAGACTATCTCCAACCTGTGCCTAGCTCCGCCATTAGCTGTACCGACATCCCTCCAACACCCACAGCACCTCCGCTCTACCTGAAGGTAATCTCCACAACTGAGGCAAAAAAATACTTGGAAAAAGTTCCAGGAACACTAGATCCAGTGGGGACTCGCTTGACCTAAAGATTGTGGCTCTCACCATGAATGTGTTACTCTCCCCTCTAACCTGGATCCTGAATATCTCACTAACCACTGGCATTTTCCCTCAATGCTGGAAAGCTGTGGTGGTCACCCCGGTCTTTAAAAGTGGGGACAGAACCTGCCTGGCCAACTACAGGCCAATCTCAATTCTGCCCCCCCCCTCCAAGGCACTAGAGAGGATAGTATATGATCAGTTAGGTACGTACCTTGAAAAGTACAATCTTCAATGCCAGCAACAGCATGGCTTTCGGAAGGCACATAGTACTTCAATGGCACTGGTTGAGTTTACCAGTCATATCCATGATGCACTTGACCGAGGGCTCTTGGTGGGGGCTACTTTCATCGACCTCACCAAGGCCTTCGACACGGTCAACCATAACTTGCTTCTCACACAACTCTCTAACACTGGTATATCCTCTGTCTCTCTAGGCTGGTTCCAGAGTTACCTCTCTAACAGGACCCAGCAGGTCAAGATTCTTGACGTTCTATCCAACCATCGGCATGTCAACACAGGGGTGCCCCAAGGTTCCATTTTGGGCCCCCTGCTATTCAGCCTGTTTCTAAATTAACTCCCCAAAGTCTGCTAGAATAAGATCCTTCTATATGCAGATGATGCTGTTCTCTACACGGGTCACTCTACTCCGGAAGAGCTGGAAAAAGGCAAGCACGATGACTTTACTGCTGTGGAAAAATGGTTCCTTCACTCTAAGCTCTTGCTCAACTACACTAAGACTAAAACAATATTGTTTACCTCCCATCAAAACCGTCATAAGTCACATCACCTCAACATCTACAATAACAAGTTTTGATACACTAGAAATGGTCACCACCTTTATGTACCTTGGTGTCTACCTTGACAGCTCTCTCTCCTACAGCCAGCACATAGACCATGTTGCCAAGGCAGCTGGTGCCAGACTATGTCAGCTCTACCGGCATGGGCAGTGCTTCACCAAAAGTGCTATCAAGTTTGCAGGTAACAGCTCCGTGCTCTCTATCATAGATTATGGACTGGTAGTCTATGGAGCCTGTACCAATACAGCACTAAGGCGAATCAAGATTGTCTTAAACAAAGCCTGCAGACTAGTCCTGGGTGTGGACCGTTTAACTCACACTTGTGAACTATACTCAAGCACTGGTTGGTTAAACCTGAATAGCAGAATTCAGTAACACGTCTGTCTATTAGCTAAAAAATCCACCCTAGGTCTTGCTCCTCCTGGAGTGAGGCAACTGCTAAGAAACTCCACTTCCTCCAGACTAACTAGGGGGTTGAGTAAAGCTGCCTTCATTACCCCATTCCGCCGGACCTCACTAGGGCAACGATCCTTCAAATACAGGGCCCCCTACTGCTAAATTCCCTTAACTCTGAGCTGATTGAGGACACGAAACCACGCCCATTTAAGGCCAAGCTGCTGCAGTACCTGGCCACACTTAGTAACTGCAGCTACGTCACCTGTACATAATCCTACTGTTATTGATAGCTTATCTGTCCTGCATAGCACCCATCTCCCCCCCCCCACTTCCTCCCCTGCCTGGTGTGACCCCACTGAGCACTTACTCCCACGTCCCCTCTTTATCCCCGGCCTTCCTGCTTTCTCTTCACAAATGTTAATCTCCCCCAATTTTCACCCCTCCCCGGTTCCTCCCTCACCTCAGCCCCCCACTTTAAAACCCTTTCCTTAATCCTCTCTCCCCCCACATCACCCAGCCCTGCCCCATCAGCTATTTACGTAACCCTGGGTGGATTCCTATCCAATCCCACCCCTCTGACTACTCAACTCCCTTATTCTGTCACTTCCTTTATCTCCGTCCCCACCCTCCCCCTTCTCTCATCTATTCTGTCCTCCCCCTCCTTTGGTCACCACCACTTCTGACCCTCCAAAACTCTACCTGCATGCTCTAAAGCTCAGCTACCACTATAAATTGCTTGTCCACCTTAGGTATGCTCTTAGTACTGTTGCAATAAAGTTGACCTCTCCTACCTGATGTATTTTAACTGTACTTGCTTGAATCTGTATCTGTATGTACCATAATGTACTTGCCTGCTGTATATACCCCTATCTGTTTTGTAATGTCTACGTACCTTGTCTATTGCCTTCTGACGTGGAACCTTTGTAAACGAGCTTTTAGCTCAAAGGTGTTATCCGAGATTCCAATAAATAAATAAATAAATAAATAAATAAAATAAAATAAAATAAATTAAGAGGGGATCTATGCCTTGTTTATGGTGCATCTAGAGATGCATATAAATGGGAAACAATTGGTTTAGTTTCACAAGATAATAATAGAAGTACTAGGAGTCATGGATTGAAAATAAAGGGGATGGTTAAGAAGACAACTAAATGAAGTAGAAGGTTTTCCCAGAGGGTGGTGACTGCATGGAATGGGTACCCAGAGGCAGTGGTGACTAGTGAGAACATGAACACCTTTAAACAAAGACTGGATGTGTATATGGGGAAAAGAATATATGAGTACCACTAATATGTGGCGAGCTATTAAAGGGTCAATTAGACCTCCTAGCTTGTAGTCATCTATGAATCTATGAATCATGGAATGCAAGACTGTGCCAGCCTACTCCATACAATGCACGCTAGGCCTCATAGACTCTTCAGTGTTCACAGTGCCTCTAGCAAGGCTGTACACGAGGACAACTCAGTGGATGCTCAACACTTAGGGGTCACAAGCATCACACCCTCAAATGTACTTCATTTAGATGACCAAACCTCTGGTGAGGTCCCTAATGTGGTAGTCAGTGAAAGAAAATCTCCTCCAGGGATTCCCCTTTTCCCTGCCAGAGCCAGAGGTGACTCTCACTATGGATGCCTTCCTTATGGGAAGGGGAACCCACTGCCAGAGTCTGCAGACACAGGGTGTCTGGGACTAGTGAGACACATATCTCCACATAAATGTGCTAGATACACGTGCAATTCTGTATTTTCTGAAAGACCCAGTGGACTTGGAAAGCTGAAAGAAATTTCTCCTCCAGACAGACAAGTCTGTCATGTACTATATCAACAACCAAGGATAAGCACACTCTTACCCTCTCTGCAGTGAGGCAATGAGAGCAATCTATCATGCCAGGAGTGCAGAACACTCTGGCAGACAAGTCAAACACAGGCAGATTCTCACGAGTGGTCACTAGCACCAGATGCCAACAGCTTGCTATCTGACGAGTAGGACACTCCAAATGTAGACCTTTTCGCGTCCCCACTCAATGCCAAACTGCCTCAATTCTGCTTTAGAAATCCAGGACCTGGCATTTTCTGTCAGGATTCATCCAGGCTTCCACGGAAAAATCTGTTTCTGTATGCATTCCCTTCAACCTCCCTCATCCAGAAAGTGCTGTTCAAGTTGGAGGCACATGGGGGCAAGAGTCTATTGGCCCCCTACTGGCCTTGGCAGATATGGTTTCCTCTGGTGAATCAACTAGCAGTCTGCAAACCAAAGATTCTGCCACTCTGGATAGACTTGCTGACCCAAGATCACTGGGTCATAATATTGCCTACAGACAGAAAAAAAAACTCTAAGATCAGCAATAGGCTTGGATCTAGTGGTCCCTAAATTCAACTTGGAAATTGGTAGAACCTCAATTTTTTTTTTTATCTAGTGCCAGTGGCCTAGAATTGTATTCCACATACCTCGAGACCAGTATCCGGTAAGATCATGTGGGATGAGGGAAAAACTTGTCTGGATAGCAAAGCTAAAGAACCCCATGTCTGCTGCCAGACATTTCAACATCTTAATCCTTGGTTTATTTGAAAATGATGTATGATAGAACGTTGTTAACCTAAAAAAATCATCATTTCCCAGTGTTGTTAACCCATCGATGTGACGTTCCATCGTTGTTAATCCATCGATGGTACATCACATTGATGGGTTAACAACTGGGAATGGTCTGCACATGTGCGCGCCTTTTCTTTCTCAGGAACAGACGGATGCACGCAGTGGTGAGGGAATGACTGAATGGCCATGGCGGTGACTATTATTTGAAAAGTTAGGAGCTGTTTTCATTTTTTCTTTGGCCCATACACTATGAAAAATAATGCATGGTCCTTTTATCGGCAACCGGTTACTGTTAACCGTCTCGAGGTTGCCATGATGACGTAAATCGTTTACATGGTCGCCCTGGCGACTTCTCGATGGTTAACAGACCGGTTACCAATAGAGGACCATACATTATTCTCTATTTATTGCTTCCTTTTATATTTGCTTTTCATCTTGTTGCGTGAACTTTGTTTTACCTTTTTGTAATTATTTTATGGAATTGTGGTATTGTGTTACCTTGTACGTTAAACTATGGAACCGCATTGTAAATGAGCTTAGGCTCAGTTCAGTTAATCCTTTGTTTATACTTGATATGAATAAAAACATTTTACTACTACTACTCCTAACGCTTCCCAGCCTGAGCTCCCTCTGCCTTCAGGCCTGGCTCCTAAAGAGATAGAAGTGAACAGGTTTAAAGTATCTCAGAGGGTCTCTGAAATACTCTTGGCTGCACATAAACCTTTCAGTAGGAAAATATACACAGTCAAGTGTAAAAGGTTTTTCACCTGGTGCTCTAAAACTGCAATGGACCCTTCAGATGTCCACCTGAAAGGGTTTTGGAGTACTTGCTGAACCTTTATGATGCTGGCCTGCAGAATTCCACAGTTAAGGTCCACTTATGGGCTATATCAGCATACCACAAACCTGCAGTCATCCTCTCTTTGGCACAGTTGCCCATGTTCAAGAGGTTCCTCAGGGATATGCTGCACACAGGGCCCCCCATCAGGAAGCTGCTGGCTCCCTGGGATCTCAGCCTTGTGCTGGATATGCTCATTTGCAAGCCCTTCTAGCCTACTGTGACTTGAGACATGAAGTTTCTAACTTGGAAAGCAGCATTTCTGGCAACTGTCATCTCTGCACACAGAGTATCTGAAATCCATGCTTTGGTCACAGATCCTCTGTATAATGTTTTCCATAAAGATAAGGCAGTTCTCTGCACACACCCAAAGTCTCTACTTAAACTGTTGTCGGACTTCCGTCTTAATCAGGCTATAATCCTGCCTACATACTTTACTAACTTCCAGAATGAGGGAGAAATGACTCTCCACTCAGTGGACATTAAGAGGGCCCTTAGGTTTTACCTGGACAGGAGTAAGGACTACAGACAGTCAAAGCAGCTCTTTATCTCTTTTAACCCTAATTGAAAGGGACAGCCTGTAACAATCAAGTGCATTTCAGGCTAGACTGTGAATTGCCTTCACCATTTCTACGCCACGGTTCAGGTTAAACTGGAATGCAAGGTACATGCCCACTCCACCAGAGTGGCTGCCACACCAGAGTGTGGATTTCAGTAGCGTGTATATATATATATATATATACACACACACACACATACATACAGGATAACGCTTGATCACACACTATTATACTACAATATTTATAGGTCGTAGCAGGTAGTGTTTCACAAAAGTTGTAATTGATTTGTGAGGGTTATTTAACTATGGCTGTTTTGAATCATATTATATTATGGAGTCTCTTGTTCACTGTACCGGGATTAAAGTTGGAGCACCTTGGTAGAAAGCCATATTCCAACTAAATTAACTAATAGAAGAAATTATTTTACTGTAGATGGAATCGGTATAATTTAGTCAGAAAACAGTATTCTGTTAAACTTACCCAGCTCCAAGTCCCTCAATTCTGAACCAAATACCATCCCATTAACACTACCAATGGTATCAGGTGAGGATGCGGAGTTAAATCCGGGACCTGACCAGGAGACTGAACGATCCCCAAGAGTGGTCCATGATAACGCAAAGAATTTCGTCAAAAAAAACTGCGGTGCGTAATGAAAATTTGGATGTTATAGGCCTGAGACATGACTATCTAGTAAAATCTTCAATATTTAAGTGGCACTGAGTGATTACTATGGTATCACTTTAGATATGATTGTGCCAAATGAGGGGAAGGGGTACTGCTACATTTAAAACAAGATCTGGGACACTCAGAACTATTGTATTCTGTTGCAGTTAATGGTACTGAATGCCTATTAGTGTTTCTTGTTCATCTGAAAATTTGAACTGCGGTTATCTATTCTCCATCTAAAGTTAGCCGGCCAAGTTTTGAAGACTTGTCCCAAGTAACTGACACCCATTCAAAATGGAGACCAGTGGTGTTATTTGGAGACCTTTAGTGAAGCATACAAAGGACCAAGAGGTGAGAAGCTGGAATCAAGCTTACTGGTATGCCCTTTAGATCTTAGGCAGATCACTGCTCAGCCTACCAGAAAGGGTTCTTTAATGAGTAGAGGTAACTTGCTAGATTTGGTATTCTCGACATCTAATTTGCATGAAACTGAACATAGAGTACTCCTGCCGAAACTGGGAGTTCATATCCCTTTTTTTTTTTTGTTTGTTTGTGAAACAGCATATGATAGGTACAAGAAACTGGAAAAACAGTACTACTCAAAGACATTTCAAAAACTTTGATACTGGTGTGTTTATGAATAGCTTATGTGAGGAAAGGTTGGTCAAGCTGGATCTGATACTGGATTTAGAAACAAAAATTATGGAATTTACACAAATGTTTCTCAAAAGAAGTGGCAGGAAAGGTAAGGGAGAAAAAGATAGCATACAGGAAGTACAAGGAAACACAGAAGGAGCAGGACAGAGAACTGTACCAGTTAAAGCAGAAGGAAGTGGGGAAGGCAGTCAGAATAGCAAAGGCCCAAACCGAGGAAACAATAGCCAACTCGTTTAAGAAGGGGGATAAAACCTTTTATAGGTACATTAAGGAGCAAAGAAAGAATAAGGCAGGGATACTGAGGCTGAATAAAGAGGAAGGTGGTTGGGCAGAGAGCAACAGTGAAAAAGCAGGGATACGAAACGAATACAGTACTTCTGCTCAGTATTCACAATGGAAAAGCAGGGGGAGATACCTAATCCAGTCAGTAGAAGCACTCTGGATAGGGGGGTTACATAGAAACATAGAATTTGATGGCAGATAAGGACCGCTTGGCCCACCTAGTCTGCCCATTTTCCTACCTAACAGATAAGCTGCAGATCCTAGTTAACCAACAGCTTAATTCCTCCTACCCCCCACTAGGACTGCCCAATGCCTGTCCCATGCATTCTTGAAGTCCCCCACTGTTCTTGACCCCACGACCTCTTCAGGGTTGATATTAGTCCTTTCACAGAAGAAAGGGTTCTGAAAGAACTCTTAAAACTGAAGGTGGATAAAGCAATGGGGCCTGATGGGATTCACCCCAGAATTCTAAAAGAACTAAGGGAAGAACTAGTAACACCACTGACTACCCTTTTTAATAACTCATGGGAGGATGGTGTGGTACCTGAGGACTGGAGGAGGGCGGATGTGACTCCTCTTCACAAAAGTGGGAGCAAGACAGAGGCAGAAAACTATAGACCTGTCAGTTTAACCTCAGTGGTAGGGGAAAATTATGGAATCACTTCTGAAGGAAAGAAATGTTGAGTACCTAGAGGCCAGTGGGGCACAGGACCCAAGGCAGCATGGATTCACAGCGGGAAGGTCATGTCAGACAAATCTAATTGATTTCTTTGACTGGGTGACCACAGTAGTAGACCAGGGAGGGGCTGTGGACATGGCCTACCTAAACTTAAGCAAGGCATTTGACACAGTCCCGCACAAAAGATTAATAAACAAATTAGCCAGCCTGGGAGTGGGTCCCAGGGTGGTAGCCTGGGTAAAACACTGGCTGGACAACAGGACACACGGGTAATAGTAAATGGAGTCCACAGTGAAGAAAGGAGGGTTACTAGTGGGGTACCGCAGGGTTCAGTACTGGGGCCGGTCCGTTTTAATGTCTTTATAAGTGACACTGCAGAGGGACTGGAAGGGAAAGTATGTCTCTTTGCAGATGACACAAAGATCTGCAACAGGGCTGATATGCAAGGTGGGGTGGAAAGGATGAAAAGGGACTTGGCAAGGTTGGAGGAATGGTCAAATGTATGGCATCTTAGATTAAACGCAAAGAAGTGCAAAGTAATGCACCTGGGAAACAAAAACCCAGGGGAAGAGTACACAATGGGGAAAGATACTGACAACAACAAAAATGGAAAGGGACCTGGGGGTAGTCATATCAGATGACCTAAAGGTGGGCCAGCAATGTGAGAAGGCAGTAAGAAGGGCGGGGGGGATACTGGGATGCATAGGGAGAGGCATCACCAGTAGAAAACAGAAGTTGCTGGCCCTCTGTACAGACAGTTGGTAAGACCACATCTGGAGTACTGTGTACAGTTCTGGAGACCCCATCTCCGCAAATACATACACAGGGTGGAGGCTGTCCAGAGGAGGGCAACCAAAATGGTGCAAGGTCTGCACCAGAAGACATATGAAGAAAGACTAAAGGAGCTTAATATGTATAGCCTCGAGGAAAGGAGGGAGAGGGGGGATGAGACAGAAACTTTCAAATACCTCAAGGTAATCAACAAAGTCCAAGAGGGTAGCATCTTTCAGAAAAACAGATGTGCAAGAATAAGGGGGCACAATTTGAAGATAGAGGGGGGACGGCTCAGAGGTAATGTGAGGAAGTATTTCTTCACAGAGAGGGTTGTGGATGCATGGAACAGCCTTCCTGAGGAGGTCATAGAGTCAAAAACAGTGGGGGAATTCAAGAATGCATGGGACAGACATAAGGCAATTTTAGTGGGGGGTAGGAGGAAGTAGGCTATTGGTCAACCAGGATCTGCAGCTTATCCGTTAGGTAGGGACATGGGCAGACTAGATGGGCCAAGCGGCCCTTATCTGCCGTCAAATTCTCTGTTTCTATGTTTCAGTAACAAAAATGCTCAATTTAAGACCAAACAATTGAATAAGACAAAAAAAAAAAAAATTTAAATAATCAAATGGCATGGGTCACAGAAAAGATTAAAAAAAAAAAAAAAAAAGATGAAAGGACCGGATGTGGAAAAAAGCCAATCATATGTAAAAATCCTAATGTTTGATCCAGTTACATAATATTGAGAAATCAATGCAAAACATATATTCGTAGAGCCAAAAAAGCTTCTTACAATAAACAGATACAAAATAATACAAATCTGGCATAGTGAGTGGCACACATTCCGAAGAAAAGGGGGTCACTAGTGGAGTACCTCAGGGCTCAGTACTGGGTCCAGTCCTCTTTAACATCTTTATAGATGACATTGCAGAGGGTCTGGAGGGAAAGGTATGCCTCTTTGCGGATGACACAAAGATCTGTAACAGAGTTGATTCACAAGGTGGGGGGTAGAAAGGATGAGAAGGGACTTGACAAGGTTGGAGGAATGGTCAGACATATGGCAACTTAGATTCAATGCAAAGAAGTGCAAGTAATGCACCTGGAAACAAAACCCAGGAGAAGAGTACACAATAGCAGGGGAGGTACTAACAACAACAAAAATGGAACGGGACTTGGGGGTAGTCATATCGGATGATCTAAAGGTGGGTAAGCAATGTGAGAAGTCAGTGAGGAGAGCCAGGGGGATACTGGGATGCATAGGAAGGGGCATCACAAGTAGAAAAAGGGAAGTGGTTATCCCTCTGTACAGACAGTTGGTGAGACGCCATCTGGAGTACTGTGTGCAATTTTGTAGACCTCATCTAGCAAGGACATAGACAGGATGGAAGCAGTCCAGAGGAGGGCAACTAAAATGGTGCAGGGTCTGCACCAGAAATCATATGAAGAGAGCTGAGAGCTTAATATGTATAACCTTGATGAAAGGAGGGGACGGGGGACATGATAGAAGCGTTCAAGTACCTCAAGGGAATCAACAAAGTCCAGGAGGTAGCATCTTTCAGAAAAAGAGATGTGTAAGAACAAGGGACACAATTTTAAGATAGAGGGGGGACAGCTCAGGGGTAATGTGAGGAAATCTTTTTTCACGGAGAGAGTGGTGGATGCGTGGGACTGTCTTCCTGGGGAGGTTGTTGGATCTAAAACAGCGGAGGAATTCAAACATGCATGGGACAGACACAAGACAATTGTAGTGGGGGGTGGCAGGAAGTAGGCTGTTGGTTAACTAGAATCTGCAGCTTATCCAGTAGGTAGGGAAATGGGCAGACTGGGTGGGCCAAGTGGTCCTTATCTGCCATCAAAGTCTATGTTTCTATGGCATCATACTGGAATTTAATAAGAAGTTTTACATAGAAACGTAGAATCTGACTGCAGATAAGGACCGCCTGACCCACATAGTCTGCCCATTTTCCCTACCTGTTTCATATACCGCAGACCCTAAATGGGCTGCAGCTTACCCTCTCTTTCCTATCGCTAGAGTTCCTAAATGTCTGTCCCATGCATTTTTGAATTCCCCCTATCGTTTTTGCCCTTACAACATCTGCCGGGAGGCGGTTCCATGGATCCACCACCCCCCTTTCTATGAAAAAATACTTTCTCACGTTACCTCTTTGCAGCAACACCCTTCTGCATATCAATCAGCACACCAATCCACCAGCCAAAACTAAACCCCTGAACCAACCCCTTTGCAGCAACACCCCACTGCATATCTAACTACCAGCATATCAAGCTACCAGCCAAAACTAAACCACTCTGCACAGCAGCCTACCAGATAAAACTAAAATCACTGAACCGACACTCAGTTTCTACCTCCCCAAAACTACCCCTGGTAACACTACCAACCAAGTCCACAGCCACAACATCCCCACACCCGAATCTGACACAGACCGCTAGTTATAACGCATTACGCATGAAAAGATGCACTGGGTCACCTTATGGCAGTGCTTGAGGAACATACTCCTAGCTATGCAAGCAGGCGCACAAAGGGACTCAATAGAACACATGTGTAAAATAGCTGCAGTCCAGGAAGCATGCGTACCCCACCGTCTACTGGTCGTATAGACATAACAGACTAAACGAGTTCATGAATTCCTGGAAAAGGCAGCACCCACAAACCATAAGACCAGGATTAGTTAATGCAGAGAGTATCAAATGCCCCAAAATAACAGATCCCATGGTTCTAAAGATTCTACTACTAATGTTAAGTGGAGATGTAGAATTAAACCCTGGTCTTAAAGGCAACATCCAAAAAATAGCACACAACAATGCCAGAAGCATGGCAAAAAAATAGACCGACTTAAAATATGGGCAATCAGGGAGAACCATGATGTCACTGGACTATCCAAAACATGGTTATCCAAACAGATATCAGATTCAGAAGTCCACATTGAAGAGTACGTCCTTTTCAGATATGACAGACCAAAAAGGGGTGGTGGTGTGATCATATATCTGAAGGCAGAATTGGACCAGATAGAGGTAATTTGCGCTGGATGCATAGAAGGGATAGAACTAGTTCTGGTGCATGTTCAACTGCTAAATATGTGCATAGGTGCAGTGTACTTACTCCCAAAGACAAAGACCACAAGTTTTGACAAGCTAACTCAGACCATTCTAGAGTCCACAAGAGGAAAGGAACTAGTCTTGGTAGGGGATTTCAATGCCGCATGGGGAGGACCTAGACTAGAGGGAAGGAACTAGCAGTCTGCTTTTCTTGCCTGGGCCTTACACAACATGTGTCACAACCCATGAGAAAAGGTTCCTTTTTAAACTGCGGCAATATCCTCAACCTGTTGTTTTCATCACCTAACATAAAAATCCAGGACGTCAAAGTAGGGTCCCCCAACCTAAGTGCCCATAACCCTATCTAATGCACAGTCAGAAGAGACTTTATGAAAGCAAAGAAAGACCCCTTCTCAAGAAGAAGATGCTTCAAAAACTTTGATATCTCTAACTTCAACAGAGAGAAAGAAAGGGGAGAGCCAACCGCGTGCCAGGGGTTAACAAATCACTGACAAAAACAAATCAGAATAAAAGACAGACTCTGGAAAAAGACGAACAAAACTTGAAATCCAGGTGACTGGGATGCATTTAAGAAAGCAAGAAACAATGTAAGAGTCAAATCAGGAAGACCAAAAATACAGGTTACTCACCTGTAACAGGAGTTCTAGGAATGGTATATGTTGTTCATCCACACTTATTGGCAGGTTCCTTGCCACTTTAAATCTTGCCGGAAGGTCTTCAAGCTGGCTCCTCCCACCAACCCGGGTGGTAAAACTCTCAGCTCCGCCCCATGACACCAGATCTAGCCCGCTGGAAGCCATGTTGTGCGTGAGCCGGGGAGGCTGGGTGGGTGTGGATGAACAACATATACCATTCCTAGAACTCCTGTTACAGGTGATATTCTGTTCTAGGACATGGATATGTTGTTCAATCCACATTGTTGGCAGACTCTAGCAGTTCTATGGGAGGAGGGAGGCAAGGCGCACACCCCTGATACTTACTTGGGAAATAGAGACTGGAGAACCGAGGCCCCAAAACCAGCATCCCGGCGTGACTCAAGGTCGATGTGGTACTAGGTAATAAAGGTATGTGCTGACTTCCAGGTAGCAGCCTTGCAGATATCCTGGATAGGGACATCCCTGGAAGCAGCTACCGAAGCAGCGGTATGGCAGGTAGAATGAGCTCTTATCCCTTTGGGAGGCTCCATGCCCGCCAACCTATAGCAGAGCTCTATGCAGGAGGTGACCCACCTGCTTATCATCCGCTTGGCTGCAGGTCTGCCAGGTGCGGCTTCAGCTTAGGTGACAAACAGCTGGCGAACCTCTCCCCAACTTCAGCCGTCCGCTCCTTATAATAGCGGCGCTCATCTAGGGTCCAAGTATGGAGCCTACCGACCTCGAGGTGTGACTGAGGTAGAACACCGGCAGAGTCAACACCTGGTTAAGGTGAAACTCCGACACCACCTTCGGAAGGAATTTCGGTTGGGGGCGCAGGACAACCTTGTCCCTATGGAAGACCAGGTAAGGAGACTCGATGGAAAACGCCTGGAGCTCTCCCATCCTTCTGGCTGACGTGATAGCCACCAAGAAGGCAGTCCTCCACGACAGGTGGGAAATATCGCACCTGTGCATCGGTTCAAATGGCTTGCCCATGAGCTTGGCCAATACCAGCAGTAGATCCCACGGAGGTGGAGGTTCTCACACTAGAGGGGAAATGTGGTCAAGGCCTTTGAAAAAGCGCCTGACCACCTTCTCCTGAGCCACCGACTGCATCCTGGCCCGCGCCCGGTAAGCAGAGATGGCTGCCAGCTGCACCTTAAGGGTCGTCGACTGAAGCCCTTGCTGAGAAAGGGACCACAGGTAGTCCAGAATGCTTGCCAAAGAACAGGCGGAAGGGTCCAAGTCCTTCCCCTGACACCAAATGGAGAATCTCTTCCATTTGAAGGCGTAGCATTTCCTGGTCGACTCCTTACGGGACGCCTCAACGACGTTGAGGACCTCGTCGGAAAGACCCAAGGTCTGGAACTCTAGCTGCTCAGAAACCAGGCCGTCAGGTGCAGGGATTGAAGGTCCAGATGGAATACCTTCCACTGGTTGACTGAGATCAGGTCCGGGCGGGCTGGAAGCTGCCTCGGGAGCCTGGAGCTGAGACTGAGGAGATCTGGATACCAGAACTGGCGGGGCCAATCTGGGGCTACCAGAATCACCTGTGCCTTGTCCCTCCTTGCCTTGAGAAGCACCTTGTGGATCAAGGGAAATGGGGGAAAGGCGTAGAAGAGGCCCGGGGTCCACGGCCTCGAGAAGGCATCCCCCTGAAGCGAGCCCTGCTGAGGCGGGCATCAGAACAGTCTCAGCCGCATTCTCCTGGAGGCAAACAGGTCCACCTGAGGTGTGCCCCAGTGGGAGAAGAGATCTTGTACTACCTCTGGCAGGAGAGACCACTCGTGAGGCGCAGCCCCTATCCGGCTAGGGCATCGGCCAGGGTGTTGGAGGCTCCTGCCACATGAATGGCTAGGAGATCCACCTCCAGGCTGCGCACGAGGGACCAAATGCGGAGAGCTTCCTTGCATAACAGCATGGAGCGCGTCCTGCCCTGGCGGTTCAGGTAGTACATGGTCGTGGTATTGTCCGTCTGGACCTGAACCACTTGACCCCGTAGAAACGGAGCGAAGGCGGTGAGAACTAGACGGACCGCTCAGAGCTCCAGCAGGTTGATGTGGCATCGGAACTCCCGAGGGGACCAGAGGCCGTGGGCTCTGTGCTCCCCCAGATGGGCACTCCAACCCATCAGAGATGCATCGGTCGATTGAGAGACCATCGGCTCGGGGCGGACAAACGGGATGCCCTCCTGCAGATGTGCCGGAACGGTCCACCACTGGAGAGCATTCCACATCTCCTGGGTCACTGTCATGGGCTGGTCCAACGGATCACAGCATTGCGACCACTGGCTGGCCAGTCCCCATTGAAGGGGATGCATGTACCAACGGGCCCAACGGACCACACTGGTGCAGGCGGCCATGAGGCCCAGGAGGTACAGGAAGTCCCGGGCAGGGTGCGATTGCCCAACCAGAAATGATTGGGCAAAGGAGGAAAGAACCTCGGCCCTGTCCGTCGGGAGCCATGCTCTGGCTCGCAGAGAGTCGAGCTCTGCCCCGATGAACAGAATCACCTGCTTTGGCATGAGTTCCGACTTGGCCTCGTTGATGAGGAGGCCAATTTGAGAGCAAACCTGGAGGGCCAGATCTCTGGACCGCTCCGCCTCCACTCTGGAGGGGGCTGCAATCAGCCAGTCGTCCAGGTAGGGGTACACCCGGACCCTTCGGCGCCGCAGGAATGCTGTCACCACTGCCACGCATTTGGTGAAGACCCAGGGAGCTAGGGAGAGGCCGAAGGGCATGGCCCGGAACTCGTAAAGGGATCCCTCTGCTCTGAAGCGGAGGAATCTCTGATGAGACGGATGGATTGTGACGTGAAAGAACACGTCCTGGAGGTCCAGGGAACAGAACCACACGCCTCGTTCCAAGGATGGGATATCTGAGCCACAGTGACCATCCTGAAGGTCCGAGACCTTAGGAACTTGTTCAGGTCGTGCAGGTCAGAATGGGCGCCAGCCCCGTCCATTTTGGGATCAGGAAATACCTGGACACAAACCCGGGTGTGGAGGAGGATCCGCCATCTTCCTGATCACCTCTTTTCGAGGCAGGCGTGATCATCGGCTCGGCGGGCTGACAGCGAGGCTGCGGACCCGTGGCCCCAGGGGCGGCTCGAAAGGTGGAGCCTGCTCAAACTCCAGAAGTAGGCCTTTTCCTACCACCTCCAACACCCAGCAGTCCATGGTGATAGCGGACCAGGCGGAAACGAAGTGGCGGAGCCGTCCCCCCATGGGGGAAACCCAGGAGGGAGTGACGAGGCTGGGGGCGGCACCCCTCAACTCGTCACTGGGCAGGCTTGGAGGAAGAACCGGCCGAGGGACCTCCTGGGCCTTTATCTCCTTGCTTCCTGTTGGAGGAAACCGCTGGCTTGGGTTTGGGACACCAAGCGTGAGCCTGCTGGCCCTGTTGCTGGTGCTGTTGGGCCAGTCGAGATGCAGGAGCCAAAGGACGAAAGGACTTCTGCTGTTGCTGACGGCGGCCTTTGTTCCTCTGGGTGGAGGTGACCGAGACCAGGGTGGCATTGGACTTTTCGATCCGCTGGAGGTGTCCCTCCACTCCAGGGCTGAAGAGATCAGTCCCCAATAAGGGGACATCCGCCAATTTGTGCTGGGTATCTGCCGTGAAGGTGGATATCCTCAGCCACGCCCTGCGGCGCGCGGCCGCTACTGACCTGGCACAGGAATCACCTATGTCCAGAGCAGTCTGAAGCTGCTGCTTCGCCACTGCCCTACCCTGGTCCCGCACCTGGCGGACCGTGGTCTGCAGGTCGGTCGGGAGATGAGGGACAACCTCATCCAGGGAGCCCAAGAGGGCATGGGAGAAGTGTGCCATCAGCACGGCCGAGCTGGCCTGTCGGAGGCCGAGGGAGGACACAGCGTACACCTTGCGCCAGCAAAGTCCAGCTTTTTGGACTCTTTGTCGGGGGCTTATCCACGTCCCAGCGCTACGAACACCGGAAACACTGTCGGTGACTAACCCCTCGGCAGAGGGGTGCTCCGAGAAACCGGGCAAAGAGCCGTTAGGGACCACATACTTCCTGGCCATCCTGGCCGAGGGCGCAGGACAGGAAGCAGGCCGCTGCCAAAGCTCCAAGGCTGGGCCGACAATGGCCTCAGCCACCGGAAAGGCCTCCGTGGGGGTATCCCCTCGGTCCAGTATCTCCGTCAGGGGATACTTGGCCCATTTGGACACGGGCTCGAGCTGCATCCCGGTGGACTCCGAGATGAGTCGAAGCAGACCCAAGAAGGACGATGGGCTATCATCCAATGACTGGCCCCCGGAGGACTCCAGGTCGACCTGCCTGGAGAACAGGGAGGAGTCGTCGTCGGATTCTGAAGAGTCTGCGAAGAGCTGCCTCAGCCCTGAGCCACCCTCTACCTGCCGAGGATGGTCGGGAGTGAGGGTGACCGACAACCTGTGGGGCAGGCTGTGACCCGACCGAGAATCCTTGGTTGGTGCCCCAGACTTCGGTTGTGGAGGGCGGAGGTTCCACCACAATCGGTGGAGCAGCTGGTTTTGGCCGAGCAACAAGCCCTGGAATGGGCAACTCGACTGGGGCGAGTGGTTGCTTCGGTCATTCGGGCGACAGCCACTTGATGGCTGGGGTCTGGACCGGAGTCGGCTTAGGCCTGGACAACAGCAACTGCTGCCACATAAGCTCCTCGTAGCACCAACGTAATTTCACACGAAGCCTCCCTCATCCGAGGAAGAGGGCGAGTGCAGTGTCGCCACCGCCCGGTGATCGAGACCGAGACCGCCCGATGTCGGCGGAGCAGCTAGACTGAATGAGGGCTGAGACCGAGACCCTCGGGGGGACAAGGGTGGGTCTGGGAAGGGCAGGGGAAATCTGCTCTTCCCTCGGCTCGGGCACTTTAACCGGGGACTGCTGCCCCGAAGGCACAGGCAGATCCTCGGTATCCACCGGGGGAACCGGTGAAGGAGGGTTGTCGGCTTCACCAGTCGACAGCCCGTCTAACGGATTGAGAAAAATCTCGATTGCGTCGACAGGAGTCTCGGCAGGCTGGCGTGACGGGGACACCGTGAAGCCAGCGACCACAGCCGCAACTTCGACCGAAGTCAATGGTCGGCTGTCCGGGGAAGGGGACCTCTCCCTCTCCCACGAACGCCGACGGTGGGACTTACCCTTCGATTCCTCCTTCTTGGGCCGAGAAGAATGTCCCGATGGCCCCTCTCCCTTCGTGGAAAGGGACTGACAAAGCTCCTTGAACGAAGCCGTATACGAGGAACTCAGAGAGAGAGCGGGATAAATGCCGCGGCCGAGGAGGAGGAAGATGCAGTCTGAGGCACCTCCTCCTCGAGGGCGATCATCTGCTCGAGCTGCTCAGCCGAGCCAGCCGCCGCGGAAACCGCCAAACGAGCCTCTTTTGACTTTACCGGCGGGAAACGCTTCTCAGGGCGACCGGGCTTCAAACGGGTAGCGCGATCATCCAGGACGTTGGCCGAGAAAGAGCGGCACAACTCGCAGGCCTGAGGGTCATGATCTAGGCTAAGGCAGTAGACGCACATGGAGTGTGGGTCCGTCCTGGACATTTTCTGCCCGCAAAGGCACCTCCGAAAGCCGGGAATAGATTTGTCCATCGCAGCCACGAGGGAAGATGAAGACCGAAGTTTAGAAAACTTCAAAACCAATTTCGGACGAACTGAAGAGTTAGGATCCAGTCTAAAACGCAGAGCAGTAAGGAGGGAAACTGAGCTTCCAAGCGGTAAGGAAGATCTGGTGTCATGGGGCGGAGCAGAGAGTTTTACCACCTGGGTGGGTGGGAGGAGCCAGCTTGAAGACCTTCTGGCAAGATTTAAAGCGGCAAGGAACCTGCCAATAAGTGTGGATTGAACAACTTATCCATGTCCCTAGAAAACGCTTTTTCAAAACATAAATAGTGGAATGCACAAACTCAGCATCCTATTGGCACTTGATCAAAAAGTTGGAAGGTGCACCCTAAAAGGACCCAGTCACAAATTTTAGGGATGAGGCAGGGGCAGAGCTCACAGCAGGAGAGACTGCAGACCTATTAAACACTTACTTTTGCACACTACCTGACATTACAGTACTGGACCCAGAGACAACACCTAACACAACAGACTTTGAAACAGGTCACAGCAGTACACTGGACCCAACCAACCTGAAGTTCTACTTCAGAAAAATCCAGCAGAGTGAAGTTCACAAGGAAATAACCTGAATGCAAGAAAAGCCAGTGGTTCAGATCAAATAGAAACCAGGTTCCTAAAATACTCAGCTGAAATAATAGCCCCTGTTCCAACAAAAATTTACAACAGATGTTTAATTGAGAGTCTAGTTCCAGAGGCCTGGAAATTGGCTAAAGCGTTACCCATTTTTAAGGGGGAGAGCAGAACAACCCATCAAATTACAGGCCAGTGGCACTACTGCCCATTGTGTCAACACTTTTCAAAAATGAATTAGGAAGCAGACAGATGACTACCTAACCACCTATGACCTACTATCAAAACACCAATCCGGCTTCAGAGTGGGAAGGTCGACGACCACCGCACTCATGGATTTTGTGGACATAGTACCTCTGGCCTATATAAGGGGGGAATCTGTTGGCATAATGTACATCAACTTCTCCAAGGCATTTGATCTGGCAGACCCTATGAAACTTCTGGACAGGCTTACGCTGACAGGACTGTCAGAAAGAGCCACATTATGGTTTCATTCATACTTATATAACAAGAAATAACAGGTGTATTTAAATGGGGTGCTTTCAAACTCTCATATCCTGAAAAGAGGAGTACTCCAGGGATTCATCCTGGGTCCCGTGCTATTCCTGATTTATGTAAACGATCTTGCCTTACATCACTAGTCGTTAATGAGCCGACTCTCATTACTGGCGCGGTAATTATGTCCTGAGATGTTACCGCAGATTTTGGCCATGGCTACCTTGATTTCTTATCGGGCTGTGTTTTCAGCTCCAGTGGTTTCACAGCACTGTGCTGCTGGGGTGCACCAGTGTTGCCCTTTTTCACTGTGCCAAGACCTGGAATTTGTTATATTTACTGTAGGGGGTGCGGGAAGGGGGCAAAGTCCCCTGGTGTTGTGAGGGTATGGAGGGCGGGGCCCCCTGCAATACAGGTATTGCACTGTGGTTCTTCCTGTGGTGTGGCGCTACAGCTCCTGGGCGTCGGATTGTCAGGGCACCATAGGTGCTGTTGGTGCATTGTTTGCACCATATTTTACATCGCTCACTTCCATGTCACTGCAGCATGGGTGAACCCACTAAAAAGAGATCAAGCTTTACGCGGACGTCACAGTGTTAATAGGTAAAGCCCCTTCCCAGGATGAACTAGGGGACATACTTTAGCATGACTTCAACTGTCTCCAAGAATGATTCATAAAGTCAAACATGGTCCTGAGTACCAAGACAACATAAACAATGCTGTTTAGACAGGAAAAGCAGAGCAGTAAGGAAGAATCCAACCTAAACATCAGGGCATTGAGCGGCCAAACACTAACCAGGGTCAAAGAGTACAAATATCTAGGTGTAATCGTAGACAAAGCATTAAAATTCAACTCACACATAAACAATTGTGTTAAAAAGTAGCATGCCACCTAGGAGCCCTGAGAAGGAAGGCATTTTTATTCCCAGAGATACAAGACCCATAGCTGCCCAGCTCCTACTACCAGTAGTGGAATTACAGGAGCACTGTATATCAGCATGCAGCCAACACATTACTAAAAAAGCTAAATGGACAGTATCATAATCTAGCATGGTTTGTGCTAAAGTGCGGATATGACTACCATCACTACCTAATGTATAAAGAACTAGAGTGGGATTCCCTAGAGATCAGGTGAAAAAACGGAAAGCTCAAATAGCATACAACTTGCACAAAGGGACCACAACAGCCCCAAATCTAGAACCCAGAACACAATACACGCATCATTTAAGAGAGGTAATAAACAGGAGCCGACCTTCCTAGGATGTCCTCCTCTTATGGGCAAATGATCACAAGTTAGTGGTCAGCTAAAGTGTGGCACAAGCCACCCTCAGGAAAAGTGCCTGCAGTAAAATCTTTCAAACTGCTGCTGAAAAACACAAAGATATCTGCAACCGTCTGTAAAGTAAGGTTTACAAATTTTATCCCAGATATTCTGAAAAGCATCAAATGGGTTGATATGGCAGAATTACGTAAGTTATGTTCTCACAAATGCACTTATGGTCAAAACACTCCCTGTAAGCTTTACTGCAAACTGTAAACTATATTCTAATCTGACAAGGAACCTCTGTGTGCAAGCACTGAGGTAATGGTTGCCTCAAAGGGCATTTGGCTGGGAAGCCAAGTTTCAAAGAAATACAAAATCACACGTGCCCCCACAATGCAAAGCATCATGGGCTGCATATGCAAATCACCACAGAATATTATGCTGGTTCAATTCTAAGCAGAAATGCATGGTGACGAAAGGCCTCTCACACAGTTTGCAAAGGGTGCCAACAGAAGACATAGATTGTCAAAAAAATTTCTCAATTGCATCAAAACATGGCGGTGAAATCAGCGCAAGAATAATGGTCAAAAGAACAATTTAAACTACAAAAGAAAGGCAAAGGACCACCGAGGGGTACTGTAACAGAACGGAACAAAAAGGAAAGGAAACTCAACCTCAGTAAGCATACACCGAGGAAAAATACCAAGTAGATCACAGAGAGGAGGGAGGAAAACAGTTTTGAAATGAAAAATTGAAAAAAGGCTTACCTAGGCAAAAGGCTAATTGCAAATCATAATAGCAAGGTCCTAATCTCTCATCTTACACCCTTCGAAGAATTCTTACAAAATTCAGGCAGAATGGCAAAACACCAAAACACCCAGCCTCCGATGGGAATCTGCGGTTAAAACAGGAGGCAAGTAAACAACAAACACAATTTAAATTTAGAAGATATGCCTGTAAAAGAAACGGGATTCTCTGCTGTGGAACCAGGGGTTCTATGATGATGTCACAGCTCTGCAGTGTCTTGGCCCCTACTAGGTGAGAACACGTAACCAGCAGTAAGTGCCCAATGACAACCTTGGAATGACACAGGCCCTGCAGTTGGCCAGGTGAAGCTGTCGCAACAGCTGGTTTTACTGAGAGCACGTGCATCCTCGCAGTACTCATCCCCACTCCAGTACTGTACTGTACTGTGTAGTAAAACAAGTTACCCTTTCACTTTTACAAATCCCTTTCCCCCACTCACCACTTTTGTAACAGCTGCTGCCACCACTCACCTCCCCCACATCGCCCCGTCACACAAGCATAATCCATCTGTGGAGCCCAACCCCCTGGCTAAAGATGTTTCATGGCATCTTAAGTCACTGTATACTGAAATAAATGGAGAGTTTTGACATATATTTATTTATTCATATTTTTTTAGAGGGGTGTTTGTTTAAAATCAAAACCACAGCTCAACTAAATGGTTACCAAACAGACCTCTAAAACATTTACAAAGAAAAAGCCCCTCCCCCCATATTTATGCCTATGGAGAGCATGCTCCAAACTAAGAGGTCACAAAGTATGAGTGTGGGTGATGGGACTCCACACCAGAAAATGGAAAGGATCAAGCTGCCAGCTCCATGGAGACAAAATAGGATCCATTCTTTTCCTAAAATGCTGGCAAAGAAAATTAGGACTACTGTGCATGACGCCTTGCCATAAATCCCTCCTAGACCGACAAGGAGCACACCCCTGGGTTTGACATCAAATAACGTCTGAGCGCAGTGGTGGGACCAGCAAACTGGGAAGTCTAAGGGATCAGCTGGTTGCCTCCTCAGGTCAAATTATGATCCCTTCCCTCTTAAAGTGAACCAAATGAATAACTTAATTTAAGAATTTAATTAACTACTTTAATTAATAATTTGCAAATACTCCCCCCGTGGTAAGGAACTCTAATAATAATGCAAACAAAATCCCAGCAGACTGTCTTGGAAATTTACTTTACGCATGGGTCTCATTTATCAGAAGACTGTTTTTGTTATGATCAGCTATAGCGCATGTAACTGTGATGAAAGGAGCATAAGCTGTACGGAGAGAAGGGACTTAAACAGCAATATTTAATTCATTGCAGTGTACTGCTAGTACCACTCCCCCAGTTACTCACTACCTCTACCTTACCGCTACAGCATCAAAGCTGCTGGATGCCCAGCAGGGAGTTAGGAAGTTGGTTGTAGACATATTTGTGTAGACAGTCATGGTCTGAATACAGGTGGGGTGTTGGAGGGTACCAGAATACCAGGGACATGATCAGGAATGCAGGAGGTAGAACATGGTACCAGGAAGTCAGACAGTCTGGGGAGCTGGCACCAGAAAGATGGGCCCAGGCTAGTAGTTCCGGGTGCTGGCACCAGGAACACTGAACCAGGAGGTCAGTCTACTGCGAGCCCTGGCACCAGGACCACAGAACCAGGAGGTCAGTCAGTTGTGGGTGCCAGCACCGAGAACATGGAACCAGGAGGTTGGTCAATTGTGGGCATGTTTACTGGGCAGGGGATCTGGAATGGGAGGGAAGACAACAGAAGTGAAAGCAAGGTAAGGAGACATATATAAGGACAAACTGGGACAATAAGGACGGAGACAGAAAGCAGGAAGACGCTAACGATAGGAATCCACTTTACACCAACTTGCCATGTCATTATCAACTGTTGGCGGTGCGAGTGGATCAGATAAAGGCATCCCAATAAAGCTGACAGAGTCATCCTCATATTGCAGTCAAGCAATCCACTGAAATGCACCACTACTTAATTGGTTCTAGGTACGACAGCCCAATAAAGTGGATGTCTGTATTATCTGCATCTAAATTTAAAGAGCAACTATCGCGCTCTTTCTCGAATTCCCCCTGAGAAGCCCAAATAACCCTTACCTGCCCCTAAATCGAATTTGATTTAAATTTCTTTAATGAAGTGCCCTGATTTAGGAAGGGAAGGGATCGTAATTTTGCTCCGTGGAGCTCCGTCTCGCTGATCCCTTCCACTTCCTTGTACCTCTGAACAGTGCACTCCGCCCCTGATCCGCCCCCGCGCTACTACATTTTGTGACATAAAGAGTATGAAGAGCATGGGGGCGAGCATCCATTGCATTGTATGGGGCTGCATTTAAAAGTTTAAATTATGCAGTTTAGATGGCAAGTCGGAATAAATCATGGCTACTGGCAACTAACAGAGTCCTTCCCAGTTAGCGGTAGCCATATTCATTCGACTTACTACTTCTACATAATTAAACTTTTAAATAAACCGTATGAATGGCGCCACATCCCATGCTCCTCATACTCTTATGTCACAAAATGTAGTAGTGCGGGGGCAGATCAGGGGCGGAGTGCACTGTTCAGAGGTACAAGGAAGTGGAAGGGATCAGCAAGACGCAGCTCCATGGAGCAATATTACGATCCCTTCCCTTCCTAAATCGTGGCACTTCATAAAAGAAATTTAAATCAAATTCGATTTAGGGGCAGGTAAGGGTTATTTGGGCTTCTTGGTGAGACTGGGTCAAAAGCTGCTTTCTAAGTGGCTTCCACTGCATATATGAGACGAACAGGTGTTTCAATTTTTTTCATTACGTACTGAGTGCATATATAGTATATATGCATGGCTGGAGGGGCTGCATGAAAAGGTTGTCTGGCTGTTTCTTGGTAAGACCATCCCATCAAACCTGTTGGTACTCAACAGCTGGAATAAAAAAACACATCTGTCCATTCCAGATGCAATGCTCACCCTCTCCTTTTCCAGGTCATCCCTCATCTGCTGATGCTCATGTTCTGTCAGCTCCTGGTCACCATCCTGGTCATACTTGGCAAAGATGGCTTCAATCTCAGCATCAGTGTGGCCTTTCCTGGGTACAAAAGAACGAGAACAACTCACATTCTAGTCTTGTATCTGTAGCACAAGCATCTGAATAAAACAGTGTTTTTCTACTGACTGCTCAGAAAAATACAAATGGACTTAGGCATTTACCTTACTAAACTGGATAGCAGAAAATACCAGACTACATTTCACAGTGGCCTTCTCCAGCTCCGAATTATACCCTGCAACCTTACGTACCCTTATTAACAGTTTTCCAATAATGTTGCAAGTTAAGAAAGCTGTTACCTAATGCCACTAAACATTTAATTCACACCGATAGGGAATCCTTTGCAAAACACTTTCTAGAATATCATGCAATGGTGCATTTTAACAGGTGACAATAGCATGGCGTTGCAATAATGAGCAGCAATGTTCAAGGCCAGGTTCAGTTTACTTTATCGTAAGTGTATGGCCAACTAAGGCAAGCCACTATTTCCACAATGTGTCTGAGCAATCTATCTTTAACTAGAGACCCCAATTCAGTACATCGCTGTATGATGCTGTACAAAGCTGCTATATGCAATTGACTTTTACTGTGATCAGCATGCAGTCAATGTCTGTGAACATTCTTTTTTTACAATTTATTTACCCAGGACAGCCCAGCTGAGTTGCAACATCTTGTTTCCAGTGAGGTCCTGCTTCTACCCATTTCCGCAGCCGGGTGGACTGGCGCACTAAGAGGTTAAGTGAGTTGCCTACAGTCAAACAGTAAATATTTTTCTCTGGTGGGGTTTGAACCTGTGATCTCCTGGTTCCCAAGCCAGTGCTCTACCCACTAGACAATGTCTCTCTCTTCAGGCAGCGATTCTTACTTCAAATGCAGTTTCTGAGTTGCAGAACGCCTTTACAATGTCTCTCAGGACAGCAAAGTCAAGGGAGGGTGGTGGGAATAAAAAGTGCGATAAATGGCACCCCACAAAAAAGCCAAATGTATTGTTCTGAGAGGAGGAAGCAGACAGAGAGAGCAAGCGAGAGAGAGAGAGAGGGAGAGAGAGAGAGAGAGACAGACAGACAGACAGAAGAGAGAGACAGCAGTTAGTATCAGGGACACAACTCTGCAGAAAACACGTGCCCGTGCTATATCTTGACCTGGCACAGATATCCTAGGTATTCACTAGGCAATGGCCAATGATAAATAAGAAAAATATGTTCTATTAAAAACCAAAACATTCGGTTAACATAGAGATGCCACAACTGTGTCAAGGAAAGTCAGCGAGACTACAGCAGCCAGACGCATGTACTGCAGTTCCATTTGTATGTGTTTATTTTATTTTTATTTATTGTTGCCTCAGATTACAACCTTTGAGCTAGAAGTTCATTTACAAAGGTTCCACGTCAGAGTGAGAACAAAGAATGGGTATAGTAATAACAGTGAATTATACAGTAACATGAGGGAATTTTGACATAGGGACAACAATAAAGCAGAATATAAAACATAACAGGATCGGGTGGGAGTAAACAATAACACAATAATACAAGACTGCAATTATGCTAATCAAAAAGTTTTACAGGACTGGCAATTCTGGCAGAAAAGTATAAAGGGGATTAATGCGCAAGAGGGACGGGAAAGGGCAGTAGAGAGAGGGAACTTGTGGGGGAGGGTGGTGGGGAGTCAGGACAGAGGTGTGGGAGTGGAGAGGGCGAGGAGTGAGTTTACAGCCCTGGTTTGAACAGCAGGTTGACGGGGAGTAGGGAGGGGTAGGTGGAGGTGGAACAGGAGGAGGAGGTAGCTCAAGATTAGTAGTACGGATACAGCAGAGTACAGAGAAGGGCAGTGGAAGGAGTATGGATATGAGAAAGGGAGGGAGGAGAGGGAAAGATGTAGGGGAGAGAGGTAAGGTGAGTAAAAAACAAACAACTTAAGTGCTAGATTGGTTGGAATGGCTGGTCGGGTAAAGGGAGGTAATTAGAAAAAAGAAAGAAAAGGGGGGTATGGGGTGGAACTGAAAGTCGACACTAGGGTTAGGGCAGTGCGACAGTGCAAGTGGCAGGCAGTGGAGCAAAGACAGTGGTAGTGGATATCCATGCTACTGGGTGGAGGAGGCGAGGAGGGGTGAAGACCAGTGAGAGGTGGTGGTGGGGGGGTGTCACTGTAGGGTTGCTACTGTTGTGTGAACAGCTGGCAAATCATATCCTCAAATATTTACTGTGATTAGATCCAATTTGCACTGTCATTATTTCTCTCCCCAACATTCCCTTCCCTCAGAGCACAACTGGAAATGAGATGTTGTTTTATCTTTCTCTTTACCTTGTTTAAATAATTTCTGAATTAAAAAAGTCTGACATTTCTTGGAGACTCAGTCCTGAAATAGCCAAGAATTTCACAGCAGGGGAATATTTTTCTTTATTAAACAGTGGCCAGTGGTTAATTTTTCAGATGTGTTCTAAACTATGCAGAGTTTACATTCCTGAAGAAAATGGGGGTGTTGCACTTTCAGCCCTTCATATCCTGGGCTCAACCACTGCTAAAGTAAGACATAGCAGTCTGATAATTATATATAGAATTGTGCATGGGGGAGTGTATAACAAGAATTTAATGCACATCCAGGGTGTGGGATGCTACATAAACCCCAAAGGTGAAGCCCACAGGATTTATTAAAGCATCCCACACCGAGGGTGTGGATCAAATTCAAGTTATGCACTCTCCCCCAGTGTGCTGTTTTATCTAACTGCTTGGGGATGTTTTCCCTCCAACCAGATTTAATGGGGAAAAAAAAGAAGTTTTTCACTAAAATCTTTTGTCTGCTTATTTGTTAAAAACATGTTACAGTGCACTTAAGAAAATAAACCATGGCATACTCTTGAAAAAAGTGTATTTTACTGGTTTTTGCAACTTTTTACAAGGAGCAAATAACAAGTTGCTTTCACTTACAGTCTTTGAGAAGGGCAACGGCATTGTTTCTTCACTAAACACCAGAGGTAGTGAAAGCAGCAGAAAAAATAGTTAACTCTTATCATGGGACCACGGGACCCCTCTCTCACACCAGATCGTTTCTTCGGCGGTTGGCCCCTGCCATTGAACCCCACCACAGGAGGCAAGTCATGGGGTGGGGTACTCTGGATCCGTGTCATCAGCGGTAGCGGTGATCTCAGTTGACCCTGCCATGGGGGGGGGGGGGCAGCCGTGGTGAAGCTCGGGAGCTGAGGCAGTCCCTGGTACCGGTGCCGCACTGGTGATGGTGGGGGGTCAAGTGAGGGATCGGTTGCACCATGGCACAAAAACAGATTAACAAAAAAACAAACAAAAAAAGTTTTAAAACTTTGCTGAGAAGTGTTTTAAGTTCACATTCTGAAGATTTTGTTCAGGTCAGGGTGGTAGTTGTCACAGCGATGTACAAATGAAGTTCAGAGTTCCGTGTTCAGAGTTGTAACTCTGAAGGTCATTTAAACATCAGCCAGTTATTACACCGCATTTAGTGTCTAAATGGGTTTGACCAACAGATGGCAATAGGGGGGGCTTAGCTGATGTGCCACACCTTTAAATAAATGACAACTTTCAGACCTCTGATTACATGGAAAAATTTGCTGGGGAGCGGGGTTTATTTACCCTTTCAGATCCTGGCGTAGTTCATCAAAGTTCAGTTTGCCCCCTGCCTGACGGAGACTTTCAGAAATGTCATCCACTGTGGTCTTCCTCAGTCGGAGTTTATCCATGGCCTTATGACAACCCTAAGGAAATCAAGAATAAACCATTTCTAATTCCCAGCAGTGTAAAATAAATCCGGCAATTCCAAACTGTCACAGTCCCCTGCTGGTCAGTGGGACTGAAAATCTGAGAACCCCCCCCCCCCACCTTAAGCAAGGAATCTGTCTGTTGAAGAGCACCAGTTTTTGTGCTTTCTCAAAGCCCCCACCAGTAGCTTACCTGTTCCAGAGGTAAACCAGATGCATCTTAAAATTTTCCAGCTGTTATTTTATGAAGGGGAAGGGATCATACATGAGAGCTGGCCTTCGATCCCTTCCCCTTCCTGATCCATGTGAAGTCCAGCTTCGCCCCTGCACTTCTACATTATGTGACATCAGAGTTTACAGAGCACACGGGTGTGCTCCACTGAAAGCAATGGGGGTGTCTTTCACAAATAGAATAATAGATAGGGAAGTGTGTATTACAAGAGCGTAATGCCAGTGAGAGGTTCTGGGGACACGGGAACCTCGACAGCAAAGTCTGAGAGGTTCACCTGTCCCCAGAACCTTCGAGATAGTATTACACCCGAGAAATACACACTCCCTTATCTGTTATTTTTTTTGTAATATATGGATCCGAGGAGTTGGAGGTATGCTTGAAAATTGAAAAAAATCTCTTAAATGTGTGTCACTGTAGTGTTTTTTTTTTCTGGTTGTTGTGGACGTCACAACATCCAGACACATTAGCAGCTGTCAACGCACTTTTCTGTTGGTTGTGTTTTTTTTTTTTTGCACAATTTGGTATGGAAAATGGTGTCGTCTCTATGCAAGACACAGAGAGGTTTGGTCATGTGGCAGGCAGGAGCTGGAAAGAAGAGGAGACGGATGTTAGTGTTTTGTGTCTCCAGGTGAGAGACTGGGGAGAGCATCTGTTTGCTTGTTGCACAGAGGCAGGTCATGATTTTGTGCATTTTTGGTGAGCGGCAAGTCGGCTTTTAATGTAGGCAATGGTCACAGTGAAAGCCGACTCCCGCTCTGCATGAGACATTCATGCCCTCATGCTCCTCTGTTTCTGTGATAATACTATTGTTCAGAGCTCCAAATGATAGTACTATGGGCTTTGAACGATAGTATTATGAGTCTGCATCGATGGTATTATCACTTTGGGACCAATAGTATTACTGGATTGTAATATATGTATCAGTAAAATAATAGTATCAAAAGTCATACAAAAGCCGGCCCGGTGGCGCAAAGGGCTGAGGCACTGGCGCCTTACCTCGTACCACGCCCGGCGACCCGGGTTTGGGAATGGACTCGGGACGCCGGGGGAGGATAGGATTGAGCGTCCGAAGGACTGCTCTCCTATCCTGGGGTGGGATTGGGGACTGCCTCGCTCATGCAGCGGCCCCAGTGGAGACTGGAGGCACTGCAGAGTGGCGCAATGAGGGAACTTAGAAGCCGGAAATACCGCTCGCTGGTGGCCGCCGGATGACGGCTCTCCGTCCCCCGATTCCTCTGGTGCCTTCGATGGGCTTCCCTATCTCAGCAGCATCCCTGGGCCCTACTGCAGAGGAGTGTGCTGGACTCCCCCCCAGTGCCTTCCCCCTCAGAGGAGAGGGACCCGCCTGGCGAAGGGTTACGTCCCGGATATCCCAGGGACAGGCTGCGTTGTGAGAGACAAGGGAGCTCGGGTAAGGCCGGTGGGGTCGGTGAGGACTTGGAAATGAGGCCTGAAGGAGTGGGGGTCACCAGGAGCACGGAAGGGATAAACAAATAATGCAAAAAAAACAAAAAGTCATACAAAAAAAATCCCTGTAATACACTACTCCCTTTCTGATAATACTACCCTTCCTCAAGTGATAATACAATTGGTTGTTGTTGATAATGCTATCGTTCACTGCTGATAATACTACTGTGTCAGTTCTGATCGACAGTATTATCACTGAAATCCCACAGCGCACGCGCCAGTCTGTCTGCCACACAAACGCAGTTGCCACTGTGCCACGTTCCATCCTGTGCACCCAATGTAACAGCTTGTAATTACTATTGGCAGAGTTTTTCTGTAAGTAGGCAAAGCAACTACCAAGAAAACATGGAGGGCGTTTACTCCTACTTGGCGAAACAATCACAAGAATTACAGTGAATTACTAAGTTGAAATTCCATCTAGGAGTTCTAGGGACACAGAAACTCTGAGCTTCGCTCTCGAGGTTATCTATGTCCCCAGAATCTCTCGATGGAATTACAGCCTTGTAATTCACTGTAACCTATCTATTATTCTATTTTTTTTGTGTGCTTTTTGATAGTATTAAATTGACCTATCCATGTATTACAATAGACTTTTTAATGTTTTAGAGTGTCACTCTGGGCATGTCACTGCCACCGATCAATTAAGAAGAACCTTCTTAGCTGATCGGTGGCACTACATAAAAAAGTATATTGTAAAAGACAAGCTCCACTGCTATCAAGGGAGCATGCCCCTGAACTCTACAAACTTCGACATCACACAACATTAGAGCACAGGGGCATAGCAGGACTTCATAGGGACAGGAAGGGAAAGGGATCAGACTGCCAGATCTCAGTCCCTTTCCCCTCATAACATAACAGCTGCAAATGTTAAAATGCACCTAGTTTAACTGGGGTGCAGGTAAGCTACCAGCGGGGAGCTTTGAGAAAATCAATGTGAGATGAGTGTAACTGGTGCTCTTTAAAGGTGGAACAGCTCACAAGACAAAAATGTGTCTGAGAAAAGGACTACAACAAGAACCCAAACAGTTTAAAAGATGGCTGTCTTGTTCAGTGTTTGGGGGGGGGGGGGCATTTAGTAACCAACAAATGCTACTTTGTGGTGTGTTTTTTTTTTCTCTACCAGATACTGACCACTGCAAGTACACTGGTTCATCAGTGTCCTTCCCCATCAATCCTTTAGCTCTGGGTCTGGGTGAGTGTCACGGTTCAGCTGTGTGGGGGTCGTGGATCAAGGCGAGCACACCCTGCTCATGCTGGCATTTTTTATTTCTCTCCCCCCTCTCACAGGACTCTGCATGTGTGCACGCAGAGGTGTGAGCATGCGCTGGCAGAAGCCAATGTCCTCCCTCTCTGTTCCAACAGAGCTGATTGCACCTCCCCCTGTGGTCACCCAGGGGACAGTATAGCAGTGGTGTTCATACACCCTCCCTCTCTGAGGTGGGATGTGTCTGGTCAGATGCTCCACTCGCCTCCCCCAGCAGGTCCGCTGGCGACCAGGGCTCGTTCCAAAACCGGGTTGCTAGCGTCATGGGCGGTGGTGCTATCATTGCGCCTGTGGGCTGTCCAGTTCTGCATCTTTTTAATAAAGGTTTTCAGTAAACAAAAAAGGAAATGAAAGCCAGCAAAACACATTTCTCACCTCAGTCGCACTCAGTGGTGGAAATAGGTGGGAACTTGGTTCCAAGAGTAAAATGGGGAAGGATTGCTCCTGTATAACATCTGCCCACCAAAAGACATAATTAATGTATTAAAATGCAACATATAAGGAGGAAATGTGTCCCCAGACCCCTGTCAGGTATGTTCAATCCTTTGTGAAAGGTGGTGGGTCCCCCACTGAATTTTGTCCATTTCCAGCACTGCATGCACTCCTGAAAAGAGGTAAAAAACAGGAGTTACCTTGTGCCGAAGTCTTCATTATTTTGTGCAAATGCTCACAACCAGCCAGCATCAACAAGAGTTCTACAGTGCAACACTGTGCCGGTAACACAACGAACATGTGCAGCAGTGCCCCAAGCCACAGACTTCGGAAGTTTTACCTGTGTGATTTTGCACTTTTGAACTGTTGCTGAGTTTAGCAGTTATGGATGTTCTGCATGAAAAAAAGAAGACTTGAGTAAATCCTGGTTTTTGCCTCTTTTGACTCTTAAGTAGTGCAATTAAAGTGTCTGGCTGGTGCACGCTGCTTTTCCTTTTCTCGTAATCTACTCTTGGAAGTTAGCTTCCCTGTTACTTTTTTGCTTTTCTGTAAACAGAATACCAATTAGCCTCTTGAAAAGCTACACATACTTTTGTAAGAATGTTCTGAAAACATGGATTAATTCTTGGGACACTGAAGACAAAATTATACAGAAAAAGTGCACTGAATGTTTGGCAAAGTACTTTTACTAGACAGTGCCACCAGAGGGCACTAGCACGATTACTTTAGCTACACTGTACACAGTGGAGAACCTTCTCAGCAAGTAGCAAACAAACAGACCCCTGGAGATACCTTCACCCGGCTCTCAATCAATTTACGCTTTTCGACAGTAAACCCCCCCCCAAAAAAATGGCTGATAAAGAAACCAGTTATGCGACCCCCCAAACAAAAAACATCTGTAGACAAGAGTACTATGATATTATGGGTATCTGGACTAGTAAAGGTTTACAGTTATCAAAATGAATAAACTTCCCTTTTGCACCAGTTAATGCTGATACAATGAAGATGGCAAAAGCCTACAAAAATAACTGAGCAAGGGCTATAATTTTCTTTTCATCGAACTGTTTATCCTCTGAGCCATCACCTACTCCTATCTTTGAGTCGTGCTGCTGGTGACCCCTCAGCCCCACTGCTGCCCCCCCCCCCCACCACCATCGAAGCCTGTGTGGATCCACACAGGGCAAGGCCCAAGGGTACCATCAGCCGTCACTTACATGGCTCGATGCACAAGTCTTTTTTGTACTGGTTTTCTCCTGCCCAAAGTCCCACCCTTTACCACATTGTGTGAGCAGTGCCTCTGTTGGCCTCATATGCACACAACGTCCCTGTGGCAAGAGCAAGCTCCCTGGCCCAACTGCAGGGGTCACTGTCGCACTGGAACCAGCCACCCAGCTTTGCAGATAGAAGTGCACTGCCAAGCGGTTGCTACCTCAGCCTTGCCTGCCTCCTGGCACAGTGTCCCGAGTCTGCTTCCGACTCTGGGCTGCCTGCTCGGCAGCATGGTGCGCTGCCACTGGGCGACTGGCGAGGCCAGGGGCTATCATTTTCAAAGAACACCAGCTGGTTCAAGAAGGAGGTGGCAAAAACTGTAGGTAACAAGAGTGCAGCTTTCCAAAAGTACAAAAGTACTCAGAAACAAGAGGATAGGGTGGAGTACTCTATTAAGTCAAGAGAGGTGAGAAGAGTGGTTAGGGTGGCAAAGGCCGAAAAGGAAGTCAGCTAGCACAGGGAGTCAAAATAGGGGAGAAAGCCTTTTTCCAATCTATAAGGGAGAAAAGGAACACCAGGGATTAAACAGGTTAAAAAAGGAGGGTGGTTTGGTAGAGAGTAATGAAGAGAAAGCGCAGGTACTTAACAAGTACTTCTGTTCAGTCTTCACTATAGAGAAGGACGGATCAGTACCACAGGGGAACGGGTTGGGAGAATTCACGGAATGAGTTATTCATGCTGATGGGGTACTAAAAGGCCTAAGGGCCTTGAAGGTACATAAAACTCCAGGGCCAGATGTCGTGCACCCAAAACTCCTAAGGAAGCTTGCAGAGGCCCTGGCGGATCTCCTGGCAGACTTGTTGAATACCTCTGTGAAATAAGGGATAGTGCCTTGTGAATGGAGAACTGCACATGTGGTGCCTCTCCACAAAAGTGGGCCCAAGGATGAACCAGGGAACTACAGGCTGGTCAGCCAGACCGTAATAGTGGGCAAGTTGCTAGAATCTGTTCTGAAAGACAGACTGGTGAGCTTCTTGGAGGATAATGGTCTCCCGGACATGAGGCAGCATGGGTTTGTGTCAGGCAAGACTTCTTCAAGTGGGTGATCAGGGCAGTAGACAAGTGCCAAGCAGTGGATGTCTTGTATCTAGACTTCAGCGAGGCCTTTGACTCTCTACCTCACAGGAGAATGGTCAGGAAGCTAGAAGACTTAGGTATGGGGGCTAAAGTGGTTAGGTGGGTTAGAGGTCGGCAGCATGACAGAAGCCAAAAGGTGGTAATCAGTGGGGGAATTCTCAGAAGCTAGGCCTGTGACCAGTGGTGTCCCACAGGACTCTGTGCTTGGCCCAGTGTTGTTTAACATATTCATGAGTGACATCGTGGATGGGATTAGGGGCAAGATATGCCCATTCGCAGATGACACAAAGCTCTGTGGGAGGGTGGACAAAGGGAGACAGGAACTCAGGGAAGACCTGGTTAGGTTAAAGAAGTGATCTGGCATTTGGCAACTGCGGTTCAATGCTTAAAAGTGCAAAGTTATGCACTTGGGGGTGAAAAAGCCAGGGATCAGATGTTGGTTGGGTGGCGTGCAGGTAGCCAGGTCAGAGGAGGAAAAAGGACCTGGGTGTAATTATCAAGAGTGACCTGAAACCCTCGGCAGAATGCAGGAAGGTAGCGGGCAAAGCAAATTGGATAATGGGCTGTACTTCCAGCGGATCCACCAGTAGGAAGGTTGAGGTCATTTTGCTGCTAGATACACAGATACATGTCATTTGTCGGCAGATAAGGACCGCCTGGCCCATCCAGTCTACCCATTTTTTCTACCTTTAACTAATGCTGCAGACTGTAGTTGATCTGCCACTTTCCTACTCTTCCCTTTTTCTAGGGTTCCCTTGTGCGTGTCCCATGCATTTTTGAATTCCTCCACCGTTTTTGCCCCACTACCCCTGCGGGGAGGTTGTTCCAAGCATCCACCACCGTCTGTAAATAAATACTTCCTCACATTACCCCTAATTTTTCCTCCCTCCAACTTCTTCTCATGTCCCCCAGCTCTTGTCCATCTTCTTTTCTGAAACTTGCTACCCTCCTGTACCTTATAGATGCCCTTTTAAGTATTTATATGTCTCTATCATGTCCCCCCCTCTTTTTCCTCATCTCTAGAGAATACATATAGAGGTCTTTCAACTTCTCCTCATATGACTTCTGGTGCAGACCCTGTGTCATTTTTGTGACCCTTCTTTGGACTGCCTCCATTCTATCTCCTTCATGAGGTGCGGCCTCCAAAACTGGACACTGTACTCCAGATGAGGTTTCACTAATGATCTGTATAGTAGGATCACCATCTCCTTTTCTCTACTTGTGATGCCTCTCCCTATGCACCCCAACATCTCGCTGGCCCTTCTAACCGCCTTCTCACACTGTCTGGCCACCTTTAGGTCCTCAGATATAATTATTCCTAGATCCCTCTCCTGTTTGGTGGCAGACAGTACCCCCCCCCCCACTGAGTACTCCTCTCTCAGGTTCCCGTAACCCTAGTGCATAATTCTGCACTTCTTTGCACTGAATCTCAACTGCCATACATCTGACCAATCCTCCAGCTTGCCCAGGTCTCTTCTCATTCTTTTCACCCCTCCTCCAGTATGTCTACCCTACTGCAGATCTTTGTGTCATCTGCAAAGAGACACACCTTCCCCTCCAGCCCCTCCGCAATGTCGCTTATGAAGACATTAATGAGGACTGGGCCTAGCACCGATCCCTGAGGTGCCCCGCTGATCACCTCCCTTTCTACGGACTGAACTCCATTCACTACCACCCTTTGTGTCCTACCACTCAGCCAATTTCTAACCCAGTTAACCACCCCAGATCCGACTCCCAGGATGCTCAATTTGTTTATTAGCCATTTATGTGGGATGGTATCGAAGGCCTTGCTAAAATGCAGGTAGGCTACATCTACCACCCCTCCCTGATCAATCTCCCTTGTTACCCAGGTGAAGAAATCTATCAGGTTTGTTTGGCAAGACCCACCTGCCTTGAAACCTTGCTGTCTTGCCTTGGATCCTGGTGTCCACTGGATTCAAGGTATGTCACAATTCTTTCCTTGAGTAATGATTCCATCAATTTTCCTACCACTGAGGTTAGGCCAACTGGCCTATAGTTACCAGCCTCCTCCTTGCTCCTGCTTTTATGGAGAGGGACAACATTCACCCTCTTTCAGTCTGCCGAAACCAGGCTAGTTTCCAACGATTTGTTGAAAAAGGTTGTCTGTGGTCCTGCTAGCTCCTTTCTTAGTTCCTTTAGAATTCTGGGATGTATTCTGTCCAGCCGCATTGATTTATCTATTTTTCAGTTTCTCTAATTCCTTTAGGACTCCCATTACTGTGAACGGACTGGTATCTACAACTCCTTCCCTTGGTACTTCTTACACCTACCTGTGGTCCCTTCCTGTCCCCTTCTACCCAGAACACTGAACAAAAATATGTGTTCAGGATTTCTGCTTTTTTTCCTGGTCTCCTTCTGCTGACCCCTTCCCTTCTCTTTTTAGTCTCACAATCCCACCCCTGGTTTTTCTCTTCTCTCTAATGTAGCTAAAAAAGGTCTTGTTTCCTTTTTTAATTGCCTTGGCTATTCTTTCCTCTGTCGGTGCCTTTGCCTTTCTGACTGCTTCCCCCCTCCTTCAGCTTTTCCACATACATTCCCTCTATCTTCCTCCCTCTGTTTTTCTTTGTATTTTCTGAATGCTGTCTTTTATTCCTATCACTCTCCCTGCCACCTTCTGTAAGAACCACAGTGGCTTTTCTTCCTCTTTGTTTTACTTATTTGCCTAATGCAAAGGCTTGTGGCTTCTGTTATGGCTCCCTTAAGATGTGCCCATTGCTCCTCTATATCCCTTTTTCCCACCTTATCTCTAGGGCTTTCTTTAGACATACCTTCATCTTTGCAAAATCAACCCTTCTGAAATCCATGACCCTTGCCTTTGTGTGGCTGGATTCCGCTACTATCCTCACATTAAACCATACTATACTATGATCGTTGGACCCCAGGTGACTCCCCACTTCTACATCCATCGCCACTTCTCCGTTGGTGAGCACCAGGTCCAACACTGTCCCCTCACAGGTGTGTTCTACCACTAGCTGTCCGAGTCCCACCCCCTTAAGAGCTTCCAGGATGTTTCTGCTCCTTGCTGTGGCTGAAGTATGGGTGTTGTAGGATCTCTAATGAGACTGCACCTGGAGTACAGTACTGGTGCCCTTACCTCAGGAAGGTATCAACTTGCTGGAAATGGTCCAGAGAGGGGTGACAAAGATGATCCAGGGCCAGCAAGGCAAAATCTATGAGAAGAAGCTCAGGGGGCTCAATAGGTACTTTCCTGAGGACAGAAGGGGGGGGACATGATTATGCCCTTAAGGTACCTGAAGATCTCAGACAGGGTGAGCTCCAAGGGACTCTTCAGCTTCAGTGGGAAACAAGACCATTAGGGGTAATAGCCTGACTCTGGGGTGGGGAGGTTCAGAAGGAGATGAGGAGGCACTTTTCACTCAGAGGGTGTTGGCTGAGTGAAATGAGCTGGCATCCCAAATAATGGTGGACAGCTTCAGAGGTTGGGATAGGGTGAGGGGAAAAGTTGCAGGTGGTGGGGAAGGGGCTATTTGACAGGGGTCAGGGGAGATACTGGGGGGAGCCAGTTCCACATGTAAAAGCAGTGGGAACTTCACACACAAGCAGACTAGACAGACTGTAAGACCTTTATCTGCAGGCAGATTCGTACTTTCGTATGCATGTTCATATATTCTCCCTTACTTAATATAAGTACAAGTAGTCTAGTATCCCTGTAAGCCAGCCTGTATAATATGCAGCATTTTTAATTTCAGGCCTTATGGAATGGAAGGGATCCTAATATGGTTCCACAGAGTCTGCTGTCTGATCCCTTCCAGAGGCTGACACCCCAACCCTGTGCATCGACATTTCCTGATGCCAGAGTTTGAAGAGCACTGTGAATGGGGCCATTGTTTAATTTACTTTTTTAATATTTAACTGTGCCATTTGCTTCAAGTCAAAGCCACTGCTTAAATAACAAGGCTTACTTCATTCCAGCTGAGCAGGATCGGTGCTATTTAAAGAAAGCATGAAATGGGCATCGAGGTGAAGAGCTTAACAGTTCCCCACTGTACTACCAAGTCAGAGTCAAATCCCAGTACACTCAGATGATGAGGAAGCCATTACCTTCCTAATAAGATCGGTCAGCTCCATTTCTGACTTATGCTGGGCCATGTCCGCTTTGACCTCCGTGTAGGTGTCATTGATGATGGCCAAAAACATGTTCTGTGAACATAAGAAAACAAGCTGCTCTTAAAAGTGTATTCAAAAAAAGTGAACTAGTAGATATGATTTTGGTCATGTTTACGAACACGACACTTTGACGATTTTGTGTTCCAACACAATCCAGGCGAAACAAAAGAGAAACATCTTTCCTTTTACCGCTAACAAAGAACTGCCACAAGGGCATAATTTCAAACAGGTTTCTCATTCCCTGGGCACCATTCTGAACAGCTGTTGTAAGCTACACTAAAGAAGCAAGCAAACCAAAATTAAACTAGAAAACAGGTGTGGCCCTCCTTTACAAAATGCCAACAGTATCTTCCAATGATCCCTCGACTCCAAGCATTTATTTATTTAAATTTCAAACTGATGACCAGGTAGATTTAAATGTTTTAAAAAATTAAGTTCTCCTGGGTCGCCCCTGAAAATAAGCACTTGTGCCTAGTGTGCCTTACCAGGTTACCAAAAAGATTATAAAAAAAAAAATGTTTTAAATGTTCCTAGCCCCAAAGGTTCAAGATACTTTAGGGTGGCTACAAACGTACAACTTGGAGTCAGTGTTGGAAGCCTGAGGATATCGATATGTATCGATACAAAGTGATATACATTTCCCCATGACGGTTTAAAGTTTAAAAAAATAATTCAATACATTTTTGGTTGACATTCAGCATAAACAAATAAAACTGGCATAATTTTCCAGAGGGCTGTCCCCATCCAAAGTGTTACAAATGGGTTGCAAAAAAAATCGGTTTCTTCTTGACCCATACCATAATTTTCCTATGCTTTTCTAATAAATACTACAAGGAAACAGTCAGCAGTTGTGAAGGTACAGTAAGTAAATAAGTAGGTAAGTAAATTTTATTGATATAGGCACCATTCCCTGGAGACCCAGGGTGCCTTACAATAAGTGCTATGTAGAACATCAATGTAATTAAATAAATACAGAAACTACAGTACATAGTAATAGAGCAATACAGCTACAACACAGCTGGAATGAATAACAGCCTGGGAAAATATCACTCCTCAAATGCTTAGTGTTAAAGATGTGTCTTTAGACCCCCTCTCAAAGGCCTCCACAGAGGGGGCCACTCCAATGACTCTCAGGAGAGAATTCCATAACAATGGGCCAGCCACCTCGAAGGACCGTTCTCTCAATGTTTTCAGCCTGGCCCTTGGTACAATAAGGAGACCCAGCTGAAAGGAGCAGAGACAGCGCGAGGGCACGTAAGGGTGCAGGAGATCTGTCATGTAACCAGGGCCCAGTCTGTATAGTGCCTTACATGATACCTCCACTGACCCAGCAGTATAGAGCATTGCAATACTCGAAACCTTACAAACACATGCAGTAGAGTCATCAGGTCCCTGGGAGGGGGTATGTGTGTAGGGTGGGGGATCAAAAGGGGAAGAATGTTTTAGTATTTATTTTTTTTCATTTAAGAGAGTTTTATATTTTAGGCCTTTTTTTTTTCTCCCCGACTCTGTTCTGCACCTACCCCGACTGCCTCTCTCAGGTGAGGATGCTTGGTTGGAGCTCTGTTACCTGCCGGAAGCTCTCTGATGTGCTCTCCGGTCCGACCCACCCTCCGTCCCCAATCCAACCACCCACCCCCAAGCTCTGAGCCCCCCAGGTGGGGCCACCATCTCCTCTGGTGCTCTATCTAGAATCCAGTGGAGTGACTGGACAGGAGGAGGCAGACCGGAAGCACACACCGGTAGAGCCCGGCACTGGGCATGGGGCCCAGCCACTGATCCCACCGTCGCCTACTGCCACAGTGGGAGATTTTTCTTTGGTAGTGCCCCCTAGGGTCACGGCATGCAATGGCTCCTGTGCAGCATATTCCCTATGCCTTGCACCACTGGAGTCTGCCATCGACCCTCCTACTAACTACGTCCCGATGTCTATCCCAACCACTGATCTCCACCAGAGGCTGCTACTGCATTGGGAACTACCCGCAACCCATCCCAGGAGAGGAGAGCAGTCCTCTGGACACTCAGTCCTCTCCTTCCCCTGCTGACCCCCAGTGACCTGGATCCGTACCCGAACCCAGGTCGCTGGCATGGCGTGAGGTGTGGCATCCAGCGCGTCAACCCTCAGCACCACTGGGCCTATATTTTAGGTCCTTGTTGGAGGTTTTATTGAGTAAGGGTGACAGCCATGTTTGTGGCGGCACTCAGAGACTAGTGCAGTGGGTCACGATTTCTATATGTGATTTGCCTGATGTATGGGTGCTACAGTATCTCACCTCAGCCAGTCAGAAGCTAGGATTCTGCCCACCCATTTTATAACTGATAATTGGAGAATCATAACAGCATCCCTCAAATACGCATTAGCCCACTGAATAGTGAAAATAAGGACTAACAAACATGTCAACTCCTATGGTCCAAAACAACCATACATACCAGAAGTATGAAGAATATAAAGAAGACAAAAGTAGTGAAATAAATTGGTCCCAAAATCCTGTTTGCTTCTTCAATTGCTGTGAAGTTGAAATCTCCCAGGATGATACGAAACTGGGTAAAGCTACAAAAAAAATTTAAATAGTGTTTAAAAACAACATACTCAACGAACAATACGTTTCCATAAGTTAGCCATCTGAATAATGTAATTAGTATGTGTCATAAATGAAGGAGAGGAGTCTAAACTTTGTCCACATAAACATTTACTTAGAGATACTAGCAACTATCTGAACACCTCACTTTTACAGTGGATACATCGGCACTAATCTTATATAACAAACTTAAAGGGACACGATCAGTTTTTGGACTAGTTTTTCCAGCTTTGTAACCTGGTGCCTCTTGCATTCTGTATTCCCAGTGATAACATATCTGGTCACCCAATTTTCATAAAATCGACAATAGTGCAGTTTTTTTTTTTTTTAACACAAAATTGAGTCTCAGATGACTGACCAACTTTCCGACCGCCTGCTGCTCCGGTGCGTCTAAAAGTGAATACAGCACCAGAGCACCAGTACACCCGTTTATGAGCGAGTTCAGTATTTTTCCAAGTCATATGAATTTAATGCCAAAAGTAAAACTATGGTCTTCAGTGAGCATGCCAATGTAATTTTGATCACAAAACAAGTGGTGTATTTTACAGAAACTGTGCTTTGAAAAGTCAAGCCATGACTCCAGGCAGGCCGTGACTCCAGGCATGCGTATCACACAGAAATCAAAAGGTAATGAGAGACTACGTTTAAAAATTGCTAACATTTTATGCCTGCTAGTGTTTGGCACTACTAGATCTTAAACAAGTACGTACAGAAGGAATGCTTCACTTTCTGCTACCATTATTTGAGCAAAAATGAAGAAGCATTGGAGGCAAACACACACTGATGCCATCAGAGGGCGCTAGTGAGCCATTCTGAAACATCAGAATGAGTTCAGTCTTTCACCACTCATATCAAAAGGGGGAGAGTGTGGTACGCACAGTGTGCTATGTCCAGAGGACATTATGGAAGTCCAAACAAAATGAAAGAGGCACACCCGCTTTGAGAAAGCTCCTCAGAGTTCAATGCTGAGGATAGTGGTGAAAATTTATAGTTTGTGAATAAAAATATAATGAAATCGAGAAAGTATTGAATTGAGCGGCTTATTTTCTTTTGCATTTGCAAACAAAAAGGCTGAAAACAACTGCAGTCTGTCAATTTGTGATCACACCATGTACTGTGGTGTGACTTGACTGTGCCAGCTTAAACCCCAAGAGTACTAGTACTAACATGCAGTCCTGGAAGGTGCTGAAGTCATCAACCTGCGTGCCAAAGACAAGGTAGGCCAGCTGGGCATATGCTAGGAAGATGATGAAGAACATGATGGCAAATCCAATGACATCTTTGGCGCAGCGAGACATGGTGGTGGATAGCTGGCTCATCGTCTTGTTGAAGTTCACAAATTTGAAGAGCTGTTAACAGAAAAAGGAGGTGAGTGGAACTTCAAAGAACTACAGCAGCATGCTTACTGCAGGGATACAAACAGCTATTTGTGTATACTGCAGTAACTGCTACACTGTGGGAACTGTGACACAGAGATTTTTTAAAGTTAAACCCAGGGAACATTTATCTTGTGTTTCATGTAGAATTTTAGGTATACGTGTGGCTCAGTTGGTAGCACATCTGCCTTTGGGGCAGAAGGTTTGTGGGTTCTAGTCCCACACTGGGACTGGGCTCATACCATCAACACTGATAACTGTAATACTAGGGGGATGATGTGCTGTCAGAGTGAGCTATCCTTCGGATGAGACGTTAAACCGAGGTCCCTTCTTTTCATCTCTGGTGATGTCCTGTTGGGTGTCCAAGTGAAGGTAAAAGAACCCAAGGCACTTGTTGCATGAGTATAGGATTTTCACTGGTGCCCTGGCTAACATTTCCCTTCCCATAAAACCTGTTCAGGCAACTGTCCAAAGCTGTGTGTAGTTGCTGATGTGCGAAATGGCTGCCACTACACATCTACAGTTACTTCATGACCAGTCTCTCTTATTTCTTGTAAAGTGCTTTGGGATACAATATGTATGAAAAGTACTATATAAATGCTAATTATTCTTTTTCTTATGACATAGGTATGTGTGTAATGTTATGTTTCAGTGTTGTATGTTTGTCAGCTCTTGCCCTAGGACACTACAGAATTCCTCAGTAGGCTATATTACAGATCCCGATGTATAGCTAGCTAGCTAGACAAACAGACATACTGTTGTAATATGATCTTTCTCATATTATAAGACCACCGTTTCCATCTGTTTTGACCGGATCATTCTGTGTAGAACACAGGTTTGGGAACTAGGAGAACAGAGTTCATATTCTACCTGAGAGGGTTGCCCAATGGCCCGGCGGGAGTACATCTGTGACTCTGGTTCGGGAGTGGACTCGGGAGCTGTGATCAAGTGTGGCCTTGGCTGGAGGTGTGCTGCTGCCAAGGGCATAAGCCAACCTGGGGAGGGAGAAATCAGCACTTGATGATGCAGTGCCCTGATGTGGTGGGCCGGGGAGCCTGCTTGCTTGTGAGGGGTTGCACATGTGCACACTGCTCTGTGCTGTGTGAGGTAGATGAATGTAATAGCTGACATAGGGGTGAAGCGTGAATTTTGGGAGAACAACAGTGACAAAAGCCTGCCTGCCGTCACTATGATGGTCACCAGCACACTTGGGCCACGCACCATGGTTCCTTTGGCCCAGAACGGATCCTTGGCACCGTGGGAGGGGGAGGCATGCTGTGGGGTAATCAGTAGCAAAGAGGTTAGTGGCAGAAGAGACAGGGTGGCTGCCTGGCTGGAGAAAGCCCCCCCCTGCAATTGTGAAAGTGGAGGGGAGAGAAAGTTATACTGTATAATTAAAAAAACTCCTAGCTAAGCCACATAGTGTGTGACCCTGAGCAAGTCTCTTAACCTCTCACTGTTTCAGTACACTGCTGCAGAAATGGGGAGAAGCAAGGCCCCACTGAAAACAAGATACTGGGTCTCAGTTGGGCTATCCTGGTAAATAAATAAATAAAAAGATGTATTTAAAAGTATCATGCTGCAAGCTCTTGCAACAAGAAAGAGAACTTCTACACTACTGTCTAATTTGATTTCTGATCAGACAAAATATGTTCACCAAAGTTGTTCTGCTTCATCTCTTTTTTCGACTGTTGTATCTCTGAAACCCCACTCATTCAGGACTTTCCTAGGAGAGCCTCCTGCTGCCCATAACACTAACTGCCCACTATCATGATCTGCCACAAGACATGTTTAATCTTACTGCTGCTCTTACACTGTCTGGCTCATCTCTGCCGGGATGGGGTGGGGGGCTGCCACCAAGGAGGAGTGTTGTCTTTGTGTCAGGAGTGACGGCTGAGACGTAGAGCCAGAGGGCTATGGGGCCTGATGACAAGGGAGGGGACCCTGGGAGCGTTTATTCCATGAGTGGAATGGCTGTTTCTCCTGTTCTGGGTCCCACCTGCTCAACTCTCCATGAGCACAAGAGACACACACACACACACACACACACACACACACACACACACACACACACTACAGCATCCTTGGGGGGGGGGGACCCAACTGCCCATGGGTCACCTATATTGCTAAATGCACCACCAGCAGGATCTGCTACAGTAGCAGTGTAGCCTATATATGCAGATGATACCATTCTCTTCCATGAGGGACCCATCTCTACTGCAGTCATTTGATGGAACCATCTCTACTGTTGTCATTTGATGTTGTCATTTGATGGACCCACCTCTACTGCTGTCATTTGATGGACCCATCTCTACTGCTGTCATTTGATGGACCCATCTCTACTGCTGTCATATGACGGAACCATCTCTACTGCTGTCATTTGATGGACCCATCTCTACTGCTGTCATTTGATGGACCCATCTCTACTGTTGTCATTTGATGGACCCATCTCTACTGTTGTCATTTGATGGACCCATCTCTACTGCTGTCATATAATGGACCCATCGCTACTGCTGTCATATGATGGACCCAACTCTACTGCTGTCATTTGATGGACCCATCGCTACTGCTGTCATTTGATGGAACCATCTCTACTGCTGTCATTTGATGGAACCATCTCTACTGCTGTCATATGATGGAACCATCTCTACTGCTGTCATATGATGGACCCATCTCTACTGTTGTCATTTGATGGACCCATCTCTACTGCTGTCATATGATGGAACCATCTCTACTGTTGTCATTTGATGGAACCATCTCTACTGTTGTCAACAACTCTCTTTAACTTGATTATGGCAATTTATTGACATAATTTACACCGAACAGATTAGAAATCAATCAAAAAATGTCTATATACTTTTTGGTTCTATAAAATGATTCAAGACATTCCCTATTTACGTCATTACCTTCATGTAAGTTGTTAAATCTGGTTGAGTTTTCTTAAACCTTGAGAAAGGTTGTCAATTATCCTATAAAGGACCTCCCAAGTGTTTTGAAAGATTTAGTGAATACAGACTGAACGTATGAAGAGAAATTCAAGTTCTATTCAAGAAGGATCCCAAGGTATTTGTTCTGGGATGCAGTGGCTGATATTTTACCATCCATGAAGGTAATGCCCAAGTTACCAACTGGAAATGAGATTCTGCATCTTAGTTAGGCTACACTAGGTCCAAATGGCAAAATTAAAAATAATAAAATAATAGTGCATCTGAAGTCCCCTTTCATCTATTCCTAGATATTTCATTAAAGCACGAGGACAGAGTGTGGGAATAACCTTACTGCATCATACTGAAGTTATATAATTTCAGAAAAGATAGCTTTAAGTAAGCACAGTAAATTATGTCTTCCTTTTTGCATTATATAACAGTAGTGTGATGAAACACTACCTTATTTATTTTATTCATTGCTAAGCTTTAACACAGAAATTAAAACAATATTTTGAAAACAAAGACTGCAAAAAAAAAAAAAAAGATTTGTTAAAGAATTAAACCCTAAAAAAGTGGGTTTAAAGTTCCTTCATGCAACTTTGTGAGCGTTTGGTCCCATTCAGACACAATAATTTATTTTTTTATTTTATTTATGTAAACATTTGGTGACCGGGAAAGGCACATTGAGCCAAGGCTCGTTTCCAGGTGCGGCCTGGGGGAGTGAGAACAAGGGATAAAATACATTTTCATGATACGCAGTATAAAAAACAATTACACGATTATATAATCTGACGATAAGTAGAATAACAGGCACTCGCGCAGGAGTCATAACAATATCAATAGTACAGTTGCATATAGTTACAAAGATGTCCACACATATTTTTCACCAACTAATACAGCATAATAGGCTACTTAGGTATATAGGATATGAGGTAGAGTATGTCTGGAGAGAGGATAAACAGAGAGCAAAGTAAGTGCAACATTGACCTATAGTCATGCTTGGTTAAGTTGTGGGAGCAGGAGGGGTGTGGTAGAAGGCATAGCACAGTGAGAGTTGCATAAAAGAGGGGTTTGAGAGTTCCACAGAGAGGGGAGGCAGTAGTTAAATTCATATTTACCAAAGTTAGAAGCTGGGGTAGTGAGTGAGAAGGTGCGTGAGTCTCTAGATCATGGGGAGTAAGTAGAGGCAGGGGCAGGTGAGAGGAGGGAGGAGATGTAGGAGGGGAGCAGGTAGAACCAGAATTTAGAGGTGAAAGATACACAGTGGGTGCGGCATCTGTGCAAGAGCGGAGGGAGATCCAGACAGGAGAGAAGCGAAGAGTGATGAGTGGTGTAAGAAGAGCTGGAGGCGAAGTGACAGAAGGTGTAAAAAGGGGAGTTGAGTCAAGAGAGGCAGGTGGAGGAAGCACTGCCATGAACAATGTCAGCATAGTTGAAGACCGGCATGATCATCTTAGTCAAAAGTTGACGACGTACAGGGAGGGGGAGAGAGTCTCCACTGCAGTACAGGACTCCCAGCTTTGGGCCTAGTTTAGAAGTAATGTGATCAATGTGGAGGGAGAAATTTAATTGTGGGTCGAGCCAGATGCCAAGGTATTTGTAGGATGGGACCACGTTTAGAGGGATGCCATCAAGGGAGGTGATGGGAGGGGTATGGTTTGTTTTGGTTGGCCTGTGGGAAGTACTGAAGGTCATCGAGACAGTTTTTGTGGTATTTAGTTTAAAGCTGTTTTGATATGAACCAAGCTTGAACTAAGTTGAAGTCTTGTTGTAGCATGGAATGTATTGTGGCTAGGTCCGAGCCGGATGTGAACAAAATGGTGGCATCCACATACATATGGATGAGGGAGGAAGAGCAAGCAGAAGTGAGGTTGTTGATGAAAACTGAAAACAGGATAGGGCCAGGTATGGAACCTTGGGGGACACCTGCCAGAATAGGGAGGGAAGTGGAGGAGTTTGCAATTTTAACTGACTGATGTCTGTCATATGGATAGGAACTGAGCCACCGGATAGCGGGAGGGGCGAGTCTTGTGTCATCGACAGAGTTTACAGGACGGGGTGGGATACAGAGGCAAAGGCTTTAGCCAGATTGATGAAGACTGAAGCAGTGAGGTGGCCTTTATCAGCAGCAGAGTGAATGTGGCCAGTGACTCAGAGGAGATGGTGGAGTGTTTTTTTCTAAAGCCAGACTGGTAGGGGAATAAGAAGTTTGTGGAGGTTAGGAATTCAGAAAGTCTAGATTAAATGAGGCATTCCTGTAATTTTGCTAGGGCAGGTAGAAAAGAGATGGGATGATAGTTACCAGGTGAGGTGAGAGCACCACCTTTGTGGAGAGGGATGAGCACACCAATTTCCAGGCTCTAGGAACTAGGCCTGAGGAAAAGGGTAAATGTTTATGATGTGGTTGAGGTGGGGAGCAATGGCAGGGGCAGAGAGACGCAGGAGGCTAGGATGCAGACCATCAGGACTTGATTTGGATGTTAAGGGATAGCAGGGTGTGTAGAATTTCAGATGTGGAAGCAGGAGCTAGCAGACATTTTTTATTCTTTGTGGGTAATGGGGAGCGATTAAGGTCAGGCGGTGAGGTAGTGGTCGAGTCTGGGGAAGCACAAGTTGTGAAATAAGTATTTAAGGTACCTGTAACTTGTACAGGGTCCGTTATTTCACTGCCATTGTGCTTAAGGGTAGGGGTGTTGGATTGTGGAAGAGGGACGACAATGGAGTGTACTGTGTTCCAGAAAGAGGAAGTATCTGCAGTGCTCAGGCGATGTTTAAAATAGTCTGCCTTAGCACGACGGATGGCCTTGGTGCAAACGTTTCTTGTGGCATTGTATACTTGCCTAGAATTAGGAGTTAAGGAGGCTTTAAAGGCGGACCAGGCTTTATCTCGGGCCTTGCAGAGTGTGACTATGGAGGTGGTAATCCAAGGGTGGTGGCACTTCCTAACCTTGGCTTTTCGTACTGGGGCGTGGAGGTCCCATATGCTTATTTAATTATTTAAAAATTTTACCAGGAAGGCATACTGGGCAGACTACTGCTTGATTCCACATGCATCCTGGGGGAGAGGGCTGAGGAAATACAATTAAAGGTGCACCATAAAGACATTTCGACAATACAAAACAGTTCATACATTACATAGTGCAATAGTAGAGTTGGACAATTACAGACAATACATCGTGCAATAAGAGTTGGACAATTACAGATCAAATGCATTGTAAAAAATGGTGACCACAGTAAATTGGAAAACACTGTACACGCAGACAACTAGGCCCTAGTTCTGAGAATTGTTCAGGTGCATGTGCAAGTGGTGGTGAAGTATATTTTAAGGAGGGAGTTAAAGGTGTTGAGAGGAGGTAGAGTGCCAAAAAGCCTCAGGAAGGGAGTTCCACAGTTTGGGCATCCGAGATAAGAAAGCCGCCTGACCAGCGGCAGTGGACTTGAGTGGAACAGACAGTAGACGAGAGTCTAAGTTCCTGAGTGCATACACTGGAGGCACTTGGGCTGTCAGGACTGCACCGAGGCAAGGGTCTGGGACTAGAATTTAGCCATGAAATGTAACCAGTGGGACTGTCTCCAATACTGGAGGGAGGGGAGGTCCAGAGTCCGGTAGAGGGCACAGTGATGAGTGGAGGGAGGACAGTCAAGGACATAACGACAGAAGGAGTGGAAGAGAGAGTCCAGTCTGGCTAGGGTGGACTTAGGAACAGCACTATAGACAACATCACTGTAGTCAAAGATAGGGAGAATCATTTTCTGTATAACTGCCCAGCGAGCCGGCAGCAGGATGCAGTTGAAAATCTTGGTGAAGTGAGCTAGGGCAGCTTCTACCGAGGCTGCAGCGTAGACCGGGGACCAATTTGCATAGTGAAGGTCGGAGAGGAGGGAATTTGTATCCAGTGAGCTTAGAGGGCGTATCTTAATGTATTTTGGAGTGAATTTGGGTAGATGAGTTTTTCTAACACAGTAGGTGATACAGTTGTCGCTAAGGGCAGGGTCGAGACCACCAGATGCTGATATGCGGTGAGGATGGGAAGAAAGAACCCAATCTAGGAGTGAATGATTTGAGGATTTAGTGTTGTATTGGGTAGGTTCCATGATTAGCTGGGAGAGATTCATGGATTCTAACTTGGCTATACTGGACTCAGATGAGGGGTTCAGCCAGTTGAGGCTGTAATCATCAAGGAATATCAGTTTGCCTGGGTGGGCCAAAGGTCAGAGAGCAACAATGCACGTTATGAGAGCATCTTGACTTAGCTGGGGGGACGCATAGACTACTCCGATGAAGGTCGGGAGAGATTGGGGGCAGGAGAATTTGGCAAGAATTAGCTCATGGGAACCGATGGTAGATTCTTTTTTCAACACCGAATAGGAATGGTGGTGTCTGATGATCATAGCGACACCACCATCTCTTTTGCCATGGTCTTGACGAATGATGTGGTAGCCGGGGAAAGAAATTGTTGAGTCTGGGGTTTTTGCAGATAGCCAAGTTTCAGACAGGCATAGGATGTCACGGGTATTCTGGGTTATCCCAGGCGTTCAGAAGGTCCAGCTTATGGGGAGGCTCCTAATGTTGATGTGCAAGACCTTCAAACCTTTGTGGGTGGGTGTTTGTTTTTGAGGTGTCTGGGAGCCAGGGTTTCTTTCAATATCTCCTGCAAGTAACAGAAGGAGGAACAGGAAAGAGAAAGTGCCCAGGAGCTTACGACCTTTTATGGCGTTTAGGGCATATGGTTTGCACCTGGAGCATCTAATTAAAGCGTAGCAGCTGCTTATTTGGGGTGGCAGTAGGTGAGGAGCAATCAAGTGGTAGGACGGGTTGGGGAATGCTGCAGGTGATGCAGGGGCAAGGTGATTATATAAGGGTCAATTTTCAATAGAGGTGAAGCCAAGAGTTTGGAGGAGGGGGTAGTAGGAGAGAAAGTAGGAAAAGGAGCACAGGAGAAGGAGAAAGGCTGGTGGGTACATATTAGTAGATACGGGGGGATATTCGGGAGCAAGCAGCTTGGAAGTAGTGAAATTTGCCTAGTAGTTCTCAGGCTTAGAGGAAAATACAGTGGCTGTGGCTGTAGATTATCAGAGAAATCTGTAGGACAAGATAAAGCCACTTTTAGGCAGAGTTAGGATAAGCTGTCCTTTTAAAATTGGAGATGCTCTGGATATGGGCCAATGGCAGGAGGTGGGGAAAGTAGTTTATTTAAAGAGCAGTGGGGAGGGTGGGCGGGAGAATTCAACAGGAGTATGCACAAAAATGCAATTAAAATACAGTATAGGAGCTGTTTTGGCTTGCTACAGCAGGGCACCCAATGATGGAATGAGCCACAGAGAGGGCAACTAATGAGGTGCTTTCACCGAGAAGCCATGTCCAATGAGCTTCCTGGCAGCAGGCCTGGTCCTGGCTGAAAATTGTACCTGGAGCTGTGGAGCGGAGGGTTGGGCTGTAAGGCAGAAGCACCCAGTGGGCTTTCCAGCCACGGCGGCCGCACATCAATCAAGCAATCTTTATTTTACCAGGTGGAACACCCTTGAGCAAGCTCATTTTCAAGGTGGGTCTGGGTGAACATACAAAAAACTGCAATAAACAAATTTAAACACTTGTAGGTACAGCAATAAGAAGGAACAACAGGGCATAGAGAAACATAAGGGGTAGAAACAACACAGAGTACAACAATATGTAGAATATACAATAAACTCTCATATAAAAGATATCGATAACAGCAAAAGCTGTTGAGAGCAGCAGCCCGATCAGGGCTTGTGCTAAAGCTGGAGAGAGGAAGAGAGAACAGGGCATTAGAATAAAAGAAGCAACTGGCCACAAAACAACTGAACACTGAAACGGGGTGGGGGTGGCGGGGGAAACAAAGAAGAGTAGTTTAGTAGGAGGAGAGGGGGCGGGTTGGGAGGCCACTGAGGAGGGGATCAATTAACTTGGTGCCAGTCTGGTAAGCTGAAAGAAGCCCACAAAAGAGCAATCACCCACCAAAATGGTCACCGAGGGGCAAGGAAGGAAGAGAATAGTATTAAAGAAATGGAGGGTATAGGGAGAAGATACAGCTAGTGAGGCTCAGCTAAACCTTATACTCTAAGCACAAGCAAATCACCCCCAGATCGCACAGCAACTAAAGCAGAGTGCAGCTGAAAACAGTTTACATTTACAGATTAATTCAACAGGAGTATGCAATCAAAATGCAATAAAAATGCAGTTTATGTAGTATAGTATGTATAATACAGTATATATAATATAATATAATAAGACAAGAGCTTCAACATGAAGTCTGCTCGGGATATCTGTGTCCCACACCTTAAATCAGCGGAGGGGAACAGGGCATTTGCTATCTGTGCTCCTGTTTCTGGAAAGCTCTTCCATGGATGGCAAGAAGTGTCATGTTGGCTGCAATATTTAAAAGCAGACTCTGCTGACATCTTTGGACCTGAAATGTTAAGACCAAATCTGATATTCTACTGTATATGCCTTCAGAACTGTTTTGCATATGCAGTCATATGCTTCTGTTTATGTTATTGCTGCCACTGTGCTGTTTTGTCTTGTCCTGAATGTATTATTTATTGTAAAGCACTCTGACCTCAGGAAGAGCACTTTTTAAAATAATGATCCTCTGCTGCTATCACTACCACCAACATTCTCTTTCCTGTGTTCACTACATGCTGTGAACTGATGGGAAGCTTCACTGTACTGTTAGTGATCATTTCTCCTGATGGTTCCTTATCTTTTGTTCTTTGATTGGGGTAGACAGTATAGTTTGCCTCATGAGGGCAGTATAGCAGTGAATACCAGTGGGCACATGCAGGTGTGCCCGTTGGGGGTATATGCCCGCGCTGCCACTCCACAAATGTTCTGGCTCCCGAAGGGTCCTAGCGTCTCCAGCTAAGATCTGTAAGTGGGACTCTATGGAGAAGAGTAGTTCTAGGAAGATCTTTGCTTTATTTTTCCATTTTCCCCCCTCATCCTGGCTGTCGTACCTGCCTGCAAGATCTGAAAACTGAGTGACAGCGGTGAATGGTCAATGAGGAGTGCTACCAGTGAAGTGGCAGACACAGCAGATGGTAGTGCATAGGGTGATAAAGAGCAGATATAGTGTGGTGAAAAAGCATCCAGAAAATACCAGTTTTACTTTTAAAAATGTTTGTAACGGTAGTCCCCTGGTTTTGTTTGTGGCCCTTGGAGAAGACTGGCCCCTACTGAAAAGTTGGTTAGGGCCCCTACTGTAAGGTTGGTTGGGGCCCATACTGAAAGGTTGGTTAGTTTCACTGGTTTAAAGCATCTGATGGAATATAACATGCTACAAAAGGCTGCAAGAAGAGGCTATAGACACAGGCATTATAGATGCATTTAAAGTTATGGTAGATAATCTGTTGGAGCAGGATTCACCAAATATTAGAGCTGCATAAGCAAGAGGAAGGCACGATTCTCAGTCAGTCTCAAACTGTATGGTTGTGTGACTGCCATGAGTACAGGGGGTGAACTAGATGAACCAGTAGCCTGATTTGCACTACTCAGATCCTGGGCTCCTCTATGCACATGCTGCATTCATGACAAGCTCCATATTCCATAGGCTCACCACTAAAATGTTTCCTAGAATTTCCCTTTATCCTACCCCCTTGCAGTTTGTGCTTCTGTGTTCCACCATCCCATACTAGTTAGTCCCCTGGTTTTGGTTGTGGCCCTTGGAAAAGATTGGCCCCTACTGTAAGGTTGGTTGGGGCCCATACTGAAAGGTTGGTTAGTTTCACTGGTTTAAAGCATCTGATGGAATATAACATGCAGCAAAAGGCTGCAAGAAGAAGCTATAGACGCAGGCATTATAGATGCATTTAAAGTTATGGTAGATAAGAATCTGTTGGAGCAGGATTCACCAAATATTAGAGCTGCATAAGCAAGAGGAAGGCATGATTCTCAGTCAGTCTCAAACTGTATGGCTGTGCGACTGCCATGAGGACAGGAGGCGAACTAGATGAACCAGTAGTCTGGTTTGCACTACTCAGATTCTGGGCTTCTCTATGCACATGCTGCATTCATGACAAGCTCCATATTCCATAGGCTCACCACTAAAATGTTTCCTAGAATTTCCCTTTATCCTACCCCCCTTGCAGTTTGTGCTTCTGTGTTTCACCATCCCATACTAGTTAAGAAAGCTTCTCCTGATCCACTCTGTCAATCCTCTTCAAAATATTAAACACAACTATCATGTTCTCAACGTGTACTTCTCTTCTCCAGTGTGACCAAACCGAAGTGCTCCAACCTGTCTTCATCGCTCAGCCCCTCTACCCTCTAAACAGTTTTGTAGCCCTCTGCTATATCCTCTCTGCCTCAGCAATGTATTGGAGATTGCACTTCTGGGACACTAACAGTGCCCTTGCACGTACGTCATCCCAGTCACAAGTGCATGGTGTACTGAGGTATATTAAGCCACTGTATCTGCCTTCTCTCGTGCATGTCTGCAGTGCTCAGAATTAATTCTGGACCAGCCTTCTTGCACTGTACGGTATCAAAAGTGCTTCTACTTGAATGTCAATCTCACGGAAGCAGTAACAGACTTCAGCAGACATGCTCCATGCAATAGCAGCATGTCCCCTACAGCTAACGTAAACTGTTCATTTTTCCCAGAAGTTAACAGTGCACAGATAAATGTTATTCTGGAAGGCAGAACTCAAATTCCCACTCAGGTTCATGTGAGAGCACCCAGATAGTAACAGGTGAGCATTTTTAACTGCCGTGCATTGGAGTATTTTGTTTTTATGCATCCCTTGGACATTTCCTGTTTCCTTCTTAAATACCACAGATCTATAACCCAAATAGTTCCCACAGCTAGAGTAATTCATTCATTCTTTCTAGCATCCCATTTTGTAAGGCAATCAGTGAGCAATAAACAATAAGACACAACAGGGTGTTATTTATGAGCCAATAGCTGTACACCTGGGGGTGTATGTGTTTTAAACACACCTGAGAAGTGAAATTATTTGTCATAATTACACATCCTGAAGTGTCTTATTGTGTTTAAAAAATGGCTTTTATTTTTCTTCTTACTCTGTTTGTCCTCCTATAGCTCAGCCCCTATAAGGCTCACCCCTCAAAGCCCTGTTGCCCGAGTATCTCAGGGACATATCAGCTCCCTTCATCCCCACAGCTACCCCACCCCTCTGCCATGGGTGTCTCTGAAGGCCATGAAACAGAGTCTCAGTTAGGAGTCTGGCCATGTAACCCGGTACAGGACCTACGATGTGTTGGGTCCTTCATCTTGCCCAGCAGACATTTTCCGATCCTGTTTTTTTGTTTTCTCCCCTAGGAGAAGTGGATGTGCAATGCCACCTAAGACGCCCCTGCACACGGTACCGCATGCATGACACATCAGCTGCCACTCCTCCCATTTCCATATGTTGCAGTCCCTGGCTACCTAGCCCACAGCTGCCGAGAGGTGCCAGGCTTACACTGGGTGCTACATCCCTCTTTCTCCCAGGAAAATAAGAGCAACCCACTGGACTCGAGATCCTCTTCCCCCCAAGTCGACCCTCCGACATCCCCAGTTAGTGCCGGAGGGATGGCTTTTAAAGCAAAAATCTACACTTGAAAGTTTACACAAGTAATTTGGTGAATAATGAAATGGTTGTGTGATTTGTTTCAGCCATTCATATTGCTTTATCTATGTAATTTTGTAATGTGCTTTTAAACACTAGGACACGCCTTCAGAATTGGGCCTTTCATGCTTAACACTAGAGAAACTAAGAAACTAGTATAGTCGTAAGAGCTAAGGAGGCAATGGAGGATTGTTGAGCAAGAAAGAAGGGCTAGATAAAAAATGGAGAATGGGTTACTAGTGGGGTACCGCAGGGTTCAGTACTGGCTCCAGTCCTTTTTAATGTCTTTGTAAGTGACATTGCAGAGGGACTGGAAGGAAAGGTATGCCTCTTTGCAGATGACACAAAGATCTGCAATAGGGTTGATACACAAGGAGGCGTGGAAAGGATGAGAATGGACTTGGCAAGGTTGGAGGAATGGTCAGAAGTATGGCAGCTTGGATTCAATATAAAGAAGTGCAAAATAATGCACCTGGGAAACAAAACCAGGGGAAGATTACGCAATGGGGGGGAGGTAGTAACAACAACAAAAATGGAAAGGGACCTGGGGGTAATCATATCAGATAACCTTAAGGTTAGCAAGCAATGTGAGAAGGCAGTAGGGAGGGCTGGGGGGATACTGGGATGTACAGGGAGAGGCATCACCAGCAGAAAACAGGAAGTTGTTATCCCTCTGTACAGACAGCTGGTGAGACCCCATCTGGAGTACTGCATCCAGTTCTGGAGACCCCATCTCCGCAAGGACATAGACAGGATGAAGGCAGTCCAAAGGAGGGCAACTAAAATGGTACAGGGTCTGCAAGAGAAGTCATACGAGGAGAGACTAAAGGAGCTTAATATGTACACCCTTGAGGAAAAGAGGGAGAGGGGGACACGATAGAAACTTTCAAGTACCTCAAGGGAATCAACAAAGTCCAAGAGGGTAGCACCTTTCAGAAAAAGAGATGTGCAAGATCAAGGGGACACAATTTGAAGATAGAGGGAGGTTGGCTCAGGGGCAATGTGAGGAAGTATGTTTTCACAGAGAGGGTGGTGGATGCATGGAACAGCTTTCCTGAGGAGGTTGTGAGGTCTAAAACTGTAGGAGAATTCAAGAATGCATGGGACAGACATAAGGCAATATTTGTGGGGGGTAGGAAGAAATAGGCTGTTGGTTAAATAGGATCTGCAGCTTATCCTGTAGGTAGGGAAATGGGCAGACTAGGTGGGCCAAACGGTCCTCATCTGCTGTCAAAGTCTATGTTTCTATGTTTCACCTACTGTCAAGGGGGTGGGAATACAGATGCAAACCATCTGAAACTGATCAAACTAAACCTGTTGGTGGTATTTACTAAGGGAGAAAAATCTGGCCAGGACTCTGGGGAAACTCCCTTACTCTCATCATGAAGCACCATGGGATATGTAACCACTAACCGAACAAAGTACGACTGTGTAAGAATTTACTGTAACATTAGATCTTCGAGAGTATCTCCTGCAGTAGGTCATAACACATGGGAACTCAGTCACAGGTGTCATTTCCTCCAGATGACTTCTCAGCAGTCGGCCCTGGGACCTCCCCTAACACTACCATGTGATGTCTGCCTGGCAGGTATAAAAGGGGGAGGTCCAAGCTACTCTTCAGTTCTTTTCCATCTGGTGATTGAATGTGAAAACATTTCTAAAGCCTCGATGGGAACCAAGTAGGGAAATCACAGTAGCTGCTCGTGGAGTCACCAAAGATGAGCAAGAAACCCTTCTGAAGTAACAGCAAGGGGGAAGGAGGGAAGGGCTGCATGACCTGCTGCAAAAGATACTCTCGAAGATCTACTGTTACAGTGAGTTTTTATGCAACTGTACTATCTTCTTCGAGGCAATCTCTTGCAGCAGGTCATAACACATGGGAAGATTCCCAAGCAGTAATTATACGCAGCGGAAGGAGGAAGCAAAACATGAAGGCCAAGGACAGTAGGCCGAGGTAGGACGGCCTGTCCAAAATTGGTCCGCTTCTTAGAAGCAAAGTCTGGTTCTGGAATGCATGGTGAAGGCATATACAGTAGACCACATGGTGGCTTCGCAGTCATCCAAGGCAGAAACGCCCTGGAAACATACTGTAGAGGCAACCAAGCCTCAGGCAGAATGTGTCGTATGTAGCATAGAGCGTATGCAACTGTGAAGTGTGGAGAAGGGAAATGCTTGGTGTTCTAAGCACCGAGAGGAGGAAGTATGGCCTCCCTTGGATTCTGATGCTCTGCAAAGTACACTGGTAAGAGAATAGTCTGATTTAAAGTAAAGTCAGAAACAACATTTGTGAAGAATGCCGGGGTTAGTGTGTAAAGACACCCGGTCATTTAAGGTTAACATACTAGTGTAACTTCAAAACATGTCTGTCTGACGTAACGGCAACTAAAAATATAGTTTTCGGACGGCCCGGTGGTGCAGAGGGTTGAGGCGCTGGCACCTTACCTCAGCCCACACCGGCGACCCTGGTTCGGGAGTGGAGTTGTGATGCTGGAGGCTGGCAAGGGAAGGAGAGGATTGAGCGTTCAAGGGACTGCTCTCCTCTCCTGGGGTGAGCTAGGGAATAGCGTCGCTCGGCAGCGGCCTCTAGTGGAGACCAGGAGCACTGTGCGACGATGCATGGAGGGAGAACACCAGAAAAGCGGAAACCTGCCTCACGCTCTACCAGATGATGGCTGTTCGGCTCACCGATACTACCAACACCCCAACGAGCCACACCCGCCTCAGCAACACCCCGGAGCCAAGAATTTGCGCTGATCGCCCCCCCCAGCACCTTCCCCCTCGAAGAAGGGGGACCCATCCAGCGAAGGGTAATGCCAGTTTACCCTTGGGGTATGATGTGTGAGGCTGGGAGCCTGGGGTGTTAGTGGCTTGAGGGAGCCTTAACAGCTGGATGGAGTGGCAGGACGTGGTGGAAAGTAGGAGGGTAAAAAGATAATACAGAAAAAAACAACAACATAGTTTTCCATGAAAGATAATGAAGGTCACTGGTTTCAGCGTGCCCAAACAGACTCGTAGTCCATTTGTGAAGCACAATACAATATTCAAATCTCAGACAAGGACTAGATCTCTGATAGGGGAATGGAGGAGCAGAATACCTCTTAAAAAGGTGCGAAGCACTGGCAACTGGGACAAAGGTACTTTGTCCACAGGCAAATGAAATGTGGCAAGGGCCGAAAGGTGGACTTTTACAGTAGGAATATTGCAGTCCACCCTCCGACAAGGAGAGAACAGAGGCTAAGATACATTAAGGGGAACACCCATAAAGATCTAAGTCCACGGAAGATGCCCAAATAGAGAAGCGTTTCCACTTATGGGAATAGGAAGACCTAGTTGAAGGCCTCCAAGCTGCCCGGAGAACCATCGCCAGCTTTGGGGATACCCTGAAGCATGGAGTAACTACACCATTCTTGCTCACTACATCTGTGAAAGTCTCCTGGACTGGATTTCCACAAAGCATCATCACCAGGTATCTGCATTTTTCATTTTAAAATCAACTTGTTGGAAGGTATCCCAAGTAAAACATAACTGAAGCAACGAAGTCTGACAAACTCAGTGACTCTGGGTCCTGCTTGAATCCACATTTTCGTCTGGCCTGCCCCATGATCTGTATATGGGCTTTTCAAGACCTCTTCGAATGACAAAGACACATACAGACAAAAGGATTTCACATCCTGCATATGCGCAGGCACAGTTCATCCCTTTCAGGAATTCTAACTCATTTCTTTTAGCTTTTGACAACCACCAAGTATCGAACATTTTTCAATTGAAATCAACTCTTAATGTACTTGTCTCTAAGGGCTATCTACTCAACAACCATTTTGAAAAACAAATGAAACTTTTGGCCTGTTCTCAAAACCACTGCAACTGTGCCCTTACAGCTCCTTGCTATTACTAACTGGTCACTACCTCATGCATCATCCTTACGGAAAAGAACCTGTTAAAAAAAAAAAGGGCCCTGCTGCCCCACAGAAGCAACTTTAAACCCCTTTTAAAACATCTAATACTGCTGCTGTTGCTCCTCTCAGGCAACATTCACCCTAACCCCGGACCACCACAACATGGCCACAAGGTTAACAGCAGTGCAGGGTCACTCTCCTTGGCAAGCATTAACATCTGCAGCCTTCTCTCCAAACTTGATACCCTCTCTGCCTGGGTTTCCCAGCACAATCCAGACATCCTATCAGTGCTGGAAACGTGGCTGTCTCCGAAGATACCTGACCCCACAATAGCAATTCCCGGATATGTAGTTTTCGGACAGGACAGACTTACCAAGAAAGGAGGAGGCTGTTCCCTCTACCTTAAAGAGTCCCTCATGGGTCATGTCATGCCTGTGCCCATCCCCGGAAATGACATCCAAATCCTTGCTGCCAAAGTACTTCTCGGAACTCATAACAAGATCCTGACTGTTGTCTCTGTCTATATACCACCCAAGTTGAGCAATCTGGGCTTTCACTCCATCCTTGACTGTATCAACTCCCTGGATCAGAATACAAAAGTTATCCTGCTTGGTGATTTCAACATAAACTGGCTGGCCTCCAGCTCGAATAGTTATAAGGATGCCCTAGCTGCTGCTAACTTCTCACAAATGGTCAAATCACCTACTAGAGTAAACTACAGAACAGGGACCTGTACGCTTCTAGACTAGGTGCTAACTAATCGTCCAGAGCACATCTCTGAAGCAACAGTCCTCCCAGACTCCTTAAGTGGTCATTCCCCTATCTTGTGTATCTGGACCAACAAATACACCAAACTCCCCCCAAAAATTATTAACAGAAGAATGCTGACCCCCCAGTCATCTTGAGTCACTTAAAACACTCCTTCGTGAACATGACTGGTCACCAACTGATATAGACCCCAAAGTAGACACAGTACTTGAATACTTTATTACCTGTTTCAACTCGGCCTGCAATGTTCATGCTCCATTCAAGAAGCGTAAGATCAAGGGTGTCAATAACCCATGGATGACACTAGGCCTCCTTACACAAATGAAATCTCGAGATCAGCTCTGGTATCGTGCTAAGGCTACTGGCCCCCAGACTGATATTCAGGCCTACAAAACAGCAAGGAATGCATGTACCAGAGCAATCCGCCATGAGAAGGCTAACTATTACAGGAACGCCTTAGCCAGCACCTGGAATGACGGGAGTAAATTCTGGCGTAACCTTGCTGAAGTGACTGGAAAGGATCCCAAAACAACACCCACAATGTTGAACATAGATGATACCATCACTCTTGACCATGTAATCATTGCCAACGCATTTAACACCACTTTTGCTGACCTTGGTCGTGTGCTACCCCCTAACTTTTTTGATCCCACCACAGTCAACACAGCTCCTGTTAGTTCAGGTTTGCAACCAGGGCACCCTCCTTTCCATTTCAAAGCAATCCCGGAAAGTCTAGCTAAAAAACACATTCTTAAAGTGCTTGGAAAGTCTAGGGTCAGTGGCGATTCACTGGATATGAAACTTCTCGCCCTCACCATTGACAAAGTCCTGCTCCCACTAACCAAAATCCTCAATCATTCCCTCATTCTCTCCCAGTTCCCCCAAAAGTGGAAACTGGCAGTGGTGACTCCAGTCCATAAAAGTGGTGACAAGACTCTCACGAACAACTACAGGCCTATATCCATCCTCCCTCCTCTATCCAAAGCATTGGAACGGATAGTATCAGCTCACGGAGTACCTTGTAAAATACAGCCTGCAATGTTCCCAGCAGCATGGCTTCCGCAAAGGGCACAGCACTACCACGGCCCTCCTCGAATTCACTACACATATCCATCATGCACTTGATCAGTGCCAGTTGGACGGCACCTCTTTTATTGACCTGACTAAGGCATTTGACACTGTCAATCACTCCATTCTCCTCAAACAATTATCCCTCCTTGGTCTTTCAAGTGAAACTACCCTCTGGTTTCAAAGCTACCTCAGTAGCCAGACCCAACAGGTCAGGATTGGTGAATTCCTCTCGTCATCCCTACCAATCCACTCTGGAGTACCCCAAGGTTCTATCCTGGGTCCCTTGTTATTCAGCATATTCCTGAACAATCTCCCTGCCTCCTGCCATGATAGAAAGTTACTGTATGCAGATGATGCAATAATCTTCACTTGCCACACCGACCCCACCTCCCTTCAGTCTCAACTAAAGAAAAGTTTCACAGCAGTGGAAGACTGGTTTTGCTCACATAAACTCATCCTTAACCACAAAAAAACTAAAACAATGTTGTTCCATGGAACCCACAGCAAGTACAAGGGCCATGAGCTCATAATTAACAACCACGAAGGCGTCGCTCTTGAGCAGATGGATATGTTTAAATATCTGGGCCTGACCCTTGACTGCTCCCTCTCGTATACCAAACACATTGACAATATCGCTAAAACTGTGAACTCCCGTATAGGGCTACTATACAAGCATAAACACTGCCTAACAGCTGAAGCCTTGAACCTCGCTATCCAGAGCTCTGTTATCTCAACTATTAACTATGGGCTCTCGTTATCTATGATCCGCTTACTGGATACTGCACCGTGCATAGCTGTAGCCCTTAATAAGGCATGTAGATTCCTTATTTCAGCTGCCCGCGCTTCTCACACGTGTGACATTTACGAGCAGGCTAACTGGCTCCAGCTATCCAGCAGGCTAAAGTACCAAACCTGCATCCTAACTAAGAAGACACCACTGGGCCTTATGCCCCCTGCAGTCCAATCAATATTGACCCTGTAGCGTGTCCACCGCCTAACTAGAAGATCAGACAGTCTAACCTTTACAATACCTCGCTGTTGGACCTCTCAAGCTCAGCGTTCTTACCTTGTCAGAACCTCAACCTGGTTCAGCTCGCTACCTACAGAAATCTCCAACATTGCCACAATTGGTGCTTTTAAGTGTAAACTGCGTCAACACCTTGTGGCTAGTGCCTTCTGTGAATGCTTCTTATAATCCTCTCCAGGCACACTGCCCTCAAACATCCTTCCTCACTGCCTCAGCTCCTCCTCCTCTCCTACCCCCCATTACTGGGCATAGGATGAATCTGTCTCCTTTTCTTTTTCATCCCCCCCTTCCTCCTCCCTTCCTGTTTCCCATCTACCACATACCCAATGCAATGCCCACCCCATTTCTCCCTTCCCCCTCTCGCTGTCTCCCATACCACCCCCTCACCACCACTCTTCTTCCTCTTTTCCCACTAACCCACTCCTAACAAAGCTTCACTGAGCCGCCTATGACTTGTACGGTATAATTAACTCGCAACACAATTCCTTGACAATGCCTTTGGCTGCTATTATTGTAACCTTGTCTTTTTTTTTTTTGTAAGTTCCATTGTAATGATCATGTTATGTTTTGTACCTTATTGTTCTTATTGCCGTGACGTGAAACCTTTGTAAAAGAGCCCTCGGCTCAAAGGTGTCATCCGAAATACAAATAAATAAATAAAATGAGAGGACTGTGTCCTCAGGAGCCAGGCGTGCAGGTGGGGGAGTGCAGGCCCGGCTGTAACAGTAAGCCTAGTGCCTGGGACAGAAAGGCCTAGCAAATTGGCAGAGGTATAGGCACAGGTTCCGAGAGTTGTAAATGATGAGGGAACCAAAACTGTCCTGGCCAGAATGGTGCAATGAGAATCACTGATGTCCTGTCCTGGACCAGTTTCAGGAGTACTCTCTGAACGAGTGGAAAGGGTGGGAAGGCATAAATAAAACTTCCTGTCCAGGAAAGAGATAATGCGTCCTGCCACACAGTTCCAGGCTCTCGCACGAGAGAGCAGTAAAGCAGCAGTTTTGCATATTGTGGAGTGGCAAACAGGTCCAACTCCGGTCGGCCCCACAAGTGGAAGACGTCATTCAGAACATCTGGTTAGATTTCCCACTCATGGGCCTGGGCAGAGGAGCTACTCAGGGCATCCACCTGGGTGCTGGACACTCCTGGGATGTGTACTGCCAGAAGATGTATATTCCTCTGGATCGCCCAATACCACACCCTCACTGATTCTCTGCAGAGAGGGTAGGAATGGGTGCCACCCTGTTAGTTTATGTAGTGAACTACCGTAGATGTCTGATTGCACTTGCAGGCAACCTGGAGGGAGGTGAGCCTTGAATGCCTGTAAGGCAAGGAGTATCACCCACAGTTCCAAGACACTGATGTGGAGGTGGGCCTCCACCGACGTCCAAGATCCTTGTGATTGGACAAGTAGGAGGTGAGCACCCACCCTGTCAAGGAAGCATCGGTCATCAGAATAAGACTCGGGATAGGCGATAGAAGCGGCATGCCTTGCATGAGATTGTCCCGTGATGTCCACCACTGCAGGGCTCAAAGGGCTGGGGAAGACAGCAGGACTGAGGCATCGAAGTCATCCTGTTTTTGGTCCCACTGGACTCTGAGGGACCCCTGAATGACCATCATATACAACCTGGTGCTGGGGACAATCGGGATCATGGCCGCCGAATGTCCCGGGAGCTGGAGAGAGTCCCTTGCCGAGATCAATCTGCTGGATTCCAAGCTTGTGCACTAAAGCAAGCAGGGAGTCTGCCTGAGCCATGGGCAGAAATGCCTGTCCCACGTTGGAATGCAGCACGGCTCCCATTTATGGGAGGCATTGAGTAGGGTCCATTTTGGACTTCGGATAGCAATCCCTACTTGGGTGTACAACTGCAGAATACGAGAAAGTGTGTGAGACAGCTGGTGTCTGGAGGACGCCTTCAGGAACCAGTCATCCAGGTAGGGAAAGACAGAGAGGCCAGCCCTTCAGAGGGCCGCTATGACCACCACAAGGCATTTTGTAAAGACTCTCAGGGCTGAGGAAAGACCAAAAGGGAGGGTCCTGAACTGGTAATGACACCCTTGGAACAGGAAATGGAGCCACCGTCTGTGAGCCGGACGCATCATGATATGAAGGTATGCATCCTTCATATCCAGAGAGCAGAGCCAATCACCTTTGTTCAGCAAATGAAGAAGTGTCGGAAGGGACACTATGCGGGACTTTTGGTAAACGATGGAAAGGCTGAGATACCTCAAATCCAAAATGGGGTGTAAATCCCCTGTCCATTTGGAGACCAGGAAAAAGTGGGAGTAAAATCCTGCACCCTTCCGAGGAAGGGGAACTGGTTCGATAGCCTGTTCTAGCAGCTAGGCATTGGTTTTGGTCCATATGACATGTGCCAGGTCTGGAGGGTAGTGAGAGACCCTGGATGGTAAAGGAAGAGGTATCCCGTGAACTCCAGTGTGTGTCCTGCCCCAATTAGTTGCAGGAGCCACCAGTCGGAGGAGATAGCCTGCCACCCTGGCAGGTGCAGCTAAACCTCGCCCCAGATGGCCGTGTGTAGGGTCTCCAGACCCACAACCTGAGGAAGGCCTTCAGGCGGAAGGCTGGCCCTGCTGGGGGGCAGCAGCGATGTAACATGGTTTCTGAGTATGTTCAGGACCTGGCAACTGTAACTGAGATTCCCTCTTGTTGGCAGGCTGCCTTTGAGCTCAGGGATGGCCCCTGTAGGGGTGGCCTCTCGAGGAGCCCCTGAAGGCTGTTTTAGCCTTTGGACAATAAAAGGTCGCACCGATTTAAGGGTATGACCGGAGTCCTGCAGATCTTTCAAGATGTCTGGTGTCAGTGGACCAAGCAGCTGAACTCCTTGAAAGGGAGCGTCCAGAATAGACTGCTGTACGTCCTGTGAAAAGTCTGACACCCTGAGCCAGGTGTGCCATCAGAGGCAGACCCCAGCCGAGGAAATATGAGTCGTAGTATTGAACGGCATCATAAGTGGTCCTCAGCAGGCGGTGGCATACAGCTGCAGAAGTACATTAGTTTTACGGTCAGAACAACCTGGACAAAAACCATTGGGAGGGGCAGGACCATCGCCTGGGAGTCCCCTAAGATATCCTCCTGATAAGTCGGGAGGTGCCCTATGAAATTAAGTATTCATAGAGACAAGGTGGCCGAGGAAAAAAAACTTTTTCCCTTGACATCCAATTTCTTGGATTCCAAATCTGGGGGCTGAGCACTCCTGTGTAGAGGCCTAGAAGACCAATCATGCTGCGGCACTGATCACCACCGAGTCCGCTGGTTTTAGGCTAAGACATAAAATAGGGGTGATTAACCGGAGCCCGATAAATTCTATCAGTCCTAAGCGGAGTGGAGGGAAGCAGCCATGATAGCCTCTTCAAAGGCGTCCACCGGGGGGGGGTCGACCAGAGTGGGGCATTCTGGCACACCCAGGTACTGAGCTAACTGCTTCCTTGAAGCAGCTTGTGCAGTGCCGTAGAAGCCAAACGTTCTGTGGAGGTGGATCACAATGTCCAAAAACGCTGGGTCATCTGGCAGAGAACAAGGGAGTTCAGGGGCAGTTCCACCTCGAACAGTGGAAGTGGCAGAGGAGGACAGAGGAGATTATACTTGGTCCATGCTGTCCATATCTTCCAGGTCAGCAAGATTCCAGTCCTGCAGAAACGGTCCTCCATGTCCACATCCCGGGCATACAGGCCCGGGGGACAGAGGAAAAGCTGGCCATCCGCTAGGCCAAAGAAGGCCAAGAGGCAGCAGAAACCAGAACCCACCCCTCCCTGGGGGGGGGGCTCAAGGTCTGAGTCAGGTCCAGGATGGTCTGTACCAGAACCTGGACATTGAACAAGGCCATCTGTCCAGTGGACCATGGCTGACTGAACATAGTGTATTGGAACCACTGACTGAATAGAAAAAGGTAGTGGAACCAAACATGTAACCGTTGATGAGGGGTGTTATATAGGACCCCAGGATTGGCTATGAGGGCACCAGCAGTAAGCCCTGTGAGGCAAGGCTGGTCATCGAGGATGGGATTGCCAATAGGCCTGAAGCCCTTGGTGTGCCGGGAATCGTCGTCGATGGCAGGATCATCGACGGGCCATAAGGCAAGGTCGATGACGGTAGAATCACTGACAGTCTTGAAGCCATTGTCGACGGACGATGGCTAGACAGCACTGAAGGAGGAGGCAGCCCTTTGAAGCTGTAATGTGATCCCCAAACTCACCGTCGATGGAGCAGCCGTTGATGGAGGTATGAGAGGAGCCAGCAGTTGATGGAGGAGAAAACAACAGAACAGCAGCTACCATCTCAGGTACCCCTGAATGCACCGTCGACAGAGGAGCCATCAATAGAGGCAAGAGAGGAGTCAGCAGTCATCAACGGAGGAGAAGACGACATAACAGCTGCACCCATTTCAGGTACTCAAGAACTCACTGTCAACGGAGGAGCCGTCAACAGTGAAAAGAGAGGAGCCCGCAGTCGTCGACGGTGTAGAAGACGACATAACAGGGGCCACCTCTCGGATACTTACCTTTTGTGGTATATATATATTAAAAACATTTTTTTTTCTAGAGTGGTGAGACCCTGATGGATCCATGGTGAACCACTTTCAGAGGCACAATCCTGGGTGCCTTGTACAGGGCCAAGGCCCTGAACAGAGTTTCTTTCTGGTTGACGACTGGTAAGCAGAGCTCCAAAGGAGGATGTGTTGCATGCAGGTTGCAGTTGAAAAGAACTGAGGAGTAGCTGGGACCTCCCCCCTTTATACCTGTCAGGCAGACATCACATGGTAGGGTTAGGGGAGGTCCCTGATCGACTGCTGAGAAGTCATCCGGAGGAAATTACACCTGTGGCTGAATTCCCATGTGTTATGATCTGCTGCAAGAGACTGCCCTGAAGAAGATCCACCAGAACAGGCAGACAGGACCTCAGTTTATCATCTCATCTGAAGGACGGGCTTTAGCTTTTCTGTACCAGCATTAACAATGTGCCTCCCTACCATATGTTTCCAAATTATCCAGACTCTCCTTTTTATCAGTCTTGTTGAACTCGGTGAGGAGGGCTGCCACTTTGTAGACTACACGTTCTGAATGTAGATGGGGAAAAAAAGAATTTATATGTATTTGAGAAAATGTAATTTGTGATTGAAGTTACACTTGTGAGAAAGTGGTCTGCCCACAACACGTTAGGGACAAATTGATGGTATCCGGATAAGAATGTATTTAATAAAATGGTTACGCCAAGTATTAGGGTGAGAGTACTGCTTTTATTTTATGGAACCCTTACCATTTTGTGAGGCACCCCTGAAAATAATGGGGGGAGGGTTCTGACTCTCCCAAATGTTATTTTCTAGAAGCTCTGAAAGGGACATACAGTAGTCTCAAAATATGAACTGGACACAATAAATGGGAGATCAGAAGAAACATTTTCACAAAGTGCTTGGGATATGGTATGCTTGCTACATGTGATTATATATGCCGAACTGATTACAGTATTAAAATTACAACAGATAACTACTTGAAAAAGAAAAATTTAAAAACAAAGAATGGGGCTAGCCACGATAACTGACATATGGCACAGCAGGGGGTTGGTTTGTCATGAGGTAATCGCATTCCTCAAAGCACTGGTAGGCAGGAGATGAAGTCAGCAGCTTTCACCTCCTGGAGGGCTCTACTCAATTAGGAAAGATAACACAGTTCAATTACCTTTACCCAAGCGAAAAACACAACAGCAGCAGCCATGTTGTTGAACTGGATCTGCCAGTAGGCCAGGGGCTCAAAGTTGGGGAATGTGTCTTGCTTCTCCAGTAACTCTGCTAATAAGCCGTCCACAATTGATGTTCTGTATAGGTTGATCCCAACAGCAACGACTGACAGCTGAAACAGAAACAATCTATTAATTTATGAGGTCAACCATGTCCGTACTCAGCTGCATTAGCCTGCCTGCTTTGGAGTGCACACTTTCTTTAGCCAGGTCACAGGAAATCTGTCAGGAGTGCTTTTGTTGATGCTGTGCAAATATGAACTGTGTTTTTTTTTTCCCCACTGTACATTACATGTAAGCATGGCAAATAATTAAGATGCTTACGTTACTGTGTCTATCCAAATCACAAAACCACCACAGCTGGCACTAACTGGCACCCCTGCTGGCAGTCTATAAAGAAAGGACAAGAATCAACAGGGCACCAACTCTGAAGGCCTACTCTCTCATTCACCTACATGGTGGTCCCTTCATGACTGAAGTATACTGGAGGCACAGTACAAGAAAACGTGTACTCTGACCACCAGTGCTGAACCTGTCCTGCAGACAAAGAGAGGGTGCATTCTCAGCGCTGTAAATACAGCACTGTTCAGAAGTACTAAATTCATTATAAAACCATTTAACAAAATCCCAAACCATTAGAAATGTACACCATACTGCTGTCTACATTTCTTGATGTACTCCCACTGCATCTTTCCTGAAATCTGGCAACACCTCAAAACAAGATCTAGCCACTCAGGATTCACTAAGAGAAGACAACTGCATCACGAGTGGCAGGCATTCCTAAAGTTCAGGAAGGATATAGTGTGACATGAGCTCAGAGATTTGAAACAAAATGGGTTATTGACAGGATCACACCAATAGTCCTGAGTTCACTTTTACTGAGAAAAAGGAAGCAGATAAAAAGCAACCAGTTGCATCAACAAATTCATGGTGCCACTCAGTGAGGTATTGCTCTGGGCAGGCTGGCAACCTGGGGTAGCGCCCCGAGCCTGGGACGTTAGGAGCGGAGGCCAGCAGGGAGGGCTTAGAGTATTCCTTGGATGATCTCCTTGGGGGGGGGTGCTCTTGCAGTACTGCTCTGTAGTGGGGGCATGGAGGTGGTACCTTTAATGGGTGGGTGACCATGCAGTGTCAGGCCCCCGGGCCAGCTGTAGCATGCAAGGTTGTGCGAGGGCAGGGGGAAAAAGAAATGCTGCACCAGAACAACGGCTGACCGACTCCCAGACCCTTCCCATGCTAACTCACCCCCCCCTTGCGCCTTCTGTGGAACCCCTCAGTCTTAGCCGGACACATGCACATGCCTCCTTCAGGTCACAGAGGAGGCCCCTGGCAAAGATACGCTGGCTAGTAAGACAGGAAGTGGCAAGTAGCTCCAAGTGACAATCCCCCTAACGACCAGAGCGGGGCCCCTGGCAGGTACAAGCTGGCCCTAGGGGCCAGAGGCAGAGGTCTGAATGAGACTGCAATTCCATGAAGAAGCCAGGAGCGGCTAGCAGGGGGTCTCTGAGGCCCCAAGGAGTGGGGGTACCTGTGGGCATTGGAAGGAGGGAGGAAAAACAGCAAACAAAATTAAATGACAAATCTGACAGCTGGTGAGCAGGCATAAAATGTGTAACTTTCTATATGGAGCTTTTTCTCAACAGCCATGTTTGTCCTTCAGGGGATATACCTTGTTTGGGCCAACTGATCCCAGTCTCTTCTGATTCAACACCACCCCAACATCCCGAATAGCTTTCCCTATGTGGCAGGGCTCGGGGTAGACTCGTGTTGGGCAGGCACTAGGACCCAGTGTTGTCCAGCAATCCAGGCCATCATAAAGTTGGCACATGTTTTTTTCCCCAGATTTCCTTCACACCCTCCCTCCTCCCCTTGGTGTCCGTACAACGTCATTATGTCTCGTGTACACACAGCGACATCCTGCAGTATGATTAACTTCCCTTGGCCCACCACAGGGGTCGCTATGGAGCCAGGTGCTCAGCATCATCCCTCCTGGACCACAGCACACTGCCGAGTGACAGCTGCTCTGGTCAGGCCTTCCTCCCAACGTGGTGTTCCAAGCTTGCTCCTGAAGTCAGGTCACCTGCATAGCAGCGCATGGGTGGGCAACTGGGTTGGTGTAAAATGTGTTTCTACACCAGAAACAACATGAGACCTAAGGAGCTGGCAGTGTCCCTTTCTCCAGAATACATAAACCCATCGTTCTGCTCAGTATTTATTTTATTGGGATTAATTTAAATACCAGGCAAAGCTGGTCACCTGTGATACAGCAACAATGCGGGTCTCTGTAAACATCGAGAGTCATGTTAGGGGTCTGGCAAACAAACGACTAGGATGAGTTGCAGAAATGTTGGGCTCACACTCTGAAGGAGGGAGGGAGGGAGTGTTCAGCCCCGTAGGCTGTAGCAGTGTTTCCTGGAAAGCTCATGGGGGTGGTGCCTGTGTTGGTAGTGGAGGCTGCTTGCCTGAGTAATTCACTGGTGCAGTCGACCTAGGCAACAGGGAAGTGAGAACACTTTCAGAATGCAAGCCAATATCAAAAGCTGGGGACAGACTGAAATAGGAGCCCTGGCCACCGACAAAAAATTCTGTCTGACACAGTATATGGTGACCCCCTTGTTGTTCATGGATTTCCAACTTCACTAGATAGAGAATAGTGTATAGGAGCCATAAACAGTAAGGCGGAGTTCCATTCTGACATCCGCATCGAGCAGACGCGAAAGGTCTCATGGCCTCCTTCTGCTGGATAATTCACATGTTTGTACAGTGATCTCAAGAGTGAAGCGCGATCGGTCTTACGATGTCATAACAACCCTGAGACGGGAACACAACTAAGTTGCGTATGATCTTCCATATGCAGTATCTTATTCTTCCATTGCTCCCCCACTACAGAAAAAAGTCCAGGTCCAGCATCTGACAGCGTTATGAACAGTGAAAATCAAGAATTACACCACTCCTTTTCGAAAGGAATGAAAAATCTCTGTAATTATGGACTCTTAGGACTCGATTAAAAATAAAAATATTTTATTTGGCTACCTTCCTAACCTCCATTTTTTTCAAATTCCCTTTCATTGAGCACTTTTGAGAATACTGCCACAGCCATGTCTGCAGTTTACGAGGAAACTTATAGCTGAGGGTGAACGAGTGCAGTTGGCATGAAGATTTTTAACGACAGAAAGTCGTCGTACCATAGAAGTGACATCATAACTATAGTACAACAGGATTTTTGAGGTGTTTGGATTTCTATACATAACAGACCCAACCATACACTACAAAGCTCTCTGTACCACAGTTCAAAGGTCACAGACTGCTGCTGGGAGTCTTCTTTCTTAGAAATTTTTGTCTATTAGATTTTGCAAGCAAAAACTTACAAAAACTTACAAACAATTCCCACAATGGGACAGCAATAAGCCAATTTACAAGTATAAAAGTTCACTTACTAAACAGCATGCGGGGGATTACCCTGTGATATGGTTATGATATCACCATTAATGATGTTTACATCAAAAGCATACATCCAAGGAAGTTAAAGGGGAAGCTATACTGGAATAGTTTAACAAGAACCCTTTTACCATACAGACACAATAGTCAAATGAATTCCCCCAAGGTAATGTGGGAATTATGAACCAGGAACATTAATTTTCAACATACCCTTCTTATGACCCCACCTCATGAACAGGAGCAGAGAAAATGTTCAACTCCTGCCCGAAAGGTGATTTTGTGCAGTGACCCTGAAATCACCTTTCTGGACTGATTTGCCTAACGACAGTGACAATGTTCATGAGGTGGGGTCCCAAAGAAGGCATGTTGAAACTTTGGGCCAAATATATGCAAGAATGCTCAAGTTAGGCCTCTAAGTTCAACCCCCCATTGAAATACATTGAATGGTATACCTGTTTCTTCAGTTTGCAGTCCAGCTTTGAAGAGTGAAGACATGTCTGCAGTCTAGAGAGGATTACAGCACTGTACTCCTGATGGGTAAGTAACGGCTTGGGGGGGGGGGGCTGTGGGATGGTGGGCACCAAGTGGGAGGGTCAGGTGTTTGGGGGACTGTAATGGTGCAAAAGACATCGACGGACGGTTTTCTTGTTATAGGTTAAAAAAAATAAAATAAAAACAGGACAAAGATGTCGATCGACACTGGGGTATTGGGCACCCCAGTGTCACTGTTATGTTTCTGGGGAGGGGGATGTGGGGTGGTGGGCGCTGAGAGGAGGGTCGGATGGGGAGGAAATTATATATAAGAAATGACTGCACTATATCCGTACTGGAGAGGGACGGGACGAGGATACGAAACAAAAAAAAACAGGATGGAGATGCCAATTGACAAAGGGGGACAGGGCAGCCCCAGTGTCACTGCTATGTTTCAGGGAAGGGGCTGTGGGGTGGTGGGTGCTGAAGGGGAGGGTCAGGTGGGGGAGGAAAGTTACAAAATATATGTGAGAAATGACTGCGCATGCACGGTAGTGGATAATAACCACACATGCATGGTAGGTTAAAAAAAAAAAAAGTGAGAGCATGGAGTGGGCCATGGTGCACAGACACAGAGGTGACTTTTGTCACCTTATGAGGTTGTTCGTTCACAAGTTGCTTTTCTCCTAGTCCTAGCAAGAGTCCTATAAATGCCCAGGACTCACAAAGTGTGAAAGAAAAGAGTACATTACCCCAACAAGGAGGAACAACCAGAAACAGCTCTCAGTTTAGTGACCACGTAACACCTTCCACACTGTTCAGTCACCCTCTGAGGATGTTTCATCCTATGCTCCCTCATCCATCTTGGCCTTTATCCGACAGGTCAGTTTGTCAGCATCCTTAGAGTCAGAAAAAGAGATAGTGCTGGCCATTCTTCGCTACTCAGAGCTTGCCTGAAGTTAGAGCTGGTGCTGTAGTTTTAGCTGCTTCAACTGACTCTGGACCCCATCGAAGGATTTCCTGTGCTGGTTTGTGCTGTACCACAGCGCCGGAAAAATTTACACGTCTTCACCATACTTTCAGGACCTCTGGTGCCGCGCTGCCATCAGGCCTCTGTCCCTTCTCCCAATGCCCATGCATACGCCCATGAAGATATGGGGGTTGGAATTGTATGCCGCCTGCCTGGGAGTTATTCTGTAAGCCTGCTCAAGGGACAGAGGGGGGTCATCCTCTGAAAGCCCTAGGACAGCTAAGCTAGTAAGAAGGTTTTAGCACACTTGCTCTCCTGACCTATGCCGATCTTTATTTCACATTACCACTTGTTACTGGTACTAAATGGTATGCAAACTTTGTTTCTGTGTAAATTGTAACATTGTATGATCTTCCTATTTTTGCTTTGTTTGTAATCTGGTCTTGCTCTTGTTCCTGTAGTGTATCATGTATTTTGTTGTGATCTTCTCGGACGTGCAGCCTTTGTAAAGGAGTCTCTGACTCAAAGGTTGTAATTCCTAGACTTCAATAAATAAATAAAATAAAAAAAATAAATAAATGTCAGTGACTCCTCCCCTCTGCCACTTCAGACAGACCCACCAATCGGTAGATTTTTCTCTTTCACTCTGTCTCATGCATAGTTCTCTACATTCCCCAGTCTCTGTTGCAATAAAATATTTTCCTTAATTAACTTGGTTTTCACATCAGCCAACTTCAGGACCAAAGCCTCTGATCCCTGGAATGTCGGCTCGCAAGAATCCATACGCCTTTCTAAAGCTAACATTCTAGCTGTAACAGCATTAAACTTGTAGTTGAGATCTTGGACAGTCTTCATTAGTTGGTGGAGTGCAGCCTGGATTGTGGTGAGAGTCGCTTTCCCCTCCAGTGGTTCAGCAGGCCCAGAGGCTTTCCCTTGTTGTGCAGATCTCCCATCATGTTGTTGTCCTTTTGATGCAAAAAAGTCCATAGCAGGAGGACTTGTGCCATGTGGTTTACCCCTATTGGTCACACTCACAATGAAAGTCTAATATCTCTCAAATTCAGCAGGTTTAGCCGGTCCACCAGGGCAGCAGCAGCGCTACTGCTTGCGATGCCAGTGACCCGGGTTCGGGAACATGCCCGGGGAGTTGGGAGGACCAGCCGGGGGAAGGAGGCTTGAGCATCCATGGACCGCTCACCTTCTCTGGGAGGGAGGGAGGGAAGATGAGGCTTGGCACTTGACTGGCCTCTGGCGGAGGCCAGAGGCACAGCAAGCACCAAGTAATGCAGAGGGGGAGGAGATGTAATGGACGTTGGCAGATGCGCCTTGATGTCATGGTGCACGTCACGGCCTCACAGAATACAGGAAAAATTGGCCTCCTGCACACCAGGAAGATGGAGTGCCCGGCAAAGATCTCCCCTGCCTGTCCAGGCGAAACACAGAAGCTCGAGGGTGTAAGGGCCCTAGCTCATCCCCACCTGGGGGGTATAACCAGGGCTACATGAGGGACCACTGTGGTTACCAGGGCTCTAGGTAGGGAGGGGACAGATGCCTTGGCGACTCCCAATCAGGCAGCGTGCAGGAGGCAGGGGGAGCATAAATAGAAAGTAAATAAATAAATAAAGCAAGTTTATTCAATTTTTTCCCAGGAATTCAAGTTCAGTATTGCTTTCTTGTTGGCTGTTAAGCATTGCACCCCCCCCATAGCTTTTTAAATTAATAATGGAAACTTGAGCCATCTGTCATTTTACTTTCATCTTCCCCTCACACACAAAACACGACCCTTCCTTAACACGGAATCTTCTGTTTTATCATTTTCAAAAACAGAAACCCGCCCCTTACCCAAATGGGTTTTCAGCAGCTGGGTGAGGGTAGGTTTTTATAAATAATAAAAAATGTAAACAGAAGAGTTCTTGGGTAGAAAAAAAAAAGCATCATGTTTTATTTTATATTTCAAACTATATACTAGAAAAAAAATAACAAGTGTTTCCATCTTGAGGTTCTGATGCCATCAAGGACCTCTCAAGTTTTGCTCCCCAGGTCTCTTATGTCATTGACTCCTCAATGGAAACACAGCCTTGGTCTGTATAACTGTCCATGTATTATGTTCTCTAATTACCGACTAAGGGCTATTACACCATGAAAAACATGCTGTAATTAAAATGCTGTTACACATGGTTGGTTGTAACAGTGGTTGCGAGTCAGCAGCTGTCTGTCAATCATTTGTTTAGCACAACCCCTATTTTCAAATACCTTGCCTGAGTAAAGAAAAACAAATCACCAAAAGCTTCAGTCCTAGTGGCACCTCACCACATCAGCATGTCCTTTTTTGTTCAAATTATCAACCAAGGATTCTCTTTAGCCTATGCTAGACAGAGGACAGGAAAAAAAATGTCAGCACATTCAGTTTCTTAGTTTGATCTTAATTGGGAGTTTGCAATTACATAAAATAATTTATGGAGAAGAGTTCTGCAACGTGTTTTTACACAAACCTTCACCCTCAGGGTTTATGTGGCATTTCACACCCCTACCCATTCTGTATTCTCTATACTGTCAATACAATTCAACAATATTCCAAAAAGTCTGACATTTCAAGTCATTCCATTCTTTACTACCAAGGCCATCTGCATGAAAGCTGGACCTTTGACTCTTAGAGTCTATCTGACTCTTGATGCTTATTCTCCATATGAGGCCATCGTTACCTGCTTGTGCCATCTCAAGATTTCTCGTAGCAACAGACTGATGTATCAAGTAAGGGACTGAAACCCCACCTAGGACATAAGCAGCAGGAGCAGATGAAATCTAAGGGATACATTCCTGGCTTTTAGAACTCCTACCAACACAAGGCAATTACTACCATAAAGCCAAAACTTCTGCCTGAAAACAAGACTTGGGGGTGGTGGGTGAGGAGTCTCAGCGCTCTGTTAACGTACCAGAAGGATAAGTATGTCCAGGCAGTTCCACAGACTCTGGAAGTAATGGAGCCTGTGGATATAGATCTCCAGTATCTCCTCGATGATGTAGTATAGGAGAAAGAGGCAGAAGGCGATTTCACAGGCTGCGAGGAAGTAATCGAATGTAGACAAGTAGTGAATCAGCTTGACAGTCTGGAACTGCCAAGACGGAATGACTCCACCAGTTGCTGGAAACTCAACCACTAACCTAATAAAAATAAAAAGGGATTAACAATTTTGAAAATGTGTTCATATTTTTTACAATGTGGCCAACATCGTTCTGTGCAGAGGTCAAACTGAGATGGTATGGAGTGCCAGCACTTTTGAACTAACACTGGGTTGGATTTTCACACTTCCGCATGCAATCTGGTTACCCCAGCATACTAAAAAACACATGGTTTTGAGGCCACATGATGGCCCAACAGAAGTGCATTGCGCTTACATGCCAGCAATCTGAGTTAAAGGGACACAGTCAGCTTTTATTGCATCATATTATTTCTAGTTAAAACCCCACATTTTATGATTGCTTACCTTCTCTAAAATTCATGGATGTTTCTGGTTGTTTTATCTGCCTCCTTGCTTAGCAGAAACGAAATACATGCTAAATGTATAGTTATACCCAGCCTTATTTTGTTTCAAATTCTTGATCTACTCATATTGCGTACTTCCTGCACATTAGAAACATCCAAAAACAGCGCAGCCACTCATGATGCAATCGTCTCCTCTCGTCCATCTCCATTCTGAGTTGCTAGACTGTGTTAGGGGTGATCCTAAGTCCAGGAAAGACGAAGTGGGAGTTCATCAAGTAATGTAAACAAACACGTTTTTGTGTGATAAACACCAGTATGGTGGGCAGTCTATTTTACACTTTTAAAAAGGGAAAATAATCAGAATCAAACTTTCAGCTATGTCAGCAGCATCTTCAGAATGGAAACACTCATAAAATGTGTTTTTTTAAACTAGAGACACTATGAGGTTTGACGGGGCTGACAGGGTCCCGTGAAGGAGCGAGCCTGGGAGCTGGTTCTTGGATGACCTGGCTGGGAGAACACACTGCCGACTGCAGCATGTTCCAGCTGGAGGACAGGAGGTGGCTCAATTCTGTGCCACAGCGGCTCCAGTTGGGTGGCCAGGAAGCATGCTCTCCCGGAAGGAGAATGCTGCGTGCGAGTCACCCTCCCCGGTGGCACAGAAACTCAACCGCAGGCAAATGAAGGTCTGCCCCCCACAGGCCCTGCACCACCAACCACGGCAACTGCCTCCACTGGATCCTGGTCCACAGAGAGACTCCTGGAGGGGTTCCAAGAGGGAGCCCCAAAGGCTCCTCATGGAGGTCAGAATACGTACCTGAAGAACACGGGTGATGGGGCTGGGGGGCAGACTAGCTGGCGGCTAGTTGAAGAGTAGCATAAAAACTTGACTAATAAAAAAAAAGAAAAGAAAACATGGTTTTGGCAGAAAACTGCCTGCCCACAATTTCTAAGGACATCACCAGAACCTACGTCATAAATTATATTGATACCCTTACAAATACATGGTAGGCACCAGCAGCACCCCCCCCCCCCAATCAAAAAGTAAATTTGCAGTAGCAACCAAATTGCAAGTGTTAATGTCTATAGATGTGATGAGTGTCCATGGAGATGGTACTGGCACTTTGTGAGAACAGTGTTGGCTCACTTTCATTTTCGGGTTAGTAACTGCTGCTCAATGACTGATTAATGACAATACTAGCTGAATCACTTGGTTTCTCCACAAGCCAGATACAGAGTGGGCTCACCTACACAGTTCTGGCAGTTCCGTTAGGGGCAACTTGTTCTCTGGGGTGGGGAGAAATTAAGACTCCAAAAGCCTCCAGCACTGTGCGTGTTGTGAAGAAAGACTGAAACACGTGCCCCGCAGGTTTGCGATGCTCAGCACAGTTCACTAGCAATGCAGACAAACAGTCTCATTTCACTTGATACCCTAAGCCCAATTAAACTGGGATCTCAGTGATGAAAAGTAAACAGGATGCAGAGTAGAGACATTTGTCTAGCTCACACACAGAACAACAGAAACATGTCAAGCATCTGTGTCAGCGACCTGGGTTCAAGAGCAAACTCGGCAGCTGGTGCTTGGGTGACCAAGTTAGGGGATGCACTATGGCAGTGTGTCCCAGCTGGGGGAAAGGAGGCGGCATGTCCAGCGCCGTAGCAGCAGTTCCTGTTGGTGGGCTGGGGGGCTTGCTCTCCCAGTATAAGCTCATTGCATGCGACCAAGACACTCCACCACACGCACTGTGCATGCTGCCTGGGGACTGACAGAAAAATGGGAGAAAACACCGGACCATTGCCAGATGTAGCCCCCCCCCCCCGGAGGTCCTGTACCACCAATCACAGCACCAGCCTCCACTGGATCCTGATTTCCCCCAAGCAAGGGGGACCACCTGAGGAGCTCTAGAGCCAGGTTCTAGGTGGGGGGAGTCACTGGAAAATGGAGGATGGGATAAGTACTTGGAGATGGTGCATGACAGGACCGGGGGTAGACCAGATGTAGACAGGGGCATAAGCATGCTGAAATAATATACATGATGTTAGCACTAGTATAGTATGTGCTGACCGAGAGTTTCTATGTTAAACCCCTAAATTTGCACATTAAGAGCTTTGGCGGCATTTAAAGAAACTACCCCAAATTTTGCAGTATTGTCTAAGAGACAAGATCTAAATATGTAGAAAGTTTCATGAGGGCAGATTGTGTGGTTTCTGAGATCCTCATACGTCATTCTTACATCAATGTCTAAATACCTGCCTATACTTGATATGTTTTTTTGCTCTCACCTACAGCCTAGACAGAACAGATTTTTTTCTTGAAACTTTCAATGTAGAAGTGGCCTAGGCCAAGGTAGTGCCTTTCAAACATTTTGTGAAAAATATTGAACAGTTCCAGAGCTATAAGATTTTAAATGTTTTGTCTGAGCATGCTCAGTAGGGTTTCTTGATAACCCTCTGATACGACTTAAAAAATTCCATTGTTTAGCCAGAATTTGGTGTTTGCTTTTTAAAAATATGGCCAACAACAACTCTTCTGGGCACTCAGCTTTAGTGAGAGGAACCACCCACCTGCGTTCTCTGTATGAGAATGGTGGGAGTTTCTTGACATCTGCAGCCGCAGATGGAGAAGTGCTGCTGGCTTGTGTGCAAGCAGCGAGTCAATGATGGCTCTTGATATCCCTATCTATCTATCTATCTATCTATCTATCTATCTATCTATCTATCTATCTATCTATCTATCTATCTATCTATATCTGTCTGTCTTGTTTTTTAAGTAGTTTTCATTCCTTCCACCTCCCAGCTCAGTCAACCTTCTCTCATTTTTCCCTAACACTGAACATAGAATGCAGTATACTGTTAAAGGAAAAGCGGATTGGGTGCCCACCCCGGTACCACCACCAACCCCTTCCCCTCCAGGTTACCTGCTCCGACCCCCAAGAATATGTGGCGACACCAGGGTGCTCACTCCCAGTGCCGCTGTGGAGTTAAGCCGACACTGGGGTAACCAGTCCCCAGTGTCGGTTCCTATAATGATTTCAACCTGCAAAAAAGAAAACTGTCCCTCAATGTCTTTTTTTTTTTTTTTAAAGTAACCTACATAAAAGAAAATGGTCCCTCGCCTATCTAACCCCACTACACCCCCCACACACACCTTCTGTCATCTGAATATGTTCCATGATGTAGATACTCTCTCCGATTGAAGACACACCTTGCTGCTGGAAGCAGCGACTGCGATTTAAGAAAATAAAGTAAGTCCGGTTAATATATTTCAATGGGGTTTGAACTTTTACTCATAACTTTTTCATTTTTAAATATTTTTACACCAGATTTTCAGCATGGCTTTTTTTCGGACCCCACCTCATGAACACAGTAGGTGGAATTTTTCAAATCTGCCCCAAAAGGGGATTTCATGGTCACTCTGCGAAATCATCTTTTGGACAGAATTTGAAAATGTTCCCCTACTGGTCTCATGAGCTGGGGTCATAAGAAGGCTATGTTGACAATTTGGAGTAAAAATATGTTAAAATGACCAAGTTATGCATGGATGTTGAAATACTTAGTACCCTGAAGGAACAGCAGGTTCCAGGGATTATAGGGAATATGGGCAGACTGGATGGACCTCTGGTCTTTTTCTGCCTTCAATGTCTATGTTTCTATGTTCATTAATAACTTTGCTAATTTTTAACATATTTCCACCAAACTTTCAACATGGTCTGTTTGGGACAAGGTGAGTGGAATTTTTCAAATCCATCCCAAAAGTTGATTTTACGGTCACTGCTCGAAATCGCATTCTGGGTTTATAACTTAGGATCATAAGAAAGCTATGTTGAACATGTGGTGTAACAATAAGTGAAAATGACCAAGTTATGAGTGAAAGCTGAAATATTTCAATGTTCACTCATAACTTCACCAGTTTTTAAAATTTTTTCCACCAAACTTTCAATATGGCCTTTTTGGGATCTCCCCCCCCCCCCAATGAAAAGACTGGTGAAAAGTTTCAAATCTGTCTCGAAAGGCAATTTCACAGTCACTCTGCAAAATCATGTTTCGGATGGGGTTTGAACATTTTCACCTACTGGGTTCATGAAGTGCAGCCATAAGAAGACCACGTTGAAAATTAGGTGTAAAAATATGGTAAAATGACCAAGTTATGAGTGAACGCTGTAATAATTCAACATTCACTCACAACTTCACTAATTTTAAATACTTGACTCCAAACTTTCAAATAGCCATTTCTTTCACAGTTCCTCATAAACATGATGGGTATCATTTTTCAAATCCTGGATGAGATGTGTTATCACACATGTGGTGCAAAATGACATTCTGGCTAGTATTCTATAAACTCCACATCATGTTTATAGTGGGGACTAATAACTATCTTGAAAATTTGGGGTCAAAATTAAAAAAGAATTATTAAGAAACGTTGTGTGTAGTGCCAGCCTATACCCCAGCGGGTAGTGCTGTGTGATCCTGTGCCAGTGAGTTGAGTTTGTGGGTGAGCTCAATGACCCAGCTGGATTTGAAGGGACTGGGGGATGGCACTGTCATCTGACACCACCCCTCAGTCTGGGAAGGTTGGGTGTGAGGCTTTCTACATGGTCCCAAGCAATATTTAGTGATGAGAACTCTTCTCTTGACATAAGACCCTGTAACTCTGCACCTGTGGATGCCAGAGGGCCCCGTACTTCAACTGAGAGATGGACTCTTTGCCCTGTGTGTCTTTATCTGTGGCCACATGGAAGTGCAGAGCACAGAGGGCCCTGCACTTCCACCATCCTGACAGCCCCATGAATTTTTGACATCTGGTTCTGCACTTCTGTAGGTGGACAAAGTCTTCCCTTGGTGCAAGGCCCAGAGGGCCCCGAACATCTGCGTCTGTTCACACAGGTCCCAAATAAGAATATGATTTCACTATCTCAAAAAAAAAAGAAAAGGAAATTCTTTAAAAAAAAACAAAAAAAAAACCCTACATTAATGCACCAGTTAGGGTTCAACTTAATGCCACAAAAGTAGGGAAATGTGGCATTGGGATTTCCGACCCTAACTCACCACTTGACTCCCCCACCCCCAAACAGTAAAAGGAAAAACAATTAGGGTTTTGGGTCTCTGCAGTCTTGGTGAATCAGTGATGGGGTCTTCCTTGGGGCTGTCATCCCTAATGCTCACCCTCTCCCATGAGCAAACATGGTCAAATGTGACTTCCTTCCTCAGACTGAGCCTGCAGGGCCCTACTTAAAGAAAGCTATGACAGATTCTGTTGGCAACAAGTGGGAAGACGTACTTCTCTACCACTGAAGATGTATCATTATGAGGCACTGGCTTGGAGCTGTACCTTGTGCTTCGGACATGAGGCTACAAGGCTGGGGTGAGCATTAGAGCTGATAACCCCAAGGAATACCTCACCACTGATTTGCCAAGACTCCGGAGACCCAAAACCCTCATGTTTTTTCTTTTGCTGCTTGTGCAGTGGGGTGGGGAGTTAGGGTTGAAAACTCTAATGTCACATTTCCCTACTTTTGTGGCATCATGTTGAACCCTAACTGGTACATTAACGCAATTTTTTGCAAAGTGTATATGTAACCCCCTTGTTACCCGGGGTTACTAGAATCCCAGTAAGACCTAGTGGTAGGCAGGGAAGGCAGTTTGTGAAACTCCAGTTAAATGGGTTTCACACTGTCTCACTCTGTTCTCAGTCTCAGCTGAGACTGAGGGATGACATCACCAATAGAACTATCGCAGCTGTGTGAGCCACATTGGAATCTGCAGCAAGGGAGTTAGTTAGAAAGTTGGGAGGTTTTGAAGTCAGTCTTCAGTGAGTGAGTGTGAAGTTGAGAGCTTGCTGAGAAAGCAGCTCAGTGAAGGCTCTAGGAGCCTCAGCCCTGACAGAGGGCTACTTTTAGTTTAAAAGGGTGTGTGTCTCCACCTTAAAGAGAGACACAGAAGATAATTGAAGTGGTGGAGACCGCTGTTTTCAGGTCTCAGTGCCCCTCCCTTCAGGGGGGCAGGAAAAGGTTTCCCTGCAGATTCCTGGGGCAACCCCCTAGTTCTGCTTCTGAAGGAAAAGCTGCCCGTTTGTTCCAGAGAACAAGAAAATTTGTGAGTTGCCTGTGGGGCACCTGCAACGTGAGGTTGCGTGTCTGCTCTGGCTAAAAGGGCCTATGTTTTTCACCCTGGGACTTGTGTGACAATGTGGGGATTGAACTACTAAATATTGGGAAGCCTAGAGTAATGGGCTAAGCAAGTTAAAAGTAGGTTCAAGTCTAGAGTTTGTTGGGATGCAAATAATATGTACAGGAGATGTGACAGACGTCTACCCAGAATCTACATTTGAAAGTTCAGTAAAGAAATTGTTCAGTTTCCTGAGAAATGGCCGGGTATGGGCTGTGGGAGCTAGAGGTGGGTGACCCCCCATCTTTAGTGACCAGGTCCACCTCTAAGGATTTCTTCTGTGGATTTCTACTTTGCCTCAGGCACTTGGCCAGTGATGAGGAAAGTACCCAGACGTGGGATTGTAAGGAAAATTCTCTCTAGGAGTCGAAGACTCTAGTGTGGTTTGGGGAGCCACAACAGGATAATTGGTTCATTCCTCAAATGGACCGCGAACAGGATAATTGGTTCATTCCTCAAATGGACCGCGGATCAAGTGGGTCAAGCGGGGAGCTGGCCAGTGGGGAAAACCCAGTAGTGTACAATTCGGCTGTGTACCCAAAGCTGCGTGCAAGTCCGGGCTGTGTGCCTGGTGGGTTTAGAGCCTGAGGGCTGGAAACAGTGCTAAAGTGTTCTGTTGCCTCTAATCTGCATTACCAGGAAATGTAGCCCCATGGGGGTCTGTCTATGCTTTGTTTGTTCAGCTTGGATGTGAATAAAAGCCACACTGAAGAATCCCGTTCCTGGTTCTGGACATTACAGTTATTGCTTCCTGTGTTCGGATTTACTTGGGTGCCCCTGTTCAGAGTAGCCAAACCTAAGTCCCCTGTGCCGAGTAACCTCATCCTCCCTGAACCCAGTCCCCACCAGGTACTGCTGTCAGCTTCAACAGCATGCCACCTGTCGTTTTGGCAAAAAGGCAGGGGTGAGGGGTTACATATATTATATATGTAAATATATCTATATATTATAGGGTCATGGCCGTGCCCCTTTGGTTAGGTCATTTCTATTTTTTTTTTTTTTTTCAAATTATTTTATTGGAGAAAAGAGGTACAGAGATTATACATTTCTGTTACAGTGCTTTGATACATACACTGTTACTAGTGGCATGGTACAACAAACATTAGAGGTATTTAGACATTATATGACATTGCATCCATTACCTTATTAAGCTGTTATTTTTATGTGAACCAGTCCTGGATTTAAAACTATGCATCTAATTTTAAATACTCTAGCAATCTATCTTCCTAGGGGTAAGGTGAGAGTTTGTATCACTTCTATGTTAAACCCTAAATTTTGCACTTTAATAACTTTGCTACCGTTTGACCGATTCAAGTGAAATTTTGCATGCACCATCAGTGTCTAACAATCTCTTGATGTGACAAGTTTTGTTTCGGTCAGATGTGTGAGTGTGGAGATACAGAGTGGCCAAAAATGGGAAAATTTCCATTTCTGTTTTAAAATAAATAAATAAATAAATATTGTCGTGTAGTTTCTCAGAAACCATGTGGTGTTGAGATCTGAAATTTGCAGAGTATACAGGTCTTGGGTCACAGATGTGCTTTTTGAAAGTTTGGTGAAAAAATATTAATCCGTTCAAAAGTTATTAAAGTTTCAATTTTCCCATGATTTCCTATGGGAAAAATTAGATGTGCCGTATGAAAGAACTGTTTTGTTGCCACAAAATTGGTATTTATTGTTGCAAATGCAGGATGTAGTGTTGAGATTCCCCCATCTTGTTTTCAGTTAGCGAAGCAAACACATTTAAATATTTCAAAAAATACTGACAAATGGTAAACACCAACAGTTAATCGGGGACCGAGTAATCTGATTCTGGGGTCAGTTTGCCCCCAAATGGGCATAGATACATTTATTTAATTTGCGAAGCTTTTACTGCCGCACTACTTTTGTGAAACACAGTTCGCTTTGCCACAATTTGCAGCACAACTTTTCATGTCCTGGAGCGAGGTTGGTCAGATCTCCCGATATTAGTATTATTTTTTATATTTACATTTCCTGGTGATCTAGTAGCCCTCCCTCCCCATCTCCGATATTATTTTTTTATTCACATTTCCTGGTGGTCTAGTGGCCCTCCGTCCCTGATCCCTGATGCCCATTTTTCGTTGGTGTCCAGTGGCATCCGTCCACCCTCCCATGTTTCTTCACTGCTGAAAATAAGAAAACTGTCCCTCAATGTCTTTTTTTATTTCTTTTATATGAAAAAAAAGTCCATCACCGATCACATCCACACCCCCCACCCGACCTCCCACTGTGCACCCACCTTCCCAAACCCCCTTGACAACCCCACTCCCCTTACTCACCTGAAGAGGTCCCAGGTTTGAGATCCACTCTCCCAATCGAATACATGTCTTGCTGCTGGAACCGATAACTGCAATATGAGAAACTAAGGTAAATGCGCTTCAATGTATTTCAATGGGGGTTTCAACTTTATGCATAACTTTGGCATTTTTTTTTAGATTTTGACTCCAAATTTTTCACATTGCCTTTTGGGGACCCCACCTCATTAACAATATGACTGTTGTTATGCAACTCCACTGGAAAGGTGATTTTGCAGTCAGTTGGCAAAATCACCTATCAGCAGGATTTGTGTAAGGACAGTCATATTATTATTACGTGGTAGGGTCATAAGAAAAACTATATATTGAAAATTTGGGGTCAGAATTCTTGAAAATGGCAGAGTTATGACCATTCGTTGCAATTTTGCTCACGCTCGTAACTTTGGGAATTTTAAATATTCTGACACCAAATTTTCAAAATACCCTCGTTATTACTCCACCAAATGTATGTTACAGCTATCATTTTTAAAATCCTGGCCAATATGTGTTTTCACACCTGTGGTGCGGAATGGCATTGCTGTTGTGCAGAATTACATTTTAGCGGGGATTCGAGAATTTTCTGTACTGGGTTCATGAGGTGGGGTAATAAGATGGCTATGCTGACAATTTAGTCACTGTTGTCCTATAAATAGAAGCGCAGGGCCCAGGGGACCATGTGCTTCCACAGCTACAGTACATACATATACACATCTATAGAGGGATGGGAGCACAGGGCATAGAGGCCCTGCACTTCCACAGGCAAATAAGGATACGATTATACTCTCTCAAAAAGTAAGGAAATTCTTGGCAAAAAACTTTGTTAATGCATCAGTTAGGGTTCCCACCATCAAAAGTTGGGAAATGTGGTGTTAGGGACTCCCACCCCCACCCTGCACACATCAACAGGCGTCATCAAGAAGGCAAATTTTATTTCTATGGTGCCCAATCCCAGAGGCTCTGGGCGCCATACAATTAAAACACAGCAAACACATTAAGTAAATAAACACAGTAAAATACATAGAACAATAAATAAATTCCAGCAATAGTATAAAAATAGACCTCCCAAATAGGGGCCTGGACTAAAATAGGTACTAAGACATTCACGGGCCACTTATCTGAAAACTGGGTCTCCAGGAAAGCCTGGCTGAACAAGAAAGTCATGAGGCGGGTCTTAAAAACCTCGACTAAAGGGGCCTCCCGAATAGATGGTGGAAGCGAATTCCATAGGACAGGGCTAGTGAAACTAAATGCTCTGTCACCAGCAGTTTTTAACTTCATCCTGGGAATTGCGAGGAGGCCCCTCGAGGAGAATCAGAGTCAGTGGACTGAGGCAGCAGGTGTAAGAAGGTCCAGCAGATAGCCAGGGCCCAGTCCCTGTAGGGCCGTAAAGGTGAGCAAGCGCATCTTAAAGAGGATCCTCTACCTGACCGGCAGCCAGTGCAGTTCACGCAGCACCGGGGTGATGTGACAGTATTTCGACTGTACCATCAGCAGCCTGGCAGCTGCGTTCTGCACCAGCTGCAGCCGGCGGAGGATGCCTCCAGAGACCCAGAGGTAGAGCGCATTAGAGTAATCAAGCCTGGATGTCATGAATGCATGCACTAAGGTGGGGAGGTCCATGGGTGGAACTAGGGGCTTGATCCTGGCAATATTCCTCAGATGAAAAAAAGCTGGTCCGGACAATGGATGACACTGGAGCTTCAAATCTCAGGCTGCTGTCGTGAATAACGCCAAGACTGCGCACCCTAGAGGAGGCCTTCAGTGGCACAGAACCCAGGAATAAACCTGTCCCTGTACCCGAGGTCACCCTATCACGCCTTCTGTTCGATTCCACCACCAGTACCTCCATCTTATTGGGGTTAAGTCGTAACCAGCTGGAGGCCATCCAGTCACTGATCCCAGCAAGGCAGTTATTTAGCATTTCCACTGTGCCACATGTTCCAGGGGCAAAGGAAAGGTACAGCTGGGTATCATCAGCATAGCAATGAATGCCCAGACTATACTTCCTAATGATTTCACCCGGGGTAGCATATATACGGCAAACAACATTGGTGACAAGACTGAACTCTGAGGGACTCCACAAGACAGGAGGCTAGGGGAGGAGGAGGAGAAATTCCCCATTACTACCTGCTGCCTCCTGTTTGTGAAATAGGACTCAAACCAGCAGATGACAGTGCCGGAGAGTCCACAAAATCCCCTCAGGCGGTCAAGCAACGCACAATGGTCTACTGTGTCAAAAGCTGAGGAGAGATCAAGGAGAATGTGAATTGTCCCCCTCCTCGATCTCTCGCCCTGAGGAAGTCACTGTGCACCTGAACCTGCGCAGTTTCCATGCTATGCCCTCGTCCGAAAACCCAGACTGGAGGGGCTCATATAGATCAAAGGCCATGAGGTGCTCTTCAAGCTGTTGCACCACAACCTTCTCAACAACCTTCCCTAAAAATGTGAGGTTGTAGATGGGACGGTATTTCGCCTTGATGTCAGGGTCTAAAGTTGGTTTCTTCAGAAGGGGTCTCACCAGCACCTCCTTCAAGGCATCTGGGTAAACCCCTTCTGTCAAAGAGCACCCGACAATCAAGGCGAACACCGGGCCAACGGAGTCGACGCATCCCATCAAGAAATGTGTTGGCACTGGGTCCAGTTCACAATATGTGTGCTTCAGCCTGGAAGCAACCCCAATGACCTCAGCCACCTCCACCGGTTTAAACTCCCCCCAAACAGGCGAAGTGCTCTCCGGACACCCAAGGTGATCACTGTTGGTCATAGTGTGGCTCACTGATGGAATTCGGTAGCGGACAGAGGACATCCTGTTTGAGAAGAATCGAGCAAATTCATCGCATAAAGCATCTGAAAAAGCTCTTTTCGGCTGGTGACAGGCTGGGTGTAGCAGCCTGTCCACAGTCTGAAACAGCATAGCTGGTCGATTCTTCCCAGCAGCAATCTCCCTGGACAGGATCTCTGCCTTCTTACGATTGATTGCCCCCTGGTACTTACAATAGTGAGTAAACAGGGCCAGTCTGTCCGCCTCCAGCCCGGTCTTAAGCCAGCAGCACTCTAACCTCCGACCCCTAATTTCATCACCTTGAGCTACCCGTCAAACCACAGAGACCTCAAGTGAGAAGATTTGGGTCGTACATGGACCGGAGTGAGGAAGTCGAGTGTGTCAGACTTTGCCTTATTATAGGCGATGACTGCCTCAGCTGTACTCCCTACATATGCACTACCCACACTAGACAGATTGGCTATCGCTAGAAATACCCCTGGGGTCAAAACCCTCAAAGGGCGGTACCTAACTATCTCTGCAGGGGAAGGGCTCTCAGGGGGGCCCCAAACTGGAACTCCACAGTGCAATGATTGGACCAAATGACCCGATCAATCTTGAGATTATTTATCTCAAGCCCAAGTGAGAAGACCAGGTCCAACATGTGGCCGCCCTGGTAGGTCACGGAAGAAACTTCCTGCGTCAGGCCCAGTAAAGACATTAACTGGAGGAGGTTGTACACTAGCCTTGAAGATTCGTCATCGGACCAAACATTGAAATCCCCCAGAACTAAACATCTGGGGGATTCCAATGTTTTACCGATGACGGAGTCGGCTACCGCACGCACCCACATGGCATATATGCGCCTTTTGTAAAAATAGCACCGGGTATGCAAAATATAGAGATTTTAAGCAATAGAGCCGAAGAGGAAACACTGTGTCATTTTCTCACGGGTTTTGCCACCGCCATCTCTGAGGGGGCTGCGCTCTTGTTATCAATATGCCGGCTGCACCCCCCCCCCCCCGGAGATGAAATTTTATGAATGATGTTGTATTTTATTTTTACAAAGGCACATTATGCTGCGCTGTGCTGCCCATGGCATATATCGCCTTTTGTAAAACAGCACCTGGGTATGCAAAATACAGAGATTTTAATATCTCCAACCCTGTGGGCAACAGAGCTGAAGAGGCAACACTGCGTCATTATCTCGCGGGTTTTGCCACCACGATCTCTCAGGGTGAATGATGAGGTATTTTATTTACTAAATAAATACTGGGACTTCGGGGGGATCGGGGTGCTCGAGCCACAGTCTATGCACCAGTGGCTCCAGCACCCTTCCCAGTAGTTCTCCTTTAAACTCTACTGACAGTAGGTCAATGAAGAAACAGGCAGGAGACCTCGGCAGACTGATGGGACCGTGGGTCCTTTTCTGCTGACATTTTCTAGGTTTCTATAAATAAAATAAAATAAATAGACTGGTGGGTGGTGACTGCACAACAGCCATAAAAAAAATAAATGCAGCATACCGTACCTGATTACACAGAATAAGTTGATATTGGCATTATAAACAGAGAAATCAACGAAGACTGCTCTTGTGCCTCTGTCTAGCCATAGGTTGTCCTTTAATATTTGAATCTGAGCTGCTGTCTCCTCTTTGGTCCGTGACAGATCCAGGTAATATCCGGCTCCACTATAACTAGAGATCAGACCCCAGTGCCAGCTCCCATTTAGAGCCTTCTCTGTGTGATATGTCCATCTTTTTTCAAAAAAGGAGAAAATAATAGTGTATGGTTAAGGTCTGTTGTGTCTGGAAACCAATACATTCAAAACCACTGCTGCACTACAGTTATGACATCGCCAACATAGTATCACAACTTTAGACAGTCATTATACTATAATTCTAGCATCACTATTGTACTGTACAACTGCTTGCTTGCAAAATTCTCATGTTAATATTACACTGCTCTCAAGTTCTGTAATGACCTGCTATACACCTGGCAGTTCATCAAGATTCCGTTTTGCTTTTATTTAGTAAACCCACGCCGTACTCGGCTTTTACATACACCCAACCACCACCCAACCATACCTCAAATAAATACAGTTTTTATATATTTTATTTTTTACAGAAGCAGCTACCCATGTCATGGTGTCTTGATTGAATAAGTACTGCTATACTGTGCAGAGATGAGCAACCACTAACCATTCTTCGAAAAGTGATCGAAATAAAAACTATGTTTATTTGCACTATGGTTGGGTAGTGATTGGGGGGTACTTAAAACCTGTGTATGTGGTGGATTTTCTTTTTTTTTTTTTTTAATGCTCTGAAGCCTCAGGGCATCCTCCTGGAGTACCCTCATGGCTCTGCCTCTACTCCCTGTCTGAAACCCCCCACACCGGTCTCCCTCTGACCCCCGCCCCCCGGACAGGTCCAGCCCTCCGGATCACCCCCCCCGGGGATAGCCCACCCCGCCCTCCCTTGGTGGCCTTTCTGAGATTAGAGAGCCCTACCGTGAGGATGGGTCAGCCGTGGGAGATCCTAGTGCGAACGGGTCTGATGTCGGGATGTGGGCAGGTCCCCGGGGTCTCCGTCATCTCCACTGGGCCTCCAAGATTTTCTTGCTTTGTTGTCCCCCCGGAGCTCGGATGTGAAATGACGTCTAGGCACTTGCATGCCGTCTGCCGCAGCTCCGCCCTCACTTTCTGTAACGCTGCTTGTTCCTGGCGCATCCCCCGACCACTGTCAGGGGCCGTTGAGGAGCAGCGCTTCCCCTGGATCCCACCCGGGAAGGGAGAGCAGTCTTCCATATGCGCAATCCCTTCCCTCCCCTGCCGATCCCTGGCGGCCCAAGCTCATTCCCAAACCTGGGTCGCTGACGTGGCGCGAGGGGTGGCGTCCAGTGCCTCAACTCTCAGTGCCACCAGGCTGTGGGTTTCCTTTTTTAACATGACAGATTTTATTGCATTTTCTTAAAGCAACAGGTACATGTTAATAACATGAGCAGTACAATCAAACGACACAATACCTCCTATGTAACATCAAGAGGAAAACATACGTGTTTGCTGTAGGTGGGGACACATCAAGTCATCCTGGTTATCTCGCTGAGTAACACCTCTCCCCAGACTCTTAGCTCCAGCACAGTCCACCTGCAAAATTTGTCCCCAGATGAGTTTGTTCTATAATATTTATGCTGGGGTCAAACTGTCGGGGAACGAATTATGCAAGGTGCCGATTCACACCGGAGCTAAGAATCTGGGGTGAGCTGCCAAGTGGCGACATGACCAGCACAACCTGTCATGTAGCTGTTGTAGTTTACAGGTTGCTTAATAAAATGTGTAGGGTATATAGCATGTATATAGTACTGGAGGGACATCTTCAATGTTTAAGGAGATTGAAGTCCAAGAACATTGTTACACTTTTGAGTATATATGGCAGTAATGTAGAAACATGGGTGCTGAGTCAGTGAGACAACTACCATGGGTTACAAAATGTTATTTAATAAAGTACAGGGACATAACCTATACGATACTTGGATAATTTTTGTCCCTGTCTACATTTAGATTCCATCAGATACCAAAGTTACCATTTCGTTAATTCAGAAGCATAACAGCAAACTGTATTTGAACTGGGCTATGGGATCTGGACCCACTGTACCCACAGTGCTCCAGGCATTAAATGACTTTTGGGGTGCTTACCTTCCCCTTCAAGTGACTGCAGAAATTTCTGGTGGGTTCAGGGGGTCTGGAACAGGTACTGAGCGAAGACAGAAAGGGGGCCATTTATGCTAAAACTGCTGAACTTTCTCTACTGCCTTAGCTGACAGCCTTTCAAACATGGCCAGTTCTGACATAGAGGAATGCAATGTTAGTATGGGGGTGGGAATGGTTGTCTCCATTTCATGAGGATGGAATGTCTGGCTTTCATGAAGGCTGCAAGAGGCCCAACGCTGATATCTAACAGCATTAGTTCTGGCTTGTTAAGGATATTGTTGCTCAGTACTAGGGCACAGATGGAGAGTACTCCTTGCCAAAAGGAGCTCAAGTGTGAGCACTCCCATAATATGTGCAGCATTCCCTCCCCTGACTGGGAACATCTCCAACACAGAGTGGGGTGGAAGGCCCGCCTGCTGCAGGTCCATCGGGGTTTTGTGCTATCTGTGGAGTATTTTTACTTTTATCAGCTGGCCCTTGGCATCCTTGCAGGCATTATGAGCACATGGAATGCACGATTCCCATGCCTCTTGTATCAGTTGTATCCCCAGTTCCTGTTCCCAGTCTGTCCTACGTTTGTCTAATATGGAGGGCTAAAATCCTTTTAAGCATGATAAATTCTTCCTGCAAGTCCTCTGTTGACTGCAACATTAGATATTTGTTAAAGCCAGTCCCATACTGGCGTGCATACTGTATGATTCCCTAGCTGATATAAGGCTGCCCATAGGCAAGTATCTCCAAAACTCATGCTTGGGTACATCAAATTTGTCCCTGATCTGCTGGAAGGATAGGACTATGTGAAACTCGGCGATAGAAATGTCTCTACTGTCCTGATGCTTGCTTTTGCCAGGCTGCCCAGGGGATCAGTTTCTGGTCTGTCCTAAGCAGGACATTATGTCAAAGGTAAGTCAGTAGCTTTGGAGGAGACCTGTTCCCTTTGGGTACAGCAGTCCTGCTCAAGCCCCATGAAGCCCACTTGCATTGTTTCGGAGGTGTCGGAGACATGGAATTAGTGCTATTTCTGTTTCCAGGGCTACCCACTGTGGGGAGGTTAGGGTGGCTGTCAGCAACCATTTGGTGGCCTGTGCCACATGGAATGCAAGGGCATAACACTAAAACCAAAGGAGTCCAAGGCCACTCCAGGACAAGTACACTCTAAGTCTAGTGCTCCACCTGGGTGCTTTCCACTCCCGCAACAACAAGAAGCTAATTAAACGATCCAACTTAAAGAATTTGTCTTCAGTGGGTAGAGGGATACTGCAGAAGATATATAAAAGTTTGGGGAGCATAAACATGCGAATAGCTTCAGTCTTTCTTTTGAGTGTGAGCCCTAGTTCAGCCATCTTTTAATTTCACAATCCAGGTCGGACAGGATAGGCGAGTTGTACACTGAGACGATATCTGCCCACTTAGTGCTAATTCTGATACTGAAATAGGTGAAGCCATGCTCCTCCCAGCTTATGGGTGTGCCTTGGCAGCATGAGGGTTTACATTCTAAATTTGGGGTGGAGGTGGGCAACGTGGTCTTACTCCAATTCCCTGTCAGCCTAGAGACCTCTGCAAACTTAAGAGAGACATGACATGACAGAGAGATGTTGCAGAGTTAGACAATACGAGGAGCAGGTCATCCACATATTTGTTAACCAGGTATTTTTGGTGACCTACATGGAAACCTTAAATGTTCTCCTCGTGTAACATTTTCCTGGTGAGTGGGTCCAATGTTAGGAGGAACAAGGACACTCCTGACGTGTCCCCCCTGTGTTGCTGGAACAGATGTGAAATAGTGCAGTTGCTAAGGATATGCGCTGATGGGGTGTTATACAGAGTGGCTACCTAGGTGCTTAATTGTGGGCCAAAACCATATGCTACAATACTGCATGTAGGTCCCCCATTCTACCGAGTCAAAAGCTTTGCAGAAGTTCACCGCTAAAGCTGTCATAGGGACCTTGCTCCTCCCAGCATCAGACGGATTCCCGTGATTGGTTACCTTCCCAACTGTTTTACCTAATGAATGTTCTGAATGGATATTATTTATTTATATACTGATGGCCTATTCCTGACACAAAAGTACCATTTAACAAGACCAGTTACACTTTAAGTGTACACTGTAACTGCATTGCAACTGCAATGTAGTTGCATGCAACGGACATGTAACTACAGGGTAATTACCCTGTTGCATGTAATTAATGATTAGTTGCACTGAAACCGACACTTAAAGTGTAACCACAAGACCTACTCTTAATTAGTTTTATGACACTGAATTTTATGCGTATTTATTGTTATTAATTTATTGCTCAATTCTTATTTTTTCTGTTCTCTATTGTAAGGCGACCTGAGTCTACGGGATAGGCCGACATATACATAAACTCTACCTTGGCTAGTTCTGTGTTAAAAAAAATCACCACCACTCTGCTGCACATGAAATTTTAACTCGCCACAATCTCCCATTTGGCACTCCTGATCAACAAATGTAAGGTCAGCGCAATGCAGCGGTCCTGTCAGTGCTCGAGATAAGATTTTCAAGACCAAGTACTGTACTCCTCATTTTTGAAGTGAGGTGAGTAAAACCAGATCTGAATGAGTACAAATAACAAAATCTTAGACTGGAGTACTTTTTTGTTAATGTAGTTTTTGTAATGAAATAAAAATACAACAAAAGATTTATCTGAGTCCATTTTCTAAACCAGACACACACACGCCGCACACACACACACACACACACACACACACACACACACACATGCCACCTGCATGAAATTGCTTTTTAACTAACAAACTCAGGCCTGAGCCGATAGGGCTGCAGCTGAGGAATTTGGGGTAGAAATATTGAAAATGTGTTTTTTAATATTTTTACACCAAATTTTCAACATAACTTTGTTATGACCCTGCCTCATGAAGAAGGGCATAGAAAATGTTCAGCCCCTGGCCTTAAGGTGATTTTGCCCAAGGACTGCCAAATCAACTTTCAATGCACAAAAACACATTTTGGGCAGGAGTTGAAAAATGACAGCTGTCACATTTATGAGGTGCTGTAATGAAATGACTGTGTTGTAAATGTGGGGTAAAAATATTTAAAATTACCAAAGGTACAAGCCTGCGTTCGCAAAATTCAACGTAGGCTCATAACTGTTGTTTTTTAATATTTTTACATCAAATTTTCAACATAGCCTTCTTATGACCCCACCTCATGAACAAATGCAGAGAACATTTTTCAACTCCTGCCCAAAAGGTGATTTAGTGCAGGGACAGCAAGATCACCTTTCAGGATGTGGAAAAACATTTAGGCCAGGATTTGAAAAATGACAGCTGTCACCACATACATGAGGTGCTGTAAAGATATGCCTATGTTGTAAATTTGGGGTAGAAATATTTAAAATTAGCAAAGTTATGAGCCTGTGTTCTCAAAATTCAATGTAGGCTCATAACTTTGTTGTTTTTTTTTGTTTTTTTTTAATATTTTGACACCAAATTTTCAACATAGGCTTCTTCTGACCCCACCTCATGAACAAAGGCAAAGAAAATGTCAACTCCTGCCCGAAAAGTGATTTTGTACAGGGACCACAAAAATCACCTTTTGGGACAGATTTGCCTAATGACAGTGCCATTGTTCATGAGGTGGGGTCCCAAAAAAATGCATGTTGAAAATTTGGGCCAAAAATATGAAAACATGGCCAAGTTATACCAGTAAGTTCAAGACACCATTGAAATGCATTGAACCACATACCTGTTTCTTCAATTTGTGGTCCGGCTTTGAACAGTGAACACATTTCTGCATTCCAGAGAGGATTACAACATTGGACCCCCGATGGGTAAGTAAGGGCTTGGGGAGGGTGTGGGTTGGTGGGTGCTGAGCGGGAGGGTCAGGGGCGGTAATGGCACACAAGACATTGATGGATGGTTTTCTTTTTACAGGTTAAAAAAAAAAAAAAAAGGACAGAGGAATGGCCATTGCAACATTGGGGGATTGGGTACTCCCAGAGTCACTATTATGTTTCGGGCAAGGGGGGGTGCTGAGAGGGAGGGTTGGGTGGAGGAGGGAAATATATATTTTATATATATATATATAGTCACCAATAACACACAACAAATTGTGGGTACTCTCCTGATAAACATGCCCAAGGTGCATTATTAGGCATGAGGTGCTTGCGCCAAGTGCCTTATGCACCAGGGTGTGCTCTTATCAGGAGATAACCCACACATCGGAGTGTGTTATTGCACTTATAAAATGGGTCCCACCAGTAAATAAAAAAAAAAAAGAAGAAATCCACAACTTTTTAAAAAAGGAGCTTTTAAACAGCAGTAATAATGAAAATATTTCCCTCTACAACTATATGATGGCAACTAGAGGCCGCTCTTCCCCCACACCACCACAGTGATGCTGACTTATGTTCCAAACACACAGTGTTTTGAAGTTGTACACCCTGCTGTAATGGCTATTTTAAATATATTAGCTGGTTTTATTACTGAGAGGAACGTAGCATTTATTTCACTCAGAAGAAGTGGGTGGTTTCATTGCAAGGGACGTTGAGAGCAAGCAGACAGATGTGGACATTTTTGAGCAGGAGCAAGCGTGTCCGCCCCCCCCCACCCACAAAATCCCGCAAAGTGTGTTACATTTACTATTTTTTTTTTTTTTTTTTACATTTATTACTTTGCCAATGTTTTTTGTTGCGTGAGGGAGCAAGCTGCCAATTTCAGCAAGACCAAGCGCTACGAGCATGTCTCAGAACGATGGCTGTAGATAGTGCTTATTTATTTACTAGAGCTTTGCCAAACCGATCGCTCCAGTTTGAAAAGACTACAAGCTTCTAGTTAAAAAAAGGAAAGCTGGTCTTTAATTATTTTATACTATTGTAAACACAGTGCAGCTTAGAAGGACTGACTGAGGAGCCAGTTTCTAATGTGGTTCAAACGTGGCGTTGTGGCGGTACGCGGGACACTCACTGGATCATGGGCAAGTTTTTGGAAAAAAAGTAACAGAGGTGATATTTTTATTCTTAAATGAAAGGAAATTCATTGAAAACTTCCACACAGTGGTGCTGTTGTGAACTCTAAAAGGTGGTGGTAGTAACGGTACTAATGGACATGGTGTTGCAGGGGTGCCAGCTCAGCCTTGTAGCTCTAGGATCTTGGCAGGGTGGCATCATGATTTGTGGTGTGGTGAGTCCTGAGTGGCTGAAGAGGCACCAGTTGGCAGAATATGCCCTGATAAGGACACAGGCAAGGTTCCTCTCAGTCAATCAGGAACAAGAAAACTTCAGATCCATTTTATAAATATATATAAAAAGCCCCCCCTCAAACAAATAACCACAAATGCGCAGTAGTGGAGGGAATCGCCATTTCGAAACTGGGAGATTGGGCATCCCCAGTATCACTGTTGTGTTTCGGGGATACTGGAGAGGGAGGGTTGGGTGGAGGGAGGGGAAAAATATATGTACCCCCTCCCCAAGAAATAACCATGCATGCGTGGTAGTGGGGGGGGGGGTTAAAAAAATGAGAATTGCTGATCTGGACACTGGGGGACTGGGCACCCCCAGTGTCACTGTTGTGTTTCCAGGGGTGGGATGGGGTGGTGGCTGCTGAGAGGGAGGTCTGGGCGGGAAAAACAAGACCGGGTCATCCCCGGCGGTCACAGTGGAACACAGCACAATCCGTTGTCCAAGATGGCCACAAACAAGTACTGCGCATGTGTGACTACTTGTGCATGCACAGTAAAGTTCGGCAGCCATTATGGACACGGCGGACTGTGCTGTGTTCTGACTGAAAAATAGCACTGTGCGACTGATAATGGACTGTGCAGAGTGCTTCACAGATGTGGAGTCGACTGTGATGGAACTCCACACTGTTGTTTGGTCGGAAAAGTCTCCCTTATTTGTAGTAAGAGGTCTGCAGGACTCCGCCCATTGCAGCCCTAATAAAGGAGTTTTTAAATGAATCTGGACTCAGTTTTGTTGTGTTGCAAGTTAACACACGCTGCTCTCCAACACAGACACATATAAACATGCACACACACACTCTAAACAGGCCAACAGACTCTAAGGCATACACACAAAGCAACACTGACTGGCACACAAGTTTTGTTTCATCTCTACTAATTAGGCTAAATAAAAGTGGCCAAGGCAGGCCTACACTTATGCCTGCAAAGATCAATTGCAGCCCTCTTGCCACTGTTATCAGAAACCATCATTGAGCAGAGTACTTACATCCGAGGGTCTTGCTTCAATTCTGGATACACCTACAGTATACTTTTAGTATTCTCTGAATCTTGCCTACTACCACTTTCAAAATGCAGCACTGTATCCCTTATTTGATCTTTGTTGGGGTTGCAAATTTTCTTGTGTTTTCTGCTCTTTTCTGGACTCATTCACTTATTCGCTTATTACTTAGTTCTGTTTTTCTCTCTGTCCTTTTTCTTTCATATCTGTCTCTAGTAACTGCGGTCACTAATGTGTCTTTTTTTCCCCTCTCTCCTCAGTCTCTGCAACTTGCACCATCTTGTTTTGTTTCTCCTGCATTCTGTACTCTCTTTTCTCAGGGCTGGCTGGCCTGTTTTTTTTGTAGATTCTAAGCTGTCGTTGGGTACTCGTAAGAAAAATGAAAAAGCACCCCCGCTAGGTACACTGGCACAGCTCAAAGCTGTGACATCAGCATGGAATGCTGGTTACATGAGAGTTCCACAGCCTCTAATCTGATTTGTGCCACTGTTCACGGCTTGCGGACGTTTTTTATGTGTACTATTTTGCACATTAAAAACTTTTGTATGCTGAAGCCTGGTGCCAGTTTGTTTGTTTGCAACTGTTGGTTTTCTCCCTAAAAGAATAACTCTAGCAGGAAGATACCGTTTGTCTCTACAGGTAGTACTCTCAAAATTCAATCATGCATGTTTTAAATTGACAATTCTGCATTTTTCTTCACACACAACTTCACTGGTGAAGGTCTGTGTGGTGGCCAGTCTGCCTACTTCGGCATCTGAAGGGTGAAAGAGAAGCACTGCTCTTTTATTTGCCATATTTGATCTGGTTTTCTTAGGCCTTGTCCACATTAGTTGCTAGATTTAGAAATATTTTAAAAAATGTTTCACTTATCGAGTTGAAGCACAGATGTCGGAGTGTCCAGACTGCACTCCGGCACTCTGCTTGCTCAAGTGAATTCCCAGGCACCAACACTGTAGCTCCAAAACAGTGTCCTAGATGGATTCCAGGACACTTTTGGAAAATGTATTGTAGCATGGTAATCTGGATGTAATCCTTTTAAACCATTTTAACAGAACATTTGATGATTCTACATTTAGAGCCTGCTATTTATGTGTATAATAAATGTATTTCAACGATACAATTGAACATACTGCATGTGCAGAAACACTCCATACACCTTCTCTAGAACACTGTGTCCTGTAGCCCCAGATATAGTTAGAATGCACCCCTTCTCTAAACAGCTAATGCAGGTCCTCACACGTAGACCTGAAAAGGCTTCATTTTGTTCTATGGTGGTGACAGAAGGATTATATTATACTAGTTACTATATGATTGGGCAGGTTCATGCTGTGCAGACAACTAAGGCAGGCATGTGTGATGGACTTGGACATTACTTGCCTCAAGGAGGATGGGTAGCTCCTCCCGCTACACACCTCTAAATGAGATGCTGGCAATGCAGGGACTGTATTTGTACAAATATGGCAGCAGCACAAGCAGATATGACAGTAGAGCCTGTCTTACTGAGAAAGGAAATGTTGGCCAAGGCACCAGTGATATCCCCCTACCGTTTTTGAAAAGAGCTCATGTGCCCCCTTACTGCTCATAGTGTGCCTCTTGTCCCCATACTTCTGGGATCCTTAACCTCCACCTGGACATCTACTAGAGATGGTCAAAAGGAACACCAGCTTAAGGTCTCATCCAAAAGACGGCATCCCCACCCCGACCCTCCAATCTGTGCCCAAGGTTTACACTTTCAACCATGTGCCCCAGAAGCAACATAGACATAAAACATTCAGTCCGGTAGTGAATTGGTTACATAGAATTTATTATGATAATACACTAAAGTCCAGTAAGGTGGTTACATACGCGGTTCCATTCATGAGGCCGAATGGGGATGTGTCCTCATTCTCAAGCGAATAGACATCGTAACAGTCCTTAATCTCATCCTTTAGATCTTCAAGTATTTGGCAGGATCCATTCTTCACCTTCAGCTGCCTTAGACGCGGTATCCCTAGCAGAAGGTTCTCGTAGTAAATGAAACTTTTGTTCTCTCCCAGTGTTTTGTTGTTGTACCAAAAGTCCCAGTACAGGCCATCCAGCAAGGGGCCCCTCTGAGAACTACAAATGAAAGAGACCAATGTTTGGCGGTGAAAGTACTACTCAATCACAATCAACAAATAATAAACGTCAAGCTGTTGGATACAGGATAGCAGAATATACAGCAGCTGAAATCCCCAACACTGTTCTATAAGAACTATAATCACCATATTTTGGAAAATGAAAAAGAGCTTATGGCTAAATAAGAACATAATATTGCTGTTCTATCAGCCTGATATTGGCAAACTTTACCCCCCTTTTCGGATTTTCAGTTCACAACAGCCTTAACTTCAGCACTGTTCAGTCTTAGCCATTGATAATTATAGGTTAATAATAATAACATACAATAATCAGGGTTTTATTTAACTTTAAAAATTGATTAGCGTTTTGCTCATAAAAGTGCTAAAACATTGAGAAAATGCATCGCACCTGCCTCACTGTGTTTAACAAACATAACACTTCTAGAAAACCTATATAAATACTTTCTGAACAGTTAGTATTATCCCAAGAAAAAAACTGCTAATCAATTATTTAAAACCCTGATAATAATTATAGATTGTATTTTGCATGCTCCTTCATGGAGCTCCAAGGCACCCCATTCCCTCGGGTCGAAGCCTTGCTGCCCACTGGACTCACAACCTGGTGCTGCTCACAGCTGCTCATCTTTGCAAGCCAGACCCGTCTCTGCAGTTTCCCTTCTCTGGTGCCCCAATCTAGACTCTGGGGGGAGCACAGGCCGATTGGGGATGTGCTGGCTGGGGTGGTTGTGTGTTGCGTGATGGGGCCTGGTGGCTCGGGAGGGTAAGTGGGCCAGCATCTGGCGTGCCCAGCGAGACATTTCACCTCCTCCTTCCTCCCTCTTCCCCCGTGGTTGTGCAAGTTGTGGCATCCTAGGAGAGAATATGCAGCAGCATGTGGCCAAGCACATCTCCACCAGGCCCAGGCCACTACCAGGAGGCACTCAAGAAACGGTGTGTGCCAACCACCCTCAGAGGACAGCATTAGCGCAAACACTCTGTCATCCTTTCGTCAGCCCCCATTCAAGTTGTCCAGTGCTTACGGCACAAACCTGGGCTGCCAGCATACAGAGAGGTCACTTCAAATCTCAGCACCATGGAGCCAGCTGATCATGACAGTTAAAACGTATTTTTTCTTACCTCCCAAAGATTATTAAGCAGATTTTTTTTTTTTTTTTTTTTAAGAAACTACAAGGTCATTTGGTCTGTCAAAATCCACAATTTGTTTTACAGTATATATAGCATTATATACAATGACATTATAAAACAGAAATGCAACATACAGATGCAAAGACCTGATAAAACAGCAAAGCCCGTCACTGCTACATGTGCGGAATGACTTTGTACTTATGAGAGTCATAAGACGTGAGTGACTGATGGCACTGCTGATTGGGAGTTATTAATCCCCAAGTCAGGCACAGTCTGACAGGGCTCACTGTTGGACAAGTCAGCCAGATGCACTGGCCCAAAACTGCAGTAGTCTGCAGAAAGATGACATTCCTTGATTAATTGAAATAATTTGCTAGCTACCTGATGTCCATCTTACTGTTTTTTTTATTTCGTTTTCTTTATTTTGTCCTTTTTCATTCTACCTCCAGTCCCCCAATGTATTTTCTTATCTTGCTTTAATAAGCAAATCAAAAAGAGCATGTAGCTGAACCTTCAAAATGAAGTGGGTGTGTGCTTACCCCTAAGCGGAGTGCAAAGTAGCAAAAGTGATCCTGCCAGGCCATATACAACTACACCACCAAAGAGTCATACTTGAAGCAGTGAATGCTCCATCTGCAGAATGACGATTCTTTATTATGACAATGAGTGTGGAGATTGCGGCACAGATTACCTGGGTTCAGGAACGAGTCTGTTGCACTAGAGGGTCAATTGGGGGGGGGGTAGTATTGAGCATCTGGAGGACCGCTCTCCTTCCTCGAGGTGGGGATGCAGACATACTGCTTGGAGGTCGCCTCCTCGTGGAGACCAGGTGGTAATGCCGCAGAGAGTTTCCACGCATGGGAACGTGTGCATGCGCAGGCACGCACAAGCCCTTGCGGCACTGTACCCGGTGACCTAAGGAAAAGGGTGCAACAGGGAGAAAAACAACCCTGATGGAAGGATAAAGCACCAGCCTGCCGCAGCTCCACACCACTGACCAGGCGCAGCTCCCAATATGTATGAGGACACTGAGAGGGGGTGGCCCTGGCCATCCTATTTAGCCCTGCCACAGGTGAGAATCCATGGGGGAAATCCATGGAGCTGGTAAGTTCTGGGGAAGGTGGGTGAGGGGCTGCACAGGCTGGTACAGAAGGCAGCTGAAAGGAAGTTGGAGGATAAACATCTATGTGGGGGAAAAGTGTTTTTCTGCATGTGGGTGGACATCGAGAATACGGAAGTTCTGTGCCATCTACTGAAACCACTCTCCTTTGCACTAAGAATGCACCTCATCCCAGCACTAAAAGCTTGAGCCAAAAGTGTTACTCTGGACTTGGCTTAGGCTGAAGATTTTCATATGTGCCAGGAACTAAGACCCAAATGGGGCAGGGGCCTTCACTACTGGGTGGCAATTTAGACCCTATGTTGGCAAAAGCACTATTTCTGCTCCCATTCTTTTCACCTAAATTTCTTAACAAAAAAAAAAAAACAACACATAAACAATCTCCTAAACCTGCCACAGTGTTGTGTTTTCATCACTACTGCGTGTTCCCTCAGTTCTCTGCACAGCAACAGTCAGCAGAGTGAAGCATAATGGTACTTTAGTAACAGCACAAACATCTACTTTCTGACAGGGATACCATCACTAGCTGTCTTTAGCACAGGAATAAAGTGATTTTTAAGTATCCCCAGGAAAACATATTAAAATATTACATTTCAAGAACACACTTCAGTAATTTAATTAGTTTTCTGTATTCATGGCCTCAATCACAAAACCACCCTAATATAAATCAGTTATGGCATGATACAGCATCAGTACAAAATACCCAAAAAAGTCAATTTTGACATCATCAATAAACAACTTCTTAAACTTTCTTACCTCAGCTTCAAAACCATACTTTCATAAAATGGATCACAATCTTTTGTTTCTCACCCTAGCAAAGCTAAAAAAGCACACACACAGTGCTACACATACCGTGTTAGAACTAAGTACTCACTGTTTGACCTTCCATAACTCACTTGACCTCCCAGTGCTGCAATCCACCCAGCTGAGGAAACAGGCAAAAAACACAGAACTTCAGGAAACTACAGGCCCGGCAGTCTCTTACCTCTATCGCAGGCAAACTAATGGAGACACTAGTCAATGAGGACCTAAAGGACTATACCTGGAGAGAAATGCACTGCAGGACAGTAAGCAGAACAGCTTCGTGACAGGGATGTCTTGTCAGACATCATGAGTGTTCTTTGACTGGGACAAGCAGTGGAATTACTCTACTTCGACTTCAGCAAAGCATTCACCTCTGTGCCAAACAGAAGGTTGCTGAAGAAGTTAGAATATCTGAGTTCAGCGGGGGACCTAATAAGACAGTGGGTGGGTGGGTAGCTGCCTGGGGGGTAGAGAGCAGAGGGGGGTTGTAAATGCAGTCAAGACAGGAGAGAGTGGGGTATCACTGGCTTCAGTCCTGGGTCCGATCCTCTTTGATATGTTCATACGTGACAAAGGAGAAAGCCTACTGAGCAAGATGAGTCTCTTCACAGATGACACTAAGCTCTGTGGCAGTGTAGACAGTGAGGAAGGGTGCGGGAGTTGCAGAGGGACCTGCAAAGGTTAGAGGGGTTATACAAGGTTTGGCAGTCAAAATGCAATGCCACAAAGTGCAAGGTAATGCACTTAAAGAGCAAGAACCTCATACGCCGTCATCATGTTAGACTTAGGCAAGGTCTTCAATAAAATGCCCCATGACATACCAATAAACGAATTGTTAAGAATGGGAATAAACAAACTCATTATAAGGTGGGTTCAAAATTGGCTGAACCATAGAACTCAGAGGGTTAGAGTAAACAGTGTCTTGTCTTGCACCGGTGAGGTCACCAGTGGGGTGCCCCAAGGCTCGGTCTTGGGCCCAGTTTTGTTCGGCCTGTTTGTTACTGACATGGATATAGGGATTGAAAGTAATTTAACAAAATTTGCAGGTGATAGAAAAATAGGAGGAACTGTTGGCACCAAGGATGATAGTGATGCTCTCCAAAATGACTTACATACATTATCGAAGTGGGCTGTAACTAATAACATGACATTCAATGCTGATAAATGTACAGTACTGCAGTTTGGTCATAACAACAAAATGTTCCAATATACACTTAATGGGATTACTTTCAAGTCTGTATTTAAGGAAAGGGACCTTGTGAATAATTCCCTGTCCCAAATTGACCACTGCTCTGAGGCTGCTAGGAAAGCAACCCATATCATCCATGCAATAAGACAGTCATTTATTTCAAGACAGTCATATTGCATTGTCCAGACTTACAAAGCGTACGTGATCCCATATCTGGACTATGGTTCACCATTTTGGTGTCCTTATCTAAAGAAGGATATAGAACTTATAGAAAGCCCTCAACGATGGCTCACAAAAATGTTCTCAGGGTTAAGTGACTGCAACTATGACACCAGGCTAATTAAACTGGGATTTAGTCTTCAGGAGAGGAGGTGTAGAGGGGATCTCTTGGTTCTATATAATGTCCTCCAAAATAATGAGCTCATGAAAGACACAGGTCTTCATTTTAACAACAGGAAAACTATATTAAGATCTCTTAATAAACAACTAATAGTCCATAGGGCAAAATCTAATACAGTAGCTAATTTCTTTACTATAAGGGCAGCAAAACACTGGACTGCATTACCAAGCCACTTGGGTAAATCTAAAGTCATTAGGTTCCTTCAAACATGATCTTGATATATTTATACTATATTCAAGATTTAATAATTAATCCACTAGGTGGTGGAAGACAATCTCAATGGGCTTTGGCCTTCTTTTGTCTTTATAACCAAGATACCTGGATACTAACCCCAGGACAGAATATTAGATGGGAGGGGTTAGGTTGGACACTACATCTGAGGAAAGGGACCTGGGAGTCATCCTAAGCAACTCCATAAAACAATCTTGCCAATGAAACAAGGCCTATAGCCTGCAGCCATAATGTAGGGATGTACCAGGCAGGAGGTTTAACAGTAGGAGGAAAGAGGTAATACTACCCCTCTACTGACCACTGGTGAGGCCACGCTTGGCATACTGTGTCCCGTTCTGGAGTCCCCACCTAAGGAAAGACAAAGACAGGCTAGAGGTAGTGCAGGGTAGTATAACCAAAATGATACAGGACCAATAGGACAGATCCTACGAGGGTAAGCCTAAGGCTCTGAACATGTACTCGCTGGTGATCGGAAGGGAGAGGGGCACTATGATAGAGACCTTCAAGTTCCTGAAAGGAATGAACAGTGAGAACTGCAAGGAACTATTCAGCAGAAATGAAAACTCAACAATCTGGGGGCATAAGTGGAAGTAGGTGGTAGGGAGATTAACAAGGGGCATGAGAAAGTGTTTTTTTTTGTTTGTTTACAGAGATTAGCCGAGCTGTGGAACAGCCTATCTGCAGAGGTGGTGGGTGCAAAGAACCATTAATGGTTTCAAACATGGCTGGGACAGAGTAAAAGGATTAAAAGTTACTCAAGTTATTCAGGGGATAGCAGTACGACAGGGGGCAAGTGGGAGGAGGCAAGGACAAAAACCCCAACCAGACAATAGGTCTTGGGGTACGATAGGTTATAACAGGGCAGACTGGATGGGCCGATGGTCTTTTTCTGCCCATGTTTTCTATGTTTCTATTCGAAAATAAGATGCTATACCTCAGCTAGGATATTATAGGTTAAAAAACAAAACACTGTAAAAAGCATGACAATATATATTCAAGCTGCTCACATTCCAGCAACCCTGCCCCAGAAACTTTGTAGTGTAGCTACCCATCTTGCCTTCACACCACTTGGTTTAAAACACATAACAAGGAATTGCTCAGATTAAGGAAATAGGTAGAAAACAAGACCCCAAACAAAATGCTGAATCACACCTTTCTGAGCTTTAAACAGATTACTCCAGTACAAAACACTGTTAAAATAAAAAATAAAAAATTAACTCAGCAGAACCAATGCAATTCATAAGAAAACACCTTCTGACAGAAAATAAACACGCTAACCTGCAATAAAAAGCTTCCAAACAAAGATTCCATAGAAGTTTGATACATCTTCAGAAAATGTGGCTCCATCTTTGTTTTACAGTACACACCCAAGTCAGGTACATCATTTGCATATCAAATTTCTACCATGCCTCAAGTTTAAAAGTGATTATCAACAGCCATGGCAACAATTAACATAACGTTTAATCCACAAACACTTAACAAGCAGCAATCAGAACTGCAACAAAGGCCCTTCATAAGATTAACTTCCACCCTGCTGGAAAGCTTTTTTTTTTTTTTAATCTGTCAAAAAAAAAAAAACTTTCAAAAATGAAACTATATTTCGGCTAACCAAATGTATTATATAAAACAAAAGATAGGAAAGTGCAGTATGCTTGTAAAATAATTCCATCTCAAGTGTCAAATGAGCTAATAGGATCACTTGGCATTCGACTTTGTGGTTTATTAGCTTGCTTGACTCACTTGACGGGAACTATTTTACTCATTCACTGCCACCTTCCTATCATTTACTCTACATATACAGTGGTGTCAACCAGGATGCAACGCAATAACTTGCAGTAAATGACAAGTCACAAAATAGCGCAGTGAAAAGGGGCTTAAACGCCACTGAATTATACTGTTTCCTGTAGTATACCACAGCATTTTGTGATATATTACAGCATTCCTGCATCGCATCCTGGCTGATGCCACTGTATACCGTCTCCTGGTGCTACTGGATTACTAATTTCTGCTAACAAAAAACACAAAACAAAGAACAAACATGTATGAATTGTACCTTCCAGAACTCCTGCATGCTGGACAAGGTTTTAAAGTTTGTTTTCTCCGTTTCTGATACAGGGGTCTCCAGGAAGAGGTGCGACATAACCTTGGTGTAATAATACATGTTGGAGCTCACCATTCCGTATGTCACTAGAAGGTAAGTAATTAAAATGAATTATACATTGTGTTATACGTTTTTAGCTGTGCTTACTAAAGAGTGGCGCTTATGAAACTGCCTCTGTTAGAACAAACAGCCCCTTTGGCAGGAAAGGCCTTAGCTGACATAGCAGCTCACTTTGTACTCACTGAATGGTCTGTTCCCACTCCCACAACTGAAGAGGCCTCTAGTTTCCCACCAGTGGAGGCACCGTGGCAGTAAAGATATTTTGGTTTCTGATCCTGGAGAGTTCCTAAAAATATATATCGATGACAGAAGAAATGGCAAGCCCTCTGTATAGAAATATAAACAGCCCAGTCTGTGGGCACAGGGTGAGCTCCACTGACTGCAGGGATAACTCATAATCTGTGACTGTTCCATGCCTAGGATCCAGCCATTTAACTTGCAGCTGTGCTTCTGTGTCCTGGTGCACCTTGGACACTTGCAATTAATTTGGCAGCTGTGCCAGTATATTCCAATGCACCCAGGACCCTGGTAAAGTAATGGTGCGGCTCTGCCAATATGGTCTCCGTCCCCATCAATCTACACCAGTGAGCTCAGGCCATTTCACCAATTATGTACAGTAGTTTTCATTTTTTACAGGACTCTCCTCTACATAAAAAGTCTGTACTTCTTAATCTGAACAGTGTAAGCTACTGCACCTCAAATGGTTGCCAGCCTGAAGTAAAATTAACATTTCTCTGTTTACAGCCCATCCATACATGCTAGAAACATGATGGTCACAATTGTTGAATGCATACAAGTTCCACTTTCTATCAGTATTTCCAGTTTATTATTAGCAGGGATTGGATGCAAACAGCCTCAGAAATATTTATTTTATGTTCGGAATTATGCATGCCCGGATAGTCTCACTTAGGTGCAATGCCTATTTTCCAAGAGAAATCTGGAATACACAATGCAGCAGCAGAGTTATTACAGATATAGTACATGGAAGAAAGCTGCACACATTTGAATGACTGTGAAGGAAGACAAGTTGATGAGAGCACGACTTGAGCATCTGGAGACTATGGGCAGAGATATCAAAATAAGGGTGACTGGAATCCTGGAAGGCTTAGAGGGAGAGGGACTGCTTTCATATGCCCATGACATATCTGCTTATTTCTTTGGGGACAACAATGTGGACATTAAAGTTATAACGACATACAGAATTTCCCCTCGCAAATCACCAGCAAACCTGATTTGCCCAGAACCATTTTTTTAAACTTTATTTTTGTTAGTTTTAAAAGAAGACATATTGCAAAATGTATCTGCTACTTACACATTACAAACAATGACTGGGCATCATGTTTGCACAAGGATATACTGTACTGAAATTGCAGTCTAAGCTCTGCTTCATGAGGGCTCTAGCAATAAAACGACAACTGAGTATCCTCAGCAATTAACACATAGGCCTGCAGTTGCCATAATAGACTAGACCATCTCCCGGACAGCATACAAAACTTAGTGTTAAACAGCTATTCACAAGATGTGTTGGTCTGCATTAAGTAGGCAGTAGTGCAGAATATATATGTCATTTATTAAGAAAGAACTCTACATGTCCCCTTCTTTCCCTCGACTTTTTACCTTAAAATCATGGAATAGAATGACAGCAGGTTTTATATGGGGCAAGGGACGCCCAAGAATAAGGTTATCCATCCTTAAGTTATCATTGGCCCAGGGAGGTTTTAATTTGCCAGACTTTGACCTATACGCAAGGGTAGCATTTCTAAGAATTTTGATACTGTGTCTGGTGGGATCTTATGTCTCGCCTTGGAAAACTATCGAATTTCACTTAAATGATCTATTTGATATTAATAGAATATTATTTTCCTCTGACGAGAGATCGGTATCAGCCTCAGCCCTCATGAAGGTTGCCTCACCGGTTTTTAGACTGTGGAGGCATACGAGAAGGTCCCAACCAATTCATACCATTTATGAGTACTGCAAGTTAATTTCCCAGGATGAAACTTCTGTCCCTATTCATATGGATAATGCCTTTTCCACTTGGAGACAGATGGGATTATCCCATGTCTTCCAGTTTCTTTCTCCCCAAGGGATTCTTCCCTTTGAAAAACTACAATCTCAATATAGCCTTCGGGACTCAGATTTATTTAGATACTTCCAAGTCCGTAACCATATACTGCGAAACAGAGGCCTTCAGGTTAAAATGCCCTCCCTTCTTCCTGATTCATTAAAAGTATTTATTGAAGCTATCAGAGGAAATTTGGGGACTCACATTATAGGACAACTTTACAGGGGGCTGAGGAGTGAGCAGTTAGAATCCATGGCTTCAATCTTACAAGAATGGAATAGAGATTTGTCTCTAGAGGGTTCTCTTGAGGCTTGGCTGGGATCAGCACTACAAGCTATAAAGATTACATCATCTCCTCGTTGGAGGGAATTTGCTTGGAAGTGCCGTTCCCGATTTTTCAGGGCTCCAGCGATTCTCCTAAAGTTTCTATCAGAAAAATATGGAAGATGCTAGAGAGAGTGAGGGTGTCCTAGGGCCTCATTGGGTCATGTGTTTTGTCTGTGCCCTTTGTTGATCCCTTTTGGCTCTCCCTTCAGATGGAACTTTCTGGGATATTCAATGAGCCAATGAAGTTAATGGCCGAACAAATTATGCTAGGGATCTTTCCGGAACACACTCCCCCACGGTACAAGACACTCCTTCCGGTCTGCCTTTTGGCACCTAAAAAAGCTATAACTCGTAGGTGGATGTAATCTCTGATTCCTACAGTCCAAGAATGGAGAATTATGTCTGATATATACTGTTCTGAAAGCTTCAATGCTAAAATACAAAATAAGGGTCTATCTTACCTGTTGAAATGGCAGCGGTGGGTTCTTCACCAATCAACGGTGGACCCCACCTTCTGCCCATAATTCTCCCCTTATTGTGGGTTGTCATACCCGAGTTTCTCACCTAGCAGGTAATGGGGTGGGAGGGGTCAAATTGACCTGGATTTCCTCTTATACTTCACTTATATTACGAGGGGAAGGAAATCACAAATACACTCCTTTATACCTTGGTGATTATTTGGATACCTTTTAAAACTATAGGATTAATCCCCTTTCCTTGACATTATTAACTGGGGTGCAAAATGGAGATGGACTACTTATTATATATATATCACTACCTGGTGTACTGATCTCATAGGACAACATTTTTTACCTTCAGGTTTTAATGATTCTGCTGCAAAAATAATGCTACCATTGTAAACATTTATAAATTAACTGTAACCCTTTTCTTACTTGCAATATGTGTAACAAAAACTTCTAATAAAAAGAAATAAAAAAAAGAAAGAAATCTACACATAATTATGGCTGGTCAAGCTAAAAATTTCAAACAACAAGATTAAATGTTTTTTAAAACTGCTAACCTGTGAGCAGGTGGTTACTACAGGGCTCTTATTACTCAACTTCATTAAGATGTTTATTTATAATATTTAAAACAGTGCCTAAAACCTTGCTGATTCTGCTCCAAGGGATGAATGAGAGAGGCTTAATATTAAGGAAAGTCAGGCTTCTACTGTGAGACGTAACTCAGGTTAATTGTTTTCCTGACCAGAGTTTTGCCACTCAGGAGCATAGTAGTCCTTTGACAGAGTCTGGGAGGGCTGGGGGGGTCACACATTCTTTACAACTTCTTGCCAAGTTGAAGGTCACATATGCTGGGAAGACCTTTCTGTTTGCCGACCCCCCAGAGGCAGGAAAGCAGGTGGAAAAATCCAGAATGACTTCTCAGCCAAAGAAACAGCCCAGAATGAGACATGGATGACTGATCTTGCATTACCCTTACTTACAGTACATGGGACATTACTTGCAGCTAAGTTACATAATTGTTTGCATAGGTATTTTATATGCCTAGTATGTTTTGTACTGTGAAAGATCATTCATTTAACTTAAATGAGCTTTAAGCAGTGTTGCTGCCTGAGCTTACTGACAGTTTACTATTTAATGTCCAAAGGGAGTTTCTGGGGCTCCACTCTTGTTTCAGAGACTCTATGGGGTGCTCTTTATGGGGAGTTAAACTTGGTGACAACACTGCATCTCTGGCACTTCCCTTTTTGGGAATGGCGGTGCCACGTGGCAGTGTTTGACTCTCTCCGTGAGTCTGGAGATGGCAAAATGGCCGAGGTGGACGTCAGGAGACAGTAGGGCGTACAGCAGCAATGAATAGGTAGGAGCTCCCAGTGTGCAGTATATTCTACCCTCTGTCAACCCAATTTGAAATGTGACAGACTGTGAAAATAGTGTTCTTTACTATAAGCCTAAAACTGTGGCTTTTAGTTTCATGTGCCTGTGGTTCCTCTATGGTATGTGTATATTTTGTTATGTACCTATAGCATTATTTCTGGTTTGATGCACTATACTGGGGGGTGCATAAGCAAACTGTGCTCAACAGTTATACACTCGTACCCGCCACTTGTGAAAACAGACATTATTGCTCATCCGCTAACAAGAAAGAAAAATAAAAATGAAAAAATGAAATATAAACTTTTAGGTTTCTTGTATGGTTGTACTAGGCCCTTGGGCCAGATGCTAGAAACTTTTAATTTTTTTTTTGACTTTATACATTTTTTATGAATCCATGCCAACAGTCATGTAACACTGGCTCATTTTACATAATTGGTATTAGGGTAGAAGGGAATTTCCCTTTCCGTCTTAATTATAATCCTCGGTTCCTCGAATGTGTACCAGACTTTATCCTGATTAGGGCTGCATGTTCGGTTCTACAAAAGAATAAAACACCTCGAACTTCAGGTATTCCATTCTTTTGGACTGTGACAAACTTTTAGGGCAAATAGTTGGACTTCTGGTCTGGTTCTGCCCTGGTCCAAATGATGCAAACTATGCGAATCAGTCGAACCGCAGTTCACACCTGAAACAGTTAACTAAGCAGAGTGCGAGTCCCAGCCTCATTTTGGTGCTAGACTCAGCTTGACATGAGCCAGCGTGTAAGCTCACTTGCACGCTCGTCATCGGGCTGTTGGGTAGCTCAGGCAAGACTCTGACTCACTTCTAGATACACAGCTAGGGAATTCTTAAAAAAATGGCAAAAATCATAAAAGCTTTAACCTATAGTCCTGCAAACAGCAAGGCTGCTGAAGGCAGATATTTTAGGAAGGAAAAAGAAGAAAACAATGAAGGTACAGAGTCAGGCTGAGCAGTGTTTGCAAAGGAATGGGCCTCTGAGATGAGAGGTTCCCAGAGAGGGAAGAGTCTGGGCTCTGGAGGAGTGTGCTTGGGGCTCGGCAGTGAGCAGATGGGTGCATGAGGTGGCAACCTGCCAGTGCCCACTTGACTAATCTTATCAGCAGTACATCACACAATTTATTTTTCACTGCAGAACTAGCATTTTTTCAGGGTATGCAGACAACTTGACTGAAGCCCCTGCCTGAAGCCTGAGATTTTTTCAGAGTTACTCTTACTGGGCAGTAAGTGTGTGGTAGCTGGAAGCACAACAGTGCCTGGCCACTGGTAGTTGGCACCTTGGTGGCATCTCAAAAAAAATTTTAAATACATTTTCCTTTCTTTTTTTCTTGAGGCAGTCTTCACATTTCCTCAAGTTGCTGAAGTTGCTGCAGTTCCTTCTTTCTCTTTCTGAGTCCTGAAGCAGGGTGTGTGTGTGACCATGACCTGTGCTGCTAGTGTTGCTGCAGTGTGATCTGAGAAGTGGGTGCCAGCTGGCAGCATGCCAGTGCCCAGCCACTAGTAGTCGGCACGTTGGTTGCATCCCCAAGAAATGTTAGAGTCGTTTTTACAGCGGGTGTAGCCCTGCAGATGTGTTGCTATCACATTTCAAAAGGGGAGTGTCACTGGGCGTGGGTTTAGGATAACACAATTTCACACAAACCACAAATCAGGTGCATAAAAAAGGCATGGTTGTGGTTATTTTATTTTCACCAAGTAAAATACACAGAAAGAAAACGGTAAGTCAGGCAACTGCTTAGCTTCAACAGTGCCTAAGGCTTTTCTTCAGCCTTGCATGAATCAAACAGTATGAAAGCACACACTACCTGGAGGTTGTTCACTTTCCTCAGTCAGTATCCAGCTGACTACCCTATCTATCCTCTCTCAGCACTGAGGTAGAGCTTTTTACAAGCTCACTAGAAGTTGGAGAAATTTCCACTGCCTTTTGATTAACAGCAGACATAACATAAAACTAGCCACTAGGGGGCCACTGTTGCTCCACAGAGAACAGTTATTTGACAGACACCTGGAACACAGAAGAACTTGTTCACAACATTGGAAAGGTCAGAGCCGAGGTCAGAACGTTCTGTGCTCTCCTAAACTCTCCTGCAGGGTCATATTACCTCATGCTGTCTGCTGTAAAATGCATCTTAGAAGAGGGCTGCTAACATCTAGAAACATCTAAAAAAAAGCAGACACACGTTTTTGTTATTCTTCTATTAAAACTACCCTCTTAGTTTTGTTTTATAGCCAAAGACCAGAGAAGAAAACAATATATAACTTCAATATTCTTTGAGGGCTTGACTGGTTTCTAGTTAGTTTTTAGGTAATATGCACAAAAAGCAGTATAAGCACTTCAGCACTTAATTTATAACCAGCCAACCTGCAGGTTGGACATTATACAAAAACAAATAAACTGCTTGGGGAAGGGGTTTCAATTTATCCCAGGGTTGTCCACTATGACAGCTGCCACCCTGTCAGACATCCCCCCCCCCAATAAGAGGGCAACCATCCTATGGTTGTCCAAATCTCAACTAACACCCTGGAAGGGTGTGGTGCTTCGACCCACCCTGACCGGAAGCTCTGTCTCAGGATTCCTTTAAAAAAAAAAGGAATTGTAAAGTATCCTGTTCATAACAATACAAATACCCTGAGACATCTTAAATTATTCTAAAATTAGTCTCTTCATTAGTAGACTACAATATCATCACATCCAGTTTTATGCCATCTACAGACTTTCCCTAACCAGATACACTCAAATGGCTAGACAATCCAGCACCCAGTAGCTCTGTCATTTGGGGACTACATTGCTCTGTCCCCATTTAGACATTTAAAGGTAGGCTAGTAACATACCATGCTGTATGCCTAGCGGCCTGTCTCTAACCTCTGGGTTTTCGTATTAACTCTTATACATGTCTAGTGGTGTTGGCTACCAGCTTGTCCCTCCTGTTCTATGTGGGAGTTTCCCCCTCTTCCAAGGGTGCCATCTCTTGCCCATTACCGTCTGGGTTACTCTTCCCACATCACTATCAGGGTCACTATCTGTCTGTCCCTATAACAGATCTTATAGTATACTGCTACCTGTCTAGCCAATACCTTCCCATGACTCAGCTCCAAGTGACTGGAGTGCACATTCTCCATCACCTTTCTCCTATATGCCACGGGCACCACTATTCGTGTTTATTTTTTTTTTTCGTGTTTATTTATAAAGTGCCTTTCAGAATCAAGGCGCTGTACATGACAATAAAATCAAGACAATAAAATCAAGATCAACAAAAACAAATAAACTATAAAGAAAAAGCCAAGTTAAAAAGACAAGTTTTTAAAGCAGTTTTAAAACTATCGACGGTCGGGCATTCTCTCAACCAATGAGGTAGAGAATTCCACAGGGCAGGAGCTGAGTAAGCAAAAGCACGAGATCCTGATAACTTCAAACGAACCCTGGGAATCTCTAGCAATCCCTCAATGGCGGAGCGAAGGGGGCGATAGGGAATCAGCAGATCTTTCAGGTAACCGGGTCCCTGATCGTGTAGGGCTTTAAAGGTTAGTAAACCAACCTTAAAGATGATACGCCACCGCACAGGCAGCCGATGCAGTTCGCGGAGCACAGGCGTAATATGACTGGTTCTCGAGGGTCCCAGTCAAAGCCTGGCTGCAGCGTTCTGCATCTAGCTGCAGGCGGCGGATATCAATCCCTGGAAGCCCTAGGTAGGGAATTACAGTAGTCCAAACGGGTTGTAACAAACGCGGAACCAAAGTCGGAAGATCCTCCTGGGGAATCAGGTGTTTCACCCGGCGATATTCTCAGATGATAAAGAGGTTTTGACAACAGCTGAGACCTGAGATTTCAGGGTCAGACTGTCTGAAAGATAACGCCCAGATTTCGTGACCTGTCGAGAGCTAGAGAGCGCACCTACCAAGTGATAAGCCTGATGGATGTGCGCACTCCAAGCCCTCCCAGGATGATCTGGGCCTACAACCAATACCTCGGTCTTATCCGGATTAAGCTTCAACCAGCTCGAACTCATCCAAATTCTGATTTCATCCAGACAGTTGTTAAGTACAGAGAGTGCATCACTCTGATCGGGGAGAAAGGATAAATACAGTTGAGTATCATCCGCATAGCAGTGAAAACTCAAACTGTATCTCCTGATGATTTCTCCTACCTGGGCATCCACCTGCTTTGTCCGGGTGCTGGGCCTCATATGATAGAGAACTTCATTCCTAAGTTCATACCACCATAACGTGTACCCCACATCACCATTTACCTGTCTCCCATCCTTGATTTTTACATACTCCCTTAACTGGGTTACTTCAGGATCCCCACCTGCGACTTTCCCCAGTCAACATCAAGAGAACAATCATTTTTTATAGGAGAAGGTTTAAAACATGCAACAGTCCCTTCAGCCAAAATGGCTCCTTCCATCTTGCTTAAAGTCTTCTGCCCCAGTAATACACTGCCAGTCAAAGTCTTACCTTGGGTCTCCTCCTCTCATTCACCATTCTCCACCAAATAGCAGTCCAGAAAAATGGACAACAACGGGATCTCCACAAACGTTGGTCACAGATGCTCCAACAGGGGTCCCCCTCCTCCAGAGCCCATGGATCCTGCTCCAAAGATTCTTCCTCAACAACCTCTAAGTGGGTCCTCTCGAGTAGCTCCTGGCATCTGCATGCCACCTCTCTTCGGCGTTGAGCAGCCTCCAGCCATCTCCCACTCATTCAGTTAAGAATCCATATCAGGGTCTCCATTTGGCCATCAGATCCATTTTGTTCCATCCATGGTGCCTCACTCAGGTCACCATCTCTGGCGCCATGCACCTCTGCCGTGTATCCTAGGTACCGGGTCTGGTACCACTGACTGGACTTCCCCTTGTTTCCTGGGATGTTCAGTCAGATCCCACTTCTCACCCCATATGTCACCGGGCGTGGGTTTAGGATAACACAATTTCATGCAGACCACAAATCAGGTGCATAAAAAGGCATGGTTGTGGTTATCATTTTATTTTTATCAAGTAAAATATACAGAAAGCAAAATGGTAAGTCAGACAACTGCTTAGCTTCAACAGCCTCTAAGGCTTTTCTTCAGCCTAGCATGGATCAAACAGTGAGAAGGCACACACTACCAGGAGGCCTTTCACCTTCCTCTGTCAGTATCCAACTGACCACCCTATCTGTCCTGTCTCACCACTGAGGTAGGGTATTTTTTAAGCTCACTAGAAGTTGCAAAATGTTCCACTGCCTTTTGATTAACAGCAGATATAACATAAAACTAGCCATTGGGGCCACTGTTGCTCCATAGAGAGCAGTTATTTGGCAGTCACCTGGAGCATAGAAGAACTTGTTTACAACATTGGAAAGGTCAGAATGTTCTGTGCTCTCCTAAACTCTCCTGCAGGGTCATATTACCTCATGCTGTCTGCTGTAAAATATGTCTTAGAAGAGTGCTACCAACATCTAGAAAAAGCAGACACAAGTTTGTGTTATTCTTCTATTAAAACTACCCTCTTAGTTTTGTTTTATGGCCAATGACCAGAGAAGAAAACAGTATATAACTTCAATATTCTCTGAGGGCTTGGCTGGTTTCTAGTTAGTTTTTAGGTAATATGCACAGAAAGCAGTACAAGCACTTCAGCACTTAATTTATAACCAGCCAACCAGCATGTTGGACATTATGCAAAACATAAACAGTAAACTGCTTGGGGAAGGGGTTTCAATTTATCCCAGGGGTGTCCTCTATGACAGGGGTCACCATGTCTTACCGTATTGCAAGGACTAGTTAAAATTGGAGGTGGACAGCAATCAGTTCACATCAATCGCATTACTTTGTCTGTCGGCGCAATCCGCCATGTCCAAGATGGCGGATGGAGCCTAGTGCACATGCACAATGACTTGCGCATTAGCACCAAACTCCTGTGGCACAGTCCGCCGTGTCCAAGATGACCACTGCAGCCCAGGGGCGATCAAGTTGCCCATGTGTGAGTCATCATGGATTGCCCCTGGGCTCCAGTGGCCATCTTGGACACGGCAGACAGTGCCATGTTCCGCTGTGACCTTGGCTGCAGCCATACCAGCTCTGGCCATAGTTTTTTTTTTTGTGTCAGTCTTATTTTCCCCCAACTTGTTGCAGTTCCTTCCTCCTCCTGAGATCTGAAGCAGCGTGTGTGTATGTGTTGTTCTGAGCTCTGCTGTTACAGTATGATCCAGGATGTAGGCAGCATGTGTGTGCCAGCTGGCAGAGTGCCGGTGCCCAGCCTCCGGTAATTGACACCTTGGTGGCATCCCATAAAAAAAAGTTAAATACATTTTCCTTTCTTTTTTCTTGTGGCAGTCTTCACATTTCCCCAAGTTGCTGAAGTTGCTGCAGTTCCTTCTTTCTCCTCCTGAGTCCTGAAGCAGTGTGTGTGTGTGTGTCACCCTGACCTGTGCTGCTGCAGTGTGATCTGGGAAGTAGGTGCCAGCTTGGAAGCACGCCAGTGCCCGGCCACTAGTAGTGGGCACGTTGATCACATGCCCCCAAAATTTTAAAGTCATTTTCGTGGGTGTAGTGCTGCAGATGTGTTGCTATCACATTAGAAAAGGGGAGCTTACTGGATTCCACATGGACTTGTTAAAATTGGAGGTGGAGAGCAATCAGTTCACATCCACCGCACTACTCTGTCAGCCAACACAGTCTGCTATGTCCAAGATGGCCGCTAGACCCTAGTGCACATGCGCAATGACTCGGGCATGTGCACCAAACTCTGGCGGCACTGTCCACCATGTCCAAGATGGCCACTGGAGCACAATGTACATGCACGAGTCATCGTGCATGCACACCTTGATGACCCCTGGGCTCCAGTGGCCATCTTGGACATGGCAAACAGTGCCGTGTTCCGCTGTGACCTCACCTGCAGCCATACCAGCTCTGGCCAGAGTTTATTTTGTGTGTCAGCCTTCATGTTCCCCCAACTTGCTGCAGTTCCTTCCTCCTCCTGCGATCTGAAGCAGTGCGCGCGCGCGCGCATGTGTGTGTGTGTGTGTGTGTGTCGTTCTGAGCCCTACTGTTACATTGTTATCTGGGAAGTAGGAAGCATGTGTGTGCCAGCTGGCAGAGTGCCAGTGCCCAGCCTCCGGTAGCTGGCACCTTGGTGGCATCCCATAAAAAAGTAAACAAAAAAGGCCAATGAGATGGTGGCATGGGATCATCCAGTCACAAAGAGAAACCAGAATACAGTGAGCTTGGTCATAGATCCTCTGCCTCAGTGGGAACTGTGAATGTAGAGGAAGATGACAGTAATGGCCGGACAGTGTATAATGCATCACACACTGTATGAACCACTCCCAGTGGCAGTGCAAGGTGTGCTTCAGGTAGTGACACTGACAGAGGAGGAGAAGCAAACTGATTGGGCGGAGCGTGGGGACAGAGATACAGATTGCGATTATAAAACAGATAAAAATGATAGCAGCAGCAGTCCTGGGGAGGAGAGGGAGGAGGTGGAAAAGGCAGGAGCTGGGCTAGGGGCAGGTGCACATAAGAAATCACAAAAGACCGAAAGTGGTGGTAAAAAGAGAGCAGGCCACGAATGACAAGAGGAAACGCAACAACAAACATCTGAAATGACAGCAGATAATGGCACAGGTGAAACTGGTGGCCCAGGACACACAGCAGAGGAAGAAGAACCCTTCCCTGACCCTGACAAATTGATGGAGGAAGAGGGTAATGTGGAAGCAGGCCACAATAGCTCATCCATTAGGCAACAACAGAGAGTGCCAAGAGAAAAGACCAAACTGGTGATGTTGGTGGTGTGTGATTTCTTCGAGTAGACAAAGAAAGATGAATACATGTATTGAATCTTTTACGAAAGACAGACTGAATTGGGGGGGTGGAGAAATGGCTGAACATCTACCATGAGAAGGCATAGACTGAAGTCCCACAGATCTGAATATGGGAAAACATGCCAATGCACTGTGTTTGTTTATTTTTTTGATAACCGGGTAGGTGCTCTAGACACGAAAGTGACTATTTTCAGGCACGACCCGGGAGGTCAACAACACAGAGAGATAACAGTTACATAGAATACAGTGTCAGGAGATGTGCAATACATCAAAAACTTAAACATTAACATTTGTGAAGGGCCTTCAGAAAATAGTTGTGCACTGCTAGAGAGGAAGAAGGTGGAGGAGGGAAATGATGAAATTAGAGGAGTAATTGATAAATGCCTGGACGAAACTGGAGCGGGGGGAAGTTCTGCTGGGAGAATTGCAACAGGGGTAAAAGGGGGAAATAATGTGCAGGAGGAAGAAGAGGAGCTGGAAATGAGAGAGGGAGATGAATGGAAGCAAGCAGGGAGTAAGAGGGGTGGAATCTTAGTGCTGGGGGACTCAATACTAAGAGGAGTTAGGTGGGGTAGCAAGGGGAGAGGCATAGTCGCATTTGGGTGGAGGCCATGCCAGGAATGACAGCGGAAAGGGTGGGACAGTCTGTTCTGAAATATGCTAGAAGGGGTAGGGACAAGCCTCATTTAATTATACATCTTGGGACAAACGACCTGGCTGACAAGATAGTAGATACAGTCCAGAGGAGGTCTGAGGAACTAGCACAATTATGTGAGGGGGCAGGAAGATCAGTAACTTTTTCAGAGATACTTCCCGTGCCAAAGGCAAGCACAACAAGAAAGCTAAGAATAGAGGAATTTAACAGATGGCTAAGAACCTGGTGTTGTGCTAAAGGGTATGGGCTGGTGAGGGTGTGGAGGGACCTGGGAGGACAGTAGTCTCTATGCCAAGGACAGACTACACTTGAGTGAGGAGGGAAAGAAAGTGTTGAAAAAGAGGATGGAGGAGTACATAGAGGAAGTTGGGAATTTAAACTAGGAGTGGGGGTGGCAGTTGGGAAGAGATATGCAGAGACCACAGGTTGGGAAACCATATGAGCTTACCCCATAACAGTGACAAAGGACAAATGGCAAGTACTGTTGGTGATGCTAGGAAAGGAGGCAGGATGGGGGAAGGGTGGGCGGTTACCCTTAATGCTAGGAGCCTTGGGAGGAAAACTGCAGAGTTACAGGTTCTCATGGCAGAGGGAGAGGTGGACATTGCAGTCATCACAGAAACATGGGCCACCCAATACAATGACTGGGGCCTGTCTGTACCAGGGTACAGATTATTTCGTAGGGACTGGGTGATTGGGAAAGGGGGGGTGTACTATATGTGAAGGAAGGACTGAACTGTGTAAGGGAGGAAGGGGAGGAGGGTAGTACGGAGTCACTTTGGATGCAAATCCAGCATTCCAAGAATAGGATTCTTAGAATGGGAGTGGTGTACAGGCCACCATCTCAGACGGAGGAGTTAGACAGGGAACTAGCGGGACAGATCAGGAGAACCTGCGAGAAGGGTAGTGTGGTGATTGTGGGGGACTTCAACATGCCAGGAGTGGACTGGAGCACCCCAACAACCAGGAACAGAATTCAATTAAATTCAATTCAATTTTATTTATAAAGCGCTTTTCAAATTCAAAGCGCTGTACAAACATTAAATCAATAAAACCCAAATCTTAAAAACATTTAAAAATTAACCAAGAACTAACAGGAGTATGCTAATTCGAATAAATATGTTTTTAAGGCAATCTTAAAATTAGCAACGGTTGGGCATTCTCTCAACCAACGAGGTAGAGAATTCCACAGGGTTGGTGCCGAAAAAGCAAACGCACGAGATCCTGATGATTTCAATCGTACCCTGGGAATCTCTAGCAATCCCTCGTCGTCGGAACAGAGAGGACGGAGGGGGCAATAGGGAATCAGGAGATCTTTCAGGTAACTGGGTCCCTGATCGTGTAGAGCTTTAAAGGTTAGTAAACCAACCTTAAAGGTGATCCGCCATCATACCGGCAGCCAGTGCAGTTCACGGAGCACAGGTGTAATATGACTGGTCCTCAAAGCACCAGTCAAAAGCCTGGCTGCCGCGTTCTGCACTAGCTGGAGGCGGCGGATATCAACCCCAGGTAGCCCTAGGTAAAGGGAATTGCAACAGTCAAGACGAGTAGTGACAAAGGCGTGGAGCAATGTTGGAAGGTCACCCGGGGGGATCAGATGTTTCACCCGGGCGATATTCCTCAGTTGGTAAAAAGAGGATTTGACAGCTGACACCTGAGATTTCAGGTCAGACCATCATCAAAATAAAGCTCAGATTTCGCACCGATCAGAGGTAGAGAGCGGTCACCACCAAGTAATAAACCTGATGGCTGTCCAACTCCCACACCCATCCCCGGATGACCTGGATCCACCACCAATACCTGGTCTTGTCCGGATTGAGTCTCAACCAGCTGGAACTCATCCAAAGTCTGATCTCTTCGAGGCAGTTGTTAAGCATAGAGTAGGCCACCCTGACTTGGGAGAAAGGACAGATACAGCTGAGTATCATCTGCATAGCAGTGAAAACCCAAACTGTATCGCCTGATGATTTCTCCCAATGGCAGCATGTAGACTGCAAACAACATGGGGGCTAAAATGGAGCCCTGTGGTACCCCACAAGGCAGAGGGTGAGCGTCAGAGGAATAACTTCCAGTGACGACTCTCTGAGATCTGCCTGTGAGGTAAGAACGAAACCATTCGAGGACTGTACCAGACAGTCCACAAAAGACCCGCAGGCATTCCAATAGCACTCCATGGTCTACAGTATCAAATGCAGCCGACAGATCAAGAAGGACCAGAATGGTACGTGCCTTTCAATCTCGGGCCATAAGGAGGTCACTCAGTACCCGGACAACAGCAGTCTCTGTACTATGCCTTTTTCTGAAGCCAGACTGGAGAGTATCATAGACATTGTGAGATATAAGGTGATCGTCCAATTGCAATGCAACTGCCTTTTCAATAACCTTACCAACAAATGGCAGGTTAGAGACAGGCCGGTAGTTAGGTAGACAGTCAGGATCTAAGGAGGATTTTAAGGGTGGTCGAACTACACGCCTCCTTAAGGGATCAGAAACCCCCTCTCCAAAGATTTCCAGACAATGTCTGCAAGGATTGGGTAGATGGCTTCTACACAACTTACTAACAGCGGTGTATGACCCGGATCCAAACTACAAGATAGTTGGTCATAGTTTGATGATCTTCACAATGTCAACAAATTCGCCAGTGAAAGTCTAGCCAGACGGATCGAGAACGAGCCACCTCAAGTCGACCCATCGAATCCCCTATAGGAGAGGTCGGGCCGATGCCGGACCTGAGGTCGACAACCTTATCCACAAAAACCCATAAATCCTCGTGATCTTAGCTGAGAAAGCTTCTTCTGGGTTGAAGACAGACTGGATTGCACAGTCTGTCCACAGTCCAGAAAAGTTGAGCCGGTCGATTTTGTGCAGCAGAAATCTCTCTGGACAGGAATTCTGCCTTCTTACGAGTGATTTCTGATTGATAGCAATCATAATGTGCCATCAATCTAAGCCTGTCGGCATCAAGGCCCGATCTCCGCCAGACTCTCTCCAGCCTTTGGCCAACTCGCCTTAATTCCCTCAAGGAGCCATCAAACCACGGGCTCCTAGGACGAAGGGTGAGAGGCCGAACACGAACAGGAGCAATTTTGTCCAGAGCATCTCCCACGGCCTTATTATAGGCCAGTACAAGATCATCTGGACTCATGCATTCTCCGACAAGCTCGATAGATCCAACACCGCCGTTAGGTCATTGGGGTTAACACCCCTTAAAGGGCGGTATTGAACCATCTCCGTAGGGGCAGACCTATTAGAGGGGCCCCTGAAGCAGAACTTTATGGTGTAATGGTCAGACCAACTGACTGGTTCCACCCCCAAATCAGAGATCTCCATACCCATGAGAAAAATCAGATCCAGTGAATGACCCGCTACATGGGTAGAGGAGGTAACAACCTGTGTCAGGCCCAGCATATTCATCAGCTGGAGGAGATTCTGACCAAAATGAGAGAATTCATCATCGACCCAGGCATTGAAGTCGCCCAGAAGTATAAGTCTGGGAAACTTCAGCACCAGGTCGATGATGAAGTCTGCAATCTCCTGCAGGAATACTCCACCGTCACCTGGTGGACGGTAGACGAGGAGAATCCCGCAGCCTGCACCCTCTCCAGGATATATTCAAAGGAACTGGTATTTCCACATGGCACATCCACAAGGCCCAGCTCAGATTTAAACATAATGGCCACACCTCGCCTCACGATCCAGCCTTGGACGCTGTATCACCAGAACCCGGCTGGAACTGCCAAGGCCAAAATAGGCTTGATTTTCATCCAGCTAGGTCTGGTGATGCAAGTCAGATCAGATGATCCAACAAGATCAGCAATAATAGCTGTCATGTTCTTAATTGATTCACATTGCATAACACCGACAAGGCGGGATGAGCTGTCGGGGAAGACCTCGGCACCTGTCCAGTTATTTTGAGCTCTGGGTATGGGTACAAGACAAGAATAACCTCTGTCTTGACCCCATTTCGCCCCAGGGCGTCTCCTGGACCCCAAAACCCCAATCTGTCCTCCCCTTTCCTGTCCCCCACCAGGTCCAGCTCTCCATTTTCGTCCACGCTTCAAAATGCCCAATACACGACATCTAAAATAGATGTTGGATGTTAATGGTGGGCATTCAAAAGGACGTAATTCCTTGAGCCTAGTGGGGGAATAATGCCCAACCGTCTCTACGCCTGTCCAACACATTTAGACAAAACAAAATAAACAAACCTATAATATAAAAGCTTATAAATAAAAACACCCTCCACTCTCTCTCACAGAGGGGAGCGAAAAAACAAACAATATAATAAAGTAAAATAAAACCCACCCTATCACAAATTAAAACCCAACCCAAGAACCCAAATAACAAAACATGATAAAAATATCAAAATATTCAAAGTAATACTGTATCAATGTAATCAAATGCAACTGGATACTAAACTAAAAGCGGAAGTTTTAAAATTAAGTTCAATGCAGCACCTCTCACGTGCAACAGTCCAAAAATGTTATGTATTCCCCAATACCATCTCTCACATAGTGGGGGTAAACATTTGAAAATAAAATGTAGCACAATCTCACCACCCGGTCCAGAAGCTGGGAAACAGAAAGGTCAATTTTCGAGTAGATCCAGACATAGGCAAGAGTCAGAATCGAGACCAAATAGGGAGGAGGAGATAGCCTTTCCAGCAGCCCGTCAAATAGCAGGAGTTCGAACTCAGACTGGGGAAAACAAACAGCTCTTCACAATAATCCCCACAACACAGACAGGAGCGAACCTGCCATTCAAGAATGACCGCAATCATGATCAAACACCGCAGCCCATCCACCAACAAAGGCAGACACCTCCGGCCGTAAACGACCAGTAGCTACAGACACCTCAAGAGTCAGCTCAACAGCTGAGCCCCATGGTGGCTTAGGAGAAGGGAGCAGGTACTGCTGGATGCCTTCCAGGACAGCTTCCTGCTGCAAATGGTCAGTGAACCAACCAGGTTAGGAAATACCCTTGACCTTGTGCTGGCAAATGGGGACTTTGTGAGAGAACTTACAGTCGAGGAACCGCTGTCAGGGAGTGACCACCGCTCAGTATGGCTCACATTGGATATGGGCAAGGAAGGAGTGGAATCTGGCACAATAGTGCTGGATTTCAGGAGGGCCAACTTTGGGAGGATGGGGGAAGTGGTAAAAGGGTACCTGGCCAGAATTCAATCTAGTATGGACACTAACCAGAGGTGGGAGCTCATAAAGCTGGGGATAGTGGAGGTAAACAAAACGTGCTACAAAGCCCAGAGCAAGAGGGCTAGGGCTAAGAAACCGATCTGGTTGAGCAAGGAGGTCATGGAAAAGGTAAGGAGGAAAAGAGCTGCCTTTAGGAAGTACAAGAAAACAGGGAGGGGGGAGGACAGGGAGGAGTACTTGACAGAATCGAAGGAGGTGACAAGGGCAGTAAGGGGAGCCAAAGCATCTACGGAACTCAGGCTGGCACAAGGCATTAAGAAGAGGAGAAGGACTCCTTTAAGTACATCAGGGAGAAAAGGAGCTGTAAGGACCACATAGTAAGGATTAGGAAGGAGGTGGTTTGGGTGGAAGCAGGGTGCGATAAGGCGGAAGCACTAAATTTTATTATTTTTTTTTTATTTTATTTTTATTTAGCTTTTGTTGACCGGGTAAGTGCACTAGACAAATCCTGCCTATTTTCAGGCACGACCCGGGGGAGGGGGATACAGATGAATGCCAACTGACCTTGAACCAGATTAAGCTGTTGGTGATATTTTTAGTGAATGAGGGAAATTTGGCCAGGACACCAGGGAAATTCTCCTACTCTTTCGAAAGTGCCATGGGATCTTTAACATCCACCTGAACTACCACCAATCCAGGCAGATGGGACCTCGGTTTAACATCTCATCCGAAGATGGCACCTCAGAAATGCAACACCCTCTCATGCTGCATTACAGTGTCAGTACTGGGATATTAACCCAAGTGCCAGATGTGGGAACTGAACCACAGCCCTCTGATCTCCCGGCCTCAGAGGCGAGTGTGCTACCTACTGAGCCACTGAGTACTTCTGCTCAGTATTTACTAAAGAGAAGAGGGAGGTGACACCCAAGGTGGGAGAAATGGCAGAAGCGGCGGGGGGGGGGAGTGGTGATAGATGGGGAAATCATAGAGAGCAGAGTTTGAGAGGGTTTGAAGGCACTGAGGGTGGGCAAGGCGCCAGGCCCAGATGGCATCCACCCCAGGGTACTGAAGGAGCTGGCAGAGGTCCTTGCAGGACCTTTGGCAGACCTATTTAATGCCTCACTACATTGGGTGTGTACCTCAGGACTGGAGGATGGCTCATGTGGTGCCCCTCCACAAGAGTGGTCCCAAGGATGAACCGGGAAACTACAGACCAGTGAGCCTCACATCCATTGTGGGTAAGCTAATGGAGACTATCCTGAAGGAGAGGCTGGTGGCCCTCCTAGAGGCCAAAGGACTACAGGACAGCATGGCTTCATACATGGCAGATCCTGCCAAACCAACCTGGTCGAGTTCTATGACTGGGTAACTAGGCAACTGGACAGGGGCCATGCAGTGGATGTCCTGTATCTGGACTTCAGTAAGGCATCTGACTCAGTGCCACATGGAAGGCTGGGAAGGAGTTAGTAGGCACAGGGGCGGGTGCAAAGCTGGTGAGATGGGTAGGAAACTGGCTGCAGGGAAGGCAACAGAGGGTGGTGTTGGGTGGGGAGCTCTCACACCCAAGAGCAGTGACGAGCGGTGTTCCATAGGGCTCAGTGTTGGGTCCAGTGTTGTTTGGGATATTCACTGCAGACATATCATGGGACATCAAGAGCAAGATCAGTCTGTTTGCTGATGATACCACGGTAGGCGTGGTGGTGGATGACCTAGGGGATGGCAGGGGTTGCAGGATGATCTGGCAAAGCTTGAAACCTGCGTCAGACACCTGGCAACTGGGCTTTAATGCCAAAAGTGCAAGGTGCTGTATTTTGGGATGAAGAACCCAAGGAGGAGTTACCAGCTAGGGGAGTGCAGCTAGCCCAGACAGAGGAGAAGGAGAAGGATCTGGGTGTGCTCATTACAGGGTCAATGAACAACTCGGCACAATGTAGGAAGGCAGCTGCAAAGGCCAACAAAATTCTGGGTTGTATTGCAAGGGGTATATCCTCGAGGAGGGAGGAGGTGATTCTGCCACTGTATAGGTCATTAGTTAGACCACACCTGGAGTACTGCGTGCAGTACCGGCATCCGTATCTGAAGAGGGACATTAAGTTACTGGAGGGGGTGCAGCGCAGGGCGACAAAGATGATCAAGGGCTGGGGACTTATCATCACGAGAGGAGGTTGAAAGAGTTGAACATGTACTCACTGGAGGAAAGGAGAGACAGGGGTGACATGACTGAAACCTTTAAATACATGAAAGGAATAAACAAGACGGTACAGAGAGGCTGTTCAAAGTAAGGAAGGGGAGGGCCACCAGGGGCCATGATATGAGACTGGAGCGAGGAAGGTTCAGGAGGGAGATGAGGAGACACTTTTTTACAGAGAGGGTGGTGGCTGGGTGGAATGTGTTACCTGCTGAAGTGGTATGCAGTAGAACAGTGGACTGCTTCAAACGAGGATGGGACAGGACAAGGGGGAGGGTTAATGAAGGGGAAGGGTGGCAGGGAGGGGCAGCTGCAGAATAACGGGTGCTACCTGCACATTCGAGCAGACTTGATAGACCTCTAGGCCTTTATCTGTTGGCAAATTTCGTATGTTCGTATAAAGTGAGACAAAGTTAGGACAAATAAAGGTACAAGGCACGAATGGTGTAAAAATTCTACAATTGGAGATAAGTGCCCAAGTGTGGATTATATAGTAATAACACAAGATATGAGGTACAGAAAGAAGAGATATACCGACGGCGGCATCATTACAACTTACTGAAAGTGAGAGGGTGTTGGTTTGGAAGGGGGCAGGGAGAGAGGTAAAACTGGGATAGGTTTAATGGAGGCTGAAGGAGCAGGGTGCCATCTCACACCATAGAAGGTGTTACCAAGGGCAGCCAGGGCAGAGTAAGTCTAGATCTATGGAGGGTTGAAGCAGGTACATTGAGCACAAGTAGTAAGGAGGGAGCGGTGCCTTTTCTTAAACGTGGCATGATTAGGTTCAAGGCGGACATCTAAGGGCAGCGAGTTCCAGTAGGAGGGACCTACATGCGAGAAACCTGATTTCCCTTTGGTAGTTCTACATCTGGGAATGCAAATCAAGGAAAGGTCAGTAGATCGGAGACCATAGGAGATGGGCTGAGGGATAAGCAGGGAGGCTAAGTAGATGGGCATACTAGATCGAAGTACACTGTCCAGCAGATTCCCAAGAGAGAGGAGACGTTGTGTAATAGGAGAAGGCCAATTGAGGTCAGAGTACAGCAAGCAATGATGTTTTAGTCTGGAGGAAGCAGAGGCGTAGCGGCATATATTGTTGTAGGTAGTGTCCCACCTATGAAGATTAGCTTTAGATGTATTTGTATAGATTACGGATCCATAAGAAAGTGATGGAAGAAGGATTCCTCTAGCAATGGCAGTCCTAGCAGTGGGGGTAAGAATATAGCTTGTTTTGTATGCTAAGCCCAGTTTGGCATTCACAGCCTTACAGGAGGAGGTAATATGGGCATCATAGGTGAGGGATTCATCAAGTAAGACGCCCAGATAATTAAAAGAAGTTACCATGTCCAATGGGGAGCTGTCAGCCCAGGTGACCTGGAAACATTTACAGTGCTGTTTTAATTTAATAGAGGATCCGAAGAGCATGGCCTTAGTCTTTCCAAGATTTAGAACAAGCTTGTTTTTGGTGATCCAGGATTGAATATTTTGTAGGTCCAGAGAGAGAGCTTGTGATCAATAGAGTGGATATTACCTGAGCTTGTATAAAGGACAAGGTCATCGGCATAAAGCAACGATGAACAGGAGGATACCACTTAAGGAACGTTGTTAACAAAAATCGAGAAAAGCAGGGGTCCGAGGATAGAACCCTGAGGTACACCAATATTGATGAATGCTTTTTCTGAGGTGGCCGAATTGAATTTCACAGTTTGATACCTGTTTGATAGGTAGCTATGGAACCAATTTACAACTTTGGGCGAGAAACCCAGGGAGTGGAGATTGGTAAGTAGAAAAGGGTGGTTAACTAGATCGAAGGCTTTTGTCAGATCGATAAAAACTGCACCAGTTAGATGACCCTGGTCCATAGTTTGAAGAATATCATTTGTCAGCTGTAGTAAAGCAGTTTGAGTACTATGGCCTTTTCTAAAACCGTGCTGGTTAGGGTGCAGGAGGTTATATTTTGTAAGGTGTTCTGAGATCTGAGCTGAGATGAGCTTCTCAAGGACTTTATTTAATGTTGACAATATTGCTATTGGTCTGTAGTTGGCTATATCTTTTTTGTCACCTTTTTTGAATACTGGCGTGATTCTAGCTAGTTCCCATACCTCGGGCACCACGCCTTCACTCAGGGACAGGCTGAATATACAGGTCAGAGGTCCTGAGATGAAAGGTGCCGCAAGTTTGAGGAGTCTAGGCTCAACGCGGTCCGACCCAACAGCAGTACTGTCTGACATAGAATTTAGATGTTTGAGGACGTCATTTTTCGATATAGCTTTAAAGTAGAAGGTGGGTGTCTGTGAGGTTACTTTTGGGTGGGGGGCTCCAGGTATTAGGTTAGTGGAGGAGAGAGTATTTGTGTAGCTCGAGAGGTCGGAGAAGTAAGAGTTAAAAGCATTGGCAATGGTGCATGAGTCATTGCAATGGATGCCTTTCAATATCAAGTCGTTATTTAGTGGTCTTTTGTTAGAGCTGAGGAAAGTCTTGACATGAGACCAAAATTTCTTGGGGTCGCCTGCAGCATCCAGCAGAAGGCCTTTGCAGTACTGGCTTTTTGCAAGTCTTATTTGTGTTTTGCATTTTGACCGCTGTTCTCTATAGTTGTTATAATCTGCTGGGAGACCAGATGTTTTAAACTTTCTCCAGCATTTGTCCCTGTTTTTGAGGGCTGTAAGGAGGTCTTTGTGCAGCCATCTGGTCTGTTTACCATGAATGCGCCGAGTGACGACTGCGGTATGTTTATCTTGAAGGAGTATGAACCTGCTCAGGAAGGCATGCAGGGCAGTTTCAGTACTAGCAGAATGGAAGACAGGGGACCAGTCAGTGTGAGACACATCATATAGGAAATTACCTTGATTTAAGTTTGCATAATTTCTGAAGCATATATAGTTTTGGTAGGACGTGGAGTTTGTGGAGGTGCTCCATATGCAAAAGACAGGGAAGTGGTCACTGATATTGTCTGGCATTGTACCAGATTTTGCAATTCTATCCACACGATTCATTAAGACCCAGTCAATAAGGGTGCTGGAGTCTGTGTTGACTGATACCCTTGTGTAATCAGTAATGATTTGGTGCAAACTGTAGCTCTGCACCAGGGACTGAAGTGTGTCTTGAGATTTGCCAAGCCTGTTTAGATTTATATCACCGAGAATGATGAGTTCATTATTCCCCGCATGTGCAGCTGCCTGAACCAGCAAATCAGCTAGGCCTTGTGTTCCACTAGTAGGTGGATTGTAGGCACAGATAATGTGGAGTTTCTTATCTCCTAGTCTGAGTATAGCATGGATATATTCACACAAGGAGTTTTTATTGTCTGTTATCATAGTCATATTCAGGTTGCTTTTAACAGATTATGCATACCCCCACTGGGCGCTTTTAGGAGGTGGTCTGTCGCACCTAAGAAGGGAGTAGTTTGGGAGCAGGCAAAAGGTATCTGGGATAGAGGGTTTTAGCCATGTCTCAGATAAACAGAGCACATCAGGGTGGTGGTTAGCCACCCAGGCTTCTAGATCTGCTTGATTGCGGAGAAGACTCCTAATATTAAGGTGGACTATGCAAAGTCCCTTCATATCATATCCAGAGCAGATTAAGGGTGATATGCCTGTTGCAAGGCCTGGGTTCAACTCTATGTCTCCAGACAGTATAAGGGCCAGCAATATGAGATACCTTAATTTATGCAGGGCAATTTTGGTATAGCTCCGGCAGTAGGTACGCCATCGTTTGCCGGTAGATGCCGTAGCATGGTAGATGAGTAGTTTAGGGAGGAGGGCAGGGGTTGTGTCAATGTCACATTCGGTTAGGATTAGCATATTGGAGTAGGTAAAATCATTTAGATACGCATCCCCATTTTGAATATGGTATTTGGGGTGAGGTACATTAGGGATACTAAGTAGTACCAGAGACAAGAGTAGAGAGGTCATAGTTAGTGGTGACCAAAACATTCTATAAGCTTTAGTAATAGGCATATTTTTAAGAAAGAGCAGGGATTGAGGAACACAGTAAAGGGCAAGAGGTGATTGCTGTGAGAGGAGCAATAGTAATTACTTGGTTAGAGCGTGCAGTGGCTTGCCTAGTATAGGAGTTGCAAAGGATTCAAAAGAAACTAGGATTTTATCAGAGGGGTAGGAGAGCATAAAGCTGAGAAAGACAGATTAAAGGTAGCAGGCAGGGAAGCTACAGGATGCGAGGAGAGCTGTATAAGTTGAGAAAGATTCAGGCAGACAGTAATGCTATGAGAGAGAGAGCAAAGTTATTCTGGCTGAAAGACTATGGAATAAGACGATCAGGGCAGACTAGAGCTTAGGGTAGTAACAGATGGGAAGGGGAGCAGAATGTTAGGGGACCAGGTACACAGGAACAGGAAGAAAGTTATTCAAGTGGTAGCTGATGTACAACTTTGATATCCATTTATCCGTTCTTCAGCCCATCGAGTCCCATACCTCCAAGAGGCCACAAATCCCCACCTACTTCAACCCTCAAGGGCAGCAAAAATAAGAGCCAACAGTCATGTCCAGGGAAAAAAAAAGCCATCAACTCTCACTGGCCCATTCCCTGGAAATGGATCAGAAATATAAAGCCAAAAGACCAGAGACAAAAAAGTCAGCATGATCAATTGTGGAAATGATAGCCATTGACTTGCTGCCGCACTCTTCTGTGAGTAATGCAGATTTCCTATTGCTAATGCAAGTTGCAGTGCCAAGGTATCAAGTGCCCAGCCATGCCTACTTTGGCACAGTGACTCTGCCTGATTTGTATCAGAGTGTTGACCAAACTGTGTTGCATGCCCTGAAAGCATAATTTGTTCTGGTGCTTCAAATCACCACAGACATGTGGACCTGTGGTCAGACTACCGATTACACGGCAGTGACAGCAGACCCTCTTCATTCTCCTCCTCTCAGTTAAGTGTTAGCAACAGCAGTAGCCGCAAATCACCGGGGCCTTCCAACCTCCACAAGCAGGCAGCTTTATGTGTTGCTAACTTTGACGGTGATCATCGTTCAGAAAACTTGCTACACTTCCTTCAGAAGAAGTTTGATGAGTGACTGACAGCACACTCATTAACACCAGTTTCGCAGTATCAGATAATGTAAAAAACACTGTAAAGGCAGCTGAAGTTGGGGATTATACACATGCTCCATGTTTTGTTCACTGTTTAAGTCTGCTAGTTCAGAGACTCCCAGATGAGGAAGGCACCACATTGCAGACATGTGTAGGTCTGGCCAAATGTTCATGGTCTTTTTAGCCATTTTGGAAAGGCATGTCAGCTGTTACATAACACTCAGCAGCTGAACCACCTTCCCTTCCATCACCTGAAACAAGATGTAGCAACAAGGTGGAACTCCACTTGTTACATGATGCAATGGCTACTAATACAACAGAAGGCCATCCATCAGTATGCCACCGAACAAGGTATTGACAAGTGAGAGGCAAACATCAGCCCAAACCAGTGGCAACTGATGGACATCCTCTGCACTGTGTTGAAGCCCTCTGAGGAGGCCACAAGGGAGGTAAGTGCTGATGCAGCTGGTCTAAGCCAGGTACTCCTCCTCACTGCCCTCATTAACCTGCAGCTTGTTTGCATGAAAACTCAATCTGAGGACAAGGAGGAAACCACTGCTGTTAATAGAGTGGAAAGGATAAGATTATGTTTCTGGAATGACACACACATTTTTAAAAATGCATAGAGGGGACCAATACATCCTAGCCACTCTCTTGGACCCTAGGTTCAAAGACATGTTTGAGGCATTCTTTGATGCACAAGTTTACGGTAAGGATCAGCAGTCCTATAAAGTCTAGCCTATCCATCTGATCTCTGTAGTATACCACAAAACAAGACCAGGCACACAAACAAAGCACAAGAGCAACGCTTCTTGAAATCCCTTGCAATCACATTGGCAGGCCTGGAGGAGGGGACTGAAGGAGGAGGATCATAATGTGTTTCCACTGTTACTACTGAATGTCAAAGGAGTTGCTAATTTTTGTCTTCAAGTCAACCCTGGTTAGACCGCATCTGGACTACTGTGGCCAGTTCTGGTCACCTAGCATGAAAGCCAAAATTAAAATCTTGGAAGCGGTCCAGCACAGAGCCACCAAGATTGTGACAGGTCTCAAAAATTTAAGCTACTGGGAAAGGCTAGATACGCTGAGATTGTATTCTCTAGAATATAGATAGAAACATAGAAACATAGACTTTGACAGCAGATAAGGACCGCTAGGCCCATCTAGTCTGCCCATTTCCCTACCTACAGGATAGGCCGCAGATCCTAGTTAACCAATAGCCTATTTCTTCCTACCCCCCAAAAGAATTGCCTTATGTCTGTCCCATGCATTCTTGAATTCTCCCACAGTTTTAGACCCCACAACCTCCTCAGGAAGGCTGTTCCATGCATCCACTACCCTCTCTGAGAAATAATACTTCCTCACATTGCCCCTGAACCGCCTCCTTCTATCTTTAAATTGTGTCCCCTTGTTCTTGCATGTCTCTTTTTCTGAAAGATGCTACCCTCTTGGACTTTGTTGATTCCACTGAGGTACTTAAAAGTTTCTATCATGTCCCCCCTCTCCTTCTTTCCTCAAGGGTATATATATTAAGCTCTTTTAGTCTCTCCTCCTCATACGGCTTCTCTTGCAGACCCTGCACTCATTTTAGTTGCCCTCCTCTGGACTGCTCTCTATCCTGTCTATGTCCTTGTGGAGATGGGGTCTCCAGAACTGGACAAAGTACTCCAGATGGGGTCTCACCAACTGTCTGTACAGAGGGATAACAACTTCCTGTTTTCTGCTGATGATGCCTCTCCCTATACAACCCAGTATACCCCCAGCCCTCCCTACTGCCTTCTCACATTGCTTGCTAACCTTAAGGTCATCTGATATGATTACCCCCAGGTCTCTTTCCTTTTTTGTTGTTGTTACTACCTCACCATCCATTGTGTATTCTTCCCCTGGGTTCTTGTTTCCCAGGTGCATTATTTTGCACTTCTTTGCATTGAATCCTAGCTGCCATACTTCTGACCATTCCTCCAACCTTGCCAAATCCCTTTTCATCCTTTCCATGCCTCCTTGTGTATTAACCCTGTTGCAGATCTTTGTGTCATCTGCAAAAAGGCATACTTTTCCTTCCAGTCTCTCTGCAATGTCACTGATGAAGACATTAAAAGGACTGGACCCAATACTGAACCTGCGGTACCCACTAGTAACCCCCTTTCTTCAGAGTGGACTCCATTTACAATTACCTTCTGTGTCCTGTTGTCCAGCCAATGTTTTACCCAGGCTACCACCCTGGGACCCACTCCCAGGCTGGTTAATTTGACTATTAATCTTTTGTGTGGGACTGTGTCAAATGCCTTGCTAAAGTCTAGGTAGGCCATGTCCACAGCCCCTCCCTGGTCTACTTTGGTCATCCAGTCAAAGAAATCTATTAGATTCATCTGACATGACCTTCCCGCTGTGAACCCATGCTGTCTTGGGTCCTGTGCTCCACTGGCCTCTAGGTTCTCAACTATTCTTTCCTTCAGTAGTGACTCCATCACTTTCCCTACCACAGAGGTCAGACTGACAGGTCTGTAGTTTCCTGCCTCTGTCTTGGTCCCACTTTTGTGAAGGGAATCACATCCGCTTCCTCCAATCTCGGGTACCACACCATCCTCCCATGATTTATTAAAAGAGTAGCCAGTGGTTTCACTAATTCCTCCCTTAATTCTTTTAGAATTCTGGGGTGAATTCCATCAGGACCCATTGCTTTGTCCACCTTCAGTTTTAGGAGTTCTTGCAGAACCCTTTCTTCTGTGAAAGGACTGGGATCGACCCCCCTATCAAGAGTGCTTCTGTTAATTGGATTAGGCACTTCCCCCTCCTCTTTTGTGAATACTGAGCAGAAATATTCGTTCAGTATTCCTGCTTTTTCACTGTCCCCCTCTGCCCACCCACCGTTCATTCTATTCAGCCTCACTATCCCTCCCTTTGTCTGTCTACGCTCGCTGATGTACCTACAAAAGGTTTTATCCCCCTTCTTAACTGAGTTGGCTATCTTTTCCTCAGTTTGGGCCTTTGCTATTCTGACTTCTCTCCCTGCTTCCTTCTGCCTTAACTGGTACAGCTCTCTGTCCTGCTCCTTCTGTGTTTCCTTATACTTCCGGAATGCTATCTTTTTCTTCCTGACTTTCACAGCCACCTCTTTTGAGATGGCTACGAGGAAATCTATGCCTAGTTTATGAAGCTTTTACTAATCATGATCTTTGGAAATGTTTAAGATTAGAAATTAAAAATCAGTATCATGACACTAAAACCCACATATTACAACTGAAATGGGAACTTAACCATACCAAAAGAAGAACTTCTTGGTTTAATCAAAGGGTGGTGACTACGTGGAATGCCCTCCCGCTGGAGGTGGTGGGTTGTAGGAGTATGATAGATTTTAAGGCAAATTTGGATGATTACTGTATGAAAAACAACATAAAAGGATATTCTCGTTGAGAAAAGGACAAGTTTTAAATGGGCATTTGCTTTATTCTCGTAAATGATCTATGAGTAGGGATGTAAGTTTGCATGGCAGTCATACACGTCATTGATTCCATGACATCTGATCTTTATTCGGGACTTCCATGACTTTCACTAGTGTTATCAGAATGTAGCAATGACAATAGTGCCACAACATTTACTACTGTTTACTAATGATTTCATGAACAAACAATGAGTCATTAAAACCTCATCCATGACAAATTTATATCCCTACCTATGAGACCTATAAACCAAAAGCTAGTGATGCTACCTGCTGTTGTTACAGCCCCCAGAAAGATAGACATTTATGACAAACCACTCTGGGAACAACTGTCTGACAATGGCTTGATGAAAAAGCATATACAAGTCACTTGCTGATACAGGGGTGCCTGAGATGCCAGCAAACAAAACAGTGCAGGATTATCTGGATGAGAATGTGCTACCAGCAAATGGAGATGTGCCTCTACTGTACAGGTACCAGAAATACCATTTTTGAGACAGGTAGCTGCTGAGCACCTCAGTTGCCCACCTGCAAGTACATACTCGAACAGAATGTTCAGTGCAGCAGGCAATACTGTTGCCAACAAGAAAACATGCCTTCCGACCCAAACTGTACAGTAGAGATGCTCACTTTTATAAAAATTAACCCGCTTTTTTTTTTGAAAACCCTTTTTCTCACGGTTTATGGATGATGAGTTTCCTACACTTCTAGATGGGCTTAAGATATAGAATGATGAGGTGGATGGGAGGGCTTCTGTGCCCATTATTATTATTTGCTGTTGCTGTTACTTGTTAACCAGTAGCCTACACACATGCTGTGGGATGCTGCACTGTTTTCTTCACTCAGTCTTCTTCAGATTAATGTTTTGTGAATTTTTAGCAGGCCTACGTTGGCAGAATACATCATTTGTGGGGCAGTGTTACCCAATAAAACCAGTGTGTACAACACCCATCCATGGCATAATGGGAAGCCTGGCCCAAGTGTGGTGCTGTCCCAATGGACACACAATTGTTGGTATCAGTAGCCCACACTGTGGGATGCTATACTGTTGTTTTCACTCAGTCTTCTTCAGATTTAATCTTTTGCGAATATCTGGCAGGCCTACACAGGCTGATTAAGTCATTTTTGTGGCAACATCAACCACTAAACCAGTGTATACTTATCCATGGCATAATGGGAAGCCTTGTCCATGTGTGGCACTGTCCCAATACACAAACAATTTTTGGAACCAGTAATCCACATTGTGGGATGCTACACTGTTGTCTTCACCAACTCTTCTTCACATTAATGTTTTGCGAATATTTGCCAGGTCTGCACAGGCCACACAAATAATTTCTTGGGGAATGTTGCCCATGAAACCCGTGTGTGATACTCTTATCCATGGCGTAGCGGGAAGCCTTGACCATGTGTGGCACTGTCCCAAGGGACATGCAATTTTTGGAACTGGTAGCCTATGTTGTGGGAATCTGTACCGATACTTTGTGGGCATACAGCAGTAATTGCACAAATGTTTACCAGTAGCGCAATATACCGACTATTGTGCAAACACAGTATCCACTGAATAACATGTATACCGCTACTGCACAATGATGTGCGGTGTTGGGTACCAGTAAACTTTTGTGTAACTACCACTGTACATAGACCTTACAAACCATTTTATTTTGAGCACTTTTAGCCACATACTCTTGTTTACTACTAGCATTGTCCATGTTTGGCACTGACTAGAAAGACAACTGTTGGAATCAGTAGCCCTCAGTGTGAGCTACTGCACCATCAGCCCAGTACATTATGTTATTTCATTTTAATCCCATTTCCTAATACCTTTTAATGGTCAAACCAGTATGAACTAGTCTGCCAATAAAAGAACTCTGGTGAACTTTACCTTGCTCAACAGTCAATGTCTGCATGCTCGAACTCTGGGAGGTTCACACGGCCCCAATCCTTATGTAATCTTATGTAATCTGCGTCAGGATGATTAACTCATGTATTTTGTGCCCACACAGCATTTGTTAATGTACCTACTGTTAAATGAATAAAAAAATAAAAATAACAGCACCGACCCAACCACCTGTTATTTTTTCCCCCCGTCATTGTAGCCCACAGCTTAGCTCATCGAGGACCAGAACTTTGTTCTGTATCAGATAGTGTTTCTTGTCTTGTTTGTCATATCATTGTCTCTTACTTTTGTTTCTCACTACACAATGCTGATTTAGTAAATTTTAATCACTTTCAGTTTTAATGGATGTTGGTTTTCTCAGCCTAGGTGTTAAGGCAACTCCATCCTTCATTCAACAAACATTATGACAGAAAAAGTTCCTTGTAAGAGCTGTTGTTAAAGCAACAAAATTTCAACTTGGGAACATCAATCCTCTTGTCTGGAGTGTCTTGGTAGTGAGCACTATGTCCATCATTGCTTTACCTTTCAGTTAATGTCTGGAAGGGCCCACAAGGATACGCGCATGCATATGGGGTCTTCCAAGTGAAGCCACAAAAAAGAAAACAGTCCTTGTCTTGCCCATGCTCTACGGTGGCCATCTGACCTCATCATCACATAAGAAAAAGAAATGATGGTCCATCCTAGTGGCATGGAGGGCTGAAGCACTGCGCGTTTCACCTGCTGCCACACTGGCGACCTGGAATGGATGTGGATCATTGGGAGTCAGCCGGGGAGGAGAGGATCAAGCATACCAGAGACTGTTTCCCTCTCCTCAGCCGGGGAGAAGAGGGTCGAGCATCCCAGAGACTGCTTCCCTCTCCTCAGCCCGGGAGGAGAGGATCGCGCATCCCAGAGACTGCTTCCCTCTCCTCAGCCGGGGAAGAGAAGATCGAGCATCCCAGAGACTGCTTCCCTCTCCTCAGCCAGGGAGGAGAGGAGCGAGCATCCCAGAGACTGCTTCCCTCTCCTCAGCCAGGGAGGAGAGGATCAAGCATCCCAGAGACTGCTTCCCTCTCCTCAGCTGGGGAGAAGAGGATCAAGCATCCCAGAGACTGCTTCCCTCTCCTCAGCTGGGGAGAAGAGGATCAAGCATCCCAGAGACTGTGTCCCTCTCCTCAGCAGAGGAGGTCTGTCACTCCGCTGTAGACGGCCACCAGGTGGACGCCTTTTGGCAGTGGAAGCAGGAAGGCCTGACAGGAGGGGCTGCGGTTTGACTTGGTGCATGTGTGCCTCCATATGGCATGCCCTGTCATCCGTGGCAGGGTTGGGACAGGAAAAGTGGAAAACAAGCTGAGAGTCTTCGTGAAGCCCTGTCCACCAGCTGCCAGCCTGCACCACCATCTAAGGATCTGGCCCACAATCTGGATGTGTTTTGGGGGAAGGGGATCTGTGGGAGACTCTTCAGGCCAGGCAGTCCTTGGGGGAGTTGATTGGCAGTTGGGATGACAGCTGGCCCCACTCAGGCCTTGAGGATAAAAACCTTTATTTAACAAAAAAAAAAAAAAAAGAAGAAGAAATTACAACACAGGTCTCACTCCACTCCCCAACATTCAGTCTCAAGATCGCTGGTACTAGATGTCATTGATAAGTTTCAGATGATGCCCACATCATCTTCCATGACACGTACAGAGTTAACTTCAGTGCCTTCTACATTGTTTGCTCTCAGTCTCCATCTCTCCCACTGCCTACAGGCAAGATTTTGGAGGATCAGTTTGGAAAGTTCACAGCACTCAAGGAGCAGTGGCTGCACTGCATGGTGCAGGTGCCGACAAATGTTTCAGCACCTGCATCCACCTCGATTCTATTCATGATACCATCTTCACTGCTCTTCTCGATAGGCCTCAGTTCCATCAGTGACTGACAGTTCCCCTAGTATCTTCTACCTTATTAGATGAGAAATATGAAAATAATCTTCATCTCAAAGATGTAGAGGATGAAGATTATGTGGGCACTGTTTTTTACAAGGAGTCGATTCTTTCCCCTCAGCAGCACTTACTGCATGCATGCTCACTATGAGATGTGACTATCTGCACCCTGCTCAAAAGCACGCAGAAAACACCTACATTTCAGACAGCAGAGTTGGATAAAACAAAAAGGTTCAGTTGGAATACTGAAATATTTCATCTATACCAACTTTATTGGTGCCCCTTATTCAGGGTGCTCTAGAAGATGTTATGGTAGCAACCTGAAACAGGTCAACATGAGTGTTTACAGGACTCTGTGTGCAAACTGGGCAACTATACACAGTCACAGAGGATGATGTCATTATGGCAGTGAATGATGAAACCATTGCTCCTAAGGAGGTCTACACGAACCCACCTAATGATGAGATGAACAAGATCGACATAACTGAAAAGAGGGTACTCATCCCTGCCACTTTAGGACTGAGAATTGCCAATTACCAATATCACATGGCTAGTATTACTAATCACTAAAATTCTTGAAGGAAACATAAACAGGGAAATTATTGAATTTAAAATTCAGAAATCCAAAAACATAGCGCTGTAGGTTAAGAGCCTAACCTACATAGTGATGTGCTTGCTCCATATGCTTCAAAAATGCCATTTTATGCATTCATCAACTTTAAAAGATGCCCAGAAATGTAAACAAACCAAGGCTTCTGTTTAAACTCCATGTTCCAGTGGATGCCTTATATGGCTATGATGTCAGTGTGTGATGACAACATCAGAGCAACCCTCTTCTGGAGCAAACATTCTCTTTGTACAGGGACATTATAAATATAGTTATGCCATTATATTAAGATTATGTATCACATCACAATCCTTTACTGTGCATGTATGACAAGGCTGTCACCCATGCACAGTGAAGGATTTTGATAAGAAACACAATCCTTATGTAATAGCATACAGTAACTACTGTATATGTATACCGTCTCCATACAAAGCACATCTACTGGAACGCAGAGTTTAAATAGAAGTCTCCAATTTGTCTACATTTCTGGGCTTCTTTTAAAGCTAATGAAACCACATAAAATGATGTTTTTGAAGCAAACAGGGCACATCACTCTGTAGGTAAGGTTCTTGCCTCCAGCGCTATGTTTTTGGATTTGTGGATGTTGAAGCACAGGACAACCTGTTTACTTGTACTTTAAAGACATGTTACCAGAGTCAGCTTCATGGCAAGAATTACTGGCAATTATTATAAAAAATTTGGCATCTAAGAACCACCAATACAGTACTCTTGTGTCAGACTTGTTGTCATGAACAATGTAGTCAACAGCATACTTTTTCACAGAAGCACCAAGGGAGGTAGACAGTGAAAATGCCTACCTCCCCCACAGCAACGGCATAATACCGACGTAGGTATTGTACCGCCTGTTTTAAAAGTGTTTTCTGTGCTGGGCCATGATCTCACACACCCCGGACTTTAGGATTCCAACTCCAAGGTCGGAGTTGGCCTGGGGAGGGGTGAACATTGAGGAAAGAAGTAACAGAAGGAAAAAAGGACCATTGCCGCAAATGTCACCGTAATGGTCTTTTTTCCTGTTTCGCCGTCAGGGTGTCGACCTGAAGGGGTGCACCGCTTTTTGACAGGTCCTACCTCTGACCAAAATGTAGACAAGGCCCTCAAAGAGTCCAATGACAAACAGTCAACCCTGAAAGATATGAAGAACATCGACACCACTCCTCACAGAGGAAGAAGGCATGGATTCTTTCATTTATTTATTTATAAACATTTTTTTTTTTTTGGTAACTGGGTAGGCCCACTGGAACCAGAGGTCCCTTTTTCAGGGGCGGTGACCCTTTCCTGGCAGATCCAGCTAAGGCCAAAAGGACTTCCATTATCAAGATAAATCCAGGCCTTTCCAACAAACGCTGAAACCCCCGACAGAAGGGATAGCAGCAAACACAGACCTTGACCCTAACCATCTGATAAGCTGCCAGTCCTGGTTCCTCCTCTGCTGTCCAGTCTCTGTTGGTGGGGTGGGGTTTCTTGCCCTTTTCTATCAGCAATCAAAGACCATTACCATGGACAAGTGGGTCCTGGAAATTAACAGAGACAGTTACTCCCTCGAGCCAATGTACAGCACCCACGGGATCACCTGCCAGGAGAGCTGACTTGGTTCCAGGGTCCCATGGCTGAACGTGTTTCTCTGTAAGTGGCTGGGCTGCTACAAAACAGGGCAGTGGAGGAAGCTCTGGAGTCCACAAATGGCAAAGGTTTTCACTTCAGGTATTTTATAGTTCCAAAAAAGACAGGTGGCACGTGCCCAATTTTTGGATCTACAACATCTGAACATCTACATTAAACAAAAGAGGTTCAGAATAATGTTCCTGGGATTGCTCACACCATATCTGACGTAATAGGACTAGTTAGCATTGCTCAACATTAAAGATGCATATCAGTGTATCCCTCTAAGAATAACTCACCAAACGCTCCTCCAATTTTGAGTGTGCCTCAAACATTACTGGCTCAGAAGCTTACCCTTTGGGTAGTACTCAGTGCAGCATATCTTTACCAAGTGTTTTGCAGTTTTGGTGGCATACCTCAGAAAGTTAGGTATACAAGTGTTCCCTTACCTGGACTACTACCTCATAAAAAGGCCATCCCAGACTCAGACAGAAGCAGCTATTTAACAGGACTGCTCCTTCTTCTATTCTGTGGGGGACCTACTCAACTTGCCCAGGTCTTAACTAGTGCAGACTCAGAGACTTTAGTTCTAAGATGCAATCCTGGATTCCACCAAAACAAAGTCCTTTGAAAAGTTGGCCTTTAACATCAGAACAAAGAAATAACAGCACACACAATGCAGAGAATTCTGGGTCTCATGGCAGTCACAGTCTTTTCAGTACTCCTCACAAAGCTGCACAGGAGGACATCCTCATAGATAATTAGCACTCAAGTTATCTCCAGGATCCCAACTGACGGATCCCCCATACAAGTGACGAAGCCTCTCATTCAGTCACTTCTGTAGCGGACCAAGAACGGCAACTTCCTAAATGGGTTCCATTTTTCTCCCCTAGAACCTCAAGTGAAAGTCACCACAGATGCATCCAGTCTAGGGTGTAGAAGGCAACAAAGACACAGAGTACTATGGTGCACACAAAACTCTGGGAGAATATAGCTCTTTGTTAAAATCTATTTATTTCATTCAAAAATTAGTGCGCAGGTCAAAACAGCCACTTAAAAAAAATCAGGCAGGAGAGCTAACAAAACTGCCAAAATATCTGCCCCAGGGAGGGGAGTGCACTCTCAGGGTCTCCCGATTCAGGGCACCTGGTAATCCAAGCACAGCATCTCCACATTAATGTACTGAAGACGAGGACAGTCCTGTATGGTCTGCAAGCCCTACTGAAGATAGTCTGCAGAAAGGCAGTACATCTACAGACTGACAACAAATGTGTCACGCTCTGTCTCAACAAGTGGGGTGCAGCCCACTCCTATCCCCTGTGCAAGGAAATGAATGAGAATTTGGAAGTTGGGTCTAGAGAACAATGTTCTGATCCAAGCCACTCATCTAACAGGAGTGGAGAATGTCTTGTTAGACAGTGTCAGTCAAACAGTGGCAGATTCCCACAAGTGGTCTCTAGCAGGGGATGTGGTATTATACAGTTGAAAGCTTAGAAGTTGTGTTCCAGGACAGTAGCTGCTTCTTGTTGTTTTCACAGGGTTCTTGTGGATTTTACTTGGTAGAAGGTTATTTCTTTTCTTTCTTACTTCCGAGGAGCTAGCAGGGTATTGTTTTGGGGGCTGTTGGAAGTTTGAAAACTGGTTTGGTGGCTGTAAGTGGGCTCATTTGTTGGATGTTTCACTGTGTAACAGGCTGCGCTGGTGGAGGCCTATTTCTTCTGATTTAAAACCTATTTGGTGGGATTTGCTTGGGCCTGGTTATTTGAATTGGAGACCTCTATCTGTTAATTTCAAGCCTATTTTGATGTGTTGTTAGTGAAGCTGATTAAATTGGAGACCTGTATTCTTTGGCAGCAAACATATTTTGGGGGCTTTGAGTTGAATTTTGATTCCTTGTTGCTGACTTCAGCAGCTGCAAAAATTACTGCATAGTGGGGGAAAGGTGTAATGGTCTGGCAAGGTCTCACTCAGCTAACTGACTGGAGGCAGAGCTGAATCAGGTTTGTGGTGTTGGCTGCTTTGACTTCTCAGAAGGAACTGGTAGGGGACAGGATCAGTTGTGTTCCAGGACAGTAGCTACTTCTTGTTGTTTTCACAGGTTTCTTGTGGATTTTACTTGGTAGAAGGTTATTTCTTTTCTTTCTTACTTCTAAGGGGCTAGCAGGGTATTGTTTTGGGGGCTGTTGGAAGTTTGAAAACTGATTTGGTGGCTGTAAGTGGGCTCATTTGTTGGATGTTTCACTGTGTAACAGGCTGTGCTGGTGGAGGTCTATTTCTTCTGATTTAAAACCTATTTGGTGGGATTTGCTTGGGCCTGGATCTTTGGCTGCTGGGCTTGGAGGGGAGACACAGGGCTGATACACTCTCTCTCGAGTCAGGTGTCTGCCCAAGACCCACCCTCCCTCCGCAGAGTTCTGCTAATTTATAGGGAAACACCTGCCCTGCAACTGGAGGAAAAGGCTGCAGGTGCAGCTCATGTAGTTCTAGCCGCTGGGGGTTGGATTTAAAGGCTGGGAGAGAGGAGCTTAGGGAGTTGTTCATTTCCCTTATAAGTTTACTGTGTGGTACTACAACTAGTAACAGGGTTACCAGTGTACTGTGGGACTGTATATAAGATTAGTGGGTGACCTGATTAGGCAGTAGGGGTGTATCTTGGACTGGGGGGAACCTGATGGCTCACCCAAGGAAACCTACTTGGAAGGTGATGGAACCACACGGCATTAGGGCTGGCATCTTTGGGAGGGTGGTGGGGTGCACAGGATGTGGAGCAGTCATGATAATGGACTGGGCTTGGAAGTTTGGTGGTTGCCCAGTGTGCTACCAGCTGGCACAGCTTAGGGAGGAGGTTGTGGGGATTAGGAGACAGCTGGGGGAAGGGGGGAGGTATGGTTGGGGAAGGGGCAGGGGATCTCCCACGGGGTTGCACCAAGCACTGGGGGTGGTGGCATAGGGAAAGGAGTGCAGGAGAATACTCAGGGGTCACATAGGGACCCTGGCAGAGGGTCCAAAAGGACACTACCAAGGAAGCAGGCAGGTAACTGGGGACCCTCACAAAGGAGGGACAGAGGACAACATTCTCAGGAAGTAGGCAGATGGCCAGGGCTGGATAGAAGGAAGCAAAGGCGGGGAGGTGGATCAGACCTTCGCTCAGTAACTGCTTCAATTCTCTTCTTCTGCTCGAGGATGAGGGGGTGATGTAGCCACAACAGGGTGGTTAGAGATGAAAGGGAGTGGGGGGCAGGAGGCAGGGGCCAGATAGCAGGAAGAACAGGGAGGAACCTGGAATGCAGGAAAATGGGGGGAGCAGTGAATCAGAGCAGGAGGGGCAGGGGGAAGAGGGAGGAAAGCGCAAGGAGAAGGACCAGTTGGGAGGAAAGGTAAAGGAGAAGGACCAGAAGTACAAGGAGGATTCAGTAAAGGGAGCTGAGTGTTTAGGCCAGGGGAGCATGACAAGCAAGGAGGGACTAAATGGAGACAGCAAGGAAGGGAGGAAGAGCCAGGCTAGTTTAGCAGATGGGGGAGAAAGACCAGTTGCGAGCAGTGAGGGGGGGAGTTAGCAAGGAACACAAGGATACTCAGGAGGAGGAGAGCGTGGGATTGGAGGGAGGGTGGCCAGGGTAAATAAGGAGGGTGGCATGTGGCACCCAGATCAGGGGAGGAACAAGGAGCCGGCTGGGTGGAGGGGCCGGTAGAAAGGATGGAGGACATGGAAGGGGGGGGGAATGGAGGAAAAGGAGCGGTCAGAGTGCTCCTGTTGGGGGATTCTATGATCAGGGGTATCAAATGGGACAAGAAGGGAGAAGCCTGGCCAGTTAGAACAATATGCTTCCCTGGACTAATGGTGCACAGTGCTAAGCATGAGGTATATCAGCTGGCAAAGGATTGGGGGGATTCCCCGGACATACTGGTCCACCTGGGTACAAATGACATTGAGGGAAATAGCGAGCTAGAGATACAGGCAAAGATTCAGGAGCTTGCCAGGGTCTGTCATGACATAGGATGCACAGTTTCCTTCTCAGAAATCCTGCGGTGCCAAGGGCTGGTGGGGAGCACAAAGGAAGATTAGGGAGATAAACCAGTGGCTCAGGGAGTGGTGTGAGGCCAGAGGGTATGGGTTGATGGGGGATTGGGAGGAGACCTGGGAGGATAAGGAGCTGTGTGCTAGAGATAGACTCCACCTCAATTTGGAGGGGAGGGGAATCCTTAAGTTGAAAATAGAGGGGTTCATTGGTGAAAAGTGGGGTTTAAACTTGTGAAGGGGGAGGGATGGGAGAAAAGGCTGACAAGAGGGTGCCAATAAAGGAGGGAATCTGTCTCCACCCCCCTGGAGGAGGAGGAGGAGGATTGCGGGAAAAGGACGACTGGTAAAGTGCAGACCAGGAGAAAACAGAATCCTCATGGGAACACGAGCGGAGGAAATGGAAGTATAGGGAAAGGGTGGAAGGTAATCCTGCTAAATGCCAGGAGCTTGGTAAATAAAGTGCCTGAGCTCCAGGCAATGCTAACTGAGGGAGCAGTGGATGTGGCAGCGGTCACTGAGACCTGGGCCACTGCAGGACATGACTGGGACATGAACCTGCAGGGTTACACTATGTTCAGGAAGGATGGGGGAGGAGGAAGGAGGAGGAGGTAGCAATGTGGTCAAAACTGCATTGGCATGGGGAGTGGGGAGGCGGAGGGAACCGTGGAAGCAATCTGGGTCACCTTGATAACAAGGGGGGCAAGAGTAAAAATAGGAGTGGTGTATAGACCCCCTGCCCTGGCGGAGGAGCTGGAGGAGAGTCTGGTGGCAGATGTTGGGAGACACTGCAGACTGGGCAGAGGAACGGTGGTGGTGTTGGGGGACTTAAACATGCCAGGAACAGACTGGGAGACTATGACATCCTCTGTGACCAGGGAGCAGAGGTTGCTGGATGTCTTTCAAGACACGTTCCTAACTCAGCAGGTGGGGGAACCGACCAGGGAGGCACGGGTACTGGATGTGGTCCTGGCAGACAGTGACCAGATTAGGGGCCTGGAGGTAAGGGACCCATTGGCGGGGAGTGACCATGCCACGGTCTGGTTCTGCCTTGCCTGGACCTAGGAGGGCTAGAAGGCTGCACAAAGACGGAAGTAATTGACTTCAGGGGAACGGATTTTAAGGAAATGGGAAGGATCCTTAAGGAGCATTTGGATGTGATTGGGTCAGACATGGATGCTGATAGTAGGTGGGAAATCATCAGGAGAGGGGTGCAAGATGCTACCAGCACCTGTGCAAGAGTAAGACGAAAATGCGGAAGGGCCCGAAAATCCTGCTGGTGGACCAGGGAGGTCCAGGAGGTGGTGCGGGGAAAGAAGGCAGCCTATAGACAATTCAAGTGCTCAAGGAATGAAAGGGATCGAGGGGAGTAAGAGCTGATGGCTAGAAGGGACACTAGGGTGTTGAGGGCGGCTAAGGCAAGGAAGGAGCAGAACCTGGCCAGGGAAATTAGGAGAGGGAACAAGGGGTTCTTTAGATACACTGGGGAAAAATGAAGGGTGAAGAGGCAGATTAGCAGGATTAAATCAGGGAAGAGATGGGCACAAGACCCGGGGAAGCAGGCTGAGGTACTAAATGAGTACTTCACTTCAGTTTTCACCAAGGAAAATGAGGGTGCTGCATCATACATGGGAGGAGACAGAGATACTGAGGAGGGGGGGACCCTTACCGATTGGCGGGTCTGGGGAGAGGGGGAGGCATCACTGGCAGGAGGGGGACAGCTAAGCAGGGAGAAGAGGTACCGGAAGTGGAAATTACAGCAGAGTGAGTGAGGGAAGCCCTCAGCACCCTTAAGATGGAGAAAGCACCGGGGCCGGATAAATTACATCCCAGAGTGCTGAAGGAACTTGCAGATGTCCTGGCGAAACCCCTGGCGGAGCTTTTCACCATCTCTCTGCGGACAGAGTGGGTGACCCAGGACTGGAAGGTGGCACATATAGTGCCTATCCACAAGGGGGAGATCAAGGGAGGTGGCAGGGAGCTACAGGCCGGTCAGCCTGACATCGGTGGTGGGCAAGGTGATGGAGGGCATTGTCAAGGAGAGGCTGGGGGGGACCTGGAAAAGTCAGGGTGCCTGAACGACAGACAGCATGGATTCGTCCCGGGGAAATCATGTCAGACAAACCTTGTGGAGTTCTATGACTGGGTGATGAGTGCCTTGGACCTGGGTAGACCAGTGGACGTCCTCTTTCTAGACTTCAGCAAGGCATTTGACTCTGTTCCTCACGTCGGCCTGTAGGATAAGCTGGGAGAAATGGGGGTGGGGAACCAGATGATCAGATGGATAGGCAATTGGCTCCAGGACCGGACCCAGAGGGTTGTAGTTGGCGGGATAGTCTCATCCCCAAGGACGGTCATTAGTGGGGTCCCACAGGGATCAGTCCTTGGGCCCCTCCTGTTCACCGCCTACGTCTCTGACATAAGGACAGGAATCAGGAGTGAGATGAGTCTCTTTGTGGATGACTCAAAACAGGGGGCAGTGGTGGATGGGGAGGAGGGGAGGGTGGCCCTACAGAGGGACCTACAGGCTCTGGAAAGATGGACTAGAAAGTGGAAGCTGAGGTTCAATGCAGAGAAATGCAAGGTACTCCACCTGGGGGCCAGAAACCCAGGCCAAGTGTACACCCTGGGGGGAAATGCTGCAAGTCTCGATGGCTGAGGGACCTGGGGGTGGTGGTGGATGTCAAGATGAACAACTCGGAGACTTGTAGGAGGGCAGCAGTCAAGGCCAACAGGATGCTGGGATGCATCGGTAGGGGGATCACCTCCAGAAGGAGGGAAGTGGTACTCCCTCTGTATAACTGCTTAGTGAGGCCACATCTTGAGTACTGCATGCAGTTTTGGAGGCCACACTTAAAGAGGGACATTAAACTCCTGGAGAGGGTCCAGAGGAGGGCAACCAAAATGATTTGGGGCTTGGGGGACAGGACCTTTGAGGAGAGGTTCGACGAGCTAAATATGTACACATTGGAAGAGAGAAGCGACCGGGGGGACATGATAGAGGTCTTCAGGTTCATGAAGAGGGTAAATAGGGAAGGAACAGTCAGGGTGCTTCGAAGGACGGAGGAGGGGGCCACTAGAGGGCATGGGTGGAAGCTGGAGGGGGGGAGATTCAGGGGAGAAAGGAGGAGGTGCTACTTCATTGAGAGGGTGGTGGAACCATGGAATGCACTGACTAGGGGGCTGGTGGAGACAGAGATGGTGGAGGGGTTCAAGAGGGGTTGGGACAGGTACAGGGGAAGGGTTCTGGAAGCAAAATCCAATGCAGCAAGAATATCCAGAACTGGGAAGGGAGAAGCCAGAGAAGGCGAGGGGAGCAGCAAGGTCAGCACTCAGGGTGGGGGCTGACCAATCGAGCAGACTCGAAAGACCGTTAGGCCTATTCTGCTGGCATTTTAATATGTTAGTATGTTAGAAGTCTCACAACTCACCCTATCAAGGGCTTGATAAAGCTCTGTGTGAAGGAACAAAATGCCATCTGGGGTTTTACCAGTGGGGGTGGCATCCATTCAGCTCCTTTCCTATTAAGGTTTTATGTGTAGGTATATGCTATAAATAAACTAATATTTTTTCCTACACATTAGTTCTGGTTTGCCCTTTTTTTGGACCGGTGTTGGGGTGAACTGCAAGGCTTTTAAGCTTTTAATTGACTGAATTTAGCCTTACACAACCAGAGCTGGTGGGTGATCTCTGACTAGATTTGGTACTTTCCAGTCCCTGTCAGATGACGGAAGTGGGCCAGAGACAGACTTTTTGCATCCCACCACATTGCACAGTTGCTGCTTTACTGTTCCAGACATCTAGAGCATGGAGCTTTCTATTACGATGTAATCAGAGTGCAGCTGATAGATCAATTTCTCAAGGCCTTCCCTCCAGTCCCATTGGTTCAGAGGGTTCTCCTCAAACTGGGGATATCAACAGTCAGATGATTCTGACAGTACCATACTGACCTCTGCAAATATGGTAACCACTGTTATGTCAAACAGCAACAACAGGCCCACTGGACCTTCCACTGAGATCCAATTTATTAATGTCCGTGTCAGCCAGTACATCTGAACCTTCAGTCACTACACCTACGGGCTGGCTCTGACAATGTAGATATGAACAGGTTTGATGTTTCTGAGAAGTCTCCCAGGTGTTGCTCATGGCAAGAAAACCCTTTCACCAGAACAGCCTATAGCATCAAGTGGAAGAGTTCATCTGGTGCACAATAAGGCCTCTAGACCCTTACACCTGTACTCCAAAACAAGTTTTAGAGTATCTCCGGGCTAGTTCCAAAACAGACCTACAGGACTTCCTATGTCACAACTGACCCTCTTTAGGAGGTTTCTCAGTGGAATTCTTCATTTGAGACCTCCAGTCAAAAAGCCTATAACCAACTTGGATCTGGGCAACTAAATGAGGAATGTCCTTTAACCAAATGAAATGTACTGTAATACACAAAGGCAAGAATAATAAGCACTAAACATACTGTCTGAATGGCTCAATCCCTTCTACGTCCAAATCAGAGAAACACATGGGTGTCGTCATATCATCTCATTTCAAGCACAAACAGGACAGCAAAGGTATTTTCAAGAGAGCCAACTACCTCTTAAATACCACACATCATCAGTTTGCACACAAATCCAGGGAAGTATCTTCACCTCTTTACACTTCTTATATTAGACCATTAACACATCACTGTTCACAATGCTGGGCTAGACTGTACACTGAGAAAAACAAAAACTGAAATAATTCAAAGAAAGGCTACTAAGATGATGAGAGGGTTGGAAAAATTTAAAATGTGATGAAAGACTAATACTCTTGGTTTGTTCAATCTCCGTGGAAGAAAATTTAGAGATGACTTGCAAATGTTCCATAATATATAAAAAGATACGTCTCATGAAATGATTAAGCATGGAATGCAAGACTGATACATACAGCACAAGAAGCCATTATAAACAATCAATCAATATTAAAACGAATAAAAAAAAGGTTTTCTACAGGCACCGTATTGTTAAAATTTGGAACTCAGTGCCCTTGGATATTATTCAATGTAATGCTATAGACACCTTCAATAATAAAATGGACAACTTCTGTATATGGCTGGAAATATACTAAATGAGTATTATTACAGAATCCAAGGCACAGCTTAATATGAACACTTTCGTCTATTGCTGTCTCCCAAACTCCAAGTATAATGTTATCTAGTTCTGGAAATGCTTACCTCTAAGGAGCCAGCCACCGTACGTGAGCTGAAATTCCTGACATGGAAAACAGTCTTCCTGGTAGCCATCACCTTGGTTTGCAGAATGTCACAGCTTCAAGGCTTGGTAACTGAACCCCCTTACATATTTTCCATGAGGATATACTGTTCTCCATATACATTATCATCTTCTCATTTGGAGGTCATACAATTTAAGATCCCACATTCTGTCATTATATGCCATTCCTCTCAATCTTGGTACAAGTCGTGTTATGCCTCTCTGTACACTATCCAACAACTTTGACTAAGTGTAGTGACCAAAATGAGGCTTTCCTATCATTTCAGTCTAAGCACTGATTTAACTGCATGAAACTACATTATATTTTACATACAAACATACGAAGATGCCAGTAGAAACAAGCCATAATGGTCTATCAAGTCTGCTTGAGTGTGCAGCTCACAGTAAATTATACTGCAGCTGCCTCCCTCCACTTCCCCCCCCAGAGTATTCTTCTCTCACCCTTTCTAACCCAACCCCCTCCTACCACCAGTTGTGACTCTCCCTTCTACCTTATCCCAGCGTCTCTTAAAACTATCCACATTTTCAATGAGACCACCTCCTCCGGTAGTTTCCTTTGTAGATTGACTAAGCCCTCTGTTCCAACCTTGTTTATCGTTGTTAGTTACTTGAACATTTCTGCCATATCCCCCTCTCCCTTCTATCCCCCAGGGAATACATATTGAGCTCCTGTAGTCTCTCCTCATAGGGTTTTTCCCCCAGGCCCTGGATCATCTTGATCGCCCTACGCTGTACCCCTTCCAGTAGTCTGATGTCCTTTGTTTTAAATAAGGGGACCAGAACTACACACAGTACTCCAAGCTATAAAGCAAGCAAACATGTCACTGTATCATAAACCATTGGTCAACCTTGCCCATATTTTATATTTTGCTGGTTTTAAATTAGTTCTAGTTAAAGTACAGTACTAAAAATGTTGAACATTTTACAATTGGTCTTCCAAGGCATTATTTCCTTTAAAAATGCTCCCCAACTCCTTTTTCTGCATACTTTGGGTTCCACGGATACAATAAGGCATTATCTGCAGTACTGTAAATCAAGCCATTGTTTCCCTGCAGTCTGCAATGCAAGACTCAACAACACACAACAGTTACTCATCCACATGCATCAACCCTCACAATTTTTGGTAAAGTTTTGTTCATACAATTTTTCCTACCTTTTATTCAGGCTTACTAGCAGACTGATGCATGATCATCATTTACCAGACATTCATTACCAAGTGTTCGTTCAGGAAAGGCTTCAAGGGCTGCTGGTTTTTGGAGTCAGAGAAAAAAGAAAAAAGGGCTGGTGCTAGCAAGCTGGTTGTGTTGTTGCTCATGTGGACTCTGTGGTTGCAGCTGACACCCTGAGTTGTTCAACTTGACTGTAAAGTATTATTGTATTGTCAGTGACAGTGTTTAAAGTTTAATATGTTATGGGCCATGTTATATATTTCTAGAAGAATGCAACTTGACCCCTTTTCAGGCAGGACAACCTTTTAAATACGGCCTCCGGGTCCTAAGTGTTTTATCCTACATAAAAATAGACTTTTGCTACTACTGCATATTAACTATACATTAAGAGTCAGGACATCAGTCAGTCCCAGAGGTTAGTGTCAAATAAATACCCAATATTCTCATCAGTTCTCATCCCTGTTCAGACTACAGCATGGTAACGTAAAACATTTTTAAAAACGAGTTCATTTTATGTTTCATATTACCCACCCATCTAAATCTATCCCTGCTACCATAAGTATTATTCAGGATTTTGGACGATTACCCAATTACTATCTGAACCTGTCTAAAATGGAGGTAATGCCCTTAAATAATCAGACTCACTAGGGAATTCAATGAATGGTTGAAAAAGTGGTGTGGATCTCAGGGTTTTGGCTTCATTGGGGACTGGGGAGCCACCTGAAGGGATGCAGACCTATACTGGCGCGATGGACTGCATCTGTCCGGGTGGGGACCAGGATCCTAGGTGAGAGGTTTAAATGCTTCATTGGCAAGCATTTAAACTAGCCAAGGGGGAGGCACTGAAAAGGAACAGGGAAATCCCAGCCTCCCCCCACAAACAACAGTAATTAGTGAGGTAAACACCAAAGTAGAGAAGTCATTAGGGAGCAGGACAGAAGTAAATGTAAAAAAGGCAAAGGCAGTAAGGACAGGAATGGGGCTAAAAGGGTAAGGCCATCAAAAGTGGAGGAGATGAGTACCAATGCCGTAGTCTGTGTAACAAGGTCCCTGAACTAGTGGCCTTGATGGAAGAGGGTTGCCTGGATATTGTGGCAGTCACAGAAACATGGTACACAGAGAAACATGACTGGGATGTCAACATACCAGGATACACAATCTACAGGAGGGACAGGGAGGGTAAAAGAGGAGGAGGAGTAGCTCTTAATGTAAAGGAAGGGATCAAAGCAACAGAACTAAAGAGTAAACAGGGAGCAGATGAGACACTCTGGGTCACCCTGGAGACAGGAAATGGCACCACAATCCGCATGGGGGTTGTATACAGACCCCCATCTCAGGGGGAGGGACTGGACAAGGAAATGATAGAAGGCTTCCTTAGAATGGCAGAAAAAGGGGAGATATTGTTGATGGGCGACCTGAATATGCCAGATGTTAACTGGAGCACCTTTGCTGCAGGCACATCCAAGAGCAGGGTCATTCTTGATGCCCTACAGGGGGCATGCCTCAGACAGCTAGTACTGGAACCCACTCGGGAGGGAGCAATCTTAGACCTGGTACTCTCAAATGGGGACGGAGAAAGAATCTCAGATTTAGAAGTGGGTAACCATCTGGGAACAAGCGACCACCAAACAGTGTGGTTCACGATAAACACAGCCATACAAAAGCAAGAGTATTGGACTTTAGGAGGGCTGACTTTGGGAAAATGAGAGAGTGCCTCAGAAAAGCACTAGCAAACAGGCAAGAAGGAGGGGTGGAGCAACAATAGAGAGTAATCAAAACAGCCATCACAGAGGCAACAAGTCTTTGTGTAAGGAAAATCAACAAAACACAACGAAGGAAAAAAACGCTATAGTTCTCAAAAGAGGTGGCAGGGAAGATTAAGGAGAAAAGGATAGCATTCAGGAAATATAAGGAAACACAGAAGGAGAAGGACAGAGAACTTTATCAGTTAAAGCAGAAAAAGGCTGAGAAGGCAGTCAGAATAGCGAAGGCCCAAACAGAGGAAAGGATAGCCAACTCTGTTAAGAAGGGGGATAAGACCTTTTATAGGTACATTAGGGAGCGAACAAAGACCAAGGAGGATACTGAGGCTTAATAAAGGGGAGGAATGTGGGTAGAGATGACAATGAAACAGCGGGGATACTGAGCGAATATTTCTGCTCAGTATTCACAAAAGGAAGAGGAGGGAGGTACCTAAACCAAACAAGAGAAGCGCTCTGAAGAGAGGTCGATACCAGTCCATTTACAGAAGAAAGGGTTCTGAAAGAACTATTAAAATTGAAGGTGGACAAAGCAATGGGGCCTGATGGGATTCACCAAAATTCTAAAAGAACTAAGGGTAGAACTAATAACACCACTGACTACTCTCTTTTATCAAATCATGGGAGGATGGGGTGGTACCAGAGGACTGGAGGAGGGCGGATATGATTCCTCTTCACAAAAGTGGGAGCAGGACAGAGGCAGGAAACTACAGATCAGTTAGTTTGACCTCAGGGGTACGTAAAATGATGGAATCACTTCTGAAGGAAAGAATTGTTGAGTACCTAGAGGCAAGTGGGGCACAGGACCCAAGGCAGCATGGATTCACGATGGGAAGGTGGTGCCAGATGAATCTAATAGATTTCTTTGACTGGGTGACCAAGTAGTAGACCACGGAGGGGCTGTGGACATGGCTTACCTAGATTTTAGCAAGGCATTTGATACAGTCCCACACACAAGATTAATACACAAGTTAGCCAGCCTTGGAGTGGGTCCCACGGTTGTAGCCTGGATAAAAAATTGGCTAGACAACAGGATTTATAGGGTAGTAGTAAATGGAGTCCACAGTGAAGAAAGGAGGGTTACTAGCGGGGTACCGTAGGGTTCAGTACTGGCACCGGTCCTTTTTAATGTCTTTATAAGTGACATTGCAGAGGAACTGGAAGGAAAAGTATGTCTCTTTGCAGATGACACAAAGATCTGCAACAGGGTTGATACACCAGATGAAGTGGAAAGGATGAGAAGGGACTTGGCAAGGTTGGAGGAATGGTCAAATGTATGGCAGCTCAGATTCAATGCAAAGAAGTGCAAGGTAATGCACCTGGGAAACAAAAACCCAGGGCAGAGTACACAATGGGGGAGATACTGACAACAGTAAAAATAGAAAGGGACCTGAGCTAATTATATCAGATGACCTAAGGTGGGCAAACAATGTGAGAAGGCAGTAAGGAAGGCTGGGGGATACGCGGATGCACAGGAGAGGCATCAATAGTAGAAAACAGGAAGTTGTTATCCCTCTGTACAGACAGTTGGTGAGACCCCATCTGGAGTACTGTGTGTAGATCTGGAGACCCCATCTCCTCAAAGACACAGACAGAGTGGAGGCTGTCCAGAGGAGAGCAACCAAAATGGTGCCGGGTCTGCACCAAATGACATACGAAGAAAGACTAAAGGAGCTTAATATGTATACCCTTGAGGAAAGGAGGGAGAGAGGGGACATGATAGAAACTTTCAAGTACCTCAAGGGAATCAACAAAGCCCAAGAGGGTGGCATCTTTCAGAAAAGAGATATGCAAGAACAAGGGGCACAATTTGAAGATTGAGGGGATGGCTCAGAGGTAATGAGAGGAAGTACTTTTCACAGAGGGGTTGTGGATGCATGGAACAGCCTCCCGAGGAGGTTGTGGAGTCAAGAACAGTGGGGGAATTCAAGAATGCATGGGACAGACATAAGGCAGTCCTAGTGGGGGGGTAGGAAGAAGTAAGCTGTTGGTTAATTAGGATCTGCAGCTTATCTGTTAGGTAGGAAAATGGGCAGACTAGGTGGGCCAAGCAGTCCTTATCTGCCGTCAAATTCTCTGTTTCAGACTCTAATAGCGGACATTCAACATCTCGGGCTCTCTTGGGTGAGAGATAAGATACGATATCTTGGTAAATGCCTACCTCAATCTAATTCCAAAATGAAGCAATACAATTTGGATCAGTTAATAACGTATATGAGGACAGATATGAACCGCTGGGCATTACTCCCTATTTCCCTTTGGGGACGTACTAATGTAGTTAAAATGAATGTCCTGCCCCGCTTGTTATATCCCCTTCAAATGCTTAACCAATTCCTCCCTAAGTCCTGGTTTAGCCATGTTCAAGGCATTATTTCTAAATTTATCTGGAAAAATAAACCTCCCCGAAGAGCAATTTCCAAATTACAGAGATCTAAAGAATTAGTAGGGCTACAGGTTCCCAATATCTACCTTTATAATCTCTCGATTAACTGCTCGATTGTTTTGCAATGGTTGAGGCCTGCTCCAGATTCTTGCTCAAATCACTACTCCCCACTGTGGCTACAAATAGAAAAGTCACTTTGCACTCTATAGGGTGTAGATATTAGGGGGTTACCTTACCTTTCCCTTAACAAAGTTCCCAACCAGCTCAACTCTACACCCATAATGGCATCCCTTCAAACTCATATGCAGCTTAATAAGACCTTAGGTTATTAATTGGAGAAGGATTCCTCCCAACCTGTTCTGGGCAAGTTATTACTCAATCCTTCTGGCTGGGTGGAGTGGGGAAAAAAGTTACAGATTTAATAGAGAAGTATAAGTTGCTAGCATTCTCAGACATAAGAGTAAAATACAATTTACCAATCTCTTTTTGTTTTAAATATCTCCAAATCTCTCAGGCTCTAATGCAGTGCCTTGGTAACGGCCTCTGGGACCAATATATGATCGGCCCCGTCCTCAGTACAATCTCAACGAGGCCTACCTCTCACTATGTCTCCTTTTATTATAAGGAGCTTCACAACTGAGCTAGGGAACTAGATGATACCCCTCGTTATGTATGGGATAGGGTCCTTCCCCCAATCCCCTCGGCCCCCCGTCACTGGCCACAAATCTGGAACAGACTGTATAAGGATGTCAGGTGGGACCATTATAGGTTACTCCAGTTTCAGTTATTACAAGACTTATATTACACCCCTGTAAAACTTAACAAAATGGGGAAACTCCAGTTGGATATGTGTACCAGGTGTGGGCTTCAGCGGGGTACACTACTTCACATTCTTTGGGAATGTGCTAAGGTAACCCCTTTCTGGGAATGCATCCATTCAAGACTTGACCCTCTTCTGGGGTCACAGAATGCTTTTTAGCTAGAAATTTGTATCCTTGGGGATTTGGGGGATGCTCTAATAGGGAACCAATGGAAACATATGGCACTGATCTCCCTTTGTGCTAAGAAAGTTATACTACGCCATTGGCTGGATCAGCAAATCCCTATGTATACAATATGGCACCAAGAAATTCTCTTTGCTTTACAAGCAGAACATCTCCTGGCAAGCATCTCTAAATGTAGTAATAAATACCAGAAGATATGGGCTCCCCTGCATACCTTACTGTCCATCTAATGTTATTTAAGTTCATATTAATTATTGTACTATTGTATCAAATTGGGCTCTGTAGATGTTAAAGATAAATACTTATATCTTTGTTTTCCAATATGTATTATCCCCAGTCCAATCTGCAAGATGTTTTTTTTTTTTCTCCTAGTGGTGAAGATGGGAGGGGTGGGTAGTGGAAGCGTTATTTCTTTCTTGGATTTTACTGTTAAATGTTCTCAAATAACTCCTGAGATCTACTGTAGAGTATTAAATAATGATTAGAGACAACATATAGGAGTTCTGTCAGTAGATAATCTGAAATTTGGCTCCTATAGAAGCATAAGAAAATATAGGAACTGTTAAGTTCAATTATTGCTCCTTAGCTTTCTGTACAAGGTTGTTTGTTCATAAACATGTAAAAATTAAAATGCAATAAAGCTTATAAAATTTAAAAAAAGAGTTAATTACCATGTTGTAATATCCATGCTGTAGCGTCCGCACTACCACCAATGTGTTGTAAACCGTTATTAAAAATGGTTTGCAGCATCTGCACTATTGCCTCCGGACTGAGTTAACTAACAGTCAGTTCCCATGCGCAGACATCCTGCTACATGAAGAGAAACCGTGCCTGAATGTCCGCACTGCAGGTAAATCTGATTTAACTCCTGAAACATTTAAAAAACTGTGTTTAAGCCTAGGTCTTATCAAGGTTTATGCATGGTTTTTAAAAATGGATTACAAGGTGCGTTAGGTGCGGACGCGAACCGTGCTAGGGTGCTTTAAAATGGTTTAAGCTCATTAAACCATTTTAAGCACCCTAGTCTGAACACAGTACAAATATAACCATTACTCCTTCCCTCCCTTCTTACCTAGGTTCTGAATTTAGCTAGGTCTGTTATGTCCGCAGCCATGCTACCAAATCTAGAAACAGAAGGAACTCACAAATCCCATAAGGCAACAGTAATTTTACAAAACTCATTAGTAACAATGTACTGTATGCAGTAATTGTCCATATATATATATATATATATATATATATATATATATATATATATATATGTGTGTGTATATATATATATATACACACACACATATCTATCATATACATATATATATATATATGCAGCAAAAACTCAGTTAAATGCATCAGTTAGGGTTGTTCTACAGTGACAAAAGCAAGGAAATGTGGTGTTAGGGTTAAAAGCCCCTTGGACCCCTCAAGCCCACCCCCAACTGACATCGGGAGGTGTGCTGGGTCATTTCAACTCTAACCCCATCACATTGTAAGAAGCTGGGAATAGGAGAGATGGTGAGAGTTGGTATCGATGACCCCAATGTGCACCCCGATGCGGCTGGGGGTGGCTGAAGGGTCCAAGGAGGGCTTTCAACTCTAACACCGAATTTCCTCGCTTTTGTCGCTGTGGAACAACTCTAACTGATGCATTAAATGGAATTTTTTGTCTCTAATTTCCCTTCTTTTTGAGAATGATGACGAGAAATAGTGAATGTAATGTGGAGGCCCTGCGCTCCCGCCACGTGATGTCTTGTGACATAGTAACACGAACAGCAATGCAAAGAGAAGTGCCAACAGTGGCGCACATGGTAACACAAATGTAAATGGTAAAGGAAACGTTAATAGAAATGCAAGTGCAAAATGACGCCGAAGCGAACAGTGACGCAAACGTACACTGAAGCGCATACGAAAATGCAACTGGTAACATGAACAGTGATGGTAGTGGTATTTTAAATGGAAATGTTAAGTGTCCAGCAAAAAGAACGCGAAAGGGAACAGAAATGGAAACGCGAACGCAAGCGCACACGTAAACACAAACCTTTACGCGCACGGGCACGGTACCGTAATTGTAAATGCAAATGGTAAAGTTCACATGAAGAATAATGCCAAAGGAAACAGAAACGGAAATGGAAACAGAAGCGCATATGGAAATGTGAACCGAAATGCGCACGGGCACAGTACCGCAATTATAAATGCAAATGGTAATGGTAACAGCAACAATAACAGCAAAGGAACAGAAACACAAATGGAAATGCAAAGCACATATGGAAATGCAAACCGTAATGCACATGGGCACAGTAATGCAACTGCAAACGCAAATGGTAACAGTAATGCAAGGAAGACGCGAAACGAAAGAGAAACGGAAATGCAAATGACAATGTGCACGATGACGCAAACAAAAACGCAAACAGAAACAGTAGTGGAAATGCAAATGGTAACAGTAACGCAAGCGCAAATGACAATGCAAAAGGTAATGCACAAGGTGGCGTACACAGGAACGGCAATGCAAACAGGGAGGTAAACGCAAGTGGAAACAGTAATTGTAACAGTAACGGAAGCACATACCCTGTTTTTGCCGAACAGGTACATAGAGAAACACAGTGTGTACAAGGAATGTATGCATTGTAATGGGCATTGAAGCTTAAAACGAGCATTGGAAATGTTTATTTGCTAATATTTCAGCAACCGCGCAACATAGGAAAAAAATTTAAATTTAACAAAAATCATTATTTTCCTGGCTATGTTTTTGTTGTTACATAGCCCATTGGGGTATGCAATTTGCAACAAGAAATCTGTATCTTGTATTGTTTTCGAGATATGAGCCACGCCACCATGTTAGTCTATGGGGAAAAATGCCAACTTTGGAGTACCATAACTTTGTAGCCATGCAATATTTTTTTCACCAAACCACCAAAAGGCACATCTTTGAGATGTTGACTGCCCTTCCCTCCAAATTTCAGCCCAAAAGACCAAACTGTTCTTTTGCAGTAGGATGGCAAAGAACTCCTTTCATTTTGGCCATAGTCTGGAAAAGTAGTGTTGCAATTTGTGAAAGTGTCGCAGGTGCGACACTGCTTTACAACACTACTATTTCCAGAAATTTGAAAAACATATTTTTGCGGTATTTTACCCCAAAATAAAGACATGGCTAGCATCTTCAGGGTCTGACTAGGTGAACACAGAAATACAGGTTACTCACCTGTAACAGGAGTTCTAGGAATGGTATATGTTTTTCATCCACACTTATTGGCAGGTTCCTTGCCGCTTTAAATCTTGCCGGAAGGTCTTCAAGCTGGCTCCTCCCACCCACCCGAGTGGTAAAACTCTCGGCTCTGCCTCATGACACCAGATCTAGCCCGCTGGAAGCCAGGTTGTGCGTCGAAGCCGGGGAGGTCAGGTGGGTCGTGTGGATGAACAACATAAACCATTCCTAGAACTCCTGTTACAGGTGAGTAACCTGTATTTCTAGGGACATGGATATGTTGTTCAATCCACACTTATTGGCAGACTCCTAACAGTTCTCTGGGAGGAGGGAGGCAAGGCACACAGCCCCAATACTTACTTGGGAAATAGAGACTGGAGAACCGAGGCCCCAAAACCAGCATTCCGACGTGACTCAAGGTGCATGTGGTAGTGGGTAATAAAGGTATGTGCCGACTTCCAGGTAGCAGCCCTGCAGATATCCTGGATAGGGACATCCCTGGAAGCCGCTACAGATGCAGCGGTATGGCGGGTAGAATGAGCTCTTATCCCTCTGGGAGGCTCTATGCCCGACAACCTATAGCAGAGCTCTATGCAGGAAGTGACCCACCTGCTTATCGTCTGCTTGGTTGCAGGTCTGCCTGGTGCGGTTTCAGCGTAGGTGACAAACAGTTGGCGAACCTCACCCCGAACTTCAGCCGTCCGCTCCCTATAATAAGCGAGCACTCATCTAGGGTCCAAAGTATGGAGCCTATATGCGACCTCTGAGGTGTGACTGGGGTAGAACACCAGCAGAGTCAACACCTGGTTAAGATGACACTCCGACACCACCTTCGGAAGGAATTTCGGGTGGGGGCACAGGACAACCTTGTCCCTGTGGTAGACCAGAAAAGGAGACTTGATGGAAAGCGCCTGGAGCTCTCCCATCCTTCTGGCTGATGTGACAGCCACCAAGAAGGCGGTCTTCCATGACAGGTGGGAAATTTAGCACCTGTGAATTGGTTCGAATGGCTTGCCAATGAACTTGGCCAATACCAGCAGTAGATCCCACGGAGGTGGAGGTTCTCGCACCGGAGGGGAAATGCGGTCAAGGCCTTTGAAAAAGCACCTGACCACCTTCTCCTGCGCCACCGACTGCTTCCTGGCCTCGCCCGATGGCAGAGATGCCGCCAGGTGCATCTTAAAGGTGATGACCGAAGCCCTTGCTGAGAAAGGGACCAGGGTAGTCCAGAATGCTTGCCAAGGGACAGGCGGAAGGGTCCAAGCCCTTCCTCTGACACCAAATGGAGAATCTCTTCCATTTGAAGGCATAGCATTTCCTGGTCGACTCCTTACAGGATGCCTCAATGACGTTGAGGACCTCATCGGAAAGACCCAAGGCCTGGAACTCTAGCAGCTCAGGAACTAGGCCGTTAGGTGCAGGGATTGAAGGTCCGAATGGAGAACCTTCCGCTGGTTGACTAAGATCAGGTCCGGGTGGGCTGGAAGCTGCATCGGGAGCCTGGAGCTGAGGCTGAGGAGATCTGGATACCAGAACTGGCGGGGCCAGTCTGGGGCTATCAGAATGACCTGCGCCTTGTCCCTCCTCACCTTGAGAAGCACCTGGTGGATCAAGGGAAATGGGGGAAAGGTGTAGAAGAGGCCCGGGGTTCACGGCCTCCAGAAGGCACCCCCCTGCAGCAAGCCCTGCTGAGGGGGGCGGGCATGGAACAGACTCAGCTTTGCATTCTCCCTGGAGGCAAACAGGTTCACCTGAGGCATGCCCCAGTGAGAGAACAGATCTTGTACTACCTCCGGCAGGAGAGATCACTCATGAGACGCAGCCCCTATCCGGCTTAGGGCATCAGCCAGAGCGTTGGAGGTTCCTGCCACATGAATGGCTAGGAGATCCACCTCCAGGCTGCGCACAAGAGACAATATGCAGAGAGCTTCCATGCATAACAGCATGGAGCATGTCCCGCCCTGGTGGTTCAGATAGTACATGGTCATGGTATTGTCCATCTGGACCTGAACCACTTGACCCCGTAGAAACGGAGCAAAGGCGGTGAAAGCTAGGTGGACCGCTCAGAGCTCCAGCAGGTTGATATGGCATCGGGACTCCCGAGGGGACTAGAGGCCGTGTGCTCTGTGCTCCCCCAGATCGGCACCCCAACCCATCAGAGATGCATCGGTCAATAGAGAGACCATCGGCGTGGCGGGACAGATAGGATTCCCTCCTGCAGATGTGCGGAATGGTCCACCACTGGAGAGTGTTCCACATCTCCTGGGTCACTGTCACAGGCTGGTCCAATGGATCGCAGCATTGTGACCACTGGCTGGCCAGTCCCCACTGAAGGGGACACATGTACCAACAGGCCCAATGGACCACGCTGGTGCAGGCCACCATGAGGCCCAGGAGGCGCAGGAAGTCCTGGGCAGGGTGCGATTGCCCAACCAGAAATGATCAAGCAAAGGAGGAAAGAACCTCGGCCCTGTCCGCCGGGAGCCGAGCTCTGGCTCGAAGAGAGTCAAGCTCTGCTCCGATGAAGAGTATCACCTGCTTCGGCACGAGTTCCGACTTGGCCTCGTTGACGAGGAGGCCAATCTGAGAGCAAACCTGGAGGGCCAGATTTCTGGACCGCTCCACCTCCGCTCTGGATGGGGCTGCAATCAGCCAGTTGTCCAGGTATGGGTACACCCGGACCCTTCGGCGCCGCAGGAATGCTGTCACTACTGCCATGCATTTGGTGAAGACCCTGAGAACTAGAGAGGGGCCGAAGGGCATGGCCTGGAACTCGTAAAGGGACCCCTCCGCTCTGAAGCGGAGGAATCTCTGATGAGACGGATGGATCGGGACGTGAAAGAACGTGTCCTGGAAGTCCAGGGAACAGAACCACATGCCTCGTTCCAAGGATGGTATTATCTGAGCCAGAGTAACCATCCTGAAGGTCCAAGACCTTAGGAACTTGTTCAGGTCGTGCAGGTCAAGAATGGGGCGCCAGCCCCCTGTCCGTTTTGGGACCAAAAAGTACTTGGTATGGAGGAGGATCCGTCACCTTCCTGATCACCTCTTTTTCGAGGAGCAGGGTAATATTGGCTCGGAGGGCCGACAGCGAGGCTGCGGACCCCATGGCCCCCCGAGGGGCGACGGTTCGAAAGGGTGGAGCCTGCTCGAACTCCAGAGGCAGGCCTTTTCCTACCACCTTCAACACCCAGCGGTCCGTGGTGATAGTGGACCAGGCGGAAAGGAAGTGACGGAGCCGTCCCCCCACAGGAGGAACCCGGGGGGAGTGACGAGGCTGGGGGCGGCACCCCTCAACCCATCACTGGGCAGGCTTGGAGGAGGAACCGGCCGAGGGACCTCCTGGGCCTCTACCTCCTTGCTTCCTGTTGGAGGAAGCCGCTGGCTTGGGTTTGGGATGCCAAGCACGAGCCTGCTGGCCCTGTTGCTGGTGCTATTGGGCCGGTCAAGATGCAGGGGTCAAAGGACGAAAGGACTGCTGCTGTTGCTGACGTCGGCCTTTGTCCCTCTGGGCGGAAGTGACTGAGTCCAGGGTGGCATTGGACTTTTTGATCCACTGGAGGTGTCCCTCCACTCCAGGGCCGAAGAGGTTAGTCCCCAAGAAGGGGACGTCCGCCGACTTGTGCTGGATATCCACCAAGAAGGTGGATATCCTCAGCCATGCCCTGCGGCGCATGGCCACCGCAGCCGCTTCTGACCTGGCACAGGAATCACCTATGTCCAGAGCAGTCTGAAGCTGCTGCTTCGCCACCGCCCTACCCTGGTCCCGCACCTGGCGGACCGTGGTCTGCAAGTCGGTCGGGAAATGAGGGACAACCTCATCCAAGGAGCCCAAGAGGGCGTGGGAGAAGTGTGCCATCAGCACGGCCGTGCTGGCCTGTCGAAGGCTGAGGGAGGATGCAGCATACACCTTGCACCCGGCAAAGTCCAGCTTTTTGGACTCTTTGTCGGGGGCTTATCCACATCCCGAGCATTACCAGAACACCGGAAAATGCTGCCGGTGACTAACCCCTCGGCAGAGGGTTGCTCCGAGAAACCGGGCAAAGAGCCAGTAGGGACTGTATACTTCCTGGCCATCCTGGCCGAGGGTGCAGGACAGGAAGCAGGCCGCTGCCAGAGCTCCAAGACTGGGCCAACAATGGCCTCAGCCACTGGAAAAGCCTCTTTGAGGGAATCCCCTCAGTCCAGTATCTCCGTCAGGGGATACTTGGCCCGTTTGGATACGGGCTCGAGCTGCATCCTGATGGACTCCGAGATGAGTCGAAGCAGACCCAAGAAGGACGCTGGGCTATTGTCCAATGACTGGCCTCCGGAGGACTCCAGGTCGACCTGCCTTGAGAACAGGGAGGAGCTGGCATCAGATTCCCGAAGAGTCTGCGAAGAGCTGCCTCGGCCCTGAGCCACCCTCTACCTGCTGAGGACGGTCGGGAGTGAGGGTGACCGACAACCTGTGGGGCAGGCCATGACCTGACCGAGAATCCTTGGTCGGTGCCCCAGACTTCGGTTGTGGAGGCGGAGGTTCCACCACAATCGGTGGAGCAGCTGGTCTTGGCCGAGCAACCGGCCCTGGAACGGGCAACTTGACAGGGATGAGTGGCTGCTTCAGTCGTTCGGGCGACAGCCACTTGATAGCTGGGGTCTGGACCGGAGTCGGCTGCCACATAAGCTCCTCATAGAGCCGATGTAATTTACGCTGAAGCCTTCCCCTATCCGAGGAAGAGGACGACGAGGAACGGTGTTGCCGCTTACTTCAGTATCAAGACCAAGGCCGCCGACGTCGGAAGAACGGCTTGACCAAGATCCTTGGGGGGACGAGGGTGAGTCTGGGAAGGGGCGGGGGACACCCGCTCTTCCCTCGGCTCGGGCACTTTAACCGGGGACTGTGGCCCCGAAGGCGCAGGCAGATCCTCGGTCACCACTGGGGGAGCCGGTGAAGGTGGGTTGTCAGCTTCACCAGTCGACAGCCTGTCTAACAGATCGAGAAAAATCTCGACAGCGTCGACGGGAGTCTCGGCAGGCTGGCCTGAAGGGGACACCATGAAGCCAGCGGCCTGAGCCACAACTTTGACCGAAGTCGATGGTTGGCTGTCCGGGGAAAGGAGACCTCTCCCGCTCCCACGAATGCCGATGGTGAGACTTACCCTTCGACTCCTTCTTCTTGGGCTGAGAAGAATGTCCCGATGGCCCCTCTCCCTTCATGGAAAGGGACTGATAAAGCTCCTTGAGCGAAGCCGTGTACAAGGAACTCAGAGAGAGCAGGATAAATGCCGCAGCCAAGGAGGAGGAAGATGCGGCCTGGGCCACCTTCTCCTCGAGGGCGATCATCTGCTCGAACTGCTCAGCCGAGCCAGCCGCCACGGACACAACCCAATGAGACTCTTTTGATTTTACTGGTGGGAAACGCTCCTCGGGGCGCCCACACTTCAATCAGGCAGTGCGATCATTCAGGACATTGGCCGAGAAAGAGCAGCACAACCTGCAGGCATGCGGGTCGTGATCTAGGCCTAGGCAGTAGACGCACGTCGAGTGCGGATCCATCCTGGACATTTTCTGCCCGCAAGGGCACCTCCGAAAGCTGGGAATAGGTTTGTCCGTCGCAACCGCGAGGGAAGATGAAGACCGAAGTTTAGAAAACTTCAAAACCAATTTCGGATGAACCGAAGTGTTAGGATCCAGTCTAAAACGCACAGCGCTAAGGAGGGAACCTGAGCTTCCAAGCGGTAAGGAAGATCTGGCATCATGGGGCAGAGCCAAGAGTTTTACCACCCAGGTGGGTGGGAGGAGCCAGCTTCCGGCAAGATTTAAAGCGGCAAGAAACCTGCCAATAAGTGCGGACTGAACAACATATCCATGTCCCTAGAAATAATTGTGTCCCTATAGGGTCCCAATTTTAAATGCCAAGCATTTTTCTGATCACTAACTGAAAACAAAATAGCGGATTTGCGACACTAAAAAGTGCATTTGCGAAAGTGTTGCACTTTTTGTTAACTTTTCCCATTGACTTACAATGGGAACTTGTTTGTTGAATAACTTTTGAACCATTCAATATTTTTTCATGAAATCTTCAAAAGGTACATCGGGGACCCTAGCCGCACGTTCCCTGAAGTGTTCGGACCGGTCGTGCAAACCATGCCACCTGTAGGCTTAAAGTTAAAGAATTCAAAATAAAAGCGTAATCGCGCTTTTTGTTGTCGCTTAATAACTCTGCAGCCATATATCTGACCAGTATGTAAGTTGGCATATCCCAAGACCTACCATGCCCAACGATGCTTGCCAAATTTCAGGCAAATCCATTGAACAGTGGCAAAGTTATTAAGGTGCACAATTTCACCCTTTAACCTCAAAAGGGCTCCTCAACCCTAACTATGGTAGCACTACCGTGTTACCATAATATACATATATATAATAAATATATATATATATATATATATATATATATATATGTATATATACACACACACGTATATATACACATGTATATATATATATACACACACACAAAAATCACACATGCCCCCACAATGCAAAGCATCAAGGGCTGCATATGCAAATCACCACAGAATGTTATGCTGGTCCAACTTTAAGCAGAATTGCATGGTGCCGAAAGGCCTCTCACACAGTTTGCAAAGGGTGCTAACAGAAGACATAGACACGTGTTTCGTCCTACCAGGACTCATCAGTATGCCTCGTCTGTTTGACACCCCAGTGGAATGGACCAGCTACCCTTAAGGCAGTGTGCCTTGGATATGTTGTGGTGAACCCATTAAAATAAAAAACTATTTAAAAGACAAAGAACCTCTGTGTGCAAACACTGAGGCAAGGGTTACCCCAAAGGGCATTTGGCTGGGAAGCCAAGTTTCAAGTATATATATTTATGTATATATATATATATATATATATATATATATATATATATATATACATACATATACACATACATACATACATACACACACATATATATACATACACACACACACACACACACATATATATGTATATATATATGCATGTGTGTGTGTAACCAAGTAGGGATTCCTGAAAAGTCTTCCTTGAGCTTGCCTAAATGCTCACTGCCAGGCTGGTGTCCTGCATTTTAGCAGTTTAAATGTGATTTCCAGAGAGTGCCTGTATAGCCTCTGTGTACTGTCCCTTTAAGAGCTGCCTGGATTGCTGTCATAATTAATCTGAGAGGGAGCTCTGTTAGAAGACATACTTGTTTGCTGATCATTTGTTAGAGTAGTAATAATATTGCAGTATGTTCTAACCTGCCTTCTTTGCAGCATGGACAGTTCTGTTTGTTTCCATCATCTTGGTCCTGGACTGCAGAATGGGCCAATCAGTACATTTGGGACTCTAAAATGGAGCCTGCCTACGGGTGCTTGGTGGGGTCAAAACTTGTAGGAATTGTAGTTTTGGGCTTTTGGCACCTAAAATAACCTGGAGGGGGAGCCCTTGTGACTGACAGACAGATCAGCCAACCGGAACCTTTTGGATCCTGGGGAAAGTCCCACACTGCTTGTAGTTTCAGTTAGATCTGAGTTGGGAAGTGAAGAAGTAACTGCTTGAGACAGTTCGAGCAGCAATCCATAGTGAATTAATGCGGGAGAACTGTGGGAAGGCCTGAGTTTGGCCTGCATGCCAGCCTGTTGTTCCTGAGAGGGAACTTGTGTTTTTTCTTTCAGACTGAATACGAACTTGGAGACCAAATTAAGCCACTGAATTGTGACCAGGCTTTAACCTGAAGAAGACTGAAGATCTGCTGAATACGATCGGCCTGTCAGGACTTCCAGCTACCTCTGAGATCTCGGATTGTACAGACACTCTATGATTGCGACCAGAGAGAGTCATTTGCCTGGTACAATGGAATTTCCTTACATGTGAATGTGCAGTGTGCTTATAGTGGGTCGTGATTTGGTTCTCCACTGTGTGTCTGAACTGTGTTTTGCTTGCTGGAGGCTGTATCCAGCTCCACAGACTGAATCCATATCAATTTCCATTTGCCTGGGCCCTGCTACACTGGCCCAGCCAGATGTATACCTGCTAGGCAGAGAAAGTCATCAATGAGAAACCGGCCTGGGGATCAGCCCCCTGCTCAACTCCTTGAACAGGAACAATGCCTCGGTGATTTGTGTGGGCCCTGCTTCTCCAGGCACTCCAGTTCAACAGCCTGCAGTCTCAATTTCGTCCTGCATGTGTCCCGTATTGGGTATTGTGAGTAAGCATCAGGGTAGCTCCCTGCAACAACAGCTAAATCCAAAAGTGTTGTCATCTGATTGTCTTGTTGCCTTTTCTTTCATGAACTGAGCCCTCCGGCTCCGGATTACAAATAGTGTGTGTTATGCATGCTGCTTTCTTCCATCACAGGGCCTCAACCAGCTGCAACATTCCTGGCTAGCCCACCGTTTTCTTACCTGGGTAACCAGAGTGTGTGACTGTGTAGGGACTCTGAACTGCATGCATAACTGTCTGATTAACATAGCTTTTAAGCAAATCAACCTGATTACGCCCCTCCCTTGTTCAAGTGCCCTGAATAAATCAGATCTAACTTTGTTTGTATTTAACCTGACTGTGGTTCCAGTTTGTTCCAAGAGTACTGTACTGTTGTTATTTGCTGTGCTTAACCTTGTTTTACAGGGGGGCCCCAGGGTCAAGCTAGAGGAACCAGCCCAGGTGGTAAGTGCAAACAGTGTGGGTAACTGACTGGTGAATAGGGGTCATCGTGAAAGTGATTATTGTGTACTGTTCAGGCACTAGAAGAAGAAAAGGGGGGTTACAGCGTCACGGAGGGCTGTGCCCAGGTCAGCCTGACCACTACCAACCCTGACCGGAGGAGGCACCCACATCAGAACCTAGGCCCCTTAACCTGCAACTAGCCAAGCAGGCAGGGGTAGTAGCCCTTGGGATAGTGCCACCTAGGGGTTACATCTTGGAGGCTCACTGCTGGGATTTTGTGCCTTCTAGTGGCCAAAAGGAAAAAATTACTCACCTTAGCAATGTTGTTTCTTCTAATGGAGTCTTGCTATATTATGACATATGCAGTGAGTCCCAACCTTTGAACTGCTCCGGAGGTGAAAGAGTTAACTTTCCATGCCAGGCATGGAACTTTGAGCTCGAGCTCGGTTGAAACTCTGTCTGTTGTTCTTCAAACTCAAACCGTCAGATCTTTACGAGCTAAACTCACTGAGGTCCTGTGTGGAAGCTGTAAACCTACACTAGCCAACTGGCTACTAAACATAAGAACACATTCTTTGGTCCCAAAACAAAGACTCAAGTCAGGAGACCCAAAATATGATAACACAACACCAAGTCACCCCAAAAAAGGGAGGGGTGAAAAGAACAAGGTGGGCATCAACTAAGTGCCAACACTGCACTGCCCACCCACATCCCAAAAACAGAGGTTCTGAGAGGGGCAGGCAGGGAGGGAGGTCATAATATAGCAAGACTCCATTAGAAGAAACAACATTACTAAGGAGAGTAATTTTTTCTTCAAACAACATGAAGTCTTGCTATATTATGACATATGCAGACTACACAGCAGTACCTCCATGGAGGAGGGACAGAACCTACTTAGGAAATAGGCTCTGAAGCACAGCTGTGCCAAACCGAGCATCACTCCTAGCCTGGATGTCCAGGGAGTAATGCTTGGTAAAAGTGTGAACCGTTTTCCAGGTAGCTGCTTGACATATCTCTAGGATAGGGATGTCCCTGGCAGCAGCCAGGAAAGCAGCTGTACCTCTGGTAGAGTGAGCCCTCAGGCCTGAGGGAGGAAACTTATCCAGTTTTTCATAGCAAAATTGGATACAAGAGACAATCCACCTGGCAATGGATCTTTTAGTGGCAGGTTTCCCTTTACTAACCTCACCATAAGTGAGGAACAGTTGGAGGGAGTCAAACCTGTGACCCATGGTAAGTTCTATGTAGTAGCTAAGGGCTCTTTTGACATCTAAACTGTGCAGTCTCCTCTCGCCAGAGGAGGAATGGTCAGTGAAGTACACAGGAAGAGACATAGATTGATTAAGGTGGAAATCTGAAACCACCTTAGGCAAGAACTTCCTGTTAGTCCTGAGGACCACCTTATCTCTGTGAAAGGAGATAAAATCAGGCTCCACTGACAGAAGACTTGTAATCCTTATCGTCTGGCAGAAGTGATGGCTACAAAACATAGTTTTCTAAGTCAGTACTTAAGCTCTGCTGAAGACAAAGGCTCAAAGGGGGTTGCATAAGCTGAGCAATGCAAACATTAAGAATCAGGCAGGGCAGGGGCCCTGAATGGGGGTTGGTGTGATGCAACCTTGAAAACTTGGAGAATACAGAATGAGCTGAAAGAAAGAGGGCTTACCTGCTGATAAGAAAGCAGACACAGCTGCCAGATGCACTTTTAGGGTAGCTGGTCTTAGCCCAAGGTATTTAAGTGGACCATATAATCCAGGACTGTGGGTAAGTCAGCAGATTCTGGGAAATATGCTCCAGAGCACCATATGGAAAACCTCTTCCATTTGGAATTATAAGTAGCCCTGGTGGAAGGCTTCCTAGAAGCCTTCAGGATATCCATTACACCTTGGGAGAGGTGTAGGTCAGCAAACTCTAACTCTTCAAGAGCCAGGCCTTGAGATTGATAGATTTGAGGTTCGGGTACCAAACTCTCCCCTGAGCACAGGTTAACAGGTTGTGATTCCTGGGAAGACACAGGGGAAGGTGGACTGCTAAGACAGTAGGAGTGGGTACCAAGGCTGTCTGGCCCAGTCTGGAGCAATCAGGATCATCTTGCAGGGTTGAGATCTGATTTTGACTAGCACTTTGAACAGGAGAGGGAAGGGGGGAAAAGCATAGAGAAACTTCCCTTCCTAACTGAGAAGGAAGGCATCCAGAGGACTGGGCCCAACACTGGGGCCTGCAGCAAAGGAAGCTGGTGATTGTCTGGGGCTACAAAAAGATCTATCTGCGGGGTGCCTCATCTGGCAAATACCACCTCCAAGACCAGGGGGTCCAGTGACCATTCGTGATGGCCCTGGGAAATCCTGCTGAGAGCATCTGCCAGGACATTGTCGTTGCCTGGGAGGTGAACTGCCATAAGGGAGGTGTTCAGTGAGTAAGCCAGAGACCACAACTTCATTGCTTCAGTGCACAAGGCCATAGACCGAGGGCCCCCTTGCTTGCTGATGTACCACATTGTGGTGGTGTTGTCTGTCCTGACCTGAATAACTTTGTTCTGAACAGATTTGGAAAAAGCTTGAAGTGCTAGAAAAACTGCTCTGAGTTACAACAGATTGATGTGGAGCAGTGATTCCTGTGGGGACCACAATCCCTGGGTAGTGAGGTCGCCCATGTGAGCTCCCCACCCCAAGAGGGATGCATCTGTAGTAAGGATTAATGAATGAGACTGAGGGGCAAAAGGAACCCCCTGTCTCAGATTGCTCTGGTCCTGCCACCACTGTAGGGCCTGGATCAGGTTCAGTCACTGGGATCAATTTGGTTAGAGGGTCTTTCCTTTGAGACCAAAGGCTCTCAAATGGAACTGGATGTCCCTCATCTGAAATCTTGCTCCCTGCACTACTGCTGTAGAAGCAGCCATGTGCCCCAGGAGCTGCAGAAAGTGCCTTGCTGGTCGAGAGACCTGCAGGGTGAATGAGGGGGCCAGAGAGACCAGGGTCCTTGCCCTGTCCAGAGGAAGGAAGACTCTGGCCTTCTCTGTGTTCCGCTCTGCGCCTATGAAGGTGAGGAGCTGGATAGGCTCTAGAACTGACTTTGGAAGATTCAGAAGGAAACCTAGAGAAGTGAGCAGTTGCTGAGTTATCTGCAGATGTAACTTGACTTGGTCTGGAGACTGGCCTATTATGAGCCAGTCGTCCAGATAAGGGAAGATGGCAATTTTTTGCCTTCTTAGGTGGGCAACTGCTACTGCCAGGCATTTTGTGAATACCCTTGGAGCAGAGGTGAGGCCAAAGGGCATTGCTCTGAATTGGTAATGGCCTGAGGGCAGCTCGAACCTGAGGTACCTTCATGGGAGCTTCTGATAAGAATATGGAAATAGGCATCCTGAGGTCCAGGGGCGCTAGCCAGTCCCTGGCCTTAGAGAGGTAGAATAATTCCCAGAGTCACCATTTTGAATTTTGGTTTTAAAGGTGCTTGTTTAAGTATCTGAGATCCAGGATGTCGCCATTCTCCTGTCTTTTTGGGGTAAGAAGTACCTGGAGTACAAGTTTTGCCCTGGTGTAGGGGTGGAACCCTTTCCACAGCTCTGAGAGCTAGGAGGGAAGAGACCTCTGCCTCTAAGGCAAGAGCCTCTGGAGGATTTGCAGGTGGAAAGGATCTGGTTCTCATTTTTGGAAATTTTTTGAAGCTGAGAACCAATCCCTGACTTACTACTTCCAGGACCCACTTGTCTGATGTCAGAGACTTCTAGTCCTGGACAAAGTAAGCCAGCCTGCCCCCTACAGGTAGCTGAGAATCGGCCCTGGCAACCCCATCAGGGTGCCTGTTTGGCAGGGGCTTTGGGCTGAGGGGTGGAAGCAGGCCTGCTTGTACCCTGTCTGCCTCTCCCTCTGAAGAGCCCCCCTCTGGGCATAGGCAGAAGAGGTGGCCTGGGCTTGGTAAAAAAAAAACCTATGAAAAGACCTGCCCCTGCCCCTGGGAAGCCGCCTTTGAGGAGTGGCCTGCCTTTCTTTGGCCTGTGCACTCCTATAGGTGGTCCTATACTCATCCATTTTCTTCATGTAATTCTCTGTCTGCTCCCCTAACAGAGAATTACCCACTACAGGAAAATCCATGGCCTTAGTCTGGGTATCCTGTGACAGGCTAGTACATCTGAGCCAAGCCATTCTGCGAAGTGCCACAGATGTAGCCATGACTCTTGATGACACATCATTAGAGTCCACTGCAGCATGGAATTGCACCTGGATGCCTCAATACCATCAGCAGCCACCTGCTCCAACTCCTTGGCAAGCTGGCCAAGGACCTGCTTTGCTAGAGCCATAACAGTATCCCATCTGGATTTCTGGTATCTGGCAACATAGGCCATATAATTTGCCTGTCTGAGTCCCAAGGATGCTGCCATGTACTGTTTCTTTGCCATGGCATCAATCCTCCTGGAGTCCTTATCCGGGGGGTGTGAAGCCAAGGGAATATTAGTCTTGTCACAGGCTGCGGCCTGCACTACTCCAACATGGCTGCATTGTTGTGTGAGGAACTCCGTATCAGAGCCTGACAATGTGTACCTCTTGTCCATTCTCTTATCCACAAGAGGTATAGTGTGAGCAGCTTTTAAAATGTTAAAAGTTTGTTTCCCAAAAGATTTATGCAAGGGAATAGACAGTCTCCTAGACTCTGGGATATCCATCATTTCCACATAGTCAGGCTCCTCTTGATCATCCACAGCTTCCTCCATAGGGAGTTGGTGGGTTTTTAGCCACCTTTTTATAAAACATAAAATGAGAAGGGGACTCAGAAAGCCTAGGAGGAGACACTCCTGAAGGTCTGTCTGGGGAGATGTCTGGGTCAATGGGCACATCCAGACTTTCAAATCCACATTCACTCTCCTCATACTCCTCTTCCCCCTCCTCCGGTTCATAATACTCCTCTAACTCATACTCTTGAACCGGTGGAACCGGCTTGAACAGGCGCTTACCCGATGGTGCGGTTTGGTCGGAACAAGTAGAAGTGACTGGACAATTTTTATCGCTTTGGCTATTTCTTCAGCGGTTGGAGAGGAAAGTTTTGACTCCACACCAGCTGATTTTCTAGTCCTTTTTGCTGGACCGGCTCCTCAGAGTCAGATCTCCTTTTGCCCAAGGAAGTCTCGCCCTGGTCAGACGGCACTCCCTCCGGTTCGGTTGGAACCGAACCGGGCTGGCCATCCGGTTCAGCAGACTTTTTGGCCTCCCTTTCCCTGAGCCTACCAACTCTCTTTTCCAGGGTAGCTGCAGGAAAATGTTTACAAATCTGGCAGTCTGCATTGAGGTGGTCAAACCCCAGACAATAAACACAGGTGGTGTGGGGATCAGCCTTGGCAAAGACTTCCCCACACACACTGCAGTGTTGAAACCCAGTGGGCCCGGTTTTTCTTTTGGGTTTCTCAGACATAGTGCCAGTCCTAACCAAACTTACCCTTTTATGGCAATCCACCAGTAAGACCCTCTTATCGGTTCCCAAAACGTGTTATGGGTCATGGAAAACCGTAATAAAATCAGTTTTTTAGAACTGATAAGAACCGTAACCACACACTAAAAAGATAGATTAAGATATTTTAAGCAACTTGATCGGTTCAAACCGAACCGATAAACCGTTTACAAGTTCCACACAGAATAGAAATAAATGTAAAACCTATCTAGTACTCACAATACCACAGACAGAGTCTGAACCAACCGGTTGCAGTTTAAATTCGGTTGAAAACCGAGAAAAACAATACTTTAACTGACAAAATGAACCGAGCACAAGGAGAAATCTCCGGAGCGACTGTTCAGTGAGGCGGAGTAAAGAATGTGATGGTTTGAGTTTGAAGAACAACAGACAGAGTTTCAACCGAGCTCGAGCGCAACGTTCCATGCCTGGCATGGAAAGTTAACTCTTTCACCTCCGGAGCAGTTTGAAGGTTGGGACTCACTGCATGTGTCATAATATAGGAAGACTTCATGTTGTTTGAATTACAAATTATTGTTAATGATTAATGGCTACCCCAGTAGAAATGGTTGTACATCAGTTGGTGGGGTGATGTACTGGGCATGAGATCGACGCCCAAAATGCTCTGCTTTATACTGGATATTCCCATGGGTACCAGTAAAGACACTGTATAGGGCGCACTCTCCAAAGTTGAATGTTTAAGAAACCCTGTGGTGGTGGGTGGACAGGCTGATCTGATCACCCAAACTTTCATAGCCTTGGTAGAGTGTAGTGACCTCATGGACAGCTCTAAAGTGCCACAGACTATTGCCTCAGAAGGGGTCCTAGCTGCCTGGAGAGTGATAACAAAACACAGTAAAGACCCTGGGGAGGATGAGCTCCCGCCATTATCTGAGACTTTTGAGGAGAAATTTGCTAAGTTGTTGCTGGAGGAAGGGAAAACCGTAGAGAACTTTTAAGAAACTATTCCTGCCACCTGGGGGTGTTCCTTCCCCAACATTCCCTCCCACTCCAGCACTTGTTACTGCCCCGCCTTCTGTGCCTGTGCCAATGCTGGCCCCTATATCTGTACCTGCCATTAGTCACGATTCCTACTGAAGGCTGAGAATCTTCTCAGGCACCCTCCCCACCCCACAGGGGGAGGATGACTGGGAAAACTGGATCGACTATGTTGCCCCCTTGGTACCAGAGTGACAGTTTGAGGAGGCTGAGAAGCGGAAAAGAATCATAGAAAGTTTGAGGAGTCCCGCCCTTGAAGCCATTACATTTCTGACGTCCACGAACCCTGATGCATTTGCTCAGAAGTACCTAACTGTACTTGAAGGCAATTTTGGTAGCACTGAGTCAGGGGAGACTTTGATATGGAAATTCCAGGGTACCAAACAATGGAAGGGGAAAGTTTGTCTTTGTATGTTACTCGCCTAGAAATAGCTCTGCAGAAAGCTTACCAGAAAGGTGGGGTAGCCACCAGTGATTTGAACCGTGTGAGACTGAGGCACATACTGCAACATGCCAAGCATTTTAAACTGCAGATCATCCAGTAAAGGCTCCAGGATAGGAGAGGTAACCCACCTGACTACTGTGACTTGATAAAAGAACTCCGGGAGGTAGAAGGTGAGGAGGGAGATTGTAATTATGGGGTGAGTGCAGCCTGAGTGATCATGGCACAGGAAGGCCCTTCCGAAATGGAGACAACTATGAGTGTCCTGCCATGGGCTAAATGGTGGGGGAGGAGTTGCTGAAGGAAGTCAGGAAAGTACAACCGGGTGCGTTCGCTGAGGTATCTCCTGCTGACAGAGACCCTGGCCCCTGTCAGGACATGACTGTTAAGGGTCAGGCATCCTCTACTAAGGGTGGCTTCTCACCTGAGCTTGAGGAATTGACTGCCACCCTAAAGGAACTTTTTGAGACATGGTACACTACCAGCAGAAGTCAGATCACAGTCTCCCATCGATGCTCCAGTATCCCTTGCAATGTTCTCCCCAAGGATGCCCCAAGAGCCTGTCATTTGTCACAACTGCGGCAAGGATGGCCATTTGAAGAGGAAATGCTGGTCTCAGAAGGACTTGGAGAAAGTGGTGAACCGGCTTCAAGGAGAGCTTCAGAAAACAAGTAAGTGGTCAAGGGGTGCACGAAATGACCGCAGTGAAGGCTTCGGCCAGCATAACTCAAACCCCTCTGTGGCTAAATCATCTGTCCAGGCCCCTGCTGTTGTCCTTTCAGACTGGTCCAAAATAGTGGGCCCTTCAATGAAGATTACTTTGGCTGCGAATGGTATTCCTACTTGGGCTGTGCTTGACAGTGGGTCGTAAGTGACCATTGTATTTCAGGACTGGTATGACAAATACCTATCTGATGTACCATTACAATCCCTGGAAGGCCTACATGTGTGGGGGATGAGCGACAAGTCTTATCCCTATCTAGGATATGTCTGCTTCTGATTGTCTTTTCCTGCAACTGTAACTGGTGTAGAGAAGCAAATAGAGACACTGGCCCTAGTGTGTCCCCCCATCGGACTGTATGATGGGGTTCCCCTGTTAATTGGAACAAACGCCCACATGTTTGGGAGACTAGCAAAACTCTGCCATGAGAAACAAAGGCAACTGACTGGATGGGCCCTAAGAATTCCAGCCTTAGTAAAAAGGGCATATGACTTACAACAGAAACCCAATGAAGAGGACCCAGATGAGCCAGTGGGGATAGCGTGGAAAAAGGAACCTGACTCCTTGGTATTGGCCCCCAACACCCACTACACAATCCATGGAGAAGCCCACCTAAAGACAAACGTAAAGAACAAAATATTAATGTTGGATGCACCAGGTGATGGAAAGTTGCCAGAAGGATTATTGGTTAAACCCAGCATCTTGCCTGCCCATGCCCATGCCTATGCAATACGAGTGATGGTCCAGATTCGAAACGTGTCAGATCAGGAGGTCCAGGTGAACAGAGGGTGCACTCTAGCTACAGTACACTGCACAGACACTGCAGTGTTACCCAATAGCAAGTACTCTGGCCAAAAAGGGAGTGACCCCGGACTTATTTGACTGTGGTGATTCCCCGCTGCCAGCTGAATGGAAGGCTTGGATTAGCAAGAAACTCACCCAGACAGACCAAGTGTTTTTGTTAAGAGAATGGGACATGGGGTGTGTCAAGGGTGCAGAGCATCATATACACCTGCATGATGACTAGCCTTTTCGAGAGAGATCCTGACGCCTCGCCCCAGTGGACACAGATGATGTGAGGAGACACCTGCAGGGAATGCTCGCTGCTGGCGTGATACAGGAATCAAGCAGCCCATATGGTTCTCCCATTGTGGTTGTGCATAAGAAGAAAGGGTCAGTGAGGATGTGTGTTGATTATCGAACCCTGAACCAGCGGACCATCCCAGATCAATACACTATGCCCCATATACAAGATGCCCTGGATTGTTTGAATGGGAGCAAATGGATCTCAGTATTGGATCTTCTCAGCGGATATTACCAGATTCCGATGGCCCCAGAGGACCGTGAGAAAGCCGCCTTCCTCTGTCCTTTGGAGTTCTACGAACTCCTGAGAATGACATAGGGGATTTCGGATGCCCCGCCCACCTTTCAGTGACTGATGGATCATGCGGTGGGAGATATGAACTTGCTGGAATGCCTAGTGTACCTAGATGATGTCATTGTGTTCGGACGCACATTAGAGGAGCATGAAACCAGACTGTTTAAAGTCCTAGACTGATTGGAAGACTTCGGCCTCAAGCTGTCCATTGACAAGTGCCAGTTTTTTCAAACCTCTGTGAAGTATGTGTGGCACATAATATCTGCAGAAGGGATAGAGACCGATCCCAGTAAGGTCAAGTCACTGACTACTTTCCCCAGCCCCATAACTTGAAAGAACTACATTTCCTGGGGTTCTGTGGCTACTACTGCAGGTTCATGAAAGACTATTACAAGGTGATTCACCCGCTCCTGCATCTCACCCAGGGGTATCCCCCCTACCAACCATAAATACAAGAAAGGGGCTATCAAAGAACCCGAGAAAGTATACTTCCAAACAGGTGAAACTTCTGGGCCCCGCTGGACACCCGAATGTGAAGCAGCCTTCCACGAAGTCATATACCAGTTCACCCATGCCCCCATCCTCGCCTATGGTGACCCTACCAAGCCATGTGTGCTGCAAACAGACACTAGCCTGCAGGGCCTAGGAGCTGTGCTGTATCAAGACCATGAGGGTGGTTTGAGACCAGTGGTTTTTGCCAGCAGGAGCTTGACCCCATCACAACGAAACTATCCTGTGCACAAGCTGGAGTTCCTTGCCCTAAAATGGGCCATTGTTGACCAGTTTCATGAGTATCTCTTTGAGGCAAAGATATTGGTGAAGACTGACGATAACCTGTAACCTATGTACAGACTTCAGCTAAGTTGGATGCCACTGGGCACCGGTGGCTCTCTGCTTTATCAACCTATGATTATGCTGTCGAATACAGGGCCAGGACTGAACCATATTGATGCCGATGCAATGTGTTAGTGGTTACAGATCATTTCCCATGGTATGCACAAGCTTTTCCAACTAAAGATCAAAAAGCCTCTACCATGGCCAAGGTGCTAGTGGAAAAATTCTTCGTCCACTATGATGCCCCCCAGCGGATCCACTCTGACCAAAGCAGAGACTTTGAAAGTAGGCTAATCAATGAAATGCTCTCTCTCTCTGTGGGGGGTTCGGAACTCAAGAACCACCCCCTATCACCAGCAGGGGGACCCTCAACCTGAATGTTTTAACCACACCCTTCTAGACATGCTGGACACCCTCCACCCAAAAGACAAGCATAAGAGGAGCCATCAGATTAGCACCGTGGTATATGCGTACAGTTCCACCAAAAATAATGCTACTGGGTTCTCCCCCTACCGCCTCATGTTTGGGAGGGAGGCCCGCCTGCCAGTTGATGTCTGTTTTGGGGTCTCTGTAGATGGGGTCCGAGCTGAAAACTACCTTCAGGAAATACCTAAGAGACAAAAAAAAACTACCTGCAGTATGTACAGAAATTGAAAGCTCAACTGAACCATGCAGATCAACTGGCCCAGACAATGGCTGCTAAAAGAAATCTCGCCAACAAAGAGAGGCACGACAAGAAAGTAACATCTAACATCTTTCAGCCATCCCTTTTTTTCCCCAAAGTCCATTTGTTTTTGTACTCAATTTTAATTTATTTTTCATTTTCACCATAAGTCTCCATCTCTGTCCCCTTCCCACACATTTGTCACCTTTCAGCCTTCTTACTATGCCCTGTTAATTAGTCCCCAGCTGGGAACTTCCCTAGCTCTTTCACTCCTATTATGCTTTATCTTACCCATCATCACCTTTTTGTTTCACAGATTCTCTCTTAGTCTTACCATTTATCACTTCTTCTCCCTGAGCCTCCCCTTTCTTCTTTCCCCACATATACTGTGTGTATATATATGTGTGTGTGTGCATATATATATATATATATATATCTCATTTTACCTCCCCTTTACACTAACTTTGTTTTTTTTTCTCTTTTAGATATTTCCTGAAGAAGACATAAGGTCGAAATATAGATTTTTAACTATGTTTTTTATTTTCAGCGTGCATTTTATATAACCATTTTGTTTTGCACATACATACAGTATATATATATGTGTGTGTGTGTATGTATATATATATATATATATATATATATATATATAAAAAACATTTACAGTTCTCTCAGTGATCAGTGGGGTCCCACAGGGATCAGTCATGGGACCACTGCTTTTTAACCTATTTGTGTATGATTTCCAGTTGGATGGGAGCAATACACTTGCCAAGTTTGTAGATGACTTAAAACTAGGAGGACGAGTCAATACAGAGGAAGGTCATAAAAATATGACCCGTGACCTGAATCGTATTGTCAAATGGGATGACGAAAATAACATGAGTTTCAGCCAGGGTAAGTGCGTATTTATGCACTGTAGTAGAAACAACCCTAGGCAAAATTATGAAATTCATCACAAAAAAATTACCAGTGATATGAAAAGCAGTGCCTAGTACAGTCAAGAGGCTAGAAAGATAAATCACCTGACTAGCTGTATAAACAGATCTTTTAAAAATAAATCACGCCGGCCCAGTGGTGCTGAGGGTTGAAGCGCTGGACGCCACACCTCGCATCATGCTGGCAACCCGGGTTCAGGAACAAGCCCGGGTCGCAGGGGGTCGGTAGGGGAGGAAGAGGATTCAGCGTCCAGAGGACTGCTCTCCTCTCTCTGGGGAGGGTTTCGGGGCTGCTTGGTGTCCTAGCAACCCCTGATGGAGATCGGGGGCAGCACAGGTATGCCAGCCAGAATAGGGGACGGGAGTGTGGCAGACGTCAGCAGGTGAGCTGTGCGTGGATGTCATTGCACGTCGCACTCCCGAGGGGGCAACAACGGAAAAAAAAACACCTGGGACCGCTGAGATGATGGGGGCACCAGAGGCAGGATGCACATCCCACCACCGTCCCAATCTCCAATGGACTCCTGGCCGACCCGGCAACTATGGTAATCCCTCTCTAATTTCAGTTAGGCCGCTGAGGGTGAGCGGGCCCGGCTTGGGGGGCGATCTGGTGTGCTAGGGCTGCCTGGTTGTCAGGGGAGTTTCATTCGGACTGCAGGGTTCAGGCAGGAAGTAGCAGTCCTCGCCGCGTGTGCACCCTGGAAGGATGCCCAGCCCGGGGGAGCATAAACATTGTCTACAAAAAAAAAAAAAAAATTCAAAAGCTGTAATGTTGACATTATATAAAGCACGTGCACAACCACATTTTGATTACTGCTTCCAGGTGTGGAGCCCAGAGTTAAAAAAAGGACTCGGTAATCCTTGAACAAGCACAATGACGCTATTCAAAACTGATCCCACACCTCAAACATGTCGAATATAAAAAAAGATTAGGGCACTTAAAGTTTTGGCCTCTAAGCCTGAAGAGACAAAGAGGAGACCTAACATTTTATAAAGTTCTACAGGACATTGAACTATCAACTATGAACCATCAACTGATCTAGACGTTAAATATAAATATATGGCCTCTAAGCCTGAAGAGACAAAGAGGAGGCCTAACATTTTATTAATTGAACTATCAACTCATTTAGACGTTAAATATAAAGCAAACAGACACAGCCTAAGGATGCAAAATAGACAGATCCAGGGTCATGTGGCTAGGACAAATCTGAGAAACGACACCTGCCTGCCAAGAGTAACAAGCCAATGGAACAGACTTCCCCTGGACATAGTTAACGAATCAACAATTAGTGGGTTCAAATCTAAACTCGATGCTCACCTTAATGAAGGCAACTTACATAGTTGATCCACTGAGAAGTAGGGATAGCATAAATGGGCCACGACCTTCTGCTGTCCTAAATCCACAGTATAAACACTGTAGCTGAAGTTCTGTGTACTGAATATTTTGCCTAACTGAATAACTGTTGTGTGTTAATCTGTATCTTATGTTCAACAGCCACAGGCCTCCTCAAAAGCATGCTGCTTATATACCCAATGAGTTACCCAGTCTACATAGTCTTAATAAAACAAGTAACAGAGACAGGGCTAGCCCCGGTATCTTGGGTGACAACAGACACCTCTCTATTCCCCAAAATGTATGGGGTTCAGGACACTCTGAACAGAATCCACCCACAGCCCTGCTGGTGGCAGCAGGAGATGCCTTGCTGGATTGCAATGAATGTCTCTGACACTGAAAAGACAGGGAAATCTGGTAGACATTACTGTAGCCTGCAGAGTACCAAGACTGACAGATGGGCAATGGACTGTCCAATGAGAGTTCATTAACTAAGAAAGCATTTCACCAGCCCATCAGCGTCACAAAAGAGCTACTGCTTGTGATGCCGGTGAGCCAGGTTCATGCTCCAAGCCTGGGTCGTGCGAGGGTCGGACAGGAGGACAACATCCAAGGTACCGTGCTCTCCTCGGAGAGGAAAGCATGTGGAGCCCGGCGTACGCCTGGCCACTAGCGTCAGCTTGGGGGCAAGGCAGCATGAGGCCACACAGCACTGGGAGTGAGGAGAGTGACGGCTGCCAATGTCCTGCATGGGGAATGTGCACAGAAGTGTCCTGAGCAGCAAAGCATGCCCACTCCACCTCCGAGGGGCAAACCAGGGAGGAAAGTCCGGGAAGAGCTCGAATGAGGGGTCTCACACTCCCAAACAGGCACAAGTGGCAAGGCCCTCTCCAGCACACTGCATCCATATGTCTGCAGCAGGGGAAGACTGCAAACCCCTGCCATGGAGTAATGCTACAGCAAGCCAAGCCCCTGAAGTACAGGAGGGGAAAAGCACATTAATGAAAAAAAAAGAGAAAGCTTTTTGACTACCACAAAAAAAAAAGGCAAAAAACTTCAATTTAAACCTCTGCTAGTTGGCACGCAACAGAAATTTCATGTACTTAAAAGCAGATAAAACACATCACACTACTCTCACCAATGAAATGATCCTTGTATCTTACTAGAAATCCACAAAACATTACACAAACCTTTGTACATTTAACAGCACATTAACAAGTGGATACTTACAGATGCATAAGATCACAAGAAAAACGACATAGGTGATGAGCTCCCGCAATACGTTTTTCAGGTACTTCTCTCTGCTCACAGTGCTCTCCTCCATCAGCCTTGTGCCCCAAAGACCTTTGAAACAGAGAATAAACTGGATATAAATTGTGTACACTTCAGACACAGTGCACATCAATACCTTGCTATATCAGAGCATAGACCTGGCACCTGTGGATAACTTGGGAACACTACATCAAAGGAGAAAGTGTGTCAGCACTGTGGCATCAAATGGCGGGGCACCCGCTCATCATGCTAACGGCCTGGGTACATGCTCTCAAGGGCAGGACAACAGGAGTGGAGATCAGCAGTGAGAGCGACAAACAGTCTGCGTAGACACACTCCTCCCGGGAGAGGGTACAGCACTACATCACCTGGAGAGTGGCTCCTGTCAGCGGTGTACCGGGCGGCTTACGTGACCAGGAAGCAGATGTGTATATGCTCCTGTGGGTGCGGGGAGATGAGGAAAGAAAAGGGAACATCACACCAGATGACAGCCTTTTGTCCCCCCATGCCACCAGGCCCCTCCATGATCCCCTCAATCTTTCCCTTACAAGGTGCCCCCCCCGGTCCAGTGAATACGTAGGAGTGAATGGAAAAGGAATACTTCTGAACCTGGAAATGTCTGAGGAACTGGGGAACCAGGAGATTGCAAGCAGCTGTGGGACATGAGTCCAGCAGGCAGTTGGGCTTTAAGGGCCAATACAGTAGGGTGCCTAACAGGTCCAGGGCAAAACAGCAAAAAATAAATACATAAAATTGGCAAAGGGCCAAAAAAAAAGTATACAGTAGTAGGGTATGGTCTTACTACACATAAAAAACACAAAAACAGAATACGGGTTGGGCAACCATGCGCAACCAGCCCGTGCTGCCACCGAGACGTTCAGATTACAGCAGACCTCGAGAGCGAATCTTGAGAGGTCCATTGTAATCTGAACCGCAAGATGGCAGCACAGGCTGGTGGTTGGACATGGTTTTGCCCAACCAGTATTTTTTTTTATAGCGTATAGAGACAAAAAACATAAACTGCTTAAACTGTTGTGACCCGATCGCGGACATTCTCCTGCTGTGAAGTACAAGTGACAGCTCATATAGAAAAACAGATAAGTAAGCATTAATCCCAACAGAGGAGGACTCTACTAGTGGATTAATGCCCGGTTTGGGGGGGTGCACAAGGCCGCATGCTGAGTGCTTCAACCACCACGAGCATTAATCACTACTACAACCAACTCTAGAGGGGATTAATGCACTTGTAACATGGCCAGTGCAAGGGAAATATTGTTGGATTAATACTAGATGCACAACGAGATGCAGATTCTGGTGATCGGTTATTGCTGTCAAGAAAACATGCTGCTGGTTGCTGCTTTAGTTACAGTAACAGTGTAGAACGTGCGCGTTCACGGTGGACAAGTCACATACATTCATGTAGTATAGACAGATCTTTTTACAAATGCTTACATTACATTGCTGTCTACAACACACACAACTTGAATTCTTTTTTTCATTCTCACCGACGGTTTTCACGTATTGCTGTCCGTTGTTAGATCGGGGAAATACATCAGAGTACTGCATTATGGGACACATGTATTTATTAGTGTCTACTGTGCGCAACTGCCAAAATTCCTTTTCTTCAAGATCTACAACACATTTGAGGCTGATTGCTTTATTTCACTAACTATGGTGGCTGGATACCTCTTAAAGAACGATACCACATGTTTAGTGCTATTCACTTAGTTCGGGTCTAGCCGAGAGGCACTTCTTCGTACTGCCGCAAGATGCATGCTTTTGCGTGACCCCAATATCAGCTGTGTTCTGATTCGTCGCTTCTCGCGTTCCCGACTTCAGGAACATGCACTAGCACCTGGGCTACTTTCCAAATTTATTGTGGGCACTGGGTATGTGTTGTGGCTACTACTAGAACTGCAGCAGCGGGCTCTACTGCTGAATTAATCCCTGCTGACTTTGAATCAGTGTTCCTTTCTGACCAATCCTGCAGCTCAGTTTCATCCAGCATTAGTTCCCATGTTACAATACTACATTAATGTTCATAGAATGGTTTAAAGAGCAACTCTCTACTATAGAAAAAAGCTTAAAATCCCTAGATTTACACCAATAATGTTTTACATTTATTGTTTTATAATTACTGGTCAGTAATTTTTTCCATAGGCTGAACCAGCTATAATTTGCCGTTATAACCTGCGGGTTATAACGGCAAACACGCGCCACTTCAATCAAACTAGAGCCACATCCTGATTGGCTCTCCGCTTCTCATGGGTGGGCTAAACACATAACAAACATGGCAGCTCCTCGTCACGCTTACTGAGGAGCTGCCACAGACCAGCCGTCACACCGGGCATCCTCTTTTCTTTTACAACCTCTTGTTTTGTTTCAAAACCTCTTATCTGGTTGATCCTGCTGTCCGTAACCCGTACAGCCCGAGAAATGCCTCCGAAACAGAGCACAGCGCTGGAACAGCTCCGAAGCGCTTAACAGAGGTAAGCGTTGTTGCAGCAAGTGAAACTAAAATCATGCAAAGCATGAAGAAACAGTTGTAAAAAAGAAAAAGATGCCTAACAAACAACAATCTGTTTTTCTAATAAAGATGCTGTGTGTGTGTGTGTTAGTGAATCACAGACAAGCAGCATCCATGTGGGAAAAAATTGCTGACCAGCAATTATAAAAATTAAAGTAATAGGCAAGTGGTTATTTATGAGAATTTTACACAGACCCTCAGTGTGGGATGCCTACTGTATATAAACCCAGAGGGCGTTCATGGGGCATCCCACACCTCGGGTGTGTGTAAAATTCTCATAATAACCACCTGCCTATACATTATTCTCTATATAATTACTGACTAGCGCTTTTTCCCATAGGGGAATCCCACTTATAATTTGCCATTATAACCAGCTGGTTATAATGGCAAACATGCACCGGGTTTCCCTCAGACCATGCATGTGCCACTCATGTGGTCTTCCTTTAGTATGCAACTTTCGGAATATCGCCCCATCGCAGTCGGCATTGAATGATTTTTTTTTTTAATTACAAAAAAAAAAAAGCATCTTCCCATAGTCACTGGCAGGGAAAACCAAACAGAAAATATTTAAACATACCAGCTGGTTTCCCTGCCAGCATGCAAAAGCAAATGGGTCTCCCTGCCTCTTTCTACCAAAACACACCGCAGCTCCGCAACCGCCATGCGCCGGTAAGTTTATGAAAATAAAAAAAATAAAAATATGCAAACTACTGCTTTTACTTTCTCCACATAAATAAATGGACCACTGTAACTTGGCAGACCATGGACTGAGACAGTATAGAATCCCGATTAGTCCATGGCTGCCTGAACGCCAGTCTGTTTCATAATTTTATATAATTGTTGAGGTGAAAAAATGCATGCTGGCAATTATAAAAAATAAAATACAGGGTGGTGTGTGAAACTCGATTTTACACACACCCTCATTGTGGGATGCATTTCATAAACCCCGAGGGCGTAGCATCCCACAATTTAGGTGTGTGTAAAATGTCGCTACACACACCACCCCATATATTATTCTCTATATTATTTTTTTTTTCTCTCACTTTCCCCTACTACTGGTCTACTAAACATCATAGGTAATGCAGCACTAATTTCACTGAGTCTTTCAAAATGTATCCGACTCTCCCCCGCTAACCACACAATAGCTGTTTTGTGACATCACAGTCTGTTGCAATGGTGAGCACTGTGATGTCATAATCAAAGGTTCTTGTGAGGTTAACAGGGGAGTGTCAAATGTGTTTTTTTATACAGACTTTTTAGACGGACTACCAAGATGTGCTGTAAACCTTGTAAAGAACACTAAAAATGAAAAAAAAATCATTCTCTAGTAAATTGTAATAGCTGAAACATCTAATTTATAAAAGTACATGCTGAAGTGCACAGTTGCTTCAAATTTTTGTGGAAAAACAAAGCAAAGTAGCAAAGATCCACATTATTGTGTTCCATATTGTGGTGTCTGTTGGGGACACAGAGGTGTCTTTTTTTTTCAGCTCTTCTTTCGTTAGAGATGGTTGCGCAGACATTGTGCTCACCTGTATAGAATGCTTTGTGCCACAGAAGGGTACAACTGCATTCCATGGCCTTTGCACTATGGTACAAAAGCGTTCTGCTAAGATGAAAATCCACCCAGAGCAAGCTTCCTCTATACACTATATCTTAATTCTGTCCTGCCTGTGTTTTGAATCCTGGTCTCTTTTTTTTTTTTTTTGCTCCTTCTTCCCCCTGGCGGTCACTCCTTTAGACCCCCTGGCCTCAGACTGTCAGCTTCCCACGGCGCCGACCACATCGCCCCCAGGTAATCTGACGATCTCGGACGCCCCTCCTCTGAGACAGAAGGCACCTGCGGGGGTGTCCAACGCACTAGGCATTTGGCCTCGGGTGCCACTGAGGTGCGGGTCGATCATCGGGGTCTGGCGGCAGCAGAGGCTGGAAATCATCATCCGACCAGCCAGAGGGCAGTTAACTGGTTTACTCCCCTGGGGAGTGGCATGCCACGGAGATCAGGGCATATGCTGATGTCCACCACTCCCCTAGTTATTCATGCCCTGACATTCCGCTATACTCCCATCCTCCGCCAGGAGCCAGCAGGTGCCAGGTCTCATCCCCACCCTCCCCTTAGAGAAGGCGAGCCATCACTGGGACGCTCCAACCTTCTTTCCCGGATGGCCCTTCAGCGACCTGCGTCTGTCCCTGAACCCAGGTCGCCGGCAGAAATCCAACCGCTGCGCCGACGGGCTGGCTGGGCTCTCTTTTCTAAAGTTATTTTAGCTAGAATGCTGATGCAAAAAAGCACCTCTATTTTTGTCTATCACTGCAAGTTTGGTGCTAGCTGAATCATTCATTCATAGTCATACATATATACAACTTTATGAAAAAAAGACAACCACTGGTCTGTTGAGTTCCTCCCTCCATCTTGCTCTGTGGGAAATACTCAGACACCCCTTTTTCTTCAAAGTACTTTTTGAGTATCATGAACTGTTGGTCCCTACCTGTCCCATTATAAAACTTTGGCAACGGCAGGTGCAGTCTCACAGTCAAACTGCTAAGCTAGTTATCTAAATCTGTATTTAAGACTTCCAGTAACATCACTGAATGGTTTAGATATAGCAGAAAGGAGTTCCAACCTTACCCCACTGAGTTTATCTAAATTCACAGCACCACTGGTCTTAAAAACTCTTGACTACAGATAGAATGCATCAAATAAGGATGGCCACCAAAACTAAACTGTTGTGGGCTCGCTGCTGCAAAATCTTTCAGACATTTTTATGCTCCGGTGAACAGTCGCATCCACTCCTTGTCCCTGGTGGGAAGCTCTCCCAACCACATGACTATAGTAACTGGCAGGAAGATGATGCGAACCTTTCTATCCCCTCCAAAAAGTTACTTCTGGAGCTGCGTCATTTTGGAGAGTTGCAGTGTGTGGAGAGGAGCTTAGCCAATACTAGGTAGGGCCATAAAAAAGTGGAAATCCAGACACTGGACCTCAAGAAAGGGACGACGTCCACTAAAGACTTGCCGAATAGTCATTAAGCAGCCCTTCTTTACCTCTAGCACAAGGAGGGCGAAACAGCCGAAAAGCTTGAAAATATGGAACTCCGTTCCCATTAGAACAACATACAAGTCTATGGAATCCTGGAGGGCATGGAGACAGGAGATACCATGCGGTTTTTCAAAGCCTTCTTAAAAAGTGTTAGGCCTCCCAGAACACATGAAATTGGACCTTGGGCAAGGCCATCAGGCCCTGCTCCTATGCTAACTGATAAAGCTGCCAGACTTCAATCATTTGTGGCAACATTTTTGGATTACTGAGTGAAACAGCAGCTCCCAAAAAGAGCTTGGTGGCAAAATAAAAAGAGGTCACTACCAGATGTATTTTGATTATGATTTTTAGTGCAGTCACCATGGACAAGTCAAGTAAAATCCTAGCGTTTCAGTGGGCGCTAATAGAGAAATGAATCAAATCTCAACTAAGTATCCAAGCACAATTTAAGATTTACTGTACATGAAGCCTGGGCTGAGATTTGTCCTTATGGTGCCAGAGCCCTACTGTACCAGATGGGAGTTAAAATGGTGATGGGCGAACGTATGAAAGGTGCCCTCGAGCAGAAGATCAAATGGCAGCTTTGGCAGAAAATGAGACCAGCGGTGAACATCTGAAACAGGCACACTTCCCCAATGAGTACTGTAGAGAGATTTGGAATTGCTGAAGGGGACTGGAAGGTTAACTGCCGACACCCTGTGCTTCAAAACACTAAGACATGAGCACAAAGAGGATATCAACTTTTTTGTTTTATAGGTGTTCATAGAATCATAGAAGTTTGATGGCAGAAAAGGACCATACTGTTCCATCTAGTCTGCCCTTTTTCCCCCCTACACCTCCCCCTCCTTGCCAGCCCCCACCCTCCCCCCGATACTCAGCCCCATATGCTTGTCTCATGCCCTCTTGAATTCTTCCAACAATTTAGCCCCCACCACTCCGTCTGGTAGTCTGTCCCAGGGCTCCACCACCCTCTCCACGAAGAAACGCCTCTCACATTGCCCCTTTATCTTTTTCCTTGTAGTCTGAGACTGTGCACTCTAGTTTTGACCCACTTCCTTCCTCTTAAGTAAACCCTCTTCTCCCACTTTATTGAACCCCTTTACATATTTAAGTTTCAATCATGTCTCTCCTTTCCCTCCTTGTCTCCAGCATGTACAGATCCAGCTCCTTACACCTCTGCTTGTATGACTTTCCCTGCATACCCTGCACCATCTTGGCTGTCCTTCTCTGAACCCTCTCCAACGCATCTATATCCTTGCAGAGATGTGGCCTCCAGAACTGAACCCCATACTCCAGGTGCAGCCTCACCATGGCTTTGTAAAGGGGCATTATCACCTCCCTCTTTCTGCTAGTAATGCCCCTGCCTATGCATGACACCATTCCACTGGCCTCTCCTGCTGCCTTGCTACACTGGATTCCTACCTTAAGGTTCGAGGAGACTATGATCCCCAGATCCCTCTCTTGTTCTGTTACTTTAATTTCCTCCCCACCTAAGGTGTACCCTGCTCTTTTGTTGCTACTCCCCAAGTCCATCATAGCGTACTTCTTGGCATTAAATTTCAGCTGCCACGTCCCAGACCATTTTTTCAAGCATCTTTAAGTCCTCCCTATTGTGTATTTTCGTATCATCAGCAAATAGGTACACCCTCCCCCTCAAACCCTCTGCAATATCACTGACGTAGATGTTGAAGAGAAGCGGACCCAAAACTGACCCCTGTGGCACTCCACTCTTCACCCTCGCTCTCCAGGAGTGCATCCCATTTAACACCACCCTCGGAATTCTTCACCCAGCTTGTTATTTTCCCACCAGACCCTAGACTTTCCATCTTACTCACCAGTCTCCTATGGGGGACGGTGTCAAAGTCCTTACTGAAGTCCAGACAGGCCATGTCCACCGGCACCCCCGGGCAATCACCTGAGTCACCCAAATCAAAGAACTGAATTAGGTGGTTTGAAATCACAGAAAGAGCAGAATCAAACCACACAAAAACACGTATCCTGGATTTTAGGGGGGCAGACTTTGGGAAAATGGGGAGATACTTGAAAGAGGCATTAAGGGGAATGGGACAGGAATCGGGGTTGAGGAACAGTGGGCAGTATTTAAAATGGGGATTACAAGAACAACAGAATTATGCATTAAGCAGGTTAGCAAGAGGAGACCATTATGGTTTTCCAAAGAGATAGCAAAGAAAGTGAAAGCCAAAAAGATTGCATTCAGGCAATACAAAAAGACACAGGCAGAAGGGGATAGGGAGAAGTACCAGGAGAAGCAAAGGGAGGCAGGGAGGTCAGTAAGGGAAGCCAAAGCTCAGACAGAAGAGCACATTGCAAAATCAGTGGGTAGAGGGGACAAAACCTTTTACAGGTACATAAGTGAAAAAAGAAAGACAAAGGGAGGGATAGTGAGACTGAAGGGGGAGGATGGGGTCACGTGGAGGATGACAACAGTAAAGCTGACATATTGAACAGGTATTTCTGCTCAGTCTTTACTGAGGAAGAGGAAGGTAATGGGTCTGAAGGGAGTACAAGGGTGAGAATGGTGCAGAATGGACCAAGTCCCTTTACACGAGAAAGGGTCCCGAAGGAACTGGAAGTAATAAGAGTTGATAAAGCAATGGGGCCAGATGGGGTGCACCCCAGGGTCCTAAAGAACTAAGAGAGGTGGTGGCTGAACCTCTGGCTATCCTGTTTAGCCGATCACTGGAAACAGGGAGGTACCCAAAGACTGGAGGACAGCAGATGTAGTCCCCTTATACAAAAGTGGGAACAAAGAGGAAGCAGGGAACTACAGACCAGTCAGCCTCACCTCGGTAGTGGGGAAGATCATGGAAGCACTACTGAAGGAGAGATTGGTGGAACATCTGGTTGTCAATGGACTACAGGACCCAAGGCAGCATGGTTTCACCAGGGGAGGTCATGTCAGACCAACCTCGTTGAAGTTTTTGACTGGGTGACTAGGGAGGTGGATCAGGGGAGGGCAGTGGACATGGCCTATCTGGACTTCAGCAAGGCCTTTGACACTGTGCCACATAAAAGACTATTACACAAACTGGGGAATATGGGTGTGGGCAGGACAGCAGTGTGGTGGGTAGGTAACTGGCTGGGTGGCAGGACACAGAGGGTGGTGGTAAATGGCTGTCACTCCACAGAGGGAAGAGTGACCAGTGGGTACCACAGGGATCAGTGTTGGGACCGGGTCCTATTCAACATCTTCATCAGTGACATGGCGCAGGACCTAGAAGGCAGAATTTCACTGTTCGCTGATGACCAAAGCTCTGTAACAGAGTAGACACACCAGAGGGTGTAGACAGAATGAGAAGCGACCTGCAGAAACTTGAAGAATGGTCAGGGGTTTGGCAGTTGAAATTCAATGCAAAGAAGTGCAAGATAATGCATACAGGCACAAAAAACCTGGCACAATATATCAGTTGGGGTGAGGATATAGCATGCACCAAGCAGGAAAGGGATCTTGGGGTTATCATCTCTGATGACTCATGGTAGGGAAACAGTGTGACAAGGCAGCAGGTAAAGCAAATAGGATGCTGGGATGTATAGGCAGGGGCATCACCAGCAGGAAAAGGGAGGTCATAATTCTGCTATACAAGACACTAGTGAGGCCCCACCTGGAGTACAGTGTACAGTTCTGGAGACCATAGCTACGTAAGGACATAGACAGGGTAGAGAAGGTTCAGAGGAGGACAACAAAGATGGTGCATGGATTGCATCACAAGTCCTATGAAGACAGGTTGAAGGAACTGAACATGTACTCCCTGGAGGAGAGGAGGGAGAGAGGGGATATGATAGAGACATACAAGTATCTTACAGGGAGGAACAGGGTGCAGGAAAACACTATTTTTTAGCGAAAAAGATGTTCCAGGACTAGAGGGCATGGGATGAAGTTGGAGGGAGGACGATTCAGAGGAAACATGAGAAAGAATTTCTTCACAGAACGGGTGGTGGACAAGTGGAACACCCTGCCAGAGGAAGTGGTGGCGGCTGAAACAATCACGGGATTTAAGAATGCATGGGATAGACATAAAGGAATTCTGGAGGTCAGGGGTAAGGGGCAACAGACTTCTAGGAAAACAAACTGAACTTACAAGCTCAAATGGGCAGACTGGGTGGGCCATAGGCCCTTATCTGCCGACACTGTCTATGTATCTATGTAGGTTTGTCTGGCAAGACTTCCCTTTCGTGAAGCCATGCTGTCTGCTGTCTTGCAAGCCACTCTCCTCCAGGTAATCTACCACCCTCACATTGAATAATGCCTCCATTACCTTCCCCACCACTGACGTGAGGCTCCTTACTACCTCCCTTGTGTAAAGGCACTACATCTGCCCTCTTCCAGTCCTCTGGCACTCTCCCCATATTACAGGGATAAGTTGAAGAGCTTTGTCAAGGGTGCAGCCAACTCCTCCTTCAAATGCCTAATCACCCTGGGGTGTAACCCATCAGGCCCCATCACCTTGTCCACCCACAATCAATCCAGCTGTGCCCTAACCCTATACATAGTGAATGGGCTCAGATCCACCCATTTGCCCTCCTTTGCATTCAGCTTTAGCTCAGCGAAGTTCCTGGCGTTGGCTGCTAAGCTCTTCCACCAGGTTCCCTCTCCATCCCCCCCCTTCTCTATTCCCCCTCATGCCCAGTATTTTAGCACTATCCTGGGGGGGAGGCTGGTTGCCCCCCATTTCTCCTGCCTTGTGGTGCAGATTTTTCCACCCCCCAAACTAGTGTACACCGTAGGTTTCTTCTATGAACTCTCCTAATTTGCTTTTTAGCACTGCTGCACCCTCCCTATTCAGATGTAGCCTGTCTGGAGCAAATAGGTTCTCATCCCCCCATGTAGATCCCCAGTCCCCTACTAACCCATACCCCATTTTGCTTGCACCACCCCACCAACCACTCGCTGAATTCCTTAATCTTCAGCCTCCTATCAGTACTTGCCTTTGGTACTGACAACGTCTCAGAAAAAGCCACTGACTTGAACCCCAGACTGCTGCAGTATCTAGTAAGCACTTTAAATTGTGCCCGCACCTCCAACAGGCTTTCTCCTGCCAGTTCATTTGTTACCAGGTGGAACATAAGGTGTGTTTTGTCATCCTGATGTTTCCCGCTTGAGGGGATATGTGTTGTGTAGGTCCTTAGTGTTTGCAGCTTTATTCTCCCCCCATCCCAGCAGGAATGATGCGGAACAGCCTGGACCCTCTACTGCAAAACTATGTGACTTACTTTGGTCTGGAGGCAGAATGGCTAGGATAACTGCAAAAAATGTGCCACTCTTCCCCCTTTTTATGTTTGCTTGCACGCATGTGCAAGAAACATTGTGCCATCATTGAAGATTTCGGAGGTGTGTCACCTCATCCTCCAATTCAGTCAGTGTGTTGGCAGGCATGGCCCCTGTAAGCCAATGCATGCTGGAACTGTCCATGACAAGCTCCAAAATGCAGTGGCATACAGTTGAAAGGGGGAGCTACGCTTCAGTGAGCAGCAATAGGATATCGCCTGCTCATGCGCAGCTCCCCTTACACACACACACACACACACACAGAAACGCACGCATACTGCGTGCTGCTCTCCCCCCCCTGCACATATGTATATCCGACAGGGGTGCCCAGTCCACCGTCGGCTTGTGCTGCGCTCCCCCCCCCAAGCCTTCCACATGCCATACTGGGTGCCCACCCAGCGTGGCAACTGATAGAATAACCGACGGTGGTGCCCAATCCCCCGCCGGCTCCATCGCCCCCAGTTGCTCTTTGTGCCACACCGGGAGCCCACCCCAGCATGGCAAACGCCCCACGCCATCTTTTTTTTACCTGAAAAATAAAACGTCCCACAGCGCTTCTCCCACAACCCGCACTCCACCCACTGCGCACCCTGCCTCCCCACACCCCCCTCACCCCATACTTACCTCCGGAGCTTGGCGCGACGATCTCCGGTGGACCGTGAACACATCTGCACTGTTCAAAGCCAACCGTGAACTGAGGAAATGCTGGTAAGCTGTATAATGGTCTAGATAGGGTTTTTTCAACTTTATTGCATATCTCAGTCATTTTTTGGAATTTTTGCACCAAATTTTCAACATGGGGTTTTTGGGACCCCTTCTCATGAATGATGTCACTGTCAGGGCGTTATTCAGGCCTGAAGGGTGATTTCACAGTCACTGCAAGTCACTGTGCGAAATCACCCTTCAGGCCCGAATAACGCCATGACAGTGACATCATTCATGAGAAGGGGTCCCAAAAACCCCATGTTGAAAATTTGGTGCAAAAATTCCAAAAAATGACTGTTTTAGGAGCGTGCGTTGCGCAGTTCCTACGCAGGCTCGTAAGTTCGCAAATTTTCAATATTTTCACTCCAGATTTTCAACATTGCCATTTTACCACACCTTCTTATGAGCAGTACAGCTGTCATTTTTCACATCTCACCCAAAACGTGTTTCTGCCCCTGTGCAGTCGGTGTGCGAGATCAATGTACGGGACAAATTAAGAAAATCACAGTGACACTGTTCATGAGCTGAGGTCTTAAAATGGCTATGTTGAAAATTTGGTGAAAAAATTCCAAAAAATGACTGTTTTACGAGCTTGTGTTGCGCAGTTCCTATGCATGCTCGTAAGTTTACGAATTGAATATTTTCACTCCAGATTTTCAACACTGCCGTTTTATTACACTTCCTTATGAACAGTACAGCTGCCATTTTTCATATGTCGGCCAAAATGTGTTTTCGTGCATGTAGCGCACAATGGTGCTGTTGGTGTGCGAAAGCAATGTTTAGGACAGATTAAGAAAATCACAGTTAAACTGTTCATGAGCAGAGGTCTTAAAATGGCTATGCTGAAAATTTGGTGACAAAAGTCCATAAAATGACTGTGTTACGAGTGAGCATTGTGCAGTTTCCACATACCCTCACAAGTTCGTGACTTTGTAATATTTTCAGTCTAGATTTTCACCAGTGGCATTTTTCCACACTTCCTTATGAACAGTACAGCTGTCATTTTTCACAACATACAGTAGCTGAAGTGTGTTTTCACACTTTCAGCGCAGAGATGCATGGTCGCTGTGGGAAATCATTGTTCCCCACAGATAAAGACAATCACAGTGACACTGTTCATGATCGGAGGCACCAAAATGCCTGAGTTGACAATCTGCTGTAAACAATCCACAACCTAATTATATTACAGGTGTGCGTTGCACAGTTTCTATGTACGCTCATGACTTCACCATTTTTTAAAATATTTTTACTGCAGATTTGCAACATTGCCATTTTTTACACCTCCCCATGAACAGTACAGCTGTCATTTTTTACATCCTGTTCGGAATGTTTTTGCACCTGTGGTGCTAAATGCCATAGTCGCTGTGCATAAGCAGCTTTCGGCTAACAAACTGATATTCCCCTGTTCATGAGGTGGGGTCACAAAAAAACCATGTTGAACATTTTGAGTGAAAATACCAACGAATGCCTGCGGTATTAGGGTTTCCAACCATAATGCCCAACCCTGTAGAGAATGACAGGCATCAGGGGTGTGACTTGGGATTCTTGCCTGTAATGCTCATATCATTCCACACCCTGCAGCCAGTGAGAGGCATCGAGGTATGCCTTGGACTCTTCGGCCTCAAAGTTCACCCCATTCTCCTATATCGCACCCATCTCACCATATTTCCTAATGAAATGGGGTGCGCATAAGAGTCAAAGACCCCAAGGAACACCGTGACACTTGTCAGTGTCTGCAGGGTGGGGTGTGGTGAAATGGCATGGCCGTTATGCCTGACGACCCAAACGCACACCCCAATGCCTGCCACTCTCTGCAGGGTGGTGGTGGGGTTAGCTTCAGTTCAATACTTCACTGCCATTCCTATTACGCAGCTCTGTAACTTCTACACTACCACTGCCAATGCCAGCAAGCAAACATTCGGCATTGACAAATGCTTGTTGCCACTGTGTGTTTCTGGCCTTGGCTGCCCAAACACCTAGCCTGGTATTCAGTATTTATTGGGACTCTGCCATAAAATCCCTTTCTTTTTTTTGGGGGGGTCGACTGCAAGGCCCCTTGTGAGGGCCTCTTTTTACGGTGCTTGGACTAAGCACCTGACATCTTCTACATCTGGGCTTTTAGAAAAACTGTAGATCAGTCAAGACAGGCAGGCACTCATCAAGCAAGTAGCAGACAAGAGGAAGTTTTAATCTTCCAAGGTTAGTTTATTCACTGGTACTTTACAGTTCAGTACAGCATTCCAAGTTACCAGCGTGCAGCCCCAGTCAGGGTTGTGTGGCTAGGGCTGCACACTGTCTGCAGCTTGCTTGGTGAGTGCCTGCCTCTTTTTACTGCTCTGGTGTTTATTGAGACTTGTAACCCCCCCGCACAGCACCAGCACATACTGTTGAGAGCATCACACCTTTGGAATTCTATGGCCCTAGTAGGAAAGAGAGGAGTGCACCGACGATGCTCCTGCTCGAGCTGTAATTGGAGCCTCCTCTCCAGTCACTAACCTCTGATCCATTGCTGCTCTGCTGTGATAAAACACTTACCGAGTCATTCCCATCGTTGGCCTTAAGAGTCACAAAAGGACCCACTGGATGAGGGTTTCATCAGCTTTCCACAGTTTGGGCATCTGCAGCCTTGTAACTTTTGTCAAGCGCATTTCACTACCGCCATGCTCACTCTAACGTACAGGTTTTACTGCAGCTGCAGTAACTAGGTAAGCCTCTCCTTCCAAGCATGGGCAAAACAGGCCAGTTGCAGGCAGGTCCTTGAGGGAGACTGAAGCAGTCCCTCATGGTGGACTGGTGGGCCCCACATGATGCTAGGCTGGTGCTCCCCGACACACTAGCAACCCTGTCTTCCTCACTGTAGCAGTTGATCTTACTGCAAGGAAACAAACCTTGAATAGATAGGGCGTGGCTCTGTGGGACTGTGAGGTTGCGTGGCATGAGGGGTATGTGGTGGCCATAATCCAGTCAGCCAGATTGGTGATTTTTCTGCTTTTCTGTGGCCCCTCCTACCTCCCAAACAACTGTATGGCCGCAGCAGCATCCTGAGGTGGGGACATCTGGCAGCGTGTCGATGTTCACACAGCCTAGAAAGCTTCCACTGGCCACATTCAGCAGTCACCTGTCATGTGGTCCAGTATGGACCACCCTTCCCCCTGGGAAGGAAGCATCCAAAGGACGCTCTAACTCCCTTCTGACCAGTCTCCGCTCCCGATGTCCGGGATTGGGGCACGAACCCAGGTTGCCAGCATGCCAGAGCAATGCCCCATCGCTCGGTGCCACGGAGCCAGGGGAAAATTTTTAAAAGGGGGGGATTAAAAAAAAAGACCTAGATGTCCGATTAGCTTGACTGCCATACCGGGTAAAATCATGGGATTCCTGGATAAGGATCACCTTGAAGTTTAGATCACCTCGCTTGCTTTAAGCAATAATAAAGAGTATGGTTTAAAAAAAAAAAAATTATATCCTGTCTGAAAAATCCACTGTATCGTTATGATAAAAATAAGTAACTATCTAGATAAGGAATCCCCAGCTGATGTTGTCTTCCCTAACTACAGTAAAGCATTTGACACTGTTCCTTACTCAAATATGGCTATAAAGATACAAAACCAATAAAGTGATGAAAACACTGTAATATGGATTAGAAACTGATTGACAAATCATACAGAAGACAGTATGCATAAACAGTACGACAGTAATCTGTCCGAGATGGACAGGGTGACGGGAGGTGTCCTCCAGGGATCAATTTTGGGACTGACTGCTAATTTCATTAGCGACATGTACCTGCTGGATAGATAAGTTTGCAGACGACATAAAGCTTGGTGCACTAGCAAGAAATCCTATGGGACCAATATATTGCCAGGGTAAAGTACTATCAGAACAGTACTGAACTAAGAAGTCAACTCAAAAAAGGACCTAGGGGTCTTAATCTAATAATTTTAGACATCACATCTAGCAGTCAAGGCAAGCAGAATTGTGGGTTGTATCAGGAGGGCATTTACACACAGGGCTAGGGAGGCGATGGTGCCTCTCTGTAAGACCTGCGCTAGATCCACACTAGTGCACTTAGTATTGGAGGCCACATAAGGGGGACATAAAATGCTTGGAATCAGTACAATAATGAGTGACAAAAATGATTAATGGTCTTAAAAATTTGACCTATTAGGAAAGACTGAGCACATTGAACACGTTTAGTCTGTAGAGGCACCGAGCTAGGAGAAATCTTCTGATTTACAGAATAAAACATGACCCAAGACTTTTCACTGAACTGAATTTTGAGTATAAATTAGGTCCACACAATATGCGAGGGCAGAATTTTCAACTCACAGGGTAGCCCTTCCAGTACCGACATGAGAAAGTTATTTTTAATTAGTGGGCCCCTCGAATGCTCTGCTTCAAGCAGTAGTGGACTCTCAGGATTTTGATGCCTAAAACAATCACCTAGACAGTTCTATGAAAATGGGTATACTGTACTCAAGTTACTGCTGAGAAGAAAGAGGAGGTCACAATGGGCCATTATGACCTGCTTCCATCCTATAAATAAAATATACATCTTCTTTGAGATTAAACAATTCTACCCTTATATCATATATGAGCCAAACCAGGACCGGATAGTTTTAAAACTCTAGTGGATGCTTTAATACTGGGGCATTAGATTAGGAGAAAGGGAACATTGTTTAACCAGGAGTAGCACACTAAGCCAAAGCTTGTTTCCAGACGCGACCTGGGAGCACAAGAGAGTCAAGTGACTTGCTCAGGATTACATAGTATGCACCTAGTCGGCTGTGGGATTCAAACCCAGGTCTCCAGATCTGCAGCTCAGAGCCTTAACCCACTGCGCTATAAATTACAAAACTCTCTAAAGACAATCTACTCAGGGTAGGACTTATGGAAAAGGAGAGATGGTTAGAACAGCATGATATCAAATCTCCTTGGTTAATGTATATTTTGACTATTCTAAAAGTATGACTTGTTATACCTAAATAAATATGTTAAAAGAGGAATTATAATCAGTTTGAAAAACAAGAGGTACATCACACATTTGACACTGCCAAATCAGGCAAAACCTGTGCTCTTGTCCACTGCCACCATACTGCCTTAATTCAGACACCAACTAAAGTGTGGACAGTACTGGAGCAATAGGCCGGCGTGCCTCCACTCAAGTGCCGAACTGGGATTTTCCTTTCACACAGGAGTGAGAGGTGCACTGGATAATCCCTACAATGTAAAAAATAAAGCAATGAGAAGTGTGAGTTGTCAATCTTGGGGTTTATGGAACATCACAATCCACTCAGCCTTTGGCCTTGCAGATAATAATGTTCCTAACCCCCCGGATAGAATAATTAGCCTGTAACTCACACTTCCTCATTGTTTTATTCTATATATAATACCTGGTATAGTGCATGAATGCAAAAACTATCTGGTATAATTTCTTGCCTACAAACAAAGCCCAGCATTAATCGACTTGCTCAAGATCAAACTGTGACTAAGCAATGCTTGTGGGATTCACACTGGAGTCTCCAGGTTTACAGCTCTGGGATATCATTTTCAAAGTGCTGAGGTAGGTTGTGGGGTGCATAACTCACCAGAGTGAGAAAAAGCTCTGCCTCAGCACCCTGCAGATAAACTGTGATCTTCAGCAGTTTCTCTGCAGGTGCATCAGTTTTCTAGCTCTGTGCACATACTACACTTGGTCCATACCAGGTGTAGCATGCATGCAGAAACACAGAATTTGTCGGCAGAAAAGAACTGCTTGGCCCACCCACTCTGCCCGGGATGTTCTCTGCCCGATCTGCTTCCACAGACCCTAACTGGTCTCTGGTGACCCTCCCTTCTCCCTGCCTATTTACTAAGACATCCGTATGTCTATACGGTGAATGCTTGAACCCCCCCCCAGCTGTTTTCTCCTCCACCACTTCCACTGGCAGTCTATTCCAGGCATATACCACCCTTTAGTGTAGCATTTCCTCACATCTCTCTTAATCCCCCCCCCACAAGCTTCATTGCATGCCCCCTGCTCCTGCTGCTCCTTCTTATTTGAAATGCACTCCACTCCCTTCCTCCAACCTGCTCACCCCTGTGAAGTGGGAAGTCTGTATCACATCGCATCACCTCTCACTCACCTCTCTTCTAGAGTGTATTTGTTGAGACTGTTTCTCCTCATAGGACTTATTGTGCAACCCCTGCACCATTTTTAGCTACCCTCCTCTGGACTGCCTGCACCCTGTCTATGTCCTTCCTGAGGTGCAGCCTCCACAACTGGACACCGTACTCCAGGTTGTGTCTCACCAGCAAGCGATATGGTGGCCACACCACCTCCCTCCTCCTGCTGGAGATACTCCACTCCTCCCTACGCATTGCTTTGTCACACTGCACTGTCATCAGAGACAGCGCTACATAGGGCAAAAATGGAAAAATTTGCAGCCTGCCCAGAAATTACCCAATTTCCACTTGACAGTGAGTCAGTAGTGATGTACCTGGTCTGTAACAATAGCCGAAAGATGGAGAAATGAACAATACGAAAGTTGTTTTTGCCAGGAAACATATTTTATCTGCTGCTCAGGGCCAGACAGGGACCTCCTTCCACCTTAGCCAGATGCTCATATACTGTCCTAACGAGAACCTGCCACCTATCCGGTTGGGACTGCTAGCTCACCTATAACACACTGCTGTACTCCTCCCCCCTCCCCTTGGTTTACCACCCCCCCCCCCCGGGTACACCTTCAGCTCATGTGGCATTTCTTCCCTGCAGTCCATCTGGCCACCCAGAGTGCAGGTGAAGACTGGCAGTTTCCCTTGGGGAAGGTGGCTCGGTTCCAGCTGTGGACATGGTGGGCAGGCTAAGGCTTCATCCTCCCAGGTCTGCACCTCTGTTTTTCCATTTTCTGTGTCCCACCCACCCCATAGGAGCATGAGACATGATTGGTTGCCAGCAGAGCCCAACACAGCGAATCCACATGCTCGGTCCAAGGGTCCCTCCCTGTTAGTCACAGAGCCCCTGCACCATCACCTGTGGTCACCCTGGTGGGGGTAGTGCAGTAGGTAGTGACAGCCTCCCTCTCCGAAAGAGGTGCGCATCCTGCGGGACACTCGATCCTACCTCCCCCCTATCAACCCTCCGATGACCCGGGCTTGGCCGTCAGCGCTGCAAGCGGAAGTTCCAGGCCGGCAATAAGAAAGTATTTTTACTTGACAAATTTTTAGCTACTGTACTGGTGAAATTTGTACTTACGATTAGGTTTTGACCCGGCTGTGTCTCATTTTGACCCATATTTTTTCTACCAGTAGGTCTAATTTAATCCATATTTTAAAACCCCCGGCGCTGTCACTGACTGCTGCTTTGAAACCGTCAGTTATAACCCCAAGGTCCCTTTCTTGCTTTGTGATTGTCAGTACTTCTCCACCATCCTGTACTCAGCTCCTGGGTTCCAATGCTCTAGGTGCATGATTTTGCACTATTTTGGCACAAAACCCCAACTGCCATGCTCTTGGCCACTCCTCAAATTTCCCAAGACCCTTGTGTATTTTCTCCACCCCCTACTGAGAGTCCACCCTACTTCAGATTTTGGTACCACCTGTAAAAAGGCATACCTTCCACAGACACTGAAGAAGACAGTTCCCAGTACTCAGCCCTGTGGCACCCCACTGGTCACTCTCTCATCATTGCACATGAATATACAAAGAAGTCAGCAGAAGAATGCCATTTGGTCTATCAAGTCTGCTTGCACTGCAGGGTCCACAGCTTGAGCTACTCTCCCTGCCCTACCGCCCCACTCCTACCATCCTCCCTACCCATGATCCTTACCATCCCCCTATACCTATCCCAGCCTCTCTTAAAGCTGCCCACTGTCTTCAACGAGATCACCTCTACAGGTAGTGCATTACAAGTGTCCACCACCCTCTCTGTGAAGAAGTTCTTCCTGATCTCTCTCCTAAACCTCCCACCCTCCAGCTTAAGACTGTGCCCGCTCGTGTTATAGTTGCCACTCAGCTTAAAGAGATTCTCCTTATCAAACTTATTTATCCCTTTCAAGTACCTGAAGGTCCCGATCATGTCCCCCCCCCACCCTCCTGTCTTCCAGAGAGTACATGTTCAGTGCCCTCAACCTTTCCTCGTATGCTTTACCCTGCTGACCTGCTATTATCTTTGCAGCCCTTCTCTGGTCCTCCTCCAGCAAGTTAATGTCCTTTTTGAGGTGTGGGTACCAGTACTGAACTCCATACTCTAGATGAGACCTCACCAGTGACCTGTACAAGGGTAGCATAACCTCCTCTCTCCTACTACTGATCCCCCTAGATATGCATCCCGGCATCTTATTCGCCTTTCCTGCTGCTTTCTTGCACTGTGTGGGGTGCTTCAGGTCACTAGTGTTCATCACTCCCAGATCCTTCTCCTCCTCTGATGCAGATACTCAGACTCCACCCCGGTATACTCTGTCCTGGGATTCTTGGCTCAAATAAGCATACTTTGCATTTTTTGGCATTGAAGCCAAGCTGCCAGATCCTGGACCACCTCCCCAGCTTTCCCAGATCTTCCTGTAGATCCTGTATCCCTTCAGCTGTGTCCATTCTCCCACAGAGCTTGGCGTCATCTGTGGATAGGCACATTTTGCCCTTAATGCCATCCCCAATGTCATTGATAAAGACACTGAACAACACTGGCCCCAGCACCGAGCCCTGCAGGACCCCACTGGTCACATTAGAGTGAGTGCCATTAACCATTACCCTCCATCAACTATCCGTTAACCAGTTTCTAACCCAATTCACCACTTTGGATCCCACTCCTAGGCTGTTCAATTTCTTTATCAGTTTCCTGTGCGACACAGTATTGGAGGCCTTGCTATAGCCCAGACAGGCCACGTCCACTGCCCTCCCCTGATCTATTTCCCTGGTCACCCAGTCAGAGAAATCAATCAGATTCATCTGGCATGATGACTCATGAATTAACACTGCTTGAGGTCTTGCAGCCCACTGGATTCAAGGCAATCTCTATCAGGCTTTCATTTAGCAGGGTTTCCCTGAATTTCCCTACCACTTAAGTAAGACTGACCTGCTTATAGGGACTAGCCGCCTTCCTGCTGCCACTCTTATGTAGAGGACTCATGTCAGTTCTTCTCTAGTCCCCCGGAACCATGCCCATTTCTAGTAAGCTGTCAAATAAGGCTGCCAATAGAGCAGCCAACATCTCCTTTGATTCCTTTAGCACCCTTGAGTGTGTATCATCCGGTCCCATAGCCTTCTACACCTTCAGAGCTGCAAGTCCCTTAAGGTGTCTTTCCTCTGAACATGGACCTGTGCCCACCCCCTCTCATTCCTGCTATTCCTTAGCCATCTGTCCCCCCAACCCCGTGAAGACTGAGCAGAATTACCTACTCAAGGCGGCAACTTTTTCTTGGTCCTCTTCTGCGCAGTCTTCCTCTTCCACCCTTTTAATATACCATCCCTCCCCTTGCTTTCCTACTCTCACTTATATAGTTGAAGAAAGTCTTATCGCCCTTAGCAACCCCTTAGGATATCCTTTCCTCTGTCTGCGCTCCTCGCCACCTTTCCTGCTTCCCTTCTCTCTGTTTTACTTGGTATAACTCCCAGTCCTCCTTCCTCTGTGTTTCCTTATACCTCCTGAAAGCAACCCTTTTTCCTTTACCACCTTGGCTACTTCCCAAGAGAACCGCAGCAGTCTCTTTTTTCCCTTCTGCTTTTACTCGAGTTGGCAGCCTTAATTATGCCCTCCCTTATTTTTTTCCACTGTGCCTGTATGTCTCCCTGCTCCTGATCCCCAAAAAAGGATGTTTCTGAGGCAGTCTCCCACTTCTTTAAAATCCACCTTCCCGAAGTCAGGACTCTCATCCTCATGTGGTTTGCCTGTGTTCCTGTCTCCAGGGGACTGCCAACTGTGACGTCTGCAATGCTGTCCCTGTTTGTAAGTACCAAGTCCAGCACTGCTCCATCCCTAGTGGGTCTTTGACTAGCTGCCTGAGAAAAGCCCCTTGCAGGGAGTCAAGGATGACCCTGCTCCTGCTAAAGCTGCTGCTAGAAGGCTTCATTCTATCAGGCAGATTGAAGTCACCAACTAGCAGCAAGACCCCCCCTCACCTGCCATTCTGCCGATGTCTTCCCCAAATGCCTTATGCAACTCGTCTCCCTGTATTGGAGGTCTGTACACTACCCCACCAAGTATAGTGATTCCAAAGCCTGTCTTTAGGATGACCCACAGAACGTCCAACCATTCCTTTTCCTCCAGGTGCCCCTGTACCTCCGTGGCCTTGATTCTTTCCCTCACATAAACTACAACTCCTTCTCCCGGCCCTGTCTCTCCTGAACAGAGAGTAGCCAGGTATGGCCATGTCCCAGCACCACGACTGTATTATGGCCACCAGATCCAGGCTAGCCCCTGCCATGGTGGCATTCAGGTCTGGAATTTTGTTTCCCAGACTCTGTGCATTGGTGCACATGGCTCTCTGCACCTTACTCCCTCCATATCTGCTTCCCAGTCTTCCTGCTTGTGCTGTTCCCTGAAGCTCCTCCTGAGCAACCTCGTCCCTTTTTTTTACCTTCTCCATTCCCTGTCTCCTTTAATCCTTTGCTCTCACTTACCTGATTTATACCCGCTTTTCCTTTGCGTTGTCCCCCACCCCTGTCTTTTTGCACCGCTACTCTTGGGATAGTTTACTCCCCTTGGGGCCTCCCTCCCTGATGCTCCAACATCTGGAAGGGGGGAGTAACTGTCGCCTCCCTTGGTTTCCTAACTTCACTGATTTAACACTGTGATTTACAGAGAATCTTACTCAAATGCATGGCTAATATGTCTGAAAGCTGGCAGACATAAATAAGCTATCTAGTAACGTATTCCTCCCCAGTTAATAAATCAGCTGAGGTTCTGTACAACTAAAGCTTTTAGAAATGTTCATAAAATGCAGTGCAGCTATCAGCCACCATAAGAGTTCAAATAAGGACAGAGACCAAAAACAGCATATGAAATCATTCCATCTTATTTGCCAAGTTAGTTTTTCCTCTACGAAACATTCACTCCTGCCAGAATCCCAACCTTGACATCCTGCCCATTCCTAACAGCTGATCAGTCTGTGGGTCTGGCACTCCTAGGCCCCACTGTGCTAATAAATAAATCAGTCAAGCATCTCAGGTAACGCCAACTGTTTTTCAGGTCTGCCTGCACAATCAAGAACAAATTACATGCTTTTGTACAAAGCAAAAACTACAACTTCTATGTTTTTATGTACTTATATTTTATAGTTTTGAACTCCAGACATTGAAGTAAATACATATAAAAAGTACAAGGGGTACATAATGATAATCTTGGCATCTACAGAAAAATCGATACTCACAAAATTCATTCATTAGTCTGTACAACGAGGATGAGGTGAGACAATTCCCACAGCTGTACTTCAGCCATGGAAAACTTAGGAGCAAAATCATGGTGCTGTTGTAGTCAACATGACAGAAATCATGAAGCTTATAGTAAAAGTTCCAAAAAGTCATATAGATTCAACGTGTGTTAAATTACCTCTATTTTGACTTTTTTTGTTAATCTAAGCACATCAGCAAAGGTTTAATGTTTTAAAAATTAGATTGACTCATGGCAGGAAGTGCTGTCACCTGGGAAACCAGGGGTAATATGCAAGCCCCAGAAACCCACATTGCGCTAAGTGGGGTCCACACACAATAAAGTGGTGAGACATTATTGGTCTGTCATCTACAAACACCAAAATCTATTGTGTTTTTATGGAAAATGATAAAAAGCCATGCAGCTGTCCAGGAAAAATGCAAACAAAAAATAATAATAATTCTGGGAGTTTTCATAAAAATGCAAAAAAACACAGGTTACTCACCTGCAACAGTAGTTCTAGGAGTAGTATATGGTGTACATTCACACTAACTGACAGTGCCCTTTCCCCTTTAAGAGTTGCCAGAAAGTCTTCAAACTGGCTCCTCCCACCCACCTGGGTGGCATATCCCTAGGCTCTGCCCCATGACGCCAGATCTTGCCTGCAGGAAGCAGAGGTTGTGCACCTGAGCATACCTCTCAACCTTTTGTCACTGAAATGAGGGACATGGACATTTCTGGACACTCAAAATGAGAGACAATAAGGGACACATACCCTCAGAATAAGGGACCCATCCTCAAACATGGACGCGCTAAAAATCTCCCAGATGGCCGACCCCATATGAGGTGGTATCTCCCCTGGCTCCTCCTCTTAACACTACTTCTGGCCAGAGATACTGAATCCAGCTCTGGCCAAATTAATCTGGCCCACAAAATCCTTCCCGCATGGGGCATGGGTAAGGGCCTAAAAGTAGCTCATCTCAACATTAGGAGCCTGCTACCTAACCGTGATGAGCCAGTAACGTGGGTGGCACTCTATAAACCCGATATCCTTGGAGTGACGGAGACCTGGCTTAAACCCTCTGTCCCTGATTCAGCCTGTGTACTCACTGAGTATGAGTTCACACGACTAGACAGAGCTGGGAGGACACCCCAAACTCTAGATAGCTCACCATCACTTGCAGAGCCATAGACAGCTATCCTGTAGTCCATAAGACTGGTGATGTAAGACCTAACAAGTAGCTTTTTGATTTCGGGAAGGAAGCTGTTTCTGTGGCAGAAAAGAAGGCAGAGCCTCATGCTGATGGTTTTAACTAAGGTGTCAGTGTGAGCAGTGAAGGAGAGGGTTGGGTCCAGGGTAACCCCTAGATACCTGAATGTGGTCACTTGCTCCAGGGGAGTGCCAGAAAAGGTGTTAATCGAAAGTTTATGGGAGGAAGGATATATAGCGTAGATGGCAAAGACCATACATTTAATTTTTTTTTTTGTGTTCAACACAAGGAGGTTGGAGAAGAACCAGTCCTGTATGGTGCTGAAGTGAGTTTGGAGTTTCTGTTGCAGAATCCCCAGGTTCGTACTGCTGGTAAAAATGACCACATCATCTGCATAAAGCAGCACATTAGAGGACCTGCGGACCATGGGCAATTCATTAATGAAAAGGCAGAATAAAACAGGACCCAGGATGGACTCTTGGGGGACTCCAATGGTTACTGGCTAAGTGTCGGAAAGTGTTCTAAAACATTTAACTGCTTGAGTTCTGCCATCCAGGTAGCTAGTGAAACAGGACACAACATCTGAGGAAGGGCCAAGAGAATGAAGTTTCTGACAGAGAAGGGCATGATTAACAAGGTCAAAAACCTTGGCGAGGACAATATATATGGACCCGGCAATTTTACCTTTGTCAAGGGCACAGTGCAGAGCATCTGTATATTACAGCAGAGCTGTCATAGTGCTGTGATTTTTCCTGAAGCCATGTTGTTCCTTGGCAAGTAACCCATGGTTATTGGAATAGTGTGTGAGCTGATCATTGATGACTTTCTCCAGGATTTTAGATAGTGGGACAAGATGGAGATAGGGCAATAGTTAGTGGGAAGGTTGACTGCACCCCCTTTATGTACCGGAGTGATATGAGCTTTTTCCCACAGTTCAGAGACTTTGCCAGTGGAAAGGGACAGGTTAAAGATGATCTGCAAGGGATGGGTGACCTCCTGTAGGAGAAGTTAGAGGAGCTTCATGTCACTATTACCAGGGCCTATCCGGGTGGACATTTTAGACTTAGCAAGGTAGGTGTAACTTCCTTCTGAGAGAGCTTTCTGAAGTAGAATTTGGGCCTAGGTGAGGAGACAGGAGGTTCAATGAGTGAGGTGATGTGGGTAGGAAAGGCAGATATGTATGATGACAGGTCACAAAACATTCTGTCGAATGAATTGGCAATGTTTTCATCACCAGTAACCGTGGAGTTTTCGGTTACAAAGGAGCAATGCAGAGGCTTTTTTGAATTTCCAAGTATTTCACTGATGCTTCCCCAGAGTTGCTTAGGGCAGTGAAGCAGGTTTAACTGCTGAGATCTGTGGAAGCTGGCCTTAGATGTTCTGATGTGGGCTTTAACAGTATTACGTAGCTCCTTGTATCTTTGAAGGTATTTTGGGTGGCCAAACTCTTTGTATTGGACCCATGTTTTGTCCCTTTCCCATGACAGCAACTTAAAGGAGTAGTACGCCCTCTTATCATGCAAATGTTATTGGTTTCCTTGTCAACAGACAACTCTTTTCATGTAGCTGTTGGAGGTACATGTGTTTGCTTTAGTTTGTTTTCACTGTTCAAACCATCCCTTGTAACTAACCGGGGGCTCTGCATTTTCTAGCTGTTGAAATCTCATTGTGTCTGAGAGCTACATTAACATATGAGAACATGATGTGTCAGCTCTCTTTAAACTCCACAGTATGCCTGTCTGCTTACTTAGAATTCAACAAAATAAGTTACAGCAAGGTGTGAAATACCACATTTACCTTCTGTGAGCTTCACAAACTGTCTTGGATGTAATAATGCAAGGTTCCTTCCTTTTAACTGCTTTCAATCTGTGTGTTTCTAGAGATTTTTCAGGTTATGTATGCTTTCAGCATAGAGATGCATGGTGTAAATTGCAGGTGTGCCATCATGTTCTCATATACTAATGCAGCTTTCAGGGACAATGAGATTTCAACAATCAGAAAATGGAGACCCCCCACGCTAGTTACAGGTGCTGATATGAACAGTGAATACAAACTAAAGCAAACTCATATAACCCCAACAGCTACACGAAGAGAGTCATCTATTGACAAGGAAACAAATAACATTTACAAGATATGATGGTGTACTACTCCTTTAAAGGCAGGGGAGTGTATTATGCCTGTGAGTTGCATTTCCTATTGAGAGTCTTAAATAGTGCCACAATGTCACATATATAGTTAAACTGGAGGGAGAAATACTCTAATGCAGCACTGATATCCTTGGTATAAGGACAGGTAGGATCAATCAAGCTGCTGGAGAAGCGAGCAGAAGTACAGAAGCTGGTGGGTGCAAAAGACACAGGCTTTTATGGATAAGGGCTCACCTTTTGCTACCTTAGCAGACCATCTGCAAGTGGCAGTGGAGTGGTCACTAAGGAAGTCTGGGAGTGTGGCAGTTGAGATGACTCTGTCTGGGTGGGTGATCAGGATCCAGTCCAGCAGAGTGGAGGTGCCTGCAGGGTTTTAAATAATTGATTATCAGTTTTTTTCTTGGGACAATGCTTACTGTACAGAAAGTATTTATATAGGTCTTCTAGAAGTGTTATGTTTGTTAAACACAGTGAGGCAAGTGCTATGCATTTTCACAATGTTTTAGCACTTTCATGAGCAAAACGCTAATCAATTTTTGGAGTTAAATAAAACCCTGGCCTGTTTTATAGTTCACCCTGGTTGGGGAGGAGATGACCTGAGTGAGGAAAGTGCAAGATAGCTTGTCAGTGTAAGCCTTGCAATTACTGGACAACTAGTTACAGTTAAAATCACCAAGAACAATCTTTTCATGATTCAGGGAGAGTCCAGAGATGGTGTAGATGAAACAGCCAAAGCCATTACCAACAGTTTTGTGAGGGATGGTCATAGCGATGAGGTTGTTTTTCTCCATTTTGGGGACAAGCTTAAGATTTACTGCTAGAAGTTCACATCCAGCAAATTCAGGAAGCGGGGCAGTAAGTGGGAAGATAGGAAGGACTTGATATACAAAAGACAGCTTCCCCCCTTTCTTTGACTCCTGTCCATCCTATAGAGGGTGCAGGCGTCAATTCCAATCTCTATGTCATTGGTCCTGCTAGTTAGCCAGGTCTCAGTGACAGCAACTGCATCAAATTGTGAGTGTTACCCAGAGCCTGAATTCATCTAGTTTTGTTGGGAGCCTACCTATGTTAACATGGGCTACATCTAGGTACCCCCGGTAGGAGGTGGCATTTGCCACAGAGCCAGGGTTAGGATGTACATTACCCTCTATGAGCAGGAGAAGCAGTACTATTTGCCTGGTTGTCAGGAGGAAACTGGCTGTTTTGATTGGGGACATGTTTTTTTTCCATACCACCCTGTGCTGAATGATGCAAGGGGGTTGTCAGAGTTTCAGTATGATGCTTCCCATGGTGCCTTTTAAGTTGAAAAGGGTGAAAGTATTTGGGTGAAACCTTTTAGGGCAGTGGGTTGACCGGGGCATATGGGAGGGTTCCAGATGTTACTGTGATAAGTTTCTCGCCTGTCATACTATGCGGGGTACTATAATTAGGAGAATAATAAGCTATGCTAAGCAGGCCAAATAATGTTAAAGAAACAATTACACAGGGGTAGTTATGCAGGGACAAGGTACTGCGCATATTGCTGGGGAAAAGCTCCTTGGTGGTGTTGTCAGGCACATGACAAAATGCGGGTGGATAGGTGCAGTAAGGAAGTCCCTGAATGGGAGTAAGAAAGGGCAGTCGGTTCACTAACGAAGGTATCTTAGTGGGTGATGGAGAGCAACAATTAGGGATGCAGGGTAAAAAACTTGCCAGCAGTGGTAGTAGTGGGAGGGACAGGGGTGCAAGCTTCTGTTCTAAATTTTAATTGAATTGTTTGTAGTGAGGACTGAGACTGCATAGGAGAGAGGCACAGTCAGCTCAGTCATAGATTACATAATCTTGTACAGAAATAGGTGTAAGTCCTTCTACAGGCTTCAGTATGTAGTGGGCTGTGGAGCTGCACTACTAGAAAGTGGAACCACAACTGAGTATAGTTGGAATGACCCAATTGAGCTGGGAGGGGGGGGTTAAACCAATACAAGTGTCCAAAGAAGAAAGGGGGGTGTGAAAGTGAGCTGACTGGCTCACACAGGTACAAGGAATACCCAAAAACGCCAGACCAGCTCAGGGTGGGAAGCGCTGTGTGGCACTGCACTAGAGGTTGGCTTTGTTCCCAGAGCCCAGGGACAGAACGCTGAAGTGCTGAGTGCGTACCTTGCTTGCTGGTGGGGGAGGGCTGCTGCAGAGTGTCCTCACAACACTGGGCTGTCGGTGGCAAACAGGGAGCAAACCTGAAGAGAAGAAGGAGAAAAACAGTGAAATCTCCACCAGGTAAGGGAAGCAGCAAGGAACAAGGCAGACACAGAGGGGGACGGGGGGGGGTTACCTAACGACGCAGTGTGGGGGCAAGAGAGGGGAAAATGGAGGACAACCAACAGGGAAGAGGGGAATACAGACTGAAATTAAACAGTAAGAGCCTGGAATTAACTAATTCTATCTTGTGCAGCCATTTTGGGTCAGGTTAAGCAATGGATGGTTCCGACGCCATATTGTGCTACCAGTAAGAATGGGTTAAACTATCACTGCAGGTAGGGAGACAGAAATTCACTGCATTAAAGCACATGCAGGAACAGCTATGAATCCCTAAATACTGACTCAATTCAAGACTAAATTCACTTGTGCAGACTCAGTACAGCATTAAGTAAACTGGAACAGGAAAGGTACAGAAATAGCACTTAATCAGTAACAGGCTACAACAGAAACTGGTGCCACTCCGAATCTAGAGGTTGGCTTTGTCCCAGAGCCCAGGCACAGAACGCTGAAGCACTGGGCATGTACATGGCTTGTTGGTGGGTGGAGGGCTGCAGAACAGTGCCCTCACGATCTTGGGCTGTTGGCGGCATACAGGGAGTGTACCTTGCTTGCTGGTGGGGGACAGCTGCTGCAGATGCCCTCACGACACTGGGCTGTCAGCGGCAAACAGGGAGCGGACCTTGCTTGCTGGTGGGGGAGGGCTGCTGCAGAGTGCCCTCACGACCCTGGGCAGTCGGTGGCAAACAGGGAGCGGACTTTGCTTGCTGGTTGGGAAAGGCTGCTGCAGAGTGCCCTCACGATCCTTGGCTGTCAACAGCAAACAGGGAATGAACCTTGCTTGCTGGTGGGGGAAAGCAGCTGCAGAGTGCCCTCACGACCCTGGGCAGTCAGTGGCAAACAGGGAGCGGACTTTGCTTGCTGGTTGGGAAGGGCTGCTGCAGAGTGCCCTCACGATCCTTGGCTGTCAACAACAAACAGGGAATGAACCTTGCTTGCCGGTGGGGGAAAGCAGCTGCAGAGTACCCTTATGACCCTGGGCTGTTGCTGGAACCCTAACTAATGCATTAGTAATGTTTTTTGCCAAGAATTTCCTTACTTTTTGAGACAGTATAATCGTATTCTTATTTGCCAGTGGAAGCATCCATCCATAATTTATGAGATAGTGTAATCATATCCTTATGTCCCTGTGGAAGCACAGGGCCCTCTGCTTCCATCAATCCATAACTGTATCCTTATTTGTGTGTGCTATTCCTTTACAGATGTATACATGCATGTTGCCATGATGGACTACAGCCAAAACAGCAACCAAATTGAAGGCATAGCGCTGTTATGAACCCGCCTCATGAATGCTGGTCTGAGAATTTTCAAATCCATGCCAAAACATCATTCCTCGCTACCACAATATCGTTCCACGCCAGAGGAGAGAAAAGACATTTTGGCCAGGACTGGAAAAATGACAGCTGCCACATTCATGAGGTGATGGAAAAAAATGACTATGTTGAAAATTTGGGGTGAAATTTTGGAAAATTACCGTAGCTACGAGCAAGTGAAGTTAAATGTCAACGCATGTGCATAATGTCGCCAGTTTTACATATTTTCACCCAAAATTTTCTACATAGCCTTCTTATCACCCCACCTCATGAACAAAGGAAGCATCAAATTTGAAATCATGCCAAAAAGATGATTTTGCCAAGCGACTGCGAAATCACCTCCCAAAATTCCACTGAATTGTCTATGAGGTGGAGTCCCCAAAAGGCCAAGTTGAAAATTTAGTGCCAAAAATATGCAAAAATGGCCAAGAAATGCATCAAAGTTGAAAACCCCATTGAAATACACTGAACCGCATTTACCTTAGTTTCTCATATTGCAGTCCCCGGTTCCAGCAGCAAGACGGATCTTTGAGCAGGAGAGTGGATCTTGAACCTGGGACCTGTTCAGGTAAATGAAGGTGTACTGGGGGTGTGAGGTGGTGGATGCTGAGTGGGAGGTGGGGGTGGGGGGTGTCTGATCGGTGAGGGGCCGTTTTCTTATTTTAGGGGGGAAAAAAACAAAGATTGTTTTCTTTTTTCAGGCGAGGAAAGCCATCAGTGGGTGGGGGGGTGCCACTAGACACCAGGGAAAAAAGAAAACCAAAGGGGTGGGGCATAAATCGGAGAGTGGGTGGTGCTACTAGACACCAGGGAAACAATATAATCAAAAGGGGACAGTAATCAGAAAGTGGGGAGAGCAACACGACACCAGGGAAATAACGTACTAAAAGGGGATAGCGATCGGAGGTTGGGGGGTGCCACTGGACACCAAAGAGAACAGAAGGAACAAAGAGGATGGTGATTGGAGGATGCCACTAGACACCAGGGGAAAGGATTTTGCGATCATGAAAAAGTATCCTTTTTTGTGACTTGTGGTATGAAAAAGAATCTTTTTGTATATTACGAGTCATAGAAAAAGATTATGTGAAAAAAAAAAAAAAACTTTCTGGATGGTGTTCAAATAAAGACCCTTCAGAAGGAGTAGTGTTGGAACATGGGGAAAGTGAGTGTGTATGTGTGTTTGCAGGTGGGGGGGGGGGCACTATGGTAATAAGAGACCATGACTGCTTCCCTTCTGACACTGCATGCACTAAAGGGGCACTCTGAATGCTCATGGGCAAAAGTGGGTGTCCACCCCCCACACTACAACAGGTTCTGGTACCTATGTTCCAAAGGGTCCTCTACTGACAGCCATCTATCCTATCATACACCAACACAAAACAATTATTTTATTATTTTTTTTTTTTTTACAACTTATTTACCCAGGATAGTCCACCTGAGATGTGCCACTTCATTTCCAGTGGGGTTCTCCTGCTATTCATTTCTACTACTAGGTGGACAGGAGCACTGGGAGGTTATGTAACTTATTCAAGGTCACACGGTTAGTATTTGACTTTACTGAGGTTTGAACTGCTCATCTCCTGGGCTCCAAACTTGTGCTCTAGCCACTGGATCACACTCCTACAAATGACAGTAGATGATGCCAACAAAAAAATAAAAACACAACTATTTCAGCACTAACAAATACTGGAACTAAATAGGTACAGGTATAAAAATGATTTATAGTGTTTCCACAGGAGCAGACTATTCTGCAAATCACATAGGCACAAAACATTTCACTAAATTTCAAGGAGGCAGTGTAGTGCATTGGTTTAAGGCTTTGAGCTGCAAACCTGAAGACCTGGGTTTGAATCCCACAGTCCCCACTTGCATTATTGTGTGACCCTGAGCAAGTAACTTAACTTTCTTGTGCTCTCAGGTCGCAACTGGAATCAAGCTTCAGCTTAGTGTGCCTTTCCTGGTTAAACAATTTATCGGCTATATGTATTTTCCCCTGATATGATGTAATTTCTTGTGCCTGTGATTTAGAAACTAGATGCCTGTAGCTATAAAGAGAGGGGCAACTAAATGGGTTATAATTCTGGCCATAAAAGTGTTACGGGTTTGGTCAATAGCTTATGTAAAGCAGATTTCCATTGGTAACAATATTGATATATTTAACCCTAAATGAACATTTCCCTTTAAATTCAGTGGTTACGGGGAAGGGGGGTCAGAGATGGTGATGTCAAAACCTTTAGTAATGGGGGGCATGGACCACCTTCCAAAATTTAGAGGGGCTGTTAAGGTGTTCTTGGAAGGTGGAGGTGAAGTATACCGCTTTGGCGAGATGATGGATGGCCCTGCTACAGGCGTTACAGGGAGAATGGTATCTAATATATCAAAAAAAAATATATATATACACATACACACACACACACACACATAGATATATGTGTGTGCAGTATATATATATATATATATATATATATATATATATATGTGTATATACACACACACACACACACACACACATATATATATATATATACACATATACATACACACACACACACACACGTGTGTGTGTGTATATGTATACTGAGAAAAATCAAAGGGACACTGTCAACCTGTTTTTCATCATATTATTACTAGTTAAAAACCTACCTTTTATGTTTGCTTACCTTCTCTAAAATTCATTGATGTTGCTGTTCGTTTTGTCTGTCTCCTTGTTTAGTAGGACTGAAATGCATGTTAATGTGTGTTTATAAACAACCTTGTTTTGTTTACAATCCTGGATCTGTTCTTAACTGCACAGGTCCTGAGCACTAGAAACATACCCAAACAGTGCAGTCACTCATGAGGCAGTAATCTCCTAAACTCCCACTACACGCAGTGCTCTATATCAAACCTTCCAAGTCCCCAGATGCCGGACCAGAATGGGTCAGAGGTCGTTCATGCACAGGGCTCCTCAGTGGTACAATACCCTTAACAAACAAACACTTACAACTGCGACGCTTGGTACCTTTAAAAGGCAACTCTGACTATTCCTCGCCTCTACCACTCAATGTGACTGCCTCTCCTAAGTAACTGCCTCCTCATTTTACCCTAGTCGAAGGTGACCTGTAACCTCCCTTAGAGCTCCACTTTTTTAGCACCAGTTTCCCCCACTCTCACCCCTTCCCCCTTCCCCACACCACTGCCTCACCCACCCCTCCCTCTCTGATGGCACTTTCAGATATGGGGCCTTCCAGCCATCCACCTGGCTCTTTTGCCACCCACCTCTACCCACCGACAATGTTCCTTTAGCCTGCCTACTTCTTCCCGACTCCCTCCTACCCTATACTAACTATATACTGTTCACCCTGAAACTTGTCTGAAGCTGGCTTATGTTGTCTCTCTCCATTTTTGGCTGTATAATAAATGCTTAGACATCTCTGTGTTTTTAAGACTGTAACCTTTGTTGACCTCTGTATGTATGTTACCCTACATCCTTTGATGTGGAACCTTTGTAAATGAGCAGTTCCTGCTCAAAAAGGTATTTGTAATCCTAGAATTTAATAAAATAAAATGAAAAATACATCATAAGGGCTAGACTGGATTTGGGGTGTTCCTAAGTCCAGGAAGAGATGCATTTGGGGTTGATTAAGGAATTCAAACAAACCTGTGTTTGTATGGTAACCCCAGTATGGTGGGCAGTCTGTATTTCACTTTTATAAAGAAAAAAAAGAGTCAGAATCAAACTACCAGCTACATCAGCAATCTTTACAGAATGTTGGCAATCATAAAATGTGTTTTTTAAATTAGGGACACTTTGAGACCTAAGGGGGTTGACAATGTCCCTTTAATATGGATGTATATTTTCTCCTGCCTTTGAAGCTGTTTTTGATTTTCTAAGTTAATGGCCCAGTTGGCTAGTTCTCTGTTCTTGCTGACTTGGTTTGAGTATGGAATGGCAAACAAATTCAGGACATTACTGCAAGGATATGTTGGGATTGAGCAGCCTCAACTAGTGACAGTTTTCACCTTGTGTGCACACAGCCAACCACCATGACTAACCTACAAACTAATATCTTGACTTAAAACGTCAATATAGCCTCACCCACCTAGTGAAACGCAGTAAAGTTTAACACGTATTAGACAATCGAAACCTGACTTTATTTTATTACAGGAAACCCATGCATCAGCTGTGGAACATCAGACTCTGGCTCAGTTTAGTTATCACCAGGTCCACTCCTCCTGGGAATGACAGATGGGGAGGGGGTTGGAGCAGTTGCAATATAGGGTGCTAGCTACACACTCGGGCAGACATTGATAGACTGGATGGTCTGTTTCTGCTGGCAGATTTGTATGTTTGTATGTAAGGTCTGGTACTGCCCATACCACCCACCCTGGAGGGTATTACTGCACACAGAAAATGGGCCACTGTATTACATTTGTTTAAAAAAAATAATTTGTAAGTTTAAATGGTAAAAGTCTTAGCTGATTCATGTATGTTGTAATAAAATAGTCCCTCCATCTGTATGTTTTTTTTGAGCTTCTGATTGTGAGTTGCAACTCGTTGCCATGGTTACACACACACGGCTTGAAATTGTTCAAATGCTTTTTATTTACTTTTTTTTTTTAAATTCATTCAGCGCTTTTTAGTTTTTATATGCATGGTGGTATCTGGTCAAGAAGAGGTGGTAATGGGCGGTGAAGTGAGTGGAAAACATGATTCTGTTACGAACGAGCATCTGAAGGAGATGCTAGTTACATACAAATAGCTGCACAGTGAATATCAGTAAAGAGTTGTATATTAATAACTTTGAAAAACTGCTACCAGCTGCAGTAGTATGGCGTGCGGTGAACAGGTTGCAAACTGCATTAGTGGATAAATGTCAGCAGGTTGTAGAGGTGATAGTGAAACTACAAGTGTCTCATGTAGCTTTTTAAATGGATACTCTTGAGAAGTTTTGGCAAAATATTTCCCCAACTTAAAATCTATAGTCCCCAAAAATTAAGTATCATGTGTTTCTACCACAGCATAGACTAACAATTAAATGCAGTTGTCAGATATGGAGCACAAGAGCAGAGTCAGGAGAGTGCTGCCCCTGTGAATAAGCGTGGTTGGGAGAAACGATCATTTGTGTTCCTCCCAGAATGCAGAATATAAACTTGATTGTGTTTATTTGTTCCCTTTACATTTATTTGCGATTGGGAACAACTAGATTCAGGTGGAATTTTTGAAGTGGCGGGCACCGACGGGGGTGGGACATGGGGGAGCGGAGCTGTAGAAGAGCTGCGATTTATCAGGCGTCTGTCAGCAGGAACCAGCAGTCAGGGGTGCACCCCACATAAGGTACAGCGTTGGTAAATAAATAAAGTTTGCCAGGGAATTGTATCTGACAGTCGATTGTCTGTCTTTGTCTGAACACTCAGCAGCAGGCTACTTAAAACATGAAGCTTTTTTTTAACTGTTGCAAAATCAGTGAAGCGCGGTGGATTGTCGGTTTCATCTGACACTTGGCATTCAGTGTGTCGAAGGGGCTGTATCTTTCTCTAAGCGAGAGAAACAAAAATGGTGGCATTTTAAAAATGAAAATTCTATGGGCACCTTGCTTTCAGTAATCAGGTCGGTTTGGGACTGGCACTTTTAATACCCGGGCTCTGTTGTCTGATAGACGCCCACCTTGCCAGGGCTATCAGTCAATCAGAGCCTGCGATTTCTCAAGCCCATTTTCTAAAAGTAGTTAAAACTGAAGCTCTCTTGGGAGCAGGGCTAAAGTATGTCTGCTCTCCTCTGCTGCTAAGCCACCCCCCCCCCCCTTTTATTTCTATTTTACTAATTCAAGTTTCTACCCTACCTGACAGTACTAGCTGTGATGGGTTGAACAGTGATCCTCCTGGAGGCTGACACAACTAGTTCTGTTCCTTCTCACATAGCATCAGCTCTGTGATCTCACAGACTGGGACATCACAACTGACCAAGAACAGTCAGTCACCTGCTGCCAGACTAATCACCTGTGATGCTGCAATAAGTGAGGCTGTAATGCTAACGAGGTGTAAAAAGGAATTACATATGTCAGTCTCCACGTAAAATACTGCTCTTTACATCACACCTAATACTAACAGGTAGGAATCCTTCTAATGAGCAAATGGAAAAGGAAAAATATTCAACAGATAAAAAGGAATGACAACTTTAAAAAAATCAGTAACACTGTCTGCCTGTATTTGTGGTGCTGCTAGCTCTTTAATTGCCATAGCTGAAACCTGGTCAACCAATTATGACAGGAACGGACTCTTCAGCACCCACCTGAAGGATTAGGAGGCAGAGATTCTTACAGTGGCACCTGCTTTCGCCAGGATTTTACTGGAGCTTGCGACGCCTCTACTCCGCGGCTTGCAGTTGGGTCTCATACGTGATACTTTCACCACTGCTAAATGCTGTTCTATATGGACCACTCTGCTGGTAAGTTGTTCACCTGCCTCCTGATTATCATTCAATGTTTGTTTTATAGTAGCAACGTTAAGGGCAGCTGCATCTCTTAGTGCTGCTTGACAGAGCCAGACAGGCTGGACTTGAGATGAAATATGTCTCGTGTTGGCCACTGGCCATCTTGCCGGCTGGGAGCTATGGTGGAGAGGGGGGACTTTTGCAAAGCTTTCTTCTGTTTGATTAGTGTCTTTTGGAGTTCAGAGTCTGCTCAGTATTTCAGCATACTCTAGGCACCGCATTGTGGTATTGCAGAGGCATCCGGGCTTGAAGCGTTAGGGCCTGTTTTTCTCCAATGTCTTCTGTTTTTGTATGACTACTACATTGAGCATTTGCCACTGGCAGTGACATTAATTCAACCTTTGCTGCAGTAGTCCTATGTGGAGAGTGCTCATTTTTTCCTTCTTCTCTGCTGATAACACTTATAAAGGAGGACCCCATTTGCTGCAGCTCGCCCCACATTAGTTACACAGTAGTACTGTAAGTGTAAAAACCTGACCTGGCACTTGCAGTAAATGAAGAGATAGAAGCAGATTTCAGCAGAAAGCAAAAGGGCTAAGCAGTCATTATGTTCAGCCACACACATGGCCCCCAAACATCTGCATATTTTGATAGCCTATCTGAAACAACCCCTGCTTCTCATTTGTAGTACAAATTCAGGCTGCAATCCCAACTATTTATCAGCCGACCAGCACAGGCCAAGATGTAACTCTCAGCACTGAATGTTGCTCACCAGGATGGAATGTGATGCAGTAAGCATTCTGGCTGAATGTTGATGCACTGTACAGAACCAGACAGAGCTATAGTGAGACAGTGAGTGAGTGAGTAGAAGCTGGACAGCAAAGAGGAAACCTATGACCATCTGTAGAAAACAAGAAAAGCATGTAAACAGTTATGGTACTGTGCACAGTGAGAATGAGGGAAAAATGAAAGCTACTAAAAGATGAGCCAACTAAGAACGTGCTGATGTGCCGCCAACAAACTGGTTCAGGAGAGCAGATGCTGGCAGTCGGGTTGCCAGCTGACAGAAGCACTGTGTTCTGCCACTGCAGCTACCCCTTTTGGGGTGCTGGGAAGCTTGCTCCTACATAGAGGGTCAACTGACCTGTTCACCACCGCCACAGGGAAGAGGGGGTTATGAAGGGCCATGCAGGAGAAAATGAGAAAGAAAAGCCCCCTTGCTGTTAGGCCCTTGGTTGCTGGTATGCTAGAGTACTGCACTGCACAGACCCTACTAGGGTAGTGGCTGTTGGGGCCAGGGAGTAATCAGAATCAAGCTTGTGGACTGCAAGGATAAGAGAAAAAAACCTATGGACAGGGCCCCTAGTGTTCTGCAGCACTTTGTCCTGATTTCTACGGCAGGGCTCCTAGGCTTCTGCAGCAGCATTTTATGATTTCTGAGGCATGATTTATTAATTTCTGTGGCAGAATATAGTCCTACAATCGGTTAAAAAATGATGCGACGTCATCAACGACACCATATACCAAGCACAGGGGAAGAGCTTCAGAATAAACAAGCTGGGGAAGAGAGTCGGGCACTATAGAAAATTTGTATATTCGAATGAAAATTCACAAAAACAATTAATTCTGCGGCACTGTATATATTCAGCGGCATGATGCAAATTCTGCAGAAAATTCCGCAACTGCGCAATCGCAGAATTCCAGGGGCCTTGTCTATGGAAAAACAGGAAGGATAGTCAACCAACCTTAAGCTGGAAATAAATTTTAGTTTTAATATGTTGAGGACTACAAGGCTCCACCAAAGCTCTGTATAAAACAGAAACATAGATGACGGCAGAAAAAGACTGACTGGCCATCTAGTCTGCCCTATTTACCATATCATACCTCAGCACCCGTTCTCTCTGTGGAGTCTTCCACACACCATTCTTCTGATTGTTCTCCAAGTTTTTGCCTGCCTCATACCACTGAGTAGCTGCTATACCTTTGGCTCTATCCCAGGAGTGTCTGAATATGTTTATGGTTTTGGCACCCTCGATCTCTGCCTGCAGACCATTCCACAGCTCAGCTACTCTTTCTGTAAAATAATCCTCTCTCACATCCTTTTTCAACCTTCCCCCCATTAACCTCCATTCGTAACCCTGTGTCCTAGCTCCTCTCGTGCTGGTGAACAGCCCTTCACAGTTCACCTTGTTTATTCCTTTCAGGAATTTAAAGGTCTTTATCATATCCCCCTCTCTCATCCAATTTTGAGCAAATACATGTTCAGCACCTTTATCTGATCTTCATGGGATCTGCCCTCCTGGCCCTGAATCATTTTGGTCACCCTACACTGTACCTTCTCTAGCCTGTCCCTGTCCTTTTTCAGGTGGGGACTCCAGAACTGGCCACAGTACTCCAGGTGTTTCATCACCAGTGACCTATATAGAGCCAACAGTACCTCCTGTTTCCTGTCGAACCCCCGCCAAAGCACACTAACATCATGTTAGCCTTGCTGAAGGCTTTGTTACAATACTGTAGTGGCTAATAATGACTTCCAGGTCCTTTTCCTCTGATGTTGTGTCCAGTTAAACCCCTCCAATACTGTGTCCCGGGGTTTTTATTCCCCAAGTGCAATATTTTGCACTTCCTGGCACTGAATTTCAACTGCCAGACTTTGGATCAGTTTTCCAGCCTTTACATGTCTCTCTGCAATTCCCTTATCCCCTCCACACTGTCAACTGTATCACAGAATTTAGAATCACCTGTGAATGGACACAGCCTGCCCCGGATTCCCTCTCCATGTCACTAATGAACATACTGAAGAGTACTGGGCCTAGGACAGATCCCTGTGGTACTCCACTGACCTCAGTCCATTCACCACAAATCCCTGCTGCCTCCCCTCAAACTAACTCCCTACACACCTTACTACTTCTTTTACTGTTCCTAGATCCCCCCATCTTCTTCAGCATTCTTCTGAGTGGCACTGTGCTGAATGCCTTGCTGAAGTCGAAGTAGAGTATGTCTACTGCATGCCTCTAGCAACTTCCATGATTGCCCAGTCAAGTTACGGTACAAGTCTGGTCTGGTAAGACCTCCCTGCCACTAACCCATGCTGCTTACTATCCCAAAATCCATTTTAATCCAGGTATTCTACCAGGTTCTCTCCGACTAGCTTCTCCATCAGTTTCCATACTATGGAAGTAAGGCTGACAGGGCTACAGTTTCCCAGTTGCTCCCTGTCCCCTCCCTTGTGCAGCAGAACTACATTCACCATTCTCCGGTCCCTAAGAACCACCCCTGGCTGCAAAAAGCCACTGAATAACCCCACCAGATCTTTGGCTGATGCTGATGCTAGTTCCCTTAGTACCCTTCGATGCATCCCATCAGGCCCTGGGGTCTTGTTTACCTTAAGGGCTGCTAACTCTTTTCTAACTCTTTCAGCAGTATATATCTGCAGCCTCATTTCTGGGATCCATCGATCAGCTGCCTTTATCCCACTCTCTGGCAAAGGTCCATTGTTCTCCCTTGTAAATACAGAGCACTGGCAGAAGTAGTCATTCAGCATGGCTGCTTTTTGCCTATCTTCCTCTATTACCCTGCCCCCCACCCTTTTACCCTGACAATCCCATCTTTCTTTTCCCCCTTAAATGTCTAAAAAACATTTTTTCCTCCCTTGATCCCCATCGCAATATGCAGTTCTGCGTCTGCCTTTGCGATTTTGACTGCTCTCTTGACCGCTCATTTCACTAATTTAGCATATATTTTTAGATTTTAATTAATGTAAAGCAGCCTCCAGGTTATCAATATTCTCATCTGTTTTTGAATAGACATAGTTTAACGTCACTTTTCTTGTGTCTCAGATTAATTAGCATGTGACAAAAATTCCATCCTGATTTCATGGGACACTAGGGGAATCAGGACCAACTTCAAACATGAAATAAAAGGCATAGAAACATAGAATTTGATGGCAGAAAGGAGTTGTGTGTCCATGAAATCTACCATATGTGGCCCCTGAGGAAGACTCAACTAAGTCGAAGAACCCCCATTACACAAAAAGCTCTGACAACTATTCTCTGGCTGTTCCCCACTGTCGCACTGCCCAAGGCCAGCGGTCTTTTGCAGGTAGAGCCCCTAAGATGTTTAACTCCCTAGGCAGCGAACTCACCAACTTAGGCATTCACTGCTCGTTCAAACACAAGCTACGTCAAATGCTTGTGTCCAGAGCCACCTGTGACTGTTTCTTCTAACCTCCCAGATAGTCGCTTCTCTTCTTCACACCTCTCTACTATCACCACCTCTGCCTGTCACCACCCTCCCCCTCCCCATATCTACCCTTGCTTCTTTCCCTAGCCCTGGTCCACCACCTTCCTCTCTTACCCTCCTTCAACTCCCTTCCTTCTCTAATCTGCTCACCCCACCCTATGCTGCACTTGTTTCCTGATCCTTGCCTCCCACCCACCTCTCCTTCTACCCTCCCAGTTACCCCCTACCCCCCTCTCTTCCACCTTCCTATGCTACCTGGCACAACTGGCAGCAACTCAGTTTTTTCCACTCTACCTTTCCCTTTGACAATGTCCTTCTGGCATCTTTAATTCATGTAAATATTATTTGTTGTGACTCAACATTCTTAAATGTATACCTGATTATGTTTTTCTGTTATTTATATCACCTGTAGCTTTTATACCATGTATACCCTGTACTGAATTTTGTATTCAAACTGCTTGTCTGCTAATCTCACACAAACTGTATTTCTATTCTTTGTATACTGAAGTGGAACCTTTGTAAAAGAGCCATTGGCTCAAAGGTATTTATCCGAAATTCTAATAAAATAAATAATGTCGAAGTGCTGGGGCAAATGGGGTAGCAGCGTAACCCTGCATTTTCAAAGACTTTGTTTGTAGCCATTTACATGTACTAAATCACAAATCTACAATTAAACAACAGTTTAAATTGGCTCTCCATATCCGGATGTGATTTTATTTTCTGCCTTGAGTACTACTGAGCCTTTGGAATTTTTTAAATAAAGTATTTACAGTCAAATGATACCCTCAACAGAAGAGATGTTCAAATGTTGCAAGTGACCACTATCTTTAATTATTTGAGTCATTAATTACAATAAGTTACAAAATCTGTATGTTTTAGATAGCTGAGGAAATTAAAAAGATCTTGATAATGAATTTTAGAAAGTCAGAAATAGATTTCTGCTAAAAAAAACTATATGATGAAACGTTTAGCTGACTAACAAATAATGTCACTCTAAAAGGTAATTTTGTCAGAGCCGATAAGGCGGCTTAGTGGTAGGGCTACCATCTACCAGAATAATAACTTGGGTTAGGGAGAGGACTCAGCTCAGCCAGGAATGGGACAGGACGGAGTCTCCCATGGACTGCTTTTAACTGGGGAGGAGAGTCTACCCTGGATGCACTGCTCATCAATGCCACCAAGTGGAGGACTGGTGTCAGGGTAACAGAGTGGCACAAGCGGGAGTGCCGCCGCAGACATTAAGCGTATACATGCTGATGTCATAGCACATTGGGTGGCTGAGGGACACAAAAGTGTGAGGAAAAACTCTAACAGAGCAGGACAACGTCTGGCCCTGCACCCACTAAATACGTACTCCAGAGCAATCTGGACTGTGCTCTGGAGGGACCTGGCCAGTACAGAAGGCCTTGACATGAGGGGTAATCATGGGGAATAACCAGAAGAGAGGTAAGCCCTAGGGATGGTTGGCTGGCTGGACCGTAGCTCGATAGGGGACAGTCAGTGAAGGGGAATAAACAGCTTTATCACAATGGAAACATAGACTTTGATGGCAGATAAGGACCGCTTGGCCCGCCTAGTCTGCCCATTTCCCTACCTATTGGATAAGCTGCAGATCCTAGTTAACCAACAGCCTACTTCTGCATTCTTGAATTCCCCCACTGTTTTTGACCCCACAACCTCATCAGGTAGGCTGTTCCATGCGTCCACCGCCCTCTCTGTGGAAAAAATGCTTCCTCACATTGCCTTTGAGCCGCTCCCCCCTCTATCTTCAAATTGTATCCTCTTGTTCTTGCACATCTCTTTTTCGGAAAGATGCTACCCTCCTAGACTTTGTTGCTTCCCTTGAGGTACTTAAAAGTTTCTATCATGTCCCCCCTTCCCTCTTCTCCTCAAGGGTATACGTATTAAGCTCTTTCAGTCTCTCTTCATATGGCTTCTGTTGCAGACCCTGCATCATTTTAGTTGCCCTCCTCTGGACAGCCTCCATCCTGTCTATGTCCTTGCGGAGATTAGGTCTCCAGAACTGCATGCAGTACTTTAGATGGGGTCTCAACAACGGTCTGTACAGAGGGATTACAACTTCCTGTTTTCTACTGGTGATGCCTCTCCCTAAATATCCCAGTATCCCCCAGCCATCCTTACTGCCTTCTCACATTGCTTGCTGACCTTTAGGTTGACTAGCCCCAGGTCCCTTTCCATTTTTGCTGTTAATACCACCCCCCCAATGTGTACTCTTCCCCTGGGTTTTTGTTTCCCAGGTGCATTACTTTGCACTTCTTTGCATTGACTCTAAGCTGCCATGCTTTTGACCATTCCTCCAACCTTGCCAAGTCCCTTCTCATCCTTTCCACCCCACCTTGTGTATCAACCCTGTTGCAGATATTTGTGTCATCTGCAAAGAGGCATACTTTTCCTTCCAGTTCCTCTGCAATCGTACTTATAAAGACATTAAAAAGGACCGGACCCAGTACTGAACCCTGCGATACCCCACTAGTAACCCCCCTTTCTTTGAAGTGAACTCCGTTTACTATTACCCTCGGTGTCCTGTTGTCCAGCCAATTTTTTACCCAGGATACCATGCTGGGACACATTCCCAGGCTGGCTAATTTGTTTATTAATCTGTTGTGTGGGACTGTGTCAAATGCCTTGCTAAAGTCTAAGTAGGTCATGTCCACAGCCCTTCCCTAGTCTACTACTTTGGTCACCCAGTCAAAGAAATCTATTAAATTCATCTGACATGACCTTCCTGCTGTGAATCCATGCTGCCTCGGGTCCTGTACCCCACTGGCCTCTAGGTACTCAACAATTCTTTCTTTCAGAAGTGATTCCATCATTTTCCCTACCACTGAGGTCAAGCTAACAAGTCTGTAGTTTCCTGCCTCTGCTTGCTCCCACTTTTGTGAAGTGGAATCACATCCACCCTCCTCCAGTCCTTAGGTACCAAACCATCCTTCCATAATTTGTTAAAAAGGGTAGTCAGTGATGTCACTAGTTCTCCTCTTAGTTCTTTTAGTATTCTGGGATGAATCCCATCAGGCCCCATTGCTTTTTCCTTCAGTTTTAGAAGTTCTTTCAGAACCCTTTCTTCTGTGAAAGGACTGGTATCGACCCCTCTGTCCAGAGTGCTTCTATTGATTGGATTAGGTACCTCCTCCTCCTCTTCAAAATACCACCAACAACTTAATATGGTTCAATTTCAGGTTGCTTGCCATCTGTCCCCGTCACCCCTGAAAAGGGACTTCTAGTCGGTGGGCCTACCAGTTCAACAAGATTCAATAAATAAATACTGAGCAGATGTATTCATTTCAGTATCTCTGCTTTTCACTGTTCCCTCTGCCCACCCACCCTCCTCTTTATTAAGCCTCACTATCCCTCCCTGGGTCTTTCTTCACTCCCTAACGTACCTATAAAAGGTTTTATCCCCCTTCTTAACAAGTTGGCTATATTTTCCTTGGTTTGGGCTTTTGCTATTCTGACTGCCTTCCCCGCTTCCTTCTGCTTTAACTGGTACAGTTCTCTGTTCTGCTCCTTCTGTGTTTCCTTATACTTCCTGAATACTATCTTTTTCTCCCTAACCTTCCCTGCCACCTCTTTTGAGAACCATAGTGTTTTTTTCTTTCATTATGATTTGTTTATTTGCTTCACACAAAGGCCTGTTGCCTCTGTGATAGCAGTTTTGATGTTCCCCCATTGTTCCTCCACCCCTCCTTCTTGCCTGCTTGCTAGTGCTTTTCTGAGGCACTCTCATATTTTGACAAAGTCAGCCCTCCTCAAGTCCAGTACCCTCACTTTTGCATGGTTTGACTCTGCGGCTGTGTTTATCATCAACCACACTGTTTGATGGTCACTCGTTCCCAGATGGCTACCCACTTCTAGATCTGAGGCACTCTCTCCGTCCCCGTTTGAGAGTACCAGGTCTAAGATTGCTCCCTCCCGAGTGGGTTCCAACACTAGCTGTCTGAGGCATGCCCCCTTTAGGGCATCGAGAGTGACCCTGCTCTTGGATGTGGCTGCACCAAAGGTGCTCCAGTTAACATCTGGCATATTCAGGCCCCCCATCAACAATAGCTTCCCTTTTTCAGCCATCCTAAGGATGCCTTCTATAATTTCCTTGTCCATTTCCTCCCCATGAAATGGGGGTCTGTCTACAACCCCTGTGCGGATTTTGGTGCCATTTCCGGTCTCCGGGGTAACCTACAGTGCCTTCTCTCCTCCCAGTTTACCCCTTTGTTCTGTTGCTGTGATCCCTTCCCTTATGTAGAGAGCTACTCCTCCTCCTCTTCTTCCACCTTCCCTGTCCCTCCTGCACACTGTATACCCTGGTATGCTGACATCCCAGTCATGGTTTTCTGTGTACCACGTTTCTGTGACAGCCATGATATCCAGGTGTCCCTCTTCCATCAAGGCCACCAGTTCAGGGAGCTTGTTACCTAGACTACAGGTATTGGTACTCATTACCCTCCATTTTTGATGGCCTTACGCATTTTTGCTCTATCCCTGTCCTTACTGCCTTTTTCTCCATTTACTCCTGCCCTTCTCCCTATCGACTTCACTATCTTGGTGTTTACCTCACTAACTACCCCTATTTTTTTGGGGGGGGGGCTAGGATTTCCCTGCTCTTTTTCAGTGCCCCCCTTGGCTAGTTTAAATGCTTGCCAATGAAGCACTTAAACCCATCACCTAGGATCCTGGTTCCCCTCCTGGACAGATGCAGACCATTGTGCCAGTATAGGCCTGTATGCCTCCAGGTGGACCCCAGTCCCCAATGAAGCCAAAACTCTGAGATCTGCACCAGTTTTTCAACCTTTGATTAAATCCCATGGTGCGGAGCACCCTAGCCTCACCCATGCCATAGACAAGCAGCACCTCCAAGAAGGTTACCGTTCGTGCTACTTGTCTAAGGCCCCTCTCCAACTTCACAAACTCCTCCAGCACTGCTCTGCTCCCTTTCCCAGCCAGGTCATTTGTCCCTAAGTGGACAATGACATCCAGGTCCCTCCCCCGTGCAGCTGCTCCCTCGATCCTGAGAAGTCACTCCCTGTCCCTCCAAGTCATGGCACCAGGCAGGCACCTTAACCCCCCCTCCCCCAGTTCTAACCTCCTAACAATGGAGTCCCCCATCAGGAGTGGTTTTCTTCCCCTGTGGGGTCCTATGCCACTAACATGTGGGTCTCCTTTGTGGAGGTTCCCAGCATCCTCCTTGGTCTCCACTGCAGGTGCCTCCATAGAGGAACCACACTCTGCCAGAACGGCGTATGAATTGTGGAGAGGTACAAGTGGAGGGATGCGCCTCCATTCCACCACCTTCACCCTCCCTGAGCCCATTGTGGTCCAACCACTCCTCTTTCTTGGCAACCTCTGAGGCAGTGGCAGTGGCCCTGGGGGTCCCTGGGTGGAAGAGGAGGTGCCCCGAAGGCCAACTCAGCCTGGAGACAAGCAACCTCCTCCCTCAGCGCAGAGAGGTGCCTGCAGATGGAATAACACCGCATTCTCCAGAACGTCTCCCAGAAGACTGTCACTCCACAGGCACTGCACCACTCCCATCATGTCTTATTTACAGCCCCTCAACTACTGTTTTGTATGCTTACTCTTTCCTCCCTCTGTTTATTTTTTTTCTCCCTACTTTCCTACTGCCTCAGTGCTGTTACAGCTCCTGCTCTTCCTGTTCTGGGACAGAAAGTTCTTGTATTCCTCAGTAATCTCTTCCTTACTTGCTCAGAGTCAGACCTCCAGCAGCTGGGGCGGGGATAGAGAGCTACTCTTTTCCTTCTAGGATGGTGAGTCCTTTGTGCCTCTGTGATCACTCCCTTCCTGCTCCCACACAGGAAGTTCCTGTTGTCAGTCAAATCCTGTGCCTATAAAAGTGGAACTAACCAAGAGTGGAAGGGTGGAGGGCTATATAATTCCAGTAGAGTAGTAAAGTCTAATAGCACCTCCTTCCTCTTGTTGTTCTCTACCAGAAGATGTCTAGGGCAATTTTAAATGCAAACACCTGGCTTCCTGCTTCCTAAGCTACTTCCCCTAATTCACACTTCCCTTCTTCACCTAGCTAACGGCACACATAACAGTTCCTGTAACCAAACTCAGACAAACACACCAGCTCTTTCTTTTTGTTTTTACCCTAAATTGAAAAATAAAGTGTTTACGTTGTCCACCTTTTCTGCTGCACAGTAGTGACTACATACTAATTTGAGTATGGACACACATCCCAAGTGATTTTTCCAGTTACCCCAAAACAACAGCTGCCACTGACAGGACACGAATCTCAGAACAATCCCAATAAAATTAATTCCAAGAAATTCCATTCTTTAAAGACAGTTACATGCAAACAGTCTCTTTGTTCATTAGACTGCATCCATTACTGCTGTTTTTCCAGCCCTGAACACATAATCCTGTGCCTGTGGCATCAGAATAATTTCCATGGTAACATGATGTAATGTTATAAACAGAAGAATAGGACTTCATGGCAAGAGTAAGCAATGTGAATACAAGACGTCTAAAAGTAAAAGATTCTGTTCTGATGAAAATATGTTTGTCACAATGGAAAGCCTTGAAATTCGGTTTTGGGGGAATTTTGTGTAACTGTGTTCTGCAAATACCAATCATTATTTTTTGCTGAAAGCTGGAAAATCTCTTCAACTGCCGGAACACTTCCCCATCTCATGCTATGTAATCACCAAATGCTAGCCTGCATCAGTACTCTGTCTAGTCCTGATCTGACAGCCTGAACTTTGCTATCTTTAACTACCTCACTGGACAGGCTACTGCACATGGTTATTACCCTCTGTGAGAAGGAATGCTTTCTGATGTTTCCTCTTCTCCTGTCCCCCTTCCCACCCACTTCGTTTTGAGTGCATTTTAAAGGGAAATGGGGACGTCATCAGGGAAATTGCTACCTGAACTGAATTAGTTACATAAGGAAACAAAATAAATGTGGTTCCATAGAAAATAAAATAACATAATGTAAAAGTAAACACAAGAATATCATCTAGAAGTTACAAAAAATACTATCATTAACTTGGGAGCATGCTTCTCAACATTTTTGCTTTATTTGGTAAAGATCCTTTTTTATACTATTCAAAAACCCTCTGTCCCACAAGGAGGGGGTCCAGTCCCTCTTTCAACTCTAATTTTTTTTTAAAACATATGTAACGCCTGGGTTACTAGGACCCTATTAGTTTAAGTTAGATTAGGTTACTAGGTAGGTTTTCTGGGGTCCATAAAACCTGTTCTGGTCTCCAGGGCAACTTCTGACAGTCAGCTTGGAAGAGGCTCCAATGGGATAGCACTCTCACAGCAGCATAAGCCACACTGGAATCTTGGCTTGGAATGCTGCTAGAGAGAGTTTTCTGCCTTAGTGCAGAGTGTCAGGAGAATTGTCTTCTGCCTGCTGGCAGAGGAGGAGTGTGGGGCTAGCATGGGGAAGGTCACCCCTCCCCCCTGGCCTGGCCAGCCCGAAGTCGGAAAATGTGAGCGGTGTCAAGCAGTTGCAACGTCCGGCTGCGTTTCCTTGACCTTGTGAGGGTGAAGACTCCGATGCGGAGTTCATGTTTTTTTAACCATGAGTAACTGTGGGGTCCGTTTCTACCTGTAAAGACTGAAAGTAAAGCGCTGTCCAGTGTGGAAAAAGATGGAAATGCCCCTTGAGTTCAGGGAATTCCTGTGGACCTTTCGGGCACTGAGGGAGGACTGCCTCAGACACAGGCAGTGCCTCCTCAGTATGAATCTGGATTAAGGAAAAGAGATGCCCCCTGTTCAAGGAGGAACCCTGAGCACCTGACCTAGGACAGCAGGAGTAAGATCTCATATAGTTTGGAAACCATAGTAAAAGGGGAAGTCTGGACGTTGTCCACCCCAGCAAAGGCCAGTTAAATGTAGTCTGTGTCCATATCCCAGAAGAGGGATGGACAGGGGAAAAAGTAGTTTGTGCCCCTGAGCGACAGGGGGTTGATTTCGTACCTGTAAGTGTGCAAATTACTGCTGTGGAAAGATGAACTGTGTACCTGTTATCCTGCACCTGCAGTCCCTGTGGGCAGATGTTTTTCTGTCAGTTACAGCTTGTCAGAATAAAACCTATTACCAGACTTTATTTTCTGTTGTGGACAGCTTGTGTGTGTGGACTATCAAGTCTCTGGTGCCCCAGTGCCATGCAGCCCTGAAACCTGTTCAAATACAAATGTTGTTTGGCTACCCCCAAGAGCGAGCCAGGAAATAACTGTCAGAGGTGCAAACTGACTGTTGCTACAAATGTCATCAGTGGTGCCAACATGCCAAATGTGTTACCCTGAGGGAAGGGGGGTTTACACATATCAATTCATAATACTCATTGCTGCTCAATGAGCAGCAAACAAGGAACATGACAAACCACAGGCTGGATTTTCACAGGGGCTGCACTGTCACAAGCCCCAGGTGTGCTACAGACATGGCGTACTGGGCTTGCGGCAATCTAAATTGGATTTTCTATCCGGTGCGGCAACTGCTGCAAGATAGACCGGTTTCTTGTGCTCCAGCTTGTGTCAACCCTGGGGGACCATTTTTACGGTGCCTGTGTCAGATATTTGGTGCAAGCTGCCATAAATCAGTTAAACTGTTGCAACTGTAACTAACCTACTAAAATCGGATGCAGCTGCGACAAAAGTGTTTGGTGCACCGCCAGATTCAAAGTGTTGAGGCACAGGGCTTGATGCTAGCCCTGCGGCACCCTTGGAAAATCTGGCCCCATATATCCACAGCATTCCAGGTCTTTCTCTCGAAGATTTGAGGCGGTATCCTAAAACATGTTTCCTCTGTCCCACAGCTTGAAGGACAGCAGCCACATTTTACATAACTTATTGGCATGGACACTTCAATCAACTTAAAGTTAACAGGTGTATATTTTCAGTCGATTACAGTGGTCATGTAAACTGAAAAAAAGGTTGCACACAGTCAGCAATCAAATTTCCGTTCAATGGTTGAAGTCCACGAATTACCACGTAATTAAACAGTGACATGTGAAACCAAAGTTACTTTACATTGCTTATTGATGCTTTTCTGGCCTATGCTGACCGTAGACGGATGCCTACTTTATATGAGTCAAGTCCCACACTGCGCTACTCGGAACCCCATACAAGGGTGCAGCTATAGCACAAAAGCAAAGATAGAGAGAACACATGCAGGACACACTTTGTATGGGCTATTTTAAAAAATAAAATTTCAGTACAAAATAGCAAACAGGAAATGGCTGTGAAGGTAACCCACAGATGCTCCAGTGCTTCAAGGCCCCTGTCTCTTCTTTAAGGAGCTCATGCATTTATGAACATATTCTTAGAACATGGAACATAACCAGTGATCATTGTTGCCTGTTTACTCTTTTAAATATCCACTGCACTTAAGATTTATACTAGAATTTTGTATATATGTATGTACTAGTGAATATTGCAATATTTTCTAAAGATCATATTATGCGTCTATGTATATTATAATTTTTGAATGTAATTTTTGCTTCACTGAAGTGTCTTCCTGGGTCAAGCCTGTAAATTGGCCATGTGGCCTAGCGCTTTGTTCACCCGGTTAAACTTTTAAATAAAAAATAATAGCATGCACATTCAATCAATTCAGCTGTATGTTATAAGGGCTAACGCACAACAGCGTGTGCAGTCACACTGTGACACATGCATGCCTTTGTTGCTGTTTACCACCCAAGAAATGTGCATACCAGAGCCCAATTACTCACTCAGAAGTATTATCAGCATCACACTTATAAAATAAGAACATTAGAACATTAATGCATCAGAAAAAAAAGTATTAAAAAGCTGTAGCTGTGGGGTCATTGAGGAATAATGCATGGTCATGTGATGTGTTTTCACCAAAGAAACAGTAGGGTCACCTGACCAAGGGCACTGTGGGGCCTGAAAGCTTGCGTTCTGAAAATTTCTTGTTGGTGCAATAAAAGGTATCAAGTCACCTACTTTGTTCACCTGTTTTTACAATGACCAATACTACTACATGCAATTCTTCTCATTTAATAAGTAGATGCAGTTCACATGTTTACTGTATAACTGTATTCACATTTTTTACACATGTATAGGAAGAGCTGTAATTATGCATCGGAGCGCATTGGGAGCAGGAAGAACCGGAGCAGCGCCGAAGCAAGGATATCCCGGCGGCTGAGTTGGAGGCAGACCAGGGCCAAGTAGAAGAGCGTGTTGGAGGCGGGAGGAGCCAGAGATGCATCGGCAACTAGAGGGGCACCAGAGCAGGCTTTCCCGGCGGCTGCAGTCGGCGGCTGGCCAGGGCTACATGGTGAGGAGCTGAGGACCAATCAGGAGCCAGGGCGCCAAATTCTGAACTTGCAACTAGGCTATAAAGGACAGACCCAGCCACATTAGTTTTACACATGCACAGGAGGAGCTGTAATTGCGCCTCGGAGTGCATCGGAGGCAGGAAGAACTGGAGCGGCGCCAGAGCAAGGCTATCCTGGCAGCTGAGCCGGAGGCAGGCCAGGGTCAATTAGAAGAGCGCGTTGGAGGTGGGAGAAGCCAGAGCTGCATCGGCAGCAAGAGGGGCACTGGAGCAGGCTTTCCCAGTGGCTGCAGTCGGCGGCAGGCAAGGGCTACATGGTAAGGAGCTGAGGACCAATGAAGAGCCAGGCTGCCAAATTCTGAACTCGCGGCTGGGCTGTAAAGGACAGGCCCAGTCGCATTCGTTTTACACACGCACAGGAGAAGTTTTAATTTTGCGTCGGAGTGCACTGGGGCAGGAAAAACCGAAGCAGTGCCGGAGCAAGGCTATCCCGGCTGCTGAGTTGGAAGCATGCCAGGGCCAAGCAGAAGAGCGCGTTGGAGGCGGGAGGAGCTGGAGCTGCATTGGAAGCAAGAGGGGCACCGGAGCAGGCTTTCCCGGCAGCTGCAGTCGGCACCAGGCCAGGGCTACATGGTGAACAGCTGAGGACCAATCAGAAGCCAGGGCACCAAATTTTGAACTTGCGGCTGGGCTATAAAGGACAGGCCCAGCTGCGTTTGTTTTACACACGCACAGGAGGAGCTGTAATTTCTTCCCACACCACCCACCCCGGCCCCTATTAAATGGACGGTGGAGGAGGAGCCAAGGGGGAGGAGTGGCCTGTCTTAGTGGACTTTTAACTACTAGTGCTCTGATCAGGCAAGTGTACACTTTTAAATAATATTGCTCTGATCAGGTAAGTGTACATGTTGCTAGGGCAGCTCTGACCAGGGTGTGGGCTCTGTGGCTGCTGTGGTGCTGATCACTGGTGTGGGCTCTGTAGCTGCTAGGTGCACCAGTAAACTAGGGTAGCCCTGATCAGGGTGAGGGCACTGAAGTGCTGATCATTCGAGAATCCTGAATTTGAAAGCTGGGAGGTATTGTAAGTTACGTGTCATAGGTGCGAAATTGCTAGCTGAGAGATACTGAAAGTTAAGGGTGGAGCTTAACCAAAGGTACATAATATGGTGGGGAAGGGACCTCACGTCACTAAAGCAGGCATCTTTGGGAGTGTGGTTGGGTGCACAGGGTGTGGGGCGGCCATGGTACTTGACTGGGCTTGGCAATTTGGGGGTTGCCCAGTGTGCCACCAAATGGCGAAACTTAGGGAGGAGGTAGAGGGAATTCAGAGACAGCTGGGGGAGTGGAAAAGTAGGGGGCACAGGGTCGCCTACAAAACTACATCAGGCACTGAAACCTCAGGCATAAGGAGAGGAAATGGAGGTACTCTGGGGAACAGGGGCATCCTGGCAGGGGGGAGCCCAGAATGAGGGAGTGTCCATAAAACCAGGCAGGGGTATGGGGTTGGCAAGGGAGACCAGAGAGCGAGCGATAGTACTGGAAGGGGTCCAGCTGTAGCAGGGGGGAGTGGGGGTCCCAGATCAGGGCTCAGCAAGAAGGCACAGATTGGGGCAGCAAGAGAGGGACCTGGGACAACTGGGAAGAAACAGCAAAGACAGGGAAATGAGAAAACTGTGCAGGAACAAGCCAGGCAGGACGCAGGGATGCAGGGGACAGGGACTTTGGCAGGAAGGGATGGGGAAATGGAGCATGGACCAGAAATGTAGCTCTGAGTACAAGGAACAGCGGGGAAAGCCATGGAGGGGGTGATCAAATCAAGCAAGGCACAAGCATGGGTAGCACCACAGATGAGCCAGGAAACCAGCTTTTGAGGCAGGAGATAAACAGGATGGAGAGAGGAAGTCTTGAAAAGATTGGGGAGGGGAATGCTGCACTGAGGAACCAGAGAAACAGAAAGGAGCCCATGGAAATGAGCAGGAGGAGGGCTCAAGAAGTTTCGGGGGGAGAGATACCAAGGGTAAGGATGGGGAAAACTTGGGAAAAGGGAGGAGAAAAGCAGAGGTGAGAGGCGCCCAAGAGGAGGAAGGGGATAGGGTTTCAATAGTTGGGGACTCTATTATAAAAGGAGTTACATGGGGGGAGAAGGAGAGACAGAGGGGATAAAATATGGGTGGAGTGCCTGCCAGGTATGATGGCAGCCAAAGTCAAGCACTGAATCCCCTCAAGGGGAAGGGAAATGGATGAGAAAACTCATCTGATCTTCCACCTAGGCAGAAACAACCTTGCAAGGAGTAGTGTGATGGAGGTGCAGGCAAGGTTTATGGCACTGGCTAGGTTCTGCAACAGCTTGGATTTTAAATCCCTGTCTTTATCTGAGGTGTTGCCAGTACCAAGGGCCAGCATGGAGGTAAAGCAAAGCATAGAGGAGTTCAATAGTTGGCTTGCGGGTTGGTGTGTTCAGAAGGGATATGGAGTGATAGGAGATTGGAGTTCAACATGGAGCGACAATGTCCTCTATGCCCCGGATAGGCTGCACCTACATGGGGAGGGGAAGACAGTGCTCAAATGCAAGCTGGACGATTATGTTGATAAATGCTACCATTTAAACTAAACCTGGGGGGGCAGGGGGAAGCGCTGTTGATGGGGCAAGAGGGAGGGGGGGCAAAAAGCCCTACCCACACAGCCAAGGGGCAAGAGGGCAAAATATATAGGGTGGGTGGAAAGAGGGGAGCAGGAAAGTGCGGGGTGGAGGGTCATGTGTGCAAACGCCAGAAGTCTGGTTAGGAAGATCCCAGATCTAACAGCAAAAATGGTTGAGGAGAGCCTTGACATTGTGGGGGTAACAGAAACATGGTGCCACCAGAAGCAGGGATGGGAACTGGAGATACCAGGGTACAAATTGTTCAGGAGGAACACGGTGGAAAAGTGGGGGGGTTGCACTCTACGTAAAGGAGAGTATCAGGGCATCAGAATTGCAGGGTAAGTGGGGAGAGGACGAAGGACTCTGGGTCTCATTGGCGGTGGGGAAGGAGAGGCGGTGCGTATGGGGGTGGTTTACAGGCCCCCAGCACAACAGGAATCAGTGGCTAGAAGCACGACCAATGAGTTTGTGAGAATGGCAGCGGGGGTGGGAGTAGTACTAATGGAAGACCTGAGCCTACTGGATGTAGACAGGGACACCATATCGGCTGCTTCAACCAGCAGCAGGGAAATACTGGACTCCTTCAAATGGCCCTCCTAAATCAACTGGTCAGGGAGCCAACCAGGGCAGAAGCTACTCTTGATCTAGTCCTGACAAACTGGGATAGGGTAGGAGATGTATCGGTGGGGGAACACCTTGGCATGAGTGACCACAACACAGTTAGGTTTAGAATAAGGAACACCGAGGAGGTTCACCGCTCTAGGTTGAGGGTGCTGGATTTCAAGAGGGCAAAGTTCGGGAAAATGGGGGAAATAGTGGAGCGGGCTTTGGAAGGGGTGGAGGAGTTGACAGAGGTGGAGGTAATGTGGGGGAGGATAAAAGAAGCTATTGTGGAGGCCATGGACATCTGTGCCAAGAGAACCAGTAAAAATAAGAGGAGGAGGAAACCTCTGTGGTACACTAGGAAGGTAGCGAAAAAGGTAAAGGAAAAAAGGAAGGCCTTCAGGAAGTTCAAGGAAACGCAAGCCGAAGTGGACTGGAGAAAATACCAGGAGAGCCAGAGAGAAGCCGGGGTTGAGGTAAGGAGGGCAAAGGCACAGACAGAGAAGCACACAGCTAGAGGGGTCAAAAAAGGAGATGAGACTTTTTTCCAGTACGTAAGTGAAAAGAGGAAGACTAGGCAGGGAATTCTCCAATTAAAAATAAACGAGGGGGAGTTGCTACAAGGGGACAAAGAGAAAGCGGACCTGCTAAACAACTATTTTTGCTCAGTGTTCACTAGGGAGGAAGCAGATGAAGGCAGCAGAGCAGGAAAAGCAGTGGTAGGGAAGGGGGAAGTGGATACAAGTCCATTCCTAGGCTGCATGAAGGTGGACAAAGCAATGGGGCCGAATGGGGTGCACCCAAGGGTGTTAAAGGAACTAAATGAGATACCGGCAGTGCCACTGACTGCACTCTTCAATAAGTCCCTGGAGACCGGGGTGCTGCCAAAAGACTGGAGGCAGGCGAATGTGGTCCTGCTGCATGTGAGAGGGACCCTCTAATGTGGGTATGTCAGAGACCTTGTTTTGTATTATGTCATGTATGCACAAATGAAAGATTGGGTGTTATATGTATATTTTTTTTTTGTGAATCAGTATCTCATGGACTGGCCATCAATTGGATAATGGTTCTTAGTTTCCAAATATGTTTTTCTGACAAGCACCATATTAGATAATTGGGACGTCTCAAATATATTTAAGAAATCAGATCATTTCTGACTGAATTTGGCAACATCCAAAAGAAGCACCTCCCTACAGTCAAAAGGAGGGTAAGGGACCAGCATTCGAGGTGGCTGAAAAAAGTCCTGCTTCAAAAGTTAAAAGTTAGAGACAATCAATGGAAAAAGTACAAACAAACTGGACTGCAGTCAGATCTCATTTTGTATAAACAATACAGAAATGACTGTAAAAGATGCATCAGGCAGGCCAAAAGTAAATACTGCCAAAACCTGCTGATTAATTCTTCCAATGACCCTCGTAAGTTCTGGGGTCACGTTAAGTCCTTCTTAGGTTCTGCTAAAGATGTCACTCCCTCAGATATGGTCCTACATGGTGTACACTGTAATGATTCTACTACCATTGCAAATGCTTTTAACCAACAATTTTCTGACTTATCTGCCTACACAGCTTCCTCCCATCACAATCCTCTGCTTCACAGTTTAACCCACAGCATCTGAAGGACCCCCAAACTTAACCAACCCCTTCTATTTCAGGGAAGTGTCTATGCATCAGGTCCTAAAGCTGCTCAGGTCACTCTCTGAAAACACCAGTACTGGCTCAGATGGCCTAGAACCAAGACTACTAAAAATGGCTTCTTACTACATCTCTGGCCCCCTGGCACACATCTTCACCCTATCTCTCTCCAATGGCATTGTCCCTGAAGTCTGGAAGGCAGCCAGAGTCACTCCTGTATTTAAGAAAGGCAGTAAAAATGACATATCAAATTACCGGCCTATTGCTATTTTGTCTGTTCTGAATAAAATCCTGGAAAAGTAGTATCCATGCAAATCACTGAATACTTTGAGAAATTCAATTTACTAAGCTCAGCACAACATGGTTTTAGAAAGCATCACAGCACCATGACAGCACTTGCAAAATTCACTTCAGATATCGTTACCAATATGGATAGAGGAAAGTTAACAGGGGCAGTCTTCATTGACTTAACCAAAGCTTTCGATCTGGTTGACCATTCTCTGCTACTATCCGCCTCAGTACCTTGGGCTTTTCTCCCCAGTCACTACCTGGTTCAAAAGCTACCTCTCCAACAGAACACAAGCTGTTAAGTTTAATTCATCCATGTCAGACAGTGCTGTTATCAACATTGGGGTCCCTCAGGGTCTATACTTGGCCCTCTTCTATTCTCATTATTCGTCAATAAACTTCCTGAGCTGGTCACCACAGGTCACTCACTTTATGCGGATGACCTGGTAATTTATTATCACTCTGATAAGGTCCTGGATCTAAATGCTGCCCTCAATGCAGATTTTCGTGCTGTACAACACTGGTTGAACTCTCAACGCCTGGTTTTAAATACAAATAAAACAAAAGTTATGATGTTTGGCTCCAATCACAAGCTTAGATCCTGTCCTCTGACCATCTCTGTCTCTGATATCGATGGGGACCCTAGAAACTGTCACTTCCTTTCGTTACCTTGGCATCCACCTGGATCAAACCTTGGACCTGAAAGCACATATACAGGAAACCTGCAAGTCAATTAACTGCAAATTGGGGCTGCCTACAGAACCAAATACCTGCTCACCCCTGCTGCTAAATTGGCGCCAGAGGCATTCTATTGCCAACCCTTACATATGGGTGTCCCATCCTGTCCTTGGCCACCAAATCTTCACTGCAACTATGGGATACTACCTTCAATGATGTGTGCAGGTATGCAACCAAAGCACCTCGGCTGCAGCATCATTGTCTCTTATATCAGGACCTTGGTTGGCTCTCTCCTTCCTCTACCAGGCAGTACTACTTGTACAATTTAGTTGATTCCATCCTAAGGACGTCCAAGCCTGCTATCCTGTCTGATCTCCTCAGGCCGGCCATTCCCACAAGGAATCTTAGATTGGCTGATCAGACCTTACTATCCATCCCCTTTTGTCGGACTAAAAAGGGCATGGGCTCCTTCCATCATGCTGCCCCCCACCTATGGAACCTACTACCTCAGGATCTAAGAGATGTCTCCACTCGTGTGACTTTTAAGAGCAAACTCAGGACTTTCCTCACTACTATGGACAAATGTGTTTGCTTTGACCCTACCTGTTCCACTGCATTTGTACTGTTTCCTCATTGCTAGCACTTTGCCTGTCCAAATGGGTGTTCTATACTGTGCCTTGTAATTAATGTTTATTTTGTGCCTTGTAATTAATGTTGCCTTAACCTGTTTCTTTATAAGCCTAATGTTAGCTGTTGACAATTGTAAGTCGCTATTCTACTCCATGACATTCTTATCTTCACTTCACAGCCTCTCCTCACTTAACCCCACTGCTGCTCTCTTCCCCCCCTTCTTCTGTTATATCCTCTTCCCTTTTTGCCACTCCCCACCAAACTCACCTTTACCTGTCTCTACCTCATCCATGCCCCTCCTTAGTCCCCACCCTCCTGGCTGTGCTTAGTCACCTCTCTCCACCTACTACCGCCTACTCCCACCATCTACCGACCCCCCCCTTCCCTGCCCTGCTGTCTCTTGGTTCCACTGGCTCGGCTTGACTTTGACACTTTTGCTGCTATTGCCATAACTCCTCCGCCTCTATCCCCCTCTCACTGGCATCCTCACTCTCGCCCTGCCGTCTATCGGTTCCACCAGACCGGCTGTATTTTCCTACCTCCTACTGCTGTTGCAGTCTACTGCTGCTCCCCCCTACCACCCTCTCTTCACCTGCCGTCTTTCGGCTCCATAGGCCCGGCCGCAGGTTGGTACCTCACCCCGCTGTTGCCGTATCTGACGGCACCTCCTTTCTACTTAATCTCTCCCTCCCATCCTTTTGCCAGTTTTCCTTTTCTTGTGTCTTTTCTACTGATGCCTATCCTCTCATTTTCTGCCTTCTACTAGTCACATTTTTGAGTATGTTCCATGATCAAGTGCTAAAGTATATTTTTGTTTACTAATGTATGTTACATTGCCATATGTATTTCTCTCTGCATTTTTTGTACTCGTTGTCTTAATAATCTGGCTGTACTCTTTGTGTGTTGTAATTGTACTTCCTGGGTTGTGCCTGAAAACAGTCACTTGCTGACTAGCGCACTTACCCGGTTAACAAAAACTAAATAAATAAATAAAAAGAAATCATCCTTCGTTTTGCTCTCTATTACTAAAACTAAGGGATCTCCATTTTCGAATGGTACTTTGTGGCGTTTAAGTATTGGGTAGAAAATTAACTTTCATGCCCCCCCCCCCATTTTTGTTGCTGGAATAAGAATAGTGCAGACTACTGCAGAGGTATAGAAAAAGTGAAAAAAAAAAAAAAGGTACAAAAACCTCAGGACGTTGTGTCCTGTCCTCTTGTCGGATTGCAGAACCGCATTTGTATCTTGTTTCTTTGGGTCACAGAAATCGGCTAATGAAAAGCCAAACTTGCCTATTTTGGATTATCTAGAGTATTTCTCCACTTAAATAAGTAAGGTGATGCTATCAAATTCCGAGAGAATACTTGTAGTTAGCAGTCTGGGGACTGGGTACTTTTCAGGCATTCCCTTAAGCTCTGCTACCTCTCGTAGGTGCACATCCTCGCACAGTATAATTAAATAACCAAGTGCTGCTGAACAAAATAACGAAGTGAGCCGTTAGTAGGAAAATGGTTCCTAGTTTACCTGCTTCTGTTTAAACAGTTCTTTTTCCAGATAAATACATTAAGTGTTCAAATTCAGGTCGTCAGTGTTTTCTCCAGACGAACGCTCAGCAACATCAACACCCAGTTGTCCTGCTCTATAGAGCCAGCCAGCCTCTTTTTCTTATTTTTATGCAGGAACACTCTGGGGGAGGTGCTTACTGACGGTTCCAAACTAAGAATATTTAAGCCAGGCCATGTTTAGGAATTGCAATGCATGTATTAAATGGTATTTTATAAAATATTCATGTGCGGTTAAGAAAAAGGAAATATTACCTTGTTTTTGAAGTATAAAATGATGTTTTTTAATAATCGATTGACAAGGAGGTGGTCCAATCTCTTAGACCCACCCTCCTTAAAGCCAGTGCATAGACCACTTGAGATCAGTATGGTGAAGAATGTTAAAGTGAGAACACCTAAGTGTCTAGCTTATTCTACCATTATTCTTTTGTCTATTGTTTTGTGCTATATGTTACATGCTGAAGTTAAGCCTGCTGTTTTATTTCTGGATAATTTTTTTTTTATTTTTTTTATTATTATTTTTGTACTAGTCCGCTTAATGTTGTAAAGCTGTAAATAAATTAATTGCAAAGGATTATGCAGAACCTCACTACCGTGTCTGTGTCCATCTGTGATCCCACAAAACCTCCGACACACGGTGGCAGTGGTGGGATACAGTGGGCAACATCCTGCAGCTGGAGGGTCTGTCTTAAGGCCGTGGTGGGCACCGGACGCAGCTTGACAAAGCAGCTGTTGAACAATTGGATCGGCGGAAGGGTCTTACTGCTACAAGGTCGGTGGTTGCCAGATATCAGCTACCCTTACTGCAAGGCCTAGATCCAGTGGTTTGGAAGAAGGAATCCAAGAGAACAGCAGGTGAGCAGAAAGAGAGGATGGAGGACCAAAAGGAGGGTTTGGCCCAAGCCAGTGGGGGTGAGCCAGAAGATGAAACTCCTGCCGAGGAGATGCATGGCTTATTGAAATGGTTGTATGTGCATCAAAGAGAAATGGAGAGACAACAAGAAAGAGATGAAAAAGAAAGTGAAGCGTGTTGGAATGATTTGCTGCAAGCAATACAAACCATGCGTGCTAACAGACCCCCAGTAGACCCAGGGCCAGGGACTGGACAAAAAGACATTAAGATGGTTAAACTGTCTGAAGCAGACGATATAGAGGCTTATATTACGACTTTTGAAAGAGTAGCCACAGCCTGTGCATGGCCACGGGATCACTGGGTCATATGGTTGGCCCCTTATCTGACGGGAAAGGCCCAGCTGGCCTACAGCCAGGTGGAGGGGGCACATGCCAATGACTACGACAGAGTAAAACAGGCCATACTTAAAAGATACAACATTAATGTCGAAACCTATAGACAGAGGTTTTTGTTCATATAGGTATCAAACAGCTGACAACCCACAGGACGCCTACACTCGTCTAAAAGACCTGTGTGTAAAATGGTTACAGCCTGCCACTAAAACTCATGAACAAATTCTTGAGGCGATTGTCTTGGAACAGTTTATCAGGATTTTGCCCCAGGACATTCAATTATGGGTAAAAAAAAAAACATCGCTCAAAGGAATCGGATGTGGCCATAAGATTAGCAGAGGATTTCATAACAGTTCGACCTCATCGCCAGAGAAGTGGCCCATCTTACCAACATACCACGGTAAGACCTTCTTCTACTAATCCTTTACAGACCAATATTACTAGTGGGACTGGAGCTAACTCAACTAACAGACCTTACAGTAAAATATGACCGGGGGGGGTTATAATCCAGGCATTATTTGTAGAGAATGCAACGGAAAAGGTCATATAGCCCGTTTTTGTCCAAAAAGGAAATTCGAATCTACACATCTTGCTCTGGCCAACTGGGGACAATATACATTACCTGTACAAATAGGCCCTCATACTGTAACCGGGCTCCTTGATTCAGGGAACAAACAAACATTGGTACAGAGTGATGTATTAGAGGAACCGCCTACACCAGGGGGACCAACTACCGGGGTGACATGCATCCATTGAGATGTACATTCTATCCATTTAAAGAAACAGTAATCATGATTCAAGGTCATCCTCAGCCATTAGCAATTGGTGTTGTCCCTAATCTACCTGTTCCTGTTCTGATAGGTCATGATCATCCTGTTTTCAGACCTTTTATCTTTAAATGTTTGTGCTATGGTGACCAGAGCACAGGCACAACAACTCAAAACACTGGAATAAATTTTCCCTTTCGAAGAGGACATCTATGGGCCCACAGGAAAAGACAGAAAACCTTGAAGTAAAAAAAGAACTGAAAAGCATAATTAGATTTTTAAGTTAAATGACAAAGTGATGTCTGATAATATATATATACAGAAGTGAATGTTGATAATTTTAGAGTCTTACAACAGAAAAATGAAACATTGAAATGTTTTTCTTACAGGGATCAGAGTCTAATAAACATGATAAATATCAAATACAGAATGGATTGTTGTACAGAATATGTACTAACCCCAAATCTGGGGAAATAGTAAACAACTTGTGGTACCCCAGATGTATAGAAAACAACTGATAGAAATGGCCCATGATATCCCTATGGATAGACATTTGGGAAGAGTTTGTACTCTTAGCCATCACCTTAACCGATTTTTTTGGCCAGGTATACATGAACAGGTCTCAGCTTTTTGACAAAGCTGTTCTGAGAGCCAGAAAGTGGCAAAATGGGGTAAAAAGGACAAGGTCCCATTACAGCTGATGCCTTTATTTACTGTCCCATTTGAACGTATTGCAATGGATATTGTGGGGCCCCTACCAAAAAGTTCGAAGGGAAATCAGTAAATTCTAGTAGTATGTGACTATGCTACCAAACATCCGGAAGCTATTCCCCTTCGTAGCGCAACTGCCCCCAGAATAGCTGATGAACTGGGCAAAATATTTAGCAGGGTAGGCATCCAGAGGGAAATCCTTACTGATCGTGGTAGTAATTTTTGTTCTGTGGTTTTGCAATGTCTCTACCAGACCCTGGGAATTGAGGCCATACGCACTACTCCTTATCACCCTCAAACTGACAGTCTGGTTGAGCGTTTCAATCAGACACTAAAGAAAATGCTACAGAAGTTTGCACAAGAAGAGGGAAAGAAGTGGGATATGTATTTGCCATACCTCATGTTTGCATATCGGAAGGTGCCTCAGGCCTCAACAGGTTTTCCCCCTTTGAACTACTTTATGGTCACAATCCTAGGGGCCCTTTAGATGTAATAAAAGAGGACAGGGAGGGTGGAAACAATTTCAAAGAACTGAACCCTGTTGAATATTTGAGAGATTTAAGACAAGGAATGGCACAATACAGTCAGAAGGCACATACTGTATAACTAACCAGCAACAACAGAAGCTACAGAAAGTACAATATGATAAAGGGACAGGAAAGAAAGAATTTTGTGAAGGAGATAAGGTATTATCACTATTGCCATCATCAGAAAATAAACTTCTGATGAAGTGGCAAGGTCCTTATATTATAAAGAGAAATTTAGACCCAGCTACCTATGACATTGAATTACATGACAAAACCCAGACAGTTTGTGTCTACCATGCTAATCTCCTGAAACCATTGGTTGAGAGAAGCTCTTCCTTGTGTGGTTATATTCACCCAGACTCACAATTTAGTGAACTTGATGTGGCATATCAGAGACTGGAAAATACAGCAGGAGTAGAGGAGTTACAAAGCAATCCTGATTTGTCCCCCTCCCAGACTGCAGATTTGCAAACATTGTTGAGGGAGTACGTTAATACTTTCACTGTGACCCCAGGACAAGCCCTAGATATAACACACCATATTTATCTGACGCAGGAAAATCCTATAAGACAAAAACCTTATAGATTACCTGAGAGAATAAGGGAAGATGTTAATAAAGAAATTAACAAAATGCTGCAAATGGGTATTATTGAGCCCTCACAGAATGCCTGGAGTTTTCCCTTAGTGGTAGTTGCCAAAAAGGAGGATGGGGTACGACTGTGTTTGGATTTCAGGAAGCTGAATGCCATATCAAAATTTGACAGCTATCCCATGCCTTGAATCGATGATATTTAGACTATTTAGGTAATGCTTGCTATAGCACAACCTTGGACTTAACCAAGGGATATTGGCAAATACCTTTAGATGTTGAGGCAAGAGGAAAAAAAAAAAAAAACAGCATTCAGCACACCACTCGGTCTTTTTCAATTTACCATTATGACCTTTGGGCTACATAGTGCTCCAACCACTTTTCAAAGGGTTATGGATACGATTCTTACACCACATTATGCATACAGTGCCGCATAATTAGACAATGTGGTGATTTTAGCCCCTCATGGGACAAACATCTGGAGCACCTGTCCAAGGTACTGTCAGCCATTGCTGACGCTGGCCTTACTATTAACCCCACCAAATGTAACATATCTATGCAGGAGACCAAATATTTAGGTTTCCAGGTTGGTAATCGAAAAATCAAACCAGCGGTAACCAAAGTAGACACTGTAGCTAATAGCCCTAGGCCTCAAACTATTTATTTATTTAGTTAGTTCGTTTTTGTTAACCGGGTAGGTGCACTAGCCATAAAATGACTATTTTCAGGCATGACCCGGGAGAGTACAACAAAAGGAGAACAGTTGAACACCAGCAACATGGGTACAATAATACAAATAGAGGAACAGTACAGCAGTGCTACAAAAATACAATGGGTAGAAACAACAACAAATATTGGCAAGCATTATACAGATAATGGCAGTACGATAAATAATAAGTGCAGAAACCATGGACCCGACCTGTGGAGTGAAAGGGTTAATAAGACAGTAAGGTTATATAGAGAGAAATGTGAGGAATGTTCAAACATAACTCCGCTCCCCATACATAAAAGCGGAGGACTTCAATAGCCCATTTAACAGCTAAGCACTCTTTCTGAATGGTGGAGTACCGAGTTTCTCTTTTATGAAGCTTTTGGCTTACATATAGAATGGGGTGTTCTTCTCCTTTAATAATTTGTGTTAACACAGCACCTATACCACAATTGGAGGCATCAGTCTGGAGTATGAAGGGCTGTGTAAAATCTGGTGTATGGTGTATGGAGTACCGGAGAAGAACAGATCCTGGCTTTTATGGAGCAGAACGCTTCTTCACACTTTGGTGACCACATGATTTTGTCTGGTTTCTTCTTTTTTATTAAATCTGTCAAAGGGCCAGCCAGAGTGCATAATGCGATTCAATCATTTTTAGGCCTAGCAGGTTATTACCGTCACCTCATCCCTGCATTATGCACTTTGGCTGGCCCTTTGACAGATTTAATAAAAAAGAAGAAACCAGACAAAATCATGTGGTCACCAGAGTATGAAGAAGCGTTCTGCTCCATAAAAGCCAGGATCTGTTCTTCTCCGGTACTCCATACACCAGGTTTTACACAGCCCCTCATACTTTAGACTGATGACTCCAATTGTGGTACAGGTGCTGTGTTAACATAAATTATTAAAGGAGAAGAACACCCCATTATATATGTAAGCCAAAAGCTTCATAAAAGAGAAACTCGGTACTCCACCATTCAGAAAGAGTGCTTAGCGATTAAATGGGCTATTGAAGCCCTCCGCTTTTATCTATGGGGAGCGGAGTTCGAATTATGAACCGACCATAATCCCCTATGTTGGCTGCATGTGATGAAAGATCAAAATACCAGAATCATGAGATGGTATCTCTCATTACAGCCCTTTCATTTTACAGTTAAACACAGACAAGGGATTGCCCACTGTAATGCTATTTGTCACGATATGTGACAGGGAAATGACACCTATTATCAGACCTCGGGATACTGTTATGTTAAATCATGGAAGCAGTGTTTCCACCTCCACGCATTACATTTAGTAATTAAAGGGACCCCGAGGTGGAGCCTTGGAGAGGGTGGAATATGGCTCCATCTCTCCCGTCGGAGAGATCGGATGATTAGGTGTTGATCTGTAGAAAAAGTAAGAAAAACCTTTTGGTTTTCTCCTAAGGGAGGAGGAAAATGTGAGAGGACCCTCTAATGTGGGTACATCAGAGACCTTGTTTTGTATTACAGCATGTCCCGTATGCATGAATGAAAGATTGGGTGTTATATGTATATGTTATCCTTTTTTCTGCTTTTTGTGAATCAGTATCTCATGGACTGGCCATCCATTGGATAATGGTTCTTAGTTTCCAAATATGTTTCTCTGACAAGCACATTAGATAACTGGGATGTCTCAAATATATTTAAGAATCATCCTTCATTTTGCTCTCTATTACTAAAACTAAGGGATCTCCATTTTCTAATGGTACTTTGTGGCGTTTAAGCATTAGGTAGAGAAAATTAACTTTCATGTCGTCAACCCCCATTTTTGTTGCTGGAATAAGTATAGTGTAGACTACTGCAGAGGTATAGAAGAAGTCCCAAAAAAGGTACAAAAACCTCAGGACGTTGCGTCCTGTCCTCTTGTCGGATCGCAGAACCGCATTTTTATCTCGTTTCTTTGGGTCACAGAAATCGGCTAATGAAAAGCCAAACTTGCCTATTTTGGATTATCTAGAGTATTTCTCCCCCTAAATAAGTAAGGTGATGCTATCAAATTCGGGGAGAATACTTGCAGTTAGCAGTCTGGGGACTGGGGATTTTTCAGGCATTCACTTAAGCTCTGCTACCTCTCGCAGGTGCGCATCGTCGCACAGTATAATTAATTAACCAAGTGTTGCTGAACAAAATAACGAAGTGAGCCGTTAGTAGGAAAATGGTTCCTAGTTTACCTGCTTCTGTTTAAACAGTTCTTTTTCCGATAAAAATATTAAGCGTTCAAATTCAGGTCATCAGCGTTTTTCTCCAGACGAACGCTCGGCAACATCAACCCCCTGTTGTCCTGCTCTATAGAGCCGGCCGGCCTCTTTTCCTTATTTTATGCAGGAACACACTGGGGGCGGTGCTTACTGATGGTTCCAAACTAAGAATATTTAAGCCAAGCTATGTTTAGGAATTGCAATACATGTATTAAATGGTGTTTTATAAAATATTCACGTGGGGATACGAGAAAGGGAATATTACCTTGTTTTTGAAGTATTAAAATGATGTTTTTAAATAATCATTGATTGACAAGGAGGTGGTCCAATCTCTTAGACCCACCCTCCTTAAAGCCAGTGCATAGACCACTTGAGATCAGCGTGGTGAAGGATGTTAAAGGGAGAACACCCAAGTGCCTAGCTTATTCTAGCACTATTCTTTCATCTCTTGTTTTGTACTATATGTTACATGCTGAAGTTAAGCCTGCTGTTTTATTTCTGGATAATTTTTTTTTTTATTATTATTTTCGTACCAGTCCGCTTAATATTATAAAGCTGTAAATAAATTAATTGCAGAAGATTCTGCAGAACCTCACTACCATATCTGTGTCCATCTGTGATCCCACAAAACCTCTGACACGGCATAAGGGGGAGGGAGAAAGTGGGAAATTATAGGCCCATGAGCTTGACATTGGTGGTAGGCAAGCTCATGCAGAAACTAATAAAAGGCAGGCTCACCAGCTACTTGGAGGAAAGCGGCCTGATGGATCCAAGGCAACATGGTTTTACAAGAGGCAGATACTGTTAAACAAATTTGATAGTTTTTTTGACATGGTCACCAAGGAACTGGATTAGGGGAGGGCAGTAGATGTTCTTTACCTGGATTTCAAAAAGGCTTTTGACTCCGTGTCCCATAGGAGACTGCTGTATAAAATGTCACACCTGGGGCTGGGACAGGGGGTGGTTAAATGGGTGGGAAGCTGGCTGGGGGACAGGAGGCAGAGGGTCATAATAAATGGGGCAGCATCCAGAGAGGGCAAGGTCACAAGCGGGGTCCCTCAGGGATCAGTGTTGGGGCCCATACTATTTAATATATTTGAAGGGGGCATTGTGGAGGGTCTTGAAGGGTGTGTGAGTCTGTTTGCAAATGACAATAAAATCTGCAATAGGGTAGACACTCAGGAAGGGGTAGCAAGAATGCAGAGATATTTGGGGAGGCTTGAAGCATGGTCAAAGAGGTGGCAGCTTTCATTCAACGCAGAAAAGTGTAAAGTCATGCATCTTAGCTACAGGAACTGGAAGGCAGGGTACTACATGGGGGGCAGAGATCTGGAGGTAACGGAACAAGAAAGGGACCTGAGCATCACTATATCAGGGGACCTGATAGTGGAAAGGCAGTGCGGGAGAGCAGTGGCTAGAGGCAGTGGAATGCTGAGATGCATCGGAAGGGGGATCACCAGTAGAAATACTGTAGGGAGGTCATAGTACCCTTGTACATCCATCTGGTTAGACCGCATTTGGAATACGCAGTCCAGTTCTGGAGGATATACCTCAAAAAGGATTTGGGGAGGCTGGAGCGGGTTCAGAGGAAAGCAACAAGGATGGTAAAAAGGTTGAGCCACCTATCCTATGAAGAAAGGTTGAGAGATCTGAACATGTATTCACTGGAACAGAGGAGGGAGAGGGGGGACATGATCGAGACCTTCAAGTACCTTAAGGGTATAAACCAGGTACCAGTGGAAAGCATCTTCCAACTGAAGGGTAATCAGAGGACGAGGGGGTAGAGCCTGCAGGTGGAGGGGGGCAGTTCAGGAGTAACATTAGGAAATACTATTTCACAGAGAGTGTGGTGGATAGTGGAATAGACTCCCGGAGGCGGTTGTTGGAGAAGAAACACTGGAGGGATTCAAAAGTGCATGGGACAACCACAGGGGAGTGTTGGGGAGGGGGGGGCGCGCATGTCCTAGCAGATAGCTGGACAAATGGGCAGACTCGGTGGGCCTTGTTGGTCCTTTTCTGTCGCACACTTCTATGAATCTAAGAAAAAAATCAGTCAATTATATGGCATGTAAATTGGAACGGATTCCAAACTAACGCATATGAATTGACTGAATGTCAAATAATGCAGACATATGTAAATATACAGTAGCAAGTAATTAATGATTGAGAGTTATGTCCAGGTGTCCTGGATCTGTAGTCACTGCTGATTGAACCATACCTCTCAATGGTCCCTGATTTTCAGGGACAACCTTAATTTTGACTCAGAAATATTTTCTGTCCCTCCTAAAATTGGTGTTTCTGCCACTGAAAAGTAGGGTTCTGAAGCAAGAAATTATAAGATGGAAGTGTTACAGTCTAGCTTTCCTTCAAATAAAAAATGCTTTTCAAATTAAGTCACACAATATAGCAGGACTCCCCGGCTCATATTACCATGTCTTAAGATGTGTCACTGATTTTGGTCTTTATCCCCAATTTTTTAAAGCTCTTTCCATGACCTGCGAAACTGGAGGCTGACAGGTATAGCTGGTTCAGACTACCAACCAGAATATCAAGTCAATCTGACACACTGTTTATATCCCGTGACAGGCTGTCTCACATCAGCTGCAGTGCAAGTTACCAAACTCAGGAGATACTGTAACACAAATCATGAAAACTGGCACGACATCCCATCAGTGGTAACATATCGTGCTGATGTGAGCGTGATAGTAGTTATGGAGCTGGGAGTCGATATTAGTTCGGCAAACTGATCATCCATAACATAAACTAAAACTGCATTATTCCTTTATCATCACACGATCAGTTAATGCCACACATCATGCAGTGCAGCCTGCTGCTTACCTCGGAGCGTGTGCAGCACTTTCCTGCCGTACCCGTAGCTGCGTTCCGCTTGATCCTGGTCGCTACTGTGCTGGTGCATGGGCACCTCCAGACCCGGGCTCCTCGGATCCCGGCGCCCCCGCCTCTCCCTCGCCCGGCTCGGCCGGTACCCCCCGAGCGCGCTGCTGCTGCCTCCGCTGCTGCTCGATGTGGTGGAGACAGACCTCCTGCCGGGGCTGGCCGGGGGCCGCCACTCCACCTCCATCTCTACCATTTCCTCCTCGGGCTCGAAGCCCGGGTTGTCCCTGCTCCATGCCTGCCGCGAGGAGGACGAGGGAGTGGAGGGGGTAGCCGTCGCCCCCGCTACTGCTGCTAGCACCCGGCGGTCGGGACGGCTCAGTCTCTCCATCTCCAGCGCCACTCCCCGCTCCTGCTGCCCACCGCCAGCGCCACCCCCCGCCCCAGCCGTCCGGCTGCCGAGGCCCTGCTGTGCTTGCGACTGCTGTTGCGGCCTGACGCGCCGGGAATTCACCATGTCAAGGCGAACTCGGAGCAGCTCTCCCTGCCGTGCACAGCCATCTTTGTCCCTCCTCCCTGCAAATCACAGCCGGGTCTAGATTGCAGTCTAACTTGATGCAACGTCACGGGACTGGCAGCTCGACAGAGCACGACCCTCCCCTCCCCGCACAGCTTCAGCACCAGAGAGAGACAGATGTTGGGGCCAAAGATGAGAGAAGAATCGCAAATAATGATAGAATCTGAATGAATGGCACTGCTCTTCATCTCACTGCTCGTCCATGTCTTAACACAGTCTATCCACATGCAGAGGCTGTTGGCATCATCAGCTCGAGAGTTCTCTTATTTAGAATGAATGTTCACGAGTCACGTTTTGAAGTGAAAAATTACCAGAGGGCACATTTTAATTTTTTTTATTTTAGTTTTGATTGACCGGGTAAGTGCACTAGACAAATCCTGCCTATTTTTAGGCATGTCCTGGGGAAGGGGGATACAGATGAATGCCAACTGACCTTGAACCAGATTAAGCTGTTGGTGGTATTTTTAGTGAATGTGGGAAATTTGGCCAGGACACCAGGGAAATTCCCCTACTCTTTTCCATAAGTGCCATGGGATCTTTAACATCCACCTGAACTACCACCAGAACAGGCAGATGGGACCTCGGTTTAACGTCACATCCTAAAGACGTGAAGTCGCTTGAAATCCTCTTCAGTGGTGCCGCACGGTTTGAAAAGTGGTAGAGCCAAGGACGTAAGGGGTACATTTTCCGCTATGAAATATATTACCATGATAACAAAAAGTGATAGGGCCACTTATGAAAGTGGTATGGCCATGACCCTAGTGTCCCCCATTCCGGCACCTATGATCAACGTTGTCAGATCTCGTCGAAGGTCTGGCTTCTGGTCTAGAACTTTTCAAACAGTTTTGTGGGTTCTAATTTTCTTTAGAACTTGAATTCTTTTGTGTATATTGCTGGAGAGAGAGAGATGCTGACTGGAACAAAAACTAGAGAAAAAGATGTACTTTTCTATCTGGGTGGTCTGGATATTTATTATTTCTTTTCTTTATTTTTATTTATTTGGTAAGCGGGTAAGTACATTGATCCTGGGGACCATTTTCAGGTGGGACCTGGGCCATCCAGAGGGCACATACAGCAATTGATGAAAGGTGAGAAATACAAGAGCATTTACAGCATACAGGTACATAAGGTTCAGTGATAACCTACACACAGTTCAGAAATAAACAACCTCCTAAAGGATATTTGCGTTTCTCGCTAAGGGGTCTTAAAAATTCCTAGTCAGTGAGTCTGGTATCCCAGAGGATTTGTCTATAAGTCCTACCCAAGTGGTCCTGGTCTTTCGTGTGGGTTCTGTGTCCTGGAACTTGTCCCTCTCTGTAGTTCTTATATCCTTCACACCTGCCATTATCTCTATTTAGGTGGTCCTGAGGCTAGAAATTTGCCGTAGGCCTCCAGTGTCCCTTTTTGGGTGATCCTGTTCCTTCTGCTCCCAGCAAGCTATTTGTTATACGAGTGTGGTTTCTGATAAATAAACTTAGGCCCAGTCTCCCTGTGAGGCACAATAAGTCATAGTCATCTCATTTAAAGTGATCTCCCATCCAGTAAGTACACCAGATCCATGGCACCAGCTAGTGTTCACTATTGCCTCCAGAAATGCCCCACTGTCCCTCACAGAGAACTTACTAGCTGTCATAGCTCTGCTGGGCTCCCTCCTAATAGGGTTGGTATTGCTGTCAGAGTTATGCACCTATGTTCTGTCACTTGATATAGCTGCACTACTGCAATTCAAAGATGGTTCCATTGTGCCTCTGCCTTACTCATTCAGTCAAGAACACCAGTCTCTTCCTGTTCCCCATCTTGCACTGCTGGATAAGAGTCGAGGCCGTCTTTTGGCTGGGCTTAAAATTGGTGGGGGGGATTGCATGATTCATGCTATTTGTAGCCCTCCCTGCAAATTCTAGACACCCCCATGCATAGCATTCCCACACACATTGTGTGCCCTCATAGCACAGTGGCAGGGTGCCATAGCGCACCTTTAATAGTACTTTGCCAGTGACTTCTACCTTTGTTTTTGTTCATGTTGATCTGCCACAGTTCCCTAGTGGTCCAGTGTACACATCTACATTTTTTAAGTCCCTGGTGGTCCAGTGTGCATGCCTCTCTTGCCCACTGCTCTCACAAAACTGATGCATGTGGAGGGATTAGAGAGAGATGCTGCAACAACAGGAGCAGGAGACGCCATCTCAGACAAGGAGTGCAGATTGAAGGAAGAACCAAGGAGTTAACGGATGATAAGGGAGCAGAGAATCGTCAATGAGAACGACTGCTGGCTACAGCAGTGGCAGTGAGGTTCAGACTCATTACTTTTGATTGGAAACAGTTTAACCCCTCAAAAAATAATTGATTAACAAAAAAAGTGACAGTATTGGCGGTGGGAAACAGAGGAGCGGTTGCAGCTGAGGCCTGCGGCAGCCAAAAACAGTCCGTCCTTTGAAGCCATCGGCAAAAGCTACTGAGCAAACTATTTAATTAATAGAAAAAAGTGATGCAACAGGCATAATGTGACATTGCAGTCACTGAAAAGCAGTCAAATGAAACACAAAATACTGCGCTAAAAAGTCTGGTGAGAGACAAATAAATAAAAGGGGCATCTGTGTCTGGCCCAAACAAAACTGCTTTAAAAAATTAAAGGGAATTTACTAAAGCACAACAAAATAAGTGTACCTGTGAGAAAGAAAAAATAATTTTTGGGGTGGACTGGGAGGCAGGAGGTAACACCAACAGGCTGCAATAAAAAAAGTTGCCCAGCTTGCCCTTATCATTCAGAAGTTGACAAAGAATGGTCATAGGTTTAAAAAAGAAGATGTAGCATTCCCGTATAAAATAATAAAATCTAAGTGCTGGATGGAGGGACCTGTGCCAACTGCAAACCAGTTGCTAACAGATAAACAATTTTTATAGAGGAACTGAGGGAAGGTACGTTACCTGGGTGTAACTGTTTCACAAGAAAGCTGGATTTATTATAAAAGAATAACAAACAATTAGAAAAAAAATAACTTGTGCAAGATAACTGTGGTGTGGGGAAACAACTGAAAGGGGTCGGAAGATCCATAACCTGGGTGTGTCCCAAGAACAACTGGATTTATTATACAAGAATAAAAAAAACAACTTTTTTTTTTTGCAAGGAAGAGAAGAAAACTGTGTGTACTGTGGGGAGGAGAAACAACTGAAAGGGGTGAGAAGGTCCATAACCTGCATGTGTGCCCCAAAAAGCTGTATTTATTATAAAAGAATTACAGAAAAAAATAAAACAAACTTTTGTGCAAGAAGAGAATTGTGGGGAAACAACTGAAAGGGGTGAAAAAGGTCTGTTACCCGGGGCTGTGTCCCAAGAAGTTAGATTAAAAAAAAAGTGACATAGCACAACTTGCATCATTAATGACCTGCCTGAAAGGAAAGCATTCAGATGTGTCTGAGGGCCTGAGGAAGTACCAGAAAAAAAGGGCCACACAAAGAAAGTGCAGTAGTAGATGTTCAAGACCCTGCACCAGAACTCGAGCCACAAGAATTAATAATTGATGATCCAGACACTGCACCAAGCTGCAGTTCCTCTAATAAGCAAGATAAATTCCAGCAAAGGTGAGTGAAGATTTACAGCTGGTTGTTTGACAAAGACAGTGGCCAGATAAGCTGTTCTGTTTGTAAGCCTTATGCATCCATTCCTTTTAATTTATTTAATTAATTAACTTACTATTACTAGGATAATAGTACCTTTGAACCAGTGGTTCTTTTACAAAGGTTCCATTCCATGTCAAGAACAAACAGAAATTGGGAATAAAATACAGAAACAGGTAACATAGATGAACACAGAAGATAACATGAGTTAAACAATACATTAACAATATAATTATAGCAACTATTTACAGTTCATAATTAGAAATACATATGTACAGGGTATTTACAAATGGATAAAAGACATAAATACATAAGGAGTAGATGTAAATACATATACGGTACAAGTAGAAGAGAGAAGAGGACAGAGAGAAAGGAAATAAGGTAGGAATCAAGGATACGGGAAGTACAGCAAGAAGTAGAAGGGTGGAGGCGGGCAGCAGGGCTACAGTGAAAGGCAGGGATGAAAGGGGAGGGGAGACAGGAAAAGAGGGAGTAGGATGGGGTTGGAAAGGTAAGGGAGGTGTGTAGGAAAAGGAAAGGGCTGGAATGGAGGGAAAGATGGGGAAGAAGAGTGAGAGTAGGGTTGATGCAGTCTAAGAGAAGGGGTTGAGGGTGGTGCATGCTGAAGTCAGGAAAAAGGAGGGGTAGAGTACTCAGGACAGAGGCTCAAGTCTAGGACAATAGGAGCCAGCTTGGAGATTACAAGAGGGCACAGAGGGGTTGATTTGTTACAGGGAGCAGTTGCAACTATTGAGAGAAATCAGGTGCTGATGAAGGCTACTTTTAAAGGGACCAAGACTAGGGTGCCTGTTGATCTCAGGGGGGAGATTATTGATCCAGGAAGGAGCTCTAAACTTTTTTTAAAAGCACTTGTTACAAAACATTGACCCTAATAAGACATTCTGGTGGCACTGATCATACTAAAGTATTAAAAAATGGACACCGAATCCAACCATCACCGAGTGGCAAAGGCACTAGATAAGTCCACTAAGCAGAATGATGCAGCTTATAGGGCTTATGAGAACCACATAATTTGATGCTGATAATAAGCTGCCTAACACTGTGTTTGTTGAATGTGTTCAGTTTCTCAAGGAAATGGAGTGTCTATACATTAAACACTTCAAAGCAACAGGGTCTTACAGCACCTACATGAATGCAGTCAGACTCTCTGAAGTGCATGAGGCCATTGCATAGTTCCTGGTGGACAAGTTAAACATTGCTGTGAAGAACAGCTCGGTGGTAAGTGCAATACTGGATGACCTCACCGAGATTAGCAGTAGCAAGAGAATAATAGTTTACATATAAAAGAAATACTAAATTTCACGTACTCCTATAATGCAAAGCATCATGGGATGTATATGTGAATCACCATGAAATTTTAGGCTGGTTCAGCTTTAAGCAATAATGCATGGTGCCAAAGGGCCTCTCACAGTCTGCAAAGTGTGCAAACAGAAGACACTGGCACATGTTTCGTCCTACCCAGGACTCATTATGCCTCATCTGTATCGCACCCCAGGGGAAATGGACAAGAGCCCTAAGTTGGTCTTACAAGTTTGGGTCATGGTGAGCCCAGAATAATAAGCTAAAAGAGTTTACGTATGGTGCTTAGACAACAATATCCTGTATACTTGCTTTTACTGCAATGCAGAAGTTATTGAAGGAAAGGCTGATACTATTTTCCAGGCACTTTGTCAACTCCTGAATGAGAAGGGCATTACAGCAGTTAAAACAAGCATTTGTTAATGCCGAATGTTTGCTTGCTGGCATTGGCATTGGTAGTGTAGAAGTTACAGAGCTGCATGATAGGAATGGCAGCGAAGTATTGAACTGAAGCCAACCCCACCACCACCCTGCAGAGAGTGACAGGCATTGAGGTGTGCCTTTGGGTCATCAGGCATAACGGCAACACCATTTCACCACACCCTACCCTGCAGACACTGACAAGTGTCACGGTGTGCCTTGGGGTCTTTGGCCCTTATGCGCACCCCATTCCATCAGGAAATACGGTGAGGTGGGTGCGGTATAGGAGAATGGGGTGAAGTTTGGGCCCGAAGAGTCCGACGCACACCTTGATGCGTCTTACTGGCTGCAGGGTGTGGTTGGGGGTGGAATGGTATGAGCATGACAGGCAAGAATCCCAAGTCACACCCCTGATGCCTGTCGTTCTCTACAGGGTTGGGCGTTATGGTCGGAAACCCTAACGCCTCAGTCATTCGTTGGTATTTTCACTCCAAAATTTCAACATGTTTTTTTGTGACCCCCACCTCATGAACAGTGGCAATATCAGTTTGTTAGCTGAAAACTGCTTTTGAACAGCGACTATGGCATTTGGCACCACAGGTTCAAAAACACATTCCGAACAGGATGTAAAAAATGACAGCGGTACTGTTCATGGGGGGGTGTAAAAAATGGCAATGTTGAAAATCTGCTGTGAAAATCTTAAAAAAACTGGTGAAGTCACGAGCGTGTGTAGAAACTGTGCAACGCACACCCATAATGTAACTAGTTTGGGGATTTTTTACAGCAGATTGTTAACACAGGCATTTTAGGACCTCCCATCATGAACAGTGTCAGTGTGATTTTCTTTATCTGTCCCGAACAATGATTTCCCACAGCGACCATGCATTTCTGTGCTGAAAGTGTGAAAACACATTTCGGCTATGTTGTGGAAAATGACAGCTGTACTGTTCATAAGGAGGTGTGGAAAAATGCCACTGGTGAAAATCTGGACTGAAAATATTACAAATTCATGAACTTACGAGGGTGCATGGAAACTGCGCAATGCTCACTCGTAACACAGTCATTTTATGGAGTTTTGTCACCAAATTTTCAACATAGCCATTTTAAGACCTCTGCTCATGACCAGTGTCACTGTGATTTTCTTAATCTGTCCCAAACATTGTTTTACGCACTGACTATACCATTGTGCGCTACATATGCGGAAACACATTTTAAATAGAATGTGAAAAATGGTAGCTATTACTGCTCATAAGGAAGTGCGTAAATGGCACTGTTGAAAATCTGGTGTGCAACATTACAAATTCGCAACTTTCCAGCGCCGAGGGAACTGCTGCAACGGGCCTCCTAAAACAGTCATTTTGGGAATTTTTCACCAAATTTTCAACATAGCCATTTTAAGACCTCTGCTCATGACCAGTGGCACTGTGATTTTCTTAACATGTCCCATACATTGATTTCGCACACCGACTGCACTATTGTGTGCTACATGGGCAGAAACACGTTTTGGGTCAGATGTGAAAAATGACAGCTGTACTGCTCATAAGGAGGTGTGGTAAAATGGCAATGTTGAAAATCTGGAGTGAAAATATTGAAATTTTGCAAACTTACGAGCGTGCATAGGAACTGCGCAACGCACGCTCGTAAAACAGTCATTTTTAGGAATTTTTTCACCAAATTTTCAACATAGCCATTTTAAGACCTCTGCTCATGAACAGTGTCATGGTGATTTTCTTAATATGTCCCATACATTGATTTCGCAAACCGACTGTGCCATTGTGCGCTATATGGCGAAACACATTTTGGGTGAGATATGAAAAATGACAGCTATACTGCTTATAAGAAGGTGTGGTAAAATGGCAATGTTGAAAATCTGGAGTGAAAATATTGAAAATTTGTGAATTTACGATAACGTGGAGGAACTGCGCAATGCATGTCTAGAAACAGTGTTTTTAGAATTTTTCACCAAATTTTAAAATAGACTTTTGAGCCCATCTTATGAACACTGGCAGTGTCATTTCATTAATCATTCTGAAAGGTGATTTCGCACAGTGGCTGCAAAATCACCCTTCGGGCCTGAGTAACACCATGACAGTGACAGCATTCATGAGAAGGGGTCCCAAAAACCCCATGTTGAAAATTTGATGCAAAAATTCCAAAAAATGCCTGAGATATGCAATAAAGTTGAAAAACCCTATCTATCCCATTATACAGCTTACCGGCATTTCCTCAGTTCGCGGTCGGCTTTGAAGAGTGCAGACGTGTTCCCGGTCCACCGAAGATCGTCGCGCCGAGCTCTGGAGGTAAGTATGGGGGGTGTGGGAGGCAGGTGCACAGTGGGTGGGTGCAGATTGTGGGAGGGGGGCAGGGAGAAGCACCGAGGGACAGTTTTGTATTTACAGTTTTTATTTACTAAGACAACGAGGGACGCTTGCCACGCTTGGGTGGGCTCCCAGCATGGCAGCTGGAAGAATGTTGGTGGGGGCAGGAGCCAACAGGGATTGGGCACCCGCTGGCCATTACATCATTTTGCCACGCTGGAGTGGGCTTCAGCGTGGCACCTGGATGCTTGGGGGGCGGCACCGACGGGGATTGGGCACACCTGTCGCCATAAACATTTGCCACGCCTGGGTGGGCTCAGCATGGCTCCTGGATGCTTTGGGGGAGCATGGAGTCGATGGGGTGGGCACCTCATCGGGCTGTACAGTGGTGGGGAGGGGAGATGACGAGCACGCAGTGTGCATGCGCTGCGGTGTGGAGGGGAGCCTGCTCACTGAAGCAGAGCTCTCCCTTTCAACTGTATGCCACTGCATTTTCAGCTGTCATAGACAGTTGGAGCAGTGATTTGTGCACTGTGACCGCGCCTGCAAACACACTGACTGAACTGGAAGAGGTTGACACACCTCTGGAAAACTCAGATGATGGTACTATGTTTCTTGCACATGCGTGCAAGCAAACATAAAAATGCTGCTGTCTGTACTGATGGAGCATCAGTTATGATGGCTGGCTGACATTAAGGTGTAGTACAAAAACTAAGAACTGACTGTGACCCTGAATTGATTGAAGTACACTGTACAGCCTCTCGGTTGGCCTCGTGTGCCAGTGATGCAGCTCAGTCAGTAAAGTAAGTGAAAAAACATTAAGGAGACTTGGAGTCCATCTTCATTTTCTTCAGTAATTCCACTATCACAAGCAGCAATAGCATAAACTGCAGAAACAGCTTGAAGAACCAGTGCTGAAATATGTTAGTCTCATGCTGTTTGGTGGTTGTCCATTTATGATGCGGTGCCTGTTATGCGCAAGGCTCTTAAATCATTAAGCGATATGTTAGAACATATGACTTCATCCAGTTCTCCAGATAGCGAGAAAGCAAAAGGACTGTTGCTGTCTGTCCATCTGTTTAATTTTGTACCTCTTTCTCATGTAATGCTGGACATCTTGTCACATGTTGTTTTTCTTTCAAAAACATGTCCAAAGAGAAAATTTTAAATTCTCTACTGTTCTACAAACGGCCATGAATACAAAAGAGGCTGTAAGGCCTTTAACTGAAACCCCAAGTCCATCAGAGAGAGACCATTTTTCGATACTGATCTTGAAAGCAGTAAGTACAAAGATGATAAACTCTTCAGCAGTATCACTCAGAGATTAGCTTTTGATAATTTAAAGAGCAGATACACTGCTTCAGTTGATGAACTGGCCAGATGTTTCCCCCAGGAAACCTTATGACATAATAAGCTCCTTTTCCATTTTTAGAAGCCGAAAGAGCAGTAGTGTGAAACAACAGCCAGATGATTTCAGTACTTATGGTGAAGAGTCTCTAGGTAAAATTGTGCAGCACTTCAACTTTTCTGCCCTGTCTACAGAATCTGCAAAAAGTCAATTCATTTTACTAAAACAGATTATGGTCTGAAATGGTTACTACCAATCTCTGTCATTCCAGTAGTATGCTTAACATGTACTGAATAAGCATCAAGGTGTGTTTCTGGAGTTTGAAAAGATTTATCAGATGGCAGTGGTTATTGTACCAGTGGCTAGTGCCGAATATGAGTATGGCTTCAATACTCAGAACCAAATAAAATCAAAATTCAGAAACTCTGAACAATAAAAGCTTTATAGAGCATAATGATAATCTCAGAACTAGGTGGAAGTAGAGGAACTGTAGATTTTGAAAGAGCTGCAAACACATGGAGAAAAATGAAGAACAGAAGGAAAGAGACTCATTGTTTTTATGGTAACTTCAGGCCTCAGTCTCACTCACCAGACAAGTCTTAAAGGGTCAGAGTTTAAGACAGGGTCAGGTTTACTGGCTGCCAGAAGATTTAGAACGCATAGGTTTTTAGGACAAGATATCTTGTTGGCGGCAGCCTAAAGGTTAACTTAGTATTTTGTGTTTTCATTCATTTGGTCTGCTAATTTTCCCGTAACTGTGCTTGCTGTTTACAGTCTGACCCACTCTCTTTTATTTTGTAAAAAATGAACATGAACTGAATCGAGTCCCATCATCATCTCTGACATCTATCAGGCCTGTCATCAATCAAACGGTACACATTTGTGAAAAGAAGAAAAAAAAACACCACAACAGAAGGCACTAAACTGTAAGTACATTTTTTACTCATGCACACATTTGGCAGACCCAGGACCCAAAACTAAAATTTAAGCCCTGTCTTAGGTGTGTATATTTACTCCAGGAGACTTTGTGGATGACCTTCACCCATATGGAGAATCTCAAACCCCTTGGCCTCCCTTCTGCTAATACTTTTGGGTGTGGACACTGAGAGCAACCCAGGTCCATTTGCCTCCACACTACATTATAAGGACCCTCTTCTAGACTAACCATCATGAGATTAAGATAGTCCACCTCAGTGTATGTAGTCTACTGTCCAAGAGCTCCATGATAGAAGTCTGGGTTGCCCTTTACAACCCTGACATAATGGGAATCATGGAAAGTTGACTAAAGTCCTCCATCCCTGACTCCAGCTGCCTCATTAGGGACTTTCATATGGTCAGGCAGGACAGACGGGGAAACAAGAAGGGAGGTGGAGTCCCTGTTTGTTACAGTGAGTCCCTAAGTGCCTCCCTAATCTTGTGCAGCTCCATGGAGGACTCTGAATGGTTCATTACTGAGCATATCCTAGGTTCCACCAAGAAACTCTATAAAGGCTGTGTCTACACCCCCCCAAGGGGGTCTGAAAGGCCTCATACAGTTGACTCTAAACATTGGTCACTGCTCCCCTATGAGGGAGCTTATATTGTTAGGGACTTCAACGTAACCTGGTTGGAAGGTTCACACTCTGTGCCAAACTGCTGAAGCAGCTTAACCTCACTTAACTCAGTTCCATTCCAACCCATCTCAACCCTAATTTTTCCAACCACTCCCTCTTGGATTAGATACTTACAAACCAAGACGACAGGAACCTACAGGCGGGTGTTCTTTCGAATTCCATCAGCAATCACTCCCTTACTTTCTGATTTGGGTCCTGTAAAGCATCCCCTCCCCCCTAAAATTATCTCCTTCAGAGACTTCTCAGACTATGATGTAGCACAACTACACTCTGATATTAGGGCTGTGGAGTGTGAACTCTTCTGTGGGGGTTCTCACAGCTGGGTTGTCCTCCATCCAGGACAAACACTTCCCCTCCACCACCTGGAGGGTTAGAGGTGGGACTCAAGGTGGTTAACCAAAGATCTTCTTCACAAAATGAAGCAGAGGGACACCTTATGGGAGGCTCACAAATCCTTCTCATCCCCTACTGCTTGGGGCAACTACAAGAGGGTCCACAACCTTTAATTTCAAGGCTACCTCTCCAAAGAGATCCATCACCTCCTCATGGCCCTACCTGGCTATGGTAGCGCTGGTACAGTAGCAACAGTCTCTGCCCAAGGTTCCTTAAGCTAATGGCTGACTTTATTGCTAAACCCATGACCACCCTTTTTAATCTGTCATTGTCCTCCTCAACCATCCCATCACTAAGGAAGCAGGCCAGAGATATGTTAATCTGGGGTCTCAAATTCACTGAGCAACTACCATCCAATGTCTGTTCTCTCCCACCTAAGCAAAATACTGGAGGAAATTAAGTTTCAGCAAATGTCTGAGCATGCGGCTAAGCATAACCTGCTCTCCCTTCACCAACATGGTTTTTGAAAGGGCCATAGCATGGTACTGTCATGACCTGTTCCACCAACTACGTCTTTATGGGCATGGATGGTGGCAAACTAACAGGAGCCAGTTTCATGGACCTAGTGGACAACAACATCCTTCTTGACAAACTGCAGCACCATGGTGTCTCAGTCACAGTCACTGCCTGGTTTGTGAACTACCTTTCAGGGAGATTCCAAGTGATCTAGGTGGGCACCTCCAGTTCACTGGACATCAATAGTGGGTCCTTCAGGGGTTTATACTTGGACAGTTCTGTTCTCCCTCTTTATAAACCACCTCCCTAGGGAATGGAAAGGCTATGTATGTGGATGACCTGATTATCTGTCAGAGCACCAGAAAGTGGCAGAGACACTTAAAGCTAGAGTCCCTCAAAATTGGGAGTCTACTACCAAAAATGGCGCAATTTCAGGCTTGCATTACTTAACACAAACCAGATGTAATCTCACTCACTGAGACCTGGCTGACCCCTAAAATCCCATATTCTGTCATCTCTCTGGATGAGTACATCATCTTTAGGCAATGTAGGCCACACAAAAGGGAAGGGAGCTGTCTAGTCTACTTAAGAAAAGACCTCTGGTGACATGTGCTCCTGCCTAATAATACTAGCAATGATGTGCATCTCCTAACCATAAAGATATTGCTTGGACGCAATAACAAAAATCTTTAGCATTAACCACTATCTACATGCCCCCTGAAAAACAAAAATTTGGGACAGAGATGGCAACTAATCACATCAAACTCCTAAATCAGAACTAGGAGATATTGGTGCTGGGGATTTCAATATTAACTGGTTAGTGCATGATACGGCCCACCAAAAGACACCATAACCACCCTATGTCTGTCTCAGGTGGTTACGGAGGCCACTAGGATCATCTACTGTACTGGAACAAAATCATTGATTGACTGGGTACTCACTAACCACCCTGAAAGGATCACTGAGGTAGCTGTCCTACAGTATCTGACTCACTCAGTGATCACTCACCAGTTCTCTGCACCTGATCAAATAAATTTACAAAATCGAATCCCAGTGTCACTAGTAGCAGAGTCCTAAGATGAGGTACTTTGGCCTCTTTTGGGGCATACCTCTGCCAACTGGACTGGTCCCCCCCAGAAGCCATCCAGGATGTAGACCTAGCCTTGGATTATTTCATAAGCAGGTATACGAAAGCCTGCGAGATCTTTGCAACTGTCAAAAAATGCAAAGCTAGGGGATGCAGCAATGGATGGGTCTCCCAGTCCCTCCTAGAAAGAAAGAATGCCAGGGACAAGCTATGGCTCAGGGCCAAAGCATCTGGTAAACCTGACTACTACCAAAGATAGAAGGCTGCTAGAAATCCCTGAACACATGAAATTAGGCAAGCCAAAGCTGATTATTATTGGGACCAGCTAAAGAAAAGCTGGGGGGAGGGGGAGGGGAGAAAGTTCTGGGCCAGTCTAAAGGAACTGACCAGAAAGGACAATAAAACAGCTCCTACTATGCTTCTCACAAATGGTACAACAACACTAGATCCAAAGGAGACAGCAGACATATTCAACTCAACATTTACTGACCTTGGCTGAATCCTCCCACTGGACTACCTTCACCCCAGCCCAATGAAACAGCCAATGTACTGTACAGACAACTAAAATGCAGTCAACTCCTGACACCCCCCCCCCTTCCCCCTTTTTTACTTCAAACAAGTCACCACATTAGAAACCAAAAAGTACTTAAAACGCACCCTGGGTAAAACTAGGGTTGGCAGTGACTGACTAGACATGAAGATGATTGATCTCACACTTGATAAAATCACTCTGCCCCCTCACTAAGATCTTTAACTTAGCCCTCAGACAGGCTAAATTCCCCACTCAATGGAAAATAAGCGCTGGTAACATCAGTCCACAATAGTGAAGATTGTGCCATCTGCTCCAACTACCGACCAGTCTCTATCCTGCCCCCCTCCATCAAAGGCCGTCGAACGAATCGTATCGGATCAACTTGTGGACCATCTTAACAAGTACAATATCCAGTGCCCCCAACAGCATACATTTAGAAAAGCCCCACAGTACTACTACTGCATTGGTAGAGTACACTAGCTGTATTCATCAGACACTGGAAGAAGGCCAACTTGCCAGGTCTATCTATATAGACTTAAAAGCATTTGATACAGTTAACCACCAATTATTGATCACAAAACATCCTGCACTTGGGCTATCCTCTGAGACAGTGAGCTGGTTCAGAAGCTACCTTGTCAAAAGTATGGCAGCTTAGATTCAATACAAAGCAGTGCAAAGTAATGCACCTGGGAAACAACCAAGGGGAAGAGTACACAATGGGAGGGGGTACTAACAGCAACAAAAATGGAAAGGGACCTGGGGTTAGTCATATTAGATAACCTAAAGGTAGGTAAGCAATGTGAGAAGGCAGTAAGAAGGGCTGGCGGGATACTGGGATGCGTAGGGAGAGGCATCACCAGTAGAAAACAGGAGGTTATAATCCCTTCGTACAGACAGATGCTGAGACCCCATCTGGAGTACTGCATGCAATTCTGGAAACCCCATTTCCACAAGGACATAGACAGAATGGAGGCAGTCCAGAGGAGGGCAACTAAAATGGTGCAGGGTCTGCACCAGAAGCCATGTGAAGGGAGACTAAAGGAGCTTAATATGTACACCCTCAAGGAAAGAAGGGAGAGGGAGACACAGTAGAAACTTTCAAGTACCTCAAGGGAATCAATGAAGTCCAAGAGGGTAGCATCTTTCAGAAAACGAGATGTGCAAGAGCAAGGGGGCACACTTTGAAGATAGAGAGGGGATGACTCAGGGGAATTTGAGGAAGTATTGTTTCACAGAGAGGGTGGTGGACGCATTGAGTGGCCTTCCTGAGAAGGTTGTGGGGTCAAAAACAGTGGGGGAATTCAAGAATGTATGGGACAGACATAAGGTAGTTCTGGTGAGGGGTAAGAGGAAGTAGGCTGTTGGTTAACTAGGATCTTCAGCTTATTCAATAGGTAGGAAAATGGACAGACTGGGTGGGCCAAGCAGTCCTTATCTCCCATCATAGTCTATTTTTCTATGTTACCTTACCCAGAGAACCCAACGAGTAAAGATAAATGGTGAACTATCAGATAGCAAACATGTCACACTCGGTGTTCCTCAAGGGTCCATACTTGGATCATTGCTCTTCAGCCTTTTCGTAAACACCCTCCCAGATGCAAGCCCATTTAATACTCTGCTCTATGTGGATGATGCTGCCATCTTCACTCGTAGCTCCTGGATAACTTCACTGAATCAGGAGCTCCAACATAGCTTCCAACAACTGGAAGAGTGGTTTAGGAAGAACAAATGATTGCTAAACTACAGAAAAAGATCATGGTATTCTCCAACCCCCAGAATAAGGGCAAAGTGAGCCAAATGATTATTTTGAACAGTAGTGGAGTTACACTAGATGACTCTCTTTCCTTCACCCCACACATTGACCAAGTGGTTAAAACAATAATTGCCAGACTAGGCGCTCTTTATAGGCATAGGGACTATCTGACACAAGAGGCCATAACACTCATTAACAGTTCAATACTGTCCATTACAGACTATGGACTAACAGTGTACAGTGTAGCCTCTAAAACAGCTTTAAAAAGAGTTAAGTTCGCACTAAATAAAGCATGCAGACTGTTTCTGGGTGCTGGGAAACTAACACACACACCTGCAACCTTTATGCCCAATCCAATTGGCTCACATTCCTGGGGAGGATCATGTACCAGGTATGCCTCCTTGGTAAAAAAGCATGCCAAGGACTTACCCTTGCCTTCCCCCCATGTACTATACTGTCTACTCCTTGTAATGTTGTGAATCCATGCTGATATGTGCCATCTTCATGGCCTGGGTCGTGCCTGAAAACTGTCCCTGGGATCAGTGTATCCACCTGGTGAACAAATAAAATAAAATAAGTACTCTCTCAGCAGTGATATAGAAAATGCATACTTTATGGGTAGGGGTGTGCAGTTGTTTTTTTACATACACCCAAGGTATATGATGCTTCAAAACAGAGTGAAACTCAAGGGGTTGTTCAAGACATCACACCCCTACTCATAGATTGTTTTTTATAACTGCTGACTTTACTGACCTCCGTTTTCCTAAACTGACTCCTTCACGGTGCTGTCCTGGTGCTGAGCACTGAGCTCTTCCTGTTTCCTAGCCATGCTGCCTGTCACAGGGTTGGAAAATACTTTTTCTTGCCTTAATGATGCTCCTCAAAGTCAGGTTGCACCTTTACTGCCTGCCTTGGAATCTGGAACCCAATGACACAATGGACAGCTTTTTCGGTGTATCGCTAGTTTCAGTGATCAGCAGTTGTATATAGAGCACTTGCATTACTGTGCTTTGATTGATAGCTCTCTGCTTTTTTGTGCTGGCTGTTATAATTGGCTAGTTATAATGGTGGATTATGCCATGATTAGCAGTGTGTAATTAAGCCTGGTCAGTAATTATAAATAGAAAAATAGGCAACTGTATTAGGAGGCTATAATAACATTAGGCTTTCTTCACAAACAGGTGGGATGTACAGTACACGTGATTTTCATGTACAGAGCCCACGCAGCTCCGCACCCTGGGACATGCACACACCGGATGGTATTCACCATTGCCGGCCACCTGTCTATGCCTCCACCCCCCAACCCCCGGCATGCATCTGCACAGGTGTGGATCATGGCTGTGTGAGGGTGGGATGCAGGACCTTAGTGGTCATCCAATTGGATGCACATCCTGGGCCCTGAAATGGATCCCCTGCTGCATGCGTGCAGGGGGTCCTGGGAAAGCAAGGACCCTGGGATGTGAAATTTGATGGGTGACTGCCTGAATGGCTGCCCCAGCCCTCCCCAGACCCAGTGGGCCGGGGCAGCAGTGTGGCAGGGGTCCCGTTCCTGACGCTGCTAGCAGGTGTCAACTGGGGGTCACATAAAAGTAACGGCAGGGTCCTCCATTGCCTAATTTGTGCTCCCCCATTCTGACAGTTCGCACCTTAGTGAATGGTGCAAAGTGCAGGCACGCCCCCGGCATGCCCCTGGACCACCTGCGGCACATAACTGCACAGGTGGATGAAGGATCAGGTGTGCAAGGTGCTAACATACCTGTAGTAAATGTCACCGGGGTTCCCCGGACCCTGCTACATGGCATTCTATCATAGGCATTAGTGAATGGACACCATTGAGAGGTTCTGCTGACATGAAATCTGGTAAGATCGAGAGGTCACCAGAACCTCTCATTACTATTAAAGATAGAGTAATACATGGGGTATTGTGTGTGTATATATATATATATATATATATATATATATATATAGTCACAGAAACAAGGCCACACTCTCCAAAATTTGCTATTTAAGTTTAGAAAGCAAATACCAGTGGATACGGGTGTTCAAAACCAGGACACTTCCAACACAAACAAACACTCTTCCCAGTAAAACAACAGGGAAAAAAACAGATCAGCACTCCAGCAGCATTTGTGCAAAGTTTTTCTTTATTCACTCAGTGCAGACAAACGTTATCAGTGTGCAGCAAGCAGCAGATGAGCGGTCTTCGATACATACAATTGTTAGTCCTCAGAAGCGGTTAAGTTTACAATAAGATTAATACACCGTGGACTCCAACTACCGAGACATAGCTCAACACATCCTCGTTTACGTTTCAGCATCCATTACCGACGCCTTCATCAGAACATGTGGCTACCACCTACTATCTCACTTAAAAAGCTCCAGTTTAAAGAGATAGTGCATACTATCTAAAGTGCATATATAGACCCACATATAAAAATGTGCTATTGGTGCAATATAAATATATATACAGACAATAACATTAAATAAGCTATACCTTAAATACATACATACTACTATACAGTACATATACAGACTTCCACAGCATATACCTGAATAGATTTCATAATTTAGATAGAAATAAGCTGATGTTATGGCTAGCAAGCTGAAAGAAAAAAACAGAAAAAAGCAGCAAAAGAAGGGAAAGGGGGTTAGGTTAAAAAAAACTCAGAAATACAGAATACTGTCATTAGTAGATTATGTAATGAAACATAATCATTGAGTCCTTCAGATTTAACAGTGTAAGGTGTAACAATCCAAAAGGCCTCTCGATTTATTAACTTGTTTTTTAGGCATCCACCTGTGTTGCAGTTAATAAACTGGTTTGATCTAATTTTGCTAACAGTAAAAAAGGCCATAAAAGACTGTGAGAAACTGCAGAAAGAAATATAAGAATTAGAAAAATAACAAGCATTTGTTAATGCCGAATGTTTGCTTACTGGCATTAGCAGTGGAAGTGCAGGAGATAGACAGATGCAGTATAGGAATAGCATTGAAGTATTGAACTGTCACCAGCTCCACCCTCACTGTGCAGAGATGGACAGGCATTGGGGTGTGTCTTTGGGTCATCACCCATGATGGTCATGACATTTCACCTCACCCTGCCCTTCAGATGCTGACAAGTGTCGAGGTGTGTCTTGGGGTGTTTCACCTTTATATTCACCTCATTCCATCAGGAAATACGCTGAAATGGGCGCAGTATAGGAGAATGGGGTGAACTCTGGGGGCAAAGGGTCCAAGGCGCACCTCGATGCCTGTCACTGGCTGCAGGGTGGGGGTGAAATGACATGAGCATTACTGTAGACAGTCCCAAGTCACACCCTTGATGCCCGTCAGTCCCTACAAGATAGAGCATTATGGCCGAAAACCCTAACGCCCTGGGAGTTTCTTGGTATTTTAACTCCAGGTTTTCCACATGGGTTTTTTGTGACCCCACTGCACGAACAGTGACATTATCAGTTTGTTATGTGAAAGGTGATTTTGCAGAGCGACTGTGCCATTTGGCGCCACAGGTGCAAAAACACATTTCGAACAGGATGTGAAAAGTGACAGGGTTACTGTTCATGAGGAGGTGTTAAAAGTGGTATTGTTGAAAATCTAGAGTGAAAATATACAAAAACTGATGAAGTCACGAGCGTGCATAGGAGCTGCGCAACGTTGTGTAAGTAGTTTGGGGATTTTTTACAGCAGATTTTCAACATTGGCATTTTTGCAACTCTGCTCATGAACAGTGTCACTGTCATTTTTGTAATCTATCCTGAACACTAAATTCACACAGTGACCTCACTATTCTGCACTGGAAGTGCGAAAACACATTTCGGCCAGGGTGTGAAAAAAGTACAGCTGTACTGTTCATAAGGAGGTGCGGAAAAATGACAATGTTGAAAATCTGGACTGAAAATATTACAAATTCGTGGACTTACAAGGGTGCGTGGAAATTGTGCAATGCACACTCATGACAGAGTCATTTTATGGACTTTTGTCACCAAATTTTCAACATAGCCATTTTACCACCTCTGCTCATGACCAGTGTCACTATGATTTTCTTAATGTGTTCCGAACATTGATTTTGCACACCGACCACGCTAATTTGCACTACATGTGTGAAAATACATTTTGGGCATGATATGAAAAATGACAGCTATGCTGTTCATAAGGAGGTGTGGTAAAATGGCAATGTTGAAAATCTGGAGTGAAAATATTAAAAATTCTCAAAGCTATGAGCGTGCGTAGGAACTGCGCAATGCATCTTCGTAAAACAGTCATTTTTGGGAATTTTTTCACCAAATTTTCAACATAGGGTTTTGCGGGGTCTACCTCATGAACTGTGACATTGTCGTTTCATTACTTGTTCCTGAAAGGTGGTTCCGCGCAGTGACTGCAAAATCACCTTTCGGGACTGAATAACAAAATGACAGTGACTGAATTCAAGAGGTGGGTCCCTAAAGAACCCCATGTTGAAAATTTGGTGAAAAAATTTGCACAAATGGCTGAGATATGCACCAAAGTTGAAAAACATTTATTGCATTATACAGCTTAACCGGCATTTCTTTAGTTCGCGGTAGGCTTTGAAGAGCGCAGACATGTTCCAGGTCCACTGAAGATCGTCACGCTGGGCTCTGGAGGTAAGTATGGGGTGTGTGTGTGGGTGCATAGAGGATGGGTGCGGATTGGGAGGCGACAGTCAACGAGGGACAGTTTTTTTGCTTTGTTTACAGGTGTTTCTATTTTTCGTTAGACTACGTGGGACTTTTACCACGCTGGGGTGGGCTCCCAGCATGGCAGCTGGAAGTTTTTTTGGGGGGGCCAGTGGAGCTGACGGGGGATTGGGCACCCCCATCGGCCATACGGACTCCTGCCACGCTGGGGTGGGCACCCAGCGTGACAGGTGGAACTCTGGTTTTGGGGTGTGGTGCAAACCATACAGTTAAGCTGATGGGGGATTGAGCACCCCCAGTTGGTCACACAGACTATTGCCACGCTTGGGTGGGCTCCAAGTGTGGTACCAGAAGTCTGTTGGGGGGGCAGTGAAGCCGACGGGGGATTGGGTACCCCCTGTCGCCACAAGCATTGTGCAGGGAGGTATGAGCACACTGGGGTGGGCTCCCAGTGTGCTACTTGAGGGGGAGAGTAGAGAAAATGGAACTGTCTATGACAGCTATACAGATGCAGTGCAGAGTGAAGGCACTTTGCATACTGCCGATGGCAGTATGCAAATTACCTACATGTTACTACCGCTGACTGCAGCTGCTTTTTGCTTTCAACTGTACACCACTGTATCTGAAGGGCTGTCATAGACAGCTCTGACATTCATTGGCATAGTGCAGCCGCACCTGCAAAAGGGAGCAGGGCATTGGAAGTGGGAGAGGCACACCTATGAAAACTTGTATGGTGGTACTATGTTTCTTGCACATGTGTACAAGCAAACATAAAAATGGGTGCCCAATTAGACAAATTTAAAGCAGAATTAAGGTACTATAAACAACAAAAGCATGAACAAGATGCTGGAGATTATTCAGATGATATTGTATATAACTGGCATGGAAAGTTAAAAAGGTTCAAAATTAAGAAATCTATTACAGATGACACTGATGTAAATTTATCTTCTGCTGCAGAAAGTGACTCTTCCTCTTAGATCTATATCTAAATTATGAAATATATTCAGGTATATGCTGTGGAAGTCTGTATATGTATAGTAGTAGGTATATATGTATTTAAGGTATAGCTTATTTAATGTTATTGTCTGTATGTATATTTATATTGCACCAATAGCACATTTTTATATGTGGGTCTATATATGCACTTTAGTTATTATGTACTATCTCTTTAAACTAGAGCTTTTTAAGTAAGATAGTAGGTGGTAGTCACATGTTCTGATGAAGGCGTTGGTAATGGATGCTGAAACATAAACGAGGATGTGTTGAGCTGCGTCTCGGTAGTTGGAGTCCGCGGTGTATTAATTTTATTGTAAACTTAACTGCTTCTGAGGACTAACAATTGTACGTACTGAAGACTGCTCATCTGCTGCTTGCTGCATGCTGCTAACGTTTGTCTGCACTGAGTGAGTAAAGAAAAACTTTGCACAAGCACTGCTGGAGTGCCGACTTGTTTTTTTCCCTGTTGTTTTACTGGGAAGAGTGTTTGTCTGTAGTGTGTATATAATGAGAATTTTACACACACACACAAGGTGTTGGATGCTACATAAACTCCCGAGAGTTAAGGTTCAGGAGTTTATACAAGCATCCAACACTGAGGGTGTCTGTAAAATTAGAATTTTACACATTATCCCATGTCTTGTTTTCTATAATTACTGGGTAGTGTTTTCTCACCTTGAAAACACTACACAGCAAGTATAGAAAACAGTGGCGCTGGTAGTGCATTCAGGCTGGAGCGCAGTTTAATTGACAGTTTCATTTTGTTTCTCCCATTTTGCGTGGTTGCCCCGAAACTGTCAATTTAGGAACTGAACAACAACTATATTTATTATGAAGCCTGTGAAAACACTCCGAGACGAGTCTGTTTACTACCCAGCAATCAAACTCTGTGCATGTGAGGGAGGTGCGAACGTGTACAACAAGGGAAACCCGGCGCATGTTCTCCATTATAACCAGCAGGTTATAACAGTGAATTATAACTGGGTTTCCCGATAAGAGAAGCTGCTCCCCAGTTACATAGCCTCATAATACAGAGTTGCCAATCTATTATTTTTGTACCATATAATACATGGTATAGGGACTCAAACGGTTTAGGAATTTGTTTAATGGTCTGACTCACCGGACTTTTGAAAGTAAGTATGTTGCGAGTAGGCTAAGATCATAAAATGACTTTTTCTAAGTGTTTTTTATTCTCTTGGTCTTAAATTAGCTATAATCAGTCATTTGTGGTGTTTGCGTTAATGTTGAGAAGTGATTTTTACAAAGAAGAAATTGTTTGCCTGTTTTTTTTTTTTCAGAAAGTGCTTCTTTTGAAGTTAAACCCATGAGCGATTGCGACAGGTGGTTATGTGGAAAACAGCCGCTTAAGATAGAAAAGTGCTTTCTAAACATTCTATCTTGTAATTCGAACATTGTGACATCGGATCGATAGTATTGTCACAAAGATGATGTAACCACAATGGTATTACAGAATTTGGATGTCATTGTTTCCTTTTGGGAAAAAGTGGCTATCCACATATTAGATTTGGTTTCTCTGCATCTACAGAAAAAACACTTTTTTTTAACAAATCTTCTATCTATTTATTTTATTATTATTTTATTTTAAATGTTTCACTAGGAAAGGCACACTGAGCAGCGTTGCTCGTTTCCAGATGTGTTCTGGGGGGGGGGAGGAGGTAACAAGCAAGCAATACAGGAATTCAACATAGCTAACAGTCATATGCTAGAGAATAACAGATTATGGGCCCAATATTCAAAACTTTGCACTGGGCGCAAACCATTTTCCTGAGTTTAGCGCTGGGTTGCTGTGGGTCTGCAATGTTCAATAAGGCGAATAGCTTAGCATAAACCGTAGTGCGGCAAAATGATAATATATGCAAGGGCAAACTGAGGGGCAGGACAGTGCAATGCTATATTCAGTGAATAGCGCGGCGCTAAGGGCTTTGCATGACTTAGCGCAACACATTGCATGGGCAAATTACCACCCAGGAAAACCAGAAGCATGCGGATTCTTTGTGGCTTTACGTGACATTTACTCGGCTTTGCGTGACCCTAACCAATATGTATGACACATTAGCGATAAGCCAGACATAGAGGAAACATGCTGCCCACTGACGGAATCACTATGATGCCATCATCTGTCACTGGTTCCAGCCATGCCAGGCAGTAAGTGGTGACCCGACCCCCATTGGACACCATGTCAGTGTGGCCATGCAACACACATCTGCAGACCACCCTGCTGTGGACACCAACAGATGCCAGCACGCACATGCTGCACTGGGGGCATGGGGGTTGTACAGGTGATCTGTCTGCACCACATACTGGGTGCTGCCACATGGCTGGGAGAAGCCCCGCAGTGCACATAGTCCAGTGCAGGGAATACAACAACACCCGTGTGCCTGTCCGATGGCATGCCCCCCCCAGCCACATACCGCACAGCTGTACAGACACCACAGCACACACACCCAGCAACAGCGGTATAGCCAGGAATATTAAATATGTACTCAAAACAGCTGCACCGTTGCCCCCCCCCATATGTACACATACGCCAAGGTACGTGCTACCTTGCCACTCCAACAATAGCCTCCTCTCTGTCTGCCATGTTTGAGGTCCAGTACATGGTTTCTTCCTCTAATCCTCCCTCCTTTGTGATTCTACCTGCCTGGTACATTGTTCATGTTTGTGTATGTGGCTGGTGGATCAGTGCCCCATAACGAACAACAAAGGCGAAAGGGCTCAGTGCAACACAGACACAGTGTTACTCACAATGTCCCTGCTTCCCTCTGTGTCGTGCCCCTGCCTGATGTTTGTACTGTACTCTGCTGAGTACAGTGCATATGCCTGCTGACACCCCTGTGTAACAATGTATATCTCACTGTGGGCATCCCATGCCAGTAGTGCTGCATCTGTGGGTCGCACAACAGCAGTACAGTGCTGCAGGCAGTGCTGCCCACCACACCATAGGCAGTGCTGTGTTCCACACCCCACTGGCCCCCTTGTCACTATTCTGTCTGCTGTGCACTGTATAGCAGCACCTACAGTTGGACTATTGCATCCAGCACAACCACCAGTGCCTGTGCTGTGGAGTCCCCCGGAGCACATTATTCTATGTAGTTCTGTACATATGTAGCCTGCAGCTACCACCATGCTCCTCCCGTGTGACCTACAGGTGGAGGTGTGGGCAGACCCAGCTATCCCTGTACTTCCAGACTTGACCTACAGGTGGAGCTGTGGGAAGACCCAGTTGGCACCTGTACTTCCAGACTGACCTAAAGGTGAAACTGTGGGACCCTGCAGTAGCGCTAGGCAAACTGCATGCAAATCCGAGCATAATGAGATGCTAATCTGGATGTTTGCACACTGCCTACTTAAGTAGGCTCATTTGCATATCACTTTTGAATATAGCAGATTTTTGCCCCGGGCTAACGTCATGGCACCAGGCGAATGGCTTAGCGCCGTGCAAGACCTGCACAAACATCTTTGTGCGACATAAACATCACGGAATCATTTTTCACTTCTGCACACTATAAGTTTATATGCACTGATGCTTGCAGCTCTGCTGGCTTCACTCCTTTGCTGGCACACACATTGGCCACACATTTTGCCTCTGCAGTCCTTCTGGTCATTGTGCACTGGGTTGCTGTTGTGGTTTGCACTTCCTGGTTGCTATGTTAAGGGTTGTCTTATTCCCAGGCTATGTTTGCCCTGCACTGCTAGCCCAGTTTGCCCAGCGTCCTTTGCATGCTATATTCAGTAGGGTTAGCCCTGGGCTATTCCTTTCGAATATAGCAGTCTATTGGGTCCGGGCTAGGTTTCCATGCTGGGCACGGCTAATTTTGCCCTGGGGCAAAGTTTTGAAAATTGGGCTCACAGTATTTTACCATGTAAAGTGCAGTTTGCTAGAGAGACTGGCAGCTACAGAATAGGTTCTAGCATAAGAAAAGCTGAACAGTTTGTATATAGAGTTGTCTAGGTAGATCCAGGGACAAAAGGCTGTGCAACAGGTACAAACTAAGTGCAAGAAGACAGATTGAGGTAGAGATTAGATAGGTGGGCAGGGCAGAGTGAGTGGGAACACCAATTGGGACTAGAGGGAGCCATAAGTAGAGGGTAAGATGTGGAGCGAAGGAAGGTGAGGTAGGGGAGAGGGGGAGGGGAGAGAGGGGAAATACAGATGGGGAGGGGATTAGGAGCAGCTGTATGAAGGGAAGAAGTCTGTGTACGTTATGTGTGTATGTACTTTATTTTAAAATACTCCATAAAAAATTATATTAAAAAAAACAATGAAAAAAACTGTGTGCCCTTCAGAATGCACATGCCTGGAGTCACAATTAATATATTTTTTTTTAGTTTGGCACATCTGCGTACACAGGTACAGTATACAAGAATCACATTCTCATATATGACTTTCACTAAAACATTTCAGAGTGTAATTCCCAATAATTAGTTTGTTTTCCAGGCTGGCTTCTCTTGTTTTTGAAATGCAGGAGCATAAAAGCATTTTTATAGGATTTAAATCCTGTAATACTTAGAATCCATGGGTGTTCTAGTTTTAAATTTAAAACTTGAACCCCCAGATTTCTCAAAGAGTTCTAATATTTTTAGAACTAGTTCTGACAACCTTATTTGAAAGGCCATTATTTTAGTTTTAAAAACCTCTGAATTTTCAGTCCTGTGGGTGTGAGTTAATACCCTTGTTTTGTATTCGACAGAATATTCATCAAATACTTTGGAGAATATTCAACAATATTTGGGCAAGTTTAATGAAATTTATATGATCATCTGTAGACAGCCAAAAAACACCCCAAGTGGTTTTATAAAATGGGTAAAATGTGGATTGCATTGATTTTTGACAGAAACTCATCACCTGACCTTGCAGGGATGTTGCTTAATACATGGTTACAGGTTTGCTTTCTTTTTGCATGTTATATTTTTCACACATCCATCTTAAAATAAATACAATAACACTTTTCAGTGTTTGTATCAAGCTGTAGTAGCACACACCCTGGGTGTTGTAAGGAACTCTGCCGGTGGCCTTGTGCCTCACTGCACACCTGAAGGATGTGTCAATATAGCATAATTGACACTCTGTCATTAATATGCCCCGAATCTTGATGCTGTGGTGTGAACAGCATACATGCTTCCACCCATGGCTGCACACACTGCCATTTCCACTTAATATTCAAGTGAGGGTGAGATCTGAGATATTGAGTGATGCAGGGGCACTCTGGCAGGCTGGCATTGTTGCTTCCAGCCTAGGACATCAGAAGTGGAGGCCAGCAGAAGGGGTGGGGTGAAGGAGCATCCATGGTGTATTCCATGGGAGAGGACTGTGCAGCACATCTATTTTGGGTGGCTCTTGGTGACCACATCTCAGTGGTCTGCTAGGTGTGGTGAGTGAGCACACACTGCTGTCCCTGCCCCGGAAACTGCAGTGTGCGCATGCTCCTGAGGAAGAATGGCACTTAACAGGGGGAAGAATAGTTGGTGCCAATAAGTAATGTCTCCCGCCTGGATGCCAGTGTCAGTTTGCCCAATGTCTCTCATCATCACCCACTATGACCAGTGATGACCCAGCATCCCAGCCTAGATTATCCCAGCTGATAAAGCATAATGTAAAACTGAAGGGTAGCACATTTGAACATGCAAACATTGTGCTCTGGCCCCATGTGCAGGCTGGCCTGCACCATCACCACTTCCTACAGTAGACATTGGCATCATGGATGATCTAACAGTGTCTGTCAACCTCCCACCAATAAGACTGTGCTAAGGGCTGACCTTCCATTTTGGATTGGGTAATTGGGTAGTAGGAGGATTTTTTAATGGGGAAAAGAAACTCATAGCATGGGACAGCAGCATGCAATCCACCACAGAGACACTGATGACTCTGAAGCACGTCTGCATTGGCTACAATGTACTTGAAGTGTTTTCTGGCAGGCTTAGTGGTGTACCAGGCACTCTGGTCAGGCCTTCTCATGGGGCAAACTGCAGGGTTCCATGGAGTCCTGCCAGGATCTGGAATGGGCAGCTCTAGAGACTAGAAAGTATGTGAGAGGAGCAGCAGAGGATCTGACCAGACTGAAGGTAGGGACAGTAAGGTGAAGTCACAGGGAAATATACAATTATAATAAAAAAAATAAATAAATAAATAACCAATCCGCCATCACACCTGACTGCCCTCCTTTTCATGTCTGCTGCCTGTGCTTGTTGCACCAGGTGGTGGATAGGATCCCCCCCTACCACCTGCACCTGGTTCAGACTGCTTGGTGCAGTAGAATGCAGGGCCACATGGTCGCCTCTAGGCAGGTTTCCAGAACAGCCTTGCTCGTTTATTTATTTAAAGTTTGTACAAAACGATAGGTTCAGTACAATACAAGCATCATTGACTAGAATGTCCTTCAAACAAATCATTAATGTATAAATAATTAGGTATCAATAAATCATTTGCTCAAATGATTAAATGCTTTCCCCATTAATGCCAAATATTTCTGATAAATGCTTCCAAATATTGCTAGTGTTCAGAATTTGATCAGATATGATCAGATATAGCTGGTGTTTGGTGTATTCATCAGACGATTTGGATTCGGTGCACACCCATATTTAGTCTTACATTCAGTCATCTGGAGCACATTATCTCTGTTCCTGTTGTAAAGCAACATGCAGGTGAGTTTCTGTTCATTCCCATTCCCTTTCACCATTATTTTTGTCCAGAAAGGTATGTTGAACTGCACTGGCTTATTTTCAGATGTGCCTTGGGAATGCTTACATGGATCTGCTATATTGACGGGGACTGTTGGCAAGGACATGAGGTAATCTCCTACTCTTAAAATAAATGCCATGGAGTCTTAACTTTCACTTGGAGAGCCACCGGAGAGGGGCCAAAGGAACCTTGGTTTAATGTCTTATCTGAAGGATGGCACCTCGACGGTACAGCCTCCCCTTCCCCCATGCTATATTCTAGTATCCATGTTGACTGTTAGCCTGAGTTCCTGGTTGAGGGACTAGAACCCATGATCTTCTGCTATTTTGTCTCCAGAGGTGAGAGTGCCCTAGCACTATTCAGTAATGAATAATATAGTACAAGGTATTGTGTAAGCAGTATGACACAACACAGTGTTTAATTATGGGCTGATAACACACGCTTTGCTGGTGTTGTTGGTCGGAGTACTGGTAACACACCTATTTGTAAGTGCACCCATGTAATTGTGGTGCATACTTATATGGTCATGTCATTTATTTCAACCAATCAGAAATAGCAGTGTTGATCCATTCTATTTTATAAGTACTGTACAAAAAATGTTTAGACTGAGTCTGATCCCATGGGGGATTTGTAGGATTCCTTCACCCCCTGCCCCCAATAATTGGCTTGAAGCTGTGAAAGGAGTAGTATGAGTCTGTTTCTATCCCTCATGGAGGTGCTACTGAACAAGAAGGAAAGGAAAAATTATATCACCTGCCTCACTTATAGCCAAAAGAACACTAATGTAGAACCAGATGGCTAAACAGTGATTTGTCTAGTTTCCCACTATTTAAAAATGCACTTTTAGAATTGCTTATGTTGGGAACACAATTTGCTACAACTATTGTGGTAGAAGAAAGAAGGCAAATAAAGTACAGTTATGTAAGAACATACCATAACAGTAGCTCTTTGAGAGGAGCTCTTGCAGTAAATAACACCTTTAGGACTAAAGTCGACAGGCACCAGGACCCCACAGAAACATTCTAGCTAGCAATGCCCAGTGGGGGACCGCCCCCTGCATCGGCTTGCCCCTGACATCACATATGGTATAATATGGGTGGTCCCCAGCCCATCTCTAGTTCTACAGCCAGAGACTGGCTAGTGAGAAAAATAGAAATGAGAACTGAGGAACAAAAGTATCTGGGATGGAGAAGAAATCACCAGGGGGAAGGAGGGTAGGAAAAACGGTACCTGCTGCAAGAGCTCTTCTTGAAGATCTGCTGTTACAGTAAGCTCTTACGTAACTGTATTATCTTACTTTAAGATTCACTCTTGCAGCAGATAAAACCTTTAGGACAGAGTCCCAAGCAGTAGAGGAGAAATCCTAGAGAGAAGGGTGGAGGTAGAATTCTCCTCAGAGGAAATTAGGAAAGGAGGCCCTGAAGGACAGCATATCCAAAGCCAGCTCTGCAGCGAGAAGCAAAGTCCAGACTATAATGCTTCACAAAGGTGTAGACAGAACTCCAAGTGGCAGCCACACATACGTCCATGGCAGACACATTACCCAGTGAGGCGAAGGAAGCCGCCATACCCCTGGTGGAATGACCCTTTACCGAGCTCGGTATGGGTTTGTTGCACTTAGTGTAACAAAACACAATGCAGTTAACCAACCATTTGGCTAAACATTGTTTAGAAACTGGAGCCCTTGCCATTTGGGGAGCAAAAGACATAAACAACTGATCAGACTGACGCACAGAGTGGGTGCATTCCAAATAGTATCTGAGCACCCTGTGGACATCCAGAGTATGTAACAGAGCCTCCCCTCAGTTTGATTACTCCAGATAATATACCGGCAGGTGGATATTTTGATTCAAGTTAAACTCTGAGGCCACCTTCGGCAGGAACTTAGGATTATTTCTCAAGGACACCCTGTCCTTGTGAAAAGCCAAATAAGGCTCCTTACACATCAAGGTCTGAAGCTCAGAAATTCTTCAAGCAGAAGTAATGGCAACTAAAAAGAACACTTTCCACAACAGAAAGCGCAGCTCACAGTTCACGGCAGGCTCAAGGGGAGGCAGAGTGAGCTTTTCTAAAACAAAAGATCCCAAGGCAGGATGGGGTCCCAGATGGGAGGATTAAAATGAAGGGTTCCATGTCTTTTCCACGCATGACAGTTAAGTGCATATAGATCCTGTGTTTAGTGCGCATCCACCTACTGTGCTACAGCCATGCCGCTCGAATATGTTAGCAGTATCCGAGGCAAACCATTGCTGTTGAAAAATGGATATTTGTATTGACTGGAGCGTACATATGGGGGAAAAGCAGTATTGGAAGTGTCGACAGTATGACACATATAAGTGCCCAGCAAGAGTTCACACGAGTGCGGATGACATTATTAAATACATACAGGAACATAATCATGTTTCTGATGCAGGTGCAACTCTTGCACTACAGGCGGTGAATGAGCTGAAAGACAAAGCCAGCTGCTCTCAGGAAAGTACCCAGCAGCTCATGGCAAGTGCTACCAGTGGACTCAGCCAAGCAGTCTGTGCCAAATTGCCATCAGTTGCTAGCCTTAAGCACACTGCACAGAGAGCGTGACAGGCAGCTGCGGTCGTACCATTGCAACTAGCATCACTGTCTGAGTTAGATATTCCAGCTGAGTACTGGAATACTGAGAGAGGGGAGCTATTTCTCCAGTATGATTCGGGGAATGATGACAACCATAGATTCCTAATTTTTGCAACCACACGCAACATGCTGTATATGCGTTCAACCCCTCACTGGTATGCAGACGGCACCTTCAAATGTACACCAACAATATTCAATCAACTGTACACAATACATGGTGTTAGGCAATCAGTAGTGATCCCCTCGGTATACATACTAATGTCCAAACATACCACTGAAAGATATGCAAGGGTATTGCAACAATTAAAACTGCTATGTCCTGAACTAGCACCCCAGTCAGTCATGACAGATTTTGAACTGGCAGCAGTAAAAGCATTTCAGACTGAGTTTCCAACTGCTCGTACTAGGGGTTGCTTTTTTCACCTATGCCAAGCCGTATGGAGGAAAGTATAGGAAAGCACAATCATACACAAAAATTACACTGTTGGTGCTGACTATGCATTGCAAATCTGAATGCTTCCAGCCCTTGCATACGTTCCACCAGCTGATGTTGTTGAAGCATTTGAACAACTCAGACTATTTTATATTACTAATGACAACCAACTTGCTCCCTTGGTAGATTATTTCGAAGACACATGGAGAGGGAGGCCAGTTGGTCATCGTGGTCGTAGATGACCTCATTTTGCAATTGGGTTTTGGAACTGCAGCTCGGCTGTGACTGCTGGGCTACCACGCACTATAAACTCTGTTGAAGGATGGCACAGAAGTTTTAATAATCTTCTTGGTGCCTGCCACCCAACAGTTTGGAAATTTATAAATGTGCTGAAAGTGGAACAGAACCTCAGTGAACTGTGTATGGAGCAATACCTTGCTGGCATAGAACCTCCTACACCCAGAAAAAAATACAGAGACACCGCACAAAGGATTGTCAAGGTAGTGGAATCGTACTGCGATACAGCACGGATGGACATTTTATGGGCAATTGCTCACAACTTCCAATTGCAAGTATAAAATATAAGATATGAACTCACTAAAATGCTTTTAAATTTGAAAGAATAAAGATTTACCTTTTAAATATGTGCTTTGGAATACGGTGAATAAATAAACGAACTTGCTTTCGTTTGAGGACTAAATTAACTGATTTCATTGGTGGACAGCAAACTGAATTCATTGGTGGGCACTGTACTGATGAATCAATCATCACGCAGCATGCAGAAACAGAGGGTCATGAACTGAACATGTCTACATGATGACAACAGGTAGAACAAAAGGTCTTATTTATGGTTTAGCAAGAATCTCTTGTCAGCATTTGTGATTTTTGTGATTGAATGTCGCATGTGATCAGATGTATCATGCACTGCTATAAATTGTGATGTAGTGTTTTCGATGATATCTTTTCGATAAAATGTTTGCGATGAGTTGACGTGATACCAAAATGAAGCATGCCCCACAGAAAAGTGCGGGAACTGTCCAGCTGGGCAATGTACTTGCCCTCAATAGGCACATGGTATGCGGAAATGGCAGACAAGTGTACTTTTAATGAAAAGTATCTGAGTCCTGCATCTGACAGAGGAGGTACTCCAGTACTGAGTTCACTGGGCAAGTGAAAGGATCCAAGCTCTTAGTGGTTGCCCAAACACAGAACCACTTCCATTTCATAGCATAGGTCACCCCAGTGGAGGATTTCCTGGCTGCCATTAGGACGTCTGCTACCTTTGGGGAGACCCCAGATCTGGAAATGGTTAGGTTTGTAGGAACCATGCATGAAGATGTGAGATCTGAGATCCAGATATACTATGGAGCCCTGCTCCTGGGAGAGCAAGTCTGGCTGGAGGGGCAGGGGCACCAGAGGTTCCACCGCCAGTTGCTGCAATAGTGGGAACCAGATCTGCTGAGGCCAGAACGGAACCATCAGGATCATTTCTGTCCCTTCTGACTACAACTTGATGAGTACCTGGCACAGAAGGGGAAAGGCATAAAGAAACCTCCCCGCTCAGGAGAGGGACAATGTGTCTTGCCAGAAAGAACCAGGCCCTGGATCTAGCAAGCAAACATTAGGCAGTTTTTTGTTGGATGGGGAGGCAAATAGATCAATTTCTGGGTGACTCTATCTTGCGAAAAGATCTTCCACCACTGTGGGAAGCAGCTTCCACTCATGGGCTCTGGACCGAGTCCGACTGAGGCTGTTGGCCAGAGAGTTGTGAATGCCTGGAACATGGACTGCTGAGAGTTCCAGTTGGTGATCCACTGCCCAAGTCCACACTCACATGGCTTCTCTGCAAAGAGGGTAAGATTGTGTTCTTCCTGCTAGTTGATATAAAATACCACCGACGTGTTGTCAGTTTGTATTAGCAGGGGACTAGTCAAGATGACAGTCTGGAAGGCTTGGAGGGCATAAAGAACTGCCCTCATCTCCAGCACATTGATGTGGAGATGAAGCTCCTGCTGAGTCCAGGATCCTTGAGTCTGTCGAGTGCCCAGATGAACACCCCAACCCTGGCCTGACGTATCGTGGTCATACGAACATACGAAATTTGCCAGCAGATAAAGGCCTAGAGGTCTATCAAGTCTGCTCGAATGTGCAGCTAGCACCTCTTATTCTGCAGCTGCCCCTCCCTTCCACCCTTCCCCTTCATTAACCCTCCCCCTTGTCCTGTCCCATCCTCATTTGAAGCAGTCCACTGTTCTACTGCATACCACTTCAGCAGGTAACGCATTCCACCCAGCCACCACCCTCTCTGTAAAAAGTGTCTCCTCATCTCCTCCTGAACCTTCCTCGCTCCAGTCTCATGTCATGGCCCTGGTGGCCTCCCTCCTTACTTTGAACAGCCCCTCTGTACCGTCTTGTTTATTCCTTTCATGTATTTAAAGATTTCAATCATGTCACCCCTGTCTCTTCTCTCCTCCAGTGAGTACATGTTCAACTCCTTCAACCTCCTCTTGTATGATAAGTCCCCAGCCCTTGATCATCTTTTGTTTCTCGCTGCACCCTCCAGTAACTTAATGTCCCTCTTCAGATACGGACGCCAGTACTGCACGCAGTACTCCAGGTGTGGTCTAACTAATGACCTATACAGTGGCACAATCCTCCTCCCTCCTCGAGGATATACCCTTGCAATACAACCCAGCATTTTATTGGCCTTGCAGCTGCCTTCCTACATTGTGCCGAGTTGTTCATTAACCTGCAATGAGCACACCCAGATCCTTCTCCTCCTCTGTCTGGGCTAGCTGCACTCCCACTAGCTGGTAACTCCTCCTGTGTTCTTTCATCCCAAAATGCAGCACCTTGCACTTTTGGCATTAAAGCCCAGTTGCCAGGTGTCTGACCAGGTTTCAAGCTTTGCCAGATCATCCTGCAACCCTGCCATCCCCCAGGTCATCCACCACTGCGCCAACCTTGGTATCATCAGCAAACAGACTGATCTTGCTCTTGATGTCCCATGATATGTGTGCAATGAATATCCCAAACAACACTGGTCCCAACACCGAGCCCTGTGGAACACCGCCGTCACTGCCTTGGGTGAGAGCTCCCACCCACCACCACCCTCTGTTGCCTCTCCTGCAGCCAGTTTCCCACCCATCTCACCAGCTTTGCACCCGCCCCTGTGCCTACTAACTTCCTTCCCAGCCTTCCATGTGGCACTGAGTCGAATGCCTTACTGAAGTCCAGATACAGGACATCCACTGCATGGCCCCTGTCCAGTTGCCTAGTTACCCAGTCATAGAACTCGACCAGGTTGGTTTGGCAGGATCTGCCACATATGAAGCCATGCTGTCTGCTGTCCTGTAGTCCTTTGGCCTCTAGGAGGGCCACCAGCCTCTCCTTCAGGATAGTCTCCATTAGCTTACCCACGATGGATGTGAGGCTCACTGGTCTGTAGTTTCTCGGTTCATCCTTGGGGCCACTCTTGTGGAGGGGCACCACATGAGCCATCCTCCAGTCCTGAGGTACACACCCTGAATGTAGTGAGGCATTAAATAGGTCTGCCAAAGGTCCTGCAAGGACCTCTGCCAGCTCCTTCAGTACCCTGGGGTGGATGCCATCTGGGCCTGGTGCCTTGTCCACCCTCAGTGCCTTCAAACCCTCTCGAACTCTGTTCTCCATGATTTCCCCATCCGTCACCACTTCCCACCCTGCTTCTGCCGTTTCTCCCACCTTGGGTGTCACCCCCCTCTTCTCTTTAGTAAATACTGAGCAGAAGTACTCATTTAGTGCTTCTGCCTTATCGCACCCTGCTTCCACCCAACCCCCCTCCTTCCTAATCCTTACTATGTGGTCCTTACAGCTCCTTTTCTCCCTTATGTACTTAAAGAAGTCCTTCTCCCCCTTCTTAATGCCTTGTGCCAGCCTGAGTTCCGTAGATGCTTTGGCTCCCCTTACTGCCCTTGTCACCTCCTTCGATTCTGTCAAGCACTCTCCTTGTCCTCCCCTCTCTGTTTTCTTGTACTTCCTAAAGGCAGCTCTTTTCCTCCTTACCTTTTCCATGACCTCCTTGCTCAACCAGATTGGTTTCTTAGCCCTAGCCTTCTTGCTCTGGGCTTTGCAGCAGGTTTTGGTGCCTCCACTATCCCCAGCTTTATGAGCTCCCACCTCTGGTTAGTGTCCATACTAGATTGAATTATGGCCAGGTACCCTTTTACCACTTCCCCCATCCTCCCAAAGTCAGCCCTCCTGAAGTCCAGCACTATTGTGCTAGATTCCACTCCTTCCTTGCCCATATCCAATGTGAGCCATACTGAGTGGTGGTCACTCCCTGACAGCGGATCCTCCACTGTAAGTACTCTCACAAAGTCCCCATTTGCCAGCACAAGGTCAAGCGTATTCCCTAACCTGGTTGGTTCACTGACCATTTGCAGCAGGAAGCCGTCCTGGAGGCATCCAGCAGTACCTGCTCCCTTCTGTTCCTGGTTGTTGGGGTGCTCCAGTCCACTCCTGGCATGTTGAAGTCCCCCACAATCACAGGATCTGGGTGGGAAATTCCTTACAGAAGGAAACCCCTTTGGAAAGGTTGGGAGTATCCAGCCACCATGCCGGGGACTGCTTGACTGGGCTGGAAACCAGGACCGACTGGTCCAGGTTGTCTAACCTCTGATCCCACTGAACTGGGAGGTTCCACTGGATCACCCTCCTGTAAAGCTGGGCCATAGGGACCATGGCAATGGCCACTGCCATATGTCCCAATAGCCTGAGTACTGTCTGGGCTGAAACTTGGTGAGCCAGAAGCAGCTGCTAAGCAAAGTACTGAAGGCATTCTGCCCTGTGCTGGGGGAGGAAGGCCTTGCCTTGTGCCCTGTCAGGATTACCCCTATATATTGAAGCTGCTGATTTGGCCAAAAGTAGGAGTTGTGGAGATTTAGAGTAACCCCCAAGTCCTGAAAATGGGAGAATGTGTCTTGAAGGGTTTCTACAAGTCAGTCTTAAGAGGGAGCAGTTAGAAGCCAATCATTGAAGTAGGAGAAGACATAATGCCCCTGCCTTCTGAGACTTGTGGCTGCCATGACAAGGCACTTGGTAAACACCCTCGGTGCTGAGGACAGGCCGAAGGGCAAGACCCTGAATTGGTAATGGTGGCCCTAAATGTGGAAGCACAAGTACCTCCTGTGTGGTTGGAAAATCAGGATGTGGAGGTATGTGTCCTGCATGTCCAGGGAGCATAGATGGTCCCCTTGGTGTAATAGTGGAAGGAGATCTATCAGGGTGACCGTCCTGAATTTTTTGTACTCTGTGTACTGGTTCAGGTGGCTTAAATCCAAGATGGGACGAAGATCCTCTGTCTTCTTCGGCACGAGGAAGATGTAGGAGTAAAACCCTGTTCCTCGTTGATCCAGGGGCACCGGTTTGATGACCTTTTTTTGAAGGAGAGCCTGGATTTTCTCTACTATGAGAGCGCTGTGTGCCTGAGAATATTGGGACAGTACTGGAGGATTGTCTGGAGGGACCTCCATGAATTCAAGAGTGTGTCCTCTCTTGATGAGTCGCAGGACTCAGCGGTCTGATGTGATCCAATGCCACCCTTTGGTGTGCAAGGAGAACTGACCCCCCACTTCTTACCCCGTGGACTCTGTTGAAGGAGGAGGGTTGGGCAGTGAGTCAGGTGGAGGAGCTGGGAAGGGGAAGTGCAGGCTAAGAGGTTCGGGGGGGCCCATGGGGCAGATCCTCCGGAGGCAGGGGTAGTAGCCTTACATTTGAAGCCAGCCCGCTGCTTCTGCGGGTGTTAACCTCGAAACTGCTGTCATTCAGTTTTATGAAAGGACTGTTTAGGTTGTTGCTTAGGTTTATACATAGTTTGCACTGACCTAACTGCTTTCCCTGCTTCCTGCAAATGAGTGATGATATTTTGGGTATCTTCCCCAAATAGGACCGGCCCTCTGAATGGGGCATCCATGATCTTGGACTGGACATCCTGGGTGAACCCTGAGAATCTCAGCCAAGAATATCAGTGAGTACAGACCTCAGAAGACATGGCTCTACCCGCTGAATTCACAGTATTGTGTGAAGCCTGGAGAACGCATTTACTGACGTCTGAGCTGGATTTCATGATGGCCATGAGTTCCATCCATCTGGGTGAGTCTGGCATGGTCTGAATGATTTCCAGTACCTTGTCCCACAGTGCATTTTGGTACTGTACCATGTGGGCAAGGAAATTCTGTGACTGGATAGCACAAGTAGTAGAGGAAAAAACTTTCCTGGCCAGATGATCAAACTGCTTAGAGTCCTCATCTTGGCCTTGTGTACTGAGATGCCACAGATGTCTGAACGTGTTGGGGCAGCATTCAGCTCCACTGAGTCTGCCTCCAGTTGTTCTCCATAGAAGGGATCATCCCAGGGAATAGTATACAACCAGTCCAACTTTTTTGGACACTGCTGGGGTCAAGAACGGACGTTTCCATTTCAGCTTGTTGACATCATTATATGAAGTGACCATCGGTGGGGCTACCATGGGGAGGGCGTCTTTCTTCTGAAGGAGGCAGCTAACCGCTTCCATTTTGGGTTGAGGTCTTCCGAGTCCCATCCATTCAACTGTTGGATGTGATGCATCACATCCATAAATGAAGGGTCATCAGGCGGGGAGCACTGGGCGTCCTTGCTGATGTCAGGGTCGGACGGAGGGTCTGAGTCCCCACGGCCTGAGGAAGAGTAAGAATCCAACTCTGAGTCCTCCAAGTCTGGAGATGGGGAGGATGACCTTGATGGTCTGCGTGGACAGTCCTTTGGAGAAGACAGGTCCTTGTCAGGTGTCGGCCTCCTAGGAGGCGGAGTAGAAGGGTGGCTGAAGGTTCCACTGGAGAAGGCCCTTGGGGAGCTGGCTTAAGAGGAGTCAGGGGAGCCTCTTTATATTTGAAATAGACCCACCATGCAGCAAAAAGCTTATTGAGACCCTGCGGGGGGTTCTGTGGCAAAGCTGGAGCATCTGGCATTGGGGGGAGCGGGTGTGGATTGACCCTGTGTCAGGTAATCCAGCAAGGGTAACCCCAGCATCGGGGTAGCCTGGCCCTGGTTGTGACTGTTGAATAAGGCCCTGTCCCATTTGTTATGCAGAAAGAGTTTAAACACAAGGGTCTGTTCTATCCTCTCCTTTTCTGTCTCTTGTCTGTCTGGTTGCGCAACCAAATTTTCTTGTGAGACCTAGGAACTGATCACTCCGATGGTTTCGCAATTCACCACCTCTTGTTATCGTTCTGCCTTCCCTTGCTGTTTCTGTCTTTTCTTCCCCCTTGCCTATTTGTAGGTATAAAAATATATGTGAATCTTTATGGTGGAAATATCACTGATACTGGGATCACTTTGTTTAAAACTGTGTATAGTTATACTGTTGAAATGATTGCAAATGCAGTTTTAAAGCTTTTTGCAGAGCTGTAAACAAGAGGTCAGTTCTGGGTCACTATGTTCTTTTTGCTGCATGAACATTCTTTAAACCGACAAGAATGTTTTGTGAGAAGCAGGATGTCAACGAGGCAAAGACTTGTTATAACAAGCATTTGTCAATGCCGAATGTTGTCTTGCTGGCATTGGCATTGGTAGTACAGGAGTAGGGAGATGCATAATAGGAATGGCAGTGAAGTATTGAACTGACGCCAACCCCACACATCTGCATGGACTGATAGGCATTGGGGTGTGCCTTTGGGTCACAATATAACGCTCACACTGTTTCACTACCCTACCCTGCAGACACTGACAGTGTTGCTGTGTGCCTTGGGGTCTTCGGGCCTTATGCTCACCCCATTCCATAACAAAATACGCGTGATGGGTGCAGTATAGGAGAATGGGGTGAACTTTGGGGCCAGAGACTCCAGGGCACATCTCAATGCCTGTCACTAGCTGAAGGGTGGGGGTGGAATGACGTGAGCATTACAGCCGACGATCCCAAGTCACACACCTGATGTCTGTCAGTCTCTACAGGGTGGAGTGTTACAGTTGGAAACGCTAATGCCCCGGGCGTTTGTTGGTATTTTCACTCCACATTTTCAACATGGGCTTTTTGTGACCCCACCTCATGAACAATGGCACTATCAGTTCATTAGCTGAAAGGTGATTTTGCACAGCAACTGAGTCATTTGGTGTCACGGGTGCGAAAACACATTTTGGGCAGGATGTGAAAAATGACTACTGTTCGTGAGGAGGTGTAAGAAAATGGCAATGTTGAAAATCTGGAGTGAAAATATGAAAAATTGGTGAAGTCAGGAGCGTGCGTAGAAACTGCACAACGCACACCTGTAATGCAATTAATTTGGGGATTTTTTTTAACCACAATTTCCACATAGGCATTTTGGGACCTCCCCTCATGAACAGTGGCACTGTAAGTTTGTCAGTCTGTCCCGAAAGTTGATTTCACACAACAACCGCGCCTTTGTGCGCCACAGGTGCGAAAACACATTTCAGGCAGGATGTGAAAAATGACAGCTGTACTGTTCATACGGAGGTGTGAAAAAATGGCAATGTTGAAAATATGGAGTGAAAACATTAAAAATTGTCAAAGTTATGAGTGTGCATGGAAACTGTGCACTGCATGCTCATAATGCAGTCATTTTTTGGAATTTTTTCACCAAATTTGCAACATGGGCTTTTTAGGACCCCACCTCATGAACAGTGGCACTGTCATTTCATTACTCAGTCCTGAAAGGTGATTCTGCACAGTGACCACAAAATCACCTTTCTGGACCAAGTAACGAGATGACAGTGCATGTGTTCATGAGGTGGGGTCACAAGAACCCCATGTTGAAAATCTGGTACCAAAGTTCCCAAAAATGGCTGAGATATCTACCTAAGTTGAACCCCCCATTGCCTGCAATTATAAAGCTTACTGCATTTTGTTCAGTTCCCGGTCGGCTTTTGAAGAGTTCAGACATCTTCCCGCTCCACAGAAGATCACAGTGCCAGTCCTCTGGAGGTACGTATGAGGTGCGGGGGGTATGGGGAGGTGGGGTGCACAGAGAGAGGGTGTGGGTTGGGAAGGGGGAGTGGCGGGATGACGAGGGACCGTTTTGTTTTTTACAGGTAAAAAAACGGACTTCGGGGGAAGGTTTTCTTTATTTACAGGTTAAAAAAATATATATTTTGGGCACACTGGGTGGCCCCAGTGTGCCACGAGTTTGGGGGGGGAACATGATGCTGACAAAGACTGGGCACCTCCGTCGGCAAAGAAAGGTGTGTGTGTGTGTGTGTGTGTGTGTGTGTGTGTGTGAACATGATGCCGATGGGAATTAGGCACCTCCATCGGCAAACAAATTGAACTGGGGGGGACATGCCGACACGGGATTGGGCATCCCTGATAGTGTGCGGCGGGATGATAAGGAGCCATTTTTTTTAACAGGTAAAAAATGGACTTTGGGAAGGTTTTCATTTACAGGTAAAACACGATTTGGACACACTGGGTGGGCTCCCCAGTGTCACGCAGTTTGGGGGCATGATGCCAACAGGGATTGGGCACCCTCATCAGCAAAGAAAAGAGTGCGTGTGTGTGTGTGTGTGTGTGTGTGTGTGTGTGTGGAGGACATGATGCCGATGGGGATTGGGCACCCCTGCCGGCAAAAAAATTGAACTGGGGGGGGGAACTGCCAACACAGGGATTGGGCATCCCCAATGTTGGCTTTGTGGGGATTTTGTGGTGGGCAGCAGGAGCCGCCATATTTATTGGAATGTTTCACCAGGAAAGGCAGGTAACAGAGCCTTGTCATCTGATGCTCCAATGAGGAAACTGCACCTCATTGGAGAAGCAGATTTCTTTCAGCTCCATGGCTGTCTTTGAAACTGCTGTCATCACTAGCATACTCACTGATTGGCGGCTGAGGGATGCACCCACTAAAGCATCCCCTGCATTGGCCACAACACTGACACACCTCTGAAAGTGCTACTACCACAAGATGTTGCTTGTGCACATGCAAGCCAACATAAAAAGAGCAGCAATGTTGGAGAGACAAGGAGAGTGAAAGACTGAGAGACTGAAACTTGGCATCAAGAGATACCCTCAGAAAAAGGACTTAGTTTTCTCTGTTTGTACTGCCTTGTAAATAGTTATAATAGTTATACTGAATATTTTTTATTTTGCTGTTATTGAGAAAAAGAAAACGCTATTTGCAAATTTTGAAACTGCTCCTGGTTTTCCTATGCTTCCTGACCTGTGCCTCGATGACAGATGGTGTCAGCCTTAGTGGGATTTATGCCATGCACACTCTAAGTCAGGAGTTTTGTGCATGGGTACTAGACCTGGTGTCAGGGAAGCATAGCAGAAAGGTATGGATTCTGCAGCAGCAAGCCCAGAAGTCATTATCAGAAGAATGGCAGCCAAACTAGCAGAGACATAAGTTCAGCCAGCACCAGTGATGGGAAAAAAAGAACAAGCAGTGACAGAACCTGAAAGCCTGACTGCCTTTTTCCATTGGTGGGCTATACAACAAAAAGAGAAGGAGAAACAGAGAGGAGAAGAGATACAGCAACTTGAGAAATGGAGAAAAGAAGAGATGCAGTGACAGGAGCAGCAGAGAAAAGAAGAGATGCAGTGACTGGAGCAGTGATGGATGGATACCTTGCAAGCTATCAAAGCTGGAGGTTCTGGCAGAGGTCCAGCAGAGCAACAAAACAACAACTTAAAAGTCCTTAAACTTACAAAGTTGTGTCCCTTGGATGATATCAAAGCATACCTGACAACATTTGAAAGGGTTGCCGCAGCCTGCCAGTGGCCAAAGCAGCAATGGGCAATCGGACTGGTATCTTATCTGACAGGGAAAGCCCAACTTGTCTACAGCAATATGGACACTGCACAGTCAGAAAACTATGACCTGGTGAAAAGAGAGGTCCATAAAAGAGATGATATCTCAGGAGAGACCTACAGGTAGAGATTTTGATCTCTGAAGTACAACTCAGTCGACAATTCTCGAGAAGCCTTCACCTGACTCAGAGAACTCCTTATGAAATGGCTCCAACCAGAGGGCAAAACACTCCCACAGATCATTGAAACATTGGTAATGAAGCAGTTCATCAACATCCTACCCACAGACGTACAGCTTTGGGTAAAAGAATACCGACCAAAAAGTGGGGAAAAGGTGGTTTCTTTGGCTGAAGACTACCAAATGGCCAGACAGACAACACGTCAGTGAGGTATCAGCCAAGCACCAGTAAGACGCTCTTTTTCCCATTTAAATGCCACATCTGATAAGAACTCTGGTGGGGATAACAAATCTGCACTCAAAGACTTTATTTGCTATAACTATAAAAAGCCAGGTCATATTGTAAGAAATTGCGGTAGTAAGAAGAGTCACAGTGGAGCAGATTTGTCCTTAGCAAATTGGGGCAAGTATTTAACAGATGTGAAGGTGGGAGATAAGACTGTGAGGGGACTTATAGATTTGGGAAACAGACAGACCCTAGTGCATATTGAAGTGCTAGGAAAACAATGTCCAAAAGGGCCAGGTACTGGTGTCATCTGCATCCACGGGGACACTCAGTACTATCCCACCAGCCAAGTAACTCTCACTATTAATGGAGTGTCACACCAAATGAAAGTGGGGGTAGTACCTAAGTTACCTATACCTGTGATTATTGGAAATGACTTTCCAGGGTTTACTGAGTTAATCAAAGAGGGAGTAAATCCTGATGTTTCAGCAGCTGTGGTGACAAAAGATCAAGCAAAGAAAATCTCAGATGGTAGGGACTCTCTTCCTTTCACTGATTTTGATTCGGATTTGTTTGAGCACAGCTCCAAGATCTGAAAGAAAGACGACACCTGAAGAAACAGTGGCAACAAAAGATTGAGGGACATAAGGGTTAACATATGAAAATGCTGAATCTAAACTGATCACTGATCGTGATTTTCTTTCAGAACAAGCTAACAATGTTTCTCTCCAGGGTTATTTTAAGCAGCTAGGGGTGAAACCAAACCAGGGTGAACCTATGCTTAAAAAATGTAATGGGCTACTGTACAGAATTTGGGTTAAACCTCAGATGCAGGACCAGATAGAACAATTGGTTATACCACAAAAGTATAGATCTGAGTTGTTACAGATAGCACATGATAGTCCTATGGCTGGTCACTCGGGGAGGGATCAATCCCCTGCCAGATTGCTGTACAGATTTTATTGGCCTGGAACTCCTGAAGTTGTTGCTACCTATTGCAGTTGTTTTGCCGAGTGTCAGAAAGTAGCCCCAGTAACTAAAAAAGACAAGGTGCCCCTGGTGCCCCTACTCTTGATAGATGTGCCTTTTGAGAGAATTGCAATGGATGTAGTTAGCCCCTTAGACAAAAGTAAAAAGGGTAATCGATTCCTTTTGGTAGTATGTGACTATGCTACTCAATACCCAAAGGCTTTTCCAATACATACTGTCACAGCCCCAAAGAGCTTGCCAAAATTTTTTTTAGCAGGGTGGGCGTACCTAAAGAGATTATTACTGATCAGGGAAGTAATTTTGGTGCTGCATTACTGAAAGAGCCACCTACTAAGTATCACTGCCGTAAGAACCTCCCCTTATCACCCTCAGACAGACGGTCTTGTTGAGCATTTTACTCAAACCCTAAAATGCACGTTAAAAAGGTTTGTAAAAGGGGAAGGGAAAGATTGGGACGAATACTTGCCTTACCTACTCTTTGCTTACAGAAAAGTGCTACAGGCATCAACACGGTTTTCACCATTTGAAATGTTGTATGGTAGGCAGCCAAGAGGGCCACTGGATGTGATAAAAGAACTGTGGGAAGATAACCCCACTCAGAAACAATCTACAGTATGACATCTTTTATGTGTGCCCTGAGAAAGGAGCTAACAAAATATGTTGAAATTGCCCATAGTAATCAGGAAGAAGCCCCAAACCAGCAGAAGGTGTATTATGACCATGGGGTAAAAGAAAAAGTTTTTGTGCCAGGTGAAAAGGTCTTGCTACTGTTACTCACTACAGAAAATAAACTGTTAAGTGGTAAGGGCCTTATAAAGTGCTTAGACGTACTGGCACAGTTAACTATGAGGTTGAGACCCCGACAGGAAAAATTCTACTAAGATATACAGTGCTAACCTCCTGAAGAAATGGGTTGAAAAAATGCCAAAAACTGCCTTGCTAGTTTTATCAGAAACTGATAAAGAAGATATTGATGTAGCTTATGATAGACTGGAACGAACTGTAACTGCTGATGCTGTAAAGGTGAATGTTTCCTTAACCTCCAAACCAACTGCAGAAATTTGTAACTTACTAAAGACATTTAACAGTACTTTTACTACAGTACCAGGCCGAGCAAGGGGATTGAGCACGTAATAGTGACAAGGAATGCTCGTCCTATTAGACAAAAGACATACAGATTACCAGAGTTGTTAAGAGCCGACGTGGTTAAGGAAATACAAAAAATGAAAGAACTGGGTATCATAGAAGAGTCGAGAAGTGCTTGGTCATCACCAATGGTGACTGTAAACAAAAAAGAAGGGGGGTATAAGAATCTGCCTTGATTTTTTTTATTTATTTATCTAGTACATCGGAAATACCTTTGAGCCATTTTAGGAAACATAATCAGGTGTTGGAATTTGACAGTTATCCTATGCCCAGAATAGATGATTTGGTTTACAGACTGGGGAGTGCCATGTACATCAATACCCTCGATCTCACCAAGGGTTACTAGCAAATTCCCCTAGCTAAAGAATCCAGAGACAAAACTGCATTGACCACCCCTACTGGATTCTATCAGTTCACCACCATGCTGTTTGGTTTACATGGTGCACCCGCTACATTCCAGCGGTACATGGATGTAATTTTATCCCCTCACACTGGTTATTGTGCTGCATACCTGGATGATGCTGTGGTGTACAGTCTAGATGGAAAAACCACCTGGAATATCTACAAGCAGTTATCCAAGTGATCAGAAAGGCAGGTCTGACAATCCTACCAAGTGTGCATTGGGCATGCAGTAAACCAGACATTTGGGCTATGTTTTGGGAAACAGAGAAGTCAAGCCACGGGTTTCCATGATAAAAGCTGCAGTTAACAGCCCTGTCCCCAAGATAAGAAACATGTCAGGCCATTGTTAGGGTTGGCTGGTTATTATCGGAGATTTGTTCCCAGCTTTGCTGAGTTAACTACTCCCCTCACCGAACTCACAAAGAAACGGTTCCCAAATACTGTGAAATGGACTTCAGAGTGTGACGAGGCTTTTCGGGCCATTAAGGCTGCATTATGTTCAGCCCCCATTTTAAGAAGCCCAGACTTTGAGAAACAATTTCTGTTAGAGACTAATGTATCCTAGGTAGGCCTAGGTGCAGTCTTGAGTCAGCATATAGATGGAAAAGAACATCCTATTCTATACATAAGTAGGAAATTGCATAACAGAGAGAAAAGGTACTCCACCATTGAAAAGGAGTGCCTTGTGGCGAAGTGGGCCATGGAGTCCCTTAAATTTTACTTATGAGGAGCTGACTTTATACTCATAACAGATCACAATCCTCTCTGTTGGCATAACCAAATGAAGGATAAAAATTCTAGAATCCCACGGTGGTACCTGGCACTACAACCATTGAAATTTAAAGTGATGCACAAATCTGGGAAAGAGAATGTCAATGCTGATTTTCTGTCAAGATATGGATCTGGAATTGAGAATTCTGAAGGCTGAAAAAATGTGAGTAGAAACTTCTCTGTTTGCTATGCTGCATATGCACTGAACTGTGAAAGTTATAAGCTAATGCTAGAAATTAATTAAAAGTAAGTTTTGGAAACCAGTTTTTGTAAAACAGGTTCCTTCTTAATGGGGGTATGTGACAGGGTTAAGTAAGGCCCTGTCCCATTTGATATTCAGAAAGAGTTTAAACACAAGGGTCTCTTCCATCCTCTCCTCTTCTGTCTCTTGTCTGTCTGGTTGCGCATTCAAATTTTCTTCTGAGGGCTAGGAACTGATCACTCTGACGGTTTCATAATCCTTCGCCTCTTGCTATCTCTCTGCCTTCTGTTGCTATTTCTGTCTTTTCTTCCCCCTTGCATATCTGCGGGCATAAAATATATGTGAATCTTTATGTGGAAATGTCCTTGATACTGGGATCCCTTTGTTTAAAACTGAATATAGTTATACTGTTGAAATGATTGCAAGGCTATTTGGAACTCAAGGGGTTAACCCGAGATGCAGTTTTTAAGTATTTCCAGAGTTGTAAACAAGAGGTCAGTTCTGGGTCACTATGTTCTTTTTCAAAATTGACAAGAAAATTCTGTAAACTGACAAGAACATTCTGTGAGAAGCAGGATGTCAATGAGGCAAATACTTGTTGCTTTTGCTAGACAGACAAGGACAGTGAGAGACTGGGAGACTGAAACTTGGAATTAAAAGATACTCTCAGAAGAAGGACTTAGTTTTCTCTGTTTGTACCGTCTTGTAAATAGTTATAATAGTTATGCTGAATATTTTTTATTTTGCTGTTATTGAGAAAAATAAAACGCTATTTAAGAATTTCGAAACTGCTCCTGGTTTTCCTATGCTTCCTGACCTGCACCTTGATGACACTGGTAAACCGGTGCCAGGATCACAGGAGAACCCTCAGGCATTGGAGGTGTTTGATCCGACATTCAGCCATCGTGCATCAGGCCCTCGGGCATTGGTCTAATGGGGGCACTGGAGTCTACTGGCATCTGCAGAGGTGCCGGGTTTTCCTGAGGAGGCGCCGCGGAGGCTGGCATAGAGGTGACCAGTGTAGGCGGAGATCAGGCTGGGGAACTAGCCAGTGGATGCCTAGGTAGAGTCGCCTGCAAAGAAGACATTGCTCCTGATTGGGACTTACTCCCGTTGCTTCTGGAGGAAGAGGGCGACTGTCCTGGGTGCCGCATACTAGCGTTGGCCACAGATGCCAGGGCAGACTCGATGGACACCCTGGCCGGGAGGGTGACAGACAGCGGCCTGCCACCCGAAGGACCACCGGCTGAGCCACTAGGTTTAGAGCCCCCAGGGGTAAGCTTGAGCATCTGGGAGGTGTGGGAGGACTTCCCATGACCCAAAGAGCATTCGCCCATAACAGAGATGAGGGAGGGAGGCTTAGAGACTAGGAGCCCGGAGACAAGCCAGGAGGAGGAGGAGGAGGAGGAGGGGGTTGCCAACTTTATCGGGGACAAAGGGCAGCCTTCTACCCAGGATTTCTATGTGTCCCAGTGCTTGTATTTGCCACTCAGTTTCTTCTCTTTGTGAGAAGAAGATGAAGAGGGAGAAGATGAAGAGCTCTTGCAGTGAAGTTCCTTCTCCATGGCAGATATCTGTTTTTTAAGCAGAAAGGCTTTGAGGGTCTTCTGGCACTAGAGCTGCCTGTGCTGGTTGAAATCATGGCACTGCTGGCAGGCCTTGATATTGTGGTCTGGGCCCAGACAGAACAGGCAGGCTGAATGGCTGTCTTTATGTGGGATCTGCTTGCCACATGTGCACTCGGAAGAGAGCCTCTCAAGCAAAAATAAAAAAGGCATTGAAAACGTGGTCAGGATGGTGGTCAACTAGCTGAAGGCTTCTGCGGAGGTCCGATTAGCACGGTCAACAGCGAGAAAAGAACTGGGGATGGGCTGGGGGACCGCCCCATTTATATCATATACGTGACATTGTGGGTGGTCCCCCACTGGGTATTGTTAGCTAGAAATTTTCCGCGGCATCCTGGTGCCTGCAGGCTTCAGTCCTAAAGGTGTTACCTGCTGCAAGAGCGAATCTCGAAGTAAGATCTAAAGTTACTAAATAATTACAGTAACTTGCAATAATAAATGTTATTACTATTCCTAAATAGTATTAAACAGCCATCATCCCAAGAATGCAGTATAATTAAGGTGTAAATCAGTTTGTAAAATATGTAATCATTAAAGGGGGAGTGCAGAACAACAAGACAGCTCAGCAGTGTAAAGACTGTGCGGTAACCAAAAAACGTAATAAAACTGCAAGAAAACCGCACCACTCGGAGAAGCTTCATATAAAGCAACACTTTTAATAGATAAATATCACTGCAATAGTACTAAAGTACTTCAGGTATGTGACTGCAACCCTCTACCAGTTTCACACAGAAACATGCGTCATCAGGAGGATAACAATTCAAACAAACAGATCCTTTTAAAGCCAAAGAGACCCAATAAATTTAAAGTGACAGTGCTACACGTTAACTATATATATAAACACACAGGGCAGGATATTCAAATGGGTTGCGCCATGCGCAATAGGGTTGCGCCTGCGCAAGTCCGAAATTGCGTCATTCTGCCATATTCAGCTGGAGGCAGTTGCACCCCCCAAGTCATGCTGAGCAACAGCGCAATGCTAATGAAGGCATGCTCAACCGGAGTGGGGGGAACCATGCATAAGCTGCACAGCCTGATATTCAGCCGGGCTGTGCAGAGTTGTGCAGGCGCAACCCCCAACCTGTGCCTGCACGACTTTGAGCCCAAAAAAGAAGGATCAAGTCGAGGGCCACCCACAGGTGAGCTGCCGCATTGCAGGGCGCAACACAGCAGCTGCCACCTGTGGGTGGCCCTCCACTTGTTCCCTGTGCCCCCCCCGCAGCCCGATCGCGGGCAGATCTCACTTCCCCCCCCCACTGGCCCAATCATGGGCATAACAGTAGTGAAACCCCCACTGGCCGTCGCGGGCATAGCTGTACTGAACCCCGACTGGCCCGATCGTGGGCATGAGCAACCCCCAAGTCCAGTATCCTTGGTGGTCCAGTGGACATGAGAAGCCCAATCGCGGGCATAAGGTCAACCCCCCAGTCCAAGTTCCTATGGTGATCTAGTGGCCCCATCCACCCACCCACTCACGGAGCCCACCACCCGCCTCCCCCATCGGCGCGGGCGGCGGCACCCACCCACCTGCCACCTGCCATACCCGACTGATCTGCTCGGTAGGGCTGCACGCCATTGTTCAGAGCAAGAGCCACGGGCGCAGCCATACCATAGTAGTTCCAGATCAGAACACCCCCTATTCTCATTCACAAATCTGACCGTTTTACTGTATGGCTGCACGCCCATTGGCTCTTGCTCTGAACCAATGGGCATGCAGCCCTACTGAGCAGTCAGTCGGCGCGGCGCGGGCGGCAGGCGGGTAGGTGCTGCCACCCGTCAGCTGACGGGGGAGTGGGGTGGGACTCATGGTGGGTGGGTGGGGCTACCAGATCACCAGGAAATTGGACTGGGGTTGACCTTATGCCTGCGATCGGGCTTTGCTGTCCACTGGACCACCAGGATATTGGACTTGGGGTTGCTCTTATGCCCACGATCGGGCCAGTCGGGGGTTCAGTACAGTTATGCCCGCATTGGGGCTAGTGTGGGGGTTACACTACTGTTATGCCCACGGTCGGGCCAGTGGGGGTTCAGTACAGTTATGCCCGTGATCGGGCCAGTGGGGGTTACACTACGTGTAATGCCCACGATCGGGCCAGTGGGGGGTTCAGTACAGTTATGCCTGCGATCGGGCCAGTGGGGGTTATATTACTGTTATGCCCGCGACCGGCCAGTGGGGGAGGTTTAGTACAGTTATGCCAGCGATCAGGCCAGTCGGTGGGGGGAGATTTACTTCATGCCTGCGATCGGGCTGCAGGGGGCGTCGGTCCCCGATAGCTGCTGCCTGGTAGGGCGCCAGGTGCAAGTTGTCGGGGATCGGCGCACCTGCATGCTAATGGCATGCAAATGAGACCGTAAGTAGATGCAAATGGCCCCCCCCTGCACCTTGCATGCATTATGGCCCCATTTGCATGTCACCTTTTGAATATCGGAAAGTTGTGCATGGCGCAATGGAACTTGCGCCACCGCATCTTGAATGCTTCACTCTGACCACTTGCGGTGGCGCAAGTTCCAGTGCGCCATGCACAGTTGCTGTGGCTGGGGGCAATATTCAAAGGAGTTGCTCAATAGTGCAACTCCGTTGAATATCGCCCCGGCCACACCCCAGCGCAACTTTTTTGAGCAGCGCAAGGGCTTGCGCCACAGAATGGCGCAGTTTGAATATCCTGCCCACAGGATCTACATATGATGTTTTTAAAAAAACAGTGATCATTTCCTTTACACCATAGGAGAATTTGGAGCAAAGACTATGAGTTTAACAAAAAGAATATACAAAGGCATAATGTTTTGGTGTAATCCATATTGCTTATAGTTGTAAATCATTAATTAAGGCTTTGATAAATCATGTCTTCAAAAGCCAAAAAAAAAAAAAAAAATTGTGCATTTACTTACATTCTTGTATTGTACAGTATATACTGTAGCAGTTTTAGAAATTGTATTTAATGTTTAACATTACCACCAAAGTTTCACCATGAACTCTGTGTCCTTAGTAAGTTTGAGGCTATGACGTTGCGAACATGAGGAAAACAAATAAATCCTGCAACCTGAAAAATAAACATAGAAAAATCAAACTATATGCCACCATACAACGAAACTGTGCATGTATTTGAAAAGGCATGTGAAAGGGGACTTCAAGTCAATGTTTGATACACATTCAGCAGCCAGATATATTAACATTTCTGACGAGGAAGCTGCTGCTTTAAGTGAACTTGAGCAGAATCATAACATTTTTGTTAAGCCGACTGATAAGGGGGGTTCAGTGGTGATTATGTCTAGGGAGATGTATGTCAAGGAAATTAATAGACAACTTAGTAATGTAGATTTTTATACCCCCTCAAAGAGTGAGCCTACATGCAAATTGAAACAAGAAATATATATGGTTCTTAATGATGCTTTATTTGTAGGGGTTATTACTACAACTGAAGTTAATTTTCTAACAGTATCTAAACCAGTCAGGGCTAGTATTTATATACTGCCCAAAATTCATAAGAACTACCATGACCCACCCGGGAGACCAATTGTAGCAGGAATTGGCTCACTTACTGAGCCCCTGTCCAAATATGTTGATGCACATATTAAATCTTATGTTATGGCATTACCTCATTTATTAGGGATACTAATACTATGCACTTTTTTTTTTTTTGGCTTTTGAAGATATGATTTATCAAAGCCTTAACTAATGATTTACAACTATAAGCAGTATGGATTACACCAAAACATTATGGCTTTGTATATTCTTTTTGTTAAACTCATAGGCCCAGATATTCAAACTGCGCCAGTCTGAGGCGCAAGCCCCTGCGCTGCTCAAAATAGTTGCGAAGGGGTGTGGCCGGGTGATATTCAGCGAGCTGCGCTGTTGAGCAACCCTTTAATATCGCCTGAGCCACAGCACTTGCGCATGATGCAGTGGAACTTGCGCCACCGCAAGTTGCCAGAGTTGAGCATTCAACCTGCGGTATGCTAGTACCATTGCGCCATGCGCAATTTCCGAGATTCAAAGGTGACATGCAATGGGGCCATAATTTATGCAAGGCAGGGGGGCGATTGCATCTCTTTATGGCCCCATTTGCATGCCATTTGCATGTAGGTGCGCCCGATCGAGGACTTGCTCCTGGCCACCCTGCCAGGCAGCCGTCGAGGGACCGACCATTACTGCAGCCGATCGCGGCATCACAGTTACATGCCCCCCACACCTCCCATAGCCCGATCATGGGCATCACAGTTACATGCCCCCAACACTCCCACAGCTCGGATCGCGGGCATCACAGTTACATGCCCCCACACCTCCCACAGCCCGATCGCGGGCAGAACACATACATGTCGCCCAACATCACCCACAGCCCGATCAAGGGCATCACAGTTACATGCCCCCACACCTCCCACAGCCCGATGCGGCATCACAGTTACATGCCCCACACCTCCCACAGCCCGATCACGGGCATCACAGTTACATGCCCCCCACACCTCCCACAGCCCGATCGCGGGCAGAACACACATGTCGCCCCCAACATCACCCACAGCCCGATCGCGGGCAGAACCTGTTCATGACGGTATGGGCTGCACGCCCATTGGCTGTAGCTCTGCACCACTGGCGGCAGCCCCACCGGACAGTCAGTCGGCGGGCGGCGGGCGGCAGACGGGTGGATGCTGTCGCCTACCGGGCCGCGGGGGAGCGGGTGGAGGGGCTTGGGTGGGTGGGGGGACACTAGACACCAGGGAGATGTTTGGGGGTTCTGCTGTGACATTCTGCCCGCGATCGGGCTTTACGGTCCACTGGACCACCAGGGAGTTATTCGGCTGGGGAGGGTTACATTCGCCCGCGATCGGGCACTGGGGTTTACAGGTTCTCGCCCGCTGACCGGGCACTGGGGGCTTTATACAGGTTCTGCCCGCGACGGGCTGTGGGATGTGGGGGGGACATGTATCGCGTACTGCCCGCGATCGGGCTGGTGGGGGGGCACAGGGAGAGTTGGGGCCAGCCAGGGTGGCAGCTGCTGTGTTGCGCCCTGCAATGCAGCAGCTCACCTGTGGTGGCCTCGACTTAAGCCTTTTTTGGCTCTGCTTGTGCAGGCGCAGCTAGGTTGACAAGATAACAACTCTGCGCAACCCGACTGAACATCGGGTTGCGCAGGTTATGCATGGATCCTCCCTCCTGTTGAGCATGCATTCATTTGCATTGCTCTCTTAGCGCAACCTGGTGCCAGTGGCGAACTGCCTCCTGCTGAATATCGCAGAATGGCGATTTTGACTTGCGGCGACATGCAACTCCCGTTCGCATGGCGCAACCCTTTGAATATCTGGGCCATAGTCTTTGCTCCAAATTCTCCTATAGTGTAAATGAAAAGATCACTGTTTTTTTTTAAAACATCATATGTAGATCCTGTGTGTTTATGTATATAGTTAACGTGTAGCACTGTCACTTTAAATTTATTGGGTCTCTTTGGCTTTAAAAGGATCTGTTTGTTTGAATTGTCATCCTCCTGATGACGCATATTTCTATGTGAAACTGGTAGAGGGTTGCAGTCACATACCTGAAGTACTTTAGCACTATTGCGGTGATATTTATCTATTAAAAGTGTAGCTTTATATGAAGATTCTCCAAGTGGTGTAGTTTTCTTGCAGTTTTAATAAATCATTAAAGGGCCCTATGCACGAAGGGCAAACAGCATACGCAAGGTGCATGCAAACCCAGCAGGGGCGTAAACTCACACAGTATGCTCACGCAACCAAGTTGTGGTATGTACGACATGGTCCCCATGCACCGAAGTACAGCAGAACTGCACAGCCATGCAGATGGTCCACGTGTCAGATATGCGGGACGTGCTCAAGGCACTCCGGTGCGTAGAGACTCCATCGAGCACATGCAGTACCATGCGTGGAGTCGAGCACGCACATTGCATGGCGCGCACAGATATGCATGGTCAGGGGCAGCTGTAAAGTGCTGCGTACGCCTATGCCACTGGCAGCTGGCAAACAGCAACGAACCCCAGTCGACAGGGCCCCAACACAGGACACAGTCATAGGTCTACACCGTGTATGTGGCAATGGACAGCCAACCACACACACGCCGTGCCACCAACACCATGGACAAATGGGCATGCGTGGTAGTACGCAGCTGTAGAGGGACCACAGCCACACAAATGAGCATCCACAGGTGGCAGCCAACCTGCCGCATCCGCCGGAGTGCAGAAGCACAGCAGCACACCACTGAGGCGTGTGCTACACCAAAGGCATGTGACATTGGTGCAGCAGACACATAGTCCGGCACACATGCAAGCATGGGCACAAGCAGCCACTGTCGAAGAGGCAAGGAAACACCAGTAGACCAGACCAGTGAACCCATCACAACCTGCCTAACGAATGCCTGTGGATAGGTCCCTCACCCCCTCCATGGGCAGAGAAACCACACATGGTCCATCAGTTGAATGCCCCCACAAGGTACATCCCCCCCACCACATGCATTCATGACTGCAGACCGGACATGTGCATGTGGCTGGAGAACGATATATGACATGGCAGCCAACCTCCCCCCAACACACACACACACACACACGCGTGAGGCAGTGACCAGACAGGGCATAGCGATATGATATTTATTGACACAGTATGTACAGAACACCTGCAGTAGGCTGTTACAGCAGCAATGAACTACCCTTCCTACGTACAAGAAAACCCCATGACAGCCAAAGCCCCCCCAACACAGTCCTCAAAGTCCTGAGGCAGAGACGGATGTTCTGGACAGTGCCACTCCGCTGGACGATGGGCACACATGTCTGGGCGGCATCCTCGTATGTCAGGTGGTAACATTGTCCTTCCCCTCCTCCACATCGTCCTCCTCATCATCACCATCATCCTGCTCCATGTGCAGTCCGCTGGCGTCCGACATGTCCCTGGGCCACTCCACCCACATCAGGACCATCCTCCAGATGGGACACATGTAGTGCTTTTGAGAGAAAGACACAATTAGTACCATGCGCTGGGCCATGCCCCCCCCCATGGACACACAGCAATGCATCCAGTCCCCCTATCAGCCCCCCCCCAGCAATATGGACACCACAGCAGGTGCACGGACAAGACCACCAAGGTGGCGTACCACCGAGGATAGCGGTCATACTGGGCAGGCCGGGTATGCACGCAGGACCGTGACAGGAATACCACACAGTCACCATGAAGGCTGGCCACAAGGGTTGTGGGCAGCTCTGCAACCTGGGTGGGACCCATGAGGCACAGTCCCCCTGGAGATATACAGCACAGCATGGAAATGGTGTGACAATGGACACTTACCCGTGATGGTTTGATGATCGTCCACAGAGTCCATGGATCCACAGGCCACAGCTGCCCATCGTAGTGCACCACACTGGCCATGTCCAGTTGCCAGAAGCACCAAGGCATTGCCCTGGCCCAGTGCATGTGGCACAGGTCATGTGGGGTCACGACCATGACTGCTGCACCGTCACCCTGCTCCTGCCAGCACAACTCGATGTGGGATGGCATGCCTGTAGTGTCCTGCATGGGGAGTGTGGGAGACAAAAGGAAAGAACGCAGTAGTAAACACTGACGGGAGGAATCTTGGACACCCACCACTGCCTGCAGTCTGACACGTGGGTGCCCCATGAAGAACTTCCCGAATCAGATGCAGTTGCGGCCCAGAGCTGTCCATAGCCTCCACTGTCCGAGAAGTCATTCTCCGCCACCTGCCACAGTTGCTGGGGGAATCCTTCCATTGTCCCTGCGAGACGTGTTGTTGCACGCCCATGCACCTTATATGCTGGCCTGTGCAGGGCGTGCACGTGCCATGTGTGACTGCATGTGTCACATGCCTATGCATGCAGTAACAAATGCACACCCCACATGGAAGACCCACACCAATCGATGGCAATGCTGCATGGCATACAGGGCCAGTATACCATACACACATGTGCACAGGCCCATGCCATACTGGCCATGGTCTGCAGTTAGTCACACCACTGTCCATGGCCTGCGTGTGTGTTACAGCATGGCACCGTACACCGCAATAAGGTGCAGCAGCAGTAATGGACTGTGATCCATCCGTAGCGGTACACTGGGCATGGACACAGCAGTATGTATGACAGCCAGGTGGCACTGACTGAGTGGAGGACAGGACAGGACACCAAAGGGAACAGTGACACTGTGCAGGGTGCTGTACGGGTGCATGTCTCAGGAATGCGTGCAGCACCAACGGTCCTGTGTGTGTGTGTGAGTGTGTGTGAATGGTCATGGTACGGCAATGCACAATGGTACCCTGCTGCATGTGCATGCTACATGCAGTCACCATACATGTGCGATGTGGACCGGACAATATACCGTGCCTGGGGACATCATATTGTGTGGCTATGCATGCAGGCATCTGTGGGGGGGGCCTCAGCCCTGTACCATCGCAGGCGACTGCAGCACCATCCATGGGGTCACTGCCTGTGAGACATGGCGGTGGACTGCTGTGTGCCACACACAGTCGAAGAGATATATTGCGCATGCGGATCCATGTCCGCAATGGACACTGGACGTGTGATGCATAAAGTGAGTGACACAGTAATAAGGTGCTGTTCCTCGTACATGCTGCTACTGGAGCGATGGCAGTATGTGCCTGGGACTGTTTATGAACGTACACCTGCTAAATGCAGCACATGGCAGAGGAGGACGCCTGCAACCACTCAAATGAGTATTCCGTCTATGCATGGATGGCAACATACTATGGGATATACACTGTATTGAATGGTTCTGACTGACTTGGGCCATGTTGGTGCAACTGTGCGACCTCATCCACGACTGTGTTGCACTGCGGACACGCCGCTACAGGGCCATGACCATTGAGACCAAGGTCATATGCGCCCTTTCATACTACATGACCGGGTCATTCCAGCACATGGTAGGTGATGGTATTGGCGTTAGCCAGTCGTCGGTGTCCAGGGCATTTACCCAGGTCACAGACACTGAGTTGGAGCGCATGCAGTAGCACATATGGATGCCCATGACAGACGGTGAGGTACATACCATGAAGCAGGCATTCATTGCAATGCATGGCATGCCCAACGTGGTTGGTGCTGTGGATGGCATGCATGTTGTGATCCTGACACCATCGGTTTCTGAGGAGGCATACCGGAATCGTAAAGGCTTCCGTAGCATTAACTGCCAAGTGGCATGTGATGCCGCATGCCTCTTCACAGACATGTGTGCAAAGTTCCCTGGATTGTGCCATGACTCCTACGTACTAGACTCCTCGGGTCTTGGAGCATGGCTCTATGCTGGACACATTGACGGATGGCTTCTGGGTAGGGGTGTGTGTGTGTGTGTGTGCGCGCGCGCGCGCGTGTGTGTGTGTGTGTGTGTAGCATCCACCTGTCTGCAATATGACTAACTGATCTCCTTCTCCCACAGGTGACAGCGGCTATCCACTGAGACCATACCTACTGACATCCATCCTGGTACCAGCGGATGCTGCAGAGGTGGCATACAACATGGCGCACCAGCGGACGAGTGCCATTGTGGAGAGGAGCATCAGTATGCTTAAGATTCGATTCAGGTGCCTGGCCCACACTGGGGGCACCATTATGCTGTCACCACGACATGCATGCTGTGTCTTTGCTGTATGCGTGATGCTGCACAACATGGTGGTGCACCGTGGCACACCAATGCCAGACTACCGACTGCCGGACGTACCACCAGAGCAGTATCCCAATGACCCAGTGCATGGACAGGAGACAGCCACTGGACATGCTGCACATGCAGCAGTCATTAACAGGACATTCCAATGCTAGCCACGGCACCTGTGCCACACCGGTGCCCCTGCTGAGCATACCTGCCCCAGAGCCACAGTGATGGCAGCCAGTATGGCACACATCTGAGTGTGTCATGCCACATGCACATGTGAGCCCAATGATGAGGCACGACTAAGGGTGCATGCCAACGTCCGCATGCAGGTGCTGTACACATGTGGTGCAGTGCGACATGGCTGGCATTTAGTGACAGGGTAGTGTTGCCCCTGTATTAAGCCCTGTACCATGGCATGGTAGCCAGCCAAACAGGGGTCCACCCGCCCACTCCACACCGCATGTACACAAACATGCCATGCCCTGTCCTGGCGCCGACGATCACCCAGTGCCACATCTGGACCCAACTCTGTGAGTGTATGTGTGGTGCACTCCACGGCTGGTCCCATGGCCACAGGTCCCATGCGGCTTCACAGGCCTATCTGTGCTCATGGGTGTGGCTAGATGTACAGCGCTGCCTGCTCCTGCACCGTTGAACACGTCGACCTCCTGGTTGCAGGTCCCAGTGCCCTTGCGCCTCTACCCCTGCACTGTGCGGCGGTGTGTGACTCTGTGGCATTCACAGGTGCACTGCCCGCTGCACCATCAGGGTCACACCCCTTATCTGCCAGGCTGTCCTCTGTGGCAGTGTCCTGCATCTCACCGCTGGGTGTCTCCACGGTGTGGGGGCTCATGGTGTCCACGATGTGCCCATTGATGGCAGTGGCGGGGTCCGGTGTGCTGACCATGCTGATGTCCCCCTGGCCATATCATGCCTGGTGTGGTGCCCTGTGCTGCCCCACCGGGGGTTGGGCTGTAGCCTGTGCTGTGGCACCATGGTGGTGTTCCCCATGCTGTGAGGATGTCCATGGTGCAGACCTGTGCCCTTGCTATCTCGGTTATGTCATGCCCCATGGAGTGTACCACTGATGTCAGCTCCATAATTGTCTGTGTTCTGCCACTGGGCTTCGAGTCGGTCGAGCTCAAGCTGCCGCAGCTCAGTGTATTGGCGATCCTGCACTGCCGAAGACTGGGTTGCACTGTTGTGCCCTGCCGGATGGGTGGATAGTCTCTTGTCACCGCTGTCGGGGTCACCAGTGCCCACGGTGTGTCCGGCACCTCCTTGTCACTAGGCAGGATGCACACGGGCACCATGGGTCACTGGTGCCCCTTGCGCATTGCCACGTGTCCCATGGGTGCTGCTCTGTGTGGAGGGGTAGCACACCTTACCTCCTTCATTGGCTTCCCACTCTGCTGGTCTCTCTGCACCATGGCTGTCACCTCCGGCAGTGGTGTAGTCCGATGTGTTGGGGGGGTACAGCTTCGGCTGCTTGTCTTGACCTGGGGGTGAGCCAGAGGGTGTGATTACTGGTCTGCTGAATGTTACGTGACGCTCTCCATGCCATTATCCACACCATACTCACCTGTGGGGCCATCCTCCCTCAGCTGTCCTTGCCTGCTGTCATTGGGTACGTTGTACGGGCACCCATCCTGCAAACCTCCACCACTGTGTCTGGCATCACGGGCCTGCTCTGTTGGTACAATAGTGACACGTAATGGTCTCTGCAACTGGCCTCTATTCCGTCATGGTTTGGTGTGTCCATGTGCCATACTCACCTGCTACTGTGTCCACACCCTCTGCCTCCCCGTGGATGCTCATGGCGGGTATCGTGTCCACCACCATCCACTCTATGGGGGTGAGCTGGGTGCCCGGTGCTGGTGACCCACCACTGGTGCCATGCTGTTCCTGTTCCCCAGCACCCAGGTGTTTCTTGACGGCCGTCCTCAGGTCTCGCCACTTGTGTCTGATCATTGTCAGGGTCCGGGTATTCGGCCCTGCAGTGTCCACGGCAGCCTGGACATCTAGCCACAGTCGCTCCTTCACCTCTGTGGGGGTGGATGGTGTGAGGGCACCATATAGCTGGGCATGGTGTGCGTTGATCTCAACCACCATTGCAGCAACCTGGGGCCCAGTGAAGTTAGAGGACCGGGCCCATCTGGTGCCCCCACCTTGGCCTCCTACAGGTGCTGGCCCTGTCATCTGTGTTTCTGGTTCACCCTCCACATTCCTGTGCATGCCTTGCTCTGCAGGGGCACTGCTCTTTGCCATTGTCTATCCTCCTCCAACGCAGTTGACATTCACTTCCACGTTCCCGCAATGGGTGGCGTGTTTGTCCATATATGGCGGGGTCAAGGGGCATGGTCACGTTGCTGGGGCCATCCTCCAATGTCTGCATGTTCTGCTAGGTGCTGTATGGGCATCACCCACTTGCACTGCGCGTGTCATGTGTCTGTGCATGCCACATATTCCAGTGGCCCTGCATGCAGCGCATTTGCGCGACGTGTGCATGTCGTGTTTCTGTGCATTTCCCGCGCATTCGTGCATAGGGCCCAATTGTGTCTTGTGTATTCTAGCAATCTAGCCTCTTGTATGTTACAGTATGTGTTACTTAAAATGCAATAACTAATGTTAACTGTAAGACTGCATGCATTTTAGGTTACTTGTACTCTGTAGTCAATGTAGCACATTAAATAAAAGCAATATGTCTTTAAAATCTCCAAAAAGAAGATATTCATGTCAAACAGTAGTCTTCTATAACTACACTTCATCCCTTGCCATTTATTTGAAATCGTTCCTGGTCTTTTTTAAGCTCCTTTTGCCTGGCATCATTGCATGACAGAATGTCTAAGATTTTTTTTTGTTCCTTGTGCGTGTCATCCCTGATCTTTCTGTCAGAAGGTTTGGGAATAATACCTTATGTTAATGAATGTAGCTGGGGACACTACATGAGAAGTGTCATACCAAAATATATGAGTTTGGTTTGGTCACTAGGCAACGTCTCATCTCACACAAACTTCCCCTTGGCAAGGAGGCGGAGGCTGGCATGTGACTCACCAATCACAGGCATCACTGAGCAAGGGAGTAATTCCACAGAAAGAAGTTACTACTTTCTGACCTCAGAACAGACTCTGCATAAGTGAAAAGAAGGTCAGAGCTGGAAACTGCAGCAACCAAAATTAAGATGATACAGAGCAATGATGTTTAAGGGGAATATTTGCACTCTATGCAAAGCAGAAAAATAAAAAAGAGAGAAACAGGAATTCCTCTGATAGCTAGGGAGACACCGCTGAGTTGTTGCTCAAGAAAGAGATGTCCTATTTGTTTTCATTCTTCGTTTTTTTCTCTTATTTGCTTTGGATTTGAGAGCCAGCCTATTCCTTGCTTGATGACGTCCCTACTTTTGAAGGTTATTTTCCTTGTCATTAATCTGTCTTTTATCAATATTCTTTTGTCCCAGCACTTACAGTATTTAGCTGTACTGGTTTTTAACCTTCCCTTTTAAAAAGAAAAACAAAAGGTCTGTTCGCACAGCTGCATCAGCACCAGCTCTGGTGTTGCCCTGACCTTGCTGCACTCCCAACTTGCGTTTAAATGGCCCCTCTCAGCGCCGATGCAGGCTGCACTGGAGAGGGGCTGTAAGTCCAGGGGGCAGTCGAGTGCCTGGTGATGTCCGAGTCCAGGCATCATGGGAAGGCAGAGGAGGATGCTGGAGTATTGGGAGTAAGTGGTATGGCCTGTCCACATGGCTGCTTACACTGCTCACTTCAGAATGCGTTCCTAGATCTGCAGCGGTGCAGGGAGAGACATGAGGACCAACTTACTGTGATCGAGTAAGTGTCTACATGGCTGAATTTGCACTGCAGCAACCTGAGCAGTGAGCTGTAAAAGTGACAGTACTGAATTTTACATATAGAGACCCGAAGCACATGATACACAATATATAAACCAGTAAAATCCAAAGTGCTAAATAAAGTAATATGATAGTACAAAATACCACAAATTCAGTGCATGAAACAATACATGTAATGAAAGCCAAGAGGGATGACGATGGTGGGTAGGGGAGGGGGGGGTGCAGAGACAGGTACAAGGGAAACAAAGGAGAAATAGTGGGGGTGGAGGGAACACAAAAGGACTATGGGGATGGGTAACAGGTAGGTGGTGGGAGGTCCTCTTGGTAGGCATGGCAACAATTTAGATGCCCTAATAAATGGAATGTTAAAGCACTATGAAAGTTAAAAACAATCCACAATGCACATTCAGTTGGGAACATAATATACAATGTACACACTTAGATCTAATAGATAAAGACACATCTGGACTAGAAAGGGCTGTTGCAGAAACATGTCAGTTATCAGTATAGACATGATTGTACAAAGAGGAACTGATTATGACCTCATCAGTCTGTTACTAACTTTTCCCTGACCAGCTTCCTCAGCATATTTAAGTCTGCCCTTCTAAAATCAAGGACTTCCACTCTTGATTGGGTTTTCTGGACCCAAGGGCCAATTCAAATCAAATGGAGTTATGGTTGCTGTTCCCCAGTGTCTCCCCTATTCTCACAGCTCCTACTGCCTCTGATTTGGTGAGCACCATATCGAGAATTGCAGTCTACCTGGTGGGTTCCTTAACTAGCTGTACTAGTAGACAGTCCTGGAAGGCATCCAGCAAGACCTGACTTCTGCTACTCCTGGCCACTGGAACATCCCAGTCGATGTCTGGCAGGTTCAGATCACCCACCACCACTACTTCCCTATTTGCCACCCCTCTTTTAAGTTCTTCCCTGAACTCTGTGTCCCTCTCTTTCCCTTGCCCCGGAGGTCTATAGATCATCCCCAAGCAGTGTCTTGCCTGAGACTGCTGTGAGTTGAACCCACAGACACTCTGTCTCCCCCTTACTCCTGATGCACCCATCTTCAACCACCTCGATGTCATCCTTGGCAAAAATGGCTACTCCTCTTCCTCTACCTACTCCTGTATCCCTCCTGTACAATACGTACCCAGGGATTACCAGTTCTCAGTCATTACTTTTCAAAGCCCACATTTCTGTGATGGCCACAAGGTCCTCCTCAGTGTCCACCATCAGCGCCTTGAGCTCGCTGATTTTGCTACCTAAGCTACTGGCGTTAAGACATACCCCCTTCCATCTGACCCACAATCTGACTTTGCTACTACCCTTGTGCTTTCCTTGCCCTTTCTTCCTCATGTTTTTCCTGGTGATTGCACACTTCATGTTCCCCCTCTCTAATGTCCCTTCACCTAGCTCAGTTCGGGCCACAGTTCTGCTTGTACCCACTGTGCTGCTACAAGCTCCCAGACATGGGGGAGTACTAGCTAAGATCACCTTCCCTTCACCTGCCACTGTGGTTCCTCTAGACCCAGTCTCCTCCACATTCAGTTTAAATGTCTGATATAGACATCAAACTTCTGCCACAGCGCACAAACCCCCCTCTCTCAACACATGAAATCCATCACCTTTGAAGATTCCCCTGTCCCAGATGTCCCCCCAATGCCCCCAAAGTGGTACCCCTTCTCCTAATACCATCCCTTAAGCCACCCATTAAACTCCTTGATTACCTCACTCCTTATCCTATCCTGCTTCCTCTCCCTACCCCACATAGGGAGGACTTTGGAGAAGGCCAAGGAGGCTGAGTGTGCCACCAATCTGTCTCTCAGTCTGTGGAAGTTCCGCTTCATCATCTCCACCTACTAGTTTGCCAGATCATTGGTATCCAGGTGTACCAGCACCCCCCAGCTCCCCCACACCCTCTCCGCCATCCTTCTTGTCAGTGTCAGTGACTTGGTAGGTAGCACACTCGCCTCTGAGGCCGGGAGATCAGAGGGCTATGGGTTCAGTTCCCACATCTGGCACTTGGGTTAATATCCCAATACTGACACTGTAGTGCAGCATGAGGGGGGTGCCACACTTCTGAGGTGCCGTCTTTTGGATGAGATGTTAAACCGAGGTCCCATCTGCCTGGATTGGTGGTAGCTCAGGTGGATGCTAAAGATCCCATGGCACTTATTGAAAAACAGTTGGGGAATTTCCCAAGTGTCCTGGCCAAATTTCTCCCATTCACTAAAAATACCACCAACAGCTTAATCTGGTTCCATTTCAGTTGCTTACCATCTGTATCACCCCTCCCTTGGTTGTCCCTGAGAAAGGGACTTCTAGGCCCGGTGGGCTTACCGGATTAACAAAATAAAATAAATAAATAAATAAATAAAATCCCAGATGGCCAATGCACCAGGAAGGCACTGGACTATCTCCCTCCCATCCAACCACCCTCCAGCACCGTCTCTACCCCCCAGTCATGGAGTTCCCAGCCACTAAGGCTCTCCTGGTAGACTTGCTCCCCTTGGGTGCCGTCAAATTGTCTTTCTCTTTCCCTTCAACAGACTCAGCATCCACCCCAGTGCAGTCAGTTGTCTGAGACTCCTTCTCCCCTCTCCTACTGTCCACCACTCTTCACCCTCCCAGACTAGTGAGTCTGGGGATGTGGAGGGTGGCTTCTGACTGAGTTGGTGATGCAGCTGAGATACTTCTACTCCTGCTGCCACCAGCTGACCCTGGAGCTCTGCTATGGCCCTGAAGATGGTGCCCCCTACTCCAGAACATATCTCTTCAGAAAAGTGCCCTGCACCTGCCACAACTAACTTCCTCCCCTCTGAACCCCAACCCAACAGAGGCCTATAAATGAGGCTAAACTACAAACAGATGGTTAAATTAACATGTAGTGCTCACCCAGATAGGGTGTAGCCACAAGCCTCAGCTGCAGAATAAAAAACACAAAACCACCTTGTAAGGCTCACACAGATAGGGTGTAGCTGTGAGATTTAACTATAGCACAGAAACAGCTTAGCAAATTAAATCTACACTACTTATAGCCAAGGCCACTGTTTTTCGGTTTTTACCAGAAAATCCGGTAAAATTCCGGAATTAGGGCTGCCTGAAAACCGGTTAAAATGAAGATTTCATGGAATCTGGCATTTTCTATCAGATCAGTAAATCTATAAAAAAGTGTGTTTTTCTTTTAATTCCTTCCTGTACTATTTTCAGTTTGCTTTATTTAATGCTCTGTATATTAAGCCTTCTTTAATTCTGATTATTTATGCACATACTAAAAAGATGATAACAGAATCCCGGTAAAATCCGGAAATTGGAGTAATAATCACCGGCGAAATTCCGGAATCTTAAGTCTTGAAAACGGAATTTAATTGTTTTAATCACCGTAAATCAGTGGCCTTGCTTATAGCACAGGAAACAGGTGTGAAATCTACCTTGCGGTGCTCACCCAGATATGGTGTAACTGTGGGATTTAACTATAGCACAGTAAAAGCCTAACAAATTACACCTATACTAGCAACAGCACAAAACAGGTATGTAATTTAACCTACATAACCGATGAGCATCAACTGTAGTAGGAGCAGACTACTCCATTACCCTAAAGTGCGCACCCAGATAGGTTGCAGCTAGGATTTAATAGCAGTACGTTCACACAACAGTGCAGTTACTGGTCTTACATAGTTTTACCCTGGATGAAACGGGACGAGTTTCTGGCCACTGGCTGCCTCATGGCTGACTCCAGGCAGACTCCACTTCTTTGTTGTCCTTTACACAGCAGTCCTTAGCATGGAGGGCTTCTAGCAGAAAGAGGCTTAAAATGAATCTGGGACAAATCTGACTGCTTACACAGGTCACAGATCCCTCCCATTTAGTTGTCTCAGCTAGCTGCTAAGTAAATGGGGGGGGGGATCTTTAGCTGGCTCTTCTACCCCTTTATTCTCTCTAATGTGCTGCTTCTTAAAGTAGAATCAAAATTAATTTGATAACCAGTTGAAGAACACTGTAACAAATGGGTTCAGGATCGTGTACAAAAGGGTTTTCAGCATGAGAGACATTGTTACACACAGCTATCACAGCATAAATAAATCCCGTCAGGACAACAAAAGCAGATATTTATATGGTACACATGCATATGGCAGCTACAGTATCTGTAGATGCATTAAAAAGAGTAACACCATTCTCAGAGCCAAAGAGCAAACAAAATATTTGATACTACAGATTTTATTACATGTGCAGAATCTATAGCGTACTCACAGCAGCAACATGTACCTGCCAAGCTTTTTATGTGGGCAAAACTATTAGAATGTATGTTCCATTGAAACAATGATAAAGCAAATGCTTTGGCACAGCATGTGGCAAAGACTGATGCTAGTCGTCTGTTTTCCTTTTAGGGCCTGGAGAGAGCGTTGGTCGGCCCACATGATGGGGATCTGGACAAAACATTGCTCAAACGAAAATGCTTTTGACACTGTAAGTTGGACTCCCTAAGCCCACCAAGATGTAATGAACATTTCCAACTTGACCCCTTTCTAACAGTTCATGAGGTGTCAAAATCCTTGTTTGTGAGACATCCCTGTCCGTGAGATAGGGCCATCTAGTTGTCGTCTCATAATCAAGGATTTAGTCAGCTCACGAACAAGGATCGGCTTGTGAACAGGGATTTTGACACCTCACGAACAAGGATCGGAAGTGAGTCACGAACAAGGATCTTCAAAATAAAAAATGACCGTCTTTTTGAGAAAAATAAACAGAACTAAAGCCATGGGCTTGTAGAGAGTGCCACCCTGAACAAAACCCGTACTTCAATCTCCACAGAAGACATCCGTGGGGCAAATTACAATGTTTTGTTTTTTTTTCAAAAAATGAAAACAAGATGGAGGCTTGTGAACAGGAATTTTTTTTCATACGAACAGGGATTTAATGAATCCCTGTTTGTGAGCTGTAAAAATCCTTGTTCATAAGGCCAAATCCTTGTTTGAGGCTGTGCAGCTATACAAAAGACTGAACTGGGCATGTTCAGAACCCAAAATTTCAAAATTGAATAACTTTGGAATGGAGTAATATTTTTTTCACCAAACCAATGGTGGCTTGTTCTTTGGGGCAAGCTCTTTCTACTCTGAAAATTTCAAAACTCCAAATGGTGTGGCCACAGCTCACTGAGAAAAAATCAGCAAAAAGTGGTGAAAAAAGTGAAAAATACACTTTTTTCACTATGCACTGTGCAAAATCCGCACATCCAAAATGAAACTTAGCACATCAAGAGATCTACCCCATGGGACTGTGCATACCACATTGAACAGTTGCAAAGTTATTAAAGTGCAAACTTTGGGGTTTAACATTAAACTGCCTACTCGACCCTAACTATAGTGGTGCTACTGTGCCACTAGAAAATCTATATCTATATCTATATCTATATCTATATCTATATCTATATCTATATATATATATGAAGAAATACAAAATCACACATACAAATTAAATCTGCAAATTTTCTTTCAAAATTTGCAGATGACACAAAGCTGGGAAGGAGGGTTGATTCACTATTAAATAGACTTTCAGTTATAAATGATTTAAAACAGACTGAAACTTGGGTCCATATAAATGATATGCACTTTAACATAGATAAGTGCACCATATTATATTTTGGTAGAGCTAATCCCTTACAGACATACATCCTTAATAATATTCCATTGAAAGCATCAATTTGTGAAAGAGATCTGGGAATACTAATTGATAATAAACGTTCTTCTAGAGATCAATGTATTAAGGCAGTTAAAACCTCCAATCAGCTGCTCATGTGCATAAAGGGCACCTTCGTCACAAAATCCGAGGAGTGTATTGTTCCCTTATATAGAACATATGTAAGGCTGCATGTGGATTACAGCTCCCCGCTATGGAGCCCATATCTATTAAGAGATATACAGGGTTTAGAGAGAATTCAAAGGAGAGCAACTAAAATGGTCCCTTACTTGGCCTCAAAAAATTATGTTGTAAGATTACAGATTACAGGTTTACACTCATTGCAGAAAAGAAGAATTAGAGGAGATCTAATTCTCCTTTATGAAGTCCACCAATCCCAAGAATTAATGCAGCAATTTGGACTACACTTTAGTAACAGACGTATTGTTCGTAGACTACATAATAAGCAAATCAACGTGGCTAAAACAAACACAAATAAAAGATTAAACTTTTTCACTATAAGAGCTCTTAGACTTTGGAATTCCCTGACGCAAGAACTAGTTGACTCACCTTCCTTCATTACTTTTAAAACAAGACTAGATAAATGGCTTCAAGTTAACTTAAACATAAATTAATGTGCCACATTTATTGTGGGGGACAATCTTGATGGGCTTCGGCCTTCTTTTGTCCCACAAATACCAAGTAAACCCCCATAATGCATTATGAGTGTATGTGTGATTTTGTATTTCTTTGAAACTTTGCTACCCAGCCAATGCCCTTTGGGGTAACCCTTACCTCAGTGCTTACACACTAAGTTTCTTTGTCTTGTAGCTTGTTTTTTGTTTTTGTTGGGCTCACCACAACCCAAACCCGATAGACCAACTTAGAGTAGCTGGTTCATTCCACTGGGGAGTCATACAGATGAGGCACTCTGATGAGTCCTGGTAGGATGAAACACGCATCTGTGTCTTCTGTTGGCACCCTTTGCAGACTGTGTGAAAAGCCTTTTGGCACCATGTATTTCTGTTTAAAGTTGAACCAGCATAACATTTTGTGGTGATTTGCATATACAGCTCATGATGCTTTGCATTATGGGGATAAGTGTGATTTTGTATTTCTTTGAAACTTGGCTTCCTGCCCAGTGTGCTTTGGGGTAACCCTTGCCTCAGTGCTTACACACTAAGGTTCTTTGTCTATGTGTGTGTGTGTATATATATATATATATATATATATATATATATATATTTATATACACACACATATATATATATAGATATACTGTATACATATATATATATATATATATGTATACAGTATATCTATATATATATGTATATATATATGTATATATATATATACTGGCATGGTATATTAGGGTTACGTTGGGGTTTCATTAAAAATGGCCATTGTTAGAGCCTTGTATCTCAGCTGTCAGACTCTAGGATGGCAAAATTTGGTGTGTACCTTCTTAGTCCTAAGGTCTTTTACCCCCCCACCCCCAAATCTTATGAAGATTGTTTTTGTAGTGTTTGAGATATTAAGGGCCCAAATTACATATCTTGCCTGATTTACTATCCCAGTTTTGGTGCTCAGATAGCTAAAAAACAGCAAAGAGTTGAGGTATGAAACTTACTTGTTTTGTAGGTGTCATATGGGAATAGATCCATTTGGGGTTTTTGGTAAAAAAAATTAATTCGTTTTTAAGTTAATTACAATTAATTGGTCATGCATGTGCATTCAGAAAAACTCTCTAAGAAAAATAGCTAGAACTACATGTAAACTGTTTTCATGTTACAGTTCAACACCACTGAAAACTTTAAGGTAAGATAACTTTTTAATTTGGTAAAGGTTAAGGGTGACAGTGCAGTGTTTGTGAGGGAGGGTTAGTACAAGTTACACAACACTTTTATTTCAATAATGTTTGGATGATTGAAAGGATGACTAGTAAAATGTTATATGATTTTAAAACTTTATTATAATTTAAAAAAAATTCCAAAGGGTGGAGAATTTAGACATAATGTAAAAAACAAACAAAAAAGTTAAAATGAAGAACTTTTTGAGAAATATAAACAAAATAAGTACATTTAAAAAAATCAAAGAAAGGGTGGTTTTCCCAAAATAAATGCATTATAATATGTTATACAGATATTTATATCATATAATTAGGTAATAAATACAAGTAAGCAATAAGACATGACAAGACATTAGTCGTGTTGGTTTTACCACACACCGAGAGGTGTAGTAAGGCACAAGACCTCAAGCTGACTGTCTTCAGCCACTGGAAATGTGGTAAAACCAGCACAACCAATGTACTTATAAATGGGGTCCATAGGCAACTTTTAAAAAATGAACACTAAAAATTTTAAAAGCCACAAAAATATAATACAATAGTGCTAAAAATGTAAAATAATCCCTCCACAGATGTTTTGTTCCTGTTTTAGTCATCTGTCTTTCTACACATTTAGTACATTGTGATTGCTTACCATGGAATACAAGAATTTCAATAGTTTAATGCTTCCTCTCCCCCCACCCCAACGCACATGGAATGTTAACATGGAATACATAAATTCAAAACTCTGCTGACTTCCACTGGCATGCACCTACAGACACACAGAGGACTCAAGTGGAACCAGAATCTCAATTTCATATGTTACATGTTAAGGAGCAGGGAGTTCTCTGGCAAACTGCTAAAGATAGGAGGGGGATTTTTATTTATTTATTAGCTTTTGGTAATCGGGTAAGTGCACTAGGCAACAGTCCTGCCTATTTTCAGGCACGACCTGGGACAGTACAACAAAAAGAATACAGTGATGACATCCGGACAAAAACAGTAACAAAAATAGATACAGTCTCAACAGTCTGGGAGGACACATATGATATAAATACTAAACAGTACATATTATACTATAACAAAATGTAGATACACCAAGATAGGTAATGCCTAGACATCTACGAAAGCAGGAGAAATAGGGAAGGGACTCACAGTTAATTGCAGTTGAAGTTTCCTAGTGCATAGAGGTGAGAACAGCGAATGCTTAAAGGAGAAGTGGGAGGGGGAGTGTTTAACCAGGGGGGAAGTGAGTTCCAGAATTTAGGGGCAAAATATGGGAAGGCCTGTTCCCCCATTTTTGTAGAGCATGGCCGGACTGATAGCATGGGGACAGATGAGGACCTGAGCGAGTGGAAGCGTGAAATAGGGGTAAGCAAGTCTCTCAGGGAGGATGGGCTGGGTGGTCTGGTGAGGGAGTCGATAAAGCACCCCAGGGAGTAAGAATAGAGGTCTTTGGGAGATAGCCAGTGTAAGCTGGAGTAGAGCAGGCAGTGATGCATCAGTCGAGGGGCTGATAAGGCAAACCTACAGATATTGTTGTAGAAAGTGTCCCACTTGCTGAGAACACTAGTATTGATATTGAAGAGAACAGAGAGGGAATAAAGGAGTTGAGGGAGTAGCACACCTCTAGCTACTGCTATCCTAGCAGAGGGGGTGAGTGAGTGGCGTACACAATAGGCTGCGCCAATTCTGGTATTAACAGCCCGGCACACCTCATTGACATGCAAGGAAAAATCGAGGGCAGGGTCAAGCATGACTCCAAGATATTTGAGAGTAACAGTGTCAGTGACAGCTTTGCCTTCCCGACTGAGGACTAGGAGTTTAGAGGATTCCGAGAGCACTTTTTTAGATGATCCGAACAGCATAGCCTGAGTTTTACCTATGTTAAGGATTTGCTGGTTAGCCGAGAGCCAGGATTGGAGAGATTGAAAGTCCCTTGTGAGGTTAAGGTTAATGTCAGCAATAGACTTGGCAGAATGGTAAAGCACTAGATCATCTGCATACATGAGGTGGCTGCTGTGAAGGGAAGTACAAGGAATATCATTTAGGAAGAGGGAGAAGAGAAGATGACCAAGTATAGAACCCTGAGGAACACCACAGGTAATAGGAATAGGGGAGGAAAGAACCTTGCAGTAGGAAACAGCCTGGGAGTGGTTATCCAGGTAGCTACCAAACCAAGATAGGGTGGAGTCAGAGGCACCAATGTCACTTAACTTGGACAGTAGAAGCGTGTGGTGAACCATATCAAAAGCTTTGGATAGGTCAATGAACACAGCACCTGTGAGCAGGCCCTTATCCATATTGCTTTTGATATCACTCATGAACAGGGTCAGTGCTGTGGTAGTACTGTGCCCCACCCTAAAGCCATGTTGGGAGGGAGATTGAAGATTAAAGTTACAGAGGTGCTCAGAGACCTGACGATGGACACATTTTTCCAGAAGCTTGCTAAGAGTGGTGAGTAGAGAGATGGGGCGGTAATTGAACAGTAGTTTAGCATCACCCTTCTTAAAGACAGGGATAGTTCTAGCTGATTTCCAGATCATGGGGACAGTGGCAGTGCTAACAGAAAGGTTGAAAAGCCTAGTTATAGGCCTAGCAAGCCATGCCGCAAACAGCCTGATAATCTATGGGTGTAATCCATCAGGGCCAGGGCTGCCGCTAGCAAGAACAGTTTTGAGTAGGTCCAGAACTTCCAGGTAGGTGACCTGAGCCAGCTCCAGAGTAGGTGGAATAGGGGAGCTAGGAGAAGGGGCCGAACCAGACTTGGGGAGCCCAAGAGAGGCTAAAGTAGGTAGGGAGGAGAAGAGGGAGTTGAAAGCATTGGCAATGGTGAGAGGGTGGTTGCAGTGGACATCATTAATGTACATATTAGTGGGAGTAGTAGGCTTGTTGTTTCCAAGAATTTCCTTGATTTGAGACCAGTACTTTTTAGGACATGTAGTGGAGGCACTTAGGAGGTTCCTGAAGTAGGAGCTTTTAGCCAGACAAATCTCCTTTTTGCATTTGTTATGTAATGATCTGTAGACATCAAAATCAATGGGAAGACGGGAGGTCTTCCAGACGGACCACATTTTATCCCTGAGTTTCAGAAGGTGAAGCAGGGGGCATTTTAACCATTTGGTGATTTTCCCTTTAACCCTTCTCGTGGTAACAGGGATATGTTTATTTTGTAGTGAGAGTAGAGAACTGTTAAAATAATTTGTGGCAATGTTTATGTCATCAGTGGTGTAAAGTGGGGACCAGTCAATTAAGTTAAGATCATGAACAAAGTTATCTATGTTTAGGTTAGAGAAGTTAGAAAAAGTTAACACTTTAGAGGGGAAAGAGGGGGCAGAGGTATCCCAAATACAGAACACAGGGTAATGATCACTTATGGTATCTGGAAGAACACCGACTGAGGAAAAGGAGTCCTTTCTATTTGTCAGGATCTAGTCAAGTAGAGTAGCACTAGTACCACCGTGGGAGATCCTAATAGGCTCCTGAACAAGTTGTGAGAGATTAGCCTTACTAGTCAATGAGGATAGAAGGCCGGAGCAGGGACCGAGCCAGTCCAGATTGAAATCCCCAAGACAGATTATATCATTTTTCCTAGTCACAGATAGTAGATAATCCATGAACTCCTCAAACCCAAGCCTGGAGTTTCTAGGAGGAATATATGTGCAGAAAATGGGAAGTTTCTTTATACCCCCAAGCAGTAGTAGGGAATGGAGTACTTCACAGTTGGCAAGAGGGGGAGCAGGCAGTAAAGTGATGTTTAGTTGTAGTTTATAGTAGAGAGCAAGTCCGCCGCCTCTTTTGGAAGTAGGGCGATCAACCCATACCAGGTTATAACCTAGGAGGGAGCACTGGGAATCATCATTAGAAGGCTTAAGCCAAGTCTCAGAAATGGCAAGGATGTCTGGGTTGTTGGTACTAGTCCACGCTTCCAGGTCAGGGGGGTTGGCCAGTAGACTCCAGCATTAATGTGTGCAAAGCAGAGGCCAGCAGATTGTGGCAGACGTTGAGAGTGGAGGGACTGGGAGGGATTATTGGGCGGAGTAGGACCTGGATTTGTCTCAACATCCCCAGCAAGAGTAAGGGATAGGGTACCGATCCAGAGAGATGCAGTAATATAGGCCCAAGTTGCATGGCCAGGGGAAATAGAGAACCTGCCCAAGATGTATTTGAGAAAGAACACAAGTTGTTTGAGGACAAGCCCATATTTAGGGAGAAAATTAGGTATAAGTAATGGGTCAGACAGGAAGTTAGAGAATTGGAAGTTATCCAGAGAGTATGATGAGTAGGGTGACTTAGGCAGTATTGGACCAGAGAGAACAGAGAGTACCCATAGAAAAAGAGCAATGGAGAGAAGGGGGAGTATGGGTAAGGGAGTCATGATTAGCAGGAGTAAAGACAGGAGAACAATCTGGGAGGTAGTGAGTTGGCAGCAAAAGGGTAAAGAATTAAACAGAGCAGTGAGATTGCCAGAGGATGTAGGCAAGGAGGGCGACCTCTAGTGGCTGGAGTTGATAAGGAGCAAATGGAAAACTCTATACTTAAAAATTTAAAACCTTCCTCAGTCGTGTGACAACTACACTAACACAAGATCCTCCTGCAGCTATATAACTAACACCAACAAAGGGTGAGAAAGGGATATTGGAGTGCAGGAAGCAGTCGCGCAGCGACTGTCGGGTTAGCGCGATCTGGGACCAGCTCTCCTTGAAACGGCGCGTGTTCCAGCGACTTCAAAATCCGTACCTGAGTGTTTGCTTTGGGGGGGAGGGCTTCTTCTGATACAGCCCTCATGACCAGCACCAGCAAGCCCACCGACTGAGGAGAGAAGAACAGGTAGGTGTTTTTATAGCAAGCCTCACACAACGAGTTTCAGATGCAGCAGGGAAATATTGTGTCACCATACAATCGAGTGAGGATTCAGTAGGCCATTGTAACAGGCATTTAAATACATTTCTACTATATTAACATGCATGCTAAAAATACGAAGCAGGCTAAAATTAATTATATTAAAATCCCCCTAAAATACAAGGCAGGCTGAAATCAATTACATTAAATTCCCTCTTAGTACAAAGCAGGCTGAAAGTTCATTTCCCTCTTAATACAAAGCAGGCTGAAGTTAATTAACAGTAGCTCCCTCTTAAGGTGCATGCAAACAAGGGCTAAAACAAGTACCAATAGGGCTGATCCCTCATTAAGGTACATGTGCAAGTAAGGCTAAAACCCAGCGATCAATGTTAAATGCTCAGTGAAAAAACAATCTCCACAGCTGGGCTGGGTTGACATAAAATACAGTTTTACAGTTTGAAAAAAGGCGCCAAAGCATGATTTGGGACCAGCTCTCCTTGAAATGGCACGTGTTCCACTGACTTCAAAATCCGTAGCTGAGTGTTTGCTTCGAGGGTGGGGCTTCTCCTGATACAACCCTCACGACCAGCACCAGCGACCTGCGAGCCCACCAACTGAGTGTTTGTTTCGGGGAGGGAAGGCTTCTCCTGATACAGCCCTCACGACCCAGCACCGCGAGCCCACCCGACTGGAGTGTTTTGCTTGAGGGCTGGTTATCAAAGAAACACCAGCAATGGAAACTCTGAATAGTACTTGATTTTTAAAATTGGTGTATGTGTGTAAGGAGGGGCTTGTGAGTGTAAAGAACATTCAATTATTTATTTACAGTATTTTGCTTAATTTAGTGAACTTTTATTTTAGGGCTTAACTGAAGGTTTTTATATACGAGTAAAGACAGCAGACATGATGGAAATCAGGAATGTGTGAAAAGGTTATTTGAATTCTGCCTGTGAATTGCCGAAATTCCAAATCTCACTGCCTGAACTTGTTCAAGCCTGTGCAGTTTGGGAGAATTAATATATGGGTCTCAAAACTTATTTAGCCTGTCAGGAAGCAGGTAATTTCCAACTCATTTTATAAGTGATAGAGAGCTTATCCACAACTAAATAAAAATACTGTATATACATTTTTTTTTAAATAAAAAAGCTGTGGTTTACCCAAAATAAGAATATTTAAATATTTGTAACATGGCTGAGGAAAATACTGATGCTGCATTGGTTAAAAGGCGTCAGGCGACCATGGATTAATTCTCAATCACTCCACAGTTGCTCATGCAGTACCCAGACCAGCCACAGCTCGAGAGTTTAGTACACAGCTAGCTCCATACCTTGTTGCAGTGCATCCTAATGTTCCTGTACTCATGTGTCACTGTTGTACATTTCTGAAGTTGAAACACCACCCAATACACATCTGTCCCTGTAAGACCCTGTCGCATGGCACTGGAGAGACAGTTTTCCTAGTGAGTGTGGCTCCCTTGTTCGATACAGAAGTTGGGCACGTTTTCCTCTGTGTTCATCAATCTGCTGAACTTGAAGGTTATTCCATGTCCTGCTGTTAGAGGCTTTTTCTGTCTGTTGCCCTTCAGACTGAGTGCATCGCAGTGGGAGATATGTAGCAGGAGCGCTTGTGTGTGTAGCCAATGGGTGTTCCCGCTATGTGCTAGGTTGCAGGACAGCAGACAGGAGAGAGCCGGCGGATCCAAAAGGACTGCTTGTGTATTATATGTAGTGCTAAAGCCATTAGAGAGGTGGGGGAACTGGAGGGGTGTTAATGGTGTGTCCCAGGACCAGGGCTCTGTGGAGCAAACCCACAAGACAGTCGGAGAACAGGAAAGCAAAGATGAACAACGGAGCAGATGTAGACATTGTCATGATGAGGGAAGGTCCAAGATGTTTGAGCGCAATATTAATGGCTCACTCTGTCACTGCTGTGTAGGTCAGCTCAGCACAGGCATGCATGTAGAATCCCCCTATGTTGCTGTCAGTGTGAGGTAGAATGTCAGGGCAGCGCACCTGCAGAGTCCAGTGATGAGCACCAACGGAGAGACAGAAGAAATTCTCCATGACACCTACAGCAAGATAGCAGAACTGCACACACATGCCCCCACTGACCTGATCAAGAGTGAAACAAACCTCCCCTCCTGAGAACAGTGTGTAGATTTCCTCTGACCGCTGCTGGCTGCTGGGTGGTTCGCTCCTCGCTGTGTCTCTTACATGCTTCTCTGTCTCCCTCCTTCAGACACATGCTGTAGAAAGCTACTTGTAACATGGCCAGCATGTTAGCATACCACTGTTAGCCATATTACAGGCGCATTAACCCACTCCAGAGCATGATTCTACTTGAGAATTAATTCATGCCTGGATGGTTGGAGGCATGTCCCCTCCCCCCACAGGCATGGATTAATTCTCAAGTAGAACCACGCTCTGTTGTGGTTTAATGCTTACATATATTACAATTGAAATCAAGTATGTGCAATTATATTTACATAGGGTAGGAGTGACAGGGGTGGGTTATTCAAGTCAGCTATGGGGAAGAGTTCAGTTTTTTACAGGGAGTCTGGAATTTCAGTGGGGATGGAGGAGGAGGAGTTTTTTCAGAGGAGATATGGAGGGTTTGGATGGGAACAGAGGTAGGTAGAGGAGGAGTAAGGTCAGAAAGGTGATGAAATTCAAAATGAAAAACAGACAGGAGTATAGTAAAAGGCAGAGTATGGGTAGGTTGGGGTGGAGTACTTACAGAAGGAGAAGGTTGAGCGTTAGAAGGCCTGGAAGGGGTAAGTATTATTTAGGAGGCATGGTAGGGATAGATTCTGGTTTAGTGCAGGGAGAAGAGGTAGGTTTCAGTTTGGAATGTACAGCAGGGACAGTTTAGGGTTTAGGAAGAGTAGAAGATGTAGGTTGGGGTGGAGGAGGTAGAAGAGGGGTAGGTTGGGTTGAAGGAGGTATGGAAGGAGTAGGTTGGGTTTGAGAGACAGTGGATGTTCCTGCTCCTAGGGGAGCAGGAATAGGCCTTGTCTCAATACCTTAGAGAGTAGTAACGGCATGAGTCATTTGCTGTTTAAAGCCCTCCAAGGTGTTGGATATAGTCCCTATTCCTGCTGCCATAGTTGTAATGTCAGCTGCCATGTTTCCCATTTGTGTACCCACGATTAACATTAGAGCTGCTGTTACTCCTATACTGTTGGAAAGGTCCTTCATCATCCAGATCTATTCTTGCTGGTACAGTGTGAGTTTTCATAGGTGGATAAGTTGGCACTTGGACACCTCTTCGTGGCCTGGAAAGGGAAACAAACTATTATACGTATGAATGATATACTTACTGTGTACTGTACTTCTATCTAGCTTCTATTGTTTCTACTTTACTACCACATCATCTCCATATGGTGGTAAAATTGGTGTGGTGTGCAACTTATTCAGGGCAGGTTAGGTGAAAGGGAACTAGCGTGCTAAAGGATGCTTGTTTTCTCTGGGAGGGAAGGTTAACTGAGCTGCTGGATGTATGCCTGCTATTGGGGCACTGGAAATGCAGTTTGCATGACCAGGAAGAGAGGGTAGAGTTGGGAGAATTTGTACATGTACATGTTTGTTGTGTGTGTTGTTCATGCCTCTGAATTCAAAAGGGAGGAAGAAAACTATTGTCAATACTGGCGGGGCTGCGAAATGATGACGGTATCTTGCAGGCCCTGCATCTGCTGACCGGGCTGTCCCCTAGATTGCAGATTTGGTCTGTGATGGGCAAGACCTCTAGAATTCTGCGGCTGTAAAATTTTGTGCAGAACTTGCAACCTACTGCAGAATATCTGCAGTGCCACAGAATTCACTGTCCTTGGTGACTCTTTATTAATATTTGCAGTTTTCCTGTAGCACCTGGTTCCCTTCCCTTCCTTTTATATCCCAAACCCCTCTATGCTCAGCACGTGATGGTATCAATGACATCACATCGTACATTAGCAATTGACAGGGCTGCATTCTGCCTCAGAAATGAATAGCCATCTACCACTGCTCCCACTCCCTGAGGACGTGGCACAGCACATCAGGTGCTGTGGTGTTTGCTCAACCTGTACTACAGCCTGAAAATGTTCAGTCTTTAGTTATTACACTGGGGCCAACTTAAATACTTGATGAGAGCATAGACCTGTTAACTGAATACCTCACTTTGTTCAGAATTATTTGTACCTTTAAAGAGGACAGGAAATGATTTCTAAATCAATCAATCATTCAAAGTCTTCATTTAACCAGGCGATCACCATTGAGCAAGCTCATTTTCAAGGTGGACCTGGGTTTGTCAACAAGGAACAAGGGACAATATACATGGGATGCAACACACAAGAAAATAGTAATAATACAAATAAAGTGAGATACAATAACAACTGTTTATAATGTTCCCATTTACAGAAATGATATCCATAAGACTAAATGATCCATATGTAACTGTACCTGAATAAACAAGCATTTGTCAATGCCGAACGTTCGCTTGCAGGTATTTGCAGTGGTGTTTGGCATGTATGGTGCTTTACCCTAATGCCCTGTGCGATTGCTGGTATTTGCAGAATAAATTGTCAGCATGACCTTTTTGTTACCCCCATTGCGCGCTACATATGCAGAAACACGTTTTGGGCAGGATGTGAAAAATGACAGCTGTACTGCTCATAAGGAAGTGTGATAAAATGCCAATGTTGAAAATCTGGAGTGGAAATATTGAAAATTCGCAAACCTACGAGTATGTGTGGGAACTGTGCAACGCAGACTCGTAAAACAGTCATTTTTAGGATTTTTTTCACCAAATTTTCAACATTGCAATTTTAAAACCTCTGCTAATGAACAGTGTCACTGTGATTTTCTTAATGTGTCCCATACACTGAGTTCGCACACCAACTGTGCCATTGTGCACTACATGGGCGGAAACATGTTTTGGGCAAGATGTGAAAAATGACAGCTGCAGTGCTCATAAGGAGGTGTGTTATAATGGCAATGTTGAAAATCTGGAGTGAAAATATTGAAAATTCGTAAACTTACGAGCGTGCGTAGGAACTGCGCAACGCAGACTCATAAAACAGTCATTTTTAGGAATTTTTTCACCAAATTTTCAGCACAGCCATTTTAAGACCTCTGCTCATGATCAGTATCACTGCGATTTTCTTAATGTGTCCCATACATTGAGTTCGCACACCGACTGCGCCACTGTGTGCTACATGGGCAGAAACACATTTTGGGCAGGATGTGAAAAATGACAGCTGTACTGCTCATGAGGAGGTGTGGTAAAATGACAATGTTGAAAATCTGGAGTGCAAATGTTGAAAATTCGAACTTACGAGCATCGTGGGATCTGCATAGCATACGCTTAGAAAACAGTCATTTAGAATTTTGCACCAAATTTTCAACATGGGGTTTTGGACCCCTTCTCATGAGTGCTGTCACTGTCATGGCATTATTCAAGGCGGTGATTTCGTAAGTGACTACGCAGTGCCTGCGAAATCACCCTTGGACGAATAACGCCATGACAGTGACATCATTCATGAGAAGGGTCCCAAAAACCCCATGTTGAAAATTTGGTGCAAAAATCAAAAAATAATGAAGATGTAATAAGTTGAAACCCCCTATATGGCATTATACAGCTTACGGTATTTCCTCAGTTCGCGGTCGGGTTTGAAGAGTGCAGACATATTCCAGTCCACCAAAGATTGTCGTGCCAGAGTCCGGGTAAGTATGGGGTGAGGGGTGTAAGGAGGTCTTGCCAGTGGGTGGGTGCGGGTTGTGGGGGGCTGGGAGACTCGCCATGGGACTGTTTTATTTTACAGGTTTAAAAAAGAGCGGCGTGGGACGTTTGCCATGCTGGGGTGGGCTCCCAGCGTGGCAGAAGATGTGTGGGGGGTGAGGGAGCGGCCAGGGGTTGGGCACCCCGTCGGCAAACTATGCGAGGCCGAGGGCCGACGAGTTGGGCACCCGTCCCGGCAAAACAAGCGAGCGTTTGCCACACTGGGTGGGCTCCCAGCGTGGCAGCAGGATGGCCAGGGGGCGTGGAGCCGGCGGGATTGGGCACCCCGTTGGAACTAGCGTTTGCCATGCTGAAATGAGGCTCCCAGCATGTGCAGCTTTAGAGGCGTGGCGCGCGAGGGGCGCTTGGCGCAAGGAGGGACAGCGGTGGTGCTCAGTATGGCAGCGGTGCTTTCCTTTGAAACAGAGGAACACCGCTGTCATACTGAGCTCCTGCACCCATTGGTGCAGGACTGCCACGCCTGCTCAAGGGAGCAGTGCATTGGATGGGAGAGGCACACCTCCAAGTGTGCTACTCTCCCAAAACGTTCCTTGTGCATGCATGCAAGCGAATGTAAAAATGGTGCGAAAAACTGTATTTTGCATTGTTTTGTTTTTATGGGCAGCATTCTATTGCAGTTCTGTTCATGGAACCAGTGATCTGGAGTTTTAACTATGTCATATGCAGACAGGCTATCTAGGTAGGTCTAACAGCATGGCTGGATGCTATGGGCACTTCCCAGCAGTTGCATGAATGGCTGTATCACTTGAGGTGGCCCAAAGGACACGCCTTCATCACCTGGTGTGGGGGGGGAGATGTGATAGAAATGGGAAGGAAGGAGGTAATGGCTTGGATTTTTGGCTGGGATTTTTCTAGTAGTCTGGAAAAAAGAAAACACTGGGATTCCACTGCCAGCAGCTTCTAGATAAGGTGACATCCAGGTTGTAAATCTTAGAGAGAATGACGAAGAGGGAGGGGTGCACCTACACACACACACACTCACACAGAGTTTGAAAGGATCAGACCACTCAAATATAAACTGGATGTTAAATAGATCTAATTGGATCTCCATAGGGCTGTTTAAATTAATAGGAACAATTAAACAGATACATGCTCCAGTCTTCCCCTCATCCCCTCTCTTAGTCCTTCCTTCACTATCCCTCTCCTCCCTTCACCCCCTGCTACCAGTTCTTTCCCATCCATGGTCCTCTCTCCGTCTCCTGCCTTGCATTATTAGTGCACTTCTATTACACGTGATTTTGTTGCTGCATATACTATACCATCATATCTGTACTTTCATAATCCTACATATTTAATGACTGTATCTGAATTGCCTGTTTGTTTTCTTTAACACTGTTTTGACTTGTATAATTTAACTACTGTATCCCTGTTTTGTCATAATGTGGAACCTTTGCAAACAAACTTCCAGCTCAAAGGTTGTATTCCGAGATTTCAAAAAACAAATAAATAAATAAACAAATAGTTTAAGCAAAGAACTCTAAGCATAGTTCTGATAGGTAGGCAGGTATAAAGTTTATTGTTTGATCAATAACATACAACGATCATTACAATCTTAAAATGGGACACATGACCTATAAGATTTTACACAGTTTTTATATAGTTAAAAAAGAACAGAAATAAATTTATTGTAGACAATTGTGCTCAATCATGCGTTTTCTAACTTGTTGGATGACTACTAAATATCTTGCCACTCTATGAATGATATAGTCATCTTCTGTTGTAAAGAGTATAAGTAGGATAATGTTATCATCAGACTGGTGTAAGGATCTAATTATTGATTGATCCATTTCATTCTTGTCTTACAATACCATGGGCACTTTAGCATCACATGCATGCATGAGATCTTCTCTTTCTTTTTTATTACGAGAGCAATGTGAGTTCTTTGGATCATTTGACCCCCTAAACCTTGCCAATAAGGAACTGGAATAAAAAATCCATTTTATATCTAGAGAATGATTTCTGACATTGAGGATCTTCTAAAACATCCAGGTAATACCTATAATAATATTTACAGTCATTAACTGCATACCATTTTGCATATCTGGACATTGCAATTCATTCTAGGGCCCGGATATTCAAAAGGGTTGCACTATCTTATAACAAGGATCTGCCAGTACAGAAATCTGAGGAAATGCGCCATTGTCGATATTCAGCGGGATGCAGCTGTGCAGCGTAAGTAGCAATGCCCAACAGCGTAATAGTAATGAATGCATTCGCAACCGGGGGGGTGGAACCATGAATAACATGCGCAGTGTGATATTCAACATGCACCATGCAGACAGAACTAGCAGAAATTAGCAACAGCGAAATTATCCAAACCAAAAGGCGCAAGAGAGGGGCGCAAGAACACTACAGGGAAGCCACAGGTGGGAATGTGGTGACTGATACAAGGGTAGCACAGAGGGCAGCAGTGAGCAGGACAGGGCAGGAGCAGGACAGGACACACCTGAACTGAGCCAGGAACAGGATAGGAGTGGGGAGCCTGTGCCACAGTGGATTGAGGGCAGTGGCAGGAGGCAGGACAGCCACAGCCAAAGGCCGGAGGTGTACCCGGTCCAGGGGGAGCATCAGAAATGGACAGCGCGGGGAACGGGATAACAGCCACGAGGGAACACCAGCCAGGACATACAGCACCACCTTCCAGATGGAGGTGGTAATGAGGGGTGTAAGAAGGCAGGCAGCGGGGGGGCACGGCCGTGGAAGGGCCCATCGGTGGTACGCCCAGAACAGGCAGTACCGAGCTCACACCACCTTCAAACACTACTCTGACACAGAGATTGTGGGCCAGTACTGCCTGAACTGAGCAATCCTGAGGCAGCTCTGTGAGCTGTGCAGTGATGAGATGCAGGCACCCACACGACGGAGCCATGCTCTGTCAGTGGAGATGAAGGTGACAGACGTCATGTGCCTGCTCGCCACGGGCACCTTCCAGAGACCAACAGGGAACACAACAGGCATAACCCAGTTGGCCACATCATGCCTACTCACACAATTCCTCAGCACACTGCTGCCACATGCTGTGGAGTACATCTGTTTCCCCAGCACACAGTCGGAGCGCACAGCACACATACAAGGGTTCCACAGGGTAGCACAGTTGCCTGGCATGCTCGGGGCCATTGACTGCACCCATGTGGCCATCCACACGCCACCTGGCCTGGACGGTGTGTCATACATCAACCGGAAGGGGTATGCGAGCATCAACTGCCAGGTGGTGTGCGATGCCAGGGGGAGCATTATCAATGTCTGTGCTACGCACCTTGGGGGAGCACATGATGCCTTCATCTGGCACCAGTCCACACTGTGCCACAGGTTTGAGAGTGGGGACATCCCCACTGGCCACCTAGTGGGTGAGTATGCATATCACACAGGATGACATGAGCAGACGTGGGGGAGTGCATAGGCAGAGGTGCCATGGGTACCGGCCTTGCTGGCCCATGGCAAAGCGATGCACACCACACTAATGTCCACTCTCTACACACAGGTGACAGTGGCTACCCACTCCGTCCCTGGCTGCTCACACCATACCGGCGCCCCACGACCCCATCACAGCAACAGTACAATAAGGCACATGCCACAACACGGAATGTCGTTGAGCGGGTGTTCGGGATGCTGAAAGCACGTTTCCGGTGCCTGGACACGTCTGGTGGTGCCCTACAGTATAGCCCCTCAAAGGTCTGCGGGCTATTCTTGGCCTGCTGCATCCTGCACAACATGGCCGACTGTGGGATAGCTGTAGAGGTCGAAGAGGGGGACAGTGGTGGGGACAATGAGGATGCCGGTCCAGCAGGTGATGAGCAGTCACCCCCTGGGCGAAGGGACCCCCGCCTGATCTGGATGTCACAGCTGCACCGGGACACCATTACAGAAGAGCACTTTGGTCAACACAGATAGGTCACGGGGCCATGCGCAACCACCAATGGCAAGGGCACAGCCCACAGACAAGCAGGGAAGAATCCCAGGGACAGACAGCGGTAAGGGAATAGGTCTGTGTGTGGCACAGCACATGGCGTCAGGGATGGGCAGGGCCAAACACGACATGTGCACACACACACATACACACACACACACACACACACACCACAAGACATGCACAAGGGGTAGATGGCACACCAACCCCAATTGCCACCACTACCACCACACAGGTCCACACACGACCATGCCCAGTGGCCTTCACTGTGCGTGCCTCAGACGCTGGGCATCATTGCACACTGGTGGACAGTGCAATGCAGGCATCATCATGCACACACCACAGTGGCCAGCAGCTAGGAGGGTGTGCACAGGGACCGCGTGTGTGCAGAGCCGGGTACTCCACCCGTGCGTCGCACGATGCACACCACACTGCGCGTAGGGCAGTGGCAGACAGTGACCATGGTGAGAGACAGGTCAGCCACGCAGCACAGTGTCACGGCCACCACGGATGCGTGGGTGGCCCCACTGAGACCTGCCAGCCATGCCAGGCTGATCATTAGCCTCATAGGGTGGCACCAACAGACCCCCAGGGGTGACACTGTGTGAACGCGACCGTGTTCGCGCAGGGGTCTGCAGCTCACTGAAGATGCCCGCACCAGGTGTGCTTGGTATGCCCACATCCAAACCTGGTGTTGACATAGCAGGTGTCGCACGGCACCTGGAACGAGAGGTGGACATGACACTGCTCGGTGTCTGCAGCACATGGGCACCGAACTGGGTGCCCAATGTGGCCATGACAGCTGTGAATGCATTTGTCTGCCTGTCAATGGCAGTGGTCACATCCTCCCGCTGCCGGTCCATCTCTGCCAGGAGCAGACCTTGGTCTCTGCTGCACCGCTCCTCTGCCTGGAGCAGAACTGCACTGAGTGCATCCACCACAGTCACAAGCTGCAACTGCTGATCTACTGAAGCCTGGAGTAGATGGCTGTGCTTGTCAAAGAGGTCATCCGCCAGTCCAGCATGCTGTCTCTCATGGTGTTCCTGGCCCTGCTGGGCAGCACCCCTTGACGATGGGTGCTGCACACCAGAGCCATGCTGGGGCACGACCACATATGGTGCACTGTCACCACCCCGACACTGTCCCCCCGTCACTATTGGCCAACAGCTGGCACTGCCGATCTGACTGCCGATCGCCATGGCTCACCAGCAGCACCACAGCAGCCGCAACAGCCCCACCGGCCTGGATGCACACCAGTGCTGCCCCACTGGGGCATACAGGCACAGGCTGGGACTGCGTTGTTACGCAGGCCTCCATGGCGGCACCACCCATGGCAATGCCCGTGCAGTTGCCTGCTGTGGGACCATCTTGCGTCCCACACATATCACTGTCCGGGATGTGTGAACCATCATCATCGATGCTGGATCCTGCACCAATCCATATCCCAACACGCTGAAGACTATGGGCGCTGTCACGCTGGGACACAGGCAGAGCCTCATACGCACCCGTACCACCCTCTTCAGTCCGGACAGACAGGCAGGTATGCACTGCTCTGGTCCCTCGGACACCTGTGGAGGTGGATGGATGATCCTCCATGTCCAGGGCATCACCCTTGGTGGACACACCACCACCGCTGACCCATGTAGATGCTCAGGAGCTGTAAGGGAACACAGTAGCGTGTCTCCACCCTGCTCTATGAAATTCCTCCCACCTCCCACACAGTGACAGCACAGGACCTACCATGCAGTGATGGGCTGCCACCCATCTGGAAGCCACCACCAGGAACGCCCTCGATGGCACAATGCTGCATGCTGCCGGCCACCCGTTCTTCCTGTGGCATCAGGCGTGGCACTTCCGTCTGTCCCCTACCGGTGGCAGCACATGCTGCCCTGATTGCAGCCACCTTATCCTTGATCCTCCTCCTGTCCATGCAGACCTTCTTTTTACACTCCTGCATGGACCGCTGGTGGCTGCCATGCTGGTTCACGGCACGCGCCACCTCACCCCATGCAGCAGCACGAGCCTGTGGCATTCCCCGCTGTACACTGAGCAGAGATTCCCTGTTGAGATATGCCTTGAGCAGGGCATCTGATTCAGCCCGGCTGAAGTTGGGCCTCCTTCTTCTTCCCCGTCCCTGTTCCTCCTCATCCTCTAGTTCGGTCATGATCGAGCCTGTGGGAATGACAGGTGTTACCTTTGAATGTGCAGTCCCACTCAGCCCTCACAAACCACAGTCCACACATCTGAACAGCATGCAACCCACCACAATAGACTGCAATACCAACCTATGTCCTCTGCAGCCCCATGTCGCATTCATATAGCGCAACACATGCAAATGAGGCGAAGCACAACTTTAAGTGGATGCTAATGCAGTGGTTGCACCATGGAATTGCTGATGAGCTGATTTGCATATGCTGGCTGAATATTGTGCTGTTGCACCTTGCGCAATGTTGTTGAGTGTGCTCAGGCTATGGTGCAGCTCTGTGACGTGCGCAGTAGGCACCGCACGGTGCATGCCCGGGGTGCGAATGCCGATGCGTGTGGCGCTGATGACATGCTGTGCATGGGAGGCAGTGCAGGGCACGGCCACCACTGTGCCAGTGGCGCTAGTGCGCTGTTTGCCCATGTGGCACTCATGCCCTGGTGCGCCATAGGTGCCATGGAGCCACAGCGTTGTAGGCCACTGCAGGGTGTCACACACAGGCACCCTACCGCACTACACGCAGGGCATCCCAATAGCACTGTGGGATCGACCTTTGTCCCCTAGGTGCCATGCGTCCGCATGGGTGCACCCCTATCGTGCAGTTCGGTGACAGCACGATGGGGAATGGCAGCACAGTACCACGCAGCCTCTGCATGTGGGGAACGTGCGATACAGAGTGCCATTTTGAAACGATACTCACTGTAGGATGGCACAGAGGTGAGCACAGCAGTGGAGCACTATAGAGCTGGCCAACCTGGTGGCCATTGTTGAGCCCCATGCTGGGGCCCTGTTTGGCCAGGACCCACTCGACAGGCCATGCAGTGCAGTGTGGGAGGAGGTGGCTGAAGGCCTGGGGGAGGCCACTGGTATCGCCAGGTCTGGTGAGCAGTGTCGCCACAGGTATGGCGACCTACGGTGGAGGGACCCAGACAGACTTGGGCATCTGCAGGCATGCGACTGGTGAGGTGCTGTGCCACGGCCAGGTAGGTGCTCCATCCATACACTGGTAGTGTCCGTCCATCCGGGTATTGTGGTATGCATGTGTCCACCCCGCAGGGGGGTGGGGTCCGTCTAGTGGGGGCGGTGGTGGTGGTGGTGGGGGTGCGGCATGGCTGGGCTGTGCGGGAATGCACACACTGGGGGGGGCTTTGCTACTGGTTTGTACTGATGTTCCCCTCTCCATGTTTGCACCCTAGGCCCAGAGGAGCGCCATAGGGCGAGGCAGGCCTGAGCAGAGCAGAGCAGAACAGGGCTGGTGTGCAGCAGCTGCAGCAGGGTCGTGGTGGAGGGGCCATGGGCCAGCAGTGCCGAGCCAGCCTGGATGCAGGTGAGTGCCGTTTATCCCATTACTTCTGTGCATGCTGTGTTGCAGGGTTGGCAGCGGGGTATGGCCACCAGCACTTGGTCCCACCACTGTGAACACCACACTGTGCACTCAGCACTGTCCTGTGGCATTGCCTGTGTGGGTGGGCATCACTGGTGGTCCGTGCATGCACTGGGTACATGGCTGTGCCACTGCCTTCGCACCGCATAGCCATGTCATTGTACGGCCATGGTGGTGCTGTGCGGGACATGGGTGGTGGGTGTGGACAGCGGTCCACATGGCTGTGGGTGCCTGGGTAGGCAGGTCACGTGGGCGCGGTCAATATGGGTGGTTGCAAGCCATCACAGGGGCGTGGCTCACGGCTGTATGCCATGCACAATGGGTGGGCTGACGGGGTCTGGCCAGTCATGCATACTGATGCTGCTCCCTTGTCCTAGGTGGACAACGCTGGATGGCACTTGAGAGAAGTGTACAGGAACTGCTGCAGCTGGCCAGGGCCACCCTCGAGCTCCTACAAAGGATGGAGCAGGACGGAGGATGGCGGCACAGAAGATGGCGCAGGGACAGAAGTGAGGAGAGGGTCCAGCGATAGGCCCTCTATGCCCCTTTATTGTATTCCCCCCAGACTAACCCTCACACCCCTCCATCCCTCTCCCAGTTGTTCACCTCTGCCCCATGCCCACCCCCACCTGGTTTGTGGACCTTCCCCCCATTGTATATAGTTGTAAATATGTTTTGTTTTTCACAAACCTTTAATATATTCATTTTGTTATGACAGCTGTGGTGGTGGTCTCTGATTTGCAGCGGGCTAGTGGTGCTTGGCTGCAGTGGTGTGCATGGAGTTGGGGGTGGTGCAGGCCTGGGCATGTGTGTGTCCAGCAGGGACCCACCTATGGTGTGGGTGGGGGACTCAGTGCCTGTCTGTGGTATGTGTGTTGTTCCCTGTGCACTGGACGCCTGTGTGCAGTGGTCCCTGGTGCATGCACTGTGTCCATGGCACCCCTGTCAGTATGTCCATGGCCCGTGCAGCTGACACCCTTGCATGTCTGTGCTATGCACGGTCTGCTGGCATGTCAGTGGTGGCTGTCCATGCTGGCCACCCTCTGGACCCGGCGCAATGGCGCCTTGCCTCCTGTCACCGGTATGGTGCACGTCTGCCTCGGATGGCACTGTGGCCTCTGCTGTTGTCATCCCCCCTCCATGCTGTTGCTGGTGTCTGTTGCAGGGTCTGTGCTCTGATGTCTGTCAGTTGTGCTCCAGGCACATGCTGGTGGTGGATGGCTTCATGGTGCATGCGCAGGATGACTGGTACAACTGTGCCATGGTGGGGTGCTGGCCGTGGGTACACAGCTGCTGTGGTAGCATGCCAGTGGGATTTGTTGCCCCGCTATTGTGTCCCTGTGTTGGGGTTCCCTTGGGTCTGGGTGGGTGTTTGTCTGTGCCCTGTGTTGCATCCTGTGTGGCGCATGCCTCCATGCACCACTGTGAGTGTTTGTGCTGGCTGTTGGGGCCAGTGCTGGGACAGGGTGTGTGCTTGGGTGGGTGTGCGGAGTGCTGTCCTGCTAGTGGTGGGGTTCAGGGCAGGCCCTGTCGCATGTGGGGTACCTCGGGTACTGATGCAGGATCGGCCTCTCGGCTGTGCCACGGGGTTGGGGCTGTGCAGGGCGGCACTGTGTCTGCAGTTGTTGTGTTGGTGGCTGGTGCTGCCCACTGCAGGGTGCTCACAGTGGGCCTGCCATGCATGGCTCCATGGTGCACAGGGTTGCATTGTCACAGTGGGGGTGGTGGCATGCATACGGAGCCATGCACTGTTGGGCGCTGCTCCTTGGCAGGGTGTCTGGGGATCGCTGTGCAGGATGTGCTCTGCATTGGTGGGATGGGATGGCACTGGGTGGCTGGAACTCCTTGTGTTGCGGTCACTGCTTGCCAGGGGGGTGTGCTGGGGCACCATGCCCCAGCTTTGGAGTCGGTGCTGGTGTTCAGGGGCTGGTGGTTCATCCAGCTCAACACAGGTTGTGCATTTCATGGGGTGCGGGCGGCGCTGTCTGGTCTGCTGTGTGCTCCTCTGCCCATGTCTTCCATGGGTGGTGCACCCCTGCATCCTGTCCCTGCGCATCCCTGGTTGTGCTACTGCACTGCTACCCTGCTCCACGGCACATCCCTGGTTGTGCTACTGCACATCAGCCTTGTGCCACTGCGCATCCCTGGTTGTGCCATGGTGCGGTTGGCGCGATATTCAGTTGAGTTGTGCAAGCGCACCTTGGCCTGCTCTGTGTTTGAATATCGCGTGTGTTGCGCATGGGCAAAATGCACTTGCGCCTGCTCCTGCTATTGCGCTACTTTGTAGCGCAGTTTGAATATCTGGGCCTAGGTCACTTTCTTTATAGTGGGGCACTACAATTCTTTTAATAAAAGGGTTATATTGATCACTTAAAACAATATTCCTGGCAGAGTAGTCATGTAGGCTTTCTAAACCATAGAATTTCATTAATCTTTTCAAGTATTCCTACCAAGGAGAGTGTTTGCATCCAATACGTTCCCACCTCTTTTTTCTTCTAAACATACCTTAGCCAATCTATTATGTGAAAACTTGTTAATTTTATCCAAAAATTAATCACTCTAGATTCCGCCAGGGCTTATAAATTAGCAAGTCCCAGCTCCGCTCTGGCATAATAGGCTAGTGTCGATTTTAAATATCCTAAAGCTGCCCATATGGCCTGAATTACCAGCTTTTCTAGTTTATTCACATACTTGTCCCATATTTCAGCACCATATAGAATCTGATAGTTATATTTCATTGCTATAGCCTTAAGCATTGTTCTCAGAGTGGAACGCCCATATGTATTATTAACATTTTTTGAGACCTAATACAGTGGACCTTGCTTTAGTCAGGAGGTCATCAGCATGTGGTTTCCAAGTAAGATTGTATGAAAAAGTTATGTCCAAATAGGTGTAACATTGGACCACTTCTACCAGTAGCAAGTCTAATTTCCATTTATACTTTGTGTTTTTAGCACCAAACATAACAATTTTAGATTTATGTAAATTCACTTTTAGGGACATTTCCTTTGTATAGTTTACTAGAATATTCAATTTATTTTAGAGACCTTTAGGTGATAATGAAAAGAGAACCAGGATGTCCGCACTACCTGACAGGGTGGGGGTCCACTAGACACCAGGGAAACTTTTTATTTTTAATTTTGTAACAGTTGTCAGACTCAACATGGCTGGTGCCCTGTGATGGGAGGGTTTCTTCCTTTTGGAATGGGGTCAGTGATCGGTGGAGGGGACACTAGCTACTACTATATGGCCACACAAGGGATGCTAATTGGGGGTGAGGGATGTAATTGCTTTTTGTCTAGTGCACCTACCCAGTCAACAAAACAAAATAAATAATTTTGCATATTGGGCCAACGATCGATGGGGTGGGTGGGGTGGGACCACTGGACACCAGGAAGGGATAGATTTTATGGGATTGTGGGGGGGTTACTTCTTTTTTTATATGGTGGTGATGATCAGCGGGGAGGTGGGACCACTTGGGGCTAGACAACATCAGTGGAGGGGGGGGACTGTCACAAACGCTTTCAGCAGGTCAGGTCCTCTGCTCCCACAGTGCCAATCTCCAAGCACAGTAATGTGAACAGGTAACAGACAGGGTAACTCCTGTCTGCTTTTGGGTCTGAATTACATTTAGTCTCAAGTTATGGGGGGATTCAAACTGTGAACCTTATGCTAGCGTACCCAACGTACAGGCTCAGATACGTACCCTCTTTGGGATTTTCAGTACAATCTTTCATCAGGGGCACCAAGCCAGGCTTCCAAAATGAACCCCTAAAACTCTATAAAAGATATTTGGTATATTCTTACTTGTTCCCAGTTTAGTAACACCATCAAGCTTTTGAACAGTTTTTGTCAGTCTTAACCCTCTATACGTCACATGCAAAAAGAACTGGCAGACACCCAAGGCAGTCTTTTGAAAAAAAAAGATACTTTACTACAAGATGATAAAAATATGAAAAATGTAAAGACAGAACAATATATCTAAGAGCTCACAATCACATAAAAGAACAAGGGAAGATTGCAAAATAAAAACTCCTACCACAATACAGTTAGACTTTTTCTATACAATGTATTACCTCTTTAAGTGCAATTAGAGAACTGTGTCTCTCTAGAGTCCCAAAATAATATGACATATTCCCCAGTTAATTGTGCCATACACATTTTTACATGTTATTATCGGTTGATAGAATTGCCTAAAAGTTATAATGAAATGTTGTATGCAGGGCCAGCCGTTGGGCCAGTGGGTAGCATGTTGTATTCCTGTGCTGGTGACTCAAGTTCAGAGAGAGGTTTGGGAGGCTGACTGGATTGCATAAGGATGACGGGGCAACGCTGTTGCACACCACCACTTTGAGCCTGGGAAGGTGTGGTCACTATTCTGTCACACAGGTGACACCTCGTGATAAGCCTGGGAGCCTTCCCTCACAAGGGGTTCACTTGCATGTAATGGCCTGACAGGGTGATGTAGTGCATCAGGACAAGTGGGTTAGTATGAAAAATGAGTCTTGAATTATCTCCACTGTTCTGTTTATTCCATTTCCAAAGGGACCTGTACAAATGAGGATACAATTTCGTGATCACAAAATTGGAAATACATTTTTTTAAAATGACATTATAGATTGCATATAAATATATAAGTTATAACACACTGGGAACCTTATGAGCGGCATAAGCAGCATGAGTACACATAAATCATTTATCACACAAGGTCCCCTCTGCATATTTCATTTATGCAACGGGATAGGACCCTAAGTGATAGATTATTTATTTACCTTTTTTTAAATATTATTTCTGAAAGTCTGTTGGTTTATTTTTTGAACTACAGTAGTGGTATTGTGCATTCCCCATCCCATTTGCCATAGCCATTGCCATCGATGTGCTGTCAAGATTACAGGCTGACACTATGACATGGCAGTTTATTGGTGCTGCAGAAGTTTTGCAGCAATTACAAACCACCACCACAGAAGTTGTGCAGCAAATGGTAATCCTGCCACAGAAATTGGTCCCAAAGTGCTGCAGAAAAATCAAAGCCTTGGTGATGGGGCTTTAACAGCTCTGGTGGCTTGTCCATATGTGGTATTCAGTGGGTGTACTTGGCGAAGAGGTTAGGTCTTGGAGATGGTTGTGTGATTGTGTTGGTGGTATGGTCAGATAGGCCTATATCCTTTATTTATGTTCCCATTGTATGTGCTGTAATGTACTTTAGAGTTAAGACAAAGTCTCTTTAAAAGGCCTTTAAGAGTAAAACAAAATAGCCAGAATTTCTGTAAAAACTATTTTCAGTCTGGTCCTTTTCCAGATAAGGGACTGACAGGTTTATGACTCAAAAAATCCTAAACTATTAGATAAAACTGGGCATGTAGTTTCCAATAACAGGAAAGAGGTCACAGAATGGTCTAGGGGTCAGTGGTCAAGCCAAATGCATGGAACAGATGTTACAAGGGGTTGACATGGAACCACAGTGACACCTGCAGGAAAAGGTAAACTGTTGCACACCAGTCTTTGTATTGCTAGAAGATACACCCCATCATAAAGTCATGGGTGTGTCTTGAAAATGACCAGACTTTATCTAATAGACCCATTTTAAACATCGGAGCAGTTGAGCAGTTTCAGCTTGGAGCCAACAGCTAAAAGACTTGGAGGGTCTCAGAGCTGAGATTTTAAGCTGTTGCAGCTTATACTTTGGATTGACGTTTATGGGGTTTTGGTACCACTTTTAGAACAAGATCTGTGGTTTTGTGGAAACTGATTTTTCACATACAGAACAGAAAATTCTGATTTTAAGTCAGAATTTTGGAAACCAAGACTTTTCACCAAGGAAGCACCTCGAGCCTTTTTAAAAGGACCTTCAGAGAACTGACTTGGATCACAGACTGGCTACAAACTCTGCTGCTTAATGAACTTTCACCTACAGGGAGAGAACTTTCATCTCTATAAGGACATTTAATCTTTCTGGATGCTAACATCAGAATAATGTATAGTTTAGAACAACAGTATCTAATGTTTTTCTGTAAACCATCTAGTGTTATTTTTGGTATTTTGTGCAGTCCAAAGATCATCCAAACTGTAGAATTTACTGTGTTGTTTTTATTTAAGTAAACTTTTATGATTTTTTTTATCAACTCTGCCTGGGGTCTGATTGTGTGATCTAACATTTTAACAGAAGGATTTGGCAAAGACTGTGTGCCTTGATAACAAAGATAGTGACTGCTCTGCTACCTTACAAAACTACTTAGGCAAGAGGCTGCCAGTGGCAGTGGTGAGATTCAAACCCCAAAGGTAGTACAGAGTCAAGGGAACTTGAAACTGCAGATTCCACCCTCCCACTGGGAAAAGGAAGGTTGATGATTCTTCCTGAACCCCACAACTGCTCACAAGTTCTGTAAAAAGGGGGATCCTCTCTGAAAACAGGAGGTCCTACTGTACCCTTGGGGGTTGAGTTCTTGACAGGTTGTGCTGGCTGAAGGGGGCATATGTTGGAACTGGGAAATAAAAGAGAAAACAGAAACAGTTCAAGTATGAAAGTACTTACTAATATCCCTCAGCTTTGTATCTTTTGGGACTTATCAGGGGGAGAAGGAACATCACGCTGCCTAAGAGGTTTGGCTGTAATATTATAACATGAATGTATGTTAAATTATATATTTTACAATAATTTACTATTTGAGTTGTTTTTTGCTTGTTATATATAAGATATATTTTGGAAATTAATTAAGGCATTTATTATATTGTATTATTTTTTAGTTAGTATGAGTCTAAGTAACAAATTCTAACATATTTTTATATTTCAGAAAGATGGTGATTTTTCTAAACACAGAACTCTCAGAAATAGAGATACATTTGAAATATAACTCTGTATAAATATAACTGTTATGAAGATGTCAACTTTGCATGTCTGTATTTACATCATCACAGTTTCAATAATATATCAATATGTTGGTTTCATTTAAAAAGTTGGAGAGCATCATTTAAATGTTGTAACGGTATACAGTATTTGTGTTCTGTCTATTTCTTTATTGTACATGTACAATATATGAGCATCCATTCACAACACATCACATATTTCAGCTTGGTCATTCTGAGTTCCTGCTTTTTTCTACAGAGTTGTTTAATGCTCCTGTGGGTGGGTCTGTTTTGGCTCTTTGGCCCTGTTGCCCCTCCGCTGACAACTACCTCCCTAGGAGTTACTTGACCTAAAAATTCTCTCATGTATTGCCTACCATGATGGGACCAGGAGGGTGAGGGCTCTCCTTTCTTTTACGCCCCCACCCGTGGAGCTCAAATCCAGAAACTGGCAGTGTCCTGGTGCAGGTGGCAGGATGATGCACTGAGTGTCACAAATGTCTGTCCCACCATCCATTTTCCTCTGACTGTTTCTCTCTCTCCATAGCTGGGGTATGCATGCTAGTGCATGCGTGTGGAGGCATGCACATGCTGGAGACTCATGTAGCTTCCTGTCTATGTACCACTCTGTAATGTGCACTGCCACCAGGCTTCCGCCTGATGGTAGTCAAAGCTGGACAATGACAAGCTCTCCTTCCTTGAGAGAGGAGAGCTAGCTGTTGGGTGTGTGATCCTTTCTGTCCTGGCTGATTCCTGTGACCTGTGTCTGTTCTTGAACCTGTGTCACTGGTGTAGCAGCAGGTGAGGCACAAATGCATCAACACTGTGCCACTGGGCTGGCTGCATTTTGATTTTTTGGACGTACTTCGTTTCCTGCTATACTAGCTAGATGGTACTTAATTTTTCTTTTCATGGGAGTTTGTTTATATATCACCGTATATTGGCACTACTATGTCAGGATAATACATAACGGATAATACTTACGTTTCTTGGTTGCAGGATCAGTTTCAGGAATTATTTTGATTTTTTGAGGGGAGACAACTTCTCTTCTTTGGTGCTAAGAAACTTCAAAATTATAATTTTGTTACATTGTTGTAAAAACACATTGTTTAAATGTAGTATGTTTTCTATTATTTACATTTTAGAAATTTATTCGGGTTTTATAGCTTACATATAGCATGGTTTCATTTATTGATTATCAATGTTTATAACTATTAAGAACGAGCATTTGTCAATGCTGAATGTTGGCTTGCTGGCATTGGCATTGGTAGTGCAGGAGTTAGAGAGATGCATAATAGGAATGGCAGTGAAGTACCGAACTGACGCCAACCCCACCCCCCCACCTTAGAGAGACTGACAGGCATTGGGGGTGTGCCTTTGGATCGTCAGCCAAAATGCTCACACCATTTCACCTCACCCTACCCTGCAGACACTGGCAGGTGTCGTGGTGTGCCTTGGGGTCTTTGGGCCTTATGCTCACCACATTCCATAAGGGAATATGCTGAGATGGGTGTGGTACATGAGAGTGGGGTGAATCTTGGGGCTGAAGACCCCAAGGTGCACCTTGATGCCTGTCACTGGCTGCAGGTTGGGAATGGAATGGTGTGAGCATTACGACCGACGATCCTAAGTCACACCCCCAACACCTGTCAGTCTCTACAGGGTAGGGCATTATGGTTGGAAACCCTAATGCCCTGGCCGTTTGTTGGTATTTTCACTTCAAATTTTCAACATGGGATTTTTTGTGACCCCACCTCATCAAAAGTGGCACTATCATTTTGTTACTTAATCCCAAAAGATGGTTTTGCACAGTGACTGTGCCATTTGGCACCACAGGTGTGAAAACACATTTCTGGCAGGATGTGAAAAATGAAAGCTGTACTGTTCATGAGGTGGTGTGAAAAAATGGCAATGTTGAAAATCTAGAGTGAAAATTTGAAAAATTGGTGAAGTTATGAACGTGCGTAGAAACTGTACAACGCATGCCTGTAATGCAATCATTTTTTGAAATTTTTTCCACCAAATTTTCATCATGGGCTTTTTTTCACCTCTCCTCATGAACAGTGGCACTGTGATTTTGCTAATCTGTCTCGAAAGTTGATTTCCCACAGCGATTGCACCATTCTGTGCCACAGGTGTGAAAACACATTTCAAGAAGGATGTGAAAAATGACAGCTATACTGTTCATGAGGAGGTGTGAAAAAATGGCAATGTTGAAAATCTGGAGAGAAAATATTAAAATTGGTGAAGTTAAGAGCCTAATGCAGTCATTTTTTGAAATTTCTTCACCAAATGTGAAACATGGGCTTTCTGGGACCTCCCCTCATGAACAGTGGCACTGTCATTTGGTTAATCAGTCCCAAAAGGTGATTCCGTGCAGTGACCGCGAAATCACCTCTCGGGACCGAGAAACTAAATGATGGTGACATGTTTACGAGGTGGGGTCCCAAGAACCCCATGTTGAAAATTTGGGGCCAAAATTCCAAAAAGTGGCTAAGATATCAACCTAAGTTGAAACCTCCCATTGCCTCCCATTATAAAGTTTACCATCATTTCTTCAGCTAACCATCATTTCTTCAGTTTGCAGTTCGGTTTTGAAGAGTGCAGACGTGTCCCGGTTCAGAGAAGATTGCTGCTTCCGACCTCCGGAAGGTAAGTATGGGTGAGGGGGGGTACGGGGAGGTGGGTGCACAGAGGGAGGGTGGGGATGGGGGAGGGGGACGAGGGAGACAACGGTAGACCATTTTCTTGTTTGCAGGGGAAAAAAAAAGACCGAGAGGGAAGGTTTTCTTCATTTGCAGGTTAGACACAAAACAAAATAGGCACACTGGGGTGGGCTGCCAGTGTGCCACAATTCTGAGGGGGTGGTATGCCGACATGGGGATTGGGCACCCCGATGTCGGCAAGGTGTATAGACTGGGGGGGTGCATCCAACACCGAGAGTGGGCATCCTGGTGTCAGAAAGGAAAGGGGAAACTGTTTAACCAGGAAAGACATGCTAAAAGGAAGGACACACTAACAGGGGGGATGCTGACACGGGGATTGGGCACCCTGATGTCGGTTTTTTGGGAGTGTGTGGTGGGTGGCAGGAGCCATGTTATGGTGTACCACATAATGTGGGGGGTGGACATGCCAACATGGGAATTGGGCACCCTGATGTCGGCTTTCTGGGGATTTTGTGGTGGACAGCAGGAGCCACCATATTTATTGAAATGTTTCACCAGGAAAGGCACATAATGAAGGCGTGTCAGCTGCCGCTGCAATGACGAGCCTGTCTCTGATTGCAGCGGCAGATTAGTTTCAGCTCCGTGGCTCTCTCTGAAACTGCTGTCATCAGCAGCACGCTCACTGGTTGGCGGCTCAGGGACACACCCACTAAATACATACATAGATACATAGACACTGTGTAAGCAATAATACCCAACAGGGTGGGTGGTATTGGGCAATACCGGACCGCCCAGGGGCGTAATGAGGCCTGATGCCACAGGCGGAGGGCCTTATAGCCCTTGGAAGGTCCGGTAATGCCCATACCGCCCACCCTGGAGGGTATTATTGCGCTTAGAAAATGAGCACTGTAAAAAACTTTGTTTAATAAAAAAAAGTTAAGAAAAGATTAGTTTAAAATAACTTTTAAAATAAAATAGTTCCACCACCTGGTTGTCATGGTTAGTTACTCTGTCCCACACAGAGGCACACATACAGGCAGAAATAATGTAAAACACTTGCTTAGTTTGAACCCCCCCCCAGCACAACACACTTAGACTGGCACACTATGATTTTGTTTTTTCTTACTGGTATGAGTCCGTTTCTCCCCCCCCCAGCACAACACATCAAGACCTACAGGCTGTGAAATTTTTTTCTTGGTATGGGTCCATTCTGCCCCCCAATGCATTGCCAACAAGTAGGAAATAATGAGGCCAGGACAGAGAAGTTACCTTTCAATTATGCTACAAAAAAGATGAAACCGGTATGTTTTCTGCCCCTTTCTTTTTCTTTGCGATCAGGAAAAGCAGCATCAGAAAGGCGGTATTAGCGGGAGACAAGAGTCATGAGAAACAATCGAGGATTTGGACAGGAAAGGAAGATGGGAGGGAAGAGTAAAGAAACACACTACTGCAGCTGCTACAGAGAGAGACACAGACATGTACTGCCGCTATTGTTGAGCCTCCGATCGTGGTAAGCTGTGCACCCACTGTAGTCTGAGCCTACACAAAGCCGTTTTTGGGAGGTAGCAGTCAGTATAGCAACACAGTTCGCTTTTTGCTGGAGTGCCCGATCGTGGTAAGCTGTGCAACCAAGGTGCTCTGGCTCTACTCAAAGCTTTTGGGAGGTAGCAGACAATATAGATTTTTGGTAAGCACCACACATAAGGCAGCTAGCCAAGCAGCACTTTTGAGTCTAGCTGCTGGGAAGAGTCGCGTGCTGCACCTTTAAAAGCCGCAGTGAGAACGGACAGTTCCGTAAAGCTGATCCTCTGACTGGTTCCCTTTTGTTTTGTTTCTTAGCATGTGTGGCTATGCTTTATATTAAATTTTCACTGAACTAAGGCAGACTGGGATGTGTGGGATCTTCTGTCACAGTGGGGGCTCCTACTGCCTCATTCAGTTAACCACTTTCTGTGAGATGCTTCAGCGTGAGGTGAGACTGTGATGTATAGAGTTTTGTGTCTGCAGTGGAGGCAAAGAGAAAGAAATCACAGTCACAGAAAAGGAAGGTGTATGTTTGTTTTAATTTGACATAAAAGGCAGCAGGGGTACTGGTTAGGTTTATAATTGTATATGGAGAACGTGTTGTGGACTGACGTTGGGTTTGAGCTCTCGGTGAGCGAGAGAAAAAAATGGTGGTTATTTTGAATTGTTAATGAGGGGTTTTAGCCAATGAGATTGCTGGCTGGGAAGCAGGATTCTTGTGATGGGGTTGGCTGGGCTGGTACTTTTAATAGGTGGGCATCTGTTGTCTGATAGATGCCCACCTAGAGAAGTCCCTCAGCCAATCAGAAGTGACAAATAGCTTTACCCATTTTCTAATGACAGATAAGGGCCTATGGCCCACCCAGTCTGCCCATTGGAGCTTGTAAGTTCACTTTATGCTTTCCTAGAAGTCTGTTGCCCCTTACCTCTGACCTCCAGAATTCCCTTATGTCTATCCCATGCATTCTTAAATCCTGTGATTGTTTCAGCCCCCACCACTTTCTCTGGCAGGGTGTTCCACTTGTCCACCACCGATTCTGTGAAGAAATTATTCCTCACATTTCATCTGACTAGCCCTCCCTCCAACTTCATCCCATGCCCTCTAGTCCTGGAACATCTTTTTTGCTGGGAAAATAGTGTATTCCTGGACACTGTTCCTCACTCTAAGGTACTTGTATGTCTCTATCATATCCCCTCTCTCCCTCCTGTCCTCTAGGGAGTACATATTCAAGTCCTTCAACCTCCTAGGACTTGTGGTGCAATCCCTGTACCATCTTTGTTGCCCTCCTCTGAACCTTCTCTACCCTTTCTATGTTCTTACGTAGGTAAGGTAGGTAAAGCATCCCCTACATTTGCCACAACACTGACACACCCCTGAAACGCTACTACTGCAAGCCAACATAAAAAATACATAATGCTATCAAATGGGGTATAAAAAACTGAACAAACAGCTTAATTGGTTAAGACACATATGAACATACAAACATGCCAGAAGATTAAGGCCTTACAGTCTGTCTTGTCTCCTAGAGTGCACAGGTCCCCTCTGTGTCTACAGTGGGACCTGACCCCCTTCAGTTTCCCCTACCCCCTCCACCAGCAACTTTCCCCTTCATTCGCTCCCACCTTCTCTTGAAGCTATCCATCGTTTTCAGGGAGACCTTCTCCTCTGGCAACTCATTCCGCTGGTCACCTCTCTCTCAGTGAAAAACTACCTCCTCCTCCCTTTTGAATCTTCCCACTACCAGCTTTAGGTTATGCCCCCTAGTGGACTTGTTCTCACTAAGACTGAAGAGGCCCTCGGTACTCAACTTATTAATACCCTTAAGGTATTTGAAGGTCTCGATCATAGCCCTCCCCTTCCTTCTGTCCTCAATAGAGGACATGTTGAGTCTCTTCAGCCTCTCTTCATAAGTGTTGCCCTGCTGGCCCTGGATCATTTTGGTCGTTCTTCTCTGGATTGTCTCCAGCAAGTTAGCATCCTTCTTAAGATAAGGGCACCAATGCTGCACACTGTACTCTAGCTGCAGTCTTACCAGTGACCTGTACAGCAGTAGTATGGCCTACGCCTTCCTGTTGGTAATTTCCCTGGCTATTCAGTCCAGCATCTGACTTACTTTTGCTGCTCCCCTGCAGTGTGCCAAGTGCTTCAGCTCACTTGTGATGATAACCACCAGGCCGTTTTCTTTCTCACACTTGGTGACCTGCACACCATCCAACCAGTATTTGGTCTCGGTTTTTCAGCCCCAAGTGCATAACTTTGTAATTTTAGCATTGCTCCCCAGTTGCCAAATGCCAGACCACTTCTGTGACCTAGCCAGGTCTTCCCTTAGACCCTGTCTTTTCTCCTCCTCCATGTCCACCCCCCCTCCACAGAGCTTTGATTGATCCACAAATGGGCAGATTTGACCTTTGATCGGATCTGTTATGTCTCTGATGAAGATGTTAAACTTCACCGAACTAAGCACCGAGCTTTGTGGGATCCCACTGGTCACCGGACCATGTTTCGAGACCCTCGACCACCGTTTTTGACTTTTGTCTTGAGCAGTTTTGACCTGCCTAGGGCAAGCTTGGTCCCCATCCCCAGGTCTTCCAGCTTCTGACCAGCCTCATATGAGAAACAAAGTCAAAGACCTTGCTGAAGTCCAGATACAGGACATCAACTGCTTGGCCCCTGCCCACTGTCCTGGTTGCCCAGTCGAAAAAGTCAGTCAGATTAGTCTTACAGGCTCTCCCCCACACAAACTCATGCTGCCTCTCATCTTGCAGCCCATTTTCCTCAAGAAAGCCCATCAGTCTTTTCTTCAGGATAGTCTCCATCAGTTTCCCCACTATTGAAGTCAGATTGCTGATGGCCTGTAATTCCTTGGTTCATCCCTTGGACTGCTTTTATGGAGAGACACCACATGTGCAATTCTCCAGTCCCAGGGCACACTTCTGAATGACAGAGAGGTGTTAAAGAAGTCTGCCAGGGGCCTGTCAGCACCTCTGCCAGTTCCCTTAGGACCCTCAGGTGCACTCCATCTGGCCCTGGGGATGTGTCCACCTTCAGGGTCTTTAGGCCCTTATGCACCCTGTCTACTTCTATTACACCATCCTTGACTCCTTCCTTCCCCATCCTCACCTCTGTGCTCCTTTGTGGCACTGGCCTGCTTTTCTCTCTAGTGAAGACAGAGCCAAAGTACTTGTTAAACACTTCTGCTCTCTTTTCACTTCCTTCTTCCCAAACCCCTCCTTTTTTAAACCTGACAATCTCATCTTTAATATCTCTCTTCTCCCTTATATATTTGAAGAAGGCCTTCTCACCCAATTTTACTCCCTGTGCCAGCTGTACTTCCCATGCAGCCTTTGCCTCTCTAAACGCTCTGCTTGCCACCCTTGATTTAGCACCACAGACTTCCCTAGCCTTCTCCTATTGAGTATGCTTGTACTTCTGGAAGGCTACCTTCTTTTCCCTTATTGCATCTGCCACTTCCTTCCAAACCAGCTGGGCTTTTTGGCCTTAGAGTTCTTGCTTTTGATTTTGGCACATTCACTAGTGACTTCCATCAGTCTCTCCTTTATTATGGCCCATTTCTGTTCCACTTCCATCTCCTTTCTGATCCTAGCAAGGTGTCCTACCAGAATTTCTCCCATCTTATTAAAGTCAGCCTTCCTGAAATCTCAAACCTTTGTCCTGGTCCTGACCGTATCTCTGTCCATGTCCAGGTGGAACCACACCATGTGGTGGTCACTCCCTGCAAGTGGCACTTCCACCTTTACATCCTGGACATTCTTACAGCTGGACAGGACCAGGTCCAATACAGCTCTCTCCTTAGCGGGCTCCATGACACCCTGTGTCAGGAATCCATTCTGGAATGCATTCAGCAGTTCCTGCTCCCTGGTGCTGGAGGTAACCAAGAATTTCCAATCCACCCCAGGAAAACTGAAGTCCTTCATTATTACTGCTTCCCCCTTGGCAGCCATTTCCATGATGTGGGACCCCATTACCTTGTCTAGCTCCTTATCCTGTGAAGGTGATCTGTAAATTACCCCCATCCTTAGTTTCTTCCCTTTAGTGGATTATACCTGCACTCATAACACTTCCGGCTTTTCATCTGCCCTTGCCTCTGTGGTGCAGGTTATCCCCTCCTTCATGTACAGAGCCACTCCCCCCTTTCTACTTCTCTATTCTTCCTATACATTTTGTATTTGCAGACTGAGAGGTTCCAGTCATGGTTTGGTGTGTCTCAATTCTCTTTGATGACCACTATGTCCACCTTTCCATCAGCCTTCAGCACCTGCATGTCAGCCTTTTTGTTGCCCAGGCTTCTTGCATTCAGAGACACTACCCTTCACCATGACTCAGGACCCCCTTTACCCTGTCTAAATGAGTCTGGATTTATTTCTAATATATTTACAGTTTGCATGGTATTGCATTTTACCTAGCAACTACTGTGCAACCTTTGTATCAACAACTTTATTTTCCACTTAATTTATCTAGTAGAAGACTCATTACATAACAAAAAAAATATTTTTGCTGAGCTAAAAAAAAAAAAAAGAACAAAAGCAGTCCACCTGTAGCATTTTCGACAGGTGTACCACATATGTGATTTTTTCTACTGTGTAGTTGTTATAGTCCATTATTCTCTAACATGCTACCATGTTTGCACTTCTTTGTTCCCTTCACACCAGTCTCCCCACCCACTCTACACTTCTTTTCTGGGTGAGATTGCTGCTTTAAATTTTGATATGCTGCTGTAACTGATGTAATCAAAGGGGAGACTGTACCTTTAACTTGTGCCTTTAAAAGTTGATATGTGAAGTTAGAGGACACACCCCCTGAGGAAAACCAGTTTTGGTCAAAGCGCCGGAGCTAGTGGTCCGCATTGCACCAATAAAGTAATGCCTGTTTAACTTTCCATTTGTGCTTTGTTACTTTCTTTTTCACTCCTGAGTGCAGTTTTACTGTTCAAGTATTGCTTTGTGGCTAGCCGACTCTTCCCGCACCAGCTCCTCTCTTGTGTTGTGCTACTACTTGTCAGGATGTGGATTATTGTTTACTTTATTAGTTTCATAATGTAGTTTTGTGAATTCTTTAAAACTGTTGCACATTATTGGTTTAAAGACTTATGTAATAATATATTGTAATATATGGATAAGCCTCAATAATACTATGCTAAGTTATACAAAAATGTCCCAGTACTATATCATTACTGTCAATAATACTATCCTGAAAAGTGATAATACTATTGTTTTTGCTGATAATACTACTGTTTCAAAGGTCATCTCCAACTGTAGTATTATCAATGGATCCATATATTTCAAAAAATAACAGAAAGATAAGTGTTTTACAAGGCAGTAATACCATCTCGAGGTTTTTGGGGACTTAGGACCTCTAGGTTCCATATCCCCAAAACCTCTTGATGGTATTACTGCCTTTTAATATATGGATCTTCAATTTAATAGGTCTATAAAGCATACAAAAAAAAATTGGTAATACCCTCAAAGGTTCAGTGATAATAGTATTGTCAATCAGTGGTAATAGTATTGTCAATCAGTGGTAATACTACAGTTTTGGGCTGATAATAGGATTGTTGCAAGCTTCAGAGAAGATAGCTCCTACCCCCACATCCTAGACATGCCTCCTCATTGGCCGTTTTTCCTGTGTGGGCGGGCAGAACAGTTTAAAAAACATGGCGGCGTTTCTGTCGCTTACCGAGAGCGAAGTCGGTCATAGCGCTTCTTGGATTTTAATGCGGTTTTGTCTTGAAGAAATGAAAAGATCTGGTTGATCCTGCCGTTGCGGTCCTCAAGAGCAGGTAGGATATGAATAAAAAAAAAAACTGGCAGGAGGCAGCAACCGTCATTAGCGGCGCCGCAGGCGGCGTAGGACAGTGCGGCAGTCGCACTGTACCAAACTCAGTTCACTCAAAACGTCGACTGCCCAGTAGAAAAAAACATCGTGTCCATATATTAAATAAAATAACCGATCGGCTTCTGTGTCCATTACCAGTGAGTACTAGTATCTCGAGGTTCTGGAAACATTGGCACCTCTCGAGCTTCGCTCTTGAGGTTCATGTGTCCAGAACCTCTCGATGCTATTACTCACTGGTAATAGGCAAAAACCTATCGGTTATTCTCTATATAATTCACACTTATCTAGCCATTAATCTATTTAATGTGAGACATACAAATAGTTCATGAGTTATCTGCTGTAAGTTATGTGGTGTAAGGTATTGTATGTAGCATTAGAAAATGGGCATCAGAAATCTAGCGATATGACTGGATAAAAGCTATGCTATATTTAACAAAAGAGCCCACATAAAAATAAGTTTCAGTGCCAGCTGGCATATAACAAGTTTGTATCATTGTGCCACCTTTGGAACTCTCAGTTTGAAACTGGTTTCCATTTTTTTCTCCCTTGCTAAGTGGATTGTCTGTCTGTCTGTCTTTTCTCCCCCACAGTGGTAACATGCCAAGGTACTGCTTGTAAACACAGAGACAAGAAAATTCACCAGCTTCACAGTACAGAGCTTTTTTTTTATGTAATTAGATGCAATTTAAGATTCAGGACTACCGCCATCAGCAGGCTGGTAGCACTGTCGGTTGTCTCACCTGTGGTTTCCCCTGTACATACACTAAGCTTGTCTCTTGATTGGACTGCTATGTTTATCCAGGTCATAAATACCATGATTTTTAAAATAAAATAAAAACATTGCACTGCTATCTCGGAGTGCTGCACTGCTGTGGGGGAGAGAATGGCAAAGGATAAAAGGAAATTAGCTATGTGACAGAAAAAGATGCTCCCTACTAGGAAACATAACTGTGAAAAGACTGCTTTGCAGGGACATTTTTTATTAATTTAATCTTTTTTTTATAATTTTCTAAACATTTCTTTTAAGTTTTTTTTAAGATGTAATCTATTTTTGAAGTACAGTAATACACTACAGGCTGGGCGGTATTGGCTATACTTGCCCATTTGGAGGCTGTGAGAACCTCTGCCTGTGGTGTTGGGCCTGATTATGCCCCTGGGTGGGTGGGTATAGCTCTGTATTGCTCACCCTGGATTATATTATTGCTTACAGTAGTTAAGTAAATGAAATTATACAATGGTGTCTAAGAATCCTACATTCTGATTGGCACTTTGTGCCAGTTAATTAGGGTGGCAGCAGCACAACAAATATAGTTACTACACCTGCCCTCAAAAATTTAGAAATAAACATGCTGCCATTGTATTCCCCTGCCAAAGCCAACTGCAGATATTTCTTTGCAACAACAAACCACTGTAACACCAAAACAAAGACAGAATATCTCAAGCAAACATCTAGGCATGAGCTGGCTTCACTCCCCTTTCCAGTAGTTCATATCTTGTGGGGTTAGGGATGAAGGAGGCTGGATGGCAGGTGTGAGAGCAACTTTGAAGGGTAGAGCTATGACAAGGCATGTCAATGAAGCTCATCAGTATAAGCCTGCTGTGCAGTGCTAGTCAGCAGTGCATGGGTGTAGCCAGGCATACTCCAAGTACTCCATGGTGTACAATTTATTTAAGGGGGGGTAGCAGATAGACTCTGAACTGCTTCCTTTTTGCATGAAAACTAACAAAGAAAATGCTGAACCTTTCTGAACATTTTATTCATAGGAGTCGAAACTAGCAGGACTGGTCACTGTCATTGCATCCCAAGGACAATACAACTTTACAGGCTCTGGGCTGGTATGTGGCTGTCTTAGGGAGCAATCTCTTTGGTAGCATTACGTTACCAATATGGGGGTAGCACACCCTAACGGGGGTGGGGGGGTAGCAGTGTGTCCACTTGGTGTGCAGATCTGAAATCCCTGGCTACATCCCCGCAGCAGTGCAGCACCGTGTTCTATAAACAGTGGAAATGGGCCAGTGACTTGTGGTCAAAAGTAAGTGAGCTCGAGCCTCAAACTGCTTCCACGTGCAAACATTTTCATTAGTATGTACTGTGCTTTCTAACTGAACTGTTCAATTTACTTAGCAACAGTGGAGTCTTTAATATACATATGGAGGCTATTACACTGAAAATCAATAAAACTGTTTCTTAAAATAAAGTAAGCTTTATAATAATTTTTTTAACTGTTATTTACTATCAATTGTATAATAGCAAAAATCCACTCCAAGGTGTAATAGCAATAATCCATTCAATGGCATGTGCTATGATGGAATTTATCCACTTTTGGCATGGTTTAAGTCTGTCAGCCTGTGGCCTGATGGCATACCTCACCAGGTGAAGGTAAATTCTACCATAACCCATGCCCTGTCATGGATTATTGCTTAAGTATTTAAATTTTCTTTTAAAACTGCTTAAGTATTTAAGTTTTCTTTCAAAAGTATATTCACTTTTCTAATGACTATACTATTTGATTTTTAATATATTTGCTTGTTCACAAATGTCCACTGATAAAAGTATTTTACAGTATATGTTATAGAAAATGAAACGCTTACTTGTATGGGTGCGTTCACCATACTCAGGCTTCTCAGTTGCCTCCTACAGTCTCTTCATTATCTTAAACCGGTCCTGGTACCTTGGTGGAACTGGTTTGGTAGAGTTTGAGCTGCTTGTAAAACAATCATCCAGTCACCTTCCACATACCTTTGCAGGACTCTGTGACTTGACTAGAAAGGGACTCGGGTACAACTTGTCACAGATCCTGCACGGCCAGATTTGAAACACACATGACTAGGCACTGATTACCTCGCTCCGCCATTCTCTCCACCAGTTCCACAGTCTTCTCCACACACTAAGACTTTGGCACCTTCATGTGATGGTCCATATTTTTTTTAGATAAAAAAGGCAAAAAGTTGAAGTAGATGTAATTTTTTGAAAAATAACAAAAACGGTTGTGTGGAAAATTATGTTCAAAGTAAATTATTTTGTAAAATAAAAAAGAAAAGTATATTAGGGTTGTTTAGCTAGGTCATTCTGTGGCTAGTACAGCTATCAGAATGGACGTTCGTGGTGTAGGGTGTCTGGTATTTACGTGGGTTGAAAAAAGTAGTTACTTTCGTTGTGGAAGTACATTCTATAGCTTCAGTGGTTTCAGCTTTTAAAGTTAATGCATTACAGTGGTTATTAAATAAGATTACTTGTAATTGTAATTAATTGTTTGTATTGTTGTTTGTAATGTATTTTACATGGACACCTTTGAAAATGGGCTATTTTAGCTCAAAGATTTTCTGAAATAAAGAAAAATGAAAAATGAAATGAAAATGAGTGCCTTTTTGAAGTGTAAAGGGTATAGTTTTTTTAATTGGTTTTATGTAGAAGTGTTATTTATACTTTATTTACTTTGAGACTATTTTAATATTCAATTTCTCGATTAATTTGATTTCTGCGTTTATTGTGAATAGTTAAATTTGTGCTTACATCTAATTTTACGCTTGTTTTGAAGTTTGGGATGCCAGACATTACGTTTTGTGTAACTGTTGCTTGTTATGTACACAGTTTTGTCTGATGTCTGTACTGACCTATCTGATGCCTGGCTTTTGCCCAGAAATGGAGTTGTTTTTGTAGATGTTTGCAAGTTTCCAACAGTTTTTTGATCCATTCTTCTTGTTGATTTCAGGTGTTTGTGAAGTTATAATTTTTTTAAAGCAAATGTTGAAGGTTCCCATAGCAAATGGGAATAGTACACTGTAGGTGTTGTACATCAGTCTCCTACCATTCAAACTGTTAAATAGTGCTGTTTTCCATGAAAAAAGTCCTTTTGTTTTGGTGCTTTGCTTCATTTGTATAACACACACCTTTTTTTCTTAGTGCTGCAACCTCCAACTGTGACGTCATACCAGGGAAACAAAGTTATTAAAGGGATACTGTCAGTTTTTATGTTTGCTTGCACGCACGTGCAAGAAACATAGTGCCATCATGAGTTTTCGGAGATGTGTCACCCGTTTTCCAATTCAGTCAGTGTATTTGCAGCCATGGTCGCAGTTCTCCAATCACTGCTGCAGCTATTTATGACAGCAGTTGAAAATGTAGTGCTGTACAGTTGAAAGGGAGAGCTCCGCTTCAGTGGGCAGAGCCCCCCCCCACACACGCACGCATAATGCATGCTCATGCGCTTCCCGCCCCCACACTGTATGGCTGATGGGGTGCCCAATCCCTCATCAGCTCCAGGCCCCCTAAACAGCCTTCCAGCTGCCATGCTGGGAGCCCACCCCAGCATGGCAAACGTTCCTCATCGTCAGCTTTCCAGGTGCCACGCTGGAAGCCCACCCCAGTGTGGCAAAAATGGCTATGGCTGATGGGGGTGCCCAATCCCCCGTCGGCTCCAGGCTCCACCAAACAGCCTTCCAGCTGCCACACTGGGAGCCCATCCCAGCATGGCAAATGTTCCACATCGTCCAATAAAAAAAAAACCTGTAAAGAAAAAAAATTCCCTCGGCAGTCGCCCTGCCCACCCATGCCGCCTCAGTGCACCCCACCTCCCCACACCCCACCTCACCTCATACTTACCTCCGGAGCTCGGTGCAATGATCTTCGATGGACTGGGAACATGTCTGCACTCTTCAAAGCCGACCACGAACTGAGGAAATGCCGGTAAGCTGTATAATGCAATAAATAGGGTTTTCCCAACCTTAATGCATATCTCAGACATTTGTCAGAATTTTTGCAGCAAATTTTCAACATGGGGTTTTTGGGACCCCTCCTCATGAATTCTCTCACTGTCATGGCACTAATCGGACCCGAAGGGTGATTTCGCAGTCACTATGCGAAATCACCTTTTGGGACTGATTAACGAAATGACAGTGCAAGTGTTCATAAGGTGGGCTCTCAAAAAGCCTATGTTGCAAATCTGGTGAAAAATCTAAAATGATTGTTTTACGAGCCAAGTTACGCAGTTCCTACACACGCCGTAAGTTCACAAATTTTAATATTTGCACTCCAAATTTTCAACATTGCCATATTACCACACCTCCTTATGAGCAGCATAGCTGTCATTTTTCACATCTCACGCAAAATGTGTTTCCGCGCATGTAGCGCACAATGGCGCAGTCGGTGTATGAAATCAATGTATGGGACACATTAAGAAAATCACAGTGACACTGTTCATGAGAAGAGGTCGTAAAATGGCTATGTGGAAAATCTGGTGAAAAAAATTCCCAAAAAGGACTATTTTAGAAGCGCACACTGCGCAGTTCCAACGCACACTCGCAAGTTTGCGAATTTTTAATATTTGCATGCCAGATTTTCCACATTGCCATTTTATTACACTTCCTTATGAGCAGTACAGCTGCCATTTTTCACATCTCACCCAAAATGTGTTTCCGCACATGTAGCGCACAATGGTGTAGTCGGTGTGCAAAAGCAATGTTTGGGACAGATTTAGAAAATCACAGTGACACTGTTTATGAGCAGAGGTCTTAAAATGGCTATGTTGAAAATTTGGTGACAAAAGTCCATAAAATGACTGTGTTACGAGTGAGCATTGCGCAGTTTCCACGCACCCTCGTAAGTTCATGAATTTGTGATATTTTCAGTCCAGATTTTCACCAGTGGCATTTTTCCACACTTCCTTATGAACAGTACAGCTGTCGCTTCTCACAACATGGCCAAAATGTTTACACTTTCAGCGCAGAAATGCGGGTCACTGTGGAAATCATTGTTTGGGACAGATAAAGAAAATCACAGTGACACTGTTCATGATCAGAAGTCCCAAAATGCCTGTGTTGACAATCTGCTGTAAAGAAAATCCTCAAACTAATTATATTACGGGTGTACGCTGTACAATTTCTACGCACACTGGATTTCACCAGTTTTATGTTTGCTTGCACGCATGTGCAAGAAACATAGTGCCATCATCGGAGATTTCGGAGGTGTGTCACCTCCTCCTCCAATTCAGGCACTGTGCTGGCAGGCGCGGCCCCTGTAAGCCAATGCATTTTGGAGCTGTCTATGACACGCTCCAAAATGCAGTGGCATACAGTTGAAAGGGGGAGCTACGCTTGAGTGAGCAGCGATAAGAAGCTGCTCACGCGCAGCTCCCCCAGCCGCAGGCGGCGCCCCCTGCATGCAGTGTATGGCCGAGCGGGTGCCCGGTCCCGCTGGCTGAGCTGCATCGTCTCCTCTCCCCTCCCAGTGGTTGATGCCGCGGGAGCCCACCCAGCGGGGCAAAGTCTTTTGCCGACGGGGTGCCCAATCCCCATCGGCTGAACGCCTCCCCAGTCCTTGTGCCACGCTTGGGCTCACCCCAGCGTGGCAACGTCCCACAAGGTTTTTTATATTTTTTGCCGACGTGGGTGCCCAATCCCGTCGGCTGAACGCCCCCAAAGTCCTTGTGCCATGCTGGGAGCCCACCCAGCGTGGCAAGCGGTCCCACAAAGTCTTTTTTTTTTTGTTTACCCTGTAAATAAAACGGTCCCGCGCTGCTCTCGAACCCCTCCCACAACCCGCACTCCACCCACTGCACACCCAGCCTCCCCACACCCTCCTCACCCCATACTTATCTCCGGACTCGCGCAACGATCTTCAGTGGACCGAACACGCCTGCACTCTTCAAAGCTGACCGAAGTGAGGAAATGCCGTAAGCTGTATAATGGGCTAGATAGGAGGGTTCAACTTTATTGCATATCTCAGGCATTTTTGGGAATTTTTGCACCAAATTTTCAACATGGGGTTTTTGGGACCCCTTCTCATGAATGATGTCACTGTCATGGCGTTATTCGGGCTCGAAGGGTGATTTCGCGCAGTGACTGTGAAATCACCCTTCGGGACTGAATACCACCATGACAGTGATGTCATTCATGAGAAGGGGGCCCAAAACCCCCATGTTGAAAATTTGGTGCCAAAATTCCAAAAAATGACTGTTTAACGAGCGTGTGTTGTGCAGTTCCTACGCAGGCTCGTAAGTTCGCGAAATTTCAATATTTTCACTCCAGATTTTCAACATTGCCATTTTACACACCATCTTATGAGTAGTACAGCTGTCATTTTCATCTCACCCAAATGTGTTTCCGTCCTTGTAGCGCAGAATGGCAGATCGGTGTGCAAAATCAATGTATGAGACAAATTAAGAAAATCACAATGACACTGTTCATGAGCAGAGGTCTTGAAATGGCTATGTTGAAAATTTGGTGAAAAAATTCCTAAAAATGACTGTTTTATGAGCGTGCATTGCGCAGTTCCTATGCACGTTCATAGGTTTGCGAATTTTCAATATTTCCACTCCAGATTTTCAACATTGCCATTTTACCACACCTTCTTATGAATAGTACAGCTGTCATTTTTCACACCTCACCCAAAACATGTTTCCGCCCATGTAGCTCACAATGGCGCAGTCGATGTGCGAACTCAGTTTATGGGACACATTAAGAAAATCACAGTGTCACTGTTCATGAGCAGAGATCTTAAAATGGCAATGTTGAAAATTTGGTGACAGAATTCCTATAAAATGACTGTTTTACGAGTGTACATTGCACAGTTCCCACTCACGCTCGTAGGTTTGCGAATTTTCAATATTCTACCCAGATTTCCAACATTGCCATTTTTCCACACCTCCTTATGAGCAGTACAGCTGTCATTTTTCACATCCTGCCCAAACGTGTTTCCCCATGTAGCGCATAATGGCGCAGTCGGTGTGCAAACTCAATGTATGGGACACATTAACAAAACCACAGTGACACTGTTCATGAGCAGAGGTCTTAAATGGCTATGTTGAAAATTTGGTGAAAAATGTCTAAAATGATCTTTACGAGCGCAGTGCTGCACAGTTCCTATGTATGCTCGTAAGTTTGCAAATTTAATATTTTCACTTAGATTTTCAACATGTCCATTTTATTAAACTTCCTTATGAACAGTACAGCTGCAATTTTCATGTGTCACCCAAAATGTGTTATCGCATACATGTACGCACAATGGTGCTGTTGGTGTGTGAAAGCAATGTTTAGGACAGATTAAGAAAATCACAGTTACACTGTTCATGAGCAGAGGTCTTAAAATGGCTATGTTGAAAATTTGGTGACAAAAGTCCATAAAATGACTGTGTTACGAGTGAGCATTGTGCAGTTTCCACGCATCCTCGTTAGTTCATGACTTTGTAATATTTTCAGTCCAGATTTTCACAAGTGGCATTTTTCAACACTTCCTTATGAACAGTACAGCTGCCATTTTCACAACATGGGCTGTGTGTTTTCACACTTTCAGTGCAGAGATGCGTGGTCGCTGGGAAATCATTGTTCAGCACAGATAAAGAAAATCACAGTGACACTGTTCATGATCGGAGGCACCAAAATGCCTGAGTTGACAATCTGCTATAAAATATCCCCAACCTACTTATATAACGGGTGTGCATTGCACAGTTTCTATGTACGCTCGTGACTTCACCATTTTTTTAAATATTTTTACTACACATTTGCAGCATAGCCATTTTTACACCTCCCCATGAAAGAGTACAGCTGTCATTTTTTACATCCTGTTCGGAATATTTTTGCACCTGTGGTGCTAAATCCCGTAGTCACTGTGCATGAGCAGCTTTCGGCTACCAAACTGATATTCCCCCTGTTCATGAGGTGGGGTCACAAAATAAACATGTTGAAAATTTGGAGTTAAAATACCAATGAATGCCTGAGGTATTAGGCTTTTCAACTAAATCGCCCAACCCTATAGAGAATGACAGGAATCAGGGGTGTGACTTGGGATTCTTGCCTGTGATGCTCATACCATTCCACACCCTGCAGTCACTGAGAGGCATCGAGGTATGCCTTGGACTCTTCGGCCCCAAACTTCACCCCATTCTCCTATATCGCACCCATCTCGCCATATTTCCTAATGAAATGGGTGCGATAAGGCCAAAGACCCCAAGGAACATGTGACACTTGTCAGTCTCTGCAGAGTGGGGTGTGGTGAAAATGGCGCGTTATGCCTGACGGCACTCAAATGCACACCCCAATGCCTGTCACTCTCTGCAGGGTGGTGGTGGGGTTGGTTCAGTTCAATACTTCACTGCCATTCTTATTACGCAGCTCTGTAACTTCTACACTACCACTGCCAATGCCAGTAAGCAAACATTCGGCATTGTCAAATGCTTGTTTTAATATTTTCACTGCAGATTTTCAACATTGCCATTTCTTACACCTCCCCCATGAACAGTACAGCTGTCATTTTTCACATCCTGTTCGGAATGTGTTTTTGCACCTGTAGTGCTAAATGCCGTAGTCACTGTGTAAAAGCAGCTTTCGGCTAACAAACTGATATTGCCACTGTTCATGAGGTGGGGGGTCACAAAAAAAAATGTTGAACATTTGGAGTGAAAATACCAAGGAATACCTGAGGCATTAGGGTGTCTGACCATAACACCCCACCCTGTAGAGAATGACAGGCATCAGGGGTGTGACTTGGGATTCTTGCCTGTAATGCTCATACCATTCCACACCCTGCAGCCAGTGAGAGGCATTGAGGTGTGCCTTGGACTCTTCGGTCTCAAAGTTCACCCCATTCTCCTATACCACACCCATCTCACTGTATTTCCTGATGGAATGGGGTATGCATAAGGGCCAAAGACCCCAAGGCACACCGTCACACTTGTCGGTGTCTGCAGGGGTAGGGTGTGGTGAAATGACGTGACCGTTATGCCTGACGACCGAAAGGCACACCCCAATGCCTGTCAGTCTCTGCAGGGTGGTGGTGGGGTTGGCTTCAGTTCAATACTTCACTGCCATTCCTATTATGCAGCTCTGTAACTCCTACACTACCAATGCCAATGCCAGCAAGCAAACATTCGGCATTGACAAATGCTTGTTAGTTTCAGATAGACAAATCAGCTATGTACTGTATCCACAATACCTCACTATTTAAATTAGTACACAGGGTATTATATTTCTGTGCTCACTGCAGAAATAGGAGACTACATCACTTAGTATAGAAGTCTTGTAGCTAGATATGGTATGCACAGTGCATTGTTCTGTAAATAAACATACAAAAGCTTATATTGTTGACACCACTACAGAAATATGGGACAGCATGTCACGGTAAGGGAACTGGAAAACAGGTTATGATTTTATCCGTAATACCTTGCTATGTACATTTACAACGTGTTGAAATCCATAACGTTGGCTGATAACACAGAAACTATAATCTTAGGGGACTTCAAAATGGATTGGCTCACTGCTAAATCCCACTCCCTTAAAGCCATCTGTGATGAGCTGGGTCTTACACAGATAGTAACTGAACCCACAAGAATCAATGTTTCTAACTCTGCCAACAGCTTACTCTTAGATGTCATCTTAACTTCCCATCCCCATAAAATCTCACATTCTGCAGTTTTCCATAACGACATGAGTGACCACAGTATCGTTGAACATACAAGATTCCAATCTAAAGCCCAGCAGCACCCTAAATTCAGAATCAAGTGCTCGTTCCGTAAATTCAACTCAGTAAACTTCCTAACCGATCTAGCTACGACCAGGTGGCAAGACCTATATCTTGCCAAATCTGCTGATTCCGCCGTCTCTGTCCTAAATAACAACCTCACCACCCTAATTAACAAGCATGCTCCTCTTATTAAAATGAGGGTGTGGAAAATCTCGCATCCGTGGTTCACCCAAGAGCTCAAATCTGCACTTACCAATAGAGACAAGCTATGGGCTAGGGCCAGACACACAAAGAACCCGGCAGACTGGCAGGCATTTAGAACTGCCAGAAATGCCTGTGTTAAAAGTGTACATGCTACTAAAGCAAACTTCTACATCTCCACTCTGGAGCAGGCCAAAGGGAACTCCCAAAAAATCTGGAAGACACCGAGATCCATTGAAGGCCATCCTGCTGCTTCCTCCCTTCCCACCAACATTCTGGCCAAGGACGGGATGGTTGAAAATAAACTGCGACTCCTCAAAGAACTTAACCTTTACTTTGCCACTGCTGGGTTGGCATTCGACTCCTCCCCATATGCTAGCCAAGTGAATAGCAACACTGGACCAGATTCTACACATGCTGCTCCACCTCATCCCTTCCAGTTGTGCCTGTTTAGCTACAAAGAAGTCAAAGACATAATTCCTAGCCTTGACATCAAGAAAAGTGCAGGGGACGATGGCCTTGAATCATTTTTCTTGCTGCTAGGCTATGCCCAGCTCACAGCCCCCATCCTTCACATCTTCAACCTCTCTATTATCACAGCCACTGTTCCATCCTGCTGGAAATCTGCCCATGTTCTTCTCTCTTCAAATCAGGAGATTCTGTGACTTAAAACAACTACTGTCCTGTCTCTATCTTGCCGTTCTCTCCAAAGTGCTGGAAAAACTTATATACAACCAACTAAAACATCACCTTGAAGCGCACGCACTCCTAAACCCAGCCCAATCTGGCTTCAGGTCGAAGCACAGTACCATCTCAGCCTTGGCTAAAGTCTCTAATGACTAGATCCATGCTATGGACACCAAGAAGGTTACTGGTGCAGTCTTTCTAGACCTTAGTAAGGCCTTCGACACTGTAGGCCATCACCTCCTAATCACCTGTCTTGCCTACATAGGTGCCACTCCACTTTAACAGTTATCTCACAGGAAGGATACAAAAAGTCAAAACCGATGGCCTACTATCTGCCCCCCTTCCAATTGCCAGAGGAGTTCCTCAAGGCTCCATCCTAGGACCAATCCTTTTTTCCCTGTACATCAACAACCTTGACTCCCACATAAAGAACTCTAGCATACATTTCTTTGCGGACGATACGGTTTTGTATGCATCAGGCTCATCCTTAACTGAAGTCAGGGAAGCACTCCAAGCTGACTTTATCCATAGAAACATAGAAACATAGACTTTGACGGCAGATAAGGACCGCTAGGCCCATCTAGTCTGCCCATTTCCCTACCTACAGGATAGGCCACCGATCCTAGTTAACCAACAGCCTATATCTTCCTGCCCCACAAGAATTGCCTTATGTCTGTCCCATGCATTCTTGAATTCTCCCAGTTTTAGACCCCATTAACTTCTCAGGAAGGCTGTTCCATGCACCCACTACCCTCTCTGTGAAATAATACTTCCTCACATTGCCCCTGAACCGCCTCCTTCCTATCTTTAAATTGTGTCCCTTGTTCTTGCAAGTCTCTTTTTCTGAAAGATGCTACCCTCTTGGACTTTGTTGATTCCCTTGAGATACTTGAAAGTTTCTATCATGTCCCTCTCCCTTCTTTCCTCAAGGGTATACATATTAAGTCCTTTAGTCTCTCCCTCATCGGCTTTCTCTTGCAGACCCTGCACCATTTTAGTTGCCCTCCTCTGGACTGACTCTATCCTGTCTATGTCCTTTGGAGATGGGGTCTCCAGAACTGGACACAGTATTCCAGATGGGGTCTCACCAACTGTCTGTACAGAGGGATAACAACTTCCTGTTTTCTGCTGCTGATGCCTCTCCCTATACATCCCAGTATACCCCCGGCCCTCCCTACTGCCTTCTCACATTGCTTGCTAACCTTAAGGTCATCTGATATGATTACCCCAGGTCCCTTTCCTGTTTTGTTGTTGTTACTACCTCCACCCATTGTGTATTTTTCCTGGTTCTTGTTTCCCAGGTGCATTATTTTGCACTTTTGCATTGAATCCTAGCTGCCATCGTCCGACCATTCCTCCAACCTTGCCAAGTCCCTTTCATCCTTTTCCACGCCTCCTTGTGTATCAACCCTGTTGCATATCTTTGTGTCATCTGCAAAAAGGCATACTTTTCCTTCCAGTCCCTCTGCAATGTCACTGATGAAGACATTAAAAAGGGCTGGACCCAATATTGAACCCTGCGGTACCCCACTAGTAACTGCCCTTTCTTCAGAGTGGACTCCATTTACAATTACCTTATGTGTCCTGTTGTCCAGCCAATGTTTTACCCAGGCTGCCACCCTGGGACCCACTCCCAGGCTGTTTAATTTGACTAATAATCTTTTGTGTGGGACTGTGTCAAATGCTTTGCTAAAGTCTAGGTAGGCCATGTCCAGTTAGAAAGCAACCTTATCAATGCCAAGCTTCTCTTAAATGCAAAAAAAAACAAGACAATGATTTTCTCGAGACTTACCTTGTCTGGTGCCCTACCTACCCCACCTAAAAACTTCATAGTTACCTCCCTAGGTGAACCCTTGGAAGTCGTACTTAAATTTGAATATCTAGGTATGTGGATAGACAACAAGCTTTCCTTCAACGACCACATTGAGGATCTATCAAAGAGGCTTAAAGTACGCTTGGGTTTCTTCTTTAGAAATAGGACCCTCTTTTCTCTCATGACCCGAAAAAGACTTGTCCAAGCAACATTCCTTCCCTTGCTTGACTACGGAGACATTATCTTTATCTCCTCCCCAACCTTGAGCCTATCTAAACTGGACGTACTCTATCACCATGCTCTTCGCTTAATTACTAACTCTGCATACAGGACCCACCACTGTGATCTTTGTGCAGCAGTTGGGTGGACCTCTCTTGCCACCAGACACCTTCTGCATGCTGGCATTTGGACCCTCAAATTACTACTCCACAAATTGCCTGTCTATTTAACGTCTCTCATACACATCTCGCATAGCGCCTACTCCCTAAGGAAATCCGACCTTATCCTACTATATGTTCCCGGGACATGTACAAAGAGCTGTCTCAAATGCTCTCCCAAACATTTGGATCCAACTATAAGCCATGCTGAAGCTAACCAGCATCGTATCAATTAACTCCTACAAAACACTAGCTATCTCTAAATTAAAAGACATATGTTGGTGCTACTAGGCCCCCAATGCCAAGTCAACTTCCCTAGGTACCAACTGGCCCTCTACTTATTAAGCTGAAATTTGTTGCATAATTTAGGGCAAGGTTAAGGCTGGAATGTACTGCATATATAGCATAAGGACTTCTATTGTGTATACCTCTTGTATTATATATTTTTTCTTTGTTGTTCTGTATTTTATATCTCTTGTCTATGTAATTGCGAACTGTATGTGTATGTGCCTCAGGACCTCCTTGTGAATAAGCTTGCTCAACGGAGTCTTTTCTGCAATAAACTTGAACTTGAACATATTAGTGCTCCTTGCCTCCCACTTATGTAACTGTGCTTAGCGTACTACCTTTCCCCACTGATGCTGTATATGATGGCCTAGCTACACCAGTGTATAGGCTCTCCATCAATGAATATTCTGCCTTGTACATATTAGTGCCTATGTAACTACTCTGTGCCTACCTGGTATAGTTCATTATTTGTATTTTTTTGTGTTATTGTTTGATGTAATGTGTACTTGATTAGCTACGTCATTGTATAGGACCTCTCTGTTGTTTATTTCCACTATGCTGTTATCACTACTCTGTATGTAACCTATTTCACTATACTGTTGCGCTGTATTGTCTCTTAACGAGGAGCCTTTGGAAATGAACCTCTGGCTCAAAGGTTTGTAATTCTGATATATCAATAAATAAATAAATAAAGTGCTCACAACTACCAACATACAGGACTGTACTTCTGAGTAAAGCACATTTAAGGCAACATTATAAATTACCTAGAATTCCATGTTGCTGTATGTAAAACATTGACAGCTCCCCTGGTGTGACATCATTCTGAGAGGTGTGGCCGCACACAGAAAACTGGAGCACAAAAAGCTGATAAAACATAAATAAAAATGACTATGACAGATTTTTTTTACAAAACAACTTGCAGCTTCAACATCTGAAACATGGCTGGCAATGGTATACTATGTATAAAAGACATTTGGGAAATCTTCAACATTTACTTTAAATTAATGACTGCAAAGCACATCAATGTTTTATGCTTAAGATTTACTTTGCATCGATGAATTTAACTTTGGGTACATTTTTTTAAATGATCACACTTTTCAGCCACTTCGTGAATGTATATCAGAATATCTGCCATTTTGGCGTTTCTCATGGTTTCTATAAACATCAGTATAGTTTATTAGTTTTTTATGAGTTTTTGTCTTTTCAAATATAACCAACACATTTGTTCTAGAATTTTAAGATTTTAAAGAGACTATGGTTGGGTTAATTCTAACACAGTAGCATTTTTGTCATTTTGTGAAATTTACATTTTAAGAAATCATACATGAATGTAATGATTTTTAAAATACAGTCAATGTGCTACTTGCTGCTTGTAGTAAAATCTATGCAAAATTGTAAAATGTTTATTAAAGTCAATGAGTAGGACATCAATTTTAATAAAGTCAAAATGCTTCTCATTGATTTTATTTAAATATATGAGAAATGTTATTTATTAAAATAAATGAATACCATATTGCTTTTAGTATTATTAGTACTACATTTTAATTGGCTTATATCTACTGTTAACATGTTATATAGTTCTGAAAAGAACCTTAGGGTGTTCTGATGTGGAAGGAAATAGATTTCTATCAGTTCAGCTGATTAAGTGTCATCTTAAGTTTCTCAAGGGAAATAAAGTTCCCATAGGAGATCAGGGCCCCAATATGCAACAGTTTGTGTGGCTGCTAAGTGGTGTTTGCCTGAGCAAACCAAGGTGTTGTGCTGGAGCCCAGTATTGAAAGGACTTTGTTGTGCCAGCAAACACCCTCTCCTTTCCCCACCTCCCTGTTTCCCTACCCCCTCCTACCCCACCCCAGTCACTACCCTCCCCTAGACCCCCATCCTTGTACCCCCATCTCAGTGCATAATATTCCTGTCCCTCTGAACCTACCACCCTGCTCTGCGATGTCATCTACAGCCCCATGTTTTCACTTCTTTTCTTTTTCCTTTTGCCTCAGTGAAGACTTGTCTCACTCTATGTGTATCATCTATGTGCACATTAGTGCAGTTAGTTTTTTGTATGTACAAGTCATATTAAACTGTTCCATCAATGAGTTGATTTAGCATTGTTGTTTACAGTTGGCAATGCATTGGCAACTCATACTGCATTGTTTTTCAATGCTTAACCAGCTCAAGTGCAACATTTGTAAAATGTTTTTGCAACTCATTTGGATTGCATCAGCAGTCCTGTCAAAATGCAATGCAAAACTGAGTTTTAACTCTTAAGAAACATCTTGTGCAGGGCTTTGTACTGGATCCAGCAACACTTATGCAACTCAATCAGAGATGCTAAAACAACTCATTGGAGGAACAGTTTAATGTGACTTGTAATGTGTCAGTTATTTGCAGCAATCCAAGTTGTACCTTATCAGTGCCATTGCTGTTTACTCATGCTATCTAAATCTGTTTTGTATAAGATCATGTACGTCATTGTATTGCTTGAAATCTCCAGGACCTCCTTGTGAATGAGTTTGCTTAATGGAGCAATTCCTGTAATAATAAACTTGAACTTGAACTAGAAACAGGTGTAGTGCCCACGCAAACCAAAGGGGTGAGTATGCAAATGGTGGGGCTGAAACAGGAATATCAGCACAAGCCAATATTCGCAGACTTGCAGGGCACAAAAGGGGGTTTGCATGGTTCTTTAGCACTGCACAAATACCGCCAAAGAAAACCTCCTTTTACTCCATGCAATCCAAGTGGCTGCCAGAGGTCATGCAGCCAACCAGCCAGTTGGCCGCTGGGGAGCATACCCACCCCGTGGTCCACTGACCCCCCCATTGCTAGTCCCTAAGTTAAAAAAAGAACCCCTGGTGCTAGTGGTTCTCCTCCTCCAATCATCAGCCTCTAACATAACATACAGCATCCCTGATGCTAGTGGTACCCCCCTCTGATTGCCAGCCAGACCCTGTCCTAGAAATAAGTGGCACTTTCCCTGCCTGGACTTATGGCAGCCAGCTAAGGAGGTGTGAGGAGGGTTGTGCTGGTTGCTGTAGTCACCTGTGGCACCACTGATACCACTAAGGTGAGTAGGGGGAGTGTGCCTGGTGCCACGGGGGTAACCACTGGATGCCACAGGGAGGGTTTTTTTTAATTCTGAGCTGGTGATCAGTGGAAGGGGGAACCACTAGCACCAGGGAGTTTTCTTTTCAATGCAGGGCTGGTGATTGGAGGGAGGGGGATCACTAACACCTGGGATTGATATATTTGCTTGGGGGCTGGTAATCATGGGGGGGGAGACCACTAGCACCAGGGATAGCTATGGCTATCATAGATGGCAGGAGGCATCGCCACACTACCTGCCTCAGCTACACATTCAAATGGGCCCATAATGGGCATGCAAATGACCCCTTAGTGCCTTGCATGCCCATCGGGCTAATTTGCATGGATACGTTTAGAACTGCAGATAGCGGTCTGCTGCTATCAACTCATGGGGCCAACTTCGAGAGCCATGTCGGGGCTGAACTACCTGACTTAGTGATGCTCCAACATGACCCTATATTTAGTCGGTTCGTGCCTGACTGAATATACCACCCTGGGACCCCTGGGCAATTACAAAGTGCAATGCAAACATTTGTGCTGTGCTTTGCGCACAACTGAATATCAGGCCCCAGATGTACACCATTCTTTAAGTATAACGAATTGTTAGAGAACGTGATATTTTGGTGCCTAATTTCTCCCATTCCTCAATCTCTTAGGAAAGCAGATACCTGTATATTTATGTTTTGACGGACGTTCTTTTTACTCACTATGCCATGTTGCCCTAACCAAATCTGTCTCTGTGGGATAGTGGAGAGCAGAATTTTAATATGAGGCATCCAATGGCAAATCCAATTAAAATCTGTTTTGATTGTTAAAATCAGGTGATGCTCAGAAATATGTCCCAGGTCATTCCTACTGAGGTGCACAATCAGAACCTGAGGAGCTGCATGCCTCCAGACTGATCACTCAGTCGTTGGTATCAACTGAGGCCCATGCATAACACCTCTCTACCCTTCCAAACATTATTATACTCTGGTAAATCCAGATTGATGTGTTATTTTGTCTCCTTAAGAAACACCTCTGCTGCAGACTGTTTCTGAGCTTTTGTCTGGTACTGCTGAAAATAGGTAGATCTCAGATATATAGATGTGCTTTACTTGTGGCTACTTTATATAGTGTTTTTCAGATTTACATTTTGAAATATACACATGAGTGTTATGTCAATACATGTTTTTTGATTATGTTTTCTAATTATTTGACTGGTTGTAATGTAACTTTTTTTCTATTTTTATAGTTTTTGCTGCCCAGTCATAACCATGACATTAAGTTTACAGAATGTGAGTGTGGAGTTTGGTTTTGTTGCATTTTGGAAAATGAACATATTATGATGATTAGTCCATTTGGAATACTTACTCATAACATAGAGGATAATGTATAGTCCTCCATTGGTTACCGATTTATTAACCGTCGAGAGGTTGCCAGTGTGACCAAGTAAACCTCGAGAGCGAAGCGCAAGAGATTTACGTTGTTATGGCAACCTTGAGACGGTTAACCAAACCAGTTGTCTTAGTTTCAGTCACCGCTGCGGCTGTTCCAGGTCATGCCCTCTGACCACTGCGGCCCTCAGCTAAAAGCTAATAAAGGTGCACAAATGTGCAGATCAGCTCCATTTATAATCTCATCACTATGATGTACTGAAGAGGGGTTAACAAGTGTCCCAGTGGCACTGAGGGTTGAGGTGCTGGATGCCACACCTCGCATCACGCCGGTGACCCGGGTTCGGGAACGAGCCCGGACTGCTGGGGGTCGGCTGGGGAGAGAGAGGATCGAGCATCCAATGGACTGCTCTTCTCTCTCGGGGAGGGATCCAGGGGTAGCCTGGTGCAGCAGCGGCCCCCAGTGGAGACCAGCAACACTGCTATGCACTGAGCTAGTAAGCAGTGGGGTTGACGTTGGGGCAGCTGCTTTCTGGATGTAGGGTGGGAGCACCCTCATTGCAGGCTGAGCGGCACTGCACATCCCACATTGGGGGATGTACATTAGCCAAGAAAAACTGAAAAACCCGGATCGGAGGGATAGGCGACGGCACCTATCCTCCATGCCCAGCGCTGGATCTGACTCGGCTGGGGCCTCATAGCTCCTCCATCTCTGACCTTACCCGCTGCCAGAGTCTGCCTTCTAAGGAACCCAAGTTGGAGTTGGGCTACCCTCCCCGGATGGGTTAAACTGGGGATGCTGGCAGCGGGGGGGGGGGGGAGTGAGAGCAACAGACTGCAGCGGATTTCAGGCAGGCAGGCATAAGGGATGGGATGCCTGAGAGAATTCCTTCGATCCATGCCTGGAGGGAAAAAGAGTTGACAAAAAAAAAAAGAGGGGTTAACAACCCCTTACATCATAGTGATGGGATTATAGAGAAATAATCTTGTCACTTTTTAATGGTAATAAGGGCTCTCCATACATTATTGTTGCTTTATTTTGATCATCCAGGGGTTTATTGTTAGATTTATAGTACTTTAAAATATTATACCTTTTCTTCATTGACTGATTTGTTTCCTAGCCATAACTTTTGGTTCTTTTGGATTTAAGCGGTGTTCAGATTTTTAATGTTTTTCCTAGTAACCAGTAGATCAATTTTTGATTGGTTAATTTTTATCAGGTTTTAGATGCCATAAACTGGTAACTTGTGTAAACAGTGGTTCTCTTTTATCTGGTGTAAGATGGTCGCTGTGTAACTTTCAGTTACTACCCCTGCCTTGTGGGTTGAACAAGGTTGAGGGGCCTGGGCTCTGTTTTGGATGGAAAAGGGGGTTCTTTTCCAGATATAGAATAAGTAGCGTGGTGCCTCCACCCTGAATAAATTACAGTGGGCCAGTTGTTGGTGTGGTACAACCCCCTGGGATGCTGTACCTACCCACCTCCCCTTGAAGTCACCCCACAGATGAAATACCATACACTGCTGTAATATTTCAGTAACCGTGCAATTGTTGACCTGAGCTAATAATGTGCTCATGGGCCAGTATTACACAAAAACAACGATGTTATGAGGAGGGTAGGGGAGTGGGAGATGCAAGAATAAACAGCAGTTAAAATATTTGATGAACTGGTGAAACCATAAAACAGCAATGATAGCAGTGCCCACCCTCCACTAACAACACACAGCAGTTTCCCCACCTCTCCACTGGTACCAGTGCCCCAGAAGTCAGTCTGGGTACCCAGGTGGTTTACGGTGCAGGCCTGAACAGTGCAGCTGGGTGGCTGGCGTTGGTGCACTTTTTAAATAAACTGGGAACTCTAAACAACTTGCTATAACTCCCCAGATCAGGGCAAGCCCTGTGTTTACTCATGGTTCAGAAGACAGTCTCACAGGGTCTGAGAAACAGCAGATTCAGTCAGTCGAGCTTGGGGCCTTGAACTGTACAAATAGATCTGCAGTTTGCTTGGCTGTGCCAGAATTCTGGCAGCTTGTCACCTTCTGAGATGTAGTGGTAATAGTAGTAGTAGTACATTTTTTTATTTATACAGTATAACACCATTAGGGCTATGATATGCCCTTTTTACAAGGTGAACCTGTGTAAATAACAACTGAAATTAACACCAAATACAAAACAGTTGTGGAGTACAGACATTACATAAGACCAACTTATATTATAACATTACAATCAAATACCAGTACTAAAAATACAGTATCTATAACTCTTCCTAGAGGAGTTAAGGCTTACACCTCAATCTAATTAACATTATTTTACTCACATTGAAAGGAATACAGCAGCCTTAAACCCTTCCCTTGTAGTTACCTGATTCCTTAGTTGTAGTGGAAGAGCATTCCAACTAGTTGTAGCTTTATATACAAATGTCATTTTGCTAAAATTATTTGTGATTTTTGGTTGTATTAATTCCCTAGCTGTTTTTAATCTCAGTTTCAGTCCATGATTTGATCTATGTAACTGTTCCTTTAAATCCATCGAAACTTCATTTTTATGTTTGCTTGCACGCATGTGCAAGAAACATAGTGCCATTATCCGAGATTTCGGAGGTGTGTCACCTCCTCCTCCAGTTCAGTCAGTGTGTTGGCAGGCACGGCCTCTGTAAGCCAATGCATGCTGGAGCTGTCTATGACAAGCTCCAAAATGCAGTGGCATACAGTTGAAAGGGGGAGCTACGCTTGAGTGAGCAGTGATAAGATATCGCCTGCTCATGCACAGCTCCCCCTATACACACACACACACACACACACACACACTCACACAGAAATGCAGCATACTGAGTACTGCCCCACACCCCGCGCACATATAGCCGATGAGGTGCCCAATCCCGTCGTCTGGTACTCGCCTCCCCCAAGCCTTCCACATGCCACGCTGGGTGCCCACCCCAGCGTGGTAACTAATCATATGGCCAACAGTGCCCAATCCCCGTCGGCTCCACGGCCCTCCCCCAGCTGTCCTTGTGTCATGCTGGGAGCCCACAGCGTGGCTAAGCGTCCACGTCGTCTTTTTTTTTAACCTGAAAAATAAAAATGGTCCCACGCTACTTCTCCCAGCCCCTCCCACAACCGCACCCACCCACTGTGCACCCTGCCTCCCCCACCCCTCACCCCATACTTACCTCCGGAGCGCGCGCGACAATCTTGGTGGACCGGGAACACGTCTGCACTCTTCAAAGCCGACCGCAAACTAAGGAAATGCCAGTAAGCTGTATAATGGACTAGATAGGGGTTTTTCAACTTTATTGCATATCTCAGACATTTTTTGGAATTTTTGCACCAAATTTTCAATATGGGGTTTTTGGGACCCCTTCTCATGAATGATGTCACTGTCATGGTGTTTTTCAGGCCCGAAGGGTGATTTCGCAGTCACTGCACAGTCACTGTGCAAAAGCACCCTTCTGGACTGAATAACACCATGACAGTGACATCATTCATGAAAAGGGGTCCCAAAAACACCATGTTGAAAATTTGGTACAAAAATTCCAAAAAATGACTGTTTTACGAGCGTGCGTTGAGCAGTTCCTACGCAGGCTCGTAAGTTTGTGAATTTTCAATATTTTCACTCCAGATTTTCAACATTGCCATTTTACCACACCTTCTTATGAGCAGTACAGCTGTCATTTTTCACATCTCACCCAAAATGTTTTTCCCGCCTATGTATGCACAATGGCATGCAGTCAGTAATGCAAATCAATGTACAGGACAAATTAAGAAAATCACAGTGACACTGTTCATGAGCAGAGGTCTTAAAATGGCTATGTTGAAAATTTGGTGAAAAATTCCTAAAAATGACTTGTTTTACGAGGGGTGCATTGCGCGGTTCCTCACGTGCATTCGTAAGTTCACAATTTTCAATATTTTCACTCCAGATTTTCAACATTGCCATTTTACCACACCTCCTATGAGCAGTACAGCTGTCATTTTCACATCTTGCCCAAAATGTGTTTCTGCCCATGTAGCTTACAGTGGGCGCATCGATGTGCAAAATCAATGTATGGGACACATTAAGAAAATCACAGTGACACTGTTCATGAGCAGAGGCCTTAAATGGCTATGTTGAAAATTTGGTGAAAAATTTCCTAAAAATTACTGTTTTACAAGCGTGCGTTGCGCAGTTCCTATGCATGCTCGTAAGTTTGCGAATTTAATATTTTCACTCCAGATTTTCAACATTGCCATTTTATTACACTTCCTTATGAACAATACAGCTGCCATTTTTCACATGTCGCCCCAAATGTGTTTCTGCACATGTAGCGCACAATGGTGCAGTCGGAGTGTGAAAGCAATGTTTAGGACAGATTAAGAAAATCACAGTTACACTGTTCATGAGCAGAGGTCTTAAAATGGCTATGTTGAAAATTTGGTGACAAAAGTCCGTAAAATGACTGTGTTTCGAGTGAGCATTGCGCAGTTTCCACACACCCTCGTAAGTTCATGACTTTGTAATATTTTCAGTCCAGATTTTCACCAGTGGCATTTTTCCACACTTCCTTATGAACAGTACAGCTGTCGTTTTTCACAACACGGCCGAAATGTGTTTTCACACTTTCAGCGCAGAGATGCGTGGTCACTGTGGGAAATCATTGTTCGGTACAGATAAAGAAAATCACAGTGCCACTGTTCATTATCGGAGGTCCCAAAATGCCTGTGTTGACAATCTGCTGTAAAAAATCCACAACCTAATTACATTACAGGTGTGTGTTGCACAGTTTCTATGCACGTTCGTGACTTCACCAGTTTTTTTAATATTTTTACTGCAGATTTGCAACATTGCTATTTTTTACACCTTCCCATGAACAGTACAGCTGTCATTTTTCACATCCTGTTCGGAATGTGTTTTTGCACCTGTGGTGCTAAATGCCGTAGTCGCTGTGCATAAGCAGCTTTCAGCTAACAAACTGATATTGCCACTGTTCATGAGGTGGGGGTCACAAAAAAACCATGTTGAAAATTTGGAATGAAAATACCAACGAATGCCTGAGGTGTTAGGGTAACCAACCATAACGCCCCACCCTGTAGAGAATGACAGGCATCAGGGGTGTGACTTGAGATTCTTGCCTGTAATGCTCATACCATTCCACATCCTGCAGCCAGTGAGAGGCATCGAGGTATGCCTTGGACTCTTCAGCCCCAAAGTTCACCCCATCCTCCTATACCGCACCCACAAAAGTGGGAGCAAGGCAGAAGCAGGAAACTACAGACCTGTTAGTTTAACCTCAGTGGTAGGGAAAATGATGGAATCACTTTTGAAGGAAAGAATTGTTGAGTATCTAGAGGAGAGGGGCACGGGACCCAAGGCAGCATGGATTCACAGCGGGAAGGTCATGCCAGATGAATCTGATAGATTTCTTTGACTGGGTGCCCAAAGTAGTAGATCAGGGAGGGGCTGTGGACATGACTTACCTAGACTTTAGCAAGGCATTTGACACAGTCCCACACAAAAGATTAATATACAAGTTAGCCAGCCTGGGAGTGGGTCCCAATATGACAGCCTGGGTAAAGAATTGGCTGGAGAATAGGACACAGAGAGTAATAGTAAATGGAGTCCACGCTGAAGAAATGGGGTTACTAGTGGAGTACCGCAGGGTTCAGTATTAGGACCGGTCCTCTTCAATGTCTTTATAAGCAACATTGCAGAGGGACTGGAAGGAAAAGTATGTCTCTTTGCAGATGACACAAAGATCTGCAACAGAGTTGATGCACAAGGTGGGGTGGAAAGGATGAGAAGGGACTTGGCAAGATTAGAGGAATAGTCAAATGTATGGCAGCTTAGATTCAATGCTAAGAAGTGCAAGGTAATGCACCTGGGAAACAAAAACCCAGGGGAAGAGTACACAATGGGGGGTGAGATACTAACAACAACAAAAATGGAAAGGGACCTGAGGGTAGTCATATCAGATGACCTAAAAGTGGGCAAGCAATGTGAGAGGGCAGCAAGGAGGGCTGGGGGATACTGGGATGCATAGGGAGAGGCATCACCAGTAGAAAACAGGAAGTTATTATCCCTCTGTACAGACAGCTGGTCAGACCCCATCTGGAGCACTGCGTGCAGTTCTGGAGACCCAATCTCCAAAGACATAGACAGGATGGAAGCTGTCCAGAGGAGGGCAACTAAAATGGTGCAGGGTCTGCACCGGAAGACATATGAAGAGAGACTTAAGGAGCTTAATATGTATAGCCTCGAGGAAAGGAGGGAGAGGGGGGACATGATAGAAACTTTCAAGTGCCTCAAAGGAATCAACAAAGTCCAAGAGGGTAGCATCTTTCAAAAAAAGGTGTGCAAGAACAAGGGGGCACAATTTGAATATGGGGGGCGGCTCAGAGGTAATTTAAGGAAGTATTTTTTCACAGAGAGGGTTGTGGATGCATGGAACGGCCTTCCAGAGGAGGTTGTGGAGTCAAAAACAGTGGTGGAATTCAAGCATGCATGGGACAGTCATAAGGCAATTCTAGGGGGTTGGGGCAGGAAGAAGTAGGCTGCTGGTTAACTAGGATCTGCAGCTTATCCATTAGGTAGGGAAATGGGCAGACTGGGTGGGCCAAGCGGTCCTTATCTGCCGTCAAATTCTATGTTTCTATGTTTCTATGTTTCTATGTCACCGTATTTCCTGATGGAATGGGGTGTGCATAAGGGCCAAAGACCCCAAGGCACACCGTGACACTTGTCAGTGTCTGCAGGGTAGGGTGTGGTGAACTGCCGTGGCCGTTATGCCTGATGACCCAAAGGCACACCCCAATGCCTGTCACTCTCTGCAGGGTGGTGGTGGGGTTGGCTTCAGTTCAATACTTCACTGCCATTTCTATTATGCAGCTTTGTAACTTCTACACTACCAATGCCAATGCCAGCAAGCAAACATTCGGCATTGACAAATGCTTGTTTCTAACTGAATTATTAAATAATGCTTTCTATTTGTATTTTAATGTTTCTTTTAATAAGTAGGCTATGGGTTATATATTTGTAGCTAATATAGTAGGTTTGTCTTAGTATTTTGCTTATGGGAATTATTTATTAACTATAGTATTTAATATACACTGATTTAAGTATTGGTTATCTGCAATGTGTGTTCCCCCCTCCCCGTGTCTTTGTTCTTATTGAATGTCTCCACCTTCTGGTTTTGGAGATACATTGCAGCCTGTTGTTATTGTATATATCTATGTGTCTTAAAAGACTGTGTTTCTCAAATGTAGCCACCAGCACAACTTTCCGCACCCACAGAGCTCTTTAGAACCACAGTTACAAAGGCTAATGGAATAGACAATTTCTTATATTTAAAAACACTGGAGATACAGTTCAAGTGAAACTAGATCAGGGACTTTATTCTGAGTATGCTGTGTAAAAAATGTATTATGTTAGTGATCTGTGGTATATTGGAATTGGTGTGGAAAATCTATGGCCCTTTGCAGCCATCAGTCTTTGAAGTCTGAGAACCACTGCTTTAGGAGACAGAAACATAAACACAGCTGGCTCCATGCACTCTGCCCATATAGATATTACTGAGACCGATATTGAAGGCTGACACTACAGGGTGACAGTATCCCTTGAAAAAGCACTTTGTGAAAAACTAGTGAAGGTGTGTGTCCTCCCCTGGCAGGCCCCTGTTCACCTAGAAACTGCTTTATACCTTTTTCTTAACCTTTTAACGTTTAGTAAACTTCTGATATCATCGGGCGGACCTCCCCCGACGAAATGAGATATTTTTCTGGGGGCAATTAACATAGGGGCTGGGCAGCAGCAGGAGCAGAGGAAGAAGCAGCTGCTATTTGACTTCAGTTTCTCGCCAGCCCTTTGTTCAAAAACCGGAGCCCCAGCAACCTTTTGGCGCCAAACTTCCAGTTTAAAAAGGCAACAGCACCCAATTGGACTACAGCTGCTGTGACGTTCGGGCAGCCTGGTTTAAAGGCTGGGCTCGAAATTGAACTTGGTCTATGACGGATCTCGCCAGGGGGGAGTGGGCAGCTCTTGCCAGTGACTCCCCAGCAATGACCGAAGACGGAGCACCTTGGGGTTGAGGCGCCGGCGTCAGTTGAAAGTCGATGGATCTCCCCCACGTAATGAGACATTTTTCTGGGGGCAATTAACGTAGGGGCTGGGCAGCAGCAGCAGCAAAGGAAGAAGCAGCTGCTATTTGACTTGATTTTCAGCCCACCCTGTTCCCTCCTCCCCTTAAATGCCCGGTAGCCATGTCTTCCCACTGTCCAGGACCAATCGGGTCTGGCAATAGGTGGTAACTCAGTTGCCATCCAAATCTAAAAGCATCCTGTTATACAGTCTGTTAGTTGAATGTACACATATCTCTCATGGGCGTACTGACTATTCTATTGACTGATTGCCAGCATGATTAATCTTGTCTACTGTTCTGCTATGTTAATTTCTTGTTCTGTATTGCTCGCATAGCATAGCCACTGTCTGTTTGAGTCTGCCCTAGTACCCACACTAGGCCAGTGACCCTTGCATTGTAAGGAGAGGTCCCTGCCTCACGTCCATGGGTGGGATCCCCTTAGTGGGGCTGGACGCTCCTATGTAGTGGCTATTACCTTAGTATATCACGGGTGCTCTAAAATTTGGGACATAATCAGTGTTCACTTAGTTGAGTGAGCTCACTAATTCCAGTAATAGTGGACGGTAGCTGCTGGACATCCAGCCTTTTCCTTTTGTGAGAGGCTCCATTGGTTGCTACTTGGGGCCCAGTGATTAGCATTTTTTTTTACCATCGCTCCCTGCCAACTACCCCTGGTATTGACATGGGGAACCCTGAGCATTTATTTACGATAGTGTCACCCCTTTCACGCATGTGCTCCTTCACCTTTGTTCTCCTCACTGTCCTTAGCATCCCCTGGTTTACTGGTGCTGGTGCTCCTCCTGTGGGAGAACTCTGGGGCACTTGTACCCAGACTGTGGAGACTGACTTCACATTCTCCAACCTTATAGCTGGAGGCAGACCCACACCCGGGTTCTCTGCAGTCTTGACCTTCGGTACCTCCTATGCCCTGTCCTTATGGTCAGGCAATATGGCCGCAAGCTGCCTGCCAGGGATGCCTCCCCTCCCTTAAGGCATCTCCGTTGGCTACTACTGGTGACCCTAGTGCTAGCGGGCAACATTGAGCTTAACCCTGGTCTGCCTTGCCAAGCCTCCCCCTCAGCGGTGGGCTGGTTGGCTGTCAAAGGGCTGAAAATAGCTCATCTCAATATTCGTAGCCTCCTGCCCAATTTGACGGAACTTCTTGCTTGGGTCACCTAGCACAGACCTGACATCCTTGGCATAACAGAAACTTGGCTTAAACCCTCTACTCCAAATTCTGTGTGTGCCCTTCCTGGCTATGACCTCATCATGTTTGATTATTCAGGAAAAAAGAGGGGGGGTGGCATCTTGGTCTGTTACAGGAGCCACCTCAACCTGTCGGTTTTACCCTGTCAACAGCCATTATCTATCGCACCTTCTTACAGCACTCCGAGTCTCAACACATGGGTAGTTAGCGCTCTTCTCATAGGCTGATGCACAAAGGAATCCCAAAATTTCGAAATCTGATCCCTCTCCTATCCTTGCTGCTCCCAGAATCCTCAGTTTTTTCTTTGTGCATCTTCCCAGGCTGGTCACGTTTTCATCTGGCTCTGTGCCAAGCCCTAAGGTAAGCTAATATTTCTCGTTTTTTTACAGTTGTAATTGAAATCCCAGAGTGCCTGTTAAGGCATACAGTTATCCTTACAGGTCCCTTTTAGTAAAAGGACCACTAAACCTGTTGATTTTACGAAACTAGGCTCTGTTAGACGCAGCAGTCTCCGAGGCGCAGGGCCTAGAAGTAGCCCAAGTTTTTACTGTTGTTGCTTGTTCTTGTGTTTGGTTGTTTTGTTGTTGTTTAAAACAGAAAAAGTTTCCTAGTTCATGGCTATACAGTAATCTTCCCCCCTCAGTTCACCTTGTTCAACTGAGATGGGGAAGGTAGTGCACCTGTCCAAACAGTAGCTGGACCCCCCCCCGTCGGCTTATCTTATTCAGCCAACAAAGGTTTGAGGCTGCCTGCATTTCCGTGGGGGTGCTCCAATTGCCCGAAGGGTCGAGGTTTACCTTGTTCAACCGCGACCTCCTCCGGGGCCTTCTGAATGCTGCAAAGGTACTGTTTATGCCCGGAGGGGGGTCGCGGTTCACCTTGTTCAACCGCGACCGCCTCTTGGGTCTCTCCAGCTATGTAAGAAGCGTTTTTAAGCCCCGAATGCTAGACTTTCAGCCGTTTTTGGCAAAACACGTGAAAAGACCCACTGGACATTCAGAGGAGCCTTCAGGATCTCCTCGTCCTCTGACTGCGGGTTCTGCATGGCCAAAGTCCCGGGTAATGCCTCAGAAGCTCCCCGATGCGCCTCACGAGCTCTCCTACCTTACCCATCGCCATCTTTATCAGGAAACATCTCGAGATTTCCTCTCGAACTGTCACGCCTTCTCCAGGGAGCTTTTAGGGAAGGAAGACCTTCTCAAAATGGCGGCGCAGTCCTCCCCAATTCAAAATGGCGCTCACAACTGGCCACTCTCCTCTTAAAGGCACAGTGACACCTCATGTTGACAACACAGTACAAAGCCAATTTTAAAGGCATATGACCCACAGGTTGACAAGTGGACACTATTAAAGGGCCAGATATCCGCTTGTTATGAGAGTTTGGCCTGTCTTTTCAGCTGCTCACTCCATAAATTAATAATGGGCTGGTATTTAAAGAACTAAGGTGGATATTACCCCAGTGTTCTTAAAGGGCCCGCCTAGGGGAATGAAGTCACCTTTTTCTGTATTTGATCAGTTGGCTATGATTTTTAGCCACTCACCCCCTGAACAAATCCAATAACTTTATGTTTTCCAGAACCATGTCAACCGTAAGACGATTGTGCAGAAAGTGCCTCAACATCTTACTCACCTCAGACCGGGGAGAACTATGCTCTCTATGCATGGTGGACTCTGAGCCTAGGGAGTTCACCCACAACTCGCCCTCCACAGACGAAGATCCCTAAATGATACATATCCACGCTTCCCAGAGCGTCATACTGCAATTATTCAAAAACTCCTGGATAGAATAGACTCCTGGGAACAAACAAAAGACCTAGGTCACCCAGCAACACCCTCCATCCTAAAGCGCCCAGGGCGAACCTACCTCACCTGACTCGCCACAGAGGTCAGAAGATGAGCACTCTGACGAAGAGGAGGAGGAACAAGAGGAAGATATGGCCGCACGTCTATGCCCCTTTGAAGCCATTCCCGAACTCATTAGAGTCGTATGTCAAACGATCAGAATGGATGAGCCGGTGGAACGGCCGGATAACAGATTGGATCCCCTGGTTAGGGAGAGGAAACAATCCTCTGCATTCTTCCCAGTATGCCAAGCATTAGAGAGCATTCTAACCAAGGAATGGGATGCACCAGATCCCATTAAGACTAGGGAGAAGGGGACCTTCGAGAGACGGTACCCACTCCCTGCGGACAGAAAGAAACTCTGGGCAACTGCCCCCCGGGTGGATGCAGAGGTCGCGTCCCTTAGCAACAAGACCGTTTTGCCCTCGGAATCATCCTCGGCCCTAAAAGACCCCATGGATAGAAAAGTCGATGAAATTGTGAGAAAGGTTCATGATATGATGATCATGAACATGAGAGCATCCATGGTCGCCACCTATTCAGCAAGGGCCATACTCAGATGGCTAGAGGCAGTCCAACTTGATGTCCCCGAGACCAGTGCCCATGGAGCCACCATGGACTATGTCATCCAGGCAATGAAATACGTAGCCGATGCCACAATCAACAGCTTTAAGATGGCATCTAGATCAGCAGCTTCCATCAATAGAGCCAGGAGACAGGTATGGCTGAAGCTGTGGAATGCAGATCAGGAGTCCAAGTCTAGGGTCATGAAACTGCAATTCTCTGGAGACAAGGTATTCGGACCTGGAATAGAGGAGTTCACAGTAAAGAAAGGGGATTACAGGGATCAAGGAGGGCGAGCCACTCTACCATCTTTTCAAAACAATAAATTCCGACATTTCTCAGGCAGACCCAAAAGGGGGCAAGGCCACCAGGGACAGGATAGGTGTTCCTTTGGATTCAAACCAAATTTTTTCAGCAACAGACAGAACTTTCAAGGCAACAGGGGCAGAGGCTCCCACTTCAACGGCAAGCAAGGGTTCAGGACAGCCAGATCGAACAGAGGATTCCGCCAATGAGAATCCGTCGGTCCAGGGCAAAACGGATGCAGTGGGAGGAAGACTACAGCAGTTCGCAACAACCTGGACCAAATCAATCAGCGACGAATGGGTGAGGGAGATCATCTCGCAGGGCTATGCCATCGACTTCTACTCAGTCCCAAGAAGGGACAGATATATAGAATCTCACATTTCCAGAGACAAAGTGACCTCACAGCAAGTACGGACCATCTTTCACCAGCTGCTACACAGCAGAGCCATAAAGCCCGTCCCAATGCAAGAGAGATTCTCAGGCATCTACTCCGTATTCTTTCTCATCCCAAAGAAGACCGGAGACCTCAGACCCATCCTGGACCTAAAATTTGTGAACAACTTTGTCCGGTACCAGAAGTTCAAGATGGAAACCCTAAGATCCACCATCGCAGCGATACGCAAGGGAGACGTCTTAACCTCAATAGACCTCAAGGATGCCTATCTACACATACCTATCAGACCTTCCCAACAAAGGTTCCTCCGATTCAGCATTCTGGGTTATCACTTCCAATACCAATGCCTGCCGTTCGGATTGGTGTCGGCCACGCGACTGTTCACCAAGGTGATGGCACCCCTAGCGGCAAAATTACGCACAGAGGGCATTCATGTGATCCCATACCTGGATGACTGGTTGATACAGGCGAGAACAGTGCAACAGTCAAGGACAGCAACACGCAGAGCTCAACAATTACTGACCGAACACGGGTGGATCATCAACAAAGCAAAGAGCCACCTGACTCCGACCACAGTATTAGACCACTTGGGGGCAACATTCAACACAGTGACTGGCACAGTAAGACCATCTCAGACATGCATCCGCACGTTAACAGCGCACTGCCGGACAATTATGCAGAAGAAGTCAACAACCATTTGGCACCTCATGCAGCTACTGGGGGTCATGGCAGCATGCATAGACCTACATGACTGGGCCAGATTACACATGAGACAGTTACAACGACTACTCCTAGACAACTGGAATTACAGTCAACAGAATTACAGTCAGAGAGTAACTATTCCACGGCAGTGCGGAAATCTCTACGTTGGTGGGCAGACCCACACACCTTCTCACAAGGGGCACAATTGGAGAGAGATACAACAAGAACCCTCGAAACAGACGCAAGCCTGCTAGGCTGGGGTGCTGTTCTGGGCAGACAGTCAATCCAAGGGAAATGGTCAAACAGGGAGGCAAAACTCCCAATCAACATACTAGAGACAAGAGCCATCTGGCTGGCCCTCATACATTTCAAAGGTCAACTCCAAAGACACCACGTAAAAGTGCGCACCCGACAGCTGAGTAGCGATGGCATACATCAACAAACAGGGAGGAACAAGAAGCAGAGCCACGGCCCAAGAGGCAGACATACTACTGCGATGGGCAGAACAGAACCTGCTCAGTCTTACAGCAGTTCACCTAGCAGGCAACCTAAACACAAGGGCAGGCTGGCTGAGCAGGCAAATGCTACAACAGGGGGAATAGCAACTTCATCCAGAAATTTTCCACGAACTCCAGAAAAAATGGAGTCCCTTCGACATCGACCTCATGGCCTCAGTGACCAACACCCAACTCCCGAACTATATGTCCAGATTCAAAGAAAAGAGAGCAATAGGGGTGGATGCCATATCGACCCCATGGACATTCAGGAAGGCATATGTATTTCCCCAATAGCCATGCTACCCGCAGTGCTACAGAAGATCCGAAGCACGGGCAGCAATGTAGTCCTCATAGCCCCAGACTGGCTGAGGAGAACCTGGTACACCCTAATCAGAAAAATGCTAACGGACAGTCCCATGAGGTTACCTTGCCAACACAATTTACTCAGGCAAGGCCCGATCTGGCACGAAAACCCTCTACCGCTGAAACTGACGGCCTGGCCACTCAGAGGGCTAGACTGTTAGGACTAGGGGTATCAGGTACAGTGGTAAACACCTTAGTACAAGCAAGAAGGGATTCCACCAACAGGACCTATAACAAACATTGGTGGGCGTTTGCTTCATGGTGCAAAAGCCAGGACTTGAAGGCTTCACAATGTAGTATTATGAACGTATTAGAGTTTCTGCAAAAAGGGCTGGAAAAAGGGTTATCAGCCTCATCTCTGTGGGTACAGACGGCTGAAATAGGGGCCATAAGGGGAGAAACCAATGGACATTTACCTGGAGCCCACCCCTTGGTCCAAGCTTTCCTAAAAGCTGCAACTCTTATCAACCACACCCCAAGACCCCTAACAGCTACATGGCACCTCAATTTGGTACTTAATGCTCTCGCCATCCCACCTTTTGAGCCTATTGAGTCCATCCCCTTATCCATACTTACGATGAAAACCATATTCCTAGTAGCTATCTCATCAGCCAAGAGAACTAGCGAATTACAGGCTTTATCTTTTAGAGAGCCCTTTATCTGTTTTTTCCCTGACAGGGTCATACTCCGACCCATCCCATCTTTTATCCCGAAGGTGGCCAACGCCTACCACACGTCCCAAGAGATCTCAGTCCCTACATTCAACCACCAGTTAGAGGACCCTCACAGGGAAATCCTACTCGGCTTAGACCCAGCCTGAGCAATTCAGACCTACCTGACCAGGACGGAGAATCTCCGCCGGACAGACAGGTTGTTTGTTCTACTCCAAGGCAATAAACAAGGTTTGGCAGCTTCCGGATCCACTATTGCTAGATGGCTACGGGAAGCCATAGCGAGGGCCTACAGGAGTGGAGGTAGCACACCTCCAGCTAACATCAGAGCCCATTCCACTCGAGCAGTAGCCACATCTTGGACGGAACGCAACTCCGCGTCGGTCAGAGAGATTTGCCAGGCTGCAACCTGGGAATCCCCACACACCTTTCTCAGGTACTACCGGTTAGACACAGGACTAATGGGTAACTCAGAGTTTGGTCAAAGAGTGCTTCAAACAGCATTGATCCCACTTCCTCCTCCCACCCAGGACAAAGTCTAATACTGCTGTACAATCTTCCCATGTGTTGAGACTCGGAGTGCTGTAAGAAGGTGCGATAGATAATGGTAGTTTACTCACCTGGTAAAGGTGATTATAGGAGCACCTTCTTACAGCGCTCCGTATCCCACTTATTGCGGAGGAACATGTGTACATATATATATATATATATATATATATAGTGATACAATCAAGGTAAACATATAGAGTGAGACATCTAAGAATGTGTCTGAAACCTTCGCTGTCGAAATGTATACAGTTATAGCACATACATTCCTAACAGTCAGTAGCCGTGTAACAGGGTGTCAAATGTTTATAACAACAGTACGTAGTAAACATTTGCTTTCGAAATAACATCACCGTGTTGTGTATTATTCCACCCGGAAAGCAGGGTGTCCTCTGTTTTTTCTTGGTTGCCTAACAGTTTACTTTCAGGAGAGAAACGAACTTTGGAAGATATCATACTGAGGATTCTGGGAGCAGTAAGGATAGGAGAGGGATCAGATTTCGAAATTTTGGGATTCCTTTGTGCATCAGCCTATGAGAAGAGTGCTAACTACCCATGTGTTGAGACTCGGAGTGCTGTAAGAAGGTGCTCCTATAATCACCTTTACCAGGTGAGTAAACTACCATTGCAGTCCCCCTGTGAGTTACTGCACACGGTACTGTTGCTTGGGATGACCAAAAAGATACATATCATATTTACCTACAGTCCTCCCAAGGGGGGTCTAGAGGGGCTGTCCGACCTCCTTGACACAGTTGGTGCCGTGACCCGACATAATGAGCTAGTTATCCTAGGTGATCTCAACCTTAACTGGCTTGGTAGTAACACTAAAGCATTTGAGCCGCTGCTTGCTGGTCTCTCCTTGTTGCAGCTCATCAAGGATCCTACCAGGTGCTCTCCCAGTGGTGAAGTGAGCTCTCTTCTGGACTGGGTCCTGACAAACAGACCGGAGAGGATTAGCTCGTTGGGCATCCTTCCCGACTCCATCTCTAACCACTCCCCCGTGTACTGTGTGTGGAATATCCCCTTCCTGAAAATTCCACATAAGATCATTCAGGTCAGAGACTACTCCGGGTTTGATCTTGGCTCCTTCCATGATGATCTCCAGCACACCGACAGGTCTGCAGTATGGAATGCTCATCTGCTGTCAGTCACTTCCTCAGCACTTTTAGGGCTCTGCAGGATAAGCATGCCCCCCATATCAGACGGAGGGTCAGGGGATCGGCTACAAAGTGGTTACATGGTAGCCTCCCTGCCCTCTTGAAGTATAGAGATAAGTGCTGGGCAAAATTCAAGGCCACGGTGGATCAGGCTGTATTTCAGCAGTACAGGAAACTCAGAAATGAGTGTAAGAAGGCTGTAAGGGCTGCTAAAAGTGAGTTTTGCAAAACTGCACTGCTGAACTCAGCCAGGGACCCCAGGAGGTTCTGTAGGAACATTAAAAACATAGTTAGTGGTTCCCTGAGTGGTGAGACCTCTGAAATGATTATTGATGGTGCTAGCTGCAACAACTCGCTAACCATCGCAAATGCATTTAACCTGTATTTCTCTGACCTGTCTGCTTTCACCTCATCATTCCTCCCTGGTGGAGGTGATAATGGTGAACAGGTCCCAGCTCCTCCACCACCCCCGCCCGCCCTTTTATTTTAAGGCTGTGATGGTGCAAGAGGTGCAGAGATTGCTCTCGGGCCGCTCCCCCTTCTCGAGTGCTGGCCATAATAGGTTGGAACTGAAGCTCCTCAGTCTTGGTGCTTATAGTATTGCCCCCCTGGTGGCCCATATTTTCAATCTGTCCCTGTCATCTGGTGTTATCCCGGACATATGGAAGGTTGCCAGGGTGGTCCCTATCCTTAAACAGGGGAACCCCAAACTGATTTAAAACTACCATCCTATATCCATTTTGTCAGCGGTCAGCAAACTTCTTGAGAAAGTTGTGGCAGAGCAACTCTCGGAGCACTTGCAGTCACATGATCTATTGTCACCTGTGCAGCATGGCTTTCGGAAAGGGCACAACACATCCTCTGCCCTTGTCACTGTCTCATCCTGGATCAGGGCTGCTACGGACCAGGGCAAACTCTCTGGGGCCATCTTTATAGATCTCTCCAAGGCCTTTGATCTTGTTAATCATCCCATGCTCTACACTCAGCTTAGGTCCTATGGTCTATCACCTGGAGTGCTCCGTTGGTTCTCCAGCTACCTACATGGCAGAAAGCAGCTTGTCAAATATGTAAAATCGCTCTCGGGCTTTACTTCTGTAACCATGGGTGTCCTCCAAGGCTCTGTCCTGGGGCCCCTGCTCTTTCCATTTTTGTTAACAATCTCCCCTCTGTCCCTGTCCACTGTAGGCCCATCCTCTGTGTGGATGACCTGGTCATCCTCACTCATTCTCCGGATATAGGGGTCATTAATTGCCACCTAAGTGAGGACTTGGGAATATTCAGTCCTGGATCTCGTCCCACAAGTTGGTTCTTAATCTTAAGAAAACCCAGGCCATGCTCTTTGGGTCCCAGGCCAAGATTAAGGCCTCTCCTGCTCCTTTATGCATTACTAGTACCGACGGTGTCCTGATCCTTGTTACTGACAACTTTAAATACCTTGGGGTGACACTTGACAGGCAGCTTGACCTTGGCCGCCATATTCAGAATGTGTGTAAGACTGTCAACTGCAAACTGGGTCTGGCCTACTGAGCTAAGAACAACCTTACTCCTGCTGCCCGTCTTGCTCTTGCCAGAGGTGCGCTCCTCCCTTTGCTTTGCTACGGGCTCCTTTTGTTTGCCCGCTCCTCCAAAGCTCACCTCTCTAGGTGGTCTACTGCCTACAATAATGTCTGCCGCTTTGCTCTGGCTGCCCCTTGTCTCACCCATCATTGTGACCTTTATAGCAAGCTGAACTGGCTCTCCCCCTCAAATCACATAGACTTTGTCCTAGGGTGCTTCACGGGAAAGGTCCTTGGCACTGTCATCCCTCTGGGGCTGGCGAAATTCCTTGTCCCGGCTACCTCCTCATCCTATTCCCTCAGGTCTCAGGGGCTTGCCATCCTTAAGATACCTGCTACCTGGACTCTAATGGGGGGTAGAGATTTTGCTGCATGTGCTCCCAGACTGTGGAACACATTCCCTGCCCAGGTTCGCTCCTCCCACTCACAGGTGTGCCTTCGATCCTCCCTATGGAACCACCTCAAACTCTCTTTGGCCTGTGGTTGCCCCATGATCTATCCTGATCCCTCACAACACTCCTCTCTCCTGGATGTGTTCTTGACAAAAGACTCGACTTCCTGGGCCGGGGCCTTTAAGTTGTAAATAGTGTCGTATCTGCTGCATCTCAGCTTGTACATTTTGTACTGCTCTTAGTTGCTACATGTGTTATTCTGTTGTGTACGTACTGTACAAAATTATGCCTTACATGACCTGTAAGCTGTTTTAATCTGTATCATGTTGTCCTATGTATTTAAATCTGTAATTCCTGTACTCTCCTGGTTCGTACCTGAAAATAGGCAATTGTCTTGTCTAGTGTACTTACCTGGTCAACAAAAGCTAAATAAATAAATAATGTGTGCTGGTGCCACTATTCTTTGCTTAGGGATAAGCAGGAAATCCATGACAGTGAAGGAGCTGGCAGGGGGAGGGGTGGCTGTCAGGTAAATCAGGAGCAGGACAAGGAGCTTAACAGAAAGAAAAAGGGAAAAAAAATAAAAAATGATTGGACCTGATTGAAAAATGTCAGCACAAGCTGTATCAACGGCAGATTGCGCTGATCACCAGTGCGCTAGAGACCCTGTGCCCGATTCACTCTCGGGAAGGGTCCCGGCAGCAAAGTCCTATAGCTTGCAGCAGCTGTGATTCTGCACCAAGCAAACAGCGCATCTGGAAGTTGTGCCGCAAGCTGCGGGTGGCCCTGCGGCAATAGCACCATGGACAGCAGTCCCTGGGACTAGTGGCCCCCCAGCCCCGATCTCCATATAAATAATATTAATGTCCTTGGTGGCTAGCAGTCCCCCTCCCACCTCGATCCCCTTGTACTAAAATCATTTCCCTGGTGGTCTAGCGGACCTCATCCCTATTCCCGATGTCCCCATAAATAAATAAATAACTTTCTCTGGTAGTCTAGCGGACCTCCCTCCGTATCCCCAATCTCCCCAGAAATAAGTACATAATGTACCCTGGTGGTCTAGTGGACCCACTCTATCCCCTGACCCCGGAAGGCAGTGCCCCACCACCCCGCTTCCCCCCATCCCATCCTCGAGCCAGTGACCGGCACAGCCCTCCTCTCACCACCACAGATATCCGCTGACTGACTTGTCAAGGCGTGCAAACTGTATACTGTATGTGCTCCTTGACAGCTCAGTCAGCAGCTGGCCATTTTGGTGAGAGCAAGGCTGTGCCAGTCGCTGGCTTGAGGATGGGATGGGGGAGTAGCGGGGTGGGGCACTGCCTCCTGGGGGGGGGGGGTTCACTAGATCACCAGGGTACATTATGTACTTATTTCAGGAGAGATTGGGGATAAGGAGGGAGGTCCACTAGACCACCAGGGAAAGTTATTTATTTATTTATTTATGGGGACATCTGGGATAGGGAAGGGGTCCACTAGACCAGGGACATGATTTTAATACAAGGGGATTGGTTGGGGGGACTGCTAGCCACCAGGGACATTAAAATTATTTGTATGAAGATCAGGGCTGGGGAGGAGACCGATAGCCACCAGGGACATTAATATTATTTATATGGAGATCGGGGCTGTGGGGGGAAGGGACTGCAGCACATTGCTGCAGATGTCTAAACCCTCCCAGAGGACACATTTCTAAGTAACCTAAGACCAGCCCTGGCTGGTCTAAGGGTACTTAGAAACTACCCTCTGGGAGGTTTTTGTGAATCCTGACTTAGGGGATAGGGCAGCGTGCATCTGCCGAAAACCCCCTAGTGCCATGCTGCAACCCATTTTGTAGCGCAAGCCCCATTTGGAACAGGCAGCCTGCTTTTGATGCAGGCTGCCTTTGTGAATTGCTCTTGGCACATTTTTGGGTGCAAGCCACACTTTGCATCACTCTTTGTGGTGCAAGCTCCTTGCGCTATTCAGGGGAGCTTTCTGAATTGGGCCATTGTCTTTGTTTAGATCCAATACAAAATTGTCCATGCTGTTTTTAAAAGTCTTCGTGGCCTTGTTCCATTCTATGCTCCTTGTTCTGTACATTTCTTACCTATCCATCTGCATCCCTTCTTTCCCCATTCCCTGTCACTGTTGCCTGTGTTGGAGCTCATTCATTCAGCATCTCCGTTCCTCATGTTTGAAATAGTGTCCCTCTTCATCATCACCCAATGGATTCTACTCTGCCTATTAAAGCAGGAGGGTATATTACTGAGAAAATTATTTTTCAGTTTAGGAGTGCCCTTGTTCACCTGCCCAGTAGCACAGCGGTAGTGCTTCCATTTGCTATGCTGGTGACTGGGGTTTGAGAATGGACTTGGGTCGCTGGTGGCATGGCTGGGGGAAGGAAGGAGGGAAGGCTGAGCATCCCAGAGACAACTCTCCTTTCTCAGGGAGTGGGGCATTGCAGTTTCACTGATTAAATGACACCCAGCGCAGGCTGGGTGTCAGTGCAGTTTGAAGTTCAAATGTGGGAGGAGCTCCCATTAGATACGAATGTGCCTTGTGCATGCAAGTGAATGTGCAGCATAGAAACTAGAATCTGACTGCAGGCAAGGACCGCTTGGCCCATCCAGTCTGCCCATCTCCCCACTCAATGGACAAGCCGCAGATCCCAGCCAACCAACAGCCCGCCTCCTACCCCCTACTAGAATTGCCTTATATCTGTCCCATGCATTCTTGAATTCCCCCACTGTTTTTGCCTCCACGACCTCCTCAGGAAGGCTGTTCCATGCATCCACAACCCTCTCTGTGAAAAAATATTTCCTCACTTTACCTCTGAGCCATCCCCCCCTCTATCTTCAAATTGTGCCCCCTTTTTCTTACACATCTCTTTTTCTGAAAGATGCTACCCTCTTGGACTTTGCTGATTCCCTTGAGGAACTTGAAAGTTTCTATCATGTCCCCCCTCTCCCTCCTTTCCTCGAGGGTATACATATTAAGCTCCTTAAGTCTCTCTTTGTATAGCTTCTGGTGCAGACCATGCACCATTTTAGTTGCCCTACTCTGGACATCCTCCATCCTGTCTATGTCCTTGCAGAGATGGGGTCTCCAGAACTGCATGCAGTACTCCAGATCGGGTCTCATCAAATGTCTGTGCAGAAGGATAACAACTTTCTGTTTTCTACAGGTGATGCCTCTCCCTATACATTACAGTATCTCCCAAGCCCTCCTTACTGCCTTCTCACATTGCTTGCCCACATTTAGGTCATCTGATATGACTACCCGCAGGTCCCTTTCCATTTTTGTTGTTGTTAGTATCTCACCCTCCACTGTGTACTCTTCCCCTTGGTTTTTGTTTCCCAGGTGCATTACTGTGCACTGTTTTGCATTGAATTTAAGCTGCCATACATTTGACCATTCCTACAACCTTGTCAAGTCCCTTCTCATCCTTTTCACCCCACCTCATGTATCAACCCTGTTGCAGATCTTTGTGTCGTCTGCAAAAAGACATACTTTTCCTTCCAGTCCCTCCGCAATGTCACTTATAAAGACATTAAAGAGGACAGGTCCCAGTACTGAACTCTATGGTACCCCGCTAGTAACCCCCCTTTTTTCAGAGTGGACTCTGTTTACTATTACCTTCTGCATCCTGTTGTCCAGCCAATTGTTTACCCAGGCTACCACCTTGGGACCCACTCCAAGGCTGGCTAACTTGTATATTAATCTTTTGTGTTGGACTGTGCCAAATGTCTTGTCAAAGTCTAGGTAGGCCATGTCCACAGCCCCTCCTTGGTCTACAACTTTGGTCACCCAGTCAAAGAAATCTATTAGATTTGTCTGACATGACCTTCCCGCTGTGAATCCATGCTGCCTCGGGTCCTGTGCCCCGCTGGCCTCTAGGTACTCAACAATTCTTTCCTTCAGAAGTGATTCCAACATATTCCTTACCACTAAGGTCAAACTAACAGGTCTGTAGTTTCCTGCCTCCGCTTTGCTCCCACTTTTGTGAAGTGTAATCATAGTTACCCTCCTCCAGTCCGCAGGTATCACCACATCCTGCCATGATTTTTTAAATTGGGTAGTCAGTGGTGTCACTAGTTCTACCTTCCTTACATGCCGGGACTCCAGTGGAAGAAAAATGGAGGAAACCCACCTCCTCGTGCTGGATGATGCTGCCCTTCCCAGGCCCAGCACCACCAACCAGCCACCCCAGGTACTGGATATAACTTCCTCAGGGTCAAGGCCCACCCCTTCAAGAGGGGTAAGTTGTGAGGGCAATTGCTGGTGTGGTAAGTCCTGGGGAATGTGGGTGATCAGGCGGGGGAGTCTGGCTGAAGTGGCCCAAGTGGGGCAGACAGGACTATAAATGCTTTAGTAGGAAAAAAGAGCTTCCTTGATTTCCTGTCTTGTAAGATGCTCACCTCCCCTTTAATCTGAGTCTGCTTCAGCATTTTTTAGCATTCAAAATAATTAAAAGGAGGACTCCTTTTAGCATGGCTATCCCCTAGGTTTTCATCAGTATTCATAGCAGTTTTTGGACACTAGCTGTTTAAAATCAGTTTCCGAGATTGCAGCAGACACTGCTCACTAACCTTATAGCACATCAAGTGCTCAGATAACCAGGGGTACATTGACATGTCTGTGATCTGTTTCCAAAGAGATGGGCTACAAAGTTACTATAACTGTAAAAAAGTGTTCTCAGCTGTGACAAAAAGGGGTAGGTTGTTCACCCTTTGGGAAAGAGCAGTGTACTGTGTGAGTAGTGGCTTTGGTGGGATTTCGCCCTAGAGATACCCTGAGTAAGAGTCACAGTGACTGATGGTGGCATACCAAGATAACCTTTCATGCAGCTGAAGGGTTGTGAACACTGGCGGCAGTACAGGCGGAATTCTGGCAGAGAACCAATCTGTCACAGGGGGCATTGGAAAACCTGGGCCTTCATGACAGAATTGAATTTGGGCCCTTTCTGAACAGAGTTTAAAAAGTAGGATTTTTGCTCTCGTCTTTTTTTTTTTAATTTAATTCTCTTTTTTCTTTTCTATAGCTTTACCCCTTTATCTCTTTCTCTCTTACCTTTTTTCTACTGTTTCCCTTATTTTTTGTTTCTTCCTTTTTTCTGCTTCATCATCTCCATCTCCTCTGTTTTCTTTTCCTTTTTTCCTTTTCTTTCTCCTCTGTCTTGGTTACTGCTTCCATTATTATTATTTAACATTCTAATAGTAACCATGCCTCTCTCTTGTTCCATTTTTCAGGGCTCCAGTTCCTGTCAGTACCTATCTCATCTCCTCAACACTGCACCTGCAGAATTGGCATTAGATGGCAACAATCATTATTACACCAGACCCATTTTTTTTTAAATTTGTAGTTTATCCTCTTCCTGCAGAGCTGGAAGGTGGCTTCAGCTCCTCCCTCAGAGATGCTCACCTCTCTGTCCCTGGCATCCTGCACCAGTCCCCCTCTGGTAGATCCCCTATGGGTCGCCCCCACCCTCGTGACAGGGCCGGTGGAGAGGAGCTGCGATTTTCCCCTCTCCTCCAGAAAGCAGTCATCCAGATTCCGGGACTTGGTGCCAGCACAGCCAGACCATCAAGGAGCCTACCAGCTCCATTTTCCTCATTTTTTCCCTAGGGCCCACAAACATGCAATGGGTGAACGGCTGGGCTCCACCTCCGCAGAGGCAGCCTCGTACCCTGGACATGGGTCCCACCCCATTCTGGGAGCATGCCTGTGCTGACACTCAGCCACCGCTGGGTGTCAGTCTACAGCACGCAGCACTGTCCCCCCTCACCGAAGAAGGAGAGCTATCTACGGATGTTCAATCCTTCCTTTCCCCTACCGACCCCCGAGCAGCCTGAATCCATTACTGAACCCGGGTTGCTAGTGTGTTACAAAGTGTGGTGTCCAGCGCCTCAATCCTCAGTGCCACCAGGCTGGCATCTAGATCACACCCATTTTTTCTAATTGAATTATTAAATAATGCTTTCTATTTGTATTTTAATGTTTAATAAGTAGGCTATGGGTTATATATTTGTAACTAATATAGTAGATTTGTCTTAGTATTTTGCCTATGGGAATTATGTATTAACTATAGTATTTAATATACACTGATTTATGTATTGGTTATCTGCAATGTGTGGTTTGTTTTCTGTATGTCTTTGTTCTTATTGAATGTCTCCACCTTCTGGTTTTGGAGATACATTGCAGCCTGTTGTATTGTATATATCTATGTGTCTTAACAGACTGTGTCTCTCAAATGTGGCAACCAGCACAACTTTCCACACCCACAGAGCTCTTTGGAACCACAGTTACAAAGGCTAATGGATTAGACAATTTCTTATATTTAAAAACAGTGGAGATACAGTTCAAGTGAAACTAGATCAGGGACTTTATTCTGAGTATGCTGTGTAAAAAATGTATTATGTTAGTGATCTGTGGTATATTTGGAATTGGTGTGGAAAATCTATGGCCCTTTGCAGCCATCAGTCTTTGAAGTCTGAGAACCACTGCTTTAGGAGACAGAAACATAAACACAGCTGGCTGATAAAGACCAAGGCTCCATGCACTCTGCCCATATAGATATTACTGAGACCGATATTGAAGGCTGACACTACAGGGTGACAGTACCCCTTGAAAAAGCACTTTGTGCAAAACTAGTGAAGGTGTGTGTCCTCCCCTGGCGGGCTTCTGTTCCCCTAGAGCAGGGGTTCTCAAATGGTGAGGCCAGCCTCCCTTGGGAGGCCCCAACCTGTTCCAGGAGAGGCTCAAGCAAGTCTGAAAAAGTACTGTATTTGAATTTTGAGTTTTATATATTGTGTGTGAAGAGATGAAGCAAACTGAGAGGATAATAGTGAGTGAATTTAATGTATTTATTTACTAATAGGTGACAAGGAAAGTGAATGAGCCAAGGCTCATGGCTCATCTCAGGTGTACTCGGGAAGGGTAGGAGTGAATACATTTCAAAAGGTAACTGCAAAACAATGAAGAAATACACAATGAACAATAGTGCAAACAGATATGAACAACAAACTAATAATGAGTGGTGGTAATTGATCAATTTGTAGTGTGATGGCAGAACAGCCCAAATACAAGGGTTGAGCATAGAAGTGCAAAGAGCAATAGCAGGAAGGAGTAAAGTAATCCCAGAGAAGTTGCTTAGGAGCAGGGAAGGAGGAGGAGAGGCAAAGTATGTAGGAAGGTTATTTTATATAGAGAGGAAACAGAAAGTAGTTTGACCCCATGAAGGTACCACAACAAGGGGTAACAATGGTTCAAGAATGAAAATAGTGGAGCAAGTAGGCTGGCCTGTGGGGGGGAGGTTACAATAAGCTGAATAACAATATTTGTTTGTTTTATTTACTTGTTAATCAGATAACATCTTTGAGCACAGGAGCTTTTTTTCAAAGGTTCCGCGTCAATATAAGACAAAGAACTGAATGTGAGCCAAGTACTCAAAGGGGTTTCAATATATTTATGGTTTACTGCGCAAAGTACAGTGTGTTACTTTTCTTTGGGGAGGCCAAAGATTATTTCAGTTTTTAGGGGAGGCTCAAAGTCTTTTCCATGGATCTGGGGAGGCTCACTGTGACAAAGTCTAAGAACTATTGACCTAGAGAGTGCTTTATATCTTTTTCCTAACTTTTTGATGTTTAGTAAACTTCTGATATCATATTGATTGAGTAGTTTATTCTTTTGTCATGTGTGCTGGGACCAGTATTTTTCGCTTGGGGATAAATAGGAGATCCCTGAGAAGGTCAGTGATGGAGCTGCCAGGGGGAGGGGTGGCTGTCAGGGGAGGCAAACTGGGAGTAGGACAAAGAGCTTAAAGGGGATAGGAATTAATTATTCCTATAATGTTAGTGCTGTTTCACCTATGAATTATCCAAATGAACATATTTTGCCTCAAATCCAGTGTTTTTTATTCATACGTTAGTGGTATTGTGAATAATTTTGAAAGCGCATGCTGTTATGACAACAAAGGTTCTGAGCTTGCACGAGGGTGACTGAATGGGTGTGCCGAGATGCTGCGTCTCCATTCCTGCATTCTGTGCCGGACCCGATTTCTCGTGAGGCACGGCTAGAAGCTGTACAGACTTTCTAATGGTAGAGTTTTGTTAGAAGTGATGTAAGTATCAAGGTGTATGTATTGGTATCTAGCTGTGATTGTGGCAGTAGTTACCTTTTCTCACTGCTTTCACTTCTACTTGCACGTAACTGTAATCGAGATGTGATCAGATCAGTTTGGTATTCTGTGTACAGTAGTTGTTAGCCCGCCCCCTCCCCCCATCAAAAAAAGATCCGTTCACACAGCATTCCTTTCATATGCTTTGTACCTGCCTACGGCTATCCGCGATTTTTCAGCAATTCGAAGTAATGAAGAAGGTGATTATTTATGTTACTTCCATGTTCATCACACTGCACACTGAGCAGTCAAACTGTAATCCTTTATGTCTGCTTGGCTACCACACTTCAAACATAGAACTGGATTGGCTGGGTTCAATTTGGCCACATCTGATTCTAGCACCTAGCTTTTTCTGTCTTTTCTGCTTGTCCTCAGCTAATTCAAACCTGTAATGTCTGTGCTGATGCCAATGTGGCCACACCTCAGAACAGCACAGTTCTAGTCATGATTTGATGTAAGTCTGCATACAAGACATGCAAACACACTGTTTTCTTTGATGGTCAGCAGCTTTCTATTCAAGCCCCATACCCATAGTGATTTTTATGTTGATTGCATGCATGCACGAGAAACATATTGTGGAAGCTTTCTCCACAAGCAGGTTGTGGCGGTGCGGCACTGTCGTGGCCAATGTCCCCACAGCCTTTAAAGGCTTGTCCAGCATCCCCCAATGCCATGGCACGCTGCTGCTGACACTAGTTCAGCCAGCGTCCCACCAACTTGTAAAAAATCATCTGCTGCAATCAAGGGCCACCTCATCATTGCAGAATAAGCCATTTGCTGCAATGAGGGAGTGACCCGTCATTGCAGGGCGGGATCTTGGCACACTGATATTGTTTGTGAACATGGCAGCAGTTTGCTGCCGTGTTCACAAACAATATTAACCCTCCCCACTGTGTTTATATCCCCGTCGGCTTCAGTGCCCCAATGTGTATGTTTTCGACAGGGGAGCCCACTCCCTGTCGGCATTATGTAAACCCCCCCATTTTTGTTGCGTGCAGACCGGGTGCCCAATCCCGTCGGCTACAGCTACCCCCTCAAAAGAAAGACTCTGGTGGCATGCTGGGAGCCCATGCCAGCGCACATACCCCTGTAAAATAAAAAATGGTCCCATCGACGTCTTTTTTTTTAACCTGTGAAAAGGAAACTGTCCTCGGAGGTCTCCTGGCCCCTCCCCGCAACCTTTTAATGCATGTCTCAGTCATTTTTTGGAATTTTGGCACCAAATTTTCAACATGGGGTTTTTGGGACCCCTCCTCATGAATTCTGGAACTGTCATGGCGTTAATCGGCCCGAAAGATGATTTTGTGGTCACTGTGCAGAATCACCTTTCGGGGCTGATTAACGAAAAGACAGTACCAGTGTTCATGAGATGGGCTCTCAAAAAGCCTATTTTGCAAATTTGGTGGAAAAATCCAAAAAATGACTGTTTTATGAGCCTGCGTTGCACAGTTGCTATGCACGCTCGTAACTTTGCAAATTTGCAATATTTTCATGCCATATTTTCAACATTGCCATTTTTTTCACACCTCCTTGTGAACAGTACAGCTGTCATTGTTCACATCCTGGCCAAAATGTGGTTTTGCACATCTGGCGTAGAATAGCGTGGTCGTTGTGGGAAATTAGTGTTTGAGACAGATTAAGAAATTGACAGTGGCACTGTTCATGAGCAGAGGTCCTAAAATCCCTATGTTGAAAATTTGGTGACGAAACTCCATGACATGACTGAGTTACAAGCATGCATTGAACTGTTTCCGCGCAGCCTTGTAACTTCAAAAATCTGTAATATTTTCATGCCACATTTTCAACAGTGGCATTTTTTCACACCTCCTTATGAACAGTACAGCTGTCATTTTTCACATCCTGGCTAAAATATGTTTTCACAGTTCCGGCGCAGAATAACGTGGTCGCTGTGGGAAATCAGTGTTCGGGACAGATTAAAAAAATGACAGTGGCACTGTTCATAAGCAGAGGTCCTAAAATCCCTATGTTGAAAATTTGGTGATGACTGTGTTATAAGCGTGCGTTGAACTGTTTCCACGCAGCCTTGTAACTTCGCAAATCTATAATATTTTCACGCCACATTTTCAACAGTGGTATTTTTTCACAACTCCTTATGAACAGTACAGCTGTCATTTTTCACATCCTGGCTAAAATATGTTTTTGCACTCCTGCCGGAGAATAGCATGGTCGCTGTGGGAAATCAGTGTTTGGGACAGATTAAGATCGAGCAAGTGAAAGGGGGGAGTGACCAAGCTCAACTGAGCTCTGTGGGGACTGATGCAGATTTGTTTGTGGACAGAAAAAGGGCCCAACGCAAGAGCCAGTACAAAAGGGCAGCCTGCAGCACTGGGAGAAACAGAACGAGAGAGTGAGTGAGGGAGGGGGAGTGAGAGAACTCATCGGAGCTCTACCAGGACTGCTGCGGATTTCTTTGTGGGCAGAAAAAGCCATCATTGCAGGCAGGGGCCCAGTACAAAAGGGCAGCCTGCAGCACTGGGAGAAACAGAATAGAGAGTGATTGAGGGAGGGGCAGTGAGCAAACTCACAGGAGCTCTATCAGGACTGCTGCAGATTTCTTTGTGGGCAGAAAAAGGTGCCAATGCAGGCAGGAGCCCCATACAAAAGGGCAGCTTGCAGCACCAGGACAAACAGAATGAGTACGTGAGAGAAGGAGACTGAGCGACCTCAACGGAGCTCTGTCGGGACAGCTGCGGATTTCTTTGTGGACAGACAAAGGTGCCAATGCAGCCAGGAGCCCCGTACAAAAGCGCAGCCTGCAGCGCCAAGAGAAACAGAATGAGCGAGTGACAGAGAAGTAGTGAGCGAGCTCAACGGAGCTCTATTGTGACTGCTGCAGATTTCTTTGTGGTCAGAAAAAGCTGCCAATGCAGGCAGCAGCCCAGTACAAAAGGGCAGCCTGCAGCGGCGGGAGACACAGAACGAGTGAGTGAGGGAGGGAAGGGGAGTGAGTGAGCTCAATGGAGCTCTGTTGGGACTGCTGCAGATTTGTTTGCGGGCAGAAAAGGGCAGCAATGCACGCAGGGGCCCAGTACAAAAGGGCAGCCTGCAGCGGCGGGAAAACCAAAATAAGTGAATGAGACAGGGGAAGTGAGTGAGGAGCTCAATGGAGCTCTATTGTAACTGCTGCAAATTTCTTTGTGGGCAGAAGAAGGTGGCAATGCAGGCCGGAGCCCAGTAGAAAAGGGCAACCTGCAGCACCGGCAGAAATGGAATGAGAGAATGAGAGAAGGGGAGTGATTGAGCTCAATGGAACTTTGTCGGGACTGATGAAGATTTCTTTGTGGGCAGAAAAAGGTGCCAACAGAGGCAGGAGCCCAGTACAAAAGGGCAGCCTGCAGTGCCACGAGAAACAGAATGAGTGAGTGAGACAGGGGGACTGAGCGACCTCAACAGAGCTTTGTTGGGACAGCTGCCGATTTCTTTGTGGGCAGAAAAAGGTGCCAATGTAGGCGGGAGCCCAGTACAAAAGGGCAGCCTGCAGTGCCACGAGAAACACAATGAGTGAGTGAGACAGGGGGAGTGAGCGAGCTCAGTGGAGCTCTATCATGACTGCTGCAGATTTCTTTGTTGGCAGAAAAAGGCGGCAATGCAGGCAGGAGCCCAGTACAAAAGGCCAGCCTGCAGCGCCAGCAGAAACGGAATGAGTGAATGAGAGAGGGGGCGTGAGCAGGCTCAACAGACCTGTGTCAGGACTGCTGAAGATTTCTTTGTGGGCAGAAAAAGCCACCAACAGAGGCAGGAGCCCAGGACAAAAGGGCAGCCTGCAGCACCAGGAGAAACAGAATGAGCGAGAGAGACGGGGGAGTGAGTCACCTCAATGGAGCTCTGTTGGGACAGCTGCAGATTTCTTAGTGGGCAGAAAAAGCTACCAATGCAGGCAGGAGTTCAGTACAAAAGAGCAGCCTGCAGCACCGGGAGAAACAGACTGAGCGAGTGACAGAGGGGCAGTGAGCGAGCTCAACAGACCAACGCAATCAACATTCGGCATTGACAACTGCTTGTTTTCAGTTCGGCACCCTCAAAATGGAAACACACGATTGAAATCAGGACTTGCAGTCAGCTTCATAGATAATTTGTTCAAGAAATTATCTGCTTTGCATTGCTGTTGGGGAGTGTCTCAGAGAGCAGCACTACGATCTCTTGTATAAATACATACTGAGCAATTGCGAAGCAAGTGACGCCTTGTTTGGTAGGGAAGGTGGTAATACGTGTTCAACATTTTTGGCACTGACATCAAGCATTTGACTGTTGTTAGTGACCTAAAGGTTGTCCCCCCCCCCAATACTAATACAACATTTAGGTTTGATTGGTAGGCTGTGTTGCAGCAAAAAAAGTGTTTACCTTACAGTACATGTTGGTAGCATTGCAGTAGTGAACAGGACTATCCATTGGTACCCTCTGTATGCACAGTAATATTTGATGCCTTCCTGTGGATCGCTCACTATGCATGCTGCAGTCACACCAGATTTCCATATACGCAGCAGTCTGAAGCCATTGTATGTGTCTGTTTTACTGTGCCCCATCATTTCCTCCAATACTTTTTAATTGTAGTCTTCCTGCTCCCTTGTATGTCAGTGACCCCTGCTATGTTGTGTTTCTGTTTCCCTTCAATTATTCACATTCATTGGTTTATGTGTGTCCGACTATATTGCTTTTGCTTTTCCAATGCTAGTGTTCTTAGCTACTAATGACATAAAGCCCAGAATGCTGATTGTAATTATGAATATTCCCATAAAAAGAATAAATAAATAAAAACCTGTTTGCCTTCTACATCTGCAGAAACAGCCCTTTGAGCATTAGCAGTGACAGAATAAAGTTCACAGTATATATGCGCATAGTTTGCTGTACCAGCTATTACCTAGACACTCCAAACCTCCCTTCTGCCTCCCACAGAAAAATATGACATATCTTTTTTACCATCTATGTTTCCCTTTTCTTTCCTTGTTTTTCAGTTAGTAATATATAGCTGATGCAACTATAGGATACCCCTCTCCTGCAATAATTACATTCCTCCCAGAGCCCCCCAATAAACCCTTAGTATTCTTAGTCACACCTCCTCTCATCTACCATCTATTCACCGCAACATTTCACTTTTATTTGTCATATGGTCAACAATTTTTTTAAAGTGAATGATGATTCATTTTTAAAAATGCAGGACATCTGAAAATTGACAAAAATGGCAATTGTCAATTTTATTAGCTCCCTCATTTTTTCAAATGTTTCTTGATGGTGGAGACACAGCTTCAAGTACTTTTATTCATCTGCATACATTTTTCACTATCATAATTCCTTTATGCATGTCACAGGTGATTTTGCATCAGACAACTGAATAATTCACTCCCTACATTCTTTGGATGGCTGTTCCTATATGTCAACTGCATTTCATGAAAAGAAATTGTAGGACATTCTCCCTGATGTCCTGGCCAATCTTACCCTTCCTAGAAAGCTAGTTAGTGCAGTTGTCCAGCCAGTACAGTATGTTGGTGTTGATGTGAGATATGATCCTATCTACATACCCAGTCACTTCACTTCACTTCTAGCATTGCTTGTAAACTGCATCTGGATACACTGTGTATGCAAAGTGCTCCAGAACTGTTTATACATCTCGAATGCTTCTTCTATTTTGAATAAGTAAATACAGATTTTTTTATCCCTCTAATGCCCCACTGCTAAGTAATGGGGATACAGATTTTTCCTTCATTGAGAACCAACTGGCAGTAGTACGTGAGAGTACAATCAAGGAACCCTATATGCACGGTGCTCTTCTTAGAATGAAAGGGAGTAACTGTCAGGTTCATCGCAGCGCTTTGTGGCCGGAGAGACAAGGAGGACATAACGATGCGTAGGGCAAGCACAAAACTGACAGCCTTCATCATGAGAATCATAAATTGAAGCTCAAATGAGTTGACTTAGGTTAGGACATTTGCAGGCAGATAAGCACATCAGTTCAAATAATCATATTGCACAAACAATCTAAGTGCACAGCTTAATAGAAAAATTGTGAAACTAACCCTAATATTTGTCAGAATAGAAAAATGAAAAATCGTGCAAATACATAGCAGCCAACCAGCTTCTGGCCCAAGTACATTCAAATGTTGAAATTAAGTACAGTTTTATACAAATTGCAGCTCTATTGTGTCACTACACATAATGGTTCCGTTATAACAATCAAGAAGGTAAAATAACATCGGACAAGGTAAAGGGAGTGTATAGGTAAAAGTGTTCAGAGCAGAAAGACAAAAAAAAAAAAAGAAAACAAATTAATAAATAAATACGAGTCACTTATTATCTTTAAAATATATGCCCACTTTTCTGAGAGCATTAATATGTAAGAACTAATTTACACTAACTAAAAACATTGGGTATAGAAGTTTAGGACAAAAACTGCTTAACAACAGTATCTGAATGTCAGATGGCTTACAACTAACTTAACAATAAAGGAGAGGTTATAAGCAAAAAGCCCTGATAATACATATGAAATTAATGTTCGAAGTACCCAAAAAGGCTTTTCTCTGATTCACTGAAATGGGTTGGGGGGGGCTAAGTAGATCAAGATGGAGCAAGGCAAATGACAGCCAGCTATCACAAATAAATGTTTTTGTCTTGGAATGCAATCACATTTAAATAACACTGTTTTAAAAGGTGGTGTTGATGGCCATTTAGAAAATGATTGTCGAGTATCAAAGTCTGTTTACATATAGTTAAATGCTCAAACCACTTATAATAGTTTATCAAGAAAAGTAAAGTAAAACCATCAAAATTGAGTCCAGCATAACCATTGCCAATATTTAAATGAGTACACTAAATATTAACTTCATTATTTACATCAAAACAGAGAGCATCAACAAGTTACTTTTTTATTTTTGGTAACTTGGTAAAGCCAACTAGGCACATGGCCCATTTACAAGGATGACCCAGAAGCACTGGAGAGGTTATGTGACTTGTTCAGAGTCACACAGTCTGCAAGTGGAAGTTGTGAGAATCAAACCCTGGTTGGCTGGATGTACCACGCTCATTCATAGCTTGTTACTCTAACCTCTAGGCTATTCTGCCAAGTTAATAGCTCACCCTTATCCATGTAGAATGGTATTGCCATGTAAATACCATGGTATGACCCAAACCAATAACAAAAAGTTACATCATAGGCTATTGGTTTACAATACAATTCTCATGCATTCCCCAAAACGTTTTTCTCTGATGTTCATATTTTTTATGTGCTTGGGGTAACACCAATGTATTTACATAACAATTACATTTCACTTGTGGAATTCCAAATGTATTGTAAACTCGTGTATATAGTGTTTTGTAGAATAATTCATGACTGAATGTTCTCAGGTATTTCTTTACATTTCCTAGTAAATTATTATAAGTGATATGATGAGTATTCAGATACATTTAAATCAGACGTTGTTATCTATGCTTTTTTGTTAAATTTAAAAAAAAAAAATGTAGCTCAGCCCCAACATTTTAATGCATTTATACATTCATGTGAACACCTTTCAAAGTGGACACATGTCATTGTGAGGCTGCCTGTTATTTGCTTTGATCTGTCACTGCATCTGTCACATATCAGCCATTGACTGACAACTAGCTTAATGTCCAATAATGCCAGTCATCTGATGTAATTTACCAGTGGGCAGTCTGCTACGCTACCAACCTTTGGTAAATGTTGTGTACATTGGGCAGAATCTGAACAGAAGGAAATAGCATTCTTTTTCATACAATTCTACACATGCTTCTCTAGCAAATGCAGGCTCAGTTTACCTATCTATCTGTCCATACTACACTGCTCCGGCCGGTAACGGATGCAATTCGTTATGGCCGGGGAGTGGAGCAGTGTGTTCATATTGCAGTGGTGTCCATTATGGGACCGGTACCGCCGGTACACACTAGGGGTGCCGGGTGACCGTTATGGCGGCACCCGTTTCCAGGATGCAGCTCACACTGCGCTATGGGCCCTGCAGGGGACCATTACCATGTGTCCACACTTCACCCGGTAATGTTACCGAAACGTAATTGGTTTCATAACCATTGTTGAAACCACCTATCACAAATGCTATATATTTCTCCTCACAATTACAAATGATGGAGGTTATCACACTGGATCATTTTAACCATAAATCTAGATATACATAATACAGTGCAGTATACAAGCTGGCACAATTTAAGAGGAGCTATTGCACCATTCTTAATTTTGTTAGATAGCATGTTTCTTTAACAGTCATGAAAACCTCTTATTTAAGATGCATCTTTTTTTAAAACGTACTTAGTAATCTCTCTGAGTGCAGTACCAACTGTAGTGTAGAATCAGTGAGGCAAAGCAGTGCAACAGTACCACTGAACGTTGACTGGAATCAACTGTGTTAGGTGAGCATATCCATACATAATTTGACTACTACTCTCTAAAATGTTTTCTTTTTTTGTGTAGTTAACTTAATTAGTGGATTACAAGACAAAAAACAAAGGTCATCCCAAAAGAAAATGTATAACACCACTGAGCATTAGAGATGAACCATTTCAAAAAAACACCCAATGAAATTTCTCATCTTTATCAGACACTCGTGCTGACTTCAAAGGCGTTAGAGAGCCCCCGCCATTGTTTTCTGGCACCATTTCTCTGTAAACTGTTAATAAGTCTCAATCATGCATTAATAGTGGGCTGGGTCATTTCTATTAGGAAAGTGGTAGTTTTTTTTTACATCACTTTTCAGCCAGTCACAGGTCCCTATCAAAACTCCCGTCTGAATCTGTCTAGTGAGGATGAGTTCAGCAAATATATAATTTGTAGTGAGTCTAAAGCCGTGCTGCCGAGTTTCAGTACACCAGAACCAAAACAATAAATGGATATCGCAGCACTTACAGTGACAACACTGGCAGTGTTCACGAGGGTTATTAATTTGTTTGGATAAATGACCACAATGAAGCTGAAGGGCTTGCTGACAGCCTCCCTTTGATTTTGTAATAATAATGCGAGCCTGTCCTCACAGCCGCAAGTGAGGAGAGTGATAACGAAGAAGCAGATGCTGACCCAGATGAACCCACTAGTGCTAACGCTGACAGGCTGCTGAATGTAGCTTGGTACTGCAAATATATTTTGAAGTCACAATTACCTAAAGCATTGCAATTTGTTTTTAATGTTTTGAGTAACCATTTTTCTGCTAGCATAATTATGAGTCAGTGCTGCGAGGAAGGCACAAAGAGAGAGCTGTCAACTTTGTAAGTGTTACTTGTGAACCCCCTTAAGCACTCAAACAAAATAAAAATCAGGCAGATAGTTGGGCTTGTAACATGCTAGGGTGATACAGCTTACATTTTTAGTATCCGTAAGTAAGCTGACACTGCTGATTTACATAACAAATTTTTGTTACTTCCATGGTAGAATCTTGGAACGATTCTCTGCTCAATGTGCCTTCCCAGTTACCAGTTTTAAATCACTCAGTAAATACTTGATGTGGCATTAATTTCTATTTCCTTCTAGTTTAGCTGTCTTAATGTATTGGCTTATGGTCCTGATATTGGCAAGCCAGCAAACAGTGAACAACATATATAGGATAGTGCATGGGGAACAGTTGACAACAGGGCTATTCTTTCACCGAGTTGGCACTATGACAACGGATTACCTTGAGAGCGCAGCTCGAGAGGTAATTCGTCGTCATAGTGCCAACGTGGTGAAAGATGCCCTTTTGTCAACTGTTCCCCATGCACTTTTCTTTATAGTGTATGGTGGAACGTTGTTTTCTGGGGAAAAAGAAAATCACTACAGCATGTTTCTGCTTCAAAACATTTTTACTGGGTTACTAGAAGGAAAAAATAACTTGCATTTTGAACGCTTTCACGCTTGACATTTTAACTGTTTATTCACTGCCATCTAACCTTCTTATTTTATAGATAAAATCGGCTAACAGTGGGTCTAACTCTGTAGTAGGAATATCATGTATTGCCCTGTGCTCATCATTGTCTCTCAGGAAACTATGTAATTGCCGCATGTCATTTCTCGTTTTTTTTTTGCCTTTTTTTGTTTTCTTGATCGAGGATGAATCTATCCTATTCCGATAGTGGCTTTGATAGTACTGCCACTGACACTGCTGCTTTCGCTATGTGTATTGTCCATGCAGTGAGCCCTAACCGTCAAATGATGCTCGAGGACACAGTGTGTGACGTGCGCAGTTCAGTAGAACAAAAAATTGTTCTGCTGCACTGCGAACGTCACTAGTGTAGAACAACATTTCAACAGTGATGGATTTCGGTGGAGAATGACATTCCACCATACACTATAAAGAGAAGACACGCAAAAGTAATGGTAACTGACACCTCTCTTGCTGCGACTCTGCAGTGCTGTCAGAATGACGGGCACTGAACTACCTATGATGTCAACAGTCTTTCATTCCAACAGCTGTTTCAAACAGCAGGGACATCAGTGGGAATAACTGACATGTAACGTCAGAAACAGACACTCATTGATAAAAAAATGAATCCTTACTAGCATGAAGAATGCATATGGAAGCAAATTCAGCAGACTCATGCAGATACTGTCAGGGGCTGACTTCACGGAATACATAGACACACAAGCTACATAACTGCCAGATGAATGAACAAGCGTTTTGTTGTAAAGCTGTCATGGTGATGACAAGCCACATTTCTTCCACTGAAACAGATTAGATTACATGAAATTAAACTTCCAGTTAAAAACGGAATTGGGGAGAGAGTGAGTGGGTGCGGTTGATGTTCAAAATACTCGTGTCACTCAGATACGTGACGAGAGGGTACATGCATTAGAATGTAGTTAACTGTACAGTAAGTTTGCACAGTACTGGAAAATAAATCATAATAGCACTATAGCCAAAACTAAAATATAGATTCCGGATACCTAACACAACACAGCACTCTACTTCCTTATCAAAATCAATTCTGACAGCTGCAGGAGATTACATCACCACATGCATGAGCAAGAGTGACCTCATAGAATGCATGAATGAACACGTCACCATTTAGAGTGCACGCTCACACTCCCGATACCAAAACTGGAAATATAAATGGGCTGCTCCAGTAACAGCCATATTTACAGCTACTGCTATTTTGTAAATATAAAACCACAAAATTCCACACGTACAGACATGGAGTGAAACAATCACAGCTGCCTTATGAGAAATAACGACAGTAAACTGAACATGGGGTTGTATTATTTTATTGATTTCTTGTCCTCTTTAACAGAAGGAAAAAAAAAAAAAAAATAATTGGTGCCTGATTCCCAAATGTCGGCGCAAGCTGCAGGGATGGCAGATTGCACCAATCACCAGTGCGACAGGGACCCTGCACCTGATTCACTATCGGGAAGGGTCCCGGCAGCAAAATCCCATAGCTTGCGGTAACTGTGATTCTGCACCAAACAAACAGTGCATCTGGAAGGTGTGTCACAAGCTGTGAGGCAGCCCTTCAGCAATAGTACCATGGACAGCAGCCCCTGGTGGCTAGCGGCCCCCCCCAGCCCCAATCTCCATACAAATAATATTAATGTCCTTGGTGGCTAGCAGTCCCCCCACCTCAATCCCCTTGTACTAAAATCACATCCCTGGTGGTCTAGTGGACCCCATCCCTATCCCCGATGTCCCCATAAATAAATAACTTTTCCTGGTAGTTTAGCAGACCTCCCTCCCTATCCCTGATCTCCCCAGAAATAAGTACATATTGTACCCTGGTGGCCTAGTGGACCCCCCACCCTGGCAAGCAGTGCCCCGCCACCCCACTCCCCCCATCCCATCCTCGTGCCGGTGACTGGGACAGCCCTCCTTTCACCTCCACCACTGACTGAGCTGTCAAGGTGCATGTACTGTATATAGTTTGCACTCCTTGACAGCTCAGTCAGCAGCTGGCCTTGGCAGTGAGAGCAGGGCTCCGCCGGTCTCTGGCTCGAGGATTGGATGAGGGTGGGGAGTTGGGGGAAAGTTTCATTCCCTTGCTGTGGGGAGAATAATGGAGGAAACCCACTGTGACATGTGGACAGCTGGTTCTGATCGCTGTATGATTTTTGTAATATAAAAATGTGTTATTGAATGTCTCTCATGAGAGATGCTGAGGCAGCCTGTGAGATGACCCCCCCCCCAGGTTTTAGCTACAAGGTTTTACCTGGAAGGCCAAACAAAGTTTTGCTACTGAGCTGTGTGCAAACTGTGTGACTGATTTATGGTGTTTTTTACACCTTTTTTAACAGAGTCTGTCTGTGTTTGTGTACCACTTACGTGTGTCTGAGCCCTGCTGATGTTCTCAGGAAGCAGGAAGAGGGAGTGTAGTTGTCTTACTCTGTTTTTGAGAACTACACTTCATTTAGGGAGCTGCTTTTTTCTAAGTTTGGGGACTTAACATACACTATACTACACCAACTCCACGCATGAGTGGAATTCGTGGAGTTTGAAAAAAGGCTGTTTTATTTTTGCTTCAAGGGGATCGCTGACCTTGGTGACCACTTCTGGGTCACGGTAGTCCTTAAAACATCCCAGTTCCTTTGTTTCAGCTTCTAACAAACAAAGTTTTACTACTGAGCTGTGTGCAAACTGTGTGACTGATTTATGGTGTTTTTTATACCTTTTTAACAGAGTCTGTCTGTGTTTGTGTACCACCTACGTGTGTCTGAGCCCTGCTGACATTCTCGGGAAGCAGGAAGAGGGAGTGTAGTTGTCTTACTCTGTTTTTGAGAACTGCTCTTCACTTAGGGAGCTACTTTTTTCTAAGTTTGGGGACTTAACATACACTATACTACACCAACGCCACGCATGAGTGGAATTCGTGGAGTTTGAAAAAAGGCTGTTTTATTTTTGCCTCAAGGGGATCGCTGACCTTGGTGACCACTTCTGGGTCACTACACTCTTTTATATTGCTCACCAAGCGAGCAGGGCATGCACGTCTCCGTGCGCGAAGACATGTGCTAAGACACACGTGTTCTTAGTGTGTGTTATGCGTGTTAGGCGGTGTAAGGAGGTAAGAGTCACACTGGTGTTTCTGTACTTGTAGTATTTGTGATTACTTAAGATTACCTGGAGTGTTTTTGCTTATCCTACACATTGAAATGGCTTCCCCAATAAACACAATCAGTAATATCAATGTGATTGTTACTACCACAACAGGAGAAACTGGCATACAATGTATATCTTGTCATATGTTCAGTTTGTCAGCTATTAATGCTGACAACCTTCCTTACCAATGTGCAAAATGCACTGATAACATAGTATTACAATGTGAAAACAGTTTATACTGCAAGAGGATTTTAGTGTTGGAATCTAACAATAACCCTGAACATTTAATGGTTCAATCAGCGTTATGTACAACCAATACCCCAGCAAATGACACTCCATCCAATTTGACCTCTAGCTTCATTACATTACTTAAAGAGAGTGCCTGTATTATTTCAAGCAACTTGCCAACTATTCCAGTTGATGTCTCAAAAAAAAAAAGAGCTAGAGAAGAAGAGTACAGTACATGCAATAGTTTGGAAGACACTAACTGGTACACTGTACAAGGGTCTAAAGTAACAAAAAAAAGAAGGCGTAAGGCAGAGCATTTTTCTATTCAATTACATAATAGCTTTGATCCGTTGTCTACTGTTGCTACCAATCCTGATGGTATTTCCTTTGACCCCCCAATGAAGTTATTAATTCCATAGACATATCTCCAGCAAATACGTTACAAGTTTCTGGCTGTTTGTCTAACCTCACCCCCAATCCTCCCTTGATAGATTTTGCCACTGTGCAAACCGATGAAGAAACATCCAATATGTATGTTTCCAATTGTAATGTCTCAACCTCTAGACAGTTATATGTTTTGGGTGACTCTTTAGTTAGAAAATTAGATAGAGATTTATGTGAGCCTGATAAATATAATAGAACTTGTTCAAGCTTTAGCGGTGCTAAAATTTCAGATTTAACTCTTATGGTTGATAACATTATTGGATTTCATGACATTAATCCATTGTGTATTGTTCACGTTGGTGCCAATAACATTTATAGAGATTCTATTCAAAACATTAAACAAGCTTATGTTTCAATGACTAATAAACTGATTGATAAGGGGATGTGACATTATTTTTTCAGAGATTCTACCTATTCCACAGTACTCTGGGTATCTTAATGATAAGATCAAAATTGTCAATAATTGGCTTAGGCTTTGGTGTTTACGACAAAAATTAAAGTGCATCACCCATTGGGAAGATTTCCTTGACAAACCAGAGCTTTATTGTGCTGATGGCTTGCATCTTAGTAAATTAGGGAATGCCCTATTGAGTAAACAATTTCTACTATCCATTAACTCTAATTTAAACCAGTATCTGGGGGGAGGGGGGAATTTAAAATATGCACATCATCTTCACTTATGCATAATGTGTCATGCCAACATATGCAATTTCTTAGTTTTAATGCTAGGAGCTTGACACAGAAATTTGATGAGTTAATTGCTGTGATCTCAAATAAGGATTTAGATATTGTTACAGTAAGTGAAACAAGGGGTGACTGTGACTCTGCTTGGACCAAGCAACTTCCTGGATATACTTTATATTATTTGAATCATTGTACAATTAAGGGGGGAGGCATCGCCTCGTTTATTAGCAATAAAATTGACTCACTTTATATATCTAGTTTAATAAAAACTCATGATCTCCCTACTGAGACTCTGTGGCTTAAAATTTTCTTATCTAAAGTGGATTTCTTCATCCTTGGCACATGTTATATTCACCCATCTTCTACTAGTTTATTGGTGGATGCTGTTCTATCTGAATTTGAAACAGCCACACAAATGGGGAGTGTTGTAATTACTGGTAATTTTAATCTCCGAGATATTAATTGGCAATTATTTATAGCTTCTAGTAGTATTAGTAAAAAATGTATGTCCTCCTGTATGGTATTGGATTTACTTCAATGGATAAATACAGCTACCCAAGGTGATAATATACTGGACCTGGTCCTTTGTAGTTCTGCCCTAGATATTAGAGATGTGCAAGTTTCTACACCGATTGGTACTAGCGACCATAATTCTATTTCAATTTAGAGAGACACACACTGTTTTCAATAGCAATTCTTCGATAATATATTTATATGACAAAGTGGATTGTCACAGCATAAATCTTCATTTAAAAAATATAAATTGGCTGTCTTTGTTTAAGGAAAAAAAAACATTTCAGAGTTGGATGCTTTTCAAATCTATTATTTTGAATTTGCGGGACATTTATATTCCCTCAAAAAATAACAATTCAAATGGGAAACAATCTCCCAAATGGTTGAATAATAACATCAAACATTTAATAAATATAAAAAATAAAAAACACCGTTATTACTTAAAAAATAGATCTGCTTCCAGCTGGGATTCCTATTTGAATTCAAGTAGAAAATGTAAATCAGCTATCCAGTAGGAACTTAAATCAAAATGGAATTGACTTTAGCATCTTCAGCTAGTAAGTCAAATTCTAAACAATTTTATTCATATATCAATTCACTCAGGAAAAGTCCTAGCGTGGTGGGGCCTCTTACAATAGCTAATTTACTTATTCATGACCCTAAAGCTATGGCAGATGTTTTTAATAAGGAATTTTGCAAAGTTTTCTCTGAACCTGTGGTACATTTACCGGATCTTAATATAACACCAATTGATCCTCCTATCACTTTTTCAGTTGAGTCTATTAGGAATAAACTACTTTTATTAAAAGGTAAATTCTGTCAAGCCCAGATTATATTGCAGGGCATCTGCTATATTATTATCTGAACATATTGCTTTCCACTTAAACTTTTATTAGATCTGTTTTTACAACTTAACTTTATTCCTGGTGAATGGAAAGAGGCATTTGTGGTTCCTATACATAAGAAGGGATCCAAACATCTATGGGATAACTATCAGACGATCAGCTTGACTTCATCAATTTGTAAAGTATTAGAAAGCGTACTTAAGGACATTCTGTCCCCAGTAATTGATGCTTCTGATCCGGAACAACATGGCTTCAAAAAGAGCACAAGCTGCCTTACTAATTTACTTTGTTTCTATGAACATTTTAGTTCTTTTTTGGATGATAACTTAGCCTGTGATATTATCTTTATTGATTTCAGTAAAGCTTTTGATTCCATGCCACACTGGGCTCTTTATTCAAAAACTTTCCAGCCTTAATATTAATGGCTATATAATGAAATGGATATGTAACTGGCTTTCAGGCAGAACTCAGAGAGTGATGATAAATGGGACTTTTTCTGACTCAGGCAGGGTACTGAGTGGTGTTCCTCAGGGCTCAGTTCTTGGTCCCTGCCTTTTTCAGGCTTTCATATTTGATTTAACTCATTCTTGCCTTTCCTATACTATAAAATATGCAGATGATGTGAAGATCGGTGGTTTAAGTTCCAGTTATGATCAAATTTCCTGTATTCAGTATGATTTAGATGTTATCAGTACTTGGGTTAAAAATGGGAATGAAGTTAAATCCTGCCAAGTGCAAAGTTATGCACTTGGGTTCTAATAACTTGAATTTCCTGTATATTTTGGATGAGTTACCATTGTGTGCAACTGACAATGAGAAAGACTTGGGCATAACAATATCTGATAATTTAACATACACTAAGCATATGTCTTCAGTTATTAATACATCTAACAAAATTATATGGTCCATCTTGCGCAATATTAGATCTCACAAACAGGAGGTATTGTTACCTTTATTCAGGTCCTACGATCGTCCACATCTTGAATATGCCTCTCAATTCTGATGTCCATTTAAAAAATCAGAAAATTTCTGTCTTGAAAGGGTGCAGCGTAAATATACAAAAAAGATAACTGGATTTGATTGGTTATCTTATGAATCAAGGTTGGACACGTTGAAATTAATGTCTCTCACCACTAGACGCATCCGTGGTGATCTCCTTCTATTATATGATATTATTCATGACCCTTTTATCATGACTGAACTAGGTTTTTCATTTAAAAAATCTATACATAACACTATCAGTCATATTCTTCAGCTAACTGGTACATCTTTTAGACATAACAATTGTAAGTACTTCTTCACTGTTAGAATTATTGGGCTGTGGAATCACCTTCCATCTGACGTTGTTACTAGTAACTCTAAAGAGATTTTCAAACATTGTCTTGATACTTTAATCTTGTCTGGGTACGACTTATCATTTTATTCTACGGCCTAGTACAGGAGCATTATAGGCCTCGGCCTACTGGCTCCTTCACTTAACCTTAGTATGAACCTTAGTATGAGGAGATAATTACAGGCTAGAAGAGACCTAAATTAGGATCTCCTGTTTATCTGACTTAATTGTAGCTTGCCAGCTGCTAGGATGGGAAATCATAAACTTTTATAACGCTTAGAGGAAGAGAGCAGGTTATGACGCTTTAGTGTGAAGTCATAAAAGATTCTTTGATGTGTTCTGGGAAGAAGAGCTACTTGAGATCAAAGTGGGGATGTTATTTAAAGAGTGTCATAATTTGTGAAATGAGTTTTGCTGAAATGTCACTTAATTAATTTACATCCTGCTCGATAAGATATCCTGGGTGTATAATTTTTTATATTCTGACAGGGAGGAGCTAGCTGACCTCATGCAAATAGGTTGGCAAAACCAGTTTGAAAACAGTATTCTATTTTCCACTAAGACACACATGTTTGGACTCTCTTGACAACAACATCTGTCTGTCAGCACTGTTAGAAGAAATAACTTAGATAGAAAAATCTAAGTGTATGTTTGGTAGGACATTGCACTTTTAAACCTTATTATTTTAAGTGATTGTCTGGTTTTGGATACACTGTTCTGTATTTACATTTTACATTTTTTTATCTACTTTTAAGTAAACCTCTACTTTAGAGACTACTTGGTGTGCCTTTGAAATTCTTTTTCTTGACAAGTGAAGCATATATGGTTAAAGTTGACACTGTGTAAAAGCTTAATGGTGATACCAAACTGGGAAAAGGTAAAAATTTTTCCTACGGTCTTCCATAGAGTTTTTAAGGGTTAATTTTGTACCTGGTTAGGTACCCTAGGTGAAAGATATCTGGCATCCCCGAAGATCAGAATTATCTGAGCCTGTACATTGGGTACGCTAACAAAGGTTCACAGTTTGAATCCCTCCAAGACTTGAGACCAAAGGTTGATTCAAACCCACAAAATGGACAGGAGGGTTACCCTGTTTCTGTTTCCTGTTCACAAGACTGCACTCAGAGGTTGGCACTATGGGAGCAGAGGGCCTTACCAGCTGAGTGGGTTTGTGACACCCACCTGCTTATGCTGGATGATGCCATCCCTCTCAGGCCCAGCACCATCGACCAGCCACCCCAGCCACTGGCTATAACTTCCTCAGGGTCAAGGCCCACCTCTGTCATGAGAGGTAAGTCATGAGTGCAATTGCTGGTGGGGTAAGTCCTGGGGAAGGTGAGTGATCGGGCTGGGGGTTCTGGCTGAAGTGGCCCAAGTGGAACAGACAGGAGTATAAATGTCTTTGTAGAAAAAAAGAGCTCCCTTGTCTTCCTGTCTTGTAAGATGCTCACCTCCCCTCTAATCTGAGCCTGCTTTAGCATTTTTTAGCATTCAAAATAATTAAAAGGAGTACTCCTTTTAACATGGCTATCCCCTAGGTTTTCATCAGTATTCATAGCAGTAAAACATGCACCCTCTATAACTCCACCAACTGGCTCAACCTTAACAGAAGGATCAAGTTCCATACCTGCCTCATGGCTAATAAAATCACCCTCGGCCTCTCCCCCCCCCCCCGGGCTCACCCCCCTAGTCCACCTGGCACCAAAGCTTAGAGCAGCAGAGTTCTGCCAGCCTCTCCTCGTGGTTCCGTCCTGCCGGACCTCACAGTTCCAAAGGTCCTTCAGCTTTAGAGCCCCCTCCCTCATGAACAGCCTTCCAACCTGGCTTGTAAATGAAAATAGAATTGACCCTTTCAAAACACATCTCAGGTACCACCTCCAGGCCTCTAATACCTGTGATTGTTACTTGACCCATACCCTCTCCCCTTCCCTGCTGACCATTGCCACTGGCATGCCTTCCTAGGCCTCTAGAACTAAGACTTTCTCTGAGCTTTACCATATATCTCCAACTGTACTAGTTTACTCTAGCTTCTGTCTGTTAGCCGTCACTGCTTCCTTGTATTCATTGCTGAATTGTGTTCTCATTGAATTGTTATGTAAAGTCTGTCATGTACCCAATTTCTGTGATGTGGAACCTTTGTAAACGAGTCTTTGACTCAAAGGTATTTCCGATTCCTCAATAAACAAATAAATAAAAATCAGTTTCTGAGCATGCAGCAGACACTGCTTACTGATGTTATAGCATGTCAAGTGCTCAGAGCAGCAGACACTGCTCACTAATGTTATAGCACGTCAAGTGCTCAGAGCAGCAGACACTGCTCACTAATGTTATAGCACGTCAAGTGCTCAGAACAGCAGGCAGTAATGGTGAAAACTTGAGGAAAACCATGTTTAAAAGAGTCCTTTTTAGCAAATGTAAAAAAAAGTACTAAAGCAGGCAATCAAAATAGAAAAGAGTAATCTTACATGACAGGAGAACAAGGCCACTTTAAAACAGAATAAAAGTTAGAAGTCAAATTATTACTATAACGTGTAACAACTCTCACTTACAGTAGGAGACTAGGCTGTTGCTAGAAGTACCCAGCAGAGGCATGTGGTGCTTTGGCACACTGCTTCACCCTTTAATGGTAAGGGAGGAGCTTAGGAACATCCATACAGCATATAGGGGACTCCTTGGCCCAAAGGGTTTTAGTAGGTAAGAAGAGGAGTAGTCAAAAGGTGGTATCAGAAGTGGGCAGTATAGCCTGAGAGGCAGAATACCAGTGGTCAGGGGATATTTGTCCCTAGGAGTCTTTACCCAGTGCCTGAGGACATAGCATAGGTAAGGACTGGCTCAAGGCTCCACATCACGGTGTGGGTCAGGGAAAGTGCTGCAGGCATCACCACCTTAAATACGAGGTGCTAGGTTTTCTGGTGCAGCAGATGGACAGGCACACAAGATGTTCTGCCATGTGGCTGGCTTCAGGACATGGGCCAGGATGGTACAGTTCCCCATTGCAGTCTGCTTCACAGCTCTTGATGTTTGAGGGTAGCATGAGGTCTGGGGTTGCCATCTGCTGAACTTCAGCATCTTAGACATTCCCCTGCCCTCTTATTAGGCTAAGACATTGGGGCTACCATGAAATCATAGGATTGGCCTTAGTAGGACAGTTAGTGGGACCCCAGAGTGGGTGAGGGAATTCTGGGGGGGGGGTACCTGGATGGTAGTACCTCAGGTATTATGGTAGTACCTTGGGTATTATAAATGATTGTCAAGTATAATATACAGTTGCCTAAAAAGAAGATTGTGTTTATAGAACTAATATCCTTTGCAAAACACTTCATTAATGCACAAGTTAGGTAACTTTAACACCACAAAAGTAGGAAAATGTGGCATTAGGTAATCCAACCTAACTCCCCCACCCCCACCCCAAGCAGTGAAAGGAAAAAATATTAGGGTTTTGAGTCTCCTGAGTCTTGTTGATTCGGTGGTGGGGTCTTCCTTGGGGTTGTCAGCCCTAATGCTCACTCCTCCCACCAACCCGTAGCCTCCAGCCCAAAGGACAAGGTAGGGCTCCAAACCAGTGCCTCACAGTGATACACTCTTCAAAGGTAGAGAAGTACAGTATGTCTCACTATATGTAGCCAACACAATCAATTTGTTGTAGCTTTCTTCACACAGGACCCTATGGGCCTTGTGTGAAGAAAGGAGATCACGCATGATGTTGTTTGCTCAGGGAATGGGGTAAGCTTTAGGGCTGACAACCCCGAGGAAGACCCCACCATTGAGATTCATTCACCAAGATACCGGAGACTCAAAACACTAATATTTTTCCCTTTTACTGCTTAGGGGGTGGGGGTGGGGAGTTAGGGTTGGAAACCCAACACCACATTTCCCTAGTTTTGTGGCATTAGGTTTCCCTTACTGATGCATTAACAAAGCTTTTTTGCAAAGAATTTCCTTTCCTTTTGAGATAGTGAAATTGTATCCTCATTCACACAGGTCCCTTTGGGACCTGAGTGAACAGTTGCAGATGTGCAGAACCATTTGGGCCATGCGCTACTGAAGACTCTGTCTGCCTAGTTCCTACAGAAGTGCAGGGCCTGGCACATTCACTCTTTACACATTCACTCTTCACACATTCAGTACACATTCACTCTTCAGACATTCACTCTTTACACATTTACTCTTCATACATTTATATATTCACTCTTTACAGATTAACTCTTCACACATTCACTTTTTGAAATTTTGACTCCAAATTTTCAAGATAGTCATTTTATGACTGCCCTTGTGAACATGACATGTATTATTTATAGTACATTGGCCAAAATGTAATTTTGCACAACAAGTGCAAAAAGACATCTCATCCAGGATCTAAAAAAATGGCATCTGTCACGTCAATGAGGTTTTGTGGAAAAATGGGAATGTTGAAAGTTTGGAGTCAAAATATTGAAAATTAGCAAAGTTATGAGTGAACGTCCCAAAACTATTTGTACATCAAAGTTTCAGAATAGCCTTCTTATTGCCTCACCTCAGGAACCTGGTAGGTGAAAGTTTTTGAATTCCTGCCGAAACAGGATTCTGTGCCACTGAAATGTCACTCTGTGACTCGGGCAAAAACATAGTTTAACCAGGATTTGAAAAATGACAGCTGTCATATTCATGAAGTGGTGTGAAAAAATGTCTATGTTGGAAATTTGGGGTCAAAATATTTAAAATTACCAAAGTTATGAGTGAACGTAGGAAAATTTCAATGTACATGCATAACTTTGCCATTTTTACATATTTTGAACCCAAATTTTCAATATAGACTTCTTGTGACCTCACCTCATGAACAAGGGCAATGAAAATTTTCAAATCCTGCCTGAAAGGTGAATTCGCCAAGTCAATGTGAAATCACCTTTTGGGCTTGATTTGCATAATTCCACTGCCGTTGGTCAAGAGCAGGGACACTGGTTTACCGGGATTGAGAAAGGGCATATTCCGTTTTGCACATTTTAAAAAACGGTATTGTCACCGGTGTCTGCTTAGTCAAAATCCGGTTTTACTGGTGTTTGGTTTTGTGTACTTTATTTAACAATTTTTAATTCTGCTAACATGCATTTTAGCAATTTTGACCTCCACTATTACACATCCTTCCATCCTTGTACCAATTTAAAGTTATTTTATGTACAAGATGTGATGGCAGCAGCAACACTACAGCCCCCATCCCTAATGTGTGATGGAAGCAGCACTACGGCCCCCATACCTCTGGTGTGATGGCAACAGCAACAGCACTATGACCTCCCTCCCTCAGGTGTGACAGAAGCAGCAGCACTGTGGCCCCCATCCCTTAGATGTGATGGCAGCAGTATTACATTCACCATTCCTCATGTGTGATGATAGTATCAGCACTATGGCCCCCATCCTTCAGGTAGGACGGCAGCAGTACTACATTCCCCATCCACCAGTGGTGATGGCAGAAGCACTACAGCCCCCACCCCTTCAGCGTGATGGCAGTAGCAGCAATGCAGTCCACTTCCCTCTGGGGTGATAGCAGTAGTGACAGCACTATGATCCCCTTTCTTCAACACCCACACCCTACATGCACAAGTTACAAATGACTTGGTCTCTTTGCTTGTTAGAATTCAGAAGTGAATTAATCTGAACTATCACTGCTAAGGTGGGCTACCTTTGTTTTTTCCCATCTATAATTTAACTGCCTGAATTGGATTTCTGCCTGTGACACCGCTGACCAGGGTTAGGGAACAGACTTGGGTGTTGGAGGGCCAGCGGGTGGGTGAAGGTTTGAGTGCCCAACAACCACTCACCTTCTCCTGGGAGGGAGGGTAGGTTCATAGCTCAGCATTTGCTGGCCCATGGTGGAGGCCAGAGGCACGACAACATGTCAGCCCTCACTGCAGAAGGGAGAATGACGGACGTCGGCTTGTGCCTTGACATCATGTGGCCTGCCATGGTTCCAAGAAAATGGGAAAACACCCACTGACCAACCGAAGGATGGCTGTTGGTTCCTCCATAAGCCAGAAGCCCCAGACATGTGTCTGTCTGACCCCCTACCATGCCCAGGATACACAGGAAGCTCTTTGACATTCTCTTCCCAGTAGCCTCCCACAGGGTAGGGGCCCACTCAATGAAGGGTTTCTTTGGGTTACCTGGCAGCACAGCAGTAAGGGTCAGTGGATGGTGGTTGGGACTCGGCAGGTGGTAGGGGGCCTTGGCAGGCCTGAAGGAGTGGATGGCCAGGGGGTTGGAGGAAAAAAAACAACTGCTTGAATTTGCTTCTTCGAAATAAAGCATATTCACCTAAAAAATCCACAAGTGATTAGTGGAGGACCTTCAGATGGATTCATGCATCTCCCAGACATGTGGATTTTTTTTTTTTTACTTGGTGTCCATGAAAAGGTGTCTCCAGTTTTCATGTCTTTGTTCAGATGTGAATTGAACACTACTCTGCCCACCAGCATCATACAGCCCTGGGGTCTTACCTTCTGTATGTCATTGACTGTGCTTTCAAATCCACTGGCCAAATACAAGTACTCTTTAAATACTTAACATTTGCTTTTGTTGAAGCAGTCTATCAGAAAACTTTTTGTTGTCACAGAGACTGAAACAGCAGGTGGGGAAAAGGTGTAAATGATCCAATTCACCTAAATGGGGGTGCTAACATTGAAGTCTTTTCATAAGTAGTAAGGCAGTTTCTTCTTCGTGAACATACTTTCATTCAGACTAGTTTTCGTTCAAACAACTAAAGATTTTGGATGGCCCTACTGATTATAAACTTGAATAAGTTAGTAACAGTGATCCTGCATTTAGCAATCTACAACCTAGATGCTTATATGCAAAGAATACAATAAAAACCTGACTAAAATCTAAAAACAAGCTTATAAAACACATAAAATGTATCTGAACATTTATCTTTACCTATACAAAATCATTGCAGCCCTAGTAAAACTCGGGTAAATTACATGGTACCCTGACTACTATTCTATGATGTAGTAAACATATATTGGTATTTTTTTTATATTCTTTGTAAAGCAGGTAAGGTCCACTAGGCAGGACTGTCTGTTTTAAGTAGTGACCTAAAAGCACTGAGGAGGTTAAGTGACTTGCTTGGAGTCGCACAGTATGCAAGTGGAGGTTGTGGGACTCAAACCAAAGTCTGCTGGATGTACTCAGTTCAATCACCATTTGTTACTCTAATCACTAGGCATGGGTGGTTAAACTGAATGGCTGATTACAACAAAGCAGTGCGGTTCATTTCCTTACTGACTGTATATGCAGCAAAGCAGAAAGAATGCAAAGCAAAGCAGCATTCGTTTTAAGATGCTGAAATCTGGGTCAGCCCACTGGTGCTGCGGTAGCACTATTGCTTGCCTTGCAATGCCAGCGACCCAGGGTCAGAAGGAAACTTGGGTTGCTGGAGGTCTGGCCAGGGGAGTAGGATTAAGCACCTGGGGACTGCTCTCCTCCTCCAGGGAGGGTGGGCTGCAGGTCCTGCTTCTTTACCACCACCTGTGTGACCACGGGTGGTGGTGCAAAGGTGCTGCAGAGTGATCAGGAGGGAAGGACACTAGTCAGGATCTGGAGCAGTGGCATGTCTCTGTGACCTATCTCCTTTGATCTCTAGTGCTGGTGCCCTCAGGAACAGAGACCAGAAAACTAGGAACAATCACTCCACATCAGCCACTGGCAGAAGGGACCCAGGTGCTCCAGACTTCATAACCAGGCTCCATGAGGGACCCACTGAGCTGCCCGACACACACTAAGTGAGTGTGAGGGTGACCTAGGTCCCTCCTTCCCACCTGGGGGGTACAATCCAGGCAGGATAGGGGCAGGCCTACAGGAGCTCCTGAGCATTACCTGGGGATGAAGCTTGGGATACCCAGCCTAGGGATCTCTGAAAAGTGAGACTGATGCTGTGAGAAGGAGACATAGAAAGAGAAAATAAAAAAAAAATTTAAAAAGATACTGAAATCTTAGAGATTCTGTGCAGTGACATGCAATTTCCGTGAGGCACCGGTACAAGAATTCAAAATCCGCAAACCAAGCAGGATTCCATGATTGTTACCGGTGTTACCGGTAAAAATGGAAAACCAGGGTCCCTGGTCAAGAGGTGGGGTCATAAAAAGGCCATGTCGAAAATTTGTGGTCAAATTATGCAAAAATGAGACAGTTATATGTGCTCTGGGGTTCCCCAAGGTTCAGTTCTGAACCAATTATTATTCAACATTTTCCTCAACAGGCTCTCGCACTCCTGTCAGTGTCAAATCTTATTTTATGCTGACGACGCAGTCCTGTTCACGAGTGACCCTGACCCCAAGCAACTGGAAAGGAAGCTACAAGAAAGTTTTTCAGATGCAGAACATTGGTTCAGTCAGCCAAAACTCATCTTGAACTACAAGAAAACAAAAACAATGTTGATCTCCAGCACCCAAAACAGGCATCGTACTTTCCCCACAACATCACAGATGTGGCTGATACCCCCGTTGGAACGAGTCAGTCAATTTAAATATTTAGGGATATTGTTGGACAGCACTTTGTCTTACTCCCAACACAGAGACACTACTGCTAAAGCAGTAAACAGGCGCATTGTTATACTCCATAGACACAAGAGAAGTTTCACTCCTGAGGCTCTTAATCTGGTCTTCCACAGCTCAGTGATTTCACTGATTGACTATGGTTTAGTAATCTATGGTTCAACAACAATCACAGCCCTCCACCGTATCATCATTGCATTAAATAAGGTATGCCGCCTGGCTACCAGCTCACCAAGACTAACTCACACCTGCACTCTGTATGAACCAACAAATTGGCTCCAGTTGGAAGGCAGACTTAGGTACAAAACCTGTCTATTGGCCAAAAAGATCATGCAAGGTCTGGCTCCTGCTGGTGTTCAGAAGCTCCTCACCCCAAATTTACATAATCATTGCACTAGAAGCACAGACAGCAAAGTATTCAAAGTACCTTACTGTCGTACCTCGCTAGGTCAGAGGGCATTTGCCCACTGAGCCCTGGACTGGCTGAACTGAGGGGTGGGAGGGTGGACTAATGCAGCTCCCCAGCCAGAAGCAATCAGCCCCCAAATCCACCCTCTTGCACTGTTCCCCTGACTTCTATCTGCTGCTGCAAAAAGACAAAGTACTAGGGTTAGACCCCCTGCTCTGCCAGAAATCTGCTGTGTCGAGGCTGAGGAAACTGAAGAAACACACAGAATTTAAAAACAAGTCCCCTGCAGTCTGATTATTGTACTTACTGCTGTTGAAGGTAGAGACCCACCCACTTAGAAACAACCAGAACCTTCCAGAAACCGAGCAGCAAACTAAATCCCCTAGGAGGCAGAAGCCACTGAAAAGGAAGTTAAGAAACACACAGAATTTAAAAGCAAGTCCCCTGCAATCTGATTTCTTGTACTTACTGCTGTTGAAGGTAGAGACCCACCCACTTCATCATCATCATTTTATTTATTCTTCCAAAAAAGTTTAAAATTTGGACATTACAAACATCTCAAGTTTAGTACAATAAATACAACATTTCAAATAAATAAGTATTAAACAAGTTCAAGGATTAGACAAGTTCTAAAGTGCAAGAATCAAATATATCAACCAGATATTTAATGACCACTTTTAACTTGGTTAGTTCTAATTCTCCTAAAATAACATTTTTTCTTAGAGCTGATTACAGATATTAAACATTTAGCAATCATTTCTGCATCATCCTCCATCCTAGGGTGCATCAAAATAAATACTGCGTCATAAGCCAGATCTACATATCTGGTTAAAAAATTATTTAAAATCTGATCTCTGAGAATTATATAAACAGACTATAATGCTTTCCCTATGTTCTGTTTTACCTCCTGATGAAACACATAGTTTTGTTTAAGGAGCTTGGCACATCTGGATTGCCGTAAGTAATCCCCCTTCCACACCCTGGATGGGACTAAGCTGGAGAACTGCACCTCCTTTAGATGCCTCGGGGTCTGGCTTGACCAGCACCTTGACTTTTCCATACATATAGAGGCCATCCACAAGAAGCTGCATCCCAAGCTGGGTGCCCTGTATTGCAACAGTGGATGTATTCTGCTGCAGGTATGTTGTGTAATTGTACAGAAAATTATTCTTCCAATCTTTGACTACGGTGACATAGTCTACAGTGCTACTCCCAAGACTTTTTCTAACATGACTGGATACCCTTTTCCACTCTTTCTGCCATTTCGTCCTTGACTGCCCCCCCACTACCCACCACTGTGTTCTCTACCAAATCCCTGTGCCTTCCCTCTCTTAAGGATAGAAGGCTGTCCCACTGTGCTCGGCTTACAGCCAAGTTCTGGACCCAGTCCCTGCCCTTTACCTCTATGTAGCCCTTGTCTCACCTCCCCCCCTTGCACTCCCTCAGACATTTTGACACCCGCTCCTTCGCTATCCCATGTAAGTCCACCACTGCAGGGCAAGCAGCCTTCTCTTACCTCATGCCTAAATTGTGGAATTCACTCCCCTCTGACATTCGCCACTCCTCCTCCGCACACCACCTCGACTCCCTCCTCAAAGCCCACTTCTGCTCCACATGCGAATGCACCTAACACTCCCTCCTCCCTGTCTTAGGCCTGAGCACTTATTAACCTGCCTGCCGGTTGACGGTTTATGCCGTCACATTGAAACTTCTCGCTGTGTTGTAATTGGACCCGCTGTAATCATCTGAGATCTGAGATTATATTATAGCATAGAAATTTCCTACTGCTTGTATCACGGTATTTGTTGTATCTCTATTTAAAATAATGTACTGAAACCTTTTATGTCACTGTTTATTATTTGTACTGTCCCCATGTCCCCCCAGGATGCATCTGGAATCGAGCAGTCATCTGTTCAATAAACCTTCCTGGTAAAACTTTTAAATAAATAAAAAAATAATGAATATGTGTATTATTTGTGATGTGCTTTTGTGAAGTATAGTCCAGTGTGATGCATATATCCCAGAATCAGTTCTTGGTATGAAATTCCTGTAAATTTAGGGACTTGCCAGTATATGGATATGCTGGCACAAAATCCAGTAGCGTAAGGGCAGTGTAAACATAAATGCTCTTGTGTTTCTAACAATGCCTCACAACCAGGGCGTGGACAGTATCTATCAGTGAGTGGTTTATGCTTGTGTGCATTCCTTACCCCTAGTCTATCATGTACACTCATCCATAGGACATCCCATACATGATCCGGAATCCTTTTGTTATTCAAATACCCTAACACCATTCCTTGTTCTTCAGCAGGGCAGAGGGGAAAGGTTATAGCCTCCTCAAAGTTTATTGGCATGACCTCCTGATATAATTGTTACCTTGGGTGGGTTGACATTAATGCATGAGTAACTTTCCATTATTTGATTTTAGTGAACGCCTTGATTACATATTCTGATTGAAAGAAAGGTTTCTTAATTTTTTTAAGTGTGTTAGCTAACCATTCAGGCCATAGATGTGCGCACCATGACCTTATGGCCTTACTCCATTCTGGCCTTTGTAACTTGCAAATGGCTCCAATGTTAGTGTATAAGAAGATGTTATAATAAAATGCCACTGGATTAATCATTCCCAAGCCTTCCTGTTTCTTTACTTTACTTGGTGTGTTCCTCTTCATTGGGTTTAATCTGCTCCCCCAAACGGCCTGGAAGAATACTCTGTAAATCCTAGTTTCTAACCTTTTTTGGGGGATATGTAGCTAATGTATACAAAAATGGGTAATAACAGGGTTTTTACTAACACTATTCCTTTTAGTTTTGAGATCTTCTTCCCTTCCCATGTTTGTACTTTATGTTCAGCTATTACCATGCATTCTGTCCAATTGCTGAGTGCCATTTTCTGAGCCCCGAATGTGACTCCCAGTATTTTTTTGTCAGAGGTGTCTATGTATATGTCAGCTACAGATGGGGGAAACTGGCAGCCTGGTTTTCAAGTGGAAACTCTGCACTCTTATTATAGTTTCTTCTAGATGCTGAGTACAGTGCAAATTCCTCCATTACTCTTTTCAGTTCTCCTCCAGAGGTTTCACCTGCCAGGATTACTATCAAATCATCTGCATACGCCATGACTTTTATCTGAGGAAGGCTTGGTGTTAATTCTAGTCCTAATATGCTTGGATTTACCTAAATATTTTGAAGTAATGGATCCAGTCCAAATATGTAAAGCAGGGGGCTCGGAGGGCATCCTTGCTGCACATCCTGTCCAAGCATATATGTTCCACCAAACCATCCATTTACCATGGGAGTTACATAAGCTGTTCTATATAACCTCACAATCCATTTTATAAACTTGTCTGGAATACCATAGGCTTTTAAAACAGACCAAAGCTATTCTGTATATGTAACAGTCAATCAAAGGCTTTCTCTTGATCAATACTCAGGATAAAGCTGCTCAACATATTGTTATTCCCCCTATAGAATAATTCTCTTACCATAATTAAAATTATCCTGAATACTCCATGATTTTAGGGCGCATGTCTGCACTGGACTGATGATACTGTCTGCTGCTTTAGCCAGATGCTGTGTCAATATTTCAGTCAAGATTTTATAGTCAGCATTTAGGAGACTAAGAGGTCTCCAGTTGCTTAACTCAGTTTTGTCACCCTTCTTATATACGAATATAATTAAACCCTGTGACATAGTATAGGATACAATGCCTGTTAAGAGACAATAGTTAAAAACTTCAGTTAGTGGGGCAACCAGTCGTTCCTTGAAAATCTGATATAATTCTGAACTTAACCCATCCTGGCCTGGGGCTGTGTTCTTCTTTAAAGCCATAACACTATCCTCTGCTTCCTGCCCTATTATGGGACTCACCAGATTGCTTCTTACTTCTTTGGACAAGGTAGGGATGTTTAAATCTGCAAAATAGGATGGGTCAGGGTTCAGTTGCCCCCCTAAAAAAGAATTCCTTTACACATAGTCATTCACGTCCCGTAAGATCTCTTGTTTTGTGGACACTTCCTGTCCACTATCTGTCTTCAGGTGTGTCATTTTCCTACCGTCCACCCTTTTTTGGCAATCTGTAAAAGGGTCAAAAGTCTGTTTTTTCTGTTGTGTTCCAAACTGCATTTCTCGAGTCAGGGACTTCCCACGGTCATACTGTAATTGTCTAATTTCTTGTATCATGCTATTAATTAAGGATACATTATTATGGCCATACTTCTCAGTTTGTGAGGTTGCCTCGTGCAACGTGGACATCAACTGTAAATACTTCAGATAATTAGTGGTGGCTTTTTTCCCGTGTACTGTTTTAATAAGTCCATCATTGCTTCTTTAGTGTCCTCCCACTGGGAAAGTGTATCATCATAAAAGCACATGCCTGACTCCCTGGCTTCCCATAAATGATTCCATTCCTTTATTAAACTTGGATCAGATAGCACTTGGGTATTCATCCTCCATGGTCCTTTGCCAGTGGGAGGTACAGTATCTGTCCCCATTGCACCATTATTTCAAGCCTTTTATGATCTGTGATTTCAGTTGCTGTTATTACAGCACTCTGCGTTGCAAATGTGGGGGAAACAAAGACAGAATCAATCCTCATCTATAGGGTCACTTTGGCAAACATAAAACCTCCAGTTTTATGTTTTGCTCTGTAGGCATCCCTCTGAGAGGGCTGTTGTACTGTTTCTGACAAACAGTTTGAGTCGTAGAACATTTTATCAGTCCGTAAACACCTGTCTGTCCTTTCCAATCCACAACTGAAATCACCGCCCCACACAATCAACCAAGATGTATTCAGATAGGGTTGAATAGCTTGAAACAAGTCTACTCGTGCCACTTTGGTTAGAGGGGCATAGATTTAAGAGCCTAAACCTTGTAGTTAATATCTAAGATCAAAGTTCTGCCTGGAGTGACATCTATCAATTTAGTGACTTAAAATCCTGTCCCAGCAAGTAAAATTCCTCCTCCGTCACACCTATCTGTTCCTATTGACCAGAATGCTGGCCCTTTGTCCATAGTTTGTTTGCTTGTGCTATTTCAATTTGTGTTTTTAGCTGAGTGCCTTGTAATAAAATAATCTGCAATGTACTGTCCAACAGTGTTGTGAACATAATTAGACATTTCCTATAGTTTTTTATACTATTCACATTTAATGTGTGAACTATTAGTGTGCCCATTTGTGTACTGTATGTAGGCAAGGAAACAAGACACTAAGGCTCTGTAAGTCTCATGATGTCTTCCCTAACTTGGCTGCTGATGTAGTGACTCTAGATGTTTTCTTGATAACATTCTCTGTCTCCATTTTCTCCAAGTCAGATGAGGGGTCTGGCAAGGATGAAGAAATTGAAAAGGATCCTGAGTCATTATCTTCCTCCTCTGACTCCCCCCATTCCTTCCCCTTGTTCAGCACCCGGTATCTATTTTGTAAGAGAATGTCCCTTTTTTTCTCCCTTGAAGTAGGTGTGGTGCCTGACCTTGCCCTTTTCTTCTTGCCTTTATCTCTCACAAGGGTAAAGACATTCTGGAGTGGGGGGGGGGGCATTGTGGATGAGGTGCCCGGTGGTGTTTGAGCAGTGGCCTGCACTATTATTTCAGGTTCATGATTCTCATTATTCTCTTCTGGTTGTTCCATCATCTCTAAATCTTGTTCATCTCTTGTGACAGGCATGACCTTAGGGGCTGTACTTGTCCCTGTTTCCTCTTGTGGGGGGGGAATCTTGTGTACTTGACTGGGCCTGAGACTGTGCCCTAATATCTGACATGTGTCTTTCTGATGCCCTGCTGTTGTGCCCTTGTGACTATATCCTCCTAGGACATGCATGTACTCTGGTGTGTGACACCCCCGGGCCATTTTGAGAAGGAGTGTCCCTGCCTTTCACAAGGCATATGTGCAAGTCGTAGTGATATGTTCATATTTCATGCAGTGTCCACATCTGGTGCTGTCACAGGCATTATTAAAGTGGGATTGGGATCTACATTTGAAACAGGATCTGGGCTGGCCAGCATAAAATAACATGCCTTTATCCCTACCTAGCAAAAAGCTGTTTGGTAAATGTGCAATACCATAATCAGTTTGTTGTAACTTCACTCGCACCTTCCACCCCCTGTCCAGATCTGCTCTGGATCGATTATCGGTTCAGGTTTGTCCAATACTTCGCAATACTACCATAACCAATACAGTGTGTCTGCTATATTGACACTGTCTGTCCAGTACATAATAGTGATGGTTCTCAGTGCTGGTCTAGTCAGGTGGCTTGCTAGAAAGGGAAGCCAAAGAGTGGTATCCTTTAGCTGATGATACTGCTTCCAAAACCTGTCTAAATTGTGGATTTGCTTAAGCTAATGTCATAATTCGGGTCCCCTGTATGTATCATGGCACAGATTTCTGAGGCATAAAACTTTGTTGAGTCTTTGATCAGGGTTCTTGCCACGTAAACCCTCTCAGGTGGCTGTTCCAATCCTCCTTTATAAATCAATTGAACAGCATTTCTGTATGGTGCTGGTTCTCCTGTTGGTCTAAAGAAGTTCAAATATTGTCCATTTGCTCTGCTTCTTTTCTTAGCCCCTGGGTACTCATTTTCACCATTAGAATGTCATTCTCCCTGTGCACTTCCTGTTGGCATGGCAGACTGTTCAGCTGCCATACCAGTAGTTCCCTCAGGTAGCATTTCATCAGTGTGCAACCCTGTGTCACTGGTTCCCCCATTGGGTTATTTGTTTCTGAGCTCAGTTGCAACCCTCCCTGTTCTGCAATACCAACAGCACTAGTCTTCAGTACAGAGTCATTAATGGGCTTACCCCGTAGGTTTTTTTTTGGTGTGTCTTTATCTGAAGTTCTTCCTTCTGCGCTTTTGGGTTGCACTGCTTGCTGCTCTCCTACTCCATCATTTTCTGCCCTTGGTGATGTGCCTTGTGATCTCTTGTAGTGCTGTTTCATGAAATCATTGCCATCTGGGATCCAGTCTCCAGTTTTGGATTGCAGTCACCCCACCGCAGTTAGCACATTTTTGGGGGATCAAGACGTGTCTCTTGTTTGCTGTTCAGAAATTTTTTTGCTCATCTGCAGTTTGTTGGGAGTTACAACCCTAGGAGTCTGCTCTCCACTGATGTCTTTATCCAACAGACTTGTCATATTCTGCTGTGCATTTGGTGCTGCTGCTGTGGGAACCATAAGTACTTTTCCCATAATTAAAGCCATTTTTGCTACTGCCAATTGTCATTCCTCTTCTTGTAGCTATGCAAGTAACAGGATTTGTCATTGTTCATGTTTCTCAATGTCTTTTGTGGAGTCTGGTGTTACTTCCAGACTTCTTAACTGCAGATTTTGGCTTTGCTGTTCCAACTGTTCTGGTCCAACACAGTGTCCCACTATTGTCAGCGTTATGTCCATATTTATTTTATTTATTTGTTTATTTATTTATTTATTTAAGTCTTTGATAACCGGGTAAGTGCACTGATCCAATGGACCATTTTTATGCATGACCCGGGCCACAGAAGTGGCACAGATAACATAAAATACAGGATACAAGTACATTACAGTAGAAGTGATGCATACAAGCTGTAACATAGGTTCAGCACTAACAATAACAAAAAATGAAATACATACAAACTGCAGCACAATTCCAGAAATTACAGTCTACGAGAAGATGCATGGATGATAACAATACAGTACAACTAAAAATGATACATTGTGCGGGACAAAAGTGCAAGGGCTAAGTGAAAGAGGAGGTTTAGAGTCCACCCAGGGATGTAAAAGTCACCGGGTGGGGGTACACTTAGGGGAGGGGGGTTACCCTGGAGAGCAGGAACATCTGGTTGTGGATGAGTGCCAGCTTTTGAGTAGGGACTTGAAGATAAAGTGTGAACCGGCTGAGCGGAGGGGTGCAGGGATGCTGTTCCAGAGACAGGGTGCAGCAAAAGACAATGTTTTATCACCCATAACTGAAGAGACTTTGGGGACCACCGGGGGAGGGGGACCGATGTTTCATGGAGACACCGTGCTGGCACCTTGGCTGTGAGGAGGGAAGCATATGGTGAATCCACATCATCACGCAGGCAGCCATCAATGAGGCTTCCTAAGGCATAGTCATGACGGCCCTTGAGCAAGAGTCACCCTAGTGACTGATACAAGGAACAGTGGTGGGTTGCATAAGGAGCCAATAAAGTGAAGTAGCAAACACTATTATAGACAGAATTGAGTCTGTGGTGAAGGGTGGAGGACATAGCAGGGGAATAAATGGGGGAGCAGTAGTTCAGGATGGGGAGAAGGTTGCCCTGAGCAATGGCTAGACGGGCATCTGAGTTTAGAAAATTTCTTAGTCAGTAGGCGGTGCCCAGCTTTTGGTTTATCCTGCGTACAACAGTGTTAATATGTTCTGTAAATGAGAGGCAGGGGTCAAGGGTAACGCCTAGATATTTGAAGTAGGTGATAGTCTGCAGGGGAGGACCCGATGGAGAGAGCACAGTGAGAGAGGGGTTGGTTTTCACAATATCAGCCATGTAGGGCTCGGATCCAAGTAACATTGCCTTAGTTTTCTTTTTGTTGATAAGGAGCATATTAGATAAGAACCAGTTATGGGCAGAGCCATAGTTGTGGGTGAGTACTGAGGATATGTTTTGAAGTGACTTGTCACTATGTAAGAGGATTAAGTGATCTGCATACAAGACAGCAGAGCAGCGTAGGCTGTAGGAGGGGAGGGAGTTGATGAATAGAGAAAATAGGGGCAACTGAGAGAATTCTTGGGATGCAGTGAGCCGCCTTTGGCATGCCAACGAGAGAGGGATGCTGAGTCGAGGTCCTCTGCTGTCAGTGCTCCGGCTCCAGTGCCAAATATGTACTCCTCTCCAACCCCTAGCTGTGACTGGAGACTCACCTCTCAAGTATGTTACAGCCAAAACATAACAAAGGAAGTATATTTGCCACAACTGTGTGGAGGATGGTCATATTAAGAGAACCTGCCAGTTCTCCAAAGATTTAAGAAAGATGAACACTAAACTGTTGAATCAAGTTAAGCAAAGCCATCCCAAACACTCTGGCAAGCATTTGTTCCAGTCCCTTGTGGGCAAATTGTTGGTCCCCGCCCAAGCAGACCCTTTCCTGGATTGGTCCGAGATGGTGGGTCCTTCCATGGAGATCACCATAGCTGTTAATGGCATTTCTACCCAAGCTGTGCTAGACAGTGGCTCACAGGTCACTATTGTGTTCAAAGACTGGTGCGACCGACACTTGTCTGACCTTCCACTCCTACCTCTTGAAGGACTTCATGTGTGAGGTTTGAGTGACAAATCTTACCCCTACCTGGGTTTTGTACGGCTGTGGTTATCTTTCCCTACTGCTGTTGTTGGAGTAGATGAACCAGTTGAGACCTTGGCCCTGGTATGCCCACCGACTGGACTGTATGATGGTATCCCATTGTTAATCGGCACTAATGCCCACATGTTTGGCTGATTAGCTCAACTTTGCCAGAAGAAGCAAGCGAGGAAGACTGGAAGGATTTTACACATCCCTGCCATGGTGCACAGACAATATGACTTACAGATGCAAGACAAGGAAACTGATAAGGATGAAGCAGTAGGCATTGTATGGAAAAAAAGATCCAGCCCCACTTGTATTGCCACGCAACGCTCAGTGCACTGTTAGCGGCGAGGTATGGATCAAGAAAGATGTCAAGAATAAGATTCTCATGTTGGATGCCCCAGAGGAGGGGAACTGCCCGAGAGACCACTAGTTGAGCCTAGCATCCTGCCTGCCTGAGCTCATGCTTATGCTCAGCGGGTGGTGGTGCAGATCCAGAATATGTCTGACTAGGATGCTCGAGTCAACCGAGGCTGCACCATGGCTACTATGTAATGGGCAAATACTGCTGTGTTGCTTAGCAAGAAATGCACTGAAGAGAGTGATGAAGTAACCCCTGATTTGTTTGACTTTGGGGAATCTCCTATTCCTGATGAGTGGAGAGCAAATGTCAGCCCAAAACTGGCCCAGCAGAGCAAGGTATTTTCTTTAAGAGAATGGGATGTCAGATGTGTCACTGGTGCAGAGCATTACATTTGACTTCACAGCAAGAGTCCCTTCCATGAAAGATCTCGGCGACTGGCACCAGCAGACATAGATGATATTTGACGCAACCTCCAGGAGATGCTAGCAGCTGGAATTATACAAGAATCTCATAGCCTGTACACCTCTCTTATTGTGGTGGTCCAAAAGAAGAACAGCTTGGTGAGAATGTGTGTGGACTACCGAACGCTGACTTGAAGAACAATACCAGACCAATATACTATGCCACGCATTCAGGATGCCCTTGATTGCCTCAATGGAAGTCAGTGATTCTCTGTGTTAGACCTCCGGAGTGGGCATTACCAGATCCCGATGGCACCTGAAGACAGAGAGAAGACAGCGTTCATCTGTCCTTTGGGGTTTTACAAATTCCTACGCATGCCTCGGGGCATTTCAGGAGCACCTGCCACTTTTCAGAGGTTGATGGAGCGAGCTGTGGGAAACATGAATCTACTAGAATGCCTTGTTTACCTGGATAATGTCATTGTGTTTGGCAAAACCCTCAAAGAGCATGAGACTCACTTGTTCAAGGTTCTAGACTGGTTAGAGGACTTTAGTTTAAAACTGTCTATTAACAAATGCCAATTCTTTCAGAAATCTGTGAAATACAGTACATAGGCCACAATGTGTCCTCTGAGTGAATTCAAGCAGATCCAAGCAAAGTGGAAGCTCTGACTACCTGGCCACCGCCTAACAATCTTAAGGAACTGCAAAGATTTTTGAGGTTCTGCGGCTATTATCGTCGATTTGTGAAAGATTATAACAAAGTCATCCGCCCTTTGTTTAATCTAACACAAGGTTATCCACCAACAAACTGAAAATACAAAAAGGGTGCTATCAAAAATGGATGGAAAGGTCTATTTCAGAACAAATGAATCTTTTGGGACGAGGTGGACTAAAGAGTATGATGTGGCCTTTTATGATATCATTCACCATCTCACTCATGCCCCAGTACTTGCCTATGCAGATCCAACTAAGCCTTATGTGTTGCATACCGATGCCAGCTTAAAGGTGCTTGGAGTATGAGGAAGGACTACATCCAGTGGCATTTGCCAGCCAGAGTCTGACCCCCTCTGAAAAGAACTATGCAGTACACAGACTTGAATTTCTTGTATTAAAGTGGATCATAGTAGATCAATTTCATGAATATCTTTATGGTGCAAAGATTCTGGTGAAAAAGCCAAGTTAGATGTCACTGGACATCATTGGCTATCAGCACTTTCCACTTATGACTGCTCAGTAGAGTACCACCCAGGCCTGAATCACATTGATGCTGACGGCCTCTCTAGAAGACCTGATTCTAACTCTGAGTGGGTGAGAATGTCTGAACAATCTGTCAAAGCTCTTTGCCAAAAGTTTGATAAAGATGAACATCCATCCGCTGAAACAGTTGATTGCCTGGTTGATTTCTTGGGTCCTCTTGATGCCTGTGTTCCTGCAGCTTATTGTAATTTTGCTACTCTTAGCACCCTGCCTCAACTTACTCCCACCGAAATCCAGTGGGCACAATCCCACAATCCTGTGATTAATCCTGTGTTGGATGCCATAAATGCTGGAAAAAACATGTCCAAACTTCACTCCCAAGATCAAAGAACTGCTTTGCTGTTTAGAGAGGAGCCTAGGTTAAAGTTGCACAACAAACTGCTTTACAGAGAAACTGCTAATAGACAAGGCCAAGTTGTCAAACAACAGTTAGTATTACCTACTGCTTTCAAACATGTGGTTTTACGTGCCCTCCATGACCATATGGGACATCTGGGTTGTGACAGAACTTCAGACTTAGCCTGTGCCCATTTCTACTGGCCTAAAATGGGTGCTGACATTGAGACTCACATCAAAACTTGTAGCCGTTGCCTGCAGAGAAAAGCTCCGCCTCAGAGGGCTGCACCCCTGGTTAACATCTCCACCAGTGCACCCATGGAACTTGTGTGCATTGACTTCTTGTGTTTAGAACCAGATCAAAAGAATATTGGTAATGTGCTGGTAGTGACTGATCATTTTACTCACTATGCCCAGGCCTATCCAACCAAGGACCGAAAGGCATCCACTGTAGCCAAGGTTTTAATAGAAAAGTTTGTTTATTATGATGTTCCCCCACAGAATTCATTCTGATCAGGGCAGAGACTTTGAAAGCCGTCTGATTAAAGAAATGCTGTCGCTCTGGGGGGTGAGGAAATCCAAACTACTCCTTATCACCCCCAGGGGGATCCACATCCTGAATTGGACCTTACTAGACATATTGGGCACACTTCACCCCAGAGATAAGCCATGATGGAGTCAGCAAATAAGTACATTAGTTCGCACCTATAACTGTACTCGAAATGACACAACTGGGTTTTCTCACTATCAACTGATGTTTGGTCGAGAGGCAATGTTACCAACAGATGTCTGTTTCTGTATGTCCCCTAATGGAGTCAAAGCATAAAGCTACCTCCAGTATGCACAAAAGCTCAAAGCTCAGCTCAACCATGCCTACCAGTTAGCACACACTATAGCGGTCAAGAGAAACTTAGGAAAGAAAAGCACGACAAATGTGTCAAGGCCCAAGAACTGCAACCTGGAGATTGAGTTTTGCTAAGAAATTTGAGATTGCAAGGAAAACACAAGCTAGCCGACAGGTGGCATCACACCCCATACATTGTTGTCAGCACCTTTAAAGCTCTTCTTAGACACAATTTGTCTGGAAAGACATCTAGCTAATAATAATACAAGATACCATAATTTTAAGTTAAAAACTGCTTTGTGCAAAACAACGAAGCGCTCAAGATTTTTTAACCAGAGGGTGCCTCCCATATGGAATTCACTCCCTGTAGACATCGTTACAAGTGAAAATGTGGAACAGTTTAAAAAAAGATTAGATTTTTATATGGGTGATAGAAAGTATATATTCCACCACTAACATGGTGGTGAGTTCTTTATGGGCTAATGCCTTTTGAACTTGTACTCATCTATGAATCTATGAAACTGGAGGAACTGCCAATTTACCAAAGTTCATCCAGAGAATGATGCATGAGCTGTAAAGACAATGCACAGGTATCATTTGTTACCAATTGGGCAAATCATCATTGATTCTGCACCCCAAGATACTGCCCCTCCTGGGCCTGTAACTCAAGCTGCAGCCAAAAAGAGAGACAATTAAACTCTGCCTGTTCAGAGTTCAAAGCCTGCCACCAGCCATGCTCTCACTGAAACTGACTGCAGGTCTGAATCTGATGATAGTGAGTGTGGGGTCACTTATTATCCATCTTATGAACTGAGTCAGTTGTTTCAAGGAAACCCCCTGTGTAATATGGGAGATGAGGCTGGACCCTCAGGATCGCCTAATCCTCCAGCCTTCTCCACTACTCCTGTGCCCCCTGAAAGTGAGGTGCAAAGTGTGACTACTGATATAGCTGACTCCTTGTGTCTTTTGGAACTGAGCCTCAGGAGGGAAATCCTGACCACGAGAGCACAGCTGGTGACATACCAGATGAATCTGAAATGTTTGAAGCAAATGATTCCAACAGTATGATGGACAATGATGCTATTGAAAATGATGATGTTGACAGTATCAGTAATGTGTTACATGATTTAAATTCCATGGAATTTCCTCTGGATAATGAACCTGGAATTACAGAGCAAGCAAGTGAAAGTGTTCCTATTTCTGAACAGACAGCCAGTGCAGAGGCACCCCTTTCATCAAAAGCTGACTTACTGATAGACAATAAGCTGGGACTGACCAACCCAAATGCAAATGATGAAAGGACTGAGTTTGCGTCTGCCCCCTCCTGGAAAGTCTTTAAGAGCCGCAAAGCCTGTAGTGAGCTTTAGTTACGATTTCCCAGGAAGGCCTGTAGATCTTCCCATGAATGTAGTTCACAAAGGGGTTTATATTTCTGAGAACTCTCTTCTGAAACTAGGTTACTCTGCCATTTCTAAGCTAATAGTAAAGCCCACAAATCAGTATGCTAATGCCCTTTCCCCATGCAGCCCGAGCTTAGCTGATAGGGTTAGGCCCCAAGCCATATGGGTTAGTGCACTGGAGGTAATACTAACAAGGGTTGTGCAAACAATTTGTTTGACTACTTGAACCTGTTTCATGAAAAATAATGTGTTCTTATGCATGTATTTACGTATAGTGTTTCTATATAGAATTGTTTATTATGATAGACTTGACACGGAACCAGGTTTTTCCAGGCAGGGAAGAGTGTAGCTCCCCCCCACCAAATCTGAGGTTTATCTTAATGTCTTCCTGGGCTCCTCAATGCCCACTGCCAGGCTGGTGTCCCATTTCAGTGTGATTCTGTTTATTTGCATGAGAGTGCCATGCTGAGTCTCCACACCTGTCCCTTTAAGAGACTAATCTGAGTGTAGTGAATGGTCTGAGCTGGGTCCGAGTCATTTAGGACTTGCGACCGGCCAGTCACCACTCTGTTTTGCTCCACTGTGTAGTCGATAATCATGCAGAGGGAGCTTGTATGGAAATTGTGCTTAGTTACTGTCTGCATGTTGTTACAGTTGAAGTAGAGGAGTTTGTTTAACCTGTGTTCCTTGCAGCCTATCTCTCTGAATGGAAGCTATCATGTTTGGTCCAAGACTTCCAGTAATTGGACCAATCAGACTCTGAGGGCCTAAAATAGAAACTGGCCCAAATGCCTCATGGGAAGGAAAACTGTAGTTTTTGTAGTTTTTAGGTTGGTGCCAAAACTAGCCTGGAGGGGGAGCTCTAACTGTGACTGACAGCTTACTCAACCAACCTGAACCTTGGATGACAAGGAAAATCCCCAGAACTGTATGAAACAGTGTTCAGTGGAAGTTAGAGCTTGAAGAGTGAGCAGCTCGATCTTTCGAGCAGCTGCTCCCTGTCACGAGCTGAAGGAAATCAGCAGGGGAGGCCTGACTTACCTCCTTGTTACAGTTTCTTCTGCATTGGACTGCCTGATTACAGAAGTCAGACCTGTCCGATTTAGGACTAAATCTGTGGCAGAAAGTATTGAAGGGTTTGAAAGCATCACTTGTGATTTGGACCGAAGACATGCGGGAAGTAGTGCAATGCAATGGCTGTGAGGCAGCAGTCTTCCAGGAGACTTTCTGGAGGCTGTGATGCTGCCCTATTTGTAGGCACCTCTCTGGTCTGAGGGAAGAGGTTGCTCGTCTCCAGGCTGACTTGGTTAGGTTCATGAAACCTCCTCCCCCACTCAGGGACCACCAGGGCCACTGCCGCTACCTCAGAGGTTGCCAAGAAAGAGGAGTGGTTGGACCAAGGTGGGCTCAGGGAGGGAGAGGGTGGTGGAACAGAGGCACATTCCTCCAGCTGTACCTCTCCACAATTCATATGCTCTTTTGGCAGAGAGTGATTCCTCTATATAGGCACCTACAGTAGAGACCAAGGAGGATGCTGGGAACTGCCACAGAGGAGTCCCACAGGAGGGTGGCATGGGACCCCACAGAGGAAAGAAACAACTCCTGGTGGGGGACTCAATCGTTGGGGGGGGTAGATCTGGGTAATGAATGGGAGAAGGAGGTTAGGTGCCTGCCTGGTGCCACGGCTTGGAGGAACAGGGAGTGAATCCTCAGGATTGCGAGAGCAGCTGCATGAGGGAGGGAGCTGGATATCGTTGTCCACCTAGGGACAAGTGACCTGGCTGTGAATGGGATCAGAACAGTGCAAGAAGAGTTTGAAGAGTTGGGGATGGGCCTTAGACAAGTAGCACATACAGTAACCTTCTCAGAGGTACTGCCTGTCTATGGCAAGGGTGATGCTAGGGTGCTCCACACCATGGGATTCAATGAATGGTTGAAAAACTGGTGCAGAGCTCAGGATTTTGGCTTCACTGGGGCTTGGGTTCACCTGGAGGGATACATGCCTATATTGGCATGATAGTCTGCATCTGTCCGAGAGGGGAACCAGAATCCTAGGTGATAGGTTTAAATGCACCATTGGCAAGCATTTAAACTAGCCAAGGGGGAGGGGAGGCACTGAAAAGGAGCAGGGAAAACTCAGCCTCCCGCCACAGAACACAGTTGTTAGAGAGGTAAACACCAAGGTGGAGAAATTAATGGGTAGCAGGATACCGGTAAATGCAGAAAAAGGAAGTAGGGACAGGGATGGGGCTAAAAGGGGTAAGGCCATCAACAAATGGAAATGGAGGATGATGAGTACTAATGCCTGCAGTCTGTGTAACAAGCTCCCTGAACTAGTGGCCTTGATAGAAGAGGGACATCTGGATATCGTGGCAGTCACAGAAACATGGTACACTGAGAACCATGACTGGGATGTCAACATACCGTGGTACACAATCTACAGGAGGGGCAGGGAGGGTAAAAGAGGAGGAGGAGTAGCTCTCTATGTAAGGGAAGGGATCAAAGCAATGGAACTAAAGGATAAACACGGAGTAGAGGAGGCACTGTGGGTTACCCTGGAGACAGGTTATGGCACCACAATTTGCACAGGAGTTGTACAGACCCCCATCTCAGGGGGAGGCAGTGGACAAGGAAATGATAGAAGGCATCCTTAGAATGGCAGAAAAAGGGGAGATATTGTTGATGAGGGACCTGAATATGCCAGATGTTAGCTGGAGCACCCTGGCTGCAGCCACATCAAAAAGCAGGGTTCTTCTCGATGCCCTGCAGGGGGCATGCCTCAGACAGCTAGTGGTGGAACCCACTAGGGATGGAGCAATCTTAGACCTGGTACTGCCAAATGGGGATGGAGAAAGGATCTCGGATTTACAAGTGGATAGCCATCTGGGAACAAGTGACCACCAAACAGTGTGGCTCATGATAAACACAGTCATAGAGCTGAGTCATACAAAAGCAAGAGTGTTGGACTTTAGGAGGGCTGACTTTGGGAAAATGGGAGAGTGCCTCAGAAAAGCACTAGCAAATGGACAAGAAGGAGGGGTGGAGGAACAATGGGGAAAAATCAAAACAGCCATCACAGAGGCAACAAGCCTTTGTGTGAAGCAAATCAACAAAGCAAAATGAAGGAAAAAACACTATGGTTCTCAAAGGAGGTGGCAGGGAAGGTTAAGGAGAAAAAGGATGCATTCAGGAAGTTTAAGGAAACACAGAAGGAGCAGGACAGAGAACTGTACCAGTTAAAGCAGAAGGAAGCGGGGAAGGCATTCAGAACAGCAAAAGCCCGAACTGAGGAAAAGATAGCCAACTCAGTTAAGAAGGGAGATACAACCTTTTATAGGTACATTAGGGAGCAAAGAAAGATGAAGGGAGGGAGGGACAGCGAGGCTTAATAAAGGGAAAGGAGGGTGGGCAGAGGATGATAGTGAAAAAGCAGGGATACTGAATGAATACTTCTGCTCAGTATTCACAAAAGAAGAGGAGGAGGAGGTACCTAAATCAAAGAATAGAAGCACTCTGGATAGGGAGGTCGATACCAGTCCATTCACAGAAGATAGGGTTCTGAAAGAACTCTTAAAACTGAAGGTGGACAAAACAATGGGACCTGACGGGATTCACCCAAGAATTCTAAAAGAACTAAGGGTAAAACTAGTGACATCACTGACTACCTTTTTTTAGCAAATCATGGGAGGATGGTGTGGTATCGGAAGACTGGAGGAGGGCAGAAGTGATTCCCCTTCACAAAAGTGGGAGCAAGACAGAGGTAGGAAACTACAGACCTGTTAGTTTGACCTCAGTGGTAGGGAAAATAATGGAATCACTTCTAAAGGAAAGAATTGTTGAGTTCCTAGAGGCCACTATGCACAGGACCCAAGGCAGCATGGATTCACAGCAGGAAGGTCATGTCAGATAAATCTAATAGATTTCTTTGACTGGGTGACCAATGTAGTAGACCAGGGAGGGGCTGTGGACATGGTCTACCTAGACTTTAGCAAGGCATTTGACACAGTCCCACACAAAAGATTAATATACAAGTTAGCCAGCCTTGGAGTGGGTCCCAATGTGGTAGCCTGGGTAAAAAATTGGCTGGACAACAGGATACAGAGGGGTAATAGTAAACAGAGTTCACTCTGAAGAAAGGGGGTTACTAGTGGGGTATCGCAGGATTCAGTACTGAGACCAGTCCTCTTTAATGTCTTTATAAGTGACACTGCAGAGGGGCTGGAAGGAAAAGTATGTCTCTTTGCAGATGACACAAAGACCCGCAAAAAGGTTGATACAGAAGGTGGGGTGGAAAGGATGCAAAGGGACTTGGCAAGGTTGGAGGAATGGTCAAATGTATGGCAGCTTGGATTCAATGCAAAGAAGTGCAAAGTAATGCACCTGGGAAACAAAAACCCAGGGGAAGAGTACACAATGGGGGGTGAGATAATAACAACAACAAAAATGGAAAGGGAACTGGGGGCAGTCAAATCAGATGACCTTAAGGTGAACAAGCAATGTGAGAAGGCAGTAAGGAGGGCTGGTGGGATACTGGGATGCATAGGGAGAGGCATCGTTAGCAGAAAATAGGAAGTTGTTATCCCTCTGTACAGACAGTTGGTGAGACCCCATCTGGAGTACTGCGTCCAGTTCTGGAGACCCCATCTCCGCAAGGACATAGACAGGATGGAGGCTGTCCAGAGGTGGCAACTAAAATGGTGCAGGGTCTGCACCAGAAGACATATGAAGAGAGATTAAAGAAGCTTAATATGTATACACTCGACGAGAGGAGGGAGCGGGGGGACATGATAGAAACTTTCAAGTACATCAAGGGAATCAACAGAGTCCAAGAGGGTAGAATCTTTCAGAAAAAGAGATGTGCAAGAACAAGGGGGCACAATCTGAAGATAGAGTGGGGATGGCTCAGAGGTAATGTGAGGAAGTATTTTTTCATGGAGAGGGTGGTGGATACATGGAACAGCCTTTCTGAGGAGGTAGTGGAGTCAAAAACAGTGGGGGAATTCAAGAATGCATGGGACAGACATAAGGCAATTCTAGTGGGGGGGTTGAAGGAAGTAGGCTGTTGGTTAATTAGGATCTGCAGCCTATCCATTAGGTAGGAAAATGGACAAACTAGGTGGGCCAAGCGGTCCTTATCTGCCATCGAATTCTATGTTTCTCTGTTTCCTGTGAAGTGATCATCCCAGCTTGTGTGCGAAATGAATCCTGGATCAAGTGGTTTGCTCAGTGAAGCTACTGAATTAGCAACCGGACTGTATCCGAACTGACTGAAGTTAGTGTTACTTATTTTGAATGTGCTGAATGTGTTACGTGGTTTGAGACCTGCTTGCCTGGAACCCAACCTGTTACGCTAGCTGGAGGTTTCAACAGCAAGAAGGCAAACAAACTTTGCCAAACTGTTCATCCTGCCTGGAACTTTGCCAATCCAGCCCAGACCGAATATCTTGCACCAGAGACTGTTTCGGCAAGAAACCAGTTTCTGTGATCCAGCCCCTGTGTAACAACAACTCGCAGGTTGTGGCCGTCTGGAGGAAAGGCTGTGAAGAGGAGGTGTATCATGTTGACTCTGCTTCCCCATGCTCATCGGTGAACACCACGAGGTCTCCATATCGCCTTTTCAGCAGAAACCTGGTAGCGTGAGTATAATCAGGCTAGCTCCCTGCAACAAATATTTAAATCATCTGTGGTACCATCTAATTGCTTCTGTTTTCTGGGTTTTCAAGAGACTGAGCCAACTGGCTCGGATTACAACTAATCATCTGGCTGTTTTGCATGTTACATAGAAACATAGAATTTGACGGCAGATAAGGACCGCTTGGCCCACCTAGTCTGCCCATTTTCCTACCTAACAGATAAGCTGCAGATCCTAGTTAACCAACAGCTTAACATGTTAACTGCCTTTCTTTCCGTCAAGGGCTCCAACATCAGCTGCAACACCAGCCACCCCCGGGCAATGCCACTGGCTAGCCAGACTTTCCATCCTTGGTACCCAGTGTTGTGTGACTGTCATTTTGGGACTAAAGGTGCATGGCAAAACTAAAGCAAATCAGATTGCCAATCATCTGACTAAATTCACACCCCTTACTTGTTCTCTACCCCTAAATAAGCATGATTGTCTTTTTTCACGCTTAACCTGGCTAGTGTGCATATTATTAGTTGGGTTACAGTGCTGAAAGTGTGCAACTGTATTGCTAACCTTATTTCATAGGAGGTCTCAAGTAAGTTGCTGCAAGTCCAGTCCTGGTGGTAAGTTTGAAGGGTGCATGCATATTATTACTGTTTTATACTGACTGTGAATTTACTGCTGTATCAGGTACTGGGCCACTAGCAGGGTTGGTGGGTGGTTATAGCTTCCCAGAGGGCTATAGCAGTACAGATAAACATATCCAATACCATTACTTTGGGTGGAGGCACCTTATTACTGAATCTAGGCCCCTCAACCTGTGCCCAGACATACAGGTAGGGGTAGTAACCCTAGGGACAGTGCTGCCTAGGGCTTACACACAAAACTATGGTACACATAAAAATACAAACTGATCTGGATAGCAAATAATAGGCATTTTTGTGGCAAGTGAAACAAGAGAGACCACAGTGCTTCCTCATTTATCTACCCCTCATTTATCTTCCACCCCTGCTTGCTGCCAGCTAGCCTCTGTGTTCCATTTGTCAGTAGTGTTAATTTCCATTTATCTGCCACCCTTGCTATCTGCCATCTGCCATCCACCAGGCATTGTATTTGCACTGGTCCTGTTAGGAGCCACGTAACACCTCCTTATTTATTTGCTAGCCTGGCAGTGGCAGATGTGTTGGCTGGTGGTAGGTGGCATTTGCCTTTACTTAAAATCCACACTGCAGCCCTGATGAGGTTGCCAGAGTTTGGGCCAGTTAATCTGGGCAGCTGGACTGCTACTCTCTACTGCCAGGTTGAACTAAGTGGCAGCTACATTATGTGCCGTTGCTAAACAGAGCCATGTTTTAGTTTGTTTTATAGAGTGGTGGGAGAGTCTTCAGTTCATCACAGTGCAGCCAGGTGGGAGGAACAAGTGGCAGGAGGTAGAGGGAGGGCTGTCAGTTTTTAAATCATTTACTTGGTCCCAATGAATGAAATTCCTGTGGTACAGTGAACTGGGTGTGGGTCAAAAGTCCAGCAGCTGGGTTCTTTTTTTTACGTCTTTATCAACCATACAGTAAGTAGTACAATACTTCTGTAACTACTCGAGCAGCTGGCAAAGTTCGTTATTAAGAGTAGATGCCATCAGGCAGAGTTGTGGACCCGAGTGGGCACTATTAAAAAAAAAGAGAGAAGCTCGCACTACAGGGCTTCACCCCTCCTTCTCAGTCTCCTTTTCCACAGAACTGATTGTTGCCCCAGTAAGGTCCTGCTGATCTCTCTGAACCAGCTAACATCCTGGTAAAACCAGAACCGACATCTAGGCAGGAGAAGAAAATTGTGTGCTCGCCCTCCTCTGCTGTCCTACAGGCTGACTCGAATGTTGCTGATGTCCCTGAATTGGCTAAAAACCACTGTGATGTGTTATCTGTTGAAGGAAACTCTCCCTCCTGTGCTGTCCTGCCTGAGGATGTAAATGCATTCTCTAATACAGGTACAGTATAAACATTTAGCCAAACCACCTTCTTGCTGTGGCTGTACTGATTTTGACCCAGCAGCACGCACCCACCTGCGGTATAGAATCAGAGAAAATACTGCTGATCTCTGCGTGAGTCACAGTCTATGTGTGTACTGTACTGTATATGTGATCAAATCCTCAAATTAGACACAGGAAATTTAACACAGCTACAGTACTGTAATTTAAAATATAAATTAAACTGCAATTTAAAATATAAATCATGTGATATGATGCACTTGAACTCTTCAGCTCCGGAAATGCCACCCTTTATTAGCCACCGCTCTCTTTTATCCACCAAAGGTTAGGATGTTTCAAGGTTGGCAGATAAAAGAGGGAGTACTGTACATTAAAAACAAGCACAGCACTTCAAATTCAAACTTATTCTTCAGTAGAAACACAGTACATGCATGTTTGGTCCCTGTCATTCAGAAAGTGGCTAGCTGGGGTGGTGAGAGGAGGGTCTGTTCCAGTTGCCATCCACGTCCATAAACTTTTTAGGATGCCTAGTTGTGTGGTTTGTGTAGTGAGAAGAGGGTTTGTGCCAGCCACCAGCCACCATTTTGCCTACTACATCCACAGGCTTTTTAGGGTGCAACAGTTGTGTGGTTGGTGTAGTTGCACAGTCAGTGGTTTGTAGTATTGTTTGGAACATTTTCCTACACAGCTGCACCACAGGGCACCAGCCTGTGTGTCCAACACACACCAGGGAGTCCAAAACTGTAATATCTTTATCTCACTCTCAACTACTTACCATGCTGCTCACACTCTCTTTTTCCATCACTTCTGCTGCCAGTGTAACTTTTTAGTGGTGGTGTTTTACCAACCAGGAAAATGTACTCACAGTGGGGACCATGCCATATATTTTTTAGGGAGGGGCAGTTTGGGTACAGTTAGACAGGGGAGTCTCCGCAGCTGGTGGCAGTATTCATAAAGGCCATTTGTGACTGGGACTCAGAGTCATTGCTGCTAGTGGCAATATCAAGGAAGCCTTCTAGGAGCAGAAGACAACACTGTGCATGGCAACATTGACATAGCCCCTCTGATGCAAAGCACTGCTACTGCAAGTTGTCATGCACATGTTTGTAAGTGTGTGTGTGTGTGTGTGTGTGCGAGTGCATGTGTAAGCCCCCCCTGCACCCCCCTCAATAAATATAAACACCCCCACCCTGCACACATTGGGGGGAGGACCACAGTTAGGGTCCCATGTACCCATCCACCCACAATCACCACTGCGCTGAAGTCCCGACCGCCCAGATTGCGTCTGCCCTACTTGCCTATTATTGTCTCCCTTCTTCACTCAGCTTTCTTCCTCTCATACTTTCCCCACATTTAATAGGAATTTGTACCATTGAATATATGAACTCAAAAACCTGCATAATTCCACTGGTAGACTGTCCACTTCCCCAAAACACACACACACACACACACACACACACACACACACACACACACACACACACACACACACGAAGGCCTCATGTGGAGCCAGGGACGTGGTTTTATCCATGGCAGGTACACAGCAGAGATTTTCCTGATAAGACATTTTGTCATTCTTAGCAAAGGAACAAAAGAAATTAGAACTATGAGTAGTACTCTGTTTTTAAAAAAATGTGTATGTGTATAAGGAGGGGATGATGAGAAAACAAATATATATTTTTTCTAGTTTATGGAAGTTTTATGGAAGTTTTATTTTTAGGGCATAGTTGAAGGTTTTTAGTGAGTAAAGGTGACAGCCATGTTTGTGATAGCAGATCAGTCCTTGGGTGTAGCCAAAATTATTTAACCGTGATGTGAATACTAACAGGTTCCAATCTTAAAATGTATAATTATGTTGAAATACTGTAATTACACACCTTGGAGGGCTTGTTAGCCAATCAGGCTAGATTCACAAAAAATTGCAAAGGCAACGCAAAAGTTTGCATTGCGCTTTACGATTGCCCAAATGTTCAAAAGTACTATTCACAGTTGAATAGCACGCCACACTATCTCCAACTGTGAATACAACCAGGACAACGCAGCACTAACCCCTGTACCACTACTTCTAGCCCCACTAGTGTCACCCTGGCAAGCATTCTGGAGAATGGTCCCACAACGAATATTGCAAGTGCGCTATTCAGAATTCACAAAAGCAGCCATGTAAATGAGCCCATTGGGCATGCACGGGTGCTATGTGGCTATTTGCATGCCCATTATGGGCCCATTTACACAGGCTACAACGAAGGTTAGTGCATCTCCCCCCCACTGATTGCCAGCCTGACAGTAAAATAGTTGACTTTCCTTGGTGGCTAGCAGTCCCTCCCTCACCAGATCCCTCACCTGAGATGCAAATAAATATTTCCTGGTGGCTAGCGATCCCTCCCCCCACCCAAACACCAGCCTGATACATAAATTTTCCCCTGTCCAGTGTACCCCCCCATCCTGATCCCCTGTATAGGACAGTGAAACAGTTCCCTGGTGGTCTAGTGGATCCCTCTCACTATCCCCAATCCCCTGTATAGTGAAAGTAACCCTTTCCCTGGTGGTCTAGTGGACCCCTCACCCCCCACCCTGGCAGGCAGTGACCTACCACCCTGCTTCCCCTCATCCTGAACCCGAGCCGGCAACCAGCACAGCACTCCTCTCTCCACGACATCTGGCTGCTGACTGAACTGTCACTGAGCATGTACTGTATTTAGTATGCGCTCATTGATTGACTGCACACTCTGATCTGTCAGCTACCAAGGCACCTGGTGAATGTACAGAAACTGGCAAAGTTCAAACAAGGATTGGATGCCTTCATACAGAAGGGAAACTTGGGAAACTTCCACTGAATAGTGGGGGGCAGCATCTATGGGTCTCGGCCTCCTGTTGCCCTATTGCTGAAGTATAAACTGAAGTATAGAATAGCTTGAGACTACTGCGGGTGTTGCGTCCACATCCAGGCCTTCCTCTTTGTCCTCTGGCTCACCATCTTGTCCTCGTTCTGACTCTGTCACAGATTTGCAGATTGATTGGACAGTAAGCTCTCCTTCAGTTGCCTCGTGTGTGTCGATATCCCATACTTTGTGGCAAGATTTTCAGGATGGGTGCTACAATTGTCCACAAAGAGAAGCACTTTTCTATGCCTTCTGCTGAGTTGACAGTTTCAGATGTTCAGTCACTCATCAAAGATTGCATCCGTCTTCCATGTGTTAACTGAGCTAATGTATTTGACAGGTAGGGTGCTCAAATTATTTGGTAGGCAGCGTGGCCGCTTGCTCTTACTGATAACAATCAGAGTCAGTTTTTCAGTGTCAGTAGATTGCTGTAACATAAGAGGGACACCCGATCTTTACCCTTTTTAACCCCTATTAACTCCATATGCTTTTGTATGTGGTCCTGTCTGGATATCCTAGATAGATGACCCCAGTCTTGTCTGCATTAAAAATGTTTAGGTGTGCATAATCAGCTAGGATAGAAGGGAGCACATTAGCATGCCATTCAGAGGCAGAATGCTCATTTGTGTCCATGTGCTTACCCTGTTCTTTTTTACACGCTATGTTGTGTCGCCCTTTCCAACATGATAGTCACCCATCTGTTGCCTCAAAGTCAGCATGCTGGAGATGGGTGGCTATCTTGTCTGCCTGCTTCTTAAGAACAGGACCTGATATGCGAGCGCCTTTACTGACAAGGTTCGCAAACCAGAGATGAAGTGCATTTTGAACAGTGTCCTTACCTTCGTTTAGCTTCCAAGAGGGTTACTGTTCGTCTGCTAGGTATGCAGCAATTTGTCCGTTTCTTGCAGATATGGGCCATATCTGCAAGAAAACGGACAAATTACGCCTACTGAATGAACAGTAACCCTTCTGAAGCGCAAACGAGAAGGTAAGGACACCCAACTATTGCAGACCCCTGACACCCTGTCCCTCATCCAGCAGTTTATTTCCACTTTCCTGGATCTCAATAGGGGTTCCATCGAGCAAGTGGACACTCTCTGGGAAACCCTTCAATGTGCGCTTAGAGGGAAGTTCATATGGCTCTCCTCAGTCCAGGTTTGGACCGATAAAGTTAAACTTGACTGACTTCTGACTCATGCTTCACCCGACGCAGACTGGGCTAGGTTGCACTACCTTCATTCCCAATATATGGAAATCTTGGCTCAGAAAGCAGAGTTGGCACTCCATCATACCTAGATGAAGTATCTGGATGCTGGAGATAAAACTGGGAAGCTTCTTGCCCTGTGACTGCGCCAGGCCGAAATAGCTAAATTTATTCTGGGAATACGGCCTCACCCAGAAGCCCAGGTGGTCACCAATCCCAAGGAGATGGTTGCTGTTTTTTGCAGTTACTACACAAGGTTGTATGCAGTTGATCGGACCCTAGACCCCACTTCAGAAACCATTACAGCCTTTCTGGACTCGGTCCCCCTTCTGATTCTGTCTTCCCCTACTGTGTCCTCACTAGGTTCCCTTATCACCGTGGCAGAGGTGGAAGGAGCCATTCGACAACTGCCACAGGATAAAGCACCCAGACCTGACGGGCTAACTAACAACTTTTATATAGCTTGTATTTCGGAGGTTGCCCCTTTGCTTGCAGAGGTTTTTAATTTCTGGTTTGAGAATGGGATGAGTGACTCAGCTTTTTTGGAAGCCTTGGTTAAGCTTATACCAAACCCCTTGCTAGCAGAAAGTTATCGTCCCATTTCTCTCCTGAATTCAGACATTAAGATCCTCTCTAAAATTTTGGTTACCCAGTTAGCTCCTATCATAGGCCCCGTCATTGGACATGAACAGGTTGGTTTTATGTCCGGCCGTTTTTCTGGGGATCACCTGAGGGAACTCTCACATCTGCTTTCCATGTCCAGATAGAGCAAGTCCCCGATGGTTTTGGTTTCTCTGGATGCAGAAAAAGCCTTTAAGCGGGTTGCCTGGAACTTCTTGTTCACCACAATACAGAGATTTGGGATTGCCTTGGATTTAATTAAGTGGGTGCAACTTTTGTATGCTGCACCATCAGCCTGCATTTGATGCAATGGTCACCTCTCAGTCCCTTTTTCCTTACAATGTGGCACTCGGCAAGGGTGCCCCCTGTCCCCACTCTTATTCAATTTTTATTTGGAATGGCTCACTCGGCATCTATGTAACTCAAATGATTACAAAGGGATTCCAATAGCAGGCAAATGTTACGTCCTGTCCGCATATGCCAATGACACACTCCTACACTTGGAGGACCACTTGGTGTCTATCCCAGCTCTTCTTCAGGAGATTTCCACTTTCTACAGGGTTTCCCTCTGTAAATTGAACATTTCTAAGACAAAAGTCTTTCCTCTCAATAGTCAGGTTGTTAAGCGGGACATCTTGAGCTTGAGTCTGTCATGGGAGCCTCGGGTGTTAACCTGTCTGGGAGTCAAGATTTCTGGCTCGGTGCCGACCACGGTTAAGGAGAATTTTTCTAGGCTTATCGATGTGGTTAAGTCTGACCTAGACAGATGGTCTGCTCTCCCTTTGTCCTTATGGGGGAGAGTTAATATCCTTAAGATGAATGTCTTGCCCCGTCTGTTATACCCCCTGGGAATGCTTCGATTTCATCTCCCTAAGTGCTGGTTTTCCCATCTGCAGCGGCTGTTCAATTTATTTCTTTGGAAATCTTCTGCCATTTGTAGAGCATATATTAAGCTAGTTGCCTCTAAGGTGAATGGAGGTCTATCTTTTCCTTTGGTATTTCTGAATTATGGTGTCCAACATGCCAGTAAATTCTTATGATGGGGCGCTGGGTGCACCCAGCCTGATCCTCCCACATATAGTCCTCTCTGGTTGGACATTGAGAGGGCCCTGGCTGATAGGGCAGGTTGTTCTCTTAATAACCTGCTGTACCTCACACCTTCTCAGCATCCCCGTCCCTTGTGTGTCACCCCCATAGAGTGGTCATGTAAAGTCTTGTCGCAATTGCAATCCTATCTATCTCTGACATGGTCTACAGCAACCTCCCAACCCGTGTTCAATAATCCTCACTTTAAAATAGGTTGCTGTCCCATTTTGACTTCCTTCTGTCCCCAACTGAGTTCTTGCAAGCTGGCTGATATTGCTCATGTAGATGGCATAGTTCCTTTTCAGACTCTGCAGGCTCAGTTCCAATTAAGGGGAATAGACTTGTTTAAGTACATCCAGATTAGGGGCACAGTGACTGCCTTTTTGGGTCCTAAACCCTGGTGTCTAACTCAGTTAAATGGGGTAGATTTCCTTTTTTGTGTTGCATTACAGCCCCACTCAGTATTCACACTCTACAAGCATTTTCAGTCTATAGACCCCCCATCTCCCTACCAGGGTTTGTCATTATTGGGTTCACATGCTCCAATTACCAGATGATAGGGATTATTGCAAGGCTTCTTGGAGAAATTTGTATAGATTTATAAAGCAGGATTGGCTCTGTTTAGTACAGTTTAACATCATGCACGATTTGTATTTTACCCTGCTAAAGCTGTACAGGATGGGTAAATTACCCTCGCCTTCGTGCACCCGGTGCCGAGAAGTCCCCAGTCCCCTACATCATATGTTATGGGAATGTGTCAAGATTCAGCCATTTTGGCTTTTCGTCCAGTGAGTCCTGGACCCCCTTTTGGGATTGGATGACCTTTTCACCCCAGTGAGTTGTTTATTGGCTATTTTTCCTTCCGGCACCCCTGCTTTCAGGAAAACCCATCTGTCCCTTGTGGCTGCTACGGCTAAGCTTGTTATGCTACGACACAGGAAGAATGAGGCTTCTCCATCCTTCTTAGAGTGGCATTGTGAGATCCTGTTGGCTCTTCAAATGGGGAAACACATACCATTAATGCAAAAGAGATCCCAGCTTTTCTCATGCACATGGGAATCACTCAATACTTTATTGTCCCTCTGGGGCACTCAGGGTTCCACATGATCTCACCTTGACCCCCACTTTTTTCCCCTTACAGTTTTGGAAGGCTGCTATCCTGCTTTGTGGTTTAGCAGTTTAGTTGGGTCATAGACGAGAGGGGAGGGAAGGGTTGGTAGTGGGTAGGGTGGGATGGCTATTTATTTTTGGTTTTGCCTCACTTTTGCCTTTTTCTTATGCATATTGGACCGTGTTCTGTATTGGGTATTTGACTTTGTTTTTTATGTCCTGTTTTGTAGTTAAAATGTTATTAAAGTATACTAAATAAAAAAAAAGATAAGGCACAGAGACATAACAACCAGCAAAAACAGCAGCTGGAGGCAACAATGACCTAGGGCAGGGGTTCTCAAATGGTGAGGCCAGCCTCCCTGGGGAGGCCCCAACCTCTTCCAAGGGAGGCTCAAGCAAGTCTGAAAAAGTACTGTATTTAAATTTGAGTTTTATACATTTTGTGTGTAGAGATGCAGCAAACTGAAAGAGGATAATAGCAGGTGAATTTTATGTACTAATAATGACAGGAAGGTGAATGAGCCAAGGCTCATTTCAGGTGTACCCGGGGAAGGGTAGGGAGTGAATATATTTCAAAAGGTAACTGCAAAACAATCAAGAAATACACAATGAACAATAATGCAAACAAATATGAACAATAAACTAATAATGAGTGGTTAATCAATTTGTAGACTGATGGCAGAACAACCCAAATACAAGGGTTGAGCATAGAAGTGCTAAGAACAATAGCAGGAAGGAGCAAAGCAATCCCAGAGAAGTTGTTGAGCAGAGAAGGAGGGGAGGAAAAGTATGTAGTAGGTTATTTCATATATAGAGAGGAAACAGAGAAGTAGTCTGACCCATGAAGGTACTGCAACAAGGGTAACAATGGTTCAAGAATGAAAATAGTGGAGCAAGTAGGCTGGCTGGGGGGGTTACAATAAACTGAATAATAGTATTTGTTTATTTTATTTATTTGTTATTCAGATGACACCTTTGAACACAGGAGCTTTTTTTCAAAGGTTCCACATCAGTATAAGACAAAGAACTGAATGTAAGCCAAGTACTCAAAGGGGTTGCAATTCATTCACGGTGTACTGCACAAAGTACAGTATGTTATTTTTCTTTGGGGAGGCCCAAGATTATTTCAGTTTTTGGGGGAGGCTCAAAATCTTTTTCATGGATTTGGGGAGGCTCAATGTGACAAAGTTTGAGAACTACTGACCTAGGGGGATTAACTAAAACGGCCATCTTTTAAAGATAATGGGTCATGTAGTTCTTTCAGGATGAGGTGCTAATGAGCACTTAGCAGTAACAGCTTAACATAATCATCCCATTTAAAGGGAGATGTCATGCTGATTAAAGGAAGTACAGTAAACATACTGGAATATATAGCCACTTAATTGGTGCCTCAGGAGGCGTCCCCTTTAAGCAAATATCCCCTTTGACCGCATCCCGATTAAATGGCTTATACTGTATTTTCTGATCTGAGCTCATCATGTGACACCATTATTCACCATATTGTTATTAATCATAGTAACATAGAAATGTAGATAATCCCTATTTAGCCCTGTGGCCACTGTTCCTCCAAGGTCCTAGCTCTCCCCATCCCCATCTATTCTCCTCCCCGATTCTGATGCTCTGAGCAACTACTATACCCTTCATTCTGTCTCAGCCATGCTTAAACCACTAACAGCTTCTGCATCCACCACCTTTGATGGCAGCCTGTTCCATGGCTCCACCACCCTTTCTGTAAAATAGTATTTCCTCATGTCCCTCCTGAACCTTCCTCCTATTAGCTTCCACTCATGACCGTGTGACTGCAAGCTGGTATTCAAGTTAAATAGTTCTCTGCAGTTCACCTTGTCAATTTGTTTTGGATATTTGAAGGTCTCTATCATATCTCCCCTCTCCATTGTGGTCTTCAGCAAGTAGATGTTCAGAGTCTTGAGGTGCTCCTTATAGGACATGCCCTGCTGCTTCCACATCATTTTTGTTACCCTGCACTGCACCATCTCAAGCCTATCCCTACCCTATCTGAGGTGGAACCCCAGAACTGGGCGCAGTACTCCAAGTGCAGCCTCACCAAGGATTTACACAGGGGATGTATAATTTCCATTATTCTGCTATCAGCACCCCTCCTGATAGATCCAAGTATCCTATTTGCCTTGCTTTATGCCTTGTTGCACTGACTCAGTTGGTTTAGGGAATCACAGATGATAACTCAAAGGACTTGTTCCTTAGCCATGGTACTGAGTAACACCCCTCCCATCCCGTACTCCATCCTGGGGTTCCTGTTCCCTAGGTGCATCACCTTGCACTTTTTGGCATTGAATTTCAACTGACAAACTCCTGACCACCCCTCCAGCTTTTGAAAGTCTCTGCATTTCCATTATTCCCTCTTCACCCACCCACCTACCCACAGAGCTTAGTGTCATCTGCAAAGAGACACAGCCTGCACTTGATTCTCTCACCAATGTTGCTGTTGAACATGTTGAAGAGGACTGGATCCAGGATATTGATTGCCTTGGAAGATTAGTTGGCATCTCTGGGACTGTCCTGGATTGGTTCAGGTCCTATTTTTCCTTCTTTGTCTCTGTGGTGGATTCTCTTCCTTGTCACACATACTTTATATGAAGTCTCCCAGTGTTCTGTTTTGGGTCCTCTCCTAGAACATATAAGCACAGAAGTTGTTGACAGAAAAAGACCACTTGGCCCACTCAGTCTGTCCAGGTGTTCCATAGAAACATAGCATTTGTCAGCAGAAAAGGACTGTTTGGCCCCCCCAAGTCTGCCCAGATATTTCCCTGCCAAATGTCTCTGCAGACCTTAACTGGTCTCTGACAATTCTCATCCTTCTATACCTATTTGCTAATATTCCCCTATGTCTATCCCATGCATGTTAGAAGTCCCCCACTGTTTTCATCTCAATCACTTCTATTGACAGTCTGCTTCAGGCATCTACCACCCTTTCAGTGAAGTACGACTTCCTCAAATCCCTCTTAAACTCCTCCCCCCAGCTTCACTGCATGCCCCCTCAGCCTGGTACTACTTCTTATTTAAAAGAGACTCCTCTCCTGCACCCTGTTCACCCCTGTGAGGTACTTGTAGGGCTCTGTCATGCCCCTTCTTGCTCTCCTCTCTTCCATGGTGTACATATTAAGATCCTTCAAGCTCTCCTTATAGGGCTTCTTGGGTAACCCCTGCACCATTTTAGTTGTCCTCATCTGGACTGCCTCCACCCTGTTTATGTCCTTTCTGAGGTGCAACCTCCAAAACTGGGCACAGTATTCCAGGTGGGGTCTCACCAGTGATCAATACAGTAGCAACACCACCGTCCTCCTCCTCCTGATGGAGCTACCCCCTCCCTATGCACACTACTATCACACTAACCAGCATCCACTGCAAAGACCCATTTTTTTTGGTAGGGGAGGATGTGAAAGTTGACACCCATAGGGGTTGTCAGGGTGGGGCATAAAAAGGCCTCAAAGGAAAAAGTAGGTACAATTTTACAACAAAAAGTTATGAACTAAACAAAAAAAAGACTTATTGAATGGAATGGGCCCATTCATTTCAATGGGCCCATTCATTTCAATTTTTTTCTTTAATTCATAACTTAAAAAAAAAATATATATATATTTTAGCTATTTTTTTTTCTGTCAAGGTCTTGGTTAGCTCAACCCTCACAAACCTTATGGGTGTCAACTTTCAAATTCCTCCCTGAAGTGAGTGTTTGGGGCATATGCCACTATCCCATTTCTGGGGCCATTTGAAAATTGACTGCCATAAGATTTGTTAGGGTGTGGCTAAAAAAGACCTCCACAGAAACAAGTAGGTAAAAATATTAAAAAAACAAACAAAAAAAGTCCATACTCAATGGCAATCCACTCTGGGGCACTCTTAGAAGAGCCACACTCAGTGGTAATCCAGCTGCCGCTCCCCTGGGTAAGGGAGGAATCTATATAGGTGGTGTTTACGGCACTGATGTAACATGCCAATCTCAAGCAATCAAACATCATTGGTATAGCAATGCATGTTCCCTGTAGAAATTGAGTTTTAAAAACTGGTTTGGATTCTGTTACTGGTCCATTTCTACAGGCTGTTTTGTTATCGTAGGGTGGGGTACTGATTTACACAGTGGTAGTAAGTAGCATTTTAGAACTGTATGATGTAGTTTATGTCCCTTGCTCAGCTCTTCCACTGCTGGTACAATGGATCCATGTCCTGTTATAGAACTCTGTAGCTGAGAGGGACACGAACTACATCATGCAGTAAATAGCACTCAACACCAGAGTGTAAATTAGAAACAATCACTGAGGTTACTATTAGGCCAGTATAGAGGGTACAATAACAGAACTGGAACCAGTATTTAAAAACAGCTTCTACTGAGAAAAACAACTTTCAGGTTCAGTTCTCCTTTAAAGCTCACAGAAACTGCATCTGCAAAACAGCATTCTGGCATCTGAAATATTTCTCAAGGCCTTGTTAGTTGAGCAGTGGCTTTGATTTGTGTAAATTTGTCCTCTAAAATATAAAAACAAAGTATCTGAAAAAGTTCCCATAGAAGTCTATGGAGCTTGCCGCTGCACTCTCCGGGCAATTACATTAAAACGTGTACGTGCAGGGGTGGAGCTCATTATTGGGAAGTGGAGTGGATGGGGCTCTTGACTCCACAGGACCTAAATATTTATTTATTTAAAATTTTTCACTAGGAAAGACATACTGAGCTGATAGCAGCTCATTTCCAGAGATGTGTCTGGGGGGGGGTTAGATGAGGGCATGAGTAACAATATGAACAAAATTTAGATATCAGGAAGAAACAGAACTAAGCATCAAAAACAAGCTACAATAGACGGGCAATTTAGGCAAACTGCCTCTCTAAAATGCTCACTAGGAGTGTTCTAAATGGGCTTTGCCTGGGGGTTTGACAGGGTGCCTGGTTTGGATTATGACTGCAGTACAGTGAGGAGTACCAAAGAGGATGAAACGTGCCTATACTTTGTCATTCTCAGCCTAAGCTAGAACACACAGTATGGAAGCTATACTGCATTGATGAAATGAAATATATTTCCACAAGGTTTGAACAAGTCTTTCTGGTTGTTGTGGGCGTCCTTCTGCCATACTGCACATGCTATAAATCCCAAGATGGGATAAGAATTCTGGTCACCTGGTTTTCAGGTTAGTATGTTGCCTTTTTTGCAAGAGACATCGTCTGAATCCTGGCAGGGACTCAAAATGGAAACTCCCTTAAGTGGTGATCCATGGCTGTGTGGAGTTGGAATAGTAAATTATATGAGAAGTAAATTTAGCTAAGAACAACAATTTGTGCAGGTAGAAATTTGTCCTGTCAGGACATGAAGTCCTGATAGTAACATTTAATGTCACCTTTACTAAGTTTGCAAGATTTTAAGCAGACATTCGGAACATTGAACTAATGTAAACATTTTTTTCTTTCTCACTACAATTTCTGTTTTTAGCATGCATCTCTCTCTCTCACTCAAAGCCGTCTCTCTTACCCATGTAGAATGATAGCACGGTGTCAGAGCAGCAGGACTGTAGTTGGGAGAAGCTCTGGGTTTGATTCTCAGTTGTGAAAAATGTTTTTTTTTCTCACTATAGTTCCTATTGTTAGCATTCATCTATTTCTAGAAACCTTCTGTTTCACCATACACGTGGAATGATCGCACAGTGGTAAAGCACTAGGACAGTTGATGGAAGGGGGTCTGGGTTTCATTCCCTGTCAAGAACATTTTCTTTCTCACTACAATTTATTTTGCAGTAAGGGGGGAAGAGACAGTAAGGGGGTGGAAGGTGGTCACCTTGAATGCTAGAAGCCTGGGGAATAAAACTATGGAGCTACAGACTCTCATGGCAAAGGGAATGGTGAACATGGTGGCCATCACTGAAACATGGGTCACCCAATACCATGACTGGGATCTAGTGGTACCAGGGTACAAGATATTCTGCAAGGATAGAGTAAATGGGAAAGGGGGTAGCACTTTATGTGAGAGAAGGACTAAAGTCTGTAAGGGAGGAGGGAGAAGAGGGAAGAATGGAGTCACTATGGATGCAAATCCATGATTCCAAGAATAGGACTGTATGGATGGGAGTGGTGTACAGGCCACCCTCCCAAACAGAAGAGGTAGATAGGGAACTAGTGGGGCAAATCTGGAGGACCTTCAGGAAGGGGAGTGTGGTGATAGTGGGGGACTTCAACCTGCCGGGAGTGGATTGGAGTACCCCTGCCACCAAGAATAGAAGGGAGCAGGTAATGCTGGATGCCTTCCAGGACAGCTTCCTGATACAGATTGTCAAGGAACCTACTAGGGAAGGGAACATCTTTGACCTCATTCTGACTAATGGGGAGCGTGTGAGGGAACTGAGGGTGGAAGAGCCACTGGCGGGGAGTGACCATCAATCAGTATGGTTCCAGTTCAATATGGGTAAGGAAGAGGTGGTATCCAACACAAAGGTGCTGGACTTTAGGAAGGCCAACTTCAACAGGATGGGTGAGGTGGTAAAAGGGTACCTGGCCATAATTCAGCTAATATGGACATGAGCCAGAGGTGGGAGCTCATAAAGCTAGGCATAGTAGAAGCAATCAAATCCTGAAGCAAGGCCCAGAGTAAAATGGCTAGGGCAAAGAAACCTAGCTGGATAAGCAAAGGAGTCATGGATAGGGTAAGGAAGAAAAGAGCCACCTTTAGGAGAAACAAAAAAACTGGGAGGGGAGGACAGGGAGAAGTACCTGAAGGAAGCAAAGGAGGTGACAAGGGCAGTAAGAGCAGCCAAGATGTCCTAGGGACTCAGGCTGGTGCAGGGCATTAAGGAGGGGGAGAAGGACTTCTTCAGGTATATCAGGGAAAAAAGTAGTTGTAAGGACCAGATGGTAAGGATTCAGAGGGGGGGGATGGGTGGAAAAGGGTGTGTGTGAAAAGTCAGAAGTGCTTAACGAATATGTCTGCTCGGTATTTACTAAGGAGAAGGGGGGAATACTCAATGGGGCGGGAGGGCAGGAACAAGGGGGGGTGACTGATGGGGAAATATCAGTGGGCAGAGCGCTGGAGGGCTTGAGGGCACTGAGGGTGGACAAGGCACCAGGGCCAGATAGCATTCACCCCAGGGTACTGAGGAAGCTGGCAGAGGTCCCAGCAAGACCCTTGGCAGGCCTATTTAATGCCTTACTGGAATTGGGGTTTGTACCTCAGGACTGGAGGATGGCTCATGTGGTAACCCTCCATAAGAGTGGCCCCAAGGTTGAACTGGGGAACTATAGACCAGTGAGCCTCATGTCCTTCGTGGGGAAGCTAATGGAGACAAACCTGAAAGAGAGGCTGGTGTCCCTGCTGGAGTCCAATGGGCTACGGAACAGTAAATAGCATGGCTTTGTCACTGGCAGATCCTGCCAGGCCAACCAGATAGATTACAATGACTGGGTAACTAGGCAGATGGACAAGGGCCATGCAGTGGATGTCTTGTACCTGGGCTTCAGTAAGGCATTCAATTCGGTGCCACATGGGAGGCTTGGTAGTAAGCTAGAAAGCACAGGGTGAGTGTGAAAGAGTGGGATGGGTGGTGAACTGGCTGCAGGGAAGGCAGCAGAGGTGGTGGGTGGGTGGTATCTCTCATCCCCAAGGGCAGTGATGAGTGGAATTCCACAGGGATCGGTATTGGGACCAGTGTTGTTTGGGATATTCATTGTGGACATTTCTACGGGCATGAAGGGTAAGATCAGTTTGTTTGCTGATGACACTAAGAAGGGAGCGGTGGTGGATGACCTAGGGAGGTGGCAGGGCTTCCAGGATGATCTGACAAAGATGGAGGCCTGGTCCAACATGGTATCCTGTGACTATGGCTACCACGATTGAGCACTTACAAAAAGGGCAACTCAATCATGGCGCCTGTGCACAGAGCTACCAGGCGGGGGGGAGGCGACTGCATGGGGGGGTCTGTGCATGTAGTGACAGGATGTTGCTATATGTACACGCATGTGTGGGGGAGTGGGACCATGCCGTGTGATGGGCAGAAGGGGAAGGAGGCTTTCTGTGGTGTAGTGTGGCAGTGGGCTGCTGAGCTGGCCGTGTGGCGTGGTGGGTTGGTGGCAGGCTAGGGTTGGAAGGGTGCCAGGTTCAGTTCTGGGTGCACGTTCCTTTTTGTTGCACCGGTCATGTTTTTTTTTTCTGCTTTTGCACCCCCCGACATGCACCACCCTGGAGTTGAGAATCCTGTAGTCTCCAGCACCCTTTCGCTGTGTGCCGGGACTGTACATCGCTGAAATTGATTTTTGGCAATGTACAGTTGCCCTAATGGTGACTGCCTTTCTGCGGTCTCCATTATCACATGGAACTGTCAGACACCTGGCAACTGGGGTTCAATGCCAAAAAGTGCAAGGTGCTGCATTTTGGAGCAAAAATCCAAGGAGAGGCTACCGACTGGGGGGAGTGCAGCTAGCTGAGACTGAGGAGGAGGAGGAGAAGAAGGATCTGGGGGTACTCATTACAGGATCAATGAACAACTCAGCACAGTGTAGAAAGGCAGCTGCAAGGGCCAACAAAATGCTGAGTTGCATTGCCAGGGGTATAACCTCAATGAGGGGGCAGATGATTCTGTCATTGTATAGATCATTAGTTAGACCTCACCTGGAGTACTGCATGCAGTACTGGCACCTGTACCTGAAGAAGGACATTAACTTACTGGAGGGGGTGCAGTGCAGGGCAACAAAGATGATCCGAGGAATGGGGGACTTATCATATGAAAGTAGGCTGAGAGAATTGAACACGTACTCATTGGAGGAGAAGAGGGATGGGGGGGATATGATTGAGACCTTCAAGTACATGAAAGGAATAAACAAGACTGATATGGAAGGACTATTCAAAATAAGGAAGAGAAGGGACACTCGAGGCCATGACATGAAATTGGAGGAAGGAAGGTTCAGGAAGGAGATGAGAAGACACTTTTTTATGGAGAGGGTGGTGGCAGAGTGGAATGCATTACCAGTGGAAGTGGTAGCCTGTAGGACAATAGGCTGCTTCAAGAGGGGCTGGGAAAGGGCAAGAGGGAGGGTCAAGGGAGGGGGAAGGGAGAGAGGGGCAGCTACAGAATAGGGCTGCTAGCTGCAAAACCAAGCAGACTTGATAGACCAAAAGACCTTTATCTGCTGGCAGTTTTTGTATGTTCGTATGTTATCATGCATCTCTGTCTCTCTAGAAACCTTCTGTCTCACCATGTGACATGATAGCACACTGGCAGAGCACTGGGACAGTAGTTGGCAGGTGACCAGGTTTTGATTCCCAGTCGTGAACATTTTTTTCATTCTCACTACAGTTTATGTTGCTAGTATTGTCTATCTCTGGAAACCTTCTATCTTGACATGTGGAATGATTGCACAGTGGCAGAACACCAGGACAATAGTTGGGAGGGGGCCTGGGTTCACATCCTAGTTGTGAACATTTTTTTCTCATAACAATTTATGTTGTAAGCATTCAGTTATCTCTAGAAACCTTCTGTCTTGTGATGTGGAATGAAAGAACAGTGGCTGAGTACCAGGGTAAAAGTTAGGTGGGGGCCTGGGGTTGATTCCCAGTTGTGAACATTTTTTTGTTTCTCACTACAGTTTCTGTTGGTAGCATATATCTCTCTGTCTAGAAGCCTTCAGTTTTACCTTGTGGAACAATATCACAGTAGCAGAGCACCAGGATAGTACTTGACAGAGGGCCTGGGCATTTTTCTCAGTTTGAACTTTTTTTCTTTCTCACTACAGTTTCTGTTGGTAGCATGCATCTCTGTCTAGAAATCTTCAGTTTCATCTTGTGGAACAATAGCACAGTAGCAAAGCACCAGGATAGTACTTGATAGAGGGCCTGGGTAATTTTCTCAGTTTGAAATGTTTTTCTTTCTCACTACAGTTTCTGTTGTTAGCATTCATTTATCTCTGGAAACCTTCTATTTCACCATGTAAAAAGGTAGCAGTGCCATAGCACCAGGACAGTAGTTGGTAGGGGGCTTAGATTTGAGTCCCAGTTATGAGCAATTTTCCCTTCTTACTATGAAATGATGTTATTAGCATGCATCTCTCTCTAGAAACCTTCTGGTTTACCATATGGAATGATAGTACAGGTGTAAAGCACCAGGACTGTAGTTGGGAGGGGGTCTGAGTTCAATTTCCAGTTGTGATCATGTTTTTTTTTCTCATTACAATTTATGCTGTTAGCATCACATTTCTGATTTCTGTCTAGAAACCTTCTTTCTTACAATGTGAAATTATAGCACAGTGGCAGAGTACCAGGTCAGTTGCTGGGAGGGGGCCTGGGTTTCATTTCCAGTTGTGAACATTTTTTTCCTCACTACAAATTATGATGTTAATACGCATCTATTGCATAAGAGAAATTATTAAATGTCATTGTTGATATCAATGATGAGGCTTTCAGGGCTTAGAGTAGGTTTTCAGACCATGGAACTCTTAGTGAACCTGGAAGAACATGGAACATATAACTGTCCCACTGTATTGAGATTAACCAATCACAGGAGTGGGTAATGGGTAGAGGGGCTTATCAATCAAAGCTCAAGATATTTTTTTTAACAAAAGATCATGCTGACTCCAGAGGACCTGGTACAAGAATTGATCAGGTTTAAAGTTCAGAGTTTGTGTATTGTGTGTGGTATGCTTCTTTATTCTGTGAGGTGTATGTGTGTGCTTGTGTGCATATATGTGTCTGTATTGTACAGCATCTACAGGTACAGTACATTGCTTAGCATGTACTGTATATATATCTTTTACTACAGAAAACTGATACAGCCATACTCTGGCACTGCTCAGTACTGTTGGTACATTGATGTTTCTTTACAAGAAATTTTCTGTTTCATTTTTTGTAATAAAAAAAAAACAGACTCACCAGCTGCTGAAAACCAGTCCAGGTGAGGGATTTTTTTTTGTTTTTTAAAAGGATGAAATAGCTGAAAGTTTAGTGTTAGGAGAGGATCTGGGCTCTGTGTGTGGATGGAAATGAAAGTAAAATGATAGGTGGCTCAAGTTTCCATTTCATTAAAAAAGGGTACAACAGCATTCTATGACCTTTGAACTATGGTACAACAGCTTTTTAGTTAGGATGGAAATTCTTGCATAGCAAAGGGGAAACCATATATTATAATGTCCTTGCAAATGGGCATTTCCATGAAATTAATCCTTACTGCTGGGCATTAATTCCTAGTAAATACCTGATTGTTTGGGCATCATTGCATAAACTATTTTGTAACCTGATGTGTATACCCCTTTCTCATTGGTCAGTCCCCTTACACCTGCTACCTTCAAGCCCCATTGCCTGTCCTCTCCAGGACTTAACCCTTTCTCTTCTGCTTTGGTGTACCCCCACCCTTGGTGAGGCACCTTCATTAGGGATGACCAGACTCTTTGAATCAGTTATATCAGAGTCAAGGAAGGTTGCCACTACCAGTGATATTCCTCCCCTCACAAAAGTGTGCCCATGCACTGTCATCCATGGTCACTCGGGTAGCGGTGCTGCAGCAGAGTGCGGGAACCCTCTGTCCTCAGAGAATGACAGTGTCCTGTGGGACACTTGATACCTCTCCCCCAGCTGGTCCCTAATATCCTGGGTTACGCTAAAAATGATCAGAAACCATGCTTGTTCTGATGGGCCAGCACAATAAACAATTTAGTACAGTTCAAAGATGTCCATTTAAGGGTGAGAGAAGCTGGCCATTGGCAAATTCGGTTCAGCTTTGATTTGGCCCCCTTGATTGTTTGGCTTCAATACAGTGCTTTTGTTGAAACATTTCAGGTCCTTGGTTAAAGCTGTAGTGGGCTACAAGTAGAAGTATGTGACACTTCTCCCCACCTCAGTCACTTTCTACCCTGCGCTTCATTCCATCCCCCAGACTGTTTTTTGTGTAAAAGAAAATGCTGTTTCCTGATCCTGGACTAGATGTTTTTATTAATTTCCTAAAGGGTCAATGTGATCCAAAACATTAACAACCTCAAATTGAAGGTGAAAGTGCTGAATTTTGGCACTTCACCAAATGCAGTTTAGCATCATCTCACCCGTACATCCATCCCTAATGAGGAAAATTGAACACTTCAGTAGTAACCTGAGTCACCTGCATGGCAAAATAAGAGATCCAGGAATGTTTTGAAATAATTCATTTTGACTGCCCCCCGCAAAAAAAATTCAATGATTCATAATAGCTTTTCAAGTTGATTGAGATTTAACTTTTTTCTCTTATTTTTCAAAAACAAACATGGCCAAATGTTTGGCGTTCAGGCCTCACGTCAGGGACTTAGGCGCATGCCAGGTAGTAACACTGCAGTGCCTGCACTATTGTAGATGATGTCCTTCTGATGAAACATTAAACTGGTACTGTAATGCTGACAGTACGCTGTGGGTTAACCCTATGCTCTAGCAGCCAGTGCCATGGGATCTTTTACATCTACCTAGACAACCACCAAAGATAGTTATAGGGGACTTTGGTCAAATGTTTCTTCCATAGGATGAAAATATATTTGGCAAGTATGATATAAAATATTGAACAAGAGTGGAAGAAAGTAATCCTTTGTAGAAACACAAAGCATGTTTTCTTATTATGGCCCAGGAGGTTCCCTGAAATGATCTGGTAGTACTTGATGGGAATAAAGTATTAAACTTGTAAAACTGTACCAACAGTGTCGAATGTAAAATAAATGTATATTAAATTTATTTTGATTTAAAAAAAAAATATTACAAAATATTACATGGTTAGTTTCAATCAAAGTACAGTATTTCGAAAGATAAAAAAATGTGACAAATTATATATAAAACACCCATAATTTGTTCTATCTGCAGTTTGGTAGTTGTAATAAAATCTTTAATATCTTCTCTCCACGTGTCATTGACTAGAATCCAAAGAAAACTTGACAGTTATTGAGCTCCAGTAAAAGGGCTGATACACAAAATTTTCTGGGAGTTATGAAGTTATACACATTAAATTCAATTGTAGCACGCACTGTATTCCATTTGTACATTGTGCATATTAACTGCTAATTCATATTTCAGAATAACCACAAGCTTGTATGTGCACAACAAATCAAATTTAGTTAAGTGTTTTATATTCTTTTGTTCACCATAAAAAAAACAACATTGATGACTATTTGATTGGACTCATATCCTGGCTGTCGTTCTCATCCTGGTTGCTACTGCTTGTGGAATCGTGATAACTCTCTGTTGTTTGATTGCTGCTGCTATCGTCGACTGCAGCTGCTTGCTTCAGTGCCGTGACCTGTTGATTGCTGGTGTCATTGCTCACAGGATTTTCATCATCTTCCTCATCTTCCTCATTGCTGATCTCTTCGGTGCTGTCATCACTGTTCCCATCTTCTTCTGTCTGCTGGCTCTGGTCATCAGCCTCACTGTCTTCCTCGGTGCTGTTAGAATTCTGCTGGCTACTGGTTTCTGCGATGCTGCTGCTGCTGCTGTCAGTGGTCACCACATCCCCTTGGGGGCTCTCTGTAGTCCAGTCTAGTTGGTTTTCTACTTCTGGTGTGCTGGAATCATCTTCTATTGCTTCATTCAAGAGAGGTTTGGCCTTTAAAGCAAATACAACTCTTCTAATTATAACACATTCTCCAGTTTGAGAAATAATATACTGGTGCACAAGAAAGTTTATTATATACTAATCTTACTTACTGTAGGCTTACTATCAGTGATTTACCAGATAGAATTTGCTGTATTCATATCATGCATTTATAAAATAGGTACGAAAAATTTGTGAAAGTCCTGTCTCCTGATTGGATGAAACACCACCACATGACCATACATTGTTCCACAATGACCACACACCTGCCCTTCTTGTCATCCCTTCAACTTCTGGGCATTTCATAAGACATATAATCCACTACAGGGCATATGATTGTGCTCTGATATGCACATACCTTGAGTGGTTGAATGCACTCGTTCTGCAGCCTTGTGTCTCACAACACACCCAAGGCATGCATATAACAGAGCACGACCGCATGCCCTGTAGTGGATTATCTACTACTTATACACAAGTTATAATATTTGGATCCCCAGTTCAGTTGTAACTATAAAGAAACCTCTTCAGGATGGCAAACACTTTTTTCTGTGCTATGAAAGACCATGACAGCAATGCATAGTTGCTTACTGTATATTTGGACAACACCAACTGACAAGTGTGTCACAGTATTCAGTAAAGCCAGCGTCTATATTCAGATATTCACTAATTATACATGCAATAAAAAGGGAGCCTCACCTTCAGAACCACATCAGTCTTTTCCAATGGCTTGTCTATTATTTTACTTTTGGGTGACTTCATTGGCTTTGCTTCCACTGAGTTTTCTAGTTCCCAGCTTTTACTGGTGAAGTACACTGGCTTTTGGAGGTAGAGATTACTGTCACCCCGGCCTGAATTGTCACCCCTGGTAAAGGGAGGAGTGTATTCATCAGGAGTGGTGACATCAATTGGAGCTGGAGTGGTCCCCTCATGAGATTCATCGGATTCAGAGTCCTCAGAATCATCAGAATCTTCAGACTCATCAGAGTCGCTAGAGTCACTAGAGTCACTAGAGCCAATACAGTTTTTACCTGGTTTTACCCCAACAATTATGCAGTCATCCTAAAAATGATTTGAAACAGACAGAAAGAGTAAGTATATAGTTAACTAATACTATAGTATGTAGGTTTGCATATATCTAATTCATAGGTTTCATAGTTAGATTCAAGCAAAAATGGATGATAAGTCTGTGGTGCTTGCCAATGTTTTACCCAAAACAAAATTTCTCATCACCAGTAACTGCTTGGTCAAAGCTTGATTTGAAAGAATCAATATCTGGACACTTTATAACAGTAAGTGGGAGATTATTCCATGTTTGGACAACTCTGTTGCTAAACCAATTTTTCTTCGCAGTGTATTCCATTTAGTGATAAGTAGTTGTTTGTTATGTTTTCTAGTGCTTGTTCTGAATTCACTTGGTAGAATCCCCAAATCATCCCGAAGGGTAGGATCGTTCATAGCTTTAAAAAGGAGGCACACACCCCCTCTAAGTCTCCTGTAGCGGAGAGTGTACATGTTTAATGATGCAAGTCTATCTTTATAGGACTTATTACTCAACCCAACTATATCCTTAGTAGCCCTACGTTGGACCCCTCAATCCTTATCATATCATCTTTTATATAAGGTGTCCAAACCTGGACACAATACTCCAGGTGGGGTCTGACCAAGGCAGTATACAGTGGCAGAATTAACTTCCTTTTTTCTGCTAGAAATGTGTCTGAAGATACAATTTAGCATTTGGTTGGCTTTTTTAATTTGGGCACTACAATGTTATGTAAATTTCAAGTTAGGAGTGACAATTATTTTCATGTCTTTTTCTTGGTCAGTTACTACAAGATCGTTATTCCCTAACTTATATAGATAATGATTATTATGCATTCCTAGGTGCATCACGTTGCATTTGGTAGTATTTAAAATTAATTTACTGTGGCCTGTCCAATTGAGAATTTTATCAAGGGCTAGTTGAAGAGTGGCATAATTTTGAGGGCTGTTAACCACAGTACCTAACTGACAATCATCAGCAAACTTCAAAATCCATATATTGGGTATATCAATTTTAAGTGAAGAAATGTAAATATTAAAGAGACAGGGGCCCAGAACAGACTCCTGGGGGACCCCACTAGTGACCGAGGCCCAATCAGATAAAACACCATTAATGGATGCCCTCTGTTTTCTTCCCCTAAGCCAACCAGAAATCCAATTTAGGATATTAGTATTTAGCTGGTAGGATGCAAGGGCATCGCTAAGCTCAATATGTGGGAGCTTGTCAAAAGCCTTGGCAAAATCCAAGAACACAATATCAACAGAGTTCCTCTGCTCTATATTCCGACTTACAGAATTGTAAAAAGCTAGCAAATTAGTTTGACAGGATCTAGATTTAGTAAACCCATGTTGTATGGGATCAGTTAGGCCAGACTGTTCAATATATTTTAGTATGTAATCTTTAATAATACTTTCTAAGATCTTACATAGAAGTGAGGTTAAGCTTATTGGTCTGAAATTCTCAAGATTTGATTTTGGTCCCTTTTTAGTATAGATATAACTGTGGCAATTTTCCACTCATGAGGGATTTCCTCAGTATTAATAGAATGTTTGAATATATTAGTTAGGGTTAGAAAGATGAACTCGGCTACCTCTTTAAGAATCCTAGGATGGATCTCATTGGGTACCCCGGTGATTTATTTACATCGAGTTTCTTGAGTCTCTTAAACACCTCTTTGGGTTCAATAATTACCTGACCAGGAAATGATGGCAAATCTGTTTTTAGAAGACCAGCATTAACTTTATTAAATACAGTGCAGAAACATCTGTTCTGTATATCCGCAGGTTCTTTATTGTTAGTCATTTGTCCAGAATCATTTAAAAAGGGACCTATACTATTTGTTCTTCCCTTTAATCGATCTATATGGGGGAGAAAAAGGCTTTTTTTGTTATTTTTAACTTTACTAGACAGTTTGGACTCATACTGAGATTAGACGTTTTTAATAGAGCTTTTCACTTTTTTAACTACTTCCCTATACTTAGTGAGATATTGAATTTTACCATGCTTTATATGTTTGAACATTTTACTTTTCCTGTTAATTAGTTTTTTTTGTTGTGGGGCTCATCCAAACAGGTTTTAGTTTTTTATTACCATCATACTTCTTTATGGTTGGAATATCTGCTATAATGAGATTTTTCAGCTAATTAAGCAATAAGTTCCATTTTGATTCAAGCGAAAGGTTGGTGAACTCTTTAGCCCAATCCCAGCTAGCCATGATAGATTTTATTTTATCAAACTTGGCTTTTCTGAAATTTTATATTTCAGTTGAGCCAGTGGCTCTTTTCATTTGATTACCTAGGATTTGAAAATTGACTATATTGCGGTCACTGTTTCCCAAAGATTCGCTAGTGGAGATATTGGATATATAGTTCACTGTGTAAATTAATATCATGTCTAAAATGTTGTCATTTCTGGTAGGTTGTAAGACCAACTGTCCTAACCCGAGCTGATCAAAGATTTCCATATAGGATCTATCACTTTTTGAAGTTGCTGCTGCTAATGTTCAATTGATATTAGATTAAAATCTCCAAAAATCGCTATATTGTTAGATGGTTCAAGATTTGCAATATAATTTAATAGCTGCTTATCAATATCAAACGTTGTTGCTGGGGGTCTGTAGACTAAGCCGATGATAAGTGGGGGATCTCCTTGGGGGGATGATTTAACCCAGATTGATTCAGAATCACTTGTGTTAGTTATAATCTCCTCACATTCTATTGTTTCATGGAGGTAGATGGCTACCCCTCCACCTTTTCTGTATTTCCTACTGTTGGAGATGGCATTATAACCCTGGATTGTTTTTTTCTCAGGTATTGGCCTCGTCCCACCAGGTTTCAGTAACTAGGGCTATCTGGATATCATCTGAAGCTAGTAGGTTTTTGAACTCATCAAATTTGCTGGTCAGACTACAGGCATTTATCAATACCCCTTCCAGCCACAGTTCTTGATATGTGCCCTGTTGGAGTCTGCCGTTCTATAGTATTTATTATCCTTGGCAGCCTTCCCCCCCACCTTCCAGTTTAAATGAAATTCCAGGACTTTGTTAATTTTTTTTCCCCAAGACTCTTAGTACCAAAGTGGTTCAGATGCAAACCATCCCCTTTAAAGCAAGTTGCATTATTAAATGTAACTGAATTGTCCATATATCCAATATTGTGAGACAGGCAAAGTTGTCTTAACCAGGAATTTAACTTATAGATAGATGGTTTTCTATGTGATTGTCTCCCATAGGTAGGTAGGATCCCAGATAATATAAGTTCCCACTTTTTTTCTTTTATCCTGTACACAATTTTTATGTAATCAGCCGGAATATCATTTATATTCCGTGTGACAAGATCATTAATCCCTACATGGAGTAGGACAATAGGATTGAATGTATTCTCTAGTAGCCCACCCAGAAGGTACACTATATCACTAGTCCACACCCCAGGACGGGTACTTACTGTCACATGTGCCTTCTGCCCCTCACAGACAGCAGTGTCAACCCCCCTTAATATTGAATCACCAATTACTACAATATTCCTTATGGGGCCGGGATTTTTATGTTCTGATTCAGTCTTTATATGCTTTGATGGTGAAGGTTTAGATGCCTCCATATCTTTGGCAGGGGTAACAATAGGGCTATCTTCTTCCCTTGCAAGGCACTCAAATTTACTAGGCAAAGCTAATGGAGCTACAAGTTGTTCTGTATGGTTTGTGGGAGAGGGGTGTATCCAGACAGGGGGATGCTGTTCAATAGAGGGTGATAATACTTCAGATGAGGTGTTACCAAGACAATCAGTGTCTTTATTACTAGTTTCAAACACTGCTTCATCAATAAAGTTTTCAAGGAGCTTTATTTCTGCTTGGGTCTCAAGCCTCTTCCTCAACTGACAAATATCTTCTTGAAGTGAGCTGACCAACAAACTTTTTCACAAAAAAACCCCAATGTTGTTGTATCTTCCACAAACATGTTATATTGAGAGCACATTTTCTTTTTATTTTTAGCTCATTTCCCTCTGGCCTGAGCCATTTGAACAGTTTTTTGGTATACTGTATTATACTGGTACAATTGCAAGTTCAGTATTATGCTGCTTACCTACTCTCCTTGTCTTTTAGGGTCTGCCCTACTTCCCAATGTCCCCAGCGGACATAGCAGACACAGGCAGATGTGCGTGTCTCTGTGCGCGTCTCCACATGCATGACAAGCGCCCAGCTCTGCTCACGCTGCTATCAGCAGGGTTCTCTTAAATAGAGATATACGCCCCGGAACTGCTCAGGAGGGGTCTCACAATAGCGAGTGCAAACTAGTTGTTAAATTTAAAATACAAACAGTTCCAAAGTAGCCTAATAATACAGTCTTTAGATACAGACCACAATGGAGCCCAAATTGGCCGTTTTGTGCTAAGCATGCTTAAAATATGCACAGCGAAGTGAACTGTATGCAGTCTCTCTACCTGCCACACACTATGAGAAAGGGCTCCCAGAATAAAAGCATACAAACAGTAGTCTCAAAGGTTCATTTAGTTAATATATTCTAACTCCTAGCAGCCCTCAGTTACATCAGGTTGTCAGAGAGTTTGTAATAGACTTATTAACATAATGTAACCTCTGCTGCTACACTGCTGATCTGTGGTGGGTGGTTTGATGCTATCTTTTAAGGGCTATGGTCAGCAACACATTACATGCTCATTTCAATAATAACATTTATGGGTCCAGCCCATCAGGACTGTGGCAATATTGCCACTCATGATACTGGTGATCTGGGTTCAGGAACAAGCCAGGGATGCTGGAGGGCAGTGGGGTTAGGAGGCTGGAGCATCCCAGGAGCTGCTTACTTTCTCAGGGTGGTTGACTGTTAGATAACCCATCATGCTGACACCACCTGGGCACCCACAGATGGTGTAGGCATGATGGGAACATCAAAGGGAAGGGAGACACTTGGCTTGGTGCTGCACATACCTGTTGCATGCCCTGCAATGCCGGTTCATACCAGCATCTCAGGAAGGTAAAAAAAGGAAACTGTTACCAGATAGCAGTTGGACACTTCAGCATGCCTAGACCCAGCATTATCTGTCCACCCAGCATGAAAGGGTCCTTGACCACCAACCTGTGGACATCCAAATTCCCTACTGGGGGAATTAAACTGTAGAGAAAGTCTGGAACCTTTCGTGATGCAAGCTAGGTGACAGGACTGAGCAGATGCCAGATGGGGGCCAGTTGAGACATGGGGGCACAAAAACAGATTAAAAAAAGACATTTTATACAAACAGGAGGGGCACCATATTCAAAGGGTTTACATCTGCTAAGTGGGGAGCAAAGCAGTACTGGATGCTATTAGTGAACTTGATACAATGGTCTCCATGCACTTGCAGAGCTATTTGTGAGTGTGTGGTAATGACACTACTGCTGGGGTGGGAGGTAAAATTTGTATGTGTGTCACATGCAGATATTGGTATAGGCTAGCACTGTGTAACAGCATCAAAGTAACAGTGGCTATAAGCCATGCAAAGGGCATGCCTGTGCACTGCCCACTAGCAACCAGAGAACCCCATGGGGGGAGCCTGTGTGTTTGTGTGGGGGTGCATGTGTGTGTGTATGGGTTGGGGGATGGTGCAGCATGGGTGAGAAGAAACTCTATTGGGGTAGGGTCTATTAGTGGGCTGTATTAGGTTGGGGGCTAAGAACATGGCTGGGCTGTGATAGGCAGTGATTGCAGAGGAGGATATGGGCAGTTATTGGGGAGGAGTGCACTGTAGAAAGTGGGCTGAGGTGTGTACGTGTGTGTGTGTGCGTGTGTGTGTGTGTGTGTGTGTGTGTGTGTGTGTGTAGAGGGGGGAACGTGTTGCAGGCTATCACTGAACCATGTACCAAGTCACTATCACAGTCTATCAGTGGCCCAAGTCTTGAAACCATTGGCATAGCTGAATTATCCCCACATATCCCTTGTCTCTCCTAATCCAATTGGAAATAAAGTTGATGATAACTTAAATGTGGACACGATTTCCCTTTTACATTTGCAGCACATGTCCCGAGTCCAAGTGGCACTGGAACAGCATTTCTCCAGAAGAGGACCACAGCCACCAAGAGGGCTTGCAAAATATGAATGAAGAGGGTAGCTAGTAGGTAGGATATATATGTAATTCTTCATGTGTTATTCAAATAGAAAATCAGTTTTTTGGAGGAAGGGTGGAACAAAAAGTTATATTTGTTGTAGGTGTGATAGGAGGTCTGGGGGAGCAGGCTACTGTTGATTTTCTTGGGAAGCGTATTCCCTTGAAAAGCTTGCTGTCTTTGAAGTAATTAATGATAGCCAGTGGGTCACAAGAAAGTGTACTGTACCTTGTTTGGTTGTTGCTGAACTGGAACCACTTCATTTTTGTCAACCAGAGCCACCTAAAATAAAAAGATGTTTTGTTTAGCCTTGAGTAAGGTTGCACTGACTACCCAGTTAATACAAATCAATGAACCCATGAGAAATTGTTTTCCAAAAGCCAGACATCAAACTAGGAGTGCCCTGCCCCCACTGGGTATAAAGATATAAAATAAGGGAAAGAACATCAGAAGTGGCTGCTGGATGACATTGTGTGAAACATGCACCAGTGCCAAGCCAACTACTGCGGGTGCAATATGTTAACAAGTACTTGAAAGTCAGTATTGAGGGCCCAGCTAAAATGTGGATAGCTGCTGCAGTTTGACACTACCTTCCTCAGATTCTGAGGCACATGTAGATGCACAAATGAATCATAAGAACATAGTAATTTAAGGCTGGAAGGACTCCAGCTCTGTCATGTCTGCCTGCCCCCCTCCCCCCACTTTGTAAGCAGGGATAAACTAAGTAAACGTTTGCTCATTTATGTAGCTGTTTGACAGCATTATGATGTATCGATCAGATGATCTTTAAATGATTGAGAAGTCTAAATATTCATTTGAAATGTTTACAAATTGCTGATGTGGAAGTCTTTACCTGCTTAAAGTTTGCTTGAAGTTGTGCACTCTCCTCACTTTCTTGAGATATGCTCTAAAAAGAATGACAAGATGTTGACATTCAGTAGTCTTTGATGTGGCGATAGTACATAGTGACTGCATTTCTTGCAATCAGGGAAGTTGTAGCAATAGACATGGCCACGTATTTCCAGATAGTTTGCAATATTTCTAAAAGAGTCTCTTTGGTGGCCCTAAAGTGGTACAACTGGCAGGTGGGGACTTTCTATATATATCACAGAAACTTCAAGAAATATTTGACTATGTTAATTTAGTGTAAGAGTTCTAATCAAAACATATTTGCAAGCAAGCATGATTCTAGCTTTTTAATGTATATCTTCATTGTAGAGAATAAATTAGCAACTTTTGGTATTTCTACAGTATGGATTTGCTTGAGTAGGTTCAAAACTACTTGTTTTCATTGAGTCATGTTCAATATTTGTACTATATATATATATATATACACATATATATATATATATATATATATATATCACAAAAAGAGTGCACATCTACAAAAAATCCTTTGATTTTGGTGTCTGGCCATGTGAGAACATCTACTTATCAGACATGCAGATATTACTGGCTGATGTACCAATGAGGGAGATTACATATACAGTAGGTGGTACTACATTATGCTACACCATGCTACACTACAGACTACATGTAACTGATACTTATCACAAAAATTACAAACAGAGCTTGTAGGAAAGCATTACAGGCCCAAGCCGGAGTGGCTGTGCATCCACAGCCCCTCTCCTCTGCTGTCTGCTAGTGCAGATAACCTCACGGATACAGGGGGTGGTCCATGGGTGGGTCTGGGTCTGTATGGCTGGTGACTGGATTCCTTGTTCTGTGCAAGCAGGAGACTGTGGGATACGACTGGTTGCCTGGCCTGCCAGATCCCCATTATATCCCCCATTACAAGGGAACATTCGTTTTTATGCAAAAACAAAACAACAACGTGGCAGCCCTCCAGAGAACAGTGAGGATCACATTGTTTGGTAGATCACCTTCTGCTTAACCTTTCAGAAGGGCATTTCACTATAGTGCACCTCACTGCTTCGTGCTGAATATGCCAGTTGGGGACCCTGCTAATATATTTAGTTCATGGGGGAACTTAACACTGTTATGTAAACATGTTACACTTTCTTTAATAATTCTAGCCAGAGGTTTTACAGATACATTCTGATGTGTACCAAAATCAGCATCCAACTGATAAATATAACTAAGTATCCATTAGAATGTTTTTTACAGTTTAAATGATGACCAGTTACCTGCTGAACAGGTTGCACCTTCACTTCAGGTTTCTTGCTTTTTTCTATTTGTGGAACTATCTTGTTCTGAAAAATATGGCATCAAATAACTTTTAGTCTTTTAATATGGACATAAACTTTACTGAGCTTTGCATTAATATGAGCTGAAGGACCCTACCCTCAAAAATAAAACTAGTGCTCTAAAAATCAGGATTTTTATTTCTAATGCATATTGGGGTTCTAGACATGCTGTAAATTGACATGTTTCTTGGCATGCCCCCAAATTTACTCTGCCTGGGTAGATATTGATAACATAGCAGAAATCTGAGAGTTGTGGACCCCCTCCCCCCAAAAAAGGATAGATTCACATGCAGTTCCGTAACTTTAATGTTGCATCACATTATATCTTTACTACCTATTCTTCAAATAACTACAGTGAAGATTACTGCATGGAAGAAACCCTGTGTGACTTAGTGGGGTCTGCATTACCTCCATCATAGTGACATAACTCAGAGGTAAGATTCTCAAAATAGTTTCTTCTATTTTCTGTATATAGCAATGACCTTAAAAGGAGGTAGAGTTCTTGCCTAAGCATAAGTGGGACAACAAGACTGCAGCCCCTTGGAAGGGATAGGGACCTCATTTTAATAGATGGGCACATGGCAGAGTCTGTCCCAATGTGCATTCACTTAGGGAGGATGGCAGTGACAGGTGGTAGCCATGCAAAAAGAGCAACTTCTGGCTTGGGCGATGGTCAGACAACCAGAATAAGGATTTTTTTAAATAATGTTTAGAGTCACACAGTTTAAGAATAATAATACTAAAAATAATTATTTTAAAAATAAAAATGTCAGGGAAACATTTACCTGGTATTTAAGGTCAACCTCATTTCTATGGACCATTAAAAAAATATTTCTTTGAGGCCATTGTTAATTAAAAATAATATATCCTGCCCAAAGTCTGCTTCAAAAACTAGACCAAGGTAGAAAATATTATTTTCACTAATAATGATCTGGAAATAAAGCCATCAATAACTGACCAGCATAAATTATTGGAAGAGTCACTTGTATTTCCAGTGAGGTGGAATGCAAAATAAGTCATTTTGTGTGACCAGATCTAGATTTTGGGTAAAGCTACCTCTCCCTGAGTGTTGCAAATATATTGTTTGAACACAAGAAGCACAAGGACCTCCTTGCAAATTAACACTGCTCTTTGGAGTATTTGTTTCTTGTAAAACAAATAAATTCAAAAAAATACAAAGAAAAATGACTGGAATTGGGGAGTATAACAGAAGGGCAGTGGACCAGTATTACAATTGTAAAACCAGAAAGTACATTGTAAGTGTAATGGTTGTTCATGACCCTAATCTAATTAATACATGCCTTTTTATGCCTGAATGGGATTGACACCAGTGTCGATTTAATGTGCTTAGCATTAGCTTAGGGAAGGAAACTCTGAGTCTGAATACGGTCTGGAGATACCATGGGAAGGGGGCAGGAGGGCAGAGGCTGGAGACCATGTAGGGTCTGTAGTGTTAAAGAGCAGCTTCTATAGTCTCTATTAGCCCCCCCACTGACACATATCCCGCAACTGGCCTGGCCAGGAGTCATTTTCCATAAATGATTCCTTTGTGGGCTACCATTTAAAAATGTTATTTTACTCTTAACTTTATTTCCTGACTCGCCGGCAAAAAACGGAGCCAGTTCCGCATCCTATGGCCACACCCCCACACCAGCACATGCAGCCCCGATTTTGTGATGTCAGTAAATGAAGTCTGCGTGTGACTTATTGATTCTGAATGGGGGCATTTTCCAAGTTGTTTTATGTATCTTTAATGTCGATTTTAAGAAATCAAAGTGACTGCCCGACAAAGAGGGTCCCTTCTTACTCGAGCGGTCGCTTTGCTTTCTTAAAATCCCAACATTAAAGATACATAAAGCCTTTTGGAAAATCACCCCCCTTCAAGTCAATGTGGTGTGCACATGCATTCTTTGTTTACTAACATCACAAAACGGGCTGCATGTGCATGCGTAAAGGGCTGGTCAGGAGTCAAGTTTTCAATATAAAGTTAGAGTAAAATAACATTTTAAATGGTAGCCCACAAAGGAATCATTATGGAAAATGACTCCTATGTGGATCACACAAGTGGATATGTGGCAGTGGGGGCTAGTCGAGAGCTGCTCTATAGCAATTAGGCAGAGAAAAAATGGACAAACTGGATGGGTCAGGAGGTCCTTTTTTGGCGTCAACCTCTATGAAAAAAAGCAGAGAACATGAAGCATCTTTTGAAAACTTTTGGAAGACTTGTTCCAGCTAACAGATGGTTTGGATTTGTGTATAAATGTAAGTAGACAGGCTTATGAGGCACATACTGTAGCACTAAAACCCAAGTTGTTCACCCAACTCTCTTGCCTCTCACTTAGGGCAATTCCCTTCCCCCATCCTCAGGTGTCCTTGACATATCTTTGTTCAAGTGACTCCAGAGGACTGATGCATTCTAGATACCTATGACTCCAGAGGACTGATGCATTCTAGATACCTATGACTCCAGAGGACTGATTCATTCTAGATACCTATGATTCCAGAGGACTGATGCATTCTAGATACCTATGATTCCAGAGGACTGGAGAAGGACTGATGCGATACCTCTGCATAAAAGAGGCAGCAGGGAGGAGGCTAGCAACTATAGGCTGGCCAGTCTTACTTCAGGGTAGGGAAATTAATGGAAACCCTACTGAAAGAAAGACTGGTAGAGTACTGTACCTTGAATTCAATGGGCTGCAATACCACAGCCAGCATGGATTCACAGGGGGAGAAGGTCATGCAACTGAATCTGATAGATTTCTTTGACTGGTTGACCAAAGAAATAGATCAGGGGAGGGCAGGGGACATGTCCTATCTGGACTTTAGCAAGACCTTCAGCACTGCACTGCACTGCACAGGAGACTGATTAGGAAGTTGACCAGCATAGAAGTGGGATCCAGGGTGGTGAACTGGGTTCAAAACTGTTGAACAGACAGGAGAGAGAGGGTGGTGATTAACATCACTTACTCTAAGGATGGGATATGGACCAGTAGGGTACCACAGGGCTCGGCACTAGGACCAGTCCTTTTCAATGTCTGTGTAAGGAACATTGCAAAAGAACTGGAAGGGAAGGTACACAGATGACCCTATAATCTGCAATAGGGTGGGCACTTAGGAGCAGTTGGGAAAAATATACAAGGCTCTTGGGAAACTTGAAGTGTGGCCAAAAACATGACAGTAGGGATTCAGTATCAAAAGTGCAAAATCAGGCATCTGGGGCATAGGAACCCCAGTGCTGAGTATAGCATTGGAGTTATTATATCTGAAGAACTCAAGGTGGCAGAACAGTGTGACAAGGAAGTGGGTAGGGCTAGTGTAATGCTGTGGTGCTTAGGGAGGGGTATCTCCAGCAGGAGGGACAGAGGTCGTATTGCCAATGTATTGCTCACTGGTGCAACCCCCACCTGGAATACTGTGTCCAGTTTTGGAGACTGCACCTCAGAAAGACCATTGACAAGTTGGAGGGGGTCCAGAGGAGGGGGAAATAAAATGATGCAGGGTCTGCATGAGAAGCCCTACAAGGAGAGACTGAAGGATCGCAACATGTACACCCTGTTAGGGGGGGTGAGAGGTGACATGATAGAGACCTACAAGTACCTCACAGGGGAGAACAGGGTGTAGGCAGGGAATCTCTTTCAAATGAGAATGAGCACCGGCACCGGGGGCATGCGATGAACCTGGAGGTCTGGAAGTTCAAGCGTGATGTGATGAAATATTCTTAATTGAATGGGTAGTAGACACCTGGAATAGACTTCCAGCAGAAGTGGTGGAGGCTGGAATAGTGGGGGGCTTCAAGCATGCATGGAATGAGCATAGGGGTGTATTAGATAAGAGGCAGAGAAACAGCAGGGTTGCCAGAGACCAACTAAGGTCTGCAGAGGCAGAATGGGCATGGAACGTCTGGGCAGACTGGATGGGCCAAGCAGTCCTTTTTTGATGACAGATTCTATGGTGCTATATTTCTAAGCACAATATAATTTACAGTGCTGGTTAGTAGCTCTAACTTTCAGAAGGGCATTTCATTATACTGTACTGCTTCTTACTGAATAGTCCAGTTGGGGACCCTGCTAATATATTTAGTTCATAGGGAACTTGACACCATTATGTAAACATGTTACACTTCCTTTAATAATTCTGGTTAGTGCATAGATTTTACAGATACTGTTCTGATGTGTACCAAAATCAACTTCCAACTGATATATATATATATATATTTGTAAGTATTCACTTGAAATGTTTTTGTTTACAGTCCAAATGATGACCGATTACCTGCTGAACAAGTTGCACCTTTATTTGAGGTTTTGAGATTTTTTCCAATCGAGCAGCTATCCTGTTCTGTAAAATACGACATCACATAATAGTTAGTCTTTTCATATGGAAATAAACTTATACTGAGCTTTTTCCTTTTTAATTCTTTTTCCCTCCAGTTATGGCCCCAAGGTCCTCTCTCAGGCAACCCATCCGTTGTCCTGCCCGCCTGTGAGTCCCAAACTGTGCCTCCTCTCTCCCCTCCTCGCCGATGCCAGTACCCCCGGCTAACCCTATCCGGGGAGGGTCACCCCCCCACCTACTTGGGGCGCTCTTACAAGTCAGACTCTGGCATTGGATGAGGGGCCTGGGTAGAGGAAATTGAAGGCCAGTCGAGGAAACTCGGCTTTGGGCATGGGTGAAAGGTGCCATCGCCTGATCCTTGGTGCTGGGTTTTTCCTCTGTTCTGTTCCGCCCACTTCCCACCCCCGCATGTGCACCCCGATGCTATAAGGCTCACGGCAACCCTGCCTTACGTCGGGCATGCCATTACGTGCAGCCCACACTACTGTGGTGCCCCTGATCTCCACCAGGGGCTGCCGGAGCGCCAAGCTCCCAAATGCACTCCCCCCGGGACTGGCGAGCAGCCCTGTGGGTGCTCAATCCAGTCCCTCCCCTGTCGACCCCCAGCTCCTGAGCTCACTCCCGAACTCGGGTCACCGACATGGCACGAGGTGTGGCATCCAGTGCCTCAACCCTCAGCGCCACTGGGCCAGGCCTTATACTGAACTTTGCACTCCTACAAACAGAAGGGCCCTGTTCTCAGAAATAAACCTATTGCTCTAAAAAGCTGGACTTCAGCCTGTGATGCACATTGGGGTCCTAGACATACTGTAAATTGACATTTTTCTTGGCATGCTCCAAAAATTTCTTCTCCCTGGGTAAATATTGACAACATAGCAGAATCTTGAGAGTTGTGGACCCCCTTCCCCCAAAGAGATGGATTCACTTACAATTCCATAGTTTTGGTGTCACATCACATAATACCGTACCTTTACTTCCTATTCTCCAAACAACAACAATGAAGATTACTGCAGGGAAGAAACCCTGTGTAAGCCAAACGTGCTGTATCAGGGTCACTAGAAGGGTCTGCCGTACCCCTGTCATAGTGACATAACTCAGAGGTAGGATTCTCAAAAGAGTTTCTCCCATTTTCTGTATGTAGCAACGACCTTAAAAGGAGTTAGAGTTCTTGCCTAAGCATAAGTGGGGCAACATGACTGCAGCCCCTTGGAAGGGATGGGGACCTCATTTTAATAGATGGGCACATGGCAGCATCTGTCCCAATGTGCATTCACTTAGGGAGGATGGCAGTGACAGGTGGTAGCCATGCAAAAAGAGCAAATTCTGGCTTGAGCGACTACTGCTAGACCACCAGGAGGGTTTTCAAATACATTTTTATATTGGCACACAGTTTAATAATAATTGTTACAATTATAATAATGATAATACAATTTTAAAAAGTCTGAGAAGCATTTGGGCCTGGTATTGAAGGTTCACCCAATTTCTATGATTCATTAAAAGAAATTTAGGTCATTGTTTATTACAAATAATATATCCTGCCCAAAGTCTACTTCAAAAACTAGACCATGATAGATAAAGTTATTTTCACTAACAATGATCTGGAAATAAAGCTATCAATATCTGACCCACATAAATTAATGGAAGAGTCACTTTTATTTCCAGTTATATAGCGGTGGTGGTGGTAGTGCAAAATGGGTCCATTTTGTATGACCAGATCTAGATTAGGGGTCAAGCTCCTCCACCCCAATCTGATTTTTGTAAATATCATTTTTGAACACATGAAAAGTGGCTGCATTGGGGAGTGCATTAGGACAGTGCACTATTTTTTTCAATTGTAGAACCAGAAAGTACATTTTAATTTTGATGGTTGTTCATGACTGTTCTAATTAACAGAGGCTTTTGTGCCTGAATGGGGTTGATGGTGCGATTTAAAGTACAGATATGCTTTTTAGGAAATAATGTGCTTAGCTGAGATCATGAAACATCTTTTGAAAACTCATGGATGACCTGCCCCAGCTAACAGATAGATTGCATTTATGTGTAAGTGTAAGTACACAGGCTTATGAGGGACATACGGTAGCATTAATGCCCAGGTTGGCTCACCCAACTCTTACCTCTCATGTAGGGAGAGCCCCTTCCCCACCCTCCATTATCTTTGACTTGCCTATAATGTTGTTTACAGCACTGGAGCTACAGTAGTTGTACAGAATTGCTCTAACTTTAATGTATTGCTTTTTCCTCCTCCAGAATGCTATTCTTTGACGTCTAGTATGACAGGAGTCTACATGTCCTGGTAATTCTGTTTTACTGCATAGTGGTTAACCTGTCTGAAACTAATAAAATTCCATCTCTCCCTCTTTTTCTTTCTCCCTCATGATCTCTCATCCACAGTAAGATTGTTTTCAGCTTGTTAGAGATCAAGGATGTTACTGAGGTTTGAATGAGAGAGAAATTTCATAAAAACAAGGGGGCCGCTAATTTTTTAAGAAACTGTATCCTCTTTTTTTGGACTGTTTATTGCCAGGAAATTTATCTTCTGAGGCAGGGATTCCCCCACCCTGAACTCTTAGGTACATAAATGAGATGGGCAGTACATGTAAGCAAAAACCCTCAGCAGGGCATGCATTTCTAGACAATTAATGCATGCCCTAGGTAATTGGAAGGCATCAAGCCAGGGGCCGGGTGACTTTCAATGCACACAGGAAGTGCATTAATTCTCAAGAAACCCATGCCCTGGAAGGGATTATTGTGCTTATATAATGCCCATGTTTTTATTATGGAGAATGGCTTTATTTTCCTTTAGTTAGTTTGCTGCTAGGTAAGGATAGGTGAGTTTGGTAACAGAGCCCCGTGCATGTGTCTTTGAATGAACCCAGGAACTGCATTTATTTTAAAGAAATCTATGCTCTGTTGTAGGTTCTTGTGTTTAAAAACTGGAAAAAATTATTTTAATGAAAACATTTTTTATTCTCATCTAGGTAGGTTGTTGCTAGGTAGATTATGTCAGTTTAGCAACAATCCATGAAGTTTCTAGGTAAATAATAAACGGTCAGGTGGTGTGTTATAACCAAATAAGTTGTTCAATTTGGTCGGTTTTTCTGTCCCATTTTATGATCACTTCTGTTCCATAAGGATAACCATTCGTTGATGATAAAAGTTAGCCTCCACAGCTAGTCAGCATGTGGAGCTAAAGTACTGTTTAGATATAAACCTGTAAATCAACCCCCCCATTACTGAAATACAGAGCACTCTCAAATTCTGCACCCTGTCTGCCAAACCTACGCTTGACACGAATCATCAATGCAGTGAACCAGAATTAAGACAAGAGTTAAAAGTACTTAAGTTAGCAATAAGGTATGACAGAGTGAGGGCTGCTATGTGATAAATGCACACCCAAGTGTGTTATGAGGTATGAGGCGTTTATACTGAGTGCCTTCAGCAGCTGGAAGTGCAGTTATCACATGACAACCCACACATTCGAGTGTCTTATTGTGCGCATAAAATAGGTAAACAGAGAAAATTTAAAAATAAAAAATCCTACTGTTTAAATTAAAAACAAGTATTTTCTTTTGCAGAATATCGATAGTAAAAATTGTACCTCTCCACCTCTCAATCATCTGTCTTTCTACACATTCGGTAGATAACATTTGTTTTGTCATATACTGTACAACAACAATTCAAACCTCTGCAGATTTCTACCGGTGAAATGTTTATGTCTCCCCACACAAAAAACCCACAACAGAAGGCCTCAGTAAAGCCAGGGATTCAGTTTTATGTGTGGCAGGGTAAGTAGCAAAGATTTACCTGACAGGCAGGTACAGATAGGTGAGGTATTTCTTATGGTCAGAAAAGAAGCTGCAGGAAATAAAACTATGAGCAGTACTTCATTTTTTTAAATTTGTGTATATGTATAAGGAGGGGAAGGAACAATCATTTCATCATTTTTTTAATTTAGAAGGAATTTTGTTTTTAGGGCCTTGCTGACTTAATGATGTCAGCCACGATTCTAATGGAATCAGAGTTTTTTTTTTTATTTAAGCATTGACATGTTCCTGTGCTGTGTTCTGATTGCCAGGACTGTTTTGTAACCATCTGTGGTGGTCTCACAATACACAGCTGCTCACCAATCAAGGCACAGTGATTTCCTGTCTCGTTTTATAAAAAGTAACTGTTGAGAAACATCTTTTAAATGCTGCAATATTTCATTATAAAACAGGTATTTCTCCCCATATATTCTGCAAAATGACAGGCGGGTCACTCAATGTTTGTTTATTCTTACAGGCAAGTGAGACAATGGGAGTACAAGATAAAAGCTATCTTAATTCTGATTATCAGAGAATGTAGGCAGTACTACTCCAGTGTTTTGGTTGACTGGCAACTACCTGGAATTATCTTTTCTTTCTTTTATCTGTATGTAACCCCCCTGCAAATGGGGGTTCCCAAAAGACTTCCAGGAGCTTGCTTGAATGCTCCAAGCCTGAATGGTGTTTGGCATTTAAGCCATTTATCAGTGAGTGTTTTTAGAGACTCTGGTACTGTCTCTTTAAGAGCTGTCTGCTTGCAGACATAATTAGTTTGTATGGGGGACTGTGTGTTTCTTTGATTGAGTACCACTCGAGCTGCTGCCAATTCACTCCATTTTTGCAGTCACTAGGAGTGCAAAGGGAACCTATCTGAAAGATGTAACTGTTTGCCAGAAATCATTTAGGTAATAATGAAATTACAGTTTGTCTAACCTGCTTTCTTTGCAGTCAGAACTGTGTCTGCCTAGTTCCCATTCTGGTTTTGAACTGCTGAACTGGACCAATCAGTGTGGGGTAAGCTAGCTCTAAAATGGTGCCTTGGACGAATCAGAACTTGGACTCATAATCTGGAGCCACAAGAGGATTGTATGGGTAGTGACTCTGGGAGATGTAGTTTAGACTTCGGTGCCTTTTGGACCAACAGGAGTAGTCTATTGTGAGTGATAGCCAATCCAGTCAAGAACTGGGAGGAACTCAAAGGAAGTGCCCGGTTTTGTCTGTTGGAGTTTCAGTTTTAGCCTGGCAGTGAAGAAGGAAGGAGCCTTGTGCTTTTTCAGTGTGCAGTTTTAGTCGAGAAACGGTGTAAGGGCCCAGAGTTCCGGTCTGCAGCTTGGTAACTGCTTGTTAGGACTGAATCTGTCCTGTGAAGAGAATCAAAGGATATCTGAAGAGTAGAAACCAGGCTCACCCCAGAAGACTGGAGAAATTGCTGAATTGCACTGGGTCTGTCAGGAACTGAATCTGCTGTGTGTTCTCCCGGTATTGTGCAGTAATTGTGATCGGATAGAGAAGCAGCCTGCCTGTATAGTACTTTCTGTTTACCATATAAATGTGTGAAGAGGCTTGTGTACCTCAAGTGAATCCTGCTGCCATTAAAGGACTTTTGCCTGTTACTGTTCACCATATAAATGTGTGAGGAGGCTTGGTTAGCTCAAGTGAATCCTGCTGCCATTAAAGGACTTTTGCCTGTTGCAGTTTGCCATATAAATGTGTGAGGAGTCTCGTGAGCTCAAGAGTAGCCCTGCTGACATTGAAGGACCCTATCTTGTTTGAGGTTGTGAGTACTAATTCAGGGTCGCTCCCTGTTGAATTGCCACATTGAATCCAAATGGAATCACTGTACTGCTGGACTGTTTAAACTAATTTTTCTTTTCTCGTGGGAAAGGCCCCTACCAGCTGCCACGGGTTTGACTGCTACTTACTAGGGCTTGGGTACCCAGGGACAGTAACTGGTAGGGATAGGCCTGTGCACAGAGCCATAGGTAGATGAGTAAAGTGATAAGCTAATTAACCTGATTTCCCTGTCCTTGTTATATTCCCCTAAATAAATCAGAGCTGCTTGTTTCAGCAAAGCTATACTGCCTGAGGTATTTGTCTATGTTAAAGTATTGTACTGTGATTGTTGCACTGTATCTTATTTTAGGAGGTCCAGTGCCTGAACCAGCCCTGGGGGTAAGTGTATACTGTGAAGGTAATTCTGATATATTGTGTGGGCCACTAGTGGGAAGAAAGGGGGGTTGCAGTGTCCCAGAGGGCTGTGACCAAGTAAGTTTAACTATTGCAAACCCTGACCTCTGGGTGGAGGCACCCGCCATTGGATCCAGGCCCCTCAACCTGTTAGTGGCAAATCAGGCAGGGGTAGTAGCCCCCTGGGATAGCGCCATCTAGGGGTTACATGTATGACAATTACAGTAGAAAATAACAGGCAGTTCAAAACAGCTCCAACTGGACACTGCAGTCCCTTTGGCAACACTAATCAGCATGATCAGGGAGGCCAACCTGAAAAGAGTTCAGAACAGTTCATTTCATAGGTTCCAAAAATAGTATTGAAGGCAGCTTACCGGTTTAATGTTCACTTGCTGTTGTGAACTGGAACTGTCCTCAGCACTTTCTTCGCTGCTCTGAAAAGGCATGACATCATTTTATAGACTTTCATGTGGGTATAGTCTTTATTCACCGCATCGGTTTACAATCATATGAACCTAAGAGCCCTGTTTGCGAAAAAGCTTATACACTCAGGACCCCTGAAGGCTCAACGGAAAAAAAATGTGCCTCTGGTGGGGGGAGCGGGTGATGGTACAGGAGGGCTGGCAGGGTCCTAAATTTGGAGCAGGTGGTGGCTCAAGGGCCAAAAAGCTTGGTTAAAAAAATGGTATGCACTTGGCAGGTGCATTGGCATGGTGGCAGTACTTTGTGCTGCCACCTGGGAGAACAGTGTTTGCAAGCAAGTCCCAATAAACACTCTAGACAGCTGGGGGCATTGTGAGGTCCTGGACTTTCAAGGAAAGAGGGTGAGGGCTGTTAGACACTTGTGCCCCCTGACCAAGGGAAGACCTTCATGGCAGCTGCAAAGGCAGTCGCTCACCTCCTGGCCACAGAGTTGGAGCAAGTGCTGCATTGATTGATGAGCAGGAGGGAATAAGGGAAAACGGGCATACAATGGGCAGAAGATAATTCAAAGCATGGTAGCAGATTTAAAAGTACTTTTGCACATATCTCAGACTGACTGCATGAAATTACATTTTGGGGGTTTACAAATCTGCACAATGTGGATAACGGTTGGTAATATATCATGGCATGGATAATCTAGTTTTGGCTAGCTGGAAAAGACCAATTGTGATTAAACAGCCAGTGAATTGTACTCAAGTAGAGCTGTGTTAGACAATCAACATACTCCAGATGTTGGAGTTGTTCATCTTGTTATGCATGCTAGACCATTACTGTTTTTGTTTTCAAGATAGATGGGAGTTTACGCACCACTATTGCCGCAGCATGCACAAGAAGTGAGCATTTCTGGTCTGTTCATGTGGGTTTGGCTGTCTTTGCAAGTAGGCTCCTTAGAGGATAGCAATCATTACATATTGCAAATTTAATATAGTTTACAGCATTTGTGTTAAAGCTTTTGTAAGTTAAAAGGAAAATCAGTAGGAAGGGTTGCTTTGTTTTTCTTTGAGTGTTTAGGAGTATGCTTTACACAGAAATTATACTCCATTAGTAATCTGTCTGAAGAGAGAGCAGGGTCCACTCCAGTACGGTTCTGTAGTCTTTCATTTTTATTTTGTCTGTCGATAGCCTTTAATAGAGGATAACAGTAAAATGGTCACACATTTTGTTCCTCTTTCTTAATATTTCAATTGAGTCTCCACTCCCAAGGATTTTGCATTCTAACTAGGGAGCAAGTGTCTTCTGTTGCTAAGAGGACTGACTACATTAAAATCTATCCATGGACAGTGGGTGATATTTGTATTCCACACTAGGCAGAAGAACAGTCTTATAGTCATACTAGAAGTGAGTTTGGCAGAAGCCTCTGCATGACAGCTTTAAGGCTGCATACAGTACCTTGCATTTCTAAGAGTGAGTGAACACAGAGTGGGCCTGGACAAGGTGATGAGTTGGGCTACAAAACGGTGCCCACCTTACCTAGACTGTGGCTGGTCAAAAATGAAAACTGAAGAACATAGGTCTATAGTGGAGTGGACCCTGTTCTTTCTTCAGACATTTCTCACATTTTGTCAGTTGGGGAGTCTCAAATACCAAGTTGTAATTATTCCCACAATATACAGGAACAAGGAGAGCCTGGATACCTTTGCAGTAGCAAGCAAGCAAGCATGGTTTCATTTGTGAAGTGCCCTATCGCTGGGGCTAAGGGCGCTGTACATAAAACAGACCAATGAGAACATTAATCAGCTAACTTCTATTTGAACAATCAGATTTACAAGCTTTGAGCCGAGGCTCGTTTACAAAGGTACCTCATCACAAAGAGGACAAACAGTGTTACAGTATTACAGAGAGGTTGACATACAGATTTACACATATTATACACATTTGAATATAGACATTGTTGCATTATTACATTTCACATAGTTACATAAGTGCAGATATCTGGCACAGGGGAGGAAAGAAAAGCCAGGAGGGAGTGGGGGGAAGGGGAGGGGGAGAGGCGGAGGAGGCAATCCGAAGGATTTTGTTGAAGTGCATGCAGTCCGGGGGACTTTGTCGGCATGCCCTTAGTGATAGACAAGCAGCCTGATAATAATTTCAGTAATAAAAATGTAAACTAAACCCCGAAGGCTTCTGTAAAAAGGTGTGCCTTCAGACCCCGTTTTAGAAAGCTTCAACTGAGGCCTCCCTCAGTAACCTGGGAAGCAAGTTCCACAGGACCGGTGCCGCCACCTCGAAGGCACATTCTCCAGATGTTTTTAATCAGGCCCTTGGAACTGCCAGGAGGCCCTCCTTGGCAGAATGAAGGGAGCACAAGGGGCGAGCAGGAGACAGGAGTTCACGCAGATAGCCTGGACTTGAACCATATAAGGCCTTGTAGGTGAGAAGACCCACCTTGAAGGCGATCTTCCACCTAACCGGCAGCCATTGCAGATTGTGCAGAACTGGGATCACATGACAGGGCTTAGGAAGGCCTGTCAGTAACCTGACTACTGCATTCTGCAACAGCTGCAGGCAGTGTGGTACCCCCCCATTGACCCCAAGATAGAATGTTTTGCAGCAGTCAAGTCCAGACATCACAAAAGCATGCACCAATGATGCTAGGTCATCTGGAGGGATTAAGGTTCTAATCCGAGTGATATTCCAAAAATGGTGAAAACCCATCTGGACAACAACCAACACATGAGCCTCAAGTGTCAATCCATTGTCTAGGATCACACCCAGATTCTTTACCCTCGCAGATGCCAAGACAAGAACTGTCCCGAGCATCAGGCCCATTTCAGCCCTCATGGTGTCTGCCTCCCTCCTGTGTCCTGACTCAGTCACTAGAACCTCCATCTTACCGGAATTGGGCCTCAGCCAGTTAGAGGATATCCAGTCCTGGATCTCAGCCAGACATTCGTTTAGTACCGCCACTGCACCACATGTCCCAGGTGCAAAAGACATATACACTTGGGTATCATCTGCACAGCAGTGAAACGTAATATTAAAATGTCTAATGATTCCCCCTCAGGGACAGTATGTGCACTGCAAACAGCATGGGCAAGAGGACAGACTCTTGGGAAACTCCACAAAACAAGGACTTGGGGGGAGGAAAAGCTTCCCATTACCACTCTCTGAGTCCTACCTGTAAGAAAGGACTCAAATCAGCTGATGACAGTGCCAGTGATTCCACAAAGCCCCCTCAGGTGGTCCAACAACACTGCGTTGTCCACATTGTCAAACGCTGATGGGAGATCGAGCAGAACATGTATTGACCAGTCCCCTCTATCTCTAGCCCTGAGGAGATCATTTTACACCTTGACCATTGCAGTCTTGGTACTACAGTATGTCCAGGCCTGAATTCTGACTGGAGGGGCTCATGGTTGTCAAAGGCTGCAAGATGTGCCTCAAGCCTCAGAGCCAAAGTTTTCTCAATCACCTTCCCCAGAAAGGGGATGTTTGAGACAGGTCTATGATTCACCAAGACGTCCAGGTTGAGAGATGTTTTTTTTCAGAGAGGGCTTCACCAGTGCCTCTTTCAAGGCCTCTGGAAATAATCCCTCTGAAAACGAACACCAGACTATCTCAGCGAACACTGGACCAACAGACTCCACAAATCTCACTAGAAGATGAGTTGGGCCTGGGTTCAGTTCACAATATGTGGGCCACAGCTTCAAAATCCCCTTATAGACCTCTTCCAACCCCACAGGTCTAATCTCACTCCAGGCAAGAGAAGTGCTCTCAGAGACATCTGACTCACCAGCGCCGGGCCGAAATAGCCTTGCTGGGGAAATTGTAGTCTTGATGAAGGACACACTATCAGAAAAGAACAGCATGAACTCCTCGCATTTCTCCATCGAAACTTCTCCAACTGGTTGTAGGCAGGCCAGAAGGAGCAGCCTGTCCACAGTCCAGAAGAGTTGATCCAGTTTGTTCTTCCTTGCAGCAATCTCCCTGAACAGATAAGCTGCCTTCTTATGGGAGATTGCCCTCTGATACTCACCGTAGGGAGTTCTCAGAACCAGCCTGTCCTCCTCTGACCGAGACTTCTGCCAATGACGCTCCAATCTCTGATCTTTGGCCTTCATCTCCTTGAGCTCCCCATCAAACCAGGGGGACCTCAAGTGAGAGGACCTAGGTCATATATGGAGTATATGCAGTAGTTGATTGTATCTTGAAAAGAAACATTTTAAATATGAAAAAGAACACCTTTTTACATAATTTCTCCACATGTTTAATATAATTTCTGTATCTAGCTTCACCTTTTCATTTTTACCTAAGCATATTTTATGCAGCCTTACTGCTGTATCTTGCAGCCTGATCCCATCAGATCTCAGAAGCTAAGCAGGGTTGGGCCTGATCAGTGGTGGGATGGGAGACCTCCAATGAACACCTTGGGGTTCTGCAGGACAAGGAATTACTGGTAGCACAACAGGGGTACGCTTACCTTTGGTTAAAATAACCATACCAGTGCCCCAGCATGGCATTTTGGGGGACAGTGCGCTATTTTAGGTGCCATCTTTCAGATAAGGCATTAAACCGGGGTCCCTTCTGCCCATTCTGTTGGTTGATCAAGTGGATTTTAAAAGTCTCATGGCACTTCTCAGAAACAGTGGGGGAGTTTCCCTGGTATCCTAGCCAAATTTCCCTCCATTCAGTAAAACCACCTACAGCTTATCCTGGTTAAATACCAGTTGGTTTGTACTAGAACCCCTCTCGCCCCGGGAGGAGGAGGAGGAGGAGGAGGGCCAAAACCCAAAGTATTTTCCAGCCCTCATTTCTTTGTCAACAAAAACTAAATAAATAAATATCAAAATGAAAACAGTGCCTCTGTTAGGCTTAATCTTCTCTGGCTGTGTGTCTACAACTAGCATCACAATCTGTTCCCTGTGACATCACAGTTGTTGCCATAGCAAGGGATTATGTCATAAACAGAGTACTGTGATATAAGGTGCAGACAAGCAGGCAGAACAGATGATGTCTAATATGTGTTTATATTTACTGTACTGCCAGCATCTCTCATGGGTATAAGAGTGCATTCTCGAGTTCTTTTGGTAAGAGAACTGCAAAGCAAAGCGAAGCAGTTCTAGCACACAAAGGACTTGAGAAGAAACTCTTATTACAACAAGAGGCACAAACTGAGCATACAGTAGGAAAATGTTACAAATCATGTAGAAGATTTCTATTTCTAAAAATGGAACTTGAATTTAAAGTCAAAGGAGCTGATTCACAAAAGTTCCGGGAATGCCACAAGCCCTGGGTGTACCGAACATGTGGCGTACGAGACTTGCGGCATTCCCAGGCTGGCGATTGGGATTCTTGATCTTTTGCGCCAATCGCTGCAAGTTAGACCAGCTTTTTCTGGTCTAACTTGCAGCAATCTTGGGCATCCTGTTTATGGGGCTTGTACCAAAGGTTTGTCGCAAGCTGCTGAAAATCAGGAAAAATGTTGCAAACGTGCCCAATTTTCTTGAATCAGGCTCATTTTGCGGTGATGTGTTTGGTGCATCTGTCTAAAAAAATGGGTTTGATGCAGGACTTGATGCAGGCCCTTGGTCGCTGTTTGTGAATTGGGCCCAAAATGTTTTACTGTACACAAAGTTATAGAAGCATCTTTGTGGGAATGGACTAGGCCAACGGAATTTAGAACTTTAGAATTTTAGAACTACAGTAATAGCCATGAGACATCCTATTATCACTATAAGTGTCTAGTATGTTTAGAAATTACCAATCCTGATTGGATAAGGAACAATTTCATGATTTTGAATAGACAGTGATCCTGCACCTATGTTACTGTTTATGAGTACAGAGAATATGTAAACTATAACTTGAAACACATCTAAAATTCTGTTTTGCAATATTTTTCCTACAGCATAAGGGCTCTTTAAAGCGTACAGTGCATGGGTTAGTTTATTACCTTCATATAGTACATCAGACTGTTAGTGCAAGGGGTTTTCTTGCAAATTAGTGCAAAGATTTAAAGTTCTGTGCAAGCCTTCTGCAGCTTTTTGTGAGTGGGCGTGGCAAGCTCATGTAAATAACATATACGTATTTTTAGGCACTAATCCTAGAGCAACTGTTTACTTTGGTAACCATTTGCAATTTTTCTGAGGGCATGCAGGCAGACGAGTAGTTACCGACTGTGATTCCCATTTAGGCTGCTGTCTTTGTGGCAGTTGTTGTGGTCTGTAATAGGGGTAATATGGATTCCGCTGTCTGTAGTTGTACCTGTTGAAGTTCTTGTAGCGTACCTGGAAGAACAAAAAATAAACTATTGGGGTTGGCCTGCTGGCGCAAGTGGTAGCACTGCCGCTTGTGGCGCCGATGACCTGGGTTCAGAAATGACCCCAGCATATCGGAGGGTTGGCCGTGGGGAGGAGGACTAAGCATCCTAAGGACTTCTCCCCTCCTCCAGGGGGGTGAGGGGTGGGCTGTGGGCTCCCGGAGATTGACTGCCACCTAGAGGAGACTGGATGTACACCAGGCTGGGACCACGTCAGAAGAGATGGATGTCTGCGGAGCATGTGAGGGTGTGTGCACATTTTAGCGCTGATGTCACTGCACTTTCATGCCTCTGGAGAAGCAAAGTTGGGGAAAACCCTTGGGCCAGTCGCACAGTGATGCCCTCTAGACACTCATCCAAATGACACCCCGGGTGTAGCCTCAGCTGGGGTCTCAAGGTGGATCTTGGTCTCTCCCTTTGGTGAGCCTTGCCCTGGAGGCAGGCTGTGAGCCCCTCAGTCTGGGCGATTTGGGGAGGGGTATGGGGTGGGTGGCCCAGGCACTGAGGAAGGGAGTACATCCCCTGCCTGTCACCTAAGTGACAAAAAGAATTAAAAAAAAAAAAAAAACTATTTTCTACACAATACGAAACCATCCAGCATAGCAGAGCTGGATGCAAGGGGTGGATAGATAGTGCAACATCTGTTCCTCTGAATGCATCCAATAGGAATGTCAGATATCTGCAATATGCGTCATACTGACTCTCCTAAACTATCCAAAGTGGTATCCATGACTGTTCGATGGGTGGATCAGCAAGGCTGGCCTTGCCCCATCATAATGTTCTTAGACACGGAATGTCAAGATAGTTTAATCAGATACAGTGCTCTCTCTTTTATCTGCCCCCCCCTTTTATCTGCCACCCTCACTTACCACCAGTGTGGGCTTCTGTTCTGTTTTCCAGAAATGTTAACTCCCCCTTGAACTGCCACCCTCTGTTATCCACTACCCCCTTTTATCTGCCGACATTTAGGATGTACAGAGGTTGGTGGATAGAAGAGGGAGCACTGTAATACCTTTTCTGGTCAGAATATCCAAAACCATGAATGGGTTTAAGCACAGCTTGGACAGAGTAATGGGCATAATAATTACTGGGGAGGGGGTTAAAGGAAGCGGGGGGTGAGGATGAAAACCCCATCTATATAATAGGTCACAGGGAAGGATAGAGTAAAACAGGCAGACTGGATGGACCAATGATCTTTTTCTGCCAACATTGTCTACATTTCTGTATTTCCCCCTAAATTCCCAGTGCCAGCATTATGGTGCCTCATTCTCCTCCAAATTCTGGTTCAGCTCTCTTTCCTATTACCCTGCCTTCACCGTCTCCATTCCCTCTCCTCCTCCTACCCCCTCTACTCAACTGATTCCCATTCATTTGTGCCATCCTCCTGACTCCAAAACCTCTTCTGGACAATCTGCTTTCTCCTCACACCTTCCCTTCCTCTGGAACAACATCATTTGGACTCTCCACACCTCCCCCTTCTCCCTTTTCTTCAAAAGTCCTCCTTTGTGATTTCTCCATCCGTACTTGCTCCTGCATCTAAATCTCCCTCTGCTCCTGGCTTCTTCCCCTCTCTTTCTCCAGCCACCACCTTCTGCCTCTTTTGTTCCTTAGCATATACACTGCTTGCTTAGCATTGTTCCACTCAGTGTGCAAACACCCTTGCCCCTACCTTGAGAGGACTTCCTTTGCCCTCTAGAGTCCACCTCTGGTACTCTATTTAATAGCAGCTTTTCTTTCCCCTATAGCTGTCGTACTTTGCCTTCCTTGATGCATTTATGCATTATCCAGCCTTTTTATATTGCTGCTCTGTTAATATTTTTTCTTGGATTAATATTCTTGTATTTCCCTTTTGCACCTTGTACATAACTATCTAGTTGCACCTACTGTGAGTTGGCATGTTCCAACATGTGCTGACTTTATTATTTGCCACTTGTCCTGTTTGAATTCCACTCCCCCTCCCTTGGTCGAACCTGGAAACAAGTCTTGGCTCAGTGTGAATTTCCCTGCCACCAATCTGTAAATAAAATATTAGGCTAGTTGATTGTTTTTTTTTTCCGAAGAGGTATCCATGACCATGTTATTTTTTTCACAGGATTGTTGTACAACTGAAATGAAAAAACAAGACAAGTGAGGGATGGGTAGTCTCCCAGCTCACTCCAACGTGGAAAAGATGACCCAAGTTAAAAATTCAATCATTCAGTCACATTACATTTTGAAAGCACCTTATCCCAAAGGCTCAAAGCCCCGGACATAAGACCTGATATGAAACGTGACTGATAGAAAATTTTACCTAGAAAAAGACCCCAAACAATATAAACTGTATCATCAAAGGCCAGGGAGAACAAATGTGTTTTAGGGCCCTTTAAAAGCCTCCACCGAGGAGATGCATCATAAATGTAATGGCAGAGAGTTTCACAATCACGGTGCAGCCACAGGGAAAGCTCTGTCCCCTGAAGATGCAAGGCAAGTGTATGGAACATCTAACTGGTTTACTTCAGTGGAGTCGAGAGGGTGGGCAGGAGTGTATGGTGCAGGAGACCTTTCATGTAGCCATTATCCACCACTAATGGAACCAATGAGGAACACTAATCTCAGTGGGTAGTCATACAGCTTAATGTAACCTGCACTAGTCCAATCTCTAATAAACATTGCTGAAATGAACACCACGTGGATTGCCCAAAATGTTGTATGAATTACAACATGGATATATGGGTCTGACAGTTAATGCTAATGTGACCAGCCTTTCTTCTCAGCTGGCTGGAGGAAGGTTACCAGGGAGCACTCTCAAAAGGTTAATACCAACTCTGACAGCTGTTCTTCGGGGGGAGGGGGGGATTGCCCCCAGACAGGATGTCTGAATGCTCATGCTGTGAGTGGCCTGACTTAGCTAAGAATGGGAATCTAGAGCATGAACATGCATAGGTCTCCCCTCCCCCGATACCTTATACAGTATAAGGGAAAGGCATCAGAGCCAGGCTAGCTTGGGGCTAGGGAGAGAGAAAGGGGCAGTCTAGCCTCCCTGGCTGTGACTGGGCGTTGCGGTTCTGCAGTCCCTCAGATGGTGGCAGGGTTCATTGGATTGGGTGACACAGGTCCCCTTGTTCCTGGTCTCCAGAGAAGAAGAAGATCAGGAGCAGCAGGAGGGGATCGAGGCCCCAGAGACTGGCCTCAAGAGCAGCAGAGACCATCAGCCTAGATAGGCACATGTGAGAGAATGGTGGGCAGCCACCCCTCATCTGCCGGTAGCAGTAGGGTTGTATGAGAGAAGTCAGTGTTCAGAGAAAACCTGTACATTGACCTTGTTTAACTAAATGCGCACTGCGTAATGTCCTAGGCAGTTCATACTGAACCCTCTGACAGGCAGTCAAATGAATTGGCATCAAGTAGGAGGGGGCCTATTAAGGGCTGGGGTTGGTAAGTCCCTGTGTGAGGGGCCATACATGGAAGTCTGCATTTTGGGTCACTAAGGCTATCAGTAGTGTGCTGCATGAAGGCACACATGACTGGACCAGCTATGCCCGTTAAGCACTTAGTACTAGTGATATCATATGCTGATACACTTTTATATTTGTTGTCCTGCTACTGGGCACATTGAGACATGTGCCATCACAGCTTGCCCCTCAGGTAAGTGCTTGCCCTGCCTGGGGTGAGTGCTACTGCACAAATGGTCTTGGGAGCACCAGGGCTCCAGGGACACCACAAAGAAGGTTGGGGACTAGTAGGGTTGAAAGAGAATCCTTACATAATTGCAACATGTAATTGTGCTCCTTTAGTTCAGGGATGGACCTGGAAAACATCTGAGCCATGGGGTGGGCAATAGGCCCTAGGGGTGGGTGAGTATCTTATTTTGAATATCTGGCTGAATATTCATACTGGGGGCGCCTAAATATTTGGAAATTTGGTATTCGGAATCGTTATTCATGTACCGTGGGGGGTGGGTGTGGGTGTGTGTGTGTGTGTCAGAAACTACCCCCGCACCCTCCTCCTCCTCAGCCTAATTGTGTGAACCACAACCCCCTGTCCCCCACCCTCTGCAACAAACCCAATCTGACCCACTTCCCTCCAGATCCCACAGTTTAATGCTTTGGAAAATTAACTCCCATGACATGTGATTGGCACAACCCACCCACCTCCACGGCTGGCTGCCATCTTCTGTAGCGCCTTTTATTTAGTAACAAATCATCCTCCACCCCGCAGCCTGGCAGCAGCACTCAGCTGCCACCCTCCTTCTCCCCAGCACCCAAATATCTTTAATAGAAGCCCTACAGGTGCAGTGAAGGTGACCAACACAACCCGCCCTCCTCCACAGTCAGCCACCTTCGTATGAATGGAAGCACTGCCATTCTTGCTTGCATACTAAAGCAGCTGATCATGAGTGCATTATTTGTGGTATTCAGGAAACACTATTTGTTACTCGCACACTTCTAATAGGCCCCACAAGCAGCGGGGTACCATCAGTCCAGTGTATAGCAGCAGCTGCAGTAGAATTATATGCACACTTGTGGCAGAGGAGATACGTGAAAGGCACAGGAATAAGTGAAGTAACGTATGTGCAGGACAAGGCCCAGGAAAGAAGTTGTAGTATAGTGTGAGGCAGCAGTACCTCCTTTCCTTCTGCTGTTAATACCCCTCCTGATGCATCCCAGAATCCTCTTTGCCTTACTATAGACCTTGTTGTATGGGCTAGCTTTTTTAAGGGAGTCACTTATGACGACTCCTAGGTCTCTTTCCTTGAGAAGTAGCGGCTAGTTTATCCCCTCCACTCCAGTGCTCTCTCTCCTGGGGTTCCTGTTCCCAACGTGCATCACTTTACACTTTTTGGCATTGAATTTCAACTGCCAAACCTTGGACCACCTCTCTTGTTTTCAACTGTCTGTTCTGTTTTTTATCATGTTTGCACATTGTTTATCTCTTGCTTTGGTTGTCTGGTTGGCCACCCATGTCTGCTGTTGGTGACCCCCTTCAGCCCTGCCAGATACAGCTGTCCTTGGGTCTGTGACCTCAGGAACTCCAGGATGTCTCTGAACCCACCTACCGTTGCAGTGCCCACTGCTTTTAACTTCTCAGTGGGTGGCACTCAAAATACAAGTTGCTATAGGTGAGGGGAAGAGGCATCTGAGGCTATCCTCAAGGGCAGAGGTAGGATGACTAAGTGATGTAGGTGTGTTGCGCCATCTTCCCAGATAAGGACCACCCTATTTCATCCAGATTTCTCCTTGTAGTCCTCCCTTAAGCACAAAGCAGTGGCATTATGCTGTTATGCTGGATTCACTGGTGTCATCCCCTACGTGCACTTCCTCCTAGCTGCACAAACCCATGTGGTCACCCAGGTGGCAGGCATGCAGCAGGAAATGCAACCATCCCACCCTGGATAAGTACAGCATCTCCTGGGGCTCTCAGTCCCCCTCCTGCCAGCACCCCATGGTGTTCTGGGCTTGGACTAGGAGCTGGGGTTGCTAGCATTGCAAATGGTGCCCCCTGCCACTTTGCTATCAGTCCAAGCTCAATAAATGTCTTTTTACTTTTCAGGTCCATTAATGTACAGACTCACCACAAGGGCTATGTTCACTTTAAATATTGCATGCTCTTTCATGTGAATGGGATCCCTTCCCCCTTTCCCTGAGTTCCAGTGGTCCTCCACTGACTTTTTATGATATAGATATTTAATTAAAGATATGCTTAAACCTAGAAATACATCTGTCCTAACTGTGAGATTTTCTGAGAGCTTCTTGTTAGTATTTTGTTTATTTTGCTGGCAGACATTTTAAACTAAGCTTATGGTAGCAGCGTCTACTCATGACATAATGAGAGGGAAGCAAGAAAAATGACATGTCCTGTAAAAACCACAGAATATTTTCAAAGACTCAAAGTAATAACTAGTTACGCATGAACGTCATGTGCTGGGAAGGGGCAGAATTCGTACAAATGTTCCCAGCACTAACTTGTTACCTGGCAACTGTCCAATGTCTTGTTTAGTACCAAATCAATCCTTAATGATGGCAGGAGGCAGTGTAGTCTTGTGGTCAAAGTACAGAACTGCTTGTCAGGGGCTCTAGGATTGAATCCCAACAAAGCCATTTCCTAACTGTCTGACAAGTAACCAAACCTCAAAGTGCTTTAGTGTATACCTCTCAACCCCCACCTCAAAAATCAGGGACACGGCTTAAAAAAGGATAATTGTTATTGTTTATTTATTTCAAGAGATTTACCAGGAAAGACACACTGAGCTTATAATAGCTCATTTCAAGATGTGTCCGGGGTGGAAGATAGTACAAGACGATTAGAAATAGACACTACATTAACAGATATACAAAAACTATAGTCCACACAAGCTATGCAGTACATCAAAATGGAGCAGAATATTAAGCAGTGCAGAGTAAAGAGTAACAAGGTGTATGTGACAGATAAAAACTGAGCTTGGACAGGTATAGAGAAATTGCTCCAACTGGGTATGGGGGGGGGGAGCAAAGACGGCAGATTAATAAGTGTGGGGTGGGGGTCATTAAAGTAGGGGGTCAAGTGCAGCTGTAGGTGGGAGTAGGAAAGTCATAAATAAGAGAATTAAAGGAGAAGGGGGAAGAGGCAGGTTGGATAGATAGGAGGAGAGAGAACCACAGTTTAGAAAAACAATATGAAAAGAGAGTTTGACCAGCAGTAAATTTCCTGGGCGGAATAGAAAGGGACTGGGAAACATTGCTGTGGAGGGGGTAGAAGGTAGGTGGGGGGGATAGGAGAGAGGTAAAGTAGGGAAGAAGGGAATCAAACCAGAATGTGGATATGAAGGAGGCACAATGGGAACGGCTCCAGGCATCAAGGGAGGGAATGGAGATGGCACAGTAGAGTGAGCAGTGGTGCGTATCAGGGGGACAGTATAAGACAAAGTGCCAAAAAGAATGAAAGAGGGGGTCCAGTCTGGCAGGGACGTTTTGGGAGCTGCACTGTGGACTATGTCACCACAGTCAAAGATGGGGAGTATTATCTTCAGTACAGTCTCATGATAGGTAGGAAGCAGGATACCCACTGGAACAATCTCCTGGACCAGCTATAAAATGCAGGCTCACTAACCTCCTTTAAAAAAGGACTCCGAGAGCTGCGTAGGGAGCACAGGCAATGCAGATGTCAAGGACAATCTGTGACTCCTTGGCCCCAGTAGACTATCCTAATCTGGGTAAGTTGCCCCCTATGTCCTATACCCTTGGCTACAGGTGCCTACACTCTACATGGGAAGGTGACCACGTATAGACTATATGAATGTGCTACAATAAAAGATCTTTTTGTCCCATAGAAAGTCTAGGTCTGCCCCCTGATATGAGTCTACTCGTTGTATTGCTGCATTTTGTCTGCAATGTACTGTGACTGTACCTCAAAGCTGTCAAGAATCTGCATTGTATTGCTGTATTTTTCAATCTGCTATGTATTGTGATTGTACCTAAAACTGTGATGTAGTTGAAATGTCCTGTACCCAAAAATTTCTCTGTAACTGATTCCGGGTTGCCCCTGAAAAAGGGACCTCTTGGGCTAGTGGGCCTATCTGGTGAACAAAATTAAATAAATACTTGCTTTGTTCCTGTATCATGCACCAAGATTGGGGTGGTGCTTAAGATGGATAACATCACAGTATGCCAAGAACTGAAGATGATGGTCCAGCCAGACCGTGAGGTACTTAAAGGAGGAGATAATCGCAGCACCATCAAGAGTATAGAATGATGGGAAGAAGGTGAATCTAGTAAGCTTCTGACAGGTGCCAAATATCATAGAAACCATTTTTTGGCATTGTGGGACAATTAGTTTGATGGGAACCAGCACTGAATATCGTCAAAAGCCAGTTGTAGCTGGGCTGTACGGTCATGAGCAGAGGAGACAGTTGCAAAGAGCAAGAGCCCATATGAATGGATACAGAGGAACAGACAGAATAGAGGTCATTCAGGAAAATGAAAAAGAGAATGGTGACCAGGACAGACTTTTGAGGGACACCTGAGTAGATGGGGAGTGGGGGATAGAGAGCTTCCAATCTGGGCAGCTTGAGATATGCCCTCAAAGTAGGAGTGGAACCAACTGACTGAGCAGCCAGGGAGGCCCGTTGCCATAAGCTTGTCCAGAAACAGGGGGCACCCCACAGTGTCAAATGCTTTAGCCAAATTGACAGAAACAGTGGAGGTGATCAGATCCTGGTTCATACCGGAAAGGATGGAATCAGTTAGCCAGAGAAGGGAGCTGAAAGTGGAGCGAGAATTCCTGAAGCCAGACTGTAAAGGAGTGAAGAAGGAGGAGGAGGAGGAGGAGGAATCAAAGAAGGAAGACAGCTGTGAGATCAGGGTGCTCCTGTAACTTAGCCAGAGTGGGAAGGAGAGAGATAGGATGATTGTTATGAGGAGCAGAAGGATCACCTCCTTTAGGAAGTGGGATGACGGTAGCCTGTTCCCAGGCTCCAGGCATCATGGCAGAGGAGAAGGAGAGGTTTACGTAGTTGGGTAATAGGAATAGAATGGCAGGAATGGAGAGAAGTAGAAGCTTAGGATCAAGACCATTAGGGCTTCCTCCCTTATGAGGGTTAAGGGCAAGCAGGGCCTTAAAGGAAGCAGAAGGAGTGGCAGGGGAGAAGGAGAAAGACTGAAGGGGGGAAGGCATAGTGAGGGGGATGGGAGGACAAAGAGGAGATAAGAGAAAGAGCATAGGTAGTGAAGTAGGAGTTAAAGGAAGAGGCAACAGAAAAAGGGTTAGAGATGAGGGAGCTGCCAACCCTGAGGACAGGGGAAGGAGACTGGGTTGGAAGAGAGAAAAGGAAGTGAATAACCTTCCAGAACTTGGAGGGGTGAGTAAGGGTATTCTGGTATGTAGATGGAAAATACTCAGACTTCACATGCCTGGTGTGCATAAAGTGGACCAGCTGTAAAAATGTGTGCTTGCTGGACCCCAGTAAAAATGAGATTCTGCACATGATTTGGTCTATGAAGGGTATACAAACTGTAAAGGAAAATAAAAAAGAGCAGCAGAAAAATATGTGTTTTGCTAAATGATTTACAGTGATAAATTCTAGATAGCGCTTTTAAGTGACACAATACTGCAAAATGAAGATCATGTGAAAACATTCCCCACTTTGTAAACTATACATTATGCTGCTGGACAGCCTGCATTGGGCTTTTTATTATTATTCATGTTAGTAGAAACAAACAGGCTCCTCTGTGTCAACTTAGAGTTAAAAAAACTTATAGAAACCTACCTGCTCGTCAGAGCTGTCCGATGAACGTCTCTGCCTATATATCTTGGTAGACAAAAAGGGTATTTTGTAAATTAAAATCCAGTGAAATGTTTATTTTACAACACTATTCAAAAATCTTTGCATTTTCTTTTAATGTAAAACAAAAAATACTCACTGGTGATGCATAGGTAAGGCAGAAGAGACAGAAAAACACAAGCGCAATCTTCATTTTGAAATTCTACCTGGAAAGGAAATGATTTTGTGGTATTATTGGACACGTAAATTTACACTTGCAACTGGTAAAATAAAACCCGCTAGGATTGAAAGGCCCCTTATCAAAGGGTCACTTTCAACCTTTTTTGCACCATATTATTTCAAGTTAAAAACCCATGTTTTATGATTGTTTACCTTCTCTAAAATTCATTGATGTTGCAGGTTGTTTTAGCTGCTTCCTTGCTTAGAAGAACTGAAATGCATGCTAATGTATAATTATACCCAACCTTGTTTTGTTTAAAATCTTTGATCTACTCTTATTGAGTACTTCCCGCACATTAGAAACACCCCAGAACAGTGTAGCCACTCATGATGCAACAGTCTCTTCTACTCCCACTGCATTAAGAGTGGCTAGACTGTGTTGAGGGTGTTCCTAAGTCCAAGATAGATGCAGTGTAAACAAACATGTTTATGTGTGCTAGCACCAGTACGGTGGGCAATCTGTTCTTCACTTCTTAAAAGAAAAAAAGAATCAGAATCAAACAACCAGCTACTTCAGCAGTCTCTACAGAATGTGAACATTCATAAAATGTGTTTTTATGTTGACTTGCCGCACTTGCATGCAAGTCAGCATCGTGGGACAGTGCAGATTTGGAGGTGCGGCTGCTGTTGGGCGAATGCAGGGCACGCATCAGTAGGTGCGTCCCTCATTCCCCAATCAGCCTGCATGCCGGTGCCACATCATGCAAGCTAATGTGGCGAGCACATCTAAGGAAAGGTCCTCTGTAATCCGAGCAAAGCTCGTCAGACGCAGCGGACCCTTCCTGCGTGCTCACCACATTAGCAGCATGGCGCCAACTTCAGGGTGCCCAATCCCCCAGCCGGCTTTCTGTGGCGCTTTCAAATTTGCCGACAGAGCCTGCTCCCCGTCGGCATGCAGCAACCCCATTTCCTGTATGCCGAGGGGTGCCCAATCCCCTCGGTTCTTGCCTCCCCGCTTTCATTGTGTGCCGGCCGGGAGCCCACTCCCTGTTGCCATAAATCAGCCCCACCCGCATTTCTTATATGCTGAGGGGAGTGCCCAATCCCCCTCGGCTCTTGCCTCCCCCCCAGCTGTCATTGTGTGCCAACTGGGGTGCCCAATCCCCGTCGGCATAAATTCACCCCCTCCATTGTCTGCCGACGAGGGGGCCCAATCCCCTGTCAGCTGCAGCAACCCCCCCAAAAACAGTTAGGTGGCACGCTGCGAGCCCACCCCAGCGTGCCAAGTTCTCTGAAAAGAAAAAACTGTCCCGTGACATTAGGTTTTTTTTTCTTCCCTGTAACAAAAAAACGGTCCCTCGTAGTCTCCTGCCCACCACCTGCACCCACCCACTGCGGCACCCTGCCTCCCCACACCCCCCTCACTCCATACTTACCTCCGGAGTCCGGCGTGACGATCTTCGGTGGACCAGGAACACGTCTGCACTCTTCAAAGCTGACCGCGAACTGAGGAAATGCCGGTAAGCTGTATAATGGAATAAATAGGGTTTTTTCAACTTTGCTGCATATCTCAGGCATTTGTTGGAATTTTGGCACCAAATTTTCAACATAGGGTTTTTGGGATTCTTCCTCATGAATTCTACCACTGTCATGGCGTTAATCAGCCTTGAAAGGTGATTTCGCAGTCACTGTGCGAAATCACCTTTCAGGACCCATTAACGAAATTACAGTGCCAGTGTTCATGAGGTGGCCTCTCAAAAAGCCTATGTTCCAAATTTGGTGGAAAAAATCCAACAAATGCCTGTTTTAGGAGCATGCGTTGTGCAGTTGCTACGCAGGCTCGTAACTTCGCGCATTCACAATATTTTAACACCAGATTTTCAGCATTGTCATTTTTGTACACCTCCTAGTGAACAGTAAGCTGTCATTTTCCACATCCTGCCCAAAATGTATTTCCACACTTCCCGTACACAATCGCGCAGTCGCTGTGGGAAATCAGTGTTTGGGCCAGATTATGAAAATGACAGTGACACAGTTCATGAGCAGAGGTCCTAAAATGCCTATGTTGAAAATTTGGTGATGATACTCCATAAAATGACCTAGTTACGAGCGTGCATTGGCAGATTGCACGCACACTCATACCGTCGTGCATTTGTGATATTTTCACTCCAGATTTTCAACATTGCCATTTTTTGTACCTCCTCATGAAAAGTACAGCTGTCATTTTTCACATCCTGTGCAAAATGTGTTTTCGCACCTGTGGCTCCAAATGGCACAGTCGCTGTGCAAAAATCACCTTTCGGCTAACGAACTGCTAGTGCCACTGTTCATGAGGTAGGGTCACAAAAAGTCCATGTTGAAATATTGGAGTGAAAATGCCTCAGGCGTTAGGGTTTCCAACCATAATGCCCTACCCTGTAGAGACTGACAGGTGTCAGGGGTGTGACTTGGGATTGTCGGACGTAATGCTCACGCCATTCCACCCCCAACCCCATCCTGCAGCCAGTGACAATCATCAAGATGTGTCTTGGATGCTTTGGCTCTGAAGTTCACCCCACTGTCCTATACTGCACCCATCTCAGTGTATTTCCTTATGGAATGGGGTGAGCGTAAAGCCCGAAGACCCCAATGCACACCGCGACTCTTGTCGGTGTCTGCAGGATAAGGAAAGGTGAAATGGCATGAGCACTATGGCCAACACCCAAAGGGACACCCCAATGCCTGTCAGTCTCTGCAACGTGGGGGTTGGTTGGCATCAGTTCAATACTTCACTGCCATTCCTATATCTCTCTAACTCCTGCACTACCAATGCCAGTGCCAGCAAGCCAACATTCGGCATTGACAAATGCTTGTTTAAACTAGGGACACTTTGAGGCCAAAGGGGGCTGACAGTGACCCTTTAATACCTTAGCTCCTGTCAGCTAATCATTCATGTAATCCTGGCTTTGTCTGGGTTGAATTAGTGAATTACTCTCCTGAACACAGAATCCAGTCTACAAAAGGGACCCTAATTGTTGAATCCTATGGTTTGGGACTACTGTCACACACACATAACGCACAGAACTGACTGATTCTTTTGCAGTAGGCTTGAATGTGTGAAGCCTGAATTGAGCCTGACCTGAAAAGCACCTTTTTTTTTATATCAAAATAAGATGCATGTGTAATGATTAAAGAGCAAAACATCCCAAAAATGAACCTAAACTAATGACGAGATTTTGTGGATGAGTATGGATAGAATGTATAACCTTTCGTATACAATATGAATGTTTACTGATGGTTTGTATATGAATTGTTTGGGTTTGCTTCTAATGATGTACTGTATGTGGAACTTTTAAAGACGCTGACATTTTATAAATCAGGACCATGTTGAAAATAGATCCTTGGACCTAAAGATGTGGAAATGAGATCTTATCCTGCATAAAAATAAAGAATTTTACTACTACTGCTATTACTAATACCTATGCGCTGTTCCTTTAGATGGTGCCTTGCCTCCAGCTCGTACCCTTGGTCTCCTCCTAGTCAGTGAAGTGCCCCCATTATCCATGGCCTGTCCCTATGGCTTACTCTGCTGTGAATTCAGGATCATCCACAACATTGTCCCGGGGGAGGGGGCCGGACACCTTTCAGAGTGCCAGCACACGTGGGTGGCCACAGGTCTGCTCATCATCCTGCCTCCAATTGAGTGCTTTCCATCTCTCAGTTTCTCCTGCCTTCCTCCTTGTGCGCATGTATGCTTTTGACATTCCTGAGGGGGTACTCCAGGCAATGTGTGGTCAGCCATGTCCCCAGTGACACATTCAGTACACCCACTCAGTAAGTGGTGCTGCACTGAGCCCCCCCCAGAGGAGAGCACCTGCATAGATGCTGCACACCCTCCCTGCTGGCCTCTGCTCCTGACATCCTTGGCTTGGGGTGCGAACCTGGGTCACTAGTGTGCCAGAGTGCTGTCCCACTGCTCAGCACCACAGAGCCAGCACAAAAGGGCTGCTGCATCTCAAAGGCAGTCCAGCCCCAGTCCTGTCTGCCAACCCCCTGTATGAGCACAAAGCACAGGCTTAAACAAAGCCCTTTTGTATTTTCTAAATCAAGGTGTTCACATTGCATGGTCCCTACTGGCCCCTGCTACTCTGGTCCCTCCAGCACCATCACCAACCCTATTGGGACTTACACCATCCCCGTTGAGTCCCCCATGGAATGTCCCCGCCCCCATGGCTGGGCTGTCAGGGCTGACCATGGCCCTCAAGAGCACAATCTAGATTCCAATGGCGTGCTCAGTTGGTATGAGGGGCCTGCAGGCACCTGGAGCATCATCCTGCCTGACTGGAATGTATGTCTTTCTTTTCTACCCATAGGCTGCCAGCTGTGTAGTGATGCACTGTGTGTGAGCATGAAGCATGCACTAGCAGGCATCCACCAGCAAGCCTGTCCCTGTTCTAGATGCCCTGACTGTGCTGTCACCTGGCCTTCAGCAGGTGGCAAGCAAGCAATAGAGTGACATGTGCCCCCTCCTAGAGAGAGGAGAGCAGTTGATGGGACTCTCAGCCCTCGGCCTCCCCAGCAGGCCTCACGCAACCCGAAGTTCGCCCTGAACTTCAGACACGCCAGGCAGGTGGTAGCGCTATTGCCATGCCACCATGCCATCTTGCATGTTTTTAGTAACCGGAAAGAAGTCAGGCAAACCTGCATAAACAACAAACGTCATGGGCATCCTGACTCAACAGCAGTCTGTGAGGCTGTGAAGAAGACAAGCCCCTTTGGTATACAATGGTCAGTAGATCCCCTACCTCTACATTTAAGGAATGAACAAAAGATGAAGAAGAGCACAGGGCAGTCACACACATGTACCGGAAGTGGAGAAGGTGGGATTCTGTGGCTGGGAAGAGGGTTGAGGGCATGGTTTGGAAGGGGAAGAGCCCCTTCCCATAGTTCCCCAAATAAGAGCTATATAGGAAGATGGAGGCAAAGAAAACTGAATTCCTTTGTGTGGGCTTTAGTTAGGTTAGAGGTCCCTGATTAGAGGTATTTATCTGTGTTCAGTCTCCAAAGTGTATAAGTGTGTGGGGGCAAATTGAAAGTTCAGTTCTGATAGGAGTTGAATGAACTACCCTATGTCATACATTAAAAAACTGAGATTGCATGAGCACAGGTTTGTAAAATTGCACCCCCCATGAGTGCTTAGAAGATATATTGGCAAAAGTGGGAAACAATGGGCCATTCCCTTTAAAGTGTCATATCAAATTCAAAACAGCATCCTAATTCAGGACTGTGACAAATCCAAATCCTACCTGGGCTTGCTTTCTCTCTCTGATCACAAGCAGAAGTAAGTTAGGGTTATGGCAGTTGCCAGTGTGAGAACTTCTACTTTTGATGCAAAGTTAAAGTAGGCACTGCACTCACGGAAACCAGTAAATAATAATAAATTTCACCCACAAGTTGAAACATGTTCCAAGCCAGTTTTGATATATCAGCTGGGTGAAGGTACAGACTACTTTTTTTTTTTTTTTTTTTAACCAGGTATAGCACACTAAGCTGAAAGCTTTTTTACAGGAGCGACCTACTTTTGACTACTTTTGATGTCATGAGAGAGAGACAGAGTAAAATAGGATCTAAGACATATTTTACCCAAAAAAGATATAAAGAAGTCTGCACGTTACTAAAAATATTAAACATGATTTTAGTGGAGAATTTAATTCTAGGGTATGCCCTGTTAAAGTATACAATTATCCTATTCCTCAGCGGAGTACTGTTACACATGAAACAAATCACAGTTGGTGCAGTACAGGCATTTTACATTTCTACCACTTCCTGTATAATTTGTATTCTGCAATTGGCTATTTAAGGCAGATAGCAGGCCACAAATGTTACCGCCAGTTTGTAGACAAACAGTGGCACTGTGGATCTTTCACTGGAGACTACTAATGTTTAGCCCCGTTTACCTGCGGTAAAGTGTGACACAGAATACAGCTGAGGGTCGAGCCGCGCGAGCTCTATCCCTTGATCTGACTCTGCCTTTCTAAACACACCAGACTCATGAGCATACCAGACCACCGCTAGATGTTTAGTTCTGGGGTTTCCAAAGGCTCGATGTTTGAGTTGAGCCCGCAGCAAAATAAATGCACCAAAACATTTAACTGCTGTTTTCATTTGCAACAGTTTGCCTGCTCTATGGCAAAACAATTGCCACTATTGCGACCAAAAGTTAGACGTGTTTTATGTGGACTGATTGTCACAGGCTGCACAACTGCACTAAAACAGTGCTATAAATCCCTGACGCGCTTTTGAAAATACAGCCCTTAAACATGCCTTTCTTTCCCTTAAAAGAAACATATGTAGAAAAGAAACAGACTGAAAAAGACCTGAACAGTCCAGCTAGTCTGGACCAAGATCCCCTACTCGGATACACTCTAGCCTTTGTTCTCCCTCCTAGTCTTCCTTAACCCTCCCTCACCTTTCCGTCTGATAACTCCATTATATGCAATCCACTTCCTTTTGGATCCCACTATTTTGTTTGCCTTCACAACCTTGTCGGGAAGTTGTTTTCCAGCCCACTCACCCATCACTCTTTCCATGAAGTCCAAATGTCTTTTTTGAACCATTCCCCCTCCAGCTTGAACACATGCCCCCAGGTGGATGGACTGTTTCTTATTTTGAACAAACTTGCTGCATCCAGTCTTGAACACTTTCATGAATTTGAAAGTCTTTATCCTCTCCACCACCCCCGTCCTCTATTGACTTTTAAGTCTGTCATCATACACCTTGCACTGTTGGCCAGGGATCATCTTTGTAGCCCTTCATTGCACTCTCTCTAATCTATCCCTGTCCTTCTTTAGGTGCAGGACCCAGGATTGGACATTGTCTTCCAGATGTGGTCTCACCAGTGATCTCTACAGAGTCAATATCACTTCCCTTCTCCTACAAGTCAACCCTTTTCCTATGCACCCTGTACTCTGTTGGCCATTCTGCAGATCCTGTTGCACTTTGCAGCCAAAATGGTGGAGGGGTTGCATCAAAAGCCCTACGAGGAGAGACTGAGGGATCTCAGCATGCACACCCTGGAGGACAGGAGAGCGAGAAGGGACATGATAGAGACCTACAAGTACCTAAGGGGGGTGAACAGAGTGCAGGATGGGAGTCTCTGTTGAATGTGGAAGAGTACCAGGACCAGAGAGCATGTGGTGAAACTGGGGGGTGGGGGAGGGTTGAAGAGGGATATGAGGAAGTGCTACTTCACTGAAAGAGTGGTAGATGCCTACAATAGACTACCAGTGGAAGTGGAGGAGACAAAAACAGTAGTGTGCTTCAAGCATGCATGGGACAGGCATAAGGGGAACATTAGTAAATAATCAGGGAGAGGCAGGGTTGCTGGAGACCAGTTAGGGTCTGTGGAGGCTGACTAGGCAGGGATCATCTGGGCAGACTTGGTGGGCCGAGTGGTCCTTTTCTGTCAACAAATTCTATGTGTCTATGAGCAGCTGACTTTAGGTATTACTGGTCATCACCCCCAAGTCTCTCTCTCCTCCCCCTTGCAATCTACCTGCATCCTATCAAGATAGCACCCACTTCATGGATTTTTCCCTTCTACAGTATGTGTATCATCTTGTACTTTCTAACATTGCATGTCAACTAAGTACTGGACCACTCCTCCAGTCTCCCCCGATACTGACTCGTAAAGTTAATCCCTTCAATACTGTTACTGTAGAACCTCCCATGGAGATTGGTGTCAGCTGCAAGCAGTCTCATCTTGCCCTGCATCTTGCCCCGCATACACTCTCCTATGTCACAGATGTTCTGATAGTGCCCGTACTCTAACTCCATTTGGGACATGGTTTCAACAAGTAAAAACACAGTATCAACTCTTTATGTTTCTTTTGAACTGGGTGCTCCATTGATAATAGGAGCTCATGTGTGCAGTATCCTTTCACAAAGCGGGGGGGGGGGGGTGTTTCAGCTTACATTAACCATTTCCTCTTTTTTGGTTAAATTGGAAATACTGCATTAAAATGGCCATGGCCCGAAATGGCATACGATTAAGCCTACAGCTATTTTCCAGCTGAACCATTTTGTTTTGAACTTCTTGGCTGTCTTGCCACTGAGACAGTGTTGCCAATTTAAGCCACTGTGGGTTTCTTGCGCACTATACAACCTACACTAGTCATGGAATCGAGCTTAAAAAAAATGTGATTGGCAAATTGGGTGCAGTTTTCACTAAAACAAATTTTAGTTTGCATCTACAGACCATATTCAGATACAGTCGCAGACTGCGGGGAAGGGATGATTTTGCAACACTTTGGGGCAGAAAAATCCTCCATTTGCAGAATCAAATAGCACTGCAGATGGCGGAGGACCAGATTTTAAGACAGTTGCAGCATAATTTGGCCACAGTTGCAGTACTTGTAGCAAGACTTTGATAGACCACAGAAAAACGTGGTATATCTTCTAGTTGCAAGTGCAGCGAGTTGAGCACCAACAAGCATTTGTCAATGCCAAATGTTTGCTTGCTGGCATTGGCATTGGTAGTATAGGAGTTAGGGAGCTGCATAGTAGAAATGGCAGTGAAGTATTGAACTGAAGCCAACCCCACCACCACCCTACAGAGACTGACAGGCACTGGCATGTGCCTTTGGGTCATCAGGCATAACGGCCACGCCATTTCACCACACCCTACCCTGCAGACACTGACAAGTGTCACAGTGTGCCTTGGGGTCTTTGGCCTTTATGCTCACCCCATTCCATCAGGAAATACGGTGAGATGAGTCCTGTATAGGAGAATGGGGTGAACTTTGGGGCTGAAGACTGCAAGGCACACCTCAATGCCTCTCACTGGCCGCAGGGTGTGAAATGGTATGAGCATTACAAGTGAGAATCCCAAGTCACACCCCTGATGCCTGTCAGTCTCTACAGGCTGGGGCATTATGGCCGGAAAACCTAACGCCTCAGGCGTTCATTGGCATTTTCACTCCAAATTTTCAACATGGGTTTTTTGTGGCCCCCACCTTATGAACAGTGGCAATATCAGTTTGTTAGCTGAAAGCTAATTTCACACAGCGACTATGCCATTTGGCATCACAGGTGCGAAAACACATTTCGAACAGAGTGTGAAAAATGACAGCTGTACTGTTCATGGGGAGGTACAAAAAATGGCAATGTTGAAATTCTGCAGTGAAAATATTAAAACAACTGGTGAAGTCACGAGCGTGCGTAGAAAATGCGCAATGTACACCCATAATGCAATTAGTTTAGGGATTTTTTACAGCAGATTGTCAACACAGGGATTTTGGAACCTCTGCTCATGAACAGTGTCACTGTGATTTTCTTAATCTGTCCCGAACAGTGATTTCTCATAGCAACCACGCATTTCTGCGCTGGAAGTGCGAAAACACATTTCGGCCATGGTGTGAAAAATGACAGCTGTACTGTTCATAAGGAAGTGTGGAAAAATGCCAGTGGTGAAAATCTGGACTGAAAATATTAGAAATCCATGGAGTTACGAGGGTGCGTGGAAACTGTGCAATGGTTGCTTGTAACACAGTTATTTTATGGACTTTTTTCACCAAATTTTGAACATAGCCATTTTAGCACCTCTGCTCATGAACAGTGTCACTGTGATTTTCTTAATCTGTCCCAAACATTGATTTTACACACCAACTGCGCCATTGTGCGCTACATGGGTGGAAACACATTTTGCGTGAGATATGAAAAATGACAGCTGTACTGCTCATAAGGAGGTGTGGTAAAATAGCAATGTTGAAAATCTGGAGTGAAAATGTTGAAAATTCGTGAACTTACGAGCGTGCGTAGGAACAGCTCAACGCATGCTCGAAAAACAGTAATTTTTGGGAATTTTTTCACCAAATTTTTAACATAGCCATTTTAATACCTCTGCTCATGAACAGTATCACTGTGATTTTCTTAATCTGTCCTGAACATTGATTTCGCACATCGACTGCGCCATTGTGCGCTACATGGCAGAAACACATTTTGGGCGAGATGTGAGAAATGACAGCTATACAGCTCATAAGGAGGTGTTGTAAAATGGCAATGTTGAAAATCTGGAGTGAACATATTGAAAATTCGCGAACTTACGAGTGTGTGTAGGAACAGCACAACGCATGTCAGAAACAGTCATTTTTGAATATCCACTAGCTTCACATAGGGTTTTTACGCCTACCCTCAGAAATGTGATGCTGTCATTTTGTAAATTGGTCTTGAAAGGTGGTTCCATGCAGTGACCGCGAAATCACCTTTTGGGGCCGATTAACGCCATGACAGTGACAGAATTCATGAGGTGGGGTCCCAAAAACCCCATGTTGAAAATTTAGTGAAAAAATTCCCCCAAATGCCCAAGATATGCACTAAAGTTGAAAAAACCCTATTTATTACATTATACAGCTTACCGTCATTTCCTCAGTTCGCGGTCGGCTTTGAAGAGTGCAGACGTGTTCCCGGTCCACCGAAGATCGTCGCGCTGGACTCCGGAGGTAAGTATGGGGTGAGGTGGAGGTGGTCAGGATAGTCAACGAGGGAAGGTTTTTTTCTTTCGGGTTTTTTTTTTTTTTTACTTAGACGACGCGGGACTTGTGCCACGTTGGAGTGGGTTCCCAGCATGGCAGCTGGAAGGCTGTTTGGGGGGGCGTGGAGCCGACGGGATTGGGCACCCCATCGGCCATAGGAACTGTTGCTACGCAGGGGTGGGCTCCCAGCGTGGCACCCGATAGTCTCTTGGGGGGGTGAAACAGTGGGTGACAGGGCTACCGGGCACCCCCGTCGGCTATACAGTGTGCGCGTGGGGGGGAGCGCATGAGCACGCAATATGCGTGCGTGTGCGTGTGTGTGGAAGGCGCGTATGAGCACGCGATATCGCTGCTCACTGAAGCGTAGCTCTCCCTTTCAACTGTATGGTACTGCATTTTCAACTGCTGTCATAGACAGTTGCAGCCTTCATTGGCGAACAGTGGCCACACCTGCAAACACACTGACTGAATTGGAAGACGGGTGCCACACCTCCGGAAACTCGGATGATGGCACTATGTTTCTTGCACATGCATGCAAGCAAACATAAAAATGACATATTGGATGAATGTGCCATTTTTCTGCCATAAATTATGCAAAGTGTCATAAATGTGGCAGAATGTTTGACAATGGTATGTAAACATTCTGAAGCATTTACATGCATGTGGCTGTGGCAGTACAACTGCCGCAGGTTCTTCATCAAGACTTTTGGAAATCCAGGCTCGGAGTGTATAAACTTTCTGATCTCTAAGTAAGAAGTCTGCCTCCCTTACATGTATTGGGAAGCTAGAAGGTCTTGTAATAACCTGACTTCCCGGTGGGTGTGGGGTGAAGGCATGAGGCACGCCCACCTGGGAAGTACTATTGCTTATAACACTATGGTAAATCTTCTGTACTACAGATACAGCCATTGGCTACTGCAAATACAATAGGATTTTGTAGTTGTGCATCGTATTGGTAACCTGTGATGATAGCAATTAAAAATGAGCGACTGCAAAAACAGCGACTCATTTTTAGTGCTATCATCGTGAGCTACCCTGTAAGGGTTGCGATGGAACAGCAAGGAGAGTGACCGGAAGGGGGTTGATAGGGAGGTGGAGGGGAGGGATAGGAAGGAGGGTTTAGATAGGGAGGAGAGCCTGCTGCAGCCGAGCCAGCCCTGTGGTGTGGTGGTGAGGGTGGCTGGCTACAGTGCAGTAGGCACTGGGTTTGGCCTGGATCGGGGAGAAAATGTTACTGCTGCTTGCAGTTGCAGTTTTTTTTTTCCCCTGGACCGAGTTTTGCCCCTTCCTTGACATGCATCCCCCTGGAGTCGGTAATCTAAAAGCAGGGGTGTGTGGGGGCAATGCCCCCTGCAAGGGGGGGATGTGTTCCCGGAAGTGGGATTGCTGAGAATTGTACATCACTGATACGTCATAATAGCAATCGCTGTTTTGCGACCTCTATTATGACATGGAACCATTGTATCTACATGTGCTGCTGACTCACCCAGCATCTTGAAAATTTAGCCTGTGTAGGGGACAGAATTATTTTTTTTTTATTTCTTTTATTGCAGTTTCCAAGAAACTGGACAATACAATAATACACTAATAATTAGCCGGCCTGCCATTGCAGAGGTAGCGTTTCCGTTTGCAATGCTGGCAACCTGGGTTTGGGAATGAGCCCGGGACATCAGAGGACCGACTGGAGGAAGGTAGGATGAGCATCCGCAGGACTGCTCTTCACCTTCGGGGTGGGCTGGGGGCTGGCTGTGGTTCCCAGTGTAAGTGTGACTCCCATCAGAGGCTAGGAGTACAGCATGAGCTCTGGACCATGCAGTTGGGAGGAGACGTTGACAGACATTTGTAGAACATGTGCGCGAGCACACAGGCCCTGCACTGACGTCACTGCATCTCCAGAGCAACTTAAGCAGAAACCCTCTGAAGCAGCTGTACAGTAATGCCAGGGCCTTCACAAGCGCTGCCTCTAGCACACTATTGGGGATGCTGAGGAGGGGACAGATTAGCATCTTGGTCTTCCATCTCAGGGTCAGGGTGAGCCCCACCATGGTGGAGCAAGTCATGGTCTCCTGGATTCCCCCAGTAGGTCCCCAGAGGCAGCACAGCACAGAGACGAACTTGAAAGTTGCACACTGGCAGATAAGGGATATATCCCCAGCCTCCTCCAGGAGAATAAGCAGAGTTAATAAAAAAAACTCACACTAATACTTGTACAGGACAGAAGATACAATCTGAGCTGGATTATAGAATGATACCCTACATCACACCGGAACTTAAAGTACATGATTGTCTCTGTTGATCACTGGACAACTGCTGCCTGTGGAGTATGCTAAATCTGCAAACTGTGAAATAAAGATACACCCATACCTCTCAACTGCTATGAATTTTGCATAGCGCTATGATTTTCACACTCAAATTTACCCTTGTTCCTCACAGGTTTACTGATGTTCTTAATAATGTTAGAGCTATTTCCGGACACATAAACTATTAAATCATTGAACTTAATTGATAAAAACATTCCATATCACTAACTGTATAGGGCCCACTATTTGTAAGCATAATATTGTTTAAAATAAGAAAGTGCAACATGTTCTGACCCTGTGCTATGATTTTTGAAGGCCAGTGCTATGATTTTTAATGCTGAGAGGTTGAGAGATATGGTGATGTCTCTCATTTAAAACTGTGGGAGTCCATCCTCCATAGATAGTTCTGGTCCCCTGCACTGGACTCACATATCCTTCCTGGCACCCCTCTTCCAGCTCCTGCTGACACAACCTGTCTAACTGGACTCTGAGGTGCATATAATGTATTTTTTCTCTGTTTAAGGAGATACTCAGACTGTGGCAGTAGCGTAGCAAATTCCCAGAGGGCCTGGGTGCAAGGTGATATTACAGAGCCCCTCTCCAGTTTTGAATAAACATCAAAATTATGATCTGGGCCCCTCAAACCTCATAGACCCGGGTGCCACTGCACCCCCTGCACCCTTGTAGCTATGCCCCTGGACTGTGGCTCTGTTTGTGGCTCGGAGCCGTGTATACTTTGTAAAATTGTACTGTTCTTAGCCTTGGTGTCTCTATGTATATATATTCCTGTACATATCTTAACTGTGCTTACTGTCTACTGGTTATGTTCACATGGTTCTATTTTGACTCTGTATACTGCCTAACTTGTATCATGTTGTCCTCAGTATGAACCTGTATCTCACTGTATCCGTATCTCATTGTACTCTCCCAGGTTGTACCTGAAAATAGGCATATAACTTATCTAGTGTACTTACCTGGTCAACAAAAGCTAAATAAATAAATCTGTAAGTATTCTCTCCACTTTACAATCTACTGGTTTGGTAACCATAGTCACTGGTACTTAAGGAGGATGTAAAAATAAAAAGGTAATGAAGGAAAACGTAACAGGTAGAATTACATTATACCTTGAGTACTCTTGGTATCTAATTGTCCAGATCCTCAGCTTATTTCCCTACCCACCATTCTCAATCACCCTCTGCTTGTTGGGATAATACTGATCTGCCCTCTATTTCCTTCATCAGGTGCATAAACAGAAGCCAGGCTCCCCTGAATTTTTCAGTTTGGAGTCAGAGGTTGGCAGTATTTTTTTTCTTTCTGTAAATACATTTTATTTTCGAGAATCAGCCCTCCAGACTCACATACGTTAGTGCCAGCCATTTCTGTGTAATAGTCTTCCCTGCAGCGGCTAATAAGATACTCCCAAATTATCTTTGTCTACTATTTTTTTTAGCTGGGGGGAATTTACCCGAATTAGTGGTCAAAACCTTGCATTCCTGCCATGCCAGCTATAGTACCATATTTCTAGCCTAGTGATGTCCAAAACTAGAGGAGTATGGGGCACGCCCAAAAAATGTGATATGGTGTCCATATCACTGTGGCCTCTGGTGTAGTGCTTGGTCTTGGATGGGGTAATAAAATGACTTTACACCTTCCATTGGAATTTCTTCCAGTTATTTGACACAGATATATGGAAGACTCCCTCCTTGACTTCCTGCCTGTCCTTGAGTGTCATGTTTATGCCTGCTTCCAACTCCCAGGCTAATAGTGGTGGGCGGGGGGCAATCTCACAACTCTGGGTATAGCTCAGAACTAGGTGAGAGATGTGTTTCTTTTGGATCTGACCTGCTGCTGTCTTAAGGTATTTATCAGGGGGGTGTTGGTCTCTCTGTACATCTTATAACTTTGAACCTGTTCTGAGGATGGAGGTAACTTGGAAGTATGTTAAGAAATCTTACCAGTGAAGTTAAAATCCATTTACAGTTGCTCAAATGTTTTAAGAGCTCCATTCAGCATGAACTGAGAGCATCTAGTTATGTCAAGAGCTTTCTATCTTTGAAAAGCTGCATCTAGCTTTGGGGGTTTAAAGCCTAGGCATCTAGTTAGAGCTGCACTGCAGGAAAGTGAATCCTCAACTTGCAGGTTACTCCTCACTTTGGTCCAATTGGAGAATAACTGTTTGAGCCAAGCATTAGTGACTGAAGGTGTATTAGCCGTGTCAAGGGGGTGCTTCAAAATTCTCTAAGGGGTGGGGCCCTATGCTACTATTCGTTTAAGTGATCATCCAGGTATTGTCTGGGTTATTCTCTTTGCATACAATCCAAAGCAGGTGTTGGGCTATGTGATAGTATACTTTAAGATCAGGGAGGCCCACTCTACCCCTGCCCCTAGGTTGTTGCAAGTCCGTCCCTTTGATCCTTGCTTTCTTGCCTGCCAAGACAAAACGGTGCATTGCCTTGCGTAGGAGGTTTGACAGTAAAACTGAAAAACGAATTCTAATAGTAGAGCTTAGTTTGATCTACCTTTTACCAGCTAAGAGTAGGAAAGTTTCAGTTTTTTTGGCATTGTGTTTTAGATTGCACATGCGCACTTAGAATTTGTCAGCATTTGAAATCAGAGAGCTCCAGGACACACTGCAAGGCACTGTTATTTGAAGAGCACCATATAGGACAGGACACTTCACTCTTTGTCTAACAGTGCATATTGCGATGAGAAAAACAGCCTTTTACCTAACTATAACAGCACATTTTTTCCTAAGATAATATGGAAAAATGAAGTAGTTCCAAATAGATATTGTTTTATAGCTCTTAGCAGTCCATATCTATTGAAAAATAACTCAGTCATACAAACTGATGTCTAAATACTGTTTAAAATACAAATATAGGTATGTGTATATGTATATATATCTATAAATATGCATGCACTAATGCGTGCAGACTGACAGACACACACACACACACACACACTGCAGCATGCCAGAATGCAATGCAATACCGCAGCATTTTGCAGCACTTATGCAAGAACCAAGACAATTTCAATTCCAGTTAATCCCATTTGTCATGCAATGTCCTGTGACACTGTGTAGTAGCCTGTATACAGTATATATATATATATATATATATATATATATATATATCTACAATATATTTATACTTTTTTCTTCTTTTTTTCAAGCAGTGTTTGTAATTTTATCTTTTCTATTGTGCAGATGAAATGTGATACAATACCTTTTCCCCGTTAGTGGTTGAAGGATCAGCCTTGATGGGGTATTCAAATTTCCAGAGTGATGTTCCTAGAATGACAAGTCCAAAACAACACTATCTTGACACAAATCTTTCTCTTGGCGTCTTTTTGGGTTTAACTGTCTGACCAACTACAACCTGCTGGCATTTAAATGCTGCTCCTCTCTCCAGCAGCCAATCCTGACACAGCACAGCCTGTGATGTCAAAAGATTTCTCACCACTGACCCGCCTTGGGTTCTCCCACACTTCCTCTGGGCAATGTGGTCAAGATAGCATGAAGGAGACTGACGTTACAACATGTGATTACATTCAGCATTACTAACCCACTTACCTATTCATCACTGGAGTCTGTAATGAGTGGGTGGCTACAGGGGAGTTTTTGTTTCAGACAGAGGATGCAAACATGCACCGTACATGCTACAAAATTCTCTTAACTGTGTATTTGACAGTTACTTATCAAACATAAATGTTCTGAAACAAATTTGTACTGGGACTGCAGCAACTGTCCCAGGCAAGTCTGCTGTACTCCGGGTGAGTGAGCTGAACTCTTCACACCATGAGCCCTGGTGATTCAACATGACTTGGAAAACTTGGCTTGTATTGCACAAAGACAAACAAGTCTCTGAATATAGCAAGGGCATTCTATGCTGGCTGGAACCTCAGAGGGCAGTGCAGAAGCACTAGTAGACTAGAAAGTATTTGTTTCCTACTGTATTCTGAGGCTGAGAAATAAGCAGTAATATGGTAGTGGATTAACTGTACAAGGTACTACTATTCAGACTGTGGACTGGATACAGTGACAGCTGAAGGCCAAATACATAATTTTTATGAGACAACACAGATTTTTGCCCAAGGTACTAAATCGGCTATTGTATTATTGCTATTATGCTGTGTTTTGAAAAGACCTTTTCTTTATTTTTTTTTCTGTTCCCCTCTTCAAATTAGAATGGAAGGTACGATGTTGTTACTATAATCATTTTATTAACAGTCAAATGACAGTTTTAAATTTGTTGTAGGAGAAACTTCTGATTGGAGAAGAGGGTTAACAGGCAGTATAGTCGATAATATTCTGTCACTCACTGCTCATCAGCAGGGCTGGATTTCACATTGTGGCAACACTGAAGGGTGGGAGGAGGGCAGATGCAGAATAGAGTGCTAGCTGCACATTCGAGCAGACTTGATAGACCACTAGGCCTGTATCTGCTGGCAAATTTTGTATGTTCGTATGTTCATATTACACAGTAGCAGCAGCTTGACTGGGTCCTCTATTAGGAGACATTTTATTTTTATTTAGTTTTTGTTGATCAGAAAAAGAGGGCTAGGCAATTCTGCCTATTTTTAGTCTTTTACAATGAAGGGCATGTGGGGTGAGAGATATACAGATGCAGATTGACATACTGAACCAGAATAAGCTGCTTTAGCAGTGCCAGTGGCTCTGTAAATTGCACATTCCCATCTGGGACCAGAGGATTAGAAGGATATGGGTTCTAGTCCCACATTGGGAACATGGGCTACTACGCAATACTGGCCCAAGGAGGATGCGTCCCTTTTGAGGTGCTGCTCTTTGGATGAGATGTTACACCAAGGTCCCTTCTGCTATCTCTGGTGCTTGTCCAGCTGGAAGTAAAAGTTTTCACTGACCAATTCTAAGTGTAGGAGAATTTTTTCCGGTGTCCTGGCTAGCATTCCCCTGTCAATGAAACAGGTCCATGTAATCCCAAGCCTCCAGGACACACCTGGAAAGGAGCTGGCACACACAGCTCAGTGTGCCTTTCCTGGTCAAAAATCGCAAATAAATAAATACTCTTGCTCACTTTATCACTGAAAACTCTTGTCGTCCTGTTGTATATGAAGGGAGTTCTAATGCAGATCCACATTTTGGACAATGACTGTATGAATATAGCACAGCAAAAGAGAACCCTAGGCAAACCCCACATTTCAATGTTTAGTGCAGATAAATGAAAGAGTCAGGTACATTAAGAGGTAGATCTGGGATTGCATCTAGTTTGCAAAAGCAAATTAGCAGTTTTGTAGTGAGAATGCACTGCTTTAAACTCACTACAAATCATTTTAGGAACAAAGTATAGACCTTGTGATATATGTATGACCAAACACAGCTGTTAGTTAAACTGGGATCCTGAGTCACCAGATCTGAGTTATGTAGCTATATTGTTCCATGGCTGGAATGACAGATTAACAAAAGCTTGGCCAACCACTTTTTCCAGTTGGGTGCAAGAAATATTTTTTCTTGTCCTCGGCTCACCCAATGCACCCCTCCCAGCCCCATCACTGACCTTCTCAAAGACTTATTATACAATGGGCACTTAAACACAAGCCAAATCCTCTATTCTGATTGGCTCACTGATACCCCTCTCCCACTGTAAATCCTAGCATCACCCCATGGGAAGAGCTGCCAGCCACCAGTCAGCCGAATCAGTAACCCCACCCGAAATCACTCCGAGCAACAGAAACCCACAACGGCTAAACTGGTGAATCACCGCTAAACGGCTGTCTCTCATGACTACTGCTCTGCTTCCATTCCCATATGCAAACCGCCACTCAAACCAGAACACTTTTTTTTTTAAACAATCTTTTGTCCGAAACACTTCCCTGATAGAATCCCTTTTTCAGTAACCTTTCCTGGCTAAAATGGCTGTCCTCTCAGATCCGTCTCCTAACATCTTCACCCTCCATTACAGCACTGCCGCAGAGAGACCTAATAATGAAGATGTCGGCTCCACAGCTGAAATTCCACATTAGCACCCTTTGAACTTACCCACTCCGGCAGTCTGAGACTCAAAACAAACCGCATTTAAAATCGGGAAAAAATACACTACTCGCTTTCTCCATTCCTGATATTCCCTGACATAAATTAAAGCCTACCTGATCCTCTCTCTGTCTTTATCAAAGTCGTCCCATGTGAATGCCAACCCCGAATGCCAACTGATTTCCAAACTTTTTATAAAAGTTGGTACCAAACATTTTTTTTTATTTTGACCATGTTTCACTACACACGGAACATCGAGCCCCATCATCAGAGGACACAGACCTACACTTAAGACCTGGAACCTGATGCTGGAAACTCTATCTCTCTCTCTCGTTATAACAATCAAAGCAGCCTTTTGTTTGTATCAGCTCAGTCTTCCCATTTCCTACTCCCTTTCTTATTACGGAAACCAACCCCAGAAACCACGATGATCCAGCCTGCTAGTTCCCACACCATGCTCCATCACACTCTCTTTCTACTAACAGAGCTACTGCACCTTGTTTTTTTAAAAAAGCAAAATCTTAATCATGGCTAGACAGGAAAAACAGAAATGGATACTCACTATCACACACTCCCATGATAAGAGAAACAAACTGTCAGCTTCTTCCTAGCAACACAGGACTACTTTATCTGCCGTACTCATAAATTAACAAAACAAAATAATTTAAAACACAAATATTTTTCCTTTATTTTTTTTTATCATCAATAAAAATGGACACATTGTATGATCACAATATACCCCTCGAGAGTGTTGGTGATGCCAGGATTTATCCACTTCTGGTGTGTTGTTGGTCGCACGGCTGCACCTCGTGACCGAACAACACCCCAGGGCATGGGTAAATCCTGGCATCACCAACACCCTCTCGTGGTATATTGCTTAAACTGGTTATCCACCACTTGCTCAGCACCATGATGGTGGTGAGTGGCCTGCCATGTCAGTTGTGTGTGAGCCTGTGGGGGCGAGGGTGGCCTGCCATGTCAGTCATGTGTGAGCCTGTGGGAGTGTGGGTGGCCTGCCATGTCAGTTGTGCGTGAGCTTGTGGGGGTGTGGGTGGCCTGCCATGTCACTTCTGCGTGAGTCTGCGGGGTAGGGTGGCCTGCCATGTCAGTCGTGAATGAACTTGTGGGGGTGTGGGTGGCCTGCCATGCTAGTCCTGCATGAGCCAGTGGGGTGTGGTGGCCTGCTGTCATAGCGTGGAGCCTGGGGTGGGTGGGTGGCTGCTATGTCAGTTGTGCGTGAGCCTGTGAGGGTGGTGGGTGGCCTGCCATATCAGTTTGTGTGAGCCTGTGGGGTGTGGGTGGCCTGCCATATCAGTCATACGTGAGCCTGTGGGGGTGGGTGTCCTGCCAATCAGTTGTGTGTTGAGCCTGTGGGGGTGGGCGTCCTGCCATATCAGTTGTGTGTTGAGCCTGTGTGGGGTGGGTGTCCAGCCATATCAGCGTGCATGAGCCTGTGGGGGTGTGAGTGGCCTGCCATGTCAGTCGTACGTGAGCCTGTGGGGGGGGTGTCCTGCCATATCATTTGTGTGTTGAGCCTGTGGGGGTGTGGGTGGCCTGCCATATCAGTCGTGCATGAGCCTGTGGGGGTGTGAGTGGCCTGCCATGTCAGTTGTGTGTGAGCCTATGGGGGTGTGGGTGGCCTGCCATATCAGTCGTGCATGAGCCTGTGGGGTTGTCTGTTTTTCTCCCTCTTTCCCTTTCGCGGCCTGCTCTGGATGCGTGCATGCAGAGGCACACATGCGTCACATAACCATGGTCCCTTCCTTTGTGTCACCTGCACCTGCACTACACCAGGCCTTGTGGTAGTCAGAGGCTGGGCAAGCAAGCCTCTCCTCCCCAGGAGAAGAGAGCGCTCCCTTGGATGTTCGATCCCCTTCCTCCCCGCTGACCCCCTGGCAACCCAAGTCTACATCTGAACCCTAGTCACCAGCATGGTGGCAGGTACGGTGCTCGGGGCCTTAACCTTCCATGCCACTACAGTGGCTTGGGCCGCAGTGAGTCCTAAAAGCTCAGGAATGAATCCTGCTACTGATAGCCTGTGTTCTCAGCATATGGTATACAGTTGATTAAAATACTGAGTTACTTTTCCTCACTTGCTCCCTGAACACAGGGCTTCTTATCTATATGCCTTACCTGCACTGGTCTGGAGAAGCACAAGTCCATACAGCAGAATATCTGTTCAAACAGTTCAACTTTTATTTAAGAAACAACACTTGATTCTGGACTTTGTCATAGCAGGGTATGGTCATAACATTCACTGTACAGTCACTCCCTCCTAACAAGGCCCTACAAAGGGACCTCCAGTACTGGTGAAATGGGACATGCTCCCTTACATGGCCACACACTCAGGAGGACCACGGAAACCAATGCTAGCAGAGAATACCAGGACACACCAGACCTGAGGCCTGCCTCACCTTGGGCCCAAAGTAGTCCTCAGCCACACGGTTGTTGCAGCTCGCTGTCAGCACACCTTTGGGTGTGGGCACTCAGGGACTGGTACCAGCAAAGAACCCCAGTCCATCCTAGACCCAGGACCATTGCCATAGTGGGCACGAGAGGGTCTCCCTTTTCTCTCTCTCTATACTTTTCCTCGCCTACAATTGTTTTTCCTGGGCTACTCTTATAGACCCCCAGTGCATACCACTCTGTTCCATGCCAACTTCAGAAAAGTGAGAACAGCAGGCATAACCCAGTAACTCATGAGGGAGTGTTATACATATTAAACATGATACAACCCCCAAAAATGAAAGGTGGCCCGCTAACTTGAATCAAGTGACATAAACACTCTCAACAATTCTTTTACATTGAACTTATCATTTTGGGGGCTTAGCTACAGCTTGAGACTCAGGAGTGTACTGAATAGAAGCAGGCACAATGAAGACAATTCAGTAACTCAGTTCAGCTCAATTCAGTTCAGTTTTACATACTGTAGATACATAGACACTGTCAGCAGATAAGGACCTATGGCCCACCCAGTCTGCCCATTTGAGCTTGTAAGTTCCCTTTACATTTTTCTAGAAGTCTGTTGCCCCTTACTCCTGACCTCCAGAAATCCCTTATGTCTGTCCCATGCATTCTTAAATCCCGTGATTGTTTCAGCCCCCACCACATCCTCTGGCAGGGTGTTCCACTTGTCCACCACCTTTTCTGTGAAGAAATTCTTCCTCACATTTCCTCTGAATCACCCTCCCTCCAATTTCATCCCATGACCTCTAGTCCTGGAACATCTTTTTTACTGGAAAATAGTGTATTCCTGCACCCTGTTCTTCCCTGTAAGGTACTTCTATGTCTCTATCATATTCTGTCTCTCTCTCTCTCTCTCTCCTTCCTCTCCTCCAGGGAGTACATATTCGAGTCCTTCAGCCTGTCCTCATAGGACTTGTGATGCAATCCCTGTACCATCTTTGTTGCCCTCCTCTGAATCTTCTCTACCCTGTCTATGTCCTTACATAGGTAAGGTCTCCAGAACTGTACACTGTAGTCCAGGTGGGGCCTCACTAGTGTCTTGTATAGTGGAATTATGTCCTCCCTTTTCCTGCTGGTTATGCCCCTGCCAATGCATCCCAGCATCCTATTTGCTTTACCTGCTGCCTTGTCGCACTGTTTCCCTACATTGAGGTCATCAGAGATGAAAACCCCAAGGTCCCTTTCCTGCTTGGTGCATGCTATATCCTCACCCCCAAACTGATATGTTGTTCCAGCATTTATTCTGGATGAAAACCACTGAGCAGAGCTAATTTAAATTAGTGCCCTGTTAAGGCAGGCTCCAGTTAACAGACAAGTACTGTATGTTACTGGCACAGACATTGTTCAGTACAAGGTGCAAATTAACTTGTTTATTAAATTATTTTTATACTACTTAGTCAGGTCCTAAGGCAGCTAGCACCGTGGTGTGACTTGTCTGACCCAGGTTAAAAAGTGCAAGCAGCCGTAGCATATGCAAGTAGGGTTAAACATGTGGGGAGGGATTTACAAGGATTTGTTTAGAAATTGGGGACTGGGAAGGCACACTGAACCAAGGCTCATTTACAGGTGCAACTGGGGGAGGGGTACAAGGAAAAAAAGCATAAGCAGGCAAACAATACAATTCAGTGCAGGCAACTCATTGCAGACAAATAGAAAAGTGCAAACGATTGCATGAATTACAGTATAATGACTAGTAACCCCCATAATGAAACACAGAAACACAAGAAATGATGGCAGAAGGAGACCGCAAGGTCCATCTAGTCTGCCCAAGAACCTACCTGGTGCTATTCCCCCCCCCCCCTTTGCCTTTCTGTATGCTACCTTTATGTCTATTGCATGCGTTCTTGAACTTGCTTACCATTTTGGCCCCCACTACTTCCTTGGGTAGGCTATTCCATGGGTCCACCACCCTGTCTGTAAAGAAGAACTTCCTTGTATTACCCCTGAACCTCTTTTCCTTCAGCCTCATGTCATATCCTCTTGTTCTCCTGCTCTCTTTCAATTGGAAAAGCTCCTGAACGTTGATCTTATTTATACCCCTCATATATTTAAGTCTCAATCATGTTGCCCCTCTCTCCTGTGTTCCAGGGAGTACATGCTGAGTTCCCTCAGCATGTCCTGGTATGCCACATGGTGCAGTCCCTGAATAATGTTTTTGACCCTCCTCTGCGCCATCTTGATTCTGTCTATGTCTCTTTTGAGGTGCAGTCTCCAGTACTAGATGCAGTATTCCAAGTTGTGGCGCACCAGTGCCCTGTAGAGTGGTAACACCACCTCCCTCCTGTGACTTGTGATTTCCCTCCTGATGCAGCCCAACATGCCACTTGCCTTTAGTGCCTCCTTTTCACACTGTTTACCCACTTTCAAGTCTTCTGATATAATGACCCCTAGGTCCCTCTCCTGGCTGGTGGAGGCTAGCTTCTCTCCTCCCAGGTAGTAATCCTCTTTGGGATTGTTTCTGCCTAAGTGCATGACTTTGCACTTTTTGGTGTTGAATTTCAGCTGCCATGTTTCCAACCACTCCTCCAGTTTCTTCAAGTCTGGAGTCATACTCCTCACACTATCAAGGGAGTCCACTCTGTTGCAGATCTTGGTGTTGCCAGCAAATAGACACACTTTACCTAACAGCCCACTTGCAATGTCTACTATGAGCACATTGAAGAGTAGGGGACCCAGTACCGGACCCTGTGGTATCCCGCTGGTCACTTCCCTCATCCCGTTTTCCTGAACCCTCTGTGTTCTTCCTCTCAGCCAGCTAATCACCCACTCAGCCACCTCCCTGCCCACCCCATGTGGTCCAGCTTCCTTACCAGCCTTCTGTGTGGAACAGAGTCGAAGACTTTGCTACTAAAGTCCAGACAGACGACATCTACCACAGCTCCTGGTCTACTATCCTTGTAACCCAGTCGAAGAAGTCGACCAGGTTAGTTTGGCAAGACCTAGTTGCTGCAAACACATGCTGTTTTGGGTCTTGCTGCCCACTGGATTCCAGATACGTTATTATTCTCCTTTTGAGTAGTATCTCCATCAACTTCCCTTCCACCGACATGAGGCTTACTGGATGGTAATTGCCAGCCTCCTCCCTGTTCCCGATGTGAGGCTTACTGGATGGTAATTGCCAGCCTCCTCCCTGTTCCCGATGTGAGGCTTACTGGATGGTAATTGCCAGCCTCCTCCCTGTTCCCGATGTGAGGCTTACTGGATGGTAATTGCCAGCCTCCTCCCTGTTCCCGATGTGAGGCTTACTGGTTGGTAATTGCCAGCCTCCTCCCTCTTCCCTGCTTTGTGAAGCGGGACCACTGTTGCCCTTTTCCAGTACACTGGTATGGTCCCACTCTCTAGTAATTTGGTGAATAGTTCTGCTAGGGGTGCTGCTAGTACTCTCCCCAGCTACCTGAGAACTCTAGGGTGAATCCCATCTGGTCCCATGGCCTTGTTCACCTTTAGTTTATTTAAAGTTTCCAAGACTTGAGCCTCTGTGAAGGGACTTGTGTCAACCCCCAGTCCCTGGGTGTTGCTGCTATGCAGGCTTGGCCCATCCCCTGCATTCTCTTTGGTGAACACAGAACAGAAGTACTGGTTTAAGACTTCTGCTTTTTCGCAATCATTTTCTGCCGGTTTCCCTCCAGTATCTACTAGTCTAACTATGCCCCCCACCACGGTTTTCCTCTTTTCCCTTATGCACCTAAAGAAGGCTTTATCTCCCTCCTTTACTGAATATCTTGTCTTGATGAAACACCGTAATAACCTGCTGAATTCTGTAATAACTCGGTAGTGGGTTATTACGGCGTTTTCCTCCTCGCGCTCTCACTTCACTGAAGCCCGAAAGAAAGTGCACTGTATTTGTACAAGTACAGCAGCTGCTGAGGGACATGCTCACTCACACAAATACAGTTTATATTTTTTCTCTCTGAAACCGTGTATCAGTTATTATAAAAAAAAATTATGCCTGTGCAAGTTCTGTCTTATGTTGATTTTTGACACACCCTCGATGTGTGATAATTTCATAAACCCCTTGAGCCTTGCTCTCAGGGTTTATGGATGATCACACACTTTAGGTGTGTGAAAAACCCTCATAACACACACCTACACAGGCATTATTCTTTGCATAATAAACAATAACAATGATACAAAAGCTGCTATACAAAACCTAGCAGGGAACAATTGTGGAAAGTACTATGTAACCATGATGCCACTATACCAAGGGCTGCTACTCCTACCTGCTTTCCTGACTTCAGGTTGAGGGGCCTGGGTTCGGAAATAATAAGTACTGAGGGATGCCTGCCAACAACAGAACTGCAAATGTAGTGCCTCCACCCAGAGTAATATTTAAATAGATTGGTAACCAAGTGAGTATAGCTCTCTGAGAAGCTATAACCACCCACTATCCCTTCTAGTGGCCATTCACGCTCTGTTTTGTGACTGCAACCTTTGACACAGAGAACATAAACAATTACTACCATTAATGATATGCTCATGCACCTTCTACTTTCCAGCAGGGTGTAGTCTTCTGGCCTTCTTCCTGCAACCCCCTGTAGCAGACAATTTCGATAACACAACATGCACTTTCAATATGCTTTGCAGTACTTCAGCTACTTTAGACCGGGAAATAATATGCTCAAAGGGCAGATTAACAGCCAAACAGTAAATCAGATTTATTAAGGGGGTGTTGATAAAGGAGGGGCACAAATCGAGGCAAATGATTACTTTGTTATATTTAAAGCAGATGAGGTTACTTTTTATCACTTTTGGTCCCTGAATTTATCAGTCTGGCAACTACTGGGTACCCAGGGTGGAAAACAGGCATGCCTGAATCAGTGCCGCGGGTTGGTCGGCATTGCTGCTGATGTTGGGGCCCTTGATGGAAATAATGGTGGTTAATTGGTAGCAACACAGTTGGAAAACATAAATTATCTGTACCCATGGCTGGATGGCCCAGTCAGTTGCAAACATATTGAATAAGCAAACCAGATCAGATGGTACCATTTATAAATAATGATTGCTTGCAGGGAGCTAACCTGGTTTTACTCACTGTATCCAGTTGAATGAAGAAGGCACTGGCAAAATGAAGACTCATTGCTTGCTTCAGCTGTGGATGGGGACCTTGGCCGACATGACTAACCTCCGCTTCACGGCCTTTCCCTGTAGGTTTCCACAACCTGCGATCGATTGCTGCACAGGGGCTGAATCCTCAAGGCTGGTCTCTTGCCAGGATGAAGAAGGCACAGGAGGAACAATCTGTCTGAGCCATTTCTGACACAGGCCCAGATTGAAGAAAATGTCTCTTTTTAACTTTAACCTTGGTCTGCGTGCTGGTAAACCCTCCAGCGGGGCTTTGATAAACAAAAGTCCTACTGCACTGAAGTAGCTCCTGTTTTGCTTCAGGAGTCCCAGGATTAATGTCGCCACACATGCGGCAGGCCACAGCTTGTGGCTGAAGAAACAGCAAACTTTTCTGGTTTTTGGTTTTCTTGCCAGTATCCCCCCAGTGCTTCTGGGGAAACATCTCCAAGTCTTCGAAGGATGCAGTTCCAGACCACTCAGTCCCTGTTTGGATCGAGTACTAAGTTGCCGGAGGTGAATATAGACCTACACTGTGAAATACAGCTACAGTACACTGTGCTCTCTTAAACTTGAGAGCTCGAGCAGGACTGACCATTGTTCAAAAACTGTTCCACAGTTAGTTCGGGGTTCTAGTAACCCAGTTGGCTAAAGGAGCTGTCAATCACAGTCTAGGTGCTCCTAGTGGTCAGTTTAGGTGCCAACCTGGAAAGTTCACAGTCTCACCCACAATCCAGTGTAATTACACACAGTATCCTTCTCAGAGGTGCTGCCTGTCAAAGGCATGGGGGAGGCGAGGGTAATTAGCACCATGCAGTTTAATGAATGGTTGAAAAAATGGTGCAGAGCACAGGGGTTTGGCTTCATTGGGGACTGGGGTTCCACCTGGAGGAACACCAGCCTATACTGGCAGGATGGTCTGCATCTGTCCAGGAAGGGAACAAGTCTTTTGAGCAATCGGTTTAAATGCTTCATTGGCAAGCTTTTAAACTAGTCAAAGGGGGAGGCACTGACAAGCAGCAGGAAAATCCCAGCCTCTCCCTTCAAAACAGGGTACTAAATGAAAAAGACCCAGGTAGAACGGTCAGTGGGGGATGCTGCAACAGAAGGTAAAGCCATCAAAAAATGGAGAGCAATGAGTACCAATGCCCGTAGTCTAAGTAACAAGCTTCCTGAATTAGTGGCCTTGATGGAGGAGGAACATCTGGATATCGTGGTCAGTCACAGAAACATGGTACACACAAAACCATGACTGGGACGTAAACATACCAGGATACACTATCTACAGGAGGGACAGGGAGGGTAAAAGAGGAGGAGGAGGGCTTCACATAAGGGAAGGAATAAAAGCAACAGAACAAAAGGGTAAACAGGAGGAGAAGAAGCACTGTGGGTAAATTTGGAGACAGGCAATGGCACCACAATCCACACAGGGGTTAGAGCAGATCTCTTCTCAGGGGAGGAAATGGACAAGGAAATGATAGAAAGTATACTTAGAATGGCAGAAAAAGGGGAGATATTGCTGATGGGTGATCTGAATATGCCAGATGTTAACTGGAGTGCAGTTGAAGCTGCCACTTCGAAGAGTGGAGTTATTCTAGATGCCCTACAGGGAGCATGCCTTAGACAACTAGTACTGGAGCCCACTCGAGAGGGAGCAATATTAGACTTGATTCTCTCAAATGGAGATGGAGAGAGGATCACAGATGTAGAAGTGGGTAGCCATCTGAACTAGCGACCATCGAACAGTATGGTTCAGGTAAACACAGCAATAGAGTCAAGCCATACAAAGACAAAAGTACTGGACTTTAGGAGGGCTGACTTTGCCAAAATGGGTCAGTGCCTAAGGAATGCACTAGCAAATGGGCAGGAAGGAGGGGTGGAAGAACAATGGGGAATGATAAAAACTGCCATCACAGAGGTAACAAGCCTTTGTGTGAAGCAAATAAACAAAACAAAACGATGTAAGAAACCAGTATGGTTCTCAAAGGAAGTGGCAGTGAAGGTTCAAGAGAAAAAGAAAGTATTCAGGAAGTACAAGGAATTGCAGAAGGAGCAGGACAGAGAACTGTATCAGTTAAAACAAAAGGAGGCTGGGAAGGCAGTCAGAACAGCAAAGGCCCAAACTGAGGAAAAGATAGCCAACTTGGTTAAGAAGGGGGATAAAACCTTTTATAGGTACATCAGGGAGCGAAGGAAGACCAAGGGAGGGATAGTGAGGCTTAATAAAGGGGGGGAGGGTGGGCAGAGAGACTGTGAAAAGGCAGCGATACTAAACAAATATTTTTGCTCAGTATTTACAAATGAAGAGGGGAGGTACATAAAACAAACAGTAGAAACACTCTGGATACAGAAGTTGATACCAGCCCATTTACAGAAGAAAGGGTTCTGAAAGAACTCTTAAAACTGAAGGTGGACAAAGCAATGGGGCCTGATGGGATTCATCTGAGAATTCTAAAAGAACTAAAGGTAGAACTAGTGACACCACTGACTACCCTTTTTAACAAATCATGGGAGGATGGGGTGGTACCCGAGGGCTGGAGGAGGGCAGATGTGATTCTCCTTCACAAAAGTGGGAGCAAGGCTGAAGCAGGAAACTACAGACCTGTTAGTTTAACCTCAGTGATAGGGAAAATTATGGAATCACTTCTGAAGGAAAGAACTGTCGAGTATCTAGAGGCGAGAGGGGCACAGGACCCTAGGCAGCATGGATTCACAGCGGGAAGGTCATGCCAGACGAATCTGATAGATTTCTTTGACTGGGTGACCAAAGTAGTAGATCAGGGAGGGGCTGTGGACATGGTCTACCTAGACTTTAGCAAGGCATTTGACACAGTCCCACACAAAAGATTAATATACAGTTTAGCCAGCCTGGGAGTGGGTCCCAAGATGACAGCCTGGGTAAAGAATTGGCTGGAGAATAGGACACAGAGAGTAATAGTAAATGGAGTCCACTCAGAAGAATGGAGGGTTACTAGTGGGGTACCGCAGGGTTCAGTATTAGGACCGGTCCTCTTCAATGTCTTTATAAGTGACATTGCAGAAGGACTGGAAGGAAAAGTATGTTTTGCAGATGACACAAAGATCTGCAACAGAGTTGATGCACAGGGTGGGGTGGAAAGGATGAGAAGGGACTTGGCAAGGTTAGAGGAATGGTCAAATGTATGGCAGCTTAGATTCAATGCTAAGAAGTGCAAGGTAATGCACCTGGGAAACAAAAACCCAGGGGAAGAGTACACAATGGGGGGTGAGATACTAACAACAACAAAAATGGAAAGGGACGTGGGGGTAGTCACATCAGATGACCTAAAGGTGGGCAAGCAATGTGAGAGGGCAAGAAGGGTGGGGGGATACTGGGATGCATAGGGAGAGGCATCACCAGTAGAAAACAGGAAGTTATTATCCCTCTGTACAGACAGCTGGTGAGATCCCATCTGGAGTACTGTGTGCAGTTCTGGAGACCCAGTCTCCGCAAAGACATAGACAGGATGGAAGCTGTCCAGAGGAGGGCAACTAAAATGGTGCAGGGTCTGCACTGGAAGACATATGAAGAGAGACTTAAGGAGCTTAATATGTATAGCCTCGAGGAAAGGAGGGAGAGGGGGGACATGATAGAAACTTTCAAGTACCTCAAGGGAATCAACAAAGTCCAAGAGGGTAGCATCTTTCAAAAAAAGAGGTGTGCAAGAACAAGAGGGCACAATTTGAAGATGGGGGGGTGGCTCAGAGGTAATTTAAGGAAGTATTTTTTCACAGAGAGGGTTGTGGATGCATGGAATGGCCTTCCAGAGGAGGTTGTGGAGTCAAAATCAGTGGTGGAATTCAAGCATGCATGGGACAGTCATAAGGCAATTCTAGGGGGTGGGGGTAGAAAGACGTAGGCTGCTGGTTAACTAGGCTCTGCAGCTTATCCAGTAGGTAGGGAAATGGGCAGACTGGGTGGGCCAAGCGGTCCTTATCTGCCGTCAAATTCTATGTTTCTATGTTTCTAATTAGGACCCGACGAGGACCCTTTGGTTGTGATTGGTCCAAATCAGGAAGTCCCGGACCAAACATGGCGGCTCCCATCAGAACAACTGATACTAGCATTTCTGACAGTCCAAACAATTTACTTTATCTAACCCACAGTAATGATTTGGAAATAAATATTTACAGAACTTTGAAGGGCTCCCTCTGCACTGTTATTGATGCAAAGTGGAGTGGATTGGAGCTATGCCTGGCTGGTCACAAGCTTTGATTTACTCTGACCCAGCCCAGGTTATGTGCAGATGTGCGCACACACCCAGAGCAACAGCAGGACACCATCAACCATGGATTTACCCTCTGTTGTTGGATGTCTGCCAGGCAGTGGGCACCAACAAAGCCCAGGCAGATAGTCAAGGTAAGCCCCCCAAAATTTGGGGGGGGGGGTTACTAAAAACTTTGACAAAAACATTATGAATGTCTTCCTAATGTAAAAGGTGTGTCCAGTGACTATAGACCAACGTGGGAGGAATAGAGCAGCTATAGGGGGAAGAGGAGTAGTGTGAGAGCATACCTTCCAAGTTTCCCTATTTTCCAGAAGTCTCCCTGATTTTTTCTTTTTCTTTTAATTCCTCCAGGTTTTTATAGCACCAGTCAGCCCTAAAACCATCAGACTTAAAGGGAAACTCCTATCGAGTACCTCAGTGCAGCAGTGGCTGCAGAAATGCCCGATTAGGGCTTTCAACATAAAATAATTTTTTTTTACTACCTGATGCCCCGGAATTTTGATGAAAAAGATTTGCTCACTCCATAATTGCAACAGACCCCCAGGCGGACATCTCGCACACCTCGGGTAACTTCCGCCGTGAAGGTTATGCTAATGAGGGCTACCAGCATCTGCCATCATACAGTTCAATGTATTTCAATGCTGTTTTCAACTTAGTGGCATAAGTTGGCCATTTTGCCATTTTTGCATATTTTTTCCCCAAATTTTCAACATGCCTTTTTTGGGACCCCCGCCTCCTGAACAGTTGCAATGAAATTAGGCAAATCTGTTCCGAAAGGTGATTTTGCAGTCCCTGCACTAAATCACCTTTCAGGCAGGAGCTGAACATTTTCCATGCCCATGTTCATGAGGTGTGGTCACAAGAAGGCTATGTTGAAAATGTGGTGTAAAAATATTAAAAAACAACAAAGTAATGAGCTGACATTGAATTTTGTAAATGCAGGCTCATAACTTTGGTAATTTTCAATATTTTTACCCAAAATTTTCAACACAGCCATTTCTTCATTGCATCTCATTAATGTGACAGCTGGCATTTTTCAAATCCTGGCCAAAATGTGTTTTTGCATCCCAAAAGGTGATTTCGCAGTCCCTGTATGAAATCACCTTTCAGACAGGAGTTGAACATTTTCTGTGCCCTTATTCATGAGGTGGGGTCATAAGAAGGTTATGTTGAGAATTTGGCATAAAACTATTAAAAAACAACAAGGTTAGGAGCCTACATTGAATTGTGTGATGCAACCTTGATATTTTTTAATATTTTTACCCAAAGTTTTCAAAATAACCATTTCTTTACAGCACCTAATGAATGTGATAACTGTCATTTTTATGTTGGCTCGTGCATGCGCAGCCAACATATTGAGGTACTAGCAGATTTGGAGGTGCGTTCACTGTTGGGCGAATGCAGGGCACGCATCAGTAGGTGTGTCCCTCATTCCCCAATCAGCCTGCATGCTGGCACCACACTATGCATACTTAATATGGTGATCACATCAAATGAAAGGTCCACTGCAGTGCGAGCAAAGTTCATCAAACACAGAGGACCTCCTGACGTGCTTTCTCTGGTGGTGAAAAAAGATTAACATGGAGGTACACTGCCTGCCATACTGCCGACTTAGGGGGTGCCCAATTCCCCTGTTGGCATGCCCTGCCCCAATGTATATGCCAACGGGGGAGCCCACTCCCCATCGGCATAATGCACCCCCCCATTTGTTATTTGCCAAGGGGGTGCCCAATCCCCCTCGGCTCTTGCTCCCCCGGTTTCGTTGTTTGCTGACGGGGGTGCCCAATCCCCAGTTGGCTACAGCATCCCCCCAAACACTTAAGTGGCATGCTGGGAGCCCACCCCAGCATGCCAAATCACCCTGAAAAATAAAAACTGTACCGCAAGGTTTTTTTTTTCCTTTTAAACCCTGTAAAAAAAGAAAATGGTCCCTCGCCGTCTCCCTACCCCCCCATAACCTGCGCCAACCCACTGTGCACCCTGCCTCCCCACATCCCCCTCACCCCTTTCTTACCTCCGGAGTCTGGCACGATGATCTTCGGTTGACCGGGAACACGTCTGCACTCTTCAAAGCTGACCGCGAACTGAGAAAATGCCGGTAAGCTGTATAATGGAATAAATTGTTTTTTTTCAACTTTGATGCATATCTCAGGCATTTTTTGGAATTTTGGCACCAAATTCTCAACATGGGGGTTTTAGGACCCCTCCTCATGAATTCTGACACTGTCATGGTGTTAATCGGCCCTGAAAGGTGATTTAGCGGTCCTCGCCGGAATCACCTTTTGGGACCAATTAACAAAATGACAGTGCCAGTGTTCATGAGGTGGGCTCTCAAAAGCCTGTGTTGCAAATTTGGGGCAAAACAAAAAATGACTGTTTTATGTAGTGTGTTAGCGTAGTTTCCACGCATGCTCGTAATCTCGTGGAATTTGTAATATTTTCACTCTGTATTTTCACCATTGCCATTTTCCACGCCTCCTTATGAACAGTACAGCTGTCATTTTACATATCCTGGCCAAAATGTGCTTTTGCGTCCAGTGCAGAATAAGCGCTGATCATGGCGAAATCAGTTTTCGGGACAGTTTCAGGAAATGATGGTGACACTGTTCATAAGCAGAAGTCCTAAAATGCCTATGTTGAAAATTTGTTGACAAAATTCCGTAAAATGACTGTGTTACAAGTGTGCGTTGCACAGTTTCCATGCACCCTTGTAACTTCGCAAATTTGCACTATTTTCATGGCACATTTTCAACCCTGGCATTTTTTTACACCTCCTTATGAACAGTACAGTTGTCATTTTTCATATCCTGCCCTAAATGTGTTTTCGCACCTGTGGCGCATAATGACTTGGTCACTTTGTGAAATCAACATTTTGGGCACATTAACAGAATCACACTGCCACTGTTCATGAGGGGAGGTCTTAGAGATGTGGTTAAAAAAATCCCAAAAATAATTGGATTACTGACGTGTGTTGCACAGTTTCTATGCATGCTCATACCTTCACCAATTTTTCATATTTTCACTCCAGAATTTCAACATTTCCATTTTTTACATCTCCTCATGAACAATACAGTTGGCATTTTCCACATCCTGCCCAAAATGAGTTTTCGTCCCTGTGTCGCCAAATGGCATAGCCACTGTGCAAAACCACCTTTTAGCTAGCAAACTGATGGTGCTGCTTTTCATGAGGTGGGCTCACAAAAAGCCCATATTTGAAAATTTGAAGTGAAAGTACCAACACACGCCTACAGTGTTAGGGCTTCCAACTGTAGCACCCCACCTTGTAGAGACTGACAGGCGTCAGGGGTGTGACTTGGGATCATCGGCTGTAATGATCACGCCATTCCACCCCACCCCGCCCTGCAGCCAGTGACAGGCATCGTGGTGTGCCTTGTACTGTTCGGCCACAAAGTTCACCTCATTCTCCTATACTGCACCCACCTCAGCGTATTTCCTTTTGGAATGGGGAAGTATAACTCCCAAAGACCCCGAAGCACACTACGACACTTCTCAGTGTCTACAGGGTAGGGTGAGGTACAATGCCACGAGAGTTATAGCTGACAACCCAAAGGCACTCCCCAATGCCTGTTGGTCTCTATAGGGTGGGGTTGGCGTCACTTCAATACTTCACTGCCATTCCTATTATGCATCTCTAACTCCGGCACTACCAATGCCAATGCCAGCGAGACAACATTTGGCATTGACAAATGCTTGTTCAAATCCTGGCCACAATGCGTTTTTGCATCCCAAAAGGTGATTTTGCAGTCCCTGTGTGACATCACCTTTCAAACAGGAGTTGAAAACGTTCTCTTCACATGTTCATGAGGTAGGGTTATAAGAATACTATGCTGACAATTTGGAACAAAAATTTTAGAAAAATGACAAAGTTATGAGCCTGTGTTGAAATTTACAAATGCCGGCTCCTAGCTTTGGTAAAACATAGCCCCAAAGTGCACTACAATGCATCTAGTATCCCAGGGCCTCTATACCAGTGGCTAACATCTGGACTTGACAAATGCTTGTTATTACTGTTTTAATTTTTTGTAATATAAGGACAGTCACTTTTTTCCGATGAGAAAAGAATAATGCTCAGATTCTCTGGTTGTGCCGAAAAATGGGCTCTTTGCTCAGTGCACTTACTTGGTTGCCATACAAATACATGTAAGAATCACTAGAATTCCAACCTTGTATTTATTTCTTGAACTCAACGTCGAGTAGTTCTGCTTACCTAGATATGACACCCTGTTGTTCTGCTCTCCTGGGTGTATCGTAGAGGTACGTGTTGGGGGGGTGTTTAAAAAGATGGTTCTTTCCATCTTGGGTGGCAGCGCTGACCAGTGGAACATTTAAAACTACATAACAACCACTACCTAATCCTGATAAACAGGTGGTGGCAACCTTCCTCGTACATTGTATGCCATCCTAATAGTCTTGAGCCTTGCTCTTATGGAATATGGACATCACCAACAAAGCTGGAGGATTCCTGCCCCACTCATTACGATCGGGTAGTGATCATCACCTACAGTATGACCTGACATTAGATCAGTGGGCTTATGAAATTAAATGTTCAGAGAGTTCCATATATTACAGAAAATGACTGCTATGAAATCATCTGTTACAAGGCCTGATGGTGTCAGGCAGGGGGGAGGTGCTATAAAGATGCCAGATATTCTTATCACACTATGGGAGGACCAAGGAGAGGATGTGAATGGAAGATTATTGGGGGGGGGGACATAGAACTAGCCCTGGCCACCTGGGAGAATGGGGGAAAGCTTTACAATGTTTTATCCAGTTTTGCCTAAACAATCAATACGAATAATGAGACATTTTTTGATTCTTGAGTATTCACAAGAAGGTACTCGTAAATGCTGAACTTCAAGTAGACTCCATCCATAAGCACTTAATGACCACATCCTAAAAGTCCCAAATTATATGATTGTACATATCTGGATGAATGATTAAATAAGGGGAATCTACTGATGAGAACAGAGGTTATTTTAAGTAAATTTAGAGAAATGTTTTGAAGTTCTCTGGTGAATGTTTCACTGGATAAACATTTTGGCATCTTCTCGAATCTACCATATTATATATAAATGTTTGAACTTGTGTATTAAATATTAATCCATGACTGTCTTTACTCTGAGACCTCATCATGACTAATTGTCACATTTTTTTGAGTGTGCATCCTCTGGAATTAATGGCTGTTCCATGTTTTCTCCTACTTCCTCAAACTGTAATGCCAGCATCCTACATTTGGGTGATAAAAAGCTGAAAGCTGTGTGATGCTGTAGATTTCCAGGTCTCAGCATGCCCAGCAAAAACTACTTCTGTCTGGAGTGCATGTCCTAAGGGGAAAAAAAATCAGGGAGGAATCATCTCAGACGTGTTGATCCACCCAACACCACTGGAATTGTAAAGGGTGGGGGAGGATAATGTACATATTCCAGGATTTTATTAATAGTTCTAGTGCTTATGTTGCCTCTAGAAGAGAGAAAAATGCAAATCCCAAAGAATCAGCTGAAAAAAAGTTTGTATCATGTCACTGTATGAGGCAGTTAGAAAACAAAATGACACACTTCTGAATTCTGTGCTGTTTGTATTCAGTCTTACTCTTGAGATTGATCAAAAACCAGTTTGCTCATTGTGGTGATGTAACTTAATTGAGCTCCTACCCCCCTCTCAAGCTCAGTGGAGGTTACAGGGCAATAGCCACCTCACCAGAATACTAGCCAGATTTTCACCAGAGAATTACTGGATAGTCTCCTTACTTTTATGGACTGATGCCCTGCCAGTCTACCCCTTTCCTCTTTACAAGTGACAACCTGAATAGAGTACCTCTTGTGGAGAATGGTAGTCAGTCTCAAGGAGCTACCAAATAATCTCATCCAGGCTGATCTGCTCACCATCTGGTTTTCAGAGCCACACCCTCCTGACTGACTAACAGACTTACTGATTTACTGTGAAGTTGACAGGTGACATTTAAACATAAGACTGCCTGTCCTGGGCAGGCTTGGATACACACATCTGTAATCCAAGCCACTTGAGAGGTTGAGGTTTTCATGAAAGAGCTGGGAGCACAGACTGGTAGAAAGCAGCTCTATATGAATTATTTTGTGACCTTTTACCAGAGGAGCAGATAAGATGCTTATAAGAAGAACTGCACGGACACTCTGACCAACTGCTGGAAGTCCATCATGATGTAATAGTCTGCAGTGTAGTGAGGTAACTATCAAAGATGGGGAGACAGATGGCAGAGCTCATGAAGGGGAGGGGGTATTCATGTCCGAAGCTTACTGGCTTAGGGATCGAGCCACAAAGGTCCTGAGATATGCAAATAAGTCATGTAGATTGGATGCAGACCACTGCATCGCATAAGTTTTATGCTCATCCTGCAGTTAACAGCAGCAGTGGGTTGGACCAACAGGTATGTAAGAGTGAGGAGCGATGTATGTAGTGAACTGGATCCAGATCCGTGAAAACACAGACACACTCATAGAACATCCCTTGACCCCAACATTTAAGGAATGAGAATGCCCTGCACAGAACACTGCTGAAAAGGAACCTCTCCAGGTAAGAGAGAGCAGGAGCTGGCATGGGGTCTCCAACCACCACCCCGTGCCCCTACAGGAAGCTCTCCCTCTTGCAAGCATGCAGAACAGCCAGTACCAGGCTGTCAGGTGACGTGCTATGGGGAGGGAGTGGGGTCAAGTGCCCCCTTTGGTGGATCAGAACGTGGAGCCTGGTGGTGGGGTTGGGCAGATGGGGGCTGAAGCACAGCCCTAGGTGCAGGAGCATGGGGGGATTTAAGGAATCCACCTGGCTGTGCTCCAACCTCTCACACTATTCAATGAATGCAATGAAAGTTCAGGATGAATGCTTTGAGGACAAGTGCATGCCAATGGGTTGTTCAATATCATGTCCCATTTTAGAAAAGCTCGGCATGCTCCTGAACTAGGTGGTATACTCCAAGGTGGGGATGGAGAGTCAATTATTCATTCCCAGGATGGCTTCCTTTTCATTGTACCAGGTGGGGAGGCCTCATGTGCAATTATGTTAGAGGCATACCTTGATACTGCCCAGGAATTCAGAGTCTCCTTTGCCATGGGCAGGACAGAAGAGGGTCCATGCACCTATATTGTATTCCTGGCTATCGAGCTCACCTCCATGGCCTGGGTCTCCAGGCTGCCATGGGACAAGGTGCACAAGCTCTTATGTTTCTTACACTGCAATGTCACCTTTAAGACTAGGCATGTTCTGGGGGTTGATAACCAGATTGCTGATTCACTTTCTTATTTTCAGAGGAGCAGATTCAGGATGCTGGCACCCGAGGCCAAGGAGGACTTTGAACCCTCACTGTGAAGCTCTGGGATCACAGCTAGGTGGGGTTTGGTAGGTAATATCGAGTTTGGTGGCCCCCAGGACTTGGAGTGCATATAGCGGAAGGGCTGTACAGTTCATGAACATCTGCAGGGTGCAAGGGGTAGAAGGCCCCTGGATGGTGTCAGTCAGGAATGTCCTGGGTTTTATGTGGGTGCTGATAGATAAGGAGGTGTCTAGGTTAACCGCTGGGTCCATGCTGGCAGGGATTACATTTTTCAGCCAACTGCTGTGGCAGGGCAACGTGTCTTAGCATTTTGTGATAAAGAAGTTTATTGAGGGCTGGGCCCATCAGGCACCGTCCACATAGGATACGTGGAGGCCTATCTCACTGCAGGGGTGGGGGGCATTAGTGTTGGCCTTAGGCAGCTGCAGAAGTAGTGAATACCAGGCAGTCTCTTTTATGTGGCATTCTGTCTGCTATTCGTCAGTGCTTTCAGAGTGAGCAAGCTGGTGGCCACTACAAAAACTGACTGGATGGGAGGATCATGAGAGAGGCTTTATCGGTACAAAATGACATTGTGGACATACTGCTTTGCAGGTCAAAGACAGGCCAGCAGGGCAAGGGGATGCAGGTCATCATCAGGAGGTCAGCACAAGCAGACGTTTGCCCAGCGCAGGCATTGGCAGACTTTATTGCCATTCAGCTGACAGGGGATGGGCAACTGCTGATCCATGTGTAACGCTTAGGTGGTGCTATCCCAAGGGCTACTACCCCTGCCTGCATGACTAGTTGCAGGTTAAGGGGCTGGGCACTGAAAATGGGTGCCTCCACCTGGAGGACAGGGTTCGTGGTAGCGTAGCTGACCTGGGTACAGCCCTCCGGGACACAGTGACACCCCTCCTTCCCCATCTAGTGGCCTAAACGATGAACAGAATACACAGGTACAATAGCCCCCAAACAATAGATATATCCCCACTCTGATTGCACTTACCCCCAGGGCTGGTTCCACCGGTTCTGCCCTGAAGCCTCCTGTAAAGTAAGGTTAAACACAGCAAACAATAGTACCACAGTGCTAGTTGTACAGATGTGCACCAGAGGCAGGTTAAGTGCAAAAAGATTCAGATCTAATTTATTCACGGGAAATGAACAAGGAAGGGGCGTAATCAGATTAATTGGTTTATATACTGAGTCAGTCAGGCTACAAGGCATGCACTTTAGAGTTCCTCAGCACAGTCACACACACTCTGGGTACCCAGTGGTGAAGTAGGCTAGCCTGACACGTTGCCCGGGGTAGGCCGGCATTGCAGCTGGTCAGGGCCCTATGATGGAAAGACAAGTTATGCACAATAACCCACAATTTGTAATCCGGAGCCAGGAGGCTCAGTTTGTGATGATTAGACAAAACAATTAAATCAGATGACACACTTTGATCGAGCTGTTGTTGCAGGGAGCTACCCTGGTGTTTGCTCACGCTACCTAGTACAGGACACAGGAGTGATGAAATGGAGACTTCAGGATGACTTGCTGGTTTACCAGGAGAAGCAGGGCCCACATGAATCACCGAGGTGTTGTTCCTGTTCAAGGCGTTGAACAGGGGGCTAATCCCCAGGCTGGTCTCTTGCCGATGGCTTTCTCTGCAGCGTGAGTAGCTGGCTGGACCAGGTTGGCAGGGCCCAGGCCAGGTGGATATGAATGCGGATTCAGTCCAGTAGGTGCTGGATGCAGCTTCCAGCAAGCGTGACACAATTAGGCAGTGGGGAACCAAATCGCGACCCACTAACAGCATTCAGCACACTTATAGTAAAAGAAAAGCAATATCACAGTTCGGATGACAGTCCGGTTGCAATTACAGTATCCCTGGGCAAAACCGTACTTTCTGCGGTGGTTTCAGACGTCCTCACAGGTCGATCATGTGGAACAAATCTTCGGTCCTCTTCAGGCAATAAGGCAGTCACAGTTTGGTAATTCTTGTCACAAACTGGTTCAGATTTAGTCCAGTTTAAATTCAAGCCACAGGATTAAGGGACAAGTAGGCAGGCAGGCCAAACACAGCCTTTCCACCAGTTTCCCGCGTGACTACACAGGAGCAGCTGCTCAAATGTCTCGGGCTGTTCACTCTCTCAACTCCAAAACTCAGACTGACTCTCTGCTGCAGGCAGCTCGGGACTTTCCCTCTGATCCAAAAGGTTCGATTCGTTGATTCACCTGTCTGTCACACCTAGGGCTCCCCCTCCAGGTCCATTTAGGCTCCAAAGTGGAAAAACTACAATTCCTGCAGATATTCACTCCCATTTTAGGGCCCCCAAAGGTACTGAATAGTCCACAATGGCAGTCCAGAACCAAGATGGTGGTGATTTACAGAAGTGTCCATGTTGCAAAGAAGGCAGGCTAGACAAACTTCGATATCATTATTAGAGCAGATAATCAGCAAATAAGTACAGCTTCTAACAGAGCTTCCTCTGCGCAATTAGTGATGGCAGAATGGGACAATTATCTGGCAGCCCAGGCGGGACTCGAGCTTAGAAACACTCAGCCCCCACCCAGATTAATTATACACTGCAACATAGGCAGCTCTTAAAGAGACAGACCACAGAGACTATAAAGGTACTCTCATGCAAATGCTTTTAAACGGCTAAGACACCAGCCTGGCAGTGGGCATTTAGGCACACCCAAGGAAGATTTTCGGGAACCTCCATTTGTAGGGGGGTTACACCTGCTGACAGGGTACCACTGTCCTGCTATCAGTTTGGAAGGGTGCTGAAGACTACATTGGGTAGTTGCGATCTTGACCCACAACAGTATAGGACACACTCATTCAAGAGTGAGGCCTCCAACATGTTAACCAGTTTGGGTATGGCTGAGGGGAACATTAAAAAAATCAGGAGGTGGCAGTCTGGTTGATTTAGCAGATATGTCAGGCCACTTCAAGAATAAAATTAACTTGATCCCCACCCCCATATGCTCCTAGGATCTAAGTGCCAGGCACGAGTAGGGAAAGTGGGATCCACCTACATATTTTGAGCCCAGAAGAGGGCAGGAGTGAGGCAGTATAAGATGAACAGGATCCGTACTACTGCCCGACATGGATCTTCCCGACAACTGATTTCCCGTCACCAACTTTCCGACTATACACAGTTACTGACTTTTAAATCACCGACAAACAGATCGCATGCTAGCAAATCACTGTAAAGGTCAATCCTGAGCAATTAAACAAATACACCGACACCTTAATCAAGGACAATTACAAGTACTGTGCACTGTGTGCTGCCTCAGTACCTCCCTGCTGTTTGAATTTACTGTGGTACCATATGCTAACTATTATTAGGCCCCACATTCAACGCAGCTTTTGTACAGACTTACAGACTGACTCGTATTCACTGCCAAAAGTCACTCACTCCCTTGCTTCCCGCGAACGTGATTGACTAGCCACATTAGTTTGTGCCCACGCTTCATTTTAACTCAATTTGTAACTGTTTTATGTCGTTTGTGGATTTTAAGGATTTTAACAGTTGCTGTTTCCCTCACTCACTCACTCACTCCCTGCGCACAGCCAGAACTGTTCGCACTCGCATTCACTGTCAAAAGTGCTGTTTCCCCTCACACCGATTTTTGTCGGGCAGACGGTGTAGTTGGGCGGGTTGATGCATCAGGAAAAACATTTTGGGAGAAAAATGTTGGGTGCTTCATTGTCGGGCAAATGTATGTCAGGAAGACATACCTAACCGGGATGAACTTTGGGTTGCCTAGGGAGGATGCTGCCATCTCGCGGTTTGGGATGGGGGATATGAGATGGGAACAACTCATGCCCTGCATCCAGCTGCAAAAAAATAAATTTTGGGTGTCACCATGGCTTAGATGGCAGCACATCCACCTCTGGGCCAGAAGGTTGTGGGTTCTAGCTCCACACTGGGATTAGGCTCATACCTAAACGCTGGCACCTGAGTGCAGTACTGGGGGGGGGAAGGGTGCTGTACTGTTGGGATGTGCTGTCCTTTAGATGGGATGTTAAACCGAGGCCCCTTCTGCCCATCTCTAGTGCTGTCCTGGTGGATGTCCAGGTTTATGTAAAAGAACCCAAAGCACTTTTCATAAGAGTAGGAGACTTTCTTCAGTGTCCTGGCCAATATTCCCCTTCCCATAAAACTGGTATATGAAATTGTCCAAGGCTATGTGTGGGTGTTGACGTGTGAAATGGCTGCCACTATATGTTCAGTCACTTCACTACCAGTATAGCCTTGTTTATAAAGCACAGCACCTTCCGGAGGAGGTTGTGGAGTCAAAAACAGTGGTGGAATTCAAGCATGCATGGGACAGTCATAAGGCAATTCTAGGGGGTAGGGGTAGGAAGAAGTAGGCTGCTGGTTAACTAGGATCTGCAGCTTATCCATTAGGTAGGGAAATGGGCAGACTGGGTAGGCCAAGCGGTCCTTATCTGCTGTCAAATTCTATGTTTCTAATGGGCTTGATTCTAGAAGGGCTTTAGAGTAACGTAAGGGACTTGTGTCGTAGAGTTTGGTGCCAGGGGTGACTTGCGTCCAACTGTGTTGCAAGTGCGATTTTGCAATGAAGCTTGCCACAAATCCCAATGCAAGTCCCCTGCACCAAACACAAGTTAGACCAGCTCCCCCCTGGTCTAACTATGCACCATTGGGGGACCCATTTTACGAGGCTTGCGCCAAAGCTTTGGTGCAAGCTACTGTAAAGTGCGGAAAACATTGCAACTGCACCAACTCTTGTAAAATTGGGCTGCTTTACATTGAAGGGGTTTGTCACAGCTGCACCAAACACTGTGGTTGACACAGAGTTTAATGCAAGTCCTGTGTTAACCTTCTAAAATCGGGTCCAATGTGTATGAAAAAGGCTATATACATATGGATTCTTCTTCTTCTGATGCACTAATGATGCATTTTGAGGGTAATAACATGGGATCACAGGCCATGCTGGAGCTCATCCTGTAGATCAAATGGGACTGGGCGGCACTGCATGCTCTGCTGCCCAGGTGCCTACTGGTGTGGTTAGACATACTGCCACATCTGGTTTGGCAACATGCCCAGGAGCCCAAGCCCATCGACTGGGTGATGGTGAAGTTAAACAAAGATGTGGGCAAATTTGTTCACTGGACAAGTGGCAAGATAATTGCCCATGAATGAATTGTGACATCTTGTCTGGGACTGTTTCTCTCTCATGGTGTACACCTGTCAGACACTGGGTCCAGTTTATTCAACCTATTTCTACAAAAAGCATTGGAAACCATAATCTAGGAAGGTGACCACCACCAGTCTTAAAAGATCAGAGCGTGTGATGGGGTGGGGAGAACACAGGAAAGTTTTGCTGTGCCACCCCTGAGGCAGGTAGGGATGTCTCAGGGAGACCTGCTAAAGAGGTGCCCCCTTTCTTTGCTGTTCTGAAGCTGTGCGGCACAGACTGAAGATGGAGGGGTAGAGGGGGTGGGTTCTCCACCCTGTCGGGGCAAGCAGGGTGGGGTGTGATTGGTGGAAGGTCATCCACCTCTATGCAGGCAGTTGAGGTGGAATGGATCCTCTGGGAGTCTGGGACACATCCCCTGGGCTTGAGGGCGAATGGCTTCTGTGGCCTTGCTGGCTCTGAGGCCCACATTATCATGGTATCATTTTGGTGATAGATTATGGTTTCCTACAATAAAGTCCATGTGTATAAATGTAAATTATGATGATGCTATGACTTGTATGTTTTAATTTTGATTTTATGAATAAAGATGTGCTGCGGCTTTTTGAACCCAAACAGATAATGTGTGTGTGTGTGTTCTTTCCAAAAGGGGCGGAATCAGGAGGGCAGGTGCAAAGGATCTCTATGACTAAAGGCACCTTCCCAGCTAAGAGGGAGAAGGAGTTGGTACAGGGTCTCTGGCTGCCACCCCCTGCAGGAAGCCTTCTCTCCCAGAAGCATGTGAAATGGTTGGTGCCAGGCCAGCGGGTGATGCACTGTGGGGAGGGAGGGTGGCAAGTGACCCCTTTGGGTCGGTTGTTGCAGGGAGTGGCGGATGGAGGCTGGAGTGCAGCCCTAGGGTTGGGTGTGTGTGTGGGGGGGTTAAGGAACCCACCTGACTGCACTCCAGCTTATCTTGCCATTCCCATACCGCCTGTCATTGTGTGACTGCCAGAAGTTTTTTCCCACCCATCCACACCTCTTTGGTCCCCGAAGGCAGTGGCTAGTCTAGGTAGGATCTGGCTAACCACCACCTGGGGTTTGTTATGTGTTTTGGTTTAATTTTTGTTACACACAATTTACTCAATTAGCATGTAATGTTAGCAGGTAGGAGTGCCACAGGGAGGCCTGCTAAAGAGGTACCCACTTTACCTGATGGATCAAAGCTGTGCAGCAGAGGGCTGGAGTGGCAGGGGCAGAGGGGATGGGTTCCACACCCTGTCAGGAGCAGGCAGAGTGGGGTGTGATTGGAAGAAGCCCGTCCTTCAACCCAAACAGATGGTGTGTGTGTGTTCTTTCCAAAAGGGGCAGAATCAGGTGGGTGGGCACTGGGAACCTACGTGACCAATGTCTGCTGTGAACACAGGCCGTGCTGCTGAACAGGTGGAGGGTGGTGAAAGATGTCCCGTTGCAGGGCCAGATGAGATACTGCCACTGCCACCCATGCCATGGCTGGAGAAGCAAAGTGAGTGTTTTTACATGAATGTCAGGCTTGCTGATGATCAGCGAGAGGGGACACCAGTGGGAGAAACACCGGAGGGGAGGCGGTAAGCTAAGTGTGTGTGTTTAGTGCTTTCAATCTCTATTACACTTACTGCTTATTTAAACTTTTTTTTCCTATGGGTAACCATGTTAGCTTGAGTTATGTTGGGAAATGGGGGGAAGGGCAGGGAAGAAGGGGGTCATTAGAAAAAAGAGGAGAGTGCACTCGCACCCAGTTGGGAGGGCTGGTAAACACACACATTATGTCTTCAGACTTACATGCTTTATTCAACTGGATACTTTTTTTCCACTGCTAATAGGTGTGTGCAGTGCTTTCAAAAGTACTTTCTCATTTCAAGCTTAATAGCCTCCAGACTTCCTCTACTGCTAGCCCCGATGGGGTCAGGGTGGGCTGAGGGAGGAAACTCAGATGGCAGGAGCAGTGCCATTGGAAGACTGGAGAGCCTTGTGACTAAAGCTACCAGCTTTCCAACACCTAAAACTGGGACAGTCCATCCTGACCCCCCTCCCACACCACACCACTGTATCACTCTCATGGGCACTGCCGCCGACAACGCTGCGCACAATCAGTTACATTTTTGCTGCTTGCTCTGGCCATGCCGCCCCACAGTAACACCAGTAGCAAACATCCAGATTACAACAATACATCATTCTGCTGCAGCAAGTTCCAAACCATGATGTACAGAAAGTTCATTAGAAGCAAACCTGCGTTAAATTGTGATCAGACATTCGAGCTGCATGTATTGTTCCTCCTGACAGTCTCATCCAACCCGTTTACACTCACCTCATTTGCTGAGCAAACTTCACTTCAGTGACTCACACCACCACACCAGATTGTTTTCACACACTTCCCTACAGCTGATCAGGTCTGAGTACCTTAGTTCCCTGCTGCTGGTCTCTTCTCTGTCTGGAGTCCCTCTAAGCTGCTGGTAGACAGACATCCACACGTGCTTGTTTGCACTACTACCCAGTCTAATCTAACAGGAAGGAACATGCTTTACTGTGCTGCCACTGACATGCTTGCAGTGCAACACAGGCGCAGGGACTGAACTTGCAAACTGCTGTCCAGCCTGAGCAGCGCCACAGTGGTGCTGAAATAACTGTCACTCACGGATTAGCAGTCAGCAAAAAAAAAGGGCCAAGTAAGCAAAAAAAGGGACACAAGTGACATTTTGCAAAACTTGTGGGGACACTGGGACATGCTGCCTAAAATAGGGACTGTCCTGGGAAAATAGGGACTGTTGGTAGCTTTACTTGTGACTGCAGCCCACCAGTGGGGTGGCTGTAGTCTTTGTACAAAATGAGCTGTAGTTCAAAAGTCAGGTGTGAACCTCAACTTTTGCTGGGAGGAGCACTAGAGGGGGTGCGGAAAGCTAATTGTGTGAGTTCAGCCCTTCAAATCTCTATTACTCTTGCTGCCTGTTTAAACTTTTTTTCCTACAGGTAGCCATGTTTGCTTGAGATGTGTTGGGAAATGAAAGTGGGAAGATGGAGGAAGGGGTCAGAAGGCAGACTGAGGGAGGGGAAATCAGATGCCAGGAGCAGCACCATTGGATGTTGGGAGGGCCTCATGACTGCAGCCTGCCAATAGGGCAGATGTGGTTTTTGTACAAAATGAGCTGTAATTCAAAAGTCGGCATGAATCCTAATTTCACCTCAGCAAGAGCAGACACCAGCGGGAAGAGCATCAGAGGGGAAGAAGGAAGCTAAGTGTGCACACTCAGCACTTTAAATCTCTATTACACTTGCTGCTTGTTTAAACTTTTTTTCCTACAGGTAGCCATTGTAACCCCTAGGTGGCACTATCCCAAGGGCTACCACCCCTGCCTGCTTGGCTAGTAGCAGGTTAAGGGGCCTGAGTTCTGAACGGGTGCCTCCACCCGGAGGTCAGGGTTGGTAGTGGTCAAGCTAACCTGGGCACAGCCCTCCAGGACACTGTAACCCCCCTGTTTCCCCTCCAGCGGCCTGAACACTGTACAATAATCACTTTCACAATACCCCGGTACACCACACAAGTACCCACACTGTTTGCACTTACCACCCGGGCTGGTTCCTCTGGCTCGATCCTGGGGACCCACTGTAAAACAAGGTTAAGCACAGTAAATAGCAACAGTACAGTACTTTGAGCACAAACTGGAACCACAGTCAGATTACATGCAGAAAAAGTTAGATCTGATTTATTCAGGGGACTTGAACAATTGAGGGGCAAAATCAGGTTAATTAGCTTAAAGGTTATATCAATCAAGCAGTTATGCATGCGCTTTGAGTCCCCCACACAGTCCACCTCTGGGTACCCAGGTGGAGAAGAGATGGGCTAGCCAGGACAGTTGCACGGGGTTGCAGCTGGTTGGGGCCCTGTGATGGAAAACACAACATGCACAGTACACAATATTTGTAATCTGGAGCCAGAGGGCTCAGTTCGTAAAAGAAATGAAACAACAAGACAATCAGATGACACACTCAGATTAAGCTGTTGTTGCAGGGAGCTGCCCTGGTATTTACTCACAATACCCAAGACTGGACACAGGCTGGATGAAAATCGAGACTGCAGGTGGTTGTTCTGGAATGCCAGGAGAAGCAGGGCCCACACAAGTCTCAGAGGTGTTGTTCCTGTTCAAGCATGGAGCAGGGGCCTGATCCCCAGGCAGGTCTCTCGTCGATGGCTTCTCTGTGCAGTGGGCAGTCTGGCAAAGCCTAGACCGCATGAAGACAAGTTTGGATGCAGTCCGTTTTGGGCTGGATACAGCTTCCAACAAGCAGAACACAGTTCACACAGTGGGGAACTAACTCACAACCCACTAGCAGCTCATAGCACATTTACATGTACGGGAATTCTACTGTACCAGGCAAAGTGCTCCCCGGGCACAATCACAAAGTCTCTGCACACACCGGGAGCTTAGGGGTAGCTGGAACTCCTGACAGACCGATCGCATTCAGCAAAAATATTCAGTCTTCTTCAGGCTGAGCCTGGCCCACTTCAGAAGCTTACTTTAGTCACACAAACTTGGATTTAGTCCAAAATAATTCTCTTCTCTCCCTCTCAGGAGCAGCACACTGGCATGCAGGCCAAAAACTTAGCCTTTTCAGAGTTCTCCCATGCGAATCCACTCAGGATTGCTGCTCAGAAACACTTCAGCTCCTTCTTGCTCAGCTTCCAGCTTAGTTCTAACTGAAAACTGCAAGCAGCCCGGGTCTTCCCCAAGATCCAAAAGATTTGGTTGGCTAATTTGGCTGTCAGTCAAAGCAAGAGCTCCCCCTTCAGTTGCAAAAAAGGCACAAAAAAGCTCCAAACTAAAATTCCTACAGATTTTGAATACAGACAGCTCCTGTAGTCTGGCTACATTTTAGGTCCCACCAGTACTGTTTGGTCCAATGTGCAGTCCTGGACCAAGATAGTGGAGACAAACAAAACAGTCATTGTTACAAAGAAAGCAGGTTAGACAAACTACATTATCATTATTACTCTAAATGATTTTCAGTAAATAGTTACATCTTTCAACAGAGCTCCTTGTCAGATTACTTAAGCTGCAATTAGGCAGCTCTTAAAGAGACAGTACACAGAGGCTATACAAGCTCGTAATCACATTTAAACTGCTAAAACGCAGGACACCAGCCTGGCAGTGAGCATTTAGGCAAGCTCAAGGAAGACTTTTTGGGAACCCCCATTTGTAGAGTGGTTACACCATGTTTGCCTGTGTTGTGTTGGGAAGGTGGGGGGAAGAGAGAGGAAGGTGTCAGAGCGCAGACTGAAGGATGGGAATCAGATGTCAGGAGCGGTGACACTGGAGGCTGGGAGGACTATGTGACTACAGTCCCCCAGTAGGGTGGCTGTAGTTGTTATAAAAATGAGTTGTTATTTAAAAGTCGGTGTGAACCCTGACTTCAGCTCAGCGAGAATGGATGCCAGCATGAGGAGCACCAAAGGGATTGAGGGAAGCTAAGTGTGTGATTTCAGTGCTTTAAATTTCTATTACATTTCCTGCTTGAATATATGAACATATGAAAGTTGCCAGCATAATAAGGCCTTCTGGTCTGTCGAGTCTGCTCCTATTGCTTAGTCCCAAGCAGTAGGTAAGGACTCCATCCCCTTCCCCAACTGATACTCCCATATTTCCGTCCATTCTCCCATTTGTCCTGACTTTGCCTTTTACTCTGTCCCATCCCTTTTTGAAGTCTTCCACTGTTTCAAATGATACTACTTCCTCAGGGAGCCCATTCCACCCTGCTACTACTCTCTCCATGAAGAAATGCCTCATGGTCTCCCTCTTGAACCCCTCCAGCTTAAGGCAGTGTCCCCTTGTGTTTTTATTTCCACTGAGCCTGAAGAGGTACTCCTTGTCTACTCTGTTTATGCCCTTCAAATACTTAAAGGTCTTAGTCATGTCCCCCCCTTTCCTTCAAGGGGTACATGTTCAGGGCTTCCAGCCTCTCCTCATAAGTCCTGCCCTGCTATCTGTAACAATCTATGTTACTCTCCACTGGACTTCCTCCAGCAGTTTAATGTCTATGTTCAGGTAGGGGGCCCAGTACTTTTCACATTGTACTCCAGGTGCAGCCATATCAATGATCTGTATTATGGCAGTGTGACCTCTTGTCCCTGCTGCTGATCCCCCGGCAATGCAGCCCAATGTTCTGTTGGCTTGTACAGCTGCCTTTCTGCATTGTAAGGAGTGCTACAGGTCAGTAGTTGTGAACACCCCCTGGTCTTTATCTTCTTTGGATTTGGTTACCACTACCCTTTCCAGGCTGTGCTCCGTCTTTGGGTTCTTGGCTCCAATGTGCATAATCTTAAACTTTTTTACATTAAAGCCAAGTTGCCAAATTCTGGACCCCCTCTCGAGCATGGCCAGATCTTCTTTTAGGTCCTAAACCCCTTCTGCTGTGTCTACCCTCCCACAGAGTTTAACGTCATCCAAAAACAAGCAGATCTTGTCCTTTATGCCTTCTCCCATGTCATTGATAAAGACATTGATTAGCACTGGCCCGTGCACTGTGCCCTGTGGGACTCCACTGGTGACATCTCTTGTACCTGAGAGCTCCCCCCACAAGCACCCCCTGGGTTTTGCCTTCTAGCCAGCTATCTATCCATCCAGTCAGTCTCTCTCCTGCCTCCAGATCCTTCAGCTTCTTGATCAATCTCTTGTGGGGCACAGAGTCAAAAGCCTTGTTGAAGTCCAAGTACATGATGTCCACTGCTTGGCTCTTGTCCACTATTTTAGTGAGTCAGTCAAAGGAATCAATAAGGTATGATCTGGCATGATCTCTCTGCTGTGAACCCATGTTGCCGTTTGTCCCGGAACTCTTTTTTCCAGCTAACCTACCAGTCTCTCTTTAAACATGGCCTCCATGGCACTGCACATGATTGAGCTCAGGCTGACCAGTCTGTAGTTGGCTGGGTCACTCCTGGGTCTGCTCTTGTGGAGTGGCACCACATATACCATTTCCACTTTAGGGGTACCACCCCTGTCTCGAGCAAGCTATTGAACAGGCCAGCCAGGGGGGCCTTTAAGTTCCTCCGCTAGTTCCCTCAGGACATTTGTGTAAACTTTTTATCCTATAGGTAGCTATGTTTGCTTGAGGTGTTGGGGAATGGAAGAGGGAGGAAGGGGTCAGAGGTGGCTGAAGGATGGGTATCAGATGCCAGGAGTGATGCCATTGTAGGTTGGGAGGGCCTAATGACTGCTGCCCACCAATAGGACAGATGTAGTCTTAAACGTCCCAGAGTTCCTAGTGACCCTAAAAAAGTGTGACCCTGAAGCATGAGTGCCACAAAGCAGAATGGTGGTGTCTTACTAAGGGACATCTGCAGGACACCACAGGTCTGCAGGAGACTCTGCCCACCAGGGATGAGGTAAGTGGGTGGTGCTAGAAGGGGGGGGCAGAAGTTATTGGCTGGCAGCCTGGCAAACAGGCCCAAACCAAGTAGGCCTGCAGAGGCAGAGAAGAAGAGTATTTGGGAAAATTCCCTATCAGGATAGGCCTGTGAAGGCAGGTGCTAGTACTGTTTTCAACTACTCTTTATCTGGGGTATGTCTGCGAAAGTAGATGGGTGGACTGTTTGGAATGACTCCCTATGTTTGGTAGGCTTGCAGAGGCAGGTTGGTGTACTCATGGAATCATAGAAATTTGTCAGCAGAAAAGGACCCAAATGGCTCATCGAGTCTGCCCCTTTCCTTCCCCTACTCATCACCAATTTCACAGATCCTCCTCTTCCCCCACTCAACCAACCCCATATGTCTGTCCCATGCAGTCTTGAATCCCTTCAGCATTTCAGCCACCACTGCCTCCTCTGGTAATTTGTTCCAGGCCTCTACCACCCTCTCTGTGAAGAATCACTCCCTCACATTTCCTCTAAATCTTTCTCCCTCCAATCTTAGGCTATGCTCTCTAGTTTTAGCCAGCTCCTTTCTTTTAAACAAGCTCCCCTCCTTCACCTTATTGATACCCTTTACGTACTTAAAAGTTTCAATCATGTCCCCCCTCTCCTTTCTGGTCTCCAATGGGTACCGATCCAATTCCCTGTACCTTTGCTCATATGGCTTCCCCTGCATACCATGCACCATCTTGATTGCCCTTCTCCGAACTCTCTCAATCCCATCTATGTCCCTTCATAGATGCAGTCTCCAGAAATGGACCCCGTACTCTAGGTGTGGCCTGACCAAGACTTTGTAAAGAGGCATCAGAACCTCCCTTCTTCTGCTTGTTATGCCCCTCCCAATGCATGCCAACATTCCATTTGCCTTCCGCACAGCTTTGCTGAATTGGCTACCTACTTTAAGGTTGCTTGATATTATAATTCCCAAATCCCTCTCCTACTCATTTTTTTTATTTCCTACCCCCTAGAGTGTAAGCTGCTCATGGGTTTTTATGCCCCAAGTGCACCACCGCACACTTCTTTGCATTGAATTTCAGTTGCCAAGTTTCCGACCACCCCTCCAGAATCTTTAGGTTCCCTTCTAGTAGCTTTCACTCCCCCCCACAGTGTCCACCCTATTGCAGATCTTTGTATCATCTGCAAACAGGCACACCCTTCCCTCCAGCCCATCCACTATATTACTGATGTAGATATTAAAAAGGAGGGGTCCCAGTACTGACCCCTGGGGCACCTCACTTGTCACCCCCCACTCCGGCATGCACTCCATTTACCACCATTCTCTGGCTTCTGCCCACCAACCAGTTTTCCACCTACCTAGTAATTTTCCATCCTACTCCTAAGCTTTCACGCTTATTTACTAGCCTTCCGTGAGGGACAGGGTCAAAGGCCTTACTGAAGTCCAGAAAGGCTACGTCCACTGCCCCTCCCCGGTCAACCACCTGCATCACCCAATTGAAGAACTCTGACTGTTTGGAACTATTTCTTATCTTGGGTAGCCCTTCAGTGGCAGATGGAGTAATGTTTGGAAAGAATACTGAGGCAGGAGGCAGGAAGGGGGGAGGGTGGTGTACTGCATGGGGTGTGGGGCTGCAGTGTTTCTGGGAACAATGTGGGATGGAGGGGGATTGCCCAGTGTGTAGAAGGCAAGTTGTTTTGATGGCTGCGGTGCAGCTGCTAAAGAAGGGGTTGGGAATTGGAAAGGCTTTACCTGGAGTTCAGTGGCCAAGCAGCCAGCCACCCCCACTTCCTGAACTATATAAGCAGTTCCTCTCATCATCATTGTGAAGCACTTTTTCTTTGTAGCCAAAGGCTCTGTTGTTAGGTTCTCTGAGCTGTTTGGGCCTACCTGGCTGTCTGGGTCCTGTGCTCCCCCCCCCCACCTTGCTGCTCCTGCTTGTCTCTGCTGGGATTCTGTGTTTATTTTCCTGCTTCTGGTTTGTATTTTGCCTTTGGCTGTGTGTGCTTCCTTCTGTTTGTTCCCTATTTTCTGTGTTCGTGTGTCTTTGATTTGTCTTCTGGGGGGCTTTGTTTCTAAGCTCCTAGCATACTGCCACTCCAGAATATATACTACTTGCTTTCGTTACTCACAACTGTCAAATACTGCAATGCAACTGCAATCATTATTTGTGTGTTTCTGCTCAACCTAGCTGCTCCATGTCGCATATTCAATTGGTTTCACCTGACTCAGGCTTACACTGAACCTAGCTATGCAGCTCAATCATGCTCTCTCATTCTTCTTGCCTCATTATAGCAGCTTCATTGCACTGCCTGGCTACACCTGCTTTCAGAGCATTGTGTCTCCTTATTTATGTTTATTGCAGTTACAACTCAGTGTACTCCATACAGATGTTGCTTTTATGTTTATTCACCCTGTTCTACTCTGAGGTCAGCTAAAAGCTCCTGCTGAGGCTGTTAACCTAGCTTTAATATCTGCATGTGGTTTTCTCCCTTCCATCATTTTCTTGTTTGTCCTATGGTGGGGATTGGGAAGTGTTTGGGGAGTCGTGGCCACATGTGGCTAATTATTTCTGTTCTAAGTCCTACCTTTGCAGCCAAAACTCCTCAGAGTATTTGTCACTTTGATTTGGCTTTTAAATGTCTGTCTGGCTTGCCCCATTATTCAGTGATGTTTCATTGCTACTACGTTATGCAGACCTACGTGCAGGTCCACTTATTACTACTATGTTTACTGATCTACATACAGGTCCACGCTTACTTAAGCAATCATTGCTCATTGCTTACGCAAATCATTGCTTCATGACTACTGCCATCCCCTCAGCTCCAGCCTCTGGGATTCTGCTGCACTCAATTCTGCATTCGACCTTGCAAGGTCTCAGCACTCAATGCTCAATCAGCTCGCTAGCTTTTCAGCTGCTGCTCACCAGCTTTTCAGCTCTCTATCAGTTTACTGGGGCATGCCAGCCATACCATTCTGGTTCACGGCTTCCTGCAGCTGATGGTCTCGCTCTGCACCATGAGTCCGCAGCTTGAGCATGCGAAGCCTTGGGAGAGGTCCTTCTCACCTGGCAGCTGAACTGTGGTTCCTACATACATCTGTTTCCTATTACCAGTATCACAGACTTTCATTATCAATTCCTACCTCTGCTCCTATTACCAGTATCACAGACTGATGTTATCAGTTCCCCTTAATGCCTACCACCATCCCCTCAGCTTCAGCCTCTGAGATGTCAACTGCAGCTGGGAATGTCCTTGCTCCGGGTGGACCTTCAGTCATCAACCGTACCGATGGCACCTCAAGTTGTAGAAGTTAAGACTCAGTTTGATGGAGTGGAGCTCTCACGGGGGCCTCTTTAGCTGCCCGAGTGGGTTCAGAGGCACCCTTCAAAGCTATTCTCCCCATGACTGCCTCTGGTTCACCTGGTTTGTGTTTAGGGTGAGTAGGCCAGGTGAGTGCCCCAGCAGTCGTTGCTCTCCTCCTCCTCCTGCTTTGGTTGCATGTATTGTTGCAGAGTTTTCTCGCAACCTTCCACGGCATTCCTGCTAGAGGGTTTGAATGAGAGCCTTCCTTTAAATTGGAATAATTTCCACCTCCCTTTAATTGGGTTTTCCAAATTGCAGCTGCAGAGCGGCCATTAACTAAAATATCCCAAGCCTGGAGGAAAGGCGACCTATGCCTGGGTTCCCCAGAGATTTCCTCCTCATAGGGTTTTTTTTCCTCTCCTCCATTGCCTCAGGTCATAACTGTTAGTTAGCATAGTTGTTCCCTAGTTTCTTTAGGTAGGTTCCGCTGTTGCATGGAGGCGGATGGTGTCCCAGTCATTCCCTCTCTCCTTAGATGATCCCCTTATTCTCAAAGCAAACCCTCAGACTCATGCTATGCAGACCTGGGCATTTTATTATGTCATCAACTTGAGCTTCTCATTACATTATCAAACTGCCCGATGCTTATCTACTACTACTTCAGCAAAGCTTTCGACACTGTTCCACATAGAAGATTGATTAATAAGCTGAGTAGGCTTGGGGTGGGTCAGAAGTTGGTCAACTGGGTGGCAAACTGGTTGATGGGCCAAAAACAGAGAGTGGTGGTAAATGGTATACAGTTAGAAGAGATGCAAGTCACAAGTGGGGTACCTCAGGGATCAGTCCTGGGGCCAGTCCTCTTCAATGTCTTCATTAGTGACATTGCAGATGGACTAGAGGGTAAAGCTTGTCTGTTTGCAGATAACACCAAAATCTGCAACAGAGTAGATGATCCAGATGGGGTGGGCAGAATGAGAAGAGACCTGGATAAACTAGCAAAATGGTCAGAAGAGTGGCAACTGGGATTAAATGCAAAAGTGCAAGATCATGCACATAGGGAAGAGAAACCGAAGCCACCTATAGGCTGGGAGGAGTTGCTGGTAGTTACAAAGGAAGAAAGAGACTTGGGCATCATCATCACCGATGACCTGAAATCATCCAAGCAGACCTCTAAAGCAGTAGAGTGAGCTAGGGGATGTTAGGGTGTATTAGTAAGGGTATCACAGAGTCGTGGCGGGAGGTAATAATCCCCTCTTTCAAGACACTGGTTAGGCCCCATCTGGTGTACTGCGTGCAGTACTGGAGGCCATACCTTCACAAGGACATTAACCAAATTGAGGCAGTCCAGACAAGGGCAACCAAAATGGTGCAGGGACTGCATCAGAAAACATATGAGGGCAGATTAACGGAGCTCAATATGTATACCCTTGAGCAAAGGAGAGAGAGAGGTGATATGATCGAGACATTCAAACACCTTAAGGGCATTAACAAGATGAAAGAGTCTAACATGTTTAAATATTAGAAAAATAGCAGGACAAGAAGACACAGCATGAGATTAGAGGGAGGCCGATTAAGGGGGAATGTGAGGAAACTCTTTTCACAGAAAGGGTGGTGGATGCATGGGCGGCCTACCTCAGGAAGTGGTGGCTATGAATACAGTGCAGGGCTTCAAACAGGCATGGGATAGGCAAAAGGGAATACAGATGAGTATGAATAGATAGGCCACTGACAGAGCAATGGCCGATGGCACATTTATAAGGAAGAAAAAGAAATGGGCAGACTGGATGAGCCTTGCGGTCCTTATCTTCCGTCAACTTATATGTTTCTATGTTACTGCTACTACGTCACAGTTCCTGCTTGCTTATATGCTTTCTGTCACCTCATTCTTTTTGGGATATGCTTATACTACATTTCTTTTGGATTCTAAAGGTACCTTTAGCCAGAGAATCGTCCCGTAGCATTTCTAGGGGTGGAACCCTCTCTGAGGGTTCCTTGCCTTTGGTACCCCACAGGGTGGTAATTCCTCTGGAATAGAGCGTGCGAACAGCCAAAACCAAACTAAGATAGTTGCATAAGCATAACACTATACTGGCTGCGTAGGACATTGAATAATGGTAGGAAGACAGGAGAGCTGGGCTGAGCTAGGGGGAAGGACTAAGGAATAGAGGGAGAGCTGGAGTTTGAGAGTCCAGTTGTACTTGTACCCACTGCCCCAGAGGGAAGGGAAGCCTATGGAGGAGAGTTGGAAGACCATGGGGAGGAGAGGATGGGCTCAGTCAGGGTGAGGGAAGGGCAGGAGCACCCGTGGTGGTGCCAATCAGGAATTGCTTCCAACCATTGAGTACTGTAGAGCAGGGGGACCTAGGTGGGACATAGATGGTTATGGGGAAGCTGGTCTTCAGTGTGGGTTTTGGAGAAGCTGCTGTGGGACAAGAGGGGAAGAGGGGATGAAGTAAGGGCAACAGGAGGAGAAGGGACACCCTTGGGGAAGTAGTGACAATGAAGGATGGAGAGACGGGACAGGGCTCAGCTGGAGTTAGGGAGGCAGGGGGAGTATATGAGAAGGGAAGAGGGGCTGATAGGCAGACAGTGGTTAAAGGGAAGGAGGAAGGGGAAATGTGGCAGGAAGGGGGGCAATAGAATGGGTGGAACAGGAAAGGATAGCTTCAGAAAAGCGAGGGGGTGGGATAAGGGAAGGGTAGCAGTAGAGTCATAGTACTAGGGGATTCAATAGTGAAGGGGATTTGATGGGCTAGAAGGTGGGAAGGACAGCAGAGAAGGAGAGTGATGTGCTTCCCGGGAATGATAGCAGAACGCATAGGCCTAATGTTGAGCTCACTTACAAAGGGGATGGGGAAGCCACATGTGGTCACTCACCTAAGTACCAATGACCTAGCTGGATGCGAGGTAGGGACAGTGCAGGAGAGGTTCAGAGTGGTGGGACTGGTTCATAGTTTGTAGGGGGGGAGCTACAGTTGGTCAGTAGCCTTCTCAGAAGTGCTGTCAGTGCCTAGAGCCAGCACAGTTAGGAAACAAAGTAAAGAGGAGTTTATTGGCTGCCTGAGAAAATAGTGTAAGGAGAAGGGGATTTCGATGTGTATGGAACTGGGGGGGGGGTACCTGGGATGGTGAAACCCTCTACAGACTGATAGATTGCACCTAAGCAGGAGGGGAACCAGGCTACCAGGGGAATGGATTGGGAAGTACGTAAGCAAGCACTTGAATTTAAACTGAAAGGAAAAGCCATAAGGGTTGCAGCACCCAGGGTTTCCCAGAAGAGGGATCAGACAACCCCCCTTCCCAGGTAAAGAACACAGAGCAGTCAGAAAGGGAAGGAATAGAGAAAATAGAAGGGGACTTGGGGTGGGGTTTTCTGGGGGAGGGGGCGACTGATTCCCTACTCAGGTGACAAGAACATGGGGGTCGGTAAGGGGGAGAGTGGAAGGAAAAGGAGGAGCTAGGGATGACCAAAAGCAAGGGGAGGACCAAGGGAAGAAGAGGGGAGGAGCAGGCAGCCAAGCGGAGGAGGAGGAGGTAGGCACATGGTCAACAAGAAGGGAAGGGAATCAGGTGTGATGGAGGGTAGTGTGCCTTAACACTAGAACTCTCGGGAACAAAATGGGTGATCTGCATGCTATGATGGCAGAGGGAAAGGTGGATCTGGCTGTGGTCACTGAAATCTGGGCTACCCTGAACCATAACTGGGACCTTTCCATTCCAAGATATGCCCTCTATAGATGGGACAGGGAGAAAGAAAAGGGGAAGGGACAGTGGCATTACACATCTGGGTGGGCATTGCTGCCACTAGGGAGGAAATAGGGGCCGGGAAAATAGAGGCGCTGTGAGTACAAAGCCAAATGGCAGCAGGAAAGAAATAAAGGCTGGGTGTAATTAGAGGCCACCTAATCAGGACTAGGACAAGGACAGGGAATTGGGTACCATGAGCAGGATGGCAGCTGAAAGGGGCAAAGTGGTGGTGATGGGGGACTTCAGTGTGACCATGGCGAACTGGAATACCCTGTTCACCACCTGTGCCAGATGTCAGCTGATACTGGATGCAGTTCAGGATGGGTTCTTGGTTCAGGACATGACTGAGCCAACATGGGAGGAAAACATCCTGAACCTGGTATTAACAAATGGGGATCACATCTAGAACATCACAGTAGAGGAACCCTTGGGGAACAGTGCATACCGAATGGTGTGGTAGTGAGCTGACATGGGGAAGGAGACCAAGCACGAAGACAAAAGTGCAAGATGTCAGGAAGGCTGACTCTGGTAAGATGGATGAGATATTGAGGGGAAAACTACCTAGCCCTGAGGAAGACATGAGTGTGGATCAAAAGGGGGCAGTGATCAGGGAAGGGATCATGGCAGCCGTGAACACATGCCTTCAGCAGAAGGGGAAGAACTCCAAAGCCAGGACACCGTTGGTTCAGGAGGGAGGCGAGACAGGCAGTGAGAGATAAGAGAGGAAGTACAGGAAGTCCCAAAAAGATGAAGATGAGGGAGACTTGGAGAAAGCTAGGGAAGCTAGAAGGGCAATCAGGCTAGCAAAGGCTAGAAAGGGGCTACAAATTGTAAAGGAAATTGAGGAAGGAGAGAAAGCCTTCATGTATATCAGCAAAAAGAGAGACACAAAGGTAGGCACAGTGAAACTAAGAAAGGATAGAGGTGGGTGTACAGCATGTAAGAGAAGTGTTGAATGAATACTTGTGTGCTGTCTTCACTAAGGAAAAGGATGAACCAGTGCCGCAAGGGAGGATGTGAAGGGGGAGGGGGGCATGCTGGAGGACAGAATAACAGAAGATAGGGCTAGGAAGGGGCTCCCATCCATGAAGATGAACAGATCTGGTTTGCATGCACGTAAGAGTTTTGAGGAAACTGATGGAGGACCTGGCAGGTCAGCTAGTGGGTCCATTCAACAGTTCATTAGATACAGGGGTGGTACAGCAGGAACGGAGAACTTCTCAGGTGGTACTGCTGCACAAGAGTGGACCTAGGGATGCACCTGGGTACTTCTGACTAGTCAGTTTGACCTTCATTGTGTGTAAACTGATAGAAACCATTCTGAAGGAAAGACTAGTCAGGTTCCTTGAAGCAAAGGGGCTGCAGAACAAGAGACAACATGTGTTCATGTCAGGGAGATCCTGTCAAACCAACCTGATCATTTTCTTTGACTGGGTAACAAAGGCGGCAGACAAGGGTCAAGTGGTTGACATCCTGTGTTTGGATTTCAGCAAAGTCTTCAACTTAGTGCCCCACAAGAGATTGATCAGTAAGTTAGAGGACGTGGGGGCAGAAGATAAATTAACAAGCTGGGTGGCAAATGAGTTCAGCGATAGGACCCAAAGGGTAGTGGTGGGTGGGAGCTCTCAGGTACAAAGGACATAACTAGTGGAGTTCTGCAGGGCTCAGTGCTCGGCCCAATGTTTTTCACTGTATTCATTAATGACACTGGAGACTGCATCAAAGGAAAAATCTGCCTCTTTGGGGGCAACGCCAAGCTCTGTGGGAGGGTGGATATAGATGCAGGGTGCAGGACCTAAAAGGAGGACCTAGCAAAGCTGGAGAGATGGTCTGGCATATGGCAGCTGGGGTTCAATGCTAAGAAGTGCAAGGTCGTGCACCTAGGAGGAAAGAATCCAAGGGCCGAATACAGTCTAGGTGGGGTCAAGATCACTGTATTTGTAGGACAAAAAGGACTTGAGGATAGCCATTGCCAGCAACCAAAGCAGGCTACACAGAGTAAAAGGACTGCAGCCAAGGCCAACAGAATGCTGGTCTGCATTACTAGAAGGTTCATAAGCAAGAGGGAGGAGATTGTCCTGCTACTGTACAGATCCCCGGTGTGACTGCATCTGGAGTATGGCATGCAACACTGGAGTCCCCACCTGATGAAGCATATCAACCAGCTTGAGGCAGTGTAGAGGAGGGCGACAAGGATAGTTCAGGGACAGCATGACTGGGCATATGAGGACAGACTGCGAGAACTCAATATGTACTCGCTGAAGGAAAGGAGGGAGATATGGGACATGACTGAAACCTTCAAATACCTGAAAGGTGTAAACAAGGTGGATATTGGGGACTTTTTTCATCTTAATGAAAACAAGACCACAAGGGGGAATTGTTACAAACTGGTGGTGGTGGTGGGGGTGGGGGTTCAAGCAGGAGGTCAGGAGACACTTCTTTATGGAATGGGTGGTGTCAGGGTGGAATGAGCTCCCATCTGAGGTAGTCAATCAGAAGATGATGGGAGGGTTCAAGAAGCGGTGGGACAGAGTGGAGAGGAGGGTCAGGGTTGTCGGGAGGGGCCCACTGCAATCTCTGTATCAGGGACTCTGCAGTCAAGCAGACTCAGTAGACCAAAAGGCTTTTATTTGCTGGCTAATTTATATGTTTATATGCTGATATACCACATGTCAAATTTTATTGTGGAGGAAATGGCAATCATTGCTATGGAGGCACACCACAACTCCCATACCCTATTTATTAGTGGTGCCTTGAGGGAGACACCAGTCTACAAGCAGGGGGTGAGAGAGGGGATGCTGGCCTTGGTCAATGAGACTGGGAACACCCTCACACCATCAAATACAAAGGGTGTGACCTCTGTGGCATGGTAAAAAAGGAGCTGTCCTTCTGTCACCAGGATCAACTGTCCATGGGTGAAGGGTGAGATGAGGACCTCCTGCCCTGACTCTGGTAAAGGATATAGTGGTGGACACATGCATCCAATAGTCCATTGATGAGCAGGATGAAGGGCTTTATGTCATGGATCGTAAGTAGCACTGTATAGCGTATGTGTACGAGAATAAAAACAAGGTGCTTCATCAGCATGTGAGCTGAAAATGAAGCAAAAAAAGGTAATATTAAATGCATGCTGAACATAGAGTAAGATTGATATTTCAGCTATAGGTCTTCAGGAATTACTGTATCTATAAAGAGAAAATAAGCAAAGTTAGTGGACAGGAAGAGGAAAGAATGGATATATATTAATGCAAGGAAAGAAAATGGGTGGGTGAATTTTCATGAGAAAATGATGATAGGCAAGTTATGAATAGAAGCTGATAAAATTGTATAACCGGGGGGAGGAGGTCAAGACATACAGGAAAGAGTAGGAGTGAACATGCTAAGTTTTCAGGTAGGGATGTATAAACTGGGTATAGATGGAAGTCTGAAAGGTGGCAAGTATGGGGGAAGGAGTCAAGAACACTGGTTGATCCAGGTATGTAGCGATGTAGTTCCCATTACCCCCTTAGGCCCACAAACAGTAGATGTTTTGGGCCAATCTGAGTAGTAAAATGGAACATTTTGCATTTTTCTGGGGAAATGCTACCCCCCTGGCAAAACTACTACACTATTACAAACATTCCAGATTCACCCCGGTCAGGAAAACCTATATAGTGCTCCCTTGATTATTTACTCCCCCCATTACCCGCCACCTTATATTATCCGCCCACTTTTGTCTTGTACCAATTTCTCATTTTGTCATTGTCCCCCATTATTTACCAACCTCAATTATCCACCCCCCCCCCTCGATTATCTGCCAACTTTTGCCTTTACCAAAGTGGGCAGCACTGTATATGTGTGCCATTCTTACAACCATTATGTGATATATACTGTAAATAACTGATCTTCCTGACCTCCCTCCACAGATGTTCTGCCATTTTCAGTGGAGCTGGATGGGGGCAGGGATGATGTCCGGAACAATCCCTCCACTGATACAGAGCCATGGCCCAGTGGTATTCCCCTTCAGAGCCAAATCGTCAATATTCACATATGTGATGGACATGCATCAGTGACACATATATACATGCTACCGCAGTACACCTAGACTCAGTCGGAGAACTCAGTATTCTTATCAAGCAATCTAAGTATAGCACCTGACATAAAGATCCCATAAAACTGTTTTGTTTGTACAATTGTCTGTTTGGGTAGCATGTTGATGGAACAAGTTGGTTTTGCAATTGTGATTTGTGGCATTCACTAAAAACAAGAATCACATGCCTAGTGGTTTAGGAAAGACCATGCTCAAGAGAGATCTCTAAAAATATGTTTGAAGATCCTGTCCAGATTTTTATAGCCACTGGTTTTAACCTGATGATAGCTGGAGTTCACAGTGGCCAGGCTTCCCTGCTACCGGTAGGTGTCATTGTGCATTGAGAGCATGCCAAGCTGGGAGAGGAGGTGGTTTCTTCTTCATGATGCTGGTTTCTAAACACAGTTTGCTCAGATCAAACAAATGAGTACCAGAGAGTGCATGATTTTCTCTCTAAATATGTGTTGTCTTTCCCAAGGTTTACAAAACATGTTTGCTGACTCGCACGTGAAGTCTGCATCAGAGCCTTTATGTTTTTTTTTTCTAACCACAGAATGGGTTTAATTATGACATCAATTAGTATATCATGACAACACAGGAAATGTGAGGTCCCTTGTTGGCTAGCAAATGCTCTTGAAACACACAGTAGGAGTAAATACTAGCTTTGGTGAAAACAATAAAAAGACAAATGGGGAGGAATTGCAACAGGCATGCCATCTGTCACTGCCAGGTGTTTAATTTCGGTGCCCTGGTGCAGATTGTACACTATCTCCCCCTTGTAGGCTGCTTGCCACCAATCCTGCTGTGGTACTTGGAAACCCCAGGCAATCAAGGCTTCCTTCTGGCCTGTCATCCTCTGGGTTGTCCAACTCTGTGTGACTCTGACTGAGCCACAGGTGCCCCAAAAGCTTGATACCCTCGCCCTTTACCACATATGGGGACAACCCTGTTTCTGAATGGAAGTAGGGCTGTATGAGTACCCTCTTGTTAATATTCAGTAAATATTTACACCCAGGATCAGAAGGATCAGAATATACTCCATATTGTTTTTAAGGGTGTGGTTCAGGTTTTTCGGTTCTGGCGAGTTGGGCTGGATTGAGTCATGCAAATCAGAACCAGAGTCAGCACCAGAGCCAAAGACATATGTAGTAAACATATATGCTGCATATTATATTTTTTAAAATGGATGACTACATTGGAGATTGTACTGTAATTCAACCCCTTGGGTGGTTCCAAGTCATAACGGCAATTGTTAAATAGCGATCGCCGTTACAGCACGTCTTCATTGCCAAAAAGCAAAATGGCGATGTACACTCCCAGCGAGACAAGAACAGTGAACATGGACTAATATATCTATGCGGAGAGCTGCACCCCCTGCACCCGCGTCCTGAGGGGCTTCGCCCCCACACCCCCCATAGTTCAGATTCTCAACTCCATGTTGGTGAGGGAGAGAAACTTGAGAAACAAAAAGTTGAACTCCCGCATACAGTACAAACAAAAAACTGTACCCATACCCCGCCCCAAACCCTTCTCACTGCAGCCAGTCATCCTCACCACCACATCACACGGTCAGCTCAATGACACCACACCACACCACACTACCTCCCACATATCTTCACCATAATTCCATCTCTTCTGTTTTCCCTCTTGCATGGTCACTGTTCTACCCTTGATCTGTGCTAGAACTGTGTCTCGCTTCCCTTTCAGGGTAGCTCACGTAACAGGGGCTCAAATTGAGTCACTCAAAACTGAGTCGCTCAATTCGAGTCACCCATATGATAGGATATCCCCTTGGGTTGCAATGTATGTGTGTGCGTGAATAAAATTTTGCTTACTGCTCACCCAATTCTCAAAAGGGTATGTCTGGTGTAACTTGACTTGTGCCCCCAAAAATGGTGCAAGTAGCAAGTTACACCACCAGTTGCAACATACGGTATTCTGCAAAGCAGCATGCGACATGCCACAGGCTGCTTGCGCCAAAGTGGACTTATGCCACCAGTTACACCTTAAACCCCTGTGACATGGCACTAGGGGGTTCATGGCAGCAGTTGTGCCCTATTCTGGAAAAGCAGCAACAAAGTCCCCCAGGGCACTATTCTTCAACAACCCCCAGGGGAAAACCATCAATGTATGTTACACCAACACATAGCTGGCATAACTGTACTTACACCCCTGGAGGTTGCCTGCATGTGCAGCCCACCCATCCCCCTGATGGTATACCACCCCTCCAACACTGCCCTAACCCCAAAACACAAAAGCTCTGCAGGGCAAATTTTGTCTCCCCCAATCCTGAAACAGCATAGTAATGCCCCAGAGGGCTAGTCATACCCCCCCACTATCAAAAAGCCCTGCAGGGCTGCAACTTGTCTCCCGACCCCCAGTGCTTGTACAATAGCCCCAGGGCTGAACATGCCTCTGACCCCAGTACTGGTAAAATAGCCCTCCTGGGCCGCAGTATCTCTACCCTCAGTACTTATAAAATAGCTCTACAGGACTGCTGCATGCCCCCAACCCAGAGTACTGGTAAAATAGCCTCGCAGGGCTGGAGCATGCCCCGACCCCAGTAATTGTAAAGTAGCCCTCAAAGCTGGAGCATGCCTGACCCCCAGTAATTGTAAAATAGCCCCATGAGGGCTGGAGCATGCCTCAGCCCTCAGTAATTGTAAAATACCTGCAGGGCTGGAGCATGCCCCGACCCCCAGTAATTGTAAATAACCCGCAGGGCTGGAGCATGCCCCCACCCCCAGTAATTGTAAAATACCCAGGGCCGGAGCATGCCCGACCCCCCCCCCAGTAGTTGTAAAATAATGCCGCAGGCTGGAGCATGCCCACCCCAGTAGTTGTAAATAGCCCCAGAGCTGGAGCATGCCCCAACCCCAGTAATTGTAAAATAGCCCCACAGGGCTGCTGCATGCCCCTGACCCCCAGTACCACAGGGAAAACCCACACCCCACAAGCTGTGAAATCCCCGATCCCCAAAACTGAGACCATTCACCCATATCCCGAGTATCCCTGGTAGTCTAGTGGCCCACTTCTCCCACTCGGCAGCACCCGACCACCCTACTCCCTCCCCATGACCCATTTTAGGCTGGCAACTGGCATGGCCCTCCTTGGTGAGCTGCCGACGGAACACTGCAGGAGCACGTACTGTACATACCATGTAGCAGGGTGGTCTGGCACTGCCGGGTAGAAGGGGTGGGAGGCCACTAGACTACCAGGGATAACGGGGTATTGTGTTTCATTTTCGTACAGTGTGCGCAACTGCCAGGATGTGGGTTTGGGGATCGGGCTTGGGGGCCGGGCTGTTACTGATTCATTATGGGGATTGGGACTTGGGGAGGTGTCCAATAGTCCTGAGGGGCTTTGTATGGTACACATTGGGGACTGGGGAAGGGGTCCAATAGCCCTGCAAGGCTTTTCAGGCTTGGGGACTGGGGTTGGGGGGGCACTTTCACCCTACAAGACTGTGTGTGCAACTTGCAACATGCCCCTCAGGTACGCCCTTCATTTGGCGTACCTGTGGGAATATCACATGTCACAGGACTTAGCCATGGGGACCCTGCCCCTTATAGAATCAGGCACAGGGTCCTTAGCGCAACTGTACTCCTCGCATGTCACAACTTGTGGCATGCATAGGGGTGCTTATAGAACTGGCCCCTATGGTGGAATGAATAGAAAAACATGAGTAACGTTTCATCACAGGTCTGAATCTACTGCCCTAAAATGGCCAGTATAAACCAGTCATTCCATTTTCTCCTCCATCAGTTCCTTTCCTTCTCAGCTGCCCGTCTCCACTTATACATTTTCTCAGGTGGAATATTGTGGCCTGATCAGTCCAACAGATTTAAAACTTTTAAGGGGAAATGGACTTGCACAAGGCAGACACAAGGGCAACTCTCGCACCTGTTATCTAATTGGAATGGGGTGTATCTTCCAGTGACAAGAAGATTGACAGTGGTGTGGGCCATGCAGTGACACCAGCAGACCGATACAAAAGATGATGAGTGGAGTCACATAGGGAAACATGAAATGTGTACACACACAAACACAATGAAACCGACAGAATGTAGTTCAATTGTGCTTACTGGATGAGTTGTATGCTTGTGTGACTTCAATACATTGTGGCTGTTCGCTTCTCTATCTGTGGGATATACCACCCTGTTGGGGCACAACGCAAGGAACCTTAAAGGAGGGTTCCCCCCATAGGTGCTGTGGGAATTATTCCCTTGGCTAAAGGTAGCTTAGGAAGAAGCCCATGGAAAAAAGAAATGAGCCGCTGGAGGAGGAGGGGTGGATAGTGGGGTAACGAAGAATGAATCCTGGAACAGTCCAGAAGGAGTGGCCTTTTAAGGCCTGATGGGGGAGTGACATCCTTGCTCCACCCCTTGAACCTCAGGCTTAAAGCCTTCCCATTAAATTGAAAAGGGAACTTGTTTCATGTACCTGAGTCACCAAACTAGTACAGCTTTCAATGACAGTCAGCGCAGTGTAGCACAAAACGGTGAAAATGCCAACAGCATCAGTGTAGTCAGAAAGGGTACATGGAGTATTTTCTCTTGCGTGACATCTAACCAGGAACGAGGGTAGTAGGGCAGCATAAACAGAAAATAATGCATATGCAGGTATGTGTCATGAGTTTTTTTTTTTTTTTACACACCCAAGGTATGTGATAATCCATAAACCTCAACAGCGAGGCTCGAGAGGTTTGTTAGATTATCACACACCGAGGGTGTATAAAGAAAACCTCATAACACACATCTGTTTATGTTTTTATTTTTGATAATAACTGGTGCATAGAGAACTTTACAGCACAACAAAATATAAATATAATCTGGAAACCTGAGCAAAGTAAACACATCTGTTTTAGTGAGACTGAGGAACCAGTAAAAATAAAAACAAAAAAAGTGGCAACATCACTTTTCAAAGAGATACAGTAGGTTTGTGCATATCAAATTCAGAATTAAGGATGCTTTACCATGTGCTGCTCTTTGCCCTCTATTCAGTATTTATGAGCACAGCTGCGATGTTACTGCTTGGCATTTTGTAAAAAAAGAAACGGAATACCAACTTGTTAAATATGAACTCTAAACTTGGTTTTTAAACAGCAAAACAAAAGTGTTTTTTATCTTCATGAGGTATTCAAAATATGTGGAAAGTCGTCTCATGAAGCTTTACATTTTTGCCACTTGCAGAGGGTCAGGCAGAGACAGTGGAGTGTGCGACTTCAAAAACTATAATAAGTCGGTGCGACATCTCACTGGGTTATTACGGCTTTTGAAAACTTCATGCAACAAGTTGATATCGGGGGTCACCAGTTATATGTATTTAATTATCATCTCTCATTTTGACATCATCAGACTCCTTTTGATCCTGGTTGTCACAACTATAATTCATAGAGGGTAAGTTGATGTTTATAAATACCAATATTCAACGGTTCAGGGGCAGTTGGGGGAAGGAGGAGGAGGAATGAATCAGCATGAGGGAGTCCCTAAGGGTACAAACCCAGAATTGTTTCATGCTACTGGCAGAACTGTTTCAGGAACACTGCTCCACAACAGAAGCATAAGTTGTTACTTCTGAGGGTATGGCTGCATCCAGCAAGGATGCACAAGAGGGGAGGGGGGGCAGGCAGCATCAGATAGGGAAACAAAGTGTATCATAGTAGTAGGAGACTGTACAGTTAGAGGGACAAGGAATCTGGTATGTCACTTTAGCCAAGTGGAGAAATCCATTCTGTGTCTCCCAGGAGTGAATACAGAAAGGGTAACTCCCCAGCCTGAGAAGCTGATCAAGAGGGACAGAGCAAGCCAGGTGTATCACAGCATAGAGGAAGTAAAGGTCAATTTCAGGGAACTAGGCAGTAAGTTAAGGTCAATAGCTGATATGGTAACCTTTGAAGAGGTACTACCAGTGCCATGTACAGGACAGAGTAGAAGGAATAAAATTTAAGGGCAGGATTTTTGAAGGATGGCTCAGGACTTGGGTCCAGCCCTGCGCCAGCACATTTAGGTTCTGTTTGTGTGCCGGACCCTTCACTGCAGCTGCACCTGATTTTCCAGTCTCAGGTACAGCTGCGATGATTTCCATGAGCTACGGCATCTTGTGCCAAATATCTGGCACAAGCTCCATAACAAGGGCCCCCAGGATTACCACAAGGTACTCCAGAGAAAGGTGGGCTACCTTGCAGCAATTACCGCATGGCATAGAAAATCCTTTTAGATTGTCGCAAGCCCCATGCGCCATATTGTCGGTGTGCTGGGGCTTGTGGTGATCTAATAGGTCTGAAAATCCTGCCCTAAGAGTTTAACACATGGTGAAAGGGTTGGTGCAGAGATGAGGGGTTCCAATTGTCAGGCAACTTGGGATCATTCTGGCAAGATAGCAGGCTGCTCGCCAAAGATGGCCTGAATCTGAACAAAAAAACGGATGTAACAATCCATAAAATGATAAATTAAGCAAGGGGGAGGGCAGTGTTATGGATGGAAAAAAAGGAACCCGCAAGGAGAGCTATGTGGCTCTCCTCCAGCACACACAGAACATAGTGGAAGCGGGACAATTTGGCAACAGCAGGAAATCTAAATTCCACAGGGTTAAGAAGACAAGAGCAAGGACTCACGGAGAGTGATGTATACAATGCAAAAAGCTAAGGTAATACAGTTGATAACATGCAAGTTATAATGGCTGCAGAGGACATGGGCATAGTAGCAATTATGAAAAATGGTCAAATCAAAACAATAGCTGGGACTTAAATGTCCTTGACTATACTCGATTTATGAAGGATAGGATGGGGCAGATGGAGGGAGGGGGTTGGTGGCAGTGCTTGTAAGGTGTCAGCATGGCTTAGTTGCTAGCACATACGCCTCTGATGCGAAGGTCATGGGTTCTAGTCCCATACCAGAACTTGAGCGCATAGTCAAACAGTGACACTCTAGTGCAGCACCGGGGGGGGGGTGGGGCTTGCCATCATTCAGATGAGACATTAAAACTGAAGTCCCTTCTTCATATCTCTGGTGGGTGTCCTGGTGGGTGTCTAGGTGGAAATAAAAGAAACCAACACACTTAATTGCAAGAATAGGGAATAGGGAATTTCTCCAGTTTCCTGGCCAACATTCACCTTCCCATAAAACCTATTCATACAATTGGTTACAGCTGTGTGTGGGTGTTGATGAGTAGAATGGTTGCCACTACACATTTACAGTCACTTCACTAACTGTGTCTACTTACTTGTAAAGCACTTTGGGATTCTGCATATATGAAAAGCACTATATAAAAGCAAATTCTTCTTCTAACAGGAAGACATTTGGGTCTCAGAGGTTATATAGTTGTGGGGGGGGGAGGGAGTTGAGTCAATATGGCTCCAAACAGGAGATAACTGGGGGACCAAATATAGGATAGGAGTGCTCTATAGGTCTCCAGACAAGGGGCTGCCAAAGAGAAGGAGCTGGAAGGGAAAATTAGGAATGCCACTATACTAATAAGAGACTTCAATATCATGGACATTGACTGGGACATTCCAATGGTCTCAAACCAAGATCATCAGAAGTTTATAGAGGCAACACAGGACTGCGTTCTTACACAGTGGGTGACAGGAACGGGGGGGGAGGGGCAATTTTGGACCTGGTAATGCCCAATCAGGATATTATCAGTGATTGCAGTGTCAGTGGCTCAGTAGGTAGCACACTTGTCTCTGGGGTTGGAAAATCAGAAAGTCCTGGGTTCTAGCCCCACAGCAGGCACTTGGGATAAAACCCATAACTAGCATTGTAGTGCAGTATGATGGGACTGCTGCACCTGTTGGGGGGCTGTCCTTTGAATGAGATGTAAATCTGAGGTCCCTTCTGCTCATCGCTGGTCATGGTCCAGGTGGAAGTAAAGATCCCATGGCACTTTTTTGTTAAAGAGTTGGGGTACTCTTTTGTTAAAAGCAACATTTTTTTTTTTTATTTATTAAAGTCTTGGATTTAATACCTTTGAGTGGATGCTCATTACATAGGTTCCACGTCAGTAGATTAAACTGTACGGTAACATACAAATATGCCATAATGCACAGTTGGTACAAAGCATTACATCAGCAAAATAAAAAAAAACTATAATATAGGACTCATTACATTACACTACCCCAAGTGTCTTTACATAGACTCCCCACTTTTGCAGATTTGCAAAAAATACACAAATAACCTCAAACAAAATGATCACATCATTCTAAAGAAAAATTATAGAGTGAAGAAGAGAAAGCCATCATGAAAGTGTTGGTCCATATTGATGCCATTCACCAAAAGCTTCACCCCAAGTGTGGTGCACTGCACTGAAACAAAGTGAGTATCCCACTTCCTGTCTGCTGTGAGATTATTTTAAAGACGATTCTCCCTATCTTTGATAATGGTGACTTTGTCTACAGTGGTGCACCCAAGTCCTCCCTTGCCATACTGGCCCCCCTTCACACCTTTTCTGTCATTTTGCTTTAGACTGTTCCCCCTCGTACCCACTATTTTTCACTCTACTCTGCCTTTTCTCTCCCCTCTCTTGATGCCAGGCGCCTTTCCCATTGTGTCTCCTTTATTTCTAAATTCTGGTTTGGTGCTCTTCCCTCCTATTTTACTTCCCTCTTATCCTCTCCCCCTGATTCCAGCTACCCTCTCCGCAGTAGTACTTAATTCCCTCTATATACCTTCTAGAAAAACTGCTGCTGGTCAATCTGCGTTTTATTATTGGTTCCCTAAGCTCTGGTCCTCTCTTACCCTGTCAATATGCTCTGCTTCTTCTGCTTTCTCCTTAAAGTCTCTTCTTCATGCCTTTTCTTCTCCCTCTTGCAACTGTCCATGACCTTCTTTTTTTTTAACTCTTTATTTATTTAATTTTATCAGACGTATACAGTCCAATACAAACAATCACAATTTGTAACATACAAACATGTGTATATACATAGGTCAGTTATCACATAGCTCCTATAGAATTTATGGAAATGATGGGATAGTTGATGATAGTGCCAAAGTCATATCAAAGTCAGATCTACTCATATTAAAAACCTCTGAACATACAGCTGTCTCCCTTTCCTATGAAACCCTCCACTAAACCAGAATCTATTACAGTCCCCTTCTCCTTTGTCCTTTCTTAGTTAAGGAACTAAAGTGGGTCTATATTTCACTATGTATATTACCCATTTTCTTCATAACGTTTCAAAGTGTTCTTTAGAGTGGCGGGTCCAAGCTGTGATCTTTTCCATACTGTAGACCTCATTCATTGGGTCTTGCCGCTCTTTTATTGTACGTATAACTGCTGACAGCCAACGGCGTGTAATCGCTTTTTTGGCTATAAGAACTCCTATATGCAGCATTGCTCTAGTGTTTGAGTCTCTCATTTCCTCCAGGAATTGAGTGAAAAGAAAAAATTCCCTTGTAACTCAGACTGGGGGTTAAGATTATTTCAGTTAAGGCATCTTGTAAGGCATTTAAAAAGGGTCGAAGGGCTGGACATGATCAAAAAATATGCCCATGTGTGGATGGTGAGTCCCCACATTTCCACCAGCTGGCATCTCCTAATTCTGGGAGATATTTAACTTGAACAGCTGGGGTCCTAAAGTATCGCACCATTACTTTCCAATTAAACTCCCTCCAATGGGGGAGGCAGTAACAAATTGCAAAGAGTGTATATGCCCCTTCCATTCTGTTTCATGTATTCAAATTCCTAAGTCTGTTTCCCAATTTTGTTTAGTGTATTGTGAAGAGTTCCCTTTTAATGCCACACGTGCCTTATAAAGTTGGGATATCATATGTCCCAGGGATGCCATCCCCTCATGAGCTCTCCTAGATAAATCTACTATAGGGCATTACAATTTTGCTGTAAGGATTCCTGGGAGAATATTTAATAGGTAAGTAACGGAATCTGTCCTATGGGTTTAAATCAAACCTATTCCTAAGATCCTCAAATTCACTGGGGATCCCCTTCTTTAAGATGTGCCATAATACAATAATTCCATTTCTTTCCCATCGTCTGAATCCGGAGTCTATCAAGGCTGGAAGGAATGCATTATTCCTAGATAGGGAGATAAATAAGGGTTTCAAGGGTTTAAATTGTTTAAAGTCCAGTAGCATATTCTAACAGACAAGAGTGTCTACAGTATATGGGTTAACTGTAATGTTATCTATTCTTGGCCTAGGGTATGTCAGTAATATTTGAAGTAGGTTGGTAAGATCTTCTGCCCTAACCTCCAATTCTCTCCATTTTGCAAAATAGTTTCGATGCAACCGTAAGAAGACCACCCTTAGATGAGCAGCTAAATGATAGTTGCCATAATCGGGCAATGCTAGCTCTCCCCATTATTTTGGTAGTTGTAAAGTTGCAACTCTAACCCTAGGTTGTTTATTATTCCATGAATATCTCAATACTTTTTATTTATCTCTATGAAGAATTGTCTCAGTGGGTTAATGGGAAGTGTTTGAGCTAAGTATAGTACTCTTGGGGGCAGATTTATCCTCACAGCTTCCATTTTCTGTATTAATGGGAGGGGTAAGACCTCTACCTCTCTATATATCTACTGAAGGAGTGGAGGAGGGGTTCATAATTATATTTATAAAGCCTAGTAGGACCTGTTGTCATCTGGACTCCCAGATATTTTAGGTGCTCAAGATTCCATTTTAAGGGGAATCTTTTCCATACTCCCTCTGAGGGAGTATACGTCAATCTCAATACCTCTATCTTATTTAGAGTCACTCGGTATCCCACCACCTTTACAAACCTATCTAAGAGCTGCCATAATGGATACAATGAGGTCTCTGGGCCGTCAAGTACACCAGGAGGTCATCCACATATAAGGCTGTCTTATGTGTTTCCCCCTCTAGACATAGGCCCTTCACTTCCTCCTCCTGTCTTATGGCTTGCACCAAGGGTTTTAAGTAAATTGCAAATAGCAAGTGGTTCAGAGGGCACCCCTGTCTCGTTCCCCACAACAACAGTATAGGGGCAGCCACTGCTCCATTAACCCTGGCATATGCCATTGGCCTATCATATATTCCTTTTATTATCTTTTCTGGAACTTGTCCAGGAAGCCTAGGGTCCCCAACATTGCCATCAGAAATGGCCATGCCACTCGGTTGAAGGCCTTCTCAGCATCCAGATTCATTAACACAAAAGCGACCTTCGACCGAGCAGCATGATGCAAGATATGCAGTGTCCTCTTTATATTATCCTGTGTCTGTCTGGAGGGTACAAAGCCACACTGATCCAAATTGATTATTTGTGGTAATATTCTCTCCAGCTGAGATGCGTGGATCTTGGTGAATATTTTATAATCCACATTTAGGACCGATATTGGTCAGTAAGATGAGCACTGCAGGCTGTCTTTCCCCGGCTTGGGTATGCTGGTTATTATGGCATACCGCCATGAGCTTGGTATGGTGTCCCTGCCAAATACTCCTCTACAGGCCTCTAATAATATGGGCTGCAGTTGGGTTCTAAAAGCCTAGTAAAATTCCCCGGTGTACCCATCGGGCCCCGGACTTTTACCAGATTTAAGATTGCGGATAGCCATTTCCGTCTCAGCTCTAGTGATCGGGGCTTCTAGTATATTCTTGTGCATCTCTGAAACTTTAGGGAGGGGTAGTGAGCCAAGAAACTTACCAGATGTCTCAACACCCACCTCTGTCTCTGGTGTATAAAGGGAGGAATAGAAAGCTTGAAAAGCCTCCCAGATTTCTATTGGGTTATCTGTTCACCTGCCCAAGGCTGCCAAATGGATTTGTGTGATCATGGATTGGGCTGTTTTGTGTCTGAGGTGATGTGCCAAAATGTGGGTAGCTCGTGGTCCCCCTTCATAATAACGCTGTCTGATGAATTGGAGCGCTTGCTCTGTTTTAAGGTTCAGCAAGTGCTGAATGCGCTGTCTTGTGGCTTCCAAGAGAGGATAGACAGCTTGATCCCATTTTTGATGCTGTTCTTGAAGATCCTTAAGTTGGGATTGCAACCTTTCCAACATTGCTGCCTACGTTTATTTATAGTATGAGGCATATTTAATTAATCCCCCCCCCCCCAAGTACCACCATTCAAGGTATCCCACTAAATTCCTGGGCCTATTTCTTCCCCCTCATTTTAAGTCAAAATTTGTGGGTTAAGTTCCTTAATTTTCACCTGAAAGTCAGGGGGGGTTTAACAGAAAATTATTAAGCTTCCAGAAGGTAGATCCTTTGTCCTGATGCCAATCTAAGTTTAAAATTATCAGAGAGTGATCTGAAGGAGGGAAGGGCTGCATTTCACACTCTTGTATTTGGTGGGCATGTTCACTAGAGGTATGACAGTAGTCTATTCTAGTGTATACCTTGTGGGGTGCTGAATAATGGGAGAATTTTCTTTGAGTTGGGTTTACATATCTCTATGCATCCACCCAGTTTGCCTGCTTTATATAAAGAGATGTTGCTTTCTGGGTTGGGTTGAGCTTTTGTGGTCTAGGATTTGTCACGTCCCTATTTTCATAAATCATATTATGATCCCCTCTGACTATCAACACTCCAGTATGATTGGTAGTAATTACCTGTAATAAGGATCTAGCTATGACAAAGCTAGTACCTGGGGGGAAGTACAGGCATACTCAAGTGATACTAGATCCCTGCAAATCCCCTGAAACCAATGCTAGTCGACCTTCAGAGTCTGAGTACGTGAAAGTAACGCTGAATTGGGCTGTTCAGAAAACCAGGATGGCCATTCCCCTTCTCCGCCCCTCCCTGTAAGATGAGGAGACCACATGCATATAACTGTGTCGGGTTAATTTCTGTTGCTCGCTATGTGAGAGGTGGGTTTCCTGGAGGAGAATGAAGGAGGAATGTTGCTTCCTAAGGAGGGAGAGGGTTTTATGTGTCTTCACTGGGTTATTACATTAACAGAGCAGATTTTAAGCTGCCCTATTACTGTCAATTACACATTTCAGATTGAAGTGTCTCTGCATTAACCTTCTATCAAAGGGACACTGTCAACCCCCTTAGGCCTTGGAGTGTCCCTAGTTTAAAAAACACATCTTATGACTGCTCACATGTTGTAGAGACTGCTGATGTAGCAGGTTTTTTGGTTCTGGTTCTTTTTTTCTTTTAAACAATGAAAAACAGACTGCCCAGTATACTGGTGTTGCCACACCGCAATATGTTTGTTTACGTTCCTTGATCAAGCCCCATTCATTGTTGCTGGACCTAGGAACACCCCCCAACATGGTCTAGCCACTCATTATGCAGTGGGAGTAGAGGAGATTATTGTATCATGAGTGGCTGGACTGTTTGGGGTGTTTCTATTGTTCAGGAAGTATGTAATAAAAATAGAACCAGGATTCAAAACAAAACAATGATGTTTATTACTGTACATTAGCATGCATTTCAGTCCTACTAAGCAAAAAGGCAGATACAGAAAACAGCAACATCAATGGATTTTAGAGTGGGCAAGCACTCATACAATGTGGGTTTTTAACTAGAAATAATATTGTGCAAAAAAGGTTGACAGTGTCCCTTTAATAAGGAACTGTCTTCCCTCTCCTCCCCCGTTCAGTCCCTCTCCCGGTTCTCCACCCCTCCAGGTAACTTGGAAAGCAACACGTTTAGACATACATAAGACCCTTTGTTGTGCTAAAGCCCGTAAATTCCTCAATCCATGCCCCATGCCTGACCTAAATCTTAAACGAGAAACATTATACAAATCCAGAACATGAACAAACAAATATTCAACATGATAACCTGAACTCCCAAGGGAGAAGGGCTTAATACTATGCCCTTTCATGTGCTGGACAGAGCCCCAATGTACTTGGGGGGCCCAGACTGGAGGCTGTAGGGACCCCTTTATCGTTTTGTCTCCAAGGTTGGCACAGATACCAACCCCTTGAGCAGCTAGATGTAACAGCTGTGCTAGATAGTCAAGCCAAAATGACAGAAATAGTATAAATTTTGAAGGCTCCAAAATCATACTTAAGATTCTTGCCCCCCTCCCCCCGAGATATAATTGAGAACTAAATTTCAATCCTGCTTTTGTCATTTTATGGGAGATAAACTCCCTTCTCACACTGCATGTACAGGAGGAATGATCTTAACAGTAACTCGATATCAAAAAGGAAAGATAAAACAGCTAAACAAAGTAAGTCGTTTTCCTCCTGTCTAAAACAGCATGAAAAGCAACAATTCTTGGAACAGTTATAGTGGGATGTAATGACTCCCCCTAACAGCACTTATCAATATTAACCTTTTATAAAGCTAAACTAAGGCACTGTGTGCTTTCTAAAATCAACTGAGGTGCTGACTGGGTGGCGCTGAGGGCTGAGGCGCTGGACGCCTTACCTCGCACTACGCTGGTGACCCGTGTTCAGAAACGAGCATGGGCTGCCAGGGGTTGGCAGAGTTGGAGAAGGATTGTGGTTCGAGGGACTGCTCTCCTTCTCTGGGGAGGGGGGATGCCAGTGGTCGGTGCTTGATTGGCACCTAGCAGAGGCTGAAGGGCAGTGCACTGACGCTGCAGAAGAGGGGCGGAGACGGGGCAGACACCTGGAGGAGTTCATGCAGATGTGTGTGCACTCCCTCTGCTGGCATCATTGCACACCTCTCTCCACTACAGGGGAGAAAATGAAAAATAGGAGTCCTCATCATGGATGATGATTGTCCTCCTCACAGTGCTGCTGGGAGGGCACCTTCCCCAAACTGGATCCGGTCTGGTGGGTTGAGGGTCTCCCCACACCCTGCCACGAGGGGCAAGTCATGGGGGCGGAAGGGGAAGGGGTCTTATACCCGGTCGGCGTGCTGGGGTGTCAAATGGCAGGTGGGGTCTCCAGGAGGAACAGCACCAACAAAAAAAAATTAAATAAAATAAACAGGTGTAAATTCTGACCAGTTTGATCATGTAAAGAAAACCAGTTACAGAACTGTTGTACTAATTAACCTGATGCATCTAAGCATTTCTATTTTATCATCATTTCAAACCTTTTGGTTTACAAAATCTGGTATAATGAGTACCAGTTTGTGGATTTCCGAGTCCATGATGCATGAGCCATCCCAGGTGCTTTTAGTGTTTGAAAAAGGCTCAAACATCACACCCTTCCCTGCCTGGAGAAAGCTTGGCGTCCGTGTCAAGTCTGTATCATCTTGCATCAGTTAACATAAACTTACTACTTTACTATACATTTTTACTACACTTTATAACCCTATATCCATTTTGACAATGCATTAGGCATATTTCACACAAGTCAGTTGAACATTACTATACTAAATCAGGTAATAACTTCTTGTACATTAAACAATGTGAGAGGGGGCCCTTCCCTATCAGCTAACTTAGGGCTAGACGGGGCAGGGGCACCATACCTAGAGGGCAGAACAATCAACCTGGAATTGGTACTTAGACTTAGTTTGGGCAGTGAGTTCTGGGAAACATAAACCCCCTTGTGGACCACATTGAAAGACAAATCTACTGGCCCCCCAAGGGAATCATAGCTGAAGTGTACTACTGGTTTGACAGCTCGGCCAGTCTTTCTGTGGGGAACAACCACAGTCTCTTTACTTTCAGCAACATTCTTGGGGCTTTCATCACTTGTGAGGGGTGCCTCTGCCCGGGTAGAGATGTCCAAACTTGGAGCACTGTCAGCCCCTGGCTCTGTAAGTTCTGTTTCTACAACACTTTGCTCACTTGGAAGGTACTCTGGCACTGAAAGAGAATTGTCAGTACTCTAATGGCAGTCTTCAAGTTCTGGCATGTCACCAGGGAAACTCATACCATCAGCCCCTCCCTCAGGCAAATCATACAGTTCCACAATACACAGAGACTCAGCATCCTCAGACGTGATACTTTGCACTTCACTTTCAGGGAGCATTGGCTCCAAGGACAAAGCCGGGGGGTTAGGCAGTCCAGAAGGCCCAGTTTCATCCCCATGATTAGTCATGGGATTACCCCGAAACAGCTGGCTCAGTTCATAAGAGGGGTAATAGGCATAGTTGCACTCACTTTCGTCAGAAGTGGACTGACAGTCACTATCATTCTGGGCCTGCTGCAGAGGAAACCTTAAATCTGTGACCATTGGGGTAGGTTGGCTCTGTCTCTTTCTTGCAGCAGCATGAGTCACTGGTCCAGGGGGAACAATCTCGGGGGGGTTCAGCCTCAATCATGAGTCGGCCAATAGGTAGTAAGTGGTTATGGTGCATGGTCTTGACAGCTTTGGAGTTGTTTTCAGGGTACATTTTGTACATGGGTAAATCATCCAACTTGCCTACTACTATATGGGGAAGATGGTGCCATCAGTCAGCAATTTTATGTTTACCATGCTGTCCCAAATTTCGCAAAAACACATGGTCTCAGGTCGAAGTTCTTGAGCCTTTACTCTTTTGTCATGCCTCTTTTTCTTGACTAAATTTCTCTTGGTGGCCATTGTCTGGGCCAGTTGGTAGGCATGATTCAATTGAGCTTTCAGTTTTTGTACATATTGCAGATCATTTTCGGCTCGGACCCCATCCGGACAGACCCTAAAACAGACATCCACAGGCAATCGAGCCTGTCTCCCGAACATGAGACGGTAGGGATAGTACCCGGTAGCATAATTTTTTGTGCAATTATAGGCGTGTAACAAGGTGCTAATCTGCTGGCTCCATTTATGCTTGTCTTTTGGGTGAAGAGTGCCTAGCATGTGTAGCAGGGTGCGATAAAAGTGTTTTGGTTGTGGGTCTCCCTGCAGGTGATAAGGGGTAGTTCTTGACTTTCGCACCCCCCCATAGAGAGAGCATTCTTTGATTAATCGACTCTCAAAGTCTCTACCTTGATCAGAGTGAATTCGCTGTGGGGCTCTGTAGTGGACGAAGAAATGTTCCACTAGCACCTTGGCCACGGTAGATGCCTTTTGATCTTTGGTGAGGAAAGCTTGTGCGTACTGTGTGAAATGATCTGTAACCACTAACACATTACCAATGTTTCACTGGTCAGGCTCCAAACTCAAGAAGTCTATGCAGACTAATTCCATTGGTATGCTGGTAGTAATGTTGACAAGGGGGCAGTCCTCTGAGGCAGGTCCTTTCTCTGCAAGCAGCGACTACAAGACCTTACATGGTGCTCAACATCGGCCCCCATCTTGGGCCAGTAGAACTGAGATCATACTAGGTCAAGGGTTTGGTCGATACCGAGGTGGCCCATATGATTGTGAAGGGACCTCAGCACCAAATCTCTGAAGGCTGTGGGCAGAACTATTTGTTGCTTGTCTACTTGGCCACCCCAATCTACTGTCTCTATACAATAATTGATTAATCATCTTCAACCTGGGGGACTTCTTTAAATAATAAAGCCGCTCGCAAATCAGAGGAACACAACTTGGACACATCTTTCCCTGCACGGAGGGCATCAAGGGCTGGCTGAATCATAGGATCTTGGGATTAAGCCTACTGAATGCTGTCATTGTCGAACTGAGGCAGTGCACTAATATCAAGAGCAGAAAAATGGCAATACGCAGCCCGTATGCAGGTGTCAGGAGGGCCCAAGCAATCTGCTAAGCAGTCCACTGTGTCCGTAGACATCTGTTCATTTCTATCAAACTTTTGGCACAATGCTTGGATGTCAGGTTCAGACAGCCTGACCCAGTCACTCTTGGCAATGGGCCTCTGGGATATGGTGTCAGCATGAACATGATTCAGGCCTGGTCTGTATTCGACAGCATAATCATACATTGACAATGCAGAAAGTCACTGGTGCCCAGTGGTGTCTAACTTAGCTGAAGTCTGTACATAGGTCAATGGGTTATTGTCAGTCCTCACCAATATTTTTACCTCATAGAGGTAATCATGAAACTAGTCGACAATGGCCCATTTTAACGCAAGGAACTCCAACCTGTGCGCAGGGTAGTTTCGCTCTGACTGGGTCAAGCTCCTACTGCCGAATGCCACTTGTCTCAATATCCTCATGGTCTTGATACAGCACAGCTCCTAGACCCCGCAGACTAGAGTCAGTATGCAGCACATAGGGTTTGGTGGGATCAGCATAAGCGAGGATGGGGGCGTGGGTGAGCTGGTATATGACTTCGTGGAAGGCTGCTTCACAGTCAGGCATCCAACGGGACCCGAAAAGATAACCTGGCTGGAAATATACTCTTTCTGGTCCGGGGGTGGCCCCTTTCTTGTATTTACGATTGGTGGGAGGGTAACCCTGGGTAAGATTCAAGAGCGGCTGAATCACTTTGGAATAGTCCTTTATGAACCGGCTGTAGTAGCCACAGAATCCCAGGAAACATTGTAGTTCTTTCAAATTGTGGGGCTGGGGCCAAGTGGTCAAAGCCTCAACTTTACTGGGATCAGTCTCTATCCCCTCTGTGGATACTGTGTGCCCCACATACTTCATGGAGGTCTGAAAAAATTGGAATTTGTCGATGGACAAGTTAAGGCCAAAATCTTCCAGTCAGTCTAGGACTTTAAACAGTCTGTTCTCATGCTCCTCCAAAGTGGTCCCAAACACAATAACATCATCCAAGTACACCAGGCATTCCAGTAAATTCATATCTCCCACCGCACGTTCCATCAGCCGCTGAAAGGTGGCCGGGGCGCCCGATATCCCCTGTGGCATTCTTAGAAATTCATAGAACCCCAAGGGACAAATGAAAGCTGTCTTCTCACTGTCCTCTGGGGCCATTGGAATTTGGTAGTATCCACTGCGAAGATCCAACACCGAGAACCACTTGCTCCCATTTAGACAATCCAGAGCATCTTGTATACGGGGCATAGTGTATTGGTCAGAGATGGTCCACAGGTTCAGGGTTCAATAATCAACGCACATCCTCACAGACCCATTTTTCTTATGCACAACCACAATGGGTGACACATATGGGCTTCTGGATTCTTGTATTACACCAGCCGCAAGCATTTCCTGCAGGTGTCTTCTCACATCATCTATGTCTGGTGGACCTAGGCTTCAAGACCTTTCCCGGAAGGGCCGTTCATCAAGCAGACGTATGGGATGCTCCACACCCTGGACACATCCTATGTCCCATTCCTTCAATGAAAACACTTGATCTCTCTGGGCAAGTTTCTGGCTAATTCTAGTCTTCCATTCAGCTGGCAACGGGGAGTCACCAAAGTCAAATGCATCTGGGGTCACTCTATCTGTCGTACCATGGTGCTTGTTGCTGGGCAACACTGCAGTATCTGCACAGTGTACTGTAGCTAGGGTGCAGCCTCTGTTGACCCGGATTTCCCGATCTGACACACTGTGAATCTGGACCACCACTCACCATACATAGGCATGAGCATGAGCTGGCAAGATGCTGGGCTTGACCAATAATCCTTCTGGCAATTTTCCATCGCCGGGCACATCCAACATTAGTATTCTATTCTTGACATCCTTCCTCAGGTGGACCTCCCCTTGAAGGGTACACTGGACGTTAGGGGCCAACACCATTGAATCGGGATCCTTCTTCCACACGACCCCTACTGGTTCATCCTGGTCTACTTCCTCGAGTTTCTGCTGCAAATCATAGGCCCTCTTGATCAGAGCTGGATTTCTTAGGGCCCTCCCAGTCCATCACCCTTGTTTCTCATGACAGAGTTGTGCCAGTCTCCCAAACATATGGGCGTTGGTCCCAATTAACAGGGGAACCCCATCATACAATCCAGTAGAGGGACACACTAAAGTCAGTGTCTCGACTTGCTCCTCTACACCAGTTACAGCTGCAGGAAACGGCAACCAGAGGCAGACATATCCTAGGTAGGGATAGGACTTGCTGCTCAGCCCCCACACATGTCGGCCTTCCAGGGATTGTAATGGCACAGCAGATAAGTGTTTGTCATACTAGTCCTGAAATACAATGTTCACTTGCGACCCACTGTCAAGCACAGCCTGAGTGGACACACTGTTCATTTTCACTGTCGTTTCCATTGAAGGACCCGCTATTTTGGACCAATCTGGAGAGGCCGTAGCAGAGGCCTGGACAGATGATTTAGCCACAAAGAAATTTGAGTTAGTATTTCTTGAATGTGCACTGTGGTTATTTAGGGCACCCCTCGGCCACTGATTTGCTTTTCGGAGCTCCCCTTGGAGTCTGTTTGCTAACTTTTCTAAGTCTTTCTGAGACCAGCATTCTCTCTTCATATGGCCATCCTTCCCACAGTTGTGACAAATGATGACCTCCTGGATCATCCTTGGGGAGAACATTGCATAAGGGACTGGAGCAGTAGCAAGGGGTCAGGATCCTGTATCTTCATGCAGCGGTGAGAGTGGTGCAACATGTCTTAACAGTTCCTTTAGGGTGGCAGTCAATTCTTTGATTTCAGTCTGGGAGCTGCCCTCAGTAGAGGATGCCTGAGGGTGCACCCCCACCCCCATGGCAGTCACATCCTGCGAAGAACTTGTTGATCTTGTTCCATGGGGGGAACCCTTGCAGAGGCACCCGCCTTCAACTCTTGGACTTCCTTTAGTAGATGCCTGAACCTCGAGCTGGAATTACTGCTCCATTTTCAATGGGAATTGCTTGTAGAGGTACAACTTACAGACCTCTACATGGCACATAGTTTATTTTCACTCAGTGTAAATGTGCCTCGCTCCTCATGAACGAGCATTCCGGCAAAGGACAGGATGATCTGGGAGGTACTAAGGTCACACTCTGTCTTCTGCTGCGGTGGCACCTTGGCAATGGCGCATCCAGGACCACCTCACAAACAACAAGATAACTTCTCAAAAGTTAGACCCAGTCATTGTAAACTGCACAGGGTATGTTAATCGGCATTTCTGCAGCCCTGGTGATTGCAGGCACTGTTTTGCTCAGTTTTTCTTTAAAGTCCTCTACGGTTTTCCCTTCCTCCAGCAACAACTTAGCAAATTTCTCCTCAAAAGTCTCAGATAATGGTGGGAGCTCATCCTCCTTAGGGTCTTTACTGTCTTTTGTTATCACTCCCCAGGTGGCTGTGGCCACGTCTGAGGCAATAGTCTGTGGCACTTTAGAGCTGTCCACCAGGTCACTACACTCTACTAAGGCCCTGAAAGTTGGGGCAATCAAATCAGCTTGTCGACCCACCACCACAGGGTTTTTTAAACACTCAACTTTGGAGAGTATGCTCTCTATCGTGTCCTTACTGGCACCCAGGGGAATATCCAGTATAAGCATAGCATTTTGGGGGTCAATCTCCTGTCCAGTTCACCACCCCACCAACTGGTGTACAGCCACTTCTGTTGGGGTAGTCAATTATGTTTGACAACAATTCGTAATTTCGGCCACTAGCAGGCACAAAATCCCAGCAGTGAGCCTCCATGATGTAACCCCTAGGTGACGCTATCCCAAGGGCTACTACCCCTGCCTGCTTGGCTAATAACAGGTTAAGGGGCCTAGCTTCTGTAACGGGTGCCTCCACCTGAAGGTCAGGGTTGGTAGTGGTCAGACTAGCCTGGGAACAGCCCTTTGGGACACTGTAACCCCCCTCATTCCCCATTAGTGGCCAAAACAGTACACAATAATCACTTTCACAATACCCCTGATACACTTTGCAAGTACCCACACTGGTTGCACTTACCGCCAGGGCTGGCTTCTCTGGTTCAACCCTGGGGACCTCCTGTAAAGCAGGGTTAAACAGAGCAGACAGCAACAGTACAGTACTTTTAACACAAACTGGAATCACAGTCAGTTTAAATGCAGAAAAAGTAAGATCTGATTTATTCCGGGGACGTGAACAAGGAAGGGGCGTAATTAGGATGATTGGCTTACAAGCTACATTAATCAAACAGTTATGCATGCAGTTCAGAACCCCCCACACAGTCACACACTCTGGGTACCCAGGTGGTAGGCAGATGGGCTAGCCAGGATCGTTGCCCGGGGTAGGCTGGCGTCGCAACTGGTTGGGGCCCTGTGATGGAAAAACAACATGCACAGCACACTATTTGTAATCTGGAGCCTGATGGCTCAGTTCGTGAATAAAGAGAAATAACCAAGAAATCAGATGACACACATAGATTATATTGTAGGTGCAGGGAGCTACCCTGATAGTTACTTGCGGTACCCAAGACTAGACACAGGATGGACGAAATTCAGGACAGCTGGTGGTTGGTCTGGATTGCCAGGAGAAGCAGGGCCCACACGATTTCGCCGAGGCATCGTTCCCGTTCAAGCGTGGAGCAGGGGGCTGATCCCCAGGCAGATCTCTCGTCGATGGCTTTTCTCTGTGCAGTAGGGTAGTATGGCAGGGCCCTCGTGGCAAGGCCCAGCCGCATGGAGTTAACCACAGATTCAGTCCGTTTAAGCTGGATACAGATACCAGCAAGCAGGACACAGTTCACACAGTGGGGAAACAAATTACAACCCACTTTCAATACACAGCACATTTATATGCAAAGGATTCTACAATACCAGGCAATTCTTCTTCGGTCCCAATTGCACTGTTCTCTGCACAAGTCAGAAGTTCTGAAGTGAATGGGATTTCTGGCAGGATGATCGCACTCAGCACAATCTTCGGTCCTCCTCAGGTTGAGCCTGGTCTCACTTCAGTGACTTACTTTAATCACACACACACACTCGGATTCATTCTGAAAATAATTCTTTCACCCTCTCAGAGCAGTAGGCAGACATGCAGGCCAGGAATCAGGCCTTTCCACAGTTCTCACATGTGAATCCACTCAGGATTGCTGCTCAAAAACACTTGAGCTCTTACTTATTTCACTTCCCAGCTCAGAACTAACTGAAAATTGCAAGCAGTCTGGGATTTCCCCACGATCCAAAGGGTTCGGTTGGCTGATCTGTCTGTAAGTCACAACAGAGGCTCCCCCTTCAGGTGCAAAAAGGCACCAAAAGCCCAAAACTACAATTCCTACAGATTTTGACTCCAGAAAGCTCATGTAGTCCGGCTCTATTTTAGGTTCCACCAGAACTGATTGGTCCAATTCGCAATCCCAGGCCAAATGGTGGGGATAAACAAGACAGTCCTTGATGCAAAGAAGGCAGGTTAGACAAACTACTTTATAATTATCACTCTAAATGATTTTCAATCTTTCAACAGAGCTCCCTCTCAGATTACTTATGACTGCAATCCAAGCAACTCTTAAAAAGACAGTACACAGAGGCTATACAGGCACTCTCTGGCAATCACATTTAAACTGCTAAAACACAGGACACCAACCTGGCAGTGAGCATTTTAGGCAAGCTCAAGGAAGACTTTTTGGGAACCCTCATTTGTAGGGAGGTTACATGTGGTTGCTTCTCCCCCAACCTCTCCCACCTCACCCTTCCTCTCAGGTGTGGACCCATCCTTCTCCTTGGCGCAGACTGAACAGAAGTATTCACTAAGTACTTCTGCCTGCTCAATCACCTTTTCTACCAACCCATTTCCCTTCCTGATCCTAACAATCTGATCCTTGCTCTTCCTCTTCTCTCTGATATATCTGAAAAAATCCTTTTCTCCTCCTTTGATCCCCTGCACTAACCTCCGTTTCCTAGCCACCTTTGCTGCCCTTACCACTCTGCTCACTTCTCTGGATTTCTTCACATATTCTTCTTTATCTTCTGCCCTGTTGGATCACTTGTAGGTCCAAAATACATTCCTCTTTTCCCTCACTTTCTCCACTACTTCTCTACTCATCCAACTAGGTTTCTTGGTCCTGGCTTTCTTGCTCTGGCTCTTGACACAAGTTTTAGTGGCTTCAGCCAGTCCTGTCTTGATGACCGCCCATTTTTGTTCCGTGTCCATTTCTGGGTGGATGCTTGCCATATGACTTTCCAGCATGTTTCTCATCCTGCCAAAGTCCGCCCTTCTGAAGTCCAGGACCCTAGTTTTTGTAGTGGCTATTTTCCTACCCAGGTTGGGGCTGGCAGTATAACCTAGAGGTTAGAGTAACGAGCTGTGAATGAGCTTGGTACATCCAGCAGATCTGGGTTTGATTCCCATAACCTCCACTTGTATACTATGTGACTCTGAGCAAGTCACTTAACCTGCCCAGTGCTCCCAGGTCACCCCTGAAAACAGGCACTTGTGCCTAGTGGGTCTTACCTGGTTACCAAAGACTAAAATAAAAATAAAATAAATAAAAAATTAAAAAAGGTTGATTGAAAGCCACAATGTGCGGTGGTCACTGCTTGCCAGAGTTTCCTCCACCCTTACATCACTAACCTGTTCCCCATCTTCCAGTACCAGGTCTAGTATATTCCTCTCCCTCGTTGGCTCCATTACCCTCTGGGTAAGAAAGCCATCCTGGAATGCTTCCAGTAGGATCTGCTCCCTGCCACAGTTGGTTGCTAGGATGCTCCAATCCACCCCTGTGTTCCCTTTGTCACTATGCCTCCTTATCTGCTCCCCCAGTTCCCTGTTAATGTCCTCCTTCTGGGCCAGAGGTCTATAAACAACCCCCAGCTAGATCTTGGTCCATTTCTGGCTGTGTAGCTGCAGCCAAATTACTTCTGACCTTTTCTCCTCCCCTTCCTCCCTATTACATGTGATCCCTTCCCTTACGTAAATGGCAACCCCATCAGCCTTCCCTTTATCTCTATCCCTCTAGAAAAATTTGTACTCTGGGATGGTTAGGTCCCAGTCATTGTGCTTGGTTGCCCACATCTCAGTATTGGCGGCTATGTCCACCTCTTCCTCTGCCATCAATGCCTGCAACTCTGCCAACTTGTTCCCCAGGCTCCTAGCATTTAGTGAAACCATTCTCCATGCTGCACCTATCCTTCCTGCTTCCTTACACTTCACTCCAACCCCTATTTCGCCTAAGGTCATATCTATTCCTGTGGTGGGGGAGGTCCATGGGACCCCCTCTCCTGGTGATTTCCAGCTGCAATCCCTCCCCCCACCTAGTTTAAATGATATCACTCATTGATGAAACCCCCCAGCTTCTGCTTCAACACCAGTGACCCTGCCCTGCTGAGGTGTAACCTATCCCCTGCATAAAAATCTGTGTTATCCCATGTGCTACCCTAGTCCCCCACCAATCCATACCCCTTGGTCCCACACCATTCCGTCAGCCACTTGTTGAAGTTGCTGATTCTTCTCTTCCTGTCTGTACTGGGCCTTGGCACTGGAAGAACTTCTGAGAAGGCTACTATTGTTCCCTCCTCACTGCAGTTTTCCTACTTCCCTGAAGCTGTCTTGTACCTCCTCTATCCTTCTCCCTTCCAGATCATTCGTTCCCAGGTGCACCACAATGTGTGGCTTCCCCCTCACCTTCCCCACATATCTGCCCATATGCTGCCGCACTCTACTCACTGTCATGCCTGGCCTGCACTCTACCCAGATGTCACTTTTTCTGGCACCTCTCCCCCCCCACCTTGTACCCTTAAGTATAGAATCCCCTAGGATTATGACTGTCTGACACTTTTCCTTCTCACCCTCTTGTTGCCTCCATTCCCTCCCCCCCCAACTTGCAGGGGCCCTCTCATCCCCCTGTCTCAGTCCCCTTTGCCTCCCCTAACCTTTGCCCTGTCCTCTCCCCCTCACAACTATGACTGGGCTTTTGACCCCCACCTCCGAACTATTTTCCATCTGTGGAACCTCCTCTTTGCACTGACTTGTTGCTCCGTCCACCGTGCTACCACCTCCTCTACTATTACTTCCCCGTGTCTTCCCCGAAATGTGGCCATCCCCTACTCGGACTCCCCTCCTCTCAATATCCTTAGCCTTCCCTGGGCTGCCTGCCGCTTTCCCCTTCCTCCTGTCTCCTTGCTCCTTCTCTCCCTCTGGAGAGACTGCATCACCATCACCTCGCTGCCCTCCCTTGCCAATGTGTCTTCTTGGTGTACTGCCTACTGCCTCCCCACTGTATACCTTTTTGGTACCTAATCCCTTCTATGCATACTTAATTCCCTACCCCAGCATCCTCTCTCTACTCCCCCCCCCATCTTCTAGGCCTCTTTTTGGCAGCAGCCACCATTACCCCTCACCCCTTCTCCCCATCTGACCCCCACCCAACTACTCCCTCTCCTCCCCTCTTTCTCTCACCACCATCCTTGGGTCCATGTCCTCTTGCAGGGTTCTCAGCATCCTGAAGTGGTGTAGTTCTCGGCTTGCCTCTCCTTTCTCACCCCCCTTCCCCCTGTCTTCTCCCTCCTCCCCACTACCCTCATTTCACTGCCATTTCTAATATGCAGACTTAGCACTTAGAAATCCCTGTACTCAGCCTGCCACCTCTAGGACGTTTATGGTGTACTCCTTCTAACGGGTCTATACCTTACCTACTTACCTGAAATACTCTTGTGCTCATGGTATTGCTACTCTGTATGTATTTCTATACAAAACTGTCTGCCCCATGTCTTTTTGTTGTCATGGACTGCAATGAGTTGTACCTTGTATTGCACTTATGTATATTAGCCTGGTTATATTTATTTGCTGTCCCCACTTATGTAACCCTTCCCCCCCAGGACCACATCTGGAAATGAGCTATTTATAGCTCATGTTGTTTTTCCTGGTGAAACCTGTTCAAATAAAATGAATAAATAAATAAGGTAATCGGAGGAGAGAGAAGGTCTGAGCTTTTCAGAGGAGGCTCTCTTTCTCTGGGTGAGAGTCCGTCTTTTCCTTGCTACATGAGTGCAACCTAAGGAGCCTAAGTGGCATAGATCACATGGGATGGCAGATGGAAGAGAGATGCAAGGGCCTTGTAACACACATCCCCATTGTATGCGATGCTGCACATTCATGGCCCAACACCTCAGGGGAGGAAACAGAAGGGAGAAAACTCCTCCAGCAAGCCACAGAATGACGCCATTATGCTTGGGTGCAATGCCGCCCACTGAGCATGAGAAATTCCCACTGCCATTGGACTCAGAATTATATAACTGGGGGGGAGTTGTTCCACTCCCCCCCCACTGACCTTACTGGGAAGGGTCTCTCCTCATGAAGTGGGTAAGTTAGGGTTCTCTTGGGTTCAGGATCAGATACGGGATGGAGCAGTAGCCTGGCCAATGGCCACTAGGCTGGGATTGAAATCAGAATAATTAAAAAAATAAATTGGACTCCTGTAGAATGTTCTACAGAAGTGGTGTCTGAGGACCTGTGGTTCCTATTTATTGATTCACTGTTAGCCTTGATTCTAAAGCAGCAGACACTTTTTCCTCTGTCCACAGTCCTGGCTGGATGTACTGGCTCCTTACTGTATGTCTGCAGAGTTGATGACACCATTGTCTCCTTAGGTCTCTCAGTTGTCACCTCCCATGACTTTGCCAATTAGCTGGGCTGTCTTTCAGGTATCTTGTGTGTCAGGGTGGTTGGGTGAATGAGAGGCTGTGGACGCACCCACTGCTGGCTTACAACAGGAAATGATGACTGGCTTGTTGGCCCCAGGCCTCTTTGGCAAGTTGCTGTACAGGCTGCTGTGGCCTGAATGGAATAATGTCTTATTGTTTTGCTATCCTCTTTTGATTGTGACTGAAAGGCAGCTCTCTCACTGCCCAACACTTTATGGCTGACAGTTCAGGATCAGTCAATTAGGTCACAGCAGGTCTGCATTTAGCAGATTCTCCTCAGCAACTGACAAAGCACACTTTTCACTCTCAGTAAGGTATGTGCAGTGGTGGCCTGCACTTACAGACAGTAGGTCTGCCTACTCAAACAGACAGGACTGCATTTATCATGCTGGACAAAGGTCTGCGTAACATGCATGAGATAGCAGCCTCTCCATTCATCAAGGGTGGATGTCAGTCATCAGGAAGGGCTTGTCTATCAGCTCCATGACAGTTGATTGGATTCCTCGAACCTAGGTGAATTAATGATGCCCTCTGGTAGCCTATGAGCCATCTCTTGTCTCTGGAGCAGGTTTGGCTACTTAAATGGTTTTTCACTGTCTTTGGACCCTGGAGGTGCAAAAGATGTTGGCAGAATTGAGTCCCAAAAGCACTGTCTCCAAAAGTCTCTTTTTTATCAACTTGGCCTTTTGAAACTCACTTGGTGCCACAGTCCATGTTCTTCCTGGGGAAATGACAACATCAGGGCCTCAATTCAGGTAAATTCCCCATTCGTTGTGAGAGCTGGCATTTAAAACCATCTGATTGAACATATAAACATACGAAAGGCCAACAGAAGAAGGCCTGAAGGTCTATCAAGTCTGTTTGATGGGGCTTAGGCACAGGAGGTGCTGAAGAAGTTGCACTCCTTCTCTTCACCCACTCCCCGACCCCCACTGTCTCAGTCCTTGGAAGTTATGAGGAGCATCAAAATGTCCACAGCACTAAAGGTCTCTATTCTTAACAGTACAGATAAGCCCCAGTGGTATGGAGGGATTAAACAACATGTTTTGAAAGCCTTTATATGTTTGCTTGCACAAATGCAAATCATGGGGACCTCACAGAGAGAGTAGGGGCCGGGGAGGTGTGTGCTGTACCAATCAATGCAGCTGAATCTGCAGGAGGTGTGCATGTGAACGCCCAAGCCTAGCAAGTTTGCTGCTGACGCTGCTGAGCTGGCTGATGGGCAGTAACTTCTCACATACAAAAGGATGCAGCCGCACTTATTGCAATGTGGTTGTACCCTTTCATATGCCCTCATCAGACAACAAAGCAGTTTCTCCCTTCCTACCAAGCTTGTAAATAATACCAGTGGCAGGTGCTGAATCCTGAAGCCAGTATCCCCTCTCTCACCTGATCCAATTTTCCTAAATCTCCAGTGGTCAGGTGCCCAATCCCACTGTCAGACAAGATAAGAATCCCCCCACTCTGGTGGTTGAGTGCTCAACTTCACTGCTGGCAATAATAAAAATCCCTCAAATTCACTCTGTGGGTCCGGTGTCAACTCCTCTGCCGGCAAAGACAACTCTACAAACTAACTCTGACAGACAGGTGCCCAACTCTACCATTGGAACAAACAACCAACAGCTCCCCAAGCAACTCCAGTGGACAGGTGTTCAACCCTGTTGGAGTACAGTGCCCCCCCCAGCAGCATGCAATGCGGGGTGCCCACCCCAGTGTCGCCAAACTACACACCAACACTGGGTATCCAATCCTCAGTGTTTGTCACTGAAAAAATAAAACCGTCTTTTGTCATCTTCTAAGGTATCTATAAAAACAGAAAATGGTCCCATGATGTCTTTTCTACCCCGACCCTCCGACACCTCCACCCTGACCCCCGGCCCCCACTCAGCACCCACCACCCCACAGTCCCCCATCCCTCACTTACCTATATGGTTCACCACTGAACTCTTTTCACGATTGCTGTACGTCCTGCTGAAGCCATCCGGGAACTGACTGAAACAAGACAAGTCTGGTTAATGGCTTTTTAATGTATTTTGAACTTTTAGTCATAACTTTGTCATTTGTTAACATTTTTGCACCAAATGTTCAACATAGCCTTTTTTACCCCACCTCATGAACAAGGGAGGTGTAATTTTTCAACTCCTCTCTGAGATGAGTTTTCGCAGTCATTCCACGAAATAACCTTTTGGATGAGAGTTAAAAAAATTCCACCTGCCTTTATCATAAGTTGGGGGTTATAAAAAGACGGTGTTGAAAATTTGGGGTCAAAATGTCCAAACACAATGAAAGTTATGAAGAAATTTAACATTTTTGCCATGTTTATTCATAACTATGTATTTTTTCAGATTTTGGCCCCAAATGTTCAACATATCCCTTTTGTTAGCCTACCTGATGAACATGACAGGTGTTAGTTTTCAAATCCCTCCAAAACATGTTTTCATCGTTGCTCAGTGAAATCAGTTTTTTGGACAGGATTTAAAAAAATCCCACCTATCTGGATCCTAAGGGAAAGGGGAAATTGTTTAACTAGGAAAGGCACACTAAGCCAGAGCTTGTGTCCAGGTGCAACCTGGGAGCACAAGGAAGTTAAGTGACTTGCTCAGAGTCTCTCAGTATGCAAGCAGGGGTTGCTGGGATTCAAACCCAGAGCTCCCGGTTTGCAGCTCAGTGCCCTTAACCATTACACTATACTGGCCTAAGGCAGGGTCATAACAAGACTATGTTGCAAATGTTGGGTAAAATGTCTAAAAACAGCATTTTTCCAACATTTACTCATTCCTTTGTTTTTGTAGATTGTGGCCCCGAATTATCAACATAGCCACAGTGATGAACATAAAAGGTGTCATTTTTTAAATCCCCTCTGAAACCTGCATTTGCAGTTGCTCCACGAAATCTCCTTTCAGAGGGGATATATAAAAAAATTCCATCTGTCTTGATCATAACATGAGGTCATAAAAAGACAATGTTAACAATCTGGGGTCACACATTCATAAAACAAGGAAGTTATGAAGAAACATCGAGCATCCTGTATTAAACTGCTGTACTTCAAATGTTTCTTTTGAACTGACTTTGTATGTTGTCCTACCCAGGACCTTCTTGTAAATTAACTTACTCAATGGAGCTTTTACTGGTAAAATAAACACAAATATAAAGATGTTCTGTATTCTATTCTACATTTTTTCAGCTCTATACCCCTTAACCTAGTGAAACCCAATGTTCACAAAACAGTGACTACTTGGCATAAGGAAATTAGGATTTAGGATTCCAACTCCTATTCTGCTTCCCAAGTCCTTATCAGAATTGGAATTAAATCAAACTTGAAATCTGACACACAGTTCTAGGAGGAACTAGAGTGCTAACATATTAAAAGCAAGGTTAGTTCACTGACCTACGAGGCCCTATATAGATTGGGCCTGGGATACATGTTGAAACTCCTGACTTCTCATCAATCCTCCTGCCCCCTTAACTCTTCCAAGGTGGGCCTCCTTGCAGTTCCCAGGGCAAGGTTAAAATCTTCAGGGTACCTGGCGTTCGAAGTAGCCTGTCCAGTTCTGTGGAACTTACTACCAACATTTCTGAGGGATACTCCCTCGACTGTGGCCTTCAAGAGGAGGCTAAAAACCTTTTGATTTAATGAGGCTTTTGGATATTGTCTGGGGCCCCTGTATTTATTTTTGCTGATGTTGCTTGCTATTTGAGTCATTTAAGTTATTTAAATTCATTGCCGTTTTATGGATTTGATTAAGTATTTTATTATATATTGTTTTATTTCTACGTAAGGTTCCTGAAGCACCTGGAAAAGGGTGCAGTAAAATAAATTATTACTACTAAGCATTCCTTGCTGTTATTGGATTGGAAGTGAAGCCACCTACAGGGAGTTATGATGCTGGTCTTTTCAAGAGTGGAACAACAGAAGAAAGCTTTCTGACAGCTTTTACCTCTTCATCAGCATCATCTTTCACCAATCAGGTGATTAAACTTACTTAGCATCACCTATCACCAATCAAATGATTAAACTAATGACCTTTAAGTAAGCATTTCTAAAAAGAAAACAATTAAATTGAATGCTCATTAAAACAGCAGCATAGCGTCTGCTAGGTGGCATCACTTTTCCTCCCATTTGGTGTTCTGTGGAATCAGACATTCCAAAATTCCTGTTCGATCGGAATCAGCCAGTTGTAAACATCTTTATTTATAACTGATTTAATGGTATGACTGCCTTAGACTGATGATGTTACAGTTTATTAACTAGCATGTGTTACTGATTTACAAAATGTGCTATGGGGAAATAAAAAAGTGAGTCAAATCTGTGTTCCAGGTGGGTCCCCTTCTATGTTAGTAATGCAGTGGTTAGCTCTTGGGGCTGGAACAGTGAGAATACAGAAAGCCAATCACCTGGGGGATTCTGGCTTGGTGAAACAAAATTTAAAAGATTTTGTAATACAGAATTTTGTGTCACTGTGGCTGGTGTTCTACATTTTGGCTTTCTGAAATAAAAAAAAAATTACACTATCAAGTGACTGCTGATAGAGGCAGCTCTTCATGGTTTATTGCAGCCTGTGGAAGTCCGGATCTTCACTCCATGGGCCCCCAAGAGCTGTCTGAGCTAAAAAGAAATTTCAGTCCTTCCTGAGCACTGAGGGAAAGCCAGGATTTGAAAGAATTACTTACAGATATTGCCCTGCCACCACTTATGCATCCTGCAAGAGCTGTGGCCCAGGGGACAAGGTTGGGAATTGTACATGCCAACACCCTGTGAGACTGGCCCTTACAGAAGACTGTGAATGTTCTCTGGTACCAACTACACTTCTGCTGGGGAGGACAACTATGACCGCTGAATGAGCCAGGCTACTCAGATGGTACAGGAGTAGTAGTACTCAGATGTCGAGAGATATAGGAGAATGGTAGAGAGTGTCTGAGGCATAGCCCTGGTTATACAGTAACCCCTCGCTATAATGAATGACATGGGGTCCATAATGAACGTTTGTTATAGTACGTCATTCATTGTTGTGAGGGACGCCACTTCGGGACTGTTTGTGTGCATAATGTGCTTTGCAGTCTTGTACAACTGTAATACTGCACTGGTGAGGTTTTGTCAGTTTGCCTCAGACAGTTTTATTTAATGTTACTGTGAGTACATGTGTCACTGTTAAAAGGCTATAACTTTATTGAAACTTTATTTTGGCTTGATTCATTTAAAACAGTCTGTCAACTCTGTTTGACATTTTTCTGAAACTTTTGCAGCAACATCCTATGCGAAAGAAATCATTTGTCTTACCTGCAGGACTTTTATAGGATCCAGCTCCTGTGCCTGTAGTCATGCCAGCCCCACTTCCATTCCTCTAATAGTTTCTGATTTCCTGGTACTGGCTCCACATCCTCTCCCTCTTCCTCCACAGTCTGCATTACAGCCTCCACAATTTCGGAGTCAGTCATCTACTCACTCGTCTGTATGCAGTCATCTTGTGTTATCCAGTCTTCGATCACATCCTCAGCTGCTGTAAGATTAAGGTTTGCTACCATTGATACAATTTCTGGTGTATCGTTCCCTAGATGGACAATATGCATTAGGGCATACCGGCTTCGCAATGCAGTAATGGAAAAACATTTTTGAACAAATCAGTGGTTCTGGGTAGTTTTGAGCACAGAAATTGACCAAGGTCATGGTTTTAATAATGAAAAAAAATTTTTTTTTGAATGACCAAACCAGTGGTTCTGGGTAGTTCTGAGTCTGTTGCCAGAAATGTCGGGAGCCAAGATGAATGTTCATTATACCTGATTGTTCAGTACAACGAGGTTCATTATAAAGTGGGGTTACTGTAGTCAGGTTTGTATTCACTAGCCAACCTAGCCACACTATGCTAGACTATCTTGTCATGATTAAGAGCACCTAACAGCTCTCTAACCACCTCAGCCTGGGTGAAGAATCTGGGCATTATTTTTGACAATGAACTGATGCTGGAGGCTCATGCGTCATCTGTTGTCCATGCTGATTTTTACCAGTTTAGAAATATCACTGGGATAAAACCCTTTATCCCACCCAGTGACCTGCCCTCACTGATAAATACTTTTGTTACGCCCAGACTAGATTTACTGTAATGCCCTCTGCCTTTGGCTAAATGGAGTAATGCTATGTTGCCTGCAGTTGGTGCAGAATGCTGCAGCTAGGTTACTTATGGGCCAGTCTAGGTCCTGTCATATAACCCCAGTCCTGTGTGATCTGCATTGGCTGCCAGTGAGGTGGTGGATCTCCTTTAAGGTTGGCTTGCTTACCTACAAAGCCCTACATGGACTGGACCCGGGCTACCTGCAAGACCTTCTGTCTCCTCACTGGACCTCTTGTCCCCTCCGCTTCTCTGAGGTGGGCCTCTTAGCGGTTCCTATGGTTCAGTTAAAATCTGTGGTTGAGAGGGCCTTTGATGTTGCTGGCCCCAGCCTGTGGAACTTGTTCCCAAGATCCCTGAGCGAGGCCCCCTCACTGGAGGCCTTTAAGAGGGTCTGAAGTCCCATCTTTTTGCAACAGCTTTTAATTTATCTTAGCATTCAGACTATAACATTTATGATTAATTTTATGCCTATTCCGTGGCTATCTGATTATTTATTAGGTTCTATATTTATTGTGTTTTATGCTGGTTTTATTTTAGTTGTCGTTTAGGTTGATTATGGTAATTAGTTTATTTTATGAGCTTTGAGGTTGTGAATGGTGTTGTGATTTCTGCTGCTTTCTTTGTATATTGTACAGTACTCAGAGCCCAACTGGGAATGAGCGCTGTGTAAATAAAGTTTTACTTGCTTGCTTGTGTAACCCCCCTGCAAATGGGGGTTCCCAAAAGTCTTCCAGGAGCTTGTCTGAGTGCTCCAAGTCTGGGTGGCGTTCGGCTAAATGACATTTAAATGTGGCCACTGTGAGTGCTTTTAGAGCCACCATGTACTGTCTCTCTAAGAGCTGTGCGCTTGCAGACTTAATTAGTTTGTATGGGGGGACTGTGTGTTTTAATGCCGAATCCCACCCGGGCTACTGTCTAATCGCTCCGCTTCTGCAGTCGTTAAGAGTGCAGAGGGAGCCTAATTGAAAGATGTAACTGTTTGCCAGAAATTATTTGGAGTGATAGTTAAAATGCAGTTTGTCTAACCTGTCTTTATTGCAGCTACGAACTGTTTCATATTAGTCCCTTCATTTTGGTCCTGAACTGCTGAATTGGACCAATCAGTGTGGGGGGACCTTTAAAATGCAGCCTGCTGTGGGTGAATCAGAGCTTGGACTCTCAGTTGGAGCTTACTGTAAAGGGACTGTATGGCAGGTGCCTCTGGGAAATGTAGTTTGGACCTTGGTGCCTTTTTGCACCAACAGAGGGAGCCCTGCTGTGATTGACAGCTGAACCAGCCAACTGAACTGGTGTGAGCCCTAAGGAAATACCCTGAACTGTTCCTGTCAAGGCAGATTAGAGGTGGCTGTGAAAGAAGGATCTCTGTTGCTAGTACGGCGAGTAGTTCACGTGAGAAGCGCGTGTGTAGGCCCGCAAGTCGGTCTGCGGCCGTTAGTACAGTTAAATCGGACTGAATCCGAGTTTGTGAGAAGGAAGAAGGAAGTCAGAAGTGTGGAAACCAGGCTAACCCTGTAGAAGACCGAAGATTTTGGTAAAGTGCGATCGGCCGGTCAAGAATTGAAGCTGCTGTGTGTGTGCTCCCGGGTATTTTGCAGTGTTTTAAGATCGGGATCAAGGAGCAGCCTGCCTGGTATAGTAATTTTCTTTATAATGAATGTGCTTGGTGCTTGCGGGGAATCGTGATCTTAATTCCCCTCACTCTGCAGTGTGTGCTGAATGCTGGAAACCCAGAAACCACACCATCCATCCTGTAACTGTGGGGCATCGGGATGCCATATAGTGTTTCTAGTTGTACTCCTATGTGATATATTGTCACACAGAAACCACTAAAGAACTGAAATTTGTGAGTTCAGACAGGTGCCTGTCACACTATGCTACAATACATACAATACAATACAGTAAAATACAATACAATACAATACAGTAAAGCTGACATATTGAACAGGTATTTCTGCTCAGTCTTTACTGAGGAAGAGGTAGGTAATGGGTCTGAATGGAGTACAAGGGGTGAGAATGTTGCAGAAATGGACACAAGTCCCTTTACACGAGAAAGGGTCCTGAAGGAACTGGAAGTAATAAGAGTTGATAAAGCAATGGGGCCAGATGGGGTGCACCCCAGGTCCTTAGAAGAACTAAGAGGTGGTGGCTGAACCTCTGCTATCCTGTTTAGCTGATCACTAGAAACAGGGAGGTACCCAAAGACTGAGGATAGCAGATGTAGTCCCCTTATACAAAAGTGGGAACAAAGAGGAAGCGGGAACTACAGACCAGTCAGCCTCACCTCGGTAGTGGGGAAGATCATGGAAGCACTATTGAAGGAGAGATTGGTGGAACATCTGGTTGTCAATGGACTACAGGACCCAAGGCAGCATGGTTTCACCAGGGAAGGTCATGTCAGACCAACCTCATTGAATTTTTTGACTGGGTGACTAGGGAGGTGGATCGGGGAGGGCAGTGGACATGGCCTATCTGGACTTCAGCAAGGCCTTTGACACTGTGCCACATAGAAGACTATTGCACAAACTGGGGAATATGGGTGTGGGCAGGACAGTAGTGCAGTGGGTAGGTAACTGGCTGGGCAGCAGGACACAGAGGGTGGTGGTAAATGGCTGTCACTCCACAGAGGGAAGAGTGACCAGTGGGGTACCACAAGGATCAGTGCTGGGACCGCTATTCAAATCTTCATCAGTGACATTGCACAGGACCTAGAAGGCAGAATTTCACTGTTCGCTGATGACACAAAGCTCTGTAACAGAGTAGACACACCAGAGGGTGTAGACAGAATGAGAAGGACCTGCAGAAACTTGAAGAATGGTCAAGGGTTTGGCAGTTGAAATTCAATGCAACAGTAGCAAAATAATGCATATGGGGCACAAAATCCTGGCACAATATATCAGTTGGGGGTGAGGATATAGCATGCACCAAGCAGGAAAGGATCTTGGAGTTATCATCTCTGATGACCTCAAGGCAGGAAACAGTGTGACAAGGCAGCAGGTAAAGCAAATAGGATGCTGGGATGCATAGGCAGGGCATCACCAGCAGGAAAAGGAGGTCATAATTCCACTATACAAGACACTAGTGAGGCCCGCACCGGAGTACACTGTGCAGTTCTGGAGACCTTACCTACGTAAGGACATAGACAGGGTAGAGAAGGTTCAGAGGAGGGCAACAAAGATGGTGCATGGATTGCATCACAAGTCCTATGAGGACAGGTTGAAGGCACTGAACATGTACTCCCTGGAGGAGAGGAGGGAGAGAGGGGATATGATAGAGACATACAAGTCTCTTACAAGGAGGAACAGGGTGCAGGAATGCACTATTTTTAAGCGAAAAAGATGTTCCAGGACTAGAGGGCATGGGATGAAGTTGGAGGGAGGATGATTCAGAGGAAACGTGAGGAAGAATTTCTTCACAGAATGGGTGGTGGACAAGTGGAACACCCTGCCAGAGGAAGTGGTGGGGGCTGAAACAATCACGGGATTTAAGAATGCATGGGATAGACATAAAGGAATTCTGGAGGTCAGGGGTAAGGGGCAACAGACTTCCTGGAAAACATAAACTGAACTTACAAACTTAAATGGGCAGACTGGGTGGGCCATAGGCTCTTATCTGCCGACACTGTCTATGTATCTATGTATAATATTTCAAACACATGTACTGTTTGTCAATCTGACATAAAAAAAATGTTCTTACATGAACACATTTATGAAGGCTACATCAAAGACAAACTGTTCTGTGAAGGAACAAAATTTAGATTTATTTTATATTCATCAAACAGCCCTGTGCTATATAGTTAGAAAAAAAAATCAGATTTTTGATTAGAAAGAACTGAAAGCTGTGATACAGACAAGCTGGTTTCTCATAGAGAAATATTTCCATTACTTCAATTCAGCATTGAAACTGAAATGATCAGCTTTTTATCAGAAGATAATGATAGGTTTTAAATTGACCTATCTAAACACAAACCAGAGACTGGGTTTGTAAGAAACTTGGAGAGCTCAGCAAACCATTAACTCTACAAACTACTGCTCTGATTGGGAATCTGAAACAGTAAGCTACTCCAAAATGATGTCATCACACTCTAAGTTTGACTGAGGGGACAGAAATAACTCCACTGTTTTCAGTCACTGTAGAGCATATTAACAAATGTTGATTTAAAGAAAACCACAAAATCAAACAGTACGAAATTTTCAGGAAACACTAATCATGACACAGTGACTTGAATGTCAGCTTTTCAAGCTTTTATAAAAAATATGTAAAAACCGTTGCACATGATCTTTTGGTAAATCACGCTCTACTCCTAGCCAAGCTCCTCACTCTCGGCTTTTCCTCAGATACGATGATCTGGTCCCACAGTTCACAGCGTGTAAAGATCAATGGGGAGCTATCTGATGTCAAAAGTGTCTTGATCGGGGCGCCGCAAGGCTCCATGCTGGGACCGCTCCTTCTTGGACTTTTTAAAAACAATCTCCCTGAAGCTTGCCCCACCTCTAAAATACTTCTGTATGTGGATGATGCTGTCATCTACTCTAGTAGTCCACACCAGGAGATTTTCACTCATGACCTACAATGCAGCTTTGAGTCACTGGAAAAATGGTTCAAATTAAGTAAACTCATACTAAACTACAAGAAAACCAAAACCATGTTATTTGCTGGTCCACTAATGGAGAAAAATGTCCACCTTTGCCATTATTAATGAGAAAGGGGTTACTCTGGATCAGGTTAACTCATTTAAATACTTAGGTGTCACCCTTGATGACACACTGTCCTTTGCACCCTATGTGGATACCATTGTTAGTACTGTTAAGAAAAAACTAGCAGCCCTATACAGGCAGTGACAGAATCTCACCCCTGGAAGCCAAACAAATTGCTGTTTCCAGCACAATCCTGATACTTGATTATGGCTTCCGTGTATATGGAGTGGCCCCTGACTCAGTTGTCTACAGGGTCAGACTGGTATTAAATAAGGCATGTCATTTCGTACTTGGGGTGGTCAGATTCACCCATACCTGTTCCCCCTATTTCCAAATCAATTGGCTTCCCCTTCAGGAGAGAATTAGATAGCAGACATGCCTGCTTGGGAAAAAGACACTCCTGGGCCTCACCCCACCCTCAGTTCAAAACCTGCTGCATACAGTCCTCAACCACTATTCTACCAGGAGTATGACCAGAAATGCTCTATCAGTACCCTTACTATGGACAAGCCAGGCCATGCGCTCCTTCGACATTAGAGCCCTACTGTGGCTGAATAAACTGCCTGAACCCCTGCTGTCCCTCCCTAAATTAGCCCAACTTAAGAGGGAGCTAAGAAAGGCTCTGTTTCTCGGTTCCTTGTGTAACTGCTTTAACTGATTCTTGATAACTTGTAGCCATTTGCTGTGTAAAAGTACACTCTTCTGCTTGCTCTGCCCTTGACAATGCCCCTTTGGAGCTGCCCTTGATCTTGCTCATTTATTTTGCAACTACATGACTTCATTGTGATTGGTTGGCATCCATGGCACTCCAGACATTACCTCATGGGTTTTAGCCCACCTGATAGGCTAGTGATACACATGACCCAGATCAAATTTCCAGCATATCCAGGTCCCAGAAACCCCTGCTCTCCAGTTTCGAAACGTGCATCTGAACAGGCAAGAAGCACACCAGGGATCCCTGTCTGCTCCTAGAAGGTAAGACCTTGTATCAAGGAGTATATATCTCAAATTGGTTTCTCTAATCCATGGCAGTTACAGCATTCCTACAAAAAAAAAAAGGATAATTTTCCCTGGTTTTTCAGGTTAATAGCACCTGCCTTAGGCATGGGTCCTGAACTAGCAGAAATCATTGTTTGGCAAGGGGGAACCTTCAGGGAACAAATGGAAAGTGCACACTTTGCTTTTTCTGGTAGTGTGTCTAAATTAAGACTGTGCTGTGGTCCGTCTCGGCAGCCATCGAGAGAGATGACGCGGTGGTATTTATTGTGAGATGGGCCCACAGGCAGGCCCGTTTAATGTTTAATGTTGTTCCAGCTTGAAAGCTCCCCCCCCTCCCCCTTGCGAGCACGGAGTAACGTCTAGGCTGCTCAGAGGCCTAGCGCTCCACCTCGCTCCGGTTTTCCCCTCGCCAGTACTCACAGAGGCCGCGGGAGCGTCAGGGGCCTGCTCCGGCTGAGAACGCCTGCCATGTGGCGCAGCCAGGATCGTCCTGAAAGTCCCCTCCTCCTTCTCAACCCTCGCCTCCTTTGCTACGTGACCCTGCAGACTCCAGCGCCCGCCCCGCCTCCCGCGGGAGACGGATTCTGCCGCAGCGCCGACCACGCGGGCCAGTGGCAGCGGGGGCAGAGGCTTGTCCTGGGGCCTCCGCCTGGCCCACCACAAGCCAGGCCTGCTTCTAGGCCCCGCAGCCCACTGCTATGTCGCCCTCGCGATGGATTCTGGGTGGGGGGGGTTCTTCTGGGTCTTTGTCTCCTTCCTCCTCAAGGGAACCACCTAAGCTGTGGTGGACAAAGACGCCCTCTTCTCACCTCAGCATCCCGGGCACGTTCTAGGCCTAAGATTCAGGAGGGTCTGGGCGGTTAAACCGGCCTCCATTCTCGTGGACAGACTTTAGGGGCAGACGGGCAGACCAAGCTCCTCCTGGGCCTACCGACGTTTTCTCTCAGGGAGCGTGGAGCCCTAGAGGAAAGCTCAGCAGCTCAGGGTGCTTGAAAAAAAAAAAAAGAATGGTGTCCAGTGTTGGTACCCAACTGCATTCTGCATGTCTCTCGCTTTCCTGGGGATCTCTCACCCAGCGAACTCCAGTGGCCCCAGGCCTCCTGCCCCTCTGCCACGCCAGGGTACTCTTCCTAACCCCACCACTCGGGTCCCTCACATAGCGACCCCAGTAGGTACCTATTCATCTGGTCTCCTCCACGGTTGCCTCGGCTCCCTCCCATAGCGCGCCTCAGCACCAGACCTCTACCCGTCATTGCAGGGGTCCTCACATAGCACCCCTCAACCTCAGGTGCTCCTCTGGACCCTCTGGAGAGGCAGGGCTCGTTAAGCCTCATGTGGGTACAACATTTCAAAAAAAAAAAAAAAAAAAGAAAATTTTTTATTTGTTCAGATACGGTCTCTTACTAAGTATATCTCTCTCTGATTCCAGATGGTGAAAGCAAAGAAATGTTCCACGTGCAGCGCCAACCTCCTCCCCCAAACCCCGGGCCCCCTCTGTGCTGCCTGCCTCCTGGAAGACGACGATTCTTCCCTGGAGCGGACTCGTCCCCTGGCCCCCAACAACCCCGGACCCAGCAACCCTACGTGGGTGGATCCGGGCTCCCTTCTGATCCAGAACCAACAGGCCGCGGTGGCCATGATGGAGAGCCAACAGAACTTTATGCTCAAAATCATGGAGAAACTGGAATCCCTCACCCAGAACAGGGCAAGGCCACCAAACACAGAACCCAACAAAGCAGGGGGCCAGCCAGAGGAACCTCCAATCCCTGAGGACACCCTCCCAGTCATTCCACACGACAGCGCGCACGAGGACGGGGAGAGAGATGATGCAGGGGAAGAGGATGAGATGGACTCGGACACAGAGGAGATGGAACTGCAGACGACCCCTTCACTGACTTCAAAGTTATGTTCTTTCGAGGGAGCTAAGAAAGGCTCTGTTTCTCGGTTCCTTGTGTAACTGCTTTAACTGATCCTTGATAACTTGTAGCCATTTGCTGTGTAAAAGTACACTCTTCTGCTTGCTCTGCCCTTGACAATGCCCCTTTGGAGCTGCCCTTGATCTTGCTCATTTATTTTGCAACAACATGACTTCATTTACTCTGCATGTAAGGCTCTTGACAATGCTCCTACTGTATGTGAACGGCTTTTGTTATTGCTTTTATGGCTCTGTATTCTCTTATATTTTAAATCACTGTAATTGCTTTATGACGTGGAACCTTTGTAAAAGAGCACTTCTTCTCAGAGGTGTACTTTCCAATAACTAACTAACTTACTAACTAACTAACTGAAAGAATATACAGTACAACCGCTTTCGCAACAGCAAATAGCCTTCAGGGCAACTGGATGTGTTTGGGCACTGCACTGCACTGCTTTTGGCTTGTATAGTAAGCAACTGCTGTGGCAAACTAAGTAGCAGGCTGAGAAGTATTACTCTGCACACAAAAAAATCCCTAAAAAAACAAATGTCAGGTCAGTGAGCATGATCCTCAAATGGACGATGGTGGGGCTGCACTGGAAAAAAAAATCTTCAAAATAAAAATTTGTGAATGATGCAAACTAAACTTTTTGGCAGCCCAACAGCATATTCATCTGTTCTGCCTGCCTTTCTGTGGGTGAGCATTAGATGATTTTGAAGTGAAAATTGTATTTGCTGTTTGAGTGCTGTTGAGTGAGTCACTGTGTAGGGTCAGGGGCTCCTCAAGGAGAGGTGGTAATTTGTGTTTGGTATTAAGCACCTACCCTGAGCCTCTGTCTTAAAATAGCAGTACAACAAAAAATTGTTCTTCCAGAAAAATATTTGGCTACAGTTAAAAAAAACAAGCATTTGTCAATGCCGAATGTTTGCTTGCTGGCATTGGCATTGGTAGTGTAGGAGTTACAGAGCTGCATAATAGGAATGGCAGTGAAGTACTGAACTGAAGCCAACCCCATCACCACCCTGCAGATAGTGACAGGCATTGGGGTGTGCCTTTGGGTCGTCAAGCATAACAGCCACATCATTTCACTACACCCTACCCTGCAGACACTGACAAGTGTCACAGTGTGCCTTGGGGTCTTTGGCCCTTATGCGCACCCCATTCCATCAGGAAATATTGTGAGATGGGTGCGGTATAGGAGAAATGGGTGAACTTTGGGGCAGAAGAGTCCAAGGCACACCTCGGTGCCTCTCAGTGGCTGCAGGGTGTGGGTGGGGGTGGAATGATATGAGCATTGCAGGTGACAATCCCAAGTCACAGCCCTGATGCCTGTCATTCTCTACAGGGTGGGGCGTTATGGTCAGAAACCCTAACGCCTCAGGCATTCGTTGGTATTTTCACTCCAAATTTTCAACATGGGTTTTTTGAGACCCCCACCTCATGAACAGTGGCAATATCAGTTTGTTAGCTGAAAGCTGCTTTTGCACAGTGACTACGGCATTTGTCACCACAGGTGCAAAAATACATTCTGAACAGGATGTGAAAAATGAGAGCTGTACTGTTCATGGGGAGGTGTAAAAAATGGCAATGTTGAAAATCTGCAGTGAAAATATTAAAAACTGGTGAGAAGTCACGGCGTGCGTGAGAAATCAAAACGGCACCCGCCATGTAATTAGTTTGGGAATTGTTTACAGCAGATTGTCAACACAGGCATTTTGGGACCTCCGTCATGAACAGTGTCACTGTGATTTTCTTTATCTGTCCCGAACAATGATTTCCCACAGCGACCACGCATTTCTGTGCTGAAAGTGTGAAACACATTTCAGCCATGTTGTGAAAATGACAGCTGTACTGTTCATAAGGAAGTGTGGAAAATGCCACTGGTGAAAATCTGGACTGAAAATATTACAAATTCATGAACTTATGAGGGTGCATGGAAACTGCACAATGCTCACTCGTAACACAGTCATTTAGAATTTTTCACAAAATTTTCAAAATAGCCATTTAAGACCTCTTCTCATGAACAGTGTCACTGTGATTTTCTTAATGTGTCCTATACATTGATTTTGCACACCGACTGCGCCATTGTGCTACATGAGGGAAACATGTTTTGGGCAGAGATGAAAAATGACAGCTGTACTGCTCATAAGGAGGTGTGGTAAAATGGCAATGTTGAAAATCTGGAGTGAAAATATTGAAAATTTGCGTAACTTATGAGCTGCATGTGAGGATCAGCGCAAACGCCGTAAAACAGTCATTTTTGGGAATTTTTTCACCAAATTTTTAACATAGCAATTTTAACACTTCTGCTCATGAACAGTCTGACTGTGATTTTCTTAATGTGCCCCATACATTGAGTTCGCACACCGACTGTGCCATTGTGCGCTACATGCATGGAAACACATTTTGGGTGAGATGTGAAAAATGACAGCTGTACTACTCATAAGGAAGTGTGGTCAAATGGCAAAGTTGAAAATCCAGAGTGAAAATATTGAAAATTCACGAACCTATGAGCATGCCTAGGAACAGCGCAACACATGCTCGTAAAACAGTCATTTTAAGGAATTTTTTCACCAAATTTTCAACAAAGGCTTTTTGAGAACCCACCTTATTTCATTAATTGGTCCTGAAAGGTGATTTTGCGCAGTGACCACGAAATCACCTTTCGGGCCCGATTAACGCCATGACAGTGACAGAATTCATGAGGAGGGGTCCCAAAAACCCCATGTTGAAAATTTGGTGCCAAAATTCCAAAAAATGCCTGAGATATGCAGCAAAGTTGAAAAAACTCTATTCATTACATTATACAGCTTACCGGCATTTCCTCAGTTCGCAGTCGGCTTTGAAGAGTGCAGACATGCTCCTGGTCCACCGAAGATTGTCGCGCCGAGCTCCGGAGGTAAGTATGGGGTGAGGTGGGGGTGTGGGGAGGTAGGGTGCGCAGTGGGTGGGCGCAGGTGGGAGATGGGGGTGAAGACAGCAGCGAGGGAAGGTTTTTTTCTTTCAGGTTTTTTTTTTTTATTTGGACTATGCGATACGTTTGCCATGCTGGGGTGGGCTCCCTGCGTGGCAGCTGAAAGGCTGTTGGGTGGGCAGTGGAGCTGATGGGGGATTGGGAACCCCCGTTGGCCATAGGACCTGTTGCCACACCTGGGGTGGGCTCCCAGCGTGGCACGGATAGTCTGGGGAAACAGTACAGAGCCCGATGGGGATTGGCACCCGGCCATACAGACTGTGGGCGGGGAGGCAGTAGAGCTGACGGGTTGGGCACCCCCAACCATACAGTGTGTGCGTGGGGGACGAGGGAGCTTATGAGCACGCAATGTGCGCGGCAGCACGCATGTGTGTGGGGAGGGGAAGCGCTGCTCACTCAAGCGGTGCTCTCCCTTTCAACTGTATGGCACTGCATTTTGGATTGTTACACTATGTTTCTTGCACATGCGTGCAAGCAAACATAAAAATATTACCATACCTGTTAAATCTGCTTTTCTTGGTGTTTTCTGTACTATTTATTTTCTGCATCCTAACTCTTGTCATCCCCACAATGGCATTTCTAAGCCCAAGTAAGCAGATGTCTTTTTTCTGTTGAGAAAAAAAATTAAACATTTTAACCCTTAGGATGCCAACAGATTTAGAACGTATAGGAATTCTGGACTGATATATCAGTCCGCAGCACAGCAAGGGTTAATTCATAGGTTTCATAGGTTCATACAGAGCATAGAAGACCAAAGCCCATATAGCTTGCCCCTGTATTAACTATACCCTTGAATCCCATTTGATATTAAGTGTTGGTCCAACTTGGTTTTAAACTCCTTCATATTTTTACTGGCTACCATTCCAGACTGGTACCACCCTTAAATTAAACCATTTTTTTCTTTTCATGGTCCGGTACCTTTCCCTGGATAATTGTAGGGGTGGGCTGTAGTGTGGTAACTTTGCTCCCTAATATTCAGTCCCAGCTGTTCCCATAGCCCCTCCTCAGACACGGCCCTATAAACCAAACACATACTCCCCTTAGCCTGCGGAACTCCAGGGAATACAGACCCAGTTCCGTCAGCCTCTCCTTGTATTCCATGTCTTTGACATCTGAAATCAATCAAGTTGCCCTCCTTTGTACCCTCTCAATAGCTTTTACCTCCCTTTTATATCCTGGTGACCAGAATTGGGCACAGTATTCCATGTGCGACCTCACCAATGATGTATACAACGGGACCAGCACCTCCCTCCTTCTGCTACTGATAAGCCTGCTAATACAGTTCAGTATAATTCTGGCAGAACTGAAAATGGCATAAGCAAATGAAACTGAAAGATGTCTAGACTTGTCTGAAGATAAGAAAGCATAGTAAGATTTTTAGCCTGACTATTACACTTTTGCTTTAAATACAAAATGTATCACTTTGTGCATATGTGTGTGTGTGTGTGTGTGTGTATTTGTTCGTTCTCAAAATTTGTCATTGTAAGGCTCCCACTGGAAAAAAATGTGCCTTCCCTTATCTATGGAAATTATTTTGGCTCCCCATAGGAAAAAACATATAGCACTTTCTGCAGTACACCAGTAATAAAGTGAATGCCATTTAGTTTATTTGCCTGGCATTGTGTTCTTTCATTTTGCTTCAAATATTTGTTTAAAGAGGACAGGAAAGATAAAAATGAGATTAAGCAACCTTGAAGTGCATAGTTTTTTGTGATCCTTGCCAGTATAGGTCACCACAGTAACATTTCTATTGGTCATGCTATTCTGAGTACAAAGATGACCCTTTGTGCAGTCCTCTGAGCAAAGCTTCTTGTCTGCAACTCACTAGTAGAGGTGCTTGACTCATGCTGAGGACGTTTCAGCATGTGTGCCAGATAAGCCCACTTCCCCATTCAGTACTTTAAGAAAAACACAAACCACCATGTTGTGGGAAAAACACAATTTTTACTCGACAAATCTGCATACTGTATTTACTTATACAAGTCCTTTTTCTTCAAATTTCTTACAATACACACAAAAGATTTACTTTTACATTTATGATATATACATACATTTATTTTCATCCTGGGACAGCAGATAAATTCAGGATTTAACAAACAGACCAAATCCAGTAAGCCAGCATTTTCTGTGTAAAATCTTTGGCCAAGAGCAACTCGCAAAGCCCCACCAGGCTTGCTTGCTCCCATGACAGGTTCCCCTTATGATGGATTCTGGATTCCATAGGTGGTAACAGAGCCTCATCTGCCTTATTGATCGCCCACTATGTTCCACCTTTCTGTCCCATGCTGCCAATACGATAAGTAACCGTCTCTTAGTGTGCCCTCACAGGGCCACCCACTTCTAAAATTTTCAATTTCTTTCATCATTTCTGGCTTGAATCCTTCACCACAAGATGTGTAACCCACTTACGTATCTCCCTACAATGCCCCAGGGTGATATTATAACCATGTTTCCACTGCCTTCTGAATGGTATGTTAAACAGGTCATGGCCCACATCAGATAAATGAACTCCCTCCTTGTTGTATAAACCTAGGCAGTCTGGTTTGATGGACTGGTGGTAAATTATCTGGATCCCACTGGCGAGGCAGAAACCAGACAACTCTCTGTTCACTTCTTGCCAGATCCTGTGCAAAAGCCTTGCAGCCCTCACGGTCCTCCATTTTCTCCATGGTATGATTCTGGACCAAGCCAGTGCCGTGGCCGGCATCTGCTCCTGTAACCATGTTAAATCCACTATTAACATTCTGACCACATCAGTGGCGAACGTGCTCCACATCATTTCCACCCAAATGAATGACAATCCCTGCCAGGGGAGAATTGAGCAAGGCCAGCTTTTTTACCCATGGAATAAGTTCCTGCCACTGCATCCCTTCTTTTCCACACAACTGCACCTCCACCTTCCATGGCGATAACCCCAACTGAGCGCCATTTGCCCAACATGCTGCTCTGATGTGTGCTCTTCAGATGCAGGAGTGTCCCAGTATCCATACTTCTTTAACCAAGGAAGCCTGATCTGTAAACATAATCAAAAGATAGTTAGCACCATAAGGTACTGGCCCCTTTGTGAAGGTCTCTCCTGGCAGCCTTTGGCCTGATGCAACTCTTATATGCTTGCGACACCCACCTGCCAATGTCCTTTATTTTTTCCTTCTGACAGCCTAGCTGAGCAGCCTCAGTCACAGTCCTAATCCTGAACGAGTGGGTATTGCATTTACTTGGGTCTCTACCAGCTGCCTGTATTCCCTTTTTAAGGACTGCTGCAGACTGATACCTGGTCACCGGACCACTATCAACATGAATTAAAACATTTCCCCCCACCTGTGGCCTATAAGCTAGGTACTTTTCTACTAGCCTCCAGGGGCATATATTGTGTCCTGCTGCTTTACGCATTGTCACTAGCCATGCTGGCCCAAGCTGGTTGGTCTTTGGCAGTCTTAATGCTATTATCACGTGATCTGTCAACATCCTCACATCATCTAATTGAATGTTATTACCTGAGACCATCTTAGAGTCAATTACCTGCTCCAGCATCCTGAAGGTGTCCAAAGATGCACATGAAAATGAAGTCCTGAATAGACACGTCTCATAAGCTGATGAGCATACATAACCCAAAGAACCATTTATTTCACTTAATAAACAACTATCTACCAATTTTCTGCTGTCCTGCTGTTTTCTTCTCATATACCAGTTTTCAAATTATAAACAGGCCTGTCATGTCCTGTAGGTCATGCATTTTTGTGATGAAGTCTATGGCACCCAAGTGATACCCTGTGTAAGCTGGAGATCTTCCATTTTCTGTAAGGTGGTGAATGAACTGCTGCCTCACCGTCATGCACTACAAACCCTTGGCCAACTAGCCTGCTGTCCCCCACATTTCTGAAGTGCCCTCATGTTTACGTTATACTTATGCCACATATCTGGGGCCAGAGAGTGCTGTACCAGCTCGACTGATCTTGGATTGCTGCCTGCCATATATAATTCGAAATCTGTACTGGGACTAGTTCTGCTGCTGGAGCCACCCGGTGAAAGCGTTCAGACTGTAGAAGAGACAATGCATCCACAATGACATTATCCTTCTCAGGCACATGTTTTGCCCTAAATGTGAGGTTAAGTTATAGGCACCACAATACAAAGATTTGCAACAGTCTCATTACTTTGACAGAACTTGAAGACTAAGCATTTAGAATTTCCACCCCTGCCATGTTATCTGACTGAAACAATACTTTGCAGTTTACAAGTCTTTCTCCCCACACAAAAACTGCAGCGACAATGGGAAACAGCCCCAACAACCTGATATTCTTTGCAAGGCCTTCTCTTACCCACATGGCATCCCACTGCCCTGCAAACCAGGAATCCTGAAAATATGCTCCATAACCCAAACCACCCAATGCATTTGTAACTAGCTGACAATCCTGTGTGAATGGTGTACATGACTGCCACACACTGAAACCCCATTGAACCGCACTAGAAAAATGTCTGACACTTCGAAATCTGCCCTCATACCAGTGGTCACCCTGATGTGATGATTAGGGTAGCAGCGCTCCCCTCATTGCCCATGCTAGCCACATAACAAATGGCCTTCCTGGTGATTTTGCCTTGCATGCAAAACTGAGATGGCCAATCACCAATTATAACGTTTTCAGCTTGACCTTCTTAGCTGCCGTGACCTCCCCGATCAGGTCCTCAGTCTGTCCATTTTATCTACCGGCAGCCTGGAAACCAACTCTACTGTGTCTAATTCTATCCCCAGACTTGTGAGCCTTGTTGTCAGACCTTCATTTTTTCCCCCCTGCCAGGAGGACCCCAAGCCATTCCATCAATTTTGAAAAAGCTTGCAATGTTTTCTCACATTGATCCAAACCAGGACCCCAAAGAACAGGAAATCAGGTAGGTAGGTAGTGAGTTATACACTGATTTCTCGAATGCTTCCTTGTTGTTCATTCTAGTAAGCAGCTAAATGCCTCAAAAGTCAAACATGAGACTGAACAGCCAATCCGCGGGGCCATATCAGAATAATATTTTCCCTCAAAACAAAAACCTAATACATCAAAATCACTTGGCCTGACTAGTAATAAGCAGACAGCTGACTGGATGTCACTCTTAGCCAAATGGCAACCTTTGCCTGCCTCTTGAGTAAGCCTTACCGCTACATTAAAGGATACGTACATGACTGCACTGTCCTCTGGGCTGATTTAATTGTTAACAGAGGAACTCTTTGGGTATGACAAATGGTGGATCAGTCTAAATTCACCTGGGGCCTTCTTAGGAATCCCTCCCATAGGCAAGATTCTGAATGGACCCATATGTGGCTTACTGAAAGGGCTGGCCACTCAACCTGCCACTATTTATGTTTGTAGCTAGAGTGCTACCACGTTTTAGATCTGCGCTGATTTTAGGTTATGACTCCCCAGCAGAGGTTGATACCCACAGGCTGTTGTAGGGGATGAGGGAACTGATTCTAAAGCCGCCTGACAAGTATTGTGCATTGCTTATCCTGGGGTACTGATTGAGTCATGTCTGAAGGTAATCAGTTTTTATGGGGGAGCTCACCAGGGTTCTGGGATCTCCTGTACCAATGGCTGTTCTCCATGGTTTTCTGTCTGTTACTTTGATCATGAGCAAAGCTGCAGTGGCATGCCGATGCCTTATGTTTACCGCCACATCTACTGCATTCATGCTTGTATTTGCAGAAGTTACAAAAACACCTCCCCATATTAAATTGGTGGTATGTTCCTTTTTGACCTTTCCGTACTACCTTGGGCACCATGAGCCCACTGGTAGTGTAACTCACATTGGCCTGCTTTGCACTCATCATGTGTCATGACCATAAGTTGTGGTCTGTTTTGTCCCAATTCTGTTCTGAAAAGTTCCTTGTTTTCATCTTGAAAAGCTCATCATAGTGCAACCAGGCATTACCTTCACATGCCAAATGCACTGTCTTTATCTTATCCCATACTTTATGAGTTGTGTTGTTTTTCTTCCCATCAAAGTTTTTATCCTCCGGGTGCATCACAGGTGGCTTCTCAGCCCTGTCCCTGTCTCCCTTGCCTGGCGACTGCCTCCTCGGTCCACCAAGCCCCATATCCTCCACAGATTGCCCCATGTGGCAGGGCCGGGAAGGGCAGGGCCTTCCTCCCCCACCCAGAGATCCAGCGTCCAGATTTGTGGGTCAGCGAACCAGTAGCAGTGTGGGGCAAGGGCAGGCAGGGATTCATGTAGCCAGTGACCTCCATTTTCCCATTTTTTTTCCTTTTACATCCTGGCCCCTCAGCGACATGAATGTGCATGCGTGAGGAGGTGCGCATGTGCTCTGAAACCGGTGACCCCATCCACCCACCCGTCCTAGTGCCAGCCCCTCATTTGCCTAATGCTACCACTGAGTTCCCACTCAGTGGCAGTCAAAAGCAAGGAAGACCTGACCTCCCACTCCGGGAGAGAAGAGCAGTCTAGTGGCCTCTTAATCCTCTCTCAGCCTTCCCCCGGTTGACTGCTGATGGCACAAACTTGTTCCTAAACCCGGGTTTTCGGTGTGGGAAAGGTAAGGCACTTGAAGCGTCTCAGCCCTCTGCGCCACCAGACCGGCTCCAGCAGTGTCATTTTTTTGTGGGAGTTGCATGCAGTAAATTGTTATAAAGATATCAAACACAGCAGCCCAATTGTCAAATGTGGGTGGCACTTTTGGTCTGTGCCACTTTTCTTTCTCCAATTTTCTTTGTCACCAGAGTCAGGCAACTCACGGTTCAAGAGCTCAAACATTTCCACATATTCCCCTTTCCATTTCTTCTCTCTCTCCTGGTGCCAAAGAGATGTGTATCCATGGGGTCATCCACTCCCATGCATGCCCAAAGTTTGCTAGCTGGTGCAACTCCTATGAAGTGTGCCAATTGGAGATTGGGAGCACCCACTGCCAGAACCCCTACCACCAATGGGCCCTGTGTGTACACCTGTCCTGTTCCTGTGCCCTGTTGTCCACTGCTGGGGTTATCAATGCCCCATACTTGCCATACTGCTTGCTCCATTTGCAGTCTGCTTCCCAGTTTGTTGTCCATGCTCAGACCAGGCTATGACACTGGGGGTCCGGCAGGCAGTGCAAGCCCTGCAGTCCCCCCACCAAGACATCTGCATGCTGTTGGCCTGCCTGTACTGTGTTGATCTTCTTCACCTTCTGACCCCCTTGCAATTGCTTGGCTGTACTACTGCTCACACCGACCAGAGCTGGACCCCTGTTATCTAGATTTTGCATGATGTCTGAAGCAGTGGCCCACCTTGGGTCACTGCCACGATATTAGCTACATTGCCACCCAGCCACCAAAAATTGCTGTGCTCCCCATTGTGCCCATGGCTACAGTGCCAAAACAGTGTAACGCATGGCTGCTTGCCCCATCCTTGGGGCAACTGCGCTACCTGGCCTCATCTGAATGGCTGCTGCAAAGTATGGTGGGAACCATGGGAAGGGCATAGGAGGCCAAAAAGGCCCCATATCTATATTGGGGCCAGTCATTTCCAATGGGACCTTCCCTGTCTGCACTGGCGCTTGGACCATCGATGTAACCATTGAGCTGATAGACCTAGTACCTGCTGCCCCTTTTCTCCTCTTGCTGAGGGCCTTCTTGAAAGCCATAGCATATGTGCGCTTGCTGTTTGAGGTGGCCCTAGGGCTGATCCTGTGCCCTAACAACTCCCCCTGGCTCATTTAAGGTTGTTCCCCCTACAGCCCTGGGCTGCTGATCAGAACAGGTGCTGTCCTCCTCCAAATCATACTCACCCACAGGGCGTTCAGGGTGTTGGGGTTGGGGTACTGGAGAGAAAGTATTTGGCTCCACCCTGGGTGCCTCCAGGCCTGCTGCAGTGTCCATAGCTGCTTCACCATGCTCCGATCCTGTTTCAGTCGATCTGCCTGATGCCACGTGCTCTGTAACCTCCTTTCTGCATGTTCTCAAATTGTTCCTCTGTTCAGGCCCTGCTTGAGCTGTCAGTGACTTGACTAGCTTACTTGATGGTCTCCTTAGCCTTGGCAGTCAGCGCGATGTGTCAGGACCCCCAGGCTGCTGTCCTGGTGCTATCCGCATTAAGGATGGCAGCCAGTCGAAACCTCCTAGATCCATCAGACACTGTGCTGTCTGCCTAAATTCTCTACTTAGCTCACTCACCAGCTCAGGACCCTGGGAAACCACCATCACCCCCTGCACCCAGCTGGACTTGGCCTTCATTGTTCTTGTTACACAATTTAGGTCGGCATGTTAGTTAATAAAGCCTGTTGTTCTGCTTCACTCATGTGTAGCTGCCATGGGGAAAACAAGAAAAGAGAAGACCTTAACCTTTGACAGTACCCAGATAATTCAAAGCAGAGCTGAGAGGACTGAATCCAGACAATGCTCCAACCCAAAGACTAACGCGAACGTTGCTAATCCAGTCAAACTGACTATGAAATTAACCTTGCCCAAGCAGTGAAATAATAGTCCTCTCAAATCAAGAGGTGATTAATTTGGACAGTACAGTCAAGGTTATTAGCCTTCCCACATGGAGGCTGTGGGGGGGGGAGGGGTTGAAGAATGGGGATTAAGAAATAAAGGCGGAAGTGGGAAAGACAGTTGGAAGAATGGTAGGGTCCAAAGCGCTGCAAGTTCCCCTAAGCGAAAAGCAGTGTTACCAATTGACAAGGGAACTGAAATATAGTAAGGGTAAAAAAGTGGCTAGCTGGGCATTCCAGAGAAATTGGGGATGGGAGGGCCACCCCCATGGTCACCAAGGGGGGATAGACATTTAGAAAAAAGGAGGGAGGGGCATCGGCTTAAAATTGCCAAAACAGGGAAAATGCAGCAAGTTAACTTCATCGAAAGCAACAAAGCAACCCTAGGAAGCCCTTGCTAACCCAGTTAACTGGCTGGCTGGCTGAATAAATGTAGCTGCTGGAATGTGCACAAGACTAAACCACAGTGTTAACTGTTAAATTTTAATGACCCTTACAAAGGCAAAGAGGAGCCTTGGAGCATTATAACCAAAATGAGTATTCCAATGAACTACATGCATATGCATGTGAACCAACCACTTTAAAGCCCTTGCTGAGTGAAGTGGTTAACTGACGGACTAAATATAGCACAAACATGTACAACCTGATGAAACAGCTGTTTCTAAGGATGATAGCAAAGGCACAGTGGGACCTGTAACATTAAACATCTAAAACAGGTGTACAAATGTGCTTTATGTCTATGCATTAGTGCCACAAGCCCTTAAATATGTATGAGGCCCTTTTTGAAATGCCTACAGTGCACTTCTACAATCCAGCAACTGATTTATCCTCCCTCAGCAGCAATATACCCCTCACAAAAAAAAGTTGTTTTTTTGTATTAGTGGAAGGCTGCATGCATTAGAGCTATGATCATGTGGCAGCCCTTTACCAACTGGGAATTTTTGGAAGGAGTGAAAATGGCCAGATGAGAAGGATGTGATCCACTCCCCCCCCCCCCCCACAGGACAGGAAGCAAGTGTGACCCAGCAGCCAATGAGAGCTCAGCTTCTTCCCCATGCCCATTCACCGTGTCTTGCTTGTGGAGCATGTGTACTTGACAGCAAACCACTCAGCTGGCAATCCCCTGCCCCACCGAGATGAAAATCCCCTCAGAAGCCACTCTTACCCTGCACACACACTCCCACCATCAGAAACCCACCATGTGACCACTACACAAAGGAATGGGCGGAGCGAGCCAAAGCAGGGGACCATTGGGGAGGGGCTACTGAGAACAGTGGTTCTATGCAGGAACTTGCGCGTCACCAAGGTTGTGCTTAGGCAAAACCTAAGAGGCCATTATTTGCAACCCGAGACTCAGGGTCATCTTACCATAAAATGGGAATCTACAGGCCCAGCCATGAACCATCCACTCAGTGAGACTGCGACCCCTGGAAGCACACAATTTAAATCCCAAGCACCTTATGTAGGGAGACCGAAGGGGAACTGAAAGGTTATAGCAATTGGACCAACAGCAAGCCCCTCCCAACCTGTGTAGGGGACTCACCTAGAGGTAGGCAGACAGAAAGACGATGATCCTCTTCTGTCCTGTCCTTTTTTGCCTACCTTGACCTCACCCACCCTGAGGCAATATCCTAGCCCCAGCTCTGCATGGGGTCACTAACCACTGGCCCAACCTTCCCTGGTTTTGCCACCCAGGAAGATTGAACCCTAGGACTGGTCCAATGGCTCTGGGCAAGTATCCTCCTTGTGATAGCTGGGAGGGGGCAATGCCTGTAGTTCCCTACACACACACACACACACACACACACACAATTTTAGTAGATTATTGAGTAGAACAGACTGAAAACTTGTTTCTTTTTCAATTGGCAAGATAAGAATACAAGGCACCTTTTTAGAAAAGAAACTGGCTAAATGAACTTAGTGAGGGCACGATAGAGAGCATCACTGTCAGATGTTTAGTGGAAATAATTAACTCTCTAACTACAGTGGCGAAACACTTGAAAAAGGGTAGGCCAATTTGTGCCAATTAAAAACAACAACACAATACAGTCCTTCAGTGCTTCAGTGTTTATTCTTTACAGAACTCCCCAATGTTTTACCCACTTTGGGCTTCTTCTGGGGGCCACTGCAATACACAGAAATCATTATAAGCACATTTTCTTCAATATCCTCTTGTATCCTTCATGGCTGTTTAATACCAATATAGTGTGTAATTATCTGACGCACTTTTATTTTCAATCCTCCCTTTAATCACTCCTTATACAATAAAATTCATGACTTCGTAAAAGCAATACTACAATGTAATCATCATCATATGCTTCAAGCTTGACAGTACGACTGCTCCACATGCATGAGCTACCATTGCATATTATACATATTAGCATTTGTTGCTATATTCCAAACTGCATGAACCCCTGCTTAGCACACTGATACCCACCTCCTCAGTCTCTCAGCATGCCCTGACACTCAACAAATGCTCAATGTTGTATCGACTCGGTTTTTAAAATTAACAATTAAAAAAAGTATGCCTTAAGAATAGTGTCTTAAATTCAGCCTGTTTCCAAATTGTGCCACCCTCTCATCCAGGATAAACACTTCACAATCTGAGGGGCCCCACAATTCTTCTCTGAGTCTCTGCAGGCTTTCTGTCTTGTGGTAGGGCTCAGCTAGTCTTGGCTTTTCAGTCAAAGCAGAGACTGGGTGACAGATTTTTATTCTACAGTTTACTTACACAGGTTAGCCTAGCTAAGATGCAGCATCTCATTTCCAGTGGGTTCCTTCTTCTACCAATTTCTGCAGCTGGGAGGACTGGAGCATTGTGTGGTCAGTGACTTGCTCAAGGCCACATAGCAAATATTTGACTGTGGTGGGGATTGAACTGGCGATCTCCCAAGCTGGTGCTCTAACTACTATATCACACTGCCTCTTACTCAGAGAGGTAGAGTGACTGTTGAAATCAACATATTTCAGGATCCCTATAAAATCCATATTGGAAATACCCTGAGGTTTCAGAAGGGGATGACTGGCATAAGACATCTTGAGGGTAGTTGGGTAAGAGACTCCTAGGGCAAAATGCAAGGCAGGGTAACAGAAGATACAGTGGTGGAAGATGTGGAGAGCAGAGCGGAGGCAGGTTGGGGAGTTGGAGGCGCCTGGTAAGATGCCATACCTGTAGTGTAGCTGTCTTCAGGAAGGTACACTGGTGACAGTCTTGCTGGCTGGTGTGTAGCAGAATTGCAGCAGTCACTGTGGAACTAGCCCCAGTGAAGTCTGAACAGCTATCACCAGGGCAGGGCAGATTCAGGGCTGCTGTTGGTGGCCATTACTGTGCTTCTACAGATGACACCAAGGGTTCAGATTGGGTGTGGACTGTAGTTGGAAGGGGACAGAGAGGAAGAAGGGTCCACTCCAGCAGTTCTGGGGGCCCTGGGTTGATGACTGTGAACTGGTTTGCTTCCTTGAGCAACTTGTTATGTCTGGTCTCACCCCTGAGGGTTCTGGGACCTCTTGCCCCTCAGGAAAGCAGAGCTGTCTCTAAGGTAGCTCCTGCAACAATCTTGGGGTCCAAAAGGAAGGTGAGGACTAGAAAGGTAGCCATTGTAGGGACTCCACTGTCAGGTGGATGGAGGAGGTAGCATCTGTGAGGGCGGAAGGAAGCACAATAGTTAGATGTCTTCCAGGGGCTTTGGCTGGGAGGGATGCACACAACATAGGGAGGATTGTCAAGGACAGGGGATAGTGGAAGGGCTTGATGCCACTGTCCACATGGGGACTAATGACCTGATCAGTAGACCCCTTGGGGAGATGAAGGACAGCTTTAGGGAGCTGAGATGGAGGCTTAAAATGACAGCATCCTCAGTATCCTTTTTGAGGTCCTGCCAGTTTGGTCTAGTGGTGAGGACAGGCTTTTACTGATTACTCATTTCAACTCTTGGCTGAAGAAGTGATGCAGGGAAGACAGCTTTGGGTTAGTGGGGGATTGGGGGCACTCTTGGTGGTACAAAGGTGAAACAAGTGGAATGACCCACATTGCATCAAAGAGGGCACCAATGTGTTGGGTGAAGATTTACAGAGCTTATCAAGGTGCTTTTAAACTAGTGGAGAGGGGCAGTACAGTTGCTGATAGGTACACCTACTTAATTGGGGAGCCCAAGCTGTCCTCCCCTCAGCACTAGTAACGATAGAGGGGACAAGAGTGTAAAAGAAGATTGAAGGTGGGTGGGGGGGATACTGGGAGGTGATGATAGGAATGCAGCAGGGGGAGGGGTGGGGTATGACAGGGGCATGGATATGGATGAGGATGGGGAAGGGGTATCTCATGATTTGGGTGACTCAGTAAGAGCAAGCCCAAAAACAGCGATTGCATTTCAGTGAGGATACAAACAGCGAGAGTACATATCAGCGATCGCTGAAACAGTGACAAATGCTTTTCCCTTTCCTCGAATTGTTATGACCTCAGAGTTGGTTATTTAAGTAAGAGGGGTGTGGGGGCAAAGCCCCTGAAAGAGGTTGTGAAAGCCCCCCAGCAGAAAAATAAGGCTTCAGATTTTGTTCACTTGAATATGTACCCATATGCCAAGGTGGGGGAGAGGGGGCAGAGTGCAAATGTTATTACGAAAGGAATCCTGGTGGATTTCTCTCTGCAGAGCTTCTACCCTAAGGTCCTCAGCACAGAATTGCACTTTACAGTTTTTTTTTTGTGAATGCACTATTTTCTGCCCTTGTGGTAGTTACAAAATGTCTTTTCTCTCTGCCTCTCCACTCTATCCCCCATTCAAATTTCCATATCCCCCTCTTCCTTTCCCTTACCCTTTTGCCCTCCCAACATGTTTCTAAATTATCTTCTTTATTTTCTCTCCTTGTGACCCTCTTCTTCCTTCTTCTACAACTGTTTGTGTGTCCCCCACCCCCATAACAACTTATTTCAGTCTGTATTAGTACTGAATAGCAATTTCTTCTTGTATGTTTATAGAATTTGAATGATTATGGGACTCAGCAACTTCCAGCATAGCATTTAAGTGCTTCATTTGAATACATTGTATGAATGATATCTACCTAATGTTATTTATTCATACATAGTATGAGTAATATCTGCCTAATGTTATTTATTCTAGAAGTCCGACATAAGTAGTTGCTACCATTTTGTGATTTGTGTGAACAAACAGCATTTTTGTATTGAAGTTTTAATATACCAGATGAATTGTTGTATCAGATGAGGGGTTCATAAATGTATTATGTCTAATTTAGCACTTTTTTTGCAGCAGGGTGATATGCATTATTATCTGTCTCCCTTTGTTATACTTGCAGTATAAGGCACTATATACTTTCATGCATCTAGGCAGCAAATTATTTATAGGAGACTGCCACAAAATGGTTGAACCCTTAGCTTTTCAATTTGAATCTCAATTGTGAATGTTAGTAGCCAATGAAAAAGCAAGCAAGTAGTATGTAAGGGGGCAGTTCATTCTATTAGCCACTCCCCCTGAGAAAGAGCCAGCATGGCTAGAAGCACTGGGAATAACAGTTAGAGGGTCTATGTCTCCTGATTTAATAAACAGCACTGGCATTTTCAATCTGCTTTGTGTGCTCTGTTTGCTTGTGGAATAGTGAGACTGTTGGCTTTCTTACAGCACCATCATCTCCAGGTTGAGCTCTCAGCTTGTGGCTCAAGGCAACACAGCACTGTGACAGGGACTTGATCATTTAAGATTATGCAATTATGCTTTTCTGACAAGGCTGTTCAAACTCTTGTCCCTCTTCCCCCCGCCACGTACAGAACATTTGTGAATCATTACCCAAGGTGTTCATTGAGCTCAGCTTCCAAGCAGCTTTTTCAGATCCCCAGGGTATGACAGTTTAAGACTGACGGTGGCAGAGCTTTCTCTAATTCTGGTCAACAACTTGAATCCCTATGCCCATTGTGATGAGGAGTTCCAAAAATAAAGATTAAAAGGCACAACTGTTCAGCCTCACCTCGTCTATTTTCAGTAGTAGCTCAGTAGCTGTGAGGTGCCCTGGGACACGTACACATGAAGTGTGCAATATATACATTTAGAGTATGTTACTGCAGTAGCTCTAATGCATGAAATTGGCCAGTACCATTTTGAAATGAGTATTCTAAAGGATAAGATATATGTAAAATGACCATGTTTAACACCATTATGTTATAGAAATTACACTGAACTTATATTTTCTAGGTTTGTGATTTTATTCCATTATCATTATTTTTAATAGTTCAAATGAACACATAGTCATTTAACTGTCTGTTTCAAAAACATCAGACTGTCCTCAGCTGACCTCACACTTGCAGTGTTTGCAACATCCCAGACCACTGTCATGGTAAACTCTATGATGTCATAAGTACTGTACACTATGAAATTAGACAATTTCAATGAAAGCTTTTTGGCAAAGTACACTGCAAAACCTTTGAAAGTCAAGTAATTTATTTTACATTTTTTTCGTAACCAATTACAGGGAACCCCTTTTAAATGTGCATTATGTCTACACAGCATACTTTTACATACATACTTACGAAGTGGAGCTGGGGCAGGGGGTGGTCATGATGGACCTAGAGTCTCTTCTGACCTCAAATTACTATGTAAATTACAAAAACTGAATATAGTATGATTATGACATTGCATGCAGAAGTGGATAGCTCTTTAATGACTTCTCAGATTCTTTGTATTGAAAATAACAATGAACTGCATTTGAAATCCTAAGCTAAGAATGTACACTGGAGCAGACCAGAATTCCTTAGGTTGATTGAATTTTTCAAATCTTGATATGCTGTTTGCCAACCCATGATGAACATTCCATTTATTGAAGTCAGTGGAACACTCAGTGCTCTTGCAATTGAAATGGCCAAACAGAAGGTGACAGCAGCACAACCAAGGGTCTAATAGAATGCATGTAGGACTTTCTGGGCAGGGTTTTCAGACTGGATCCATCTGCAAACAACCAATGTGTACTTCTGTCTACACTATTAGATCATTTATTAGTTTAATACAAAGCAGGGAGCTTGCACCAGTTCTTTGATGCATGCACCATTTGTTTTATGCATGCAGTCTTTCACAAGTCATGGAAGCTGTCTCAAAAACTTAGATGCTTAAAAAATAGGATCTAGATTCACCCAGTTGCCCAGCTGTGAGTGTGTCATACTCTTGTGCAGGTGATGCAGGTTCAGAACCAAGCTTTGGAGCTGGCTGTGTGGCTTGGAGGCTGGTGAAGCAGTTAGCAGTGCTCCCAGCCTGGGGAGAAAAGATGTTGGGCTTCACTGCACTGACAATCACAGTGTTTGGCCAGGGAGCTTGTTCTTCCTGTGGAACACCAGGGCATGTTGTGGCCTGAAGGGGAATTCCCAATGACAGGGGAGATGGGCAAGGAGAGAACTGAAAAACAGTGGTGCAGACTTCATAAAGCCTTGTCTGCTTGCCACAGACCCCTGTCATCACCTTGACCCCCTGCCAAATCGGGATTGGGACTCGGTGGGGGGGAACAGCTGTCCCCTCTCTGCCCCTGCCTCTGTGGGAAATCCATTGGAGAGTTGCTGGCACATAGTTCCAGGGGAAATGGTGGCCAGTCGGGTGAAGCAGGGACAGGGCTGATGGCCACCTGATACAAGGTGAGAGCAAAAAGTATTACTGTACAAAAATAGGACTCAATATTTTTGGCACAATGGGGACAATTAAGGTGCTACTGGAAAATGTATTTGCATCTATGTCTGCCCCATTTGGAAATCCCCTATATATTTCCTTCTGAGTTTAATGGGTGCATAAAGGGAAATGCCAGTAGATATAATATGGTGTGACTAACCTCAATGCATGTGAGTGTGAATGACGTCACCTTGACTCTAAAACTGTGGTAGATGACAGGAGTGTGCCACTTAGGGCAAGATCAGTATGCTCTCTGCTGTGCAGCCCTGTTACTAAGGTATTGTACGGTGGATCTGAATCAGCATCCCATAAAGAATGACACAGTCAGTAAAATTAAAATTACTTCGGACTTAAGTTTGGAAGGAGCAACCAAGGTGGTCAGAAATGCAAACTAATACCAAGAGTTGTTCTTAGAACCAATAGTAAATACTGTGTAACCTCGAACACATTATTAACGTATTAATTCTCTTGCCTACAATTTGGCCCAGTCCCATCATAGCAGAGATGGAAGAGTGAGGAAAATTTTAACACGTGCCAAGCCAGAGCTGAGCCAAGGGTCTGGCATGACTTTATAAACCAGTGTATGAGCCAAGCTGAGGGAGCTGACAACAACATATTGTATATGCACTTCCCTCAAGAGTTACAGGTTCCCACCACATAAACTAACATGGATCAAACTGCAAAAACACTTGTTTTCAGACCTCACTTAAAGGTCTCCACTGTTGGGGCCTCTCTGTGGGCCCTTGGGAGGAAATTCCTTAAAACTGTGCCAGCCATCTTGAAGGACTGGTTGCCCAAGGTTTTTAGCCTGGCCCTCGGTACAAAGAGGTCCACCTTGATGGAGCGAAAAGAGTGCAAGATCACATAAGAATACAGGAAATCTAGCAGATTTTTTTTTTTTGTTGACCGGGTAAGTGCACTTGACAAATCCTGCCTATTTTCAGGCACGACTCGGGGGAGGGGTATACAGATGAATGCCAACTGACCTTGAACCAGATTAAGCTGTTGGTGGTATTTTTTTTAGTGAATGAGGGAAATTTGACCAGGACACCGGGGGAAATTCCCCTACTTCCTGCTTCCTGTGAGCAGGGGGGACCCATTTTCCTGTGGGACCAAGATGGCGGAGGAGGAGGACAGTGGAGGAGGACATGCTGTAGCTGGTGAGTTAACAAGGCTCAGCGGGGAACATGGTACGGCTGGAATGCACCCTCAGGGTGGCCAGCATATCGTACCTCAGCCCCCGCTGCTTGTGATAGCAACGGGTGGAGGATCCACCGAAAATGGAGTTTTGCTACACTCCTGTATGATGGTGACACTAGGTGTTACAGGAAGTCCCGGAGCAGGCCCCATACCTGTGGAGGGCGATGAAGATATAGACGCAGTGGACTGTGTGAAACAGGACCTCTTATTACAGGCTGGGGCTGATTACAGAGCAGCTAAACTGCATGCCGAAGAAAAAAAAAGGAAACGCTCGATTCAAGGTTCACCGTTGCCTTCTACGGCGTCTACAGCAAAAGTTTTTGCAGCAGGCCCTCTAATAGTGGATACTACATCAGGGAAAGACACAGGATTGGAAAATCACTCACAGCATGATTCAGCATGGTCTCTGGAATAGGCACTGGAACAAGCTGGTTGGATCCAAACAGAAACAGGTCAGTGGGTTGCGGATCCCGATATTCCGCTTCCGGGTTCAGGGAGTGCCACAGGGGTACTGGGGAGAACTGTGGATGGCCTCCTACACAATATGCACAGGCCTGATACAGTCCTGTTTACTAAACCGTATGTGCTAGCCTTAGACCCTGTTTCAGGGCACACTTTATCTGCTAATACAGATGCAGAGATGGTTATGATGGACTTGCCCATTTCACAAGCAGATTCCATTTCCTTTTCCCCTATACAGTCTCCAGCACAGCAGGAGCCTATGGAAAACATTACTGCGGCTAGTGATTCCCCCCAGTTGGAAGAAGCGCTAGGATCTATTCCTATAGTACCTCCTGACAATGAGTCAGTAACCCCAGCCCTGACAGCTCCCACTTTTGCTAGTTTATTTTAAAAACCTGTTTCTTTAGCTAAACGCAGGAATGCAGTTTGGCTGCGGTTTTTAGGACCAGCGGATACGATGCCAGACCGCTTTTATGTGGGGAAAGTTCTATTGAAGCAGATGCTGGGATTTTCTGCCTCGGAAGTGTATGCTTTGATTCATACACCGGGAGAATCTACATATGACATAAGTTTTCGTTCCCCTGACATCCTGAATCGTTTCTGGATGAAGTATGCCCTGTTTAAAATGAACCCAGCTTGGACCCACTTTCAAGCTATACCTTTAACAAAACAAACTTTTAAAGTGATCACTGTCTTATTCAGGAATGAAGGGGTGAATATTATGGACATTTCATACTGGCTGGAGAAACGTTGTCAAATACAAGGGAATCTGGAACCAATTTTAGATTCTGAAGGTTTTTGGAATGGAGGGGTGGAGGTATAAGGTGACTACCACAAATGGAGGATGGACTTCAACATCTACCAAGTTGTTTTTACCTGGGTCGTGACAAGGGTTTTATTTTTTATCCTGGACAGCCACGGCATTGTTATAAATGTGGTTCCAGTAGACATTTGAGTTGAACCTGTGATACAATGAAATGTGCTCAATGTGGGGAAGTGGGGCATATTATAACTGACTGTCATCATCCTCCCAGGTGTAGTCTTTGTGAGGAACAGCATTTCTTTATGGATTGTCCTTGGGCAGCCCATAATATTGCGGACAAGGATTATACTACTCAGGATTTTTATTTGAATATTGCATTGAAATTGGCTTTGAAACAATAAGGGCCCCTCCTCCCCTACCTAAGAGGGCACCTCCTGAAAGGCCTATTAATTCCCCTTTGGAGGCCTTATCCACTTCTGTTTTGGTTTCTCACATGCCTCCATCTGAGGCAGAACCTTTAGTACTAGAGGTATCTGGTGATGTAGGTTCTATGCCTCCCCCTCTTCCACCAGAAAGTGCCTACACTGTAGATAATAATCGAAGAAGGAGTTTACAGAAGAAAACTGCAGCATCTGTTTCAGGAGTCTTCCATCTCCCAATGCAAAACACCTTTTCCACCTTGCAGGTTGAAGAACCTGATGTAGGTACAGAATCAGACTTGGTTTCGGTTCACTCCTCTCAAGCGGGTGGAGAATCAGACACTGAGCGTTCTACAGAAGATTTGACTATCCCTCCAAAAAATAAATATAGGATGGGTTCCTGTAAATGGGTCAGGAAGAAATCCTAATGTTTTTCAATTTTTTTTCAGGATTAATTAGTTCTCTTTTAATGGATACATTATTTAGTATTACTGTGGCCTCTTTAAATACTAACAGTATTCAGTCAGATGGAAAACAACTTTTGGTATATGCTTTATTTGATTCCTTTTTTTATGATGTGGTATTCTTTCAAGACACTCGATTACATAGCAGACAAGAGATGGATAGAGCCTCTGTGGGATGGAAATGGGGAGTGACTTATTGGTCTATTAGAGAGGATCTTTGTTGTGGGGTTGGAATTTGTTTACATTCCCCTTTGGCACAATCTATACAGGTAGTGGACATAGCCCTGGGCCGTGCTTTGTTATTAGATGTCACGTTAAATAAATTGCACTGTCGGTTTATTAATGTATATGCATCACAAACAGACAGCTAGAATTGAGCTTTTTAACACTATACAGCCTTATTTGTTTACATCTCGTTATGTTTTCTTGGGAGGAGCTTTCAATTGTGGGTTGTATTTAAAGGATAGGGGTCCTCAAACCCCAAAATTATATTGTGATACCAATTGTCTGGCTGCTTTGATTTCACAAACTGGTTTGGTTGATGTTTGTGGTTTTTTTGGCCGGCCAGATAAGACCTATTTCAGAGGTAACCTAGCTACTAGGATCTATTTCTGGTTTATATCTCCTGCCTTGGAGATTAAAAATACCAGGACCCGTCCTGTTGCTCCATCTGACCACGCCATCATAGAACTGATGGTCTCTAATTATGATGGTATGCAACAAGGGCCTGGGTATTGGAGGTTGAACTTGGAACTGTTGTCTCTTCCAACTGTTAAGGATGGTTTTATTTCCTTATTAGAAGCACGTAAATCGGTTAAAATGTTATATGATATTTCACAGGAATGGTGTGAAGATACAAAGCTAGATATTAAAAGATACTTTCAACACATAGGTAGATTAAATGGGAAATTTAAGAGGGACCAATATTGTATTTACAAAACACAGTTTCAGAATTTAGTGTTTCAAGCTTCCCAAGGAGATAAAATGATTCTTGCAGAATTAGCAGAAACCAGGCGAAAAATGAATGATCTACAATATAATAGACTTAGATCTTTAGAACAGGAATGGAAATTTGGACCCCAGAGTTCACAGGATTTTATGAATCCATTTCAATTCTGTGCTCAACAACAATATCAAAAGTGGATGTCTTTAATTCAGGATGCTAAGGGGTGTCTTTGTTCCAAAAGGTATGAAATTATGACAGCCATAGAGGAGCATGTGCAGTCTTTATTTAGTCATCAGGAATCCTCCCAGGATGGTCATAAGGTTTGGTTGGAAAAGTATATTTTACCACAAGTTTTGTCATCCGATCAACGAGTACTGGTGTCACCACTTAATCTGAAATAATGACCACTTTTGCAATGTTAAAAAGAATTCTGCACCTGGAACAGATGGAATTCCATATGAACTGTACAGTGTGATTCTGCAAGTTTTGTTACCTGAAATCCTAGAGTTATTTCAGGATATGATGGTTTCAGGGAATTTGCCTGATTCAATGGGTAATGGGTTGGTGGTTTTTATGTATAACTCTGGGGACAGGACTGACCTTTCAAATTGGTGCCCCATCACATTATTAAATACTAATTTTAAATTGTATACCAAATTGTTGAATAACAGGTTGTTGCTTTGTGCATCTACTCTGATACATTCTTCTCAGACTTGTACTATTCCTGACCGGAGTATAATGGATGGGTTAATTTTATTAAGAGAAATTTTGTCCCGGGGGGAGACTGGAGAATTAACTGGTTTCATTCTTAGTTTAGATCAGGAAAAGGCCTTCGACAGGGTAAACCATGAATATCTTTGGGACTGTTTGGCTAGTTACGGAATTCCAGGTACTTTCATTTTTTGGATAAAATCTTGTTATTCTAATGCTAAAGCTTTAGCATACTGTAATGGATGAATGGGGAGGGCATGCATGGTTACCCAGGGAGTTAGACAGGGATGTCCCCTGAGTCCCCTTCTCTATCTTTTTACACTGGACCCTTTAATTCGTCGCATTAATGATAACATTGCTATTCAGTGGCTTTCTTTTTCTAGCACCTCAGAAGAAATTAAAAGTATTGCATATGCAGATGACATCTGCTTTCTTGTGGAGGATTTACCTTCGACCTGTTTAGTGGGACAAATACTTTGAGAGTTTTCCGAATTCACGGGAGCCAGAGTTAACTATAGGAAAAGTAAATGCCTTCCCTTTGGATTAGAAAGTTTTTTAGAATCTATGGTAATTGGGATCCCTGTTGTGACAGGGACCTGTACAATTCTTGGACTTCTTTTTGGTACCGGGGATTTGGCCTTCTTAAATTGGTCCTCCAAATTGGACATTGCATATGGGAAAATTTTACTGTGGAATAAGTGGAGAATGTCCAAATTAAAAAGGTTATATATGATTAAGACCTTCTTACTCCCAATTTTTTTGTATTTAGCTGCAGTTTTTAGTCTACCCCCTAAGCTGGAGACCCGGATGTATGGTTGTTTTTTTTTCAGGCATCTGGGGTAGTAGACTGAATCCAATTAAATGGTGTTTACTGTTTAGAGAGAAAAATATGGGGGCTATTAAAATGATTAATCCCATTGTTTTCTTTTTTACAATTTTTGCTAATGTAAACTTGAGACCATTATTATTGAAATCTGAGGGTATTTGGATCCTGTGGGTTTTGGATTCCTTGGCAGTGATACTCCCCTTCTGGCTTCCTCATTCATGCATCCCAAAACAGCGTTCTTTGTATAATATTCCAGAAACTTTAAGGGTATGTTTTGAGAAAATAAAACTTTGGTGTTTAGTACTGGAACATTTTCACAACAGGACCGCAAAAGACTATATGCACATCTTCTATCTATTTTTTTTTCACGATACAGCCTGTTTTGACTTTAAACCTATTTCAGATAAAATATTGATTGGGAAAATGTTGACATCTACCCGTATACTGGTTTATATGCGGGATGTTATGTGGCTTTCCCTACATGGGAAACTCAATGTCAAAGGAAACCTAAAACATAAAAGTGTAGAACATCGTTACTGCCCTAGGGAGACTTGTGTTGAGGTGGTGGAATCCATGGACCATTTGTTCTTTCTGTGTCCTTTTGTAAAACTGTTCTGGAATTTTTTACAGGGTAAATGGCCTACATCACACTTTTGTAATTTAACCCCTGAGATTTTATACTTGAATATTCTTCCATTCAAATGGACTAAACATGATAGGGTTACACTTTGGTTATTTTTGGTGTGTTTTAAATTCTATATACTGTATGGCATGTGCGGTGTAGGCTGACACTGCAACAATTAGAATATACAGAGGAACAATTATTTCATATGATTACTACTGCAATTCTTAGTAATAAAAATACTGAAAGGAAGTCAGTGCCATATGAAATCTTCCAGTCTTGGTGGTACAGTATAGATTGGCTATGAGTTGGTAGGGTGTATTTTGAGATATATTTCAGTCATTGCATAATTCCACTTTTGCTTATGACTAGTAATATGTGGTACTGAGTGTTTTTCTTTGTAATTTCACTGTTATTTTCTTCTGGTCTTAATTAATGAGAAGTGGCAGTTTCTGGTAGAAATGAATTATTTTCTGGTGAGGAGTATTCTTGATTTTGAGTATGGTTTAATTAAAAAAAAATAGGAACATGAAGAATCCTGTATATTATGGATGTGTATGTTGTGGATACTAGTTAATTCTATATGAGGTGCTTTGGGTTGGGAAAACATACTGCCATATAGTGGTATGCATGTGGGGGGTTATTTCAGCTTACTATGTATGGGATAATGTTGTGTTTATGTTTTTCATCTTATTTTCACAATTTTTTTTCTCCCTTTAGGTTTACAAGGGACAAAAAGTATGCTGTATACTTATTTTTCTTTGTTTTTTTATTTTGTATGTTGTCATACAATTTTTGGTATTTTGGTTCTCTCCATAGAATCCCTGGCTCTTTAAGTAAGGGGGGGGGACTTTCAGCATTTACTACTTGGGTTTTAGGACTCTAATGACAGAGTTTTTCTTTTTTTCCATTGCATGTATGATGAAATACATATTTCTGTTTATTATTTGTATTATAATTTAGTATGTAGTAATACTTTTGTATATATAATTTTCTCATATTTTTGTTTTAGGGGAGTTTTGTTTAGCTTTGGCTATTTCTTCTTCCTTTTTTTGGACTTTAAAAATTTTGATATTTGTTTTTGTTCATTTGGATGCCGTATTACCTTTTATATTAATTGTTTAATTTTGTATTATGATTTGGTGTGCTGTAACAACTTGTGTATTTAGTTTGCTTTTCAGTCTTAATAAAAAATTCCCCTACTCTTTTCGATAAGTGCCATGGGATCTTTAACATCCACCTGAACTACCACCAATTCAGGCAGATGGGACTTCGGTTTAACGTCTCATCCGAAAGATGGCACCTCAGAAGTGCAGCACCCCTCTCATGCTACACTACAGTGTCAGTACTGGGATATTAACCCAAGTGCCAGATGTGGGAACTGAACCCACAGCCCTCTGATCTCCCAGCCTCAGAGGTGAGTGTACTACCTACTGAGCCACTGATACTGAGATTGCCTGGACCTAACCCATTTAGAGCCTTATAAATTAGAAGACTAACTTTAAAGGACATACACCACTTAACCAGCAGCCAGTACAGTTCACGCAGTGTATAGGAGACATGGCTTGACCTAGAAAGGCCAGTCAGTCAGCAACCTAGCAGCTGCATTCTACACCAACTGCAGGTGTCGAAGCATACCTTCACTGACCCTGAGGTATAGAGTCATACAGTAGTCAAACCAGGATGTCACAAATGCATGTATACATGTCACCAGGTCTCCGGGGGGGATAAGAGATATAATCTGCCTGAAGTTTTGCAGTTGGCAAAAGTCTCAAATATCAGCCCTTCTTTCAGGATGACCCCCAAATTCCTCACCATAGTGGTAGCCATAAATCTAGATGAACTGAATTGAAGCACAGTCTCAGTCCCGGTGGCTGCTGCTCTCTCTATGACCTGCTTTGATCACCAATACCTCAGTCTTGTTGGGGTGAGCTTCAGCCAGCTCCATGACACCCAGTCTTGCATCTCGGCCAGGTACTTATTAAGCACATTGACTGCAAAAGATAGGTATAGTTGAGTGACATCTGTAAAACAGTGAAATCCCAGTCCATGCCAACTAATGATCCCACTCAGGGACAGCTTATACACTTCAAACAACATGGTCAAGAGGACAGAGCCCTGGGGACCACCACAGGGTCGTGGTACTGGGTGTGAAGAGAAATTTCCCAACATAACCCCTTTGTGTCATGTTCCTGAGGTAGGGTTCAAACCAGCAGATGACTCACCCAGTGAGATCTAGGTACTCCCTCAGCTGGTCCAACAACAACCCATGGTCTACAGTGTCAAAAGCTGAAGAGACTCAAGTGAATGAAAATTGACTGTTAACGCCTATCTCTCACCCTGAGGAGGTCATTGCGCACCCTGATCAGTACAATCACAATACTATTCTTGGCCTATATTCCAAACTGGGGAGGCTCATAGATGTCAAAGGTTATGAGGTGTGGCTCAAGCTGTGCCATGACAACCTTTTCAATAACCTTGCCTTAAAAGGGCAGGTCAGAGACTGGATGGATAATTTGTTAGGCTGTCCAGGTCCAAAGATAGCTTGTTCAACAGAGGCCTTACCAGTGCATCTTTTCATATAGCCAGAAAGAACCACTCTGTCAAGGAACACTGGACAATTCCTGTAAACACTGTGCCCAGTTGTCTACCACAATTCACAAGTAATTGTGTCAGACCTGGATCCAGTTCACAACATGTTGGTGTCAGCTCCAAAATCACCCAACTTCCCTCCTCAACTCACAAGTTGGAAGTAATTGATGCAGCCAACTCTGTTCCTCCCCTTCAGGCTGTGCTTTGTAATACAAGGTAATTAAGGAATAAAACAGCAATGCAGAGAATCATGAGGACAAATAACATTTCATTATTTTTTTAAGACAGTTTTATTTTTAGGGCCTTATTGAAGGTTTTAAGGGAGTGACAGTCTTGGCTATGATTGTGATGGCAATCAGGGATGTGTGGTCAGTATTGATTTTATTGTCAAGAGACTGCTAGATCTTCATCTGATGCTGAGATAACAGCATGGGAATAGATGAGCCTCAGACAATCAGGCAGTGGAACTATGGAACAGATTGCTGGTGGAAGTGGTGGGGGCAGCTATCCTTAATGGATTTAAACATGACTGAGATATGCAAAGGGGATGCATAGTCCCTAGAAGAGCAACATGGGATTGAGGGGTGTGGAAGCGAGACAAGAGCCAGACAACCTATCAGCACCGCAGGTAGGGTGAGATAGTATAGTATGGGCAGACGTCATGGGCCATCAAACTTTTTCTGCTGTCAGATTCCGTATTTCTATGTTTCCTGTTATAATTACAAAATGGAACCAATATTTTTTGGGGTGAACAAAAATACAAAAATAAAATAACTTGAAATGTTTTAATGTTTATTTTTTAGAAGTGTGTCTACCCCACCAAAATAGTCCCTACACATCCCAGTACTGACTTGCCATCTCAATTTCAAATATTTGGGGCTATGAACAAAAGTGCATAAAATACACAGCAAACCATCATACTCACTTTGCGTGCCATACTCAGCCACAAACAGGTTGCATGGATTCATAACCGCAAAGACCCACAAAGCAACTGGTCATGGCCCCACCCCTGGCATGCAGCCACGCAGTTCTGTATCGGGCTGTTCATGGGTGGGGTGCGGGATGCATGTGGGAATCCAATTGGATACCTGACCTGGGTTCCTGAGTGGATCCCTTGCATTGCAGGAGCAAGGGAGTGTGAGAAGATGTGGTTCTGGTTTGTTACAAAGTATGGGCACCCACTCAAATGGCTGCCCCAGCCCTCCCCATCTGCTCAGTGGGCTGGGGCAGCAGTGTGGCATGGGTCCAGGTGCCTACGCTGCCAGCAGGTGCATGTTGGGGGGAGGTGTGTAATGTTTATGGCTGGGCCCTCCGTCATGTATCCCAGCCCAGCACTCCACCTTAGTGAATGGTGTGGAGTGCTGACATGCCTCCTGGCATGCCCCACCCCCTGTGGCATGTAGCTGTGGGATCGGGCAGGGGATCATGTGTGCAAGGGGTTGTGCGCCAGTTGTGAATGCTGCCCAGAGGGCCACTGGACCCTGCTGTGTGGTATTCCCATGTAGGGTTGGGTGTGTAGGCGCTACACACTTTGGTGCATAGATCCCAGTATAGAAATACAAATTCACACATACCCCATAATGCAAAGCATCATGGGAAGTATATGCAAATCACCATGAAATTTTAGGCTAGTTCAGCTTTAAGCAAGCATGCATGGTGCCAAAGGGCCTCTCACACAAATCTGCAAAGGGTGCAAACAGAAGACACAGACACGCATTTCATCCTACCCAGGACTCTTCAATGTGCCTTGTCTATATCACACTCAAGGGGAAATTAACCAAAGCTGTAAATTGGCCCTTACGGGTTTGGGTCATTGTGAGCCCCCCAAAAAATAAGAAAACAAGCTAGAAGACAAATAACCTCAGTGCAGAAGCACTGAGGAAAGAGTTACCCCTATGGGTATTGACAGTAAAGCCAAGTTTCAAAGAAATACAAAATCACACATACCCACATAATGCAAAGCATCATGGAATGCATATGCAAATCACCATGACATTTTAGGCTGGTTCTGCTTTAAGCAAGAATGCGTGGTGCCAAAGGGCCTCTCACACAATCTGCAAAGGGTGCAAATAGAAGACACAGACACATGTTTTGTCCAACCCAGGACTCATCAGTGTGCCTCATCTGTATCATACCCAAGGGGAAATGAACCACAGACCTAAGTTGGTCTTACGGGTTTGGGTCAACTCCCAACGAAGCACACAAAATTTTTGAGTTGAAGCATGATCTCTCCCCTAGTTGAAGCACTCTGCTGTCTCCATTCAGTAGACCACAGTGCTGTTCTTTTATCTCTGCTCCCCCCATGAACTTTCTAAACCCTTTTTACAAACCAGCAGCTCTGTCCCCTGCAGCTTCCCTCCTTCTCAAAGAAGCAGCTGTTCTCTCAAATGTGGCTGTTTCTGTGATGGCAAGCTAAAAGCTTGCTGTGCTGGGACTATCAGTCCTTTAGTGTATCTATTTCTGATTATGGTTCTCCGTTAATTTTTATATAAAAAATGCGCTGTTGATCAAAGCGTAGTTTGTAACTGGAATGCATTCCTCCAGTGGAGATTCAAATTACATTTCTCTCTCTTTCTTCCCCCCCAAGTGTGTGTGTGTGTGTGTGGGGTGTGTGTGTGTGGTGTGTGTGTGTGTGTGAATCTGTAATGAATTACTCCTGTCTGGAGGGTTCCTTTATGTTAACCCTTTCAGGACTTATCTAATTCTTAGTGGACTAAAAGATAAACACAGTTCCACGTCAGTGGAGGTGAAAATTACATTTCTCTCTCTCTCCTAAGTGTGTGTGTGTGTGTGTGTGTGTGTGTGTGTGTGTGTGTGAGTCTGCAATGATTTACTCCTGTCTGGAGTGTTCTATGTTAACCCTTTCTGGACCTATCTAATTCTAAGTGGCATTCTGTTCAGTTTGTTTCAGACTTGAGTTATTCTCATAACTATTCACTAGTGTCCTTCTGGGGGAAGTGAGGGGGTTAGGAACCAGACTGCATTATATAGAGAAATGCTGAAAATGCAGATGACCAAATGTGATAACTTAGTTGACTTTTTTGTCAACTTAAAGTTTTTAATTATTTCCTAGCCTTTTAAATGTTAACACTTTCTGCTGTGTGGCTTTCAATCTGATACAATAAATACCATATTGTAGTCTAAGAATGCAGTTGGTAAATTGGAAATATTAACATGGTGGAACTCTCATGACTTTATATTTGGAGGGATAGCTGTCCTCTCTAGGAAGGTGGGACCTTACCAATAGCAGAGCATCATTTCTGCAGAATCATAGGTTTTACAAAGCTCCTCCACCTATCGCATTTTATATAAATAAATGCTAGGCAACCAATGTTTAGGGGTTTCCAGAGGTTGCAAGAGGCATCATAGGGGGTTGCAAAGAAATCAGAGACATGTCAAATGCAACACCTGGCTACTGCAGAAGGCATATCTCTTACCCTGCCAGGACCAAAATGAGGGATACTGCCCATTAAAATCAGGGAGAAATGCTCAAAATCAGGGACATAATTTTTTTTTTGATGTATAGAGCAGCATCACAATTTTTACATCTATTCGATTGCAAACCACAACCTGTCCTAAGGGTAACAATGTGCCACTGCCATTAATGCATACAGTACTCTTTTGTAAAAGGCATGCATAGGTAAACCAAAAGTTAATTGTCCGAGCAGAATTGCACTGCTGTCAACATTTAGGCCTGAATCCACTCCTGGCCTAATGTCTTCTCATCACTTGAAAATGCAGGTGAACTCATTCTCGCAAGTCTGTCATCTATACATTTCTTTATAATTTGCCATGTTGCAAGTGATTTCCCAAAAATTAATAAAAGGGTTAAAAAAAAAAAAACAAGGTTGCAAATTGCAAGGAGCATCCTTGGCTATGTGTCATTACTGTGTAGGCAATGTCTGGGTTATTAAAATAACTAAATAAAATTCCATATTGTAGCTAACCTAACATTGGCACATGGCTGGGTACCATCATATAATACTGTAACTTTATACAGTATGCACCTATCATGGTGTCATCACTCTGTGAGTAGTATATTGCTTCACTTGTGTCCTTCTTGAATTTTTCTCCCTTGCTATATGCATATATTATTGCCCATTTGATTATTGTGTCTGTGTAGCATAGTACAACATGAATTATGTGTGCCACACAGCTTACAGTATATTAATAATTTTATATAGTATCCATTTGAATCACCTAACCCATCATACATAGAAGCATAGAAACTGAGGGCAGATAATGATCACTGGACCCATCTAGTCTGCCCATTTTTAATTATGATCACTTTTGCTGTAAACCCAACTTGATCTACAGCACTCTCTTCAACCTCCTTCCTTCCCCTTAGAATTCCTTTTTGCCTATGCCAGTCATTTTTGGAACCCACCACTGGTTTCACCCCCACTGCCTACCATGGAAGGCTGTTCCAGGACTCCACCATCCTTTCTGTGAAGAAGTACTTTCTCACATCTCTACTGAATTGATCTCCTTCCAGCTTCATATCATGACCCCTTGTTCTACAGCACCTTTTTCTCTGAAACATATCTCCCTTCTGTACCATATTAACCTCTGTGAGGTATTTAAAGGTATCCATCATATCTCACCTCTCCCTCCTCTCCAACAGGGTGTGCATATTGAACTCTTTCAGTCTCTCTTCATAGGGCTTCTGAAGCAGACCTTGCACCATTGTGACAGCCCTCAGCTCTCTTCTTGTCACTTTCTCCTTTTTCCAATTGTTCTCCCTTCCTTGCCTTTCTCTTTTGATGGCTCCCTTCCCCTTCTTCCTTTGCTAACCCCCTGCTTCCTTGAATAACTTGTAACCTGGTAGGACTCTCTCCCCCCTCTGGATCTCCCTACTCTCTATCTCAGCCTATGGTGGCCCACTTTCTGCCTCTCCTATTTCTTCCTTCACCCCCTTCGGCTACTTTAAATGTCCATCAAAGTAACATTTAAACCATCCACTAAGGATTACGGTTCCCTCTTGGACGGAAGCAAGTGTCACCACAGTATAGATTCTTATCCTTCCAGGCTGGCCCATATCCCCCAGTGTAGCCATACCTCTCCTCTCTGCACTGTTCCTTCTACCATTTGTTGAAGGCCTTGGTATGGAGCTCCATCTCCTTCCCCATATAGTACAAGATGCACTCGCCACTCACATTCTAAACACATGGGAAACAGGATCAATCAGATAAATCATCTAACTTTACCAAAAATGAAATTTACACACGGAGCTGATTACAGTAATTCATCTTTACATTTAAACCCATGAAAAACCCTTATCAAGTTAAAGCGTTATCAACTGTAGTGGCTCTGACCAAAGTTTGTTTTTTAAAGAGACATCTAGAAATGGATCTGGATTTTGAACAGAAGGCATACTGTAAATGAAAATACAGTACTGTATATTATCTGAGGGGACATATCACTAATGATAATTGTCAGAAAAAAAGAAAAATGTTGGTTATTTCTAGCAGCTGAATAGGTAAAATGTATAAATATGATGCAGCATACCAGCCTTCTATGAAAACCCCCTTCACTTGTTTGACAAGTGGTTTGCTGCTTTATGCTGTCAAGAATGTTCAGTGCTTTGCAAAAATGAAGTATAGAACTCCTAAAAGCTGCCACACTAGCCATGCCCCAAGCTCTAGCCATGTATGGTAGCATTGTTTACTAGACTCTGGTGTTAAATTCTAATCTGAAGTTCCAAGGTACAGTATAGAGTGTTCTAAATACCACACTGGGAAGCCCTGCATATCCCTGTAACATAACAGTAGCAGTTGCAGCATTCCCAACAGCGGAGGGAGAGATCCACAGCTGCATATAAGTTTACCTATGCAAAGTGGCTGGCTGGAGTGCACAACCAGTGCTGTGGGCTGGTACAGTATGCCAATTCTGAATGTTCCAATCACTTCAAGAGGATCACTGGGGCTGCTGCAAAGACCAGATGCCCTTGTTGGGATATTTATTTAATGACAGTTACATTTTTTGAGTGAAACTGGGACATCCAAATAGAAGACCCAGACCTGTATCTAGCTATGACTTCTGCTGTCATGCTGGTTGGTGGCTTTTGTGTGGCTACCAAGTCAAAAATGGAAGGGTAAAATTCGTGTCCTTTCTATTCCAGAGTCCCAGTGAAGTGGCTAATTTGAGAATAAGATGCATGCCAATATGCACTGGAAAACACTATTGCAAAAGTTAAAACATTACTTCTAACGGTAATGGCCTCTATTAACAAAGCCTACATGCTCCAGTTATGTAGCATGTATGCTTTGATAAGGTAATATTCCGCACAGTGGAGGTGGTGTGGAAACCCTAGGCATGTACGACTGAGGTTCCACATCACTACTGCACCCTTGACCTGCACTGGGCACAGGCTATGTAGGTGTCCTGGCAGGGAGGATGGATGGGCATGCCACTGTTATGGCCATGCCTGAAACAGAGTTTATGTGCAGGGGGTGTCCGCAAAGGGTACTCCAGCTACACGACCATGGAGCCTGTCATAGCCAGTTACACACTTCCTCCCACTGGCCACATAGTGCGGTGGACATCACATGTTCTCTCCAACCTGCTACCCTCGGGCCTTGGAGCATATCAGGGGGGGCTGGGGGTATGTCTGTGACAGTGGTCTGAACAGCCTATCTCTTTAAGGAATACACGAGTCCTTGGCAGACTGGGCATATCTCACAATCCCCCTGTACAATGCAGAGCAGGGATCCACTCACATGGCAGCTGGGCCATCTGGTTGGATGGCCACAGTCGAACGCTTTGCTGGACCGGCCATACCTCCATGCAGCTATGTGGGCAGGGGGCACTTGTGATGTGTGGTTCAGGCCCATGAATATGGCCCAAGTTATGCACCACTGCTGGTGCAGGGCAATGTGGCTCTGGTACACTCCTTTTGAGTGTACCTGAACTGTGTACATGAATAAAGGCCAGTAATAATAATTATAATAATTATATCTATTTACAGAGGATAGGAATTTCCATTTGTATGTCCTGAACTATCCATTAAAAAAATAGACAAATCCAAATAATTATATCAATTAATAAGGAACAATTGCTCATATTAGAAGGACTAGAACCTTTTCTAGAGGTTAACTTTGGTTATTAAAAGATTTGAGCAGCTGAACTTTGGCTGTTTACCCAACCACATTCAGATCAACTCAAACGTCTAGACAAAATTATGAACTAAAGTTTGACATGGTTCAAGCTCAATTACTGAATATAAGTGAATGCAGAGAGACTATATAAAACAGATAAAAAAGCAAAAAGAAGGTAAGGTGGAATTGTTTAGCCAGTATTTCTGGAGAGTATTTACTAAAGACTGTTTCCCCTCAAAAAACATAAAGTCAGCAGGGAAGATTGGACAAATTTTATGAAAAAAAGAGGACTGATGGTAACTAAAGAAATGATTAAAGAACAGCTAAAGAGACTACAGCCAAGTTAATCACCAGGGCCAGATAACACACAATATCAACAAGTATTATATCCTACTGGTGAAGATATGCTAGACCCTCTAACATAATTTTTTAAGAAATCAGTGAATAAAAACATGAAGTACCTTGAGAGTGAGGTACAGAAAATGTTATTCCAATCTTCAAGAAGGGGGACAGAACAGTTTTCTCAAACTACAGGACAAATAGTTTAACCTCAGTCACAGGACAAGTGCTGGAGTTAATTATAAAAGACAACAAAGAGAAGCACCTTCAAGATGAAGGAATAAATGATACCACACAGCATGACTTTAGTCAAGGCAGAGCATGTCTGATCGATTTATTACCATTTTATGAACCAATTAGTAGAAACTCAGACTCCAGTAAACCGGTAGATAGTGGACTGGATTTTCAAAGAGCGGCGCAGCACTGGCGCCAAGCCCTACACCACAACACTCAGGTTCTGATGGTGCACTGCATCCCATCACTGTAACTGCCCGATTTTACAATCTTGGGCACAGATGCGACAGTGTACATGATTTACGGCAGCTTGCATCAAATATCTGGCACAAGCTCCATAAAAAGCCCCAGGACTGCCACCAAGTTAGACCACAAAGTTAGTCTAACATGGCAATCTGCATCATGACAGAAAATCTGATTGCTGGCCAGGAGAATGCTGCAAGTCTGGGCACCATATCTTGAACACCTGGGGCTTGTGGCATTCTCGCCCTTTTGAAAATCCGTCCCGTTATCTTTTTGGATTTTAATAAAGCTTTTAACTTGGTCTCACAAAACGTATTTGTACCTAGGTTAAAACTCATAATGGTCAATAAATCTCTAACTTAGTGGGTCAAAGAGTGGCTGATTGAAAGAATCCAGAGAGGGTGGGAATGTATGTCGAATTCAAATCAGCCATTGAATACCTAGAATATCAGGTGTTTTTGATGAATACCCGAATACTGGGGTGTATTCAAGGTATTGGATGGTCACATATTCAATGAGACTTTGAAATCTTGTGAGATCTCATCCAATCCCCAGGCTGCTCTGATATCTTTCCAGAACTTTACCATGTGACCTTGCTAGTGCTCAGAGACACTAGAGCTGAGAAGAAGCTATTTCTCTCTATCAAAGGGATGTGGTTTTCTGAATCGGGTTTAGGAAAAAATAGTCTTTACAGACCTTTTTTAGACTCTTCTGTTTTGTTCATCATTGTAGAGACTGTGGTACTCCACGTGACTGACTGATTGCTAAAAGCGTGTTTTACAACAGAACAAATCATGTTGTAATCTGCATTCTTCAGGCTAAAGGGGGGGGGTCTGTTTACAGTTGCAGGCTAGGCTAGCTCTTTCTTGCCTGGCTAGCTTCTTAGTTCTCTACAGTGCTCAGAAAATATTAATTTTTTTTCATTTTGCAGTAAATAAAATACTGCTGTATCTATTTGTTTGCATGGGGGAAGGAAAGGCAAAAAAGCAGCCAGCTTCAGAACACAGCATAGTAAGCTGAGCACATACTACTAAGGCACTTTTTCACAGTGCCCTACCTACACAGCAATGGTTCTGTTGCACTCACTCCCACTCGATCTGCACTGCAGTGTTTGCTTTTACTCATCAGCCCTTACATCAGTCTCCTGGGCTGTTCCATCGTTTCAGTCACATTTCCGTCTGAGACTTGCCTGAGACTTGCTGGTCACTTTACATATTCTACCCGAGTTCAGCTAAACATATCTTTAAATACTAGAAAGAATGTAGAACTCAAGGAAACTAGTTACTTTTCAGAAATGGAGGCCAAAAGGTACTTTAAAAGCGCTCCAGAAGTGGAGCCATGCTACTGAGCATGCGTTACATACGAACATGCATACGAACATACAAAATTGCCAGCAGATGAAGGCCTTATGCTCTATTAAGTCTGCTCGATTGTGCAGCTAGCAGCCTTTATACTGCAGCTGCCCTCCTCCCTCCCTCCCCTCCCTTGATCCTCCCCTCACGCTGTCCCATCCCTTTGAAGCAGCTTACTGTTCTACAGTCTATCACTTCCTCTGGCAATGTCTTCCACCCAGACACCACTCCTTAAAAAAGTGTCTCCTCATTTCCCTCCTGAGCATTTCCCCTTCTAGTCTCAGATCATGCCCTCAAGTGTCCCCCCCCCCTTAATTTGAAAAGCCCCCCTTGCCCATCTTATTTATTCGTTTGATGTACTTGAAGGCTTCAGTCATGTCTCCCCTATCCCTCCTCTTCTTCAGGGAGTACATGTTCAGCTCCTTCAGCCTGTCCTTGTATGGTATTTCCCCTAGCTCCTGGATCATCTTCACTGCCCTGTGCTACACCACCTCCAGTAACCTAATGTCCTTCTTCAAGTACAGTCTCCGGTACTGCACACAGTTCTCCAGGTGTGGCCTAACCAGTGACCTATATAGCGGCAGGATCACCTCCCCCCTCTTGGAGGATATGCCTCTGGCAATACAACCCAGCATCCTGTTGGCCTTTGTAGCTGTCTTTCTACACTGTGCTGAGTTCATGGCACCAGTTATGATCACCCCCCAATCCTTCTCTTCTGTCTTGGCCAGTTGAATCCCCCCTAGCTGGTAGCTCCTCCATGATTTTTTTGTGCCAAAATGTAGCACCTTGCACTTCTTGGTATTGAATCCCAGTTGCCAAGTATCTGACCAGGCCTCCAATTTTACCAGATCCTCTTGCAACCACTGCCACCCTCCTGTCATCCACTACTGCTCCTATCTTGGTGTCCTCTGCAAACAGACTGATCTTTCTCTTAATGCCTATTGAGATGTCTTCTATGAAGCTCTCAAACAACACCAGCCCCAGTACAGAGCCCTGTGGTACCCTGCTTGTCACCGCCCTTGTAGATGAGAGTTTCCCTCTCAACACCACCCTCTGCTGTCTCCCCTGCAGTCAGTTCACTACCCATCCCACCATTTTCACCCCCGTCCCTGTGTCTTCCAGCTTACTTCCTAGCCTTCCATGTGGTACCGAATTGAATGCCTTACTGAAGTCCAGGTACAGCACATCCACTGCATGGCCCTTGTCTACGTGCCTGGTTACCTAGTCATAGTACTCCACCAGGTTGGTCTGACAGGATCTGCCTGAGACAAACCCATGCAGTCTGCTGTCCTGCAGCCCATTTGCCTCTAGAAGGGAAAGCAACCTCTTCTTCAGAATTGTCTCCATCAGCTTTCCAATGATGGATGTGAGGCTTACCGGTCTGTAGTTACCTGGCTCATCCTTGGGGCCACTCTTGTGGAGGGGTACCACGTGTGCCATCCTCCATTCCTGAGGTACACTCCCGAGTCTAGGGAGGCACTGAACAGATCTGCCAAGGGTTCTGCCAGGACTTTTGCCAGCTCCTTCAGCACCCTGGGGTGTAAGCCATCTGGCCCAGGTGCCTTGTCCACCTTCAGTGCCCTCAAGCCCTCCAGTACTCTGCCCACTGGGACTTCCCCATCTGTCACCCCCCCCCCCAAGTGCCTACCCTCCCACCTCCGTTTCCTTAGTAAATACTGGGCAGAAGTATTCATTTAATGCTTCTGCCTGTTCAGCCCCAGTTTCCACCCACCCTCTTCCCTCTTAATCTTTACAATTTGGTCCTTCCAACTCCTTTTCTCCATAATGTACCTGAAGAAGTCCTTCTCCCCCTCCTTAACACCCTGTACCAGCCTGAGTTCCCTGGACACCTTGGCTGCCCTTACTGCCCTTGTCATTTCCATCGACTCCTTCAGGTATTCCTCTCTGTCCTCCCCTCTCTCTGTTTTTTTGTATCTCCTAAAGGCATCTCTTTTCTTCCTTACTTTTTCCATGACCACCCCTGCTCACCCAGCTGGGTTACTTGGCCCTAGCCCTCTTACTCTGGACCCTTGTACATGTTTTGGTTGCCTCCTCAGTTCCCAGATTAATGACTTCCCACTTCTGGTTAGTATCCATTTTTGGATGGATTCTGGCCAGATACCCGTGTACTATTTCCTCCATCCTCATGAAGTCGGCCCTCCTGAAGTCTAATACCCTTGTGACTGTTCCAACTCCCTCCTTCCCTGTGTTTATCGTTAATCACACTGAGTGGTGGTTACTTCCCACCAGCAATTCCTCCACCCCCAGCTCCCTCACAAACTCCTCATTAGCCAACATGAGGTCTAAGGTGTTCCCTAACCTGGCTGGCTCATTGACCATTTGCAATAGGAAGCTGTCCAGGAAGGTGTCCAGAAGTACCTGCTCCCTACTATTCGTGGTGGCTGGGGTACCCCAGTCCACTCCCAGCAGGTTGAAGTCCCCCACAATCCCCGTGCTGTCCTTCCCACAGGTACTTTTGATCTGTCCTGCTAATTCTTTGTCTAGCTCCTCAGTTGGAGAAGGTGACCTGTACACCACTCCCATCCTGGCAGTCCTATTTTTGGAGTCCTGGAGCTGCACCCATAATGACTCTGTGCTACCCTCCTCCCCTTCCTCTCTGACACACTTCAATCCTTCCCTCACATACAGCGCCACTCCCCCTTTCCTTTTTACCCTGTCCATCCGAAATATCCTATACCCTGGTACTGCCAGGTCCCAGTCATGGCAATGGGTTGCCCATGTTTTGGTGATGGCCGCCATGTCCACCTCCCCATCTGCCATGAGAGCCTGTAACTCTGCTGTTTTGTTCCCTAGACTCCTAGCATTCAAGGTTACCACCCTCCACCCCAATTCCCTTCCCCCTGTCCCTATTTGCTTTCCCTTTCCATCTTCCCTTCCTGAACTCTCTCTAAGTCCCTTACTGCTGGTATGGGGGTAAGCTCGTTCAGCTTCCCTTCCTGTGGATCCTGCGTGACTCCTGCCCACTTGCCACCCCCCTCTTTTAGTTTAAATTCTCATTGTTGGCTATGTATTCCCTCAGTCTCTGTTTCAATACCCTCCTTCTCTCCTCACTTAAGTGTAGCCTGTCCCTAACGCAGAGATCACTGTCCTTCCAGGCCCTTCCCAACCCCCCGACCAGCCATATCCTTTGGTCTGACACCAGTTTCTTAGTCATGTGTTAAATTCCCTAATCCTCAGTTTCCTTGCAGTGCTTGGTTTGGGCACCAGGAGTACTTCCATGAAAGTTATTGACCTCCCAGCTTCTTCACATAGCAGCCCCAGCTTCTCAAACCTTCCCTGCATTACATCAACCATATTTCCATCCAGATCATCTATTCCCAAGTGTAAAGCTATATGAGGTTCCTCCCTATCCCTCCTAGTATATTTCAGAACAGATTGATCCACCTTTTCCTCTGTCATTCCTGGCATGACCCCTTTTAATATAGAGTCCCCCAGCATTAAGATCCCACCCTTGTTTTCATGTTTTACTTTCACTGGCCTCCCTTTATCCTGTCCACTTCTTCCCCACTCTGCCTCTTCCTCAAGCACATTTGTTCCCCCTTCCGCCCCTGTTGTACTATCCTCAGTCCCTATCCCAGCTCTGCTTTCTCCCCAAATTCCCCTGTTTACCTCCCCTCCCCACAGGGCTCTACCTGCTTGCTCCCCTCAATGCATCCCTTCCCTCTTCCTCTCATGTATTTATGCATATTTGTATCCCTTGGGATATGAATATGCATAAGTGCATGCTCAATATCACGGCTCCACTTTCGGAGCATTTTTAAAGTACTCTTTAGCCTATTTCTGAAAAATAACTAGTTTCCCCAAGTTCAACTTTCTTTCTAGTATCTGAAGATATATTTAACTGAACTCGGGTAGAATATTCCAGGCACAAGCCTCAGGACTGAGTATTGGGGAAGTACAGCATGGGTAAGCAACAGGGGATCCAGGAGGTTCTTGCAAGACTCTCTCCAGGATTGATGCGAATGCTCATATTGTTTACATGGGTGGATGATGCGGTGCAAAACAATGCGTGGAAACGGCAAACTCAGAAAAACAGGGAATGTGGGCACAGTGAATGCTCCACTGTGATGGGGTGCGACCTGCCTTTACATGCCAAACAAGATAATGTTGCAGTTGCTCTGCACCACTCATAATGGTGCAGAGCCTGTAGTGTAAAAGGGCCTCTAGTGTGTGTGTTCAGCTTACTGTGCATGTTCTGAAGCTGGCTGCTGTGAGTTTGTGAGGGCAGCTTTGTTGTTATTTGCTTTCTGTAGTTTATTTCATCATTTATTGAATTTTGTTGACTGGGTAGGCCTGCTGAGAATAACTGTCCCTTTTTCAGGGGTGACCCGGGTTTAATTACATTGAGGCATAACAGAACAGGCTTTATACATTCAGTCATAGTTAAAATTACACTGAGTTATTTACATCCATGACACAAGAGCCAAGTTACATACATTCGTGGTTACATACATTGGGTGCTTCATACATTCGGTGTTTAACGATGGACCAGAATAGGCCTACAGTTCAACACAGGACAGGCTAATCTATTCCAGCAAGTGACTCACTAGGCAGGTACATAGGGTAATAGTCATAAGACAAGTGCTGACATTGGCAAGCGGACCACAGTTAGGGGAAGAGACCATCTTAGTGTAGGCAGGTACATTGATAACACTCCACTAGAAAGGTCTTTAGTTGGATCTATGTCATAAAGGTGATCGCCAAAGGGCGATTACAGTTAAGGCAAGTGTACATCGCGGAAAATAAAGAACAGCGATGTACTCTCACGGCGACAACAACAGCGGTTACGGCACTCAAATGTGTGCAGGGGGCTGCACCCCCCCCGCACCCCCTTACTAAAGATTCTCAATTCCAGGGGGCGCATGTCCAGGGAGAAGGGGTGCAAAATTTAAAAAAATAACAAAAGCTGTGCACCGCAAAAATTACCACACTTCCCAGACCTGAACCCTGCATCCTCCCTACCACAGTCAGCCACCCTCACCACTATGCTACACAGCCAGCTTGGCAGGCTACCGTCACATTGCCTCCCACATACCTTCCCTCCCATTCCATCCCTTGTGCAGTATGGTTCCTGTTGCCCTCCCTCGCCTGTCCTCCTAGCCTCTCGCTACCCTGTCCAGTAGCCCAAAACACAGGCACTGAGATTGAGTAACCGTTATTGTGGTCACTCAATCTCACTCTCCCTGTTCAGTGGATACCACCTTAGTCCTTTCCTGAAGCTCCCAAGGGAGGACCTTTTAAATTGTTGTTAAAAAGAATCTTATTCTTGTTTCTCCTGATGCTGCAGACATAGTTTTGGTAATGCATGTGATGTAGACAGCCAGCTCTGAGTGCTCAAGTGCTGTATTAATTTTTGTTATTACATATCAAATATGTGAAGGGAAGGTCAGTTCAAGGAAAAGGCTGTCTTACTGGAACTGACACATCAAGACCCCCCAGGGATAAGTTCAATGGATAGGCGGTATTTTAAACTACAGAGATCTGGGGTGCAATTACCTTGTCAATTTGCTTTCATCCCAGAAAATAAGATTAGCCATTCACAATGCCCTCAGGGAGATCCTTTGACTTGCATGGTTACCAGGAAGGACTTGTGGGGAGGGGAGTCGGAGAGAGGCCAGAATGGACATTGAAGAGGTTTGATGTCTGAGCTAGGGAGGACCCAGACGGATTTGGAAGCTCCAAAATTCATTCCCGGGGAATCCTTGAATTACATCAGAAAGACCTGAGGTGTAGATTCCAAGGTCCAGACGGGATTAAAGAGGCCAATACACATTCGTTTTGAATACAGTGACTTAGATCAAAGAAAACTTTTGAGATGTATGTGTAGCAGAGCAAAAACCAGTTCTGACCAGTTAACCTGTGGAGAGGAAAGTCAGTGAGGTCATTTCATATGTTTTTTTCAAATATTTTATTGGGAGACCCTGTATTGTAAAATATAGAGTTTGATACACCAAGGCGGAGTTAGTGACCTCATGAGAAGGCCGGCTCAGAAGTGTGTTTAACTGCTGAGAGAACCTGACAGAGACACACAAGAAAATATTTCTGACTGAGAGAAGGGAGATCCTATAAGCAGTGAAAGAAAGTAAGCATTAGATTAGTCTGAAATTATAAATTGTAGGAACTGTACTTTTTTTTACCTGTTTGTTTTAAGGCTGTATGTGTTGGGATATATATTTGTTCTGTAATTATTGTTCTGTTTTGATATTTTTAAAGTAAAGATATTTTTTTTACAAACGAAACTGCTGGAGTGTCTTGACATTTCTTTTTATTTTAAGTGGAGCTTTTAAAGGTTATAAGTACACTGTGTATGGGCTTATTGTATACCAAACTGGGAAATGGATTGAGTTCTCTAGAAGTCTTGCATAGAGTTCTAGGGGTTCATTTGAAAGACCTGGTTGGGTGCCCGTAGGCAAAGATATCTGGCCCCCCTGAAGACAGAATTATCTGAGCCTGATAATTGGGTACGCTAACAAGAGGTTATCAGTTTGAATCCTTCCAGAGCTTGAGACTAAGGTGACTTGAACCCACAAAACAGACAAGAGGGTTACCTTGTCTGTTCACTGTACACAAATCACACGCTCAGAGGTTGGCACTTTGGGATTAGAGAGTTGACCAGCTGAGCGAGTTTGTGACAATGCACTTAGGCATTTGCTGCCTGTCTACCACCACTGCAGTCAGTGTATTGAAAGAAAGTGGGAAAGACCACCACCGTTCTTTGCTTTGAGTTGTGGCTTCAGGCTTACTCTTGTTCCTGTACTTGTAGTTAGCTGAGCTGTTATTTCTTAAAACACCTATAAATAGTTTAAGTCATTCTGTCTCACCAGAGACTTTGTCTGTGTCCTAGTGTAGTCAGGGGCTAGGGTGGCACCTTTGTAGCCCAGTATTAGCTGTCTGAATTTCTGACTGTTGTTAAAACAGTAAGATGTTGCAAACAACAGTCTCAAATACATTTTTAAATATTTTTGTCTTCAGATACCACAGATGCTACCTGTGCCTAGGGTAGGCCCAGAGTGGGGGTTGGGGGGACCCTTGCTGCCAGTGCCCAGGATTAGCTTTCTGACTGTTGAGTAAAAACTTACAAACAACAATCTAAAATACATTTTTGAAGTGTTTTTGTCTCTGGATGCCACCGATGTTATCTGTGCCCTAGGGTAGGCAGGGGCAGGGGCACCTTTGAGGCCCAGCATTAGCTTTCTGTGTTTCCGACTGTTGCTAAAACAATAAAAAAATTACATATGTAACTCCCCCTTCAGGTGGGGCTTACCTTGACTGCCCCTGGGGAGCTCTGTTCTTGCTCCCGGTCCTCGATGCCTCTCGCTGCCAGTCCTGGGACCTGGCGGTGTCTTCTTGTCTCCATCTGTCCCTGTAGTGTTTTCAAAGGCATGGGGTCATAATGTCACACGGCAGAATGCCATGCAGCAGAATTGCATTGCGTGATTTCATTTTATTTATTGTTCTGTGGGGGGCTCTGCCCCCCAAGCTCCCTGGACCCCCCCAATAAAGATTCCAACTCTGGGGGGGTCCAACTCAGAGTGTGCACAGGTCCGAGATTCGCCACAATGCCATACGCTATTAAGCATACGACATTATGACCCAGTGAGTTTTCAGGTCCTTAAAAGGGCCAGAGGGGTAGCAGCAGAGCCCATGCAGTAGCACCGGCTCACTGTCTCGCCATCACCATGGCTGCCTAAATGCCTCCCTGGTGCTCTTGATCCCCATAATAAGTTAACCAGGGTTGGACACCTGGGGGAGGTGCCTGAGAAGTGGCTGCAAATACTGTATTGTTTTAAAAGTACCAATAGTGCTGAAGAGATCGGCGGATATTTGAATATTCATTAGGGCAGTATTAATATTGATGAGCTGCCTGGTCGCTGCTTGGGGGGATAGTATAACAGGAGCAGCAACAGGCAAACTACCATTTTTCCAGGGGTAATTTAGCAACTGAGTGATAGGGGGCACAGGCTGCTATAGAGCAATTAGGAAACTGTGTATATACGTTGCCTGGTTTGGTTGCACAAACTCTCTAAAGTTGGGACTGCTGCTAAAACTGAGTAAAACTGTTCAGTAAGCAGCTATGTTATGACACTATGACCCCCTGTGCCAGCCAATCATTGACTTAGGTACCCAAAGGACAGGTGAAATGACTTATGGGAGAGATGTGAACTAAATCTAAGTGCCAAAGACCCTTTACCAATCAATATTCTAAAAGTCTCTATGTTAATTTATATTTGTGATCCCCAGCAAGAATCAGAAGCCGGGATTTGCGGATGAAACCCCTGGGACTTTGGACAGTCTGAGCAGTCTGTTCTGGGCTCTGCTAAAGTCAAGAGGGGCTCAGTGCTGCGAAATGGAGGTACAGGAGGCCTTTTACAGTGCTCAATTGGTTGAACAGTGAATAGTTTGAAGACTGAAATAAAGGATTCTTTTGAAGGAAAGAACTGTGGTGTTGCAGCTTCATGGTCCAGTTAAATGGAGAAAGCTCCTGGTGTTATTGGAGATTTAGAGTTGCAGTGAGCCTACATCGGTCTGGAAGGAAAATACCATGAACCTGTGAAAAGGGTGGTCTTGGAACTGAGTGTGTGCAAGAGCTAAAGGTTGGCACTGTACCTGAATCTGAGGACTTTGGAAAGAAAAAGGTTTGCAGGGCACCCGATATTCAGGAGCCTGTTGTTTGCTGAAACTCACTTGTGGAAAGGTAGAGGTTTAATCCAGAGACTGCAAGTCACTAGTCAAAAGTTACTGGTAAGGCAGAAATTTGGAGAACTTGTTTGCTGCACACGGGAGCTGTTGGTTCCCGCCCAGGAGGAAGGCGAAAGCTTAAAATCATCATAGCTGCAGCTTGGTGCCAGGTATGGAACCTGCAAACCCCTAGCGAGTGAGGCAGACTTAGCTGCAAGGGGCCACGGGCACATGCCTGAGTGCTAGGGCACTCTGGACCCATTGGGGAGCCGGACAGTGGAGTCACTCCTGGATCTGGGTTCCTTGTGGCTTTGTAAGCCCTGCATTTGGGCACTTTGATCTGGCCCACAGAGCAGGCTGAAGGGGACAAGCTGCAAGAATCTTCAAGCAAGTTGGAAGGTAATAAACTGCAGGAGTCTTCAAGCAAGTCCTAGGCTAACCAGCATTCTTCTGCCCCATCTGCTGGCTGCCCTAGGTGCAACTGATTGATCCCTGAACTTCCTGAACCCACCGTGCCAGTAGCCAAATCCCAGTACTGCATGACCATGAGTAACCCAGGCTTACCCTGTCAAAAGGGGAGTAAAAAGTTTAAGAGAATTGGCATCCTAGGAAAAGTTACTTCATGGGCCCCAACACTGGCCAACCCGCAGCATCTAGCAGGCCTGCGTTAAGTCTAGCTACCCAGCTAGGACTGACAGGACATAGGGAGTTTGCACTGGTGCCAGTGGGGGTGGGCACTGTATGTGTTCTGACTAACAGGCCTTGTTAACCCAAATTACTAAATTTTATTCTTAACAGCAATCCTGTTCCCGGTACCCCCTTTCCTTGCCCTCCCCCCAAAATAAAACTGTGGTTTGTTTGTTGCAATTCCTGTGTGGTGGGCATTTTGTTGGCATTAGCTGTTAAGTATATGTGGTGTATAGTGTTGGTGAACAATGTGGTATCCAACGTGTGGGGTAGTTGGAGGGGGAGGTGGGGAGGTATAGCATCCCTAGGGAATGTACCAATCAAACATCTTGCCCACAGTTACTTTATTCTGGGTGGAGGCACCACTCTACTTTCTTTCTATTCTGGGATAGAGCCCCCAATCACCATCGCAACAGAACCCAGGCCCCTTAACCTGTGTGGTAGTCAACAGGCAGGTGTAGTAGCCCACTGGAACAAGGTGCCTGGACTACACATAAAATCTACAATATTAAAATAATTGTTGAAGTGTTCTTGTCTACAGAGTCTGGACGCTACTGAAGTTGTCTGAGCCATCAGTTACATTTGCTGACTGCCACTGCTGGATAAGCAAAAGACAAGACAGTAATTCTTCTTGTTCCTGGTTCCTGGAAAATGAACATTTTTTTTTGCATATATGATTGCTACAGTAAAAGTAATTATAGCATCAGAAAAATGCTATTTGAAGACATTATTCAACTTCTTTTTGCAATTTATCTGACGAGTGAAAATGTCACACAAGCTGTCAAATACAGCCAAAAAATATCAGTGGACTAACCCCTCCAAAAGTTATTCAGACAGGGTTTGACGTTCGACACATATTCGTTGTCCCAACTGAGGCACTTACTTCTAACTATCTTCTGTTTGTATGTATTCCATAAATGTACACACTACACCCTTGTGATCGAAAACGTAATTATCTGTGCAGCACCAGGTTGTGCACTGGAGAAAGAGTAATGTGCTCTAGGAGGGCTCAGTTTCCAGTTGCCTTGGTGGTGCAACTGGTAGTGCAGCCAGCATGGTATTCTGGGTGGCCTGGGTTCAAGTCCCAGCTGAGGCACTTACCTCTTCCTCTCTTCTGTTTGTATGTGTTGCATTAGTATGTACACTGCATTCTTGTGATTGAAGATATAATTATCTGTGCAGCACCAGGTTGTGCACTGGAGGAAGAGTAATGTGCTCTGGGATGACCCTTGGTGGTGCAGCTGGTAGTATAACTGGCATAGTATTCTGGGCAGCCTGGGTTCAAGTCCCAGCCAAGGCACTTACTTCTTTCTCTCTTCTGTTTGTATGTGTTCCATAAATGTGCACACTGCACTCTTGTGATTGAAAATACAGCCAAACAATTGTCTGCAGACCAGCCCCTCCAAAGTGATTTGGACAGGGGTCAATGTTCAATACATATTCTCTGTCCTGCTGTCCTCTTCACTCCAACCAGACCAGTTGCTATTTCAACCAGTGCTAGCACTGCTAGTGCCACTGCCACCACCACCGCTGTTCCAGTGTAAGTCTCAGCCTCTGTAGTGACCGATGTTGTTGCCACATTGGCTACGACCATCACCTTTTCTGCTGTTGCCAGTGCCACCATCAGCACTACCTCCAATACTACTACTGCCATCAAAACCACCACCTCCTCTGCTGCTGCCAGTGCCCACTATCAACACTACCTCCGATACTGCTACTGTCACCATCACCACCACCGCCACTACTGCTGCTGCTGACACCATCACTACCACCACCACCAAATCCACCAGTACTACCATGACCACAGTTCATGACTGAAGTATTCAGCCATGGCCTTGGCGGTTAAATCCAAGCAGTTCTTCTGAGCATGGTAAGGACAGTGAGGCAATGTCTTCTGGATCAGAATATGCTGCTACCCCAGAAGATTTAAAAAGGCTTCAAGATGTATTTCATGACACATCCTCTGAGAACAATGACCTGAGTGAGTCTGGACATGCTGAAACTGAGTCCTCACCTCATTCTTACCATTGCTCTGGCACCTGCTATTGCTCTTCCCATTACCTTACTTCTAAATCTCTCCTCCTCCTCTGCTACTGTTCATGACATCTGGAAACAGGCTATTGTCATCCCTTTTCACAAAGGTGGAGATCCCACTTCTCCTGAAAGAATACAGAAAGAATACCCTTGGTAGTCACATATCATCCAGACCTTGAACGTCTGCGTAAGATTATTAAAGATCTCCACCCAATATTTAGTGAGGATGACACCCTTAATTGTATTTTTAAGGAACTCCCACTACTATCTTTTAAACAACCGCCAAATTTATCCAGCCTAATTATTAGGAGCAAACTTTCACCGGAACAGAATACCATGTCACACAATGGCACACGACCCTGCAATCACGCGCCCTGCAAGACTTGTGGGCTCATTTCTACCTCAGACTGTGTGGTTACATCACAAAACAGACAATTCCAGGTGCATGGGAGTTATACATGCATGTCACATGTTGTTTATTTCATTCAGTGCAAGAGATGTCCACAAACAGGTTATGTAGGAGAGACACGCCAACAGCTCTGCACTAGGATGAACTCACACAGACATACTATTACAGTAAGGAAGACTGAAAAACCAGTGGGGCATCACTTCTCCCAGCCTGACCACTCAGTCTCAGATATGTCAGTAATGGTCTTGAAAGGAAATCTCAAAAACACACAACAGAGACGAGCTTTTGAGATTAAACTTATTTTACATCTCAATATGGTAGCAGATGGGATGAACGTGGATCTTGGCTTTATGGGACACTACAGAAACTAACATCCACAGACCTTTTCTTCTTCAAACTGACATATTATAGGACTTCAGCATGTGTGAGATGTGGATGTGTGTGTATATGTATGTGTGTGGGTATGTGTTGTGAGGTATGTGATATAACAGATGTGGGACTTGCTGTCACTTTGAGGTAAGTCTCTATTTAGCTATATGGAGTTATAATGTGTTACTATTTTATTTCACACGCATAAAGAATTTCTCCTTACTTTTATCTTTGCCTGTGTGGGGGGATTGATTCCATTGCACCATATTCAGATTACCCAGCCTGCTAGTGTACATACAGGAGTGTTATCTTATACTGTTATATATAATTTTGTAACTCTGTACATATTGGGATGTGTGATCTCATTTGCTTGGGGTCCTGCACATATCTTTTTACATTAGGCTAATATTGTAGTAATTTACTCAGGATTTCATGACAAGTTGTATTCCTTTGGGGAACTATTACAGTGACTGAAGTTAATATAGGTTCACTAGAGAGATTAGAGTGTGTGTGTGTGTGTGTGTGTGTGAGAGAGAGAGAGAGAGAAAAAGGAGGGGAGAGAGAGAGAGAGACATCTCGTTTAAGCTATGTATCTCCCCCACCCACATTATTGTGATGTGGGGTGGGTTAGGTTGTTTTGTCTGTATGAACAGGAGGAGATAAATTACATTTTATCTCTTTTCAGATTCCTTGACACTTGTGGTACATGAAGTTGCTACATTCTCAGTATATATTGACATCAGTACATATCAGGCTGCATGGTCTGAATTCCTTGAGGTTCCTCGACTAGAGTTTTTGTTTAACACTAATATTATCAATTTATATTCAAATTATCATTTATATAGTCCTGAGGTTTTGTAATTTCTTGGGCCTTTATTTAGCTTGAGAATACAGCTGGGTGGCATGTCCAGCTAGGTTTTATACATCACACTGTGTGCACTGATGTTTTTTAGACAACTTTACTGGTAATTCTTGTCTTTAATGCATACATTGTAATTTCATGAGCCCTATAACTATCTTAGTTTGTCTTTAAGCTGGGTGGGGGTTGCCTTTCAGTAATCACATCCTTATACTGACTGTGACACTCATGGCTTGATTTGGGAGTTATCTGCTTCAGCAGCGTTATCTTATGTCAATTAAATTTATGTGCAGTAGGATTCTTTGCATGTGTGTTGCACCAAGCACATCTGAACCCAAGGTTCATTCGGACTGAGGGCAGTATTGTACTGTTAAACTTCTCTGACATCATCTTCTGTTTTTTTTTAAATGAGTATTTTAAACCAATGAGGATTTTTATCTGTTTTTCTCTGCATTATCTAGCTGTTATAAGTATTGTATTTTCTAAACAACTGCCATGAGCTTCTGAAGAAGGACTGGTTGGTCCGAAAGCTAGAGCACTTTGTTCTTGTTGTTACATCTATGTTGGTCCATTAAAAGGTATCAAATCATTTGCTTCCACTTCTCCTGGTAACTTCTGTCCAATTTCACTCCTTCCTATCTTGGCTAAGTTACAGGAATGCATTGTTCTATCTCAGCATACTTCCTTTCTTGACAACTCCTTCTTTTTCACTCCCTTTCAGTCTGTTTTAAGGAAATTCCACTCCACTTCTACTTCCCTACTTGGGCTCACTGATTCAATATTTACAGGTATGGATATAGGACTGATGACTTCTGCCGTTTTAGTTGATCTTGCTAAGGCTTTTGACACTGTGACACACCCTCTACTACATGATAAACTGAAAGTTGTGGGCCTTTCTGACTCTTCAGTCAGTTGGTTTTGTTCCTACCTTAAAGGCAGGTCTCAAACTGTCCGGATAGGGAAATCCATTTCACCTTCACTTCCCATTAGCTCCGGTGTCCCTTAAGGGTCTGTCCTGGGCTCTATTCTCTTTTCAGTATTCCTAAATGACCTACCCTCTGTCTGTTCACCTGCGTCTATTTATATGTATACTGATGACACAGTTCTTTTTGCATCTGGCTCCTCTTCCCATGAACTTACTTCCTGACTTCAGTTGGATTTTGACAATAGACAGCACTGGTTCAAGGATAACCAACTGTCTCTTAATGCCAAAAAAAACAAAAACAGTCTCAATGACTTTTGGTACTCGTCAGAGGCTTGCCAAACTTACTTCTCCCCTACAATTTAATACCCTTGATCCTGCTAATATTGAAGATGTCTCCTCCTCTAAGTACCTCAGAGTCTGCCTTGACTGGCATCTTGATTTCTCTGTGCACATTGATGCAATTCACCTAAAGCTGTCAAGCTGTATGGGACACTTCACCCTACCGGTCCCTTCCCTACCGCCTATGCCTGCCACTGAACCTCCATCCAGTGACAGCGAGACTGAGGACGAATTATCCCCCCTCCTGGGAGAGGAGAGCCAATGCTCAGTCCTGCTCCCACCTTCTCCCCCCCCCGTGCTGGCACCCCGGCCACCCGAGGTCGTTCCCGAACCCAGGTCACCAGTGTAGCATGAGGTAAGGAGTCCAGCACCTCAGCCCTCAGTGCCACCAGGCCTCCCCCCCTTTTTATTCTATCTGCCACTTTACTTTAGATTGCCCCTCTTGTATTCACCACTGCTGTCTTTACTCAGCTCTTTCTCTCCTCTCTCTTGATGCTAGGTGCCTTTCCCATTCTGTCTCTTTTTTTATCCAAATTCTGGTTCAGCACTCTTCCTTCTTATCTCAAATCCCTTCTTTCCCCTCTTCCTCCTCCTCCTCCTACTTCCTCCTATTATCTTCGCAACAATACTTTCCATTCTCTCTCTTTTCCTTCTAGAAAATCTGTTGTTGGCCAATCTTTTTCTTACCTCTTTCCACAACGTTGGTCCTCCCTTCCCCATCCCATTTGTACTGCCTCTTCTCCTTCCTCCCAAAAGTCTATTCTTTTTGATTTTTGTCATCCTACCTGCAACTGCCTGTGACCCTTCCTCTTTTTCTCCATTCTCTAGTCTTGCTCTCTTCTTATTGTTCTATTATTACCCTTTCTGTATATATATTAGAGTATGTGTTATTTTCTAGATGCCTTCATTTACTATTCTGCCTATAATATTTATGATTCTGCTTGTAAAACTATATTATTGTATTTTACCTTATTAATTTTTTATTGTTAGCCATCTCCTACTCCTCCTCCCCCAGGACACTTCTGGAAATGAGCTGTTTTTATCTCAGTATATACTTCCTGGTTAAACTTTTAAATAAATAAATAAATTCCACAAGGAAGCACTCGAGTCAAAAGTAATCCAAAGAATCAGCTGCTGAAGGCAGGCACAAAACTTCTGCTACTGTTCCTCCTCATCCTTCATGTCAACCTCTGCTACAAAAACTAAGCAGTCCATCCTACCTTTTGCTCATCCTAGTGGTTTGGATACTGTATCTGGTGTCAGGTCACAGGAACCTTCTACACCACTCCAAAATGAATCTGATGGTCATGGGTGCAAACAGTGCATAAGAGGGTTGAGGTCAGGTGCAAATTCAAATTTCAGTGACATCTGGACACATTTTACTGAGCAGGAGGATGATAAAAGGAGAGCTGTGTGTTCACGCTGTGGCCAGAGGTTTAGCCATGGTAAAAATGTTGATAAACTGAGCACAACATGCATTTGGAATCACCTTCTAAAAAAGCATTCTGCGGTGGCTAACTTGGATAAAGCCCCCGCTGGAGTTGCCTCTTCATACCACTGCACACTGCATTTCAGAAAAGCAAAAACCAGTTTCTGACTGTTGATAGTGCTTCTGGTGATGATAGTGGCAGATGCAGTCAGCAAGTGTCCAAACACCGGCAAAATCTTGTTTCCAGTGCCTGCCCAAGTATTCCGACAGGCACAACACCAAGTACCTCACAAACCAGTTCAGACAGTGAGACAGCAGATGTACAGTTTGTGGAGCCCACCTCCTCAGCCTAAATCACCTGCATTTGTCCACCCTGGAGTCAGGGACAGGAGCAAAGCTATGCCATTTCAAAAGCCTGCTCTTACAATAGGGGAAGCATTTGAGGCACGCAAAACATTATTGCCAACTCATCCTACAGCTGTTCAGATCACGCAGCTCATAGGTGAGATGATTGCACTGGATTTGTAACCTTATTTTGTTGCTGAAGACACTAGATTTCATAGACTTCTACTACCTGGAGGATCGTGGGCTACTGGATGATAGGATTAATGAAAGGGAAGTCGTGACAGACAAACCTAATTGAATTCTTTAACTGGGTGATGCAGGTAATCGACTAGGGGGTCGGTGGACGTGGCTATCTGGATTTCAGCAAGGCCTTCAACACCGTTCCCCACAGAAGACTAGTGAACAAGCTGGAAAGCATAGGGGTAGGTGATAGAATAACCAGGTGAGTGAAAAACTGGCTGGCAGATGGAAGCCAGAGAGTGGTGGTTAATGGGGTTTACTCTGGAACAGGGCGGGTGATGAGTGGGGTACCACAGGGATCATTTCTGGGTCCTCTCCTTTTCAACATCTACATTAGTAACATAGCAGAGGGAGTAAGAGGATGGGTGAGCCTTTTTGCAGATGATATATACATGAAGGGGTGGAAGAGGGCAGACTCGATGGACCCGAGGGTCTTTTTCTGCCTTCAAGATTCTATGATTTCAATACCACATGCCAATGCAAACTACTTTTTCTCATACAGTCATGCCAAATATCTATGAGGCATGTCTCAGACAGGTGGAGAAATTGCTGAACTAGGCTGTGGATAGGGTTTTCCACTGTACATATGGGCCCAAATATTAAAACTACGCCAGGCTATGGCACAAGCCTGGGCACAGCTCAACTGGACTGGGCAATATTCAGTGGAGCTGTGCCATGGCTCAGCATCATGGAATATCGCACCCTGACCACCTGCAGTGCACATGACGCAGTGGCACTGCGCCAGTGCCAGTGGCCAGAGTGGAGCATGGGGATACGCTAGCGTAAGTTTCATTGCACTAGGTGCAACTACCGTGATATTCAAAAGTTGATGTGCAAATGGGGCCATAATGTATGCAAGGCACAAATGGGGCCATTTGCATGACATTATGGCCCCATTTGCATGCAGGTGCGCCGATCCCCGATGACTTGCGCCTGGCACCCTGCCAGGCAGCAGCCGTCGGGGACCAACGCCCCCTGCAGTGTGGCAATGTGCCCCACAGCCCGATCACAGGCATTAGTGAAAGAAATAAACTCTCCTATATCCCTGCTGGTCCAGTGGACCGCTGTCTGCCCGATTGCGGGCTTAGGTAAATAAATAGAGATATCATATATCCCTGGTGGTCCAGTGGACCGCTGCCTGCCCGATCATGGGCTTAAGTATAAATACAAAGAAATATTCTATAACCCTGGTGGTCCAGTGGACCACTGTCTGCCCGATCGCAGGCTTCAGTAACATTAAAAAGAAACCCGTATCCCTGGTGGTCCAGTGGACCGCTGTCTGCCCGATCGCGGGCTTAGGTAAATAAATAGAGATATCCTATATCTCTGGTCATCCAGTAGACTGCTGCCCACCCGATCGTGGGCTTAAGTATAAATACAAAGAGATATCCTATATCCCTGGTGGTCCAGTGGACCGCTGCCCGCCCGATCGCGGGCTTAAGTATAAATACAAAGAGATATCCTATATCCCTGGTGGTCCGGTGGACCGATGTCTACTCATCGCGAGGCTAAAGTAAACTAGTACTGACTCCCATATCCCTAGCAGTCCAGCGGACCCCCTCCCCACCCGCCCACTGATCCCCACCGCCCCGCCTCCCCAGTCAGCGGTGGGTGGCAACACCACCTTCCTGCCACCCCACCGCCCGCCAACTGACACCGTCGGTAGGGCTGAACGCCCATTGGTTCACAGCTTGAGCTAATGGGTGTGCAGCCCATACCGTACTACACAGTCCAGATTTCAGGTCAGACAGTGGTCAAAATAATTGTATAAAAAATATATATAAAAAAGTATGAAAATCTGAACATTTGCTGCATTGTTCATCTCAGCTTTGCTTTCCGTTCTCCAGAACAAACTCACTTTTAATTTTTTCTTCTGCGTGCTGTGCACTCTTTGCTTTGGTGATTCCCTCCTGGTCTCCAAAACAGATATTCTCTTCATTTTTTTTAGTACACATATCAGACAGAACAGAACATGTAAAGAAAATGTCTAATCTGTTAAAGGGAAACACTGGTTACTTGTGTGCACTCTTCTGTAGGTACATATACTATACCCCCGATTAGCGTTTCTGTGTAACAGTATATTTTTTTCTAACTGCATTTTTGCCAATTTGGCATTAAAAGTTGCATTTAAAGAAGTGCTCAAAAACGTCCATGTAGCAAGGCTGCTGGCATCACCTTATGAGAGCCTTGCTCACTCCAGGATATAGTAAATGTGCCCCTGCCAATCAGTGCATTGGCTGGCAGGGGTACATTAGCATATCGTGGGTGAGGGAGCAAGCAGCTCCCATGAGATGGCTGCCAGTGGGTGGTAGCCCAATAAAATGGAAGTTTTAGAGCACTTTTTAAACTGAAGCCTCAATACCAAAATGGAGTTAGAAAATATAATTTTTTTTACAAAGAAGCACTAATTGGGGCATAAATCTGTATAGTCAGAAGAGCACACAAAAGTAAGTGGTGGTTTTCTTTAAACTACGCTTATGCTGTTTAACTCTGCATCAAGATAGTGTGTTTTCACAACCTAGCATTACCCCTACCCAGGGTGGGCAGAAAACTTCTTATTTTTCTATTTTTTTAATGTATACTGCTTTTTTAATAAATGTACTACATTATGGTCGAATACCAGCATAGTTGAATACCCGAATATAGTTGAATACCTGAACACCCCAGTATTAGTCACATATTCAACAAATACACAGTTATGTATTTGCACACCACCCCCACCAGAGGGTGCAAATCAAAAGTTTCATTCCCAGGAAGGAGGGGAAGTGGGGTTCAATTGGGATCGGTACTGATTACAGTTGTTTTTCATATTTTGGTATCAGACATAGTAGTAGCAGTAAAAACTTTAATTCAATTAGGATGAATCGGAAAACTCATCTGAGATAAGATCTTTTTCAGTGAGGTCCTAGTACCAAAAGCTAGTTACAATGTCAAAAACAATTATTCATATAGACAACAATACAGAATAAATAATAATTCATACAATACACAATGTTGGACAACCACCATTACTTAGTTACCCCTTTAACTACACGTCGTGTCCAGGGACACAAACCAGGTGGCTCCACAAAGACCTTCTTGCTTTACTACGGGTGAGAGATAGAAGCTGGAGGTGCTTTAAAAGCTCAGGCCTGCCATCTGATTTTAGTGACTATAGGACATAGCGTAATACCTGCAAAAAGCAAATTTGACTAGCAAAAAGCTCCTTTTGCAAAGGACTTCTATTTGATGCTGCTGGTGACCCTAGAAAATTCTGGACTCACGTGAAAACCTTCCTTTGTACTAAACAGTCCCAGTCAACCAATGATCAGGTCCTAAATGGTGTGCACTCTAATGACCCATCCACCATTGCAAACTCCTTCAATCTTCACTGCTCTGATCTATCAAAATACACTTCATCTTTCACCTCCGCCCAACCCTGTACCCCTCACACCTTAACTGACTCCATTCCTGACCACCCACCTTTTCTTTTCAAGGCTATAACTAGGTCTGATGTCGTAAAACTCCTAAGCACCATCTCTGACTCCACTAGTGTCGGGTCTGACAGTCTTGAGCTCAGACTCCTGAAAATTGCTGCTCCCTTTATTGCCTCACACCTGGCAAGAATCTTTACTCTAACTCTCTGCCACAGTCAAGTACCCAACATCTGGAAAACTGCTAGAATCACTCCGGTTTACAAAAAAGGGGATCCAAAGGACATCTCTAACAATCAGCCAATAGCCATCCTCTCAGTCTTGAGCAAAATCCTCGGAAAACTGGTTGCATCTCAAACTATTGACTTTCTCCTTAATCATAACCTCCTCTCTGATAACCAGCATGTGTTCCATAACGGGCATAGTACTTTCACAGCCCTTCTCAAAATCATACATGACACTTTCTCTGCCATGGATAATGGCCTTCTGACAGGTGCAGTCTTCACTGACCTAACAAAAACATTTGATCTTGTTGAGCACCCCTTCTTCTTACCAAACTACTATCTCTGGGTTTCTTGCCTCAAGCTGTGGCCTGGTTCAACAGCTATTTATCTAACAGAAAGCAGGTTGTGAAATTTAACTCTGCTATATCTGATCAAACTACCATCAACATAGGAGTTCCTCAGGGCTCTATCCTGGGCGCCTCCTTATCTCCATTTTTCTTAATAAATATTTCTCAGGACACCCCTTCTTGCTCATCCCTCCTATACACGGATGATTTGGTCCTGTATACTAGCCCCAAGGACATATCTGATATCAACCTGACTCTCTCATCTGCCTTCTTAAGCATAAAATCGTGGCTGTCCATGTACAAGCTTGTCCTAAATGTGGGTAAAACTCAAGCTGTGTTCTTTCGGTCTGCCGCTATGCGTAGAACCAGCCAATATCAACTCAATATAATAATATCTGACGTTATGCTTCAGCATCCCCGTGATGTAAACATCATTGTCAGCTCTATGCTGATCTTAAGTGGCCCTCCCCCTCCACCCATCGACTTCTCTCCCTTGGCTCCTTGGCTGTTTCTCATCACAATATTGTATTGATTGTTTTGCCCTTATTATACTATTTTCCACCACTGATTACTGTATCTGTTATTGTCCTGTATTACTACTTTGTAACCTCCCAGATCAAGTCTGAAAATAGGCACTTTTATGTCTACTGCACTTACCTGGTCAACAAACACAAATAAACAAACAAACAAATAAATAAATAAATACATATATTAGGTATGTGGGAGAAGGCATTGCCTCTCAGATCCAGAAATATGACCATGATACCAAAATGGGTGGTACGACTGAATCTGAAAACTAGGCAAATAACATCCAGTTGGATAAAAACAAAATTATTGACTAGATGAATAAATGGAAGATGAAATTGAAAAGAGAAAAATGCAAAGCTGTACAGGCCCAAGAAATGTGGGCATAAATATTACATGGATGTTACACCACTTTCAGGGAAAGCAGAGAACACAGACTTGGGACCAAGAATATCTAATAGACTCTCACACTCAGGGTCTTGCAGGGAGATATCCACCAGGGTGAAACTAATATTAGGTTGTGTTAAATAATATTTTATTTGCAGATAAAGAAATGTCCTAATGCCACTACATAGCAGTCATGTGAGAACCTACATGGACAGTGCATCCTAATTCTGGTCCACCTTACCAAGAGGTAGATAAGAGGAATCTTGAAAGGGTCCAGAGGAAGGCAACAAAAAATATTCGATGGAGGTGCTCCATTACAAGCAAGGTTAGAAGAACTAGGATTAATGAATCTGGAAGAAGAATGAGGAGAAACCCTCTGTGCATGTTTGATTTAAAAGAGCTAGTGGAGCCAAAATGGGCAGATAGGAAAATAATACAAATTTTCAGAAGTAGTCAGTTGTAACTTTCTATTACTGAAGTATTTTTCATTTTCCTCTTGCTCATTGGAAAGCCTGCTGTGCTGTAATATTGTGCAGAGTGTGAGGAACAGCTTCTAGCTTGGCAGCTGACATATCTATCTCTATCCCCCCACTACATCATTGGCATTGTGATCTCACTGACATTGACATCACCGGTGACTGGCCTGGCAGCCATCGAGTGGCTGTTCCTGAGCAGCGGCGATATCACAGTCAGTGAGGTAAGAATGCTGATGACATAGTGTGTGTGTGTGTGTGTGTGTGTGTGTGTGGGGGATAGATATATGTCAGCTGCCAGGCAGGCTGATGTTGCACACATCACACCTAGTAGCATCAGGTAAATAATATTCTAATTGAACAAAGGGAAAAGAAAAAAATACCTCAACTATAAAAGGTCAAAGCTGACTGCTTTTAAAACTACTATTTGTTTTAGGCAGCACTACACTAGCTCTTTAAAGATACACACCAACCTAATGAACCTGCTACATGTTGAACCAAAGGAAGAAACCCCAACAACAAGGGGCCATGCCAGACAAATCAGAAGCTGTAATTTCAAAATGAATAAGAGAAAGTACAGTACTTCTGCGCACACAATGAAAGATGGAACTTTGGGATGGGCTGCCAGGGACATTTGCAGACAGTAAGCGCAAGAATAAATTTAAAAATAAAACAGAAGGGCTGGACCATCAGGGCAGTGGTGGGGCTGACATTGTAATGCCAGTGATCTATAGGATCGAGCATCCCAAGCATGGCTTTCCTCCCTCAGGCTGGGGGATCATGCCTCTTGTCACAAGACTGAAATTCTATCACTAAGCAGGGAGGAGGAATGTAGATGGGCTCTTTGGTCTACTTCTGGCTGTAAACCTAAGTAAGTAAGCAATAATTCCCAACAGGGTGGGCGGTATTGTGCTATACCGGACCGCCCAAGGGCGTAATGAGGCCCGACGCTGCAGGCAGAGGGCCTTATAGCCCCTGGAAGGTCTGTTATAGCACAATACTGCCCGCCCTGGAGGGTATTATTGCACTTAGAAAATGAGTTATGGCTAAGATTTTAAATTAAATAAAATTTAAGTTAAAAAAAAATCAAATAAATGTTAAAAAAAAAACAATAGAAATACAGTTTGATGTAAAGTAGTCCCTCTCACTTGCCAGTAGAGGGTGCTGCTGGAGGACTTGTTGTAGTCACTGTTGTTTTCTGCTGTCCTGACTCACTTCTTTTCTGGTGCCTGAATTGCCTGCCCCCTCTTCCTTGCGCTGCCTGAACTGTCTGCATCATTCTCCCACCTGCCATCGGGATAACATTATTTACGATTGATTGAATGAGGCAGTTTCTCTGTTTGCCAGTGAAGTAATGTCTGTTGTCTTCAGCTCTCCCCGACCATTGGGATGACAAGGCATGGAGGAGACAGACATGATAGTAACGTCTACATTTCTTTCAAAATTACATTTTACTTTGTTTTAGTTGGGGGTCTGTTGCGGTCTGAATGGAAGGCATGAGTGTGAACAGCGTTGGCTAACAGACTTCAGTTAACTGGAGTGTACTCGATAACAGGACATAAATCGGTGATACTCGAGTTGCTGGCTTGATGCAGGTATGCAGGCAGCAGGAGTAAGGGTGTGCAAAACCACCGTGGTTGGGAGTGTGGCGCTTCAGTGAATCAATGCAGTATCGGGGAGGTGCTCAGTTGCTATCACTCTTCTTTTGACCGCATACCAGTGTATGATTTCTAAATAATATGTCTCAAGTTTCAGAAAGAAAGGGGAAAATTTGCGGTCGGGAGAGCATGGCAGATTTATGATGTTATGGCAGGGATCACTCAGCAGCAGGATACTTAAAGACATGAGGCTTTTTTTTAACTGTTGCAAAGTCAGTCAAGTGGATTGGATTGGCGGTTTCATCTGACACTTGGCATTCAGTGTGTTGAAGGGGCTGTATCTATTGCTTAGCAAGAGAAACAAATATGGTGGCATTTTAAAAATGAAAATTCTATGGGCACTTTGCTTTCAGTAATCAGATCGGTTTGGGACTGGCACTTTTAATACCTGGGCTCTGTTGTCTGATAGATGCCCACCTTGCCAGGGCTATCCGCCAATCAGAGCCCAGGATTTCTCAAACTCATTTTCTAATGAATCTTGGTGACTGTTCAAATTAGGCCAAACTAAGTGGCAATTTTAGTTTGGCTTGAAAAAACAAACAAAAAAATGCCCCCAACCCCATAAACAGTAGAAGAACAAAACAAATAAAAAACAAAACAAACAAAAAAAAGTCCAAAACAAAGAAAGACACAAAAAAACATATACCCTCCTGCTGTACCCATGGCCTTGTGATGGTCCCCCCAGTTCTGCTAGACCTCTGCTTTCAGCACTAACCTCCCACCCTCATCAGGACAGGGAGCGATGGGGGCTGCTGAACTCTGGGAACTACTGTAGGAGGCCTCCCCAACAATTTAAAAAGTATGGGACTTGGGGATAGGAAAGTGTGATGTTGGGGGGAGGTAGAGGACTATTTGTCCTCCTTTTCATTTATAGTTGCTAAAAGCAGCCATAAGAGAAAACTGTCTACATTTCACAGTGAACCAGCAAACACAAAGAAAACTTTTCAGACTTTTCCTCGTTCAATGTGAAGAGTTTGAAAAGTTCAGCTTTGGCATACTTGCACAACTCTACTTTTTTAGTTTACAAAACTAATTAGATGTGGCAAAGCAAGCAGCTTGTTTTCACGAGTTGATCTTCTGTAACTGGAAGATATTTCAAAGCAGGCGTGTTTTTTACAGTAAATGACTTACGAGACCGGCTGTTAGTTAAAAGACTCTGTGGAAAGCTAACCTCTAATTAGAGGTTTCACTAAATTACAGCAAGTGGTTGACTAAAAAGAAATGCTTTTTATAGAAGATGTATTATGGGTGACAACTTAATACAGTAATTTAAGACCAGCTGAAAGCTAATCGACACAAAAGAAAAGCATTTTATGAAGCTGTTAAGGTGCAAATGCTGATGACAAAAGGGAACCAGGGGTGTAGCTAGGGATTTCAGATCTGCACACCAAGTGGACTCACTGCTACCTCACCCCCCCTTGTTAGGGTGAGCTACCCCCCACCCCCGGAGTGTGGCCAGACATTATACAAATGTACACCAGGACCGTGTTTGTTGCCTCATTTGGCACAGTAAATACAACTTTTGTGTCTCATGACAATGGTTGTTGCCATGCATGGGTAAATACAAATGCCATGCATTGTTTCCTAAGGCACCCACATACCAGCCCAGAGCCTGTAAAGTTGTATTGTCTTTGGGATGCAAAGAGAGTATTAGTGACCTGTCCTTCTAGTTTTGACTCCTATGAATAAAATTACAGAAAGGTTCAGCATTTTATTTGTTAGTTTTCATGGGAAAAGGAAGCAGTTCAGAGGCTATTTGCTACCCCCCTAAAATAAAATTGCACACCATGGAGTGCTTGGAATATGCCTGCCTACACCCATGAAGGGAACCCTTTGTCTCTGCAATCATTGGAAATAACAGATTGATGGGATGCCCCCGATTAATCAGAGTGCTCCATTTTTCCTGCTCATGAGACACTTATTCTAAAAAGGAAGGGAGGAGGCCAGGAGTGTTTGGAGCTCTAACACAATGGCCCTGTCAAACTTGAACCTGCCAAAACACATTGGTGTTCTGTTAGTGTTTGTGGTCAAAATGTGGCCAGAATATATGGAGATTCCCATTTCTACTGCTTTCCAGCTCCTGCTCACATAAGAAGCTTTGACTAGTAGTAAGTTTAAGCAAGCATTTGTCAGTGTTAGATGTTTGCTTGCATGTTGTTGTACTGGGTCCTACTTTTACACATTTTCTTACTATATATTTACCCAAGACAGTTGTAATATTATTATATTACTTCTAAAGTTTCAACAAGAGAGACAAACTGAGCTGACAACAGCTCATTTCCAAATGCGTCCTGGGGAAGGGGGAAATGGAGGGCAATGAATGCAATCAAGGCACAGTTACATAATAAAACAGGTATTGTATGCAAGCATTATATAAAAAAACAGAAAGATAAAACTTTAAACAAAATATGGCAAAGCATGTAAACCAGTGGATAATGGAATGCATTTTTGCAATACAAAGGGCAATTATGCTGGGGGAAAGGTAAGGAAAGCTAATTTGGTGGGAGTCATAGGAATATACAGTTAATTAGCGTGAAGAGGTAACGGGGAGTGACAATGTAAGCTGGGCATAAAGAAAGGATTTGGAGGAAAGGGAAAGTAGTACTGTAGGAGGGAAGAAAGTATAGGGAGGGTTAGGGGAGCAGAGTAAGGTGAGGTATCAGGCGCAATTGCAGGAGTGCAGGGTGAAATTGTGGAGAAGAGAGGATAGAGTGTGTTGAGAAGTAGCAGAGTGGATAGATAGGGAGAGGGAATTCCATAGTTTGGGAAAACAATAGGGGAAAGCAGCCTGGCCAGCTGAGGATTTCCTAGAAGGGAGAGCGAAGGATTGATAGCCAGAGCTATGAATGGTGTAAGTTGAAAGGGGGGGATGAAGGGAGCAAACCAAGCCAGTATTTGGAGATAAAGGCAGCACAATGAGTGAAGCATCTGGCTTCAAGGGAGGGGAGGGTGAGGGAAGAATAGAGGGAGCAGTAGTGTGTTCGTCGTGCACAATCCAGAGCAAAGAGACAGAAGGATTGGAAGAGGGAATACAGTCCACCTAGGGTGATCTTAGGAGCAGCACTGTAGACAATATCGCCAAAGTCAAAGATGGGAAGAATCATCTTCTTGATAATTGCATAGCGAGCAAGAGGAGGAATGTAACCTCTATTCCTGTATAATGCTTCTAGTCTGGGGTGGATTTTATGGTGTATGATGTCTGCATGCCTAGAAAAGTCAATGTGCTGGCTGAATCTGACCCCAAGGTATTTACATGATGGATCATCATCAATAGAGGCCCCTTCTAGGGTATGGAAAGAGGGAAGTAGAGTGAGCCTGGTAAGATTCTGGCTTGTGCCAAAGGTCATTGAAACCATTTTCTTAGCATTGTGGGATAACTGATTAGAACAGAACCAGTGCTGGACATTCTTTAAATCTAGCTGAAGCCTGGCTGTGAGGTCAGAGGGGGAGGAGCCAGAGGCAAACAGAACAGTGTAATCCACGTACATGTGGATGGATGCAGATGAGTAGAGAGCAGGGAGACCATTCAGGAAGACCAAAAAGGTTATTGGGCCAAGGACAGAGCCTTGAGGGACACCAGTGTTGATAGGAAGTGGAGGGGATATGGAATCGCCAATTTGCACAGAGAACCTGCCCGCAAGATAGGAGTGGAACCAATTGGTAGAGGAGTCAGAGAGCTCCGCTGCCTTAAGCTTGTCAAAGACAAGGGCTTGAGATACAGTGTTGAAGGCTTTGGCCAAGTCAACAAAAATGGCTGAGATGATAAGGCCCTGATCCATGCCCGAGATAATGGAGTCAATAAGCTGGAAGAGGGAGTGTGAGGTGGAGTGAAATTTACAGGAGCCAGACTGGAAAGGGGTGAAGAAAGAGGAAGAGTCAAGGAAGGTGGAGAGTTGGGACAGCAAAAGGTGCTCTTGCATTTTGGCTAGAGTGGGGAGCAAGGAGATAGGGTGGTAATTGCCATTTAAGGAGGCGTCACCTCCTTTGGGAAGGAGTATGACAGCAGTATTTTTCCTGAAGTCAGGGATGGAGGCGAGGGAGAAAGAGGGTTTGGGAAGGGAGGTGATAAGTAGAGTAACTGCAGGAGTGGAGAGATGGAGGAGTTTGGGATCAAGCTTGTCAGGGCTCCTGCCCTTAAGGGGGTTAAGGGCCAAGAAAGCCTTGAGAGAGAGGCATCAGGAGTGATAGAGAAGGATAAGGAGAAAGGGAGGGTAGGGGTAGGAGGATGAGGAGGTGAGATAGGAAGGGTAGGGGAGGAAGGAGAGAAGGGGAGGCATAGGAGATAAAGAATGAGCTGAACTCAGAAGCAACAGAGAGGGGGTCAGAAATGTGAATGTCACCCACCTTGAGAACCAGGAGAGGACTGGGGGGGGGGGGAGAAGAGGGAGTGGATGAACTTCCAGAACTTGGAGGGGTAGTTAAAGTTGTTCTGGAAGGTGGAGGCCAAGTAATCAGCCTTGGCAAGCCTAGTGGCTCTGGTACAGGCATTTCAAAGGGCTCAGTACCTGGTTAGGTCAGTAGGGGAGTCAGAGGACTAGTAAGTCTTCAAGGCCGAGTCACATGCATGTAGGGAGGCCAGAAGTTCAGCCTCAATCCAAGGGAGGTGGGAACCACAGACCCTGGTTCACCTGAGGGGGGCATGCTGATCCCAGCTAGAAATTAATTTAGTATTAAAATATTGGAAGGCACAATTGATGTCACTGGCAGATGAAATGGGGGACCAGTCGGTAGCCACCAAATCAGCATGTAGGGAGGACAAGTCCAGTGACCAGAAATACCTGATCAGGAGGAGTTTGAGGGGTGCTGTGTGATGGTGAATTTTGCGCACACAATAGACCATGTGGTGGTCACTGAGGGTGTCAGACAGGGTACCAGCAGCAGAGATACAGTGGGGGAGGGAGGTAAGAACTCAGTCTATTAGGGAGTGATTGGAGGATTTATAATTGTGTTGGTCTGGGTCAGAGATCAATTGGGTAAGTTGAAGGAACTTAATACTCTGGCAGAATTTAGTTTGAGAGGGGGAGGGCCAATTTATATTAAAGTCCCCAACAATGAGTAATTCCCCAGATGAGGCATGAGTGGAGATATTGATAAGGAGTTCAGTGACAGATGAGGGAGCTAGGCCAGGGCAGCAATAAACACCGGCCACAAAAATAGGGAATGATAATGGGAGAGAGGTTGAGGAGTAGTTCTTTAGCAGAGGGAGAAGTGATTGAGAGAACAGATGAACTGGATAGTAGAGGGAAGGTAAAGTGTAATGTCACCAACCCTCCTAGCACAGTCCTTCCAGGTGAGAGTGTACCTAGAGATGGCGACAACGGTATCTGGATCTTGGGGGATAGCCAAGATTTAGAGATAATTAGCACATCCGGCTGAAGATTAACCATGAGAGGTTACAGCTGGTCAGCCTTTGGAAGGATGCTATGGACATTGATGTGAACCACTCTCAACCCTTTGGGGAGACAACTGGGAGGAGAGTGGGCAGGGTCAGGATTGGGTTCAACATCCCCAGCCACTAACAGCAGCAGCGAGATAAGGAACTTAACATATATAGAGATGCCTTTATGTGGTGGGGGGGAGTGGTGGAGAGGGGCTGGAGGGAAGAAAAGATCTGAGTGTTTCAATCTGAAGGCAAGAGGAATGGAGGAGGGAGTAGCCAGGGAGCCATGGGGAATGGGAGAGAGAGGGAAGGAAGGAGGAGGGAAGGTGGGACAGGGGGAGGAGGAGAGCGAGAGAAAGGGTGGAGGAGAAGGAAAATGGCAGGAGGGAGGGAGGCTAGAGTAAACATGAGGGGAAGGAGAGAAAGGGTGATTATGAACACATTAGAAAGAATAGGAGACTGTGGGAAAATAAGGCTTGAAGAAAAGGAGGTGCAAGGGAGAAAAACTGAGCAGAGAGAGGAGGGAAAGCACTTCACATGGAGGAGAGAGTGGTGGGGCTAAGAAGGTTACAGCTGGTTACCAGATGAAAGAGGAGATCATAGCTGGCCAATTAAAGGAGGAGTGGTGAGGAGTTTGATTAGTTTGTATATTTGCCATGCAGACTAGCGCAAGTCAAACAATTTGCTACATACAGGGTTTTGAGAGGTGTGTCATGGTGGTCCAATACGGGAGCCCTTCCGGCACTCAGAGTGCTGGCATTATGGCGCCGGGAAATCAGGGGGCCAAATGCAGGATGTGCCTCCCTCCCCAAGGTCCGACCACCCCCGGAGTTAGAATCTATAAGTGGGGGGGCGTGGGGGGTGCAGCCTCCCTTGGGGTACAGCCCCCCCCCCGCAAAAAACATGATTGGTGATATTGCTGATTGGCTCCCTAATTGCCTGACACCAGATCCCTGGTGGATCTGGTGGTGGAACCATGCAGGAGACTTTACAAGGAGCTTGACCAATAATCAGGACTTCAAAACAATGTGCCGACAGACATATTCATAAATCTGCTCTTTCAGCAAGCACAGCTGATCTTATCATGTGCTCTTAGCATGCCTGCTCCCTTTGACCTCAATATTACAGCAATGGAAACTGAAACAGCTTGTTAAATATTGGTTGTCTATTAAACTGGAGATTAGTTTACCCCCCTTCAGAAATGCAACAACTTGCACATTTAAATACTTACCATTTAAACATTTTCTTGCTACTAGCTTCAGTTGGGCAGGTATTCTCTTTTAAGAAAGATTCATACCTCATAAATGTCACCCTTTCCCAGCAAGGAATCTCCTAACAAGATTTACAGGGCAGGGTTCACAAAGAAGATGCACCTGGCATATCTCAGATGTGCTGGTGCAAGTCAGATGCGGTGAGCCCAGGCGGTGGCATTCACAAAGTGATGCTCTGTGCCAAGCAACAAGCGCAACACCACTGTGAATCACCACAGGACATAACAGCGCATCCGCAGAAGCACCAGCACATCCAGAGATGCACCAGGGCAGGCAGGCAGCCCTGCAGCCGCACAGGGGAGCCAGCAGAACAACTGGAGCAAATCAGCAGGGCAGGAGGAGCAAACACAGAGCCATCACAAACAGACCCACGGACACAGGTGTAGAGTAAAACATGTTTATAAAACGTAATGGCCATATAAACTGTACAGTTTAAATGCCAGGAAAGGAATAACAACAAAAACAACATCAACAACGACATCCACAGAAGGGGATGAGGGGGTGCAGGGATGGGTAGGAGGATGGGAAATGGGACAGAAACAGGGAAAAGGGTAGGGCAACTATTTACACATTAAGGCCCCCAGGCAGTGGCAGGGGGACACTAGCGGTGCCATGCTTTGCCACGCAGCACCCCAGCACGGTCTGGAAAGCGCAGCATGATGCCCCACAGGGCAGCTGACAGGCACCGAACAGTCCGTGTAAGAGGCCACACGGATCCTCTGGTCCACATCCACTGGCACAGCGCCACCACCATCACCACCTGGAGCAGCACGGCGATCATGGACACCTACAGAAAATGACAGAAGAAACACACACTGAGGGCCAGAACATGGATCACAACCCCTCCCACCACAACCTGCACAACACCAGAAAGCCTGCAACCATGTAAAGCGGTACTCACCCACCCCTGGAGGGGCACCAGGCCTGGCACCCATGTATCGGCGACGATGCTCCTCAGCAGCATCCGTGGTATGTTGCCTGGCCCCTGGACCTGCAAAACACAACACACAGCGCCATGAGTGAACACTGCCACAGTGCAGGATGCAAGCCCCCAGCCACCCTGCCCTGCCAGCATGTGGCCATGCAGCAGACAGTGATGCCAGTGTCCGAGGCACCCGGTGTAAGTGGTCGCACACAGCCATGTCCATCCCCCCCAGCACCAGGGCAAAGCAGCACAGGAGCACCATGGTGGCAGTGATAGACACACACAACAAGTGCCACAAAAGGATACAGCTGGAGAACACCTGCCTGGCTGTGGCAGTGCACCCCTGTGTACACGGCACCACAGTCGTGCAACCCTCTCCGGGTCCCACCTCTGGAGGTCGCCATCTCGATGCCTGCACTGCTCACCTGTGCGTGGCATGCCAGTACACTGCAAAATCTGTGAAGCAATGTTGGCCCACACCCTGGCCCTGGGCTCATGGAGGTCCTCCTGACCAAACAGGTGGCCCTCCATAGCCATGACCTGTGCCACTAGGTGTAGAAGCTCCAAATGTGACCAGTTCATGGCCCTAGGCACCATTCTCCCAACTCCAGGCATCCTACACTGTGTACATACAGTGGCAAGGTGCAATCGGGAATGCACAGTTCACAGACCGTTATGCGCCATGTGTAACAGTGATACACGTGCAGCACACCGTGCACTGAATGTGAAGCGCGATTGGCCACTGCCAACGGAACGACGCATGTGCACGCCACCACGGTATGGTGCCACACGGCATGGACACAATCGCGCATGTGCTGAGTATGTGTCCGCACCATGTTGCGCATGGCATACGACAGTAACATGCACCCCTGCATAGTGCGCAATCTGGGAAGGACGGACAATGCAGCCTGGGCGGCGACAGGGATAAGCTGCGCATTCGCACACGCACCGCAATCGTCAAGCACGCTATGGCGCACCGGACAATGGCAGAACGGCGCATGATGGAAGATGCATCGAACAACACGTACAACGCATACATGGGGGATGCCCCAAGCTATGCAGATGCACCACCCAGACCATGTATGCGCTGGGTATGCACCATGCTGTCGGTGGTGCATCACACAGATGCTCCATGCAAAGTGAGATGAGCTGGGAGCAATTATGCAATTCAGAGATTATACACCCCAAACAGCCTCATCATCCATGCATGGGCATCTCAGCCGATTAGTATCTCATTAATAGGTGCTCAGGTCTCATTTGCATGCCCTGAGCCATACATGCTCCTAATTCAGCAGTCTGAGAACAGGGTACTGAGAGGAGTCAGTGCCTACAGGGTGAGTATACTGCCATAGTCACAATGCTACAGCACACACTGGTGTGTCTGCATTGGAGTGTACACAGCTGATGGTGCCCCAGTACACCGCATGTGGGACCAGACCACCAACAGGTGGCCCCCACAGCAACGTGTGATGTACAACCGCAGGGACGTATCCATGGGGCGACTTTGGACAGGTCCCTGCCGAGGCCACAGCGGATGACCATGTCACTGGGACACACACAGCACAGCACGTTCCGGGCACCGCTGCATGTTGGATGGCATTGCGCCATGGCGGTGTACTGTGGGGGGGCGTTCAACATGTATGGTGGACAACACATAGTACACAGGGACACAGGGATGGTATGGATGGCTGGGGTGGACTGCACTGTGGGGTGCATGCAGCCCCATGACACATGTATGTACGTAGCACAGTGCAACACCTATGCAGACACAGTGTCACCACTGCCAGCATGCACACTGCTGATGTGCAAACACTGCATGCCACCACATGGCAGTCCTCCTCCGCCCTGCAGCCAACACAGTGGTGGCACCCAGGTATGATGGTGCACCATGGTGGTGGAACACACACAGCTGGGTTACTGGGACACACACACATGGCAGATGGGTCAGTGTCACACGCCCTGTGGTGGCTACGTGGTACCCCTGGTACGTTCTGGGTGCCATGTGTGGCACGTGCACTGTCCCTCATGGACTGCACACCATGGTGCATGTCCACCTGTGCCAGACAGCCCACACATGGGCCACGGCACAGGCCACTGGCACCACAGACCATGGTGAGCCTGCAGACAGTGGGAGTTTGGTGTGGGACTGTGTGTACACCTGGGCGGGTCTGACACAAGGTTGCTTCTACCCACAGTGTGTTGAATGTCTGAGGAGTCAGGTGCCACTGAGAGGCGGTGACCAAACTTCACACGGGATGAGGAGAGGGCACTCATTGAGGCATGCCTTCTACGCCTGGATGTACTCACTGGCAGGGGTGGCAGCAGGATGGCGCATGCAGCGGGCTGGGAGGAAGTGGCCCAGCATGTGAACGCGGATGCATCATACAACCGCACAGTGCAGGGGTGCAGGAAGCATTGGAATGATGGCTGATGGAGGGCCAAGGAGAGGTTGGCCAGCATCCAGGCCTCCCTGTGGTGGACAGGGGGTGGACCCGGCTTGGTGGCACTGCTCAGCCCCAATGAGGCCCTCCTGGCCACCAGTGTGTCAGGGACATCCGTGTATGGCATCTCTGGGGGTGGCTTCCAGACAGGGGCAGCCCGTCGCAGCATGGTGAGTAGCTGTGCACCCTGTCCGCACCCACCATGGACAGGCATGTGTACCCGGCGGTGTGTGGCTGACTGTGCATTGTACCATGTGCGTCCTGTGCATTAACCAAGTCTCCCTTTCTGTCTTCCACAGCTCCATCACAACTCCATGAGGCTGTTGACAGTGACGTGGGCTTGTCCACACTCCACACACCACCGGTTACGATACCTGTGGCGGAGGGCCCTGCAGAGCCCTCCACCAGCAATGGCGGAACTGCACGTGGGTACATCTCATGGTTGGGGGCCTGGCTGGGTTGTCTGATGGTGACCCAGAGAAAGTGGTGGACATAGCGGATGCACTCATCGTGCTTGCCTGTGGCATGCAGGGTGAGGGCATTAGCACCAATGCATGTTCCACTGTCAGCAGCGCCACTGTCATGGGCTACTGCAGTGCACACAGTGTGGGGCTGCCTGTGCACGGGACCCTGGGTGCCAATGGCATTCCCACTGTGCTGGACACTGGTGCAGCAGTGGCATGTATGCCTGGGGCTGTGTGTGCCATGCCTCCTGCACAGCTGCTCAGCACAGTGCTGGCAGTGTCAGTGGCATCCAGACAGGGCACCAGTGGGCATGCACCCGCTACAGTGGGACCACTGGATGACATGCATGGACAGCGGGTAACCATGCCCAGCCATGATACGCACACAGCACAGCCTGACAGGGTGCATCCACCACCCATGGATGACCCTGGTGAGGCTGCCCATTCCACGGTTCGGTGGCAACACTCCTGTGCTGCATTGTCTGCCGATGACATGGGTGTCTTCTTTGACCTGTTGCGGGCAACTGTGGATGATCAGGAGGCACTCCGGGCAGAGTTCCGTAGCCATCGGGCTGTCATGGTCCAGGAGCATGAGTCTGTGGCAGCATGGTGTGCTCAGATGCCGGCTGAGACACACCTCATGCAGGTGGGCATGACCGTAGCCATGGAGCGGATCGCAGCCATGCATCCACAGCATTCCGTGGAGAGCATGAGTCCAGTCAGACACACAGGAGCAGGTCCCAGACACCCCGTCGACGGGACCAGGTGGGACCCCTGCTGCTGACCCCGTCGCCACTGACATTTACCCCCACCGGCCATGGCTCAGCTGGGTGGTGTGGATCAGCCACCCCACTGAGCACCCGTTCACAGTCTCAGTGCAGCACCCCTGTGGGGTCCCTGGGGACACTCCCTGTGGCTGGTGGTGGCACCCCGATCACCAGCGGCCATGGCAGAGGCTGCCCATGTGTCCGTGGTGGTCATAGGATGGCCCTGTGATGTCCATGCCCAGGGGCCTGTGGTGGTGGGTGGCAAAGTCGTGCACACTGGCCACACTGTGGGTGGTGCCAGTGCCGCTGTGTGTGGTGGGCACCAGCCACACGGTTGCCCTAGCACACCCCGTGTCACCTGTGCTTGTGCACCTGTGTGTTTGTGTGTGCTGCAGTCATGCCATGTGTCATGGGTATGATGAGTGCGTTATGGTGCATGCAGTGCCCATGTGCCAGCTGCAGTGCACACTGACCCATGACGGTGTGGGCGTGGCCTGTGTGGTTCCGGTGTGGTGCATACAGTGTGTATGTGTGTGTGTGTGCGCGTGCGTGCACGTGTGTGTGTGTGTCCCTCACTGTGTGCATGCGCCTGCATGTGTGCCCTGGTGTGGCATACAGCACCTGCCTTGCCCCTGCCCTGATGTCCCTACACTGTGGTGCCCACACCTGCACATGTACCATACTGCATACTCACCTGCATGTCCCAAAGTGTTCCTCCACCACTCTGGTGCGGTATGCCTGTGCCCCGGCCGCCAGCCTTGGATCCCTGTGCCCGTGTCCACTGTTGGCTCCATGTTCCTCTGGGTGTGTCCCTGCTGTGCCTTCCCCCGCCCCTCCTCCTCCCCGGAACTGTTGCCCTCTCGGCCTCGTCAGGTATCCCATGGTCTTGGGCCATATTGTGTAGCATACAACAGGCCAGAAATATGCCACAGGCCTTCTCAGGTCTGTAAAGTAGGGCACCGCCTGACCAGCACAGGCACCAGAAACGCATCTTCAGCATGCCGAAGAAACGCTCGATGATGGCGCGCATCGCAGCATGTGCCTCATTGTAGTGTTCCTCTGCCACTGTTCCGGGTCATCAGAAGGGGGTGAGGAGCCAGGGATGCAATGGGTATGCAGCATAACCTGTGAGGGTAGATGTGTCTCCATTAGTAAATGGTGTTACACTGTGGTGTGTGACCCGACCCCATCTTGCCCTGTGTTGTGTGCCCCTGTCCTGCCCCACCACCCATGCTGCCGTGTGCCTGGCAGTTCTGCATCCCCTGCCCCTGCTGCCCCTGCCTGCCCCCATCCATCCTGTTGCACACATCAGGACCATGCCACCCTGCAGCTGCCCCAGCACCGTTCCACATCCCTGCTGGCCCAGTGCCCCCATGCCTGTGGTCTCCTGCCCACGGCCCGCCCCCAGGTGTCCTGGGCATGGTGGCCCCCCGGGCTGCTAGTGCCCAGTCACATGTACCTAACAGGTGTCCAGTGTGGATGTCCCCGGCCTCGAACCTTGCACAGAGCACTGACTGGTGCCATATGTATGCATCATGTGCGCTCCCAGGATGTGTGGCGCAGACATTGGTGATGCACCCCGTGGCATCACACACCACCTGGCAGTTCACTGAGTGGTACCCCTTCTGATTCACATATGTGATGCCCTCCTCACCAGGTAGTGCATGGATTGCCACATGTGTGCAGTTGATGGCCCCTATGACACCTGGCATGTGTGCCACCCTGTGGAACGCCTGCATGGCTTCTGTCCGCTCTGCCTGTGTGCTGGGGAATCTGATGTATTCCGAAGCATGCAGTAGCAGTGCGGTGAGGAACTGTGTGAGGAGGCGGGATGTTGAGGCCTGTGATATGCCAGTGGTGTCCCCTGTAGGCCTCTGGAAGGTTCCCATGGTGAGCAGGCACATGACCGTTGTCACCTTGGTCTCCACCGTGATGGCGTGTCCTCGTGCAGTGGGTGTCTGCATCACATCATGGCACAGCTCACATAACTGCCTCAGCATGGCCCTGTGGAGGCGGTATCGCCTGACTATCTCCACCTCTGTCAGCTGCTCGAAGGACAGCCGGGCACGGTACCACCATGGGGCCAGCCACATACCGTTACTTCTGGCGCCCTGCCTCCTCCACCTCCTTATTAGGGCACCAGCAATGGTGACTCCTGCTGGGTTCATCCCCTCTGTTGCTGTAGCCCTGTGATGTGGCTTGCTGTCTGTGCCTCTCCCTCTGTTTTGACTTCCCCTCTGTGTGTGTCCTGCTGTTGTCGTTCCATTGACAGCCTGCTGGTGTGCTGGACTTAAGTCTCCTTCTTTTGTACTTATCTTTTTAGGGTGCATCTTGGCTTTGCACTGGAGTTGCTCCATTGCTGCTCCTTGGTTTTGCTCTGTGGATGGGGATGCATGGTGTATGCATGGGTACCCCCCCGTACATGCGCCACATGTCATTACATTGTGCCTATGGTGCATGTCTTTTGGCACAGGGCATCTCATTTGCACTGGCTCTTCCTCCCTGTGCCTGAAACACCTTTCGGCATATTTCTGACTTGTGCTGGTGCATCTGTGATGCACTAGGTGCATCTGTTTTGTGAATCCTGCCCACACTGTTTTTTTAACCTCTTAAGACACTATCTGATAAGCACTGTCTCAGACATAATTTACTATAGCAGAGGACATTTGTAAAGAACTGTTATCTTTTGTTACTAATTTTACTATGCTTTTTAAAAAAAAAAATACTTATACTGGGCTTTAGATGGCAAACACATTATGAAACTTTTAGCCCTGAAAACTGCCACCTTTCCTGGTTTCAAATCTAAGTGCATTGCACAACCAGCAGTATCTAGAATGCATGTGTAGAAGAAGACAGCTGCTACTTTAACCCCTAAGACAAGTAAGGGATGGTATAGTTTGTTACTCCTTTTACTATGCTTTTTGGAAAACAATATTTATATTGAGCTACAGCACACACACACACACACACATGCACACACATGCACACACACACACACACACACACACACACACACACACACACACACATATACACACCAGCCTCATGGCCACAACATTCAAAATAAATACTGCAATCTAATTTGTTATAAAACAATAAAGAAACTGTTTGTTTATGTCAGTCTTGGCTATGTGGAACACAATGAGTTTCAGTTTACAGTAGATTTCCTTTAAATATTTCTTTTCCTATATTTTGTGTACTGGATAGCATAAGGAAGATACTACATCTTATTCCCATAGGGATCTTCATTTTACACATTTTTGCACTATATTTACTTGGGATTTCCCAGATTAGATGCAATATCTCGTTTTCAGCGGGGTCATGATTTTACCATTTGTACAATGTATTTATTCAGGGTAACCTAGTCCAGATGTAAAATATTGTTTTCCACGTGTTCTGATTTTATGCAATGCAGTATAATATTGTGTAGATGTACAGACCCACTGAAAATAAGATGCCATGTCTTCTATGAACTATCCAGGCTAAATATATAGCAATCAGCAGGCATATTCTAGGAAAACACATTGTGACAAGCATTTGTCAATGCCGAATGTTTGCTTGCTGGCATTGGCATTGGTAGTGTAAGAGTTACAGAGCTGCATAATAGGAATAGCAATGAAGTATTGAACTGAAACCAACCCCACCACCACCACCCTGCAGAGACTGACAGGCATTGGGGTGTGCCTTTGGGTCGTCAGGCATAATGGCCACGCCATTTCACCACACCCTACTCTGCAGACACTGACAAGTGTCATGGTGTGCCTTGAGGTCTTTGTCCCTTATGCTCACCCCATTCCATCAGGAAATACGGTAAGATGGATCCTGTATAGGAGAATGGGGTGAACTTTGGGGCTGAAGAGTCCAAGGCACACCTCGATGCTTCTCACTGGCTGAAGGGTGTGGAATGGTATGAGCATTACAGGCGAAAATCTCAAGTCACACCCCTGATGCCTGTCAATCTCTACAGGCTGGGGCGTTATCGTCGGAAACCCTAATGCCTCAGGCGTTTGTTGGCATTTTCACTCCAAATTTTCAACATGGGTTTTTGTAACCCCACCTTATGAAGAGTGGCAATATCAGTTTGTTAGCTGAAAGCTGATTTCGCACAGCGGCTACGCCATTTGGCACCACAGCTGTGAAAACACATTTTGAACAGGATGTGAAAAATGACAGCTGTACTGTTCATGGGGAGGAACAAAAAATGGCAATGTTGAAATTCTGCAGTGAAAATATTAAAAACTGAAGTCCAGTCATGAAAAATGCACAAGGCAACCCAATGCAATTAGTTTGGGGATTTTTTACAGCAGATTGTCAACATAGGGATTTTGGAACCTCCGCTCATGAACAGTGTCACTGAGATTTTCTTCATCTATCCCGAACAGTGATTTCCCACAGCGAAGAGGCATTTCTGCGCTGGAAGTGCGAAAACACATTTCGGCCATGGTGTGAAAAATGATAGCTGTACTGTTCATAAGGAAGTGGGGAAAAATGCCAGTGGTGAAAATCTGAACTGAAAATATTAGAAATCCATGAAGTTATGCGGCTGCATGGAAACTGTGCAATGGTCGCTCGTAACACAGTCATTTTATGGACTTTTTTCACCAAATTTTTCACATAGCCATTTTAACACCTCTGCTCATGAACAGTGTCACTGTGATTTTCTTAATCTGTCCGAACATTGATTTTGCACGACTGAGCCATTGTATAGCTACCATGGTGAGCTGCGTTTTAGTGAGGATGTGAAAATGACAGCTGTACTGCTCATAAGGAGGAGTGGTAAAATGGCAATGTGGAAAAATTGGAGTGAAAATATTAAAAATTTGCCAACTTACAAGCCTGCGTAGGGACAGCGCAACACATGCTCGTAAAGCTGTCATTTTGGGGAATTTTCTCACCAAATTTTTAACATAGCCATTTATCACCTTTGCTCATGAACAGTGTCACTGTGATTTTCTTAATCTGTCCTGAACATTGATTTCGCACACCGACTGCGCCATCGTGCGCTACATGCGCGGAAACACATTTTGGGCGAGATGTGAGAAATGAAAGCTGTACTGCTCATAAGGAGGTGTGGTAAAATAGCAATGTTGAAAATCTGGAGTGAACATATTGAAAATTCGTGAACTTACGAGCGTGTGTAGGAAAAGCGCAACGCATGTTCGTAAAACAGTCATTTTGGGGAATTTTTTCAACAAATTTTCAATATAGGGTTTTTGGGGGCCTACCTCATGAACTATAACACTGTCGTTTCGTTAACTGGTCCCGAAAGGTGATTTCACGCAGTGACTGTGAAATCACCCTTCGGGCCCGATTAACACCATGACAGTGAGAGAATTCATGAGAAGGGGTCCCAAAAACCCCATGTTGAAAATTTGGTGCTAAAATTCCAAAAAATGCCTGAGATATGCATTAAAGTTGAAAAAACCCTGTTTATTGCATTATACAGCTTATCGGCATTTCCTCAGTTCGCGGTCGGCTTTGAAGAGTGCAGTCGTGTTCCCGGTCCACGGAAGATGGTCACGCCGAGCTCCAGAGGTAAGTATGGGGTGAGGAGGGTGTGTGGGGAGGTAGGGTGCACAGAGGGTGGGGGGAGATTGGGTCAGGTCACTCAGCGAGGGAAGGTTTTTTTCTTTCAGGTTTCTTTTTTTTTAAAACTTAGATGATGCGGGATGTTTGCCACGCTGGGGTGGGCTCCCAGCATGGCACAAGGAAAGCTGTTTGGGGGGGTCCGTGGAGCTGGCGGGGGATTGGGCACCCCTGTCAGCCATACTGCCATGATCTGTTGCCATGCTGGGGTGGGCTCCCAGCGTGACACCCTGTAGTCTCTGGGGGGGTCAGTGGAGCCGACGGGGGATTGGGCACCCCCGTCGGCTATACGATGTGTTGCCACACTGGGGTGGGCACCCAGCGTGGCATCTGGAACTCTGTTGGGGAAGAGCAGCACAGCCAATGGGGGATTGGGCACTCCCGTCGGCTTTACAGTGTGTGCATGGGGGGGGGAGCATGAGCATGCAGTGTGCGTTCGTGTGTGTGTGTGGGGGGAGCGCGCGCGAGCAGGTGATATCTTATCGCTGCTCACTGATGCGTAGCTCTCCCTTTCAACTGTACGGCACTGCATTTTCAGATCATGGCACTATGTTTCTTGCACATGCGTGCAAGCAAACATAAAAATGTGTAAAAGGAAGAGCACATTAAAAACTGCCTGTCAGCAGATCTGCATTGTGCAAATTCCTTAGAAATAATGGGTAAAAGCATGACCACACTGTAAGTGATATTTTACAGGATATGCCAGTTGAGATTTGATCATCATATCATATATCGAACCTCAAATGGCATATCCTGTAAAAATTCAATATTTAAAATGGTTTAAATGCTTTACCCAAATGAAATAAATATTTTAAATATCAACTTGGCTAGTCTTTCCACATAGGTGTTATCCCATATGCCCTGCTCCATTGTAATTGCCCTCCACTGCACTGCCTCCACTTATATTTTTTCTCAGATGGGGCCTCCAGAACTAGATACAGTATTCCAGGTGTGATCTCATGAGTGTCTTATACATCCAAGCATCTGGTTAGCCTTTCCAGCCACCTTATCACACTGCCTAGTTTCTCTTAGGTCCTGCGAGATAACTCCCAAGTCCCTTTCCTGCTTTGTGACTGTCAGTACCTCCCCACATAGTTTGTACTTTGCCCCTGGGTTTTAGGCCCCATCTGCATGATCCTGCACTCCTTTGCATTGAATCCCAGCTGCCACTCTTCAGATCACTTCTCCAGTTTTTTTATTGTATTTATGCCCCCAAGCTTTTCCCCATTTTTGCCTGACTCCCTGTGCGACGGCCATGCACATGCCTGTGGAGGCACGTGAACGCTGTGGTTCTACAGCGCCCTCCCTCTGCTTGCCATCTGCCTGCCTGTGCTACCCTCAGGCCTTCACCTGGGGGCAGTTGGACTGTGGGGGAGATAGGATCCCTCCCTGGGAGAGGAGAGCTGCCTTGTGGCTGCTCAATCCAGCTCCCTTCCTCCCCCCATCTGGCCTTTGATGACATGGGCTCTCTCCTGAACCTGGGTCACCAGTGTAGTATGCAGTGTGGCATCCAGCAGCTCAACCCTCAGTGCCATGGGGCTGGCTCTCCAGTTTTTTAAGGTTTTCCATCATTCTTTCAACACCCCCTGGAATGTTCACCCTACTGCATACCTTTGTATCCTCTGCGAAAAGAAATGCCTTCCACTCCAGTCCCTCTGCAATGTCCCCAACAAAGACATTGAAGAGGACCGGCCCCAACACCAACCCCTGTGGCACCCTGCTTGTCACCTCTCCAGAATACTCCCTGTTTACCACAACCCTCTAATTCCTGCCATTCAGCCAGTTCTCCACCCACAGAACTATTTTAGGATCCACCCCTATGCAGTGCAGTTTGTTAATCAGCCTTCTATGGGGGACAGCGTCAAAGGCCTTCCTGAAGTTCAGAAAGGCCACATCCACCGCATCTCCCTGGTTCTACCTTAGTTACCCAGTCATGCAGTAGATTTGTACAATGAGTCAATGCAAAGCACAGTGCTTATCCAAAATACAGTAAAAGTTAGGCTTAGATGTATAAGTAAATAAGCATTTGTCAATGCCGAACGTTCGCTTGCAGGTATTTGCAGTGGTATTTGGCACTTGGACATGGCTTAAAAAAATCAGTGACAAAGAAGTACAAGCATTTGTCAATGCCAAATGTTGCTTGCTTCTATGTGCTGTTTAGGTATTTGGAAGTCACTGGAGTGCAAATATTGAAAATTCGCGAACTTACGAGCGAGCGTAGGAACTGCGCAATGCACGCTCGTAAAACAGTCATTTTTAGGAATTTGTTCACCAAATTTTCAACATTGCCATTTTAAGACCTCTGCTCATGAACAGTGTCACTGTGATTTTCTTAATGTGTCCCATACATTGAGTTCGCACACCGACTGCGCCATTGTGCGCTACATGGGCGGAAACATGTTTTGGACAGGTTGTGAAAAATGACAGCTGTACTGCTCATAAGGAGGTGTGGTAAAATAGCAATGTGAAAATCTGGAAGTAAATATTGAAAATTCGCAAACCTACGGGCGTGCATGGAACTGATCAACGCACACTAGTAAAACAAGTCATTTTAGGAATTTTTTCACCAAATTTTCAACATAGCCATTTTAAGACCTCTGCTCATGAACAGTGTCACTGTGATTTTCTTAATGTGTCTCCACATTGATTTCACACACATCGATCGCGCGCCATTGTGCGCTACATGGGCGAAACACATTTTGGGTGAGATGTGAAAATGACAGCTATACTACTCATAAGGAGGTGTGGTAAAACAGCAATGTTGAAAATCTGGAATGAAAATATTAAAAATTCGCGAACTTACAAGCCTGCGTGAGGAACTGCATAGCACACTCGTAAAAGCGGTCATTTTAGGAATTTTTCCACCAAATTTTCAAAATAGGGTTTAGAGAGCCCACCTTATGAACGCTGGCACTGTCATTTCATTAATCAGGCCTGAAAGGTGATTTTGTGCAGTGACTGAAATCACCCTTCGGGCCCGAATAACGCCATGACAGTGACAGAATTCATGAGAAGGGGTCCCAAAAACCCCATGTTGAAAATTTGGTGCAAAAATTCCAAAAAATGCCTAAGATATGCAACAAAGTTGAAAAAACCCATCTAGCCCATTATACAGCTTACCGGCATTTCCTCAGTTCGCGGTCGGCTTTGAAGAGTGCAGACGTGTTCCCGGTCCAGCGATGATCGTTGCGCCGAGCTCGGAGGTAAGTATGGGGTGAGGGGTTGTGGGGAGGCAGGGTGCGCAGTGGGTGAGTGCGGGTTGTGGGAGGCGGCGGGGAGACTGCGTGGGATGGTTTTTAATTTACAGGTTTTTTTCTAAATTGGCGCGGAGACGTTTGCCACGTTGAGGTGGGCTCCCAGTGTGGCGAAGGATGGCTGGGGGGCCGTGGAGCTGACGGGGATTGGGCACCTGTCGGCAGATGGCCGGGAGCGTTGCCACGCTGGGTGGGCTCCCAAGCGTGGCAGCAGGGAAAGCTGTTTGGGGGGAGGTGGAGCTGATGGGGGATTGGGCACCCCTGTTGGCAGATGATGCAGGATGTTTGCCACGCTGGGGTGGGCTCCCAGCGTGGCACCAAAGATTTGGGGGAGGCGTGATGCGCTGCCAGCACACAGCGGTGGTTTTCTTTGAAGAGAAGACCACCGCTGTCATACACAGCACCGCAGCGATTGGTGCAGGACTGCCATGCATGCTCAACGGAGCAGGGGATTGCACAGGACAGGCACACCTCCAAAGTGTCCCATTCTCCCAAGACGTTCCTTGCGCATGCGCGCAAGCGAACGTAAAAAATGCCACTTAATGGCTCCACCAAGCCACAGCGACGGAAATTTCATCACAATCCTTCACATCAATGAAATCCTGCTGACATCACCAACACGTTCCAACAACATCCAGCAACATGCTGACACCAACTGCCACACTTAACTGTATCAATGCGAGGGGGGATGCACCCCCCTCGCACCCCCCAGATGGAGGCTATGCCCCTGCATTCCCCATACTTTAAATATCTAACTCCACGTCACACAGACAGTGGAGTTAGGAGCTTATCCCCCATAGATGAAAAATCTCCCCATCAACGCAAACTCTGTCAACATTGGGGGTTCGATGTCGGGGAGTCAGTGGCAAAATTTCAATGTTCCACCGGTATACCCCATATAAGGCAGTGTATGTGTGTTAGTGTGCGTGTGTGTGTGTGTGTGTGTGCGGCATTTCTCTGTGTGTGCAGAAGGTGCACTGCTATGTTATACTGTAATATAAATGCATATATGTGAATTTATTTTAGCATGTGTGTATCACAACAATTAGAAAGTGCAGTTAGGTGGCTCTTTGGTTAGTTCAAAAAGTGCTAGTCTACATTTCCCAGCTATCTAGATCAGTTTCAGCCTTCTGCATGTCATTGCTTATTTAACTGAGGTGTCTAGTGACAACTCCCCAACTTCTGATGTCCATCAGAGCCTGAAAAGAAGAAAATGGGCCCTTGATGTCTTTTCTTTTAATCTGTAAACATGTGTGTAGATGGTGCACTGCTATGTTATACTCACCGGAATATTTGTGCATGTATGTGTATATGTATAAGTCAGCGTGCATGTATCACAGCAATTAGAAAGTGAAGTTAAGTGGCTCAGTGGTTAGTGCAAAAATTGCTAGTCTGCATTCCCCCGCTATCTAAATCAGTTTCAGCCTTATGCATGTAATTTCTGATTTAAATGAGAGTCTGTTGCTGTCCCACCATAACTGCACCCCCCATGCCCAGCCCATCCCATAATAGTCTTCTGGCATGGGGATCTGCTCCTAGACCTAGTACAACATCAGTACCAGTGGCAAACATCTGGCATTGACAAATGCTTGTTTTTTTAATATCATCTTGTTATATTCATATAATACACATATCGAACAGTTTTTATTTTATACAATTAGTATCAGTATGAATAGAATCATTATCTAGGCATGAGAAAGGAATATGGCATATATCAATGTCTTGTAAGCTAATATCCTGCCTAAGAGTCATGTCTAGTAGTATAAATCTTATATACATTCCCACTCCACCCTAACTACCTATGCTGGGGGTCTATTAGTTTCTTTTATTTTGGAGAAAATTATCATACATCTTCAGGGATCAGCTTCTAAAACTTATAGGAGATGGTTTTGAATTTGTCTCCAAGTATTACCATATATATCGTCCACTGTTTCATGTAAAGAGGCCAGAGTAGACAGAGCAAAGATCTTCCAGTGAAGCTGATTCTGAAGTAACCCATTAAAGTTATTAAATAAAAATAAATCTGCTTTTAAAGGAATAGATATCCCCAGTATTGTTCCAAGGATATCTCTAATTTTGGTTCACCAAGTAAATATTTGTAGACATGACCAAAAACAGCAAAATAAAGTACCTCTTTTTCCGCATTAGTGCCAGCATCTATCACTGTATATATGATTGATTTTTGAAATCTGTACTGGGGTATAATATGCTCTTTCAATTATTTTCCTTTGAGTTGTTTTATTTCTAGCTGATGAATATATTCTGTTAGCTTGTTGTCTAAAAATTATCCATTGTTGTTATGAACATACGACAATGCCAGCAGATTTAGGCCATGAGGTCTATCGCATCTGCTTGAAACGCAGCTCACAGTTCTGACACTGTTGCTGCCCCCCTCCCCTTTTCCCTCCCTCCCTACAAAGGTTCCCTCCCTGAGTTCCCCTTCTGTCCACTTCCTTCCCTACTTGTACCTTGCCCATGAACCTATCCCATCCCTTCTTAAAACTCCCCACTGATTCCAGTAAGCTCACCTCCTCAGGTAGTACGTTCCACAGTGCCACCACCCTTTCCGTGAAGTAGTGCCTCCTCAGTTCTCTCCTGTACCTCCCCCCACCAGTCTCAGGCAATGTCCCCCTCATAGTCCCTTACTCCTTCAATCTAAACAAACTCTCAGTGCTAACTTTGTTGATGCCCTTCAAGTACTTAAAGGTCTCATTCATATCCCCTCTGTCCCTTCTGTCATCCAGGGAGTACATGTTGAGCTCCTTCAGTCTCTCCTCATAAGGCTTCTCCCCAATTTTGTGGATCATCTTAGACGCCCTCCTCTGGACTCTTTCCAGGAGCATGACATCCCTCTTTAAGAAAGGGCACCAGAACTGCACACAGTACTCCAAGTGAAGCCTCACCAATGATTTGTACAGTGGCAGGATAGCCTCCTCCCTCCTCAAAGTGATCCCCCAGGGATGCATCCCAGCATTCTGTTTGCCTTGGCTGCAGTTTTCTTACATTGTTCTGAATGATTCATTTTACCTGTGCTCACCACTCCCAGATCCTTTTCCTCCTCAGAGGTGGATACCTGCCACCCCCCAATAGTAGCTGTACCCTGGATTCCTAGTCCTTAAATGCAGTACACTACAATTCCTAGCACTGAACCCCAACTGCCATGATTTTGACCACTGTTCCAGTCTTTTCAGATATTCCTGAAGTATCCTGCTCTCCACCTCACTGTCCACCACCGCTCATAGTTCGGAGTCGTTGGCAAACAGGCTAATTTTACTCGTAACTCCCTCCACAATGTTCACTGAAAGCATTAAATAGCAGTGAACCCAGAACAGATCCTTGCGGTACCCCATTAATGAACCTCCTAGGCATTGAGAGCTTGCTCCCCCCACACCACCACCCCCTGCTATATGCTACTCAGCTAGTTCCCAATCCACTTAACCATCTTAACCCCCTCCTCCAAGGCTCCAAGTTCCTCAGCTTGCCCAGCAGTCTCCCATGTGGCACCAAGTCAAATGCCTTGCCGAAATCTAGATACAGGACATCAACCGGCCGACCAAAATCTAGAGATCTTGTCACCCAGTCAAAAATTCGACCAGATTAGTTTGACAAGATCTCCCCTGGATGAATCAGTGTTGCCAGGCATCTTGAAGGCTGTTTACTTCCAGGAAATCCACCTGCCTTTCCTTCAACATGGTCACCAGCAGTTTCCCCACTATGGACGTAAGGCTGACTGGTCTGTCATTTCCAGGCTCATCCATAGGTCTGTTCTTATGAAGGGACACCACATGTGCATCCTCCAGTCCAGTGGCACACATCCCAGTTGGAGGGAGGTATTGAATAACTCTGTCAAAGGTGCTGCCAGGACCTCCTCCAACTCCTTCAAGACTCTGGGGTGGATCCCATCTGGTCCCGGTGTCTTGTTTTTCCTCAAGACTTAAGGCCCTCTCATATTCTCTTCACTGGGATTTTGCCATCTGTTAGTTTTCTCCCATCCCCACTCCTTGCCCTACCCCCCCACTGCAGAATTGGCCCTTCCTTTTCCCTTGCAAAGACTAATGAGAAGTACTCATTTAGCACCTCTGCCTGCTCAGCCCCCTCCTCAGCCCACCTACCTTCCTTCTTTATCCTGGTGATCTGGCTCCTACACTGCATCCTCTCTCGAATGTATTTAAAAAACACTCTTTCTCTCCTTCCCTGATCCCCTATGCTAACCTTAGCTCTTTGGATGCCTTGGCTGCCCTTACCACTCTGCTCACCTCCCTCAATTTCTTAATGTAATGCTCCCTGTCTTCCCCTCACGGGTTCTCTTGTAATTTCAGAAGGCTAGCCTTTTCTCACTTACTCTCTCCTGCACCTCACTGGTCCACCAACTGGATTTCCTTGACCTTGCTTTTTTACTGCAGACCTTTGTGTTGGCTTTTGTGACCTCTAACTATTGCCCATCTGCGTTCCGTATCCATGTCTAGGGTGATCATCTCTAAGTGCCCTTCTAGCAAGACTGCCATCCTACCGAAGTCTGCCTCCCTAAAGTATGCTGTCCTTGTATAGGTTTGATTTCCATCCCTCCCCAGGTCAAGGAAGAACCACAGCATACAGTGGTCACTCCCCTTCAGTGGGTCCTCTACTACCACATCTTTACCTGGTCACCATCTGCCAGTACCAGGTTTAAGATGTTCCCTTCTCTGGTCAGCTTAACCACCTGTTGTGAAAGGAATACATCTTGGAATGCATCCAGTATCTGTTGCTCCCTAGCAGTTGCGGAGGTCATGGTGCTCCAGTCAACCTCAGGCAGGTTAAAGTCACCTACCACCACCGTACTACCCTTACAGCAGTGATTATTTTAGGTTATCCACCAGTTCCCTATCATGTTCCTCAGACTGGGATGGTGGTCTGTAGACTACTCCCAGATTGTCCCTCCTGCTCTTAGCATCCTGTATGGTGACCCACAACCTCTCCACATTTCTGTCCCCACCCTCCTCCCTGCTGCACTCTGTCTCCTCCCTTACAAATAAAGCAACCCCCCCCCCCCCAAGTTTTCTGTCCCTCCTGTACAGTTTGTACCCTGGGATTATTAAGTCCCTTGTCATGTTGCTGGGTGGCCCATGTCTCTGTGATTGCAGTCACATCCACCCCGCCTTCCGCCATCAGCGCATAAAGCTCGGGTAACGTGTTACCCAGGATCCTCGCATTCGTGGAGACCACCCTCCAACCCACCCCTGAACCCTCTTATCCATTCTTGCCCCCTCAGTATTGTCCCTCTTCAAGTTCCTCACATCCACCAAATTTCCAGTTGGGGGGTGAGGCCCTAGGCCTCCCAAACTTTGCTTTTCTGCCTGCCCTGCAAGTCTAAGCCCCCCACCCCGCTAGTTTAAATCATGTATCAGTTCTAAACCTATTTCTTGATTCCATTTCTTATTTATGTTAGTCTTACTGTTTAAATGTTTTGGGCTTATCTGATTATACATTTTTGCCAAAAGTTTTTCAGTGCCTTTGTTAACAATTGTCACAGTGGGTTTTGGTTCTATTTTAAAGATGTGACATATCTTTTTAAATTTATGACATAATCTATAATAATTAACATGGGTTACTCCATATTTGCCCATCTGTTGTTTTAGTTGTTGATATGAAATAAATTCACCATTTACCAAGAGGTCTCTCCATTTATAAAAATGTTCTTCCAAAAATGCCTTTTTTAAAGTTCTTGGGAGTTTTCCCATATTTGTTTACATGACCAAATTTCCTTATAGAGCTAAGGTAGTTCCAATGTACTATTCCTATTTTTATTATTTATTTACTTTATTTAGTTTTTGCTAACCGGGTTAGGTGCGCTAGCCAAAGTTGACTATTTTCAAGTACAACCCAGGAGAATACATACATAAAATGAGATGAGATTATACAATACTGTACATAGTATATAGTACATGTAGATTAGAATACAGATCAAGTCAGACAGTACTTGAGATAATACATATAGCTAGGCAGAGATAACAAAAGGTGACATTAGTACATGCAAATAACATGCAAATAACAACTGAAACTGGGCTAAGTGACAGCTATAAAGACATTTTATAGCAAAGCTTGTTTAGAAGTGCAGCAGTGTCTTGGGCAAAAATAGGGTGGCTAGCTGTGAGGCATTAAGTGGGATCAAAGCATGTGAAACGGTCCGGGGATGGGTGGCGATATTGTTCTTTTTTGAAGATTGGGTGGGAGTTTGCCATCCTCAGGGCAGGAGGAAGGGAGTTCCAGGTGGCCGGGGTGGAGCAGTGAAATGCTTCAGAGCCTTTTGAAGTAAGACACCTGGGTATGGTAAGTAGAAAATTGTTTGCCGAGCATAGTCCATGGGCAGGTGTCCGTGGTACAAGTAGAGCTGCAAGGGAGGAGGGGGTTTGGTTACGGATTACAGAGTCTGTGAGGATCACCTTTAATTAGGTGAAACCACGTCACCAGTGAGTGATTTAATTTCCTGTGAAAAGAAAAGTCCAAAAATAAATTCTGTATGTTTTGTTCCTCTTTACATTTTTTGGTTCACTAGTTTCTGAAATAAATTTACATCTTCGTCTTCCAAAAAAGACCATCTCCATATCATACTTAACACGTGAGACTGCATGTACTTTAGGAGGTCTGGGCATCCCAGTCCCCCATCCTTCCTTGGGATAATTAACGTGGGACATGCTATGCGTGTTTTTTCCCCCCCTCTTCACAAGAATTTTTTGAAGTATTTTCTTAAAGTCTTCATATCAACCAATAGATGGGGCTCCCACTATATTTTGTAAAACATAAATATAATGAGGAAATGCCATTATCTTGATGTTTCACTCGTAAACATACAAGCATACAAAATTGCCAGCAGAAATAGGCCTCACGGTCTGTTGAGTCTGCTCAATTGTGCAGCTAGCCCCTCATCTTGCAGTTGCACCTCCCACTCCTCCCCTCCTTAGCATACCTCTCAACCTCTTTCTTCATAAATCAGGGACAAAGACCCAAAATCAGAGACACATCTTAAAAACTGGTACTATTCATTCAGAAAGCTGACAGAATAAGGGGGTTAGTGTAAAATGCATTTTCTGAAGAAGAACAAGCCTGTAATTCTAATGTTTGACATTATTTTGTGCTTACAGTCCCCACTGTTCTGTCACAAAAACACGCATTTTACGAGGGACAGAGGAAAATTCTGAGGCAAAATCAGGGATGTCCCTGAAAATCAGGGACAGTTGAGAGGTATGCTCCTTAGATTTACCTTCCCCCTCACCCTGTCCCATCCCCTCTTGAAACTGCCCACCATCTTGCAGTCCACCACCTCCTGTGGTAGAGCATTCCACTTGCCCACCACCCTTTCCGTGAAGAACTGCCTCCTTACCTCCCTTCATAATCCCCCCCCAGTCTGAGACTGTGCCCTCTCGTGCCACCACCTCCTGTGGTAGAGCATTCCACTTGCCCACCACCCTTTCCGTGAAGAACTGTCTCCTTAACTCCCTCCAGAATCCCCCCCCCCAGTCTGAGACTGTGCCCTCTCGTGTCCCTTCCTCTTCTTAATTGGAAGATCCCCTCTGTTCGAGTCTTGTTTGTCCCTTTCAAGTACTTAAAGGTCCAAATCATGTCCCCCATCCCTCCTCTCCTCCAAGGAGTACATACCTAGCTCGCTCAGCCTTTCCTTATAGGGCTTGCCCTCCAATCCCTGAACCATCTTTGTTGCTCTACACTGCACTGCCTCCAACAATCTGATGTCCTTCTTCAGGTATGGGCGTCAGAATTGCATGCAGTACTCCAGGTGCAGCCTGACCAGTGACCTGTACAGGGGGAGGATTGCCTCCCTACTTCTGGAGGAGATTCCCCTCGCTATGTACCCCAGCATCTTGCTGGTCTTCACTACCGCCTTCCTACACTGAGCAGAATTGTTCATGCTCCCTGTTATAAGTACCCCTAGGTCCTTTTCCTCCACGATGCTTCCCAACTGTACCTCTCCCAGCTGATAGTCCCTCCTCTGGTTCTTTGCTCGGAAGTGCATTACCTTGTACTTCTTGGCACTGAACCCCAGCTGCCATATTTTCTGACCATTCCTGCAGTTTAGTCAGGTCATCCTGCAGCCCCTTCCATCCCTCAATGTCATCAACCACTGCCCCCATTTTGGTGTCATCTGCAAACAGACTGATCTTACTTCAGATCCCATGTGAGATATCAGCTATGAATAACCCAAACCACACCGGCCCCAGCACCGATCCCTGCAGTACCCTGTTCATCACTGCCCTTGGTGCTGAGAGTTCCCCTCCCACTACCACTCTCAGCTGCCTATCCCTTAGCCAATTCTTCATCCATTTCACCATCTCTGCCCCTGCCCCCACAGATTACAGCTTTCCCCCAGCCTCCCGTGCAGCACAGAGTCAATGGCCTTGCTGAAGGCCAAATATAGGACATCCACTGCATAGCCCTTGTCTAGTTCCCTTGTCACCCAGTCATAGTATGCAATGAAGTGGGTCTGGCAGGATCTGCCCGAGACAAACCCATGCTGATGCCCTTCCTGGAGTCCGTTGTCCTCCAAATGGGTCACCAGCCTTTCTTTCAGGATAGTCTCCATGAGCTTACCCACAATTGATGTGAGGCTCACTGGCCTGTAGTTTCCCGGTTCATCCTTTGGGCCACTTTTGTGGATGGGCACCACATGGGCCATCCTCCAGTTCTGTGGTATGCATCCCGTGTCCAGAGGGCTATTGAACAGGTCAACCAGTGTCCCTGCCAGGACCTCAGCCAGCTCCTTGAATACCCTAGGGTGAACGCTGTCTGGCCCAGGTGCCTTGTCCATCCTCAGTGCCCTCAGTCCTTCCAGTACCCTGTTCTCTGTAATCCTCACATCTGTCACCCCTCCCCCTGCCTACCCTCCGCCCCTTCCCTGTTGTATCTTCCCCCCTTTCTCTAGCGTGAAAACAGAACAGAAGTATTCATTTAATGCCTCTGTCTGATCCTCCCCCCTCTCTCCACCCCCCATCCTTTTTTATCCTCACAATTTGATCCTTGTTGTTCCTTCTTTCCCTTATGTATCTGAAGAAATCCTTTTCTCCATTTTTAATACCCTGTGCCAGCCTCAGCTCCCTGGAAGCCTTGGCTATAAAGATAATGGGAGATGCATTGCTCTGTGGTGGCTCCCAGTGGAGACCAAGGGTACTGCAAGGGAGCATGCTGCTTTGGGGGCGAGGCACCGGTGGATGTCAGCGGAGGTGCATCCTGTGCGCAGACATCATTGTACATCCGGCGTCTCGGGGGGGGGAAACAAGGAGGAAAAACTCTGGCTGGCAGGAAGACGATGGCGGACACTCCAGGGCCAATCCCACATGCCCAGTGCTGGCCCCAACCCTGACTCTACTCTCTGTGGTCCCTGCCTCCTCCCATATGAAGTCCATGGGAGAGGGGGGACCCAGCACCAGATTCCTCAGTTGGGGGAGGGGTTCTGGTGGGTGGTAGAGGTGCGACTGAATGGGCCCCGCCAGAGAGATGCCCTGTCACCAGTGACAGGAAGGAAATAAAGTCGAAAAAAAAAGATAATGGAGATTTTCCCAATTTGTTAGTAAATATTGAATTTTGTGTTTAGCCCTATTAAAATTGATTTTAATATTTTTATTTTGATCCGGTGATAAAGTAATGCTTAAGTATTTAATTGTAGTATTGGCTTCAAAGTCTTTATAAACTCAGTACTCAAGTGTGCTTTGTCATTTGAAATTTTCATGATTAGTGATTTATTTCTATTTAGTTTATATCCAGGTAGTATGAAAATATTTCTACTTCTTGTGTAAAGACTTTTAAGGAGGTATTGATATTTTTCAAAATTATTAAAATATCGTCTGCAAAGACACTCATTTTTATTTGTTCTTTTCGGATTGTAATTCCTTGAATTTCCTGATTGGTTCTAACAATGGGTGTTTACTCACCTGATAAAGGTGATTGTGTTGGTTGACATCCATGGCACTCTAGACATTACATCATGAGTTTTAGCCCACCTGATAGGCTAGTGATGCACATAACCTAGGATCAAATTTCTTGGTACATCCAGGTCCCAGAAGCCCCTGTTCTCCAGTTCAAATCATGCATCTGATCAGGCTACAAGTACAAGCACTCCAGGAATCCCTGTTGTTCTACATTAGGAAGATAGGCCTGCATATTATTTATGAGACTTTTCTCTGTGTTGGTTAAATAACCGTATAGTTGAGCCTGCCTAAAGAGGTTGGGATGTTTTTTCCCTTTTGGTTTAGACATTTTTAAAAGAGGAAAAATATTTGAAACCTACATCTCAGCAGTGAATCTTCTTCAGTGCTCTTATGGTTTGATAAAGAAGGACAGTGCGAATTCTAGGAGCGTTGGTTTATTTATAGCAGACTGTGCTGCTACAGCTAGAATATGAATTTTGTTGATTCAAGTATGATTTCTCTTGGAACGAGTCTAGCCAGGTGTCAACGACCGTCTCGAGCAATCGCGATGTTCGTTGTGCAGTGCACTGTCCGTTCTTATGCTTCTGTTGTTGGTTTCTATTGTGCAAGATAAAGAATTGTTTTTCCATTCTGGTACAGAGAATCGCCTTTCAAAAGCCGATGTATACAAAAATGGGACAGGTCCCTATCTCTCTCTAACAAGGGCAAAAGCCACCTGGCCTGAGCACCACATGGCTGCACCCCCCCCTCACCTACTAGCTACTCTCTCTCTCTCTCTCTCTCCCCTTCTACCGCTTGGATGGCGGCTGCCTCCTGGTACTCCCCAAACATTCCCTCACCATCCTGCAGTGCACCGGTCCCTCTGCCTTGCTTGCGCCACCGAGGTTTTTCACATTAGCATTGTAGCAGGCTCCCAGATGGAGCAGGCATCCGCGTGGGTCTCCCTAGGCCACGGCCTACATACTGGTGTCCTGCTTCACAGCATTGGGGGTGTGGGGGTGGGGAAAGGAAAAGGAAAAGAACAGTGCACCCACAACAAACGGGAGAAGAAAAGACAGAATTAAATAGGGGGCACAGTAAGACTGAATTCAGACAAAGGGGACAGTTTTTTGTGATAAAAGGGCTTGAGTGAGCCCGGGCCCACAGTTTCTTTCTCATAGATTTTGGACCCCATGCAGGGAGACCTAGCATCACGGGAGTCCCACAGTCCTCCTCTCCCAAGCGGAGAGCTGTGGCACCATAATTGGGAGTGGACATATCCCATTATCGTATAAATTTGGACGTTTTTTCTGGTCAGTCACACTAGGCCCAGGCACCTCACTCAGTGGCTGGTCTAGTTGGGCATGGTCCTTCTCAGATATCATCCCCCCCTCACTCCCCCACTCCACATTGGGAACACCATATGGGTCCCTCTCTATAGCGACCCACTGGTGAGTAGGTTAAGGACCTCATGGCCAATTTTAGTCTGGGCTCCACTCCTAATTTCACCGTGCCCAGTGACCCACAGTGGCACCATCGGTGAGCATCCTTATTGACTGCCATGTTGTCAAGGGGGACATTATTCACAGTTTACAGCAGAGAACACCGCATTCTGAGGTAGTACGAGGGGAAGGGCACTAAGTAAGGGCCCATTGATTCTCCATGCTTAATAACTAGTGCATGCCTATTGTAAGCATACAGTGTGAATAGGCACTGCTGCTTGAGGCATCCATTATGCTGGAGGCCCATTGTGATCTTCCCTAATACTCCCCACCTTTTTCCCTCTTTCCTCAGATGGTGAAAGCTAAGAAGTGTATGACATTCAGTGCTACCCTGATGCCCCACAATATGGGACCACAATGCCCCACCTTCCATTACGACTACAATGACCTGTCTCTGGAGCAGTCTCCAGTCATGGGTTCCGACAATCCAGGGCCCAGCGGCTCTAATTGGATGGACCCAGGGGCTATTCTCCTTCAAAACCAGCAAGCCACAGTTTCCATGATGGAGAGCCAACTGAACTTTATGTTGAACATCATGGAAAGAGTAGAGCAATTATTTATCTTGCACAACAGAAACCAACAACAGAAGCATAAGAACGGATACTGCACTGCACGGCGAACATCACGATTACCCGCGACGGTCGTTGTCACCTGGCTAGACTCGTTCGAGGAGAAATCTTACTTGAATCAACAAAATTCATATTCTAGCTGCAGCAGCAGAGTCTGCTATAAACAAACTAACGCTCCTAGAATTCGCACTGTCCTTCTTTATCAAACCATAAGAGCACTGAAGAAGCTTCACTGCTGAGATGTAGGTTTCAATATTTTCCTCTTTTAAAAATGTCTAAACCAAAAGGGAAAAAACATCCCAAACTCTTTAGGCAGGATCAACTGTACGGTTATTTAACCAACACAGAGAAAAGTCTCATAAATAATATGCAGGCCTACCTTCCTAATGTAGAACAACAGGGACTCCTGGAGTGCTTGTAGCCTGATCAAATGCATGATTTGAACTGGAGAACAGGGGCTTCTGAGACCTGAATGTACCAAGAAATTTGATCCTGGGTCATGTGCATCACTAGCCTATTAGGTGGGCTAAAACTCATGATGTAATGTCTAGAGTGCCATGGATGGCAACCCAACACAATTTGTAAAAAGGGCTCTAAACACAAACTAAAAATAGTGGAAGGGGAGTGGACACCCTTGACGGGCCCCATTAATCATTGTAAAGTCTTCTGTAAGATGAGCATTTATTTGAAATTTAACAGTAGTTTCCTGATAGATCTGTTGTATTAATATTAGCAGTGGGGTGGGTAGATTCCAGGCTTTCAACACTTCTACCATATATGTTCTATCTATAATGTTGAATGCTTTACTAGCATCTAGCGTTATAGTGTAATATGAGTCTTTTTGAAACTGTTGGCATGAATTTATCAGATAAACAATCACCTGTACTTTCCTAGTGGCTTGTGGAATAGAACACCCCTTTATGAGCCCATATTGATTCTTATAGATAAGATCATTTAGTGAGACCTGTATTCTATTGTTAATAAGCTTAGCAAGTAATTTGCTTTCTGGGAGATCTTTCTGTTTTCCTTCTTTATAAATTAGAACTATTTTTGCTTGTTGCATAGATTTAGGTATACTGACACTTCTTTCTATTATTTCTTTCAGTAATTGTAGAAATCAGGGAGTTATTTCCTCTGCAAATGCTTGTAGGAATTCATTAATTAATCCATCTAACCCAAGCGTTATATTTCTAGGTAATGTCTTTATTGTTTCTAAAATTTCTCTTTGTGAAAAAGGCATTTGTGTGAATTATATTTGTTTAAGATTAGCTTTATCTAAGAAATCTTTTAAGTGTTGTGGATTAATTTCTATTTTATTTTGATATATGTTTTTATAGTGTTCCTTAAAGACGTCTGCTATGTCCTTATTTTTTGTTTGAGTTTTGCCTTGTTCATCTTTTAAAGATGTTATAATATTGTGTTCTTTAGCATTATGTAAAACATTTTGGCTAAAAAATTTCCAGTTTTGGCCATGTGAAAATATTAAAACATTTTTAATTGGTTAATATGCTTTGAATGTTTCTTGATTTATTATATCTTGGTTTTGCATTTTTACTGCATTCCATTCTTCTGCATGCTAAACAAGCTCCCCCCAGCCATCACAAACCTCACCAGCATTAGTTTCTTCAAATTCAAACTCCAGAATTCCATCACCCCCCCCGTACACTGCTTCTGTGCCACCTAACCCCTGAGCCTACCGGTGCACCCTCTACACTATATCCTTACAAGAAACTGTTGAAATGGCCCCCATCTCTCTTAGCTATTGCCCACTGCTCTTTCTCTAGATATTTCTAAAATTGGCATCCTTTAACCTGCAACAAGGCCTAATAGCCACTATTTTGTGAGTACCTAACTTTACTGTTGGTACTTATTTGTACAGATGGTGCTGTATTGCTCATTATGAACTCAGTGCTTTGACTGTGTTTTACAACATGCCTCTGTTAGCACTTATTTGTAATGTCGGTGTTGGATTGCTCCTATGTACTTGTATTAAGAATTTGTTATATTGTGTCCCTCTGTCTCTCCTACTCAGCCCCCTGTACTCAGTCTGTTAATGTGTTTTTAATATGCATATGACAATGCCTGTTCACAACTTCGATTCTCCCAACTCATGTAACTGTCCCCTCCCTTTGTTTGATGAGGACCGTTTATAAATGAACTCCTAGCTCAAAGGTTTGTAATTCCAATTCTTTAAAACCTAAAAATCTAAAACCTAAAAAAATACATACTTGTTGTAATCTTGTAATATTAATGAGTCTACTCATTTTAATTCTGAACAATTATACTAAGTTTTTGTTTTTTAATCATATTAATTTTGATTTGGTATGTTCTTATTGCTCCCCTTATTGTGGCTTTAAAAGTGTCCCATAAACCAATTACCAATTAGAGTCTGGCCGTCATAGTTATAAAACCAATAATTCTGTATTGCCTGCATCATAAAGGGAAGAAAGTCTTGTTTTTTCAATAAGATATTATTAAAAAAACACTGCCTGTTAGAGATCTTGTCAGGGATTATGATCTTAATATTTAAACTTGTCAAACCGTGATCAGATATTATTATTGAGTTGATATTTACTGATAGTATCTGGTTAACTAATCTTTTTGAAATTAATATATAATCCAGTTGGGAAAAAGTTTTATTTTTCTTATCAAAATGAGTGTATTCCTGTTTGAGTGGATTTAAGTATCACCAGATATCAATCAGGTTTTCGGAATCTAAAAAATTATTTAGTTTATTGGCAATATACTTATTTCCAGTCATTGCAGGGGTTAACTTATCCAAATAAGGGTTAATCAACCCATTAAAGTTCCCTGCTAATATTATGTTTTTTGCCAAAAGTTTATACAGCCCTTCTATAATAGTAGCCAAAAAATAATTGTAATTTGTAAAAGGGGCATATACTGATCCTATTATTACTTCCAAATTATTGATTAGTAATTTACAAAGCATGATTGTCCCATTAAGATCTATGAACTCTTCAAGTATCTTTACATATGTACCTTTTTTAATAATTACTGCAACTCCACAACTCTTTCTTGTTCCTGGATTGAATAATAAATGAGATAACCATTTCTTTTTTAATTTCATCATTTTTCTTTCCAAATACGTTTCTTGTAAACAGATTAAATTTGCATTACTTTTTTTATGTAAGACAAGATTCTTGTCCTTTTAATAGGGGAAATGAATCCCATTTGCATTTAATGAGACCACTCTTATATTATAATGGTTGGCCATCATGTTAATTTAAACCTATAGTTACTAGTCCCATGTTTTAAAAAATGTGTCCTCTTTCAATGATTGTCTCCATTTATTATTATTACAAAGACTCTCCAGCATATCCCCATCCCAAAAAGAAAAAAAGAGAACACTTAACAAAAATAAATATTATAACATATAACATAAGTTTGCAATTCATGAGAACTGCCTATTCCCAATCATACTATGCTGCTAAGGTTGCCCCCCCCCACTGCAAATATGGCCAAATAGTTTATATTTCTTCTTTCATTTCTGTTCAGTACTTAGTGGAACATTTGAGGCAGATGCTCCTGAAGATCTTTTAGCAATTCCTGTGGGTTTTCATATATATCTTACACCTTCAATCGAAACTCTTAATTTGTCTGGAAACACATTGGTTGCTCTAATGTTGTTTGTCCACAGTTTGCTCTTGATAAAATTATATTGTTTTCATTCTTGTACAAGTTCAGACAGTAAATCATTGTACACTGATATACTTGAATCCATTAGTTGTATTTTATTCTTTTTGTATACTGTCGTCATTAGCATGTCTTTATTGAAAATTTAAGAATGATTCGATTGGCCTCAGGGGTGCAGCTTCTTCTATTCTTGTTTTAAGCTCTCTGTGCACTTGGTCAATGTCAAAGTTAATCTCACAGGGTTCCATGTCCAAACATGCAGCTGCTTTTGTTTCAAAGAATCCCGAAGGCTTCTTGTACTGTTCATCTTTCAGGCACTCCCAATATCTGGATACTTTTTCTCTTAGCTTGAGTCTCAAAATCCAATAATTTCATTTTTAAGTCATTGTTAGATTTTTCTAAATGCTGCCTTTCCATTGGCCAGTTCATTACTGTAAGCTTGTTTACTGTGTGTTGTAATTGTTGCATTTCTATTTTCAGTTCAGCATTTTCTTTAATTAAGCTTTGTGAATGGGCAAAATACATTTCAAATTTTTCTTGCAAGCCCACAAGTTGTTCCATTTTTTGTGTAATGTTATTAATTTGGGAGAACAAATTGTTTACCCAGCTCAGTGGTTCTTCTACAATATCTTTCTCTGAAAAGGAATTTTTGCCAGTCTTCATTTGTAAGTCATTGCTCAGTTCATTTTCATAACTAATTAGTTTTTTATTTTGCCCACCTGTGAGATTTTTGATACTAGCCATACTTTCATCCGTTGCTGTCATCAATGACTTTTTTTAGCCCTAGTGCTTATGTGTGCATCTATTTGCCGGGTAGCATTAACATTTAAGATAATTGTCGTAGTTTTCTCACCTTGTTGCTGTGTAAACTTACTAGCCTTTCAAACTCCTTTGGATGCAGCATCCTCCATGATCTCTGCTGCAGGAAATGGTGTGGTCTCTTCCATGCTAGACATGCTCTCTCTGACCACCTCTCCACTCCCCAGCACAGTTTCCTCAACCTGGGGTGCTCTCTGCATCACTGGGGAACCTGCCCTGTCTCTGTTCTCCTCCTGCATTTCTTCTATAGGTTGCCCAGGGCACAAATTCATTTTGTCCCTCAGGTCAGAAGTGTCACTTTTGTTAATTTTTTTTAGTCAGTTCTCTGTATGTCCTCTTTTGAATAAGTAGTGTACAGGTCCTCCATTTCATTAAAATTTTCCCTCCATGATTGACTCAACTCCAGTACGCCAGGTATTTCAGCCGAGACAGGTGTGACCAGTTCCTTTGTCCTCGTCAATTGTTTTTCAGGTTGTAAAAATATGGGAAAAAGATTTGCAGAAGTGTCTGCAGTCTCTGGTAAGGCATCAAATGTTAGCATGGTGTTTTTAAATTTTGTTATTAGTGAGCTTGTCTTTCTTGTCAGTATAGTTTTAGGGAGTTACATTTTTTTAGGTGGACACCAAATTTTCTGTATCTTTTTTAGGCATCATTATCCCAAAACTTAGAGATTTTTTATCTTTTTCCTGGAGCTCTTCTTCAATATAGTTGGTTCAGTGCCACAAAACATCCCAAATTATGATCATAGCTTACGGAGTGTGGTACACAACCACCAGGGGGGAGGTTTAGCAGCTTCTAGCTCACACATCTGTCTGTTAGTATTGCCACATAGCTCCTGCAGTGAGGAGTTTGATTTGTATGGCAGGGATAGTGAGAGGAATGAGAGAAGATAGATTAAAGAGAAGGGGAGGAGGGAAAGATAGGAAGGTGAAAAGCAAGTGAATAGGCAAGTAGGACTGGAGAGGAGAGGAGAGGAAGCAGTTCAGTGAATAGAAACATAGGGGTCCCTATATGAGGAATTAGACCAGTAGACAGGAAGAAGGGGAAAGGAGAATAAGTTGTGAGCAGCATGAGCAAGCAGCATGATGGGGGGAGCAGAGGTAGAGGAAAAGAGGAATACAAACTGAAGGCAGTAAGTGCAATTTTTGAAATGTAGGGAGAGATGGAGAGCAAAGGCAAGGCAGAGGAATGGGGAGGAGGGAGCCAGAATAGGGAGAAAGTATATCAAGCTGCAAGTACAGCAAGCAAACTATGATCTAAGGAGGACTGGATTAAACAATACAACAGGCGGTAGTAATATCTTGGCAGTATACACAGCTAGCAACAGTATACACAGAGTCTAAGTCAGATAACAGGATATCAATAAAAAAAGGTGAGAAGTATGTAAGCAATATATGCAGTAACGGCAAAGCAATAAGGAAGTGAACACTAAGTATGCAAGAGAATCAGGCCAAGCAGTGACAAACATGCAGTGGTACAGGCATACTAATGGGCAGCAGCAACATAACAGAGGCAATGCCTATACTGTACCAGTACGGGGCATAGCAACATTACAATTGTAGAGCAGTTCACTTAGGTTCAAGCGGACCATACCACACAGATAGCAGTGTAACTAATTCAGAATATTAAGCTGTCTGTGTTAAGTGGGCATGAAACGTAAGGCAAACAGCATACAGAACACTTCTGGGCACTTCAGGATGGGGCTAGGGCAGAGTCACCTGGTGTCCTGGTGTCTCTCCTCTGGTCACTCCCCTTGAGGACTCCCACTCCTACTGTGCCACTCATGCTGGGATCACTCATGTGGAACCTCTTGGACTGGAAGGGCTTAAGAGGAAGTTTCCAGCCCACCCCCTCAGAGCCACTCCTGATGGGATGTAATGTGTCATATGCAATAGGGTCCTGATTTTACACATTTTATACTGCATTTACCCAGGATAGTAGAGGTGAGATGTATCTTGTTTTTAGTGTGGCCCTGCTTTTATAATGTATTTTTCCAGGACATATCATCTTAGATGCAACATCTCTTTTTTGAGACAAACTCATTGGTATAAGCGGTGCTCTACAGGGGTGTGCCCAATGGAGAGCTCCATTTCTAGGGGCAGGTCAACAGCAGGTGAATCAGTCGGCAAGCTAACAATGACTGCTTTTCAGCTGTTGGGGCGGAGTTGGACAACTTTTCAAAGGACAGAGCCGCACCAATAGTGGCGTGGCTCAGTTCTTTGATGTTGCATTCTGACATTGCATTCCTGGTTGTGCATTTACACTGCTGTAACTTACAGCAGTGTGAACGTGCTAAGCCCAGGCTGTTGGCAGGCCCCCTTGCAGTTAAACAAACAAACAAACAAACCAAAGGGGGTGCCCAATCCCCCTATCATCATGCCCCCTCCCAGTTCATTTGCCCTTGGGGGAGCCCACTCCTCATCAGCATAATGTCTCCCCACCAATTTGTTGTGTGCTGAGGGGGGTGCCCAATCCACCTTGGTTCTTGTTCCCCTCAACACTTTATATGTGCCGATGGGGGTGCCCAATCCCTGTTGGCTACAGCCCCCCCAACAAACACTCAGGTGGCACACTGGGAGCCCACCCCAGCATGCCAAAAGTCCCTGTAAGAAAGAAAACCTTCCCACTGCATTTTTACATTTTTTTAAAACCTGCAAAACTAGAAAATGGCCCCTTGTTGAGTCCAGTGGCACCTCCCCCAACCTGCACCCACCCACTGTGCAACCCACCTCCCCACACCCACCCTCACCCCATACTTACCTCCGGAGCCCGGTGCGATGATCTTCGGTGGACCGGGAACATGTCTGCACTCTTCAAAGCAGACTGCGAACTAAAGAAATGCCAGTAAGCAGTATAATGGCATAAATGTTTTTTTTTCATCTTTAGTGTATATCTTGGCCATTTTTGTGAATTTTGGCACCAAATTTTCAACATGGGGTTCTTGGGACCCCACCTCATAAATTCAGTCTCTGTGATCTGGTTATTCGATCCTGAAAGGTGATTTCACAGTCACTGCGTGGAATCACCTTTTGGGACCGATTAATGAAATGACAGTGTCACTGTTCATGAGGAAGGCTCCCAAAAAGCCTATGTTGAAAATTTGGTAAAAAAATTCTCAAAAATGACTGTGTTACAAGCAAGCATTGCGCTGTTTCAATGCACATGTGTAACATCACAAATATGTAATATTTTTACTACAGATTTTCAACACTGGTATTTCTTTCCCCCTCCTCATGAACAGTACAGCTGTAATTTTTCACATCCTGGCCAAAATGTGTTTTCGCACATCTGGTGCAGAATGGCATGGTCACTGTGAGAAATCAACGTTTGGGACAGATTACCAAAATCACAGTGCCACTGTTCATGAGCAGAGGTCCCAAATGCTTTCATGAGGTGTAGGTCACAAAAGGCCATGTTGAAAATTTGCAGTGCAAATACCAACGAATGCCTGGGGTGTTAGGGTTTCTAACCATATCATCCCCCCCAACCCATGGTGCGACTCCAGTGCCCTCATCTTCTCTGAACTGCAGACACATCGTCACTCTTCAAAGCCAGATCACAAATTGAGGAAACAGGTATGCACTTCACTGTATTTCAATGGGAATGTGAACTTGGTGGCATAACTTGTTCTTTCTGCTGGGAACTGAAGTCCTTCCAATCAATGCGTACCAACAGCAATCCCAATGATAAACTCCAGCATTGGCAAATGCTTGTTAGTGGGGTTCTGCTGTAGGGTCCTGTTTTTGCACAGTTTTGCAATATATTTACCTGGGATAACCAAGCTGAGATGCAGTATCTCATTTTCAGTGGGGTCCTGTTTTGACGCATTTGTGCTGTATTTACCCAGATAGCACAGATCAGATGCAGTCTTGTTTTCTGTGGGACCCTGCTTTCCTGCATTTTTACACTGTATTTATCTAGGATAGCACAGCCGAGATGCAACACCTTATTTTTGATGTGGCCCCGCTTTTACCCATTTTTATAATGTATTAACCCATGATAAACCAGCTGAAAGTCAAGTTACATTTTCAGTGGGGTCCAGCTTTTACAGTGTATTTTTCCCAAGATTGAGCAGCACAGATGCACAGTTCAGTGGGTGCTCTGCTGTAATGGTGTCCTTCTTTTACAGATTTTTACTATATATTTGCCCAGGACAGATCATATGAGATGTAATATCTCATTTTCAGTGGTGTCCTGCTATTACACATTTTTAGATTGTATTTACGCAGGGCAGGCCAGCTGAAAGGCAATATCTAATTTTCAGTGGCCTCCCACATTTTGACCCCAAATTTCCAACATAGTCTTTTTATGACCTAATGTTATTCAAGACAGGTGGAACTTTTTTAGTTCCATCTGAAAGGTGATTTTGCAGTGCGACTGCGAAAACATGTTTCAGAGTGGATTTGAAAAATGACACCTGTCATGTTCATGCAGTGGGGTAGCACAAGGGATATGCTGAACATCAGGGCCCAAATCTGCAAAAATAAAGTTATGAGTAAACGTTGGAATAATTCAATGTTTCTTCATAACTTACTTGTTTTTTCACATTTTGACCCAAATTTTCAACATAATCATTTTATGACCCATATTATTATCAAGACAAGTGGATCTTTTAGAACTCTGTCCAAAAGGTGGTTTCACAGAGGGACTGTAAAACATGTTTCAGAAGAATCTGAAAAATGACAACTGTCATATTCATCAGGTGGGGTAATCAAAGGACTATGTTGCACATTTGGGGCCAAAATCCGAAACAATCACATATGAGTACATGTTGAAAAATTCAATGTCTCCTCATAACTTTATTTTTTTTGCTTTTTGATCCCAGATTTTTCAAGATTGTCTTTTTATGACCCCACCTCATAATCACAGAAGGTGGAATTTTTTTTAAATGAGTGCCTTTGCTGGGATTTCATCCAGGCTGCCTGGAATACCATTCTGGTTGCATTACCAGTTTTTCCACCAAACCAAATAAACTACTGGTTTGGGTCCCTTCCCTCATACCTCTCCCATCTCCTCTCCCCTTTCCATTCCCTACTCTTCCTACTCCCTCAGCTCAAGAGACACATTCTCCTTCCCCATCCAAACTCCTCAGCCAGGAAATCTGCTTTCTCATACTACCGCCCCTCCCTCTGGAATCAGCTACCTTCCTCCATCTATGTCTCCCGCATCTCTTCCCTCCATTAAATGTCAGCTGCCCTCCCACTCCTGCCAGCTCTCCCTTAAGCCTTCCTCCTCCTTGTCTGGCTTTTGATCACCCTTTACCTCCCACTCCCCACTAACGTCATGGTTCCGGCAACCTTGCTGAAGTTTATCAACCTGTTTTAACTCCTACTTTCAGCACCAGCTCAGCCTCCTTTCATTCTGGCATTATACACTTTGAGTTTGCCCAATTTGTACAGATTATCTTTATACTAATTCAATTGTCCTGCATATGCATTTTTTTCCCATTTTGTCTGTACTGCATTCAACTTATGCTCTTCATATCATCCTCATTGTAACCACATCACCTGACTGGCTGTATTTTGTTTGTAATTGTGCTTGTCCCCTTCCCCTTTCCCCCAGGTTGCACCTGGAAATGTGCCTTAGCTTAGTGTGCCTCTTCCAGTTACCAATTTTATTTTTTTTCACTTTATCTTTTTATTGAAATTTGAGTATATAAGAAAGCACACATCCAATACAATAGAAGACTAGCCTCCATGTAAGGTATAAAATATCACTTAACAAAACACAGTATTTAGGGTAAACATATTGGAGAAGCCTTATATACATGTATTGATAATAAAACACAAACCTAGACAGGATGTAAGTGAAGAGCAGAAGGGTTACAATCAATAGGGTATTATAGGATCAGAAATAGCAACCATGTACGAAATACATACTAGGGCAGGCTATGGCAAGGCATTCAGTACATTGCAAAAAGTGATAAATGTGGTAATATGAACAAAGTTCAGGAATGGAGAGGTGAAGATAAGAGAAAAGTGTGCAAGGAAAGAAAGAAGAGAGAAAAGGCAAGGAAGATGGGAAGGAGTGAGGGAGAAAACAGGGAAGAAGGAAAAAAAGAGGAGAAATCTGTGCACAACAGTTTCAAGAAAACCTAATCTGAGAGCAAAAGAAGAAGGAGGGCTAAATATCCCTAAGAATTAGGGTGTAGAAGACCTAGGTTCGATGTACTTGAAGTAATCCTGCCGACATCTGTCATATACAGTGAGTTGGTTATGAATAACATGAGATAATCGGTCTAGGGAGGCATACTGAGAAAGGCTTTGAAGAACATCTGAAAGAGAAGGCACCAGAGTTGATTTCCATTTCATAAGAATCAGACGTTTGACCAGAAGAGAAAGTATGTTTAGCCATCTAAAATGTGCATGTGAGAGGAGAGAGCTATTGGGGATAAGGATACCTAGAAGGAATAGCTTGGGGTCAAAAGGTAGTTTTTGTCCTGCTACTCTGGAGGCAAGTAAACAGACTTTTTGCCAGAGCTTATTAATGGGAGCGCAAGACTACAAGATATGAAGTAGATCCCCATTGGCCAAATTGCAGTGCCAGCAATTATTATTATTTAATAGGCCCATCCGTTGAAGCACAGAGGGGGTTCTATACCAAAGATGTAGGATTTTAGTTTGTATTAAAGAACTGCAGGCATCTTTAAAGGTATTATGTGCAATACGCCAACAATTACTCCATTGTGCAGCTGAAATATTGTAGTTAAGAAGAGTACTCCATTTATTTTTGGCCTGTATAGACTGATCAGGTAGATTATCAATAATGTCTTTGTAAATAGAGCTATTTAATTTTACTGATAAATTAGTCCAGTGCGAGATGTATGGGTTTAGAAGAGTATGCCTATACACTAAACTAGAGAGAGAGAGAGAGTTATAAGCTGCCCGAATTTGTAAAAACTTCCAGAAGTCCTGTTTAGGAAGTTTTCATGTGACCTGCAAGTCTGAGAATGATCTAAGAGTGAATGAATTCTGGTCCAAGATATCTCCGAGAAAGAAAATGCCTTTGTTCCTCCATGTATGACAGAAAATTGGATGATCTTCTAGAGTGAGCAGTGGATTGCCCCATGAGGGGGCATAAAACCAGGGTGTTGGATTGGATTTCAGGAATTTGTGGGTTAATATCCAATAAAGAACAGAGGATGATATAGTTGGGTGAGATTTTAGTTTAGAGGAAAATGGGATTAAAAATGAAGAAAGTGGGAACTCCTCCCGGGCACAATGCAGATTCCATTGCAACCCATAGTGGTGAGTGAGGGGAGGGTTTCTGAAACCATTTAATGGGTTGGGCCATTTGAAAAGCCCAGAGGTAGCCTTTGAACCAGGGGAGTCCGAATCCCCCTTTTTTCAAATGTGATCGAAGTTTGTTGCTGGTAAATCTCGGTGGTTTCCCATCCCAGATAAAGTTACCTATTAATTTATCAATTTTAGCAAAAATAGGAGGATGGTAAGACTAAAGGAACATTAGCAAAGAGGTAAAGAATCTTGGGAGAAGTGGACATCTTAATGGCTGCAATTTTCCTCATGAAAGAGAGATTAAGAAGCTTCCATCTGTCCAGAATTATTTTGATGTTATCAAATAAGGGGTTAAAGTTAATGTCCCATATCTTCCCTAAGTTACTAGTAATTTTGATTCCTAGATATGTTATATCCTGTGGTGACCAGCAGAATCCAGTAGGTATGTTCATAAAGGCTTTACAGGTCAAGTATAAGGATAGTTTTGATTTGCCATAATTCAAAGCAAGGCCAGAAATTTTAGTAAATTATTAAGCAAATCAACCAACAGGAGCCCAGCCTCATTCAGGTTTTTGAGTAAGATTAAGAGGTCATCCATGTAGGAGAGAGAAACATATCTTGAATTGCTCACAGGTATGCCCATAATGCCAGAAGATTGACATAAACAAGCAGTCAGGGGGTTCCATGGCTAAAATAAACAGGGAAGGGGACAGGGGACAGCCTTGTCTAGTTCCCCTTGCTAGATGAAAGTAAGAGGAAAGGGTGTAATTAGTAAGTACTTTAGCAGCAGGGGAGTTATATAATAGCTTGATCCATGAGTAAAAGGTATGAGAAAGATGGAAATAAGAGAACACTTGATGAAGGTAGTCCCAGTTTAAGGCATCAAAGGCCTTCTCAAAATCAATAGCTATGGCTGCAGCTGGTGTCTTGAGGGATTTGGCTTTGTGAATTAAATTAAATAAGGAACGTAGGTGATCAGAACCAGATCTATGTTTAATAAAACCAGCTTGCGAACAATGAGTTAGCTTGGGAATCAAGGATTCAAGTTGAGAAATTAGTAGTTTAGCAAATATCTTCCCATCCATGTTTAATAAAGAGATGGGCCTATAACTTGTGGGGTGAGTAGGGTCTTTTTCTTTCTTAGAGATTAGGGTTATGATTGCTTCAGTGCAAGATGGAGGAAGCTTGCCAGTATTGAAAGCTTTGCTTCTTGATAAACATTAAGAAGAAGGGGACATAAGGTGTCAAAAAACATTTTATAGAAATTGACAGGGAATCCGTCACCCCCAGTGGATTTGACAGATTTCAAGGAAGACAAAGCTTTCTGGATTTCCTGAAGAGAGAAGGGTTCATCTAAAGAATTTGTTTCAAGAGTAGAAAGATGAGGAAGATGTAACGATTTAAGGAACTGTTGAATTTGTAAAGTAGATGGAGGATTTGTGTCAGAGTATAGTTTTTGATAAAAGGCTTTCATGATACGATTTATAGAAGGGTTGTCGGAGTGAATCGTACCCTGTTCATCTTTTAGGCTTAGGATGTGTCATTCCATTTGTTGTGCTTTGAGCTGCTAAGAGAGGAGTTTCCCATTTTTATCGCTGTGTTCTCAAAACTTATATTTAAGTTTAAACAAGGCCAGTTCGGTTTTGTGAGAAATTAATTCGTTAATTTTAACTCTAAGTTGAAGAATTTCAAGATGAAGTTGAGAATCAGGACAGTGATCATTAGAAGAAAAGTATAAATTCTCTTTAGCCTTAAGAGATTTTTCCAAGTCAGCCAGCTGTTGTTCCCTTACTCTTTTCCTATGTGCAGCATAACTGATAATTTTCCCTTGAATCGTAACCTTAAGAGCTTCCCATACAGAGGACATAGAAGATTCAGTTGGGGTATTGTGAAAGAAGAAGTCCTGAATTTGTGCTTTGATCATGGGTAAGAAATTGGGATCATTGAGAAGGAGAGGGTCCAGCTACCAGTAAGAAGATTTAGGTGCTAATGGACCCCACAAAAGTTGCAATTTGACTGGGGAATGGTCCAAGATTATGATGGGAGAGATGGATGAATCAATAGTTTTTTCCATTATAACAGGAGAGGCTAACCAGTAGTCAATTCTACTGTATGTCTTATGTAGAGAGGAGTAAAAAGTAAATTCTCGATCACGGGGGTGAAGGAGGCACCATATATCAGCTAATCCAACATCTTGCATTAGTAATGAGAGGGCTTTAACACTTCTAGGGTGGGCCTCTGTAGTGGGGCTACTCCTGTCAATGCTGGCTTCCAAAGCTAAGTTAAGATCCCCTCCAAGAATAACTGGTGTATTATCAGTGTTAAAGGATAGAATCTGTTGAGCTAAATTATGAAAATCTCCGGGGAATCGGAGTTGGGTGCATAGACATTAACAAGCAGAAGAGGACCAGAGTTGATATTCAGTTTGACCATCACCCATCTGCTGTCAGTATCGGAAACAGAGTTTACAAGGGACCATTTGGGACTCTAAGAATAGCAACTCCTCTTTTTTTGAGGTATAGGATGATTCGTAGATTTGACCGACCCAATCTTTTTGAAGTCTATGAACATCTGATGCTAATAATTTTGTTTCTTGAAGGAATGCAATTTGTGTTTTATGTTTTTTGAGATGTGAAAGAATTTGCTTCTGCTTACAAGGAGAATGAAGTCCCTTCACATTCCATGTATATAAAAGTATGTCACTCATATTGTTAGTGTTAAAGAAAGGAAATAATCGCTGGAGTGTGAAGGGACAAATAAATGAGGCAGAGGATGATTAGAATACAATATAGAGAGCTTAGGTATATGCAGAGAGTGGCAGGAACATTCAAGCCAAAAAAAGTGAGATGTATGATACATGAGTAGCACAGATATCTTATTAAAGTTAGAATAGAGATGGGGAAGGAGAAAAGTCATTAACAACAACAACAATACTAGTAAGCTAAATAAAGAAAACGTTTTATGGGTGTGAGGAAATATGAGTCAGCCAACTGGCTAAGAGACTCTCTCACCACACTCTGGGGCGTTGATGTAGGGAGGAGACTAGAGAGGACTGGTTATAAATATTGGCCCAAACCTAAGACTGATCCTAGTAATATAATAAAGTAAGTATTAATGATAAGCTAAACTGAAAGGGAATAATGCCAAGAAAGGCAGGGGACTGTAATAACCTCAGCTTAATTCTAAGCTAACAGGACAAGGTATAAGGATAAAGCTATACACCAGAACTTATTTATAAACATTAGTAGTAATAGTACAAGATATACCAACTCGAAATAACAGTAAATTAAAGAACCGTATATGAGATGCCAGTACAGCCTAGACATAGAGCAAGGAATTCAGGGAGCCAGGTGGAATGCAAATGAACAAATATAAAAGGGAAAGTAGATCATTACCACATTAGAGTGAATCTGAGTATACTTTGCACTGCAACAGAATAAGTACATAATAAATGCAATATTGAGGGAGAAAGAAGAAAGGGGAGGTCAATTTAAGCCCTTACGCCCTGAGCCAAATGCAAATCGGGATTATGTGGAGAGGTATAGGCTCCGGTGATAACTGTAGACAGAAGAGATAGTCATAGTAAAGAGCAGCTCTGATTACTCGAAAATTGCCTAAATAGGTGTTATATGGGACTAGGTCTAGAAGACTAGGTCCAGTGAGCCCCAAAACAGGAGGGACCACACAGCAGTGGATTTCTATAATATCTATAGGCTTCGAGTAAAATAAGGAGCATAAGGAAGATGTACTGTAGATTGACAATCCTTTGCATTGCAACAGTACACCAAACATAGCCCACCTCTTTCAGTGCTGATAGTTCCATATTGTAAACAGGAGGTAGTAAGAATAATGGAGCGTAGGGAAGGAGATAGATTAAATGTAGTTGCCAATAATACTTAAGAACCTGTCATCAGGAGAGGTAAGGGGTAAGTTGCCTTGTAATATATAATAATTCACATATGAAAAAAGAAAAGGCAATAATCAGGATACATACCGATTGAAGATATGCAACTGAACAGCCAAAAGACTATAAACCTGATGCACTGCTAAATTGGAGAGTAAAAAGGCTAGATACAGAGAACCTGTTTAGTGAGATAATGTATAAGATCTAACACTAAAATAATGGGTTAGAAAAGCATTGCTGATATACCAAAGTTCCCTTAAAGACCTTTAAGCTGCTTGTTTAAACACTGCAACAAAAAGTAAATTGATCGCGCTGCGATGTATAGCCTTTGCTTTCTGCACCCACTGGGAGCAAAAGCAACCAGGTAGCATAGACTGTAGAGCGGGTGGCAAGGCAGAAAAAGTGTACTGGCACTCCCTTTAAGTATTCTGGAAGCAAAACTTACCAAGATGTAGCAACTGTGTCCATATTACTGACCATATAAGCTCATGACACCTTAGATTTATCAGCAGGATTGTGACTATTAATGTTCTTGCTTTTGGCCTTTGCCCTATGTTTCTTTTTGGGCGGCTCTAAAGATTTGAGTGGGGAACTTGCAACAACTTCTGCCCATGAAGTATCAGCAGAAATACATCCCTGAGGCTCAGGGCCCAAATTAGAGGGATGTTCATCTGAAATTTGCTGGGAAAGATCCCTCCCGAGGAGTGCATGTCATCCTCAAGAGAGCAAACTTATTGCTCAAGGGAATAGAGAGTTGATTTGAAGGTGAGAGGCTGCAGCTTGGGGTGTTTGGGGTGAAACCTTGCTAGAACAGCATGAAAGTCTTGAATAATGCCCGACAAAGTTTCTCTTGCAGCCGTGTTGATTGCCTTGGGGTCCAAATCAGTTCTGGCGTTGTGCTGAGGCTGCAGTTGCAATATTTTTCACCGCGTTCCTGTACCTCATCGTCCACCCTCTGTGCGGATACCAAATCTGTGTTCGGGTTGCCAATTGCTGATGAACCTCCCAGGGTAAGATTGCAGAGAGAAACCTGCAGCTAGTTGGCTAAGGCGTCAGGGGTTTCAAAATCCTTGAAGGAAGAGCCTGAGAAAAGGTGTAGTGTCGCGGGGTAATGTAGAGCAAATTTAATGCTTCTTTGGTGGAGGATTTGTTTAAGTGACTTGTAGGCCTTCCTTCTGATGGTTAAATCTTTTGAAAAGTCTCCGTAGATGGAAATATTAAACTCTTGCCACTGAAGTTTTCCCCATTTCTCTGACTCGTTTCAGTATTAATTCTGTGTGGGAATAGTTCAAGAAGTGAGCAATGACAGGCTTTGGTCACTGGTCTGATGTTGGCCTGGGACCCAGAGTGTGGTGATACTGCTCAATGATTAACGTTAGGTCAGGAGGCAGTTTAAGCATTGCAGGCAGCACATGTAATAAAAGCGCAGTAGTGTCTCCTAATTCTACACCTTCAGGGGAAGCCAAAAAACCGTAAATTGTTGCGACGATTACGATTTTCAATATCGTCAATTTTAGCTTGTAGGGATTTAATAGTTCGATCTTGATTGCAGACAATAGCCTGGAGGTCATGAATAGTAGTGGTGTTACAGGCTGTTGCTTTCTCATTAAATGCAATTTTCTGGCTAAAAGTTTCAAGAGTGGTCGCATTCTGTTGGGTGGAGGTTTTTAGATCATTAATCTCAGCCATCAGTTTAGAAAACATTACTTCCACTCTAGCAAGTGAGCTTTGCTGTACTTGGAGATCTGCCATAATGCTGAAGGATGAGGCCTAGTATGCTGCAGTACAGTGTAGAATAATTGAATATAAGTAGATGATGGATCAAAAATGACTTGCAAACTGAGTCAGGCAGTAAGATTACAGGATGGTCACAGGAGTTGGTACCAAAGAAAGGTCTGGTGAAAGTTGGATGAGGTTAGATTGCAGTCATTCCTGCAGAGATTCTGAACTATGCTGTCATCTTCTGCCTGGTCAGGCCACGCCCCCCCAGTTACTAATTTTACATAAATAAATAAACACACAAAAAACAAACACAGAAACAGACCTGGGATTCCCAGAAGCACCTGACTCTTTCTCCAATGCACAGCTTGGTGCTGCACAGACAATTACATTTCCATTCACAAGAGAATGGTGTGCACAAATATGGAATACATACAAACGTGAGATAGAGAGAGAGAGAGAGAGAGAGAGAGAGAGAGAAATAAGTGCCTTAGCTAGAATTTGAACCCAGGCCACCTGGAATACCATTCTGGGGTCTCACACATGCACCTGACTCTTTCTCCAATGCACAACCTGGTGCTGCACAGACAGTTGTTGCATTTCCATTCACAAGGATGCAGTGTGCACATATATGGAATCCAAACAAACAGAAGGGAAAGAGAAATAAGTGCCTTAATGGTATTCCAGGCAGTCTGGGTTCAAATCCCAGCTAAGGCACTTACTTCTCTCTTTCTTCTGTTTGTTTGGGTTTCATGTATGTGCACACCGCACTTTTGTGAATGAAAATGTAATTGTCTGTGCAACACCAGGTTGCACTTTGGAGAAGGAGTTAGGTGCTTCTGGGAGTCCCAGGTTTCCATTTACCAGCATGGTGCTGCTTATAATGCAACTGGAATGGTATTCCTGGTGGCCTGGGCTCAAATCCCAGCTAAGGTACTTATTACTCTTTCCCTTCTGTTTGTTTGGGTTCCATATATGCACACACTGCACCTTCATGAATGAAAATGTAATTGTCTGTGCAACACTAGGTTGTGCACTGGAGGAAGAGTTATGCACTTCTAGGAGTCCCATGTTTCCATTTACCTTGTTGGCACAGTTGGTAACACAAACAGAGCAGTATTTCGGGTGGCCTGGGTTCAAAGCCTAACTAAGGCACTTATTTCTTTCTCCCTTTTGTTTGTTTGGAATTTTTTAAATGCCTTTCAAAAGGTGAGTTTGTGGAACAAATGGGAAAACATGTTTTGTCAGAGATTTGAAAAAAATTTCATCTGCTATGTTCATGAGGTGGGGTAACAAGAGGGCTATATTGAAAATTGGGGGCCAGAATTTGCACATATCACAATGCTATCAGTAAACATTGAAAAAATTCAACATTTCTTCATAACTTTGTTGCTATGTGACTTTTTTTTTTACTTTCTTTATGCTCCTCCTCCTCCTCCTCACTGGCCGCATAGGATATCTCTTCAGCAGGACTCGGGGCACCGGCCTTCTCCCACTCATGTAAGACCTCCCCAGACCAAGCCTCTGTCCTGGGGTGCTCTCTCCTGCACTTTGACACTCCATTCACCTGGTTCTGAACCCCCCGAGGTGGGGCCAACCAACTCCTGACCGGTGCTCTATCTAGAATCTAGAGTGTGGCTGGAGTGAGGAGAAGAGCCAGAGGCTGGCTGGGGCTGATCCAACACTGAGTGTGGGGGCCATCTTCAGGACCTGCCTTTGCCTTCTCGGGAGCCAGGGCTTTTCAGTGTTTCCTTGGTCCCAGAGGCACAGATGTGCAATGATGTCCAGTGCATGATGGGTGTGCTCCCACACCTACCTGCAAGACATCCACTGACACCTCCATACCCGTTGAACATGCCCTGCAAGTTGCATTGCTCCCAGTCTCCACTGAGAGCCACCAGAACTGCAGTATGCACGACCCACCCTCCCCAGGAGAGGAGAGCAGTCCATCGGACGCTCGATCCTCTCCTCACCTGCCGACTCTGGTGAACAGAGTCCGCTCCTGAACACTAGTCACCAGTGTGGCATGAGGTAAGGCTAGCACCTGAACCTTCAGCACCACCGGGCCAGCTCTATGTGACATTTTGACCCCACATTTTCAACAATGTCATTTTATGACCCCCTCCTCTTGAACATAAGGGGTGTCATCTATAGAGTACTGCCTGAAATGTCATGTCGCACTACATGTGTGGAAACATATTTTGGACAGAATTTGAAAAACAGCACTTGCCTGCTACATTCTCAAAATATTGAAAATTACCAGCGTCATCAACGTACATTGAACAATCTCAATGTACCTTCGTCACTTTGTTGTTTTCTAATATTCTGACTCCAAAATTTCAGCATAGTCTTCTTAGGACCCCACCTTATGAGCCCAGTAGGTGAAAATGTTCAAATCCTGCCTGAAATGGGATTATACAGAGCAACTGGGAAACCATAAACATTTCATCTGCTGTGTTCATAAGGTGGGGGTCTCAAAAGACCATGTTGAAGATTTGAGGAAAAATATAAAAATAACGACCAAGTTATGAGTATAAGTTAAAAACACATTGAAATACACTGACAGTGTAATACCTGATTTCCTCAGTTCCTGGTCTGGCGTTGAAGAGTGAAAATTTGTCTCAGGTCCGCAGGGAATTACGGTGTTGGACCCCGGTAAGTTGGTAAGGGGTTTGTGGGTGTGGTGTGTGGGGTGTGGAGTGGGGGGTTGGGTTGAGGGATGATAATGGCAGGGGAGCAGTGGTGGCAACAGACATTGATGGACCATTTTCTTTACATGGTGTAAAAAACTTAAAAACAAACTATGAAGGACTGTTCTCTTTATTTCCGGTACCAGCACTGGGGATTGGGCACCCTGTGTTGATTTAATATTTATGGTAAGTGACAGGGAGATGGGAGGGATACTTGGCAGAGGGTAGGATGTATTTGAAAGGGACATGGGGTATGGGAAGTGAGGGGAAGGTGATGGGGCACTTGGCAGAGAGTGGGATCTGTTTGAAAGGGGCATAGGACATGGAAAGCGATGGGAGCTGGGAGGGATACTTGCAAGAGGGTGGGTGGCTGACAGGCTTGGAAGCAATGGAGAAGTTGGAGGGATACTTGGCAGAGGGTGGGATTGTTTTTACAGTTGGGAAAGGTGGATGACTAACAGGCTGATTGTTTGAGTGGTGTCATGCAGATGAAAGGACAGAGCCGCTCTGGATTGGAGCATCTCTTTCCTTTCAACTACATGAAGTTTCTACCTAGCAAAACAAGAGCAGTGTAATGATCAGCCTTGCTGACCATTGGACTGCCACTGTCAAGCCCACTGCAGCCTGAGATGCACTAGCTCAACAGTGACACACCTCTGAAAGCCGTTAGTGTAACAAGATGTTCGCCTTGCACATGCATGCTTGTGCAAGCACACAAAAAGGAGGAAACAAATGAACAAATGTTTCTTAAAATCTTCAGTGACATGTGCAAGCCAGTCATAGTCTGAGTTATCTTCTGCCATGCAGACACATTCCTATGCATACTGTGAGGAAACAAATGTGGATCAAAACCCAAGCGTGTACATATAGAATAATTAACCCTCCTTTGTTGAGAATGAGCCAATTCTCAACATCGAATTAGATCGCTGTCATCAGTGGCACGATAGTGAAGCTCAAGTGCCTTACTAATGTTAATGATCTAACTAGGTGTAGAGATGTGCAAAATGCCTGAATTTCGTTCTGCGAAATTCTGTTGGCAAAATCACGAATTTCGCCCTCAAAATCGTGCATTTCACCCACAAAATCACGCATTTCAATGTTTGAAAAGAGCTTAATAAAAATACCTGGTAGTCTAGTGGTCCCTCTCCTGTCCCTGATGCCTGATCCCTGACTGTTTATATTGTTTTGTGTATGTTGCACTTAACGGTCACCATACTAAACCTTACTGGCAGCAGCAACAGAACAAAGCTTGTGCCGTCTCTCTCAATGTGCTTTACTCATACTGAGTTCTCCATGTATGCTGTTCAGTTAGCATAACCATACCACTTGTGGGGACCGATTTGGCAAAAAATAGACAAAAAATGAGGGCTGTCCCTCATACTGAGGTATGGGGAGCACCATATTCTGAACATGTCATGGTAGCAATAATTACTTTGGGAGCACTTACACACCCACACACACACACACAGGGCTCTCCCGGTGCATCATATCACGCATGGTTTCATGAGCGCTTAAGAGTTAGCAGGTATTGACCCCCCTGGCCTCTCACCGGGGGGGGGTAACTTTGCACTCGGCCCACAGACTGGAGGTGGTTAAGCCATGTAGATGGGCCAAAATGTCCTCAGTGAATGGTGGCCCAGAATGTCTACAAACATAGGCCAATTGGCACAGGCCCCTGCAACTAGAGGGGGGGCGTGGTCCAAGCTTCTGGGTAAGGGTCATCGAGGGGGTCTTAAGGGCAGTGCAGAGAAGGATTCCCCCTTCTCTGAACCTGCCCTTGACCTTGAACACCCCACCCACCCACCTGTTTTCTGTTTCAATTGGCCGCGGCAATTGTTGTGGACGGCAAGTTGATTAGCCCTCAAGGGCCCGCAATTTGAAGTCGCAGCAAGTTTTCATGGGAGGGGTGTAAATTCAGGCTGGATAGGTAAATTAAGCATTCATGGTATTGGGTGACCCGGGCCCCTGGTGGAGCAACCCTGGGCAGGTACACTACTGGGAAAAAGGGGCACCCAAGAACACGGTTGGCATCGTAGGGGTTCATGGCTGGAGGACAGGGAAGGCGGCCCCGGGCGGGCACCGGTCTTGCTCAACTGTTATGATACCCCAAGATGCAATTGAGTTGAGGGGGGACTGTCTGAAGGAGAGGCATGGCCCTGGGTGGGTTTGCATGACTAGAGGGCCAGAGTTCCCCCTATTTGAAGCACCATACCACCTGAATTCACTGCACCAGGGGTCTTTGCACGGAAAAATGTGTACAAGGTTAAGAATTGTATATAGAGTTTTATTTGCTGTAAATAAAAATGTTTGCTGTTCAGTAAAGCTGCAGCCTTTTATGCCAAAAATTGAAACCTGGTGTGTGTGTGCAGTTATTGTGGGTCCGATTGGGCAAAGATTCATGTCGGTTTAACATATTGGCCATCCCTCATATTTAGTGATGCAGGGTTACACAGCAGGTAAGCTAGCTTTGCAAAGGGGGGGAAAAATGGTTTGTGATTATTCAATGACAAAAGGCACAGCAAGTCACCCAGGAATGAAATGCACAGCCTTATTCAGTTTCACTTCAGCCCCTTCATTCAGAGGGATTAGCCTGTTTGTTATCCAGCTGAAGAGGAGGTAATTACTTATTTTTGCCACCCAGAAACTGCTTATGCTTCAATGGGTGTCAATTATGTTCCCTTTTTGCTGACATCTTCCTGCCAACTGGGGACTGTGCCTCTTGTAATGTAATGTGTAGTGGCGGTCGGCATGTTGCACTTTAAATGGCTGTCAGTGTGAAGGTTGCTGGTCGAGTCACATTACAGGATATACCAATGATGACCGTATGTTGTAACAAATTTTGTCTTCTGTTTACCAAGACTACAAATATTGAAGGCATTATGTACGAGTGCTATACAAATGGCTGACTTGCAGAAGAGGTGTGTCGATGCAGAGAACTGGTGTATGAGAAGGGCCACAGGGGTGCACAACTTACACCCAACCCTAACAAAAAAGTGACCAAGCACAAAATGCAGACTTGGCATCATCCATAAATGTCCCCGCAGTGCAAGCATACCAGTTACAGATTTTGCTGTGACAGCCTTCCATGCTTCAGCACTGTGACAGATGAAATCATACTGAGTTTAGGTGGAGGATGTGTTCTCTGCAACATAAACTGTATAAAGTGCCGAAAAAAGGTTCGGTGAACAGAAACATGTGATGCATCATTCCATCCGATGAAGGATGCATTGTGGCATGCACCTCTGCTCTCCACTACAGATTACTGTATCATGTTCATCTTGCATATAATTGAATTTCATCATGAGTGAGATAAAAGGTCTGAATCATGTCATGAGCTTTGTGGAGGAGCTCTCATTCGTGTTCATAACCATGGTGCTTATGTCAAGAGAGCAGTGTTATGCCATCGTAGAGAACGAATGCCCATGAATTGTCTGGGATCTGTAAAACCTGCACTTATACCTGCATGGCAGTTAAAAGATTGGTACAGTGAACAGTATAGAATGACAGAGAGGGAGACTTCAACTTTTTCTTACTTAAATCTAGCCATAACCAAACTGTTGTTTTCCTTCTATAGAATTACTGTTCCCTACAGTCATCATTGTATCCAGCTGAATCAGTGTGCTTATCCAGAAATATTAACATGTATTATTTTTCTACTTCATGGTTGGTGATTAGTGTTGCAGCGAAATTCTGCCGCTCACAGGTGAAATTCTGCATTTCACACACGAAATGCGGAATTTCACCAGCAGAATTTCACATTTTGCACCCATGAAATTCACAGGTGAAATGTACGAATTTCATGAAACGTTTCGTGTGGCGAAATTAAATTTCACTACAACAATAACTAGGTGTTAGAATCAGTGAGTTTTCAATGGGGGGGGATGTAAATTTTTTTTATAACACAGTGCAAGCTTTTTTCCCCAACATTTCTTTTTACCTTACCAGCATGTCTTATTTTAATAATTCTGCTGAATGAAAAAAGGTAATCTGGAGGCTTTTGTCACTGATTCAGTATGAATGAGTGATTCCAGTTGCAATGGTCAATTTTGAATTGGGCGTTGCAAAATGGAAATCAGTGGTCCATGAAAATTCTGTTCATGCTTATATGATGCTGAATGCGGTATCCCTGTTGTCACTGTCTGCAGATGAAACCTTGCTCTTCCAAAATGTTAAGAACAATGGATTCTGCCTTCTGAAACATGAAAAACAAGATCTGCAAAACACCAGGGAAACAGGCTCAGAGTGTATTATAAAAATGTATTGTATGCAGAATCTTTGTTATTTAGGCACCTAAATGAGTGAATTAATAACAGAAGAAAAATATGTGGATTTTAACATGGCCAACCTGGAAAATTGTCTAAAACTTGATTGAAAAAGAGTTAAATCTTGTGATTTGAGAAATTAATCGGTACCCATGAAATGTGAAGTATGCTCTATATACTGTTGATATTTGTTGAGAGAAGGACATTTTAAATATGTGTTTTAAAGGATAATGTTATTAGTTTGATGTTGTATGGATTTTGATCTACTGGTGTATGTATTTGTAAGTATTTAATGACCTTTGTACTATGACTTATTGTCTTATATAAAATGGTAAAGGAAATTTCTGCATCCTGATTGGCTGGGACTTGGTTATAACCATGGGCTTGGGAGGTGGGCCTCCACACCATCACTGCTGCATGAATGTAGTTTCTCTGTCTTACAGACTGAAAACCCAGCGAACAGCCTCTTCAAGAGGTACAGGAAATTTTATGAATTGGGGCTGTTTGTTATGTTTCTATTCTCAGAAAAAAGTAGTCATATCACCAGTCGATCCACATCTAACTTTATTGAATAAAAGCGAATATGAAAAACTGTGCTTTGTATTCTTTTCTTTGTATGGACAATGTTCTGTGCAGATTTTTTTTCATGGAACTAGAAACTTTCAGAGTTTGGCCAATGTTTCTGCATGGATTCAGAACTCTGAGCCCTTTTCTGATAGGTCTACAACCCATGAGCAGCGTTTGGAATCCATGCAGTGACAAAGGCAAAACTCCATCTTTCTGGTTCCATAAAAAGAACTGTATAGAATGTTGCCAATAAAAAGAAAGGAATACAAAATACAATGTTTCACGTGAACATTGTTTCAGGTACTCACATGGATCATCTGGGGTATAACAATAATTTCTGAAAATAGGAACATTACAAGCAGTTACAAATTCCTATAAAGGGCCTTGTTCAGTGCTGGGGGGAATTCTGAAATTCTGCTTCTGTGGAACCCCATGACATTCTAACAAATTCTGTGGAATTGTATCTAGAGTGGAATTATGCAGTTTCTCCATGAAAAATCACGGAAACAGTAGAATTTCACAGAACACACGGACTCTTGTCCATCTAGTCTGCCTTGTTTCTACCTAGGTCCCCATCAGTCTAGTGCTGGCAATGCCTTATGCAGATATACAATTCCTTAGTTCCACGTGGACAATCCAAATGCCTCCATTGTCCCCATACCCCCACCCCATCATTTTCATCAATCCCATATGTCTATCCTGTCACAACTTTTTCATCAATAATATTTTTATTAAATGAAGAAATCATCTGACAATATACATCAAATATTCACTAAATGCCTGGAAGGTTGCTAATGTTCTGCCCCTTCACAAAGGTGGAGACCCCTCTTCCCCTGAAAACTACTGGCCCATAGCTCTCCTCCCTTCCCTAGCTAAGCTCCAGGAATCCATTGTCTTCTCAAGGCTTGCTGATTTCTTAACCTCCTCCGATACTGTATCCCCCATCCAGTCTGGATTCAGAAAATGTCACTCCACCACTTCCTCTCTATTATGGATCACTGACTTCATCCTCTCTGGAATGGACTGGGGTCACATCACCACCACCACCATTTTCATAGACCTGGCCTAGGCCTTCAATTCCTTGTCCCATTCTGTCCTCCTGACAGTATAGCCTAGCAGGATAGCCTAGAGACTAGAGTAACAAGCTGTGAATGAGCTTGGTACATCCATCAGACCTGGGTTTAATTCCCACAACCTCCACTTACATACTGTGTGACTCTGAGTAAGTCATTTAACCATCCCAGTGCTCCTGAGTCACCCCTGAAAACAGGCATTTGTGCCTAGTGGGCATTACCTGGTTACCAAAAGAATACCAAAAAATAGAATCCTAAACAAGTTGCGCTCTGTAGGTTTAGCTGCTCCTGCTATAAAATGGTTCCGTTCCTACCTTAAAGGTAGGCTACAGTCTGTACAGGTGGGAAATGTCCTATCGCCTCCTCTCCCGAATCTTGCTGGGGTACCACAAGGATCAGTCCTTGGCCCAGTCCTCTTCTCTCTTTTCATAAACAACCTTTCCTCCATCTGCTCAAACTCTTGCATATACATGTATGTGGATGATACTGTCATCTACACTTCCAGCCCTTCCACCTCTGATGTCTTAGCTCCTCTCCAGCAAGCCTTCCACAATGTGTTTAACTAGTGTCAAGCTTACCAACTCAGGGTAAATACCAAAACAAGTCTCGGTGACTTTTGGCACCAGGCAAAAACTGGCCAGGCTTTTGACACCATCAGTATTCACCACTCCAGAAGGCACGCCCCTCTATGTGGTCCCTATGTTCAAATACCTTGGGGTTTGGCTAGTTTTAAATCTCGACTTCTCGACCCATAGGGATGCCATTCACTTCAAACTTCACTCCAAGCTTGGACTGCTATATCAAAACAAAGACTGCCTCTCTCTCCTTGTTCGCCATGACTAGATAAAAATTATTCTTCCGGTATTCGATTATGCTGATGTTGTCTATGGGTCCACTCCTGCTGCATCCCCTACTAGACTTGACACTCTCTTTAGTGCTTTCTGTTGATTTGCCACTAACTCTTCTTTTTGCACACACCACTGCCATCTCTACTCCTCTCTCTCTATTTCTCCCCTACCACAAAGGCGCCTAGCCCACAGTTTAGCCTTTATTTCAAAATACTGGCTTGGGACCCTCCCATCCTATCTCTCCTCTCTTCTTTCCCCCACTACTCCTACCTCTTGCTCTCTGCACTCCAGTTATTCCTGCTCCTTCACCCTCCCCTATCCCTACTCTTCTGCTGACCAGTCAGCTTTCTCCTATCGCCTCCCCTCCCTCTGGAATCAACTCTCCTCTTCCATTTGTCTCACCCTTTCATTCCCTAGCCTTAAGCGCCTGCTCAAACCCACACCCGGTGCTACTTGCTGCTACCCCTCAACCTCCCAGCCATTTTCTTAAGTCCTTGACTCTATATTAGCACATCAAATGGCCTGTATTTGCCTGCTTGATGCTGTGCTCTATTTAGTTTTGCTGTATTTGTTTACATAGCCACATTTATGTAAAACTTGCATTATCAGTTTTGCTGCATTTGTTTATTTAACCAACCTTATGTAAAATCTTCTCACAAATTGTATTATGTATATGTGTCAATATGTAAATTTCTTGTCTCCCTTTGTTAGTTTCTGTCTTCCTACTCATCGGGGCGTACCTGAAAACGAACCTCGGCTCAGTGTGCCTTTTTCGGTTTCCAAGTTTTAAATAAGTAAATACAGTAAATGTATAACTATCAAATAAACAGTTACTGTACCAACATATATGCAAACTAGGCAACCAAGTGGCAAATGCTCTTTAACCATGAAAAATGCAAGGTTATACACTTAGGTGCTAAAAATATAAAACATCCTTCTTATTTGTGCTGTAAATTGCTTTTAGAAACAACAAATAAAAGAGAGCTAGGTGTCATGATCTCAAATGACTGGGGTTCTACCAAGCAGACAAATGAAGATATAAGTAAAGCCAATAAAATCGCATGGCCTATACAGAGGAATATTAAATGTAGCTGTTTTATTTATTTAGTGATTCATAAAAGACCTTTGAGCACAAGCTCTTTTGCAAAGGTTCCACGTCATACTGTAGATTGCAACACAAAGTACAATAGGAGAAAGCAAAGGTACATCACAATGAATGATACAGCTTGGATTCAGAACTTACAGAATAACACAAAACATAGGTACAAGTTAAAATAACTAGAAAAACACTTTATGAGGGTGGGGTGTGGGGGAATAAGCAGCTACAAAGTGCCTTGTCAGTAGTTCAGAGGGACGGGGATAGCTGGCAGTGGGATAAAGAAAGGAGGTACGAGAGAGAGGTAGATACTGCGGTGGATGTGAAGGGTGGGGGGGAAGGCAATAAGGTATAGGGAGAAATGGGGTGAGGAGAGGTTGAGCAGAATAGATGTGCTAGAGTAAATGGTGCGGTGTGAGGGGGCATGGTCAGGCAGCTTGCATTAGTAGTGACTGTTAGGGAAACTCACAGGATAGGAGTTGGGGAAGGGGGCAGGTGGGGTGGCAGGTGCTGAAGGAACATGATGTGAACTGATTGCTGAGGCAAATCATGAGAAGGAACTGAGGGAGGGGGGTACCTGAGGCCTGCCTAGTGCTTGCTGGTGGGCAGAGAGAGTGGGTGTGGCTGGACTTAGGGGCAGGTACACTTAGAGAGTGTTATTAGGTGCTGTTTGAGGTCAGTTTGGAATTGGGCCAGACAATTGGTGGCCAAGAGGTGCTTGGGGAGTTCATTCATCCACACGGGGCCTGGTAGGCAAATGTACATTGCCCAAGCGAGGTGCAATGGAAGGAGATAGTCAAGGCCCCTCTAGTCCTCCCCATGGTGACCTGTAATGAGTTGGCCGCCTTGATCAAATTGCCTACACAAGGCAGTGTTTTACGCAATAGAGCCTTCTTCCCATGATGCAAGTCTGGGAATTTGACCCTGTTTCTTAATGACAGCCAATTTGCACGTTCATACAGAGTACAGGTGTGCGTGTCACGCTTAGCATCCAGGGTGAGTCTGCAGGCTTTGTTGAGCGCAGTCTGAACCCTCTTGAGCACTGTATCTGTTGCCGCTCCATAGACCACTAGTCCATAGTCAATAGTAGATATGATGGAGCTGTGGACTGAGAGGAGGAGAGCTCCTGGAGAGAGGTATTACCTGTGCCTGTACAGGACACCAATCTTGGTACTGACTGTCTTGACCAGAGAGTCAATATGGTGCACAGACGTGAAGGTATCATCTATTATGACCCCCAGATACTTGAACAAGTGAACTTGTTCCAATGGCTCACTGCATGAGTTGGAGATGATGAGGGTCTGGTGCTTATTTTTGTTGTTGGGGCTGGATATAAGCATGGCCTTGGTCTTCTTGTAGTTTGGTAGCAACTGATGACTACAGAACCAGTCTTTGAGTTTGGAGAAGGAGTTCTGCAGCTCAGATTGTAGGGAAGCCTTAGATGTGTTGCTGCTCAGGAGCACAGCATCATCTACATATATGAGTTTGGTGTTACAGGTTGTGGGAAGGTCATTTAAGAAGAGGCTGAAGAGTAGGGGCCCCAGTATTGATCCCTGGGGTACCCCTAATGATACTTCTCTTGTGCTGGATACTGTTTGCCCAATTTGACACATTGATTTCCCCATATCAGGTAGTCTTGGAACCAACAAAGAGTACTGGGCACCACACCCATGTTTTGCAGTTGGGTCAGTAACTGGGGGTGGTTGACTGTATCAAAGGCTTTGGTGAGGTCAATAAAGACAGACCTCACCAGTTTGCCTTCATCCAGGGTCTTATGTGCATAGTCCATGTAGTCCAGCAGGGCAGTGGTGGTACTGTGATTTTGTCTGAAGCCATGCTGGTTGGGGCATAGTAGATTATACTTATTAAGGCAGTCAATGAGTTGGCCCCCACAATCTTTTCCAGAGCCTTGGACAGGGGGGGAGGGGATTGAGATGGGTCTGTAGTTGGCTACCAGAGACTTGTCACCTCCTTTATGCAATGGCATAACTAGGGCCTGCTTCCAAACCGCCGAGAATTGGGCATGGGCCACGGATTTATTGTACAGCATGGTAGTGGGCACTATAAGAATGTTCAGGGTGAGGGATAGAAGTTTTATGTCTATCCCGTCACTGCCCAGCCTGGTCTTACCTAGTCCTTTCTTGACCATAGTTAGGGCCTCCTTCACCATCACCCTTTTAAAGTAGAAGGCTGGGTGAGAACACTCGGTAGATATGTTGTTGTAATGGTTTAAACCAGGCTGAAAATAGGCAGGTGGTAACACTGAGGTAAGATCGGTGAAAGTCTTTTTTGAAGGCTAGATAGCTAGAGGGTCTGTAGTGGGGGTGTTACTGATACTGAGCAGCTGAGGGTGCTTCTTGTCCTCCTTTCCAAGGATGCTTTTAATGTTATCCCAGAATCTTTTCCCATCACCCCAAGAATTGCTAAGCTGGACCTTAAGATAGTTGGCTTTGGCGAGTCAGATTAGCTTGGTGCAGTGGTTCCTGGCCGTTCTGTAACACTGGTAGTCATGCTTGCTACCTGTGTTTCTGGCCTTCTCCCAGAGTATGTCCCTTTTTTTCACATGGGAGAGGAGCTCCCCATGAATCCAGACATTTGCCTGCCCCTGAATTTTTCTTTTCCTGACTGGGGCATAGATGTCACAGATGGCACTAAAGCCCTTAATGAAGTAACTGAGGGCCTGATCAAGGGTAGGCGCCAGGTCAATAGGAGTCCAGCCATGTAGGGCAAGGGCTGATTTGAGGGCTTTAAGGTTACCCTTCCTCAAGATCCTGCTTTCAATAAGGATGAGTGGGCTTTTGGTCATAATAATAATAATAATAAATAATAAATCTTTATTTATACCTCGCCTTTCTTATAACCAAGGCGCCTTACAACAATTACACAGAGAGCAAAAATAAACACAAATCTAAAACTGCTGAGTTCATAAAAATACAATAAAATATCATTGTCAGGTGTAAACCTTTGACCATAAACAGGTCTTTAAGGCCTTTTTAAATTCCTCCACGGACGCACACTGCCGAAGTGGACGGGGTAGAGAATTCCAAAGGGCAGGGGCCACATACATAAAAGCACAGGCCCCCGAAGATTAAAAAAAAAACCTTGGAATCTCTAGCAACCCCTTGTCCACACAGCGGAGCAATCGCCTAGGGCAGTAAGGTACCAGAAGCTCTTTCAAGTAGTTCGGTCCCAGTCCGTGTAGGGCTTTGTAAGTCAGAAGACCAACTTTAAAGGTGATCCACCACTGTATTGGCAGCCACTGCAGATTGCGCAGAACCAGAGAAATATGACAGGTATGGGGAGTACCCATCAATAACCAGGCCACAGTGTTCTGCACAACGAGCTGCAAGCGGTGGATATCAACCCCAGGAAGTCCTAGATAAAGGGAGTTTCAGTAATCAAGACATGAAGTCATAAAGGCATGGACCAATGTAGGAAGATCTCTGGACGGAATTAGGTGCTTAATCCTGGAGATGTTCCTCAGATGGTAAAAGGATGATTTGATGACTGATGACACCTACGATCGTAGTGTTAGCTCATCATCAAATATCACCCCCAGGTTCTGCACCCATTCAGAGGTAGGGAGCTAGACACCTACCAGGAAAAGTCCTGAGGGTAAACCAGCACCCATCTCCTCTGTCCGGTGACCCGGATCCACAGCCATCACCTCCGTCTTCTCCAAGTTCAACATCAGCCAGCTTGAATTCATCCAGTAATGGATTTCAGTACGGCAGTTGTTAAATACTGAGAGAGCTCTATCCTGGTTGAGTGCAAAAGATAGGTAGAGCTGGGTATCATCAGCATAGCAGTGAAACCTCAGCCCATACCTTCTTACAATGTCTCTGAGGGGTAGCATGTACACTGCGAACAACATGGGGACAACACTGAGCCCTGAGGAACCCCACAAGACAGAGAAACTGGGTGGGAGGAATTAATCCCCAATACCACCCTCTGGGTTCTGTCTGTGAGGAAAGATCTAAACCACCTGAGGACTGTATCAGACAGGCCACAGCTGAACCTCAGGAATTTGAGAAGTACCCCATCGTCCACAGTGTCAAAAGCTGAAGAGAGATCAAGAAGAACCAAGATGGAATGGCTCTTTCAATCTCTTGCCATCAGGAGATCATTGAGCACCCAAACCAGCGCTGTCTCAGTACTATGCCTCTTTCGAAAACCAGACTTGAGTGGTTCATAGATGTCATCAATGGTCAAATGGTTCTCCAGTTGTATGGCCACTACTTTCTCAATCACCTTCCCCGCAAAGGGGAGGTTAGAGATTGGTCTGTAGTTAACATGGCGGTCTGGGTCCAAAGAAGCTTTCTTCAGGAGGAACATTACCACTGCCACCTTCAGGGAGCTAGGAAACTCACCCATCTCCAAGGAGCACCAGACTATCCATGCTAGAACTGGACCGATAGTATCACAACAACCTGTTATTAGGGAAGTTGGGCCAGGATCCAAACTACAGCATGTAGGACACATACCCTGGACAATCCTCATGACATCAGTGAAGTCTGGCCAGTCAAAGGAACTCCAGGAGAGCCTAGGAACCGTGACCAAGTGCCGATCCACAGCTTCTCCCATAGAGGATGCAGGCTGGAGTGCCGCTCTGATGTTGGCCACTTTAGCCGCAAAGAAGTGAGCAAGCTCATCACATTCAACTTGTGAAAAAGCTCTTTGAACCAGAAGACAGGCCTCCTACACATATTAAGACCAATAATATTAAAACACCCCTAAATAAATCCTCAATTAAACCCCAAATAAATTCTTAATTTAAAAACAAACCCCAATAGTAAATTTATTAGACCACAGGAAGGTGATTGGGGAGTGGTCACTTAGTGTGTCTGGGAGAACCTTTATCTCAGAGATCTGGGATGGTGAGCTTGCTAGGACCCAGTCTAAGAGGGTACTGTTTCCTGTCTTATAGTTCTGCCTGGTGGGGTAGGTAACAAGTTGTGTCAGGTTGGAGGTGGCTATCATATCCCTGAAAGGGACAGCCTCCTTTCCATCCCAGTTTATGTTAAAGTCCCTGGTAATGATGAGCTCCATCCCCTTTGGAAGGGTGCTGATAACGTCCATAATTATGTGAAGGCCTGCTGTGGCTTTCTTGGGGTGTAGGTAGATCATGGCAAGGATGAGAGTTTTGCCATTCTGACTGAGCTGTGCCTTTATCACTATTATCTCATGGTCCTCAGCCACCCTGGTTCCAGGGAGGACGGAGCACTGCAGAGAGTCCCTGGCATAGATGAAGCATCCCCCACCTCTCTTGCCTATTCTATCAATCCTGTATGCTTGGAAGCCTTTGAGGGCAACTTCGCTGTCTTTAATCCTACTGGTCAACCAGGTCTCCATTAGGCAGAGGATGTCAGGGGTATGGAGGGCCATCCATGCCTGTAGTTGGTCAAATTTTGTGGTTAAACTGCAGGTGTTCAGTGAGGCTATTTTAGGCCTTTAACCTTATGAACACCGGGGCCCGTTGAAGTGAGTGGGCCTGGATTTGAGTAAATGTTGCGAGAGAGGAACAGGAGCATGAAGATGACCTTTCTGGCAGAAAGGTTTATGCTAAATCCAGCTCGTACCTTCTGCCACTGAGGCTTCAGGTGATTCAGGTGGTTGGACACCAGTTTAATTATTAGGGTATAGCTAACTGTTACTACCTCTATGCTAGGGAAGGGAAAATGGCCTCCCATGTTTGTCGGGTAAGGCCGAGTGAGTCACTGCTGCCAGCCAAGCTGTTATTGCACCATTATACAGACCATATGTTTGTCTCTAGTTAGACTACTCCTCTTAGCTCTGGAGCCCTTTTGAAAAAGGAGACATCTTTCAGGTAGAGAAAGTACAAAGGAGAATGACAAAGCAAATTCATGGCCTTAAGGAACTGCAATACCATGAAGGGCCAAACAAACTGGCTCTAATGTCACTTGAGACAAGATGACTTAAGGGTGCTCTATTACTGATGTGGGATGTAGTGAATGACCCATATATGATAAATGAGTTGGTGTTAAAATTCAAGCAGAACACCTTAGGCATGAAAGGCCACCCTTTTCAACTGAAGTGTCAAAAATTCAATACTTTAAAAAGAAAATATTACTTCTCACAGAGAGTGGTAAATCCTTGGAACTCTTTCCCGATCAAAATAATCATCTGTGAAAGTAAATCTATTTTTAAAAATAAATTAGATAATTTAATCCTGACAGAAGTCAACTTGTCTCATGTGTAAATGATAGGAACTTTAAATGGGTATTTCACCTTTGCTCATGTACACACCATATTATACAATAGCAAGAAAGAATCCTGGCTTCTGACTGGTCAATTGACCACCACAGCAGGGATGTTATCCTGGCATAACATCCCTGCTGATTGTTTGTTGGATTTGCATTTCCATCCTTATCATCCTCTCTTAAGAAACAAAAATATTTTTCCAGACTAACAAAAACATTCTTTAAAAGTATTTTTTTTATTCTGTATATAACAACAAGCCATTGTATAATAGGAATAATGCACTCCAGGGTGGGTGTTATACTGGAAAAACATCCCTTCTCGGGTGTTGGATGCCCTCAGCCTTCAGCCTCAGGACCAACTACTCTAGGCAGGATGTTATCCCAGCATAACACCCACCCTGTTGGGCATTATTCCTTTAGTATAGTATGAACTATAGACTAATACTGCACCAAAACATCTGATTGTCATCTTGTTCCTAGTTTCAGGATATGCAATACCAGAGAAGGAAGTGTGTCTGGCAATGCCTGGTCAAACCATGTGAGCCTCTAGCGCAGTGGCTAGAGCACCAGGATGGTATTCCGGGGACTTGGGTGCAATTCCCAGTAGGTCACAATTTTTTCTTTCTCACTAAAATGTGTGATTTAACTGCGCAGCAGTGGTTAATACTGCACCAAAGCATTTCATTTTCAATTGTTCCTAGCTGAAGGGCATACAATACCAGAGAAAGGAAGTGTGTCCAGGAACCCCAAGTCCAACCATGTAAGCCTATAGCTCAGTAGTTAGAGCACTGGAACAGTATTTTGGGGGCCTGGGTTCAATTCCCAGTAGTTCACATTATTTTTTCTCACTACAGTTTGTGATTTAATTGCTAAGCAGTGGTTAATAGTGCATCAAAACATCCAATTGTCATCTGTGATTTTACTTGAAATGTTGCCATCCAAAGGTTTTTGTAAGCTGTTCATTTTGCATCTAAATATGCCCCGAGAAATCTTTTGTCAGGCACAGTTTAGATATGGGCAGCTCATGCACAGCTCCATGGTGAAAGGAAGTGACACTGTGGGGGGATCTGTGCAGCTCCATGTCAGCTGTGTAGTCAGACTGGAGCTGAGAAGGTGCAAATGTATGTTAAATTCCTCTTGTTGATGTTTCTTTCTAAACACTATGAACTGCTTGTGGCTATGTGTCCTTAGTGTTGTTGCCTGGGGATGTAATTCCAATTTATTTTTAATACTGTCACAGTTTGTTGTTAGTGAGAAATGGCCCCTGTCTGCTCCGCATTCCTAACCACTGCCACCCGCTACCTTCCACTCAACTTCTCACCACTGCATGCTGACCATCTCCCCTGTCCACTTCCCACCAAAGGTGCCCCACCCTTCCACAGCGACTAGCACAGTCTCTCCGCAGCCAGCCGTCATTGGAATGACTGAGCATGCTCACAATCAGACTGTCCTAATGAGCCACTATATACTAAGCCCTCCCAAAACCAATTAAGTTAAACAATGGCTGTGGGTGCACCTGGGAATCATTTTTTTTTACTTACCGGTTTCAGCTCCATGATCCACTGGTGATCACAATGGCAGCTCCACAACCTGCTCACCTGTGAGCTGTTCCCATATCAGTCACTCGACCACGCCAGTCCCGTCTCAGTTCAGAATCAAGATCACAACATGGCTGATAGGGAGGATCAGGATGTTTTATTGCAGTAGCCAGCCAGCCTGCTCCATGAGCCGCTCACCGGTCAGCCTTCTTCCGTGTCAGTCAGAGTCAAAGAGTTTATTGTTCGGCACAAAGTCTTTACAAGGTATATAGAAATATACAAGATGTTATGCATACTTAGCAGATTTATGCATTTTCTATACATGGGTGGCAGAGGAAATAGTATGAGTTTCCTAAAATATTTTGTTATTCATATTCTTATTCCATATTCAATGGACTATAACCAAGCCACCAGCTAGTAGTGCCATTTAATATCAGCTAATTAAGTAATTAGATAAAAATTAACATTTAGACTGCAATAATCAATCTAAGCAGTCTAAACTGCCTCTGTTAAGAGACTGATAATACAAGCTCCTTTGTCCTACAGATTTAGGGAAAGGGAACATTGTTTAACCAGGAGTAGCACACCTAGCCAAAGCTTGTTTTCAGATGTGACCTGGGAGCACAAAGAAGTTAAGTGACTTGCTTAGGATCACACAGTATGTACCTAGGCGACTGTGGGATTCAAACCCAGGTCTCTAGATCTGCAGCTCAGAGCCTTAATCCACTGTGCAATACTGCCTCCTAATAATAAATTATATTCAATTTGAGACACTAACAATAGGCAGTATGCATAGATAATTGAGAAATATTACACAAACATAAGTAAAATTTCTCGACATTTAAAAATGTAGTTTTAGCTGAACAGAGTTGTGACCCCATAATACTCAGGAGTACATCCTTTTTTTAAATCAGCATTCCAGGTTCCATCTGCTCAGGAGTCCACAGTTTGATACCTGAGCTAAAGGCTCCAAACGTATTCAGGAGTCCATCAGTATAATTTTTAAAATTTGTTTACAAATTTTGAAAGTGCAATAAAACAAGCTAGGCATTTATTTATTTATTTATTTAAAAGTTTTACCAGAAAAGGCATACTGAGCAGACTACCGCTTGATTCCAGATGCGTCCTGGGGGTAGAAGGGAATGGGATAAGTACATACAAGTAGAAAATACAGAATTGCAGAACACCAAAATTTACATAGGTTTGATACAAATAGGTACATAAATTCTACAGTTATAGTGATAATAATCTAGAGTAGTAAATACAGGGGCTAGAAACAGAGAGTACACAGCATGTTGTAGGCAGAATAAGTAGAAAAGGTAGTTGACAAACTAAATTTGATAGTTAAGCATGTGAGTGGAACAACATAGTTTTGCAGGGGGGTTGTATACTTAGTGTACATCAAGTTGACATGAGCAGCGTGAGGGGACTTGCTCTTTTAGAAGGGAGATTTGTTGCCGAGGGGAGGTGGAGAGCTGGATATCAGCCGGCAGAGAGTTCCATAGTTTGGGTAGACGGACTCTAAAACCCGACTGTCCAGCAGAGGTAGCCATGTGGGGGATGTAGACAGGAGTCAACATTTCTGAGTGAGTATGGTGCTGGTGTTTGAGCTGTTAGGGTAGAGGCTAGATAGGAGGGCAGTAACTGGGCCCAGAATTTGGCTGTGAGTCTGTTGCAGTGGTACTGGTGCCTATTGACGAGGGAGGGTAGATTACGGTATCTGTAGAGGTCACAGTGGTGAGTGGAGGGAGGACAGTCCAGTGCAAAGTGACAGAAGGAGTTAAAAAGGGGGTCCAGTCTAGCCAGGGTGGATTTAGGGGCAGAACTATAGACTACGTCCCCGTAGTCGAAAATAGGGAGGATCATTTTCTGCAGTATCTCTTTGCGGGCTGGCAGAGGGATGCAACTGCGGTTCCGGTATAGTGCCCCCAGCCTAGGGTGTAGTTTTTTGTGGGTTGCTTTGATGTGTGTAGAAAAGTCTAGGTGTTGGTCCAGCCAGACCCCTAAGTATCTGAAAGAGGTGCAGACTTCTAGGGGGGGTCCCATCTAGTGTTTTGAGAGTGGGGAAAGCGGGGAGGCAGGAGAGTCGTTGTCTCGTGCCAAAAGTCATGGAGATCGTTTTTTTGGCATTTAGAATAAGTTGAGTTATGCAAAACCAGTGCTGGACTTCGGTGAAGTCTTGCTGGATCTTGGATGCAACTTCCAGCGGGGAGTATCCTGAGGCGTACAGGACTGTATCGTCTGCGTACATGTGAATGGCAGCATGCAGGCAGGTCGGTGGCAGGTCATTGAGAAAAATGGAGAATAAAATGGGGTCGAGGACAGAGCCTTGAGGGACACCAACGGAGATAGGGAGGGGGTTTGAGGTGGAGGCACCAATTTTTACCGATTGAGACCTGTCAGCCAGGTATGAGTTGAACCAGTTTGTAGCCGCACTGGATAGGCCGGCCTTACAGAGTTTCGACAGTAGAAGGGTATGTGAGACTGTGTCAAAAGCCTTTGCTAGGTCAATGAAAATGGCAGATGTGATATGGCTTTTGTCCATGCCTGTGAGGATGGACTCTGTGAGTCTGAGGAGGGACGTGACAGTGGAGTGGGATTTTCTAAAGCCAGACTGGTAAGGGGTAAAGAAGGAGGAGGAGTCAAGGAAGGTGGTAAGTTGTGAGAGGATGAGGTGTTCCTGGATTTTGGCTAGAGTGGGTAGGAGGGAGATAGGGTGGTAGTTGCTGGGGGAGGGTGGATCGCCACCTTTCGGGAGTGGAATAACTGTGGCATGCTTCCATTTTGAAGGTATAGAGGCAGAGGTGAAAGAGAGGTTGAAGAGAGATGCTAGAGGCATGGCTATAGCAGGGTCAGAAAGGTGGAGCATTTTGGCGTACATACCTGTGGGGCATCTACCCTCGGAGGGATTTAGGGCAAGCAGGGCTTTGAGTACTTCTGGTGGGGTAACCAGAGAGAAGGATAAAGCCTGGCAAAGGGTTGGCGTGTGTGGGGATGTGGAAGTCGGGTTGTGTATAGCAGGTGGGGTGTTAGAGTAGTGGGGGGACCCACTGCCAGTGAACACTGAGTTGAAAGCCGTGGCAACTGCTAGTGGTTCTGTTATGATAGAGCTGCCTGCCTCCAGGGCTGGAGTGGGTGGCTGGGTGGGAGGGGAGAAAAGTGATTTTATAGACCTCCAGAACTTGGCTGGATGGTTTAAATTTTTTTGGAGGGAAGATGTGAAGTAGTGAGCTTTTGCCTGATGGATAAGCCTGGTGCAGGCATTTCTAAGCATTCGATAGCATAGGTGATCGGCGTACATCCCCGATGCCTTATAGGCTTTCCACGCCTGATCTCTGGCACGGAGGTGCTCCATGAGGTCAGCAGTGATCCATGGTAGATGAGCTCCCCTTACTCGATCCTTTTTGGGTGGGGCATAGTAGTCCCAGACGACAAGAAATTTTGACTTAAAGAAGTCTAGGGCGTGATCCATGGAAGGGGCCCTGGGGATGTAGGACCAATCCAAGTTTGCTAAATCTTTTAGAAGACCATCAAGGTTAAGGGATTTATATGACCTGATAAGGAGAGTTTTTGGAGGGGGTGACTTAGCTTTGAATATTTTACGTATTACATATATCATATGGTGATCGCTCAGTGAGTCCGGAAGGAGGCCTGAGGCTATAATCCTGTGTGGGTGAGAAGTGAGGGCCCAGTTGAGCAGGGAATGGTTTTGAGTTTTGTGGTTTAGCCATGTGGGCTCAGTGATGAATTGAGCCAGATTTAAATTAGCTACATGGTTTCGGAGCTTGGTGCTTGCACTAGTGAGCCAGTTTGAGTTGAAGTCACCTAGGATGTGGAGCTCCCCACCAGAGGTCATGGTTTTTAGGGTGTCCAGGTGTGTTGCTACAGAGTTTAATAGGGAGTCAGGGGAACAATAGGAGCCTGCTATAAAGATGGGGATGGAGTGGGGTAGGGAGATTTTTATTAGTGAGGTGTTGATGTTTTCCGGGAAGGCAGGTAGTGAGACCAGTGAGAATTGTACCAGGGAAGATACGTAAATGGCTGTACCACTGCCTCTCTTTGTGCCCGGGCGGTCCTGACGGGTGATGGAGTAGTCAGGAAGAGCTACTTCAGCATCCAGGTTATGTGGTTTCAGCCAGGTCTCAGTGATATTTAGGATGTCAGGACATAGTGTTAATGCTAGTGTTTGTAGGAGAGGCATTTTTTGTAGGAGCTGCGTATGTTTAGGTGGGCTATTTTTAGGCCTCTGGGTAGTTGACCAGTGGGGGGGGGGTTTGGCTAGTGCTGGTGGCAGGTCCGGGATTTAGCTCAATGTCCTCTGCGAGTAGGAGTATTAAGGTTAGTGCCATTTTTAGGTTTGGCAGAATATTTGTAGGCTTGCGGTAGGGCGAGGAGTCCGGGGTGCTGTGTGAAATAGCCTGATGTGTGGAGTTTCAATATTGCCAGCCCAGTATGGAAGGATGGGGGGATGATGGATGGGTAAGGAATCCAGGAACAATGTGGCCAGAGGGGGTATTGGCCATTTATGGTGGTGGAGCTGTGACTAGGGTGGCAGTTTACTGGAGTGAGGTTTGTGGGGCCAGGCTGTGGTTTAGGGTGGAGCATGGGTGGGAGGGATGCTAGTGTTGCAAGGAGTGCTATCCCTAGCATTGATTTAAAGGCTATGTGTAGCATGGCATTTCAAGTGGTGAAGTTGATGCAACAAGAACAATAGAAAATTGCTGTAGCGGCCGCTAGTGGTGAGCTCTGATAATCTGCAGATGAAAAAGTAGGCTGATTGGTTAAAATCGTCACGTGATGCACACTATATAGTGGAGTGCTCGCCAAGGGTGGTGGTGGGGGCGGCGGGGCAGCTGACGCGAAGCATCAGCGGGGAAGCAACACTCGACTCCTGCAACAGAGCAGCGTGCTCTCTTGGCCATGAATTGTCGTACCTAGGCTCGGTTATCGGTGGGTTTCCTCAGGGGAGGGCGGCTCCATGAGCCCTCGTGACCACCAGCGTCGCTATCTCTGTGGGGGCTGCAGAGAAGAACAAAAGCACAGGTATTTATACAGAGAAAAAAAAAACGTTTTGGGGTGGGGGAAGGGGTTTCAGGCAGGTAGCGAGTTAGTGATGTGCACTATATTGCTGAAGTTAACTTTTGTAAGGACATAGTGGAGAAGTTGTTAAAAGTAGGCACAGTTCAAAATGTAGGGGCTTAGTAAGGTGCGAAGGTACACTTGCAATCCTCGGGGCTGACTTTAAATGGGAGTTTGCGCAAAGAGTCCTCTGCTGCTTAACAAAGAATCTGTTTAAGTTAAGGTTAGACCCAGTGCCGTAGAAATTTGCAATTTAGGTGGCACAGTTTCCCTTTAAGGACTCGGGACCCTAGTAAACACTCGGAAACCTGAATTTATTCAGTACAGGGAGCCTGCAGATAATAAAAATATGAGCAGAAATACAGAGCAGGGAAGCAGATATGTAATAAAAATACGGGCAGAAATACAGAGCAGGGAGGCAGATAAAGGACTCGGGAATTTTTTTTTTTTAAATGGGAGTTGGCGCCTAAATGCTTTGTCCCCTGCTGGAACTGCAGATGCAAGATTTAAAATGGCCTTCATCCCCTGCTTGTGCTGCAGACACTGAAGCTGAAACAGTAGTTGGCGCCTAAGGCTTCGTCCCCTACTTCTACCAAATCACATATTAAAGTACAGGTAAAAAAAACAGTGCTGTGGTATTAAATCTCTACAGGGACTCAGTACAAGCAATTAAGGTAACTACCAGTTGCAGCTTGAAAGGCTTTAAGTTCAGAAAATATTCTCCACAAAAACAGCATTTGTGTGGGGTAAAAAAAGTCCTTAAAGCAACACTCGACTCCTGCAACAGAGCAGCGTGCTCTCTTGGCCATGAATTGTTGTACCTAGGCTCGGTTATGGTGGGTTCCTCAGGGAGGGTGGCTCCGCCTGAGCCTGCAGAAGCACCCGCCAGCACGCTATCTCCGTGGGGGCCAGGCTCAGTTATCGTGGGTTTCCTCGGGAGGGCGTGTCTGGGTGAGCCCTTGCGACCACCAGCTACTATCTCTGTGGGGGCTAGGCTCGGTTATCAATGGGTTTCCTCAGGGGAGGGCAGCTCCGTGAGCCCTCATGACCACCAGCGTCGCTATCTCTGTGGGGGCTAGGCTCGGTTATCGGTGGGTTTCCTTGGGGGAGGGTGGCTCCGTGAGCCCTCGTGACCACCAGTGTCGCTATCTCTGTGGGGGCTAGGCTCGGTTATTGGTGGGCTTCCTCAGGGTAGGGTGGCTCCGTGAGCCCTCGTGACCACCAGCGTCACTATCTCCATGGGGGCTAGGCTCAGTTATCGGTGGGTTTCCTCGGGGTAGGGCGGCTCCGTGAGCCTTCGCGACCACCAGCTTCACTATCTCCGTGGGGGCTGCGGGGGCATCTAGTCATAGTAAAGATATTTCATAACAGGCCCCTTCCAAGTTATGTCAATAAAAATCTGTAAAATGCTGCAGCGTTCCTGAACGGGGAGTCCTACTGTTTAAGCTTTCCAAGGCAAACATTAAATCATTGTGGTGCACAATTAAAACTTGCCATCATGATAGGGTTGTGTATAATATGAAAGAAATTAGTATTCCCTGGTCCCCTCTTTATAATATTCCTAAGCAGGTACTGTAGTGGTCTTTACATTTCTCCTACAAAGAGGAGATATCATTGAACCATAGGGAACAAATTATATTTGCTCCCATTATTTTTCCAGTACAGTGATTCGCTAACCAATACTTCCAAGCAAGAATTGGCTCCATACCAGGAGTCCTATCAAGTAGCATGATGGGTTAGTCACACAGAGGAATCTGCTCCATACAAGGAGTCCCAAACTCCACAAAATGCAGAATTGAGGAAGCACCTCCAAAATAGTGAGGAAAGTAGCAAAACAGTGGCAAGATAAACATTCACCCATATAATAGCAACTATCTCAGTTTCCAGCACCTTGCTACAAAGGTGTCCTTCGGAGCATAGACAGCACTGTATATTTTGTATCAAAGTACTTAACCATGAGGTAAGTCACAGCCTCATCCTACAAGGCCACTTTAGCATTGCTCCAGTGCAAACAAACCCGGCTATTGAAACTCCAGAGACTGTAAATGCTTTAATCAAAAATACAGTCTTCATGATAAGAGCTGAACTTCAACAACTGATTAATATGTCATACCCCAAAGTTGGGGTTCCTCTGCAGTTCCCCAGTAGTTGCCAGTTTCCCCAGTATACCCCAGCAAAGTTGCCCAGAGCACAGAATAAATAATGCAAGCTAAGTTGCTATGCCAGCAAAAATAAACAGTGTGTCCAGGATAGAATGCTGTGCTGAGCTGCACATGCATAGCATTCTAATTCAAAAATCCAAAACTCAGGGGATCGATTCCAAGATGATTTACAGATGGTACAAGGCAATTTACGCCAAACCCCATGGCATAAATCGTGGCTTGCACCATGAGATATGCAAGTTGTGATTCCAAGTCGTGAACTGTGCCATGTCGTATGCGGGTTGCGCCAAAGGTGGGTAATGCCACCCACTATGCCCGTGACCTGCATCGGCATGGTGCAGCAAGGTGGCAGCACCACACCCTATTCCAAAGGGCGGCTGCTGTAAACTCACATACGCCATTCCAGATGCCACAACGGCACAGTGGAGTTAGACCATCAGGGAGATGGTCTAAGGGTCATCTGTCCATGCCAATTGACAGATTCCCACTCCACAGAGCTGCAGAAAGTACACAGCTGTGCTCCCCATGCCCCCAGCACAGACTTCTCCCCCATCCCTGAAAGTCGGGGACCCCCCGGGGTCCACTTCCTGAAGAGCCACCCTGAATGCCAGTGGCACCTGTCCAGCCCCCATGCCCCCCATGCCCCCGGTGCATGCGGTGGTGTTCCGGGTTGGGGGTGCTCTGGGGGAGGGCTGTTCACAGTGGGCTGTGACTTGTGGCAACCAGGTCCATTATGCCATGTCCATGGTGCTAGCCTGCATCTGCTGCAAATTGCAGGATGTAGGTGCTGAGGACTCTGCCTGTCTTGGAATATGGCGTAGGGACCCAGGTGTAGCGCCGCATGGTGCAACTCACATACTCCCGTGAGTTGCACCATGCATCTTGGAATCGGGCCCAGAGTGTTACTGTTTTGAAATTTTTGATCAGTTGAGAGAGTTCCTGGTAGCTGTTGAAGAGAGAGAGGACACAAGTGTGGAGGGACAAGGAAAAGCTTACCTGGAGGGTTGAAGCTGCCCCTGATGGCTTGCCAATGTGCTTCTTCTGTCTCCAGCTGCTGAAGACTGCCCCGAAGCTGTTGCATGGTCAGTGGTGCCATCATGAGGCATCAAATGAAAAGCCATCTATTTCCCATTCTAGAAAGGGCTTGGTGCCCCGTTTTATTATTTTTAATTTAAAAAAAGTAAAGTTTCAGTCCCCCGGAGGTGGCAGTAGCAGTGCTGCATCATTTGTGCCACAGTCAGGACCTTGCTAGGTCCCCAGTCAACTGCCAAATTGCCAGAAGCCCTCCCTCTGCCAGCAACTCCTCCCACCTCTCGATCCAGCATCTCCTCATCCCAGTTTGGTGTGATGAGTTGGCAGGAGTACACCTGTAAGGTGCTGACCGCTGCAATTGAAGTTACAATTTCTTTTTTTACGGCTGCAGTAGGTGGAGCCTGCAGATGTTTTGCATGTACAAAAGGAGTGATGTCTTGTTTCTGTCTGTGGAACTGACTGAAGGTATAAATAGTCTCCTCCACCTTACCCTTCTCCAAGAAACGTTTTCCACCCTCAAATAAATACGCTTTCATGTTACTCAATTATTGCAGGGTACTATTTTCTTTCTTAAATGGGCAGTACAAGAACAGGAACCTGAGTAATGGGAGGCAGCATTAATGTTTTTTGGGGAAGTAAGATCCACCCCCACCTCAACCTGAGAAGCTCCTAAAGATCCACACCACCCTTTTTTTGATTCATGTTGGAGGGGTATGAGGTGGATCTGTCATGTTGGAACAAGACACACTAGTTTGGGACCTGGACCAAGCAACAGAACGAGTCTGTGGAATGATCGAGTTGTGGAGCCCCTGCATTTTATTAAGGACTAGGAGAACAGAAGATACTTAATGCCTTCAAATTAACTTAAAAACCTTTGGAACAAATGATTATCAGAGCCACCTGGGGCCTCAGAAGGAGATAGTAATTAAGGAGTGCCTGAAACTAGAGCTCCCAAGGAAAACAATAGACACAGCATTCTGATTAAAGTTGAAAGAGCTACGGTTTTTGTTAAACATTTATATGCTAAAAACATAAAGTTCAGCTTTTGAGATTAACAATATTTGTTTACCATATTTTATATATATATATATATATATATATATATGGTTTGTCTTTTTAGTAATTTCAAAACTTTGAAAGCAATGGTGTTAGTAATGCATTTAGAAATACATTTTTTTAAATTGTCTTTACAGTTAAACATGCAGTTTCATGAGAGGGAACTTTTTTGGGGGAGGGGGTTCAAATTATTTTAATCATGGGCACAGTACTTGGTAAACACAGCCTCTGATGATAAAGTGTATTTTTTCTTTTAAGTTTGAAAAGTATGTATTACATGTAAGTGTAGCAGGGTTGTAAATGGGACTGGGGAATGAATAATGGTTGTGTCTAGATTTTTTTTTAATATAATTGAGTTTATATGTGGCAAGTAGGTAGGGGATAGTGTTTTGAATGTGGCAGTAGGACAGATTTGTTCGGATAAATACATGCTGTCTTGCACATAAGAAAAAATTATAAGGAATACATTTTACAGAACAGTGATATATATCATAGGGTTTTCTTTCGTGTATTGTTGGAAGAAATAACTATGGCTCATTTTGTACTATCAGTAAAAGGAGAGAAGAAAACATTGAACAAGAAAACAATTGGTGATTTTAAAAGCTATGCTGATTAGAGCTGACATTAAAAAAAATCAACTGTATTTTTTATTTTATTTTATCAGAGACACTAGAAACATGATGTTAACACATCACTGAGCACTGATGTCATTTTTCTGTGTTAGGGAAGTTGTGGGTGGAGTTGCCTTGCACATGTTAAAATATACCAGCTGTGATTAACAACTACTTGTAGAAGCAAAAGGCTGGGTGTTTGTTTTTCTACTTTCTTTTCACTGATATTATAACTGAGCCAGGAAAAAAGTAAGACTGAACAGATCAGAGCTGACATTAACAAATCTGATGTTCCTAAGGTCTGTTATATGCCCTATGCTTTCATTTTCAGATGTCCATCAAGTCTAGAAAATGTATTTTTGGTATAAATGTGTCTTTTTTTCTGATTTCTTAAGTAGTTCTGTGGGTTTAAACATGTTTCAGCTGGTGCTAAAAATTTAAAAATGAAGTTCATTCCTCCTGCCTGTCAGATAATAGGAATACTGATAAAAAGGTCGATCTGTTTTGCCTTTTATTAAAGTCTGATTTAAATTATTTTAATCATGGGCGCAGTACTTGGTAAACATAGTCCTTTGATAATAAAATGTATTTTTTCTTTTAAGTTTGAGAAGTATGTTTTATATATAAGTGTAGCAGTGTTGTAAATGGGACTGGGGAATGAATAATGGTTAAGTGCCTAGAATTTGCTTTTAATATAATTGAGTTTGTATGTGGCAAGTAGGTAGGGGATAGTGTTTTGAATGTGGCAGTAGGACATATTTGTTAGGATACATATATGCTGTCTTGCAAATAAGAAAACATTGTAAGGGATACGTTTTGCAAAACAGTGATATATATCATAGGGTTTTCTTTCATGTATTGTTGGAAGAAATAGCTATGGCTCATTTTGTACTATCAGTAAAAGGAGAGAAGAAAACATTGAACAAGAAAACAATTGGTGATTTTAAAAGCTATTCTGATCAGAACTGACATTAAAAAATATTCAACTGTATTTTTTATTTTATTTTATCAGGGACACTAGAAACATGATGTTAACACATCAGCGAGCACTGATGCCATGTGTCTGTGTTAAGGAAGTTGTGGGTGGAGTTGCCTTGCACATGTTAAAATATACCAGCTGCAGTTAACAACTACTTGTAGAAGCAAAAGCCTGGGTGTTTTTTTTTTCCTACTTTCTTTTCTCTGCTATTATAAACTGAGCCAGGAAAAAAGTAAGACTGAACAGATCAGAGCTGACATTAAAAATGTGATGTTCCTAGGGTCTGTTGCATGCACTATGTGTTCATTTTTGTGGAAGGGGCATGACGTGGATCTATCATGTTGGAACAACTGACTAACAGAGCTGCCTGGGGATGTAATTAAGGAGTGCCTGAAACTGCATCTAGGCATATCCCCCCTCAAACACACACAAACACAAGCTCCTAAAGATCCACCCCCACCTGTTTTTGATTAATGTGGGAGGGGCATGAGGTGGAGCTATCATGTTGGAACAACTGACTATCAGAGCTGCCTAAGGAAGTAATTAAGGAGTGCCTGAAACTGCATCTAGGCATATCCCCCCCAAACACGCACACACATAGACATCATGATTTTTTTTTTAACTCATGTCAATATTTGGCTCTTACAGTATTGGCAAGTTGGGCATAAAAATAAAATAGAAAAGAGGATCAAGCAGGTGCCTTTTCCTTTGTCAGATACATGCAGACAGAAGGTCACAAATCCTGTATGACAAGTTCATTATATGGATGTTTTCCATGTAAACCAGAAATGTTGTTAATGTCATGGCTGTAGCATCGTTTGTAGCTGGTAAACTATTATTTACATAGGTACTGTAAATGACAGGTTTTAATTCAGGAATCCAGTCTTGATAAATTTGTGTTTTAGCAGTTCTGTAAGATTTATGTCTCTCTGATGTAAGAGTGCATAACATAGAAACAAAAGGGTTTCTGTAATTGATTGTTGTTTGCATGAGAAGTGGGCTTGACAGTGGCAGGCAAGAGTGAAGTCTAAATTGTTTCTTGGTCATTCTGGGATCTAAAGTTCAACACTATTGTGTGAAGAGAATAAAGTCTTGTGTTTTTTGCATTTGAATGGGTTTAGTGCTTCGAAGTTAAAAGATATACATAGATATATACATAGTGTCATGGTACCTGAAGGAAGGAAGATACTACTAAAATAAATGCTATTCTGATATTTTATTTATTTATGTATGAGATGTTAAGTGTAGTTTTGCCTAGGTCACAGACACATAAGCTATAAATAAGGATGGATGTATTAGTCATAGCTTGTAGTAGCAAAATAAAGCAAGAAAAATAATATATTGTGTTTTTTTTTCTTCTTTCAATTTTTTAACCAGGAGTGGCACACTAAGCTGAAAGCTTGTTTACAGGGGTAATCTGGGAGCACATGGAAGTTAAGTGACTTGCTCAGGGTCACCCAGTATGCAAGTGGGGGCTGTGAGATTCAAACTCAGATCTCCAGATTTGCAGTTAAGAACCTTAAACCATTGTGCTATACTGCCTCCATAGTTATGGCAGTCATATGTTTTATGGTTCATGGTGTTGGTGTAGTAAGCATACCAACATACTAACATACAAAAATGCCAGCAGAATAGGCCTAGTGGGCTTTTGTGTCTGCTCATTTGGTCAGTCCCCATCCTGGGAGTTGACCTTGCTGTCACCCCTCCCTCTCAGGCTTCTCCCTTTCCAGTCCAGGGTATTCCCGCTTCATTGGACTTTGCTTCCACAACCCTTTCCCTGTACCTGTCCCACCCCCTCTTGAACCCCTCCACAGTCTCTGTCTCCACCAGCCCATGGGCAGTGCATTCCATGGCTCTATCACTCTCTCAGTGAAGTAGCACCTCCTCTTTTCTCCCCTGAGTCCCTCCCGTAGCTTCCACCCATGCCCTCTAGTTGCCCCCTCCTTCCTTCGTGGCACCATAACTGTGCCTCCCCTATTTACCCCTTCATGTACTTGAAAACCTCTATCATGTCCCCCATCCCTTCTCTCTTCCATTGTGTACATATTTAGCTCTTTGAGCCTCTCCCCATAGGTCCTTTCTCCCAAGCCCCAGATAATTTTGGTTGCCTTCCTCTGGACCCTCTCCAGGAGTTCAATGTCCCTCTTTAAGTGTGGCCTCCAAAACTGCATGCAGTACTCGAGGTGTGGCCTCACCAAGCAGTTATACAGAGGGAGTATCACTTCCCTCCTTCTGGAGTGATCCCCCTAGCGATGCATCCCAGCATCATGTTGGCCTTGGCCGCTGTCCTCCTACAAGTCTCTGAGTTGTCTATCTTGACATCCACCACCACCCCCAGATCTCTCTCAGCCATACAGCCATAGCAGCAGTACACTGCATAGCAGATATAAAATGTCAATAAGCAGGTCATGCAACAGATGTGTTGAGCAGTTATTGAAGCAAGAAATGTACAGCTGTCATTTTTTACATCCTGTTCAAAATGTGTTTTTGCATCTGTGATGCAAAATGGTACAGTCGCTGTGCAAAATCTCCTTTTGGCTAATGAACTGATAGTGTCACTGTTCATGCGGTGGGGTCACAAAAAGCCCATGCTGAAAACTTGGAGTGAAAATACCAAGACATGCCCAGGGCATTAGGGTTTCTGACCATAACACCCTGCACTGTAGGGACTGACAGGTATTGGGGTGTGACTTGGGATTGTCAACAGTAATGCTCACACCATTCCACCTCCATCCCCACCCTGCAGCCAGTGACAGGTATCGAGGTGTGCCTTTGACCCTTCAGCCCCAAAGTTAACTCCATTCTCTTATTCTGTACCCATTTCAGTGTATTTCCTTATGGAATGGGGTGAGTGTAAAGTTTTAAAACCCCAGTGCACACCTCGACTCTTGTCTGTGTCTGCAGGGTAGGGTGAGGTGAAATGGCTTGCGCGTTATGGGCAATGACCCAAAGGCACACCCCAATTCCTGTCCATGTCTGTGGGTTGGGGGTGGGGTTGGCATCACTTCAATACGTTACTGCCATTCCTATTCTGCCTGTTTGTCTGTGTTTCTCTCTCTCTCTATCTATATGTCTATGTAATTAACTATCTTTCTATTAATTTCATGTATCACTATTTTTACCTGTTTCTAAAACAAACCTGCATATCACATTTGCCTGCACTCTGAGCACATACTTATGAAATTGTGCATATTTGTACTCCACTTCTGTGTAGACCTCATACTTTCCTAATATTCCCATTATCACAAGCATAACTACCTTGCCCTTATCAAAAGCGACCCCCTCTGAAAGTTAATATCACATTTTCTCTAATGGTCCATCATCATTACACCTGACTTCCTGACATCAACACATTGCTTGAATATAACTTACATCACCCCATGGACAAAAACACTGTTTCTCTAAAGGGTTATGTGCAATTGTGTTTTCTTTAAAATTTGGCTGTCTGGCCAATATCATCTGGCATAACACATACATCAGTGGTATTTGCTCTGGGGTTCTTTTGTAAGCTTCCTGTTCCTTCCATTAAAATGTACACCTCCATATATTTTCCTAATAATGTGTATGCCTTCCTTATAACAGAAACCAAAACAAATCTTACTACTTACAAATCATTGTGTTGTTTCTCCATATTTCCTTAACAATTCCACACAACTTCACTAACTTCATTATGCAGCCATGATGGATCTGACCAGAATTTGTTTTTATGGCACTAGGCGCAAAGTGAAACAGCCAAATGCCGTGAAGAAAAGGGACCCCTCATTTAAATATTCATCGGGCGTGGTGACACCCATGGAGAGGGATTAGTATAGAATGGCACAGAGGGGCTCATGAATATTCATTTGGAGGGCGGAGCAGAAGCAGGGAGGTTGTAAAAGACTGACAGGCCCAGAACAGGCCCAAACAAGATTTAAAGGGGCAAGCAAGGCCCAGTGAATTAAAAGGGGCTCAGCCAGATAGGCTCAGCACGTCGAGCAAGACCCAGTGAATTATAGGGGGCCCAGACACATAGGCCTAGCCAGAGGAAAAGCTCAGGTGTCACAGGGGCCCAGTAACTCATTAGGCCCACAGTTGTTAAAAGGGCAACTAGGCCAATAGGTCTCCCAGGCCTAGTAAAGGACTAGCATTAAAAGGGGCCCAGACAAGTAGGCTCAGATCTTAAATGGGCCCAGCCAAGTTAGGCCCACAGGTGTTAAACAGGGTGACTAGGCCCAGATCTTAAAGGGGCAAGTTAGGCCCACCATCGCAGTTAAATAGAGGGCGACTAGGCCCAGATCTTAAAAGCCAAATTTAGGCCCACAGGTGTTAAAGGGGCCTGGTCAAAGGGAAGGCCACAGCCACTTTAAGGGGCAACACAAGGCCCAGGACCCGTAGCTAGCCAGTTAGGTCCACAGATGTTATAGGGGCCAAGCAGCATGATCAACCCCAGGTGTGATAGGAGCCTAGCTAGCTATGTAGGCCCACAAGTGTTAAAGGGGCCTGGTCATATATCCAAGTCTATAGCCTTCCAGAGAGCCTATTCCCAACTGTAGTATAACCACAGTATCAGGAGAACCCGATTTAGCTAGAGGGACCCCTCATAATTAGGTCCACTGAATGCTAGGGTTCACCCACAGAATAAAAGTGCCTGTTTATTTACTGTGGTCTGGACATTGAGACTGTACAGTTGACCACTACAGTAGGAACTATGACATTTCTTGCATTGGTATTCATCCTACGAACATTATTAAGTGTCAGAACTGTCTTGCATTGTTTGTGCCAGCATTTCTGTGCTGTGAAAGTACCTGAATCAGTCTTCAACAATCTCTAGAGTCACTTCACCCTGGTGCAACCCTGTCAGTCTTCATCAGTTCTTCAGGAATCATCTCCCAGTGTATCCTGGAAGCAGCCAAGATCAACTCCACGAAATGCCGCAGTTGTCTCAAGTTGCATCGCCCTGTTTATTATTTTCCTCTTACAGTTCCCCAAGTACGGCTTGGCCCAATGCAAAATGTGCCATCCATTTTTTATTTTGATGTCCGTATCTGGGTACCATCCAAACCATCAGTTCCAGTTGTCCGAGTGACGCTCTGTTGTTTTCAGTGTGCCCTTGACTCGTCCACCCTTGGACCCCGAACTTTGTCACAGTTCAACATACAGATTATTGCTTTGTGTGTGCCCTTGGCTTGTCCGGCCATGGGGCCCTGAAGACCGTTGTCCTCCGATGCCCAGAAGACCGTCGTGCTCTGACGTCCAGAGACTTCCTTATCCAGACCTTTGTATCCAGTGGAGTCTGCATCATCCTTCTCATCTGGCAGTCCAGAAGTGGGCTGTAGCAGGGTGATCTTCTTTGTCTTCCCATCCAGCAGTCCAGAAGCAGGCTGTGGCTGGGTGGTTTGCACTGAATCCTTCACCTGGCAATCCAGAAGCAGATTCTGCCTGGGTGGTTTGCATTGTTTCCCCTTTCCATGCAGTCTAGAAGTGGACTGCGGTCGGATCTTTTGTGTTCCCATTCCAGCGGCCCTCAGTGGGTTCTTAGCCAAAGAAATCTTGATCCTGTGCTTGTATTCTGGTGACCCTGGAGATGTGGGGTGTGGCCGAGAACTCATGGTCTGTTAAAATCCTCTCTGCATTCCTTAGTTTCCCAAAAAGGTTCTTAGAATTGCACTGGAAAGCCAGTTGAGTTACTTTACATTTTCTTCTTGATGACAGAGAAAATCTAAACATGCGCAAACTACCATCTGCCATATGTATAGCCTCTTCCTAAGGCTTATACAGTGACTGACAGTGTGGAGTACTCCAGATAACAGTTAGAGGTGCACCTCAGGGTTGGAGTAGAAGTCTGAACAGGGGTTAGAAATAAGATGCTCTTACAGCATAGCTGTTACAGCCACTTGATCCTTTTTGCTAACTATGCTCTAAAGTTACCCTCTTACAGGGAGTATAGATAAGATGCTCTTACAGCGTAGCTGTTACAGCTGATTCAATTCCTTTTTACAGCTCTCCTTGTACAGGAGAGTAGAGTCTTAGTATAAGGCCTCAGGGCACAAGTAAGAAATCAGAAGTAGTATTTCATGTTGTTGTTACCCCCTTTCTTCTCCTGTTCCCTACCATGTGGTATGTTGCTGAATAAACTGGTTCCTTTCTCAAATCAGGCCTCCTGTCTCTCCATTTTGGTGAAAATAAAAATGGGTAGCCAAATAGGAAAAGAACTGCCTTACCACCTAGTGGATGTACTTTGAAAGTCTGAGTTCTAGTATTCAGACAATCAAAACATTCATCCTCATATCATCTAAACACACTTTTCTCCTGTCTTCCTGGCTCACTTCAGATATAATAAATAAGTGCCTTTTTAGGGCCTTACCCCATAGAAATTCCACCGTCGCTATATCAGTGTCTCTGTAAAATTAAAAAAAAAGTGAAGCCGGCACAGTTAAGGTGCAAGAAAACCTATAGCCCATCTTTAGACCAGCAATCCAGGAGTCCAAATCTCTCCAAAAAGGGCTCCTCACAATTTACCACTTTTTCCTTACTCCAGTTTGGTTACCATAATTTTCTTCTACCTGCAAAAATACCTTTAATTATACAATGGCAAGAGAGAATTCTGTTCCCTGATTGGTCAAACTGGGACTGGAGCTGGGACGTTATCCCAGCATAACTTCCCAGCTGTAGTCCCAGTACACTTGTGACCACATAAGTAAATGGAAAAAAAAATACTCCGCAACCGTCCACATGATCAGCTTCATCTGTACTTCCTTACCCTGCTAACAATCGCCATCCCTGCCTGCTCAGAATCAGCGCTCTCGCCCCCCCCGCTAAACTCCCAAGAAAAACAGGGAACCCACGTCTTTGAGCAGTGAGCGCTCAGTGCTCTCTCACCCACCCAAACTTCCAAGAAAAACAGGGAAATCACGTCTTTGAGCAGTGAGCTCGTGGCTGTTGTCCTCACTCGGTCTTGGCATAACCGTTAACTCATTCCTTTTTAATGTTCGGCATGTATCTTTATCAGCAAATATGGGAAAAACACATTCCCCTTGCAACCACCCTACCTCCTTTCCTGTAGCTTGTTAACTTCAACTGCCTGACATCCCTTTGAGAGCATGGCAGTGGGCTGTTCGCAGGAGAGTAACGAGGCGGGAGCTGTAAATGGTGGTCAAAATAATATCTTGGTACATTTAAATACGGTAGCAAAGTGTAAACTACAACCGCTACACAGTTCAGGGAAGGGGGCGCGGCACAGGGAAAGAAATTAAAGCACATGTGGGAACTGAGACACAGACACTAAAACAAAATCCATGTACTGCACACAGACAGCGCCACCTGTTGGACAGATAGAAAAAAGGAACCCTTTTGTGTAAATACACTTCCACGCACAGAAATCAAGTAAAAAACTTAAAAAACACTTCTTTTATTTATTTTCTTTCCAAGTTAAACATTAGCTATTGCATAATAGGAACAATGCCCTCCAGGGTGGGTGTTATGCTGGGATAACATCCCTTCTCTGGTGCTGGACGCCCTCGGCCAGTGGCCTCGGGCCCAACCACCCGAGGCGAGATGTTATCCCAGCATAACACCCACCCTGTCAGGCATTATTCCTTTATTAAACATATAGTGCTTATCATCATATTGTACATTCATACAGTATCGCTTATTCAATGTCTGCCGCTCTTCAACACGAACATACGAAATTGCCAGCAGATACAGGCTTTATGGTCTATCTAGTCTGCTCGAGTGTGCAGCACATCAGTCCATTAGACTACAGCTGCCCCCCACCCTCAGTTTCCTTCCTCCCCCCCCTGCCCCCTCCTGGTTTGTACTCTCCCGTTGAATCAGTCCCACCCCCTCTTGAAGCTCCCCACTGTCTGCAGTGTTACAACTTCCTCTGGCAGCACGTTCCACCCTGCCACCACCCTTTCAGTGAAGTAGTGTCTACTCATTTCCCTCCTGAATCTGCCCCCTCCAATTTCAGAGAGTGCCCTTTGGTTTCCCTTCCGCTGTTAAGAGTGAACAGACCTCTGGTGCCCACTCTGTTCATCCCTTTTAGGTATTTGAAAGTCTCAATCATATCCGTCTTGCTCTTCTATCCTCCAGGGTATACATTTTGAGCTCTCTCAGTCTTTCCTCGTAGGGTCTATCCCCCAAAACCATTGTCATCTTTGTTGCTCTGTGCTGCACCGTGTCCAGCAGTTTGATATCCCTTTTTAAGTATGGGCGCCAGAACTGCACGCAGTACTACAAGTGAGGCCTCACGAGGGACCTGTACAGGGGCAATATGACCTCACTACTTCTGGATGTAATCCCCCTAGCAATGCATCCTAGCATCCTGTTTGCCTTGGCCGCTGCCTTCCTGCACTGAGTCGAGTGATTCATTTGCCTGGTTACAAGCACCCCCAGATCCTTCTCCTCCTTGGATGTGGATAATTGAACACCTCCCAACCAGTAACTGTATCCTGGGTTCCTGGCTCCCAAATGCATCACTTTGCACTTCTTGGCATTGAACCCAAGCTGCCAAGTGTGTGACCAGTCCTCCAGTTTTGCCAAATCCTCCTGAAGTACTTTGCCCCCCTTGCCCCCATCCACCTCAGCACTGATTTTGGTGTATTCTGCAAAGAAAGTGATCTTATTTTTGATCCCTACTGATATGTCTGTGATGAAAATGTTAAACAGGGCTGGTCCTAATACTGAGCCCTGTGGGACACCACTAGTTACTGCTCTGGGTTCAGATGCCTCACCCCCCACCATTACCGTCTGCTGTCTATCCCGCAGCCTGTTTTCAACCCATCTGACTGGTTTCCTCCCTACTCACAGACTCTTCAACTTGCAGGTCAACCTACCGTGTGGTACTGAATTGAAGGCCTTGCTGAAATCCAGGTAGATTACATCCACTGCACAGCCCCCATCCAGTGCCCTCGTGACCCAGCCATAAAAGTCAACCAAGTTTATCTGGCAGGATCTGCCATAGACAAACCCATGATGCCTGTCATCCTGTAGATCATTATCCTCAAGAAATTGCACCAGCCTTTCTTTGAGGATAGTCTCCATCCGTTTTCCCACAATTACGTTAAGGCTCACTGGTCTGTAGTTCCCTGGCTCATCCTTGGACCCATTCTTATGGAAAGGTACCATGTGTGCCTCCCTCCAGTCCCTGGGCATACACCCCATATTTAGCCAGGTGTTGAACAGGTCCACCAATGGCCCTGCCAGGACCTCTGCCAGCTCCCTCAGCACCCTGGGTTGTAATACGTCTGGCCCAGGTGCCTTGTCCACCCTCAGGGACCTAAGTCCCTCCAGCACCCTTTCCACCATGATTTCCCCATCTGTGGTTGCCTCACCCCCCTCCCACCCCCTTCCCTTCAGGTATGGGCGCATCTCTCTCCCTTGTAAAATCTGAACAGAAGTACTGGTTGAGTACTTCTGCCATCTCAGACCCCTTATCTACCCACCCCTGCCTTTCCTGATCTTAATGATTTGATCCCTGCTCTTCCTCTTTTCCCTGATATACTGGAAGAAATCCTTTTCCTTTTCCTTTATCCCCTGTGCTAATCTCCTTTTCCTAGCCACCTTTGCAGCCCCTACTGTTCTGGCAAGGCAAGGCAAGTTTTATTTGTATGGTGCCCATTCCCGAAGGCTCTGGACACCTCACAGAAAAATAAAATAAATAAATAAATAAATAAACAGGAAATACAAAATATGAAATAACATCATACAATTACAAACATAATATAAAAATCCTAAAAACTGATAAAATATCATATATGGGATGGGACAAATTGTTGTAATTCAGAAATTAATTAAATGCCAGGCCAAAGAGGTGTGGCTTCAACCTCTGCTTAAAAATCTCTACTGAGGGGGGCCTCCCGGACTGCAGATGGTAATGCATTCCACAGGGATGGCCCAGAAATGCTAAAAGCCTGATCTTCAGAAGTCTTGAGCCATACCCTGGGAATGACCAGGAGGCCCCCTGAAGCGGGCAGAGGTCACAGGTGTCAGAAGCTCTACCAGGTAGCCAGGACCTAGTCCATTTAGGGCCTTATAGGTGTGAAGTCCCACTTTGAAAAGGACCCTCCACCTGACCTGCAGCCAGTGCAAAGCACGCAAAACAGGGGTCACATGGCTAAATCTGGAAAGGCTAGTCAAAAGCCGGGCTGCTGCATTCTGCCCCAGCTGCAGCCGGCGGAGGGTCCCTCCCATGACCCCGAAGTAAACAGCGTGACAGTAGTCAAGTCTGGAGTAAACAAAGACGTGCACTAGCATTAGCAGGTCCTTGGGCGGAATGAGGGGCTTAATCTGAAGATGGTAAAAGCCACTACTGACAACCGACGACACCTGATCTTCAAAGGTCAGCCTGCTGTCAAGGATCACGCTCAGATTTCGCACCCTTGGGGATGCCGTCAACAGAGTAGAACCCAGAACAAGACCAGAATCCACCCTGGACAGCGACCCCTCACGCCCGAGACCAGGCTCGATCACCAGCATCTCCGTCTTAGCCCGGTTGAGTCTCAGCCAGCTGGGAGCCATACAGTCATTGATTTTAGCTAGACAGATGTTAAGCACATCTACAGCTCCTGATGTTCTGGGAGCAAAAGACAAATACAGTTTGGTATCATCTGCATAACAGTGAAACTCCACGCTGTATTGTCGAATGATCTTACCCGGGGCAGCATATACATTGCGAACAACATTGGTGAGAGGATAGAGCCCTATGGAACTCCACAAGACAGAGGCATTGGGGAAGAGGAGAAATTTCTCATCACCACCCGCTGCACCCTGTCCAAGAGATAGGACTCAAACCACCTGATGACAGTACCGGCGAGTCCACAAAACTCACAGAGCCGATCCAGCAACATGACGTGATCCACAGAGTCAAAAACTGAAGAGAGATCAAGGAGCACAAGAACTGACCTGTCTCTTCTATCTCTAGCTCTGAGGAGATCATTATGCACTCTCACAAGAGCTGTTTCAGTGCTGTGTCTAGCCCAAAAACCCGGCTGAAATGGCTCATAAATGTCAGAGGACACCAGGTGATCCTCGAGCTGCTGTACCACCAGTTTCTCAACAACCTTGCTCAAAAAAGGCAGGTTGGAGATAGGACAGTAATTTGCCAGGACATCCAGGTCGAGGGAAGATTTCTTAAGGATTGGCCTCACCAGCACCTCTTTTAAGGCAGCTGGGAGAATCCCCTCCACCATTGAGCACCTGACAATCCTGGTGAACACTGGGCCAACAGCCTTTACACATCCCATTAAGAACTGTGTCCGGGCTGGGTCCAATTCACAAAATGTGTGCTTCAGCTCTATGATCACCTTAGTCACATTGGACACCTCAACTGGCCTAAACTCTTCCCAGAGAGGTGGAGTGCCTCTATTCCCCCTAGCCCCGACCACTCAGGGCCAGCTTGTCAGACTCTAGCCAGGTCCTCCACCAGCAACGCTCCATCTTCCAACCCCTGATCTTCATCACTCTGAGATACCCATCAAACCACAGGGATCTCATGTGAGAAGACTTGGGTCATAAACGAACTGGTGCGATGGCATCCAGAGCCTCGTAAACCATTCTATTATAGGTGGCAACCACTTCTCCAGTGCCAATTGCACATGCTGCATTAATCCTAGATAAATCAGCTACTGCCAACAATCCTGCTGGGTGCAAGCCCCTCAAAGGGTGATAGCTGACCACCTCTACAGGTGAGGGACTTTTGGGGGGGGGCCCCAAGTGTGAACTCCACGCTGTAATGATCAGACCACAAGACCTGATCAGTCTTGAGGCTGTCAACCTCAAGACCAAGCTGGAACACCAGATCGAGTGTGTGGCCGAACTGGTGGGTAGCAGAAGCAACTACTTGTGACAGGCCCAGGGACTGCATTATCTGGAGGAGGTCATAACTGAAGCGCGAGGATTCATCGTTGATCCAAGCATTGAAGTCCCCCAGAATTAAACATCTGGGGGACTCCAATACCTGGTCGACGATGAAGTCCGCTACCTCCTGCAGGAAATCTCCCCCCGTCCCCGGGGGGTGGTAAATAAGGAGAATCCTGCAGCCTGTGCCTGTACCCCCATGGATGGTGATGCACTCAAAAGATCAGGTGCTACCAACTGGGAGCACCGAGAAGCCCAGACTGGATCAAAAAAACAATGGCCACTCCCCTGCCCCTGCAATCCTTTCTCGGGCTGTGTGCCACGGAGTACCCGGAGGGAAAGACGGCCATAAGAACTGGGCCGGCATTGTCACCCAACCAGGGCTCTGTAATACAAGCCAGGTCGACAGAGGAAATCAAGTCCGAAAAATAGTGGTCTTGTTCCTCATCGACCTGGCATTGCACAACACTGCCCGAAGAGGATTAGAGGGGACACAGCCAGCCCCCTAGCTACCTGCCCACTCAGTCCAGTGGGAACCGTGGGCATGGAAACCAAACATGTCTGGCATTTCCACAGGCACCCCTTACGCCCAGGGCGTCTTTTTTACTGGATGACCTCAATATCACTAACCACCCCCTCCTCTGCTACCCAAGATCCATGACCCCTCTGCCACCTAGTTATCCCTACCTCCCTGCAGTGCCTTGCTGCAGTAGCTGAAACTGGGAGGTCAATAAAGGGGCGAAGGTCCTGGAGCAGGGCAGCAGCATAGCTAATGCGGACCAGGTCGCGGCACAAACACATCCTGACCTGGCAATACAGTCCCTCAAGTAACACCAATCCCTCACAAACACAACAAACAGTCTTATCAACAAAACACTCACATTCAGCCAATAATGTCTCTCTCCCACATCCATACACAATAATTCATACAAAAATCACAGCCATAAAACATACACTCCAACCACAGTATGCACCTCACACACCACTCAACCAGATAAATTACCCCACACCCCCACCCACTCAACCCCCCCAAATTCCCCACACAATTAGAATAAGAAAAAATAACAGTCTTAAATTCAAAAGTTTTTTAGTTCCGGACAGCAATATCCAGGCCGCAGATCAGAGAGCAATTACCTAGGGGGCCAGTCCTGAAGCAGTATTGCAGTTAACAGCTGTAAAATAGTCAAGAAAAGCAAGTGCCTAGCCCAGAAATGTAATAACCAGGGGCCCTCTCACTGACCCTAGTCACTGCTGGGCAGATTAATGAAGGACACAACGTATAATTAAAGAATGCAGATTAAAATGAGGTCCTCCCAAATCCAACCAGAGCTTCTTTAAACAGATGACACTTTAAACAGGTGCACCTTGTGAAAAGGGCATATATAGCCCTAATGGTGGTATCACTGTATAAATACATTTTATCTACTACTACTGCTACTACTACTACTGCTACTTCTCGCACTCACTCTGGCTGCAGAACACATACAAGATAATAGAAACAATGGGGGGGGGGGCTTTCTCAGCTGGAATGACACGACAGCTTACCCAACATGTAGTGCAAGCCAGTGCCTCTCTATCTGGCAAGATCTGCACATGATAGCCAGTCTCCTCTTCTGGATAGAACGATTCCTCCAATAAATCAGAGGCACCTTCCCAAGATAGTCCGTAATCTCAGACCGAGAGAGAACGAAAGTCCAGGCGCAAACCCAGTGAAGTAGGTCACCCTGAGTGTAAACAACCGGCAAACAGTTCCAAATAGTCTCCTTTGGCAAATTTAGACCGCAAGCGATCCGGGAATCAAGACCACAGTCACCACTAGTCCTGGAGTTTTTGGCATCTGCGTCTACTCGAATAGGTCCCTGGCAGACGAACAAAAACGACCGACGATGAAGAGTCGTCTCACTTCCCTGGATTACCTCACATAATCCTCTCTGTCCTCTGCCCTATTAGTTCTCTTGTAGGTTCAGAATGCATTTCTCTTATCCCTCACCTTCTCTGCTACCTCTCTAGTCATCCAGCTTGGATTTTTGGGCCTGAATTTCTCACACTGGCTCTTGACTCACGCGTTAGTGGATTCAGTTAGTCCTACCTTGATTACTGCCCATTTCTGTTCTAAGTCCATGTCCGGGTGGAGATTAGCTATGTGTTTTTGCAGTATGTGACCCATCCTGTCAAAGTCTGCCCCTCTGAAGTCTAGGATCTTAGTTTTTGTAGAGGTTGTTTTCTGACCCAAATTGATTGGGAACCACACTGTACGGTGATCACTACCCGCCAGTGGTTCCTCCATCCAAACATCCCTGACATGTTCCCCATCCTCCAGCACCAGGTCAAGAATGTTCTCCTCTCTTGTTGGTACTGTCACCGTTTGAGTCAGGAAGCCATCCTGGAATGCTTCCAGGAGGATCTGCTCCCTGGCACATGTGGTAGCTGGGATGCTGCAGTCCACCCCTGGTAGATTAAAGTCCCTCACCACCACCACGGTGCTCCCTTTGCCACTGAGTCTTCTTAGCTGCTCCCCCAGTTCCCTTTCCATGTCCTCTTCCTGGGTTGGGGGCCTATAAACAACCCCCAATCAGACCTTAGTTCCCTTTGAGGCATGAAGTTGCAGCCAAATGACTTCTGACCTGCCCTCCTCCCTAATACATCTAATCCCTTCTCTAACATAAATGGCTACTCCCCCCACCTTACCTTTTTCTCTGTCCCTCCTGAATAATTTAAAACCTGGGATGGCCAAGACCCAGTCGTGGTTTAGGGTTGCCCACATCTTGGTAATGGCAGCTATGTCTACCGCCCCCTCTGCCTTCAATGCCTGCAACTCTGCCATCTTGTTCCCCAGGCTCCTAGCATTTAGTGATACCGCCTTACATCCTGTATAGTTCCCTGCTGCCTTCTTACCTTCCCCTCCACCCCCAATTCTAGTCAAATTTGGCTCAATCCTTGCTGTGGTGGGCGGTCTCCTGGACCCCCTCTCCTGGCTCAATCCATCTCCATAGCCTCCCCCCAGCTAGTTTAAATTAAATCTTTTGATGATAAATTCCCCCAGTCTCTGCTCTAACACCTGTGATCTTTCCTTACTGAGATGTAGCATATACCCTGCATGCAGATCTGTGTTCTCCCATGTGCTACCCCACTCTCCCACCAATCCATATCCCATGGACTCACACCATTCCCTCAGCCACTTGTTGAAGTCCATGATTCTGCTCTTCCTATCTGTACTTGCTTGTGGCACTGGCAGGACCTCTGAGAATGCTACTGCCCCCCACTGCATAGATTCCCTACTTCCCTGAAGCTATCCTGAACCTCCTCTATCCTTCTTCCTTCCAGGTCATTTGTTCCCATGTGTACAATGATGTGCGGTTTACCCCCCACCTTCCTTATACATTTATCAGTATGCTGTCTCACCCTTCCTGCTGTCATGCCCAGCATGCACTCCACCCAGATGTTGCATTTTCTGGCACCCCTTCCCCATCTTACACCCTTAAGCATTGAATCTCCCAGAATTATACTCTTTCCCTCCTAACATGATCTCCCTCTTGTTGGTTGATATAATCCTGCCACCCAACCTGATCCCTCCACCCATGCCCCCAGTTATGCCCCCCTTTGACTCCCCCATTCTGTTCTCTATCCTCACCCCCCACCAACTATAGCTGGTATATCGTGTCCACTTCAAACCAGTCCCCTTGTGCTCCCTCCTCTTCCCACACTTTTACGCCCACCCTCCACCCTGCTTCCCTTCACTACTGTTCCCTGTGCCTTCCTTGAGTTGCGTTCCCCCCTACTTGAGTTCCCCTCCATACCCTTGTTCCAACCCCACCTGGGCTGCCTACTGTTTCCCCCTGCCCAACATCTCCTTGCTCAGTTATCCCCACATTTGTTGCTGTAACACCCCCTTCCTGTTGCCCCTTTTTCCTGTGGTTACTTGGGCTAATGCTAGTGCCTGTCAATTCTGCGCTGTGTCCTTTTTCTCCCTGTAGTGCCCTCCCCCTTAACCAACTCAGTAGCTACACTACCCGCCCCTTCCTGCTCCTCCAGACTAGCTAAAACTTGGAATCTGTTTTTGCTGGTAATCCCATTTATCTGACTGTCCCCATCCACCCCTCTCTGAGGCTTATAACCCTGCACTGGCACAGCTGCAGCCTTGTTCCTATGCCTGACTCACCACCAATTTTCAGTTCCTGCCTGTCACTGCATATGGTGTGGCCCAACTCCTAATCCTTCTAGTTTTTCCTTTTGTTGGCCTGCTGCTGGCTGTCTTGAATGACTCATCAGGTTCTCCACCTGCCTGCATGCCTCCCTAACCTGTACCCCCCATGCCTCCAGCTCCCTCTTCAACCACCCAATCTCCTTTCTAAGCCAACCCATCTGCCAGCACACCATGCAGCACCCTGCCATGCATGCCAGTCCCAGGAATATGGCTGTTCCATATCCTTGGTAGCATATGATCCTCCCCTGCCCCTGCACTGATTGACAGCCCATTCCTATCCTCCCCACCCACGGACTGGTCCTACCCCACTCCTTGTGACCCTTCCCCCACTTAGGACTCCTCCTATCCATGCTGGCTCCCGACCCACACCCAGGATGGCCCCTGGGAGACTATATCCCGACTGCAGCCTCACTGCTAGCTGGCTCAGTCATGTGTCCTCAGGTGCCTCGCATGCCCTCCCTGAGCTTCGTTCCCTCCCTTCTCAGCCACCCTCCTCCCTGTCCCACACACTACGGCCCAAATGCTCCCAACCACCCGTTAGAACATTACTTGTACCTACGATATTCACCTCAGTTAAGTGTCCCCCACAGTGAATTCCCCAGAAACCCCACCAAACAGCTCTTCCCTGTCTATGCTCCTGCTGAAGGCATAAGGGTGAGATTACCCTTTTATAAAACTGTGCCTATCGCCCCACCCTGTGGCTTAACTGCTGGCCTAAAAATGTTCTGCACCTGGCAGTCCCTTCCACCAATCATAGGGTAGCCCACCCACTGTAAATGTGCACTGGCCGGGGTGGGAGCGTGGGATTAGGGCCAAATCCTGGCTCCCATGAGAGAATATCAGCCCTGATGCCGTCCCATACTGAGACCTCCAATCCCTACCCAAGGCCTCCTATCAGGTCTCCAGCATCCCCCCCTTGTGCCTCTGCAAGTCCTGCCCCTGCTGGACAAAATGTAGAAGATGCCCCAGCAATCTAGGATAAGTATGTCTGCCACACAAGCAACTGCATAGAATAAAAACAATAAAAGAGAAGGCACGTCCCTGTGTCCTATTCCTTCCACACACACTGTAGCAGCTGCTCCTTTTCAGTGCCAGGTTCTGTTACCACTCCCTGCTACTCCCCGAGTCCCCATGGCCCACTGCACACACCCACCTCTCTCCCCCCAGGCCCCTCAACAACAACAACAACGTGAACCTCTTCCACCAGCAATATAAGGCCCTGACGTCTTTGTTTGGGCTTCATGTTCTTTTTTTCCCCCGACACTGATCGGCTCTCATTCTAAATCCCGGCTCCCATGAGAGGGTATCAGACTATCAGCCCTGACGCCATCCCACACCAAGACATCCAATCTCTACCCAAAGCCTCCTATCTGGTCTCCAGTGTTCCCCCTTGTGCCTCTGCAAGTCCTGCCCCTGCCGAACGAAATGTAGGAGATGGCCCAGCAATCTAGGATATGTATGTCTGACACACAAGCAACTGCACCGAATAAAAAAATAAAAGAGAAGGCACTTCCCTGTTTCCCATTCCTTCCACACATGCTACAGCAGCTGCTCCTCTTCAGCACTGGATTCTGTTACTGCTCCCTGCTACCCCCGAGTCCCCACGGCCCACTGCGCATCCCCACCTCTCTCCCCCAAGCTCCTCAATGTATGGAGGAGTGCAACAAAAGACATAGACCAGCTGAGCCGAACCACCTAGTCTTTCTATATAGCTGAAGCACCTTCTCTTTCTATATAGAAGCCAGCAATTTCAGTACATACCATGCTTCTGGAGGCCATTCACCACACAAAAACTTTTTCCAAAGAGCCAACACAAACAAATGTCAGAAATCCTCCCATCACTGTCCCAGTGGCATGGAGGGCTGAGGCATCTGTGCCTTACCTTCTGCCATGCCGGCGACCCATGTTTGTGGTGCAAGTGGGCCGCTGCAGGTTGGCTGGGAAGGGAGAGGATCGAGTGTCCAAAGGACAGCTCTCCTCTCCCAGGGAGGGGTGGGGATGGAGTCTGCTGCCTGCCCCCTCCCAATGGCTGGAGGCTGGCATAGTGGGCCCACATGTAGGGGCAGTTGCGGGGCCCATGCCTGGTGTGCCACGTATGGAAGCGTTCATGGCTCAGCTATTGGCGTCATTGTATGCTGCTGCACCACACTCAGGGGACGGGCACCAAATGGAGGAGAAAAATGTTGACCAGCAGGATGAAGGCAGACCCTCACAGGCTCTACACCCAGCTAGCTGACACCATGCTAGGGTGAGAGGTAAGTCCAGTGGACATCAGGGTGATGGGGCTGGGGGGTACTGGACTGAAGGGGGCTGGGCGGGAGCATAAAGAAATGAAGAAAAGGAAAAAAAAGAAATCCTCTCGTCACTTATGAGGTATTTTACCGGTATCTTACTAGTACCTAGGTAAGAATGGGCCACAAAACCTCCGATCTTTCTGACCCAATATTTAGCCAAAAAACATCAGCAAGCTTAGCTGTTTCGAATGAGGCCATTAAACAATGGGCACAGCTCCTATGCCATTGAGTTTACCTTAAAAAGCTCTTGTTTACCAATCTTAAGTAAAAATAGCATGCATTTCATTCAACAAGTTTATTTCTGAAAGGTAATAAAACTTTTAAATCAAAGCATTCAAACGCATTCAAATACCAACGAAGAGCCTTTCTGACCAAGCGCCAGTTGCCAGCAATGGATTTCTGAATTATAGTGTCAAGAAGTGAAAGAAATGCTGTGTCGACCAGAAATTCTTAAATCAGTATTCGTTTCTCTCACCGGCTTTAAAATAAAATAAAAACAATCGGGATAAAATCAAATTGCATTCAGGCATGTTGAGGGCTGTGGGGAGTGGAGCGGCATTGCAGCCATCTTGCCGCTCCACCCCCCCCAGTGAATGAATTGGATATATGTTATTTATAAATCTAGCAAAAAAAAAAAACTGAATCAGAAAACAATAAAAATTATAACTAAAAATATCCATAATCTGTTAACAGCAATCCCTCCACAGAGGAGGTTCTAGAACAATGGAGGGAGGCTTTCTTCATCAAAACTTATTTTTCAGTCCAAGCACTGTGTTAATTTAATTAAAAAAATGGAACTGGTGGGGGGCTTCAGCCCCCATGCCTGTCCTCACCAGCTACCCCTGCTTCACCCAATCTCTGTAATTAGGTCTAGAACAATGGAGTTGTTTCTGGAGACAGAAAAGAGTGGGGGTTGCTAATTCTTTGTAAGTAAAGTCTAGAAACACTGAAATACCCAGGTTTCATTCCCCACCCTGAGGAGGCAGAATAGTGTAGTGGTTAAGGGCACTGAGCTGTAAACTGAGACCTCATGTTAGTCAATAGTAAAATGCTGGCACAGCACTGTATGACAGCTGTGCATTAAAAAGTATTACAAACACGTAACAAATGGAATTGGGGTGTAATTTGGGGTTGTTTCCATACATTGACTGCATAAATTGAAGAGCAGCAAAGACAGTGCTACTGCTGTATTTCTCCCGTCAATACAAGTGCTCTTGCACAGAGGAATAAAGCACCTTTGTAACATTTATTTCTGCAGTTCTCCAGAGAAAATTCATTACAAATGAGACTGCTTTTTTCTATTATAAAGGTCGCCAATACGTTAGCCATATAATATGAGGGTAGGAGCTGGAGGCAGCTGCAGTACACTGGCTGTACTTACTTGCACTGAACTGTGGCTGCACTTAGAGAGACTCAGTGACTCATCAGCAAGGAAACAAAAAGATACTCACGATATACCTTTTAGAATGAAGATTCAGCCTTTAATACCTTCCGCATACCCACAAGATGTTTTACAGCACATTATGTAAGTCTAAAAAAATTGCTCATGAGCCCAGCGCAAGGCTCCTGATTGGCTACTGGATCAGTCGTTAATATCTGAGACATGACTGATCCTGCTACCAAGTGATGCTGTGTGGCATGCATGGCTCATGCCACACTGCTAAAACTAAACAAACAAACAAAAAACAGCAAGATTGAAAGTTGTTACTGCGTTTTTTTCCTGGGGGATTCAAGTTGGCTTGCTGAAGGTGCGTGGGTGAGCAGCTCCTGAATCGACTGCTTTTGCTCTCTTGGTACAACTGCTTTCCAAACCGCTACCAGCCGACAACAAGATGTACTGCAAGTTTTAAATTCATGCAGGTGAAAAAGAAAAGAGCGCAGCATTCCACCGTGAACAGATCTGGCAGCTTTGTTTTTTCTGGTTTGGTCACAGTGAGTAAAAGTAGAAGGGAATGAAAATACTGACCAGTGTTTGTTCCCCTTGTCTGTACAACCAAAGTAAAACTCAGTGACTTCTTTTTCTCTTGGATGGGTTGTAGTGAGTGAGTAAGTAAGTAAGTAAGTAAGGGGATAAGCAAAAGAAAATATTGCCTTGTATCCACTTAAAACCAAACTGCTCGTGTTACTGGTGGAGCATAAGCCTACCAAGCTGGGTATGTTCGTACGTAGAATATGAAAAAAAAAGCAAAGAAAATCTACCTTTAAAAAAATCTTCTCAGTTGTTGGTGCTGTTTGGGAATGATGAATTTTGCATGTCTTTCTACCTGCTGGGTGCTCGCCTCGGGAGGTAGACTCAGTGGCTCTCTTTCTGGTTTTCTGTTTTTTCTCGCAACTAAATTGCATGGCCCTGTGCTCCTTCGAGTAAAGGGGGAAAGGAAAAGAAAACATTACCTGTGCTTATTCTTCCCTGCCTCAGCCAGTAACGCAGGAAAGGCAAAAATCCCCTTTTTACAAACTAAAGGGTCTACTGTTGACCTAGCTCTTTGGAAGCTGTAAGGGAGCTGTGTGCTGTCGAAATTGAGGAGCAGACATTTTCTCCAGAGTACCACTATATTAGTCTGGTTGGATGTGTTTATACAACTTAAAAAAACAAAACAAAGTAAATTGTCTGCAGAGAGAGAGAGAATCGGGAAGATTTTCAGCCCTGGAGTAGAGGCTAAAAGGCTTCTCAGTACATTTACCAGCATTGTTTCATTATATATATATATATATATATATATATATATATATATAAAAAAACAACAGATCTTTTACATCTCTCTTCTTAAGTTGTGACCCTGCGTGCTGACTTTGGGGGTAATAGTACCTCGTGGTTGAAATCCTCTCACAGCGGGTATTGGGAGTGTTGTGGTTTGGAAGTGCTTGGAGGGCTTGAAGTGGTTCTTACTGCCTACCTTTCTCCCTTTTCTGATGCAAACAGATAGATATCTGCATAATCTGCACAATTTGGCTCACTGATTATCTGATTCTCTGGCTATTTCATCTCTTCTCCTTTGTATTTCTTTTTTTTTTTACTTTATTTCTTTATTCTCCTTCCTGCTCTTGGAGCCCTCTCAACCTCCGATTCCACTTCGGGGGGATCTGCCCCTAGAGTGCCTCCTTCTCCCCCTACACAGTGGGGTCTGTCCCTCTTCTGGTGGTCCTGGATGGTACAGAGAGGCTATCATCTAGGGCTTACCGAGAGGTGTTTTTCCCCTTTTCTCCCCTGGTTTCCCCTAGCCTCTGGGACGCCGAACGCTAGGACGTACGTCCCGAGTGATGGCGTGCTGACACACGCCAGAGCACTCATGCGTCAGCGACGTCCCCCCTCCCCGACTCCGTTGAATGGAGCTGCCTCCATCCCCTCTATTGTCGGTGCTTCCACCGGCTACGAGGGTGATGTAGAACGCGGAAGCGCCTTGGTTCTCACCCTGAGGGAGGAGAGCACCATTGGGACGTCGATCCTCCCTCCCCCCTGCTGACCCCCGGCCACCCGAGTCCATTCCCGAACCCGGGTTGCCGACGCAACACGAGGTGTGGTGACCAGCACCTCAGCCCTCAGTGCCACCGGGCCCTCCTTCGTATTTCTGACCTGATGTCTAAAAAGTTTAGACGTTTTAAAGAGGTTGAGCCAGAATATAACCTAAGACATTCTCGTAGCTGTACAGGCCAATCTGACAAGAAAATGGCGAATTTGCCTGAAGGCAATCTGTCTGGCTTAAGTTTGAACAACCCTGCTCCCAGTCAGCCTTTGCCTAGTACTTTCAATTCTTTGGTTAATGGGGAAAATGGCTCAAAAACTACAGCCTATATTAATCAAAATACCACTGCCTCTGGAATGAAAGCAATCGCTGATGGCCCCATGGTAAATTTTTAAATATATTAGGGGCTGCTACTGTAAGTAGCAGTGGTAAGCAAAAATCAGTCACAGGGCCAGCTATATTCTCCACTATACTGACCCAATTACAAATTCAGTCAAGCCAGGGCCTGGAGCCTTTGAATGAGGAAGAGAAGATGACACAGGTAGTTCAAGAAAATTCCTTAAAAGGTTCGACTCCCACTGATCTGGGTCATATCCATTCTGTGCCAAGCCCAAAAGTCCCAGTAGGACTTATAATTGAATCTATGACTGGAGATGCAAGCGCAGATGCATTGGCATTACATGACGACCTCATAACAAACACGGAACCTCTGAACAACCAAAAGGGCTGCGGGACAAGTCCCTCTCTAAAGATTCAGAAAACTCAAGAAGAAATGTTCCAACAAATGAGAATTGGTTTCCAATCTATGTCCTTGGCATTCAACTCTTTAAAGAACTTGATCTCATCTTTGGACAACAAGATGAAAACCCTTACCAAAAGGGTTTCTTAATTAGAGAACAGAGTTGGATCCATAGAAGATCAATTAACCCCCCTCCAAAAGAAAGTAAACTCATGCCAAAAGGAACTACTGGAGCTTCAGTTTGAGTATTAGATCTTGAATCTTGCTCAAGAAGACAGAATTTAAAAATAGGAGGCCTTCCTGAGGGAATGGAGGGGACGGACACACAACAATTTATGGAGGAACTTTTAACAGAAGCTATGGGCAAAAAATAGCCTGAAGAAAAGGTAGTGTTGGACTGTGCTCATAGAAGCTTCTCCACTAAAAGAGACATACCTAGATTTGTGTACATGAAACCCCACCAGTTTCAGGTGAAAGAACACATTTTACAGAAAGCAAGAACAAATCAAGGCCTGCAAGTAAGGGACTATCAACTTCAAGTTTTTTCAGATTTACCACCATCAGTCATGGCAAGGTGAAAAACCTTTGATGGGATCAGAAAGGTCCTGAGAGACAAAGGCATTCCACATAATTTAATTCACTCAGGCCGATTGAAAATATTTCTCAATGGGAGACAACACATTTTTGATACCCCCTTGAAGCTGATCAGCATCTGAAAACGTATTTTTTGCACACAGAAGGCAATTGATGAATGGCATCCCTACTTTGGTTCCTCTAAGAGTGTTGTTATAGCTGAAGGAGGAAGTCAGGGGGAAAGACTGAGATCAAATAAAAAAAATTATTACCAAGGCACATATATTTACATGCACTTGGCATCATAATTACTTGCTAACTATACTGTACCATGATAACTATGTGTGATCTGGATGATCTGTTTTAGTATATTTTATTAATTTTTTTTCAAGTTTTTACATTTTTAGGCATTATAAAATGTTTTAGAGTTTGTTGTGATTGTAAAGAGCTTTGGTACTAGTTGAATTGTGATTAATAAATAAAATTATTATTATTATACATAACTTATTGCTTAATATAACTATTGGTTAACTCTTTAAAGATAATAGTTGAAATTTACAAAAATATCTAAATTCTTTTTAACTATATCATGCAATTTGGTCTTCCCTTTTTTAAGGGGAAAGCAGTCAAAAAGGAAATGATAGATTGAGCCTGCGGTTGGTATAAGAGTTTGTCTCACACATTACCCACTGTAAGCTACGACCGTCTTAATAGACTGTCTTTTGAGGGGGGAGTACCCAGCATTAAATTTGAGTAACGGGCTATTAGCAATAGGCTACTGGGTCTTTGAGGGGTTAGTAATAGCATATTTTTTCAGGTACATTGAGTGGGATATTCAAAAGGGTTGCGCCATGCGCAATAGGGTTGCGCCTGCGCAAGTCCAAAAGTGCGCCATTCTGCGATATTCAGCAGGAGGCAGTTGCGCCACCGAAAACATGCTGAGCAACAGCGCAATGCAAATGATGGCATGTGCAACCGAAGGGGGTGGATCCATGCATAAAGAGCACAATGCGATATCCAAAGACTTGCGCAATGCACAACAGTGGACCAGCCAGATGTTGCGCCCCAGCGGAAATGAGCCAAAATAAAAAGGCTCAAGGAAGAGGTGCAAGAACACCACAGGGATGCCAAGTGGGGAAGAGAGAGAGAGAAAGACAGACAGTGACAGGCCAGGGCAGGCAAGGGAAGCATGTGGGCCATAGGCTGCAGAGGCCAGCGGGGTGCCCGTGCAGTGGAAGTAGCAGTCAGGACAGTGGGGGTAACAGAGCAACATCAGCCGGGGGGGCACAAGCCAGAGAGATGGACAGTGCCAGCTTCCATATGGAAGCTGTAATGAGGGGGGTGAGAATGCAAGGTGCAGGGGGACGTGGCCGTGGAGGCCCATTGGCGGTACGCCCCCAACAGGCAGTACCGTGCCCGCATCAGCTTTGAGTTGTACACAGATGTAGAGATCGTGGGCCGGTACCGCCTGAACAGGGCAATACTGAGGCGGCTCTGTGAGCTGTGCAGTGATGTGATGCAGGCACCCTCACGACGGAGCCATGCTCTGTCAGTGGAGACCAAGGTGACAGCCTGCATGTGCCTGCTCACCACGGGCACCTTCCAGAGGCCAACAGGGGATACCACAGGCATCACACAGTCAGCCACATCACGCATCCTCACCCAACTCCTCAGCGCACTGCTGCCACATGCTGCGGAGCACATCCAGTTCCCCAGCACCACGGCAGAGCGTACAGCAAACATGCAGGCGTTCCACAGGGTAGCACGTATGCCTGGCATGCTAGGGGCCATAGACTGCACCCATGTGGCCATTCGCACACCACCTGGCCCCGATGGGGCCACCTATATGAATCGGAAGGGCTTCCCCAGTGTCAACTGCCAGGTGGTGTGTGATGCCACTGGGCGTATAATCAATGTCTGTGCCACACACCCTGGCGGAGCACATGATGCCTTCATATGGCATCAGTCCACACTGTGCCATCGATTCGAGAGTGGGGACATCCCCACAGGCCATCTAGTGGGTGAGCATGTAGGGAATGCAAACCGGGCAGGGTGGGAATGCCACAGGTGCCATGGTAGTGGCACACAGAGATATAGGCAATATGGACCTGAACATGAGACTGATCTCCACTATCTCCACACAGGTGACAGCGGATACCCACTCCGTCCCTGGCTGCTCACACTGCACGCGCCCCCATGACCCCATCGCAGCAACGCTATAATGAGGCGCGTCACCACACACAACATCATTGAGCGGGTGTTTGGGATGCTCAGGCATCCTCCGATGCCTAGACACCTCCGGGCGGTGCCCTACAGTACAGCCCCTCAAAGGCTTGTGGGATATTCCTGGCCTGTTGTATCCTGCACAACATGGCCAATGACTGTGGGATAGTCATACAGGTTGAAGAGGGGGACAGTGATGGGGATGCCAGTGGTGCCGGTGTTGATGGTGATGTGCAGCCCCCCCCTGGACGGCGGGACCCCTGACTGATCCGGCAGGCCCAGCTGCACCGGGACACCATCACGAAGGAGCATTATGCACAACACAGGTAAGTCAAGGGGCTATGTGCAAGCAACACTGTCCTGGCGCAACCCACAGGCACACAGAGTAACACACCAGGGGTGCATGACGGCAAGGAGGGTGGAAGGCACACAAACACACCATCAGGGAGGGGTGAACAGTCATATAGAGACACACATATACACACACACACAAACACACCAGGTACAAAGCATACATGGGCAGGTGCACAGTAGAGCAGGAACAGACATGGCAAACACACAGATCCACAGACCACACCCACCACCTGTACTGTCCAAGCACGTGTGTCAGATGCTGGGCACCCTTGCACCTTGGTGTACAGTACAATGCAGGCATCATCATGCACACGCACCTGTGGACAGCAGTCGGGATGGTGTGCAGGTGGTCCGTATGTCGGCGTGATGGGCAGGGCACCCACCAGTGCACTGCCCACCATGACACACAGTGCACACAGGGCAGCAGCAGACAGGGCCCGCACTGGCAGAGAGGTCAGTCATGTTGCACCGTTCCACGGCCACCGCGGATGCGTGGGCGGCCCCGCCGTGACCCAACAGCACTGGCAGGCTGAGCAGGTGCCACATGGGGTGGCACCGATGGACCACCAGGGGTCCCACTGCGTGATCGTGACCTTGTCCGCACTGGGGTCTGTAGGATGCCAAACATACCTGCACCAGGGGTGCTTGGGATGCCCACAGCAGAATCCGGCGTCGACAGGCCTGGGGTCACACCACGCCAGGCACGGGGAGTGGAGAGCGTACTGTGTGGGGTGTGCGGTACAGGAGCACCTGCGTGTGTGCCCAATGCAGCCACGACAGCGCCCAATGTCTGGGTCTGCCTGTCAATGGTGGCGGTCACATCCATCCACATACGGACCATCTATGCATGGTCCAGAGCACACTCCCTGCTGTGCCGCTCCACAGCCGCACACAGTGCCTCCACAGACGTTGCAACCGCCTGCTGCTGTACTGATTCCGCAGCAGGTGGGTGTCTCATCCAATGGGTACTCTGCCACAATGGCATCCTGTCCCCAGGGTGTGGAAGGTCCTGATGCACAACACCCTTGAGGGTGGGGCGCTGTTGGCCAGGACCAGGAATGGGCGATCAAGGCGGCGGGCATGTGCACCGCTGGACACTGCACCCCCAGACCTGGTGGGTGACTGCTGCTGCTGCCCCTCCAACCACTGTGCCCCAGGGACCACTCGTTCCACTGCTGTGACCGCAACAGTGCTAGACACCTGCACAGCCACCGGTGCTGCCCCACCGGTGCTGACAGGCACAGCCTGGGACTGTGCCGACATGCTGGCACACAAGTCAGAACCAGCAAGGCCCAGAGGCACGTGCTGGCCTGCTGTGTGTCCATCATGGGACACACACATGGCACTGCCCATTGCAGTCCTTGCATCATCAATGGTGCAGGTACGAGCTACAGCCACAGTCACAGTGTGCTGGCATGCTTGCATGCCAGACTGCTGAGACACAGGCTGTGCACCCCCCACACCCGAATCACCGACACCAGAGTTGGCAGCCTAGCGTGCATGCTGGTGCAGTGCATGCTGGCTGGTGACAGAGGTGGTTGAACCCTCCTCCATGTCCAGCAGGTCATCCTCACTGCCTGGACCCACCACCACCATCCCCTGAAGATGAACAGGATCTGTAACAGAAAGAGAGGACATGTGAGTGTATGTGATCAACCTCCCCCCCCAACACCACCATGTCATACCGTGCAGTAATGGGCTTCCACCTGTCTGGAATCCACCTCCTGGTACGCCCTCAATCGCACTGCACTGCATTGATGCAGCCAGTCGGTCCTCAGCTGGGGTCAGCTCACCACCGCTGGCTGGCCCCGCCAGTGCCAGCACATGCCACCCTGAGGGCTGCCACCTTCTCCTTCACCTCCCGCGTCTGTCCCAATCTTCTTTTGCATTCCTGCACGGAGCGCTGGTGGCTTCCGCAGGTTCACTGCCCGGCTACCCCCTCCCATGCAGCCGACGGGCCTGAGGGGTGCCCCGCCATCCACTCAGTAGTGCCTCCTCCTCCAGGTAGGCCTGGAAGAGGGCCTCAGTCTCTGCCATGGTGAAGTTGGGCCTCCTCCTCCTTCGCCCACCATCCTCACCCTCACCTTGGCTCTGCTCGGTCATGGCGTTCTGTATGGGTGGAAGTGGACACCTGTCACTGTGCAGTCTACAGCGTTATCCCATGCCCATTGTCCAGAACATCCCACAGCATGCAACTCACCTCTCACCTGCAGTAACTGAATCTGGCCAGCGCAGCCCACTGTCACACTTTTATAGCGCAGTGCATGCAAATGAAGAGTGGAGCAACTGTAATGAGATGCAAATCGCGCCACTGCGCCTTTGAATGGCTGATCAGATGATTTGCATGTGTCGGCTGAATATCGCGCCATTGCGCTTTTCACAATATGGTTGAGCCGGCTGAGCCAGTAGCGCAGATCTGTGACTGTGTGGTACACTGCATTACGCTTGCCCAGGTAGCTTACTCAGGCATCTGCCGCACTGATAACGTGCTGTGCACGATCGGCACTTCAGGCCATGGCCACCATTGTGCCAGTGGTGCTACAGCACTGGGCAGTATATGGCGCTGTGGCACTACTGCGCACTAGTCCACTGTGGCACTGTCTCGCAGGTGGTCGGTCACGCAGGATGCGTAGACATCAGATGGCACTGTGCATGGTCTTGCGTCATAGACCCCTGACCTGGTGTCCAACCTTTGCCCCCTGGCGCTGTTCGGCTGCCATGTGTACGGCCCTATTGCACTGTCTGGTGACAGCGCTATGTGGACTGACGGCGCTGTACGAACAGCATGATTGGAACCTATGGTGGTCTATTGCGCAACATTTCCACGTGGGATTGCCGCGCTGCGGGGAGCGATATTGCCTGCTGTAAACTTGGAAGCATGGCATGGCATGCAGGAGGAAGTGCAATGGAGCCCGGTGGAGGTGGCCAACCTGGTGGCCCTGGTAGAGCCCCACTATGGGGCACTGTATGGTGAGGAGCCCCTCACCATGGCTAGAACCCAGGTCTGGCTGCAAGTGGCCAATGACCTGGTGGGGGTCACTGGGCGGTGCCGGTCTGCTGAGCAGTGCTGCCACAGGTACAGTGACCTCTGCAGGAGGGAGTCTGACCTGCATGAGCGGCTATGGTCACGTGCCAGGAGGGGCGTGGTGCCTAGGCCAGGTGGGTGTAACATCTATGCACCTGTATTCTCTGTAAGGGTGTGAGTGTGTTTTTGTGGCTGTGCATGGGTGATGGCTCTGACATGGTTGGCTGTGTCAGTGTGTGCAGGTGTGAGATGCATGGGTCTGGCTGTGTGTGCAGGCACTCTCACTGGGGCAGGGGGGCAGTCTGCTTTGGAGTCACACTGATGTTTTTCTTAACATTTGTCTCCCACAGGCCAGGCAGAGAGGATGCAGGCACGGGGTGAGGAGGGCCGTGGCAGGGTCCCAGTGGCGGTCGGTGGTGCTGCGAGGGGTGGGCCACAGCAGCAGCAGCAGCAGCAGCCACAGCTGCTTGCGGAGTGTGAGTATCATTACATCATGGATGCTATTGCATGCTGGAGGGGATGGGCATGACCACCAGCCATGCACAACACAACCATGCACGACACAGGTGACATTCATCACTGTCCAGTGTCACTGCACGTCTGTGTGTGCGTCACTGGTGGTCCATGCATGCACTGAGCACATGGCTGTGGAACTGGCATCGCACCACATTGCCACGTCACTTGACAGCCTTGTTTGTGCTGTGATGGACATGGGCAGTGTGTGTGTGCAGTGGTGCACATAGCTGGTGCCGCCTGGTTGGGCTGGCCATGTGCATGTTCACTGTGGGTGGGTGCATACCATCACAGGTGCGGGACATTGGGCTATATGGCTTACAGGTTGGGTGGTGTTCAGGGTTGTGGTCAGTCACAGCCATTGACTGTGTTCCCATTTTCCTAGGCCTCATTGTGCTCCGGAGGATAGAGCGGGCACTGCAGCAGCTCACCCAGGTGTCTGTGGACAACAGGACCATCCTCACCAACATCCAGCGCCATGGCCTCCGGAGGAGGCACGGCCAGCCACGATGGCACCAGGTGGAAGAGGACCAGCCTGCTAGGCCTTAGGCTGGATTCCCCTTCCCACTTCACCCATCCCTCCCACCCTGCCTTCCCTCTCCAAGTTGTTCATCCCTACCCCTTGCCCACCCCTACCTTGTACCCCTACCCCCCTCTTGTAAATAGTTATGTTGTTGTTGATTTTGTGATTTACATTTTTCTAATACATTTATATTTTGATATGAATACTGTGTTGGTCTCTGATTTGCAGCTGGCTATGGTTGCTCAGTTGCAGTGGTGTGCAAGCCATCTGGGGTGGTATGGTCCTGGGTATGTGTGTGTGTGTGTGTGTGTGTGTGTGTGTGTGCGCGCGTGTGTGTGTGCATGGGGAGGTGTCTCCAGTGTGGCAGTGACTTTCTGTTGGTCTTGCCGTCTGCTGCCACCCACTGCTGGGTGCATAGGGTGGGTCTGGCTTGTATGCTTCTCTGCTACACGGGGTTGACGTGTGCCGGGGGGGATGCATGGTGTTTCCTGCAGTGCCAGTCACTGCACATGGGTGGTGTCTTGGGGTCATGGTGCAGGGTGTGCTGTGCATACGGGGGGCTGATGTGCACTGTGGTTGTCAACCCCCTGTGTGTGGCAGTCTTAGCCTGCCAGTGGTTGTGCTGGGGCGTCATGGCCCTGCTGTGCTTTGTTGGCTTGTCTCCATGGGTCAGTAGATCATCCGTCCCACCCCCAGTGATGCTGTGCTTGGGGTGTGCAGGTGTCTTGTTGGTTCTGCAGTGTGTTCCTGTGCCCATGTGTGGCATGGCTGGCGGTGGGCCCCAGCCTGCCTCCCTGGTTGTGCAGTTCCATTGCTCTGCTGGGGGGACTCTGCTTGCGCTATGGCACCTCTGGACTGCTCAGCTGTGCTGCCCTTGTTGTGCTATGGCGCAACCTTTCTGCTCAGCTTCCCCTTCCTGGTTGCACTATAGCGCAGTTTGTGCGATATTCAGACATTGGCTGCTTGCGCAATTTGTTCTGCTCCATGTTTGAATATCGCATCTGTTGCGCATATGCGCAATTGAATTGTGCTTGCTCCTGCTGTTGCGCACATTTTGGGAGCAGTTTGAATATCTGGGCCATTATGTTTTTTCTTCTTCTTTAAGCAAAAACAGGGCTATAAAGCAGTAGTTTTTACAAAATCCCTATATTAAACATGAAACAAAAATGGTTGAAAGTCTAAAATGTTTAAATTGGAATTTAAAGGGAACTAAAGATAGATTAAAAATCTGTAAAATAGTTCAATATGCTAACCAAATTCACACTAATTGTTTGCCTCTACAAGAGACCCACTTTGCATCCTATGATTTCCAATATATATGCAACCTGTTTAGAGGTCATGGGATACAATCCTGCTTTACAAGTAATTCAAGAGGAGTTGCTGTTTTATTTAAAAATAATTTGAATATCACTATAAAACAGAATGTAGTTGGCAAGTATGGCAGATATGTCATTGTTACAATTCAACAATTCAATAGATCGCTGACCATCGGCTTGGTATATGGCCTGAATGACGATGATCCAGATTTCTTTGTCCATTTCTTTATCACTTTGTCAGGCTTTAGGGGACCTTTTATTCTAGGGGGTAATTTCAATTTAATCCTCTCTGATCTAGATAGATCGGGAAGGGCTGTGGAGTCCGAGAAGCGAGCTTTAAAAGTTGTGAAGGACTTCATGCAGGATCTTAAGCTTGTAGGTATGTTCAGAGAAATCTATCCCACATGGAAAAAGTTTTCTTTTATTTCCAGCTTATATACCTTTGCTTCCAGGATTGACTATTTTCTTATATCAGAAGAACTACAAAATAATATTGCAAAAATCCATTACCGCTCAGTAAAGATATATGACCATGCCCCTGTAACTTTAGTAACTAACTCTTTAAATACTAGATATGATTACAATGTTACTGGTTGGAAATTTGATAATTCTTTATTGCAGGATACCACCTTTAAATTGAACTTGAGGAATGAGGTGGAGGTCTTTTTAGTTAATAATGGACTTGAAGAAATCTCTCCAATAATAATTTGGGAATCCTTAAAAACTTGTATCAGGGGATGGATCATATCATACTCATCTTTTAGAAAAAAAACTTATAGAGAAAACCTTGACCGTCTGGAAGACCAGCTCTTGAGATCTGAGGCAACCTTTAGTGAAGCAAGCTTGGAGGAAGATTTAAAACCGGTATCAAAAATTAGAGAAGAACTACATGCTTTGATTTCACACAATGTGGAAAGATATTTTCAAAGAGCTAGATCTCAATATTACTTTTTTTCAGCGATACCTGATAAAGAGCTGCATTGTGAAAAAAAAATATGATATTCAAGATTCAATTGGAATCTGGTCAAATTACATCTTCTTTTTTGGAAATTAATAAGAGGTTTTATACATTTTATACCCATTTATATACCCCCAATATCTCCCTCCCCCAAGAAGAAATCGAGGACTTCTTGGTAAACATCTCTGGTATTCCCTTGTCAAATATATCAAAAAATACAATAGAAGGCCCTATTACCATAGTGGGAATTCACAAGGTAATCCATGCATTTCAAAATAGAAAATCACCAGGACCAGATGGTTTTACAGCAGAGTATTATAAAGAACTTGATGATATACTCTCTCCATTACTCCTATCGACACATGAGGACATGGAGAGAAATGACTCACTCTCTGAATCATTTAATGACTCTATAATTATCCTTATTTTAAAAAAAGATAAAGACCCCTTAACATTTGGCTCTAACAAGCCTATAGCCTAAATGAATGTAGATTACAAAATTGTAATGAAAATATGGGCTAATAGATTGGCAAACCATGTTCAAATCATCATCCATCCAGAGCAAACCAGGTTTATCCTGGGTAGGTGTCTAATGACAAATACCAGGAAGGCACTCAATGTTTTAGAGCTAACAGCTGCATCAGAAATGGCTATAATCTTGCTCAATGCTGAGAAAGCATTTGATAGAGTACATTGGCCCTTCTTAATTACAAGCTTAAAAAAGTTTAACTTCAGTAAAAAATTAATGCGATGGATAAACGTGGTGTATAAAAAGCATAGCGTGAGGATTAAAGCAAATTCCAATCTCTCTGACTTTATTTATTTACAAAGAGGTGTCCGCCAAGGTTGTCCATTATCTCCCTTCTTATTTGTTATTTTCATTGGGTCTTTAGCAAGCTCAATTAGAAATAATAATCAAATTAAAGGTCTTAGCATAAATGATGTCTCTTGTAAAATCTCTCTATATGCAGACACCATTTTGATTTATTTGGATAATCCAAAACCAAATGAGGGAGTACTCCAAGCAGAATTAGAAGCATTCAGTAAGGTGTCGGGTTATAGGGTAAATTGGGACAAATCTGAGACTATCTACTATGGCTTGGATACCAACAATCCAGAAGTCTTTCTCAGTTCTTCAATTAAGTCTGAAATAAGATATCTGGGAATCATTTTGACCAAGGAAATGAAAAATGAATATCCAAATAATTATGATCCCCTTTTGGATAACGTTAAAGAAGATCTGGAAAAATGGGTGAATTTACCTTTAACTGTTATAGGAAGGATCAACATTATCAAAATTAACATTTTGCCATATTTTCTTTTTTTATTCCAAGCAATCCAGTGTTTTTACCTAAAATGTTCTTTCTAAACATAGATAAACCTTTTTAGGAAATTAATTTGGAAAAAATAAGCACCCTAGAACAAGCCTGACAAAGTTGTAGCCTCCTTTGAGCCAAGGGGGTTTAGGGCTCCCAAATCTGAGACTATATTATCTAGTGGCTTAGATAGAACCAACTCTGTTTTGGCTCCAGTCACAAGATATTGATAGTCCCACAAAGACTTGTGAGGCTATTGAATCTCTACATATACCATTTCAGAATTTACATCAAGTTTTACATGTAAATTGTGAAAATCAGTTATATAATAACAAAATACTAAATTCCATGAAGACTACATCTCACTCATGGAGAGAACTCATTCAATATTGAAACTAACACCTTCTGTTTCTCTATTTTCACCATTATATATGAATTCTTATTTTAAATTCATGCAAGTCAATAGATGTTTTCTGTGTTGAAAGAACTGTGGCCTGACCCATTTGGAGCAGTGTCTCACTGATGGTCAACTGATACCATTTGAATCCTTGAAGCACAAATTTAACCTCCCATTTGGAAGTTATCTTGCCTTCTTGCAATTAAGAGATTTTCTCTTGAAAAATAAGATCAGAAAGTTGGATCCCATCCCTCTTGAATTTATATTAAGCAATCCTCAAAATTCATATAAGTTAATTTCTAAAATGTATATTTTGTTATTGGAAAACTGCAAATGGGACAGGGATCATTGGATGCAGAGTTGGTCCAAGGAACTGGGTATACGGTGTCATATTACAACCTAGCCAGCGATCTTAGCTTCTCCAAAAAAAGTCTCTAAGAATTCAAAATTGCAGCAAATTCAATTTAATATAATTCACAAGATATATTATACTCCAACCAGACTAAGTAAGTTAAACAGCTCACTATCTGGTTTATGTACATAATGTAAAAATGAAAAGGGGACTTTGAGTCACATGCTTCTTTTCTGCCCAGACTTAGTAATATACTGGAATAAGTTCAGGGACATAATATCAAAAATATTGGATATAAACGTCCCATTTGACCCTGGTATTCTATTATTTGGCTTAATTGCATGTCTAGAGCTTTCTGAAGAAGCTAGTTAATTTCTATGTCTTACATTAGTGTTAGCAAAAAAAGTCATTCTTCAGCATTGGCGGGATGAACTGCCACCAAACTTTAAACAGTGGCTTAGTTTATTGACTGATTGTGGTAATCTTGAAAGATTATCCCACATTAATGAAAATAGATTAGAAAAAATTCTGAAAATGTGGCTCCCTTTCCTAAACTTTTTAAATAATTCAGTTTCATTCTCCTACAGTCCCTAACTGAAGCTCAAACTTTGCATAACCACTCTAATTAGGTTTTAGACAGGAGTACTGCTTTCCCCTGTACCATGGTGTCATTGTGCTCTCTTAACCATCTTATGCCTGATAAGTGGATATTCGACCGAGTACAAAAAAGAAGAAAAAAAAAGAAAGTTGTTACTGCAAATAGACTTATAATCATAATAACATAGGATTCATAAGAATATACAAGCACAATTAAGCTACTGGAGCCTTTCTAATGCTCACCATTTCAACAACGTTTGCATCCTTGGATACAATTCACATTCAGATACTTGTCCAGACTAGCTCTGAAGCATTTCATATTTTTACTCATAACCACTGAATCCGGGAATTAATTCCACATGGAGACCACCCTCTGTGAAAATCATTTCCCCCTTCTTGTTGTTTTATGTATGTCTCCCTTTAATTGCCTACTATTTTTCCTTGCTGGAAAGTGACTAACCTTCATTTGTAATCCTAAACACCAAACTTATTGCTTTGGGAAGCCTAGGCAGGGCACATGTCCCCTCTTAGGCTTCTCTTCTCCAAGCTGTACATCTGAAGCTTTTCCAGTCTTTCCTCATAACCTATGCCTCTTTTACTTCCAATTATCCTTATTGCCCTTCTCTGCAAACCCTCCAGTAACTTTATATCCCTTTTATTTTGAGGTGCCCAGAACTGACCACAGTACTCAGTATGTGGTCTCACCAAGGCCATGTACAGTGGCAGGAGTACCACTTTGTTCCTGCTTGTGGTATTTCTACTAATACTTCCCCAACATTCTGAATCCTTTTTTGTCACTTGCCTGCACTGGCTGTCATATTTTCAGTCATTTGTTACCGGTATTCCTAAATCCCTCTCTACTATTGCTTCTTTTAATTCTCTCCCTTATAATTTATATGTAGCCTCTGGATTTTTATGCTCAAATTTCATAACATGCCACTTATTAATGTTAAATACCACTTTGGTCCTGTTTGCCCATGCTCTCTATCCCATCATCACTATCTACAATCACACCCAGCTTTGTATCATCAGCAAATTTGCTCACCCATGCTCCACTAGTGCACTGCACAGATGATAAATAAATATTGAAAAGTACAGGTTCCAACACTGAATCCTATGGCAGCCCACTAGTTACATAACCACAATTTGAAATGTGTTCTTCAATGACTACTCTTTGCTTCCCCTCTGTCAGCCATGATTTTACCCACTGTACTATTTTGGTATTAATTCCTATTTTAGCTATTTCTTCCACTAGTTCTTAGTGTGGTACAGTATCAAAAAACATTACTGTAAGCCAGATACACCACAACAACTAGCAAACCACAGTCCAGTGCTCTGCTAACTGGTTAAAAAAAGTCAGATTAGTCTGACGTGATTTACCCACTCTAAACCCATGTTGGGTATCATCAGATAAGGTGTTTTCCCTTAGACAGAAATCAGTTTCATCCTTTATTAGGGTTTCAAGTAATTTCCTTAGGATAGATGTCAAACTCAAAGCCAGTTATTTACTTGGATTATTGACCAGCTGGAGGGAGGTGGCCCTTGGCTACACCTCGGGCCACCCATCCCCCACAACCGGTCATTGCTCCCTCAGAAAAAATCGGCTTCTCAGTCATTATTGCTTATGTCCAACACAAAGTCTTTCAAGTAGTGTTACAGAAATGGACCACTCTATACAAGCAGAGCCACGGCTTCCTCCCAGTGTATCATTTCAAAGTCAACACCTCTGAGAACAGCACTACACATCTGGAAAAAAGGTAAATCTGACAACATACAAATACAAAAAACATAACCGGTGCTCTTGTTCACACCTGTAGAAGAAACCAACAACCTAGAACCTACTTGTAGCAACAAATAAAAACTAAAGTCACTTTGTCCAATCCACTAGCTCTTTAAACCTTATGGTAGAAACAATATGTTAGCTGATACCACTTGATCTGGAAGTCTGTTCCAAGTGACCATCACTTCTGTGAAGTTGTTCTCCCTAATGCTTCCTCTGAATCTTGCTCTTTTCAGAAACCTTACGTAGTCCCTTGTCCTCTCATCTTTCTATGTTTGGAAGATCTGCATTTGTCTGATGGTGCTGTCCCATTTGGATATTTAAATTCAGTAACCATGTCACTCTAGAATATCTTCTTTTCCAAGAAGTACTATATGGTCCCAGTTTCACCATTCAACCCTAATAGCCCATGTTTTTCCAAGTCTTCAACCTTCTTGGTCACTTTCCCCTGCACCTTTTTGTATTTATTGTAAGAGTTTTACCTGGAAAAGCCTGGTGAGCCATAACAGCTCAACTTCAGAGGTGTCCTGGGGAAAGGGTACATGGGAAGCAATGCAGAAATAACAGCACAGAGGTATATAAGCAAGGTAGAAATCAGAAGTACAAACAGACAGTGGTGTGGTCCCACAGATAAAGAAATAACAAAATCACAACAGTGTAATAAATATACATGCAGGTGAGCAGCAGTGTAACTTTTGGGACCAGCACACACAATCAGTATGGTGCTACTTGCATTGATGGCATAAATTGGGATGCTGGCCCTAACTGTGTCAGTTCCTTCCACTGTCGAGAATATGCCTCATCGGGGGACCAACAGAATTTCAGATTTTGCCCATGTAGGCCACTATGTTTCTGGTTTATTTTTTATTTTACTGCATGTAGTTTTTCTTTACAGAGTACATGATTTATGTAGTCATAGCAGTTTCTCTCAGCTTACCTCATTCAATGAACAGTTCATTCACTGACCATTATGCTATGTCGGGTGCCTGTTAAGGATCCAAAACAATGGAATGGGTCTGCGCTCACTAGAAAAGGTCCATGGTAGTACCGGAGGGGTGAGCAGCCCCTATACAGTAGAACAACAAATGGAAATTACGTACCTACCGTAATTCTTGATATTCTTGGACAAAGTCTCCACCACTCATTCACACTGATGGGATCTATGCTGGAGGCACTAGGACCCAATGGGAGCAAACTTTTTGCAAGAGGGCCAGCGCCAGAGATGGAGCCATGAGGATCGGTGCTGCGAGTCTCGGCTCATGCACAATGACTATCTCTGCGCCGACCCTCCAGTCGCCTCAGTACCTTTTTTCCGAGGAGGTGCAGTGTAACTAACCTAGAAGGATAGCCTAACAAAAATTGAACATAAGATAGTCTGGATGACCCATATAAGAAGGGTCAACAAAAGAAGTCTTCACAGCCTGAAGACTGAGGGAGTGAAGACCAACAACAGAGGTGAGCTCGGGGGATGGTGAGTGGGCATGTGAATGAGTGGTGGAGACTTCATCCAAGAAGATCAAGAATTATGGTAGGTATGTAATTTCCATATCTTCCTGGACATAAAGTCTCCACCACTCATTCACACTGATGGGAGAGTACCGAGCTAATAATCCCCCGAGAGGGCGGCAGGAGAAACCAAGAGCTCACAAATCTAGGACAGGAGTCTGCTAAGGATAGTCCTGCCAAACGAAAGATGTCATCTGGCATGGACATCCAGGGCATAGTGCTTGACAAAAGTATGCACTGAGCTCCAGGTAGCCGCATTGCAAATGTCTGCAATGGGCACATTGCGGATTTCCACCAGGGATGCCACGACTGCTCTAGTAGAGTGAGCGTACACTCTGTCCTCCAGCTTAACTTGCGCCATGGAATAACAGTGGTGAGGGCATGCTACAGCCATGCCGAAATGCATCTGATAGTGACAGGTTGACCCAGCCGGGTCTCGCTGAAGGAAACAGACAGTTGTTGAGCTTTGTGAATTTCTTGTGTTCTATCCAAATAGAAATGCAGAGCTCTTTTGACATCTAAAGAATGAAGGGTACACTCTCCTTCATTCTGGAAGTTAGCAAAGTAAGTAGGTAGGACCAAAGGTTGGTTCAGGTGGAATTCTGAAACAACCTTAGGGAGAAACTTAGGATGGGTCCTAAGAACTACTTTGTCCTTATGAAATACAGTATATGGAGGGTCTATGACCAAGGCGTGTATTTCAGAAACTGTGCGGGCCGAGGTAATGGCCACCAGGAAGGCCATTTTCCAAGTGAGAAATTTCAGCTCACAGGAAGCTAGAGGCTCAAAAGACTTTCGAGTGAGCATGTCTAGCACAAGATTAATGTCCCAGGCTGTGACTGGATATCTGATAGGAGGTCTGGTATGCAGAATACCTTTAAGAAACCTTTTAACCACAGGTAACTGAGCCAGTGACAAGGAAGGTACTGGCTCATGATAAGCTGAAATGGCACAAAGGTGAACTTTGTCTGTAGAGTATTGTAGACCTGAATTTGAGAGGTCCAAAAGGTACTCTAGAACTTTATTTGGTGGGCAGGAAAAAGGATTCAAAGAGGATTTTGCACACCAGAGAGAAAAATGCTTCCATTTGACTGTGTAAGTTTTTCTGGTGTCTGGCTTGCGCGCAGCCAAAAGAATATCTGAAACTCTTCAAGAGACATTGAACCTGTTCACCTCTATCTCTTCAGGAGCCAAGTGTGAAGGTGAAGCGACCTCAGATTGGGATGGACCACAGGCCCCTGGGTCAGAAGGGTCATCTGAAGGGGAAGCACCTTCGGATGGGTTTCCAACATACTGTTGAGTAACGGAAACCATATCTGTTGAGGCCAGAAGGGAGCAATGAGGATCATTTTGTCCCACTGGGACTTGAATTTGAGAAGTACCCTCTGAATTAGTGTAAGAGGAGGAAAGGCGTATAGAAAGCGTATTGTCCACTGCAGCCTGAACGCATCCTGACAGAAAATGCCAGGCCCTGGATTTCTGGAGCAGAAGAGAGGCAGTTTTGCGTTAAGTGGGGATGCAAAAAGGTCCAGGTCTGGAGTTCCCCACTCTGCGAATAGTGACTGAACTATGGTTGAGTCAAGAGACCACTCATGAGGATCCGTCTCTGTTCTACTGAGATGGTCTGCCAGTTTGTTCTGCACTCCCGGCAGGTAGACTGCCTGAATTAGAGCCTTGTGCTCTAAGCACCATTCCCACACTCTCATCGCTTCCCTGCAAAAACGGTAAGAGTGTGCACCGCCCTGCTTGTTGATGTAATACATCACTGCTTTGTTGTCCATTTGAAGGGGAATGTTCTTGTAACAGAGAATGTCCTTCAAAGCCCAGACTGCATAAAGGATGGCTCTCATTTCTAGGACATTTATGTGAAGCTGGGACTCATCCTGAGTCCACGTACCTTGGGTGTAGAGATTCTGACAGTGAGCTCCCCACCCTATCAGGGATGCATCTGTGGTAATGGAAATCTGATGATCCAGTGGAACAAATGGATACCCTTCCAGAAGGTTGTCCTCTTGGGACCACCAGGTGAGTGGCCTCTTCAGAGGTTCTGTCACCTTGATGAGAAAGGTCTGAGTGTGAGTGGTTGGGGACCACTGAGTACTGAGCATCCATTGAGAGGTTCTCATGTGGAGACATGCTAGGGGTACAGTGATCACCGAGGATGCCAAGAGACCCAGCCACCGTTGCATCGAGATAGCTCGAACTGAGCTGTTCTCTCTGATGTATCAGGCCATCTGTAGGATATCGCTCTGTCTGTCCTCTGGAAGATAAGCTTTCGCACAGGAGGTGTCCAGAACAGTTCCTATAAAAAGGAGTTTCTGGGAGGGCTGCAACTGCAATTTCTTGAGATTTAGCTGGACTCCCATGGACGTGAGAAAGTCTGAGGCCATGGCTATGGTGTCAAGAGTTCCTTGCCTGGAAGGACTTGCTAGAAGCCAGTTGTTCAGATATGGGAACACTTGAATACCGATTTTGCTGAGACGTGCTGCGAGTATTGCACAACACTTTGTAAAAACTCGTGGTGCTGAGGATAGCCCAAAGGGCAGGACTCTGAACTGATAATGTTGGCCCAGAGCTACATACCTTAGGTATTTGTGGTGCTTTGGGTGTATAGGAATATGTTGGTAAGCATTCTGCATGTCCAGGGAAGCTAGCCAATCGTGTTGATGAAGCAAGGGTAACAGGGTCCCTAGCGATATCATTTTGAACTTTTCCTTGAAAAGAAACTTGTTTAACTATCTGAGGTCCAGAATGGGGCACATGCCACAGGTCTTTTTCGGGACCAGGAAGTAATGGGAGTAAAAACCTGTGTTTTGTTGATCCAGCAGAACTATTTCTACTGCTCTGTTGTTCAGAAGGCCTTGTATCTCGGAGGCAAGAAGGTCTGACTGTACTGTTGACAGCATGGGCTGTCATTTGGGAGGACAATCTGGAGGGGTTTCTGAAAGGTTGAGGGAGCACCCCTCGAGGATTATCCAGAGGACCCGTTTGTCTGATGTTATAGACTTCCACTGGTTATAGAACTGAGTCAGATGACCTCCCACCGCTGAGGAAGAGTCCCCCTCGGGCAGTTGAGGTGGGACCTGGGCCAGAAACTCAGAAGGTGGCACTGGGCACTTTGGGCCTTTGTGCCTTCTGTTGCATTTCCTTTGAGGCTGGGTGGCTTGTTTTTTGTTAAAACCTCCCCTTCCCTTGCCCCGAAAGGACTGACAGTTGTGAAATTGACACTTATTAACACCCCACTGAGAAGGGGTGGGAGCGGGTCAAGCCATTTTAATGGCCAACCTTGTCTTCTGTGTGGCCTCCAGAGCTTGCTCTACTTGAGGTCTGAACAGATACATACCGTCAAAGGGTAATGCCATGACCTGCTGTTGGGCATCATTCGTGAAACCCGAAGTGCGTAGCCAGGAGTGACGATGGGTACAAATGCCCACTGCCGCTCGGGAAGCAGTATTGAAAGCATCCATAGCTGCTTTAACCTGCTGGTTGTTGGAATTGATACCCCTGGTTATGGTCTGAAGAAGCTCTGAACCAGTGTCCAACTTGGGCTGAGCTTCCACCATCTGTTTGAGTGAATGCCAAAGAATGTACTCATATTGAGAGAAATAGCCCTGGTAGCTGGCATTACGCATACCCAGGGTGGAGGCAGCAAAGACTCTCTTACCTAAGGTGTCTATCTTAAGAGATTCTTTGTTTATAGGCCAGGCTGTAGATGTCTGAGGAAGAACGGCCTTATCATTCTCTGCCAAGACTACAATAGGGTCTGCAAAGGCCTGGGAGGCCAAAATGGCTCGATCCTTGGGAGCAGCATACTTCCTGTCTATGGACTTAGCCACAGAAGGAATGAGAGCAGGATTATTCCATGCCATCTGAGAGAGTGTCTCAAAGGATGGTTGTACCGGGGGAGTTAAATCCATAGAGATCTCCAGGACATGTAGGTACTGGAGTCTCAAAAGCTTCCCGGGATCGATATCTGAAGTCTGGAGAGAAAGAGTAGAATTTAAATTTTTCTGCAGAGACTTAAATGACAGGTCTTCAACCACAGGCTCTGTGGCAGGATTAATCCCTGCTCCTTCAACATCATCACCCAGTTGAAGATCTGGGTCAGGCTCAATATCATCTCCTGACAGCCCCGGAGGGACTGTATGGACAGGAAAGGAGTGAAAATCAGTAGGAAATGAAGAAGACAAAGGATTCAGAGTCAAGAACCCTTGAAGGCTGGACAGCACCGCACCAAGCCTCGGCGCCGAAGAAGAACACGGCACCAATGGCAAGGGAGATGGCACCATTGGAAACAACCCAGCACATGGCGCCGACAGAGACCACAGTGCCGACAACCCCAGCGGCGCCGAGGATGGCGCTGACAGAGCCTGCGGCACTGAGGACGGTGCAGAGAGACACATCGACACCGACAGTGTCCCTGATGGCGCTGAAAGCAATCCAGGGCTCTGAAGACTTCGATTTGAAGAAAAAGAAGGAAGAATACCAGGAGATAAAGGCATCGGTGTGGCCCCCCGTGCTGCAGCCATGTGAGGGGGGGAAACACCTGAGCATGGAGTTGACAGCACCGAAGATGGCGCTACGTGACTAGGAAGGTCCAACCACCCTACCCGCTCCTCTGAAGGGCCCAAAGGCCTCAAAGTGACCGGGCCAGGCAGCTGGACCAACCTCTGAGCCCATTGCTCCATAAGAGTGGCCCGCTGATAAAACTGCTCATCGGAAGCCCTTTCAATAGGCAGGGAAGAGCTCTGATGTTGAAGAGGTTGGCCACCGGAGACAGAAACCGGCAACTCCAGAGGAGGAGACCTGCACCTGACCCCAACGACCGACTGTCGATGCGCAGACATACCCGAAGGTGACCTCGAGTGATGCCTTCTCTTTTTTGACCTGTGGGCCGAAGAAGAGCTCGAGACCAAATGGTACAGAGAGTGCGACAGTTTTCTTTTATGCTTCCGGGGGGACCACCCATCCCCCCGGGTATCGGACTGTCCGTTGTCAGACCCTCCCTCTGGAGAGGGCGGTGGACCGGACCCAGCGTGGCTGACTGAACAGCTTTCATTCGAAGTCTCTCTACCCTCACCTGACCCGCTCATGGTTGACTCCGTCAATGGAGGGCTGAAGACTTCTTTTTCTTAATAAGTAAAGTTTAAAAGTAAGCGGTACTTATTTCGAGATAAATTACAAAACAATAAACTGAAAACTATGCTGCCAGTTTGAAGTTTGGCGTCCGGCGGGCGAGCGTCGTCATCACCGAAGTGCACTCGACGGCAGAAAAAAAGGAACTGAGGCGGTTGGAGGGTCAACGCCGAGATAGTCATTGCCGCACGAGCTGAGGCTCGCGGCACCGCTCCTCACACTCTGGCGCTGGACCTCTTGCAAAAAGTTTGCTCCCGCTGGGTCCTAGCGCCTCCGGCATAGATCCCATCAGTGTGAATGAGTGGTGGAGACTTTATGTTCAGGAAGATCAGCATAGTCCAGTGCCCTCATGAAGACACACACATGAAGACAAAGGTAAAAGATTATGAGTTTCCACCTCTGGACAACAGCGTGACGCAAAATATGATTTCTCTTTTTTTGCAGGCAGGTTGGTTGCAAACAGCAACAAAGCTGTACTTATCATTGGCTAGCACCCTGGCTCTTTGCTCCTTGGAGCTTCACTGGGGTACAGGCTCCTATCTGAGGTGAGTTCTGTTTTATACACTAGAGCTGCTGATGTCATTGAACAAAGCGGGGGGGCATCTTACATAAGAAAATACATGATTAATGACATGGCTTAATGTAGATGCTCTTAAGTGATTGCAGAGGGAGTCAAACCATAGTTCACACAAAAAGTGGTTAACATTTCATGAAGTGCACAAATAATAAAACATGCAGTGTAAGTGATCACAACCCCCCCACCACCACAAAACAGGATAGAAAAATAGGAAGGGATGAACAAAAACAACTTTTTTTGTCTCTAAATTGTTACATATGTAAAGCTATCAAGACAGTGGTGTAGAGAGGTGCTGATAGATAGAATGGTGTGGTCACTTCTGACTAGCAAACAGAAGAGAGAAAGGAAGCCCCAAGTAGTCATGCTCTCAAAAGAGAGAATAGGAGGTCAACAACTGCTGCACTCTCCCTTCAGGCATAAATATGCATAGGGGATTAGCTGCTCTCATAGGATTTCAGCATCCCAAGAACCTAGGGAGACAGAAGAACTCTGTCAATGAACAAACCTATTGTCTCGGTATATCACAGTCAACAATTATTACAGGCATTTTCTTTTTAGATTATATACTGACAGGATTTATGTGCACTATTTACTGTTTAATCCATTCTTTTAAATTACTGTATATTCAGGCTACACACAGATGGTAGAAACTGGTTTTAGAATAGGTTATGGCATGGATCTATGTAAGGAATGACTTGAGATCCCATTCATCATTATGTCCAACTGGGCTTAAGGATTTTAAAGTGAAATCCAAAAAGCTTCCCTTTTGTAACAGACTCTGCAGAGTCTTTCTGGCTCTCTTACTCACATGCATACTGGCTAAACCCATGAACCTCATGCTTTGTGGGTTACAGTTGTGCACATGATGAAAATAAGTGCCAACTGAGGTGCTGCTATTGGGGTTTCTTATGCTCCTTACATGCTGTTAGGTTCTTTCATGGAGAGGCCGAATGGTCCTCCCGATATAGAGTTTGTTACATTCACACTATTAAAACGTAGAAAGTGTCAGCAGAAAAGGACCTGTAGGAGCATCTAGTGTGCCCTATTTTCCCTGCCTATCATTACACCCTGGATCCTATTTGGCCACAAGTGTCCATTCCTCCTTCCTTCCTTATCTCTACTTTTAATACCCATGTGCATATCCCAAGCATGTTGGGATAAGCACCTCCACCTTGGGCAGACTGGGTGGGCCAAGCAGTCCATATCTGCCATCAAAGTCTATGTTTCTATGTTTGAAGCTCCCAACTGTCTTCGTTCCTACCATCTCTTCTGGCAGGCCGTTTCAGGCATCTACCAACCCTTCTGAGAAGAAGTATTTCCTCACATCCCTCTTAGACTCCAACCCTCTCAGGTATCATAGTATGCTGCTATGTACTGGTGTTCCTCCTCCTCTGAAAGAGGCTCTCTCCTGCACTTTGTTCACCCCATGAGGTACTTATAGGTCTCAATCATGTCCCCTCTTGCTCTCCTCTCTTCCAGGGAGCTCATACCAAGCTTCCGCATTCTCTCCTTGTGTGGCTTCTCTTGCAAACCCTGCATCATTTTAGTGGCCCTTCTATGGACCACCTCCACCTTGTCGATGCCCTTGCAGAGGTATGGCCTCCAGAACTGGAAGCAGTACTCCAGGTGAGGTCTCACCAGTGAGCCATACAGAGAAAACAGTACCTCTCTTCTCCTACTAAAGATCCCCCTTCTTATGCATCCCAGCATCTGGTTTGCCTTGCCTACTGCTCTGTTGCACTGTCCTGTGGCACTGCGCTGCCATCTTGAGATCATCAGATATGATCACCCCAAGGACCTCTATTGCTTGGTAGCTGTAAGAACCCTCCTCCCCATCTTATACACAGTCCCCAGGTTGCCCTACCCCAGGTGTATGATTTTGCTCTTTTTGGCACTGAAACCCATCTGCTAGTCATAGACCATTCAACTAGTTTCCCCAGATCCCTGTGCATTCTCTCAACCCCCTCCTGGGTATCCACCCTGATGCAGATTTTTGCGTCATCCACAAGGAGACACACCTTCCCCCCCAGTTCCTCTGCAATATCACATGAAGACATTGAAAAGGTCAAGGCCCAGTACTGATCCTTGTGTTCCTCTACTGGTCACACTCCCATCCTTCGAGTGGCTGCCATTTACTACCTCCTCTGCCTTCTGTCTGTCGATCAGTTTGACATCCAACACACCACCTTCTGCCCTGCCCCAAGGCTGCTAAGTTTCTTTATCAGCCTCCTGTGTGATACACTGTTAAAGGCCTCACTGAAGTCCAGATAGACCACATCCACTGCCCTGTCCTAATCCCCTTCCCCCCAGGTCACACCGGGAGATGAGCGACTTGTCGCTCAGTGTGCCTTCCTGGTGAAACATTTCAATAAATAAATAAATAAAACATCCACTTCCCTAGTTACTCAGTCAAAGAAATCTATGAGATTTATTTGACATGACCTCCCCCCAGTTAAGCCATGGTACTGGTGATCCAGCAGCCCATACTTCTCCAGGTACCCCATCAGTTGCTCTTTCAGTAGGGACTCCATTAACTTCCCCACTATTGATGTGAGACTGACTGGTCTGTAATTACTGGCCTCCTCCCTGCTGCTGCTGTTGTGCAGACGGACTGCATTGGTCCACCTCTTTTTTTTTGGATTGGAGGGACTCTGTCTTCAGTCCTGCTGCTTCCATGCTAGGCGGCCCCAGTAGTTCTCCGGTGGATTGCCCCCCATGGCAGGGCCAGGAGGAGATTACCAACTTCTCCCCCCCCCGGAGACCTTATCCAGAATCCAGGGGTCTGCTCCCAGGAGTGACAGACCATCATTGAGCTTGCCAGGCTTGCTTTTCCTGTTTTCACCTGGCCTTTCCTCCCTGCCGATGCAAGGATGTCGGCGTCGAGTGTCCCAACCCATACTGCCCTCCAGCCACCGCCAGAGGGCAGTCAACGAGCAGGATGACTATTCCCCCTCCCTCTGAGAGAGGAGAGCAGTCCTCCAGACACTCTATCCTCTCTCCCCCTTGCTGACCCCTGGTGGACCAGGCTTGTTCCCGAACCAGGGTTGCCGGCATGATGTGAGGTGTGGCGTCCAGTGCCTCAACCCTCAGCACCACCAGGTGGCTATCAGCCCAACTGTGTTCCTCTGGAACCACCCCCATATCCAATGAGGTGCTAAGTAATGTTGCCAAAGGGCCAACTTGCACCGTGCTCAGTTCCTTAAGCACCCTTTGGTGGATCCTGTCTAGCCCCATATCTTTGTTTTCCTTTAGGGCTTCCAACTCACTGAGGACTCTCTTTTCCATAAATGGACTTGCACCCATTACCCTCTCCCTGGTGCCTGTTAATGCATGTCGGTCCATTACTCCCCTTTCCACTGTGAAAACTGAGCAGAAGTATACGTTTAACATTTTAGCTTTTTCTGGGTCTTCCTCTGCATAGTCCCCCCCTTCCGATCTCCAAATCTTCACTATACCATCCCTTGTCTTCTTCTTCTTCTTCTAGCTCGTGTACCTGAAGAAAGTCTTATCTCCATTCTTGACCTCCTGAGAGATCCTTTCCTCAGTCTGAGCCTTTGCTGTCCTTACCCTCCTTCCCGCCTCCCTCTGTTTCTCAATATACACCTCCCTGTCCATCTCCATTTGAGCTGCCTTGTACTTTCTGAAAGCTGTTTTTCCTCCTTTACCACTTAAGCCACCTCCTTTGAGAACCACAGTGGCATCCTTTTCCTCTTACCCTTGCTTATAACCTTTAAACAGCTTGCCATTACCTCACTTGAGAACTTATATAACAGTTTTCCATTACCTCACCATGTATGACAAAACTAGACCTGCAATTATGAAACTCTCTCACTTCCACTTTCTTGATGACATTAGGTAGATCCAAAATGGCACCCTAATTACAGTTTCAGTACACACTGCATTTGCCACATTTCTGCATGCCAGTGTGTGGATAATTCAGCCAGTTTAGGTAAGAAGATCTTGGTGTGGGATTCCTAAACTGGTAATGTACCAGCTTGTCATGAAGATGCCTTCCCCTCTTAAAGAATATTCTAGGTGCTGTACCCACTACTTCAGCTAACTAGACATCATCCCTTAATAATGACCAATATTTTCTTACTATGTCACCAACTTTGCCTCTGCTGTTGTTGAACTCAGTGACAAAGCAAATTGGTTCACCATCCAGATTATTTTGACTCTTCTTCTTGGGTACTGGTAGTGTGCTACCTGGAGTGCTTCATGGAGTACAGTGTCCGATTCATCATAGCTCCTGTTCAGCAAACTTGTTTTGAGTTCCTTAGCCTCAGTATCAAAATCTGTGAGTTCTGAACAGTTGTGCCTCACCCTTAAAAACTGACCATATGGGATAGTGGAAATTAAACCTTTTGGGTGACCCCTGTCTGCTTTCAGCAGGCTGTTAGGTGCTGTGGGTTACAACTGTTTTTTTGGTTTTAATGGCATTATCAATTCCCACACTCAAAATTACATACAAGTGGTTCAAGCTCTCAGCACTAATGGTGCTTGTGAATTTAAATTTGAGATTGCTCTCATTGAACCATGACATAAAGTTCATGGCTTCTGTTTTAGTCCCATCCCACACACAGATCACATCATCAATATAATGAAACCAACTTTTTATGTGGTCTGATGATGTGATCTGTGTGTGGGTTGCACTTGCTGTTAAATGCCAATCTTTCTTCCCAGTATACCAGGAACAGATTAACAAAAGAGGGTGCCATGGAGGCACTCAAGGCTGTTCCACAAACTTGCAAAAATGAATCTGTTAAATTCAAAAAAATGTGAGTTAAGATAAAATACAAAGCTTCCAAAATGAAATCAACAGGAATTCTCTCCTTAGATGGGTTTTGGTTAAGAAAATATTCACAGCGCCTTATACCTGTAGAGTGTTCAATATAACTGTAAAATGACTCTACTTCTATCCTCAAGAATAGAATAATTCGGTATCCTGAGATGTGAACGAGTACGTGTGAATGCAAAAGAGCAAGTGAAGAACAGCGAATGGCGTTTTAGCGACCTGGTTTTCATAGTGCATGGGTTGTTTCAGTGATGTAGGCAGACAGTTGTTGAATAATGTAGGCAGTCATGGGTGTAACAAGATCAGTGTTGGCAGTGTAGGATAGAGATTAAAGCTCCTGCCTAGGTGTTCCCTTGCTACAGTCGGCAGACCTGTGTTTTAAGCATCAATGCTATTTTTTTTTCTTCTGTATTAATGTTGCACCCTCTTTTGCCCTCCTGACTTTGTTCCCCTCCTCGAGTTGCATTCGCACCGGAGTAGGAACAGTTTGTCTGCCCCCCAACTTACTCCCTTTTCTAAGTTGTGTCCCCCATAGAATATCCTTGTGGTTTCTCCCTCTTCGAGTTGCATGCGACCCGGTGTTATGCGTCTTTCGGGGTGAAGTAATTTTGGCACTGTTTTTGTCCTTTATGGAGGTCACTGTTATGTGCACTCGCTGTTAGTGCACTCAGTATTTTGGAGTCACGATTTTGTATACACTGTTTTTTCGTGCTGTTTTGACATGGAACCCTTTCATTCTATTGGACACTCTTGAGGTTTTGTAACAAATGCATGGTGTCTCTGATGTAGAATGAGAGAAACTCTACACTGGTTTTCAGAAAGAAATTCACACAAATGTACTCAGATTATCAGTGAGTTAACCCATACCTAATATTATGGGCCTCCCAGGTGGGTTAACTAAGGATTTGTGCACTTTGGGGAGTATCTAGATTGTGGATCTTGCAGGGTTGTCATTCCACAAAACACCAAATTCACTTCCACAGATACATTTTTCACCTCTTGCAGTTTCCGACAGATCTAGCAATTCTTTCTTGAAGCTGCTGTAGGCTTACCTCCATATTTAAAAGTCAGGTTACCTCAGCTAGGAGCTGAAGTAACCTTACAACCCTTCAATACAAATAATAATATGAATAAGAATACTTCAATAAGAGGAGAGGTTGAGGGCACTGAACATGTACTCCCTGGAAGACATGAGAGAGTGCGAGAGAGAGAGAGAGAGAGAGAGAGAGAGAGAGAGAGAGAGAGAGAGAGAGAGAGAGAGAAAACATGATTGGGGGAAGTAAGGATCATGGGTAGCGAGGATGGGAGGAGTGGGGAGGGAAGGCAGAGACATTAGCTCAAGCTGTGTACCCTGCAATATGAGCAGACTTAACTGACCAAATGGCCTTCTTCTGCTGGCTTCTTCGTATGTTCATATGTTCAATAAACGCAGCACTGGAGCAGCTAGTCGGTGGTTGGTACAACTCTGTTGTTTATAACCATGTGCCTCCAATAAAATAAATCATTTTTTGCATCATCCAGAGGTGCTTACTGGTAGTCTTTTATCTTCACCTTCAGTTGAGTGTCTCCATGAGTGTACCAGACTAGGGTGTCTTTTAAGACCAGTTGCTTCAGCAACAAGTCTGTTTTTAGACCACCTCTCCTCCGTGGGTGAGCGCTCCAGCACCAAATAATCTCATTCCTGGGAGAATAGGCAGTCCTCCCAGAATCATAAAAGTCATGGTCCTGGCCCCAGCTTATGCTCATCATTGGACTCCTGGGACCAGTTGACTGAGATCTCTTCGTCACACAAAGATGTGAAGTCACAGATCCTATTCTGGTTCTTTTCTTTCTGCCTCAAGACCAGTGGCTCTGTGTTGTGTGGAACTGATGTAGGAGACTGCTCTTCCTCCCGGGACAGAGAATGTTCCTTTCTTTATGTAGCAGTGCTGGTACCTTAGCCTCCGACATCCCTACTGCCTAATGGGATATCTCAGATGAGCAGTTTGGTTAGATACTATGGTAGGTGGCATCAGGTCCTTCCAGGCATCTGCTGCCAAAAGTATCCCCACACATACCTGCCTTGGCAGGGTTTCTTCATGAGACAGTGGACTCTGTTCTTTCTCAGACTCCATAGTTGCCATCCCTCAGTGCCACCTGATGCTGAGTGTGATACCTGTCTTTTTAATTTTTTTTAAATTCTGTTTTTTTCTCTGGCATGTCCTTCATGGTGGGTGGTTCTGGCCTAGCTGCCACTGTTTTTTCAGGCTGAGTGCCTATGTTGCTGCTGACCTCTGTGCTGGTTAGCCTTGTAGCTGGCATTATCATTGGCCTCAGTGCTGGCATTGGTAGCACCATCATTGCTGGCCTCGATTCCGATGTCAGTGCTGGCCTTGGTGCTGATGTTGCTGCTGAAATCAGTGTTTATGTTGGAGTTGACTTCAGAGCTAGAATCAGTGCTGGCCTCGGCCCCAAACTGGCCTCGGCCCCAAGCTTACCTAGTGTCACTTCATGCAATTTACATCTTTTTTTCACACACTATAAATATTTCTCACTTATCTTCCATGATTTTCTCGTGAGCCTGTGCATATTTCTCACAGACTGTGTTCTGCGCAAAGCGTTTTTCTCACTTATCTTGTATGATTACCATGCAAGTCTACATTTTTCACACAGGCCTGCTTCTTTATGCAATTCATGTTTCATGCAATGTTCATCCTTTTCAAGCTTTTTGTGCTATTTCTCACACAAACATGCACCATTTGCATAAAACACCACATAACTTGTCCCATTTTCAATGCAATCTTTGTCAATCTCATGCAGCTTGCATTATTTTCCATGCAACTCTATTGTTTTTTAGTTTATTTACTCTCATACTAATAATGTCTTCTTGCATCTTGCATTATTTTAACAACGTGCAACTTCTTTTTTTACAAATTTGTGTAATTTTGCAAGCAAATTGCTCTATTTTGACATAATTTTTATGCAATTTACTCTTTTTTTTCACACAATACTCATGTTTTTCTTTGGACTTCCTACTTGCATATCATGCTCTATTGCCTCTACTTCACAGCTGACTATGTTTTTTTTTACTTGCAGATGAGCGTCTCCTGAGGTTTGCCTTGCAAGTTCATGGTGGACTATTTTCAGGCCCTGGTCGCTTGACCTGGGGTATACAGATGGTCTTGATTCTAGACTTCTGCATATATCTGCTCCTGCCATTGCATCTCCTTTTACTCATCTTTTCAACCTCTCATTCTTCCTCAGTGTGATCCCACAGACCTGGAAGTTTGCCAAAATTATACCACTACACAAATGGGGGGGACTCTTCCTCCTCCAGTAACTAGCAGCCTATTTCCCTCTTCTCCTCTCTTGCAAAGTTGCAAGAGAAGCTTGTCTATTAAAGGCTCTCCAATTTCCTCTCCCATTTGATTTCTTTCCCACATACCAGTCTGGTTTCAGGAAAGATAACTCTACCATCTCCTCCCTGTTGTGTGTAACTGATTATATCCTCTCAGGGATGGATCAGGGTCACATCACAGCAGCCTTCTTCATCGATCTGGCCAAGGCCTTTGACTTGGTGTCTCACTCTGTCCTGCTGAATAAGCTGGGTATGGCTGGCCTCTCAGCTCCTGTCATTGATTGGTACTTTTCTTTCTCATGGGTCATCTACAGTCAGTACAGATAGGTAGCTCCCTGTCACCTGCTCTTCCCATCCAGACATGTGTCCCGCAGTGCTCCATCCTGGGCCCCATACTCTTCTCCATTTTACTCAGTGACCTCCCTTCAGCCTGTGCCAACTCACATATTCACATGCATGCATGCAGATGACACAGTTATCTACAATTCTGGCCCCTCCTCCACTGACATGGAAGGTCTGCTACAGCAAGACTTCCACAACATCCTGTCTAACCAGCTTTGGGTCAATACTAAAAAAAAAACAGTATCCATGACCTTTGGCACCAGTCAAAAACTGGCCAAACAAACCTCAGTGCCAACTTTTTCGACACTGGATGGCTCCCCACTGGTATTGGTTCCTTCCTTCAAGTAGCTTGGTGTGTGGCTCGACAGTGAGCTTGACTCCTATGTCCACATAAATGCCAACCATGCCAAGCTCCATCCTACATATGATGCCTCGTACTGAATTAAAAATGGTCTTTCCCTGCAGGTTCACCAAGAGCTTGTCACCAAAATGGTGCTCCCTGTCTTTGATTATGTGGACATGGTCTATGGGTCTGCCCCTCCACCTCCCTGGCCAGACTGAGTTCCCTCCATAACTCCTTCTGTCACTTTTCAACCAACTCACCCTCTTAAACTCATCACTGCTCACTTTACTCTATCCATCCTTTCCCTTCCATTCCATTGCCAGATGCACTGTCTCCCCTTTATATCTAAATACAGGTTTGGGTTCCTTCCCTCCTACCTCTTATTGCTCCTTTCCCTTGTTCCCTCTGCTCCAGGGACCAGTGCACTTTTGCTTTGCCACATCTCAGTACCCTAAGCTGGCCAGTCAGCCTTCACCTATAATCTCCCCTCACTTTGGAACCAACTCCCCTCTTCCCTTTGTTTCACTGCCTCTCTCAGACACCAACTGAGACTCCTTCCTCTACCCCCTTGCTCCTCTTTTCCTTCCTCTTAACAGTCCCCTTACACATGGTGCAATGATTAACTGCCAGTGTTATTTGTTGGATCATTTTGCACATTCCATGGTCTTTGTGTGCTATGATTTTGGGTATGCCCCCCGTACGGTGACACCAACACAGCGAGCTACGCTCCTGTTGGCAAAATCGACACTTTGTCGACAGATTGCTGTGATGGTGTGCCCGAGACAGGGGCATGCTGTCTCACAGTCCTGCACTCCCGCACTGAGTTAACTCTGACTGGAGTTAACAATTCTTTAGTCTGGTGATGTGGGGGGCGGAGCGGAGAAAAACAGGACCGGGAGACTGCAAGGAATCATGCCGACCACGATTTGTGGTCGACATGATTCCTTTTGCTGTAACGCTGGTCAACATTAGAGGTGTCAAACTGGCATGGTAGAGCCATGATTTTGCACTTGCACAAACTATGTACTGTTTTAATCCTTTGCTTCCCTTCCCTGGGTCACACCTGGAAATGAGCCTCAGCTCAGTGTGCCTTTCCTGGTCACCAATTTTCAAATAAATAAATAAATAACTATTGTTAGTTTGGTAAAGCTACCTTATGGGATGCCCTGGTATTCTGTCATCAGGTTGACACAATCAGGGCACTGCAACCACTTCACCTGTCACAGTGGCGAACTAGTTGTCGGAGCACCTTGCAGGTACAGCGCCACATGGATATTGCACCCTCTCCCTAATAAACCTCTGCCATGGAGTTGATTATAGTTATTTTGTGGGGCTTCTGGGGGGGTGCAACCTCCCCAAAAGACCTCAGACATACCCAGTGTGTTCAGCACACTTGGGGTTGGGCGGCACAATGCCTGGCACTGTGATCGCGGTTGGCATTGTGCTGTTGCCTTAATGTACGGTGACATTTTTCATGTCAAACAGTAGGGGGTGAACCAGATACCCTTATCCTGGTCTCCATGCATTTTCTTACTTGAGGAATTCTCTGGATTTTTGTTAATTGCTTTTACCTTGCAAATCTTGATTTGAACCAAACCCCCTAGATGGCCCTCAGTTTCCCAGGATGAGGTCCCTGGTCACCTTTGATTAATTTGACCGCCAGCCTATGTTGTGTGGCAACCTCGAGTCCTTATCTTTGGGCTAGGTCTTTGGAAGGATTATCTTTAGGGAAAATCTAGCCAACAACCCTTTTTTGGATATTTCTATAAGCTTTTGTGCTCCTCTTCTGCTACCTTAGGCAGGCTGCGTGTCTCTTTCAAAATTCTTTTCCCACGTGGGTTTGGCCTATTCCTATTTTTCCACTACAATTTTTCTTGTTAGACTTGGTGGCCAAAACATGGTAAAAGATTCTAACTACCCAGAAGTACTTCAAGAGAACTTTAGTTCTATACAGAAAAATGCTTATTATGATACAGTGTGTGTGGCACATTTTCTGCCTTTTAGGCTTTTACCAGTGTGGCTGTTGGTTAGGAATTCCTTACCCACTTAAAACTCTGTTACCATTTGGCAAAGTGCCAAGGGAAATATTCCGTCCTTGTATCCTTTGCAGGTATCCTGTCCATGGCCTCTCCCATGGTAGCTGGTTCTGGTGCCTTTTGTCTGTATGGCTCATACATGCCTCACTTCAGTGCTGCCTATGTCTCAGATGTACACTTTTTCTCCCAAACTGATAATCTGGATTGGTTTTAGCATAGCTGCCGGATTAGAGGCAGGGAGGCACCAGACGAGGGCATCCTTCAGTGCTTCTTAGGTTGCCTGCTGCTTGGTACAACTGCCATTTACCTCAGATGAATGCCTTGTGATTCAGACCTCCTCAGCTGGGATTGTGCTCCTCCTTCTTTAAGGAGCAGCTTGCTAGTCAAGACCAATGAGTGAGGCTCTATAGAGAAGACTGATTCTTGGAAGATCAGAAAGTTATTTATTTATTTATTTAAAGAGACTTACCAGGAGTTACTTACCATAGTGCCAGATCTTCAAGACTATCTTTTCAATACAGAACAACTCACTCACTCTCCATACCCCTCTTCTTTTGCAGGGTTTATTCAAAGCTGAGACTTCCTTGTGCCACATCTTTTTCTGGTCTTGGAAACTGAGTAGGCAGGTTAGTCACTGGCTTTCTGTCACTGCTCTTCACCCCCTCTCAAGAGAAACTGAGACCGCTATACTTGGATGCAGAGTGCTCCAGTTATCTATTGTTTTGCCAACAGAGTGATTAGGGCTCTGACTTGCCTTGTTGAGCTCGGCACATGTGCTTTCATAATCAGATTTCTAAAGTAAAAAAAAAATAAAATAGTGTTCGGCAGACACTTTTTTCATCCTTGAACTCTTCAGTAGATGTTTTCATCATCATTGTGTGTCTTCTGTCAGTCTAAATATTTAGCCCCCTCATTCAGCCATCTGGCCCCAGGCATAGTGCTGCAAATTCACAGCAAGTACTGTAGTGTTTGTTAAAGCTCTCAATCCCCTTTACAGTTCCTTTTTATAGAACTCCAAATTCAGACTTTTTTCTTTGTCTTGAGAGGCTCTGTTGGGCTGCTCACAATCACCCTCACTTTCAGGTTTACTGTTTTTATGTTTATTATGTTGATTGCGCGCATGTGCAAGAAACATGTTACGTCAGCTTTCTCCACAAGCAGGTTGTGGAGGCGTGGCACTGTTGTGTCCAATGCCCCCACAGCCTGCAGAGGCTTGTCCCACGTCCCCCAATGCATGGCACGCTGCTGCTGACATTAGTTCAGCCAGCGTGCCACAACCTTCTAAAAAAGTAGCTGCTGCAATCAGAGGCTGGCTCGTCGTTGCAGCGTCAGCCATGCGCTGCAATGAGGGAGCGACCCATCATTGCAGGGCGAGATGTTAAACCCCTGATATTGTTTGTGAACATGGCGTGTTCACAAACAATATAACCCCTCCCCACCGCGTTTACTTATTTGCCAGCAGGAGCCCACTCCCCATTGGTATTCTGTATCCCCCTTTTGTTCCTGCCGATGGAGTGTCCAATCCCGTCGGCATAATGAACCCTCCCACGGTTTTGTTCCTGCTGACGGGTGGCCAATCCCGTCGGCATAATAATCCCGTTTTGTTCCTGCTGATGGGTGCCCAATCCCTGTCGGCTACTGCCTCAAACTGAAGCTTCTGCTGGCATGCTGGGAGTCCACCCCAGCATGCCAGATACCCTGTGAAGGAAAAATGGTCCCGCAATGTCTTTTGTTTTTTTGTCCAAAAAAGGAAACTGTCCTCGCGCTCGCCCTGCCCCCACCTACTACCGCACCCACCCACTGCTGCACACCTCCCCACACTCCCCCTCACCCCATGCCTCTGGAGCTCTGTGACGATCTTCGGTGGAGCGGGAACACGTCTGCACTCTTTAAAGCCGACCGCGAACTGAGGAAATGCCAGTAATCTGTATAATGTAATAAATAGGGTTTTTTCAACTTTAGTGCATATCTCAGGCATTTTGGGGAATTTTTTCACCAAATTTTCAACATGGGGTTTTTGGGACCCCTTCTCATGAATTCTTGAACTGTCATGGCGTTAATCGGCCCGGAAAGGTGGTTTTGCAGTCACTGTACAGAATCACCCTTCGGGGCTGATTAATGAAACGACAGTGCCAGTGTTCATGAGGTGGGCTCTCAAAAAGCCTATGTTGCAAATTTGGTGGAAAAAATCCAAAAAATGACAGTTTTACGAGTGTGCATTGCGCAGTTGCTATGTACACTCGTAACTTCGCGAATTTACAATATTTTCATGCCAGATTTTCAGCATTGACATTTTATTACACCTCCTTGTGAGCAGTAAGCTGTCATTGTTCACATCCTGGCTAAAATGTGTTTTCGCACTTCCGGCGCAGAATAACGCAGTCACTGTGGGAAATCAGTGTTCAGGACAGATTAAGAAAATGACAGTGACACTCTTCATGAGTAGAGGTCCTAAAATGCCTATGTTGAAAATTTGTTAACGATACTCCATAAAATGACTGTGTTATGAGCGTGCATTGCACAGTTGGCACGCACTCTCGTAACTGCGCGAATTTATAATATTTTCACTCCAGATTTTCAACATTGCCATTTTCCCAGACCTACTTATGAACAGTACAGCTGTCATTTTTGCCATCCTGGCTGAAATGTGTTTTCGCACTTCCGGCACAGAATACAGCGGTCGCTGTGGGAAATCATTGTTCGGGACAGATTAAGAAAATGACAATGATACTGTTCATGAGCAGAGGTCCTAAAATGCCTATGTTGAAATTTTGGTGATGATAGCCCAGCAATTGACTGTGTTACAAGTGTGCATTGCGCACTTTCCACGCACCCTTGTAAGTTTGCAGATTTGTAATATTGTCACACCAGATTTTCAACAGTGCCATTTTTTCACACCTTCTTATAAGCAGTACAGCTGTCATTTTTCACATCCTGACTGAAATGTGTTTTCACAGTTCCGGCACAGAATAACATGGTCACTGTGGGAAATCAATGTTCGGGACAGATTAAGAAAATGACAGTGGCACTGTTCATGAGCAGAGGTCCTAAAATCCCTATGTTGAAAATTTGGTGACGAAAGTCCATAACATGACTGTGTTACAAGCGTGCGTTGAACTATTTCCATGCACCTTGTAACTTCGCAAATTTGTAATACTGACACGCCACATTTTCAACAGTGGCATTTTTTCACAACTCCTTATGAACACTACAGCTGTCATTTTTCACATCCTGGCTAAAATATGTTTTTGCACTTCTGCCGGACAATAGCACGGTCACTCTGGGACATCAGTGTTTGGGACAGATTAAGATCGAGCGAGTGAGAGGGGGGAGTGACCGAGCTCAACTGAGTTCTGTCGGGACTGCTGCGGATTTGTTTGTCTTCAGACAAAGGCCCCAACACAAGAGCCCAGTACAAAAGGGCAGCCTGCAGCACTGGGAGAAACAGAGCAGGAAGGCGAGTGAGGAGGAGAGTGAGCAGACTCACCGGAGTGCTTGTCAGGACTGCAGTTTGTTTGTGGGCAGAAAAGGTGTCAAATGGGCAGGGGCCCAGTACAAAGGCCAGCCTGCAGCGGTGGGAGAAACAGTATGAGCGGGTGAGACAAGGGGACTTAGTGAGCTCAATGGAGCTCTATCAGGACTGCTGGGATTTCTTTTTGGGCAGAAAAAGGTGCCAATGCAGGCAGGAGCCCCATACAAAAGAGCAGCTTGCAGCGCCAGGACAAACAGAATGTGCGATGAGAGAGAGAGACTGAGCGACCTCAACGGAGTTCTGTCGGGACAGCTGCGGATTTCTTTGTGGACAGACAAAGGTGCCAACGCAGCCTGCGGTGCCAAAAGAAACAGAACGAGCGAGTGACAAAGCAGTAGTGAGTGAGCTCAACGGAGCTCTAGAGTGACTGCTGCAGATTTCTTTGTGGGCAGAAAATGCGTCAACGCAGGCAGGAGCCCAATACAAAAGGCCAGCTTGCAGCGTTGGCAGAAACGGAATGCGAGAGTAACAGAGGGGGAGTGAGTGAGCTCAGTGGAGCTGTGTCAGGACTGCTTCAGATGTCTTTCTGGCCAGAAAAAGCCACCAATGCAGGCAGGAGCCCAGTACAAAAGGCACCAGGAGACACAGAATGTGTGGGGGGGAGGAGTCAGTGAGCTCAACGGCATTTTTTCACACCTCCTTATAAGCAGTACAGCTGTCATTTTTCACATCCTGACCGAAATGTGTTTTCACAGTTCCGGTGCAGAATAACATGGTCACTGTGGGAAATCAATATTTGGGACAGATTAAGAAAATGACAGTGGCACTGTTCATGAACAGAGGTCCTAAAATCCCTATGTTGAAAGAAAATTTGGTGATGAAAGTCCATAACATGACTGTGTTACAAGCGTGCGTTGAACTGTTTCCACGCACCCTTGTAACTTCACAAATTTGTAATACTGTCACGCCACATTTTCAACAGTGGCATTTTTTCACAAATCCTTATGAACACTACAGCTGTCATTTTTTCACATCCTGGCTAAAATATGTTTTTGTACTTCTGCCAGACAATAGCAGGGTCACTCTGGGAAATCAGTGTTTGGCACAGATTAAGATCGACCGAGTGGGGGGGGGGTGACCGAGCTCAACTGAGCTCTGTCGGGACTGCTGCGGATTTGTTTGTGTTCAGACAAAGGCCCAACACAAGAGCCCAGTACAAAGGGCAGCCTGCAGCACTGGGAGAAACAGAGCGAGGAGGGGTGAGGGAGGGAGTAGCGAACTCATGGAGCGCTGTCAGGACTGCTGCGGATTTATTTGTGGGCAGAAAAAGGCGGTCCAATACGAGCAGGGGCCCAGTACAAGGCCAACCTGCAGCGCTGGGAGAAACAATGCAGTGGGTGAAACAAGGGACTTAGTGAGGCTCAGCGAGGCTCTATCAGGACTGCTGGGATTTCTTTGTGGGCAGAAAAAGGCTCCAATGCAGGCAGGGCCCGTACAAAAACGCAGTCTGCGGCGCCAAGAGAAACAGAACAAGCGAGTGACAGAGCAGTAGTGAGCGAGCTCAACGGAGCTCTAGTGTGACTGCTGCAGATTTCTTTGTGGGCAGAAAATGCGGCAACGCAGGCAGGAGCCCAGTACAAAAGGCCAGCTTGCAGCGCCACCAGAAACGGAATGCGAGAGTGACAGAGGGGGAGTGAGCGAGCTCAGTGGAGCTGTGTCAGAACTGCTTCAGATTTCTTTCTGGCCAGAAAAAGCCGCCAATGCAGGCAGAAGCCCAGTACAAAAGGGCAGCCTGCAGCACCAGGAGACACAGAACGAGCGAGTGATGGAGGGGGAGTCAATGAGCTCAACGGGGCTCTGTTGGGACTGCTGCAGATATCTTTGTGGGCAGAAAAAAGCAGCAATTCATGCAGGGACCCAGTACAAAAGGGCAGCCTGCAGTGGCAGAAAAACCAGAATGAGCAAGTGAGTGAGCTCAACAGAGCTGTATTGTAACTGCTGCAAATTTCTTTGTGGGCATAAGAAGGCAGCAATGCAGGCAGGAGTCCAATAGAAAAGGGCAGCCTGCAGCGCTGGCAGAACAGAATGAGCAAGTGAGAGAAGGGGAGTGAGCAAGCTCAACGAAGCTTTGTCAGGACTGCTGCAGATTTCTTTGTGGGCAAAAAAAGGTGCCAACAGAGGTAGGAGCCCAGTACAAAAGGGCAGTCTGAAGCGCCAGGAGAGCCAGAATGACTGAGTGAGACAGGGGGAGTGCGCAACATCAATAGAGCTCTGTCGGGACAGCTGTGGATTTCTTTGTGGGTAGAAAAAGCCACCAACACAGGCAGGAGCCCAGTACAAAAGGGCAGCCTGCAGCGCCAGGAGAAACAGAATGAGCGAGTGAGAGAGGGGGGGAGTGAGACACCTCAATGGAGCTCTGTCGGGACAGCTGCGGATTTCTTCCTCAGCAGAACAAGGTGCCAATGCAGGCAGCAGCCCAGCACAAAAGAGCAGCCTGCAGCACCGGGACAAACACACTGAGCCAGTGACACAGGGCCACTGAGCGAGCTCAACAGACCAACACCATCAACATTCGGCATTGACAACTGCTTGTTTCATTTGGAGGCCCTTTCTAGATTATCATACTCCTGATTCAGGCTCTGTTTATGCTGTGATTGTGCATTGCACCTTACTTGATGCTGTGCGTATGTGCATAGTGCAGGCAGGCCCAAAAGTTCTACTCTTGCAGGTTCCAGTACCTCTGACATTATGACCAAAGATTGATGCTTTATGAAGCAGTTGGTCTTGTACAGTTATGGGAAGTAAATTTCCTTTTTGTGTTGCTTGCACGCTGGTAATTATGCTGACAGGGGAGCCCCCTCCCCATTGGCATAATGCTCCCCACAATTTCTTGTGTGCTGAGTGAGGTGCCCAATCCCCCTTGGCTCTTGTTCCCCCCAGCACTCAATATGTGCTGACAGGGGTGCCCAATCCCCTGTTCGCTACAGCCCCTTCCCCAAACACTCAGGTGGCATGCTGGGAGCCCACCCCAGTGTGCCAAAATTAAATGTCCTTGCAAAAAAGAAAACCTTTCTGCACGCTTTTTTTTTAATAAACCTGTGAACTAGAAAATGGTCCCTCATTGATTCCGGTGGTCCTTCCCCCAACCCGTGCCCACTGTCTGCCTACACCACCTCTCCAAACCCCTCCTCACCCCATACTTACCTCCGGAGTCCAGTGCGATAATCTTCGGTGGACTGGGAACACGTCTGCACTCTTCAAAGCCGAGCGCGAACTAAAGAAATGCCAGTAAACTGTATAATGGCATAAATGGTTTTTTTTCCACTTTGGTGCATATCTCGGTCATTTGGGGGAATTGTTTCACCAAATTTTCAACATGGGGTTCTTGGGACCCCACCTCATGAACTCAGTCACTGTCATTGTGTTATTTGGTCCTGAAAGGTGATTTCGCGGTCACTGCATGGAACCACCTTCCGGGACCGATTAACAAAACACCAGCGTCACACTTCATGAGATAGGCCCCAAACCCTATGTTGAAAATTTGGTGAAAAAATTCCCCAAAAATGACTGTTTTATAAGCATGCATTGCGCAGTTCCAATGTACGCACGTAAGTTTGAGCATTTTTAATATTTTCACTCCAGATTTTCAACATTGCCATTTTACCACACCTTCTTATGAGCAGTACAGCTGTAATTTTTCACATCTCACCCAAAATGTGTTCTTGCACATGTAGCACACTGTGACATGGTCAGTGTGCGAAATCAATGTTCAGGACAGATTAAGAAAGTCACAGTGATACTGTTCATGAGTAGAGGTCTTAAATTGGCTATGTTGAAAATTTGGTGACAAAAGTCCATAAAATGACTGTGTTATGAGTGTGCATTGTGCAATTTCTACGCACCCTCATAAGTTCACAAATTTGTAATCTTTTCAGTCCAGATTTTCAACATTGGCATTTTTTCACACCTTCTTATGAAAAGTACAGTTGTCATTTTTCACACACTGGCTGAAATATGTTTTTGCACTTCTGGTGCAGAATATCACGGTCGCTGTGGGAAATCAGTATTCGGGATAGATTAAGAAAATCACTTGACACAAATGACACTGTTCATGAGCGGAGGCCCCAAAACGCCTATGTTGAAAATCTGCTGTAAAAAATCCCAAAACTAATTACATTACGGGTGTGCGTTGTGCAGTTTCTATGCACAGGCGTGACTTCACCAGTTTTTCATAATTTCACTCCAGATTTTCAACATTGCCATTTTTTACACCTCTTCATGAACAGTACAGCTGTCATTTTTCACATCCTGTTCAAAATTTGTTTTCGCACCTGTGGCGCCAAATGGCTCAGTCGCTGTGCAAAATCACTTTCGGCTAACGAACTGATAGTGTCACTGTTCATGCGGTGGGATCACAAAAAGCCAGTGTTGAAAACTTGGAGTAAAAATACCAAGAAACGACCAGGACTGAGAGGTGTCAGTGGTGTGACTTGGGATTGTCGACAGTAATGCTCATGCCATTCCACCCCCACCCTGCAGCCAGTGACAGGCATCGAAGTGCGCCTTGGAACCTTTGGCCCCAGAGTTCACCCCATTCTCCTATACTGCACCCATTTCTGCGTATTTCCTTATGGAATGAGGTGAGTGTAAAGCCCAAACACTTCAGAGCATACCTAGACACTTGTAAGTGTTTGCAGGGTAGGGTGAGGTGAAATGTCGTGACCGTTATGGGTAACGACTCAAAGGCACACCCCAATGCCTGTCCATCTCTGCAGGGTGGGGGTGGAGTTGGTGTCAATTCAATAGATCACTGCCATTCTTATACTACAGCTGTCTAACTCCTGCACTTCCACTGCTAATGACAGCAAGCAACACTTGGCATTGACAAATGCTTGTTTTGTTCTTGAGGTGCTCAGACACATGGACTGACAAACACACAAGTTGTAATAATATGAGAGATGGGAGCAATTCCAAAGCATTTAACTGACATTCTGCTCAGTAAACATATAGCAATACGTCTGCAGGGAAGTCTCCTGCAGTGCATGTGGCCCCTGAACCTGCATAACACAATATGCAATAGCATAGCCCCATAACATGGATAACCCAACAGCAGTTGCCTCCAGCTTTGTGCTAGTAAGTGTCAGTGGGAGTGTGGTGGATTGGTCTGACTGGTCAAAGAGGACTCCTGTCTCAAACAATCCTGCAGTGGGAGTAGGGATGGAACTGAGGAACTTAGGAAATGCTAGACAAAAATAAGGACTATAGGGCCATTGCCTTATAGGCAGGGCCCCTGGTGTTCTGTGGCAGAATTTTCTGATTTCTGCGGCAGGGCTCCTTGACTTCTGCGGCAGCATTTTCTGATTTCTGCGGCATGATTTATTCATTTCTCTGGCAGAATGCAGTCCTCTCATCGGCTAAATATGATGTGATGTCATCGATGACGTCATATGCTGAGCATAGAGGAGGGGCTTCAGGATAAACGAGGTGAGAAAGAAAGCCTGACACTATGTAAAAACAGTAAATTTATATGAAAATTCACCAAAAATAATGAATTCTGCGGCACTATATATATTCTGCGGCATGATGCAAATTCTACGGCAAATTCCGCAACCGCAGAACTGCAGAATTCCAGGGGTCTTGCTTATAGGTCACATTACCCCTCCTGTCACCTGAACAGGCTGAGACAACCAACGTGCTTTGGAGAAAATGGCCACAGCCATGTGTTTATTAAATAATTTGTAATGACAGTTATAGCCAAGTCAGCATGACGTGCATAACAAGGTAGTACTAGAAAATCATTCTTGAAATCATAACATCATACTAATCACCATTCCCTTACCCCTAGCAGGGCCAGATTAACCATTATGCCAATTAAGTCATGGCTTGGGGCCTCAAGGCCAATAGGGGCCTCCCAGCCCTGGAGTTTGAGTATTTCTAGATATGGAGGGGGCCCACAAAGTATGGCTTGGAGTAGGGCCCCCATGTCCTTTAATCTGGCTCTGGCCCCCAGGGGAGCTGACAGAATGGGTAAAAACCTTGCAAGGTACTCTGACCTCTGAGGCATGAGGGATGGCTCTGGGCTGGGTGACATTGCAACTCTTCCCCATTAGAGGGTGTTGCAAAACTGCAGGCGGTGCCTGAAGAGGCTAACCCTCCAACTGCCTCCAGGAGGGAGAACTCCATCCGTCTGAGCCCTTATCTCTTGCCAGTCTCAGAGTGATCTGTCAGCAAAGATATGTAATTCTCTGTTACCCCCTCTGTACTAACCTTGCGAGATTACCATGCCACCACTTACTACATGACTGTGGCAACCTAACTCTACCCTAACCTAACTGAGACTGATTTCTAATCTTGCCGGAGAAGACCAAAACCGGGAAACTTCTTGTGGAAAAAATGGGAAAATTCCTTTTTGATCCCTATGGCAATCCCCCCCTAGTGGGACAGTGAGTTCCCTGTGCTCTACATTTCTGCTCCCTGTTTTTACGAGGGTGGGTTTGGAAGGATTCCAACCAAAGAGTGAGAAGCTAACAGAAAGCAAACCTTTCCTGCCTGTACCTAAGCAGACTTATGCTCTTCCCCCCCACAACCATAAGCCTCCTACCCCCAGGGAACTCCTACCTACCTGCCTACCCCCACCCCTGATGAGCATCTATCTAGGTGAGGTTCCTTGACAGATCAGGTGTCAAGTCAGGGCCATGCCCACAGACAAAGCTTTGCTTGCTGCAATCCTTTGCAGGCTCCTTAATTGTGTTCCTCTCCTGCCATCCAGCTACTGCAGCATTCTGTATTATGTGAAATACCTGAAGCTGTTGTTCAATGGGATGTACTTGTTATGGCCATTGCCATGATAGAGAGGAAGATCATCAGTGGTGGAAACCACTGAGAATCTGAAACTTAAAGAGGGAATCCGGTCAGACCTGCTACTACACATATTTTGGTAGGTCTAAGTGCCCTGTTCCGAAGACTGTATGCATTTAGCCTCATAAAATTAAGCAATAAGGCATGACAGGGTGTGGTATATCACGGGATATTGTCACGCTCGGTGGTGGGTAGGGAGGCCGCAAGCCGAGTGCATCCAATCACCCGTGAAGTGACAATATCCCATGATATACCACACCCTGTAGTGACTTATTGCTATTATGAACTGAGTTTGAAGTTTTATAAATAAAAAAATAAAAGAAACAGGTTTTAAAATGTTTTATGAATGAGTTTTTGGGTGGTGTAGGAGTACATTTTGAAAAAATAGTTCTCAGACAGTAGAGAGCAAGGAGGCTGGCAATGCTGGAACTGTTTTGAAGCTGTGTTGATGTGGTCCAATATCATCACGGCTTCAAAGAGCTCTGGGCAAATCAGATTCCTCTATTTACGATCCTTAGTTCATAATACTTTTTAAATACCTTTTCTCTGTGTTTTTCTCCCTCGCAAGTCCACCGGGTTCCAAAAGCCGAAAAAACGCTAGTGCGCAAGCTCGGCTCAAGACACGTCATCTCCAGGATCGTGCATCATTTTGATGCTATGGCTAGCATGGAGGCAGGAAGAATTTGCTATATTGGGGATTTGCTGTCTGATGATAGCATGCCTTGCTCCAGTATCTCGCCAAGAAATGCTACTGGAGAGTCCGAGGAGGAATATTTTTTCTGATAACCATATTTGGTCAATGGGCAGTATTTTTGAGGATCCTTACTGTCTCGATCCCATTGAAAGTGATGGGTCTAGTGATAGTGACAGTGCTCCCGATGACAGTAATCCACAGCCTTCTCATACCAGTAACACAGACTGGTGAGTTATAGTCCCATTGTAGGTCATCATTCAAACAGTGGTACGCAAACCAAATTAGAACAGTGTCTCACTTACTGACCCAATGACATGGAGCCTTTGAAAATGAGTCTCCCAGCTGAAGGATTGTAAATGTGATATATTTCCATAAATAAATAATAGTAATTGAAGACTGAGTTGCTGTTCTTGTTAGTAGTGACAACATGGACTGTGAATAATATGTCCTGAAGCATATGACAGTGTATTGACCCTGCCTGCCAGCATAGCTTTTGATCTCATTTTCACATAAATTGTCATCCACACTGTAGTGTTATATTTCAATCCAAACCTTATTAAAAAGTCATGTATTTGCAGTGCTGTACCTTTTAATATCTGCTATGGCTCTGCCACATGCTGCATTTATTATGTTGGCTCGCGCTAGCGCAGCCAACATATTGCACTAGTAGCAGAGTTGGAGGAGCGGTCACTGTGGGCGAATTCGGGGCATGCATCAGTAGGTGTGTCCCTCATTCCCCAATGAGGCAGCTGCAGGCGCTGACACCAGACATACGTCAGGTGGCCACCGGATCTAACAAAAGGTCCGCTGCAATCATGCAGTGGCACAATAACACGCCTTCCTGACGTGCCTGTCCTGGTGACAGTGCCTGCAGCGTGCCCCGACTCACTTCTTTTGCTGATGGGGGAGCCCACTCCCCATCAGCATAATGACCCTCCTCCCATTTAAAATGTATGCCAAGTGGATGCCCAATCCCCCTCAGCATTATGTACCCCCCAACAGTCTTTCTTTGCCGATGGGGAGCACAATCCCCGTCGGCTTTAATCCCTTCCCAATTTTTTGCCGATGGGGAGCCCACTACCCATCGGCATAATGTCCCCTCCCACTTTGTTAGGTGCCGAGGGGTGCCCAATCCCCTCAGCTCTTGCCCCCTTTGGTATGTGCTGATCGGGGTGCCCAACTCTCTGCTGGCTACAGCACCCCCCAAACAATACTTAGGCAGCATGCTGGGAGCCCACTCCAGCGTGCCAAATCCCTGAAAACAGAAACCGTCCTGCGATGTTCCCTTTTTTTAACCCTGTAAAAAACGGTACCTCTGATCTCCCTGCCCCCTCCCACAACCCGTGCCCACCCACCGCACCCTGCCTCCCCACACCCCTCTCACCCCATACTTACCTCCAGAGTCCAGTGCGATGATCTTCGGTGGACCAGGAACATGTCTGCACTCCTCAAAGCCGACCGCGAACTGAAGAAATGCCGGTAAGCTGTATAATGGCATAAATAGGTTTTTTTCAACTTTGATGCATATCTCGGGCATATTTGGGAATTTTGACACCAAATTTTCAACATGGGGTTATTGGCACCCCTTCTCATGAACTCAGTCACTGTCATGGTGTTATTCGGTCCTGAAAGGTGATGTCTTGGTTACTGTGCGGAATCACCTTTTGGGAATGATTAACAAAATGACAGTACCACTGTTCATGAGGGGGGCTCTCAAAAAGCCTATGTTGCAAATTTGGTGTAAAAAATCCAAAAAATGTCTATTTTACGAGCGTGCATTGCACAGTTTCCACGCACGCTCGTAACTTCATGAATTTGTAATATTTTCACTTCAGATTTTCAAAATTAGCATTTTTCTACACCTCCTCATGAACAGTACAGTTGTCATTTTACATATCTTGACCGAAATGTGTTTTCGCACATCCGGCGCAGAATCGGGACAGTTTGAGGAAATGACGGTGATGCTGTTCATGAGCAGAGGTCCTAAAATGCCTATGTTGAAAATCTGGTGATGAAAGTCCATAAAATTACTATGTTACAGTTGCGTATGCAGTTTCCATGCACCCTTAACTTCAAGAATTTGGGTAATATTTTTCATGCCAGATTTTCAACACTGGCATTTTTTCACACCTCCTTGTGAACAGTGCAGCTGTCATTTTTCACATCCTGCCCAAAATGTGTTTTCGCACCTGTGGTGCACAATGGCATGGTCACTGTGGGAAATCAACTTTTGGGACCAATTAACAAAATTACAATGCCACTGTTCATGAATGGAGGTCCCAAAATGCCTATTTTGAAAATGTGGTTAAAAAAAATCCCAAAAATAATTGGGTTACGGAGGTGTGTTGCACACTTTCTATGCAAGCTCATGACTTCACCAATTTTTAATATTTTCACTTCAGATTTTCAACGTTGAAATTTTTTTACACCTCCTCATGAACAATACAGTTGTCATTTTTCACATACTGCTCAAAATGTGTTTTCGTCTCTGTGTCTCCAAATGGCATAACCACTGTGCAAAACTACCTTTCAGCTAACAAACTGATAGGCACTCTTCATGAGGTGGGTCACAAAAAGCTTAGGTGGCAGTCCCCCTTCTTGGAGCTCAAGTGATTTATGGGGTTGGCTGCAGGCTCCCTCCACCCCGAGTGTTCCCAGACTTCATTCTTGGTTGTGTCCGGTGTCATCCATGGTCTGTCAACATCAGCTGCTTGCAGCCTGTGCTGCCATTTGTGGTCAGCAAGGTGCCAGTGTTGTGGCACAGTGCAGAATCACCATCAGGATAGTGTCTACCGGGATGCTCTGACTGTGTCCCCCCAACAGCCTGATGGCTTGCTCTGGAATTGTGCTTGCTTAGGTAAGAAATGTCATCAAGCTTCTGTACCAATGGGTCAGCCATGCCTCAGCAGTACAGTGGTGGACATCCTTTGTATTGATGGATTGTTGATTGGTGTGCCTGTTACCGAGTTTTACACCCTTGTAATGCATAGTAATTCACTGACATCAGATTAGGTGTCATACTCCTTATTTAGCAATTGATGCCATTATGTAGCATGCCTCATCACAGTACTATCTCCAACATTTTCCAGCCTATGCCATAATGCACAGGGAGGCATAATACATCCTTGAATGAGCAAGATGTACAGTAGCTTCCTCCATGCACACCTTTCATGTGAAATACGTAACTCTGAAGTCAGCATCCCAGGGTCTCTGTGTTCTTATGTGGTGGTGTGTCAGCATGGTATGTGTGGTCCTTGGTTTTGATAGCAGAACACCGTGATGTTTTTAAAACACATCTGTGTCTGTTAATGAATGATGTCCTGTACACAAGACCCTGTGTGTGGCATTGCAAGGCAGACATAATGTTATTGCCATGTCAATTTTTCTAGTGACACACTTACATAAAGACTATCCAGAGAAGGGCAAGAAAGATGGTGCAGTGCTCACACCACAAAACATATAAGGAGACACTAAGGGACCTCTATATGTACTCACTGGAGGAGAGGAGACAGAGGGGGGATATGATTGAAACTTTGAAGCACCTCAAGGTCATAAACCAGGTGCAGGTGGGGGACCTTTTCCAATGTAGACAAATTACTAGAACAAGGTAGAATGATATGAAATTTGAAGAGGGTAGATTAAGAGGTAATGTGAGGAACTTTTTCCATACAGAAAGGGTAGTTGACACTTTGAATAGTCTGCCACAGAAGGTACTGTAGTGGTGTCAAACACAGTGGAGGTGTTTAAGTATGCATGGGACAGGCACAAGGGAAGCCTAAGTGGGGAGGGGTCATGAAAAGTCATTGATCACATAGGGTCAGTGACCACATGCAATGTATACTGCCTACTGGGCAGACTGGATGTGCCTAGTGTGGCTTATTTGCTGACAATTGTTATGCTTCAATATTTCAATGAGTGCATGTTTGGCTATATGGGTCAGCCCAGCATTACCACCCCACTGTGGTGGTGTGGGTGAGTGTAAGAAGACCTTCCTGTTGCAGTGATGTTTCTGGTAACCTGGACCGGTCACTGTGGTGTTGGGTCTTCTCAGCGCCCGTGCTGTTGGGTGAGCTACTGCTAATTTAAGATTGTTTATGGTGTATGTGCGTTGGTTCTATGAAGTAGTGCTGATAATACTGGAGCAGTGCTCCACCCCAAATAAATACGCTTTGAAATTGTTGTCAGATCATGAGCGTTTGGCTCATGAACTGTGCCTGTAGCCCATATACACACTGTAAATGCCGACTGACCCAGTGTGATCAATGGTTTGTCATTGGTCACCGCTCTGTCCAGTTTTCCCTGTGCCTATCACATGTATGCATGCAGTGTGCTTGTCTACACTACCTCTTTCTTCAGGGAATTTCAAGCGTTGACTAATCTCTACCTTACCCCTGAATGGGGGTTCAAAAACAAGGACCTCCAAACTCATCTTGTGATCCTTGTTTTAGTTTTTTGCCTACCTTGGAAATGGTTGAACACATGAATCTGTTTATGACCATTGAGGCATTTGAAATGTGTTATCATGTCACCATGCTTTCTTCTGTATTCCAGTTAGTAGATATTGAGGTCCTATAGTCTCTATTCCTTTTTTGTTACCTGAAGCCCATATGCATCTTTCTTGTCCCTTTCTGTATAGCCTCCACCTTGTCTATGTCCTTGCATACATGTGGCTGGCACAACAACATGCAACATGTGGTGTCAACGTGGCTCAGTTGGTAGCACATCTGCCTCTGGACCAAAAGGTTGTGGGTTCTTGTCCCACACCGGGATTGGACTTGCACCTAAAAAATCACTGGCATCCCAGTTCAGTATTAGGGGGGTGCTGATTTGCTGTGGTGTGCCATCCTTTGGATAAGAAGTTAAAATGAGGTCCCTCCTACCCATCCTGGTGTTGTCCTAGTGGGTGTCCAGGTGGAAGTAAAAGAACCCAGGGCACTCTTTGCAAAGAGTAGGGGATATTCCCTGTGTCCTGGCCAGTATTCCTCTTCCCATAAACCAGTTCATGCTATTTTCCAGGCTGTGGGTGATGATGTGCACTATGTCCGCCGCCACTGCACATTCAGTCACTTCACTACCAGTCTAGCATTGCTTGTAAAGTGCTTTGTGATACACTGTGTATGAAAAGCGCTATATAAATGCTGATTCTTCTTCTTCTTCTTCTTCAGCACAGCTGGTGATGCCTTACCAATGCTTTCTACAATGGTTTCACCATTGTTCTTGTCATCAGGCACTGTATTGTATCAGGCACTGTACTGCTGCTGTTTATTCTAACAAACTAACATACTAGATGACAGCAGAGTAGGCCTATTGGTCTATCAAGTCTGCTCATGCTTCAGCACCCTCATTGGGTACCATAGCCCTCTATCTGTCTCCTTCCACTGTTACTCCATCCCCCAGTCCTGCCCCCCCCCAGGCAAACTAGCCTCTGCTTCACCCCTTGCATTTTCCTGTCCCACATCTCTTGAATCCCTCCACCGTAGCTGCCTGTACCAGCTCCCTGGACAGTGTTCCATGGTTTCACCACTCTGTCAGTGAAGTACCTCCTCCTCCTTTCCCCCCTAATCCTACCACCCTCAATCTTCCAACTGTGTCCTCTGGTGATTCCACCCTCCTTCAGTCAAAAGATCCTATCTCGGCTTACCTTATTTACTCCACTGAGGTACCTGAAGACCTCAATCATGTCCCCCCAGTCCCTCCTCTCCTCCAGCAGGAACGGGTTGAGCTCCCCTAGTCGTTCCTCATATGTCATATCCCCAAGGCCCTGGATCATTCTGGTTGCTCTCCTCTGAACCCTCTACAGGAATTGGATGTCCCTCCTTAGGTGTGGCCTCCAGAACTGCACACAGTACTCAAGATGTGGTCTAACCAGGCTGTTGTACGGTGGCAAAATCACCTCCCTGTTCCTTGAGGTAATCCCCTAGCGATGCATCCCAGCATCCTATTTTCCCTGAATGCAGCCCTCCTGTACTGCTCTGAATTATTCATGTTAACATCCACCAAGACTCCTAGGTCTCTTTCTCCTGCTGTGGCCTGCAACTCATCCTCCCCAGGGTGTACATATAGTTGTGGTTTTCCTGCCCTAGGTTAAGCAACTTGCACTTGGAGGAGTTAAATTTCAATTTCCAGGTGGAGGACCACCTATCCAGAGTATCCAGATCCTTTTGCAGGGCCAATCTCCCCTCCTCCCTCTCCTCCATTGCCCCCAGCTTAGAGTCGTCCTCAAAGAGACTCATCTCACACCTGATACCTTCCCTGATATCGGAGATGTAGGTGTTAAACAGGAGTGTCCCCAGGACTGATCCCTGTGGGACCCCACTTATGACCTCCCTAGGAGACGAGACCTCCCCTCTGACCACTGCCCGCTGAGTGCGACCTGAAAGCCAATTTCCAATTCACCTAACTGTCAATGGGCCTACCCCCATCCGCCCCAGCTTCTCCTTTAGACCAGTGTGAGGGACCGAATCTAATGCCTTGCTGAAGTCCAGGAACAGTACATCCACTGGCCTCCCCCTGTCAAGTGCTGATGTCACCCACTCACAGAACTCTACAAGGTTTATTTGACATGATCTGCCTGGCACAAACCCATGCTGCCGGTCATCCAGGTAACCCATCTCCTCCAAGAAACCTCCCAGCCTTTCCTTAAGTATGCACTCCATTACCTTCCCCACCACCGACGTCAAACTGATGGGTCTACAGTTTCCTGGATCTTCTCTCGTTCCCCCTTTATAGATGGGCACAACATGCACCTGCTTCCAATCCCTTGGCACCCTCCCTGTCTGGAGCAACGCGTTAAAGAGATCCGCCAATGGCACAGCCAAAACATCCGCCAACTCCCTCAGTACTCTGGGATGAACAGCATCAGGCCCCAGAGATTTATCCTTTTCTAGGGACTGGAGGGCTTCCCACACCCAGTCGATAGAAATATCAGCAATCTGTCCCCCCTCCATTCAGCAGAACCAGCCTGATCTCTCACTCCTGGCCTACCTCCCCCAGCGGCTTGCTGTTCAGCAGGTACCCCAATAGTCAGATCTGCTGCGCCGTATGTGTCCTTTCAGCCACTTTTTAGGAAGTTCCCCAGTGAAAACTGAGGCAAAGTACTCATTCAGTACCTCTGCCTGCTCTCCAGCCCCTTCCACCCACCACCCAGCTGTTCTCAACCTACTGAGCTAGCTCTTGACCTTCCTCCACTCACCAACATACCTAAAGAACCTCTTTTCCCCAACCTGTATCCCCTGCGCCAGCCTCTGCTCTTTCCAGGCCTTTGCCCCCCTCACCACTTTGGTGACTTTCCTGGTTGCAAGTCAATAGCTCTCTCTATCCCTCTCTCCTCTCATTTTATTTGTACCTACTTTAGGCAGCCTTCTTCTCCCTTACCACCTCCTGGACCTCCTTGGTCCACCAGCATATTTTTTTTTTTAACTTTGAATTTTATTTTTATCCTTAAAAAATGGAAATTTATAACCATACAGTTCAATTACATTTGCTCCATTCCAGAGATATTTCCACAGAGCAAATGTTAACTTAACATTTGATCATTCTTATACTTAAATATACTAGACAAACTAGACCTCCTAAAGATACAGAGACTGGTAATCCAGGTGTAGATAATGAGGAAAATAGTAATACACTGCTTTCAGCCTAAAGCGTTAGGTGTTATGACACAATTCCATGCAGCGTGTCTCTTGTCCCTGATCCAAATTCTGTAGGAGTAAAGTCTGAACTTAGATTTGAATCCTCAAATAGATTTTATCTAAACACTTTCTAACAATAATGCTTAAGTCAATACCGTTTTAAAACTACAAAAATAGCAACAATAAAAGTAAACTTTTGCACAGTTAATCTATTTATAAAGATGTGTATATACACCTCTCTTAGATAACATATCCTTCTCACTTTTCCCTTTATGCTCAGGCCTATAGCTCTCAGACGGGCTATATGTTTAAGTTGTTGCCGTACTTAACTTTATACCTCCCCTGCCGCTCTGACCCCCTCCTGCTCCCCCTTCCATCTCTCTCTCCACATCCTTCAAGGTTGCCACAAATTCTGGAATTTCTCCACTTTAAAATGCAATGCATGAGTAATATTCTCCATTCTTTCTATTTCTTCTATCCTTAAAACCCACTGTGTTAGGGAAGGGGGTTCTGGAGATATCCATTTAGTAGTAATGCATTTCAAAGCGGCCACTCTTAATATTTGAAAAGCTCCCGTCTGTGACACCTTCTAGCTGATAGGGTGGGAAGACCTAGTACTAGATCTTGAAATGTGAAGGGGATAGAGAAACCCCCTACTTGCTCCATCACCGTATGCACCTGTTGCCAAAACCTTATCAATTTATCACATCCCCAAAATATGTGGTAATGTGTACCCACCAACGTTCCACATAGACGCCAGCATGCTGAAGAGGCCTGTGGATTATAATGGGCCGTTATCTCTGGGGTTCTGAAAAATCGGGTGAGTATTTTCCAGTTAAATTCTCGTCTCATCATGGCTGAGGAGAGTTGCCAACCCCTTTGGAGTCTACGATTCCACTCTGCCCTAGTAATATCTATTTTGGCATCTCTTTCCCACCTCAGCTGAATCTCCTCTAAGTTTGGGGTCTCCCTCGAATTCGTTAGAGTTGTGTATAATACAGACAAGTATCTTAATTTATCCCTAATTTTTATAGAATCCCACCAGTATGGTTCGAGTGAAATGAGATCTCTGCCTATCTTTGGTAGATTTTCTTCTTTGGTAAGGAAAAGTCGTGCTTGGAGGAACCTATAAAAATCCTCTTTACAAAGGGAAAATCGCTCCTGTAGAACATTGAAAGGAAGACATCCAGTCTGGTCTATGAACTGTTTAAATGTGGTGAGGCCCTTATGTTCCCAATATGCAAACCCAGCATCTGCTTTAGGAGGGGGGAAGGTGGGTGTGTGTCTAATCAAGGAGAGGAGTCCCAATGCGTTCGGGGTATACGTTATCTTTTTTAAATTTACTAGAATACGCAGTGAGTGTTTAACCCATGGGTTATCTATAGATGCCTGAACTTGGGGTGTTATTTCTGATGTAGATAGGGTCCATAGTTTATAGTTATACATTGAATTCTCCTCTATTAAATACCAGCCTGAGTCTATCCTCTGTTTGGCCCAAGTGACTAGTTGGGACCCTTGGGCTGCCAAATAATAAAAGTACATGTAGGGTAGACCTAGGCCTCTCTTTTCTTTTGACCATATCAGGGTCTTAAATGGGATTCGCGGGTGTTTTCCTGACCAAATAAAGTTGGATATTTCTTTGTTCAGTTGTTTCCAAAAACTAGGCATTACAGGAATTGGGTGTGTTTGAAAAAGAAATAACCATCTAGGTAGAATGTTCATCTTAATTACCTGGATTTTGCCATATAAAGTCAGGGGCAGCAGTTTCCAACGGGAAAAATCTGCTTGCATACTTTTATATAACTTCATGAAGTTATCCGAAAACAATCAAGAAGTATTTACTGAGACTTGTATTCCTAGGTATCGAAAAGTGTTATTACGGGCCCATTTGAACAGGAAACTTTCCCTAAAATCCTTCGAGGGAATCCCACTAAGTACCACCGCTTCTGATTTGGTATAATTTATTTTGTAACCAGCCAATGTGCCAGACTTGTTCAGTGCATTTAGTAAGTGTGGTAAGGAAGTCTGAGGATCTCTTAAGAAAAAGAGGGAATCGGCAGCGTAGAGTGCCACTTTTTGTTCTATTCCCCCTGCCTGCACCCCCTTGATTTCAGGAGTATTCCTTATCCATATCGCTAAGGGTTCCAGTGTTAAAGCAAAGATCAAAGGGGAGAGGGGCACCCCTGTCTCGTTCCTCTATTTAAAGGTATCCTACTGGATAGAAGTCCATTAAGTCTGATCCTAGCCTCAGGTTTATGATAAAATGCTCTGATGGCTGAGAAAAAATTTTCCCCCAACCCAAACTTCGACAGGGTGGATGACATAAAGTGCCAGTCTACCCTGTCGAAGGCTTTCTCAGCATCCATGCTGATGGCCATCTGAAGGGTTGTATTGTTTTTCTGGGCTGTAATAATATTTAGTAGACGACTTATATTGTCTTGGAGAAATCTCCCTCCAATAAATCCTGTTTGATTATGGTGGATGAGTGAAGAGATACATACCTGAAGCCTCTCTGCCAAAATCCCTGTAAATATTTTTAGATCTACTGGTAACAGAGAAATTGGATGATATGAGCCACAGTGTTCGGGTCCTTATCAGGCTTCAGGATAACCGAAATCAGGGCCAAATTCCAGGAAGGTGGTACAGGTTTGTGTTGTAACAGAATTTCGTTACATGTACCAACCAAATACTCCACTATTCTAGATGTAAACTTTTTGAAAAAGTCAGCTGAAAAGCCATCAAGACCTGGGGCCTTGCCATTTCTAAGGCGTTTAATTTGTGAGCTCACCTCACCTGCGGAGATTGGGGAGTTAAGGATCGTCCTGGTGGAGTCTTTTAAAGTGGGAATGGGTATGGCCTCTAAAAAGTCCTGAACCGCTTTATGGTGCCTGGGTGCAGTTTCCACTGTATAGAGGTCTGCATAAAATCCCCTGAATCTATTTAATATGTCCGCCGGAGATGTAGTTGGTGGCCCCCTTTCATCACCTCGCAGCTGAACCACTGCTCTATTTGCAGCTTCTTGTCTCAGCTGCCATGCCAACAACCTCCCCGCTCGGTTCCCATGTTCGAAATATTTTTGCCTGGCATATCTTAGTTGCCCCTCAATCTGCCTCTCAAGCAACTGATTAAGTTCCTGCCTTGCTTTCTCCAGCTCTTGCTTTACTTGTGTGTCCTGTATTACTTGATGTGAAGTCTCTAGTTGAGTGATTTTCTGCTCTAGTTGTAGTCTGGTTTGGATACTTTCCTTCTTTAATCTGTCTGAATATTGGATTATTTCTCCCCTTAGGCAGCATTTAAGTGTGTCCCACCTTATCCCTTCACTTTTCTCCCCTTTTAGATTGTTTTGTTCAAAATTTTTGATCGTATCCTCCACCAGTTCCTCAAAGTCTTCCCTAAGGAGATGGCTTACGTTCAACCTCCAACAGGATTGTGAGGGGGTCGATGTGGAAACCAACTCCAGAGTGACTGGGGCATGGTCCGAAATGGCAATTGATATGATATCACATTTTTCCACCCTTTGTAACCAATTAGAAGATAAAAGAAAATAATCTATCCCCCCCATGCCTGGGGGAATAGTGTGTGTAGACTCTCTCCCTTGGATGCATAAAACACCAGATATCTGACAGAACTAGTTCTTGATTTAGTCTCTGAATCAGTTTCCCTGTGCGTGTGACCCCACCTTTAGCTCCTCTGGACCTATCCACCCCTGGGTGTATTACTTCGTTAAAATCTCCACCTATGACTACTAAGCTTTGTGCATCAGTGACTGCCTCTTTAATGGTTCTCTCCAAGAAAGCCAATCTGGGGGTTTCTTCATTCGGGGCATAGATGTTCAAAAATGTACAGTTCTGACCTCTATATAAGCCTTGTATCTGGACAAACCTACCCTCTGGATCTGTGCGGACTCTCTCTACAACCAATGGTGCATCTCGCTTTATCAAGATTACTACACCTCTACGGTGTAGATTATTTTCGAAATGTGAGGCATATACCTCACCTACCCAAGATCTTTTCAACTTAAGATGCTCTGCCACAGTTAAATGGGTCTCCTGAATGAATGCGACAGTGGCCTTTTTTCTCCTGAGGTCTTGCAAAATCTTTGCCCTTTTTACTGGGTTATTTACCCCATGTACATTAAATGTAATTATATTTAAATCAGCCATGTTCCTTTTGTTGGGGGGAAGGAAACATCATCTCCTTGCTAAGGGATATTGCTAACTTTTCAAGTATTCGTGAGCATCTGTGCATTATCAACATCATACGAACAGAAACTTTGTTAAACATAATATATAACAATTGAGAACTGAATCTACATTGAACCATTTTAAACAAAAGTGCTTTCAAGATGGTTTTGCCCTGTGTCCACCCTCTTAAGAATGTTACTTTGTGAGGTGTGGATGGATGACTTCTTAAATGTAGGCCGTCCGTCTGGCTAAATGCCACAGCCTGGGTGCCAGAAGGGCCAGGTATTTATTCCGTACCAGCCCACTCAAAGTGGAGCGTATACACTCTAAACTAGTCTGAGCATTTTTGATCAGCCTGAAAGGGGGAGATCCCCGCCTATCCCTTATTTAGTCTAGGTCACTCGGTTGACTTGGGTTCTTCATTTAAGTCATAAACCCACCTGGGTATCTAATGCCAAGGTGTCAGGTTTATACCCTGGTTTATGGGGGACTTACTAACCATCCGGATCTCTCCAGCCCAACTAGGATCTTCCCGCGGTATGGGGGGGAGCCCAAGAGACCAGAAACCGCACCCCTCATTCTTGATCTATAAGTAGTCTGCTTGATATTTATCAAGGTTTACCAAGATATCTGGGATAGAGTAGACGGCAGTCACAGGAACAAGGGGGGGCGCCCAGTAGGCAGACAATCAGTGCTTCTTCAAATCTCACTTTTACATATAAATCGAGTTCTCTCTTCTATATATTTGCTTTGTTTAGATTCTGGTTCCCCCACTAGTGGCCCCTCGTTAAAGAGGTACCAACCTAGTCTTAGGGAGTTAGTTTCCAAACCTTATATTCAATAAGGTGTAGCCCTACGTCAGTGATAACCCCATCGGGTCACAATCTAACCTCTAGGGCTGCTTTTTATCAGTGAGATTTATTATCCAACCAACTGATCTCTAAGTCGACTAAATTGCCTCTACCCCAGGTTCCCCGACCACTCCATTGTCTTGAACCTGCATCAGCAAGAACAATGCAGGAGTGCAGCAACCAAGTCCCCCCGCCCCCATCCGCCGGAGTCTGTGAGCTGTTGGTTGCCCAAAGTGGCCCCCTTCCCCAGCTAAACCCGAGCATTTCTTAACACAAAAACTTTTGTATCCATCAAAACTAATTGCCCTGTATTAGCCCTGTTACATCCATCCCCTTAGAGAGAAGTCAAAAATGCAACTCGCCTATGAAAACTCAGTGAGAGATTAACATCAGTATGACTCATTGGTTTGCTCTGCAAAATTTCAAAAAGTTCAATGCAGCAATAGTTCAGGTTTGCGTGTCTTCCTCATTGTTTCTCCGTTCTATTGGGGGAGTAATTTCTTGATTTCTCACAATGGATTCGATCACCAGGCTCGCAGTGGAGTCTCCTCGCCCATGCACCAGTGTGCCACAGACCGGAAACGTCCGTGCGGTCATGCATCTCCTTTCTTTTGGTTCCCATGTTTTGCCATTCTCTAAGTTGTAGATGCTTTCTCTGTGTCTGGGCCGCATCCTGGAGAATGTTCACCTCCATTGATGCCAGGAATTTCTTTGCTTCAGACAGGTCAGCGAACCTTCGAGGGCCACTCTCTGTTGTAACTTTTAGCTTAGCTGGGTATTCTACATATGTTTTAATACCTTTTTGTTGTAGGGCTCGGACTACCATTAGTACTTTTCTACGTTGGGCCAGCAATTGTGGTGTGTAGTCCTGATTAAAATACAATCTGGTGTCCCCAAATATTACTTCTTTCTTTGACCACGCCAGTTTTAATATGTCCGCTTTAGTGCAAAAGTCCAGAAATGCTATCACTACAGACCGAGGACGAGCTTTGGGATCTTTTGGCATGGGTATTAGGGAGCGATGGGCTCTAATTATGTTTAAGGGATTTTCTGCTGGCCAGCCCAATATCTCCACTAAAAAAGATTCAAAAAATATCGGAATGGGACCAGACTCCATACCTTCTGGAAGACCGTGAATACGGATATTATTCCTTCTATTCTGATTTTCAAGTTCTTCTGTTCTGGTCTCCTGCAGTAGCTCCCTCCTGTGCAGGTCTATAAGAGCCGCGTTGTGAACATCCACCAGATTTGAACAGTTAGTTAGCCCTTCTTCTAAATGCCCTATTTTTCCCCTCTAAGTTTTCTATTTTTTTTTTATTCACTTCCGTCCCCCTTTCTAATCTCTCTAAAGAAGCGCTCATCTTCTGTAGCGTGGTGCACAGTTGTTTAGAAGTTATTGTACATTCCATTTCTTCTTGTTCCTCCGAGGTTACCACGGCCTGTTGCAAGGTCTCCGTTAGACTGGTTGAAGAAGGCTGAGCATAGTCAAATAACATTTTTAGCTATTTATTCGACCGGTTATTGCATTTCTCTCTCTCTCTGTTTGTGCCTAGAAGTCATATTGCTGCAATTTCTGTTGAACCTTGCCGATGGATGGGTCGGATTTATATTAGATTTTGTCGGATTTAATCTAGATGGGGCAGAGCTGCTGATTCAGGCTGCCATTGGGTTGGTGCACTCACTGGAAGTCCGGTCCACCAGCATGTTTTACGAGGCCTACCGCCCTTGCGCTTCACTCTTGCACAGGTCCTGGTGGCCTCCAGTAGCCCCTGCTTTATGATCTCCCACCTACCTTCCACGTCAAAACCTGGTTTTATCTCCTGCAAATGCCCCTTGAGAATTTTCCCCATGTTCTGACAGTCCGCCCCCCTAAAATCAACTATCATTGTCCTTGAATGATCCCCTTCCCCCCAGTTTAAGCTGAAACCAGACTGTGTTGTGGTCGCTCCCAGCCAGGGGTTCTTCCACAACCAGATCTCGTACAATATCCCCATCCATTAAAACCACATCCAGAATATGACCTTCCCTTGTTGGGTCTATCACCTGCTGTTTGAGAAATGCATCCAGGAAGCCATTTTAGCAGCTTCTGCTCCCTGGTTACAGTGGATGTCATAGTACCCCAATCAGTAGTTGGCATATTAAGGTACCCCATCAACACCACTCCTTCCCCTTCCAGTCCACACTGCCCCTTAATGTTAGCCAAAAGGCAATCCTCCAGGTCCTCTGCTAGTCCTGGGGGCCTATATACCACTCCCCACTTGCTCTTCCCTCCATCGGGGGTTTGCAAGGTGATCCATAGGGCCTCCACGTTGCCCTCTGCTTCCTCCACTCTCATAATCTCAGTGTTATCCCTGATGAACATTGCTATTCCTTCCCTTCTGCCCACCTTTCTGCCCTTCCTTAGCACAAGGTACCCACTCAGATTAAGGTCCCAGTCATGGCGAGGGGTGGCCCAAGTTTCAGTGACCATTGCTACATCCACCCCACCCTCAAACAGCGTGGTCTGGAACTCAGACATTTTATTCCCCAGGCTCCTGGCATTTATTAAAGCCACCCTCCAACCCTTTACCCCTCTTTACCGTATCCTCCTCAGATCTTTCATATGTCTGTCCACACTTCTCCCCTAGGGTACCGTCTGTCTCCCCTCTATGGGGTTGCAGGCCAGTCCTACCGGCGGTATGGATGGCCGGATCAGCCCAGAAGTGCCCACTCAGTATCGTGTACCCACTGTTTCCAATGTTTATTCCTTTGACATTAAATTTCACATTGGTAATACATGTAATTCCATTTATTTTCATGTCGGTCAGGTGTCGGTGTGGTCATTGTCAAGTGATGGAATCCGAGAGACAGTGTATATGTTGCCGTGATGTGCAACGAGTGGAAGAAAAGATACAGCATGCTGAGCAGTCACTTGGTCCTGGATTGATGCCGCAGTGTATAACAGTACATCCAGGTTTCCAGATGTATGTTTCAGCCAGTGGGTTCTTGAAATGGCATTGGCAGAGTTCCGTCATTATCATGGGCGTCAGAACTTCCCAGAGAACGAGTAAGCAAATAGCATCTCCTACTCATACTGTACTACATACAAGCATACAAATAAGCCAGCTGAAGAGTGCCATTTGGTCTATCAAGTCTACTCATGTTGCAATGTTCACAGGTTCAGCTTGTGTCCCTGCCCCTTCTCCGCACTCCTCCCATGCTCCCTACCCATGACCCTTACCCTCCCCCACACCAGTCCCAGCCTCTCTTCAAGCTTCCATTTGTCTTCAACAAGATTACCTATTCTACCAGCACATTCAATGTCCACCACCCTCTGTGTGAAGAAGTGCTTCCTGACCCCCCTCCTAAACATCCTCACCCTACAGCTTAATATTGTGCCCCCTCATGTTATGGTTGCCACTCGTCTTAAAGAGACTGTCATTATAAACCTTATTTATCCCTTTCAAGTAATTGAGTGTCCAAATCGTGTACCCTTTCTCTCTCTTCTGTCTTCCAGCAAGTACATGCTCAGTGCCCTCAACCTGTCCTCACATGCCTTACTCTGCTGACCCACTATAATCTTTTTAGCCATCCTGTGAACATTGTCCAGCCAGTTAATGTCCTCCTTGAGTTATGGACAGCAGTACTGAACTCTGTAGTCTACATTTGGCCTTACCAGTGAACTGTACAATGGCAGTATAGCGTCCTTTATATTATATATATATATTTTTATGTATATATGCTGATCAACATCTTGTCGTGTCTTGTGTGTCTGTAATTGATGGATGCATTTTATAATGTTTCTTTCACAGAAAGAACCGTTTTCTTGCCTACAGATGCTTCACAAGATGGTGTTGGGGTGGCTGGGGCATCACGTTCGAGTGGTCCTTCCCACTGTGTTGTACTTGCCATCAGGTGAAGGTGGCCATCTGCAGAATACACTGGCTTTCAATATGTCAGTTGTCAGTAAGTGTTAAGACAATCCATTGTTACATTATACTGGCGTACATCATATAATGTGTGGTATCACCCATAGTGTCATAGAGTCAAAAGAACTACTTCTCTTTCGATGTATTTTTATTCCATCAGTGTTCATCTGGCCTCTCACAATGTTTAACTTCTTCACCTTACAACTCAGTTGCCACTACTGACACCATTCACAATTATGTGATGATGTATTCATTTCATGACAATTATCACTGCAATGTAAAAACTGGCAGACCTGTCATTGCAGCCATTCTGTGATGCCAGTACTGAACACATTGAACATGAATGGTCCAAGGGCTGCGCTTTGATGTGCTCTTGTAGTTCACCTCAGTGACCCCTGATTGAATACTTCCCTTCTCCTTCATATCTGGTGCACAGTGTTAACTCTTCTTACCACTTTTGTATTGCTGTCAATAGTACTTATATAGTTAACAACCATTCCATGCGTAATGCAGTTGAAGGGTTCACAGTAACATACTTATTTCTTGGTCAGCATACCTCCCATGTTTAATTTTTGAGTCTCCAAGCCTAGAATCGGCAAGTAATTGGTAATTATTCATGCTGTGAACACATGTTGCTTTCGCATTTATGCTGCCACCTGTGTGATGATGGAGTACTTGTACCTTGTAGTACTTCAGATGAACACCCTATGTTGATTGATGCCATCAACATGTCCACTAGAGTCCAGTCCAATGGATGAATACCAACAAACACAAGTCCTTTAGAAATTAAATTTGTAAGTTGCCAATTCATTCCTTAGAAATATGGTTATTGTTTGATTTACCACTGTTGCTGTGGGTGTTGTGACTGATCCAACTAGTTTGTTAGGTTTATGAATCCCATATACAGCAGTACCCCTCATTTACAATGACAGTAATACTTCAGTAATAAACACGGGTGAGCATTATGTGTTTAGAATGTGTTTAGCTTGCAGATATTTACCTGCAGATTGTCTATGCAACACACCATAGTGAACTCAATATTTTTTTTGATGCACCTTATCTAAAGATAAGCAATTATGGGAATATCAAGTTTAGAGTAGGGACACAGCTGATGGGTGGTCTACCTCAATGTTGGTAGCTGGGTGACTTCACAGCATGGCCCTCTTTTGAATATCAACACACACACTACTTTTTCAATAAAATTATTAATTAGCCACTAAGTACTTCACAAAAAAGATGTTTGTGAGTTGTATGTGTTAATATGTCCCTCGGAGACACTGGTTGCTGAACACGAGTGGTGTCACGCGCCTTCATCTGAGCGAGAACAGCAAAGTGAAGATGAGCTGTTCTGTCTCAAACTGAAGGCAACTTGATACCACTCTTTTTCAGCAACGAGTGGCGACGGGGGACGTATTAATATATTACTGATCAAGAGCGATAAATAATATATTTAAAAAAAATGTTCACAGAATATGCTTGTTTCCAGGGCATCTGCACGTGAGACACTCTTCACAGAATAAGACTGTGTCACGTGTAGGGGAAAGGAGCGCTCCGATTGGTCGGGAGTGCTCCTTCAATGTATAATACCGTTTTTGGGGTTAGGGGGGTGGCGGCACTGTGTGATCGCTGTTTCTGTTGTTGTTGAATTATGCCATGTACAGTAGCACACAGTATTTTCAATGACATTTCTAGTTGTATAACCAGCAAGAGTGACAGGATTGACATACTTCAACACCAGGTACTTGCACATTGGCTTTGCCTCAGAACTCTACCAATACAAGGTTATGCATCTGTACACTACATAAAGCTAATCCATTTGTGTAACATTATGTTTTCATGATGAACCTAGCTGATGTGTGTTGTGCCTCAACATTGGTAGCTGTGTGCCTTATCAGCAGGGCCATGAGGTGAATACCAAGAGACCACCACTCCTTTTGATAAAAAATACTAGGCTGGCAATACAGTCAATTGAAATTTATAGCTTGTTAGTTTTACAGAAGCGTACACAGGTTGGATATGGGGTGGTGGAGAAGTAGTGTATGGTGGTCCTCATCAATCCCAGTAGAGTAGGAGATAAGATGCCCGAGATCCATGCAATGCTTGTACAGTTGGACAGTGGATGTGGCATCTGTCAGTGACACCAGGGCCACCCAAGGGCATGACCTGTACCTAAATGTAGAGTAAGACACTATGTTCAGGAAGGCTATGGCACTGGGAAGGGGGTAGCACCGATAATCAAAAATGGCTTTGTTATAGGCATGGTGGAGAAGGGGGACATAGAGGTGATATGGGTAACCCTACAGAAGACGGGTGGTCAGAGTGTAAAAATAGGTGTTGTATACAGACCACACCAAGATGGATGATGATGTATAAGTCAGTCTGTTGGCTAATATTCTGTGCCAGTGTATACCGAGCAGGGGCAGTGTAGTGGTGTTGGTGTACCTAAACATGCCAGGGCCTGACTGGGAGACTATGACGTCCACAGTGGTCAAGGAGCAGAGGTTGATGGATGTTTTCCAGGCTGCATTCCTAAGCCAGTATGTGGTGGAGCCAATACGACAGGCCCGGATACTGGATGTGTCACTGATGGACAATGACCAGATTAGTGTCTTTGAGGTGATGTACCCAATGCTGGGGAACAGACATGCACAGATTTGACTGTGTGTTCACAATAAATATTGTATAACTGTATAAGGCAGTGTGTTGTTTAATGCCTTGCTGATAATTATGCTTACTGGCGACAGAAATAAATGAACCTGATGTTTTGCTGTGTAAATGGTTACCCACACATTACCCTTTCGGTGCAGTGCATGCACGTTACAATGTTTTTTAAAAAAGGATGTCATCATAAAATCATTCAACTCATTTATTTTATAAAATGCAAAAACATCACTTGTATTGTGCAATTGAGCAAGAATAGCAATTCTTATCAATTCATGTTTAAAACACATCACCGTATGGAGTGCGACACATAGTACACCAAGGCAGTGAAACTGTCCTGTAACATGGCAATGAATAAATATTTAAAGAGAAGATCACAACTTGTCCAAAAACAACATGTTACCGAAATGCAGTACCCCTGCAAAAACACAGCAAAGGTTTGTCTTTGCAGTGTTGCAGACATCAGCAAACTACAAAAATAATGTAGCGTGGCATTACACAATTCATGAGAAATACTCAACATTGCTTTTTGTTGTGTCAATGTCAAAAATCTCACTCTTATGTTTGTCTTAGTGAAATCTTATATTGCAATAATCATTAACTTGCCTTTTAATGAACCATTTGTTAATGTTTTGAAAAGACAAATACCACCATATCAAAAAATCAGTTTTTAATTACATCTCACTTTGTATGTTTATGTCCACAGGATGCATATATCGTACAAATGTGGAAGTATCTATATCTGTACTGTTTGGCAGTATATTCACACATACTTTTGTTACCTTAATGTTTGCCATGTTACAAGAGCATTGATTCACGAGAATGGACGTTTGTACCAGGCAATGAATGACTAGTTGCTGGTTAGAACCACTCTGCCTGGGGCCTTATACAGCAACCCACCAGCAACATGCATTAATCACATACTACAACCCTCCTTTCTCATTGACTAATGATTGTTACATATGAATCTGACCATAACAACTTTTTCAGTCAATAGAAACAGTAACAAGCTGAGCCATAACACATCCTGTTGATCCACATGGTCATAATAAGGGAGGAATGCACTCATTCATTTAACTAAATGCACAAACGGTGCATCAAACTTTGGAAAACGTAAACAAGAACACAAAGTGCCATTATTAGCATATCATCCTCTAGTGCATACTCACTGAAACGTTTCTGCAAGTCATGTGACTGAACAAATTGTCTACTATCATAAGGTTGATGTAGGGAGTTTATGTGTTGTGTTACGCTCATGCGTAATCATTGCACATAGTACCAAGAAACTGTTCTGAATAACGCTTTTTCTGTTAACAGCATTCTGAACTGTGATCATTAAGGTCTGGCTGTCACTGTATGTGATGAACAAGTAACGCTGCGTCGTCACGCAACAGTCAGCTATATGCATAAAATAACAGGAACTGTATTAGGCCATGAACATGTAAGCAATAAGAAACAGCAGGGTGTGCATGGAACATATTTTACCACATGGCCAGGGGCATAATGAGACACAAGGCCTTGGATGAGTGCCTTTAGCCCCTTGCGTTTGGTAACATATGGTCCATGCACACAGCTGGAGTGTCTTATTGTACTAATTAAATGGGCTATTTTTTTTAAAGTTTTTACTTCTTGTAAAAAATAAATTTTTATATATGTAAAAGGGATAGTTAGGTCGGTATTTCTGACAAAATAGTTCTTCTGCCAAATTGAAAATGATGTCATATAGCTGTGTAGCTTCTCCACCCCCACTCCCTTTCTTTTCTTTTAAATGAGCCCTTCCCATTTTCTGTAATGGAGTGAGCCTTAACCCAACAGCAGCAAAGGCAGCAGCAGCAGCCATGGCGGCTCCCTTCAACCCTGAAACGCAGTCCAATTCAGTTTTTAAATTTTAAAATGTTATCTCAGCTACTTGCTTTCTTCTCACCACAAACTAACACAAGCTAGCCAGGACGCTGAAAATTCGATTCCGGGGGTGAATGCCCAGTTTAATTGGCATAAAATTCAATGAAAACAGCTCCTCTATCCCCACTCCCTCTGATGGAAATTCCACATTTTTGCTTCTTATTCCATCTCCGTCTCCTTTCCTCATTCTCTTTATCACTGTAACCGACCAGCCACACTTGCCAGTTCATGTAATTCAGGCAACGCAGTGCCTCATTCATTGCTAGTGTTGTATGCTACAGAAATAGTTCACGCACGTATTGGAAGGCAGTGTTTGAAAATGTACAACTTACTTTTTCTCAGTATTGTGCTTTGTGGGCATAATGGTAGATCAATGTAAACTACTGCTGTTCAGTATTATAAAATGGGTAGGCTAAACGCTCTCGTGTTGGGAAAACAAAATATGGCTGCCAGTGAAAATGCCAGTGTTCAATGGCACCAGAATCTTGGCCTTTTTATTGCCAGCTCTTTTTTTTACCCATGCATGGAACATATTTCATGCATGTACAGCTTGGGTTCTGATTTGCTGATTTAGCCTACCCATTTTATAAATGCTATTTATGACTGTTACTACAGTCTTGGAACCCATTCTTTTATTTAACCGTTACTCTGAATGATTTCTAAAGTGGTGGCTATTCTGCCAAGTCTTAAAAGCTTCCTGCTTGTCCAGTTTGTCAAACTTTGCAGTGAGTGGTGGTGGTGTCACACCATCATCCCATTAGGAGTTCACTCTTTTTTTCAATAACTTGCTGTTCCACTTCATCCAATATTTCATATATGAAGTCTGTAGAGATGAACATATTATTTTGTTATTCGGCATAACTTAATTATAATTAGGTATTGTTTTCCCCCTGCAGGTATGCATCACTCTTCAGGTGGATTTAACTTCTCCCAACAGTTCCTGCACCAGAAAGAAGTGAACACGTGTGAAACGTCCACCTGCAGCTTTCCACATATCATAATTCTACACCCAATGCTGCTATAAAAAATAAGCATGCATATCCTAAGTTGTGTCGTACAAGTTGTTTCTGTTCTGCAGTCTCAAACAGTTTCAAAGATAATACAGTTTTTCCACTGCAACACTGTATTTGTGGCAATTCACTTTGCCATTCACATTATAATTACTCATGACTGAGACGTGGTTGTGCTTGTTTTGTTTATACAAATTTTGCATTCTGTCACTGTGTTGAAGTCTGCCAGGTAATACAGCTGTTTACATGCCACCATAACATTATGAAAACCATGACATAGCCAACATGAACATGATGTACCATGTATGGCGTGCATGACCAGGCACTCTGCAACAAAAATTATGTTTTAATTGGAAAACGTGTCTCTCTCTCTCTCTCTCTCTCTCTCTCTCTCTCTCTCTCTCTCTCTCTCCCCCTCTGTCTCTCTCAGTCTTGATTATGGGTTGGTTTGGAGTGGTCAATACATGGTTGTGAATGGTGCAGGGCATGAACCACAAGCCATGGAAATGAGGGAAAGGGGGACATGATATAGACGTTCAAGTACCTAAAAGGAATCAACAAAGTTCAAGAGGGTAGCATTTTCTACAAACACAAATGTGCCAGGACAAGGATGCACAATTTAAAGACAGAGGGTGGACGGCTCAAGGGCAATGTGATTATGTTTCCTGGTGACGGAGAGGGTGGTGGATGCATGTGACGGTCTTCCAGAGGTGGCTGTGTTGCAAAAACAAACGGGTGCGCTGTGCTGTCAGCCCCCTAGTTTGAGTTCCATTTGTGATGCTGGTGACCCGTGTTCTGGAATGGATTCTGGGCACTGGAGTGCAGTCTGGGGCAAGTAACCGGCACTTGCAGATCCCTGGTGGAGGGTGGGAAGTATTGCAATGTGCTAGGGTGACACTGACTTGGGGGGGGGGCCTTGGAAACGTCGACTTTTGCCTTGACGTTGTGGCACACCAATCCCTTGAAGAGAAAACTGGAAAAGTGGTCCATGGATGACGGGATGACGGTTCACAGATCACGTTACCTTTGAGCCCCCGATACGGCCCACACCAACCTCAGCTGCACACTTGCACCAATGGTGTGTTCTTGCCAGCACCTACAGATGCCTATTGCCCTTTGAGAAGGGGGACACACCTGGTGCCATGTTACATCCAGGTTACCCGGTGGGCTGCAGATATTAAGTGGTGGCTGCCATTGGTGCAGGGGCACCAGTCGGGACCTAGGCTGATTGAAGGAGCAACCAACCTGGAGCAAGGCAAGGCTGAAAAAAAAAGAGGTGGTGAATTCAAGAATGCATAGGACAGACATATTGCAGTTCTTATGGTGGGTATGGATAAGTAGGCTATTGCTCAACAGAGATCTTCAGATAATCCAATAGGTTTGCAAATTTGCATAGGGGTGAGCCAAGTGTTCCTTATCTGCAATGCAAGTATATTTTTCTCTGTTTCACAGTTGAAAGCAAACATGTTGGGGATACCTAGGAAAACCAGAAGCAGTAATCATAATTGTTAATGAAGGTAACCTGTTGAAACGGCTAGGAAAAGGGAAAATGTTTGGCCTCCCCTGTAGCCATGCTGATGACTACTAAGAAGTATGATAATGAATGAACAATAAGAGTGTGTTTCTAACAAGTCTTAGGTGGACAATAGTTGAAGTGCCTGTTTGAGTACTGTATTAACATATGTGTGCAAATATACAACAGTACACCATTATTGTATAACAATAGAATTATTTGTGACCATAAATATCAGCCTGATTACTGTTTTGTTAAAAATGCATATCAACTCGATTTCAGGTTATTATGCTTGAAAGGCAATAATAAACCGAAATCCGGTTGATATGACACTTCATAGTAACCTGAAATCCTGTTGATATGACAGTTCACAAAGAAAAGACTTTAAAAGTATTGCATTCCATTTTCTCACAAAAAAGTATTTCAACTGCAGTATTTTTAATTGTATTTTATTCATGTACAATTCAATTTCTTCAAAAAGAAAACTGCACTCTAGCGAAAAAAACTTCTTTTTGTTTCAAGCTGCTAGAAATGCAGCCTAAATGTCCACAACAGCAATTATGAAAAATAAAGGATAGGTTACTTTGATGTTATGGATTTTTTTTGCACACCATCATTGCGTGATGACCACATAAACCTCTCGAGCGTCACTCTCAAGGTTTATGGATCACCACACATTGAGTGAGTGCAAACTAAATCAATAACACACAGTTACCCATCGGTTATTGTCAATGTAATACGCAGTAGTATGACCTGTAAGCCAATTGTCCAGTGGACAACGTACTTGCCTGGTAAAGGATGTATGTTATTGTGCAATGGCGTACTACTTGGGGAATATTACATGCAACAAACCTGTGAAATTACAGGAATGATGATGCCCAGTCAGTAGGGATGGAACCTCATCAACACATTGTTACAGAAACAGCAATATTACCAGTGGGATGAAACATCAAGCAAAAGGTTAACATATATGATTAATTCTTACTGTATGTTGTCTCAGTATTCACTGGTCAGACCACCTCCTTTCCCTTCTTGTATTTCGGCATGTGCAGCCTGAAATGATGTTTACCAGTGGAAGATGTGGCTTGACTTTGGTCAAAGTTCTCATTAAAGTGTAATATGGCAAGCATTGCTCTGTGGGGATACATAGAGACAGTTACTGTTATGCAATGGATATTCTATGTATACCTTGGTGTTCATGACTATCTATTACAGGCACCCGCACCAATGCAAAAATTGCATAATTCTGTAACTGAGTACACCCCACCCACCACCCACCTGTCATACACCTCATACAGGCATGTGAAACTGCCCCATAGATGCCCCTGTATGTGGTTTTCCAAACACAAACATGATACCTCCAGCATATGGTCCTCCAATGGACCACACTGCAAAACCCTTGACTCTCTGCCTCACTGGCTAACCCACCACCCAGCACCACTAACTGCAATCCTGTGGCATACAGATACGGCCTGCGGCACAGCAACATGCACACCTCAACATACAGAGGTTGTGAATAGGTTATGTGCAACTGTGCACATCAAAAGGGCAGCGGCTGTGGTGCTGTGTGTACAGCTGTGCTGATGGACTGCGATGCCTAAATCCTTTTCCTGTGAAAACCAATGGTTACATCACTGGATTTATGGTGCGTCTCTTACAGATACTAAGCACCACAGGATCTGCAATCATTTTGAAAGGGGGATGTATTCAATAGAGAATGACATCTGCAGATGGTTGTCATCCACCACTGCTTCAATCATTACCTCTGTTGACATATACAGAAAAGCCAATCATCATGTTGTTAATATGTGAGTCAACATGGCTCGCCTACTCACATGGGCATACTTTGAATTGTTTCACAAATCTCAACTTTGCTTTTATGAGAAACAGTGCAGAAATTGATATACAGTCACCTGTATAACATTCCCTTGAAACCAAAAGCAGTGCTTTTGGGCACATACTGGATTAATAGGCTGTGGAACGCCTCGAGACAGGATGTCTGGTACTGCGGTGATAACTTCTTGACGTCACGTAGTACCATGCTGGCAGATAGAATTGCCTCAGTCTTGACGTATGCTTTCTCATCTGCATGGATAAAGATAGGTGCCACAATCAGTAATACAGTGTTGCTTGCAGTTACTGCTACAACTTAATGCCTTGTACGTGGTTAAGGAGTATACTCTAGATATTCCACCAGCATATGCCTCAGTACAGTGTATTATACGTTCCCCATTATGGAGTTCATAGTAAGTGCCATCAAAGTACTTTATTCATGATTCCATACCTAACCCCCAGCACAAACAAGACAATTCAACAATTAAATTGTTTATCTTTGCCAGCACCCCCCACCACATGCACAGATCATGAACACACTTGTGTGAAGTGACCGTGTGTGCACTGTCCACACCTCACCCATGACGTGCCTACCCGAAGAGCCATTTATTTCCCTTGACCAGGTGCGACAGAGGGGAGGCACATGTCGGAGGTCTCCAAGACTCCTTAATTTTTTCCATAGGTGTTTGTCTTTGGACAGCTACCAGACTAATCCTGTCAGGTGTGGTTCTTGTGCTCTGTGTGGCATGTCACAGTTGGTGCTGATTTGGCCTGGAGACCACAATGTGCGGTATGTGAACAAGAGCATCGGTGGAATGTTGCCAGTCTTCTTCTCCCTGGCTGATATTCTTGAGGCTTCCTGTACTGAAGCAGGTCTGGATGTGAGGATAAGGGAGATAGTGAGAGGACCTCCATGATTTACTACCTTGTCTGTGTTAAATGACTGTGCCTTAGAGTTGCAGGACACTTTCTGGACATTTCAATTCTATAGTCCGGTTTCTAGGTGATAGGCTCATACAATCTGGAATTGTTTACTGGAGGGTTTGGCGTACCTCCTATAATTTGGAGCTGCTATGGACTTCATTCGTATACCTATATACAGACCCTGTGGCTGGGACTTCTTGGACTGTTGGAGTGGGGTTCAGTTTTTTATTATGTGATACTTTAATTTGTGGGTTTAGTGGTGTTATGATTTGTAGTTGGCTGTTCTGTGTGGCTGGAGATTATGTGTTGGCAGCAAGCCCTACTGGTGAGGCGGCAATCGTCCACCGAGCTCTGGAGTCTCCGTCTCTTTAGTTGTTCACCTTTGCATACTGATGTATACAATTGCTGTGTTGAATTGGGGATTGTAAGGAGGAGGTGTGGGGGCAGCTATGGATGGGGAGGAGTAGGACAGCTCAGTGACCGGATTGGTGTCGTGGAGTCGAGCAGATGCACTGGGGTGAAATGGAGACTGGGCAGGTGTTTTCCCTGCCTGGTCCACATACTCAAGGGATCCAATGTTAGTGGGCAGCTGACATTTCCTGTCTTTGAAATGTTTCTTCTGGTATGCCAATCGGTGTTAATGATGGAGTGCAATACACAACATGGCATCATGTGTCACTGGTATTCTGTGGCTGTGCATGTGGGTCTTCAAGAAACACTGTGCATGTCTGAAGCCATCCCATTCCACAGCTTACCACATTATATTGGGGCAGTGGCACTTTGCTGGACTGATGATGCTAGTCTCCATATGCAAGGAACTGTACCCTGTCAGATTCTAAATTGGAAGCATGGTCCTGGACACAGGTGCAGTTGACGCAAGGTGTCATTGCCGCAGCATCTTGTCAACTTTGGGTAATCACCGCATAATGTGTACCACTAATCTTTCTCCCAAGTCATAGCAACCATAACAGTTATTCACTCCCTGGTATGAAGTGACACCACACCAACTTTCAATATTTGCCAGTGACTACTTCATGGATCATATACACGGATTTGAAGTTCTTAACCATATTAATGCATTCATACCACAACTGAAAACTACCTTGCTATTCAAGATGTATGGTCATGAACATTACAGCTATGTGAGTGCCACCCATCAGCACATTCTGATTGCCTCCTCGATGACAATCAGCAGAATTGCATAACATGATAAACACGTGAACACAGCTAATTAATCAGTAATATGAAACAACATATTTGCGTGGTTGCAGCCACTTTCGTTTATGGTTCTCAAACTACAAAGGACCATGAGCACATTCTGGGAACAAAACATCTTCATGGACGTGCAAATTCTGTATGTGATTCTGTATTGATTTCATTTTTGCCAGCATAACATCCCCATCAGCACTAGGCGTTGAATATGGAATCCAGTATATCATGTTTCTGATACTGGGTATCCACGTTCTGATATCTTTGCATCCACTCTGGCATGATGCTGCTTCAAGCTTCTTCGTTATTGCTTGTGGGTAACAGAGAAGATCATTAGTCATGCACAAGTATCAAAAGTTGGTAACACAGGCATGGGCCATGACAGCAATTACACTGTAGTAACCCACAGGAACTATAAGAACCCAGACAACCTTACTGTACTTCACTGCAGCACTTGTAATGACCAACGTATTGGAAATGGCAGTGGAAGAGTACGCTGTCGTGCATGGTTGCTGTACTTGACACTCAGCAATGCTCGATTTCACACTGTGCCCATTGGTGATAGGCAGAAATACCAGCATGAACCCTTTCCACAGTAGACTGCAGTGGTGGAAAGTGTTATCTTACATGGGACAGTGAACATCCATTGCATTTCCTACACATCTGTGCATGCTAGCTGTGTATGGTATCATGCACATAGTGCGTTGAATGTGACAAAGCAAACGGAGCATGTGTTGACACAGGTAAGTGGCCAGCAGTACTGCATCTCCAGCTATGAACTGCTGTACCAAGGTGCACTGCTGTGTTTATGCATACCTTGGTCAACATTACAGCACTGGCACCACTGTGGTTATGGGCAGCACACCTGACTATAATATGAATGTCACTGAATTCCCCCCAAAAAAGGCACAGACTGTTGAAAGCATACCTTTAAGAAAATGCCATACATCATAAAAATGCCTGAATTCTGGATGATTTTCCTGCAGGAACTTCTGTATTTGGGGGTGCCGATCAGTTGCGAGGCACTGAATGTCCAGGCCTGCCTTACAAATGTCATCTAGTCTGCTTTTAAGGCCCTCCAGTTCCATATGGTATGCAGAGCGTACCTCATTGCACTGCAGGAAAGTAATACATAAATACATGCTGAAAGTGTCATTCGGAAGCCAAATATTACATTCAGTGTTTTCTTTCATGCAGCTTGTTACCTTACCATGGCAAATGGTATCACATGTCAACATATACATTAATTCAGCTATGTAACTTTGTGCAACTTTTGTTGTCATCAAGTAACAGCAATACATTTACAACAGACTACACAAAAATGGTTGTATTTGCAAGACTGATTCTAAGAAGGGTGGATGCGCTTGCACAAAAAGTTCACGCAACGATGGCTACCACGGATGAAGAACACACTGGTTTCACTGAATGTGTAGCCAGGGTGAAGCAGGAATGCACACAGCAACACAGCTCTCCTTTTTCCGTTACTGGAGTCACTGCATAATGCTCCTTCTGTAGCACCATGCAGATGGTGTTTGTGAAAGCATGTGTGCTGTCACAAAAGGGGGGTCCTAAGAATGAAATAAATCTGACTGCATTGAATGGTGATATTGTCTTATGCTAACCACTCATGCCATTATTGGGTTACATAGAAACATAGAATTTGACGGCAGATAAGGACCGTTTGGCCCACCTAGTCTGCCCATTTCCCTACCTAACGGATAAGCTGTAGATCCTAGTTAACCAACAGCCTACTTCCTCCTACCGCCCACTAGAATTGCCTTATGTCTGTCCCATGCATTCTTGAATTCCCCCACTGTTTGTGACTCTGCGACCTCCTCAGGAAGGCTGTTCCATGTATCCACAACCCTCTCTGTGAAGAAATACTTCCTCACATTACCTCTGAGCCGTCCTCTCTCTATCTTCAAATTGTGCCCCCTTGTTTTTGCACATCTCTTTTTCTGAAAGATGCTACCCTCTTGGACTTTGTTGATTCCCTTGAGGTATTTGAAAGTTTCTGTCATGTCCTCCCTCTCCCTCCTTTCCTCGAGGCTATACATCTTTAGTTCCTTTAGTCTTTCTTCATATGTCTTTTGATGCAAACCCTGCATCATTTTGGTTGCCCTTCTCTGGACAGCCTCCACCCTGTCTATGTCTTTGCGGAGATGGGGTCTCCAGAACTGTACACAGTACTCCAGATGTGGTCTTACCAACTGTCTGTACAGAGGGCCAACAACTTCCTGTTTTCTACTGGTGATGCCTCTCCCTATGCATCCCAGTATCCCTCCAGCCCTCCTTACTGCCTTCTCACATTCCTGGCCCACCTTTAGGTCGTCTGATATGACTATCCCCAGGTCCCTTTCCATTTTTGTTGTTGTCAGTATCTCACCCCCCATTGAGTACTCTTCCCCTGGGTTTTTGTTTCCCAGGTGCATTACTTTGCACTTCTTTGCATTGAATCTAAGCTGCAATACATTTGACCATTCCTCAAACCTTGCCAAGTCCCTTTTCATCTTTTCCACCCCACCTTGTGTATCAACCCTGTTGCAGATCTTTGTGTCATCTGCAAAGAGACATACTTTCCCTTCCAGTCCCTCTGCAATGTCACTTATAAAGACATTAAAAAGGACCGTCCCAGTACTGAACCCTGCGGTATCCCACTAGTAACCCTCCTTTCTTCACTGTGTACTCCATTTACTATTACCTGCTGTGTCCTGTTGTCCAACCAGTGTTTTACCCAGGCTACCACCCTAGGACCCACTCCCAGGCTGGCTAATTTGTTTATTAATTTTTTGTGCAGGACTGTGTCAAATGCCTTGCTAAAGTCTAGGTAGGCCATATCCACAGCCCCTCCCTGGTCTACTGCTTTGGTCACCCAGTCAAAGAAATGAATTAGATTTGTCTGACATGACCTTTCTGCTGTGAATCCATGCTGCCTTGGGTCCTATGCCCCACTGGCCTCTAGGTACTGAACAATTCTTTCCTTCAGAAGTGATTCCATCATTTTCCCTACCACTGAGGTCAAACTGACAGGTCTGTAGTTTCCTGCCTCTGTCTTGCTCCCACTTTTGTGAAGGGGAATCACATCCACCCTCCTCCAGTCCTTAGGTACCACCCCATCCTCCCATGATTTATTAAAAAGGGTAGTCAGTGGTGTTACTAGTTTTTCCCTTAGTTCTTTTAAAATCCTGGGGTGAATCCCATCAGGCCCCATTGCTTTATCCACCTTCAGTTTTAAGAGTTCTTTCAGAACCATTTCTTCTGTGAAAGGACTAATATCAACCCCCCATCTAGAGTGCTTCTATTGACCGGATTAGGTATTTCCACCTGTTTTTCCACTGTGAATACTGAGCAGAAGTATTCATTCAGTATCCCTGCTTTTTCACTGTTGCTCTCTGCCCAACCACCTTCCTCTTTTTTTTTTAACATGTAATATTTTATTGATTTTCCAAGTACACTTGGCCATCCAAAGGCCCCCAAAGGCATATTCATGCCCTATTCCAAAAGGACCAAATTGCTACAGACTAGCAGTCAATGCAGTTACTAAAACTTCCACATCTTACATAGCTCATAAACTAACAAAGGACTAGTTTATCTAATATACGGTTGAGAAACTTAGGCCTTATACCAATGTACAAGTAGTATTGTTATTTAGATCAATCTCTATAGACACCATGCCTTTTAATATTGTTATACTGAAGCCTCTAAAGACGGTATGGCATATTTTATTCCCTAGTATATCTATTTGGTAATGGTCTCCTAGGTACAGCTCTTAAACATCTATTAACTTCAACCTAGCAGCTAAATATAATACTCAACTTTATCCAATAGAGAGATAGGAGAGTAAAATGCAATATCAGACGGTGGTAGGAACATACAGACATCCCCCCCTTTAGTACCCCAGGGACTATCCCCTAAACCTAGCTAGAAGGTGGGGGGGGTTTGCGGTGGGGGGAGTGCTACAGAGCATATATGGGAGTTTAAATACGCATCCCATTTTTTATAATATTTATTAAGGCCACCCCTGGCCACAGCAGTAAGCCTCTCAAAGACAGCTAGCTGAGCCATGGCCATTCACCATTGCACTAGCAAAGGGGATACCGGCTGCCTCCATCTCAGGAGGATGACTCTTTTAGCTTCCATTAGGGCTACCAGAAGCCATGCCCTGGTAGGGGGGGATAGTGGGTGCAGAGCCGTAGTATCTCCTAGGATGAGATGAGAGATGGATTGTCAGAAGAGATGGATTTGTCTATAATCATGGAGCAGTCAGCAAGAACCTGTGTCCAAAAAACTTGCAAGTTCGGGCAAGTCCATAATATGTGAAGTAAATGGGCGGGGGAGGTATGACACCTCCAGCAACTATCAGAGGGAGTTATTTTAAGACTATAGAGAACAGAAGGGGTTCTGTACCACCTAAGCAAGATTTTCAATTGAATTAATTGACTCCTGGCATCTACATATGCTGCATGAGCATCCCTAAGGCATATTGACCACAGTTGAGGGGATCTGGGGTACTGCAGCTCACGTTCCCAGGCTGCTTTACTCAATAAGGTAGTGTCAGGTTGTGCATCCCTAAGGGTCTTGTAAAATAAACTTACCAGGCCTTGGCCTCTCCTACAGTAAGGGGGAGTGGTTAAGCCATGCCAGGGAGAATGGGCTGCAGATACCTTTAACAATGGGGTTAAGGCGCTCCTAATCTGTAGAAACTTCCAAAAATCCACCCAGGGTAGCCCATATTGCTCACGGATCTGCTCAAAGGAGAGTAGGGTCCTAGTGTGTGGAAGGAAAAGATGCTGTACTATGTGAATACCTTTGGCAGCCCAGAGGGGCCATTTAAGTACTTTATGTTCTATTGTGATGAGAAGGTTATCCCATAATGGGGAGTACACAATCGAGGGGAGATAGTGTGAGCTTGGGGTCCTAGTAAGTGCCATCCCCCTACGCCAGGCCCTGCATGTTTCTATCATGACCGGTGTAAAATGGTGCACCCTAGGCTTTCTTTTAGCTAATACAGAGTACAGTGGCCTATCCGTTGATAAGGCTGCCTCCAGGGTAGCCCATTGAGGTGGGGGGGTAGTCTGGGGGAGGAACCAAGTGGCAGCCTGAGCCATTCTAAAGGCCAGGTGGTAGCCTGTAAACCATGGGAGTCCCATCCCACCCTTGGATCTATGGGATTGTAGTTTTGTACGCCCCCATCTTGGGGTCTTACCCTCCCACAAAAAGAGGGAGACTAATTTATCTAGGTCTCTAAATGGCTTTGCATTGAATGGAATGGAGAGGTTGTTTAGCAAATAGGATACTCTAGAAAAAATAAACATTTGAATGGCCTCAATCTTATCTTTCAGGGTTAGATTAAGCTTTCTCCATCGCTGGACCTCGGCTGTTAATGATGCCAAAAGAGGGGAGAAATTAGCTGACTCTATATCCTTCCAGAACGAGGGGATATGTGTTCCTAAATACGGAAATCCCAGGGGGACTCAGGTAATATCTGTGCCAGCTAGACAATGCCTGGTGCATGCTCCATTTAAGGGGGACAGGGTTGTTTTCTTTTGATTAATTGTTAAGCCTGACAGAGAGGCAAACTCCTGCAAGATAGTCAATATAGTGGGTAGGGAGCCCTGAGGGTTAGAAAGGGTCAGGAGCATATCATCCGCGTATGCATTAACCAGGTAGGATGACATCTTTACAGGGATACCGGTGATATGTGGGGTGTGTGAAAATTTCCTAATTAGTGGGTCCAGAGCGATTAGAAACTATAGGGGAGAGAGAGGACACCCCTGCCTGGTTCTTCATTGTAACTTAAATGGGCAAGAAGTGTACTTATTAGTGACAATAAGAGCAGAGGGTGAATGATACAATGTGGAGACCCAGGAGCAAATGGAGTCCCCAAACCCATATAGTTTAAGAACATTATGGAGATACCCCCATTCCACCGAGTCAAACACCTTGGCGAAGTCTATGGCAAGGGCAGCTGCTGGGGTTTTTGACTGTAATGCTAGCCATTTAAGATTTAATACTAGCCGGATGTTATCTGCACTGGATTTTCCTTTCTGAAATCCAGTTTGGGACGGGTGAAGTAGGGAAGGCAGAATTCTCGATAGTCTGTGGGTTCATTCACAAATCTGGACTGTCATGTACGGTATGGACTGCACGCCCATTGGCTCTAGCTCTGCACCAATGGGCGTGCAGCCCTACCGGACAGTCAGTCAGCGGGCGGCGGGGCGGCAGGCGGGTGGGATGCTGCCGCCCACCGCTGCCGGGGAGCAGGGTGGTGGGGCTTCGTGGGTGGGTGGGGTGGGAGGACACTAGACACCAGGGAGATGTTTGGGGGTTGTCATTGACATTCTGCCCGGATCGGGCATTAAGGTCCACTGCACCACCAGGGAGATATTCGGGTTGGGGGTCTTTTACATTCTGCCCGAGATCGGGCATTGGAGCTGTTTGGGCGGGGGGTGTTGTCATGATACGTTCTGCCCACAATCGGACATTGGGAGATGTGTGGGCGGGGGTTTTTCACGTTGGGCTCGCGATTGTTGCAGGGTGCTGCGTCCTCGACGGTTGCTGCCTGGCAGGGCTGCCATGCGCAGTCTCGGGATCGGGCGCACCTACATGTTAATGGCATGCAATGGGGCTATAATCAGATGCAAATGGCCCCCTGCACCTTGCATGAATTATGGCCCCATTTGCATGTCACCTTTTGAATATCGAGGAAATTTAGCATGGGCGCTTAATGGTACCTAACGCCACCGCCAAGTTTAATGCTCAACTCTGACAACTTGCGGTTGGCGCCAAGTTCCCTGCAGCCATGCACAGTGGCTGTGGCTGGGGGGTGATATTCAAAGGAGTTGCTCAATAGCGCAACTCCTTTGAATATCGCCCCGGCCACACCCCTGCGCAACTATTTTGAGCAGCTCAAGGGCTTGCGCCTCAGAATGGCGCAGTTTGAATATCCGGGCCACAGTCTCTAAATGCTGGTATTATAAGTTGTTATGATGGCCATGATCTATTTACTGTATTAATAATACCACAAGTAAGGTTGCGATCAGAGGATGACTTCACAATATGAGAGAGAGAGAGAGAGAGAGAGAGCGCTGCGGGGTCAAAGACTGCAACAGCAAGCACAGTACCTTGCGGATTACCGATGACAGGCGACAGTGCTGGGCACATGAGTGGAGCAGGGAAAGGGAACACAGACAAGTCAGAGAAGGCAGGAGATACAGCATGCTTAAGTTTGGAGTCAGTGCTTGCTGATTCCACATGACAAAAGACAGTTATGGGTACATGACTGGAGCAGGGACAGACACACAGACAGAGACAGAAAAAGTTGAAGAGACAGCCTGCTTAACTGTGGGGTCAGCGATGTTGAAGCAAGAACCCCCCCACTACAGAAATACTATCGCAGGCCATGAAACAGTGTCACTGTCTTCAACCTGCAGCTCTTTGCCTCTTGTCTACCAGAGGCAGCCATGGCGGTAGCTAATTAATGGCTCTATCTATCCTATACTTTACATTCACTTCCATGTCCGTCGCTTTCTCAGAACGATTTGTTTGCTCACATTGGGTAATAAAAACATGGCTGCCAGTGAAAATACCAAAGATCCATGGCACCAGAATATTGGCCTTTTTACTGACAGCTGCTTTTGTTACCGATGGATGGAACACTTTTTATGCATGGAGAGCTTGGGCTGTGATTGGCTGGTTTATCTTACCAATTTGATAAGTAATATTAACTACATTGCACCAAACCTTTCAAAGTTTTCTTTCACATACGAGAAATGATGAAATACACAGTAAGCAGTAACAGTGACACCTTCATACAGCAATTACCAAACAGTAATGGATGAAATTGACTAATTTACATTGTCTCAAAAAACAAAGAAAAACATTATGTGTCATGTCATACCTACAGAACGGTGACATGGCCTTGGTGTGGAGTACTGCGTGGTCTTATCCAGAAACCTTTTTGGCAACAATATCTCAGGTTGCCGAATGTCACAGAAATAGTCAGCAGACACATCTGCACCACAGTCATTCATAATAGTTTCTTCCAGTGATGACTCTATTTCAGCACAGTCTGATCCGGACAGCGAATGACAGGAAGCATCCACAAAGTACTGCTGCATGACCTGTAAAAGAAAAGACATTATTATAAGAAAACACAGAAACATAGACTTTAATGGCAGATAAGAACCGCTTGCCCCACCTAGTCTGCCCATTTCCCTACCTACTGGATAAGCTGCAGATCCTAGTTAACCAACAGCCTACTTCTTCATACCCCCCCCAAAAGAATTGCCTTATGTCTGTCCCAAGCATTCTTGAATTCTCCCACAGTTTTAGACCCCACAACCTCCTCAGGAAGGCGGTTCCATGTGTCCACTATCCTCTCTGTGAAAAAATACTTCCTCACATTGCCCCTGAGTCGTCCCCCCTCTATCTTCAAATTGTGTCCCCTTGTTCTTTCACATCTCTTTTTCTGAAAAATGCTACCCTCTTGGACTTTGTTGATTCTACTGAGGTACTTAAAAGTTTCTATCATGTTCCTCCTCTCCCTCCTTTCCTCAAGGGTATACATATTAAGCTCCTTTAGTCTCTCCTCATATGGCTTCTCTTGCAGACCCTGCACCATTTTAGTTGCCCTCCTCTGGAGTGCCTCCATCATGTCTATGTCCTTGCGGAGATGGGTCTTCAGAACTGGACGCAGTACTCCAGATGGGGTCTCACCAACTGTCTGTACAGAGGGATAACAACTTCCTGTTTTCTGCTGGTGATGCCTCTCCCTATATATCCCAGTATCCCCCCACCCCTCCCTACTGCCTTCTCACATTGCTTGCCATCCTTAAGGTCATCTGATATAATTACCCCCAGATCCCTTTCCATTTTTGTTTTTGTTACTACCCCCATTGTGTACTCTTCCCCTGGGTTTTTGTTTCCCATGTGCATTATTTTGCACTCCTTTGCATTGAATCCAAGCTGCCATACATGACAAGTATGTAACAGGCCATCACATCACAAGGAAGAAGAAGAGCTGGGCAGGCACATGCATCAACTGTGGCACATTGCGGCATCATGCAAAATATCACCATGCCATGAAAAGCAAACATGCAAGCATGCTTTCTACTTTGAAATACTCACATAATGGATCAAACATGTTGTGAAATACTTACCCTCATATTGAACTATGTGTATGTGCAACATGGATAGTAGCTATCTGTATGTGTTTCGCTCTTGTTGGAGCTCATCAGCGTGGTGTAGAGGTGAATGCCACCGGTCACCCAAATGGAAATCACATCATTGCACGGCACGCATACCTTGAGAAATAGGGATAGTTTATGAAACCTGTAAATGAATTACAGACTGACATACATAATACATAAAAAGACATACATACATATAAATTCAATGAGCCAAGTGGAAAGAGGCAATTATGATGTGAATGCACATCTGTCTGGCACTTGGGACCAGGATGTGTAACGCCGGATGATGCTGAAGTGACTGTGGGACGGATCTGGAGCTTTGACAGTAGCGGCACCCGGCGACTGTCTTCGGGTTGGACATGAAGCACTGTTATCTGTTTACTACATGGGTGCATGCTGTGCCACTAACGTCAAGATGTACGCCAACTTTTACCGCACCCCAGTTAGTCAGCGGGACACAGTACATTGCCGTACACCTGCCCTCACCCAGGAGACAATAAGCGCCAGCTCGTTACCCCACACTCACCATGACAGTAGGACAATAGTATTCAGATGCTCAAGCCTTCATTCCCATGCAGGTCCTCCATCACCCAGTGTCCGTTACTGATCCAGGGTAACCATTGGGACAACTGGAGATGCAACTGATGCCACCATGTGCTAGCAGACCCTAAAGTGTGACAATTGAAACACTGTACGTCTCCCAGTCCTCCAAGAATCAACACTTACTGACATTCACAAGCCCTTCTGTTTGTCATAGACACTCTTGAATCCCTCCACTGTACTGGCTGTCACTACTTCCTCCATCACTACATAGAGAATACTGGATGGGCAACTATGTACAACCAGTGTGTTCTGCCACAGAAGGATTCTGATTCCTTCTGACCGCAAGAGCGAAGCTCGAGAGGTCCATGGGAATAAGAACCCTGAGGTGGCAAAACACACTGATTGTACATAAAGTTGCTCATCCTGTATTTTTTATAGTGTATAGTACTGTGTGAAAAATGTGTTTTGTGAGTTATTTTGCTTTCAAAATGAAACTGACTCATGCAGTCTCTACAGGTTCTAGAATGCTGTTCTACCACAGTAGGGTAGAACAGCATTCCATGACCTTGGAACTGTTGTAGAACAGAATTTTGAAAGGGATGGAACTGTATACAGAACAACACTCCTCTATATAACAGTTATCAACCACTTGCTCCATGAAGTAATACTTCCGAACATGTCACATACATCTTTCCACAACCACCTTCAGTACATGACCACTAGATGTTCAAATATAGTTTTTTCCCAAATTGTGTAACCAGCAGTAGCACACTAAGCAGAAACTTACTCAGTTCCTCCATTTGCTCTTCAGCAATAACTGGGCTATGATCCAGCACCCGATGAACATTCCATTATCGCTTACCACTGCTGAACTTCACTCAACATATGTTGTGGAAACAGAGTTGCAGTATCCATTCTTCAGGTCAGCCTTGATCTTTCCACACGCATCCTCCACACCTCCCAACCTCACTTCCCACACCCTCTGTACATCATGTAATATCCCAGCCCTTCCTAACAAAATATGCACACCTGAATTCTAGGTCATTTGTGGTGGACACATAGAAATAATATATAATGTTACATACCTCTGCAACTTCCCGCTTGTGAAAAGCTCCACCACTCTTCCTCTTTTTCACTGGAAACTCGAATACATATTCGCAGTCTATAGATTTTGGGCTATGATTACTATCAGAACACTTCTGACTGTGGATGGTGGGCACTGCATCAGGTAACAACCTCAAACCACATGCAAGATTCATCCGGTACATATTTAGAATGGTGGAATCCAAGCAGGATTCTAAAAAGTGAGCAGAACAAAGAACACTGGTGTTGTTAGCACCCACCCAGTCTGCCCTCTTAGTTTTTATAAAACGATCCCACAACAGTCTGTAGTGTGGCTCTTTGGGGAAGATGAACAAAGAAAAGCCCATTTTTGTGGTGTTACCACAGTTTGTAGCCACACAACGAGCAGGCATGTCTATAAACAAAAACTTTCTGTATTGGGTAACGAGTAGACTTAGCAATACTATATGTACCACTAATGCACAATACTGGGGTACCTCAAGTGATGTCCACAGAAAAATATGGGACCAAAGAATAAATAACACACTGTACAGAACACTAGGATCACAACAGTTGTGCACTCAAGAAGAACTGCACATAAATATGAATTGTGATAAAACTGTATTAATACACACATAAATGTCTCATAAGTATGGGACAAAACAAAGACAATAGTCTTACATATATGCCAGCGCACCAGATTTGGAAAAAATGCAACACTGCACAGATACAATAAAAACACAGGCATAGCACTGATCAGAACTCTCTATCTCCCTGTCGACACACTTTCAGCTTGCTAGGACAGTATTTCATTATACATTGAAAGCAATGCCAATAAGAAATGTAAAACTTATAAGTAAAAAAATGAAACAAGGAGCAGTACACAACCAATGTGACAAGAAAAATGACAGTAATATGTTGTCACTATAACATGAATGAATGGTACAGACAATCCAATAATTGATCAGAAAATGAAGTCATTCACTGTAATTAAGGCCACATACAAACAGAAAGCATGGCAATAAGACCTCGTGGCAACCGGTGGTCACACAACACAGTGACACGGATAACACAGTGAAGACTGGAACGTCACTGCTACTAAAAGTACATGCAGTACAGTCAGTCACGGCATACTCTGAAAAGCAAGTGATCAATAAGAAATAAATTAACTGTCAATAGAACGATTTAGAACTACAGTAAATTCAATTACCCATATACTGTAGTGCACTCAGTCATGGCATACTCTGTCAAGCAAGTGATCCACAACAGAGAAATACAATGTCAAACGTATGCTACACAAATCCACTACATTCAATGCCCCATTCAGTGCAGTCAGTATCAGACAAGCAAGTGATCCACAATAAAAAAATAAAATGTAAAAGGAACTATCAGCTAAATTCATTGCCCCAGTAATAGCCACCTCAAATTACAATACTGTGCTGTCCCATTCACATTCCTGCTCTCTCAAGAACACACGCTGATAGGTACGTTCTGGACTTGATGTCACTTTCGGTCTAGCGAGACGCTGTGGAGTTCTTGGAAAGCTTGGGCATGCTGCTGCAAATAAACTGTTTTTTTTTTATTAGTCGGGTACAGAATCAGCAGAAAAACATCACAATCTAAATCAGAGGGACACAAGGACACTTAACGGTGAGTCATAATAGATGTTGATATTTTGCTGGATTCCCTCTTTAAAGCCCAGTGGTCCACTGTTTCCTCCTAAGAATACCAATTCTGCCATGAAGTACAACATGTTCCATATAACCCTGCCGTAAATAATTAATTAAATTCTGTATCTAGCAATGTTGTTCTGCATGACATGAGAAAGTGGTATAACTTTTTAAAAGATTAACATGCTCACCCTTAGGCATACAGTATGTATGTCTTCTAGTTCTACTACCCTGAAGAAGTTGAAAAAGGCTTCCCTGATTCACCAGATCCTATCCCTTTCAAATTTATTTTTTTCTAGAGAAACCACATCTAGCCTGCCCGTATGTTCCCCATAACTTAACCTTGTCATAACCCAAATTATTCTAGTTGCTTTCTGCTGTACCCCCTTGGTTGCTGAAATATTCATTTGTACTAGGGTGACAAGGACTCTGCCTCAGTACTCCAAGCGTGGCTTTACCAGTGGCCTATAAAAGGGCAGAATCCCATAACTCTCACAACATATTAGTCCTCTCTCAATACAGTCAGCCTTTAATTCTCCTTACTCACTGTCAGCACACATTGCTTTGTAATTACCATATGAAGACCCCTGTCTTCAAGTCATTGGTACTAATATTGAATAGTAGGGTGCTCAAAACAGATCTCTGGGGAACCCCCTTGGTTATTTACATCTAGTCCTATGTTGTCCGATACACCATTACCCATTGAACCCTATTGTTTTATGTAACACCCCCTTCCACCCCCTTATGTTTAGGGTCCTGGTGGTAAGCAACGGGGTACAGTCTGAAAACCTTCCAGGGAGGTAAAGCCAGATGATATAAGAAAACAAGGTCTTACCTTGAACTTGGTTCTGTCAGCTCCTTGCAAAGTATATCTCCTCCACCAACCCACCTCCCTGCTACTACCACAGCAGCCCCGCTGCCATACCTTGTCTGTTGGAACACCAGACCTCCCGAACCCAGCCACATCCTGACCTTCCTCTGACTGCTGTCCTGCCCTCTGCTGAGCTCCTAGACCCCTGGTTCCCACAGGTGCCACACTCCTGCCACCCTTCCCTTTGGAAATTAATTTAAAATGCATAGCCTCAATGCTTGCAAGGCTGGTACCTCCCAGGATGGGGGGGCGTTAGACCCCAACCCTACTTGCCCTACATAGTGCCCATTGACTCCCCCACTGAAAAGGACTCATCCCCCTTTTATACCTGAGCCAGGAGCAATGCTCCCCCAATGGGTGGTACACCGGATGACCCAAGCCAGGACCCAAACCAACCGGGGAGAGGACGGCTTAGTAAGCCAGCCCCGAGAGAGGTGGCTTACATTTAATCAACACATTTCATGTAATTTCAACTTTCCACAACTTTAGAACCAACTTCTCACAAGGAACTGCGTCCAGTGCTTTACTCTACCATATTACATCAACAGCCTCTTCTGTGTCTAGTACCTTTTTGAACTGCCTCAAAGAAGACCACCACATTAGACTGGCCTAACGTCCACTTAGTAAAGCCATGATGATACTCCTGTAACAGCTGGAATCTGTCCAGATGTTCCATAATGTGATCTTCAATAATTGTCTCCAGTATTTTCTCCACAGTTGAGGTTAGACTTAATGACCTGTATTGTGGTTAACTGGATCTCTTCTACTTCTTTTTTAAAAAAGAGGAGTCACAATTGCCCTCTTCCAGTCCAGTGATGCCTATTATTTGTCCCTTTGGTATTTATTCATCTGTTTGGGGCACAGGGGTATGAAAAATAAGTGGCAACAATACTGAATGACACAGCTATACTTTCCCTGCCCAATTACAGTGCCTAGACTTCTGGGTCCTCTGCTCCCCTCTCTCTTATTAAAAAAGTTTCAGCTACCTCAGCTCCCATCCAGCTGGCCCCAACTGTGGGAATGAGGCCAGAACAACATACGAGGGGACAGGCAGTAGTTTATGGGACTCAGTGGTGACCATTTAAGTAGGCATGTGGTCAAGGGATTATGGGAAGGCTGAGGGTGAGCCTGACTAAATGCTTTAGGAGGAAAAACAAGAAAGGCAAAAAAAGATAAAGAATAGTGCCCATGTGTGTGGGCCGACACCACTGCCCTGCATGACTTACTGGCTTGCATGGTACTGTATATAGTTGGAAGGGATGGTGGGCATTGCTGCTCTTAAACAAAACAACTAGCTTCTAATGCAAAATGCACATTTATACAAAATTTGTTCAGAGGTTTTTGGGATGAAGATAAAGGACTCTTGCTGAAAATCTCATAGGCACACCACTTTAAGTAGAAAGGGGGTTGGTGCACAGTAGTCAGAAAACTCAGCCCCCTCCTCCAAGCAAACAAATTGCCCACTAAGAGCAGCTGAATGGTCATGTTAAACATTTCCTTATTTATTCCTTCTAAAACCCAGGGAAAATCTGCCCCCGGAAAAAAATGGTACATTTTTGCTGAGCTTGTTCACATTTTGAGAGTTTGAACCAAGGCTTGTCAGTTTGTATGGCTCCATGAAATCACTCATACCAAAGCTAGCCAGGCTGAGATAAGGACAAACTCAGAGTCATCTGATGCAGAGACGGTCACTGTGGTGACCATGTTGGCTGCGCTGTGTATAGTTCAGTGGAAAGATTTCAGGACTACTCCAGAGAAGAAAGCCAAACATCAGTCATTTCAACTATGTTTTTTTTTTCCACAAACAGCAGAAGCAGCCTTGTGGCATGAGAGTATCATAGCATTTATTTATGCATTTGTTATGTATCTCTCTGTTGTAAATTTCATATGATGCAGTAGCATTCGACCAGAGGGTCTCCACTCAATTTGCAATTCCAGTGCACAAATAAACCTTGAATATGTTTCAGTAGAGCTGGGGAGACAAACCCTTATGGTTGTAGGAGTGGTCTTGCGTGCATTCTTAGAGAGCAAGACCTGCCAGCAACAGATAAGTGGTCCTGATACCCTCGGAATGTAAGTGAGACCATTTTTACTACAGTATAAGAGTGATCAGGGTCATTCAATAATAAAATCAACCAAAAACTCCCTGAAGATGCCTGTTTCCTGGGTACCTGGACATGAGACACTGAGGCACTTTTTCCGAAATAAGAGTCTCATGTGCAGATTAAAACTGCACACTGATTGGTCAGGAGCACTTCCTCAATGTATAATGATCAAAATAAAAGACCTGAAAGTATAATTTCAGATGTGATCCTTTATATGTAAGCAGTGCATCCTGACTATAAAAAAAGGGAAAAATATTCTAGACTTATTGCCTTGTAAATGAATAAAGGAAAAGGGAAAGGGGAAATTGTTTAACCAGGAACGGCACACTAAGCCAAAGCTTGTTTCCAGGTGCAACCTGGGAGCACAAAGAAGTTAAGTGACTTGCTCAGGGTCACACAGTATGCAAGTGGGGGCTGTGGCATTCAAACCCAGGTCTCCAGGTTTGCAGCTCAGAGTCCTAAACCACAACACTATACTGCCTCCAGAAATGTGCTTTATGTTGCAAAATCTTAATTATTAAATGGTAGTAGTATAATTTAACCAGAATCATTGGGGTTGCAAATGCCCATTTCAGTAGAACCATAAGGGTTGCAAAACTCCTTCACCCACCAAATTTTATATATGCAAATGCTAGAAAAACCTTATATTAAGGTATTTTAGGGGTTGCAATAGACATCATAGAGGTTGCAAACAAATCATATGGGTTTTGACCACAACTCCTGGCAACCCCTAAATGTTAATCCCTGTTAAATGGATTGCATGTTTTCAGTGATCTGGTTTCCAGTGGTTCTGAACTGTGCTACCATTCCATCTCATGCAAAGATCAGATTTACATAACCTGATCATCCTGTAAACATAAACTGCATCTATGCGCATACTATGCATTTTAAGCAGGATTCCTCAAACTCCAAACTGTTTAAAGGGGTGGTGCAGCCACCAGCGAAAAGACTTTCTGCCTTATAAGTAAATCAATTGCAAAAAACTATATTACTACACAAGTCAGGGTTTATTATTAATGACAAAAGTAAGAAAATGTAACGTTGCAGTTTTTGAACCCTAACTACACTCATCCTTATTCACCCGACCCATGACCACCGAATTGAATGCCAATGCGCAACCCAGGTTTCATACATATGTTTTAACATCTTAAATAAATATCATAGTATGAGGAATACAGTCTTACCCAATAACGGAAAAATAGAAACATAGGCTATAATGGCAGAAAAGGACTGATGGTCCATCCAGTCTGCCCATGGTTTCTTATCTAACCCAAGGACCTCTAGTCCATTCAGGGTTCTAGGCAGCTCCATCCACCCCCTTTTCCCTTCCTGTTACTGTCACCCTTAATGGAAACATAGACAGGCTAATAAGGCTGGAGTGTCAATGAACACTGCACTGCACTGGTATGTTGTTAGACCCAAAGCCAAAAGGCATTTATCTGCTGAAATTTTCCAGGTTTCCAGAGTTGCAGGATATAGGCCTGGGGCAATGTATGTGTTTGTATGTGTCAGCCGTGAAGCAGCTGCATTATCAGACACTTCATGTCAGACCTGTAGCAGATTTCACAAGTAGCCACTTATGAAGCAGCAGCAATGTCTCACACATGGCCCCAGGCCTGTGTCCTGTAACCCTGTGTCTCACAACATGCGAGTGCAGTGGTCTCATGGGGTATGACTGTATTCCTCATATTATTTATTCATTTCAGAAAAACTATGTTAATGCATCAGTTAGGGTTGATGATAAAGTGGCAAAAATAGGGAAATCTGACGTTAGGGTTTCCAACCCTAAAACATCTGCCCCGCCCCTGAAGTGAATGAGGGTTGGAGTCTTCCTGGGGTTGTCAACCATAATGCTCACCCCACTGCAGTAACAGAAAAGCTAAGATGTGATGGAGACAGGTGTGTATGTTTCATGATTTCATACAATGGGGTGAGCACTAGGGTTGACAACCCCAAGGAAGACTCCACCCCTCATGCACTTCAGGGTTGGGGCAGGTGTTTTATGGTTGGAACTCCTAACATAATATTTCCCTGCATTTGATGCTTTATCTTCAACCCTAACTGATGCATTAATGTAGTTTTTTTGTAATGAATTTCCTTACTTTTTGAGATAGTATAATCATAGCCTCATTTGCCTGTGGGAGTGCAGGGACCCTTTGGGCCCTGCAATTCCACCCATGTATAGTTTTTGAGATAGAGTAATCATATCCTTATTTGACTGAGGGAGGGCCCTGCACTCCCATCCCTCCACAGATGCATACATGTATGTGTCTCTGAAAGGACCCTGCACTTCCATTTATAGGACAACAGTGACCAAATTGTCAGCATTAACATGTTATTACCCCAGCTCATGTAACAGGTACTGAAAATTTCTGAATCCCTGCCAAAATGTAATTTCACACAACTGCAATGCCACTTGGCACCACAGGTGCGAAAAGACATTTTGATTGCACCCTTTGTTATACTACAAACTGTTCTCTGGTGTCTAGTTGGTCTCCCATTCCTAAAAGCACCATTTGTTATACTACAGATTATCCTCGGTGTCTAGTGGACCCTCCACCCTTGATGGCACCATTTGTTATTATACAGACTATTCCCTGGTGTCTAGAGGGCCCTGACCCCAGAATAGGTGCCAACCCCCCACCTGACCTACCGGCTCAGCACCCACTGTCCTGCGCCCCCACCCCAGATACTTGTTGGTAGCTACCTAACGATGGCAACCGGTACATACGTTAGGTCAGCTCTTTGGCTGATTGCCATCTAGCTGTCACTGAGCATGCTCATGAGTGCTGCAGAAACAGCTGTTTTTACAGTACTCACAACTGCACTCAATGACAGGCAGACTGCCATCTAGCTGTCACTGAGCATGCTCATGAGTGCTGCAGAAACAGCTGTTTTTACAGTACTCACAACTGCACTCAATGACAGGCAGACTGCCATCTAGCTGTCACTGAGCATGCTCATGAGTGCTGCAGAAACAGCTGTTTTTACAGTACTCACAACTGCACTCAATGACAGGCAGACTGCCATCTAGCTGTCACTGAGCATGCTCATGAGTGTTGCAGAAACAGCTGTTTTACAGTACTCACAACTGCACTCAATGACAGGCAGACTGCCATCTAGCTGTCACTGAGCATGCTCATGAGTGCTGCGGAAACAGCTGTTTTTACAGTACTCACAACTGCACTCAATGACAGGCAGACGTCAGATTGCTGAGGAGGTGAGCAGAGGCAGTGCTAGTGGCCTTCATCGAGCAGCTATCGACCAGTGTCCAAGGTGAGGCTGAGTGTGTGGGTTGGTGAGTACTGAGAGGGGGAGTCAGGTGGGGGTTTGGCAACTGTTCGGGGGTGGGGGTCCACTAGACATCAGGGAATAGTCTGTAGTATAACAAACGGTACAGTCAGGATGTGGGGAGGGTCCACTAGACACCAGAGAACAGTCTGTATTATAAAAATGGGGTGCTTGGGGGGGTCCACTAGACACTAGGGACTATCTCTTATGATAGGGGAAACCGCACTGAGAGGCATGCTATGGAGCACATAATGGGCATGTAACTGGACCCCTAGCACCTTGCATGCCCAGTGGCCCATCGGTATTCTAGGGCTGAATATGGACGACAGGAGCGCTGATGCTAGCTTGTTTGGGCAGTGCTATCTCCAGTGGATTCCCCTGTGAATCATAGTCAGTCTTGAGCTGTGCCAGCACAGCACGTAGTCACTATGCACTGTGCATGGCCCCGTATTCAGACAGCTAGTGCACTCCATGAGTGTGCATTAACGGTCTGAACATTGCTCAGTGCCAACTGTGTTATTTGCTGTGCAGTGCTGCTGGCTGCACAGCACTAATAGCTGACTCTGAATTTTGGAGCCTGTGTCCACACGTATGTACAGTTTGCCATGAACTGGAATTAGTTTTTTAAACTTACATGGTTGTGAGGGGAGCTGGTGACTAGGACATCACTCAAATGTGGGGAAAATACCTTTTAAAATTAAAAAGGTTATGACTACACTAAAAGCTTGGTGGAAAAAACTAAGTCTGCATTCACAGTTTGTGATTTTTTTGGACTTAGTTTTTTTGCATCTTTTCATAAAGATAAGAAAAAAAAAATGAGTGAAAAAAGTGAACTGCACATGCGTGCACATTTTTCCCACTAACATTTTCTTTTAGTCATAACTTTTTATTTCAAAAGGTATTTTCACAAAACTTTAAGTGATGTCCTAGTTACCTCCACACTACCACAAAAGTGGTTACATGTAAATCCAGTGTTTGGGACTGCTGCAAATCACACACAGGGTGGATTTCTTGCAAAATCGATGTCCATTATGCATGAAAATGATATACTTCATTTTTGCAAAAAAAGTGACATTTGTGAAACATGAACTGTGTAAAACTGGAATGTGATTTAAAATCTACACATTTTTCAGTTCAGCCACATAGAAAAGAATCATTTTTGGAAGAAACTAACTAACCTGAAAGTTTCAGATTTCAACTCTCAGTCATCTTTGTGCTATTAGAGAGCAAATAAAATGTCTTAAAACCCTTAAAGGTCTTAAAAAACATACTGTAGCACATTTTCAACCTTCTAGACTTTCTAAACTGCAAAGCTGAACATTACCAACTTATTAGGATCCAGAGATCCTGGACCAGATAATGCCCTGGCCAAACTTCAGCTTAGTCTGAACTGGGATGGCCATGACATTAATGTGTGAAACTCGAGGATTAACATAGAAATGTCTTCTCAACCCTGACTATTCTGCACTGTGATAAGCAAAAACAAGGAAATGTGTTTTTTGATACAGTTTAAAATAGTAATTATAAAATGGTTTATATAGAAACATAGAAGTTCTCACCAGATAAAGACCCCTTTAGCCCTTCCAGTCTGCCCATTTTTCCTGCCTACTGTGCCACTGCAGCCCTCGTACAATCTTCGGTTGTCCCCACCCCTTCTGTTCCTTCCAAGGTTCCCTTATATCTGACCCATGCATGCTTGAATCCTGTGATTATTTTGGTACCTACCACCTCCGGTGGGAGGCTATTCCAGGTTTCCACCACCCTCTCTGTGAAGAAATATTTCCTTACATCCCCTCTGAGCATCCATCCCCCCAGCTTCATAGTGTAACCCTTTGTCCTCAAATTTGTCTTTCTGCAGAAAATGCCACCTTCCTGTACCTTAGTAATACCTATTATGTTGTTTCTATCATATCCCCCCTTTCCCTTCTTTTCTCCAGTGAGTATCTATTCAGTTCTCTTAGTCTCTCCATGTAGGGCTTTTGATGCAGTCCCTGCACCATTTTGGTTACCTGCCTCTGTACCACCTCCACCCTATCACTGCCCTTCCAGAGGTGGGGCTTCCAGTACTGGACAAAGCACTCAAGGTGTGGTCTTACCAGTGACCTGTACAGGGGCAACACTACCTCCTTCTTCCTACTGGTGATACTCCTCCCTATGCGTCCCAGCATTCTATATACAAACAGAGGAGAGAAAGTAGTAAGTGCCTCAGCTGGGACTTGAACCCAGACCACCCAGAATACTGTTCCAATTGCACTAACCAGCTGTGCCACTGAGACAACTAGAACCTGGGCCATCCCCAAGCATATTACTCTTTCTCAAATGCACAACCCAATGGAAACACAAATATTTACTAGTAACAATCACACAGGAGTGTGGTGTGCATATTTATGGAACACATACAAACAGAGGAGAGAAAGAAGTAAGTGCCTCAGCTGGGACTTGAACCCAGGCCACCCAGAATACTGTTTCAATTGTGCTAACAGCTGCACCACTGAGACAACTGGAACCTGGGCTGTCCTCGATCACATTACTCTTTCTCAAATGCACAACCCAATGGCAACACAAATATTTGCTAGTAACAATTACACAGGAGTGAGGTGTGCATATTTATGGCATGCATATGAACAGAGGAGAGTAAGAGTAATGTGCTTGGGGATGGCCCAGGTTCCAGTTGTCTCAGTGGCACAGCTGGTTAGCTCAATCAGAATGGTATTCCGGGCAGCCTGGATTCAAGTCCCAGCTGAGGCACTTACTTCTTTCTCTCCTCTGTTTGTATGTGTTCCATAAATATGCATACCACACTCCTGTATGATTGTTGCCCCAATATTCTACTAACCTTTCCCACTACCTTTTCACTCTGACTGGCTACCTTCAGATCAACAGAAATGAATACCCCAGGTCCCTTTCCTATTTGCTTCCATATTGTATGTATTTCATATGCTTCCAATATTCTTATTTGTTAATCGAAGTTCTGAACTGTAGCAATATTCCAGTGCATGCACAGATCAGGGGCCAGGGGCCTGATTTTCAAAGGGCCTGACATGGCCCGGGGACTAAACCCTTTGCGCAACTCCATGGTGCAGGGGAAAATTTGTGCACCTGTGAAAACACTATTTTTCAGCTTTTAATGCACATAGGCAATATTTTCCTTTTTTCACAGCTGTACAACAAAATGTTATTCTGGTAATACCAGGCATAGCATTTATCCACAGCTGCGCAAAACAATATGTGCATGCTGCTGTAAATTCTGGAAAAGGCTGCAAAAATGCAAACATTTTTGGAACTTGAATGCATGCAGAAAAAAATGCAGTTGCACAAGGAAACCCTTTTCTTGTGTAAGTTTCATTCCACATGTGCACAACCTTTTCATCTAGATTTTCAAAAATGGAAAAACTGTGTATGTGCAGAATAGAAGTTACACAAGGGAGGATTTCCCTGCACAACTGCATTTTTTCTTCATGTGCTCGATTTTCAAAATGGTTACCTTTTTATAACCTTCTCCTCAATTTATGGCAGCTTGTGCATATCTGTTTGCACAGCGGTGGAAAAATTCTACTGCTAGCATTACAAGATGTGCATTTTTTGCACAGCTGCAAAAAAGGAAAATGCTGCCCATGCATATAAAATGCTGAAAATAGCATTTTCACAGGTGCACAGGTTTTCCCAGCACCAGGGAGTTGTGCACAGGGATTTAGTCACTGAGTCATCTCAGGCCCTTTGAAAATCAGGTCCCATCTCTACATAACCTGATCGTCTGGTAAGCATAAGCAGTATCCATGCACATGCTGTACACTTTAATCAGGCTTCCTCAAGCTACTCCAGTCTTCAAAACAGATGGTACAGCCACCAGTAAAACCATAATCAGTTTTGACAATAAGCCCCAGCAGAACTCAGTTATACAATCTTACAAACAGGTTTAATTTCATTATGACATTTTTTAATTCTTTTTACATTTTCAAGAAAAATGGAGCTTTGCCCTTACTACAGTTAATACTAACACATGAGAATATCCCCCTGCTGACACAGCAGATAAATCCTAGGAAGTCTTGCCATCCTTATGCTTATATTAATGCAACGGGAGATGCTACTACTGTACTTCAGCAGGGAGTCTATTCTGCTTCCTTATAGCTTGGATTGCAAAGAAGTGCCCTTGGGCAGATGTGTTAAATGGTTTCTGATTAATCTGGAACATATGTGTCATCTTGTAATATACGCATAAGTTTTAAAATCCAGCTTGAGATCATTCATCAAAATGGTGTCGTTTATTCAAGCAATAAGGCACAACAAGGCACGTGTTACTGGGGGATTCACCCGCACTTCATGTGGCGTATCACGGGGTCGCAGGTTGAGTGACTTTAACAAAACAAAAATCTGAGTGCATAGATCATGCAGATATCAGAAGTACTGCTGCAGAATGGTTTATTGTGGGCCAGACAAAGGCAGCGCTGAACTGGAGTTCAGTGCTGCCCTTGTCAGGCGAATAAACCATTTTGCAGCAGTACTTTTGACTTCTGTGTGGTCTATGCACACTCTGAGTACAGAACAGCTTCTTGTGTTTCAGCCAGTCTTCATCTTTGCCTTCTCTCGAGTGACTTTAACCCCAGATGAAGTGGGTAAATACCCCAATTACCCATGCCCTGGAGTATCTTACTGAGATAATTTATTATTTATTTATTTAAGAGTTTTGCCAGGAAAGCATACTGAGCGGGGTACTGCTTGATTCCAGATGCGTCCTGGGGGAAAGGGGACAATGGAGCATACAAATAATAGTCACAATGAAGTTGTACAATGTACAGATACAGATATATACAGATAGTAGAATAGATATAATATGCATGTAAGATATGTAACAGGCAAAGAGGAAATAAAGCCAATAAATACAGAATTTTATTATTAGAACAACTGGTTATGCAATAGAAATAAAACACAGTAGGCAGATAATTACGCAAAATAAAAATTGCCACAGTTCTGTGTGGAGACTGCATGTGTCACCCCTAACTCTGCTCCACCTGAACGTAAATTTTGGACAGGGACAGAGTGCTATGTGCACTAGGCAAGGAGCATGGGGAGCTGCACAGCTAGAGACCCTAAATATGAGAAAGGGACCTGGGGCACCTGCCCCTTGGTGGCCCTATGTGGCGGTGCAAGGTGAGGAGAATTGTGCCTTGAGGAGGTGATTTAGTTGCGAAGTGTTGGTAAGTCACGAATGCCTGCCGGCAGTGTATTCCAAAGTTTTGGCATGAGGTATTTGAAAGCCGCTTGGCCCCTGGATGTGGACATATGTAGAACATGGAGAAGCCAGGAGTTTCCAGTCCTGAGGGAGTAGGAGGGGCTGTGATAGGGCTGAGAGGGCAGATTTGAGGTGGGGGGGGGAGGGACTGTGCCCAGAATTTCACTGTGGTCCTGATGCTGTGGACGTGTTTACGATCATGGAGCGACGTTAGATCAAGGGACCTGTAGAGGTCACAGTGATGAGTCAAAGGGGGGCAGTCAAGGGCAAAGTGACAAAAGGAGTGGAAAAGAGGATTAAGACTGGCTAGGGCAGATTTGGGAGCAGCGCTGTAGACTATATCCCCGTAGTCAAGTATAGGGAGGATCATCTTCTGAACAATTTCCTTACGGGTTGCCAGAGGGATGCTACCCTTGTTCCGATATAAGGCTCCGAGGTTTGGGTGCAGTTTTTTGTAGATCAAGTCAATGTGAGTGGAAAAGTCTAGGTGCTGGTCAAGCCAGACCCTGAGGTATTTGAAGGAGGTGTAAGTCTCTAAAGGAGACACCTCAGTGGTAAGGAAAGTAGAGGTAGAACAGAGCCAGCAGAGCCTTTGCCTCATCCCAAAAGTTAGGGAGAATGTTTTCTTGGAGTTAAGAAAAAGCTGGTTTGAGTGAAACCAGTGCTGTACCGCATTGAAATCCTGCTGGAGCATAGAGGCCACTTTCTTGGGGGAGGGGCCTTATGCATACAGTATGGTGTCATCAGCGTACAGGTGAATGGATGTGTGTGGGCAGACTGAGGGTAGTTCATTTAGAAAAATAGAGAAGAGTATTGGGCCAAGGACCGAGTCTTGTGGGACCCCAGTAGTGACAGGGAGTGGGGAGAGGAAGTGTGAAGTCCAGTTCTTACTGATTGTGATCTGCCTACCAGGTATGAGTGAAACCATCTGGTAGTAGCACCTGAGAGTCCGGCACTAGAGAGTTTGGAGAGCAGTAGGGAGTGGGAAACTGTGTTGAAGGCTTTTACGAGGTCGACAAAAATGGCTGAGGTGGTGTGCCCTTTATCCATGCCAGTGAGGATGGCTGAGGTGAGCCGTAGTAGGGAGGTAACGGTGGAGTGTGATTTCCTGAATCCTGATTGGTAGGGCATGAAGAAAGAGGAGGAGTCAAGGAAGGAGGAGAGTTGGGCTAGGACAAGGTGCTCCTGTAATTTGGCTAGGATGGGGAGTAGGGAGATAGGGCGGTAGTTTCCTGGTGCCGAGGAGTCACCCCCTTTCGAGAGGGGGATGACAGTAGCATGCTTCCAGTCGGATGGTATGTTGGGAAGAGAAAATGAGAGATTGAACAGCACGGCCAGCGGGGTGGCAATGGCTGGTGCAGATAGGTGTAGCATTTTGGAATCAAGCCCTGAAGGACATTTGCCTTTTGAGGGGTTGAGTGACTGCAGGGCTTTTAGCATAATGAGCGGGGTAACCAGACAAAAAGAGAAGCCGGTAGCCTGGGAAGATGTTGGCATCGGGGGGGGGTGCATACTTGGTGGGGTGCGGTAGAGAGGCTAGAAGACAGGATGCACAGCTAGTGAAGAAGGTATTGAAAACAGAGGCCACTTCAGCTGGTTCATAGACAATGGAGCCTTCTATATTTAGGGTTGGGTGGGAGGTTGGGCAGGGGGAGAGAAAAGTGACTTGATTGTTTTCCAGAATTTCATTGGGTGATTTAGGTTTGCGTGGAAGGATGCCTTGAAATAGTTAGCATTGGCCTGACAGATTTGCCTAGTGGAGGAATTACGGAGTGACCGGTATAACTGGAGTGCCGCCTGGGTGCCTGTTGCATTGTATGTTTTCCAGGCATGGTCCCTAGCATGGAATTGGTCAATGAGATTGGCAGAGACCCAGGGCAGGTGGGCACCCCTTACCCGCTTCCTTCTGAGGGGCACTTGGGTGTTCCATACAGCGAGGAAAGTATCCTTAAAGAATTCTAGGGCTGAACCGAGAGAAGAAGTCTGTGAGATGAAGGATCAATCGACTTGTGATAGGTCACTTAGCAGCACATCTAGGTTGAGGGCTTTGTACGACCTAGTGAACAACGTCCATGATAGCGGTGCTTTGGGTCTGTATATTTTTCTTACTGCATAGATCATATGGTGATCGCTAAGGGAGTCCGGGAGGAGACCAGCTTTGATGATCCAATGGAGGTGTGAGGTAAGTGCCCAATCCAAGAGGGAATGGTTCTGAGATTTGTGATTTAGGCGAGTGGGTTCAGAAATTTGTTGGGTGAGGTTTAGGGCAGTGACTAGGCTGCGAAGTTTAGAGTTGTTGTTTTTGAGCCAGTTGAAATTGAAATCCCCTAGAATACGTAACTCACCCCCTGTGGTGGAAGACTTTAGGGTGCCCAGGTGATCCAGCACGTCGGGCTGGGAGGTGTCAGAGGTGCAGTAGGACCCTGCAATATATATTGGAATGGAGTAGGGAAGGGAGAGTTTGATTAGCAGGGAGTTGATGGGCTGAGTGGGCATGGAGAGCTGTACTGGGGTGAACTAGAGCATTGAGGAGATGTACATGGCTACACCTCCCCCTTTTTTTTTGCCCAGGCGGTCTTGACGAATGAATGAGTAGCTGGGTATAGAAACTTCTGAACTCAAAGTAAGTTATGTGTAACTCCACACTATGGTACCTTAGTGTTACTCTGAGTTCAGATACTTTTCGTTTTTATTTTTTAATGCTGAAATGATGCACTGCTTTCTCCACAGCATTTAGTAGGGCCCTGTTGTAGTAGAGTGGCTGAAATAACTTCCGCACAAATTTCTGCACTGAGTACCTACCCATGAGTTTCTTTCCTTTTAGTTTTAAATATGGATTTTTGTTTTGCCAGAGTTAGGGAGAACGAATGAGGTGCAAGTAGCAGGGGTTGGGAGAAAGACTGGTGGCAAAGAGAAAGAGCAGTGCGTGCAGCTGGCGCTGCCAGTGAGAGTGAGGTAGTGTATAGAGGAGAGAGATGCAGCATGGTTGCAAGCAGGCAATAGGTTCCTGCATAATGATATTTTGGAACCAAGATTTTTGTGCTGGCCATTTTTTGCTTGTAGTGATGACAGCCATAAGGCAGGGTGGGCTTGAAGTGTCTCATTTGGCTGTATGCTGAATCTGTGATTGGGAGCGACAGTTCTCAGGAGGATTTTTGGCTGGTTTCATTGTTTAGGTAATCCAATTTTAAACATTAAGAAAAGTGAGTTCATGGATATTTTGAAGGTTTTGTTGTGCAGTTATTGTTTGAAACAGTGTTTTCAGTAAAACCAAATGCTTAAGTGAAACATAGTTATGAGAAAAGATAGTGGTTGAAATAATTTTTTTAAAGCTGAAAAACAGTGTAAAGATTTTGAAGCTATTTGGTATGTAAAGAGGTCAGCTGGCACTTTACACATGGGTCATGGTGGGATTTACCCATGGGTAAAGATTCCAGTTGATCAGGTTACAGGATTTTTAATATCCTTGGTATAATATCATATACATTAACAGCAGACCCCCCTTCTGTCTTCTTCCTAGACTATGGAGGTCAGGAGAATTTATTCTTAAATGTTCATCTACAGCCAAGACTTATTCTGGAGCTGAATGCAATGCATAATCTCCTGTGTATGGCACCCCACTCTGCTGCTGTGGAAAGCATTCTGATGTGGTAAATCAGACTGATGAATTCAGCTCTTAAGTAAACATGAGCTGTAGATGAACAGAAAGGTACAAAGCTCCTGTTTTCTTCCTGGTCTCGCTCCCCACTACCCCCACCAAGGGTACTGTCCCCAAACGTCATAGGGATATCAGCGCTCATCTCAGGATGATTTCACTACTACTCCTTTTATCTGGTAATGTCCACCCCAACCTAGGCCTGCTCACTGGCAGTAAATCTCGTCTCTCCACAACCTCAGGACTCAGACTTGCCTCCATTAAAGTCTGCAACCTGCTAAAGAAATTTGCCGGCCTGCAAGTTTGGGTCACTCAGCACCAACCAGATGTGCTGGCACTAGTCAAAACGTGGTTATCCAAGGCAACGCCCGACTGGTTCATCTCCCTCCCGGGTTACTCATACTACAGGGAGGACAGAAGTGGGAAAAGAGGGTGGTTGTGCCATCTACCTGCGGGACTCCCTCCTAGGCCTCCTGTTCCAAAAAACAATAGTAGAGCACGGTGCCCAGGCTATCTCTCTAAAGGTCAGCCTGGGCCCTTAAAGAGCCCCCCTCAACATCTCATCCAACTTGTCTCCTCCCCACCCGCCCCCCATCTGACTACTGGTAGTACCACAAACAGGCCTCATAAGATCACCAATTTGACAGCATTGCCAAATACCCTTAGTGATCACTGCCCAGTCATTTTTCTCTGGTCATGTAACCTTGAAAAGCCCAAGCCCATGCTCATATTCAGGAGGCGCCTGTCTGCGGGTAACCTTGCCCTACTACGTGAACACCTTGCCATCTGGGACTGGTCTCCAGTACAACTGGCCCCCAATATTGACGCTGCCGTCAACTATTTTATTTACTACTTTAACAGGGCCTGCAATGCATATGCACCCATTTCCAAAACCATAAGTAGGAAACACAACTCTCCCTGGATCACCCCTGCCCTCATAAAGCAAATGCGTCTCAGGGACGTTTTCTGGCGCATTTCTGGACAGCAAAGGCTTACTCCTTCCCACTCTTCCCCTCACCCCACTCACCCCAAGCGCATAACTTCCTTTATAGCAGGGGTTCTGACATCACTTCCCAAAACTGCTAACAACTTACACCTGTTCATATCCTTAAAGGCACAGCACACTGAATAGGGGCTTGAGACACTCACAAGCTTGCACACACTAAAACAAGAACAGAAAAAACAAACAAAAGAAAAGCATGTGTAACAGGAAGGGACACAAACATGTGGGGAGTGGTGCAATGCGCTGGCTGTGGAGCAGCAGTCTTCCAGGAGACATTCTGGAAAATGCATTGCTGCCCTATTTGTAGGCACCTCTCTGGTCTGAGGGAGGAGGTTGCTCGTCTCCATGCTGACCTGGAAATTATTTGAGAAACCTGCTCCCCCCACCCAGGGACCACCCAGGCCACTGCCACTACCTCAGAGGTTGCCAAGAAAGAGGGGTGGTTGGACCACAGTGGGCTCAGGGAGGGTGAGGGTGGTGGAATAGAGGTGCATCCCTCCAGTTGTGCCTTTCCACAATTCGTTCATCACTCTGGTGGAGCATGGTTCCTCTATGGAGGCACCCACAGTGGAGACCAAGGAGGATGCTGGGAACCTCCACAATGAAGACCTACAGGAGGGTAGCACAGGACCCCACAGGGGAAGGAAACAACTCCTGGTGGGGGACTCAATTGTTAGGGGGGGTAGAACTGGGGGATGAAAGGGAGGTAAGGTGCCTGCCTGGCACCATGGCTTGGAGGGACAGGAAACAAATCCTCAGGATTGTGGGAGCAGCTGCAAGGGGGAGTGAGCTGGATGTCATTATCCATGTAGGGATGAATGACCTGGCTGATAATGGGATCAGAGCAGTGCAACAGAAGTTTGTGGAGTTGGGGAGGGGACTTAGACAAGTAGCACACATGGTAACTTTCTCAGAAGTGCTACCTGTCTATGGCATGGATGAGGCTAGGGTACTCCGCACCATGGAATTCAATGACTGGTTGAAAAACTGGTGCAGAGCTCAGGGATTTGGCTTCAATGGGGACTGGGACTCCACCTGAAGGGATGCAGATGTATACAGGTGTGATGGTCTGCATCTATCCAGGAGGGGAACCAGGATCCTAGATGATAGGTTTAAATGCTTCATTGGCAAGCATTTAAACTAGCCAAGGACGGAGGCACTGAAAAGGAGAAGGGAAATCCTAGCCCCCCCCCCAAAATCAGGGTGGTTAGTGAGGTAAACAGAAAGATAGAGCAGTCGATAGGGATAAGGGCAGGGGTAAATGGAGGAAAAAGACAAAGGCAGTAAGGACAGGGATGGGGCAAAAAGAAATAAAGCCATAAAAAAATGGAGGGTAATGAGTACCAATGCCCATAGTCTAGGTAAAAAGGTCCCCGAAATGGTGGCCTTGATGGAAGAGGGATGCATGGATATCGTGGCAGTCACAGAAACATGGTACACAGAGAACCATGACTGGGATGTCAGCATACTAGGGTACACAATCTAAAGAAAGGACAGGGAGGGAAGATGAGGAGTAGGAGTAGCTCTCTATGTAAGGGAAGGGATCAAAGCAACAGAACTAAAGGGTAAACAGGGAGGGGAGGAGAGGAGGCACTGTGGGTCACCCTGGAGACTGGAAATGGCTCCACAATCCGCACAGGGGTTGTATGCAGACCCCCATCTCAGGGGAAGGAAATGAACAAGGAAATGATAGAAGGCATCCTTGGGATAGCAGAGAAAAGGGAGATATTGCTGATGGGGGACCTGAATATGCCAGATGTTAACTGGAGCACCTTTGCTGCAGCCACATCCAAGAGCAGGGCCATTCTCGATGCCCTACAGGGGGCATGCCTCAGACAACTAGTTTTGGAACCCACTTGGGAAGGAGCAATCTTAGACCTGGTGCTCTGAAATGAGGATGGAGAGAGGATCTCTGATCTTGAAGTGGGTAGCCATCTGGGAACAAGCGACCACCAAACAGTGTGGTTCACAATGAACTTAGCTGTAGAGTCAAGCCACACAAAAGTGAAGGTACTTGACATTAGGAAGGCTGATTTTGTAAAAATGGGAGAGTGCCTCAGAAATGCACTAGCAAACAGGCAAGAAGATGGGGTGGAGCAACAATGGGGAAACATCAAAACTGCCATCACAGAGGCAATAAGCCTTTGTGTGAAGCAAATAAACAAATCAAAATGAAAGAAAAAAACACTATGGTTCTCAAAATAAGCGCCGGGGAAGGTAAGGGAGTAAAAGATAGCATTCAGGAAGTATAAGGAAACACAGAAGGAGGAGGACAGAGAACTGTACCAGTTAAAGCAGAAGGAAGCGGGTAAGGCAGTCAGAATAGCAAAGGCCCAAACCGAGAAAAAGATAGCCAACTCAGTTAAGAAGGGATATACAACCTTTTATAGGTACATTAGGGAGTGAAGAAAGATGAAGGGAGGGATAGTGAGGCTGAATAAAAAGGAAGGTGGTTGGGCAGAGAGCGGCAGTGAAAAAGCAGGGATACTGAACGAATATTTCTGCTCAGTATTCACAATGGAAAAGCAGGGGGAGATACCTATTCTAGTCAATAGAAGCACTCTGGATGGGGGGGGTTGATATTAGTCCTTTCACAGAAGAAAGGGTTCTGAAAGAACTCTTAAAACTGAAGGTGGATAAAGCAATGGGGCCTGATGGGATTCATCCCAGAATTCTAAAAGAACTAAGGGTAGAACTGGTAACACCACAGACTAATCTTTTTAATAAATCATGGGAGGATGGTGTTGTACCTGAGGACTGGAGAAGAGTGGATGTGATTCCCCTTCACAAAAATGGGAGCAAGACAGAGGCAGGAAACTACTGATCTGTCAGTTTGACCTCAGTGGTAGGGAAAATGATGGAATCACTTCTGAAGGAAATAATTGTTGAGTACCTAGAGGCCAGTGGGGCACAGGACCCAAGGCAGCATGGATTCACAGAAGGAAGGTCATGTCAAACAAATCCAATTGATTTCTTTCGACTGGGTGACCAAAGTAGTAGACCAGGGAGGGGCTTTGGACATGGCCTACCTAGACTTTAGCAAGGCATTTGACACAGTCCCGCACAAAAGATTAATAAACAAATTAGCCAGCCTGGGAGTGGGTCCTAGGGTGGTAGCCTGGGTAAAACACTGGCTGGACAACAGGACACAGCAGGTAGTAGTAAATTGAGTCCACAGTGAAGAAAGGAGGGTTATTAGTGGGGTACCGCAGGGTTCAGTACTGGGGGCCAGTCCTTTTTAATGTCTTTATAAGTGACATTGCAGAGGGACTGGAAGGGAAAGTATGTCTTTTTACAGATGACACAAAGATCTGCAACAGGGTTGATATGCAAGTTGGGGTAGAAAGGATTAAAAGGGACTTGGCAAAGTTGGAGGAATGGTCAAATGTATGGCAGCTTAGATTCAACGCAAAGAAGTGCAAAGTAATGCACCTGGGAAACAAAAACCCAGGGCAAGAGTACACAATGTGGGGTGAGATACTGACAACAAAAGAAATGGAAAGGGACCTGGGGGTAGTCATATCAGATGACCTAAAGGTGGGCCAGCAATGTGAGAAGGCAGTAAGGAGGGCTGGGGGGATACTGGGATGCATAGGGAGAGGCATCACCAGTAGAAAACAGGATGTTGTTGGCCCTCTGTACAGACAGTTGGTAAGACCACATCTGGAGTACTGTGTACAGTTCTGAAGACCCCATCTCCACAAAGATATAGACAGGGTAGAGGCTGTCCAGAGGAGGGCAACCAAAATGGTGCAGGGTCTGCGCCAGGAGACATATGAAGAAAGACTAAGGGAGCTTAAGATGTATAGCCTCGAGGAAAGGAGGGAGAGGGGGGACATGATAGAAACTTTCAAATACCTCAAGGGAATCAACAAAGTCCAAGAGGGTAGCATCTTTCAGAAAAAGAGATGTGCAAGAACAAGGGGGCACAACTTGAAGATAGAGGGGGGACAGTTCAGAGGTAATGTAAAGAAGTATTTCTTCACAGAGAGGGTTGTAGATGCATGGAACAGCCTTCCTGAGGAGGTCATAGAGTCAAAAACAGTGGGGAATTCAAGAATGCACGAGATAGGCATAAGGCAATTCTAGTGGGGGGGTAGGAGGAAATAGGCTGTTGGTTAACTAGGATCTGCAGCTTATCCATTAGGTAGGGAAATGGGCAGACTAGGTGGGCCAAGCGGTCCTTATCTGCCATCAAATTCTATGTTTCTCTGAGCCCTGGAGCCTAGGAAGCCTGCCAACAGACAAACCTACAGATCGACACGAAACCAGTGCACCTGGGCTATCCATAGTGCCAAGGCAGTATACTACAGAAATACCCTTGCATCCACCTGGGGTTCCTCACGCAAGTTCTGGGAGAACCTAAAGGAACTCAATGGCAAAACCCAGTCCATTCCCCCCTCCGCCCAACTCAATATCGATGGCGCAATCACCATCGACTCACACAACATTGCAAATGGGCTGAATGATGCCTTCTCCGATCTCTCCTCTACCCTACCTAGCAACTTTTTTGATCCCACTCCTGATCCCCCTACATCCACTGCCCAACACCCTCCCTTCTACTTCTGAGCTGTCTCCCAGTCTGCTGCCAAACCCTATCTGCTCAAAGCCCTAAGAGGTGCCAGGCACAATAGTGACTCACTTGATCCCTCCCTTCTCTACTCTACCCTGGACGTTGTTCTCACCCCCCCTCACTGAACTTCTCAAACTCTCTCTCTGACTTGGCCAATTCCCCCAAGCATGGTAAAGAGTGGTCATCACCCCCCATACACAAGGGTGGTGACAGAATGACCCCAAGCAATTACAGACTGATCTCCATCCTCCCCCTCTCCAAAACCCTAGAAAAGATTGTGGCTGACCAGATAACAGACTTCCTCAATGTGCACAACCTACTCTGCATGGAGCAACACGGTTTTCGTCATGGTCACAGCATTGCAACTGCCCTAATCGAGTTCTCCAGTTTCATTCACACTGCCCTGGACAAAGGACATCCTGCAGGGGCAGTCTTCATTGATTTGTCGAAGGCCTTTGACACGGTCTGCTGCCCTCTTCTCATTAACACCCTCACCCAGCTTGGTTTCACCTCTGGCCCTGTTAGCTGGGTCGCCAATTACCTTGCTGCCCACACCCAGTACGTAAAAATCAAAAATATCCTCTTTAGCCCATGTCAGGTCCATTCCGGTGGCCCCTAAGGCTCTATCCTGGGACCACTACTCTTTAGGTTATACCTAGCACGCTGCCCAATGTCTCCCCAGAAAACATACTGCTCTACGCTGACGATCAGTCCTCTTCACATCCCACCCTGACCCTGCCCAACTCCAGCTTGCGCTACAGTCCGCTTTTACCCAGACTGAGCAGTGGTTCCTTGACCACAGGCTTGTGAGCAACCTTAAAAAAACCAAAAACCTTGCTGTTCACCCACAATCAGAACAAACTCAAGGGCTCTGCGCTGGCCATTCAATCCCTCTCACACCACCCTCTCAAGCAGGTCACCTCATACAAATACCTAGGTATCATTCTCGACTCTTCCCTCACCTTCCACAAACACATCCACACCCTCTGCTCTGCCACAAACTCCCGCATAGGCTTGCTATATTGGCACAGAGCCTGTCTGACCCCAGAAGCACTATGACTAGCCATTGACTCATCAGTCCTGTCCCTAGTGGACTATGGACTCCTAATATATGGCACTGTGGACAACACAGCCCTTGGCAAAATCAAGCTCTCAATCAACAAGGCCTGTCGGCTACTCACTGGGGCTGACAGGCTAACACACACACCCCTGTGCTCTTTATGACTTGTCTAACCTCCTCTCCCTTGAGGAGCGATTACGCTACCAGACCTGTCTGCTCACCCAAAATATTTGTATCGGCTTAACCCCCCCAGGTCTGTCTAAACTTATCCGCGTGGCCACCCTTCCTGCCCACACTTGTAGCTCCACCAAGCCCCTACTAACAGTCCTCAGGGTTAGGACGTCCCTCGCTCAGAAGTTCTTTTCCTTCAGGGTACCCTCCTGGTTCAACACCCTACCTCCCAGTACCTCGTCTGAGCTCCAGATTGGACCATTCAAATCATCCCTGCACAACCACCTTCTCAGCTCCCGCCATTGCAATTGCAAATAATTGCACCCCTACTGCTCCACTTCCTACCATCTGACCCAACCCTCCAACCCACCCACCTCTGCCTATTTGTTTAGTGTGCTTAGCATACAATTGCTGAGCCACAATCATGTTTGGGCCTGTTCCTGCAACTTTTAGATTTGTCTCCATAGCCCTGCTGTCTACCCCTATTGTATGTAAGGTCTTCGAAGTATATACGCTCAGTGATCACTCCTTCTTGTTTAGCTACCATCATGTATAGGCCTGGCTCCTGCAAGAAGGGGCCTTTCTCTCACTGGCTTGGCCCTCCCCACCTGCATTTTATTTGTACAAATTTGTATTGTAAATGTTATTGCCATACTACTGTTACTGCACTACTGTCTGTTTTCCTCTCACTGTATGTTCCTCCTGCCCTGTCCTATTCTGTGTATGACGATGAGCCTTTGTAAATGAGTCCTTGACTCAAAGGGTTGCAACTCTGGTACTGTAATAAATAAATAAATAAAATATAGATTCCTTCAGTAATAAAGAACCAAATGATTTGCAATTCAATTTTCCTTGCAAGTTGTGTAACTGAATTCTACCGGGATTTTCCTGCTGATGTCTAGAGATCCCCTTGAATATGTTTTCTCTCTGCTGTTTACAGCATTACCACCAACCGTTCTTCTTAGGGTATTCAGTGACACCAGTGCTGCACTTTTAACTGGGGGTGGGACTGGGTGTGGTTTCCGATGGTACTATCGAGAGGCTTCTGCATTTATCTGGGGGAGTTGGCTAAGGGGATGGGTTTCTGCTTCTGCAGTTTAACTGGGGGCAGCACTGAGGATAGGCTGCTGTTATTAAAATTTAACTGGGAGGTTGGCTCTAGGGATGGGTTTTTGGTTCTGCAGTTTAACTGGGGGTGGCACTGGGCATGGGCTGCTGGTGTTACAATTTAATGTGGGTGGGGGGGAGTTGTTCCTGGAGATGGGTTCCTAGTTCTGCACTTTAACTGCTGGTGGCACGGAGGATGGGCTGCTGGTGTTGCCATTTAACTGCGGTGTTGGCCTTGGGATGGGTTTCTGGTTCTACACTTTTACTGGGGTGGCACTGGGGACGGGTGACTGGTGTTACAATTTTACTGGGGGGGTGGCACTGGGAATGGGTTGCTGCTGTTACAATTTAACTGGGGGGCTGGCACGGGCAATGGCTTCTGGCACTATAGTTTAACTAGAAGTGGCACTGAGGGTGGGTTCTGGAGCTGTAAGCTAACTAGAAGTTGCACTGGGGATGCACTTCTGGTGTTGCTGTTTAACTGGAGAATGGCACTAGGCATGGGCCCTTGGTACTGTAGTTTAGTTAGGTGGTGGGCCTGGGGATGGCTTCTGCCATTACAGTTTAACCGGGGATTGGCTTCTGGCACTGTAATTTTACTTGGGTGGTGGAGACTGGCACTGGGGATGGGATTTCTGTGCCACATTTTATTTGATGATAATTGTGGTGCCACTGAGAATGGTCACCAAGAACTGAATTTAAACTTGAAGAAAGGAGAATTGTGGGTGTTTGGCAGCAATGAGAGTGGGTTCCCATTGCATTATTTTAATTTCAGGGGTGAGGTGGTCCATTGCATTGGGGATGGGCTCTGGGTGTCAGAATTGTTGGGGGTAACACTTTTTAAGACTCACTAGTGGTTTCTGCAGTTAGCAGCTGAGACCATCACCACATTTTACATTTCAATAGTCTCATACCATGCAATAAAGGTCTCAAAGGGAAAGGAAGCGCCAAAGTGCATGCAACAGTTAAAAAGCACAAAAATAGCACATTTATGATAGGATCTAAAGAACCTAAAAGTTTCTGGTTTGAAACCATTACCAGTTATCTGTTTTTCTTTGGCAAAAATGTGTATTCATGTTGATGAGTTAGGAGTTTGCACCACGTCTAATGTAAAACTTCTTGACCAACTTTGATTGAATTTGGTATATTCTGAGCGCTTGCTATGCAGTGTGTGCATGCTAGTTATCTGAACCCATGCTTAACAGACATTGTATTGTAGCTTAAGCAGTTAAAAGGTCATCATTTAACACCATGTGCCTACTCAACCCTAACTATATAGCACTGTACTCGACAATGTTTTTTTCCTTTCCCCAGTCTTTTAGTTTGTCTTTTATTGTTTTCTATTTTTCAAAATTTAGTGCTATTTAAAGTAGTTTGAGGTTGGAAGAAACTCTAGGTCCATCAGTTTGGTACAGAAAAGTTTGTGTAGCCATGGCAACAATAGCTCTACTGAGTAAGAACTCACAGGTCCTCTCAGCTCACTCATATTCTCTCTCTCTCGTATGCAGACTCAGATCAATTCAGATGCGTACATCTAGACAGGGAAACACCTGACTTAAATTAACTGTCAAAACATTGCACAATGAGAGTAACAGTTGCAAGTACACCTATGAAGAAGAACATTGTTTATTACTCTGTACAAATCAAAACTATTGGGTTTTAAATTATTTGTGTGAATTTCAAACAGCTGAACATATTTCTTTTAAGCTGCTAATTAATAACCAGTCTAGTCTCCTGTGAACTGAGGCGAGTTTCATGTGCCTGGATTCTACATTGCCAGCCCCTCGCTGAAGCCTTCATCCTCTGCTTAATGCTGGAAACTACCAACCCACATGTTGCAATCATGCAGACAACCCCCCCCCCCCCCCCCCGAGGGGGGCTCTACAACAGGCCCATCCCCTCTCTGGGGTGTCCTCTCCCTCCAGGACTCAGCTACTGGAGACCAGACAAACTAGTAGACATGTGATGCATCCCAGACTCAGTGCCCTTGTGCCACACCCTGTGCCTGGAAAGTCTCCAGTGACCAGTTGCATCCAGTACTGTAGACTAGTAAACCTCAAAACACTGCAAGAAGGCCTCCTCCTCCCTAAACCTTGAGCACTTGAGAACTCAAGAACTAATTTATCTTTTCACTGGCTCTGTTTATATATCCCCAGTGGCCATAGCAACCCAGGCTAGGTCTTGGCATATAATTTCCCTGGGCCTGACATACCTATTATTTTATGAACGAAGTTGTGTTGTAGACCTTCATAGCTTCTAAAATCTTACCCATAACAAATGAGGAGATTAAAGAAATGCAGGACCTGGATACATCAGATTGGGCTGCACAAAAAAATAATATTTGCCTGTAACGCCTGCTAGAGACATCCCTAATAGTTAAATTTGGGGCTGGATTTACTTTTTAAACCACAAGTAAATGTTGTCATTTCTTTCTACAGTATATAGGTTTTTATATACAGTAAAAAACCCTCCTGTGTTTCCTATTTTGTACTTCAGTCTGGATCTTGATTTTATTATTAACATTGATTTTCTTTAACTTTCCTTTAAGTGAAATTTTAGGAAAAGCACTGACCATCACTGATGAGTCAGCACAGTACTGAACTGATATAAGCTTTATAGGAAACATAAAGTTCATTCTTGTTTTCTTATTTACAATCTATACTTCATGTAATATATGAATGTAAGATAATATGTGATAAATATACATTTTATTTCTTCTCCCTCTCGATTGGAAGGCTTTTCATTTACTTGTAACAGTTCAGAGTATTGGCAAAGTGAATTTTGTGATAATAGTAATGCACAAGGTATTTTTCTTTTCTCTTTTCCATATGTATTACCAATATGTTATTTAGTGAATAAACGGTGATAAAAACTCAATAAAATTATAAGTTAAAACAAAGCATATAATTTCCTGGCAGAGGCCTGCTTTACCTGTTTCTGTAGAAATGGTGCAGAACATCCTGAAATTAACACTCTTTAGCAGAGGAGCTCTGTTTGCACAACATATTAACCCCCACTTGCCTGAAAGGGGTAACATGTTTTCCTTCGAAGTACTTTTATGGTTTCGTAAATTAGAGTTGCCTTGCATCTTATTCTTCTAGTCTAAGGCATTATATACCAGCTGTGCATCAATGGTAAAGGTTAACACAGTACTTACTGAGTGAAGAATATACATCAAAATGAGGGACAAGTGAGAGCTGCCCTCAGTCCTCATTAATTGCTACACTGGCAACCAAACCATCTGCCCAATGGATGAGGCAAAAAGAGAAATATTAACAGAGTAATGGTTGCAGACAGAGAGCATAAGATTAATGTTTATGTTGATATCCTATAATCCGTACAAGATCAAACCAGTACAGCAGACGCACTTACCCATGCTTGAAACAGAAGGCACCCCACAAATTTGTGTATGCTGAAGTACAGATTTAATGCAAAGATGGTCACAGCATACACTGGAGGACAGACAGAGTGTACAGCCCATTGTCTCAACATTTCGTGCGAAAGCGCTTTGTCAAGAGGCTGATGCAACTGGCCGATAGTGAGCATTTTATCAAGTTCAATTAAAGATTCAGACAGCCATTGACACACGGTACAAGAATAACACAGTAGTGCTCAATCTAAGTGGAAGTGCTTACTCAGTGTTACCTGGTGAAAGCACAGTGATACAAAAAGATTTAAAAAGCATCATGACAGCCTACAGAATGAGCTACAGTAGCTTAGTTGCTCAGTTTAGTGCAACTTTCCTACTGGGGCTCATTGGCAAGAGGCACGTAATTACTAAACTGGTGCTGATACCAGAGGATATATCACACCAAAGATGCTTAGGGGACAATTTTCTAATTGGGATAAATGAAACTTGTGAAGGAGTCTAGTTATATGGTAAGTATAATTAAAACAGAATAGCTTACCTAGTGTGTTATAAATAAAATATTGTTGAAATATAAGAGTTGGGTCTGAAAGGGAGTTTTCCAGTCTGAAATATATGGGAATTCACAAGCCAAAACCCCAGATGATATGCAGGGTTATATCTATGGTAATATACCACAGAAAACTTGGATTTTAAATGACGGAATTTGTTACCAATGAGAAATTCTAAAAAAGTGCAATCTATTTCTTTAAAATGACAATTTTTAAGACACCTAAAATGGTGCCATCATAAGTAGCTCGGTGTTTGTTGACTCTTCTTAATACAAGCCATTTTGCAATAAAAACACTCAGCATTTTGTAGAACTCTAAAGCCCACACAACTGACTAAAAAAGAAATAGCTTTCTTACCAATCTGCAATACAATGGAAGTTTTAAAGTTGGTGATATTAAATACTATTTCTAGCACACATCCTATTACTGTTACTGAGCTAACAGTTTTTTTTTTTCATCAAACACAGTCCATTCTTTTACTATTGAGAATACTTTCTAATCTAAAAACATACACAGAGGTAACCTAACTTTTGCACTGGCAACAACTTCTAAACAAAAGGCAGTGCCTTCATGGCACTTATGAACAACATTTCCTTGTTTACATGTGGTTACGCAATCCCTTCAGACAGTGGAGAAAAAAGTTGTGGTTTTGAAACAAATCATAGACACTATGAGTAACATATCCGAGGATAATGTAATGAGGGTTCAGACTGTAAAGGTATTATTTTTGTCTGCTTCAAGTAACTTAGTTAATTTAATACCAGAAAATTGAACATTTCAAAAGCTCCAAGAATACAGAAATTTCAGTTTGACTGGGGTTTATGAGGATATAGTGATTGGAACTATGTGCATGGTAAAAGGCATATTAAACCGTTCAAGGTTTTGAGTTTTCAGGTCTATTGTCTATTATTCAAGCAATAATCTATGACAGGGTGTAGATTATGATGGGATTTACTCACACAAGAAGTGGGCAAATCCCACCATAACCCACACTCTGAAGTGGATTATTGCGATTATTCAATGTTCCCCTTCACGTTTTGTAACAAAAGCTTAAGGAAAAATGCATTTTTTTGCCAGATTGAATAATTTTTATGGAATTTATTGTTGCACCAGAAACAGTATTTCCTTTTTGCTAGGTAGAATATTGAGGAGATGCCCCCCTCCCCCGCAACTGAGACAGTCGTGTGTTTACACAAATACAATGTTAGTGCTGTATTTTTTTATGGTTTAAGTTTTTTCATATGACCAAGACTCCTGTATGCAGGCAGAGATGAACAACTGGGTGACTGAGAGGCAATGTGTCAGTCCTGTTCAGTAACTACAATAGCTGACACTAAATCGGGAGATAACATATTTATTTTTTCATTTTTTTATTTTTAGTTTAGGAGTCAGGTAGCATGGACCCATATTGAAGCTCAGCTGGGTTACTTCTGGAGGATAAGTGAACTGCAGCCGGGGGGGGGGGTGTTCAGCTTTGAGTGGGGGTCCGAGCAGCTTCTTAATGAGACTGACTACGGGACTGAGGGCTGTTGCCCAGAGAAAGAAATACAGGAATCTGTCATTGACTTGGAGGGCAGTTTGAGTGGCTCTCTGTAGCTGGGAGGGAGAGGAGAGAAAGCTGTGGTCTGAGTTTGGCCCACATTCCGTTTCGGAGATACAACACATTTATTACCAATTAAGTACTGTACTAGATGTATGGTGGGATCGTTTTTGGGTAGTCATAATTTTTTGTTGCTACTGTTTGCTCTTTTCTTTAATTTTACATATTGATGCTTTCAGTATGCAGGATTTTCCCTCAGTGTTTACCAGGAAAGCAGTTAGGAATGGCAGAGTGGGAGTAGTGATTTACTTTTGGTTCACTGATGTGGCTGAGTGGCAGCTTTTGTGGTGGTTATGCTAGGATTTACCACAGCAGAAATGTACCAGTCAGCCAATCACATTGTCACATTTTTGGACCCCATTGTATCATAAGAGCTTTAAAATGCTAGTCATACATTAGTTACCTGTGATGGGAGAGACAGCTTTGGTACCATAAAAGAGCCAGGAAGCTGGACCCCAATGACTAAATAACCTTTCTGTGCTTTTCCATGTGCTCAAGGGGCCTACAGTACAAAAGCATGCACTGTTTTAAAGCAGAATAAGAACTCCATATATATTATGCATGTGTAATATCGCACAATGGGTACATAAATGGATTAAGATGGACTAAATGATTAAATTGGATGCCTTACTAAATAAACATGTTTCAGATCTTGAACAAAAGTTTTGATGATACCATTTTCAAGGATAGCGGCAGTATATTCCAAAGAATGGGACCAGTAGCCAGAAAAGCTTGCTCACCCATTGACTTCAAGATGTGTCCACTGGAACTATGAAGTGCCTAACCCATTTGTGAATTTACAGCCAGAGCCATGTTCTGGTCTTGGTTCAGTCCTCCATTTTACAGGTAGTCAATGCAACACATGCAAACTAGGATACATTTGGGCGGAAATGTGAGTATACTGTGCTGCTTGCACTTGTACTAGCTTTGGATAGGGACATTACCCTCTAACTGTGTAGGGAAATAACCAAATCAATTGTGTGGGACAAAAAATGTATTTTTTTCTGATGTTTCAGAAATGGCTCAGGTCACACATAGAATGGAATTCTACAAAGCAGAGGTTGCAGAAAGATTAGCAGTTTAGCCTAGTATATCCCATGTTATAGAATTTCTAATAGTATGAACACCATTTGTTTTAAGACAAACGTTATCAGCAGGGGTGTCACCAGAGGTCTAAAGTTGGGGGGGGGGGCTGAAGCCCCACAGTCAAAATCCTAACAAAACTAGGGGGGTCTGGAGGCATGCCCCCGGAAAATTTTGAAAATGTTACCTTCAAATGGTGGATTTTCCTGCATTTTAATGGTGAAAAATATGTTTGAAAAGCATGGTTATCATAACATCTACTTAATGGTACATGTGGAAAAATGTGGTTACTGGACCACCAAGGACAACTAAAAGAGAGACACTACTTCCCAGCAGATCTGCTGGGAAGATTACAGTCCCCAGAGGAAATAAGAGACCAGCCAGACATTATTACCTCAGCCAATCTGCTGGGAAGGTTACAGGACCCCAGAGCAAGTAAGAGACCAGCCAGATACCATTATCCCAGCAGAGAGCAGATCTACTGGGAATGTTACAGGACCCAGAGCAAATAAGAGACAGGCCAGACACCATTATCCCAGCAGATCTGCTGGGAAGGTTACATGACCCCTGAGCAAATAAGAGACAGGCCAGACACCATTATCCCAGCAGATCTGCTGGGAAGGTTACATGACCCCAGAGCAAATAAGAGACCAGCCAGACACCATTATCCCAGCAGATCTGCTGGGAAGGTTACAGGACCCCAGAGCAAATAAGAGACCAGCCAGACACCATTATCCCAGCAGATCTGCTGGGAAGGTTACAGGATCCCAGAGCAAATAAGAGACAGGCCAGACACCATTATCCCAGCAGATCTGCTGGGAAGGTTACATGACCCCTGAGCAAATAAGAGACAAGCCAGACACCATTATCCCAGCAGATCTGCTGGGAAGGTTACATGACCCCTGAGCAAATAAGAGACCAGCCAGACACCATTATCCCAGCAGATCTGCTGGGAAGGTTACATGACCCCTGAGCAAGCAAGAGACCAGCCAGACACCATTATCCCAGCAGATCTGCTGGGATGGTTACATGACCCCTGAGCAAATAAGAGACAAGCCAGACACCATTATCCCAGCAGATCTGCTGGGAAGGTTACATGACCCCTGAGCGAATAAGAGACAAGCCAGACACCATTATCCCAGCAGATCTATTGGGAAGGTTACAGGCTCCCATTTTATCAGACAGAACTGAACCAAACACACACCACCAGGGCTGGAAAGTATGTCAAGTACAAGTGAGAAAATGTTTTTTTTAAATAAAAAAATAAATGGCTGATGATTAGCTTAGCTCATAGCCTGCCCAAGTCACCCTATAAAAAAAAAACAAAACAAAAAAAAAAACAGTGTTATAGCCTAGACAGTACTCTGTATCACAGGCTGTCTCATGTCTCATACCTGAGCTTGCTTTCCTTGCTTGTCACAAGCACCAACACACAACACAAACCACTGTTAGGCAATTTAGGTTTAGAAAATGGCTATTATTTTTCTCTGAGCTCTAGGTGTTTGTTTGCTGAAGGTCAGACTCAGAAGTTGAGAACATTAAAGTGTAAACCCACAACATGACCCCCACCCTGAAGGCATTTATTAATTCTTGAGCTAACTTAATCTCAGCTGCTGTAGCTCTGAACAGGCTACAGAGAGAGAAAGAGAGGACACCCTTTGATTTCAAGAATGAACAGGGTACATACACTGCACACACAAGTATTAAAAATGATTAATCAGTAGATTCTGCTGAGTTTTTAAAGTTTAATTAAACCCAGTCCCACAACATATTACAACACAAAACACAGTTTCATCATTTTGTCAGAAACCTAATCCCCCCTCTGGCACCCCCCCCCCACTGCCTCAGTCAGTCCGTTGGAGAAAATCAAAAACTAGGTTCTGCTGATAGCTTTTTTTCATATTAATATTCTCTTCACACCAGGTGTACTTATACTACTGTATTTGTTTTTTTTTTAACCGGTTTAGATTGGAGTAACTGCTTCAAATGCAACGCAACTAACTCTCTAAAGAGGCAGTGAGACTACTTCACACTGACTGCTGCTGCTCTGCCTATGACCGCCAATGCCAACTGCTATACTAACAGACTTTCACAGCCTTTACTCAGTGTACCGCATGTTTGTCTGAAAAAAAAAACACACCACGTGTCTGTACATCGATTGGCTTGGCTGTCTCGGTCTGTCTGTGCAAACAATAATGCTGTTGGACTAGTTGGCACCTGTAGGCAGGGCAGTGGAGGCGGGCGCTTGGTTGCAACAGCAAGACCCCCCAGCCCCATCCCGGTCTGTCAATCACTCCCCTGCAGTCCTTTGGCTGGCTGTCATACCTGTTGCTCGGTAGTGCCAAGCCTGCCAGTCCAATCCTCCTCCTCCATTTCTGAATTGCCATGGACCATGGTGCCTTCTCGTCTAACTGGGTCCTCCTCCATAGTCCATGACATGCCTCAGCCAGGACTTCTTCCCACTCACTCCTCCCGATCTCGTCTTTCTCCTCCAGCAGCCAGCCAATGACGAGAATGCCAACCCACTGTCCGACTCAGTCAGACGTTCATTTTTCTCCGTTAATATAACGAGGTCCCATCCTACAGAGAAAAAGAAAAGTGCGCTCCATGCGGTGGCACCTAGAAATGCCGCAATTTTAAATAAAATCGCGGCTTCTTTATTTTGCAACAGAGTGAAGCCGTGATTCAGTTCTCTGAGTGGGAAAAATGATTGAGGGGGGCTTCAGCTTACATTGGGGGGGCTTTAGCCTCCCCAAAATCAGCATGGTGACGCCACTGGTTATCAGGCCACACCCACACCCATTCCAAATATCATTTAATCACAACAAATTGTACTGAGAAAAATGCTGATGAAGCTGAATAAACTGGTTTTGAGAAATAGCAGCTGAATATAAAGGAACACTTCTGAGGAATGAAGGGATGTTAAAGTGAGCCACATACTAACAGTTTTTCCTAAGACTGCATTATCACATGACATAAACAAAAGTTAGTGGTTAGAAATAGTTTATAGGAATCTGAACAGGAATGTATTTGGCAATAAAAGGTTGTAATTTGAAAGGATGGTGCACAGAAAGCATAATGAATCCTTTTATATTAGCCACCTTGTAGACAGGTCTCCTTTTTATTTTTCTGTAGGAACTGTAGTTGCATGCAAGACTTCATGGATGCATACAGGTGGAATTTAATCACTCAAGTACGATTTAAAAAAAAAAGTGAAAACATAATTAGACAATACAAAGAGTCTTGGGCCCAGATATTCAAAGCTTTGCACTGTGTGCAAACCTGTTTGCACAGGTTTAGTGCAGGTCCACTATATTCAAAAGGACAAATAGCACCACAAACTGCATTAGCGTTGGGCAAAATCATAATATATGCAAGGGGCAAACTGAACATGAATATAGGTGCAGTGCTATATTCAATGACTAGTGCCGCACAAAGTGGTTCTGTGCGACTTAGCGTGATCCTTTGCGTGGTACAAATGACCACTCTGAAAAAGGTAGTCTTAACCCTGGGCAATCCAGCTTTGTGCGACAGTGTGGCTTTGTGTGGTGTTTGCGTGGCTTTTGCGTGGCATTATGCAACCCTAACATATGACTATGACACATAGAAAAAGCTAGACATGGAGGAAACATGCTGCTCGCTGATGGTACCACAACAGTGCCAACATCTGTCACCAGTACCAGTCATGCCATACAGTATGTGGTGACCCGGACCCCAGTGGACACCATGGTAGTGTGGCCATACAGCACACACCTGCAGACCATACTTCTGTGGTGAGCAACAGATGCCAGCACACACATGCAGCACTGTGGGCATGGTGGGTGATGAGGGGAGGGTGTACGAGTGGCCAGGCCTCACCACAGACCAGGTGCAGCCACAAGGTTGGAACACATCATGCAATGCACATGGGCCAGTACTGGGAATACCCCAATCCCAGTGTGCCTGTCTGATCGTACATGCCCCCGCAGTCACATACCGCACAACTGTAGAAACACCACAGCACACATAGCCTGCCATATACATATCGCTGTGAGCATCCCATGCCAGAGGTGCAGCATCTGTGGGTCACACAACAGCGTAACAATACTGTCCACTGTCAGTAAACACCTGCAAGCTGGGCCTGTCACTGTGTACAGTGCAGTGGTCAGCACTGCCTTACACACCATAGGCATTGCTGTGTCCCTCACACTACTGTCCCCCTTGTTACTACAGTGTCTGCTGTGCACTGTAGCATGACCTGAAGTGTGACAACTGCATGTAGCACCACCATCACCTGTGCCTATGCTGTGTTGTTCCCTGGGGCACACAATGCTATGCTGTACTGTATACATGTAGCCTGCAGCTACCATCATGCACTGCCAGACTGACCTACAGGTGGAGCTGTGGGCAGACCCAGCCAGCCAGCACCTGTACTTCCAGACTGACCTACAGGTGGAGCTGTGGGACCCTGCAGTAACGCTGGGCAAACTGCATGCAAATCTGGGCATAATGAGATGCTAATGTGGATGTTTGCACAGAGACTACCTAAGTAGGCTCATTTGCATGTCACTTTTGAATATGGCAAAGTTTAGCTCTGGGCAGACATGTTTGCACTGGGCAAATGGCTTAGCTCTGCGCTAAACCCATGCAAACATGTTAGCGTGATGCAAACGGTTCGGGGAATATTATACAGTTTTGCACACTGTACTGTCACATGCGTTGCTACCTGCAGCTGTACTAGGTCCATGCATATTCTGTCACACACATTGACCACATGGTTCAACTCTACCTACCTTCATGTCGCTGTGCACTGTGTTGCTGTTGTGGCTTGCACTTCCTGGTTGCTATATTCAGAGCTGTCTTATTCCGGGCTAAGTTGCCTGGCTTCATTTGTATGCTATACTCAGAAGTTGTTAGCCCCGGGCTATTCCTTATGAATATAGCAGGCTTTTGTGTCAATGCTAAGTTTGCCTGCCGGGCAGGTCTAATTTCGCCTAGGGGCAAAGTTTTGAATATCTGGCCCTTGGAGTCTGTACCTCATGGCAAGGAGTCAAGTCAACAGAGAAACCTGGTAAATGTAAATGGGTAAAAGAATGATGAATAAATGAAGATTAAATGAAGATATTAAACTTATAAAGGTAATAAATTTGCACATGGTGCATTGAAACCCTTTGTAAAAAAATCCATTTTAGTTAAACATAAATAAAATGGGAAAAGGCTGTTTAGAAATGTCAGTAAAGTTATACTTAGGATGAGCAGTTAGGCGGCTACCTATGGGATATACAATGTCCTGGCTCATAACATGCATTATATTTTCAAGTGTGAGGGGCAGAACCATAACTAATGAGTGACAGATTAATGAGTGAGCTGTAGGGGCCACCAGGTGGCCCAGCAGAAATGCTACATGCTTCCCTGCTAGTGATTCCAGTTCCGGAGCAGACTCAGGAATCGGGTCGGGTAGCTGGGGGGCTGGCTTGGTGCTGCTGCATGGCAGTGCTACAAGCCAGGGAAGGGAGATGCTCAGGTTCCACTATCATAGTGACCCTTGCAATGGGCTAAGGGAGCTTGTCTCTCCCACAGGGCAATATTACGTGCCTGTGAGAGTCAGGGGTGGGGATGCATGACCTGTGCCTGGAGTTGGGGAGGGGTAGAGGGAAAAACAGGAGCAAAACCTAAGTCACCCTCTGACTACACACACACACACATGCACACACACACACGCACACACAAGCACCAGTATACTTAGGGTTGAGTACAGCGTTTTGCGTTAAACCCCTAAATTTGTACCTTAAGAACTTTGGTGGTGTTCAACAAAATTACTCCAAATTTGGCAAAATTAGTGTTTTGACTTTTGTGAGAGAAAATGTTCAGGTCTTGATGGCTGCCGTCTTGTTTCTTTTAAAAAAGAATGATGGAAAACAAAAAACTTTTAAGCACCTGAACCTAGGTATCTGGGACCAGTTTAGCTAGAGTCTGGTGTTTGCTGTTTTCAAATTCTTTCCAGAGATACCTTTTCTGGGCACCCCAAAAATAGTCGATGCCCAGCTTAGGGAGAGAGCCATTTTCTGTGTTGTGAGCCGAGAATTGCTCTGTTGCACTCAAAGTGCTGCATCGGGAATTTTCAGTGTGCACTTAAAGGGACACTATCACTTATATTCAGTGTTTAAGCAGTTGAAATGAAAACAGAATACTTGTTTTGTTTCTTTGCTGATCCAAACAATTGAAAATGCTATGTCTGGCTTGGAGGAGGCAGAGTCAGATGATGTGGCAGAGACCTGAAGAACTGCAAAAGCTATTGTCCTATGACTGTATTTTGAGACTGCACCCGGTGGTGTGATGTCTTTATTTTAACTACACAGTTCCCACAAAATGAGATTGTAAACTGCTTCTGTGCACACTATGCACTGTTGGATCTGGTGCCAAATAACCAGGATTACTGAGGTGGCTCTCCCCGAGCACTCAAGGTGCCCGCCATTAAAATGGGAGTTGGGGTTTAAAAGTATCTCTGGGACAATGCTGCCTTGTACCCTTCCTTTTGTTATAAATTGATACATATTTTAATTTGACCTTGCAACCATCATATGTTCTCTGTCACAGCATGGCAAGATCAAGCTGTCCAGTACTGAAGGGATCTTTATCGCTATGTGAGTAGTGTCAGTGGCTCAGCAGACTGCACACTCACCTCTGAGGCTGGGAGATCAGAAGGTTGTGGGTTCTAGCCCCACACTGGAAACTTGGGATAAATCTCAATACTGACTCTGTAGTGCAGCATGAGGGGAGTGCTGAACATCTGAGGTGCCGTCTTTCAGATGAGATGTTAAACCGAGGTCCCATCTGCCTGTTCTGGTGGTAGTTCAGGTGGACATTAAAGATCCCATGACACTTCTTGAAAAGTGTAATGGAATTTTTCAAGTGTCCTGGCTAAATGTCCCCATTCACTAAAACACCAACAGCTTAATCTGGTTCTGTATGTCAGTTTGCATCTGTATCTCCCCCCTCCCCTCTGAATAAGCAGAATTGCCTAGTCCTCCTTTCCTGGTCAACTAAAACGAAAATAAGTATAATTACTGGTGACCCTACTTACTAAATGGATTACGAGTATTGTCAAATGCTGTAATAACCCGAAATCTGGTTATTAAGGCATTTGAGAAAGTGGCAGTCACTGCCAGGCTGCTCGTGTGGCAGTGCCAACTGTGTTTGCTGTCACTCACTAGTAGTGCACCACCTCATTGGCTGTTACTGTATGTGTGGGCAGTCGAACACCTAAAACAATGGTGGTTCCACTTCTCCTCTTCCGAGACCCTGCACTGATTACGCAGACATAGACTTCCCCTTCCACCCTCCTTATAGGCAAGGGATATATTTATCTAGTTGATCCTGCCGTTAGAACACAACCTTTATCTGGTTGATCCTGCTGTGGTTATGCTGTTTCGGTTGTGTCTTTGGGAGATACTGTCTGTCATCGGGAACACACAGCAGAGACTGTATACTCTTATTGCAGTCACGAGACACTGCCGGGCTTTCCGATCTGAAAGTCATCCTCTTCCAAGAACTGCGACTGCAATATGAAGAAATACGGTAAGTCCAGTTAATGTATTTCAATGCATTTTGAACTTTTACTCATAACGTTTTAATTTTTAAATATTTTACCACCACATTTTCAACATGGCCTTTTTTTTAGGACCCCACCTCATGAATAAGGCAGGTAAAAATGTTAAAATTCAGGCCAAAAGGTGGTTTCACAGTCATGCTATGAAATCACTTTTTGGGCAGGATTTGAACATTTTCACCTACTGAAGCTGAGGTCACAAGAAGCTATGCACAAAATTTGGAGTCAGAATATTGAAAAAAAAAGCTGTTAATGTACACTGAAATGTTTTTCTGTGCTGGCTCATAACTTCGGTAATTTTCAATATTTTGACTCCAAACTTTCAACATAGCCATTTTTTTTCACACAACCTCATGAATGACAGGTATTTTTCAAATCCTGGCCAAAAAATGTTTTCGCACTTGTGACACAAAATGATCTTTCAATCAGTATTCTATAAATGCCACATGGCATGTTTATAAACGGGAGTCATAAAATGACTATGTTGAAAATTTGGGGTTAAAATTAAAAAAAAATATTAAGAAATATTGTATGAGTGTCAGTCTTTGGCCCAGTGGATAGTGCGTTGCGATCCCATGTCAGTGAGCTGAGTTCAAGGGCAAACTCAGTGAGTCAGCTGGATGGGCCAAGGCTAGGGGGATGGTGCTGCCATGTGACACCACCCCCCAGCCTGGAAAAGGAAGGTGCAGGGTTGACCACATGGGCCCAATTGCCATCTAGTGAAGATAACTCTTCTCTTGGTATTGGGTCCTGCTCCTCTGCACCTGTGGCTGCCAGAGGACCATACACTTTGGCTGACAGATGAACTCTTTGCCCTACATGCCTTATCTGTAGCCACATGAAGGTGAAGGGCCCAGTGCTTCTGCTGTTCACCAGACAGCCCTATGAATTCTTGACATTCATTGCAAGACTTCCTGAGGCAGACAGACTCTTCCCTTAACACAGGGCCCAGAGGGCCCTGCACATCTGCACCTGTTCACGTAAGTCCTGAAAGGATCTGCATGAATGAGGATTAGATTCCACTACCTCAAAAAGAAAGAAGATTCATTACAAACAACTATGTTAATGCACCAGTTAGGTTCAACTTAATGCCACAAAAGTAGGAAAATGTGGCATTAGGGTTTTCAACCCTAACTCCCCAAGCAGCAAAAGGACAAGACCACACACACAACCACAGACAGCCATCAGCAGGTAAGACAAACAATGTACAACTGTTTCCAGATGACACAAATGCATTAGTAATTAATGTGCTATCTTTGTGGGACTATATCTGTGACTGCAGAAGCACAGACCCCATGCCTCTGCGGCCACAACTGTCTGTGTATGTCTTATAGCATGCATTAGTACCTATGGTTGCAGAAGCACTGTTGCAGTTTGGGTATCATGGATTTTTATATGTAGCTGCAGACATTCAGACCCCACAGGGCCCTGCACTTCTACATCCAGAAGTCAGTGTGTATGTCTTACACCTTGTGTTGCAATTTGTGTATCATGGATTTCATGCAGCCTGCTCTTCTGCAGCCAGAGGTCAGTGTGTATGTCTTACACATGGAGCTACAGAAGCACAAGCCCCTCAGCTACAGACTGTGTTTCTGTAGCCAGAACTGTGTGTATGTCTTACAGCATGCATGAGTACCTGTGGCTACATAAGTGCTGGCCCCATAAGGACCTGTGCTTCCGAAGACAACGGAACTCGTGTAATTTGGGTATTGTGGATTGATATGTGTGGCTGCAGGGGCCTCTGCTTCTATGCACAGAAGCAGTCTTGTGATTTGAGTATTATGACTGCCTGTCTGCAGCCAGAAGTGAGTGTGTATGTTTTGCAGTATGCGTACCACAGATAAAAATCGATGAAAACAGCACATCAGTGCTATTGCATTTGTGTCATCTGGAATAAGCTGAACCCTAACCAATGCATTAACACAGTTTTTTGATATCTATCTATCTATATCTAGATATATATATATATATATATATATATATATATATATATATATATAAATATATATATAGGTATAGCTATAGATATAGATATATATATATATATATTATACTATACACACCCAGTAGGGCAGGTATAGTTAGGGTTGCATGGCCACTTCTATGTTACACCCAAATGTTGCACTTTAATAACTTTGCAACTGTTCATTTGATTTACATGAAGTGTGGCATGCACATTGTTGTACCATAGATCTCTGGATCTGGAAATTTTTGTTCTGGTTGGATTTGCGGTTGTGGAGCTGCGTAGCATCAGAAAGTGTGAAAAATCAACTTTTGCAAATTTTTGCTTATCTCCACAGCCTGAAAGGTGTGTCTGTCTGGTCTGAAATTTTCAGGGTATATGGCGACTGGATCAGGGAAGTGCTGTTTGAAGGATTGATGAAAAAATATTGATCCATTCAAAAGTTATTAAAGTTTAAAGTTTCCCATTATATCCTACGGGAAAAAAATATATGTTCCGCACAAAGACAAGTCGTACTATCGTGAAAGCACCTTTTTCTGTTGCAAATGCCCTCAGTACTGTCATGCATTGGCCATCTTGTTGTCAGTTAGTGGTGGAGAAAAAACGTTTTCATTCAAAATAGCATGCCCCTTGGGAAACACCAACTGTTGTGTTTACCTAAATGGGGCCCTAGGAACATGATTCTGGCATCAGATTACGAAAATAATGCACAGAAATGTGTTTTCTATGTTTTTTTCATGATTTTGGTGGCATTGTGGTGGTATAGTGTCACAAACTGTGACAGCATTTCATGACCGCTTTCACAATTTGCAACAGTGCTGCCCCAAAAAACATGTTTTATTTGCTACTTCATAGCAAGACAATGATTAGGACTTTTGGGCTGCAATTTGCAGAGTTGCAAGCCCTTGCCCCACAGATGTGCCTTTGCCAGTTGGTGCAAAACTTTACACTGGCTCTAAAGTTACAGCATTCCAAAGTTGCACATTTTACCATAGGATAACACTGTGGCGGCCGTGGCACCTTTTGGAGCCTATATCTCAAAAATTGTTCGAGATACTGATTTTTTGCTAAGCGCAGCTTAGTACATCTTCTGTGCTAAACATATGTGAAGGTGGCTAGGTCATGAATGCAACTGCAAAAATTTTTTTCTGCAGTTGCTATGGTTACTGAGATACTGCCAAATAAGCATTACAAGGGTTACTTGGAATGCCTCTAGGCCTGTGCTATGTGTCCAATACTTGTGGGTAGGTGGGAGCACAGGGCCCAGAGGGCCAGCGGCTCCACCTATGGATACGATTGTGCAAAACTGAAAGCACAGGGCCGTCCTGCTCTATGTTTCTATAATTATGGGTAGGTGGGAGTGCAGGACCTAGAGGGCCCATGCTCCCACCCATGGATACCATCTTGCAATACTGGGAGCACAGGGCACTCAGGTGCTATGTCTCTACACTTATGGTTGGGTGGGAGTGCAGGGCCCAGAGGGCCCATGCTCCCAAATATGCATTCCATTATGCAAAACTGGGAGCACAGGGCCCTTCTGTGCTACACCTCTACACTGATGGGTGGGTCCCGGGGATTGCAGGGCCCAGAGGGCCTGTGTGCCCATCTAGGGATACCATTTTGCAAATCTGAGGACATAGTTGGGTGGGTGGGAGTGCAGGGCCCAGGGGCCAACACTCTCACCTATGGATTCCATTTGGCAAACCTGAGGACACAGTTATGGATGGGTGGGAGTGCAGGGTCCAGAGGGCCCAGGCTCCCAGCTATGGATTCCATATGAGTAACATTTCACTTTCTCAAAAAGAAGGGAAATTTATTGAAAAAAGACTCTGTTAATGCATCAGTTAGGGTTGATGCCAGACCAACAAAGTCTGGAAAGTCGATGTTAGGGTTCACAACTCTCCCCCCACACACACCCCTATCTTCACACAGACCAACATGTTGGGATGTGCCTGTTGTTGGGCTTCCAACTCTCACCCCATTTCTCCTATACTTTACCATCTGAGCTTGTTTACATATGGAATGGGGTGAGTGTTAGAGCCAATGACCCCAAGGCCACCCGACACCTGCTGGTCTATGTAACATCAAATTTCCAGACTTTTTGGTCTGGAATCAACCCTAACTGATGCATTAACAGAGGTTTTGTAATGAGTATATATATATATATATAATAAATATGGGATATGACATGGCCCAACTGAAGATATCATATTTATCTTCAAGAGAGGCCAATGATATCATGATATCTCATGAGTGGTGAAGCCATGAGTGAGATATCATGATGTCATTGGCCTCAAGTGAAGATAAATATGATATCTTCAGTCAGACCATGTCATGTTCTGTTTATACAATGTATGTTTTGGGCCCTGTAATAGAACCCCTTACATATGTTGTTTTTTTCTGCAAGAGAACCTGCCACATGTGTCACTTAACACAATGCTCCACAGGTTAATAGTGAGGCACTGTATTTGTATACACCTAGAAAATGTGTGGTTTATAGAAATATTTATTAAAAAAAAATGTTATCTGGTTGATTGTGCCAGTTTGTACTTTTGTTCCAACTTCCAGGAGTAGTTGCAGTTTTGATGGTTGTTGTAGCAGGACTGAACTGGTGTTAAGTAGTAGCGTGATGGAGTGCTTTGTTTTAATATAGTAAACTGAGGAGCTGATGCATGTTTTAAATAAGTATTGTCCTGGTGCAAATTAGATCTGTTGTGTTATGTTCAAATTACTATCTGGTTTGGTTAAAAAAACTGCTGCCAGCAACAGGAAGAGTGTTGGAGCTTCAGTGAAAATACATTGTGAGCCTGAGCGAGTGTTGCTATAGCAACAGTCGGTCAGGCTCACGCTGTCTTCACTGAAGCTGCGCGCTGCTTTCACTTCTCTTCATGTTGCCAGTAGCAGTTTTTTAACTAAACCAGATAGTAATTTGAACAAAACACAACAGATCTAACTTGTACCGGGATAATGCTTATTTTAAAGATGCAGCAGTTCTTTAGTTTACTAGATTAAAAGCGTTCAGTCATGCTACAGATTTAAACAACAAAGTGAAAGTTTAGCTACTCCAGAAATATAAGGGAAACCGGTTGGATGAACCAGATAAGATTTTTTTTGGTATTGTTGATTTGAAAATGATATCAGGATCAAGTAGATGGAAATGGGAAAGTATTGTGAATCGTAGAATTTTATGGGGCTTTGTTTTTTATTTGTGGGAATTAATACTTGGGAGTGCGGTGGGACAACATGGAAAGTGAAAATGTTTAACAGTGGTCAGCAAGATGAAGGGATAATTATGATGGCAAGGTTGCAGGAGGTAGACAGTGAATGGCAAATTGTTTTAGTTTCACTAGGATAGCGTATAGGAACGTGAAGATATCAGTGATATTTTCACATGTGAAGATATCACTGATATCTCCATGACCTGGCTGAGATATTAGTTTTATCCTGTCATTTATCCCAAAACATACATTCTATAAATATATATATATATATATATATATATATATATATATATATATATATAAATATATATATATATATATATATATATATATATATATATATATATATATATATATATATATATATTATGGTGGTGCAGTAGCACACTATAGTTAATGCTGAGTAGGCACTTTAATGTTAAACCTCAGATTGTGCACTTTAATAACTTTGCAACTGTTCAATGGATTTGCACAACATTTGGTATGCGTTATCCCGCAGGGTAGATCTCTTGATGTATCAAGTTTTGTTCCTATCAGATTTGTGGATTTTGCACTGCACATAGAGAAAAAATGCTAAAATTCACCTTTTTTGGCTGTTTTTTCCTCCACACGCTATAGCCGCACTGTTAGGAATTTTGGCCTGAAATTTTCAGAGTCAAAAGAGCTTGGCCCAAAAAGAACAAGCAAGTTTGGTGAAAAAATATGAAGCCGTTCCAAAGTTATTAAATTTTGACATTTTGGGTTCTGAGCATGCTCAGTTCAGTCTTTTGGATAGCTGCATGGTACAAAAAAGGTTTCTGGTCTGACAAAATGGGATGTTGACAGCTCACAAAAAGGGATCGCATCACAAAACAGGATTCTGACATCTCATGAAAAAGGATTTTTAAAGTGTACTGTTTTTTTGACACTTTACTGCAAAGGACTTTTGGGCTGAAATTTGCAGGTTACAAAGGACTTGCCCCACAGATGGTCCTTTTGATGGTTTGGTGATAAAATTTACATTGCTTCCATACTTATGTCATTCAGAAGTTTAGAAATTTCTCATTGGATAACAATGTGGCAGTTGTGGTACCTTTTGGGAGCTATATCTCGAAAATGATTTGAGATACGGATTTTTCACTAAACATAGCTTAGTACACCTTCAGGTGTACTAAGCAATGATGCAAGTTGCCAAGCCTTGATTATAACTGCAGTGGAATTTTTTTCAGTGTCCCTGTGGTTACTTTGATATTGTGCCATTTGTATCACAAGAGTTACATGGAGTGCCTATAGCCCTGCGCTCTGTCTCTACATGTATGGATGGATGGGAGTGCAGGGCCCAGAGGGCCCTGTGGTCCTACATATGGATACCATTATGCAGTAATGGGATCACAGGGACACGAGGGTTACTTACAATGTCTCTACGCTTATGGATAGATGGGAATACAGGGCCCACACACATATGAATACCATTATTCATCACAATTATTCAACAATCATGGGATTTAAGAATGCATGGGATAGACAAAGGAATTCTAGAGGTCAGGGGTAAAGGGCAACAGACTTCTTGGAAAACATAAACTGAACTTACAAACTTAAATGGGCAGACTGGGTGGGCCATAGGCCCTTATCTGCCGACACTGTCTATGTATCTATGTATGTATGTATCTATGTATTATGTAGTGATGGGAAAAGAAGATGAGGGTTAATTACAATATCTGTACACCCACATGAAAATCGGGGGCAATTACAATTACAATATGCATGCATGGGAGCACAGGGCCTGGAGGGCTCAGTGCTCCCACAATCATATAAGGGTAAGATTACACTTTCTCAAAAAGTAAAAATATTCATTGCAAAAAACTTTATTAATGCATCAGATAGGGTTAAAGCAACAAAAGTAGGGAAACGAAGCATTAGGGTTTTCAACCCTAACTCCTCCCCAACCTACCACCCACCCTGTACACAGACCAACAGGCATCAGGGTGTGCCTTGAGGCCAGTCCTATGCTCACCCATTCTCTTATGCTGTACCATGCTAGCTTCCTTACACATGTAAAGGGTGAGTGTTAGGGCCGACGACTAAGGCACACCCTGACGCCTGTTGGTCTGCGCGGTCTGTGGAGGGAGGGGTGGGTGGTGGGTAGTAGGGTTGGGTGGCGGGGATGTTAGGGTTGGAAATCCTAACACCTCAGTTCCTACTTTTGTTGCTTTAACCCTAACTGATCGTTAACAAAGTTTATATATATATATATATATATATATAATTATTTTTTTATTTCTTAGAAAATTGGTGACGGAAAGACACACTGAGCCAAGGCTTGTTTCTAGGTGTGACCCAGGGAAGGGAAAGGGACACAAAATACATAACACAGACACAGTTTACAGTTATAATAATGTGCAGTCAAATGACATGACTAATACAGGAGTGAGTGTAAAATGATCAATCAAGGTGAACAGCAACAATTAGACATTTCAGCCACATATACACTGAGGTAGGATGGCAATTGCATGAGAAGTAGTCAGGGAGAGGGAAAGTGTAGGGAGAGGAGGAGTTTCAGCTGATACTTGAGGGAGCCAGGGTAAGCAGTGAAGTGGAGAGATGAGGGGAGCTGGTTTCAAAGTGAGAGGAGACAATAGGAAAAGGCTCATTGCCAAGCAAAGAAGCGAGGATGAGGAATGATGAGGTGTGAGGATCTCTGGAGCAGAGGGAGTAGGAGGCAGAGGGGATGAGGAATGATGAGGTGCAAGGATCTCTGGAGCAGAGGAAGCAGGAGGCAGAGGGGATGAGGAATGATGAGGTGCAAGGATCTCTGGAGCAGGGGGAGCAGGAGGCAGAGGGGATGAGGAGTGATAAGGTGCGAGGATCTCTGGAGCAGGGGGAGCAGGAGGCAGAGGGGATGAGAAATGATGAGGTGCGAGGATCTCTGGAGCAGAGAGAGCAGGAGGCAGAGGGGATGAGGAGTGATAAGGTGCAAGGATCTCTGGAGCAGGGGGAGCAGGAAGCAGAGGGGATGAGGAATGATGAGGTGCGAGGATCTCTGGAGCAGAGGAGCAGGAGGCAGAGGGATGAGGTGATGGTGTGAGGATCTCTGGAGCAGGGGAGCAGGAGGCAGAGGGGATGAGGAATGATGAGGTGTGAGGATCTCTGGAGCAGAGGGAGCAGGAGGCAGAGGGGATGAGGAATGATGAGGTGCGAGGATCTCTGGAGCAGAGGGAGCAGGAGGCAGAGGGGATGAGGAATGATGAGGTGCGAGGATCTCTGGAGCAGAGGAAGTAGGAGGCAGAGGGGATGAGGGAGAGGAGTGAGGAAAGGTTAGAGGGAAGGGACCCAAACCAGTATTTGGATATCAAGGAGGCACAGTGGATGTGGTGAGGTGAGGGTAGATGGAAAATGGATAAGGAGGAATAAAGATAATAAATTGAGGTCCCACCTGCCTGTTCTGGTGATTGTTCAGGTGGACATTAAAAATCCCATGGCACTTCTCGAAAAGAGTAAGGGAGTTTCCCTGGTGTCCTGGCCAAATTTTCCCTATTCACTAAAATATCACCAACAGCCTTATCTGGTCCAATATGTCAGTTTCATCTGTGTCTCCCACCTCCTCCTGGGACGAGACTAAAAATAAGAATTGCCTAGTCCTCCTTTCTTGGTCAACTAAAACTACATACATAAATAAAAGTGAGCAGTGATGAGTACGAGAGGGGAAGTTGGTAGCAAAGTGGCAGAAGAAGCTGCAGGGAGTGTCCATTCTGGAAAGATATGCATATATGAATTTATACTGTTTAATGTTAACCCCTAATTTTTGCATCTTAATAACTCTGTTGCTGTTTGAGGAAATTGCATGAAGCTTTGCTTGTGTGGTCTGGGTGGCACATTCTTAAGACATAATAAGTGTCATGATGGATGCAAATTTAGCTTTTGAGCATGCTCAGTAAGGGCTTTTAAGATAACCCTCTGATAAGAAAGAATTTACTTTCATGAGCTGGTTTACTTTCGTGAACAAAAAATGTTTACTGTCATGCGTTAGAGACTTAACTTTGGCACCGTTTGACAAAACTGCATGAAATTTTGCATGCACAGTCAAGGTGCCAAGTCATTATGAAATGACAAGTTTCATGATGGCTGCTTTTCCAGATTCTGAGACCTAGAGAATGTAAAACAAGCATTTGTCAATGCCGAATGTTTGCTTGCTGGCATTGGCAGTGGTAATGTAGAAGTTACAGAGCTGCATAATAGGAATGGCAGTGAAGTATTGAACTGAAGCCAACCCCACCAGCACCCTGCAGAGACTGACAGGCATTGGGGTGTGCCTTTGGGTCGTCAGGCATAACGACCATGCCATTTCACCACACCCTACCCTGCAGACACTGACAAATGTCACGGTGTGCCTTGGGGTTTTTGGCCCTTATGCGCAACCCATTCCATCATGAAATACGGTGAGATGAGTGTGGTATAGGAGAATGGGGTGAACTTTGGGGCTGAAGAGTCCAAGGCACACCTTGATGCCTCTCAGTGGCTGCAGGGTGTGGGTGGGGGTGGAATGGTATGAGCACTGCAGGCGACAATCCCAAGTCACAGCCCTGATGCCTGTCATTCTCTACAGGGTGGGGCATTATAGTCAGAAACCCTAATGCCTCAGGCATTTCGTTGGTATTTTCACTCCAAATTTTCAACATGGTTTTTTAGTGACCTCCACCTCATGAACAGTGGCAATATCAGTTTGTTAGACGAAAGCTGCTTTTGCACAGCGACTATGACATTTGCCATCACAGGTGCAAAAGCACATTCTGAACAGGATGTAAAAAGTGACAGCTGTACTGTTCATGGGGAGGTGTAAAAAATGGCAATGTTGAAAATCTGCAGTGAAAATATTACAAAAACTGGTGAAGTCACAAGCGTACGAAGAAACTGTGCAACGCACACCCGTAATGTAATTAGTTTGGGGATTTCTTACAGCAGATTGTCAACACAGGCATTTTGGAACCTCCGATCGTGAATAGTGTCACTGTGATTTTCTTTATCTGTCCCAAACAATGATTTCCCACAGAGACCACGCATTTCTGTGCTGAAAGTGTGAAAACACATTTCGGCCATGTTGTGAAAAATGACAGCTGTACTGTTTATAAGGAAGTGTGGAAAAATGCCACTGGTGAAAATCTGGACTGAAAATATTACAAATTCATGAACTTGTGAGGGTGCATGGAAACTGTGCAATGCTCACTCATAACACAGTCATTTTATGGACTTTTGTCACCAAATTTTCAACATAGCCATTTTATGACTTCTGCTCATGACCAGTGTCACTGTGATTTTCTTAATCTGTCCCAAACATTGCTTTCGCACACCGACTGCACCATTGTGTGCTACATGTGCGGAAACACATTTTGGGTGAGATGTGAAAAATGGCAGCTGTACTGCTCATAAGGAAGTGTGGTAAAATGACAATGTTGAAAATCTGGCGGGCAAATATTAAAAATTCACAAACTTGCGAGCGTGTGTAGGAACTGTGCAACGTGCGCTCCTAAAACAGTAATTTTTGGGAATTTTTTCACCAAATTTTCAACATAGCCATTTTAAGACCTCTGCTCATGAACAGTGTCACTGTGATTTTCTTAATCTGTCCCAAACATTGATTGCACACACTGATTGTGCCATTGTGCTCAACATGCACGGAAACACATTTTGGGTGACTTGTGAAAAATGACAGCTGTACTGCTCATAAGGAGGTGTGGTAAAATGACAATGTTGAAAATCCGGAGTGCAAATATTAAAAATTTGCGAACTTATGAGTGTGCATAGGAACTGTGCAACGGACGCTCGTAAAACAGTCATTTTTAGGAATTTTTTCACCAAATTTGCAACATAGGCTTTTTGAGAACCCACCTTATGAACACTAACACTGTTGTTTCGTTAATCGGACCTAAAAAGTGATTTCACGCAGTGACCGTGAAATCACCCTTCGGGCCAAATTAACGCCATGACAGTGGCAGAATTCATGAGGAGGGGTCCCAAAACCCCCATGTTGAAAATTTGGTGCCAAAATTCCAAAAAATGCCTGAGATATGCAGCAAAGTTGAAAAAACCCTATTTATTACATTATACAGTTTACCGGCATTTCCTCAGTTCATGGTCAGCTTTGAAGAGTGCAGACATGTTCCCGGTCCACTGAAGATCATCGCGCCGAACTCATCAGGTAAGTATGGGGTGAGGTGGGGGTGTGGGGAGGCAGAGTGCACAGAGGGTGGGCATGGGTGGGCAGAGAGACCGCCGAAGGAACGTTTTCTTGTTTACAGGTTTTTGTTTTATTTTAGGAAGACGACTCGGGACATTTGCCACACTGTGATGGGCTCCCAGCGTGGCAGCTGGAAGGCTGTTGGGGGGGCCTGGAGCCGACGGGGGATTGGGCACCCCCATCGGCCATAAAAATTTCTGCCATGCTGGGGTGGGCTCCCAGTGTGGCACCTGCAAAGCTTTTTTGGGGGGGTGTAAAGCCGATGAGGGATTGGGCACCCCCATTGGCCATACAGTGTGTGTGTGTGTGGGGGGGGAAGTGCATGAGCATGCAATATGCATGCTTTCATGCATCTGTGTTGGTGGGGGAGCACTGCTCACTGAAGAGCTCTCCCTTTCAACTGTACGGCACTGCATTTTGGATCATCGCACTATGTTTCTCGCACATGCATGCAAGCAAACGTAAAAATGCTCTTTTTTGCTCTTTTTTTTTTGCATCTACAGCAAAAATGGTTTTGAATTTCATTCTGTTTCAGGGTAGAAGTAGCTCAGCCCAAGGAGCTGCCTTTCAAAGATTTTATGAAAAAATATTAATCAATTCTCGAGTTATAAGGTTTTAAAAGTTTTACTTCTGAGCATGGGTTGAGTAAGTACTTTAATGTTAGACCCAAATTTTTGCACCTTGATAACTTTGGAATCATTGAACAAAATTGCATGAAATTTTGCATGTCTAGTCAAGGTGTCATGTTCATAGGATTTAATACATTTTGTGATGTCTGCATGCCCGGATTCTGAGATCCAAGTATTGTAAAAATATTAAAAAAACTCACTTTTTGTCCATTTTTTAAATAGAGGTTTATTGTTTTTTAATTTCCACAGGGTGAACAAACCAGACATACAGTGCAACATACACTTACTCACTAGTTGTATGACTTATGACTGTTAGTTATTTGCACTTATATTTCTGTTTTGTTACTAGATTCCTGCAAATGTGCTGCCATTGCTGAAAATTTTGTATAAGCGTACTATGTCTGATTTCTGCTTGTTCCCATGATGTTTTCTTGTATCTACTATTGTCTAAGTACACTTTGTTGCAATCTCCCGGGTCGTACCTGAAAATAGGCAGCTATGCTGTTTAGTGTACCTACCCGGTTAACAAAAACTAAATAAATAAAAATAAATATACTGTAGATGTGTCAACAGCCACAATACAGATATACAAAAAATTGCAGGTACTGTATTAAGAAACATGGTTTCATAAGATCTGGGGCCAGATATTCAAAACGTTGTGCTGTGCACAAAGTGATCATACCCGCTTTGTACAGGGGTTGCCCCAAAATTCCTTTTCAATGGGGTGCACAGCACATGCAGAAAAAAATATATGCAGTGTGCAAAGGTGGGGGAGGGACCATGCATACCGGTACAGCGTGATATTCAGTGTATTAGCACTGAACAAGGGGTTAGTGCAGGTCACTCAGTGCCACATAATTACCACCCATATAAAGGCCAACTTAAATTCAGCCAAACCCCAGAGGTGAGTGGAGACACTGCAGGCAACAGTCCAAGATGGCTTTCAGGGGAGCACATTTAGTGTACATGCTGCAGGAGGCTGTACAGCAGGAGGAGAGGGCAGATGCTCACCCTGAGTCTATACCTAGGTGGCAGAGGCACTACACTGTACACAGACAGTGCTGTCCATGAGTCACATCCGAAGTCCTCAGTAACAAGCAGCTCATGGGATGGTACAGGCTCAACAGGCTCATGCTCCGACAGCTCTGTGAGCTCCTGCATGACCAGCTCCGGACTGAGACCCAGCGCAGCCATGCGTTGTCCGTGGAGCTGATGGTGATGACTGCAATGTGTTTCCTGGCTACAGGAACATTTTAGACACTGGTGGGGACACTACTGGCAACTCCCAGTCAGCCACCTTGCACATGTTTGGATAGTTCCTAGGTGCACTGCTGGAGCATGCCGGTGAGTTTATCATATTCCTCAGCACTCCGGCAGAGCACACAGCTACCATGCAGCAGTTCCATCGAGTTGCACACCTAACATCTGTGCTAGGTGCCATTGACTGCACCCATGTTTTCATCCAGGCATCCACAGGTGATGGAGTGGACACCTATCTCAGTAGGAAAGGGTATCACTTCATCAATTTCCAGGTGGTGTGTAATGCAACAGGGCACATCATTAATGTCTTGGCATGATACCCTGGCAGCACCCATAATGCCTTCATATGGCACAACTCCATCTTGTGCTGAAGTTTGAAATTAGGCACATCCCTAGTGATCATCTGATCAGTGAGCACACCCCGCAGGCATCCCCCCATAAGCCCCATATGGGGCATGAAGGTATAGAATCATGTATAGACAATAGGTGCTGGGTATGCTAGAGATGATGGCCAGACTGAATGGATCACTGGTTGTTGTCTGTCATCACTAACCTTGTGCCTATGTCATTATATGATATTATCCTATGTCCTTTACCCTCACAGGTGACAGTGTTATCCCCTACATCCCTGGGTCCTCACACCTGTCTTCCATCCTGCCTCCATAGCAGAGGACAGGTACATTGTGGCAAACACCACCACATGCAGCATCATCGAGCATGTCTTTGGCATGCTCAAGATGTGGTTCTGGTGCCTGGACCATTCTGGTGGTGCCCTACAGTATACCCCTCACAAGGCCTATGCCATATTCCTAGCCTGTTGTATACTACACAACATGGTGCTCAGTCATGGGATATGTCTACTGGCCACAGAGGTCTGCATCAGATACAGAGCCATATGATCAGGGGACACTGGAGTAGCTTGAGAAGTGTGCTCCAAGAATGGCTAGGAGGGCCCAGGAGTACAGAGTATGCATCACACTTGACATCTATGGACCTGGCAGGTGAGTGCAGACCACACAAGACATTGTAGAATGATTTGATATATGTATTATGACACAGATAGGGCACCGTCAGTAATAACAACAACAATGCAAGCAGTGTAGTATACTTAGCAAAGGGGTAACATGGTGGGCATAACACAAATGCCATGCTACTGGGCAAGGGGTGTGTGACTAGGGAACACAGATGCTGACGTCCATGGTTGCCGGTGCTTCTTAGAGGTGCCAACACAGATACATGTCATCCAGGCTGGGTGGGGGCCTGGGTGCATGGCACTACTGGCCCACCTCCATGGGGTAGCAGATGGTGACACATAACCATAGGCCATGGGGGGGGCAACAGGGAGGTCTAAAAGGATCCCCCCAGTCAGACAGGGTGGGAGCTATACACCAAACAAGCCATGCTGGGGTAAGATGGCTGTGACTTTGAAACAGGGCAGCTGGAGGTGTTGGAGGAGTACAGTGGGAGTAGTGGGGACACCCTAGTGGTGGGGGGTGGCCATGTAACACCTGCGTCTGTTTCTGACCACCACCCTGGGTACAGACTATATGCCTACACAGCCCCCTGTATGGTGGAGGAATGGACCTCAGTCAAGGTAAGTGGGATGCCCATGGTGACGGTGTCACATGCCCCCGGCTTGGGCCCATGAGTTGCCACACATGGGGATGGTCAGTTCATGACCCACTGTGTTCAGTTTCCTCAGTGATCTGTGAGTCCAGGGTGTACTGGGCATTCTCAATCCGGCATCTTGTGGCATCTGCGTATACCCTGGTGTCTGTTGTGGGGTGGCACTACTCACACTGGACAGGCCGGGGCTATGGCCAGCACTCAGAGTGCCTGCCACCATGGCTATGGCCTCCCATACAGTGCCACATAAATCCTGTAGGACAGTCACGAGCTCAGTGTGTCATGACTCTGCCTGCTGCTCGGCACGCTGCTCTTGCTGCACAGCACTATGTGCCTCCATGGCAGATCTTAGCAGCTGCCTGGTCTCAGCCGCATCCCGCTGCAGCTGAGGACTATCCAATGGGACAGAGTCAGGCTGCACCCACTGCTGTTGTATGGGCTGGGACTACACTGTGATAGATATGGTGGCTTCTGTTTGGCATGGAGAGCCAGCTGTGTCTGGCCTGTTGTGATGGGTGTAGTATGACAGGGCTGTAGACATGCTGTTGGTGGCCTCATGGGGAGCTGCAATCATGTCCTGCCCTTTGGTGACAGTGGAGGCTGGTAAGATAATGGTCTTGGTGGTGGTGGTGGGTTCCTGAGGAGGCATGGCCATAGCTGTGCCAGTGACAAAGGTGAACAGTATTTGTGTGTCTGCTAGGCCATGCGGTGACTGCAGCTGGTCCCCAGTGGTGTGGGGACTGGCTGTGGGGACCTGCCTGTCCTGGGCTAGGGCAAGCTCTGCCTGCTCCAAGCTATCAATGTAGGTTTTGTTGTCATCATCTTCCAGGGCCTCCTTGTTGCTGTCCTTCGAGTGGTGTGGATGGGTGGGCAGCAGGCACCACATATGCCAGGACGGTCCTGTGGCATTCTCCTCTGTGTCTGTCTCCATTGGCTGTGTCGTAGGGAGATGACAGGAGAATTAGATAGAATCAAAATGGATGGACTGGTGTACAGGCCGAGGTGGCATGCATGCCCCAGCAAACGGTGTCATGTGCCAGCACAGTGTGTGCAGTGCAGAGCCCATACCCTGCAGGGAGGAGCATACCTCTACACTGGGAACACACACACCATCAATGGGGGGTCACAGCACAGCACAATGCCAGTGTCACCGCAGGCTATCACCAATGGGCGCACACACACCTCACATGTACATACACCCAGCACCATGGTATACACACCCCACCACCAGTGGCCACTAACTCAGCATCAATGCACACATGCTCCAGCTGACCCAGGCACACCCCTCAACCCCAGGATGTACAAATCCCAGCCCTTGACAGCAGATGGGCACCATCACATGGGGCACCAACATGGGCATTCACACAGTTGGCCATGTACTGGGTAACAGGAACACAGTGGTGTTGCCCACACCCCATGTGCCACCCAGCCATGGCCTCAATGTACACCCATACTCATGGACAAATCTGGCTTATGGGAGGTCACACTGGCAGTCAGTCACATAGCTGAGTGGGTCTGACCTGGCTTTCATAACCATCACCTGGCACTCCAGTCACCTCCACAAGATGTAGTGTGGATGCTATTGCCTCCTCTAAAGGATCCAGGGACAGGGCAGCCCCCATTGCTGGTGGGCCCCAGCCTGTGGCATGCATCTCTCAGCACTCCTGCATTGCCATATGCCCATTTATAGCTGCACACATTGGATGCACAGGGTACAGTGCATGGGTGTCCCTGGCCTCCATCCTGGCATGATTCCGGCACCCAACTGGCAGGCCCACCACTAGCAGCATGCATCTCCATGTAAACTGGAAGAAAATAGATGACGCCCCCACAGGACAGGCAATGCCTAGACAATGGGAGGTGATGTGATCCCACTGTCACCACAGAGTCACTGCTGCAGGGCCCCTACAACTGCACAGTACATCCTGTCCTGTACAGGGCATGGGACATGGGCCCATGGACACAGTGGCCATGATGGTACAGGTAATACGTGGGACATTGCACACCACTGCACAACACAGAATATTCCAGAACACTGTAGACCCAGGCCCAGTGGCTCAGAGACACTGTACCCATACTGCTGTTTCAAGCATGCTGCAGCACAGTAGCACATGTACAGTGGTCCCCCACTGTGTACATTATGGCAATGGCCCCCATGCAGGCCTTGTTGTCACATCGACCCCCACATGGCTATGGGGATGGTTGTCCGCTCCCTGGCTCCAGGGCAATGTTCAGGACATGACACACAGTAGTACTGCAACCCGCACCTAGTATGCACAGTGGCCCTAGTGCTACTGGGTGTCCTGTATGCTACAGGATGTCTGCATTGCCCACATGGGTTGATGTCCCATACAGCCACCCTGGTAACACAGGATGGTTGGGAGTGTTGGCTAGCCTAGGCATGACTGTCCACTACATGAACACAGGAACAGCACCCTGGGGATCAGAGACAGTTTCAGAACTTTTTTGAGGCTATAGCTATGCCTATTCCTCTCACCTGTCCCTGATTGTCAGTAGTTTCCTTGATCTTGTCCCACATGTTCCTCTGTTCCCCGTAACATTTGTGTCTCTGTGACTGTGGGAACTGTATGCACAAAATACTGTCAACCATTACAGTTACAGACTTATTCTCCTTTGGCACATCCAGCTTACATTAGGGCCATTATTCTATTAGCCTTATGAGGTAATATTACAAATTTTTAAGATGTGTCCATTAGTGTGAGTCATTGTTCCTGATGTATGTAAACCTTGTCCCTGATATTTGAGGCAAAAAGGAAGAGAGGTATGGCTTTGCATCATGTATCTGGGGAATATGCTGTTAGTAATGCATATACTTCGGTAATTGCATACACCACACAGTCTAGTGCACTCTACTGAACACTAACCTCCATTCATCTGCAGTTCCAAGGGGATGTCCAGGTGGTGCATAGTGCTCACTTTGGTATGCTAATGTGTGTAGCACCACCTATAATGGCATGTACTGTAAAGGTAGCTTGTTGCCCATGGACTGCCCAATGACCTCCTTTGCATACCCTGGCTGAATATAGTAGGTTTGCCTACTGTGCTATCTGCTTTTGCGCTTGCGCAAGTGTGTGTGCCATGTAGTCAGTGCCCATGGCACAGCCCTTGCGCAGGCCTGATGAAGTGTCCTACTTATGACATCATTGAGCTGCAAGGCACTGCACACTGCAATGCTGTGCAACATTGCACTATGATGCACATGCACCACAGGCATCTGTGTGGACCATGCATGGGCCACCCCATGCTGGTTGCATGCCCCCCATCTGTGCCCCCTTTCCTGGATGTGCATGTTGTGCAGTGCACCAATGAATTGCTTAGCACTACATGTTGCCCATACTGCACAAATATGGCACAGGTTCAGAACCAGAAAGCAGCATGCCAGGTGGCTGTGCAGCACATATGAGGCAGCAGCCATGAGTCCTGGATGATGCCGTGCAGTCATGCAGCATGACCACCAGTGGTCATCTACTGAGATGACCAACCTGGTGGACCTGGTGTTGGCCAGGGAGGAGGAGGAGGAGGAGCTGCTAGGTGAGGCGTCTGGGGCAGACAGGTTCCAGTGAGAGGTCTGGGCCTTGGTGGGCCTTCGCCTCACCTGCAGAACAGGGGTTGTCCACACCAGGGACCAATGCCGCCACAGGTTCAGTGACCTGCAGAGGAAGGAAGCATGCAGGCTGCATGAACTATGGGATATGATCATCAGTGACACTGTGCTCAGGCCAAGTAGGTACCACTAGGTGATAGGTGGATGCATACCTCTCAACTGACCATGATTTTCAGGGACATCATTTATCGTGCCTCAGAAGTTTTTTCTGTTCAAAGGGGTGCACAGTTGTGTTTGTGGCTGAACAGTTAGAGGTAGGCAAGCCAGAAAGTTTTCACCTAGAGCCAAGCCAGAGCTAAGCCTGGGGTCTGGCTTGACACTACAAGCCAGGACAAGCCAGAACATAAGCTATGCCCTGTTTACTGCAGGCTGTTCTCTACACAGGATTTTTAACTTTTTGGATACTATATTAACTGTTTAGGCTGACAAAAATGTTTACTTTGACCATATCTGGCTCGGCTTGACCTAGGCTATCAACTGCTTACAGAGGTTGAGCCGAGCTGAGCCAGGCACTAAGGTTGAGCCAGACTCAAGCCTCCTATGATTTGCCCACCTCTATGAACTGTGGGGACTGTATCCACAAAATAATGTCAAACATTTATGTTACAGACTTGTTCTTATTTAGAAAATGCATTTTATGATACTCCCTCTTTTCATGGCTGCTTAGCAAGAGTTATGCTGTCATAGTACTATTATATAGAGAAGGGGGCCCTGGAAGCATGTGACCAGATACCAAACGCACCGCAGCTGTCTCCTTACACTGAGTGGAGCTGAAGCACATCTCTCCACATTCTTTCCATCCAGTACAGTGAACTTCCTTCCTCCCTCCCCCCACTGTTCTATTTTCTTGCTCCTGACCCCGCTGCCCATCCCTCTCTATAATGTGCCTATTTCAAGCAAATGCTGAAGTTATTGTGTTTTTTCTTCATGTATAACTTTATAATGTTGCACTTTTTATGTACGCAGTTAGCAAACAGACAGACACTGTTGTCAAGGAAACCCCAATCGGAGTTAAGTAAATGGTGGCTTCAGTAGTTCAGAAATAAACAGAATTTGTCACTGTTACAGCTGACATACAGTTACCTACCCAGGCTATTCAGCTCTCATAATTTCCCGTGGTTCTAGGTGAAATAAGCTAAAACAAAACAGTGTGGCAAAAAAGAGCTTATTGAAATAAGAGCTAAAATACCATACAGCATGACAACATGCAGGCAGCCTAGACGAAAATAACTCATGCAGAACAAAACACACAGCACATCGAGTGTTGCAGTTCTGAACATGTATTGTGTACTGTTACAGCTGCAGTGCCAATGAGTTGATTTCTTTTTTAGATTTAAAACAGGTATTTTGTTTACACTTTAAATGTATTACAAGTCATCAGACATAGTTTGAAGACTATTGAGCACTATTTTCTCATTCCTAACCCTGCTGCCCATTCCTCTATAATGGCCACCAGTAGCATTGGCCATCTTCACACACAGCACTACGTATCAGAGTGAGAGAGTGTGGGAGACTGAGAAATGAGCGAGTGGCAGACATAGGGAACGTGGAGTTTTTTTTTTATATTCCTGAACTTGCTCAACTCTGGCCTGGTGTCTGGCTGATGGCTGGCTGTCTCCATGAGCACCAGGGGCTTACATGCCCTCAGCCAGAGCGGCGGCCAGTTCCAGATGACTGCCAAAACTTTAACGACTGGAGCTGGAGACTCCTGTCAGACCTCCCCCTCCCATTACCATTTTGCAATGCGAAGTCATCAAGAGAAAGAGGGAGTGGGAGTGGGAGTGGGGACAGAGAGAAAGTTTGTTGACGGACTAGGGGACATAATCTTGATTCCTCCCAAGTGAATGAGATAACAGTCTGCACAGCACACTGACTGACTCTGGGATTTGTGTGTAAGTGCCTCGGCACTGTTTTTTCTCTTCAGTGTTTATGGCACCAATAGATGTAGAAGTAATTCTAACTGCACCCTTCTCTATCTAATGTTGGGTTGTTGAAGTAGTTCAGGGCAGGAGAAGGGCTGGAGTGGAGCCTGGTACTCCACTACGAGTGAGCAAGACCCCCTGCTGCATTCTTTCCTCCTTGTTGACAGAGTACCAGGGGCCCTGTAATTATAAATAAATGTGAATTTATTTTCTTTTGGTCTTCAGAAGGAAATAACTTCAGGGAACATTCTTGATGTACTCTGAGTCTTCCTGAAACCTATCAAGTACTTGTATGCTCCAGTCTGGGGGTGTTACTGTTGCCAATGTAGTAGCTCTCTGTTTTCAATAGAAAACTAGTGGTTGGGTGTGTAGTCATGGTTATAGGCACAAGGCCACACTTTAATGATATACACACGTCACTGTTTAAAGCAGGAAGTCTACAACCGTGTAGTATTTTCCCTAATTGTTACTGAACTTTTTTTAGCAAGATGATGCAACTCTTTGCCAAAATATCGTTGAGTACTGATCTGCAGCATGTGGCAGACAGTGCAATAACAATTTTGTTTTTTGAACAGTGTTATTTGTTGCTAAATACAGGCATGTATAGCAAATGGTTCACAAGCCTGTATCTGTACTCCTACCCCTACACCATGCTGCCGCTCAGTAATACCATTATTACCATTAACAAACATGTATACCATTACAAATGTGTATACCACACATGAAAACTTGTTCTTTTAAAAACACAAGACATGGCTGGTATGTGATTGTACACTAATATGTATAATGTGCAATGAGTATGCATGCCCCATGGCCCTTATCAAGTGACTGCATAAGCAGTCATAGTGGCTGTGATGAGAGTTTGTTCTATCAGCTTTCTGAGAGAATATTAACAATCGTTACAATGTGTCCCTGATGTTGGGTCTCTGTTTCTGATATTTGAAAGTCAGGTCCCTGCTTTATGCGACATGAGGTTGGGAGATGTGGGCAGGTGTGTGGATGGACATTTGTGCAGGATTGTGGCCTCATACAGTGTGAAAGAGCAAGCCCTCGACACTGTGCATGCCTCCTGTGTGCCCATGGTGCTCTCCTGTGTACATTGGGCCATGCACCACAGCATGGCCTGCCAGCTGTGCAATGTTAGCCGACCACCCTGACCCATGTGACACCCATCCATCCCAGGCATAACCTGCCCCACCATGGTTGCCTCGGGGTGCACTGTCTGGCTCTGCATGGTGGGGGTTGCCTGGCCATGGCAGTAGGGGCATGAGCATGAAGGCCATCTGTAGAGTGGCACTGCTTGTCTGGCTGGGCCTGTATGCTGCCTACGGGGTTCCTGGAGTAACACCGCCTGTCACAATGATGGCTGGGTTGATGCCCACATGTGGAGTCTGTGTGACTGCCCTGGGTGCTATATGCCGGATGTGATGCTGTCCTTTGGCCTATCTTATGAGATGTCCACAGTGTGCCACAGGACTGCAGGGCCACACATGCCAGGGTCCGCAGGGGTGCAGCATGGCCATGAGGGTGTCGGCCATGTATAAGACAATGTGCGGGCAAACACCACAGCATCCTGGGCCCTGGGGGGTTCTGCCACTTCGCACCCCACCCCTGAGGTGTGTGTGTCCTGGCACACCATGCATGCCCATAAAGTCAATAACTGCATGAGATCTGAGGCTAGCATTTTGTGTAAGGGTATCAGGCCCAGTAGGCAGTGGCTACAAATGGACAGGCTCGCCAGGACATGTACAGTGCCATGTGAACCCCCTCTGTTGAGTACATGGCCACCCTCTACACTCTGGCAGCTGTAGTGTGATCAGCTTTTGTTGTACTTACATAGACCCTGTACATCTCTGTAGGATGCAAACACAGGCTTACAGTATATTATTGATGGGGTCTACTGATATACGTGTGTCACCCTGGCCCTCCACTATTAGGTTTCCAGGGGACCCTGGTGTCAACAGTACAGGCGGGCCTCCTGTACCCCAGTCTGATGCTGGTAGTGGCCAATACACAGGGTATTGTGCATTGTGGATGTCCCCACCACACGAGGGTAATACTATATGTGCGCATGCTGGACCGCTTGTGTTTGGGGTCAGTGGCTAGGCCACTTATACTGGGCAGCCCCACCTGCTCCAGCTACAGTACATGGCATATGTCACAGCTGGGCCATGGTGCGCGTAGATGTGCCATTCTGTGGGATACTGTATACTGGATGGGGCATTGTGTACAACTATGGGAAACTGACTGCACCTCTCTTTTCCTACCCTACAGATCTCAACACACAGCCCACAAGGGAGCAGGAGGAGCAGGGTCAGAGCTGGTGGTGCAGGAGGGAGTCCTAGGAAGTGTCAGTGGGCCATAATGGGGTCCAGGGCAGACCTTCAGAGGGAAGGTGATCCAGTGAATTAGGTCACTGGTTGCACAGCACCCGGGGTTACATGTTTACATGCACCGGGAACCAGCACAGGTTGTGCAGTAGTGGTCATGGGCCTACCACCATCAGTGGTGTTGGACCTTGCCCCCACGGTGTTCCCCTTGGATATATGGGACTCTGACAGCATGCCCAGTCACTGTTATACAGGATGTCAAGAGGTTGGGACCCACAACATGCGCATGGTAGCATGGGGGCAGTGGCAAAGGGGATGGTGGTGCCCTCAGTCATGCAGCCAGGGGTGCCACTGCTCTTGTGTCTCTGGGACATGGCACATTGGGTGCCTATACCCAGTGTCCATGGCATGTCTCACCTGGGGAGGTAGTGGGCATGGGGGAAATGGCAGGGGGTATGCATATGTACCAGGCCTGGTCATTCACTTTGTCCAGCTCCATGGATGGTGGTGCCCCCCCCCCCCCCATGCCTGGCATGGTGACATTTACCCTGTATGGCACATGTGCATATTACATCTCCAGTGCCAGCATCCGGTGATGTGTGTCTGTGTGTGTGTCACCATCCTGTGTGCAACCCTGTTGGGGGGTAGTATCTCAGGGATGCGGGTGATAGAGACACCATGCAGAGGGACATCAGGTGACCAGTGCCAATGCACCGCAACATGGTGTGTGTACTGACCCATGCTGCATGTATGTACTGCAGCCATGCTGCCCATGTGACTGTCCCATGCTCTGCCAAGACCCCTATTGTGTGGCTTTAGATACTGTGTGCCGCTGGATGGCTACCACGGGTATGGCATCAGTGTACACTGGCCATAGTGGGGCTGCCTCACAGGTGGTCAACCACTACTGTTCTGTTGGCAGGACTGTGGCCACAGGGTGCAGTAGTGGTAGGAAGCCATCCATGTGTGGTTGGTACAGTGCCACAGCCACCTGTTTGCCCCAGATGCCCACCATGGTAGGTCCTCTACACTGCTGGCCCCTCCAGTGCTACATGTGTTCTGTGTCATGCCCCAGTATGAACCATCAGCTTGCCATACTGGCATGTGGTGATGGGCAGTGGGGCCTCTGGTGGGTGGTGCCTCTTGATGGTCAGGCATGCATGCCTCAGTCCACAGCCACAGTAGTTCTCATGACACACAGTGTTGCCTCAGCTATGGTGACCCAATGCATATGGGACCATTAGCCACACATCGGACACGGTGGGACCACTTGACCAGTGCCCATCATGGGTCCTGTAGTGGGGAATATCCTATGGTCAGTGGAAGGGAAGGGGTCACACCTGAACAGCATCTACAAGGGCCAGCGGGGTCAGTCACTGGGACTGGGCTTGGGGTGCCACAGCTTAATATATGGACAGCATCACTGGGCTGCTGTGGTGCTGGGCTGGCACTGTAACAGTGGCTGTGGTGATCCATCAGCCTCAGTCAAGTATGGTATGACTGCTACGTGTGGTGACCATCAAGGTATATAGGGTTGCCATGGACCTACCAGGGGCCCATGTGGATACATCTGGGCATTCCAAGGCTATATCCACTCAGGTTACACTATACCTTTGCTACACTGGCAATGTCTGCAACATCGGCCATGTCTGGCCTCAGTGCATTGCACACCAGTATTCTGCTGACAGGTGTATGGTGAGTCCTGTGTCCTCCCACGTACACCACTGCAGCAATAATGTGCACCATGAACCTGCACACAGTGCCACTGGCCATTCCCATCCTTGTGCAGCTGTGCTGTGCGTCCTATGTGTAGGTGCCTATGCCCTGTCCTGGCTGAGAACTGGGGAGGATTATGGCTATCCATGTCTGGCAGAACCTGGATTTGCCAGGGTGTGGGATGCCTAGTTAGTAGCTGCAGGGTGTGTGGTTACCCCTCCATGCTTCTGGGAGATGCCTCTACCCCCAGATTCTGGTGCAGTGCTGCTGAAGCCTGTGCCTCTGGCATACCTTTGCCATGCCTGCTGATGGTGTGTGTGTATGCAATGGCTGGGCTACCACATGTGCTGCATGGCATGACCATAGCCATGCATCCCCTAGGGGTCCATGGTGCTTTACATGCTGCACCATGTCTGGTCCATTGCAAGCGCCAGCCAATCATCCTTCCAGGGAGGCATGGTAGCACATGTGCTAGCTAGATTTACTGTGTCGGCATACAATGGGCAGGACTTTCATCCCCATCCTGTGCACACAGCTGGCTGTGGCCATAGGTGTATGGTGGAGTTTGGATCATCACAGGCAGCCTGAATGTTTTGAGGGTTAGGACTACCTGCTAAACAGGATGGTGAGGAAGCAGTGCCTCATCCTATGGAGGTGCAAGGAAACCAGTGAGGTAGTCCAGGTGGCAGTGATTGTGACCCAATGCATAGCCTCAACAGTGCCTCCTGCACCACCCCCACCAGCGCCATGAGGCTGAATTGCCAAAGCCATCCTTTTGAGAAGCCCTTGTAGACTCACCCTGCCCCAGGTTGCTTCCCACCGATGTTTACCCTCTGTTACCCTTTTTCTTCTGGTCTGTTGCTATGTGCTGTTACTAAAGTATATTTTTTTTACAGGTGCGGCTGTAGTTTATGTCTGTCCTTGGTGCTCTCACTGCCCACCCAGTGCCACCCCCATTGTTCTGTTTCATATCCACTGCCCTGCACAGGGCTGTACCTTTGTGAGCCCCCTTCATGGGCTGTACTGTCCTAGGTGCTGTGTGCACTGCTGTGCCAATGCTGTGTTTTCTGAATGCACTACAAACGTTTTCACTGCACCACAGCCACCCTATATTCAGATGGCATAGGTCTGCCTGGTGCAGGCACTATTGATGGTGCAGCACAAAGTTTGGGCATGTGCAAACTTTTGAATATCTAACCCCGGTATACAAATGATGAATATAACATAACAATAATAAAAGAAATAACATCAATAAACAAAACTTTGCCTGGGTCAAATTCATTCAATAAAGATGTTGTATACTGTTTAACCTGGTGCTGTCTCTTATACTAATGAACTGCTCAGTCTCTATTAGTTTCCAAGGGGGCATATCCTCTGTTATTGGTGGTGGGGAGATGGAAATCTCTAGGGAGTCAGGTGTCTGCTAAGATATTCAAGATGTCTCTGCCTTTCTTCTCTGCTTTATATTCCTTGAATGCTAACGACCGCCCATTATGGAAGGGAAGGAGAAATTGTTTAACCAGGAAACGCACGTTGGGGGGGGGGATTGTTTAGCCAGGAAAGGCACACTAAGCCAAAGCTTGTTTCCAGGTGCAACCTGGGAGCACAAGGAAGTCAAGTGACTTGCTTAGGGTCACACTGTATGCAAGTTGGGGGCTGTGGGATTCAAACCCAGATCTGTAGGTTTGCAGCTCAGAGCCTTAAACCACTGCTCTATACTGCTTCTTATTATGATTCTCTAGTGCGTGCATAATCAGGGCAGTAATTCTTTCCATCTCTTGGATTGCGGTACAAGCCCTATACCAGTCCTCCACTGTTGGAGGAGTGGCTAAAAGCCAGTGTTACGTGATAGCTTTGTGAGCTGCCACTACAAAAAAATTGAAAAATAGGGTTTGCTTTTACCTCTGAACCAAAAGTATGATATTTTGGCCATTTTTTTTTTTTGCTCACATTTAGATCAGAAATTATTTGAAATTTTGTTTTGCAATTTTCAGGGTGGAAATGGATTGGCCCAAGGAAGTGCCTTTCAAAGAGCTTGTGAAAAAATATTAATTGGCTTTGGAGTTATAAGGTTTTAAACATTTTGCTTCTGAGCATGCTCAGTAGAGTTGTCAGGATAGCTGTTTTTTTATTATACTTGCGCAGTAGTGGAAGTAAAGTTAGGTTTGAGCAGGCTGTTTAACGTTGACCCCAAATCCATGCACCTTAATAGATTCGGCACTGTTTGATGAAACTGCCTGAAATTTTGCACGTGTGGTCAAAATTGACAAGTTTCATTAGGACGCTCCTCTGAATTCCGAGATCTGGAATTTTAAAGAGCATTTAGAAATGCACTTTTTGGCTGTTTTTTCATTCACCTATGGAGCAAAAATGGTTTGGAATATTGTTCCAGAAATTCAGGGTAGAAGTAGCTTGGCCAAGGGATGAAGCTTTCAAAGGTTTCCTGAAAAAATATGTCAGTTCTTCAGTCATAATGTTTTCCAACATGGTTTCTCAGCATGCTCAATAAGGGTTTTGAGATAATCCTCTGATGCGAAAGAATTTTACTTTCATGAACCATTTTACATTCACGAAAAAATGCATTTTAGTTTTGCCAGAAACATTCTTACTACTGTGAGTTTGAGCCTTAATAACTTTGGCCCCACTCAGTGAAATTGCATAAACTTTTGCATGTGCAGTCAGGACGCCAAGCTGTTATGATCTGACAAGTTTTGTGATGGCCACTTGTCCAGATTCTGAGACCCACTTTGTGTAAAAACAAGAAAGCGCTCTTTTTTTCACTGTACTATTTGTGCGTGTCTAGACTAAAAATGGTTTGGAACTTTGTTGCAACATTTTCAGGACATAAGCAGCTCAGCCCAAGGAGGTGCCTTTCACATATTTTGTGAAATAATAATCAATTCTTGAGTTATAAGGTTTTAAAAATGTGGCTTTTGAGCATAAGTTGAACAGGCACTTAAATGTAAACCACAATTTTAGTACCTTAATAACTTTGGCACCATTCAACAAAATTGCATGAAATTTCACAGATGTGGCCAGGGTGCCATGTGTTTTAGGATTTGGCAAGTTTTGAGAGGGCCATGTGTCCAGATTCTAAGATTCATGGAGTATAGAAACATTAAAAAGGCACGTTTGGTCTTTTTTTTTTTTTTGCTGCCATCTAGACCAGAAACTTGTTTGAGTTGTGTTTTAAAGTTTTCAGGGCAGAAGTGGCTCAACCCACGGAGGAGCTGTTGGAAGATTTTGTGAAAAATATTAATTGGTTCTTGAGTTATAGGGTTTTAAAAATTTGGCTTGTGAGCATGGATTGAATAAGCACTTTGATGTTAAACCCCCAAATTTGCACCTTTCTAACTTTGGTGCTGTCTGAGATAATTGCAGGAAATTTTGCATGTGGGTTCCACGTGCCAAGTTCTTAAAAATTGGGGAGTTTCTTGATGGTCGCTCATCTGGATTCTAAGATCTGTAGATTTAAAAAGCCAGTAAAACACCAGCCCACCAGTGCAGTGGTAGTGCTACAAATTGTGACGTTGACAACCCAGGTTCAGGAACGAGTCTGGATCATCAGAAGGCTGGCTGGGGAGAGGATGGTTGGATGTCTCAGGGACACTCAACTTCTCAGGGGAAGGAGGGTGAATGGTCTCCCCTGCAACACCGCCATCTGGTGACCATGTGTGGAGGTGTAGTCAGAGCTATAGGTTGAGGAAGGGGACATTGGTCGCGTGATGCTTCATGTCAACAAAGCCCTCCTGATGTCAGGAGGATGAACAGCAAAAAAAGGAAAAAAAATCCCTTGACCAATGCAGGATGCCCTCTGCTACCTGTTGCAGGCCCCCACACCACTGACTAGGCTCTCTGCCTTGTTAACTGACACTTCAGCTCTGCTTGGGGAGAAGAGCCCGGCTCCCAGCAGCCCTTCTCATGGGGAGTTATCCATAGGGGAACATGTGAGTTAGAGGTAAGTACCAGAGAAGGTGGAAGACAGGGCTGGGTGGGCAACCGGATCAATGGGGGCTGGTTGAAAACGTGGGTGAAAAAAGTGTAGTAAATTAAAAAGCCAGTAAACATACATATTTTTTGCTTTTTTCTCTCTCACCTGGGGAGCAAAATCAGTTTGGAATTTTGTTCCCAAATATTCAGGGTGGTAAGGGCTCATCCCAAGGGTATGCTTTTGAAGGTAACATGAAATAAATATATCAATCAGTTCTTAAGTTATAAGGTTTTAAAATGTGATTTCTGAGCTTGCTTAGTAGGGTTTTCAGGATAGCTGTCTTGGGTGAACAAATAATTTATGTTTGTGAGTTGATTTTTGTTTATGAGAAAATGTTTTTTATGTGTGCAAGAAAACATTTTTGGTCATCATCTATTTTTTAAATGGATGGGCAAAAAACAATTCTAGAAATATATGAAATTGATGCTTTTTAAAAACACCTGAACCTAAGTAAACAGGAGCCCTTTAGCTAGATTCTAGGGTTTGATGAAAAATAACCCAGAAATGTGTTTTCTGGACACCATGAAAATCTTAGGTTGCAAGCTTAGCAAGGGTTGTGATTCTTGTGTTGGGAGACGAGAATTCTTTTTACGCAAGAAAGTACGAACAAAGAATCTCATAGACAAAGAATTCTCTGTTTACAACATTCTTTGTTTGCAAGAAAGTACAAACACAAAATTATTTGTTCACAACATTAAAAGTGCAAACAAAGAATTCTTTGTGACATAAAAAAATGCAACTATTTTTTTGATTACAACATAAAAAAGTAAAACCCCAACAAAAAGGTCACACTATATCAAAGCATATAGAAACAACCAAAGTCAATTTGGCGCTCACCACCTCTTTTATAAAAGATGCAACTCCAAGGTTTTAACAAAAATGTGCTCAGTGCATCATTTATTTAAAGTGCAAAAAACAATGACGTGTGGCGCAATCATCTGACGTGTTTTGGATACAGTCCTTTCTCAAAGGCTGATTCTTGATTAAAAACAGTGTGCTTAAACAATGGTGCCTTTTGATGACATCATAATTCATTAACACTTAAGTAAAACCACACTAATTAGCAGGATGACATAGGTGCATGTGCAGTGGTGCTCAATAAAATTACAACGAATGACAATATTTACAATTAAAATCCATGGCAACATGCTTCATTACCTAATTATTCAAAATTACATTATTTACTAAATATGGTTGCAAATAATGCTAAAATACTTTTGTTTTATTACTTCCATAAAAATACCGATGGAGCTATTGTATGACCACAAAAACAAGACACTTACAGGTTTTGTGTTGTTGAGGGATTTTGTAACTTGCCAGGTAGCTGAAGGGACAAAGTGAAAATACACCCAGGACCCAAGGTGTGGTGATATCCCACACCTACACACGCTCTGTTGTGGCTTATTACTTATATGATCACAGGTCCTTGGAAAGTTCTAATGATCCAACATAACTACAGTTGCAGCAATTGACATTGGCAAGATGTTTCCAGAAATTTCTGCACTCTCTCTGGAGAAATTGCTTGCCTTCCTGCAATACCACTATAGGGCCAGTGGAGAGAATCTCTTCGGAAATATTGCTAAATATCAGAAAATATCAGACCATGTGTTTTGCTGTAACTGTATTCCTTTTGTTTCACAGCAATATCAGCCAATACTCATTTCACTTTAGTGCTCCTAATACTTGGATTTTACTACCATATCACCTGAAATCTATAAATAACTTAAAGGGGAACCTTCATGAACCATGTCATCATAGTGTGCAAGCCCATAAAAATATATTTTAAATTAAGTATTGGGCGTACCTGTAGCTGTCAGCAGTCTAGAGATATTGATGATTATGTCTGTCCCATATTAATACTACATTACCAAAATGTTTAGAACCTTGTGATGTCACTGGCAATCAAGCTGTGGGTAACCACATTATAGTGTGTGGGAGAGTATTATTATGTGCTGAATTCGATCAGTTCCTAATGCTGTTGTACTATCGATGGAATGACAGATAGTTGTTGTACCACCTTGACTATGTCACGTTGATGGTACAACAATATGCAACTCCGACACGTGCTGCTGCTGCCATCTAGGATCGCAGCTCTGGTGTTCAAAAATGGTGCTTTAAAAAAAAATCTGTAGCAAACCACATCACCTTTTTTTTTTTTTTAATGCAGGAAGGGTGGTTTCTGAAGTGGAGAGAGACAGAGAGAGGAGCAAGCAGGCGCAGTGAGTTTCAAAGTAATAGTTGACTGTGGCTTTCTCAGTGGGGGTGGTGTTAAAAACAGCCATGAAATTCTCATTATAATTTTTTTTTGCTGAAGAAATAGTTCATGGGTGGTGAACTGTTGCCCATACACTATAAATGACAATGAATGGTCAACTTTTCTAGACTCTTGATGACGATCGCCTTATCTCAGGCTGCAATTCTGAATTTACTGTATTTGTCCTTGGAGCCTAGCTTTCACACTGTATAGACCTCTGTACTGCTATTGTAAACTGTAACTCTTATCTGGGCACTGGATGGCTCAGAATTCCATGTTGTTTGTTCTGATACCTGCAAATATATGAATACTGTTTGCTATTCGCTGTTTGGTATGTAACAAAAAACTTCTGTAACCTCCTGTCTATCATATTGCATTTGTGTTGCTGTCTATGTGTTGAATCCACTGGAAGTGATGTGGAGCCTTTGGAAACAAATCCTTCACTCAAAGGGTTGTAATTCTGATATGTATAATAAATAAATAAATAAATAAACAGTAAACAACACTGCTGAGTTCACTTCTCGAGGTTGTCTGCCAACCAAAAACCTCTTGAGCTTCACTCTCAAGGTTTTCTTGATTCTTATGACGGTCTCTTCAAGTGAGCACAGCATTGTTGTTCACTGTTGCCCATCCTGTATCCTCTGTGTAGTAAAGCACAGCTCTATCACTAGTGACATCACAAGGTTCTAAAAATGGTGGTGATATATTTTTTTTCATTCTAGTATCAATATGGGGCAGACATAATCATTGATATCTCTGGACTGCTGTCAGCTAAGGTAAGGCCAGTGCCTCATTTAAAAGATCCTTGCATGTACTTTTAAAGTTTGATAGGAGCTGTTAATAAATGTTCCTCTTTAAAACACTTTACAGCTAGGCTGATATCATATCTTGATGAGAGGTCTCACTGCCACCGTAACTTATGAATGAGCTATAATCCTGCTTGTACTAGTGTGCTGCTGCTTTCCTAGTTTTGCGTATGGTTTGACTAATTGATTCAGTGGTGTAATGCTTTGTTTTGTAATGTTATTTGAAGAGCCTCGGGTTACTCATGTAACAAGGATGTATATTTCAGTTAGCAGATCCAAATGACAAAATAAATCAAATCAGGTTCTGTTTGCTGGTCAGTGCTTCACAGAGATAGCTCACCAACCACCCTCTTCTATAAGTTTATTGGGATAGACAGGCTGTCCCTTGCAGCCATGAATGTGTCCTCTTGCATTCTTAGGGTGAGAGAACTGCAAACCGAAGGAGAGCAGTTCTGAAAATACAAGTAGTGGCACTTATATAGCCATATGAGACAGCCCCACTGCCCCTACAAACTTATAAATCCTCAGACTGTTTGATAACTTGTAATACATTGAAAGTGGAAACAACATACCTGTTTTACATCTAAAACAGGAGCCAGCTTGTCAGCACCACCGCAGGGTTATCGTTTGTGATGCTGGTGTGATGCCAGGTTTGGGAATGAGCCCGGGGTGAGGAAGCCAATTTAAGCAGTTGCATTTTAGAATAGGGACCCAGCTGATGGGTGGTCTACCATGACATCAGGTAGCTGGGCAACTTCACAGCAGGGCCCTGAGGTGAATACCAAAGACCCCCCACTCCTGATGGAGGTAAAATAAGTAAGTGCCAACTCAGGCAGAAAGAATACTACATTTGCAAGATTTGCCATGGGGGGAGGGTGTACACTGAATTCTGTGTTTTTATTGGTTCACTGGAGGTCTGGCAGGGAAAGGAGGACTGAGTGTCCCATGGGATGCCATTCTCCTTCAGGAGGAAGGGCAGGAGTCTCCTCTACAGCACTGCTACCTGGGTGACCATGGGTGGAAGTGCAATGGAGGCTCTGAAGGAGCATGGGGTGGACACTGGTCAAGCTTGGCAGCAACCTGCTTTGTGTAAATGCTTCTTGTCAGCCAATGTCCACGTGAGAGGGGCGGGGGGGAAAAAAAACCACAGAAAAAGCACCAGCAGCACACAGGATGATGGTGCATGCCTGGGCTCTGACCCAGATGATGGGCTACCCCCCCCAGAGGTCATTACCTAGATGGACCAACACATTGCCAAGCAGTGTCCAGGCCTCAGAAGACATCTGGAAGGGTGGGGGTTAATGGAGGGATGAATGCCAGAGAAGTTGGGGTACAGTGCTGTGTGGTAGCTATGGGAACAGGGCCATGCTGAAGATGGAGCAGAGATAATAAATAAAAAATAAACTTAAAAAAAAAACCCTATTTGAAAAGTTGAACTTCCCACTTTTTCAAACACTGTGCGTGAGGCACTGTTATGGTTATATGAGGTCCTCATGTGCAGGCAGATCCTTATCACTGATGATATATTTTAAGGCATTATGACCTATAGGAGCACACTTGCGGTTATATGAGGTCCTCACATGCAGGAAAATCAGTAACGCTAAGTGTCGGCTAACTACACTGTAACAGCATTGCAATTGCAATGTAGCTGCATGCAACTATAGTGTAATTACCCAATATTACTTGTAATTAATGATTACCTACCCTGCAGTGACATTGAAACTGACACTCAAAACGTTACCAGAAAATCTTCAGTGCTGATTAATTGAATCAGTGCTGGTGATATGTAATAAAGCATTATGACTACATCACAAAGCAAAAGAACTGAGGTACCTTTATGTTAAATATTATTCCAAAAACACTCCGCTGAACCAGGGCCCAAGATATTTTTACTTAGTTGCTTTAATGCACACAATGGAAATGCTGTGTTTATAATTTTGGCAATTCAGTATATTTGGTATTAACTCCCAGTAAGGCAGCAGCTAGAGTTGCCATGATATGATGCTGTGCTTCACCTTTTGAATCAGCATGAGTCTTATTTATTTATTTATTTATTCAAATGTTTCACCAGGAAGGCACACTGAACAACAAGTTGCTCCTCTCCCGGTGTGACCTGGGGGGAGGAGAACTGGGAGGACACATAATATGAAAATGCATAACAGTCACAACAGTATGCAATACATAATATAGCAAGTGGTAGGAATACGGGTAAACAAATGCATAGTACACACATGGAAGGAATACAGCATACGAAATACGTCTGGTTGACAAAATTATTAGGACATTTAAAGTGCAGTCTATTGGATGAGAGACTCCTGAAATGACTTTTCAGATTAGCTGCTCATCCAAAGAACAGTCCCTGAAATCTTGATGAGGAAAGATGTGGGAGTGATCAAGTAATTTATTTTCTTTTAACTGAAACAAGTCACAACAGAGGCAGTCTGGTGTCTCTAGACTGCAATTTTATATTTTAGTCTGTTCTTGTTGATTCTGTGTTCCTCCGCCCCTGAATGTTTTGACAGTATATCACTGGGGTGGTCATTACTACCATCCTGGAGCACAAAACCACATTCCCAAATATATGAGAGAAGAAATGTGAAAACATTGCATCTAGTCTGTCATACAGTCTGTCATGTCTGTACATTTTTTTTTCCTATGGATTATGTTGCTGTGAAATTTCTAAGAGTTCATTTTAGTACAATTTATGTAAAAGAAATTCTTCATCCGAGAACTTAGATTTCTTCTTGGGTGTGTAGCAGTGGATCGGGTGTTTCTTGATCCATCTTTTTGCAGCACTAAGGCTTCCATCTAAGGGGTAGGTTACATCTGGTAATCATAACCCTGCCGTCCCTGAGAGACTTGGAGCACCGCCAAGTACCTTTCACTCCCTAGGGATGTGATTACGTCATTGTAATCCATTCATTGAATTGTTAATTTTATGATTTTATTAAAAAATGTATTTAGCTGTAAGCAGTGTCGGAATTACGTGTTATGAGGTTTGGGAACTACTGGGGCCCATGAGAGTCCCAGCTTTAAAGTGAGTTTCCCTTCCCATTATAAGTCAAAAGCAGTGATGCATAAGCTAGCGGGGTTTGCTTCAGAGTTAGGGGGTTGAGCCCTGGCAAGCACCCCTGTAATTTCAGCACTGGTTTTAAGAACATATTGTAGTCTATATTTTGAAAAACATTGCAAACTCATTGTATAGTTTCCTTTGTTCTATTTTTACCCATCCAGTGAACTCCAGTCCCCAGTCATTAACTTACTTTTCCAATCAGATTTGTCTTTTCCAATGGCAATTTTATATTCTATATTTTTCTACATGTCTTTCACAATAGCCATTTTATATTCTATATTTCTCTACGTATCTTTTATAATGGCCATTTTATATTCTGTATTTCTCTATGTACCATGCCGTGCACTTAGTGCATACAAGGAATAGACAATCCCTTTCCAGTCTGACTTTAGATTAATATGAACTAAAACCAGAAAAGGTTTGACAAGGTATTTGTTTTCAAAGTCTTTGCAAACAGGACATTAGCATATAATATGCATGAAACACTCCACCTGTGTAATGTTATGACTTAATTGGTACATACAGTCATTCAAAACAGGTTCTTTAAAGGAAAACTGTGAAAAACAAGTAGTCCTAACCTGCTGATAGATATCCCTGGATTAGCATTTTAAGACCACAGGATAATTTTTTAAAACAACATGAGATACTTTTTATAGCTTTCTACTAGTGCTCCATAATGCCTGTCTACAAAGGCTGCCCACCACAAATCTTGCTGCCAGCCATGCCCTTCCCTGGCTCATTCCGTGCTCCTGTTCCCCGCTAATTTCACCATCGGTCAGTAAGGTATGTAGTATACAGGGAACGAGGGAAGCATGCAATCCTGCAAGATGGCAGCAGGCAGACTTTGCAACTGGAAGTTATGGAATGGCAGTAAAAAGCTGCAGGAAATATTTTAAGTTATTTTGGAAAAAAAAATGTTATGGTCTTGTGACCCCCGTTGTGCAATGACTGGGTTCACACCCCTACCTGGTGACTATACAGGGCACATCTGGTTAAGGGGTTTGGGTTTGTTTTTTCTCCTGTGGTAGGGAGGTTTGTCCCATAACAAATAATAAGTAGCACTGTGCGTCCACCCAGAGGTAACAAGTGGGCCAGATGTGTTCAGTACCAACCTCTGGGATGCAGTACCTGCCCAGCTACTTACCCTGGACTGGGCAACCACCTGGGGACCACAACAGTTATTACCTTCACCAATAAACACTTTCATCAAAGAACACAAACTGAGGGCACACACAGGAGTGGAATTCATACAATTAACAGGGCTTTTTATTTGATAAGACAGGCTGGAAAAACAGAAAAGTTAAAGAATCGCAAGTCATCTTAAGAACTCCCCCACATAGCAATACACCCTAAGAACCTCAGAAATGGGGGCCACTATACCTTCTCAGACTCCACACAGCTAGAAGACACACACCCACATAAGCAAGGGGCACAACCAGATGAACTATTTTCCACAGGGTGTGGTAAACTCTTCAATTGCTACCAATAGATAAACTGTAGTCTTGTGTATAACACAGTTGACAATTACTCTGGGTACCCAGGGATTACACTAAAGTCTTGGTGCAGGCCTGGTAGCTACATTGACTGGGTTCTATCAGTGGTGCACTTGAGGAAAGTTAGCAAGCTTGTTATTTAACCCCCTCAACAGGCCATAGTGTGCTAACACAATGCAGAAAACTTTAACATGCAAAACAAGAAGGCTTGAGACCCCCAAATTGTAATTCACAAATGGAAAAGCACAAAGCCCCTGCCAGCAATGCCAGCACTCACATGACCCATGGATGCAGCAGGTCAGATGAGGCAGGGAACAACACACAGCAACAGGATGAACCCCAATCAGGAGCTTCAGACTTTTGAATGCTTGCCAGCAGCACCACCCTTCCAGCTCACACTTCACTGGCTGCATCCCTCCTGGCTTGCACCTCTCTGGTTACAGCTCTTCTTGCTCAGTTCCCAGGATGCAGGAGCACTATGCAGTAACTTCCCGTTTCACAAGGAGCCCAGACACCAGGATCAACGCCACGGTCTGACTCCCCAGTGGATTGAGAGTACACCCATACTGAGGCACGCACCCTGTGACTCCCTGTTCTCTGATCCACCCCACCGGGTAAGGGCTAGCAGGCATCTTGCCTGGCTCTGAAGCAGGCTGTGCAGAACACAGGTGTCTGTCTCAGTACAGCTCAGCAGCTTTGGAATGCAGCAGTGGTCTATTGGCTCACACTCTCAGAAATGTCTTCCTCATACAGGCTCATATTGAACAGTCCTTAAATGGTGTAAACTCAGGGAAAGTTCACAAAGGATTTTTGGAATGAACCCTGGGAGGGCTCACAGGATTTTTGGTCTGGCTAAGTCTCTCACTTTGTCTCACCAGCAGCAGGTCTGAACACCTCTTAATCCCTCTTGAACTGCCTCGAGCTCCTGAGATCCCAGTTACCTATTTCCTACCATTCAGTGTCTCATTGGACAGGCAGGGCTGTCCATCAGTCCTCTGCCCTGTCTTGCCCTCTGATTGACTCAAAAAGCACACCAGTCCATTTAGGAGGGTCCTTACAGCATAATCTCCCACAATTCTCTGGAGTTTTCAGCTGCTGAGCTCTCTGACCCCTGACTGGCTAACAGGGAGGTCAGGGGTTGACAAGATGATGGCTGCATTTCATTCAGTACAGTTACTACATTGCAAAGTTTCATTCATGGGCAACTACTATGTTTTTTTATTTAACTTGCACCAGGGAGTTGTAGGCACAGCAATGCTCAATTAACCCGTGGTGGTGTGGTGTAGGATAAGGCTTTGTGCTCCTAGACAGGAGTGCTGTTATCTGCTCTCCCCATTTACAGGCACTCTCTGTGCAGCTACAGCTGCTTCACTTTTCAAAAGGTGCGGCATACTAAAATCGCAATGTCTATCCTTTCTTTTTCCTCCTAGTGTCACTGAGCTCCCTGGTGCCCACTGGTGTTCCTGAGGCTGGAGCACACTAGAGGAGGTGCTATGGCTAGCTGCCAATGTGGGTTTTAAATCTTGTAGCTGGCAGGTGCTCCCAGTGCCAAAACAACACTCGAGTGGGATTCAGCTTGCATGTTTGAGCAGGCAGCTCCTCGAATATGTGCAAATTGTCTGTGTGAACATTTAGCTATCATCAAGATAGTTCCTCCAGTCCCTTTCTCAGGCTGCTGTCCTGAGGCTGGAGAGAGAAAGAAAAATGGCAGGCAGAGTTCAGGGGTGGTACAACAGGAGTCCAAGTAAGCGCACATGTGGGGGCGGGGGTTACAGTCTTAAAATTCAAATCAAATGGTTACCTATCCAACGGGGAGGGCTGTTTGTTTTGCATGGTTTTTCTTTAAGAACAATTCAGTCTGAAAGTTAAGAACAGGCTACGTTGGGATGATGCAGATGTTTTCCAACTGCTTTGCCCATTGTACAAGTACTAACCTTCCAGAGTCACCACAGCATCTCCTTATTGCCCAGGTACATTTTGAGAAAATGGATTTGCAATAGGGTTGCTTGGATTTAGAAAAAACAAAGCTGGATTGTTGGGACTCCAACCTTTTGTTAGGAATTAGGATTTTTGGAATTACAATTTAAAAATCTTAATTATTTACAAAGGGTCAGAATCAGAATCTGAATTTGATTCTGATTCCACATCATCAAAGGAGCCTGCCACCATATGCCAACCCCACTACAAGGCCAATCCAGAGCCCACCTACTGTCACTGCCCACAAAGTGCCACCATACATGCCCAAAGTGCCCTGCCCACCCAACCAATGACAGCATACTGTAGCTAAAGAAGTAACCCCTTTTAGCACAGTGGGCCACACAGGACTCCTCCCTCCTGGACTGAGGCTGACCAACACTGTCTGATTTGACTACAAGGGCTGATCAGCACAAAATCGTGGGCCACCACGAAACACTTTATTCAATAGATGGCATCTGGCAAACATGATGGCCCAGGGTTTTGTGTCAGTTGGCCCTTGTAGTCAGGGAGTAGGGTTAGCGCCAGTGTCCTTGCCAAAATTCACTCTTCCAAATATATAAATATTAATGCAAGTGTTCAAGGCAGTGCATAGGATATTGAGTCTAGTCTAGTGCCATTTGTTCTGTTATTGTCTAGTCTAGTCTAATGGTACATCCATAAGAAAATATACATTTAAATGTAAAAGTTAAGAATGACCAGTTTCTATCAGTATGAGAATACTGTGCTGTTCAATAGGATGCTTGTTGCAGAGCCTAACCTGTGCTTCATATGCAGGACAAGGCATGAACAAAGTTTTTAAGACTGATGAAGCACAGACTTAAAGGAGACATTTGACAAAGTGATTCTAGTTAAGAAATGTTGAGGTTCAGAGGCATTACCACATATGCCATGCTTCCTAAAGGTATACTCATTTAATTAGCCTTCATGATCACATAATTTATATGAACTTGTTAGCATTTACTGCATGCTATTATGAATTATGAATCATGAATCACTCATTTGTTGTGTAATATGGGCTTTTATCCCAGGTGAAGCATTCTTTGTTTAGTTTCAATATCGGGTGAAAACTCATAGATTTTACCACAGCATTTTTATGGTCAATATTTAAGGATGTATTGGACATTTAGAGTTTCTGTGCATTGTGCATTCAAAGGTCAACCCTATTTCTTTAAACCTTTACTCTCTGGTATCACTAACAAGGTGGCCTGGAAATGCAGAATGAACACTGACACCCATATGATAACAGATTGTTGCTTGCCATGCTGGGGGGTTGTGACCATGCTCCAAGCCTGCCACTCCACAAATCACCATCAAGATGAGAAATGACATCCCAATAGGCATTACAGGGAGAGATCAGATTGGCCTCATGTGTGACTGACTGCTGCATTCAGGAAGCTGAAAGTAGGCAGAAGCCAGGGGAATAAGCTCTACCCTAGGAGGGGTGGGTGCTGAAGGGTCAAAAATTGGTGAAAGCTGGGAGGAGTGGCTCAAGTGGATGATTAGTATAACCACCCACACCAGAAAGACAGGTGAATCAGCTGAGTAGAGACAGGACGTGTTGGGGTATTAAGGCCTTTGGATGGATGGCACTTGGGTTTGGTTGTGAATATAGGGGTTTGTATATGGTGACCTGTTTCTACCTATGGAGAGTCTACTATCACTTAGCTGCCAGGGTGCTTCACTACAGGAAATTAGATGACTCTCACCTACAGTGAAAGGGAATCTAATACTGGATATGTGTTTACCCCAGATAAGCTAAGATAATATTAGAGTACAATGACAATACTCTACACAATTATAACTTAGGAGTCACTAAATGCAATGCAAACATAGAACAATTTTTATTGGGGGAGACAGGAACTGAGGAACAAGGTTCTGGATGGGAAAGATATTGTAAAGCAGGTATGCAAAATAACAATAATAGACCCACCAGATGTGGTGAGCTACCCAACTGCGAGTCCTTGTTTGTAGATATAATTCTGTTGTATGTATATTTTTTTATGCAATTCTATGTATATGTACATGCACAAGAAATGCCAGTGTTAATTCAAGGGGACATAGAGTAAAAGACTGAATTAAAAAAAAAAAGGTTTTGACCGTCCTTTGACCTGGAAGGCCAACTTGCTTGCCAGGAATCTGATAAGTTATTGTCAAAGGCTTTGGGGATAACTGATCAAAGGGCTATTTCCAGTAGTTAACTGATCATGGGAAACAAAGGTGAATAAAGTGTTCAGGAGATAGCCCTTTTAACTTCAAAAAGCAGGATGCTGTGTTCCAAGGTAGTGCCTTTGAGGAGATAAAAAAAAAAAAAAGAAACTTCCTTCTAACAGTCCTGTATGAGACTGTAATGTCAGATGTCATAAATGTAGGCTGGGTGACTTCACCAGGTGGCAGAACATTGTGTTGGGGAAGCAAAAGAGTGACACCTAGTGGTCTAAAATGGAAGGGCCAGCCTCTGTCCACAGACAGGGATGGCCATCCCTATAAATAGCCCCAGTTCAGGGAATTTGAAGATACACACACTTCATCTGGACTCTGCCTGACACACCAGGAACAAACTGCTGAAACCCAGTGTGTCTACAAGGACTATCAAAACTGAAAACATTCATCTACTTTTTCTGGACTTCAATTCACTGCAAATATAAGGTTGGCTTTTTAGGTAACAGTTTTAGTGCATTTCACTGTACATGTTTCCATTTTTGTTTATATATACTGTAACCTAAATTAGTGTATGTTGTAGTTGTAACTGTATTTATTTAAGTATTCTAGTAAAACTTTTGTTTTTCCTAAAGAAATTCTGCCTGCATGAGATTTCTATATTTGTGTGTGACTGTAGAAGGTTTATTAATAATCTGTGATCAGACTGTTACTGCCAAAAAGGGTTGTCACCATAGCAACCAAATTGAGAAAAAGGTCTGTAAGGGATCTACAGTGATAGGGAGAATACCAGAGTCTGCAAGGATTTTGAGCCAGGCTATTGTATGTCCTGTAGAGAGAAGGCCAGATCAGGTGTTATGCTGCTACTCCCAAAGAGAATGTGATGCCTGGGTCTTCCTCCTTTGGGTACTAGCCAAGGAAGGGTTCATATCTGGCCATAAAACTCGAGACTGGTATTGTGCCCTTATCCAGAGTTAGAGGGATGCCCTGGATCCTCGTGGCAGAGGTGTAGTCATGACCTCGGCAAGCATTCAAAAAGGATGAGGAGGGTATCCCTGTTCCCCCCATCATGAATTGCACTTAAGGGTGGACACTGTGAGGTCAGTGGACCTGACCCCAGGAGTGGGTATGTGACACCACCCCCAGACATAATTCTGCATAGTCCCACAATTCTCTCCCCACTGCTGCACCAGTGTCCAAAGTCTCTCTTGGAGCTCCCACAGTCTCTAAGTGTGCACACACTGTGTGATGAGTTTTATGCCAGAGAAAGGGGACTTGTGAGATCAGTTGGAGGACACTAGGTCATGGTTGTCCACCAACAAAGTCTCTCAAGCAAGAGGGTATAAATTAGGTGGAAGGCAGTATATAGTAAATAGAGCCAAAAGCAGCTGTAGGTGGTGATGCAGTCTGTTTTTGTGGGCACTTCTGTGGTTCATGGCATACTGTACAGACCCAAACTATCTAGCTCTCCCTGTCTAGCTGTCAAAGTTGTGGAGCAATACACCATTCTTTCATTGTGGTTACCAAGTGACTACTGCACAGTAAATAGTTGTGGGGACATCATCCATACAAATGTTTAAAACTGGCTGGTCTAAAGGTGCAGTAGACCTAACATCCTGGTTGGGAAAGGTGCCAGCTGTGACAAATTCTCACAAATAACTGGCCAGTCCTCTTCACCCCACAGGATTCTTTTTATCTCCACCCCAAGGCAGGCAACCACACTTGACTGTGTGTAGCTAAACCCTCATTGAGGACAAGTCCTTGCAGCAGTATGCCCCTGGAAAAAGCAGACTGGCTTCTCCCATAGACTTAAAGTAATACAAGGCAACCCCTGATCAGATGACAGAAATCCCTGTGGGCCACTTCAGGCTCTGGATCTGTATTAGTGGTTTCCAAGGCAGGGAAAACCTTGTTGAAAACCATCCCGAAAGGCCGAGCAATAGTGTGACTGCCTCTCACAGGTAATCAAGCAGGTCTAATCAGTTTAAGCCATTTCTGTAGAAATTCCTATCTCAATACCCTTTCTTATTGGTCTGCACGGTTACTTGGGACCTTCTTATTGGTCCAGTTTTGCAGACAAGTCTCACTCAAGGTGCAGACACTGTGCTTGCTTTGCCCATGGACTCTATGCTCTGTATGTTTAATCATAATTCTGTACAATCTAGACAAATGTAACCTGACTACAAAGAGGGAAAAAATTGCAATGCAGATATTAGAAATACAGGCACAGTCACCTAATATACTCCTGTATGACCAGAATGTCTGGGCAAAAACAAGAGTTTCCTTAGGACTAGGGGAATTGCTGATCAGTTCAACTTTCTACTCTGTGTACAGTGCAATATCCTTGCCAGGAACAAGTTCCTCTATAACATCATGGTGGTTAGTACACTATCCTCTTCAGGGGGTGCTACTGTGCTTCAGGAAGATGCATGATCAGCCAGCACTACTTTTATGACACACCACTCCTCATGATGCCAAGCCTCCACTCAGAGGTGCAATGGAAACATTAGAACAAACAAATATTTGTCAACACTGAATGTTTGCTTGCTTTTTGCTGTGAAGTTATTGGGTATAGATAACACAGAGGCAAAAACCAACAAGTTAACAACAAAAGTTCATTTGATGGGATAAAAAACATGAAAACGTCAAAAAGGTGGGCTAAACAAGTAAACAAGATTTGTCTGGCAGCAACAAGGCTGGTCTTGATTTTTTATGTTGTTAGTTTCATTATGGCTGCAGAGAGCAGAGCCCTGCAGACGTCTTTCTAACACAGAAAAGCAGCTCACCTAACCAGATCTGAATGAACAACAAAATGTTGGAACTGAAGCATGATTACTCCACCACTTGTGAAGTACTCTGCTGTCTCCATTCAATAGCCCAGTCCCAGCACTATCTTTTCTTTCTTGGTGAGCTTGTAGCCACCTGTCACTTCCGCAGTACACTACTGTGCCGAAGATGACTGTTGTGATCTCAGTGCATATGCACAAGTATCATGGCTGTGATGCGCATGTGCAAAGGAGCCCGCCATGCCAAGATGGCCACCATAAGCTCTGTGCGAATGCATGTTGGGAAGCCATATGAACGTACCCCCCATAACAGTGACAAAGGACAAAGGGCAAGTACTATTGCTGGTGATGCTAGTAAAGGAGGGCGGTATGGGTGGAGGGGTGGAAGGTGGTCACTCTTAATACTAGAAGCCTTGGGAGGAAAACTACAGAGCTACAGGCTCTCATGGCAGAGGGAGAGGTGGACATTGCAGCCATCACAGAAACATTGACCACCCAATACAATGACTGGGACCTGTCTGTACCAGGGCACAGGTTATTTGGTAGGGTTAGAATGATTGGGAAAGGAGGGGGTGGAACTATATGTGAGGAAAGGACTGAAGTGTGAAAGGGAGGAAGGGGAGGAGGGCAGTACGGAGTCACTTTGGATGCAAATCCAGGATTCTAAGAATAGTACTCTCAGAATGGGAGTGGTGTACAGGCCGCCCTCTCAGACAGAGAAGTTAGAGAGGGAACTAACGGGACAGATCAAGAGAACCTGTGAGAAGGGTAGTGTGGTGATTGTGGGGGACTTCAACATGCCAGGAGTGGACTGGAGTACCCCAACAACCAGGAATAGAAGGGAGCAGGTACTGCTGGATGCCTTCCAAGACAGCTTCCTGCTGCAAATGGTCAGTGAACCAGCCAGGTTAGGGAATACCCTTGACCTTGTGCTGGCAAATGGGGAGTTCGTGAGTGAACTTAAGGTGGAAGAACCACTGGCAGGGAGTGACCACCACTCAGTATGGCTCACATTGGATATGGGCAAGGAAGGAGTGGAATCTGGCACAAGGGTGCTGGACTTCAGGAGGACCAGCTTTGGGAGGATGGGGGAAGTGGTAAAAGGGTACCTGGCCAGAATTCAACCTAGTATGGGCACTAACCAGAGGTGGGAGCTCATAAAGCTGGGGATAGTGGAGGCAACCAGAACCTGCATCAAGGCCCAGAGCAAGAAGGCTAGAGCTAAGACACTGAGCTGGGTAAGCAAGGAAGTCATGGAAGAGGTAAGGAGGAAAAAAGCTGCATTTAGGAGATACAAGAAAACTGGGAGGGGGGAGGACAGGGAGGAGTACCTGAAGGAATTGAAAGAGGTGACATGAGCAGTAAGAGGAGCCAAGGCATCTATGGAGCTCAGGCTGGCACAAGGCATTAAGAAGGGGGAGAAGGACTTCTTCAGGTACATCAGGGAGAAAAGGAACAGTAAGGACCACATAGTGAGGATTAATAAGGAGTGGGGTTGGGTGGAAGCAGGGGGCAATAAAGCAGAAGTGCTAAATGATTACTTCTGCTTAGTATTTATGAAGAAGAAGAGGGGGATTATACCCAAGGGGAAGGAATAGTGGAAACAGGGGGTGAGGGGGTGACAGACAGGGAAATCATGGAGGGCAGAGTTCTGGAGAGTTTGAGGGCACTGAGGGTGGACAAGGTGCCAGGCCCAGATGGCATCCACCCCAGGGTACTGAAGGAGCTGGCAGAGGTCCTTGTGGGACCTTTGGCAGACCTATTTAATGCCTCACTACACTCAGGGTATGTACCTCAGGATTGGAGGATGGCTCATGTGGTGTCCCTCTACAAGAATGACCCCAAGAATGAATCGGGGAACTACAGACTGGTGAGCCTCACATCCATTGTGGGTAAGCTGATAGAGACTATCCTGAAGGTGTGGCTGGTGGCCCTCCTGGAGGCCAAAGGACTACAGGACAGCAGACAGCATGGCTTCATATGTGGCAGATCCTGCCAAATCAACCTAGTGGAGTTCTATGACTGGGTAACTAGGCAGTTGGACAGGTGCCATGCAGTGGATGTCCTGTATCTGGACTTCAGTAAGGCATTTGACTCGGTGCCGCATGGGAGGCTGGGAAGTAAGTTAGAAGGCACAGGGGCAGGTGCAAAGCTGGTGAGATGGGTAGAGAACTGGCTTCAGGGAGGGCAAAAGAGGGTGGTGGGTGGGGAGATCTCATCCCCAAGGATAGTGACAAGTGGTGTTCCACAGGGCTTGGGGTTGGGACCAGTGTTGTTTGGGATATTCATTCCAGACATATCATTGGACATCAAGAGCAAGATCAGTCAGTTTGCTGATGACACCAAGATGGGAGCAATGGTGGATGACCTAGGGGGGTGGCAGGGGTTGCAAGATGATCTGGCAAAGCTGGAAACCTGGTCAGACACCTGGCAACTGGGGTTTAATGCCAAAAAGTGCATGGTGCTGCATTTTGGGGTGAAGACCCCAAGGAGGAGTTACCAGCTGGGGGAGTGCAGCTAGCCAAGTAAGAGGAGGAGAAGGATCTGGAGGTGCTCATCACAGGGTCAATGAACAACTCGACACAATATAGGAAGGCAGTGGCAAAGGCCAACAAAATGCTGGGTTGCATTGCAAGGGGTATATCTTCGTGGAGGGGGGAGGTGATTCTGCCACTATATAGATCATTAGTTAGACCGCACCTGGAGTACTGCATGCAGTGGTGGCACCCTTATCTGAAGAGGGACATTAAGTTGCTGGGGGGGTGCAGCGCAGGGTGACAAAAATGATCAAGGGGCTGGGGAACTTACCATACGAGAGGAGGCTGAGGGAGTTGAACATGTACTCACTGGAGGAGAGGAGGGACAGGGGGGACATGATTGAAACCTTAAAGTACACCACATATGATGCCAACTCAGTAGTGAAGGTAGAAAAAAGTTTGATTTTACGTGACAACAGACAAAAAGCAGCATCCACCTGATGTGTTTTGAATCCGACCTGGACCCTTTCTCAAAGGCACTGCAGCCATCTGTAGGCCATCGTGATGACACAGAGAAAGAAGCTGTGCTTGACTTAATGTAGTTAGGCACAGCTTGTTCCTCAATAACATCACAATGTTCTAACAACCATTTGCTAATACCAAATGTTCACAGCTTGCATTGCTATTTTACTGGGTCCTGCTTGTGCACATTTTTACTATATATTTAGCCAAGATAGACCAGGCAAGCTGTAAAATGTCATTTATGTCATGGGGTCCTGATTTTACGCAGTTTTATACTGCATTTACCCAGAATAGTAGAGTAAGTAAGTAAAGTAAGTAAAATTTATTTTTAAGCGCTTTTCAAAGCCAAAGCGCTGTACAGATAAAACAATTAAAATACATACATATAACATAAAAACAACAGTAGCAATATAATCACAATAAAATCACTCTCCATATGCCTGTTTAAATAAATATTTAGCTCTAACTTAAAACTTTCAACGGTCAGGCAGCTTCGTATCCGACGAGGTAGAGAATTCCACAGGGTAGGGGCAGCATAAGAAAATGCCCGAGCTCCAGAAGTTTTTAAATGAAGCCTGGGAACCTCTAGCAATCCCTCGCCGGTGGAGCGGAGCCAGCAAGAGGGACAGTGTAGTCAAGAGATCTTAAGATACCGCGGGTCCCTGTTCGTGTAGGGGCTTTATAGGTCAGTAACCGACCTTAAAGGTGATCCGCCACTGAACCGGCAGCCAGTGCAGTTCGCGCAGCACAGGCGTACTATGACTTCTCATAGATGTCCCAGTCAAAAGCCTGGCTGCAGCGTTCTGCACCAGCTGCATGCGGCGGATATCAACCCCTGGTAGCCCTAGGTACATGGCATTGCAGTAATCAAGGCGAGAAGTAACAAAGGCATGGACCAATACCGGAAGATCAGCCGGAGGAACTAGGTGTTTCACCCGAGCGATATTCTTAAGATGATAAAAGGAAGATTTGACAACGGATGACACCAGAAATTTGTGGTCAGACCATCGTCAAGAATAACGTCCAGGTTACGCACCCGGTCTGAGGTTGAGAGCTGGGCACCATCGATCCATATGCCCGAAGGAAGCCCAGAGGTGAGAAGCGATATCTCATTTTCCTTGAGTTCTTGCTTTTATAGTGTATTTTCTAGGACAGATCATCTTCCTTTTCAGTGGAGTTGTGCTGTCTTGTTTTTACAGTTTTGCAATATATTTGCCCAGAATAACCCAGCTGAGAGGCAATATCTTATTTTCAATGGTGTCCTACTTTGACATATTTTTCTATTGCTCCTAACTTTTTGAATGTCATTTTTGAATGTATGTATATTTGGATTTATACTTTATAAAGGAATTATCCTATCAGTAGTTAAGGGTAATAGGAGAGTGGTATACTTGGAGGTATACTTAAATTTATGAATTGTTACACTAGATTTCTGTCTTTGCATACTATATTTCTTTTGATTATAAGGGTTATACATCGATCATGATTACACATGTTTTCAAAATATTATAACCTGACAAAGTGAAACTTAGCTGTGTTGATCCAGTTGAATCCTTTTTTCCCCTAAATATTAAATCCTCTTTTTTTTAAATATTAAATCCTCCTCCTCCACAAATATTTTGGGCCAGACATGCCTTACATAATAAATAAATGGTAATATAAAATTGAATGATATTTAATGTAGGTTAAATGCATGTACTATTTTGTACATATTGTTATATAAAAATGTGAACATTTCAATAAAATACAAGTTAAACAACAGCTTTTTTTTTACAGCTAATTTTGTAATTAATGACTCAGTTCATTAAAGATGCCCTCCACTCACAATTTTAAAACAGTCTCTTCTGTTGAGGACACCTGTTGAATGTCCATGCTAGATTCATAATGTGGATGTGTTAGGATCATGTTACCACATGTTTCTGATTGCAACCAGGACAACACTGTACCAAGATATTTCAGGTTTTCATGGTGGGCATGGCATAGGAGTGGGAGCTTTTAAAAGCATCAAAAACCCATATCTTGGTTCAGGAATGAAAGAAGACAAAAAGAAAATGGGATATCTTGAAATTTTTGCCAAACATTATTGCTAAAACAAAAATGATATGGTCACTAAGAAATACTGCTGTTTAAGCCTGAAAGGCATTGGCAATAAAGCCATAATGCTAACAAAACAGGTACTGTAGCAGCAAATCAATGAAATGTCCCTTTTACCTTCAATTAGCTTCAGACCCATGTAGAAGTCTTTATTTTGGGAGCCTTTACAGATTATTTTTAACTAGGGTATGGACACTAGAAAGATCAATGTCTCAATGATAATTAATTTGCTCCTCTCACATCAAATTCCAGTGATTATCTAATGCTACTAACGGATGTATTGTTTTTTCACACTGTTGCTTCTGTTTTATATTACCTTTGGAAATGTGTTGTTGATTATTGTATATATACTTTTCTATAATACCGCATGGAAATGTGCTTTTGATTACTGTACTCCCATGTTCCCCTTCCCCAGGACGCTCCATGAAACAAGAGCAATTTTATATTGTTCAGTGTGCCTTTCCTGGTGAAACTTTTCAATAAATGAATAAATAAATAAATAAAAGAACCAAAAAACACATGGGGGTCAGCACAATATAACTATTTATTTAAATAATTCACAAAATAATAAATGGCAAAAAAGTGAAAAACAGCATAGATCTCACCCAAGGATGAACAAATAGCAGGTAGGAAATCCAGTGATGGTATTGCAATTTGAAAGAAGGGTCCATAGATTGTTGGCAGCAATGAAACAACTGAGTGGGCGTACATGCACACAGCAGACAGGCGAAAAAGCTACCCGTTAACCAAAAATTCAGCACGGAATGCAAACATGCATATAATCCAGCTCCAGGTGTGGGTAAATCATAATTTCTGCCTAAAAACACACAAAAAAAATGCCAACAAGGAATGCCAAACACTTGTGTCGCCGCATAGACCAGTACAAACTACATGCATAGCTATCAGATATGCTTACGTATCGACCAATCAGCGGTCTTCTTCAGAGCGTGTCTAACCCTACTATCAGAACCCTTTTTAAAGCTGGCAGATGTAAGAAATTTAAAGTGACCAGTGCAACAGAGAAACTTCCACCAATAAAAACATGCAGATAGAAATATTAAAATGCATAAGGTTCAAAGATGTAGCTCACAACTGTACGTCACACACAAAAAGCTTTTACAATAAAAGAAATAATAACTAAAAATAACGATCACTCTGATTGCAGACTCACAAGAAATTAAACCAAACAATGATGAAACATATATCTTACAGCCCAATGCAAATACTAAATATAGTTACATGAGGGAACAGAGCCGGCAAGTCATGTTCCCGATTGTGGCCAGAGCACGGCAAGTCATGGTCACAAAAATCAAGATGGCAATGTTAGATAATTGAACGATCGAAAATTAAGTTACATAATGAAAGACATGTGAACCTTAAAACCCAATACACAGTGATATACCAATATAAAATATTATACACAAAAATGTACAGAGCAGAAGAATAGCACTGAAAAAGGGAACAGAGCCGACAAGACATATTCCCATTTGTGGCCAGTGCACGATAAGTCATGGTCACAAATAAATTATTTAACTCCTAAAAAGCATGAGAGGACTCCAAATCATGCTTTGTAAATGTCTAAAAGAAGGGGGGCGCCAAAATGTCAAATAGATGTACAGACAATCATGGCAGAAGGCACCATTTACAAATTACAAATAGCTATGTAATGGAATATCATCACGGAGACCCTTAGGGCTCATAGTGCCAAGTTCAAAAATCCAGTAAACTGCTCTCTGTAACAATCTCATATTGAGGTCTCCACCTCTAAGGCTGACTTCCAGTTTTTCAAGTCCCACAAATCTGAGAGTTGCAGGTGACCCATGTCTGGCTTCCTGGTAGTGACGGGCCATAGCATATTCTGCATTCTCATTCCTAATTGCTCCTTTATGTTCACCAATTCGGAGTTTCAAGAATCTCTCAGTCTGACCTATATATGACATGCCACAAGGGCATGTTAACATATATATCACACCCTGAGAACTGCAATTAATGAAGGATTGGATACCATACCTTTTACTAGATCTAGGGTGATGGAAAAATTTCACATCTGATGTATTAGAACAATGGACACAGTGGCCACATCTAAAATTTCCTTTGGGTGAAGAAGGAAGCCATGTTTTTTGTGCCACATTGTCCATAGGGACATAGGATCTCACTAACATATCTTTTAACTTTTGCCCCGTGTATAAGAGACCATAGCTAAACTTTGTCCAATCTCCTTCAATCTCAGGTCTGATCTAATTATAGGCCAATGTTTAATAATGATCTTGCCAAGTTTCAGCACTAATTTATTGTATTCTGTAATAAAGATCAGCTTATTAATTTCTTCCAGTTTCTGTCTTGGCTCCAACAGTGAATTTCTATCCATACCATCAACAGTGTGTATAGCATCTAAAAGCAGTTCTGGTTGCTATCCTCTAGAAATAAACCTACTGGTTAGATTTTTTTTTTGCCACCCTAAAAGTTTCTTCTGATGAGCAAATGCGTTTGGCTCGAATATACTGCCCTTTCGGAATATTCGTTACCACTGACTTTGGATGGCAACTACTGCTCAAAAGCAATGTGTTTCTAGAAAGAGGTGTTCTACACAATCTTGTAGTTAGGCCATTCCCATTTTTTCAAAAAGGATATCCAAAAAGGGGATACAATCCATACTGCTTTCATAAGTGAATTTTAAATGTACACTGGTGGGATTTATATAGTCTATAAAAAGACTCAATTCTTCCACACTCCCACTCCAGACAAAAAAGAGACAGAACTATGTAAAAATGTAAAAAAATAGACAAAATGTGGTGCTCCAGTTAACTCTAAAAGAACCAGCAAAAGTCTGAAGATTTTTTTATAATCTTTTTCCTGGCTTCACAAAATCTTAAACCCATTTCAGCTAGTTTCACTCACTTGTTTGTGGCATAGACATCATGAAAACTTTGTGGACTGGGTTTGTTGTTGGTAGTTTTTCTGACTTTGCCCAGTCAAAAACTTGTAGATCCATCCACCCTATCAAAGGGTCAGCTTTTTGTGGGCTACACTCTCTCACCACTTGGACCCTTAAGAGGAGTCTTTGCCAACACCTAATCACACTTTGTAGCTGTGACTGCTAGTCCTAATTAGCATTATCCCCACCTCCTCCTCCCCCTCTGCATCATTGTCCCATCTACCCCTACCCTACCTGCCACTGTCTCCACCCTGTCTCTCCACCCCATCCCCTCCTGCCACCATCTCCTTCCCACACTCCCTGTCACCCCCATCACCACCCCCTCTCCATCCCTTCACTACCCTCCCCTTGCCTCCATGTCTTACCTTCTCCCCTGTCCCCCACCCCTTAACCAGACTAGGTCAACTCTGATTCTCTCCTGCTTGAAACAGTGCTGTAATAATGTGCAAATGCTGCTCACTTTGACTCTCTGTGCACAAATTTATCTGATATTCACTTGTATTTTTTTGAAACCAGACAAGGTCAGCTCAGACTGATTTACTTCTGCCTGTCATATTCCGCAAAATATGCCAATTCCTCCGTATGACAAATTTTTTGATTCCCTTATTTGTATTGTTTGTCTAATTGTTGTAGTTGTAATATGGAACCTTTGTAAAAGAGCTTTCAGCTCAAAGGTATTACAATCCAAGAATTAAATAAATAAATAAAAAATAAAAAAATCACTGGTACAAATAGAAAAATAGATATTATAAAATGGATCCTGGAATGCACAGCGATCTTAGGGATGACCTTGTCTTGAAATCTGGTCAGAAGGTGATCGACATTAATTGTTATAAATATCTGGGCATCCTCATTGATAACAGACTGGCATTTGTTGAGCACATAATTCTTTGGTTCAAAGCACTAATGAAAACTTGGGGGCATGTCAGGGCATTTTCATTTTATTTACTACAAGAATCCAAAATCAAATTTGTTAAGCAATTAATAATTCCAGTAATAGAATATGGGAGGCCCTAGTACAGAAATTTAATTGAAAAGCTTTGTCCAAAGTTGATCATAGGTATAGTAAACTTGCAAGACATGCTTTATCCGGCAAGTTTGATGTGCATCAGTACACCTCATTGTCATCAAAAGGAAATTTCTAAGATTTTAGTAAGAGCATTTTTAATACCATGACCCATTAATTTAGGTTGGCAATAGTCATTTAAGCCATTAAAGCAATTTTTTTCTGCTAATTCACTTTAGGATGGAAGGGATCATAATTATTGAACAGACAGATGATCCTTTCCACTTCCTGGTTTGCTGGCCCCACCTTGAGCTCATATGTTTTAGGGACCCCATTAGTTGAATGGTGGCTTTCATTTATATGAAAAATTGCTTTAACATATATAAAACTGTGCACACAATGTTCCCAATAGATATCTATGGTATACGCCCCTGCGCTGTCCTTGGTTAGACATCACAAAATGTCTGAATGAAGGAGTGGGGCCAACAGACTGGGAAGTGGAAGGGATTGGCTGGCTATCTGTTAGGTATAAATTACAATCCCTTCCCTCCTGAAGTGGACTAGCAGAAAAAATCAGTTCAATGGCTCAAAAGATTATTACCTACCAAAAGTAATGGGCTATAGTATTAAAACCAGCCCTCACTGAAAGCTTAGAAATTCCCTTTAAATTGGTTACAACCAAAAATGAAAAGAAAATTTAATCGAGTTTCTTGGACTTTCAAATTGTGGTCCTAAGCAGAACACTCATTAAAAAAGTTATTAGTTCTGGAATATCCTAGCATTGATCATTATTCATTCAGACAACATGGTAGAGGTTTGCCATATCTCCGTACTCAAATGAGATATGACAATTTAGCTTTAAAAACATGTGTAGCTAAGTCTTGGAATTCATTACTACTAATATTTGAGCAAAAAATTTACTAAATGATTTTCAAAATGTCTTCAAGGAATATTTTCACATTGAACTTCATGTTATACACTCTTGTACGTGTCTTATGATTTTTGATGCATCCATTATTGTAATGCTGTGTTATGTAAAAACCTATATATGTCTTATGGGTATTGTCCCAGTTTGCACAGGAATATTGCTGAAAATATGGCTTGTCCCTAGCTTTATACTACAGTATACAAGGATTCCAGAAGACTTATTGTAATCCCGTATGGCTGCATACTCTACTGATTTGCATATTTCTGCAGTTGCTAACAAGTCACAAGGCAGCTTTAGCAATGCTTGATGACATCACAGTCAAGTTCTGATGCACTCAAAATGAAACTCAAACTGAAATAATTGAACAAGTAGTAGAAACTATGTTTAAAATGTAATTGTCTAACTATGCAAATACTCATTTTATAAGCAAGATAAAATATTCCAGGATGTATAGTCATTGCTATGTACACACTTCACACATGCTGATGGCACCCAGACTTTGGCCTTGTGCCAATTGACTTGAGGCATGTGTATATGTCAGTACAACCATGCACACTGTTGTATCTTATCTCTTACATAAAACATTGGTAACAAGGTTATTATTCCATCAAGGGATTCTGGTGATATCATAAACCACAAGAGCCTAACTGAAGGGGATTGTGAACTGTGTTGTCACCAGAATCCCAAAATGGAATTATAGCCCTTGTTGGTGATGATTTCCTAGCTGTTATTTTTTTTTTATACTGCATGGAACACTTTCAGCATTATTCCATAATATCTTCAGTCTGATTTCAGAACATTGTTATGGAAATAGATTTGAATAGCATGCTTTCCCTATGGAAAACAGTTATTTATTTATTAGCTTTTGGTAACCGGGCAAGTGCGCTAGGCAACAAACCTGCCTATTTTCAGGCATGACCCAGGAGAGCACAGGACATTGGTATACATATTACAGTAGTACATGATGACAATCAGGGTAAACATAAGACAGCAGGAGCAGTTAACAACATACATAGGTGATTAGAGCATCAAAATCAGATACAGTGCATAATAAATGACATATAGAACAAAAAATAGGCTTGTGTCCATGCCGCAGGCTGGCAATAGGGTGAAACAGATTACGAGCATTTGCAATGTCCACGGGCGTCCAGGTGAGAGAATAGCAAGCTTTTAAATTCCCGTTGGGAGGCAGAATTTTTAACCTGAAGGGGGAGTGAGTTCCAGAACTTAGGAGCAAAGTGAGAGAATGCCTGTTCACCCATTTTTGTAGCGCAAGGTCTGGTAGAGAGCATAGGGACAGAGGAGGACCTGAGGGTTCGGGTATGGGAGGCAAGAGTCAGCAGGTCAGCCAGATACTCAGGGCTGGGAGGTCTAGTCAGAGAGTCAATAAAGCATCCCAGTGAGTAGGCCCATAGATCCTTAGGTGATAGCCAGTTTAAACCAGAGTAGAGGAGGCAGTGATGAGTAAGGCGAGGGGCAGTTAAGGCAAATCTGCAGATGTTGTTATAGACGGTGTCCCATTTACTGAGTATAGAAGAGTTGGCAGCGTAGATAAGGGGAAGAGTGTATTGGAGCAAGGGTAAGAGGATTCCCCTTGCTACTGCTAATCTGGCTAAAGGAGTGAGGGAGTGGCGCACACGATAGGTGCCACCAATTTTTGCATTGACAGCTCGACAAACCGTGTTGACAAGTAATGACAAGTCAAGGGAGGGATCAAGTGTGACCCCCAGGTATTTGAAGGACGCCGTGTTGGTGATATGGGAACCATCAAGGCAGTGAACCAAGAGCCTGAGGGCAGTGGAGGGCAGTTTTTTTGAGGAACTGAATAGCATATCTCGTACCATCTATACATTACATGATAGTTCATACAATGAACAAATATGAAGAAATAAAACATAGAACAAGAGACAGTGAAAAGCATCTTCTGTCTGTTAATCTTTTAAGGTGCCTTGAATATTTTGATCCCTGTTTGTCATAAATATAAGCTGATACTCTATGTATCCTACAAAGGTGTCTTGCATCTACTATCCAATTTAAAACCTGAGACATCAGCAGGATTTTATGCCCATGACCAAAGGCTGCTCAAAGTAGTTCTCCTGTGATTGAGGCTCCATCATAATCACAATATGTCGTTCAGACAAGGTACAGTGCCAGACAAGTAGAAAACTGCCCTTCTTACCCCATCCATTAAAATGGTCCAAATAACGTGGTTGAGAACTTTAGACCCATATCCATCCTCAGTACTCTAGGAAAGAGGGAAAACTAGTTCATGTCCAGGATGCCATGTACATTGAGAATGGTGGGTGTCATAAACATACTCCTGGGGATAAGGCCCACTGAGCTTACAGTGCCCACCCTTAAGTGCAGTCCATGATGGGTGGAACAGGGATACCCTCCTCATCCTTTTTGAATGCTCACCGAGGTCACGACTGCACCTCTGCAGTGAGGATCCTGGGCATCCCTCTAACTCTGGAGAAGGGCACAATACCAGTCTCGAGTCTTATGGCCAAATATGAACTTTTCCTTGCCTATTACACAAAGGAGGAAGACCCAGGTGTCACACTTTCTTTGGGGGTAGCAGCGTAACACCTGATTTGGCCTTCTCCCTACAGGACATGCAACAGCATGGTTCAAAATCTTTGCAGACTCTGGTATTCTCCCTATCCCTACAGATCCCTTTCAGATCCTTTTTCCAGTTTGGTTGCTTATTCTGGCCCCTTCGGCAATAACAGTTTTTACAGATGATTAATAAACCTTCCACAGTCCCACATACAATATAAGGAATCTCACACAGGGAGAATTTCTTTAGGAAAACAAAGGTTTTACTAAAATATTTAAATAAATACAGCTACAACTAAAAAGAGCATACTAATTTGAGTTACAGTATGCAGAAACAAATGGGAAAATATATTCAGAAAAAAGTACTAAAACTTGTTAGCTAAGTCTCTGTCTTAGGTATGAAGATTTCAAAGTCCATTGAATCGCTGGTTTGCAAATATATATCAGTCTTTCTGTAGCAGCCTTTGGTTCTTAGGCAGTCTCTAGGCGGGCAGCTGTTCTCTTGTGGTCAGGATAGTCCAAGCAAAATGTATATGTGTCAAGCAGAGTGTCCAAATGAAAATGTTTGTTCAAATGTCCTGAACTGGGGGTTTAAATATCCTTCTGTATCTTGCAGTGTCATCAATTCCCAGTTCACAACAACTACTCTGTTTGTCCAGAATATGTCTCTTTTAGGCCAGAAGATGGCACTGTTGTGCTGTTTCCAAAATTTCCAAGCATATTAAGAATCAGATTCTGAGACCTATAATTAGCATGGATATGACATATCAGAGTTATGCCCTTTGAAGTTCCCTGTAAACCATTGGCACCCATAAGATAAAATTCACACAGGTTCTCTAGGAAGCATGTTCCTTTCCTGTTACCTCAGAAAATGTAGCATATTATAACAGCTTCCTTGGCTCAAATCATTCTGCTCCTGAGTGCATGGCTTTATGACATACAAATGGATTTTGGCATATCTCTGTTAAAAAAAAACTGGGAATGCAATTTCAGTTCCTGACAAACAGCTGCCTTCAGGTCAAAAGGAGGTTAAGCCTTTTTTTAAATCTAGTCTTTTCCCTAGGTTCCATGATACTGACACTGGCATGTCTTTTGGCCTGTACATATACAGAGAATTATGCAAAAAAACATATATACAACAGAATTATATCTACAGTACAAGTTACATTAAACTGTTCCCTCAACTCACTGGTGTAGCATTGTTCAATGAGTTTCCTAATCTGTGCAGGGTTTAATTCAATGAATCAGTGAAAGTTTAGTACTGGTTTGCATCTAGCTGTTATGTGCTATAAGCTTTATTTTCAGCTGAGTGCTTATGAGTTTCATTTCAGAAGGCAGACTAAACAACTCTTAAGGAATGCTGTGATATTTATAAACAATGCTCTAAAGGAATGCTGTGATATTTATAAACAATGCCATGAAAATGCATCTACTGCCATTTCACTAAACAGTTACATGTGAACTGAATAGGCAGTGAAGGATGGTTGGAAAATAGTCGAAAGCTTCAGTAGTTTGAGTTGCCACTCCAGTAGCATCACAAAAAAATATTCTACACCAGTGAGTTGATGGGACAGTTTAATGTGACTTGTACTGTACAAATAAAAGCTACCAGTGGGGTAGTTCACCACACTGGGCTCCTAGCAAACAGGTAGCACAGCTTCCACAAGCACTGCAGCATTGACTTAGCCCAAATCAACTTTACAAATGACAACACCTGTGCAATCAATATGGGGAAAGTAACATGTTTAATCTATGTAGAGCTTACAAAGGCCTTTAACCTGGTCGACAAACACCCTCCTACACCACAAACTGCAAAATCTGAATGTGGACAGCCACTCCATATCTGGATTCAGTATCTACCTAGAAAACTGGAGACAATGAGTGAAGATAAAAGGTGCCCTGTCATCACCTAGAAGCCTCACTGAAGGTGTCACACATGGCTGTATGGCTCTGTCCTTGGACCTCTTCTTTTTACACTATTCATCAACAACTTGCCCAAAAACTGGTGGTGCTAAAGAGTAGCTATACGCAGATAACACTGTATTATATTGCAGTGCAGTTGACATACAAGCCATAAATGGGAGGGTTGACTTTAGCAGTGGCCTGGTGGCCCAAGGCCACCAAAAACAGGTTCAGGCTACTGGAGTTACATTGTCTTTTGGTCCAGTTGGCCAGCACTGCTTTTTGTTCTGTGCTGACATTTCAAAGTACTGTGCCTTTAAGAACTGGCCAATGCTCTTCCAAATAGCTGTTTCAGTGTCAGCCAGTCAGATGTGCATGCCTCCAATAATTCACATCAGTGGATACAGAATGGAGTACAGGGGGCACCAGTAGGTGCAGGTGGGAGCCCAGCACAGTGTGATAATGTAAACAATGTGATGGTTACGGGATTCCCACTTGCATCCCATGACAGAGTGTGTCTTCCAACCCTTCAGAAAGATCAGTGTGAAAGGAGATCAAATTGGGTGGCAGATTGCCAGTGGATAAATCAGGTCAACCAATGAAAGGTACCCTGTGTTTGGCTACGTACTGTCCCTTCTGTCCTCGCCTCCACATCTGACTTAGGTGCTAACAAGAGAAGAGTGTTCTGTGGTGCCCTGAGGAGATGAGTGTTTCTCTCATGCCCTGTTCTGTTTTTATTATGTTGATCTGTGCAAGATTGATTTTATATTAAAAAAAACTGCTTACATAAAAAACATAGACTTTGATTGCAGATAAGGACTGCTTGGCCCACCTAGTCTGCCTAATTCCCTACCTACTGGATAAGCTGCATATCCTAGTTAACCAACAGCCTGTTTTTTCCTACCCTCCACAAGAATTGCCTTATGTCTGTCCCATGCATTCTTGAATTCCCCCACTGTTTTTGACCACACAACCTCCTCAGGAAGGCCATTGCATGTGTCCACCACCCTCTACATGAAAAAATACTTCCTCACATTGCCCCTGAGCCGTCTCCCCTCTATCTTCAAATTATCTCCCCTTGTTCTTGCACATCTCTTTTTCTGAAAGATGCTACCCTCTTGGACTTTGTTGATTCTCTTGAGGTACTTAAAAGTTTCTATCATGTTCCCCCTCTAGCTCCTTTCCTCAATGGTATACATATTAAGCTCCCCTAGTCTCTCTTCACATGGCTTCTGTTGCAGACCCTGCACCATTTTAGTTGCCCTCCTCTGGACTTCCTCCATCCTGCCCATGTCCTTTCGGAGATAGGTTCTCCAGAACTGGATGCAGTACTCCAGATGGGGTCTCAGCAACTTGTGGTCCTGTAGTATTAATTTATCTGTATATTTTCCAGATCTATTGTATCTCTTTCTATAGATTGAATTTTATTGATTCCAGCTTGAAAATATATTATTGTGCCCCTTATGGTAGCTTTTAAAGGATCCCACAACTGACATATTGGTTGCTGGCAATATTCCTTAATTACCTCTTCTATTTGAATTATGAAGTCTGGGTTTTTTAATAACTCATTATTAAAGGACCACTGATAATTATATTGCCTTTCTTTATTCTTGATAGTTAAATTAGTCTGTACTAATGGGTGATCTGTGATCACTATTGAGTTAATTTTAACCTCTACAATATCGTTAACCAACCTTTCTGAAATCAAAATATGGTCTATGCATGTAAAGATGTTATTTTTTTTTAGCAGCTTGAATATATTCTTTTTCCAGGGGATGGTTGATTCTCCAAGAATCTGTCAGATCTTCCATGTGTATGGAATTTACTATTTTATTTGCTATGACTATATTGCCTTTTGATGGTTCAGAGGATTTGTTCAAATATTAATTAATTAAGGTGTTAAAATCACTTGTAAGAATAACATGCTGTGCTTCCAGTTTGGACAGACACTCCGTTATTGTGGCAAAAAATTGTGCATAGTTCGTTAATGGTCCATACAGTGAACCTAAAACAGTTTCACTATTATTGACTATTGCTTTTTTGAGAATAATCCTACCATTCAGGTCTTGGAAACAACCTATACATTTAAATTCTACTCTTTTTTTTATAATTATTGCCACTCTGTGACTCATCTTGGTACCTGTATTATAAAATAAATGACTCATGCATTTTTTTTAAGTTTAATTATTTCTCTTTTTCCAGATGGGTTTCCTGGAGACAGATTGGATTAGATTCAGATTTTTTAATGTAAGTTAAAATTCTTGCCCTTTTAATAGGGATGTTAATCCTATTCACGTTCAGAGTGGCTATCCTTACACCATAGTTTTCAACCATATTTGTTCAGTGTGTAGGTCAAGTTCACCTCCCCACCTTGACTGTTAATTGATGTAAATAGAAGTTTTCTCTCCACATAATTACTATGGTTCTTATTAATTTTAGCTCCAGTGCTTACCATAAAAGAACTCTTTCTTAATCCTACGCACTTCTTAAACAAAACTAGTTCCCTAAGTTTTTATAAAAAAAGTTCTAGACCTATTACAAATACCTTTTGCAGCTCAATGCAACTGCTAGCATGTATCCAGTAAATTATTTCCCTCCACACACACTTTACATGTTCAGTAGAAGATGGAAAAATCCCTTGAAGACTCGTTATAACAAACCCTTAATACTACAGTAGTTTAAATATATTTCTATGTCATTTAAAAATCTAGATTTCTATGACTTTTTTTTTTACACAAAAGTTTGTGGAAGTATTTCTTGAAAGTCTTCAAATGCCATCTGTAGGCTTTCATATATGAACCTTTCTCCATCCAGCACAACCCTTAATTTGGCAGGGAACATAATTGTAGTCATCAGATTGTTTGACCATAATTTATTTATGAGAAAGTCAAATTTCTTTCACTCCTGCACCAGTGAACAGGGCAAGTTATTCTAAATTGAGACAGTTGCTCCTACCAGTTTTTTAAAAAATTTGTTATAGACTTCTGACATTAATGCTTCTTTGTCAGACAATTTCATGAAATTTATGATCGATCTTGGGATCATTATCTTCTGACTTATTCCTCAACCTCCTGGGGATGTGGTCTATTTCTAAATTGATTTTGGTAATGTAAGTTTCCATATATACTGCAGTCACCTGTTTGAATGTGTTTCTTAATATTCTATTATTGTCCCAGCTTTCTGGTATTCCCAACAGTCTTATAGTTTTCCTCTGGGCTCTTGTCTTGAAATCCAGGAGTTATCTTTATTAGCTGATGAAAGACAGTTAAGTTGTATTTGAATAAGAATGCTTGCCTCAGTAAGGGTATTAACATTTTGTTGCAACATTGACAGTTCAGATTTAATTTCACTATTTTATTTCATTAATTTATTAGTCATGCAAGCAATGACACATGGTGAGGTGTGAGTTATATCCTGATAACAGCACACCCAGGTGTGTTATAAGGCATGAGGCGCTTGTGCTGAGTGCCTTATGCACCTAGGCATGCTCTTAGAAACATAGAAGTTGACGGCAGATAAGGACCGTAAGGCCCATCTAGTCTGCCCATTTCTTTTTCTACCTTATAAATGTGCCATCGGCCTTTGCTCTGTCAATGGCCTATCTATTCATACTCATCTGTATTGGTCCCTTATGCCTATCCCATGCCTTTTTGAAGCCCTGCACTATATTCATATCCACCACTTCCTGAGGTAGGCCGTTCAATGCAGCCACCACCCTTTCTGTGAAAAAGAACTTCCTTACATTACCCCTTAATTGGCCTCCCTCTAATTTCATGATGTGTCCTCTTGTCCTGCTGTTTTTCTTATATTGAAACATGTTAGACCCTTTCACCTTGTTAATGCCCTTAAGGTGTTTGAATGTTTCGATCATATCACCTCTCTCCCTCCTTTGCTCTAAGGTATACATATTGAGCTCCACTAATCTGTCCTCATATGTTTTCTGATGCAGTCCCTGCACCATTTTGGTTGCCCTTCTCTGGACTGCCTCAATTTGGTTAAAGTCCTTTTGAAGGTGTGGCCTCCAGTACTGCACGCAGTACTCCAGATGGGACCTAACCAATGTCTTGTAAAGAGGGATTATTACCTCCCTCTTCCGACATCTCCCTAGCCTTACCTACAGCTTTAGTGGTCTGCTTGGATGATTTCAGGTCATCGGTGATGATGATGCCCAAGTCTCTTTCTTCCCTTGTGGCTGCCAGCAACTCCCCTCCCAGCCTATAGGTGGCTTCAGGGTTTCTCTTCCCTACTGTATGCATGATTTTGCACTTCTTTACATTAAACTCCAGTTGCCACTGTTCCAACCATTTTGCTAGTTTATCCAGATCTTTTCTCATTCTGCCCACCCTCTGGATCATCTACTCTGTTGCAGAACTTGGTGTCATCTGCAAACAGACAAACCTTACCCTCCAGTCCATCTGCAAAGTCACTGATGAAGATATTGAAGAGGACTGGCCCCAGGACTGATCCCTGAGGTACCCCACTTGTGACTTGCATCTCTTCTGACTGCATACTATTCACCACCACTCTCTGTTTTCTGCCTGTCAACAAGTTTGCCACCCAGTTGACCAACTTCTGACCCACCCTGAGCCTACCCAGCTTATTAATCAATCTTCTATGTGGAACAGTATTGAAAGCTTTGCTGAAGTCAAGGTAGGCGACATCAACTGCTCCCCCTTGGTCCACCACTCTGGTTACCCAGTCAAAGAAATCTATGAGATTAGTTTGACAGGACCTGCCTTTTGTAAACCCATTCTGTCTTGGATCCTGTGCTCCTATGGATTCCAGGTGTTGCACCACCCTTTCCTTAAGGAGTGCCTCCATAATCTTGCACACTACTGAGGTAAGACTGACTGGTCTGTAGTTCCCTGCCTCCTCCCTGCTACCACACTTGAGGAGTGGGATCACATGAACCCTTCACCAGTCTTCTGGGACCTCTTCTGTGCTCAGAGACTCACTAAACAGTTCTGATAATGGCTCTGCTAGTTCCACCCTTAGCTCCTTTAGTACCCTGGGATGTATGCCATCAGGTCACATTGCTTTGTCTACCCTGAGCTTATCGAGCTGTTGTAGGACTCTTTCTTTTGTGAAGGGAGTAGTGCTCACCTCCCTCCCTCCCCCCGTGTCCATGGTGCTGAGTTGTGGACCCTGCCCTACCTTCTCTTCAGTAAATACTGAGCAGAAGTATCTATTTAGGATAGATGCTTTAACATGGTCCTCCTCCTCACATGCCCCCTTATCTCCTTTGATCTTAGCAATACCCCCTCTGGACTTTCTCCTTTCACTAATGTAGCTATAGAAAGTCTTGTCACCTTCTTTTACTGTCTGTGCTAGTGTTTCCTCAGTTTGGGCCTTTGCCTGCCTTACTGCCTTCCCTGCTTCCCTTAAGGAAGTTTGGTATGCCTTCCTATCTTCATCCCTCTGCGTTCCCTTATATTTCCTGAAGGCCAGCCTTTTGGCTCTGACCTTTTCTGCTACTGTTTTTGAGAACCAAAATGGTTTCCTTCTTCTTTTGCACTTTCTTTTCTCTCTAACACAGTGGGATGTTGCTTCAAGTATTGCATCCTTAATGCTTGCCCACTTTGCCTGTACCCCCTCACCTGTATTTCTTTTTGCCAGGGCTAGCTTAACTGTTGGCCATCTTGTCAAAATCTGCTCCTCTGAAGTCCCATATTTTTGCCTTGGAATGGGATGATTTTGTTGTAGTGGCCAAATTGAATCATACCATGTGATGGTCACTGGCCCCCAGGTGACCTTCTACCTGGAGATCTGAGATCCTTTCTGTGTTAGTCAGTACTAGATCTAGGATAGCCCTGTCTGTTGTGGGTTGTTGTACCAGTAGTTTGAGGCCCTCCCCCTGCAGGGAATCCATCATGTGTCTATTTCTGGCAGATGTTCCTGCTGGTAGTGACCAATCTGTATCTGGCATGTTGAAGTCTCCCATTATCAGAACCTCCCCTTTAGCTGTTATGTTTTGTATATCTTCTAACAGTAATGTATCTATGTCCTCCCCCAGGTCTGGGGGCCTGTAGACAACCTCAGTTCTTATGGCTGTCCCATTTCCTGTTTCCAGGGTGACCCACAGTTCTTCTGGCTCCTTATGTGTATTCTGAATTTCTGTAGCTTTGATATTTTCATTGACATACAGGGCCACTCCACCCCTCCTTTTTGCAACTCGGTCTCTTTTGAACAGTATATAGCTGGGTACTGAAGTCTCCCAAGTGTGGTTACTGGTAAACCACATCTCGTTAATTGCTACTATGCCCAGTTTCACCTCTGTCATTATTGCCTGCAGGTCTGGGATCTTGTTTCCCAGACTGCGAGCATTTGTGTACATGATTTTCCATTGGCCAGATTTCGGTGTGTTAGTTGTTGGGTGAGGTCTGGCGTTTCCCCTGTGCATCATATGGGGAGCTGGACCTTATCTTATTAAGACATAACCCACATCTCGGAGTGTGGTATTGCGCTTATAAAATGGGCCCCCTGCAAAAACTCCCTAGTAAAATAAATAAATAAATATGTATTTTTTTTAAGTATGCTGAAAAGTGTTTAGTATACAAAAGAGAGAAAATAGTGCCACCTGTACTGCAGAGTTGCACACTGTATATTTGTATCATGGAGTGAGTAGAGGGCATTTTTGACTATGTCTCTTCTACCAACTCTGTCTCTCCCTCAACACAGAAAGACTTTTTATTTTTAATTTACTTTTTTTTAGCCTTTGTTCTTAAGTTGCAGCCAGCACACTGAATATATTATGGGGTGAGTACAGGGCACTGGTTTCTGTGCGTCTTCTCAAACAACTCTGTTTCTCCCCCAAAGCAGACAGATTTAATTTTGTTTATTTACATTTTTTTTACTACCAGAGGCTTACTTCTGAGTGTGAGCGTATCCCTTCCCACCTGCCATATAGACTGCTTTCTCTTCCTGGACGGTAACTTCTGCTTTGGTGCCATGACAGATAAGGATTTTTTTATTTTCTTTTTTTCCCCGTGTGTCCTCTCATGTTTGGGGAGGGATGGTTGGCAGGGTTGCACATTGCTTTAGATGGTGGAAACCAACCCCACATTAGCTGACGGCTGGTGGGGTGGAGACCCCAGTGGCACTGTTGCTGAATGCCAAGGAATGTACTGGTGACCCGGGACAAGTCCAGGAATGGAGCATGGAGTGTATACAATTTGCTGGGGTGACATCATTGGGACAGCTTTGGATTGCTGATTCGTTGCAGTCATGGAAAGTTTCCAGAAGGGAAAAATTAAGATCAGACTGGCAGATAAATGGAGTGTTTCTGAGAGCTTGTTACCTGGGGAGCTGTCCGATTTTTATATTTCTGGGCAACCGCTCTCCCGCTTTCTTCAGATTCTAGTTGACAAGCTGCAGTGGGAGAATGATGGCATGCAGTGATTTTTTTCATGTGCTGCATTTCGTTTGGCACAATTAGTGCTAGTTGCAATGTTATGTCCTGATAAGGACACAGCTGAAAACCTGTTTCAGCCAATTAGGTTTCAGCAATTTTATACGCTTTTTATAAAGTATGATATGTATTGGCTTCTAAATTCAGGGGCTCAATATTCAAAACATTGCCAGGGCAGAAAACTGAGTTTGCTCATGCAGACCAGGCTTTGCATGGATGCACAATATTGAAAAGCCCAGTTAGGGCAGGCAAACTTGGCTTGCACCTGGGTAAATGACAGAGGGGGTCGCACTATGTAAATTATTGGGTGGGCACCTGAATATTGGTGCAGTCCAGTATTCACAGTATGTGTGCCATGCAAGGCCATCTTGTGCAGTCCCCTTGCGTGGTGCACATACCGCCGATCGAAAGCCTGACTTACTCCCATGCAACCCTAGCAGCTGAAAGAAAAATTGTGGTGCCCCCCCCGAATCCAACCACAGTGGTCTCTGACAGTCTAGCAGTCCCCCCACCAATCACTGTCCCATGGACAGTAACTACAGACCTCCCTGGTGGTTTATTGGTCCCCCCTGCTCCAATCGATGTCCTGTTTACAAAAAAAGAGACCTCCCTGGTAGTCTAGTGGTCCCTACCCCTCTCCCTGTTGTCCAATCGCCATCATGTTGTACTATATATATATATATATCCCTGGTAGTCTAGTTGTCCCTCCTCATTGTCAGATCACCATCCTGTTGTTAATTAAAATTATCCCCGGTAGTCTAGTCATCCCTCCCTCATTGTCTGATCATCATCCTGTTGTAAATTAAAATTATCCCTGGCAGTCTAGTGGTCCCTTCTCCATTGTCCGATCACCATCCCATTGAAAATTCAAATTATCCCTGGTAGTCAAGTGGTCCCTTCCCTTCCCTCATTGTCTGATTGCTGTCCTGTTGTAAATTAAAATTATCCCTGGTAGTCTAGTGATCCTTAGTGGGGAGGGACCAGTAGACTACCTGGGATAATTTCTGAGATTTATCCTTTACCTTTTAAGGAATGTCTGGTAAATTCACACTGTCTTGAGGCTTAACTGATATGGCTGTTGCAGCTACTAAGTTTTTATCTTGTACTTCTTTTGAGAACTGATTGATTTTTTTTTTGTGGCTCTGTTACTTCTCCCTCTATTCCTGGAGACTGGTCAGCTGGTTTACCATTGTCCTTGCTGCTCCTTGGTCTTGGGTCCCCAGTTCAGCTTTCCCTGTGTCACTCATCTGAATGCATTGGTTCCCTCATTGCCTGGGTCTGTTTAATCATCTTTACTGCTTCTAGCTCTTTGCTGCTACAGTCAGAGGGATGTCAGCTGAAGAAAATATTTGGTGTTTTATTGAGTGTTTCACTGACACTGCCATTGTTGCTGGACTGAATGCTTCTTGAACCAGTGAGTTGGCTGATTTCCCTGGCTTTCCTAAAGAGGTAGAACCATCAATTTTCCCTGGGATTATCAATGCTTTAGTTTGTTTCATGTGGTGGGGGGAACATGAGAACTACTAGCAGTAGGACTGGTGCTATTAACAGGAATGTCAAATTCTATTGCTGTTTTTTTTGTTTAAAGGAATGAGGATTAGATTTCCTCATAGCCATCATCAATTGTTTGAGAAGTTATGGCTTAGTGGTTGATGGTGGGTTTTTCATCACTTTACTCTCTTTTTAGGAGTCATTATGTCAAATTGGAGAAGAATTGTTGTGTCCTTTTTCTAAAGTTCCTCCTCAAGAGTTAGTTGAAATACTCTAGATGTAGTATTCATGTCTCGTGGGACTGGTTGCAGTGCTGAGATATTAGACTCCTCATATTGGGGTAGCTTTCCATGGTGCAGCTCACTCACACAATCCTGCCACCATCTTGCATGGGGTCTGCAGAATCTGATAGAAAAGTGACTTACTGTAACAGCAGATCTTCAAGAGACTCTCCTCCATTAAGCTACAGCTTTCCCTCCCTCCTCCCCCCTTTTCAGGTGTGGGGTAGTTATCCTGCCTGCTCTCACATGTTGATTCTCCTCTTTTGCCTGAATTTGGCATATTAACTCTGGTTTCTATATCCTCTCCTGTGTACTTGGTTGGTCCTGCTTGCTTCAGTTCCTGCAGGTCCGATTATCCTTTGAGCTTGTCTCCAGCAGGGAATGGAGGCTAATGGGGCCACCCACATTATATACTGTATGTGGTGACGATGCACATTGTTGTGGGGGGCCCCAGCCAGTGAACTTTTCTGGGTGGTCCTGACACCGATGACCTACACTTTCATGGTGTGGCTCAATTGAGCAGATTCTCCTGAAGATCTACTGTTATGGTAAGAAATTATAATTTCCCTTGTATCGATCTGCACTGTTTTTGCACAGTTTGATGAAACCGTGGTTATCTTGTTGTACCACTTTGCACTAATTGTTTTTGTATAGCTTGCTTTTGTACAAAATACTTACATGTTTGCATCCAGTTGTGTACCCACCTATGTAACTAATTTTTGTGACTAATTTTTGTACAGTGTTCCTAGACCACCAAGGTGATTTCATAAAAAAGTAAAAAAAAATAATATTAAATAAAAATAATTAATTATACAGGGCTCACCTTCATTTAAAACACATAGCCTCATGGGAAGCTTTTACTTCAATTCTGAAGAGTGCAAATGAGAAATTAGAAAAGCTAAAAGAGAAATTGAACAGAAATTAGCCCTTAATGCTAAAAAAGATAATAGTAAAGCCTTCTATGCCTATATCACATCATTAAAAAACCCTTAAGTAAAGTAGGTCCAATTTTTAACAATGACACTGTTTCATGACAACACAGAAACAGCAGAAATACTGAATCAATAGTTTTGTGAAGTCTTTATTCCCAGCAGAGGACATTAAAAATAAAATACTCAAACAAAAAGGTAAAACTACATCAGGACCTGATCATATTTCTGGTCAAATGCTGTATATTATGTCTGACCACCTGTCATACCCATTAAAAATTCTGTTCAAAGACTTTGCAAACAAGGGAACTGTGCCAAACAATTGGGAAACCACACATGTAGTGCTAATTCATAAAAAGGGCACAAAATTAGATCCTGAAAATCACAGACCAGTCAGCCTTACTTCAGCTGTCTGTAAAATACTTGAAATTTAATAAAGGACATTATTTTATTTTATTTATTTATTATTTATTTAGATTTTGTTGACTGGGTAAGTGCACTAGACAAATTCTGCTTATTTTCAGGCACGACACGGGGAGGGGGATACAGATGAATGCCAACTGACCTTGGACCAGATTAAGCTGTTGGTGGTATTTTTGTGAATATGGGGAAATTTGGCCGGGGCACCGGGGAAATTCCCCTACTCGGTCTGCAGGGGGAGCCTTTGTCCCTCTGTCCAACATGGCTGACAATCCTGCTGTGGATGGTGCTGGTGGAGGTCCTGCTCTGCCTCAGGTAACTGATTCTCCTTTGGATCTTCTGATTGCTTCTGATTCTGGGACTTGTTTATTGAATGTTGACTGCCTGCCTGCTACTGAGACCTCTCCTGTCCCTGTTTGTACCTCTGCTGTTGGTGTTTCTCCTTTTGAGAATGCTGCTCCCCAGGACAGCAGACCGGATGCTGGTATCCCTGAAGAACGTTTTTAGCAGCTATTTTCTCAAAATAAATGTTTTCTTTTGCAGATGGTAAAGGACAACTCGGATTTCCCGTTTACAGTTGCTTCGGCAGATAGCTCCCTGTCTCCTTGCATCCCGGACCCTTTGCTCCCCGGTTCTGCATTGCCATCTGATTTGCCTGCCTCTCTGCATTTACAGCCTACTACTTGACCTCCTGATCCTTTGGATGTTACCTGGTCTCCCGAGGCTGCTCTGCATGCTGCAGGTTGGTGCCATTCTGAGGAAGGACAGCCCTGGTCTTCTTCCGGTCCTGTCTCTGCTACGTCCATTATTGATGCGGCTGTTGCAGTTGCCTTTCCTGCCTCTCGACCTGTTCCTCCAGTTGTTGTGGATTCAGTTCTGGGATGCTCGGTTTCACTGCTCCATACTGAGGATTTTTCCAAGTCTCCTACCTGCTCTCCTCCATCTAAGGGCCCCAATGCACAATGCACTCTACCAAGTAAGACCTCTCTTTCTACTCCCAGACTTGATGCCAGAGATTCTTCTTTTTAGATGACTGACTTATTTAAGTCTGTGGGGGAGCCTGCTCAGTGGTGAAACGCTGTGCAGTTTAAATTTTGGGAAGATGCCTCTGCGGCCCCCCTGGGCAAACTGTTTTGCATTCTGTGCTACAGGACTCTCTGGGCATTAGCCCTTCTGATTTATTTGCCTTTATTCATATTAAGGGTGAAACTGTATACAATGTTAGTTTTAAGAATGTTTATACACTGGAAAAGTTTTGGGTGCAGTATGAGCTTGTAAAACTGACCCCTGTTTGGTCCTCATTTCTCATAATCCCCCTCACTAAACCCTTGGTTAAAGTTCTTACTCTTTTATTTCGGAGTGAAGGGGTTAACATCCATGATGTTCAATATTGGCTTCGGCAACTTTGTGATTTATTGGATTCTCTTCGTCCTATTTTGGATGATGATTTTGTTTGGACTGGGGGTTGGAAGATTAGGGTTCAACTTTGCCACATTGACCAGGGGATTCAGCATATTCCTGGCAGCTTTTATATTGGGCATGATAGGGGTATTTGTTTTCATCTGGGCCAACCCCCTACGTGTCACAAGTGTGGTTCTAAAACTCATTTGAGCTATACTTGTGATCAGCCCAGATGTACGCTTTGTTTGCAGTATGGCCATGTGAGCTTGGGTTGCCCCAATGCCCAGTACTGTAACCTGTGTGATGATCGTGGTCATAATTATCCTCTATGCCCCTGGGCAGAACATAATCGGTTAGATAGGGTACCTCAGGATCACTCCCACCTTATTGCTGAATCCCAGGCTCAGGCAGAACAACAGAAGGTGGAGGTTGCTCCGTTGTCCCGGAACCTGTTTCTGATCCTGGTGTGGTTCCTCCTGCTGTGCCATTGCACATTTCTTTTACTCCCTCTGACCCTCCTCCCCCTGTGCCTGAAGTTTTCCCTATTTTGGATTCAGGTCCTGGGTTGCCTGTCTCCCAGACTGACCCCTCAACTGGTTTGAGTCCTGCTTTGCCAGGTTGTATGCCCCTTCCCCCCCTTCTTCCCCTTCTATGGAGGTTCCTTTTGTTACTGACCCTCCTTCTAAATGGGAGAAAGGTAAACGCAACTCTGAGTCCCATCCACCTGCTAATTCTATTCTCACTCGTAATAAATTTCAGATGTTGGCTAAGAGGCATCATTGGGGTGATACAGAGGGTGAAGAGGAGGACTCTGATTCCTCTTGAGCTTCCTGCTCTCAAATGGATTGCTCCTCTGTCTCCTGTAGAGATGTTCATTGTACTGATAAACCTCGTAAGGCTCAGTTTCCTCATAGGTGATATGATGTTTTTTGCTTTTGGGGTATGCTGGTTTAAGTTTTGTTTTCCCTCTTTTCTGGGTGTTCTATTTTTTTTCCCTATTTCTCATTTATGGCTCACCTAACTAATATTAAATGCTGCACCTTGAATGTGTGCAGCATTAAATCTTTTCATTAGCAGCTTTTTACTTTTGGGTTTCTGCTTTCCCTTCGGCAGAATTTTTATTTTCTTCAAGACACCCAGATTAAGACTAAACCAGAGGTTTTACAGGTCACTGCTAGATGGTCTGTTGGCCCCTCCTATTGGTCTCATGGGGAGGATGTTTGTGATGGGGTGGGTATTTTGTTTTTTGGTTATTTATTCAAAATTGATAGGGTTCTTGATGTGGTCCTGGGGAGAGTTCTCCTTGCTGATGGATCTTATGGCTTGGTGCATTTTTGCCTTATTTCCGTTTATGCCCCTCGAAGCATTGCTGCCCGTTCTGCTTTATTCCTAAAAATGTATCCCTTTTTTGTTTACTTCTCGGCTGGTTTTCTTGGGGGGTGATTTTAACTGTGGGCTATCTGCTTTGGACTGACCTAGCAACGCTCATAAATTGTACAGTGATTCGGCTATGTTAACTAAGGTAATTTCTTCTGGCCATCTTATTGATGGATATTTGTCTCTTCATAGGCCTGCAACTAAGACTTATTATAGGGCTGCTCTGACTACTCGTATTGATTTTGTTTTCTTTTCTAAATACCTCACTGTCTCCCAGGCCTCTGTGATTCCTTGCAAAACTTCTGATCACATGACTGTGGTGTTGGTTTGCTCTCCTGCTGATGGTCTCTTTCCAGCTGCTCCTTGTGTTCAGTGGAAATTGAACTGTTCTTTGTTTTCTGATGCTTGTATTTTTCAAGGTTGTTTGCATTTATTGCAGGCTAGGATTTCTGTGTTGGATGCTTACCTTTCTCTTCTGGTTTGGTGGGAGGATACTAAAGCGGATTTGAGGAATTATTTTCTCTGGGTTTCTGGTTTTCAGTCCCGTTCCAATTTCTTTACTTATTCTAAGTTACGGAAACAGTTACAGGATCGGATTTCCAGGGCTTCTGAATTCTGTCTTGATCTCTCCTTACAAATTCAGGATGTGAAGTGTCGGATGGAGAAATTCCAATATGATACGGCTATTTCTTTAAAGCTTGAAGCTCAATGTGGTACTCAGGCTTCTAAAGCTTTGATAGATCCTTTTAAGAACTGCTCTGACAGGATTTCTTCTATGATTTTTGATCTCTTACTGACCCTATTACTGGTTTGCAGCATAGCTCTCTTCCTGCTTTGCAACGTATTGTTCAAACTTATGTAGAAGTCATGTTTGACTCCTGTCCTGTTGCTCCTGATCCTGGTGATTTCCTTTCTAATTTAGAGATCCAGGAGGTCCTAGAGAGTGTTCTTAGTTCTCTGGTTCTCCCGATCTCTGTTGAAGAAACGTTGTGTGCCATCAAAAAACAGAAGAATCGTACTTCTCCTGGGGTGGATGGTTTAACGGCTGAACTCTGTCATTCTCTTTTGGATGTTTTTGCCCCTGCCCTTACTGTCATTTTTAATAGTATTCTGACCACTTGTTCGTTGCCTCATCACTTTTCTGATTCTATTATGCTTCTACTCTTTAAAAAAGGTGATAGGGCTGACATCAAGAATTGGAGACCTTTGAGTCTGCTTAATGTGGATTACAAGATCCTGGCTATTATTCTTCTGAACAGGTTGCTACCTCTTGCATCTCTTGTTATTTCACAGGCCCAGACCTGTGCTGTGCTCGGTAGAACTATGCTGCTTTCTCTATCCCTTATTAGGGATGTAGTCTCTTCCTGTTCAGATACACATCATGCTCTTTTTCTTTCCTTGGATCAGGAGAAGACTTTTGATTGGATTCACCATTCTTTTTTGTTTCAGGTCATGTTGCATTATCATGTGCCTCCCAGCTTTGTTTCTTGGATTAAGTTGTTGTATACTTCTGCCTGGCTTACCCCTCATGTTAATCATTCCCCTGGCACAGAGTTTTTGCATAAGAAGAGTGTCCGTCAGGGCTGGCCCCTTAGTCCCCTTTCCTACGTTTTTCAGATTGACCCCCTTTTGAGATGTCTTGCTTCTAGCTCTGCTATTCCCAGATTGTTGCTCTCTGATGGCCTGTATGCCCCTAGTGTTTATGCCTATGCGGACGATTTGTGTATTTGTACAACACCTCTTTTGGATACGGTCGGATTTGTTGACTAGTTTTCCGACTTTGAGACTTTTTCAGAATCCAAATTAAATCTTCATAAGAGTATGGTGAAGCTTATTCCTGATTCTATTTCCCCTTTTGTTTTGGATTTTGTGGCCCAAATTCCTGTGATGCATGATCCTTTGAAGATTTTGGGATTATATTTTGGTTCTTCTGATGATTCTGCTTATAATTGGAATTTGGCTCTTGATAAGGACCTTGCTTTGATTTCTTCCTGGAAGAGTAGAACTATTACTAAACGTAAGTGTGTTCTGCTTTTGAAGACTTTGGTGCTGCCTCTCTTTTTGCATGTCACCATGGTTTTCCCTCTACCTCTTGCTTTAGAAGTGAAACTTAATAATCTTTTTTTTCAAGGGTTTTGGGGTTCTAGGCAGAACCTCATTAAACTTTTTTTTTGTATCAGGATTATTGTTTGGGTGGGGTGTGGATGCTTAATCCAGTGGTTTTCTTTCATTGTTTATTTTTTAAGTTTTTGTTTCCTTTTCTGAGGTATTCTCCCCCCCATTGGGATTCTGTTTTTATGACCTTGATCGCTCCTCTATGGGATTTGTGGTGTGGTTCCCCTTGGGCAATTCCGAAGAATTTCCAGTCTTCTGGTATTCCTTCGTTTTTGTTTTCAATGTTTTTTAAATTGAAACAGTGGAATTTGACCCATCGGTCTATTTTTCTTTTGACAAGATGACAGTTATATGGTTTCATTATTCAGGCTCATTTTTCTGAACTTCCTTGTGTTTTGGATTCTGCTTGTGTAGAGCTGGACATTTCCTTGATTTCTCACCAACTTATTGACCCTTGTCTTCCCCTGAAATTGTGGGATGTGACTTGGTTGTCTTGTCATGGAAAATTAGGTGTCTGGGGTAACTATCACCATAAGTATCTGGAAGACAGACTGTGTTTTCAAGACATTTGTCTGAATGTTTTGGAGTCCCAGTTGCATTTTTTTATTGAGTGTCCTTTTAGCAAGGATTTATGGACTTTATGGCTTCATAAGTGGAAGTATATGCATATTTCTTGTTTCTCTTATGATATTTTTTTTTCTTTTTACTTTCAGTCACTAGTTACTTTAGGTACCTTTACAAAGTGATAGCCTAAATATTAACATGCAGAGCTGCTTTACTTGAGTACAGGCAGTACTGAGATTCTGTTTAACCTGCATATTTTGGCTTATTGTGCAGTACATCGACCTGTGCCTGCCACTCATTTTATCCTTAAGTGCCCCTATATTGTTGCATGGGATCTAAGAAAGGTCATTAAGCTAGGTATTGTGTGTCCAGGTCCCAATTTACACTCCTGTAGTGACACCTGATTGACACTGGCAACTGTGATCTTTTTCCCCTAGTCTTCCACTAGGACAAGGCTGATGGCCAGGGAAAACAACCACTAATATAAAACAAGGGGTTTCTCCCGCAGGCACCTACCCCAAATTTCCAACTTGATAACTGATTCCACCAGGAGATATACTGGTCTTCCAACATGGCCCAAGAATACTCTTTATACAACTATAGCATCACTTGCCTTAAGTCCTGCTGGACTAATAACTTACCGGCCTCTCTCCCAAATAGGGGTGTACTCCTGGCACTTGTATACATACTGTCTCTCCTCTGGTTGGACATGTGCTTAGGGGAAGGACTTCTTGACCCCATGAGGCAAAATCTCAGTGACCCCGAGCCTTGTGGTCATTACTACTGGACCTCTCCCACAACTAAAAATGAAAGCCTCATAGCACATGAGTTGGTAAAGCGTGGCTCCTACTACATGGTGATCCATGATGCACGCAGAAGGCTCCATAGCCTCTTGAAACCTTCAGTTAGGCAAGTGTTAGCTCGACTACTTGCTCTTCTTCTGCTCTGTGGAGGAGACGTTCAGCCTAACCTGGGGCCCCCTCTAGACAATTTCCTTGTATCCACCCCCCAGGATCCTCACTGGGCATCATCAAAAGGCTTAAGGACAGTGCACATAAACATATGCAGCCTTAGACCTAAAATCCATGAGGTTAAAGCCTGGCTTAACCTCTACAAGCCAGATGTCCTTGCAATCTCTGAGACCTGGCTCAAGGCCCATATTCATGACCATGAGATCATGATCCTTGGGTACAATACCTTCAGACAGGACAGGGCAGGAAAGAGAGGGGGAGGGGTCCTAATCTATATGACAGACACTCTAAATGTGAGTCTACTAAAGCCCAACCTTGGTAGCTGCCAGGACACAGAGTCTATCTTCATTCGTGTAACCCTTGGTAATGCTAAGCATCTCACCATCGGCTGTGTCTATAACCCTCCTAAGAATGCCCAACTTGCTCTTGAGGACATCACCAAATTGGTTGGCAGCGAATTAACCAATGAACTCCTAATAATGGGAGATTTCAGCCTGAACTGGGCCACTGGCCCCAACAAGGTCCTCAAGGGTGCAATCCAAGACGCAAACCTGGAACAGGTCATCTCTCTTACCTACCAGGCTTAATTGTAAAATGGGGAACCATACTACTCTTGACTGGGCTCTGGTATCTAACTCCCTAAACATACAGAAAGCAGGTATATTGGCTGACACCATTAGTGATCACTCCCCAATATTCTGTATTTGGAAGAACAGAGCACCAAAGATTCCCCCCAGGATACTCACAGTATGTGACTTCTCCAATTTCATGCCAGAAAAATGTAATGACTACCTAAGTAGCCCGGACTGAAGCCTGATTAGGCTCCTCCTGACATTGGACGAGGCCCTTGCCTACTTCCAAAACTCACTCCTCAATGTGGCATCTCTCTTTTCCCCCTTCAAAACAATTTGTACAAAAGGAGGCTGCCATAAATGGATCTTCCACTCTGTGAAATCTCAGATGAAAAGAAGGGACAAGGCTTGGAAGAAATTCCAGCTCTCCCATCTTCCTGCAGACCTGGTTACTTACAAAACCATAAGAAATAAATTTAAGCTAGACATCAAACTTGCCAAAAAGGAGTATCTAACCTGCCTCCAATGGTCCACACTGGGGAACCCTAAGTTTTTTTTGGCTAAAATCAACAAACTGCTTAAGGGCAACTCCAAGGAGGCACAAGGTCAAATTGAGGTACAAGGACAGTGTATCAGTGATTGCCAACTTATAGCCTCAGCAATCAACCACCACTTCACCAACCTTGATGCATACAAGATAGGGCTACCAACACCCATGCCTGTACAGAACTTTGATGAATCCCCCTGTCTGAACAGACCCAATTTCACCTGAGAATGGTCAAGGTAAATGAGGTCCGTAAACTTCTGATAGACCTCAAACACAAAGGCTCTGGTGGCCCAGATGGAATCAGCTTGAGGCTACTCCAGGAAGGTGCACTGTCCCTGGCCAAACCTCTGACCTGGATCATCAACAGGTCTTTACTTGAAGGTTACATTCCATACCAGTGGAAGGCTGTCAGTGTGGTCCCCATTTACAAGGGTGGCTCTTGTGAACAAATTGACAATTACAGGCCCATCTCCCTGCTGTGTACCCCAGCCAAATTGCAAAAAAGGCTAGTTTATGGGCAACTGAGAGACTACCTGGAGCTCCACCAAATCCTAGCCCCTTCATGGCATGGCTTTCAGGCAAACCATGGAACAGACATGGTACTCATCAAACTCACTGTGGACCTATTCAGGGCAATGGATGAGGGAATGTCGACGGGTGCCATCTTCATAGACCTGTCCAAGGCATTTGACCTTGTGGACCACAACCTTCTTCTTACTAAGCTTCAAGGCATTGGGCTTGATGCCCAGGCCCTTAACTGGTTCAAGAGCTACCTCTCAGGCCACTCCCAGAGGGTCATTTGGAAGGGAGAGCTTTCCGCTCCTTTACCCATCAAGGAGAGTATGCCTCAGGGCTCAATTCTTGGCACCTATCCTGTTCTCTCTTCACAAATGACCTAAACTGGCACTGTGGGGATTGCTTAGTAGTTCAATATACAGACGATACTGTCATCTTCTGAGCCAGGTCCACACCACATGATCTAGGCCATCTCCTACAAGGGGACCTAAACACACCCGAGGCCTGGCTCACATCAAACAGAATGATCCTCAACACAGCAAAAACTAAAGCCATGCTGTTTGGTCCTAGATCCCTTGGCCAGAATCAGACCAGTTCCCTAAAACTTACTACCCTTGGGGATAAACGAATAGATGTAGTTGACAACATAAAATATCTAGGGCTAACTACTGACCAGGGTCTCACCTTTAAGCCCCACGTTGACCAGGTAACAATTTCTATCCACGTCAAACTTGGTACCATGTAGAGTCTAAAAAAACAACTTATCCCAGAGGCTAGACAAGCAATCACCTCCAGTGTCCTCCTACCCACATTAACCTGTGCTGCCCCAGTAATCCAGGGCATGGCAAAGGGCGAGGTTTGCAGGCTTCAGGTCCTGTACAACAAGGTCATGAGGTTTGCAACAATGTGTCAACCAAGAAGCCACACCTGCATCTCACTAGCCCAGCTGCAATGGCCTTCTTTCGAGGCTTGTCTACAGTATCCCCTGCTCTGCCATGCATACAAATTGCAGAGCCCGGTGGCCCCACCAAGCCTAACAGGAATAATCATGGCTAAGCCTAACCCTTGAATGCTCAGTACCTTGGGTCGGTCCCTACTGGCAATCCCCAGAATCAAGACTCACAAGGGAGGCAATTCCTTCACTCTCACAGCCCCTTAACTGTTGAACACTCTCCCACCTCTAGTACAGGAAGCCCCCTCGCTACCAATCTTTCACACTAGGCTTAAGTCCCATTTGCCCGGGACAAGCTCATGCCACTGCGAGGGTATAGGATAATCGCTCCCGATCCTAATCACAACACCCATCCCCCCATCTTCTCACCTTAACCTACATTAAATCATGCCTTAAATCCTTAAATCTTTCAAGTGTTGCACTTATGGTCTATGATTTGAATAATTGCCTGTACTGTTATCCTCATTGTCTTGTATACTTCTCGTAACCCTGTATTGCCTGACTGTATGTATTGTATTGCTTCTGGATCACCTGATTGTATGTATTGTATTGCTTCTGTTCCCCGAGTTGCTCCTGAAAAAGGGACCTTCAGTGACCAGTGGGTCAACCCAGTCATCAAAATTCAATAAATAAAAATAAATAAACAAATGTTGGTGTTTGGCCTTTTTTCTGGTGCCTGCTCCAAATATCATCCCAGTACCCTTCAACTTATGTTCGCTCTTTGTAAATATTTTCTTTGGCAAGCTAGATGTGCTCAGCTTTTGCAACAAAAAACATATACTGGGATTCATGTTCTGCAACAGGTTATTTCTGATTTGATTGTTATTTATAATCAATAATTAGTTTCTCTACCTCAGACCGGTTTTCATTCTTATTGGGCTTATTGTGACAGGATTTTTTCTGTATGATTGTTTTTGTTTGTTTTTGGGTTGATTTTTCTGATGGAGTGAGTTTTGTTTTTGTTTTCCCTTTAGATGCGTGTCTAGCTTTTTAGTTCTAACTTTGTTACCTTTTTATAATGTACTGATGTATTGTGTTATTCTTGCTTTTGTCTTTTCAATAAAAAATATCCCCTACTCTTTAAGTTGGGGGGGGGGGTCCTTTCTGTCTTGGGATTAGATTTGTGTTCTACTTCTGTATTAGACAGCCTGTTTGGATATGTATGACTGTAATACTTATTTGCTTTTGTTATGATTTGTACTTTTCTTTTGTGTGAGTCAACACTGTTTTGTATTGTTTTCATTTTGTTATTCTTATAAGAAATCCCCCTACTTTTTTTGAGAAGTGCCATGGGATCTTTAACATCCACCTGAAATACCACCAGAGCAGGCAGATGGGACCTTGGTTTAACATCTCATCAGAAAGACGGCACCTCAGGAGTGCAGCACCCCCCTCATGCTGTACTACAGTGTCAGTATAGGGATATTAACCCAAGTACCTGGTGTGGGGATAGAACCCACAGCCTTCTGATCTCCTGGCCTCCGAGGCGAGTGTGCTACCTGCTGAGCCATCAACACTGCAAACAATCTAGATTATGAACAACGTGGATTTAGACAGGTAAGAAGTAGTACTACAAACCTTACCTGTTTTTATGCAAAATTAGCAATTTACTGGACAGAAACATGCCATGTGATGTAGTATACCTAGATTTTAGTTGGTCATTTGATCTAATGCCACATTGGGCTCTAATAGAGAAAATGAAGAAAAACAATCTTAACAGTTCCATATCCAACTGGATTGGTGAGTGGTTAATGGATAGATCTCAGAGAGTGGTGATAAATGGACACATCTGGAATTGGAAAGGTAACTAGTGGAGTCCCTCAAGGTTCTGTTTTGGGACCATCATTATTTCAAATGTTTATATCTGATATAACAAAAGATTTATTTAGTTGGAGGGTCAAATATGCAGATGATGCAAAATTAGAGGGACCTTGTGAAACTTCATCAAATATTGATGACCTTCAACGTGACCTTGATTAGATTTCCAGATGGGCCAATAGGTGGGGAATGAAACCAAACATGGAAAAGTGCAGGGTAATGCACTTTGGCAATAAAAAATCCAATGAATACATACTTGTTAGGATATACTTGTTAGGCAGAAAGGAACTTCTAACCACCGAAAATGAACAAGATCTTGGAATCACTATTTCACATGTCTTTGGTAATACATGTCAGGTGAACATAGTCATCAATAAAACTACAAAGGTTATGGCCTATCAAAAGAAATAACATCTCCAAGGATGCAAAAGTGCTAATGCCCTTGTTCAGGGCTTATGTTCAACCTCATTTAGAATATGCCTCTCAACTCTGGTGCCCCTTTGAAAAGGGAGAACTCAAAAATCTTGGAAAAAATACAAAAGATTACTAAAAAAATATATCATCTAAATGGTAAAACATATGAAAATCATCTAGAATGTTTAAACCTTATGTCATTAGAAACCAGAAGACTATGAGCTGTAAGTTAAATAACATAACACTCAGAAACAACCAATAAAAAAGATTTGGGAGTTATTGCAATGAACAACATATCATTTGATATGCACACCAGAGTCATGGTACAGAAGTGCCACAGAATTCAGGGCTGTATATTTAAGAACATTAAAAGCAGGGACCCAAGGGTGATTGTACTGTTATATTCCACTTTAGTGAGGCCCAACCTTGAGTACTGCTCTCCCTTTTGTGCTCCTCAAACTATTGGAAATGTAAGAATGGTAGAAGGGGTGCAGTGGAAAACAACAAAATTAATAAATAACATGAAACACAAATCTTACGAAGATAGATTGCTAGATTTGGGTCTGTACTCCTTAGAGTACAGAAAATCTAAAGGTGATCTCTGCTTTGTTTATGGTGCATGAAGGCTGAATTAACTTGGGAAGCTATTGGTCTAATTAAGAATCATAATGTTAGAACAACTAGAACACACACATCACAAATTGGGGTGAAATGTATGGAACAGTTAAAAGAGGCAAATGGTATAGTCAGAGAGTGGTGTCTACATGGAATAGTTTACCAGAGCATGTAGTGTCTAGTAGATCTATGAAATCATTCAAAAACTCATTGGATCAACATATGGGTGGTGAGAGATGTAGGCAGTGCCACTAATAAGTGACGAGTCTTTATAGGTTTTGTTTTAAACCCTGTGATTTGTTGATTACCTATGAACCTATGAGGAGACCTGTTACTGATGTCTGATATAATTAGTGACCTCTACCTCTTATCAGAGACGGGTATAGATTTTAAAAGTTCAGACAGAGATGCCAGGGGCCAGATATTCAAAAAATTGCCTCCGGGCAAAATAACACTGCCCTGTGGGCAAAAATAGTCCACACCTAAGTGCACACAATATTCAAAGGAATAGCCTGGGATTTAACTCTGCTGAATATAGTAGGCAAACAATGGGGTGTTCAAAAATAGCCCAGAGTACTGTGCAAAACAGTCCAGCAAAGAAGACTGCTCTGAATATAGCAACTGGTCAGTGCAAACAGCAACAGCAGCCCAGTGTACACATAGGTGGTGTCAGGCACAGGGGAACCATGTGGCAGCTGGGGGCACCAGCACAGAAGGGCTGCTGGATTGGAAAGTATAAGCAGAAAGCAGTGTGAAACGCAAATAATAGCAACAGATAATCAAAGGCAATGTTAATACACATGTAACCAAAGAAGTAACACCACTATTCAGATGTGTAGTGTGGAAGAAGAGTGGAGACAGGAGAATGTGGAAGGGTCCCACAAATATACCCCTGCCTGGAGTGCCATGCTGTCCCAAACTGGTGCCAAGTGCAGAGAGGGAGGAGCAGACAAGGAACCCTGACACAGATCAGGGGACAGCACAGCAAATGATACACAACACAAGGACACAGAGGGATGGAAGGTGGCCATGCCAACAAGGACAAAGCCACAGACAGGACCACAGATTGAGGCCACCCAGCCATGCAACACAGGTGAGGTGTTGCCCAAGGAACAGAGACCATCCCAGAACAATGCACAGCCACAACCCAGATGGTGGCAGGCACACACAGGTGATGGGCAGGGGACACATGGAGAACAGAATGTGTCTGCCAACAGGACAACACACCCACCATGCCCAGAACACTGTACAGGCAGACGTACAGCCACAGCAGAGACAGCAGTGGTGATCCCATGGCACAGGATAGGCATGGATGTCACCCACTAGTGGGGCATTGGTGGGCAGAAGAGGCAACAGTGCAAACTAGAGATTAATGGTCCTAAACCACCAAAGACAACATGTGACACAGGAGCATAACAGTCAAAACCAGTTTAATACAAAACTCAAATAGAAACTATTTACAACAACTGCAAGAAAAGAACAAATGTACAACAAGTGGGGAAGGTGAAAACTGGGATGATGTGGCATGGAACGGGGAGTCCTTGTGTCTAGTGCTCAGCTGCTGGTTGCAGGTGTCTTGAGATGTCCTCAAGTATCTGGACCTGTCTTTTGCTGAGATGCACAAGTTGTGCCCACATTTCCATGATGGTGCACTCTTGGTGGACAAGCCTACACAGCAGTTCATCCCTGGACTCTGATTCTTCAGGGCACCTCTCCCACATCGATGTCCTACTGCTACCTATGGGGAGAATGATGTTGATATCAGTATAGGGAGCACTGTGGAGAAATGTAGATATTGAGAAGTGGACCACAGAGAGGGACCTGCCTGGACCAACTAGCCTGCCTAGGTACCCAGCAATGTTACAGCCACAGAACCCACCCCACCACTGTCAGTACAAGCCATCTCTGAACACTATGGTACCCCAAGACATTGGTGATCATTGCCTGTACTAGGAGGACAGTGCAGTACTGTGCAGGTCATGATGGGATAATGATCTGCAAATGGGAAAACAAACACCACAGGCATGGGCAACGTGCATCACAGAGAGGGACAGTGCGCACAGCACAGGAGTGGGGTGGCACATGTCAGGACACACATCTGGGTACTGCAATATCCATCAGGATATCATGGCACAGAGATACCATGGTCATGTGTTACTGGGACACGTGACTTGCCACAGTGCAAACGCACATCTGTTGGCAACAATGTGGTGTGAAGAGTTACCATACATGTCTCATCTAGATAGGAATGTAACGTGTAATCTACAAAGAAGCATACTCATGCGATGCTGTCCTCTGTCCATCATGGTCCACCCTGTCCTGTGCACCCTCTGCCACAGTCCCCTGCTGGTACTCTTGCTGGTCCCATCACTGCTGCTGTCTCCTGGTGTTGTGGTCTCCAGAGTGAAGGGAATAAAACAGTGTCAGTACCCTCATGGACAACACTAATTCCCCCACCCCGGGCTGTGACAGTGACCCTGTGGGCCAACCGTCAAACACAAGAATGTGTCTCTCCCCACCCACCAATGACCATACAGGACACATGGGCAATGTCAATAGAAATTACTGCATAGGTTTATGTAAGCACTCCTGTTTAGCCATTTAATGACATATTAAAAAGCAATGGACAGGCAACACAGGGAAACAAGGTTAGACAGACCTATGCATCCATAACAGAGTCACTGCAGCTGACACCCGACCCATTGTTTCCACTGATAGTGTAATAGTGTAGGCCCAATGCACACTACCTCTGACTCCCCCAGGTCCTGCCCCTACCCCCCCCCCAAAAAAACCAGCCATAGACCATTTGACAGTGTCATTATGTTATGTCTGGGGCTTACATGGATGGGGTAATACATTAAATGGTGCCACACAACTATGGTAAACTAGAGATACAACAGCACAGCTGTGGATAGCACAACCCCATATGGACATTGCTACTACAGTACCCATGAATGTGACTGATGCATCTGTTGCCTGACCACTGGAACCTGCAGAGGTCCAATTGCCATCGGACTTTGTAACATATTGACATGCCACAGTGAGCCCCAGGAACATAATCGCCAGCTATCTGTCACATACACAAACATATGTTAGGGCAACTCAGGAGACTGGTAAAATGAATGAGGCATTGCTCATCATCAGTTCTATCCCTGTCACACAATATCCACCATGTCCACTTGCAGAGACAGTACAAGGCCAACATGCCACTATCATTGGCAGCACTGTGGCTGAAATGTACACACATGACTGTACAGTGTGTGCCATATAGGCCCGCCAACAACCAACCTGATCCATGTACAGAGGTGTAGCTAGACTGTTCTGTGTTGCACACACTCCATCCAAGTGCAGCCTGATTGTAACAGTGATGTATACATGTTCACCCAGTGCTGCCCTCTCAATAACAAAACACTCAGATATATGTTAGATCATACATCTTTCCTCTACACATATCTATATCCCACACAACCATTGTTGTTCCATAAACAGAAATGACTGTACTCAGTGTTGTCCACTCACACAACTCTGCATAAGAATGACACTGTTATATCAAAGGAAACTGTGCCTTGACATGTCCTAAAAAACCTGTACCCACATGTGTGCAGTAAGTATGCCTGCCTACACCCTTGGCCATGCACATGGATGCTATGTGATACACAGGATCACCTACCTGGTGCAGGCACAGTGACATCACATACATGCTCCTGAAGCATTCTAGATGCTGCTGCTCCCTCCTCTGCAGATCGACATATTGGTGCCGACACTGTTCACCAGTGCAGGTGATGCCAGTCCTTTCAGTGAGCCACTGGCCCACAGATGCCCACACTTCACACCTGGGCCTAGATCCCTCAACAACTTCTCCAAAGAGCTGGTGCTCCCTGGACAGCACCAGCTCCACTAAATGTATCAGCTCCACCTCTCCCCACCACTGGTCCCTCTGCACCAGTGCTCTGACCCTTCTCCTGCTGGACATTGTACTCTGGGATATGTCACAAATTCTATTCTGCACCACCATGCTTGTAGATCTGTGTCAACACCTTGGGTTTGTAATCACATGACTGCACTGTGCTATGTACCGGCTGTGCTGTGCAAATGATGTTAGCCCAGCGCTAGCAAGAAATTGCCTTCAGTGCACATGCATGATCTGCGCATGACCTGCACAGCAAAGATGTCATTGCAGATGCACTGCTAGAGCAGCGCTATTACAAATAACACCATGGCAAGTGTTTAGAGCTGTGCAGTAGCACAAACACGTTTGCTCAGGGCACACGTTTGCCTAGGGCAAATGTCTGCAATATTCAAAATGGATATGAAAATAAGCCTACTTAGGCAGTTGGAGGACAAACAAACACATTTGCATGCCATTATGGCCTGATTTGCATGCACTAGCATGTGTAGATTGCCTGGGCTATTTCAGGGGGAAACATAGCACCACGTGCACAACACACTGGAACTTCAAGCAGGTAGCTGCAGGCTGGGTTTCACACAGTAGGCAGGAAAATGTCATCCCAGGAGACAAGCACCAGAGGCACAGGTAGTTGTTCTGCATGCCGTACACATGTATCTGTTTCAGCTACAGTGTGTATATTATGCTACAGTAATATGGGGAGCTGTCGAGGCTTGTGGGTGAACTGATGGACACTGACACAGGGTTGTAAGGTGTTGGAAAGGCAATTGCCAGACCAGAAATTTATTTTAGACAAAAATGAACTCAAAAAGCTGTCAAAAGCAACTACATTTCGGCAAATAAAATACAAAATGAACAAAAACAACATCAAATAGAATTCAACTCCTGCTTTCTTGAGGTACAGGCAGCAATAGTCACCTCATCAGCAAACAGAGTTGGCTACAGGTCTGGAAAGGAGCAGACCTGCACAGAGGGATCAGTAACCGGCTGATCCCAAGAGGAATCTGAGGTCTCCCAGCCAGGATACCTCTTTTATAGCAAAACATAATCATGTGACTATTGCTCTCTCCTCCCTCAAACCATCTAGTACAGCAAAATGCTTACAAACATTTTATTATTTCGGTACTATTAGCTCAACAGAATGCATGTCTTTTATACATGTTTACAAATGTTTCAGTTCATAAAACAAAACAATATAACAGATAAAACAGCTTTGCTGCAGGAACAGGTGTCTCCTCCCCTTCCCCCAACTATAACTAAGGGAAGAGAAGGGCCGGCTGCCTCCTAAGGAGCCAGCAGAAACAAACAGCCACAGTCTTATGTGTAGTTTCAACCCAAGTTCCTGTGTTTAAACTATGCTTTTTAAAACACAAACCTCAGTGAATGTGACAAGCGAAGGCTGGTATTTGTTCTTATGCAGAGAAAGGAAAAAGCACTAGACTGCTAGAAAAGGAATACAGAAAAGAAGCACCCATTTTTAACTCAGGTGACCAACCTGAAAAAATGGGGCAGTAGAGAAAAAGAAAAAGCAGAAAAAAGACAGATATGCTACTGCAGTAGACTTTTATTTTAGAAAACAGAGAGCATATGAACATAAATACCAGGCACCCTTCCACAGGAGCCTGTATTGTGAAGGAAACATAACTGCATACTGTGTGTCAGATACTGTTGAATGATGCTGTCCAAGAAACACCAGGCCCAGCTGGCAGGTGTGTACTAACAGTGGGCATCACTGTCATACTGTTCTGTCCCATACATATGCTGTGCCAGTGGCACTGGATTCACACACTGACACACACGTGGCTGACTGTGTGTGATAGGGTGCTTCTATAGGTATGTGGTACATGATCTGGGAGGGCTACTTGTGACCAAACAGAACTCACACGTTCAGTGTTGTCAGGGGCTGTCCCTGTTACTGTGTCATATGGATGTATATTCCATGCTGTGCTGTGTGTAACCCCCGGAACCCTGCCTTTTGCAAAACGACAGGTGGCATGCTGTTGAAGCTGACAGCAGTACCTGGTGGGGACTGGGTTCGGGGAGGACTAGGTTACTCGGCACAGGGGGCCTAGGTTTGGCTACTCTGCACAGGGGCACCCAAGTAAATCCGAACACAGGAAGCAATAACTGTAATGTCCAAAACCAGGAATGGGATTCTAAAGTGTGGCTTTTATTCACATCCAAACTGAACAAACAAAGCATAGACGAACCCCCACAGGGCTACATTCCTGGTAATGCAGATTAGAGACACAGAACACTTCTTCACATTTCCAGCCCTCAGGCTCTAAACCCACCAGGCACACAGCCCGGACTTGCGCGTAGCTTTGGGTACACAGCCCGACTTGTACACTACTTGGGTTTTCCCCATGGCCCGGCTCCCCTGCCGGCCACTTGATCCACGGTCCATTATGGGAATTAACCAGTTTTCCTATTGGTGGCTCCCCAAACCACCTTAGAGCCTTCGACTCCTAGATGGAATTTTCCTTTCATCCCACATCTGGGTACTTCCCTCATCACTGGCCAAGTGCATGAGGCAAAGTAGAAATCCACAGAGCAAATCCGTAGAGGTGGACATGGTTATTAAAGATGGGTCTCCCACCTCCAGCTCCCACAATCCATACCCGGCCATTTCTCTGGACACTAAATAACTCTTTTGAAAGCTTGGCAATGTAGATTACTGGGTAGACGTATGTCACATCTCCTCTGCATGTCTTGGCTTCCCCTATGTGCTGGACTTGAACATACTTTTACTTTTGGCTAAGCCTATTACTCTAGGCATCCCACTACTTCAGTAGTCTAATCCCCACTTTAACACAGTTCAGGATGAAACATGGGCCCTTTAGAAAGAGCAGAATTCACCCTTCAGTTGCAGGTGTCCCACAGGCAAATCACGAAATCTTCTTGTACCCCACACTCGTGGACAAAATAAGGCAGCTTCTTCACTAGCAGTAGCCAGGGGGTTGCCCCTGGAATAGCAGGCAAACCTTCCTGCCCCATCCCCTCAGGGATGGGACACAGAGACCCGAATCAGCGGTCTCCACCACTAAAAAAAACAGCTTACTGTGTCTCTCTTTAGGCGGAAACACACACCTTTCCCTAATTGTAGCCCTATTTCAGGGCTGAAGCTCCAAGAGCCTGAGCACAGAGCTGCTGTGCTCCTCTCACAACAATCTCCAAACTCCAGCTGCCTCAGACTACTGTTCAAACCTCCCAACATTCTACTCTAACTCCCTTCTGCAGATTCCATTGTGGCTCATGCAGCTGCGATAATTCTATGGTGATGTCATCTCTCAGTCTCAGCTGAGACTGAGAACAGAGTGAGACAGTGTGAAATCCATTTAACTGGAATTTCACAAGCTGCCTTCCCTGCCTACCACTAGGTCTTACTGGAATACTAGTAACCCCGGGTAAGAAGGGGGTTACACTTGCCCTTGACCAGGAAAATGACTGTCTGCAGTCATTGTTTACCCGGCTTAGGCCATCCCACCCTATGTGCTACCTGCAGAGGGGGGTGATCAGGCCCCCTCCTACCATGTGCAAGCACAGGCAGGCAACACTAAGGGCCTCTACTCTACCCACTTACTATGGATGCCTGGTGGCTTTGGTAGAACTGTCCAGAGCTTAACCTTAATAGCTCAGCACTGCAGTCCCTATGGCCATTCAGGACCACAGCCTGCCTATCCCCCCTAGCCCTCTAGGGAAAATCTGTCTGCCTCTAACTTAACACCCCAAAAGAAAAACAACCCGGAGACCTCCCCGACCTTGGGCACCCTGCAACCACACACCAAGAAACGAATACCACACCATTACATCATTTTACTGCCTCCCTACCCCCACAACCACACCTGTGGAAGGAAAGGGTTAATACAGTAACAACAACAATAGCAACCACAGTACTTTAAATTACTACACACTAAAGTACTAGTGAGGAACTCCGATGAGCCACTCCTCCTCTTCTTGTCTTCTCTTCTATCTTCTCCAGGAACACCTGCAAGAAGAAGAAAGACAGCACACACTCCTAATCTGCATACACAGTCTACCTAAACCCCTACCATCAAAACACTGAAGAATCCCAAAAATATTTTTTTTTTTAGAAAAGGTAGAAAAACAGTATATACACCAGAAAACAGTAGAAAACAATGACATTATTTACAATACACATTTAGGGGGATGGAGTGCCCTAAAAGTCCCAACTAGTGACCACAGTGCCTGAAGGCTAGTCCATTAAAGAGTCTCTCCTGGGCCGGAGCCCAGTGAAGCACAGTTTTAGCAGGCCAAAGTCCTGAAGGGGAGAGTCTTTGATGACAGTTCACACATTCTGGAGTCTGCTAGTGTAGGATGTGTACTGCAATGTCATAAAGATAGAAAAGTTTGGACTTACCAGCCCCTTGTAGAATGAAAAAATCTGCACTGACCTACTCTTCAGCCGAAGACTCTCCCTGGCAGCATTCTTCCGATACAGCTGGGAGGACATCTTCAGGGAACTACAGCAGGGCACATCTGGGAACTGCTGGGTTGATGTCATCTCTGGAGATGGAACCTTAGAACAGGAACAAAAAAGGAAAACAGCTGGTCTGATGTCATCCGATTACCAGGCGATGAAGCAGGATACAGCTGGGCTGGTGTCCTCTCTGGATCTGAAGTCATCTGGTGGGCCAGTCGATGGATTCTGGAAAGGCCAGTACACTGTAGAACTGATGAATGTGGGGCACCTGAGTCCTGGATGTCCATACTGGCGGATCAATAAAGGCACTGCATAGGCTGGTGTGGCAGTATTGACTACCACTGCTCGGTTTTCCAACTAGTAGGCATGGGCACATTTGCCGGGAGGTCCTTGCATTGAAGCCAATAATACAGGGGGTCAGGAGCTTGAATTATTACCCCGTGTGGGCTCACATAATTCACACAGTGGAAGGTTTCATATCCCTCTCCGTCCACTATACGCAGTCGGTCCATAAACAGTGTCCTGCCTCTCTTCTACTGGGTATATTTCTCATGAAACAGTCTGTTCTTGACATGCTTGTTTGCACCAGGATGCATACATTTCATTGCTTCAGGCCAGATCCTGGATTTCCTGCTGTTCTCAATCTCCTCCCAGACTCTCCGAGGAAAGGTAGGAAAGGTCATCCCATAGATCTCATTCGCCTTCCTACGAACCAGTCTCTCCTCTTTACTAGCTTTGGTCAACCTGAGACCGCTGGCCTGGCTTGGGGGCGGCCAGTCCTAGTTCTGCCAGCTACGCATCCTCAACGAGATTAAAAACGGATCCTTAACTACTTCTTCTTGCATAGCCAGGGCAGTGGCATCACCACTCTCTTCCTTGCATTCTTCCGAGGCAAGAGCTTGAGGCTGTGTACCCGTTCCTTTTTCACAAGGCCACATAGGTTCCCTCTCATCTTCTTCCTCACTGAGGATCTGAGCCCAGGAGTGAGCAGTCGTCCTCACTCCTGAGACTATCCACTCATCACTAGGCGTGGAGGTCGACACCTCCCATTCAAAGGCCTCCCGCATCTCATCTTTTCCTATGAGACTTGGGCTAGGCCCTCCCTTCCAGGGGTCTACTGATGCTTTATCTGAACTTTCCTTTTGAGATCCAGCATCCGAAACTTCAACATCTGGTTCTGTCTCTAAATCTGCACCCTCTAGCTTTGTGCCACACTCCCCCGAGGGGCCTTCTTCAACAGGCTCCGCCTGGTGCTGTGTGCTGCCAATTACAGATTCCTAAACCTTTGTCCATGTGGGAGCCAAATGAATCTGGGGCACTTTATACAAGTCATATTTTTCTAGGCATCCAGAACAGTGAGGTATCATGAAGACGTCCCTTCCAGCATTTAAGCAAATTTGACACACATGCACTGGATATCCAGGAATCGCCACATGAGAAGGCAGTTGTCCTCCATAATAGCACTTTTCAATCTCCCTTAATCTATTTACAACTGCTGTTACTGCAGCCCAGGCATGATCCGGGTAGTGAGCTGGTCCTGAGGCCATAACTGCAGGGAAAATAAACAAAAGCTCACTGTTACTGAAAGTCCCACTTTACTGAACACCTTCTTTACTTTTAAAATGGCTCCTCTGCTGCTGTGTTTACTTTACTACCCCACCCTGTAATGGCAGCGGCAGCACTCCTGTGCATCAACATTCAGAAATTGGGTCAAGCCACTGCGCATCCGATTTACACACACTACTGATAACTTTTGCTCAAACTGCACAAACGTGCACTGTTCTTTTTCAAACACATTTACATGATTTTCCACAGACTTTTCACTTGCTGGAAACATTTCTTTAACTCACAGTCCCTTAAAGCCTCAGGATTTTAAGCACAGGATTGCCTGTAAACTAGTGCTGCTCATTTGGCTACAACTCACAGTCTCTCTCTGGCTTTAAAACTTTAAACTGATGCTGAACTCATAACTATGCTCACAGTCAATGGCTTAACAGACTTGCACTTGCTGGTAAAACTTGACACAGTCGTTACTTGCAAAACGACTACATTGCTGCACACATATTTAGCTGGCTTTTGGCAGAAAATCACAGTTTGAGCAACTTTTACTGTTGGTACTTACCGTTAGCAGTAGCCGTTAGCTGCAATGGAAAAATGGCCTGCAGCCAGTCTTGGAGGCCTCAGAAAGAAAACGGGTGGACAGTCCTGCCGATCGTCTCCCCGATCAACACACTCGCAATTCAGACGATCGAGATGTGGGTTGAGCCCGATTTTGAACAGACAAGTCTATTTTTAACAGTTTTACAGTGCTTTTCAATCACTGCGATGCTCCTCCACTAGCCAGTACACGCACTCCACTCACACTCCCTCTCGAATGCTGGGCAGTCACTGTAGAGCTGGCTGGGGGGGCGGGACTGATTGCAGCCTCACCAATCACACGATGTCACGCAAATGAGCCTCTTCTTCCTCGCGAGTGCTCTTCTCCTCACGGCAATCGTCAAGCAGGCAAATTTAAACTGCAGAAACCAATTTTTTTTTTTTCAACTGACTCCACTGCGGGAGCCCATTTCAGCCATTTAGCATGGCCATTCACACTGCAAGTTTCCCAGTTCATTCAAAAGCATTTCCAATGTCCAGGGCACAATTTTCCTGTTGCCACCCCTAGTCTTCCACACTTTTCTTTATCACCACAGTTCTTTAAAAAAACTGGCAAAAACGCTGTAAACATTTGATGCAGGACAAGGGCACACTCTTTCAGCTTTACTGCTCCTTTGTAAACAGTTGGCATTTTTAACAGCAGCATAAGATCAACAGCACACAGCGACACACTAATTAAATTGCTTCAGCTTTTTGGGCTACCCACTGCCAGATAGCCAAAACGCTAGCCCCTTGCCCAAGCACCTTCCTCCCAGAATTAAATCCAAAGCGGTGCCTCCATTTTTGTAACCCCCGGACCCCTGCCTTTTGCAAAACGACAGGTGGCATGCTGTTGAAGCTGACAGCAGTACCTGGTGAGGACTGGGTTTGGGGAGGACTAGGTTACTCGGCACAGGGGGCCTAGGTTTGGTTACTCTGCACAGTGGCACCAAAGTAAATCCGAACACAGGAAGCAATAACTGTAATGTCCAGAACCAGGAATGGGATTCTAAAGTGTGGCTTTTATTCACATCCAAACTGAACAAACAAAGCATAGATGGACCCCCACAGGGCTACATTCCTGGTAATGCAGATTAGAGACACAGAACACTTCTTCACATTTCCAGCCCTCAGGCTCTAAACCCACCAGGCACACAGCCCGGACTTGCACGCAGCTTTGGGTACACAGCCCGACTTGTACACTACTTGGGTTTTCCCCATGGCCTGGCTCCCCCGCCGGCCACTTGATCCACGGTCAATTATGGGAATTAACCAGTTTTCCTATTGGTGGCTCCCCAAACCACCTTAGAGCCTTCGACTCCTAGATGGAATTTTCCTTCCATCCCACATATGGGTACTTCCCTCATCACTGGCCAAGTGCATGAGGCAAAGTAGAAATCCACAGAGCAAATCCCTAGAGGTGGACCTGGTTACTAAAGATGGGGGGTCTCCCACCTCCAGCTCCCACAATCCATACCTGGCCATTTCTCTGGACACTAAATAACTCTTTTGAAAGCTTGGCAATGTAGATTACTGGGTAGACGTATGTCACATCTCCTCTACATGTCTTGACTTCCCCTATGTGCTGGACTTGAACATACTTTTACTTTTGGCTAAGCCTATTACTTTAGGCATCCCACTACTTCAGTAGTCCAATCCCCACTTTAACACAGTTCAGGATGAAACATGGGCCCTTTAGAAAGAGCAGAACTCACCCTTCGGTTGCAGGTGCCCCACAGGTGAATCACAAAATCTTCTTGTACCCCACACTCGTGGACAAAATAAGGCAGCTTCTTCACTAGCAGTAGCCAGGGGGTTGCCCCTGGAATAGCAGGCAAACCTTCCTGCTCCATCCCCTCAGGGATGGGGAACAGAGACCTGAATCAGCGGTCTCCACCACTAAAAAAAACAGCTTACTGTGTCTCTCTTTAGGTGGAAACACACACCTTTCCCTAATTGTAGCCCTATTTCAGGGCTGAGGCTCCAAGAGCCTGAGCACAGAGCTGCTGTGCTCCTCTCACAACAATCTCCAAACTTCAGCTGCCTCAGACTACTGTTCAAACCTCCCAACATTCTACTCTAACTCCCTTCTGCAGATTCCATTGTGGCTCATGCAGCTGCGATAGTTCTATGGTGATGTCATCCCTCAGTCTCAGCTGAGACTGAGAACAGAGTGAGACAGTGTGAAATCCATTTAACTGGAATTTCACAAGCTGCCTTCCCTGCCTACCACTAGGTCTTACTGGGATTCTAGTAACCCGGGGTAACAAGGGGGTTACATGTGCAACAACCAGGCAGTGGGATGCAACAGGCAACCACACCACAGGTCTGTGTTACCCTCGCATGTTGGATCCACAGCTATGAGTGTAGCTTCAGGCCACCTGGCTTGTTGCCACCTGTCCCCTGCATGATGCCACTGGTATGTATGTGTCATATATACACTGACAGCTGTCTGCTGCTCAGCAACGGCCATGTGTGGGCCATTGTTGGGCCTGGACAGGCTGCTGGGAGATGTTTCAGACCCCTTCCATCCCTGGGACATGTAACCCAATACTGCTGCTACAGTGTGGCCAATTGGGCCAAAACACACACACACACTACTCACACAACAGGCACTGATCACTGGCCCATATCCCTCCCTCCGCCTCGGGTGGATGGGCAAGGGTCCGCAATTACAATCTCTCAAGGGAGGAGCTGAAGGCAATGGTCAGTGCTTAAAAGGCCAGGGAGACAGAGATGTCCCGCTACAGGTCCACAGATGCTGTGGTCCATGTGGCATGGAGGGAGACAGCTGCAGATGGCAGCACTGTCGGTGGCTGGGCCTGTTCCCTGGATGTGGTGGGGAAGCAGTTTAATGACCTTTAGTACCGTGCTAAAGATAATATGGCAGCACAGTACCATGCACTGCACACCACCAGAGGTGGGCCTCAGCCATTGGCAGCGGCAACACCTGTTGACCCCGTGGAGGAGGTGATAGCCTCCATCCTGCGAATTGTGGCTGTGGAAGAGGTCACTGGCACTGTGTTCGAGACACAGGTGCCATCATATCGGATATGTAAGTACATGGCTGTGTACCAGCCTGGTGTGCATGGGTATACATGCGGATCTGCTTGCGTTATGACACAGTGCTGCCCTGGCCATTGCACACATGCTGTGTGCATTGGGAAGGCCAGTGTGCTTCATGGCACAGGCCGCTGCTGTGTTTAATACATTACTTGCCCAGCGCTGTGTGACACAAACAGCCAGTCTTGTGCTACTCTGCACACAGATACTGTGGCATGTGCCCATGTAAATAGGGTGTGTGTCATAGCTACCAGGGTAATTTCCCTGTGTCACTGGGTGCGTGACCTATATCTTCACTGTGGGTGGTGGTGTGCACATGTGTGGCATGTGAGGGATACATTGGTGTTGAGTAACATCATGCCTGTACAGGCCAACATCCACCTGTAGCCATGTGGCTGCTTTAGTTGTGTGGGTACTTACACTTTAGTCACCTGTTGTATGCTGGAACTGGAGCCATAAACTGGAATGGTGGGGTGTGCGTGTGTCATCACTGGAGCCTGACCACTGTGCTCTGTGTGGCACACTGACAGTGTTGTTCTCTGTCCACACTGCAAGATGGTGACACCATAGAAGAGATGGATAAGGAGGACACTAGCCCTTCCACAATGGGCATCCAACAGCATGCGAGTGATGAGGAGGAGGAGGAGCCATTGGATGCACTGTTGGCAGAACTGTCAGACAGCGATGAGGAGACCTTCATTCCCTTGGAGCACTATCTTACTGCCATCGATGCCTTGGGGTGGTTCTCACCATCCGAAGTGTCCCTCATCCCCCCCTGTCCAGCCAGGGGACGATGGCACAGGGGCCATCACAGCCTTCCCATAGTTGGCCGAAAGGGCCACAGTGATGTCTGTGACAGCAGGGTCCCTTGCAGGTACAGCTACCTCTACCACCACCACCATCACCCTTCCTCCACCGCCACCACCACAGGTGTGGTCTCCACACCCTTAATCTCCAGCGTCACCCTCCCCACACAATGGGTGGCCGTGGGCAGTCAACACAGTCCCCTGCCATCCCTATCCCACCATGTGCATGTCTCCACATCTGCCGAGGCCCTTCCAACTCGGCCATGCCCCCAGGGTGTGGGGCATGCACAACTCATTACACGCCGGCGCCCACAGACATGTACTGTCCCAGTGGACAGTGTCCCCCAGAGTCAGGCTCTATTGGAATCTCGACAGCTGTTTTAGTCTGCCATAGACTCCCAGTATGCCACACAATGGGAGCTTGTCACATTCAGGAAGGAAATGCATGAGGAACTGGTCCATCTCCATGAGACCTTGCATGCTGACTTGCAATGGGAAGCACAGTGTGCGGAGGCACATAAGGCAAGGCTCCTGGACGCCCTCCACCACATGTTTGGGACCTCACTGGGGCAGTGAGGGAGCTTACTGTTACTATGAGGGAGGTTGGGGTGACTGAGCAGCAATGAAGCTGCTCCAGTGTATGCTGGCCTTGTGTGAGGGTTGTCCCTTAGCAGCGTACATCAACCCCATGGAGTGGCAGGATGGGGTCTGCCAGCACAACTGAGATGCCATTATCCATGGACACTCCATGAAACCCTGGGCGAGACCTGGATGTAGTACTGTCCAGTTGGAGGCATGGGCAAAGACGGCCCAGGGTGACACAGTCCCCATGGGCATCACCCTACCCCTCCCTTGGCCACATGACCCTTCCTACACAGCCTTGTAGCCACTTGTCCATACAGACTCGTGGCAGGAGGAGGTCTTGATGCTGGGGGCCACACCTGCCTTTCACACACCTCACTTGTGCCCCCTTCCTGTGCCCCTTGTTTTATGTTCCAGACATCCCCTCTGCCCCCTCCCTGTAACACCATTTTGACAACATGTGTTTATTTTGCCTGTTGTACACTTTCACTGTATATTGGTTGTAATATATTTGACATTAAACTATTGAACCTGTATATGGTGTCCATTTGTTTTGCACTCACCTGCTCATCCCTGTCAGGGCTCTGATGATGTTGTCTTGATGTTCCTGTTGGACCTCCTGGCATGTGGGGATCATGCCTAATGAGCTGCTCCAGTATCCCATGCACCTCTAGCTCCACGTCACTGTCACTATGTTCCTCATGTACCACCAGGTACATTCCATGGTTGAGCGTCATGTTGTGCTACACACCTTTTGAAGGTACACTTTAGGGCACCACCTGAATGGAACAGGCAATGGAAGTGCATTTTAAGCATGCCAAAGACATGCTCAATGATGTTATGAGTGGCGATGTGTGCCTTATTGTATGTATCCTTGGCCATGTTTGATGGCCAAAGGACTGGTGTGAGGAGTCAGGGTCACAAGGGATAGGCACTGTCTTCTCTAAGAGAAATATATGGATGTTAGTACAAGTCCACCATATAGCTGACCCTGTCCACATGGCAGGCACTACTATGTGGTGTGTCCTGTGCACCTGTACACCCTCCCTCCCCACCCTCCCTCCCCCAGTGTCTGCTGTACTGTGGTAGTGTATCCCTATGGGGGGATTGGGGGGCATGCTGCATGTACTCACTGACAAGGTGTCCACGGGGAATTAGGTCACCCTAAAATGCCCGGCACAGTTGCGACTGGTACCAGATGAAGGAGTCATGAGCACTGCCAGGGTACCATGCCATGACATTGATGATGTGCCTGGTTGCATCGCACATCACCTGGCAATTCATGGACTGGAACCCCTTCCTGTTGAGGAAGGTGTTTGCCCCATCGCCAAGGGTGCATGGATGGCAACATGGGTGCAGTCAATGGCACTGATTACTGATGGTAGGTGCGCAACCTGATAGAATTACTGTATTGTTTCTTTGTGCTCCACTGCCATGCTGGGGAAAACAATGAATCTGCCAGCATGTGACCGAAGGGCATCTATGAATTGGGCCAGGAGGTACGGAGTGGCGGACTGCGCCACACCGATTGACTCACCAACCACTGTCTGGAAGGACCCGGTGGCTAAGAAGCACATCGCAGCCATCACCTTTTGTTCAACTGACATGGCATGGCTGCGCTGTGTGTTACACTGCAGCTGCCCATGCAAGAGCTCACAAAGCTGCCTCGGTACTGGCCCACCAGGTGGTTGTCTGTGGGTGTCTCAAAGGACACTCATGGTTGGTACCAACTGTTTGCAGCATATCTCCTCCACAGCCTACAGTGTTGCCCAGGGTGGCCAGCTGCCCCCTCTTCCTCCTCAATGACTGCAGTCATCAGGTGCTCCATGATGCTGTTGTTGCACACAGCCATGTTGCCTGTTGCTGCTGTGTCCATGCCCCTCTCCTTGGTTTGCCCACAGTTAAGAGCACCTTTTCATGGGTGGTAACTTGTGCAGTGCTGTGTTTGTTGCATGGCACTGGGGTGCTGAGTATACCGCTGCACCTGTACTCATGTCCCCACCCCTCACTTTGCCCCACACATACATTATCTTTTCACGCTGGAGCTACTCGGTTGCGCTGGTGCTATCTGGCCTTTTGAATATTGCAACTTTTCGCAATCGGGGCACAATTCATGTGCAATCAGTTTTCCCTCAGTGCAGCGTTTTGAATCTCTGACTCCAGAGGTCATCCTTTACAGATTATAGGGAAAACATTCAAAACTAAAAAACAAAAATATTTCTTCACCTTGAGAATTGCTAACCAATGGAACAAATTACCTACTGGCATAGTTATTAGTAAAACAAAAAAAAGAGTTCAAAAACAAACTTGATAAGTACATCTTGACAGAAGGAAAACTCTGTTATTATGCTCAGTAAGACTTTTGTAGGACCATTTTTGGGCAATTTGCCTTCTGGCTCCTTTACCATCCTTAGCATGAACCTTCGTATGTGTGGATCCATTATGCATTGTTACCTGTAACTAATCTTTGGTTGCCCCTGAAAATGGGACTTTTGTTCCAGTGGGTCTACCCATTCACCAAATACCAATAAATAAATACATAAATACATAAATACGTCAGTCATTTGTACCTGTTTAGTCTGGCATGCAAGAGAGGGGGTATTGTATGCAGTTCATCTCCTGGTAAAATAAACAGACGGAGAGTGAAAAAATGATTGGGTGGATACTGGATAAAGTAGAAAAATGTAAAAAAAATTACACTTTTGATGAACGTCCTTTTTGATAAACATAGGGTAGGGATTACTTGTGGTATATGGCAGCTAAGCTGGCATGGGGAAGGATTGTTTTGAACCTTTGCCCTGGTTTATTGAACACACTGCACTGCCCTGTCTTTTCTTCTTTCCCAAAATGGCACTTGTAGTACTGGCAGTCCTCCATGTTCGCAAGGTCACACCCTATATAAGATGTACAATTTTCTCTTTGGCAGGGATTTTCTGTTATTTTGGTGTGATGCGTGTGTGTGTGTGTGTGTGTGTGTGTGTGTGTGTGTGTGTGTGTGTAGATTATTTTCTTCTTGCTTTCAGAGTTGTTGATGTGTTCTGAGAGTTTGTATTTTGGTTAGGTAATGGATTTCTGTGTTTGGACTTTTATATTTGTAAGATTTTTCTCTTTCACACATTTAGTTTGGTATTGGAACAGGAAATATGCACAAATCTATGTGTCGTCTTCTCCAATCTCTAACCCCTTGTTTAGCATTTTTAAACCAATATCATTTCTTATTACCTTTATTGACTTGTTTATGTTCACCATGCGCGCAGGCACAAGCAAACATATTGCAGTAGTACTACTTCTTAATGGGTGTGGCACTGTTATAGAATCATAGAAACATAGAAGTTGATGGCAGATAAGGACCACAAGGCCCATCCAGTCTGCCCATTTTTTCTACCTTATGAATGTGCCATTGGCATTTGCTCTGTCAGTGACCTATCTATTCATACTCACCTGTATTGCTCCCTTATGCCTATCCCATGCCTGTTTGAAGCCCTTCACTGTATTCATATCCACCACTTTCTGTGGTAGGCCATTCCATGCATCCACCACCCTTTCTGTGAAAAAGAACTTCCTCACTTTACCCCTTAACTGGCCTCCCTCTAATCTCATGCTGTGTCCTCTTGTCCTGCTATTTTTCTTATATTGAAACATGTTAGACTCTTTCATCTTGTTAATGCACTTAAGATATTTGAATGTTTTGATCATATCATCTCTCTCCCTCCTTTGTTCTAGGGTATACATATTGAGCTCTGTTAATCTGTCCTCATATGCTTTCTGATGCAGTCCCTGCACCATTTTGGTTGCCCTTCTCTGGACTGCCTACATTTTTGTTAATGTCCTTGCGCAGGTGTGACCTCCAGTACTGCACGCAGTACTCCAGATGGGTCCTAACCTGTGTCTTGTAAAGAGAGATTATTACCTCCCTCTCATGACTTGAGATACCCCTACTAATACACTCCAACATCCCTCTAGCCTTACATACTGCTTTATTGGTCACTTGGATGATTTCAGGTCATCTGTGATGATGATGCCCAAGTCTCTTTCTTCCCTTGTGATTGCCAGCAACTCCCCTCCCAACCTATAGGTAGCTTCAGGGTTTCTCTTCCCTAAGTGCATGATCTTGCACTTCTTTACGTTAAACCCCAGTTGCCACTCTTCAGACTATTTTGCCAGTTTTTCCCAGATCTCTGCTCATTCTGCCCACCCCATCTGGATCATTTACTCTGTTGCAGATCTTGGTGTCATCTGCAAAAAGGTAAACCGTACCCTCCAGTCCATCTGCAATATCACTGATGAAGATATCGAAGAGGACTTGCCCCAGGACTGATCCCTGAGGTACCCCACTTGTGACTTGCATCACTTCTGACTGAATACCATTTACCACCATTCTCTGTTTTCTGCCTGCCAACCAATTTGCCACCCAGTTGACCAACTTTTGACCCACCCCGAGTCTACCTAGCTTAATAATCGATCTACTATGTGGAACAGTGTTGAAAACTTTGCTGAAGTCAAGGTAGGTGACATCAACTGCACCCCCTTGGTCCACCACTCTGATTACCCAGTCAAAGAAATCTATGAGATTAGTTTTACAAGACCTTATTGTTGTAAACACATGCTGTCTTGGATCCTGTGCTCCTATGGATTCCAGGTGTTGCACCACCCTTTCCTTAAGGAGTGCTTCCATAATCTTGCCCACTACTGAGGCAAGACTGATTGGTCTGTAGTCCCCTGTCTCCTCCCTGCTGCCACTCTTGTGGAGTGGGATCACATGAGCCCTTCCCCAGTCTTCTGGGACCTCTCCTGTGCTCAGAGACTCACTAAACAGTTCTGATAATGGCTCTGCTAGTTCCACCCTTAGCTCCTTTAGTACCCTGGGATGTATGCCATCAGGTTCCATTGCCTTGCCCACCCTGAACTTAGCGAGCTCTTGTAGGACCCTTTCTTTTGTGAAGGGACTTGTGCACACCTCCCTCCCCCCTGTGTACATGGTGCTGAGCTGTGGGCCCTGCCCTACCTTCTCCTCAGTAAATACTGAGCAGAAGTATCTATTTAGGACATATGCTTTTCCTTGGTCCTCCTCCACACACTCCCCCTTATCCCCTTTGATCTTAGCAATACCCCCTCTGGACTTTTTCCTTTCACTAATGTATCTATAGAAAGTCTTGCCCCTTTCCTTTACTTTTGTGTTAATGTTTCCTCGATTTGGGCCTTTGCCTGCCTTACTGCCTTCCTGCCTTCCCTGCTTCCCTTATGGAAGTTTGGTATGGCTCCCTATCTTCATCCTACTGCATTCCCTTATATTTCCTGAAGGCCAACTTTTTGGCTCTGACCTTTTCTGCTACTGTTTTTGATAACCAAAGTGGTTTCCTTTCTTTTGTTCTTGCTTTTCTTCCTAACACAATGGGATGTTTCTTCAAGTATTGCATCCTTAATGCTTTCCCACTTTGCCTGTACCCCATCACCTGTATTTCTTCTTGCCAGGGCTAGCTTAATTCTGTTGGCCATGTTATCAAAGTCAGTTCCTCTGAAGTCCCATATTTTTGCCTTGGAATGGGATGATTTAGTTCTAGTGGCTAAATTTAACCATATAATGTGATGGTGACTGGCCCCCAGGTGACCTTCTACCTGGAGATCTATGATCCTTTCCCCATTAGTGAGTACTAGATCCAGGATAGCACTGTCTCTTGTGGGTTGTTGTACCAATTGTTTGAGGCTCTCCCTCTGCAGGGAATCCACTACGTGCCTAGTTCTGGGAGATGTTCTGGCTGGTATTTATCAATCTGTATCTGGCATGTCGAAGTCTCCCATTAGCAGAACCTCCCCTTTAGCGGTCATGTTTTGTATATCTTCTAACAGTAATGTGTCTATGTCCTCCCCCTGGTCTTGAGGCCTGTAGACAATCCCAGTTCGTATGGCTGTCCCATTTCCTGTTTCCAGGGTAACCCACAGTTCTTCTGGCTCCTCATGTGTATTCTGAATTTCTGTAGCTTTGATATTTTCATTGACACCCCCCCCTTTTTTTCACCTCAGTCTCTTCTGAACAGTACACAGCCGAGTATGGTAGTCTCCCAAGTGTGGGTACTGGTGAACCATGTCTCACTAATGGCTACTATGTCTAGTTTATCCTCTGTCATTGTTGCATCCAGGTCTGGGATCTTGTTTCCCAGACTGCGGGCATTTGTGTACATAATTTTCCATTGGCCAGATTTTGGTGTGTTAGTTGGTGGGGAGAGATCCAGCTTTTCCCCCTGCACATTGTATGGGGAGCCAGACCTTTTTCCTTACCTGGTGATGCAAATTAACTACAAACATGCTGAACTCCTGTTTGACCACTAGCTGAGGGGGGACGAGTGCTCTTCCCATTCGATATATCGGGTGCTGCACCCCTCTCCCCCATTTGCTAGTTTAAATATTCTGCAAAGACATCAAACTTCTGCCCCAATGCACTGACTTCCTCCTTAGTCAGCTGCAGTCCCTCGAATTTAAAGAACTTTTGCTCCCAAAACTGTTGCCAGTTACCTACAAATTTGTGTCCTTTTTTTCTGTCCAATGCAGAGCAGTGTTTTATGGGTGATTCAGTGTTACACCAGTCATCAGTGAGGCATAGTGTGACAGAGTTTTGTATTGCTGGGTAGAGATGGGGCAAATTTGAAAAGGAACAGCCATTCCAATCAGGAGTCAGCTATTCCCTTTGATCTGCACTGCCCAGCAAGTCAAGGTGATCTGTCAAAGTCAGTTTGACATGTGTGGAATGTCTGCCAGCAGTAAGAGTAAACCGCACTCCCTCACATGTGTGGTTACATCTCCGTGGGTCATGTTTTTAATTTTCTGTCTCCCATCCTTCCAACCGTCCCTCTCAGCACCCACCACCCCACCCCCACAAATATAACAGTGACACTGGAGGTGCCCAATCCCCTGGTGTCACCACCTAATATGTGAAAACCCCCTCCCCAGTCGAGTAGCATGCATGAGTGGTCACATTTCTATGTGTATCCTGCCGATCTGACTGTCCCTCTCAGCACCCCCTCCACAAACATATCAGTGACACTGTGGGGTGCCCAGTTCCCCAGCGTCATGATCTAGAATCATCCATCTGTCCATTTTCTTATTTTTTTAACCCCTGGTTACATCTCTGTGTGCCTTTTTTTTTATCTTGCCCACTCAACCCTTCCTCTCAGCACCACCCCAAACATAACAGTGACACTGGGGGTGCCCATTCCCTCAGTATTGTGATCCAGAATTGTCCTCTTTTTTTTTTGAAAAGAAAACCATCCATCAATGTCTTTTGTGGCTGTTACTGTCCCCCCACACAGCCCTGAAGCCCTTACTTACCCACTGGAAGTTCAACACTATCAACTTCTGTGGATCACAGGCATGTCTGCACTCTTCAAAGCTGGATCATGAACTGAAGACCAGGTGTGCGATTCAATGTATTTCAATGGGTGTTTTAACTTAGTGGCATAACTTGGCCAATTTTACATATTTTGGGCCCAAATTCTCAACAGACCCTTTTTGGGACCCTACTTCATGAACAATTGCACTGACATTAGGCAAATCTGTCCCAAAAGGTGATTTCTCAGTCCCTGTGTGAAATCACCTTTCAGGCAGGAGCTGAAAATGTTCTCTGCTATTGTTCATGAGGTGGGGTCATAAGAAGGCTATGTTAAGACTCTGGTGTAAAAATATTACAAAGCAACAAAGTTTTGAGGCTACATTGAATTTTGCGAACATATGCTCATAACTTTGGTAATTTTCAATATTTTTACCCCAGATTTACAATATAGCCATTTCTTTACAGCACTTCATGAATATGACAGCCGTCATTTTTTGAATTCAGGCCAAAATATTTTTTTACATCCTGAAAGGTGATTTTGTGGTTCCTGCGTGAAATCACCTTTTGGGCAGGAGTTCAAAATTTTTTGTGCCCATGTTCACGAGATGGAGTCATAGGAAGGTTATGTTGAAAATTTGGTGTAAAAATATAACAAACAAAAAAACAAAGTTATGAGGCTACGTTAAATTTTGCAAACACAGGCTTGTAAGTTTGGTAATTTTCAATATTTTTACCCCAGATTTTCCACATGGTCATTTCTTTACAGCACTTCCTAAATGTGACAGCTGTCATTTTTCAACTCCTTACCAAAATTGGTTTTTGCATCCCGAAAGGTGATTTTGCACCCCCCACTTCTTTATGAGGTGGGATCATGAGGAGGCAATGTTGACAATTTGGGACAAAAATATTACAACATAACAGTGTTATGAGCCTGCATTCAAATTTACAAATGCAGCCTCCTAACTTTGGTAATACATAACCCACACAGTGCACCACACAATGCATCTACTACCCTCGGGCTTCTTTATCAGTGGCAAACATCTGGCATTGACAAATGCTTGTTTAAGGTTTAAAATGTGCTTACTGACTTCCAAGCAAATGGCTGCCCTCTGCCATCTTTCAGGCAACCATGCATTTCTCTTGCTTGCTCTTGCTGTGCTAACCAGCAATGGCTGACTTAGCAGGGCACATTAGCACAGAGCAAGCCACTGAACACAGCTGAAAAAGAAATGGCTATAAGCAACATTTTCCCTGGACGTCAGCAGGCACATTTTAAACTTAAAGGGCAAATCTCAGCTCCCAAGAAAAAACATCAATAGGATCTATAAGTTCCAATTTGCAAATTTGCAAAGTGTAATTTTTAAACTACTTGCTAGCCTGCAATATTTCTTTTTATGTAGTTGATCCTGTGACCCGCCACTGGCCGTTACTGGCAAATACTTCACCTAGAATTCCCCGAGGCAAGCCCTCCGATAATGCACTCGAGAGGCTGAATGGTGTGGGGGGGGGCACCTACAGTGTATGCTTAATGCATATAGTAACTTTGAATTGCTTATTCAGCACATAATCATGATTATAGCACTGGTACTGATCAATCAAGGAAAACGTGTTCCTCGACTGATTGATACTGCTGCTATAAGTGCGATTATGCACTGAATAAGTAGTTAAATGTTACTATATGCAATAAGGCGCTATACATGTCCCCCGTGGCTTAGCCAGTTGGGCATGTTATCAGAGGGCTTGACACAGGGAAATCTGGGTGAAGTAGTTGCCAGAAATGGTGGTTGGGGGGGGTCGCAAGATCAATCAGATAAAAAAATACTGCAGGCTAGTAAGTAGTTTAAAAATTGCACTTAGTTTGCTAATTTGTAAATCAGTACCTATAGGTAACAGCACTTTTCTTCAAGGGTGCTGAGAGTTCTGCTTTAAAAAAAGGATATATATATATATATATATATATATATAGTGATAAATATAACTTTTTTGCCTAAAAATACTAATTGTTGGGTAAGGGACAGGAGGGGCCCAACATAGATGTGTGCAGTTTTTCATTATTTACCCCATGTGGGACAGGTGCACCTTATGTTCCAACTACTGGAGTCAGGACTACTCTTGTCTTTGATTACAGTCATGCTTTTGACCATGCTTCTGACAATTTTTGGCCATGGTTAGCTGAGTTTGTAGAAATGGCACAACTGCGAACCATGGCCATCTACAGCCAGATCCAGACATTGTCAGTGGTTATAGTCAACAATGGTCAACAATTGTCAAACGTCAAGCTGGCACCAGCATAAATAACCATGGCCAGTCATTGACATCATCATAGGTGTAAACCCCTTCCTAAACTGGGCTTACCTTTTGGCTCCTTCCTGGAGCTGTTGTTTTTCAATCCTGTGCTCTCAGTCCCCTCCCAGACTGCAGCTGAGGGCTGGATAGGATGACACAGGGAGTGCCCCACTCACTGTGCCCAGAGCTGCACTCAGTTCTTTGCTGTCCTGTTCCCCATGGACTGTGACAGGAGAGCTGGGGAGCACACAGGACCCTGTAGCTCCCCTGTTTGGTGCAAGCAGCACACTCAGTAGCCAAAGCTGTACAAATCATTCCTTCCCCAGTCCAATGGACTGCACAATCAGGGTTGGAGAGCACACTGGAGGAGCCAGTGACATATTAGGAGGTTCTTCAAGTCACACAGCCAAACTGTCTCACCACTAGATCAGTTTTTCTAAGGAGTGACACATCAGTAGCCCCCAACAGCACTCCTCTGTTACTACCTCACCCTCCATTTCCATCAGACAGCAGCAGGGACAGAGTTGTATGGGTCGTATACAAACAAAAGAATGGTCTACACTTACACAGTGCCTGATTGGCAAGAAGTAGGCTGAAACTAAGGTACTGCAATATTAGAACTTTGAGTTTTGCCAAATAGACAAACAGGTTTACTAGCCCACAGACTGCACAGATGCCATTGCGCTTCGCTCGGTGTCATTCATGGACCAGTAATCCTGTCTGTCTGGTTGGCATAAATAAATGTGCTAATTTTGCAGTACCTTGGACTCAGCCTGCTTTTTGCCAATAAGGCACTGTGTGAGTGCAGACCATCCTTTTGTTTGTATACATTTAGTTGGACGGGGGGGGTATCATCTCCCCTGGTCTGCACCTGTCTCACACTGGAGAGCATAGACCATCCTTTTCTGGTTTACCTGATGTACAGATCTTGCGAGCTGGAAGTGGCACTGAGTAGCAGAGAACCTTTTAAAGAAACAAAAATGAACTGCAAATAGGGCTACAGTGTTTGTTGCACTTTTTGCCCCAGGATTGCTGGGTAGGTGTCAGAGGACATCACAGGCTGCTAAGGAGAAACAGCCAATCCTGAGCCCAGCTTCGCAGATTAGCAAGATGATAGCTAGATCAGGTTCAGTGGACTTTCTGTGTATTTTGTCCCCATGAAACTGACAACAACCTGAGAGAAGAGTTTGGTATAACTGGCTTTACGTAATGTGCTTTGTAAATGCGAACCGATCCCCAGATTTGCACAGGCAGAGAAACTAGTAATTTGGATCTCAGATTTGCTATGAAGAGAGAAGGAGCAAGATGTGTGAGTGATTCAGCCTTTAGCGGTTTGTACGAAAGCTGCCTGTTTGAAATCTCTGCACAGGGATTTTTGTTCACAAATAGAAACAGAAATGTAGACAATTACAGCAGAAAAAGACCGAGGATCCATCTAGTCAATCCGTAGTTCCTTAGCCGCCCTGGAACCTATTGTCCATATGGAGTTCTATCCCTAACTGTCAACCCTTTCCTCCCACCCCAATGTTACTGACTTGAGTAACCACCAAACCTTTCACTCTGTCTTGGCCATGCTTGAAACCATTTATGGTCTTTGTACCTGCCACATCAGCTGGCAGACTGTTCCACAGCTTCACCACCTTTTCCATTAAACAAAACCTTCTCACTTCTGCTGAACTGTGAGCTGCCAAATCAGGAGGCTTGGAACCCATACCGATCAGGTGGCTCCTGGTTAGCTCAGAACTCTAATCAGGTGTGTCATGTGTGGAGCCCAACCTGTTTAAAGGACCACACAACTTATACTTCCTGAATCCTCACCTCTGTACCGTACCTCTCCTGGCTTCCACTTCTGACTGTGGTCACCCACACTCCTGCATCTTGGAGAAAATGCAGATGACCTTGCATCACAGGTGCCGCCATCCAGTTGCTGTCAGCCTTCCTGCCTTTCCCACCTCCTCAGACCTTGCTGTGTAAGCCTGCTTGGTGTCAACTGCTGGCTGTTTGATCCAACCAGTTGGGTTGTTCTGCTGAACTATGAACTGACCAATCATGATGCTTAGAGCCTCCATGAATTAGGTGGCTCCCTGGTCTGCTTGGTGCACCAATCAGGTGTGTTCTCTGTGTAATGCAGTCTGTTTAAAGGGCTGCCTCTCCCACGTGGGTCAGCATGCATGGGTCCAGAGTGACAGGGCAGTAGAAGTGTAGAGTCTGCCAGCATCAGAAGAGACTGGGGCATAGGACACTACTCACTAATATCTGGACTGTGCTGTTGTAAGTACTAGTGTACCTTTTCCTAAAGGGAGCTATAATCACTGTTCTCATCAAAGTAGCTGTGTCCTCATTGAAGCTATGGAACCCCTTTTCTACCTAGTAATGTGCTGATCTATAACCTAGAGTGAAAGTACACACTTATAAAGTGTAGTGGTGGTCTGTAAAGTGCATGTCTGTTATTTGTAATTACAGTACTTGTGTCTGATAAATTATAGTGCATCAACCTACATTCTATCATGTTGAGTCTGCTTTGTATTACAGTGGCTCTAGGTCTCCTGCAGGTAACCTTTGTGTGTTTTCCTGCTGAAACCACTCCCACTTGCTTTCACCAGCCTGAGCCCTGTTTTGATTTCACCTTTTCTAACATACTTATCTCCTGCCATTGACCAGTCCATTCAACCTGGCTTCTTCAGCAGTGGGTTATGTTCTGCAAAGGCTTGCACCTCAGGCTTAATCATATGTTCCTCCTGCCTACCTATTAGTGGCCGTATGCTTTGGATCCCTTATGGCTAAAATCCCTTCAGATTTCATTAGCTGGGGGTGTTGAACCTAACTCTGGACCTCAGATCCTCAAGTCCTCCCCCCTCACTACCTCACCTACTTGGATGGGTGATAAAGGACTCAAAAGTGCCCATCTTAAAACTTAAGAGACTTCTTCCCAACCTGACAGAAGTCACTGCCTGGGTCAGTTTTTACCAGTCTGGCACACTAGGTCTCTCTGAAACTTGTCTTAAATCCTGCTGCATCCCTAACTACAACCTCCTTAGACTTGATTGCCCTTGAAAGATTCATGGTGGTGGTGGTCTGCTTTTGTATTATGAGTCACCTTATATCTGTATGAAACAATATCATTCACCCTCACTATTAGCCTGTAAATTCTTTCATGCAGTGCTCCTCCTCCTTCACAATACAAAAAAAAACCCACTTAATTTGTGTTTATAATCCAACAGTGGCTCAAACAGGCTCCTTTACCTCATGGAAACTACTAGCCAAAGGGTAGGGTCTAATGAGATGCTCATTAATAATGAGCATCTCATTAGGTCACCCATAATGAGTCACTATGGGTGGCCTTAATCTCAGCTGGCTGGGATGAAAATATTAAGCAGTATAAAACTGCTTTCCAGGTTAAGCTTTAAGCAAATCATCATCATCTCCCCCACTTGGCTCTCCCTAACTGGAGGCCAGCATAGTCTTCTTGATGGGCTTTTGTAAAACAGAGCAGATAGGATCTCTCTTTCCTGAACCATGCCTGATGCCATTAGAGATCATATGCTGATTTATTAGTTATGGTGAGTCCATATACTTAAAGTCCCACCTAAGGTCATTCTCCTCAGGGACTTTTCCATGCTTAATGAAGAACAATTTCTTGTTAATTTACACTGTCCTGCACAGACTGGTCTCCTGTCCTATGTGCCCCAACTGTTTCAGCTGCCCTTGACAGTTTTCCTCTCAATTTTCTCTTCTTTTCAAGAACATCATGCTCCCTTTATAAGGAGGAGAGTCAGATGTATTGTTGAAATGTCTTCATAGGGACATACTGTGCAATGCCTCATGAAAGTCAGAGACAACTGCTGGGACTCATACAAAGTCTTCCAAGCAACTATGGACCTCACAAAGTACAGGAGGCAAAGAAATGTGTGCAAGAGAGCTATCAGTATGGCTAAGAGTAATTTCTGTAGGACTACCCTGATGGCTACTATTAGATTCTCACAGAATTTCTGACAGAATATTAAGGGATTAATGGGGGGTTCTAAAAAAGCACTGTAGCAATCTCCTTCCAGAGGGGGTGAATTGTAATAACACTCACAAAACACAATGAGGTCACAAAGGGGAAGAAGTGGGATGAGTGGAAGAAGGCATGGGGTGGAGATTTCCAAAGAAGGGTAGGCAAAATAATGGGTAAGGAAAGGTGATGATGAGGAAAGTGGAGGGTAGACAGGTAGAGATGAGGGGTAACTATTGATCAGAAAAGAAGGGGGGGGTCAGGAGTGGTTGAGAGTAATGTCCCTAAATGCTACAAGTTTATGAAACAAAGTGGATGACCTGCAGACCATGATGGCAGAGGGAAGGTGGATTTGGTGGTGGTCACAGAGACTTGAGCTACCCCAAACGATGACCGAGACCTCACCATACCAGGGTATACCCTCTATAGATGGGAACAGAGAGAAAAGGAAGGGGGTGGCACTTTATGTTGGGGAGGGCATTACTGCCACCAGGGAGGAGCTCAGGGAAGGGAAGGGAAGGGAAGGTAAAGCCACTGTGGGTACAGATCCAAACAGCAATGGGAAAGAAAGTGAGGCTGAGGCTACTTTATAGGTCACTTGATCAAGATGAGGACAAGGACTGGGAGTTGGGTGCCATGATCAGGATGGCAGTGGACAAGGCTGAGGTGGTAGTAATGGGTGACTTCAATTTGCCTAAGGTGGACTGAAGTGTCCTGTCCACCTCTTGTGCCAGGAGTCAACTGATTCTGAATGCAGTTCAGGATGGATTACTGGTTTAGGCAGTGACCAAACCTACGCAGGAGGGTTCCATCCTGGATCTGGTATTAACAAATGGTTATTATGTCAGGGACATCATGGTAGAGGAGTTCTTGAGAGCAGTGACCACTGCATGTGTGGTTTCAGACTGATATGGGGAAGAAGACAGCGAACATAAAATGAAAGTGCTAGATGTCGGAAAGGCTGATTATAGGAAGATGGGAGAGATACTGAATGGACACTGAGCTAGTCTTAGGAATGACATGGGGGGGTATTAAAAGTGGAAAGTGATCAGGGAAAGAATAGCAGCTGCCACTAACACCTACTTTAAGCAGAAGGGGAAAAACTTCAAAGCCAGGAGACCGAGCTGGGTCGATAGGAGGTGGACTATGCTGTGAGGGAAAAGAGGGCCACATACAGAAAGTTTAGGAAGATATAAATAGATGAGGATGAAGGCAACTACCTGGAGAAAGCTAAGGAGACTAGTAGGGTGGTCAGGTAAGCCAAGGCTAGGAAGGAGTTGTAAACTGTAGAAGGGGTCAAGGAGAGAGAGAGAAAGCCTTCTTCTGGTATATTAGTGAAAAGAGGGGTGTAAAAGTGGGGATAGTAAAATTAAAGGAGGGGCGGGTGTAAGGAAGTAAAGGAAAAGCAGAGGTGTTAAACAAATACTTCTGTTCTGTCTTTATTAAGGGAAAGGATGGACTGGTGCCACAATGGAGAATGAGGGGAGGGTAAGGGGAAAAGAGGGAGGAGAGGACATGAATGATGACAGAATAACACAAGACTAAGTTAGGAGAGGGCTCCTGTCTCTGAAAGTAAACAGGTCCCAGGACCAACGGTATTGAAGGAGCTGGTGGTGGAACTGGCTGGCCGGCTGGCAGATCTGCTCAAAAGGTTATTAGGGAGATGGACCAGTGGCATAGAGGGCTGAGGTGGTGGTGCCTTACCTCTTGCCTTGCCAGCAACCAGGGGTCAGGAACAGAACCTGGTAGCTCAGAGGCCAGCGAGGTGAGGAAGGATTGAGCATCCCAAGACAGCTCTCCTTCCTTGGGAAGGGGGCTTAGTGAGAAGCGCTGCTTGCCTGCCACCCAGCAATGGCTGGGTGGCAGCACATGGATGTCACCATGCAGCGAAGGGAACCCGCATGCAGGGCGACAGGGCTGTGTCTGCAGAATTGGAGCTCGGACATCATGCCCATTGCATGCACGTGGGCCCAGAGGAGAAAACGGAGGAAAAACCACCCCAGGTGGCAGGGTGAATGACCAACCCCCCGCGCAGGCCCCACACTGGTGGTCAGGCACAACCACATGTCCTGTGGTAGAGGACAACAATTAAAGTAAGTCCAAGAGGAGCCAGTTGATGGGGTTGGGGAGGTCAGTTAGAATGGGGCTGCCAGGGGGAGAACCAGGAGATAAATAGTATATATATCTATATATAAAAAAAGGTTGTTAGGTTTGGGAGTGGTACTGCAGGAGTGGAGGACCGCACATGAGGTATCACTGCACAAGAAGGGGCCTAGCAACAACACTTAGAATTACAGGCTGGTCAGTCTGACCCCCATTGTCTGTAAGCTGATGGAGGTCATTCTGAAGGAAAGACTAGTTGGGTTCCTTAAAGCAAACAGTCTTCAGGACAAGAGACAGCATGGGTTCAAGTCCAGCAGATCCTGTCAAGCCAACCTGATCAGCTTGTTTGACTGGGTAATGAAGGCAGAGGACAAGGGCCAGGTGGTTGATATACTACACTTTGATTTCAGCAAAGTCTTCGACTCAGTATCTCACAAGAGGTTGATCAGGAAACTGGGGAATCTAGAGGCAGGAAGCAAATTAACAAGCTGGGTGGTGAATTGGCTCAGTAGTACAAAGGGTAGTGGTAGTAGTGATGGTGGTGGAGCTTTCAGGTATGAGAGAAGTCAATAGTGGGGTCCCGCATGGGTCTGTGCTAAGCCCGGTGTTGTTTAATGTATTTATTAATGACATTGGGGAAAGCATTAAAGGGGAACAACCAGCACTAAGAGCCCCACACCTATGTGTGGGGCTGGTCCCAGTTTGAACTTTGTGTGCAAAAACTATTTTTTACTTACTGTTTAGTGTAGTATAGTAGATTGTATCAGCCTGATTTTGCTGACTTCCAAGTTGACACTTACTTTAAACAGAAATCCTAGAATCCACTGCAGCTGACATCAGAGGAGGGCTGCAGCAGTGGGAGATTCAATAGCCTACAGTGCATATTAGAGTTTTTTAAGTGCTGGGGCCCGATAGTCAAAAGATTGCCCAGGCGCAATTCCAAGTTTACCTGTGCAAACTGGGTTTTGCATGGATGTGCAATATTGAAAAGCCCGGTTAGCACAGGCAAACAGGGTTTCCACCTGGGCAATATTCAGAGGGGGGCACAATGTAAATGAATGGGCGGGGAAATGAATATTGGTGCAGTCCGATATTCATAGTATTTGTGCCGTGCAAGGCCATTTTGCACAGTCCCCTTGTGTGGTGCAGATACGGCTGACCTACAAGATAACTTACTCCAGCACAACCCTAGAGGTTGGAGGAGGAAGTGCTACAGCACCCCCAATCCTCCAACAAAGTAGTCCCTGGTGCTAGTGGTCCCCGCCACCAAGCGCCATCCCGATGTATAAATGTAAAGATTCCTGGTGTTTAGTGCCCTCCCCTCTCCAGTTACCATTCCAATGTTTAAATGCACACTTTCCCTGTCGTCCAGTGGTCCCTTCTCCCTCCCAAACTCATGCCCAAGGTGTAAATATGTATTCCCTGGTGTCAGGATGGTGATTGGCAGTAGGGGGGCACTAGACACCAGGAGAACTTTACATTTAAAAATCAGGACTGCAATTGGCGGGGTGGGGACTACTAGCACTAAGGATAGCTGTCAGGGAACAGGCAATTGGGGGCAGTGCCACACATTCCAGCCTCACTTTCCATGCAAATGAGCCCATAATGAGCATGCAAATGGCTCCTTAGTGCCTTGCATGCCCAATAAGCTCATTTTCATGGGTCCATTTGATTATAGGAATTTTAGCATGGGCAGAAGCCATTGTGATGCCCTATTTCGGAGGCCATGTCTGCCCAGTGCTAAGTGGCTTAGCGGTGGGCCGCAATGGCCCTATATTCAGTCGAATAGTGCCAATGTGCTATTCCACTGAATATAGCATTTTTTTTTCTGTTTCTGTTTATCTCCCCTTCGTCCCTACTGGCTTTTCATCATCTGGAAGCACCTATTAAGTCTACCCCTGCCACTCACCTTACCTGAGCTGTTCGGGTCCCCCATTCTGCCGTGGTTTACCTCCTGGATGGGGACGGGGAGGAGCAGCAACACCCCAAACCATTCCATGTCTCGTCGGGCCCTGAGACAGCTAGGTAGGCAGAGGCACATTGGGGTCAGATTCGGCGCTCCATCTCCCTGGAGCCGGAGGGTGTTTTTCTCACTTTGCTTGGCCGTCACTGCACCCTTGATGTCAAGGCATCTCATGCCGATGTCATGACATCCACCCCCTTGTTGTGAGCTTGGGCTTGCTGTGCCTCAGACTTTCACCTGGGGCCAGTCAAGCGCCGAGTCACTACCCCCCTCCCTTCCTCCCTAGAGAAGGCGAGCTGTCCGTAGGATGCTTGAGCCTTCTCCCTGCAGCTGGCCCTCCAGCTCGCTCCTGAACCTGGGTCGCTGGCATCACGAGCGGAAATCTAACCACTGCACTGATGGGCTGGCCCTGAATATAGCATTTTTGGACACCTGGGCAACTGCAAGGGGTGGCGTAAATTTTTGTGCTCTGCTTTGCCTAGTTTTGCATATCGGGCCTCTGATCATTTGTTTGCTAGTCCCACTGACCTCCCAGGGTTAAGTACAGTCACAGAAGACTGTACTTAGCCCTGAGGGAAATCAGGACTGGCAAACATGACTGTTCCTCTTTAAAGGCAAAATCTGCTTTTTTCAGATGACAAGAAACTCTGGAGGTGGGAAACACATAAAGGTAGTGCAGGACCTAAAGATAGGCCTAGTGAAGCTGGAAAGGTAGTCTGGTATATGGCAACTCAGGTTGAATGAGACGCATGTAGGAAGAAAGAATCTGAGGACCAAGTATATTTTGGGGGGGGGGGGGTGTCAAGGTAACTAAATTGAGGAGGAAAATGACTGAGAGATAGCCATCACCAGCAACCTTAAAAAGCAGCTGACACCTTTATGAAAACTCTAGAAAACATATTGTTTGGCACAATTCTGCTTATATGTCATGTATCTTCTATAGATTTCTCCTCTCCATTATTTATTACTGAAGAAATTCCCACAAAAACAAGATCTTTATCACTCATAGTTCATCTGCCTGCATAGCTTATTCCCTACTTGAAATTATAATGCTCTGTTGTGAACTCACAGTCTGTTGCCATGGGAATGACTGTGATGTCACAAAGAGAGTATTATGACATCAGGTTGGGAAGAACCAATAGGAGCTGATGAACCTTCAAGGAATGACAGTCCTGTTTTTATGCATATGATCTCTGTAATTAATAACGGGGATCAGAAATACAAAGCTAATGAGAAATATAAAACTGTGTTGTGTCCAAATATTATGTTTCTCAAAGTTCTTCTTGAGGCATCAGTGGCTCTTTAAACAAGTTAAGCAGTGCAGAAAGGCAGACAGGGCAAACAGAATGCTGGGATGTATTGCTAGAGGGTTCACAAGCAGAAAGAAGGTTATATTGCCTTTGCACAGATTCCTGGTGTGACCACATCAGGAGTATGGCTTGCAGTACTGGAGCTCCTGCCTGAAAAATGATATCAACAGCTCAAGGTAGTTCAAAGGAGGGCAACAAAGATGGTTCAGAGTAGGGCTGTCAGAACTCTCTGAAGTTCTGGGTTCTAGTTCTAGTCTAGAACTTTTGAAAAAGTTCTAGGGTTCTAATCTGTTCTAGAACTTTTTAGAACTCAAACCCTATTTTTTAATTGTGCTGCCAGTAATGAAGATAGTAATAAAATACATGTAAACGAAAAACTGTTCAATATAAGGGGGAGAGAAATTATCATGTGTGACACTGATAGGAATACAACTAGGTTTATCTATGGTTTCTTCTGTTTGCTAAAGCCAGCAACTTGATACGTAACAGGCCCACCCACCCATATGTTAAAAGTTTTCCTGCTGCAGCTGCATCATAGTTCCTTAGTGAAAGAAAGAGGCACATTAGCCATTTATGTACTCAGTTATATATACTTATTGTCATGAATTATGAGAAAAAATAACTGATATTACCTAATCTCAGCTATTTGCTGCTTTCTGTTTTAAATGAGTAAATCAAAAGTTGCTATGTTTAAAAGAAAGCTTTTATAACAAAGTCAAGCCAAGGTACTGCAGCAACAGCACGTGGAACTGTTGCAAAACATATTGGGTGGGATATTCAAAAGGGTTGCGCCATGCGCAATAGGGTTTCTCGCATGCAAGTCCGAAATTGCGCCATTCTGCGATATTCATCAGGAGGCAGTTGCGCCACTGAAAACAGGCTGAGCAACAGCGCAATGCAAATGAAGGCATGTGCAACCGAAGGGGGTGGATCCATGCATAAAGAGTGCAATGCGATATTCAAAGGCTTGCGCAATGCGCAATAGCGGAATAGCCGGAAGGTGCGCCACAGCGGAAATAAGCCAAAATAAAAAGGCTCAAGGAAGAGGCGCAAGAATGCTACAGGGATGCCAAGTGAGACAAAGAGAGAGAGACAGACAGCGACAGTCCAGAACAGGGCAGACAAGGGAAGTTGTGTGGGCCATAGGCTGCAGAGGCCAGCGGGGGTACCCGGTGCAGTGGAGGTAGCAGTCAGGACAGCGGGGGTAACATAGCAGCATCAGCCAGGGGGGGTCACAAGCCAGGGAGATGGACAGTGCCAGCTTCCACATGGAAGCTGTAATGAGGGGGGTGAGAATGCATGCTGCAGGGGGACATGGCCGTGGAAGGGCCCGTCGGTGGTACGCCCCCAACAGGCAGTACCGTGCCCGCATCAGCTTTGAGCTGTACACAGATGTAGAGATCATGGGCCAGTACGGCCTGAACAGGGCAATACTGAGGCAGCTCTGTGAGCTGTGCAGTGATGTGATGCAGGCACCCTCACGACGGAGTCATGCTCTGTCAGTGGAGACCAAGGTGACAGCCTGCATGTGCCTGCTCACCACGGGCACCTTCCAGAGGCTGACAGGGGACACCACAGGCATCACACAGTCAGCCACGTCACGCATCCTCACCCAATTCCTCAGCGCACTGCTGCCACATGCTGCAGAGCACATCCATTTCCCCAGCACCGTGGCAGAGCGTACAGCAAACATGCAGGAGTTCCACAGGGTAGCACGTATGCCTGGCTTGCTAGGGGCCATAGACTGCACCCATGTGGCCATTCGCATGCCATCTGGCCCCGATGGGGCCACATATAGGAACTGGAAGGGCTATTCCAGTGTCAACTGCCAGGTGGTGTGTGATGCCACTAGGCGCATAATCAATGTCTGTGCCACACACCCTGGTGGAGCACATGATGCCTTCATATGGTATCAGTCCACACTGTGCCATCAATTCGAGAGTGGGGACATCCCCACAGGCCATCTAGTGGGTGAGTACGCATGTAGGAATTGCAAACTTGGGGCAAGGGTGGGAATGCCACAGGTGCCATGGTAGTGGCACACAGGGATATGGGCAATATGGACCTGAACATGATACTTATCTCCACTATCTCCACACAGGTGACAGCAGATACCCACTCCATCCCTGGCTGCTCACACTGTACCGGCGCCCCATGACCCCATCGCAGCAACACTATAATAAGGCACATGCCGCCACATGCAACATCATCGAGCGGGCATTTGGGATGCTCAAGGCACGCTTCCAATGCCTAGACACCTCCGGCGGTGCCCTACAGTACAGCCCCTCAAAGGCCTGTGGGATATTCCTGGCCTGTTGTATCCTGCACAACATGGCCAATGACTGTGGGATAGCCATACAGGTCGAGGAAGGGGACAGCGATGGGGACACCAGCGGCGCTGGTGATGATGGTGATGAGCAGCCCCCCCCTTGGATGGTGGGACCCCCGACTGATCCGGCAGGCACAGCTGCACCAGGACACCATCACGGAGGAGCATTATGCACGACACAGGTAAGTCAATGGGCCATGTGCAACCAACACTGTCCAGGCGCAACCCACAGGAACACAGGGTAACACACCAGGGATGCATGACGGCAAGGGGAGTGGAAGGGTCCAGGCACACAAACACACCATCAGGGAGGGGTGAATAGTCATATGGACACACACACACACACACACCAGGCACAAAGCGTACATGGGCAGGTGCACAGCAGAGCAGGAACAGACATGGCAAACACACAGATCCACAGACCACACCCACCACCTGTACTGTCCAAGCACGTGTGTCAGATGCTGGGCACCCTTGCACCTTGGTGTACAGTACAATGCAGGCATCATCATGCACACGCACCTGTGGACAGCAGTCGGGATGGTGTGCAGGTGGTCTGTATGTAAGCATGATGGGCAGGGAACCCACCAGTGCACTGCCCACCATGACACACAGTGCACACAGGGCAGCAGCAGACAGGGCCCGCACTGGGAGACAGGTCAGTCATGTTGCACCATTCCACGGCCACCGCGGATGCGTGGGCAGCCCCGCCGTGACCCAACAGCACTGGCAGGCTGAGCAGGTGCCACATGGGGTGGCACCGATGGACCACCAGGGGTCCCACTGCGTGATCGTGACCTTGTCCACACAGGGGTCTGCAGCATGCCAAACATACCTGCACCAGGGGTGCTCGGGATGCCCACAGCAGAACCCGGCGTCGACAGGCTGGGTGTCGCACGATGCCGGGAATGGGGAGTGGAGAGCGTACTGTGTGGGGTGCGCGGTACAGGGGCACCTGCTTGTGTGCCCAATGCAGCCATGACAGTGACCAATGCCTGGGTCTGCCTGTCAATGGCGGCGGTCACTTCCATCCACATTTGGACCATCTCTGCAAGGATCAGAGCACAGTCCCTGCTGTGCCGCTCCACAGCCATGCACAGTGCCTCCACGGACGTTGCAACCCACCTTTGCTGCTGTACTGATTCCTGCAGCAGGCGGGTGTGCTCTTCAAATGGGTACTCTGCCACAACGGCATCCTGTCCCCCAGGGTATGGAAGGTCCTGATGCTCAACACCCTTTGAGGGTGGGCGCTGTTCACCAGGACCAGGAATGGGCATATCAAAGGGCGGTGTGCATGTGCCACCATTGGACACTGTACCCCCAGACCTGGTGGGTGACTGCTGCTGCTGCCCCTCCAACCGCTGTGCCCCAGGGACCACTTGTTCCACTGCTGTAGCCGCAACAGTGCCAGACACCTGCACAGCCACTGGTCCTGCCCCACCGGTGCTGACAGGCACAGCCTGGGACTGTGCCAACATGCTGGCACACACGTTGGAACCAGCTAGGCCCAGGGGCATGTGCTGGCCTGCTGTGTGTCTGTCATGGGACACACACGTGTCACTGCCCATTGCAGTCCTTGTATCATCAATGGTGCAGGTACGTGCTACAGCCACAGTCACAGCCGCGTGGCATGCTTGCATGCCAGACTGCTGAGACACAGGCTGTGCACCCCCATACCTCACTCACCGACAACAGAGGTGGCAGCCAGGCGTGCATGCTGGTGCAGTGCATGCTGGCTGGTGACAGAGGTGGATGGACCCTCCTCCAACTCTGGCAGGTCTTCCTCACTGCCTGGTCCCACCACCACCATCCCCTGAAGACGAACAGGATCTGTAACAGAAAGTGAGGACATGTGAGTACATGTGATCAACCTCCCCCCCAACACCACCACCATGTCATACCGTGCAGTGATGGGCTTCCACCTGTCTGGAATCCACCTCCTGGTACGCCCTCAATAGCACTCTGCTGCATTGATGCAGCCAGTCGGTCCTCAGCCGGAGTCAGCTCCGCCACTGCTGGCTGGCCCCCGCCTGTGCCAGCACGTGCCGCCCTGAGGGCTGCCACCTTCTCCTTCACCCTCCTGCGGTCTGTCCCCATCTTCTTTTTGCATTCTTGCACGGAGCGCTGGTGGCTTCCGTGCAGGTTCACTGCCCGAGCTACCCCCTCCCATGCAGCCGCACGGGCCTAAGGGGTGCCCCGCCATCCACTCAGTAGTGGCTCCTCTTCCAGGTAAGCCTGGAAGAGGGCCTCTGTCTCCGCCTTGGTGAAGTTGGGCCTCCTCCTCCTTCACCCACCATCCTCACCCTCACCTTGGCTCTGCTCTGTCATGTCGGTCTGTATGGGTGGAAGTGGACACCTGTCACTGTGCAGTCTACAGCATTATCCCATGACCATTGTCCAGAATATCACACAGCATGCAACTCACCTCTCACCTGCAGTAACCGAATCTGGCCAGCGCAGCCCAATGTCGCGTATTTATAGCGCAATGCATGCAAATTAGGAGTGGCGCAACTTTAATGACATGCTAATCACGCCACTGCACCTTTGAATGGCTGATCAGATGATCTGCATGTGTCGGCTGAATATCGCGCCATTGCGCTTTGCGCAATACGGTTGAGCCGGCTGAGCCAATGGCGCATTTCTGTGACTGTGTGGTATACTGCATTGCGCATGCCCAGGTAGCTTACGCAGGCATCTGCTGCACTGATGATGTGCTGTGCGTGATCAGCAATTCAGGCCACGGCCACCATTGTGCCAATGGCGCTACAGCGCTGGTCACCATATGGCACTGTGGCAGTACTGCGCAATAGTCCACTGTGGCAATGGCACGCAGGTGTCCAATCATGCAGGACGTGTGGACATCCGATGGCGCTGTGCGTGGCCTTGTGACACTGACCCATGACCTTGTGCCCGACCTTTGCCCCCTGGCGCTGTACGTCTGGCATGTGTACGGCTCTATCGCGCTGTTCGGTGACAGCGCAATGTGGACCGACGGCGCTGTCCGAACAGTGCAATAGGCAGTGATGGAGTTGTATTGCGCAACATTTCCACGTGAGGTTGCCGCGCTGCGGAGCACCATATTGCCACTGTACATTTTGAAAATGGCACGCAGGAGAGCACCACAATGGGGGCTTTGGAATTAGCTAACCTGGTGGCTGTGGTGGAGCCTCACTATGGCTCACTGTTTGAGGGAGTGCCCCTGCAGGTGCCACGCACCCATGTGTGGCAGCAGGTTGCCGCTGCCCTGGAGCAGGCCACTGGGCGGAGGAGGACCCCTGAGCAGTGCAGGCACTGCTACGGTGACCTGCAGAGGAGGGAGCGTGCTCTGCTTGCACGCCTCAGGTCATGTGCCAGGAGGGGCATTGTGCCCATGCCAGGTGGGTGTGCTGTGTATGCACTGTTATTGTCTGCATGGGTGACTGTGTAATGTAATCTGCATGGGGTGGGTGTGCTGTGGGTTTGCCAGGAGGGTGTTTGCAGGTGTGTGCTGTTTGGGTCTGGTTGTGTGGGCAGGCACACTAATGGGGCAAGGGGCTGTCTGCTTTGGGATCTCACTGATGTGTTTCTCTTCCTTTGTCTCCCACAGGCGTGGAGGAGCGGAGGTGGGCACAGGCTGAGGCCTGGGATGGTGGTGCCAGGGTGGCTGGCGGAGGAGGTGTGCAACAGCCACAGCCACAGCAGCAGCAACAGCAGCAGCTGCAGCCACAGCAGCACCTGCTGCAGCGGCTTGATGATGGTGAGTGTCATTACGTCATGGATGCTATTGCATGCTGGGGGGGCACGGACACCTTCCATGGACAACACTACCATGCATGCAACATATGACAGTCATCCCTGTCCAGTGGCACTGCATGTGTGTGTGTGTGCATCACTGGTGGTCCATGCATGCACCGGGCACATGGCTGTGGCACTAGCATCCCACCACGTAGCCACGTCACTGGGCAGCCTTGGTTGTGCTGTGCTGGACATGGGCGGTGTGTGTGTGCAGTGGTACATGGACATTGCTGGCTGGTTGGGCTTGTCTTGTGCACGGTCACTGTGGGTGGGTGCAGTCCATCACAGGAGCGGGCATCACTGTATGCCATGCATGATGGTGGGATTCAGGATGGGACAGTCACAGCCATTGACTCTGTTCCCTTGTCCTAGGTATCCGGATCCGCGCTTTGTTGGAGCAGGGCATGCGGAGGCTAACATAAGTGGTGATGGACACCCGCTGCATTACCCTGACCTACAGCAGCATGGCATGCGGCACCGGAGGAAGCCACAGGCACAGCGCCAGGCGGAGAAGGCAGGCTGCTGGACGGTAGCCAGTTGTCAGTGGACCCCACCTCCTCTCCCAGTTGTTCACCCTGCTCTTCATCCCACTCCCTCACCCTCACACCCATACCCCAAACCCTGTCTTGTACATATGTTTGTGTTTGTTGTTCTCGTTATGCTTCTTAATTACATTTATATTTTGATATGAATGCTGTGGTGGTCTCTGATTTGCAGCTGGCTATCAGTGCTCAGTTGCAGTGGTGTGCATGGCGTCAGATGTGGTATGGTCATGGGTATGTGTGTGCGTGTGTGTGGGGTGGTGTCTCTGATGTGGGTGAGGCTTCCAGTCAGTATTGCTGTGTGCTGCCACCCACTGCTGGGTGGTCATGGTGGGTTTGGCTTGTGTGGTATTGTGGTTCACAAGGTTGCAGTGTTCTGGGGGGGGCCCTGGGGATTCCTGCAGTGCTGGTCATTGCGCATGGGTGATGTCTTGGGGTCACAGTGCTGGGCGTGCTGTGCACGGGGGGGCCACTGGGCACTGGGGTGCTCCTCCTCCTTTGTGTGCCAGTCTCGGGTTGTCGGTAGGTGTGCTGCAGTAGCACACCGGGATGTGCTTTGTTTGCTTGTCCCCGTGGCCCAGTGGCTGCTCCATCCCTCCCCCAGTTATGCTGTGCTTGGGGGTGTGGGGTACATTGTTGGTTCAGCAGTGTGTCCCTGTGCCCATCTGTAGCTTGGGTGGTGTGCCCCTGCCTACCTCCCTGGTTGTGCAGTTCCATTGCTGTGCTTCTGGGGGTGTCTTTGCTTGCCCTATGGCGCCTCTGGACTGCTTAGCTGGGCTAGCCTTGTTGCGCTATGACGCACCATTTCTGCTCAGCTTCCCCTTCCTGGTTGTGCTATGGTGCAGTTTGTGCGATATTCAGATGTTGGCTGCTTGCGCAATTGGCCTTGCTCCATGTTTGAATATTGCGATGATTACGCATGTGCGCAACTGACTTGCGCTTGCTCCTGCTGTTGCGCACTTTTTGGGCGCAGTTTGAATATCCCACCCATTATGTCATAACATAGTCAGTCAAGACATTTGAATAAAGAAAATAAGCCAGTCATTGTTGCTGGCAAAAAATGGATGCAATTTTCTAAGATAATGCATACATACACCAACATTCTTGTTGGCAAATTGAAGTAATACATACAACTTTCTAAGATGATGCATTTTTGCAGCTGATACGTCAATAAAATCTGTATTTCAGTCACATAAATAAAAAGTGGTTTCCTCACCACATACTAACTTAAGGAACATTTAATGTAGCTGCAGCAGTTGGCATATGGGCCCAGATATTCAAAAGGGTTGCGCGTGCGCAACTCCAAAAAATGCGCCATTCTGCAATATTCAGAAGGGGCCAGTTGCGCCACCGAAAACATGCTGAGCAACAGCGCAATGGAAATGAAGGCATGCGCAACCGAAGGGGGTGGGTCCATGCATAAAGTGCGCAATGCGATATCCGAACACTTCGCGCAATGCGCAAGAGTGGCTTAGCCGGGAAGTTGCGTGAGGACCGGATTTGAGCCAAACAGTAAGCAGTTTAGGAAGCGGGCGAGAACCTAGCACAGGCCGCAAACTGGGGAGAGAGAGAGAGAGAGAGGCAGGAGCTGGAAGGGCAGAGAGGGACAGTGGGTCCAGGAGGACAGAGAGGCCAGTGGGGGTGCCCGTGCAGTGGAAGCAGCAGTGGGGCAGCGGGGTAACACAGGAACAGCAGCCAGGGGCAGAAGCCAGGGAGCCCGGACAGTGTCAGCTTCCACATGGAAGCTGTAATGAGGGGTGAACACCATGCTGCAGGGGCGATGGCCGCGGAGGGGCCCGTCGGGCAGTATCCTAACAGGCAGTATCGTGCCCACATCAGCCTGGAGCTGTACACAGATGTCGAGATTGTGGCCCGGTACCGCCTGAACAGGGCACATTGAGACGGCTCTGCGAGCTGTGCAGTGATGTGATGCAGGCACCTCACGACGTGAGTCATGCTGTGTCTGTGGAGACCAAGGTGACAGCCTGCATGTGCCTGCTCGCCACGGGCACCTTCCAGAGGCTGACAGGGACACCACAGGCATTACACAGTCGGCCATGTCACGCATCCTCACCCACCTCAGCGACTGCTGCCCATGCCGCGAGTACATCTATTTTCCCAGCACCGCCGCAGAGCGATAACAAACATGCAGGAGTTCCACAGGGTAGTACATATGCCTGACATGCTAGGGGCCATAGACTGCACCCATGTGGCTATTTCGCACGCCACCCTGGCCCCGACGGCCAGGTGTATCGGAACCGAGCGGCTTTTCCAGTGTCAACTGCCAGGTGGTGTGTGATGCCACCATGACATCAATGTCTGTGCCACACACCCTGGTGGAGCACATGATGCCTTCATATGGCACCAGTCTGCACTGGGCCACGATTCGAGAGTGGAACATCCCCACGGGTCATCTAGTGGGTGAGTACACATGTATGGAATGCAAACTCTGTGCAAGGGTGGATGACACAGGTGCCATGGTAGTGGCACACAAGGATATGGGCAATATGGACCTGACATGATACTGATCTCCACTATCTCCACACAGGTGATCATGATACCCACTCAGTCCCTGGCTGCTCACACCATACCGGGCGCCCCATGACCCCAGCAGCTAGGTTTCAATGAGGCACATGCCGCAACACGTAACATCATAGAGCTGGTGTTTGGGATGCTCAAGGCACGCTCGATGCCTGGACACTCCGGCGAAGAGCCCTACAGTACAGCCCCCAAAAGGCCTGTGGATATTCCTGGCCTCGTTGCATCTGCACAACATGGCCAAAGACCATGGGATAGCCGTACAGGTCCAAGAGGGGACAGCGATCGGACGCCAGTGGCGCCTGTGATGTGGGTGATGAGCAGCCCCCAGGACAGAGGGACCCACTGACCTGCAGGCCCAGCTGCACCGGGACACCATTGCAGAAGAGCACTACGCCCAACACAGGTAAGTCAAGGGACATGTGCAGGCAACACTGTCCATGCGCAAACCACAGGCACACAGGGAAAAACACTGCATGAAGGTCAGGGAGTTGAAGGTTCCAGGCATACCAACACACCATCAGAGAGGGGGAGCACTCATATGGACACACACACACACACCAGGCAGCATACATGGCAGCAGCACAGCACTGCGGAAATGACATTGCCAACACACAGCACCACCAACCACCCCACCACCTGGACTGTCCATGCACGTGTGTCAGGACCTGGGCACCCTTGCACCTTGGTGTACAGTGCAATGCAGGCATCATCATGCACACGCACCTGTGGACAGCAGTTGGGAGAGTGTGCAGGTGGTTCGTGTGTCAGCTTGGTGAGCAGAGCACCCAGCAGTGCACTGCCCACCATGGCACACATTGCACACAGGGCAGCACCAGACAGGGCCTGCACTGGGAGACAGTTCAGTCAGGTAGCACTGTCCCACGGCCACCATGGATGCGTGGGCGGCCCCGCCGGGCCCAGCAGCACTGGCAGGCTGAGCAGGCCACATCGGGTGGCGCCTGGTGCACCACCAGGGGTCCCACTGCGCCTAACGCCACCTTGCCCACACAGGGTCTGCATCCTGCCAAACAAACTTGCACCAGGGGTGCTCCGGGATGCCCACAGCAGAACCCGACATCGACAGGCCTGTGTCGCATCGACGCCGGAACGGGGAGTGGAGAGCACTGTGTGGGTGTGTGTACAGGGCACCTGACAGTGTGGCTACGCGGCTCATGACAGAGACCACTGCCTGGGTCAGCCTATCAATGGCAGCGGTCACATCCGTCCGTGATAAGGACCAGCTCGGCTCGGTCCCGAGCACTCCCTGCTATGCCGCTCCACGGACACAGACAGTGCCTCCATGGACCTGGAACCCACCCCTGCAGCTGTACCGAGTCCTGCAGCAGGTGAAAAGGCCCAATGGGTACTGTAGCCCCAATGGCATCATGACCCCAGGGTGGATTTGTCCTGGCACAGCACCCTTGAGGGTGGGCGCTTGTTCACCAGGACCAGGTATGGGTGGATCAGAGGTGGTGGACATGTGCCACTGCTTGACACTGTACCCCAGACCTGGTGTGCAACTGCTGCTGCCGCCCCTCCAACTGCTGAGCCCCCAGGTCCACCTGTTCCACCTCGCGCTGACAACAGTGCCAGACACTTGCACAGCCACCGTGCTGCCCACCGGTGCTGACAGGCACAGCCTGGGACTGTGCCAGCATGCTGGTACACAGGTGTGAACCAGAAGGCCCAGGGGCACGTGCTGGCCTGCCATGTGTCCGTCATGGGACACAGACCTATCACTGCCCATTGCAGGCCTGCTATCATCAATGGTGCAGGTGTGTGCCACTGCCATAGGCACAGCATGCTGGTATACCTGCATGCCAGACTGCTGTGATACAGGCTGTGCACCCCCTGCACCCGTATCACTGACACCGGAGTTGTTGGCCCAGCGTGCATGCTGCTGCAGTGCCTGCAGGCTGGTGGCGGAGGTGGATGCTCCCTCCTCCATGTCCAGCAGGTCTGCCTCACTGTCTGGACCCACCACCACCACCGTCTCCTGCAGACGAACAGGATCTGTAACAGAAAGAGAGTACATGTGAGTGCATGTGAACAACAGCCCCCAACAACATCACCATGTCATACCGTGCAGTGATGGGCTTCCACCTGTCTGGAATCCTCCGCCTGGTATGCCCACAATGGCACTCGGCTGCATGGCCATGACCAGTGTCTCCTCTGTAGGGGTCAGCTGCAACACCACTGGTGGGCCCCCACCAGTGCCAGCACGTGCCACCCTGAAGGCTGCCACCTTCTCCTTCAGCCTCCTGCAGTCAGTCCCCATCTTCTTCCTGCATTCCTGCACGGAGCGCTGTTGGCTTCTGTGCAGGTTGATGGCCCGAGCTACCCCCTCCCATGCAGCTGCACGCTCCTGAGGGGTGCCCCTCCGTCCACTCAATGTTGGCTCATCCTCCAGGTAGGCCTGGAAGAGGGCCTCTGTCTCTGCCGTGGTGAAGTTCGGCCTCCTCCTACACCCACCGTCCACACCCTCAGCTTGGCTCTGGTCAGTCATGGTGATCTGTATGGGTGGAAGTGGACACCTGTCACTGTGCAGTCAACAGCATTTCCCCATGAGCATAGCTGCCGCCCGGGGTGCAGAAGCCCCCCCCGTTTCCTTTCCGCATGGCAGATACTGATAGAAAGGGTGCCCTTTGTCCCTTTCTAAGTGCCCTTTTCATGCTCAGCCCCCTCAGCCTTTATCATCCTCCGCCCATGAGCATTGTCCTGAGCATCACACAGCATGTAACTCACCTCTCACCTGCAGTAACCAAATCTGGCCAGCACAACCCACAGTCGCATTTTTATAGTGCAACACATGCAAATGAGGTGTGGCTCAACTTTAATGACATGCTAATTGTGCCACTGCGCCTTTGAAAGGCTGATCGGATGATTTGCATATGTCGGCTGAATATCCTGTATTTGCGCTTTGCGCAATACGGAGGGTCCGGCTGAGCCAATGGCGCAGGTTTGTGGCTGCGTGCCACACCACATTGTGCATGCCCAGACAGCTTACGCATGCGTCTATCGCGCGCTGCAGACCTGCTGAGCGCGAGAGGCTTATTCATGGCCATGGCCACCATTGTGCCAGTGGTGCTACAGCACTGGGCACTATATGGTGCTGTGGCACTACGCGCCGATAGTCCACTGTGGCACTGGTGCTCAGCTTGGCAGTCGCGCAGGATGCCCATACATCCCATGGCGCTGTGCGAGCCTTCGCGCCACTGCCGTGACCTCTGTATGCCCTCTGACCCCTGGCGCTGTTGGCATGCCGTGTGTATCGTCCTATTGCGCTGTCCGGTGACAGCGCCATGTAGTGACGCGCTTGTTCGAACAGCGCGATTGGAGTCTGTGGTGGTCTATTGCGCAACAACCCACGTGGGTTACGGCGCAGCGGGCACCATATTGCCTGCTATAAAGTTGGTGCTATGGCTGGGAGGAGGGCGGTGTCCTGGGCCAGCTTGAATGCCAACCTGGTGGCCTGGTGGAGCCCACTGTGAGGCACTGTGTGGTGAGCCCCCTCACCATGCCTGGGACCCGATGGTGGCAGCAAGTGGCCACTGACCTGGTGGAGGTCACTGGCCGGGCCGGTCTGTTGAGCAGTGCCGGCACCGGCACAGTGACCTCCGCCGGAGGGAGCTGAACCTTGACGCTGGCTGCGCTCACGCACAGGCGGGCGTGGTGCCTAGGCCAGGTGAGTGTACCATCTATGCACCTATATTCTCTGTAGGGTGTGTGTGCTTGGGTGGCTGTGCAGGGTGTGTCAGTGTGCAGCTGTGCGATGGATGGTTATGGCTGTGTGGGCAGGCACCTCACTGGGGCAGGGGGCACTCTGCTTTGAGTCACACTGATGTTTGTCTCAACATATGTCTCCCACAGGCCGGATTGTGGAGACACAGGACCAGGGTGACGGGGCTATGCTAGGCCCCGGTGCTGGGGTGTTAGGCCCTGAACAGCAGCAGCGCCAGACCCAGCTGCTGGAGGAGTGTAGACTCATTACTCATGGATGCTATTGCATGCTGGGGGGGCAAGACCACCAGCCATGGGACACAACCAAAGGGGAGGTCATAATTCCACTATACAAAACACTAGTGAGTCCCCACACTGGAGTACAGTGTACAGTTCCGGAGACCATACCTATGTATGGACATGGACTGGGTGGAGAGGGTTCAGAGGAGGGCGACATGGATGGTGCATGGATTGCATCACAAGTCCTATGCAGACAGGTTGATGGAACTGAACATGTACTCCCTGGAGGGGAGGAGGGTGTTGGGATATGATGGGGACATACAAGTATCTTACAGGGGGGAACAGAGTGCAGGAAAACAATATTTTTAAACGTAAAGGATGTTCCAGGACTAGAGGGCATGGGATGAAGTTGAAGGGGGGACGATTCAGAGGAAACATGAGAAAGTATTTCTTCACAGAATGGGTGGTGGAAGTGGAACACCCTGCCAGAGGAAGTGGTGGGGACTGACTTGGTCACTGGATTTGTGAATGCATGGGTTAGCCATAACGGAATTCTGGAGGTCAGGGGTAAGGGGGAACGGACTTATAGGACAACAGAGTGAACGTACAAGGTCAAATGGACAGACTGGGTGTCCCATAGGCCCTTATCTGCCAACACTGTCTATGTATCCATGTATGTAGGCATGACACAGGTGACCTGCATCACAGTGCAGTATCACGGCACGACTGTGTATGCATCACTGGTGGTCCAGGCATGCACTGGGCACATAGCTGTGTAACTGGCATCGCACCATGTTGCCACATCACTTGCCAGCCTAGTTTGTACTGTGATTGACGTGGGCAGTGTGTGTGGGCGGTGGTGCGCATAGCTGGTGCTGCCTGTTTGTGATGGCCATGTGCATGTTCACTGTGGGTGGGTGCATGCCATCACAGGTGCGGACATTGGGCATATGGCTTGCAGGTTGGGTGGTGTTCTAGGTGTGGGTCAGTCTCAGCCATTGACTGTGTTCCCATTTTCCTAGGCCTCGAGGTACTCAGAAGGATGTCCCAGTATCTTGGCACCCAGCCAGGTTGCAGATCAGAACCAGGAGATCTGCAGGCCATACAGCGCCATGGTGATCGGGCGAAGGAGCACAGGAGGGGGCAGCAGGGAGGACCAGCAGCCAGCTGGGCCATAGCCCACATTCCTTCCCACTCTCCATCCCTATCACCCTGCCTTCCTCTCCAAGTTGTTATTCTCCCTTGAACACCCCTGCCTTTTACCTGTCCCCCACTTGTACATAGTTTCACTTGGTTTTGTGATTAGTCCTTTAAATATACATTTTATTTTGATATGAATACTGTGTTGGTCTCTGATTTGCAGCTAGCTATGGGTGCTCAGTTGCAGGGGTGTACATGCCATCTGGGCTGGTATGGTCCTGTTGTGTGTGTGTGTGTGCATGTGTGCATGGGGAGGTATCTCCAGCATGGCAGTGCCTTTGGTTGGTCTTGCTTGCCTGCTGCCACCCACTGCTGGGTGCACAGGGTGTGTCTGGCTTGTAGGCTTCTGTGTGTTGCATGGGGCTGATGAGTGCTGGGGGACTGCATGGTTTCCTGAAGTGCCAGTCACTGCACATGGGTGGTGTCTTGGGGTCACAGTGCAGGGGTGCGCTGTGCATACGGGGCTGATGTGCACTGTGGTTGTCAACCCCTGTGTGTGGGACTCTCTGCCTGCCAGTGGTTATGCTGGGGTGTCAGGGCTCTGCTATGCTTTGTTGGCTTGTCCCCATGGGCATCGTGATCATCCGTCCCACCCCCAGTGATGCTGTGCTTGGGGTGTCCGTGTGGTGTGGGTTCTGCAGTGTGTTCTGTGCCCATGTGGCATGGCTGGTGGTGGGCCCCAGCCTGCCTCCCTGGATGTGCAGTTCCATTGCTCTGGGGGCTGTGCTGCGCTTATGGCAGCTCTGGAATGCTCATTGAGCTTCCATGGTTGCGCCCATAGCGCAACATTTTGGCTCAACTTCCTTCCTGGTTGCGCACGGGCAGTATATGATATTCAGACGCCGGTTGCTTGCGCTATTTGCTCTGCTCCATGTTTGAATATCGCACCTGTTGCGCATTTGCGCAACTGGTTTGTGCTTGCTCCTGCTGTTGCGCTACTTTTGAGTGCAGTTTGAATATCTGGGCCATGATGTTTAAGGGACAGTGTCTGTCAACCCCATTATGTATCGAATTATCACTACTTGTAAAGCAAAAACACTTTATGATAGGTCACATTCTGTGAAAACTGCTGATGCAGATTTTCTTTTATTTCTGATTCCTTTATTCTTTTTTTAAAGGGGACAGGACAATTGTGCTAGGTGGCAGCAATTTGCAATGTATTTAATAATAAAAAATATATATATATATATATATATATATATATATATATGTAGTAGGTTCGTCTGTCATCATCTTTTTTCTCACCATCCCCAGCCGATCATGAATCTGTAAATGAAAGGACTAAAACAACACCGACCTTTCACCCCATCACCCATTCCACTTTTCTTCCACCACACTCATCTGTGCAGTAGCACCCATACCACCCTTACACTTATGTTAAAACCAACCCACAACCCTCACCTCCTCAAGCATGTATTCCACCCTCCTCCCTCACCCAAATGTTTAAACTACTCCCACACTTAGTCATGAACTACCATTCATGTCACCCTTGTCCGTCCCTCACCCATGTTAAAACCCAGTCCCCCAACCATCACCCATGTACTAGCATCCATGCCATCTTTCGCCCCCTTGCATCCATGTTAAACCAACCTCCAGCCCTTTCCCACCCTCCAGCACCCATTCTACCCTCCTCCCCCTCTCAAATGCTAAAACTACCACATGCTTACTCAAGAAAAATGAAACTCTTGCCTCCAAATGAGCCATACTTAACTGTTCCTTAATAAACAACACTCATGTGAAAAACTGTCTTTTCAATTGCTTTCTTCTTATGGACAACATTCTGTAGAGTCCTCTTCATGGAGCCAGTAATTTGAGAGTTGTTGCTATTACGCCATGGTCTGTGTACAACAGAATGTTAAACACGAGCTATTGTGATATGAGACCTGTGCTTACAGAATATGTGCTCAACCATGACATAGGTAAAACTCCAGTTGACTCTGTTTCCCAGAAGAGACTTGTAACAGGATGCTGCCCACAGAAACATAACAATACAAAATACAGTTTTTCCCAGAATTTTTTATTCAGTAAGAAAAGTTACATATGGATCATTTTGGTTTATGGCTAACATTTCTGTAATTGAAAAAATAATAAACAGCTACCAATTAGAACTCATTGTTTTGCCCACTTTAAAATTGAAAAATAGACCGCCCCAGGTCCCAGCCCATACTGATGCACCACAAAGTCACAGAAGGTAAATCCAAAAATATATGTTTGCACTTTAACTATAAATAATATGATACAGAAATGATTGACATGACAGTGTTACTTTTATGCCAGATTTGGGCCTGTTCCCACTGATGTTAAAATTGCCCTGTATATAAAACTTGTTGACTTTAGACCCTAGCTACAAAGCAGTTTGCCATGAAATGGTGAAAGTTTTTGGGGGTATATAGTCCAAGGTAGTAGATCTTGAAAGGAGAGAGATAACCAAAGTCATCACAGTCTGTAAAAGTTTCCTTTTTGGTGCAGAGAGACTCTGACCCACACAGTATTTACCAGCCACCACCATATGAGTTGTCATCACCATCAACATTCACAACATCAATCACTTCATGATCAGTTTGTATACTCTTGTAGGGATACGAAAATCTTGACTTATTAACTTTAATAAAAGTTAACGTGTGTACATTTTCTGGCAGCAACCTATTTCTGGTGTCTGTCACAATATTGCCAGCTGTACTAAACATGCGTTCTGAAGAGGCACTTGTTGCAGGACAACCAAGATATTTACAGGCTTCATCATACAGCTCTGTCCAAATCGACTTTTTTGATCTCCAGTATTCAAAAGGGCATGCATCAATAGGAATAGGCAGTTCTTGCAGGTAACTGTCTACCATGATGGACAGAGACTGCTCAGAAAAGGAATGAGCATAAGCTGGTATGGTAGCAATTTGGGAAAGGTTTTGTCACAGGTTTAGCTTGTTACTAAGGGTTGAAGAAGTGGCAGTTGTGGAACAACTACTGTTAATGTTTGGTGACTTTTCCAGTTCTGTATCCTTTTGTGAAGATGAACCTGCATGTTGTGGTGATGACAACCTGAGGGTACTGTGCGTGTCTGTGTTTGACTCCTGTGAGTGCTGCAGCTCATCTAGCAACAGACATTTGTACTGCTCTATATCATCTGTTTTTGGAAGATGTATAGCCTTGAACCTGGGATCTAAGACAGTTGCAAGGATGCAGAGTTCTGATTTTGTCATTGCAACTAATTTGTCATTGGTTTTGAAGTGTCGCCATTCTCTTTACGAGATTCCCATGATACAGGCGCATGTTGTCTGAGCTTCAGATCTGTCTTTTCTATTTGTAGATTTAGAACACTAAGATGATGTGAAATCAGCACTATGGTAGGGATAACTGACTCACAGATGCGCCTTGGAAGACATGTCTCTTGTAGCTGTCTCAAAAGGAGCTAGGATGCAGCACACTGTCGCCATTAATTTCCACTGCAGCACAGACAGCATAATGCCATCTCCAATAATGTAACTGGAGCAATACTCATGTACAGCTTGTTTTTGCTCCAAGAGGCGCTGCAGCATATAAAGCGTTGAGTTCCAATGAGTGGAAACATTTTGAATCAGCTTTTGCTGGGGCAGCATGTGTTTTTTTTGCAGTTCGGACAATGTCCGTATAGCCTTGGTTGAATGTGAAAAATGAGTCACAATTTTTTTGCAATCAGCAATCATACCATCCACTTGTGTTTCATTGCTGAGAAATCCTGTGACAATTAAATGTAAGCAATGTGCAAAGCAAGAAGCATGCATAAATCCTCCATCCTGTACTGCTTTCAAGATGTTGGCTCCATTGTCACTTACTATGAAGCCACATTTTAGACCATGAGAATAAACCCATTCATCAAGGAGGTTATTTAGTTCCTGCAAGATGTTTGCAGCTATATGACTTTGCCCAAATTTCTTTATATGCAGCAGTGCCATCTTCTGGGGTGTCTTTGTTTTTGAAGAACCACAAGAAAACGTGACCCAATGAGCTGTAAGGGACATGTAATCTATGTTTTGAGTGCTGGTCCACATATATGTTATGACATGAATAACCCCACCCTCTGCAGTTTTAAGTGCAAGCATCACTGTCACTTTTAAAGCCTGATAAATGTTTGGTATTTCAACATAGGAAAAGTACCTTCAATGAGGAACTTTGTAATGAGGCTCTGTTAGTTTCAAGAGCTCCTTAAAATCCTCATTATCTACCAAAGAGTATGGGAGAAGGGCTCCAGCTAACAGTTCACCAATTCTGTGATTAAGATGAAGGGTCTTTGGATGATTTTTAGTAAAGATATTCTTCCTTTCAAATGCTTGAGACACTGTTAGCTGTTTACAACATGTCGCTGCTGGTTTATTATACACCGTGCTTCGATGGGCAGATGGACGCTGGGATGGTGGACTAGGACTTATACATTCAGTGTCATCACTGGATGTGCAACTGGTACTAATGGTGCTGGCATTGGTGGTAACAGTTATCCTAGGGCTGGCAGTGGTTCTGTCTGCATCAAGTTCAGACAATTCAGTATCCATTTCAGATTCCTCCTCACCCTTCTCATGTGCAGTCTGGAAGATGGAGGACATGAGTTTTGGATGATCAAGCAAAACTGAATGCTTTTTCAGATTGCGTTTAAGAGCTGTAGTGCCAAGGCATGACACAACTTTACCATGGCTTACACTCTGTTTACACAGGGAACAAATTGCTCTGCATGGATCAGTTTTACTGACAGAGAAATAATTCCACACCTCAGATGTGACAGATTTTGTTCGAGTGCTAGGAAGATAGTTAAAGACTGTTTGTGTCTTTTCACCTGTCCTAACAGAACCCGGGACATGCTCCTTGGTGCTAGAAGAGTGGGCAGAAGACTCTGATGGATTTTCATTGCTGGCCAACACAGAAGTGGTGGTTTTAATGGATATGTCCTTTTCACTGCCAACAGTGCTGGATGTATTTGCAAGTGCACTACCTGATTCATTGTCAGCAGACTTGCTCACGTCACTTTGTTGAGGAAGTAATGATACGTAGTAAGACACAACAGTGTCGGACTGAGAAAAAGAGCTACTGTCTGAGTCAGAGAGAGACTCACTGTCACTTGCATTATTGCTGCTAGTCACAGGGATCTTAACAGCATGAATGGCATACCTTATGGTGCCTCTCCGTGTGACCCCAGCAGCTGTACAGGTTTTCTTAAAAGGCCCCCCTTTACCACACTTCACGGTTGCTCTTTTGCTGTTTCTTGAATTTTTATCACATGAAACATTTTGGTTATTTCTGCTAGCACCAGGATTACCACTACCACCAACACCTGCTCCAACACCAGCACTAGATGCTTAATGTATGTTGGTGTCAGCCATAACAGTACCAGTATACTGCAGTGAACACACCCACACCCACACAATTCCTGTGTAAGAAAGCAATGTGATCTGTGATCGCTGGCTACAACTCCAAAATGTTATTTTGGTTGTGTGACACTGTGATGCAGTGGACTGAAAGTAATTAAAGAATATGACGGTTTGCAACTATAGGATCCCAGGTTCAAGGCTTACAGAATGATTGGGCTGCTGGGCATAGGCATACACATAGCAGTCAAGGGGCGCACATCAGCAGGGTGATGAGCTGACCACAGGAGACGGAGTCACATACATAACATACAACTCAGGGAATGAGAATTATATTTCTACACTTCTGTCATGTAAGGTTAATGCCACCACACAACTGGCCACTGGGCTTCTCTCTAACACACACTGGGTAGGGTACAGTGCAGTCAAGGGGCACACAGCAGCATGGTGATGGGCTGACCACAGGAGACGGAGTCACATACACAGCTCAAGGAATGAGAATTATATTTCTATGCTTCTGTCATGTTAGGGTAATACCAACACACAACTGGCCACTGGGCTTCTCTTTGTAACACACACTGGGTAGGGTACAGTGCAGTCAAGGGGCACACAGCAGCAGGGTGATGGGCTGACCACAGGAGACGGAGTCACATACGCAACTCAGGTAATGAGAATTGTATTTCTATGCTTCTGTCATGTAAGGGTAATACCAACACACAACTGGCCACTGGGCTTCTCTCTGTAACACACACTGGGTAGGGTACAGTGCAGTCAAGGGGCACACAGCAGCAGGGTGATGGGCTGACCACAGGAGACGGAGCCATATACACAACTCAGGGAATAAGAATTATATTTCTATGCTTCTGTCATGTAAGGGTAATACCAGCACACAACTGGCCACTGAGCTTCTCTCTGTAACACACACTTGGTAGGGTGCAGTGCAGTCAAGGGGCACACAGCAGCAGGGTGATGGGCTGACCACAGAAGACGGAGTCACATACACAACTCAGGGAATGAGAATTATATTTCTATGCTTCTGTCATGTAAGGGTAATACCAACACACAACTGGCCACTGGGCTTCTCTCTGTAACACACCCTGGGTAGGGTACAGTGCTGTCAAGGGGCACACAGCAGCAGGGTGATGGGCTGACCACCGGAGATGGAGTCACATACACAACTCAGGGAATGAGAATTATATTTCTATGCTTCTGTCATGTAAGGGTAATACCAACACACAACTGGCCACTGGGCTTCTCTCTGTAACACACACTGGGTAGGGTACAGTGCAGTCAAGGGGCACACAGCAGCAGGGTGATGGGCTGACCACCGGAGATGGAGTCACATACACAACTCAGGGAATGAGAATTGTATTTCTATGCTTCTGTCATGTAAGGGTAATACCAACACACAACTGGCCACTGGGCTTCTCTCTGTAACACACACTGGGTAGGGTACAGTGCAGTCAAGGGGCACACAGCAGCAGGGTGATGGGCTGACCACAGGAGACGGAGTCACATACATAACACACAACTCAAGGAATGAGAATTATATTTCTACACTTCTGTCATGTAAGGGTAATACGAACACACAACTGGCCACTGGGCTTCTCTCTGTAACACACACTGGGTAGGGTACAGTGGAGTCAAGGGGCACACAGCAGCAGGGTGATGGGCTGACCACAGGAGATGGAGTCACATACATAACACACAACTCAGGGAATGAGAATTATATTTCTACACTTCTGTCATGTAAGGGTAATAACAACACACAACTGGCCACTGGGCTTCTCTCTGTAACACACACTGGGTAGGGTACAGTGCCATCAAGGGGCACACAGCAGCAGGGTGATGGGCTAACCACAGGAGGCGGAGTCACATGCACAACTCAGGGAATGAGAATTATATTTCTACGCTTCTGTCATGTAAGGGTAATGCCACCACACAACTGACCACTGGGCTTCTCTCTGTAACACACACTGGGTAGGGTACAGTGCAGTCAAGGGGTACACAGCAGCAGGGTGATGGGCTGACCACAGAAGACGGACTCACATACATAGATAACAAATAACACAGGGAGTGAGAATTATATTTCTAAGCTTCTGTCATGTAAGGGTAATAACAGCACACAACTCGGGAGATGGGAGCAGGGAGTCACATACACAGCACAGGGACTCGGGAGTGGAGAAGTAGAAGATAGTCTCACACACACACAGAGGAGTGGTCGGGTGTCCAAAAAAATTAACTGCCTGCCTTCAGTCAGTGCCTTACTGCCAGTGCCTTGTGCTGTTGTATAAGGACTAATAAGGACTGGAATTTTTGAGGGTGAAAGTCAAGAGGAGGATCCCCCTTAGCAGCACAGCACAATGAGCTTGAGCACAGTCCTTATACGCTGTCCTGACAAATTTATTTGCCTTTTTTTCCCCTTGTTATATGTTTGTTGCTGGCAGCTGCTGAGTGTGCACCATGCAGTGCTGCAGTTTCACAATCAGATTCACAAAGGTTCTTCTTTCTGTATTTTTTTATTCTCTCTCCTGATAATGATCGATCCCCTCCTGATTAGTCCCTCCACCTGAACCTCCCCTAGTCCCACACCCGACCATTAATTTATTAAGCCTTTTCAGCCTTTCTCTTTCTCAGTCTCTCGGGCTTGGGCCCTGCCCCCCTTCCCATTCCCTTCCCCCTCAAACTTTTCAACATTTGCTTTTAGCCCTTTTTCGCAGGAAAATGGATGATGGACTGAAATAATTCAGGTAAGCACTGCAGCAACTAGCAAGTGCTGCAGTCTGATTGAGGCCACACAGACCTGGGCCCTGGCTTAAGTATCGACAAGAATGCTGGTTGGTGTGATGCATACAGTATTGCTCAGGCTGCTGCTGCCTCCTGAAATCCCTCAGGATCCAAATCAGCGCCTCTGGGCTTGCATATCTTAAATACCTCAACAGATCCTATCGCTCATGTGAGTTTTATTGGACTTCACCTGACCACATAGTAAATGGTCAGGTGGTGAGGATCTGAGGATGACTTCACTTGAACGTAAGTACGCTACGCAAGCACAAAGTGTGAAAGAACTCACGGTGGATTGACAGCCCCAACAACAACACTGCTGCTGCTGCACCCCTCCCACCACCACCACATCGGGGCTGCCTGCTGGGACGTGCCTCCTCCTCACACACAAGTCATCAGCTGGGGCAAGGAAAAAGATGTCACGGGAGTTGGGAGGACTCAGATTGATCCCTTTTGCGAACCTTTTAGTGTTCGAGTTCTAAGTTAGAACTCGAACACCAGGGTTCGAGGAGGGTTCGACTCTTTGACGAACTAGTTCTGACAACACTAGTTCAGAGACAGCAGGACATATGAAGACATGCTGAAAAAACTTAAGATGTAATCATTGGAGGAGAGGAGGGACAGAGGCAACATGATTAAAACCTTCAAGTACCTGATGGCATTTACAACGTGGATATCGGGAACCTTTTTTGTCACTGAACACAAGACCACCAGGGGACACTGTTATAAGGTGGAAGGGGAATGTTCAGGAAAGAGGTCAGGAAACACTTCTCTTTTTTTTCTCCATGTAAGTTTTTATCTTCCTTGGTAGGATGGGCGACTTCTCAGCCTTGTCCCCACTCACTACAGCCTTTCCTTACCTCCTCCTAGGTTGGGGCACTTCTCCCCCATGGATTTCTCCCCACAACGGAGCAGGCGAGGGAGGGCCATCCTCCCCCGGGACACACATCCAGATATGTCCCCCGACCAGAGTGGCAGAGCTTCACAGAGCTCGTCCTTCATGTTTCCTCCTTTTTTTCTCCCCGTGGCTCACGGATATGCAGTGAGCATCATGTGCAAGCCCCACCTATGTGGAGATAGCCCTGGTGCTCTGAACATGGGGTTCCTCCTACTCACAAGTGCGACTCATCTACACTACCACCCAGATTCCTCCAGGTGGCAGTGAATCAGTAAGCCACAACTCCCCCCCCCCCCAAGAAAGAAGGAGAGCAGCCCTATGGATGCTCAAATCCTCCCTCTCCCGGCCAGCCCCCAAGCGACCTGTGTCTGTTTTTGAACCCAGGTAACCAGTGTGATAGGAGGTAAGGCACTCAGTACCTCAGCCCTCCACAACACTGGGATGGCCTCAGGAAGCACTTCTTCACAGAGAGAGTGGAGCTGAGTTGGAATGAGCTGAGCTCCCAGCTGAGGCCGTCAATCAAAAGATAGTGGTGGTGGTAGTGGTGGTTTATAGAAAGTGGAGCAGGGCAAAAGGAAAAGTCAGGGTTAAGGGGTAGGGGCCAGGGCCCACTATAATCTCTGGATCAAGGGCTCCACAATCAAATAGACTCTAGAGACTGTAATGCCTTCTTCTGCTGGCTATTTCGTATGTTCATATGTTCAAACGCATTCAACATGCAATTCAGTGATCTTGCTACTCTAACTTCCAAGTCCCCCTCCTCTATCATGCTGGATTCTCCCAAGTCCTCCCCCATGTTACCCTCCCCCATCCCTAGTTTTATTTTAAAGTGGTGAATCCAGGTGAAACATGTAGGCTTTTAAGCAATCTGTCCCTTTATGTCAGTGCTGGTCATGACAACCTAGAGCCCAGACTTCTCTGTTCGGGTGCCCTAGTCCTTCCCTCCATTTCCAATATTTTCAACATGTCCCTATTCTCGGGCACTGTTCTGGATGTCTGTGTAACTCTCCTGCAAATGGGGTTCCCAAAAGTCTTCCTTGGGCTTGCCTAAATGCCCACTGCCAGGCTGGTGTTCTGTGTCCTAGCGATTTAAAAGTGTTTGCATGTGAGTGCCCTATTAGCCTCCGTGTCTGTCTCTTTAAGAGCTGCCTATCTTGTGATGTAAAATTAATCTGGGTAGGGACCGAGTAGTCTCAGGCTCGAGTCCTGCCCGGGCTGCAGTGTTATTGCTCCATTCTGCCATCGCTATTTGTGCAGAGGGAGCCCTGCTAGGAACTGTGCCTGTTTACTGTTTATCTGTTTTAATAATAATAATATTGCAGTTTGTCTAACCTGCCTTCCTTTGCAGTATGGACATTTCAGTATTTCCCCACCATCTTGGTTCTGGACTGCCTATTGGGACCAATCAGTACCTTTGGGGACTCTAAAATGGTATCTGTCCCCAGGGGTCTTGTGGGAGAAAATTTCTGTAGGAATTGTAGTTTTTGCACTTTGGCACCTAAATGGACCTGGAGGGGGAGCCTTTGCTTTGATAGACTGATGGATCAACCAACCAGAACCTTTTGGAGCGAAGGGAAATTCCTAAGCTGCCTGCTGCAGTGTGTCAGTCTGGAGTTAGAGTTTGAAGAGTAAACTGCTCTAGTGATTCAAGCAGCTGCTTCTGCATAGTTCACGCGGGAGATTGGTGGAAAGGCTGAGTTTGGCCTGTCTGCCTGCTGTCCCTCGAGAGGGAATCCTTTGAAAGGCTTAGTAATCAGACTGTATCTGAATTGGAATGTGACAAAGCCACTGAAGAGTGACCAGATTTAAATCTTAAGAAGACCGAAGATTTACTGTATGCGATCGGCCTGGCAGGACATCCAGTTGCCACAGAATTCCCAGATTTGCTCAGAGACATCGATATTGCTGTCGGACTGCAATCCTCATTATGGTATGGTGATTGCTTTACTGTAAATGTGCTGTTTGCTGTTAGTGTATCACAATTTGGTTTCCCACTGTTTAATTGTGCCCCGCTTGCTGGAAGCTGCATCCAGCCTTCCCGGACTGATATCCGAACTGTCTTACCTGGCCTGGACCCTGCCACACTGGCCCAGCCAGCTACTTCAGGCTCAGAGAACACCATCGACAAGAGACCTGCCTGGGGATCAGCCCCCTGCTCAACATCATGAACAGGAATGGCACCATGGTGAATTGTGTGGGCCCTGCTTCTCCTGGCAAACAGGGAAATCATCCTGCAGTCTCCATTTCGTCCATCCTGTGTCCTGTACTGGGTAGCGTGAGTAAACACCAGGGTAGCTCCCTGCAACAACAGCTCAATCAAAGTGTGGCATCTGATTTAATTTTTTTTTTATTTACTACTTTTTGGTGGTACCTGGCCGTCGGAGTGTCTACCCTGATCACGGACCCCCGGGACCTCCACCCCCGATCATAGCCTGCGCTTCTTCCCCCAGTCACCCCGCCAGAGGGCACAGTTGCGGCACCGGCCCTTAATGCCGCAATTCTGGTACCTGGTCAGAGGGAAGCCGGCATCAGAGGCAATGAGAGGCCCGGGGGCAGGGCATCATGAAGACGAGCCCAGCCCAGATTTTCTTTCCCCTGTAAGCAGGGGCGGGGATGTGCAATGACGACCAGCGTCCGCCCTGCCCCTGAGATGTCAGGACGTTGGTGTGCTTGCGAAAACCCAGTCTCCGCTGGATGTCACTAAACACTGAACACACACTCCCACCCTCCCTCCAGAGAAGGACAGCAGTCTAGGGATGCTCGATCCTTCTCCCCCCCCCCGGCCGGCCCTCTGACAACCTGGGTCCATTCCCGAACTTGTGTCGCCAGCATCGCAAGCGGAATTCCAACTGCTGTGCCGGCGGGATGAATTTATTTGTTTTATCTAATCATCATGAACTGAGCCTCCTGGCTCCGGATTACAAATTGTGTGTGGTTGTGCATGCCTTTTCTTTTCATCACAGGGCTCCAACCAGCTGCGACGCTGGCCTACCCCGGGCAACGCTCCAGGCTAGCTCAACTTACTTCCAACTGGGTACCCAGAGCATGTGACTGTGCAAGGACTAAGAGTGCATGCATAATTGCCTGACTATATCAGTTTTAGAATCAATCAACCTGATTACGCCCCTCCCTTGTTCAATTCCCCTGAATAAATCAGATCTAACTCTTTTTGCATTTAATCTGACTGTGGTTCCAATTTGTACCAAAAGCACTGTACTGTTTTTATTTGCTCTGCCTAACCTTGTTTTACAGGGGGTCTCCAGGGTCAAACTAGTGGAACCAGCCCCGGTGGTAAGTGCAAACAGTGTGGGGATTTGTATGCTGAATAGGGGCTACTGTGAAAGTGTTTGTTGCTTATTGTTTGGGCCACTAAAGGGGAAAGAGGGGGGGTTACAGTGTCCCGGAGGGCTGTACCTAGGTTAGTCTTCCTACTAACAACCCTGTCTTCTGGGTGGAGGCACCCATTTCAGTACCCAGGCCCCTTAACCTGCAACTAGCCATGCAGGCAGGGTAGTAGCCCTTGGGATAGCGCCACCTAGGGATTACATCTGGAAAGTGTCTAGAGTAGTCCCAGTTTTTTAAGCAAGGAGACCTGAAGTGTACAGGGACCTACTGTGCCATCTCATTATTGTCTGTCCTCGGCAAACTGCTCGAAAAACTGGTGGCATCTAAGCTAACTGAACATCTGCTCTGCCAAAACCTTCTATTTCCTGAGTAGCATGGCTTTTGGAAAGGGCATAGCACTATGACAGCCCTTTCTAAAGTCTCCATGGAAATCAGGGCCACTATAGATCAAGGCAACCTAACTGGGGCTATCTTATACACTTTTCTAAAGCTTCTGACCTGGTGGACCACAAAGTCCTACACACTAAGCTCCTTTACCTTTGTACTGTTCCCCATGCTGCTGCCTGATTCACAAACTGTCTCCAGGGTAGAAAACACCTTAATGCTGACCTTCATAGTGTTCAGTGTAGGCTTGAAAGCAACATGCTTGTTCTGATTGTGAAACAATCTCAGCACAGACTGATTCCCACCACCGAATCTCTTAAGCATGTATTATTGAAGCTATGTTCTAGAGATATCGGACTAGATTTTCAGACAGGCAAGATTGGCACAAGCCCTGGGTGCACCAAAGATATGGTGCATTCGGCTTGTGGCAATCTAATGGGATTTTCTACACTGTGCAGCAATTGCCGCAAGATAGACCATCTTTTTGTGTTCTAGTGTGCATCAATCCCAGGAGCTGTTTTTACAGAGCTTGCACCCAAGATTTGGCACAAAATGCCATAATGCAGAAAACTGTCACAGCTGTGTCTGACCTTTGAAAATCGGGTGCAGATGAGGCAAATGGAATTGGCATAGTGGTGATTTCAAAGTGTTGTGGTACAGGGCTTGAGGCACGTCTTGCACCACCCTTTGAAAATCCATCCACCCCCCCCCCCGAAGTCATGTTCCAGGCATATTGCCACACTTATCACTTCTCATAGACATAGAAATTCCTAATTAAAGACATTCTTGATGGGGGGACTGCTTAGCTCTTGTCTGTCCATGGGGGGATACTGGACCCATTCCCCTACCTGTACCCTCTGCACCCTGTGCACTCGCATCTCCTTCTCCTTTACCTCTTTCCTTTCTCTTTGCATTACTTTGCACATCCCCTTTCCCTTGCTTGCAGATCCAGTTTTGCATGTTGTCAAGCCAGCACACTCTTCCTCCTCCTCATCCGCCTGCTCCTTGATTGCTCTTGCTCTAGATGGAAAAAGCCACCTTTTGCATTTTATAATACTTGATGGTACTCTGACTCCAATCTACATCAACCACTGGATTGTCAATATCATTGCTGCCAGGCCAGTATGCTAGTGCAGTGGTAGCACTGCTGCTTGCAATGCAGACAAACTGGGTTTGGGGATGAGCCTGGAATGTTAGAGGGGTGATCAAGGCAGGAAGATTGAGCATCCAATGGACAGCTTTCCTTCTTCCCCGGAGGGGGGAGGATTGTGGCTCTCGGTGCTTGCTTGACCTCTAGCAGCTGCTGTAGGTGAAGTGACTGGGAGTCAAAAAATAGATGGGAAGGAGAACAGATACCCACACACTGTGTGTGGAAGCACCCCAGTGACATCATGGGTGTCACTGCTGGTTTGTAACTTTGGGGAAACAGAAAAGCAGGTAATGCTGCCTATGAAGAAGATGAAGCCCTTCTTGCCCCCATATCCAATGTTGGGCCTCTCTCCCTCTCTCTATCTAGGATAAGCTTGGGGACTGTACTCTGCTGAGGGGTGCTGACTGGATGGTGTGAGGAGTCAGCCGGGGATCAAAAGGCAATAAGCTGGGATGGGGGAGTTGCAGCTGATCCAGCAGCTCCAGATGCTAGGTGAGAGGGCCTCAGTGGATGAAATGGTGGCACTGGCAGAAGGCCGAAGAAGGTGCCAGTTTATGGGGACAGAAGGATAAAAACAATGAAAAACCAAACAAACCTGCTGCCCTCATCAGACTTCGTTCATCTCCATCTCTTCTGTTTCATCATCTGATACTGCATGACAATAACTACTGCTATGTACTATGCAACACCCCTACAACCTTCTTGTGTGATTCTTCCACCTCCAGCACCTCCTCTTAAGAATAGTCCCCTCCATCTCCTGCTGAGATTCTTCCTCCTGTACTACCTTCTCCTGTGCATCTTTTTCCTCCCTGACATCTCCTACTGAAACTCTTCCTTCATTGTCTCCTGTGACTCTGGATCGACTAACTCACCCTGGGATTCTGTGTTAGCATTACAGTTACATCATGAGCTCATTTTTTTAACGTGGCAGATCTCAACACACTGCTGCTGGCCCAGCCAACAACCATTTTTCCAGCCTGCCGTGGCACCACTAGTACTACTGGTGGTGGAATTAGCATCTGAAGCACTGTGAGCTGTGCAGCAGATTACCCTGGGGTAGCCCTTCTTTTCCCTTTGTTAGCAGTTTTTGACTGCATATCAATGCCCTCGTGACCATGCCCATGACCTGAACTGCTTGTACTGCACTGTCTCCTGACACACTAAGAAGTGACACATGAGAAATGGCCCCTCCTGGAATGCCTGGGAGGTCACTTGCCCAGTGACCATGGGACCAGTCCCATGGGGCAGTACCTTCTGGGTCGAATGACCAAGAAGGTAGTGTTCAATGGGCCTTTGCCCTGAGCTGTAGGGGCTAGGAGTAGCCTGCAGCAGGGAGGGGCAAAGGCCAGGATTCTTGGGAGCTGGTCAGGAGAGGAATTTCCTCTTCTGACCAGACCTCCAGAGAACCAACTTATCCAGTCTCGGTTACTGCAATAGCATTCCAGGTAGGCCTTGGGGTTTTTGGCTGGGAGGCCCCTGGGTCTGGGGGGGCTAGTTTTGGGTACACAGTGGCCAGGGCAGCTTCATTTGGGGCCATTTAAAAAAATATAATAATAATAAAGATAATATAATACAAAGATAGGGGGTGTTCCAAGGATTGTCCCCTGTTTGGTGTTTTTTGGTGAGGATGATTTTCCCTCCCAGCCTTCGCTCCCTTTGTCTGTTTTCCTGAGGGCAGGGCATCGGTAGCCACTATGGGGTGTGGTGAGGCAATGGCCTCGCATGGTGCCAGGGCATTTGGCAGACCCACTATGTCTCTGACCCTTTCTTTTTTTTCCAATTTCATTTTTATTAAGGTTTTCATAATATGACAGTCACAGTTCACTTAACTATAGACCTATAATATTACATTGTTTAGGTAGAGGCTCCATTCAGACTTGTTTGGTAGATTAGGGTTAGCACTTAACATTTTCTTTTCTGTCGATAGCATCCCATGAACACATACAGCACTTCATGTTCAAAGCATTTCCCAACATCTCCCATTCCCCCGTCCCGTCTACCCCTCAACCTCCGGACCAACCCCCCACTTCGCCCCATGTGTTTACTCACAGGTGAATTGAGGGATGCAGTAAAGAATATTATCCAACCGATCTGGGCAGTCCGGCAGCAGGCGCATAGAGCTAGGGCACAAAGCTTGGGTCTTTATTCATTATATGCACAACCCACCTTCTCCATTTTAGGGTGCCCAACTCCGCCTTATCATTTAAGTTATAGGTCATTCTTTCGGATCTATATATGAGATTGACAATCTGTCTCCAACCCATGATGGTGGGAATCATCACCGTAAGCCACAATTTGGTAATGGCCTTTTTGGCTGCTAGGAGAAGGATGTTCAGGAGATATTGAGTATGGGGGTCCTGCAGCTCCAGGGGAATGACATGCAGAACAAAAAGGTCACCGCTATAAGGGAGTTTTAACCCAAAAAGCTCATCTAATTCTTTAAATATGTCCTGTAAAAAAGGCTGCAATTTTGGGCAAAACCAAAAAATATGAGTATGATGAGCAGAGGCCTCACCACATAGCCGCCAGCATGCTGCCCCTGTGGGGGTGTGATAATGGGAGGTTATCACTGGGGTACGAAAGTATTTTATTAATAGTTGCCAAGAGAATAACCTCCAGGCATGTGAGTATGTAATTTTCGATGTCTTACGCCATATTATTTCCCATTGTTGTGGTGTGACCTGTATCTCCAATTCCGCATTCCACCTCTCCCTTATCTGCAGGGTATCCTTCCCCCCCCCACCGATGACAGCATTGATTTGTATATAACTGAAATAGCATGTGCTAATCCCTGTACTTTTCTTGCTTGTTGGATCAGCTGAACTAGTTGTGGATGTTTATTGGGAGAGCGGACACTAAGTGGAAGAGATTCAAAATAGTGTCTAAGCTGCAGGTAACGGAAAAAGTCCGAACGAGGCAGCTGAAACTCTCGGCTCAATTCGCCGAAGTCTCTAAAGAAATGGCCCCTTTGGAGTTGTGAAAGCCTGGAGAGGTGAGCGTGCCTCCAACTCTGAAATGTATGATCCAGAAGAGCTGGGGTAAAGTCTTCCAGTAGGTCTATTGGGCATAATATGCCTAAAAAAGGCGTAATCCCCAAAGCCTTACATATCCGACCCCAAGCCCGCACTTGGTTCAGGATTCAGGGACTCCAGGTTGACTGGTCAGTCTGGGGGGTGTTCCTATAGAGAATTATTCTATGATAGTCCCAACCAGGGAGCATGCTCTCTTCGATTTCCATCCATTTAACAGGATTAGTTCCTACCAGACGCTGAATGATAAATGCCACATGGGCTGCCCAGTAATATAATTTTAAGTTGGGAAGGGCAAGGCTGCCCTTATCCCTTGGAAGAAAAAGAATATCCATTCTGATTCTAGGTCACTTTCTGGACCAAATAAACCTCGAAATGGTTCTATTCCAAACTTTAAAAAGATTGTTTGGTAGATTAAGGGGAATGTTCTGAAAGAGATAGAGTACCCTCAGTAAAATCACCATCCTGACCACCTCAATTCGTTGAATCAAATTCAACGGGAGTATGCTCCATCTTTCAATATCTTTTTTAATTTGGGATGACAGGGGATGGTAATTGTTACCATAGGTCTCAGTAGCTTGGCGGGATAGGTATATCCCTAGATATTTTACCTTTGAAAGTCCCCAGTGAAACGGGTATCTCTCCGTTAGGGATTGAGGCGGGGAGAAGTGGAACGTAAGAGCATCTGTCTTAGTTGTGTTTAACCTGTAACCTGAACAAACCCCGAACTCCTCCAATAACTGGAAAACAGAAGGAATGGATTGTTCAGGTTTAGTGAGGAACAGCAGGACATCATCCATGTAAAGAGCTACACGGTGTTCTAGTCCATCTATGTTCACTCCTGAGATCCCTGGGGAGGACCTGGTGAGTGCCCCTATGAAGGGTAAAGTAATCAGAATGATGGCCCGCTATTTTAATACATGCCCTGGGGGATTCATATATGTTTTGCAGGATGGATATAAAGGGGCCCGGGAAGCGCATAGTCGCCATCGTGGCAAAGAGGAATGGCCATGCCACCCGGTCGAAGGCCTTCTCAGCGTCTAGGCTGAGAAGGACTGATGGGTCATTCTGAGATTGCATCAAATGTACCAAATGCAGGGCCCTCCTCACATTGTCCGTGGTCGATCTGGCGCTTATGAAGCCAGTCTGATCTAGACCTATCAAATTTGGAAGAACGTTGTCTAGCCTCCGAGCCAAAATAGACATAAAATATTTGTAGTCCATATTAAGGACTGAAATCGGTCTGTACGACCCACACTGTAGGGGGTCTTTACCCGGCTTAGGTATAACTGAAATTGTTGCATATTTCCAGCTGGGGGAGAACCTCCCCTTCAAAGACTTCATTAAAAGCCTCCAAGAGTGGTTTATTAATAACCTGAACTAAGGCCTTATAAAATTCTGCCCCATATCCGTCCGGACCTGGGGCCTTCTGGGTTTTAGATCTGGAGATGGCCAACATCAGTTCCTCCAGCGAGATCGAGTTCATTAAATTGGTTTGTTGGTCCGGAGTAAGTGTAGGAAGCCCTAAGGCTGAGAGAAATGTGTTGGTGCAAACGGGGTCAATCGGATGGTCTAGGGCATAGAGGGAACTATAGTATTGACAGAAAACTTGTGAAATGTCTTTAAATTTAGTGTATTGAGTTCCTGAGTTAGGGTCTCTAATTGCTGCAATTGTGGTCTGTTTGCGCTGTTGTCTAAGCCTGTATGCTAACAATCGGGAAGCTCTGGGGCCAATCTCGCCGTATCTCTGGTGTAAATATGTCAGTGCGATTTCAGTCTGCTGTAAGCAGATAGAGTTGAGGCTCTCTTTAACCTGCTTTATCTATGGAAGAACCGAGTTATCTCCCTGTTGGTGGATCAGTTGTAAAAACTGGAGAGTTTGTTCCAGTTGTGCCTGCCTTTCCTTCCTTAACTTGGTCAGATTGGCTGTGTGTTTAATCAGATGGCCCTGCAAGACTGCCTTCAGGGTATCCCATCTGATAGTAGCGGGAACCTCTTGTGTGGCGTTATCTTGAATGATCTCATTAATCTTATCTCTGAGAAACTCCATAAATTGTTCATTTTTCAGGTAGGTAGGGTTAAATCTCCATACTGTATTACGCCTTTCCCAACCCAGGTCCCATACTGTGATCAAAGGGGCATGGTCTGAATGGGCTATAGGCCCCGGCGTGGCCTCTACTAAGGAGTCAAGATACTCCTTCTGCATGAAGCAGAGATCTATTCTTGAATAACTTCCGTGGAAGGCCAAGTAGTAAGAATAACTCCTGTCTCTAGGGTGCAGGGCCCTCCATGTATCTATCCACCCAACCCCACCGGTAAATCGTTTAAAAAATTTGTGAGGGGCCAGCTGTGGACCATGTCGGGACCTAGAAGTATCTAGTGCTGGGTTCAGGGCGATGTTAAAATCCCCCGACAAAATCAGAACACCCCTAGTCAGCTCGATTATATTATCGAGTAAGAGATGAATTGTAGGGGAGCCCACGGCAGGCGGGAGGTATAAATTTGCCAATGTAATTTCCTTGTTATATAGAGTACCAGACACAACAATCAACCTGCCCTCCAGATCAGACCATTCCTCTACTTTCTGGAAGGGAAGATGAGAGGCAACGAGTATCGCAACCCCCTCCTCCTGCCCCCTGGGAAAGCAGAGGAAAAAACCTGCGTGTAGCCTCTCCTCTTCAGTTTTCCATGTTCGGATGTATTTAAATGGGTTTCCTGCATGTAAATTATCTCCGCTTTTGATTTCCTGGCCACCGTTAACATTCTGGCTCGTTTTACCGGGCTGCCCAGACCGTTCACATTCAAAGAGAATACTTTTAAGTGCTGGTGTGCCATATCTTTTCCCAGAGTAATACTACCAATACACCAAACATATTAATCCTTTGAAATTTTCCCCGTCGCCTCTACTAGAATTTCTAAGCACATGTGACTGTCTCCATATCTCATAAGGTAAAAACCCAGTAACATTACTACTAAACTTGTCTCTTTCAACCTGGGACTAAACAGAGGAGCTTGTAAAATCCTCCAAAAACTAATACGGGAATAAACTGTAAGGAGCATAAAGGTTGCAGAATATGAAATGTTTAGGTTATCCCATTCCTCCCGTCCTCTCAATAAGGATTTCAGGATCAACTGGTAAACATCGTAGAAAACAATAACTATGTACAATACCCTTAGAAATGCTAAGGCATAAGAAAACATTAAGGGAAGATAGAACTGGAAAGCTCTCTCCCCAGTCTCTTCCCTCAGAACTGGGTTTATGTGACTTCCAAGGGGACTGCTGGTTGTTGTTATCCAGCAGTAGGCAACTGCAAAGATGCAGTGGGGTGGGAACTCCTACAGTGGAGAGGAGACCCACCAACTCAAGGGAGCAAGCCCTTTAAGAGTTTGCCTTGCAAGCAGCGCCGGGAGAAAGAAAATAAATAATTGAGTCTAAAAACCCTTATCCTTTCCTAGGCTGCCCTACCCCCAGCAAAGAAAAAGACAAGGAGGGGTGAGCCCCAGCCATATCTAAGATTTAAAGTATAAAATATCTACACCAAAGATAAGGTCCTGTCAATGTAAAGGGTGCAGTACCAGCCCTAAAAAGAGAGAGGACTTGCATCCCCTCAAGTATCAAGGCAGGACGAGAGGACATCGACCCTCAGGTCTACTACCCATCGGGTCTCGTCCGCCATCACCACCCCTGAATTGGGCCTCAGAATCCCCCACAAACAGGTGCTAGTCCCGAGCATCCAGCCCAAGAAGTACAGGGGATCACAAGGCACCTCGCAAAATTAAGGTGGAGCAACCGGAGACCCCCTAGAAAACCCCAGGGTCACAAGAATGCCGGGTTCCCGAGGTCTGCTGCTCCTCAACCCCGAAGTCAGAGAGGGAGGCCGAGTTGTGCCAGAGCCTGTCACTTCTCTGTCAAACATAGAGGGGCGTGGACAGGTCCAACGGTCCCCGAGGGCCAAAAACTGTAGTCCCCTTAAAGCAAGACAGGGGAGAGTTCAAACGGTAAGGGGCACCTTTTAGTAATCGTGGCTGGGTCAAGAAGAGGAGGAAATTCAGCCATTCAGAATCCCATGGCTTCCCCTGATCAATCCCAAAGTGGATCAGCACACGTCAGACAGCCACCTCTGTCTATGCGACCCCTTCCCCCTTTTCCACCCGGCAACATCGGGGAATAATGTTACTCTGCCCTCATCCCCTCCTCCATCCCCCAACCCACCCCTCCGCAAAGCAAATTGTAATTTAGCGCCTAAAAGAGACTCACAGAGGCTCCATAAGCCTCAAAAGAGCGGTGGTTGAAGAAAACATGCGATTTACTTAGCAACGAAGGGGAGAGGAAATAAAGCTGCGGCAGGAGGGGAAGGGAAGGGGAGGAAATCAGAGGAACCAGCTAGGGAGCATCGTAAAAAGTCAGGTAAATGTAAAGGGGGCAGTTTTCGCCAGTTCAAGTTGCTGGATCTGCTGGTTGCTTGTCAATTAGAGACTGTTCCTGGGAGTGATCCTCGCGGTGCATTGCCTTCCTGTTGACTGTGGAGGGGTCGCCATATTTCTTGAGCAGAGCTGCAACATCCGCTCGCAAGTTCGTGTGAGTGGACCTCTGCACTGAGCCAGGCATCGAGGAGCCCTTTTGCGAGACCGACCAGGCCGAGGCCAGTAAGTCCTTCTCAAGTTTCTCCTTTGAAAGAGGCGGGAGAGTTATGCTCATTGTTGCCAAAAACGGGGAGGCTGAGAGCAGGTCACAGTAAATTTTCGGCCCTGAGTCTGTTTCCACCTTTAGTCTTGCCGGGTACAGGATTTGCATCTTTATATTCTTAGCCTTGAGTTGCTTTATCACTGGCCATAGAATTTTTCTGGCTTCTAGCACCGCCGTCGTATGATCGTTGTCGATAAAGATTCGGGAACCAGCAAAGCTCAGCTGGCCCTTCCGCCAGGCTTATTGTAAAAGCACCTCCTTGATTTTATATGAAGTAATCTTGGCCACTATGGAGCAGGGTTTTGCCTCGGGGCTACTCGGGCGGGGAACCAGGGACCGATGAGCCCAATCCACTTCAATTACATATTCTGCTGGCAAGTCGAGAAGTCCCCGAAGGAGGTGTTGGAGAAATTCAGACATAGATGAGTATTTATCTTCTGCTCCTTCGGGCACCCCATGTATTCTTAGATTCTGTCTCCGACCTCTGCTTTCCAGATCATCTAGGCGGTGTGTAAGCTCCCGATCCCGGGCCATAAGGTATAGGATCAGACGGTCATGATGATCAGATTGCTCTGATACTTGTGAAACACAGAGTTCGAGCTGATCCGTTTTGTGACTAATATTATTTATATCCGCTTTTAGCTTAGCCAAAGATTGGTCTATTTTGGTGACTGTGCATGCTGTCTGCTTTATCGTTTTGATTAGGTCCAAGTGAGGGCCTTCAGCTTGAAAGTCCAGCCGGAGCGAGTCAAGCAGGGTGCCTAACGAATCCGCTGCATCCTCCCCCCTGTCCCTGCATCAAAGCTCGCAATTTTTGCGTTTGGGTAGGCTGAGATCTTCCTGGCTTATTTTTTTCTGTTTTGCCAGTGAAGACACGCTGTTTCTTGGTGATTTTCAATATTTGTTAATGGCTGGAGCTCAGAGCTATAGGGCTAGGCAGCCATTGCAGCGCTGACATCACCGGAAGTCTGTCTCTGACCCTTTCTATGGCAGGACTAATTTGGTTTTCCAAAAAAAAAAAAAAAAAATGGGTCCACGAACACAGGTCCTTTACTGACCTCAGGTGTGTTCTCCACTTGAGTCTCTAGGTCTCTACCTCCCCTGTGCCCGGGCTGGCTTTCCTGCTCCTGCTCACCTGCAGTGCCGTGGCTGGAGGCTCACTCCTTTGGGCTACCTCACTACCTCCCACCCTCCTCTCCACCAGTTCTGGTACAGCGTTGTTTACATGGCCAGTGCGGCATGGACCCTTGGAATTTCCTCCACGCTGCCATGGCTAAGTCTCTGGCTCCTGCATCGCCTGGTTGTTTGTTGTTTTTTTTTCCTGGGGGAAACTGGGGAGGGAACAGGAGGGTCCGAACAGCCATGCCATGCCTGTCCAAGGCGCTTTTCCCATGATCCATGGGGTGGGAAGGGGGCTGGTAACTGCTGCCGAGGTGGGGGATCCAGGTTCAGATCTCCCATGCCTCTTTCTAGTCACTCCACTGTCTCCTCAGCGCGGTGGAGGGTGGGGCCTTGCAGACTCTCGGCAAGGGAGGGAGAACTGTATGGAGCAGGAGATAGGCAGCTTGTGCTCTCATTGGCTCTTCCGAGAGTCAAGGCAGCCATCTTGTCTGGGTTGCTTCTCCCTCTGCGATGCCAATGGGGGCCTCCTACTCTCACAGGTCTTCTCACGAGCTTTCGGCGGCCATCTTAGGTGGGCCCTGGCAGGTTATGATCACATCGAACAAGTTTGCTCATTCACTGAGCATTGGTGGGTGGCCAGTGGGACTGTCCTTCCCTCTCCCCTCATTTTGCCCATGCTCCCTTGGGCCTGTAGCGGGGTGGGGTGGGTTTCTACCTTATCTAGTGATGCCTCTATCCAGGCTATTTAATTTAAAGTCTGAACATACACTAATATTTTGTAAAACAAAATAGAAAAAGGTCAGTAAGACAACAACCTTGCCCTCCATCAACAACAAAAAAAAAAAACTGAAAGTGACAACATTGAATCCATGACATCTGTTTGATTGGGGCTAATAGGTTTCGAATATAACATGACACGGCGGGAGTGGGATAGGCACCTCCTCCCATTCCATTCACCATTGGTAATGCTGAGACTAATATGGCAGTATTGTTCTTTTCTGGTTTGTACAGGTATCCACTCACCTTTACCGCCATGCACACCAGGGGTAAGCCATCGGGGCAGGGGTCCACTGAGGCAGAGGCTTCCTCAAACCTGGGCACCAGGTTCCAACCCTCACAAGAATTTAGGGACACCCTTCAGTGGCTCATGCAGCTGGGAGGCCCCAACTGGCTTCAGGTGGCGATGCTGGAGGCGCCGTGGGGCAAACCCCTGCAAAGACAGACCCCCAAGAGATCACGGCGGCCATCCACAAAGATGGTGGAGGTCATAGTGACAAGAGAGATCTGGAGGAAGGCAACACCTGTGGGATAGCCAGAAGCACACAGGGATGCAGCACCCATCGGGGAAGATAACGTCATCCTGGAGGACAGGGAGAATTCACCGGATGAGAAAGAGCACCCACTGGAGGGACCCAACACGGGGCTACAGGCACCTAGTGCAGACGGTGAGTTGCATGATGGGCCACCAGTGGCCGACAAGCCCATTGGGGAGCAGCAGTCTGTGCTTCTTAAGTGGGGAAAAGGCCAGTATAACCAGAAGAGTGCCAGGCAGTCGGGGGTAGGTCAGGCAAGTCTGGGGAGACGCTTATATGCAAAGGCTCTCACTAGAGCTTGCTGTGTGGGCAAGGGGTAGAATAAGGCCGCAGCAGCAGTGGCTTTGGACCCGCCTGGCCTGGTACAACTGGCACAGGTTGGGGCTCATCAACCACTACTAGGTACTCAGCAAGGCTGGTGGCCGATGCCTATCCCTTGGTTCACCTTGGCCATGCCCAGTTCTGCTCCCCAAGGGGCTGCACTGGCCATTTCTTGAGTCATTGGGTGGGGGCTTTGCCCCTATCTTCAGTTTTCCAGCCCTGGCCAGGGGTCCCATGGGGGAGTTAACAATTTTTCAGAGGTGGTAACATGGGTAATAATGTCATGGTGTCACAAGGCCCTTCCCCACCAGCGGTATGGCCGGTGGTTCAAGGCAGCAGGGAAGATCATGGGTCATGGCACGAGAGGTCAGCTGTGGCTGCAGATGTGCCTCTGGCCCACCAGCAGGAGATGGCAATTCTTTGCCATGGACTGGCACCCAGGACCAGTGGCAAGTGGATCAATTTGTGAAGCAGGTTTGGGGACTGCAGCAGGGGGCGCCTGTCCCAGCGGCGGAGGATGCCACGTTGCAGCAGACAGCAGTGACGGCACCTAGCTCTGTTGTGGCACATGCATCGGTGTCTCAAGTGGTGCCCCCAGCTTTGACACAGCAGGGCCATTAGGCATATGTGGGGGTAGATGACCCCATGTACACCCACATATCTGAAGCAGTCAGGGAGAAGATTTGGAAAGGGGAATATATTGAAATGTTTGAACTGCTGCACAGGGGGCTGCCTGATGCAGCGGACAAGGATACATTGAAACAAGAGAAGCTGCGTAGGCCCAAGGTGACCCACACTTTTGAAAAAATTGGGTGGCAGCTTTTGACATTTTTATCACAATACATTGTGGGAAATCGCCCCCCCCCCCCCAAAATTGGGCAGTTGCTGAAGTACAGAGACAACATTAAGACCGCACACCTAGCATATGAGTGGAATGCCTGGCTGCGGTATAATGAAGTTTTTCTGGATGCATCTCACCAGATCACCATATATGCGCTGGGATAAAATAGATCATGACCTCTGGTTTCGGCATGTGGCCTGGACAAGGCTGGTGAATGTCGCCTACACCACCAGTGGGCATATGGTCTCCAAGACCCCTTGGTCTGGTCAAAGAGGGGTGGGCACTTGCAGGCAGTACAAAACGGTTAAGTGTTTTCAGGAGTACTTCAAATTCCAACACGAGTGCAGCTCTTGTGGTGGTAATCACAAGGCTAGCACCTGCCAGGCATGGGGAGGCCCTAGAAAGGGGGATGGTCAGCAATCCGATAACAAACAGGGGGACAAGCAATTCAAGAAAATTTGTGAGGTCCCTCATAAGAATTGATCATGTGGCCCCTTGGCTTGACTGCTTCCCTTGCAAAAAAGACACATTTTACTTACTGGAGGGCTTCACCAAGGGGTTTTGCATCCCTTATAAGGGACCACGTGTTCCCACCATGGCTCGTAACCTAAAATCAGCTGTGGCACTGCAGTATGTGATGGCAGATGAAATTCAAAAGGAGGTGGACTCCAGCAGGGTTGCGGGACCTTTCGATAGTCCACCACTGACCCCCTTTAGGATATCGCCTCTGGATGTGGTCCCAAAGAAGTCACCTGGAGAGTATAGGTTGATTCATCACCTGTCCTATCCCAAAAGGGCATCTGTGAATGATTTCATTAGCCCAGAAGACTGCTCAGTGTGTTATGTGTCTTTTGATTCAGCAGTCAAGCTCATCAAAATGCAGGCAAGGGTGCGCAGCTGGTGAAGAGTGACATTACGTCTGCCTTTCGCCTCCTGCCAGTCAACCCGCAGAATTTTGATTTACTGGGGTTTTGCTTCAAGGGGAAATTCCACTATGATATGGCCATGCCTATGGGCTGCTCCATTTCGTGTGCAGCCTTTGAGGCGTTTAGTTGTTTTTGGAATAGGCCACCACACATTACAGTGGAATCTCCAGGATAACTCACTATTTGGAAGAATTTCTGTTTATAGGGTCTGCCAGCACTTCTGAATGCAGAATGGCCCTCTCTTCCTTCATGCACTTGATGGACTGGTTTGGTGTGCTGCTAGCACATGAAAAGACTGAGGGACTAGTTAAGAGGTTAACTAACCTCGGTATCGAGCTGGACACTGTAGATATGGTGTCTTATTGGCTACCAACAGACAAAGTGGAGCGACTGGGGGAATTGGTGTCTGAGGCCGGTTCAGCTATGAAGGTTACCCTGAAGACCCTGCAGTCATTGATTGGCCACTTGAACTTTGCTTACAAGGTGGTGTTGCCTGACTGGCCTTTTTCAAAACGGTTGGCATGGGCAACTAGGGGCTTGTTACAACCTCATCATCACATTAGAGTCACTGCAGACATGCGATCAGGTCAGACTTGGCAGTCTAGGAAAGCTTCCTGAGGCACTTCAACAGGGTTTTCATTTGGCAAACCGGCATGCAGTTCAGGCAGGATTGCCAGATGGTTACCGATGCTGCAGGGGAACTTGGGTACGGGGCATACTTTCAGGGATCATGGTTTGCAGGCCCGTGGGATGAGAGGTGGCTAAGGGAGGATCTCACTCAAAATGTCACCCTGTTGGAATTCTTTCCCATTGTGGTGGCGACCTTTGCCTGGGGGGAGCAACTATGGAATAGAAAGGTCCTCTTCCACTCAGACAACATGGGGTGGTGGCCATTATGAACTCGCAGTCCTCTAACTCCAAGGAATTAATGAGGTTATTAAGGATTTTTATGCTGAAGTGCCTACAACTCAATGTCTCATTTAAGGCGGTACACATCCCTGGGGCGTTGAATGTAATTGTGGATGCCCTCTCTCGGTTGCAGTTTGACCACTTTTGACAGTTGGCCCCAGCAGCAGTGGAGTTTGGTATTTGTTATCTATATAACATGTCTTATTTCTACATTCTGTGGTGATTTGCATATGCAGTCCATGATGCTTTGCATTGTGTGGGCATGTGTGATTTTGTATTTTATGTTTGAAATGTTATGATATATAGCTTGTATATGGACAATCAATGTCGAAGTAAAGTTCGGCCTTTCTGCCAAAACACTGGGTGTTCTGTGTTTTCTTGGAGGGATTGGGATGGTTCTATCTGGGCATAGCCCCTCCTGGAATTCCTGGGAGGTCACTTACCCAGTGACTAAGGTACCAGTCCTGGGGGGCAGTACCTTCTGGGTTGAATGACCAAGAAAGTAGTGTCCAGTGGGCCTTTGTCCTGAGCTGTGGGGGCTAGGAGTCATACTGACATCACTATGAAAATTCTGGTATGCAAACTGATGTTGTTGGTCTTAAAACTGATCATCCTATACTCTAGCCACACCCCTGAGGAAGTCTCGTGAGTGGTTGAAGCGCTGGGTGGCTAGCTGGCATGCACTGTTGGTGTTTGGGCTCTTTGAGGCTGAATAAATATTCTCTCACTTTGGATTAACCGTATGCTATGAGCCTTTTTGAGTCATGAGTACATTCATTTTTGTCTGTCATTTAGAGTTTGCGGGCTGGCTGCTCGTTTGAATTCACCGGGTTGCTGAGACTGATTCACGTTTTTTCTGTTGGGGCTAGGAGTAGCCTGCAGCAGGGAGGGTCAAAGGCCAGGATTCTTTGGAGCTGGTCAGGAGAGGAATTTCCTCTTTCTGACCACCTCCAAAGAACCAACTGGCCCCCCCTCCGCCCTATCTTGGGGGTTGGTGATTGTTCTCTGGTTTCAGCAGTAAGGTGGGTGGACGTTTCGGCATTATGGGAATTTTATTAAGGAGTGACCCGGTGAGGGCACACTCATGTAGGAAACTGTGACTGTTTTGGGCAGAGCCAGGACAGCAGGGGGCCATGGTCAGGCAGTTGAGGCCCAGTGAGGGTATAATTGCTCGGAGGTGGCCTAGCGGGTTCACAGTCCATCGAGCTTTCTTGTCATTGGAGCTGGCTGGCCTGGTGGGGGCTCTGTTGGGATTCATTTGGCCATAGGTTGGCTCGTGAGTAAATTGAGTTTTTGGGTTTTAGCCGAATGTGTCTGCTGCCCTAGGTGAATAATATATGTATACGCACATATTTTCGTGTTTGGTATTTGTTGTTTGTATGACATTGTATGTTTGAAATGTTATGATATATAGCTTGTATATGGACAATCAATGTCAAAGTAAAGTTCGGCCTTTCTGCCAAAACACTGGGTGCCCTGTGTTTTCTTGGAGGGATTGGGATGGTTCTATCTGGGTAATAAATCATTCTCTTGCTGTAGTGAGTGGTAGCATGTACTACAAATATTTCTTACATACACCAGACTGCAAAGAAATAACTGTAAATACCTTCAAAGCTTCAGTTGTGCTTTTCCATGTTGGCTATTACTACGTTGTGTACAAGATGCTCTCACCCTCGCACCTTTGCAGTAAATTCCACAACTACCAAGCACTAAAAATATAAACCACCACCAGCACTGCACAAATAAGTAAGCATTAATCACCGACAGAGGAGGGCTCTACCGGTGGATTAATGCCCGCTGGGGGGGTTGGTGCGGGCGAAGCCCAAGGCCCTCCCCCAGCGGGCATTAATCACCGGTAGAGCCCGACTCTGGAGGTGATTAATGCGCTTGTAACACGGCATCTGGCAAGGAACTAGTGTAGCGCTGCTATCACATACAGATTAACTTACACTTTGTAGCGATCGCCGATCGGTCGAGAAATACTGCTGTCCGCGTTCTCTGATTTGGTTTCACTTACGATGAGGCGCCGTGTGCATGCATGTCACAGCACTTACACATATTTACCTACTGGGAGAGATTTCTGTGAGCTGATGACATAGGTTCGGAATGTGAGACACGATCAGCTTGCCGTTTGCAGTTACGTTCTACCCGGTACTTTGCGTGGTTGGATGGTCGTTTTCTCTGCCCCGACAGGCATGGGGTATTGCATTATGGGAGTCAATGTTTGTTCTGGATTGCATCTCTTAATACTGATTTTTTTCCCGGATCTGCACCACTTCTCATACTGCTGCTTCTGTTTAAATCACTGTCGTACATACATGCCTCATACAGTGCTAGCGCTATGACTTTCGTTCTGTGGACTTACGTCGACTCTCCATCCGATACACTTTTTCCTGCTCCAGAGTCCTGCACCTACCTCCCAACGACTTCCAGCACTGCCTGCTTGCGCCCCCTGCTGTGCTTCACACTGTTTCTATGCGCATCCCCGATATCAGCTCTCCTCTGTGCGGTCCCGTTTCCCATCTCACTGCTGCACCCTCTGCCTCATGGCAAATCTGGGTACTGACCCAGCGGGCTGGTACCCTCGGGAGCCTCCATTGCCACAGCTGGTACTGACCGAGCGGGCGTTACCTGTAGCTTAATACCCGCTCGGTTTCAGTCAGCTGTGGCCATTCCGCCAGTTGTCGCGCTGCTTTTCACCGCTCCACTGAGAGCCGTGTTACAATCAGACATAAACCACACTGCCTTCAGTTTTGTGCCTTTGCCTGTCTGACTGCTAACTGATACTGCACTGCGCAGGGCCCAGCCCCTCATCAGTTTCACCCTCCCCCACATTCTACAACAACTGCAGCCTGATAGATTACACTAAAAAGCACACAATATAGCAATGCAAAACACTCCAGATTACTCTGTCACTTACACTACAAGCCTGTGGTAAACTTATGTTGGAATGATAAAGTTTAGAGTAAGATTTGGAGACAGTTTTCTGTAATGAAACTGCAGCAGCTTCAGAGATCCTTCTCGCTCATATTTCTCATGACTTCTGCAAGACTGCAAGGTGCAGGTCGTGGAGTTCACATAGTGTGCAAATTCTGTTTCAAAGGTACCCATGTTTTTTGTGTAGCCCCGGTGCCGTTTTCCAGTCGGCTACCCCCCTTGCCAGCTGTCCCTCATACCAGGCAAGGGGCCTGGGTCCTGCTATGGTGACAACTGGGGGTTTGTTCCCCAAAATATTGATAATAGTGTGGTGCCTCCACCCAGAGTAAAGTATTAGTGGGCCAGGTATTCGCTTGGTACAGCCCCCTGGGAAACTGTACCTACCCACTTCCCCAACCAACCACTCTGCACACTGTGTCCCCAAATACCTTGTTCCACCATAAACTATATATCTCAGCAGTAAGCACATGCAATGAAGTTCACTAACCCAGCAGTTTCAACAAACAAATTCACAGCTTTATTCAGAGGGCAAGGACCAGGGAAGGGATACTGGGACATAGGGTGGCTGTGAAAAGAGGAAAAAGTTAGTGAAATAGGCAACAATAATGAACAGTTGAGCCCGCAGGCTGAGCCCAACCCCACTGGTACCAGTGTCCCCAAATTGTTTCTAGGGGTACCCACTAGGTGCAGGCCTGATTGGTGCTGCGGGTTGGCCGGCTGCTGGGGCCCTGAAATATTGTAGAAAACTTAGATTTTGAAAAACAGACCAATTCCCCTTTCCCCTCCCAGGAGCCAGGTCCTGGGCACTCACAGTTTGTCAATCCCATCACCGGGGAAAATGGATCTCCTTGGTTTAGTGCAGCAAAACAGAAACAGGCCGGCCATGATTCCTCTGACTGGATGGAATTTGATCGAGGATCTTGCAGCTGGTCACCTTGATTGTAGTTCTGGCCGCTTGTCACCTTCAGCCACTTCTGACCAGTTGTAGAGCACTGTGGCAAGACAACACCAGCCCCAGACCCGGGAATGGCTCCACAGCCCCGCTCCCCCGATGGATTGCAGGTGCCCTAGCACCCCAGCAAGTGCCGGTGACCTCCTGAGACAATGAGTCCCACTTGGGAGGGGTTAACAAGTTCCCTCGCTGACTCTGGGTGAGGACTCCCTAATGGTGGGGGTCCTCCTGCAGTCCCTGCACTGAGTTCTCAGCAAGAAAGGTTTGCAGGCAATCACTCCAAAAAAGTCCAGTGCCAATTTTAGTGGGTGCTAGCCTCTGTTCCAATAAGCGCAGGTACAATCCAACAGGGGGAACCCAGGAACAACAGCCCCCTGTACACCAGTTCGCACTTTCCAATTAAACAGTGTCCACAACCTTTTCTTCAGCTGCAGCTAGGCCTCAGCTCTCAATCACTTTCATCAGTTCACTCAGGAAACACACAACCCCTGGCTAGCACCCCGATGACCAGAGATGCTCTGCCTCTTCAGAATTTCAATTACAGTCCCACACAAGCAAACAACCTCTCAACAATAATTGTAACTCTCTGATAATCCACAGCCTTCTCGGCTAGTTCAGCTTCCCAGTGCAGGGTTTCTGCAACATTTAGTTTTCTCCCAACAAGAGCAAAGCAACTTCTCATTACCTGGAGAATACAGGTTTGTGGCAGGGTCTGTGTTGCTGTCCTCTGGAGACCCCCCCATTTCTAAGTCTGTTGCAACAGCATACTGTTCTTTTCTCTGCCTTCCCCTACTCCTTGCTGTGTCCTTTTCTAGTTTTCTAGTTCCCCATCAGGTAGTCTGGCCACCTACCTAGTGTTCTTGCTGTCCTTATCCTTGTTTTGTTTCCCCTACTGTCTCCAAGAACAGTCCCAATCCTGTTATTTCGTTTCATTTTCAAGCTTGTAAGAATGAGGGGAAGTTGTACTGAATAAAATAATGTTGGAATTGCCTGGTATTTCTGTAAATGAAGCCTTCTAAATGTCCCCTAAGCAACCCAGTGTTATTAAGCACAGCCTAAACCTTGCGTTTAGGAAGCTGAATGTTTTAACAAGCAGACTGAAACCTAGAAAAGCTAGCATTTCAGTGGAGAAAGCTGAAATAAGTACTGACTTGAGATTCAGTCTGCTTGTAGACTGCAGGCTCTTGCAAACAGCCCACATAAAAGTCCTGAGTAATGTTGATAGTGATAAGAGTCCTTACTACTTTTAAGGCCTGTGGTAGTACAGGTTTTCACACAGAAATTGCACAGCTGCAGCCTGTAGAAACCCTATAGTTAACCCTGTATTGCTATTGTATGTTGCTGTCTCTGCAAAAGATATAGAAATGTCATTTCAATCTAAAATGACTTGATACAGGTTAAAATGTTGAGTTTATGTTTCTTACCTGAAATTACTACTGTGGCCCTTTGTTCTCAGGACTCACTCCTACTTAGTCCCTGTTCATTTAAGAGCCACCGAAACCCTCCTTACATTTATACAGAGTTTAAGGGAGGAGTTCAGAGAACAAAGGAACAGCCATGTATGTGAACCAGTTGAGTTTAAACCTCTTAGTTTTACATTCCAGCCCTTTTATATGTTTATATTTTCACTGTTTAATTATTGGAAATGTTTTGTAATGATATTTATGTGGTTTACAAGTTTTTTGTTCCCAGTTATATAAGAAGGGGAGTGGTTTTCTAGATCACATGTCCTCTTGATAGTATAAAAACAGGCAAAAAGCTACCTAAAATTAGTCTAACCCAGGGGGTCAGCAGGGCGCTATCCTCAGTACCTTAGCCTATTCTAAGGAAGGTTGATTGCTCGCTTATTCTTTTGGATGTCTGCATTCTGTTACGTGGAAGAAGTATTCCTCCTTGCTTTATTTTATTTTTGTAATTGAACAGTTCGTTTGCTTTTATTTCTGTTTTTCGAATAAAACTGCTGCAGTATATTCCATCCACGCTGGTGTCAGAGTCGTATATCCCACAATACTTCCACAAGGTTCACTGTTCAGTCTCTTTCCTTCTTTTTCCTTCACAATTCAGTCCTGCAACAAGCACCTGGGGAATCAGAATCACAGCTCAGTCTCTTTCCTCTCTTTCCCCTTCTCGATCCAATTCTGGCAACAGCAGTCCTCAAATAGGGCCTGAGTAAGCCCCTGGTGTCCACAGTCCACACTCACAGAATAGTCCTGACTCATACAGAGCCCGGGAACAGACTGACTAAATCCCAGAAAGTCCACAATGATGCAGCCAAAAACTCAGTGTTCTGATTGACTGATGAAGCCTATCAATATTCGATATCCATAGAGATCAATATTTCCTGCTCGTTTATTGGGGCATGATCTAGGTGCCAGAATTAGTCCCCTCCTTTTCCCAGGAGTCCCTTTGAGTCCAGTTTGGGTGCCTAGATCACTTATTGGCTGCAATTCTGGGGTTGTCACAAACATGTTAGCTCCCATTTGTTTCCACGGAGTGCCATACAGTTTAGTACAGTTTCTCCCCTTTACAAGTCTGGTGCAGCCCAACACATTACTTTATTCAGACCAGCACCCCACTGGATTGTAGCCCCAACTGTCCCCTTTCAAACAAGCCCATTTATTAAGGGATAGTCCCTCTCATTCCTCTGTCGCTGCCCCTTCAACTCTGTCCCCTCCAGGTGGCAGGCAGCAACCTCATTAATATTCTTGGGGCCGCTCATTAATATTCATGACCCCACGGAGCGGCCCTGTTGTTCAAACTCCCGTTCTAGTGCAAGTATGGGATTCTGCCCAATCCCCTTCAGATCTCCGGTCCCCAGGGACACAAGGAGGGGCACCGGGACCACAGACAAACTCCTCATTTTCAGACCACAATGGCTGTCGGCACATCAAATGCTAGGAGTGCATGTGCGAGTGTCGGCTAAAACAAACATGCCGGCAGCTCGCAACCATGGACTTACACCCGGAATGGCAGAAAACAGAATGTTGCCAGGGGAAAGAACATGGGGGGGGGGAACCAGGAGAACCAGCAAAACGGGGAGAAAATGGGAAAACATCAGGTAAGCCCCCAGAGGAGGGTTACATTTGTGTTACTAACTACCCACGGGGTAAATTTTCATTAAAGGATCTGTTCTTCAGAATACCCGAGACATTCACAAAGTATAAATAATTTCACAAAAAACAATAAAATACAGTTCAGCAGTTTACATCACAGAGGCAGTGAAAATTACAGAATTTGGGAACAGCTTCAGGACATTTTAATAACCCCTAGGCAGGTGTGAAGGGCCACTAGGAAGCAAGTGGGTGCTTCCACAGAATTTGTAAATAATGGTCGTGGAATGAGTTCTACAGAAAACAAAAATGTAAAATCACAGAACGGTGGCTGTAGTTCTTTGGGTGAAAAGGACGCTGAGCTGTAGTCTTGCAAGAACAAGGGGGCACAATTTGAAGATGGGGGGACAGCTCAGAGGTAATGTGAGGAAGTATTTTTTCACAGAGAGGGTTGTGGATGCATGGAATAGCCTTCCTGAGGAGGTCATGGAGTCAAGAACAGTGGGGGAATTCAAGAATGCATGGGACAGACATAAGGCAGTCCTGGTGGGGGTAGGAGGAAGTAGGCTGTTGGTTAACTAGGATCTGCAACTTATCTGTTAGGTAGGAAAATGAGCAGACTAGGTGGGCCAAGCAGTCCTTATCTGCCATCAAATTCTATATTTCTGTCTTTTCTCACTGTGCTGAAGCCACTACCAAGTGGAGTCAGAGAAGTGGAGCAAAGGGAAGTGCCATTTTTCTTTTTGGGGCATTTGCAGAGTTAAATGGTGCTGTGAACAATTCTGAGGAGGGAATGTGTGTGGGAAGGGAAAGAGAGAGGAAGCTGCTAGAGGGAGGGTGAGGGAGGGACTTGCCAGACGCCATAACCCACATGCTACAAGCCAGCCAATAGGGCGACAGTAGTTCTTTGGTTTAAAGGATGCCGAGCTGTAGTCCATTCTCATTGTGCTGAAGCTGCCACCGAGCAGAGTGACCGAAGCAGAACAAACAAATGGAAATGCCATTTTTCTTTCTGGGGTGTTTTGCAGAGCTAAGTCTCACTATGAACAATTCTGTGGGGGGATTGTTGTGGAAAGAGGAAGAGGAGGAAACCACTAGGGGAGGGTGAGGGGAGGGAGGAGGGACTTTCGGGTTTCACTTGACCCACATGCTACAAAGCCAGTCAATAAGGGTGGCTGTAGTTCTTTTATAAATCCCAGAATTCTAAGCGACCCTCGTGTGAGTGACCCTAAAGTGTAAGTGCCACGAAGTAGGAGTGTGTCATCTACTTAAGTGGTGTCTGGGGACAGGAATGTGGCGTCTGCCTAAGTGGTGTCTGGGGACAGGAGTGTGTCATCTGCCTAAGTGGTGTCTGGGGGCATCAACAGAGCATCCACAGGGAGGACCATTGGCCACAGGCCATGCTGCTCAAACAGGGCAGGTAAGGCAAGTGGGGAAAGGGAGAAGTAAGTAGGGTTTCGATATATCTTATAGTTATCATGTATCTAGGGTCAGTCTCAGGAGGAGGCAACTGGTAGGGGCTGCAGCTGGTCCCTATCTAGGATAGGCCTACAACTAACATTCAAGGTACTCCTTAGGAGGGCAGCTAGCTCTAGTGACTAGGGGCTGTAGCCAGTCCCTTTCTGGGGCAGGCCTACATCTAGTGGGGGGGCGGCAACGATCCCTCAACTAGGAGCGGATAGCAGTGTTATTAGTTGGTCCCAATTACTCCCTATCTAGGGTCAGTCTGTAGGGGAGTTAGGCAGGAAATTAGTTTGTGGGCTTTTAATGTATACATACTGCTGACTAGGCACTTAGGCAGTTAAATCAGTAGCTAACCTCTTGTAAAAGCTTCATAAAGGTAAGGGGATAGTTAAGTACAATAATAGAGTAGGGCTAAAATGTTAATATGTGGAGAGGGGGCATGAAGGTGGGGCAGGGCGAAGCAGTGGTGGAGTACAGGAGTGTTGGGTGGCAGTGTTTCTGGGGACTCTCTGGGAGGTGGGGAATGTCAGTTTTGTCAAAATATTAGGCAGCTGAGAGCAGAGGTAGGGCAACTGAGGCAAGAGATAGGTGCACTGGTGGGGAATTCGTAGGGCAATGATGGGAAGGGCAAAGGGGGTCACAGGGTTTGGAGGCAGGTAAGGGGGGAGGGGAAATGGAGCCAAGGTGGGGAGGGGGGCAAAGGGGGGGAAGGAAGGAAAACGTGATTAGGCAGGTCCCCTGGGTCCCCCTCCCCATCAGGAGAGGAGACCCAAGGAGGGAGAGTGTATAATAGCAAGGGGGAAGGTACGGCAGGAAGGGGAGAGGTTTCTATGGGAGCATCTCAAGGTTTGCCAGTGTGAAACAGATTCCTTCCCCTGGACTGTTGGGGGGGGAGTGATGATAAGGAAATGGGCAGTGAGAGGGGGAAGGTTGGAGGTGGTGTGGGAATTTCAGGGTAATTTGGGAGAATAGGCAGGAGGAAGTGAGTACAGGCAAAAGAGGAGGGTAGATAGAGCAGGGAAGGGGTGGTGGGCAAGGGAGAATGAGGGTATAGGCGGGGGGCAGAAAGGAGGGATAGGGGTAGTCTGGAGGCAAGCAAAAGGGAAAGTTAAGGGGCATGCCGGGGGGAGAAATATTCAAGAGAAGTGGGACAAGGATCGTGGATGTAGAGGGTTGGAAGGGATTAAAAGAAGGACAAGAGGGAAAGGAGGAGGCAGATGGGAATGGACAGCACTATGGACAGAAGGGAAGGAGGGCCAAGGGTGAGGGGGTGGTGGTGCTCTTGTGCGACTTGATAGTGAAAGGGGTGAGATGTGGGAAAGAGTCTGGGGCAAACTGTAGAAGGGTGGAATGCAAGCCAGGGATGATGGCAGGGATGGTGGGACCACTGGTAGCACAGTGCATGGGACAGGGAGGAAGGAAGGAAACCACACATTATAGTGCACCTGGGTACGAACGACCTTGCAGGATGTAAAGTGATGGTAGTGAATGAGAGGTTCAAGGAGGTGTAAAGAATTTGCAGGGTGGAAGGGGTGTTAGCAGCCTTCTCAGAGGTGCTTCTAGTCCCAAGGGCTAGTATGGCAACAAAGGTAAGGAATTCCAAATTTAACAAATGGCTTAGGGAGTGGTGTGAGGTGAAAGGTACAGGTGCGCTGGTGACTGGGGGCATGGACAACAAAGATCTGCATGCACTAGACAAGCTACACCTGTGCAGGAAGGGCACTAGTGTCCTGAAGGGTAAACTAGAGGACTTCATGATTAAAAATCAAAATTTAAACTGATGAGGGGTGGGCAACAGGGTGCACAGCACCCTTAGTCACCTGGTGGTGGCCAATAGGTTCCCCCCAATCAGGACAGCATGAGGAGAGAGATGGGAAGGGTGGGGAAGGAAGGGAGGGACCAATAGAAGAGGAGGTGGAAAGAGGCAGATCAGAAGTAAGGGAGTACAGAGTTGTGATGGAGCAAGGTGTCTCTAAATGCCGGAAGTGTGGTGAACAAAATGGCAGAACTACAGTCATTACTGGCTGAGTGAGAGATGGACATAGCGGCCTTCACAGACTTGGGCCACACAGAAACACAACTGGGACCTAGCAGTTTCCGGGTATGAAATGTACAGAAAGGATAGGGAGATGGGAAGGGGGGATGAGAGAGTGGCACTGTATGTGAAGGATGGGATAACTTGTACCAGAGCGGAAGAAGTGGAGGGAAAGACTGAAGCTTTGTGGGTACAGGTAAAATCCACTAAAGGGAGGAAACTAAGGATGGGGGGTACAGACCACTATCCCAAGATGAGGAATTGGACAGGACACTGGGGTTCCAAATCATGGATATGTCCAGCCAGGGGCAGTAGAAATAATGGGGGGATTTCAGTCTGCCTGGGGTGGACTGGAAAATCCCTGCTACCTCCTGCACCAGGTAACAAGTACTGCTGGATGCTTTCTAGAGTGGTTTCCTAACTCAAGACATCATGGAGCCCACCAGGAAGAGGGCCTTCCTGGATCTGGTCCTGTATATAACAATCAGACTTACAGTTCAGGTAACCCAATATGTAACAGACAGATAAGTTACATAGAAACATAGAAGTTGACAGCAGATAAGGAACGAAAGGCCCATCCAGTCGGCCCGTTTCTTTTCCTACCTTATAAATGTGCCATCGACCTTTGCTCTGTCAATGGCCTATCTATTCATACTCATCTGTAGTGCTCCCTTATGACTATCCCATGCCTGTTTGAAGCCCTGCACTGTATTCATATCCACCACTTCCTGAGGTAGGCAGTTCCATGCATCCACCACCCTTTCTGTGAAAAAGAACTTCCTCACATTACCCCTTAATCGGCCTCCCTCTAATCTCATGCTGTGTCCTCTTGTCCTGCTATTTTTTTTATATTGAAACGTTATACTCTTTCACCTTGTTAATGCCCTTAAGGTGTTTGAATGTTTCGATCATATCACCTCTCTCCCTCCTTTGCTCTAGGGTATACATATTGAGCTCTGTTAATCTGTCCTCATATGTTTTCTGATGCAGTCCCTGCACCATTTTGGTTGCCCTTCTCTGGATTGCCTCAATTTGGTTAATATCCTTGTGAAAGTGTGGCCTCCAGTACTGCACACAGTACTCCAGATGGGGCCTAACCAGTGTCTTGTAAAGAGGGATTATTACCTCCCTCTTCCGACTTGTGATACCCCTACTAATACACCCTAACATCCCCCTAGCCTTACCTACAGCTTTAGTAGTCTGCTTGGATGATTTCAGGCAATCGGTGATGATGATGCCCAAGTCTCTTTCTTCCCTTGTGACTGCCAGCAACTCCCCTCCCAGCCTATAGGTGGCTTCAGGGTTTCTCTTCCCTATGTGCATGATCTTGCACTTCTTTGCATTAAACCCCAGTTGCCAATCTTCCGACCATTTTGCTAGTTTATCCAGATCTCTTCTCATTCTGCCCACCCCATCTGGATCATCTACTCTGTTGTAGATCTTGGTGTCATCTGCAAACAGACAAACCTTACCCTCCAGTCCATCTGCAATGTCACTGATGAAGATATTAAAGAGTACTGGCCCCAGGACTGATCCCTGAGGTACCCCACTTGTGACTTGCATCTCTTCTGACTATACTGTTTACCACCACTCTCTATTTTCTGCCCACCAACCAGTTTGCCATCCAGTTGACCAACTTCTGACCCACCCCAAGCCTATCCAGCTTATTAATCAATTTTCTATGTGGAACAGTATCGAAAGCTTAGCTGAAGTCAAGGTAGGCAACATCAACTGCTCCCCCTTGGTCCACCGCTGTGGTTACCCGGTCAAAGAAATCTATGAGATTAGTTTGACAGGGCCTTCCTTTTGTAAACCCATGCTGTCTTGGATCCTGTGCTACTATGGATTCCAGGTGTTGCACTATTGTTTCCTTAAGGAGTACCTCCATAATCTTGCCCACTACTGAGGTAAGACTGACTGGTCTGTGGTTCCCTGCCTCCTCCCTGCTACCACTCTTGTGGAGCGGGATCACATGAGCCCTTCTCCAGTCTTGTGCTCAGAGATTCACTGAACAGTTTTCATAATGGCTTTGCTAGTTCTACCCTTAGCTCCTTTAGTACCCTGGGATGTATGCCATCAGGTCCCTTTGCCTTGTCCACCCTGAGCTTATCGAGCTGTTGTAGGACCCTTTCTTTTGTGAAGGGACTAGTGCTCACCTCCCTCTCCCCTGTGTCCATGGTGCTGAGCTGTGGGCCCTGCCCTAACTTCTCTTCAGTAAATACTGAGCAGAAGTGTCTATTTAGGATAGATGCTTTTACATGGTCCTCCTCCTCACACGCCCCCTTATTTCCTTTGATCTTAGCAATACCCCCTCTGGACTGTCTCCTTTCACTAATGTATCTATAGAAAGTCTTGTCACCTTCTTTTACTGTCTGTGCTAGTGTTTCCTCAGTTTGGGCCTTTGCCTGCCTTACTGCCTTCCCTGCTTCCCTTAGGGAAGTTTGGTATGCCTCCCTATCTTCATCCCGCTGTGTTCCCCTATATTTCCTGAAGGCCAGCATTATGGCTCTGATCTTTTCTGCTACTGTTTTTGAGAACCAAAGTGGTTTCCTTCTTCTTTTGCACTTCCTTTTCTCTCTAACACAATGGGATGTTGCTTTAAGTATTGCATCCTTAATGCTTGCCCACTTTGCCTATACCCCATCACCTGCATTTCTTTTTGCCAGGGAGAGCTTAACTCTGTTGGCCATCTTATCAAAGTCAGCTCCTCCGAAGTCCCATATTTTTGCCTTGGAATGGGATTATTTAGTTGTAGTGGCCAAACTGAACCATACCATGTGATGGTCACTGGCCCCCAGGTGACCTTCTACCTGGAGATCTGTGATCCGTTCCCTGTTAGTCAGTACTAGATATAGGATAATCCTGTCTCTTGTGGGTTATTGTACCAGTTGTTTGAGGCCTTCCCCCTGCAGGGAATCCATCATGTGTCTAGTTCTGGCAGATGTTCCTGCTGGTATTAACCAATCTGTATCTGGCATGTTGAAGTCTCCCATTATCAGAACCTCCCCTTTAGCGATTATGTTTTATATATCTTCTAACAGTAATGTGTCTATGTCCTCCTCTTAGTCTGGGGGCCTGTAGACAACCCCAGTTCTTATGGCTGTCCCATTTCCTGTTTCTAGGGTGACCCACAGTTCTTCTGTCTCCTTATGTGTATTCTGAATTTCTGTAGCTTTGATATTTTCATTGACATACAGGGCCACTCCACGCCCCCTTTTTGCACCTCGGTCTCTTCTGAACAGTACATAGCCAGGTACTGAAGTCTCCCAAGTGTGGTTACTGGTAAACCACATCTCGCTATTTGCTACTATGTATAGTTTAGCCTCTGTCATTATTGCCTTTAGGTCTGGGATCTTGTTTCCCAGACTGTGAACATTTGTGTACATGATTTTCCATTGGCCAGATTTTGGTGTGTTAGTTGTTGGGTGAGGTCTGGTGTTTCCCTGTGCATCGTATGGGGAGCTGGACATTTTTCCTTACCTGGTGTTGCAAATAAACTGCAAACATGCTGAACTCCTGTTTGACCACTAGCTGAGGGGGGAGGGGTGTTCTTCCCATTCGATGTATGGGGTGCTGCACCCCTCTCCCCATTTGCTAGTTTAAATATTCTGCAAAGATGTCAAACTTCTGCTCCAATGCACTGACTCCCCCCTTAGTCAGATCCAGTCCATCAAATTTAAAGAACTTTTGCTCCCAAAACTGTTGCCAGTTCCCTACAAATTTGTGTCCTTTTTCCTGGCACCAGCCCTTGAGTCACATGTTTAGCTCCCTATCTCCCCTTCTCTGACCTTCTGTCCATCTGCCCCCCTCTCCCAGACTGGCAGGATCTCAGAGAAGGAGATGCCAGATGACATGGATGATTAAGGGAAGGGATCAAAGCTACAGAACTAAAAAGTAAAGAGGGAGGACAAGAGGCACTCTGTGTCACCTTGGAGACAGGGAATGGCATCACAATCCGCACAGGGGTTGTATACAGACCCCTGTCTCAAGGGAAGGAAATGGACAAGAAAATGACAGAGGACATTCTCAAAATGGCTGAAAAAGGGGAGATACTGTTGATGGGAGACATGAATATGCCAGATATTAACTGGACGACGTGGACTGCAGTCACATCCAAGAGCAGGGTCATTCTCGATGCCCTACAGGGGGCATGCCTTAGACAGCTAGTGGTGGAACCCACTCGGGAGGGAGCAATATTAGACCTGGTGCTTTCAATTGGAGAGAGGATCTCAAATTTAGAAGTCAGTAGACATCTGGGAACAAGCAACCACTGCACAGTGTGCTTCACAATAAACACAACCATGGAGACAAGCCATACAAAGACAAGGATACTGGACTTTAGAAGGGCTGACTTTGGCATAATGGGTGAATACCTGAGGAATGCATTAGCAAATGGCCAGAAAGGAGGGGTGGAAGAACAATGGAGAAAAATCAAAACTGCCATCATGGAGGCAACAAGCCTTTGTGTGAAACAAATAAAAAAACAAAGCGGAATAAAAAACCACTATGGCTCTCAAAAGAGGTGTCAGGGAAGGTTAAGGAGAAAAAGGCTGCATTCAAAAATTATAAGGAATCACAGAAGGAGCACAACAGAGAACTGTATCAATTAAAGCAGAAAGAAGTGGGGACGGCAGTCAGAAAAGCAAAGGCCCAAACCGAGGAAAAGATAGCCAACTCAGTTAAGAAGGGCATAAAACCTTTTATAGGTACATTAGGGAGCATAGAAAGGTTAAGGGAGGGATAGTGAAGATTAAAAAAGGAGAGGGGAGGTGGGCAGAGGGAGACAATGAAAAGGCAGAGATACTGAATTAATACTTTTGCTCAGTATTCACAAAAGAAGAAGAGGAGGAGTTACCTAAATCAAACAATAGAAGCACTCTGGGTAGTAGGGTTGACACCAGTCCATTTACAGAAGAAAGAGTCCTGAAAGAACTCCTAAAACTCAAGGTGGACAAAGCAATGGGGCATGACGGGATTCACCCTAGAATCCTAAAAGAACTAAGGGAGGACCTAGTGATGCCACTGACCACACTTTTTAACGAATCATGGAAGGATGGGGTGGTACCTGAGGGCTAGATGAGGGCAGATGTGATTCCCCTTCACAAAAGTGGGAGCAAGGCAGAAGCAAGAAACTACAGACTTGTTAGTTTGACCTCAGTGGTGGGGAAAATGATGGAATCACTTCTGAAAGAAAGAATTGTTGAGTACCTAGAGGCCAGCGGGTCACAGGACCCAAAGCAGCATGGATTCACAGCAGGAAGGTCATGTCAAATGAATCTAATCTATTTCTTTGACTGGGTGACCAAAGTAATAGACCAGGAAGGGGCTGTAGATATGGCCTACCCAGACTTTAGCAAGGCATTTGACACAGTCCCGCACAAAAGATTAATAATCAAGTTAGCTAGCCCAGGAGTGGGTCCCAGGGTGGTAGCCTGGGTAGAAAACTGGCTGCACAACAAGACACAGAAGGTAATAGTGAATGGAACACATTCTGAAGAAAGGGGAGTTACTAGTGGAGTACCTCAGGGCTCAGTACTGGGTCCAGTCCTCTTTAGCGTCTTTATAGGTGACATTGCAGAGGGTCTGAAAGGAAAGATATGCCTCTTTGCAGATGACACAAAGATCTGTAACAGAGTTGATACACAATGGGGGGTAGAAAGGATGAGAAGGGACTTGGCAAAGTTGGAGGAATGGTCAGACATATGGCAACTTAGATTCAATGCAAAGAAGTGCAAAGTAATGCACCTGGGAAATAAAAACCCAGAAGAAGAGTACACTAGCAGGGAGGTACTAACAACAACAATAATGGAAAGGGACCTGGGGTAGTCATATCAGATGACCTAAAGGTGGGTAAGCAATGTGAATCGGTAGGAGAGCCAGGGGATACTGGGATGCATAGGGAGGGGCATCACAAGTAGAAAAAGGGAAGTGGTTATCCCTCTGTACAGACAGTTGGTGAGACCCCATCTGGAGTACTGCGTGCAGTTTTGGAGACCTCATCTATGCAAGGACATAGACAGGATGGAAGTAGTCCAGAGGAGGGCAACTAAAATGGTGCAGGGTCTACATCAGAAACCATATGAAGAGAGACTGAGAGAGCTTAATATGTATACCCTTGATGAAAGGAGGGGGAACATGATATAAACTTTTAAGTACCTCAAGGGAATCAACAAAGTCCAGGAGGGTAGCATCTTTCAGAAAAAGAGATTTGTAAAAACAAGGGGGCACAGTTTAAAGATAGAGGGGGGATGGCTCAGGGGTAATGTGAGGATTTTTTTTTTTCATGGAGAGAGTGGTGGATGCATGGAACCGCCTTCCTGGAGAGGTTGTGGGGTCTAAAACAGTGAGGGAATTCAAACATGCACGGGACAGACATAAGGCAATTATAGTGGGGGGTTGCAGGAAGTAGGCTGTTGGTTAACTAGAATCTACAGCTTATCCAATAGGTAGGGAAATGGGCAGACTGGGTGGGCCAAGTGGTCCTTATCTGCCGTCAAAGTCTATGTTTCTATAGTCTGTCACCCAGCCTGGTCAGGTATTTCTTGGTCTCTACAACTGACCGGCTGGCAAGATCATTAGTCCCTATGTGCACCAGGAGATCAATGTTTTCTCCTGCTTCCTGAACAATTTGAGCAATGCGGTCAGTGTCTCTCCATGCTGATGTACCTGGGAGACATCTGACAATTACTCTTGTCTGGAGATAGGTATCAACTCCCCGAATCATGGAGTCTCCTATGATCAGAAGTTTTTAGTTTTTAAGGTGTAAAATTCGTTATTCAAACAAGAACTAATGGTAGGTAACTTACAGACAGAACATGACTCACTTTCCAGATATAATGTCGCAGGGAGGTCTATTTGAGCAGTTTCTGCAGTCCCTTGCTAAGTCATGGCTTGAGCTGCCTAACAGTTCAATTCTCATAATATTTATACAGTGGCTTTATGTAACTAACCTACTTGGATCGACGTTATTCTGTTACTCAACTTGTCCTTGTACATGCTATAGATCACAGCAGTTTTGGTAACTCTCCTTATCCAAAAAGAACAGAGTTTGCACATCTTCTCCAGCTGCACTTATCTACATCCTTGTTCTCAGTCAAGTATCATATTATTTTAGAGCTTTTTTCATAGTGACTAAAATACAATAGTTCAGTGTGTAATTTTCCATCATGTACAGGTATCTTGGTCAGCATGACAAGGTAGCTTTGTAAAACATATTTACAATAATAATACTTATAAAATGGGTCAGGAGTTTTCTTCGTCCTGATTGGCTGAGAGGTACCTCTGGCCATGTCTTTATCAGGGCATATTATGCCAACCGGGCACCTCTTCAGCCAGTCAGGATGGAGAACAACACAAATTACGGTGCCAGCACAACCTCTGTCCAGTATTGACCGAGCTGAACCCTCCCTGCCCCCCAACATTCTGAAACAGAGTACAGTACCCAACTTTACTGCAGTACCCTATCCACTGACATAAACTAAAACAGTTTTTAAGCAAATTTCTGACCCCTGTTGCTTCCACAAGTCACAAAAGCCACCGATGAAATATTGCTGCTTAAAACAAGAAAAGATAAGCCAAGTGTCATCACTTGTGCAGCATAGAAAAGGTTTCCGTCGAGTCACTTACAAAACACTTGCTTTTTAAATGTATTTTGTCATTCAGCATATTTAAAAAAAAAAAAAAATGAAACCGCAGGTCAGAGCAAGTGGCATCGGAGCATTATGGAACCATGGTGATAGGGAAATAGCTCCTTCAGAAGCACAAACCCAAAACTGTCAGTCGGTTCACATTAAACTGTTCAATCACACAGAAAAATCATACTTGCAGACAGCAAAACTAGAGCAAGAAATAAACATCCAAAAATAAATGCAATTTGCTGTCTCCCTGAGTGTCTCTCATGGGGTGCGAAGAGGAACATCACTCCTTCACAGTGAAAGCAGCCACTGTTTAGCTGCATGCTGAAGACACCCTACAAAAAAATAATAATAATCATCATCATGTGTGCATGTGGAGAGTTTTGGGGGGAGGCAGGGTAAGAGACAGACAGACAGACATCACCTTCCTAAAAAAAAAAAAAAAAAAAAAAATAGACAGACACCAATGCCTCTAAGGACTTGCAATTAAACAGCTCCATTCCAACACAGTGACAAGAACTACTTTTTCTTTATTTCAACTGATGTGATCATATTCTTTTCCAATTTTAAATACACTTTTTCTGTGCATTTTTGAAGTAACTATTTTACTAGGGGACCCATTTTATAAGTGGAATAAGACACTCAGAGGTGTGGTTTATGGTCTGATAAGAGCACTTCCCAGGTGCTAAAGGCACTCAGCGCCTCGTGCCTCATTGCACACCTGGGGCATGCTCTTATTAGGCGATAAACCACACCTCGCTATGTCTTATTCTCATATATATATATAAGGGGCTTATTCACTAAGGAAGGTGGGGGTATGCACAAAACGCATGTATGCCACCTGCGCAGCTCTGCACCCCCGGGAGAGCCATGCAGTGAGGCATTCACAAACACCGGCCACCACCTGGCTCACATACATGGCCCTTCCCCCTTGGCATGCAGGTTTGTGGGGGGCTGGCAGGTGTGGAGCGGCGGACCCAGGCAGGCAGCCAATCAACTTCCCGACCCTGGTCCTGCAGTAGATTACTTGCACCTATGGGGCACTGTGTTGGCAGCTGGTACACAGTGTGCCACCAGCAATGGGGGATGGTAAGCCTGGGTGTCTGCCCCAACCCTCCCTGAGTGCCTCAAAGGCTGGTGCATACGTGGTGGGGGTCGGATGTTCCCCGCCATCACTGCTGCAGCTGGCGGCTACATCCCCAGGGGTGCTAACTGGTAGCATGGGGTTACATCTCCCCCAAGTTCACATAGCCACTGGCCACCGCATGCAGCACTCCATGATATAAGTGAAGTGCACCAAGTGCAGGCACCTCCCCCGCAACCCCCCCCAGCCTGCCCCGGCGCAGAGCTGTGTGACTGACCTGGGGATTGGGTGTATAGGGGGGGTGTATTTGCTTCCTGCATACTGCACAGGGGTGCAGGGGGTGCAGTTGTCATGGGCAGGTGCGGGTTGGGTTACACGCTGGAGTTATGCTGTGCGTATCCACTGCATACCTATGTGAATAGGCTCCATTATATAGAATTTCACTTCAGTCCCCCCTAAACACCTGATGAGTTCATAACTTCCAGGAGTTAAACATAACAATTGTATATACTGAGCTGTTCTGAGTGAACTCAGTTGTTTTTGACGGCCTCCCAAGGTCCCTTGGAGCGAGCAAATCAAAATAAAGAGAATCAATGTCAAGATACACTATAACGGCAATAATGCCTTAAATCTGACTTCCCACCATGCATGCTCACACAGCAATTGCTGGTCCCCCACACTCAATAACTTATTCAAGCTGTGCTTGGCCTGGTCCATTCTTGTTTGAGATCATTATTAAATGTTTATCCTTTCGATTCAATAAGATGGAGAGAGCCAAGCTCAAGTTAGCCATAGGAATGTCAAACTTAAAGACATAATCATCCCACTGTATATCAGCATTTGAGCCAATAATGACAGTCACATTCTCTGGGCAAAGGATGCAAAACCATATGTTCAATGATGACTGCATCCATTGGTCGAATATAAAAATTTGGAGTTATGATGTTACGCACTTCACTTCCATGGGTATAAATATAAAATATACTGGTTAGTTACCAGACAATACCACCCATAAGAAGCATACACTGGCCTCTCTTGTAGGTGTTGCCACCTAGTTAATTTTACTGGGCAATGGGTATCATTTAATGCTACTGGGTCATATTGATCTGGTGCACAGAGGAGTGTTAACTGAAAAGACATCACAGTGGCACACATATCTAAAGTGTTGTGCAGCACAACAAGCAGTATTTGCAGCTCTCCAGGCTTTATTCTCTTTTCCAAGATGGTCTGACACCTTTAACTATAGTGGGTGGACTGAAAACGGTTGGTTAAACACATTGTCCTCCAAGTGACCTAATGATTTAGGTATGACCATGGTGTCATAATGTAATAATACCATGCTATGCTACCAAAATATTATGTATTCTTATGGAGTGATAGAAGCCTGCACTGGGACAATGATGCTATAATGTTGGAGTTTCCTATACACCATCATGAAAACAAATGATGTGTCTACTTGCAAACTGCAATGACTATTGTCACTTGACCTATTTAATGCTGTATTTTGGGAAAATTGCTTTTTAGTTTAGATCTGATATTTGGAAAATTACTGTCACAAGTGTTTTTGCAAAAACAGATGCAGTGAGACAAGTTTTGTCACACAAATGCCCATGTGACTGTCTGACTTTTGGGAAAGGGGAAGTAGTCAGTGATTTGCTAAAACTATTTTGGGGGAAATTGCTTGCCTAGGATTTTTTATTCATTTATTTTTTGCAAAGCAAGGTGATAACTAGGTGTTTTGCAAATGGACTATGCCATTCAGTCATGATAACATAATGGAAAATACAGCCTCAGCAATTATGTAATTGTGTACAACTATGTAAAATATCTGCTTGCACCCTGATCAGTTAGCCAGCTACTCCAGAAGAACAGGAACTTCAGTAGGCCTCTCTCCATGATAAGTAATCTAGGAATGCTTGAATATCTATTGTAAGTTACCTAATTTCTTATTATGTCATAATAAAGTTTTAGAGTTTTATGCTTGGTGTTGGTGTTTCTTGATCTGTCACAACTTGTGTAACCCAAAGAATTCCCTACAGTAAACATCCGAGGTATAATCAAACCATGGTAGTGACAGGGGGAACCCTATTACATTAAAATCAAGTATGGCACAAGACCTCATCTTCTGCCATTCATTAGTTCATAAGCACCCGGTCCTAAGGGGGTGAGGAGTCACTATTGCAAGCTCTCTTATTGTAGCTGGGTTCATGGGAAGGCCTGAGTGGTTAAAAATGAGGTTGTTTCAATCATACTTCTCAGCTGTCCCTGATTATGAGGGACATCCCTCATTTACCCTTCAGAATTGTTCTGTCTATTACTTGTCCCTCATAGGGAAGGTGCTGCCCACACAAAGAACGTACTGTAAATTCAGACTTTAAAGCAGAAATGTATACTATTCTAAGATGCTAAATCAAAAATAAACTTTGTACAAGTAAATACTGTACAGTGGTTTCCAGAGTTTTCTGAGCTTCTATTTCCATGTTTGAGGGTTTATTCTTCATTATGAGGGTGTGGGTCCCTTATTGTCCCTCATTTTGAGTTTCTGTGTCCCTCATTTTAGTGCCAGAAGGTTGAGAGGTATGGGTCTGATGTAGACCACTGATAGCTAGGATAATACCTGCCCTCAGGTTAAAGGGTGACTGTGTCATTACAAACAGGGAATACCATCGATGCAGCAAGGCATCATCAATCACAAATGATGGGAAGTGGTCATTCTTCACATCCTCTATCAAGAGGATGAGCTGAGTAAGGAAAAATGACCCATAACTGTTACAGATCACTTCTTTACCTAAAGCACTGAGATGCTTACTTGTGCGATTATTTAGATTCTGAATTATCTCAATGACCATATTTTGGGTTTCATTATACAACCTGACAACTTCGTTAGACACCCTAATAATAGTAATCTCCTCAGCAGCCAATCATATTATCCCTGCCAGTTTCACAGCTTCAGACTTTTCTCCTTCTACACTTTCAAAGTAATCCAGATACTGTCTCAATATTTCTATATCAGCTTTGTTTCAAACTGACATTCCTGACCCAAACAGTCCTGTGTAATCAATAATACTGCCAACATGGTGGAACGTGTTAAGGCAATGGACTGCCAAGTGTAAGGAGGCTATAGCACCTTATAGCCCCTGGAAGGTCTGGTATTGCCCAGTTCTGCCCACCCTGTCAGGTATTTTTGAGCTTAGAAAATATCTAACATGTAACACAATGACTGCACAAACAAGTAGTTTAAATTTCAAACAAGTAAATATTTTATTTTGAACAATTTAAATAGTGTGGGAGATAAAATAGTCCCTTTTTGTGACAGGATGGGTAAAACAAAAAAATGATTTGAACTTGATTTTACACTATAATTGGGTGTGGGCAAAATAAGAAATGCAGCCCACTACTTTTTGTAATCAATAAAATTAACTGGAGCCAGAAATGTGCAGTGCATTAAGTTACATGGACTTTGCAGAGTTGTCATTCAGTGAGACCTGTATGTGGCAGGGAAATGCCTCGAGTCAGAGGTTGCTGGCGCAGTTCTGCTTGTGCTGGCTTCAGTTGTTGGCTGTCACGATGTTTCCTCATCGCAGCATGCTAGGAGTGTGCTCCATGCTCTTCTGTCACTTTGTTTAGGACCATAGTAGGATGCAAGACCTGACTCACAGTGGTGCTTGGTCACTGCCATAATCTGTCAGGCTTCAAGGCCTGCATTAGGAAGGATTTGAACAGAGGTACTTCTGATGCTGTGGTTTGCATATGATTTTCTTAGCTCAGCTTTCATGCTGAGTCTTCATCATCGTGCCAAGGTAGTTCTTACCCATTGGCTTGTTGGTATACCAGATTGCTTCTTGTTCCAGGTAGGATTGAGGGAGGTGTTGAGGATGGAGGTACAGTACCATGGCGTTGGCTGGAATTTTAGTTAAGTATTTCATAGATGCTGCTACGGGACATAACGGATTTCCTCACTGCAAATACATGCAACCACATTGGATTTTTTTATTGAGTTCCAAGGGGTCTTAATGATTTTTTGTATGTGGGTTGTGTGACAGGGTCAGGTATTCTTAATTCACTTCATCTTTTTCTACAGTGAACATCTTTGGAGTTAACTCCTGGAGGCCTTCCTGCCTGAGCCTGGCCAGATGAAGTTGTATTTCGAAATACATTCTGCACTAGGCCAGGCGCGATGTTGGGAGAAAGAGCGGGGGACTCTCAGAGGTTTTTTAAAGTGGCCTCCATTATCGGTGGATAGTGGCAGGCACTGTCTTTGTGTTCCTTATGAAACTGCCTCAGTATGCTTTTGAATACATTGTTTGAAGCTTTAAAGGTTCGATTGCTTATAATATTGATGTTTCTGCCAATCTGAGGGGTGATAATGTACTGGTTGATGCCAGCTTTAAGTGCACAGTAGCTGAATACGGAGTATTGGTCACCTGCATCGGTACAAACTTCAGCATAAAATTGATGCAGAATGTAAAGTGTTTCAGGGGAGTCTGTTTGCCAATTCACAGCAATGTTTTTTTGAGTTGCCCAGTCCTAAAATGTGGAAACAGTCCATAATGTGTTTATTTTCGTGTTGGCTTCATACATATGTTTTTTCTTTTCTTGTTTTTTTTCTAGCTGGCGTTGCTTGCTGTTTGTCTAGATGGCCATCAAAGAAGAGAAGATTGATGTCCTTGTCTGCCAAGATGTGGAATTCCACAGGTATGTAGTCATACATGGCTCCAGTTTTTCTATCAGGGCTCCTGAGGTAAATCTGGCTACCGTTGACAACTGCCTGAGTGTTGTGGCACAGTGATACTAATGAATGAGTTTATTGTTGATCGGTTATAAAAAAAAACATTACAAGATACAATTAAAAGGAATAAAATACAATGCAATTGTCCACATCTCTAATTGTTACATACAATATCCTAGAGAACTATCCATAGTAGGTACAGGCTTTCTTTCAATTTTCTATGCTCTAAAAAAAACGATACTCATAAGTAATACATTTATCGCTATTTCATTATTCTGATTATTATATACATCTTTCGTTGCCCCTTCCTCTCTATTTTAGGCTACTAATTTAATTTACTCATATGCTCATTGGATGATTGCAGTATTTTAATGGGCAGCCTGCCCTGGCTCTTTCACGGAGTTACACACTGCACTAGCTGACTTATTTCTTTTTCAGGTGTCCATCTGCTAGCCCAGTTGGAGACAAACTCAAGTCCCGAGAAATAGGCCATGTGCCAAAACTGTTGGCTAAAGCACCAGTCTACTCTGTCCCAAATATCTATTAGCAGGTTTCTCTCTCATATGTCCCAGATTGAACCCACTTATACTGCTAGCCATTCCCATCCCTACGTCTCAAGGGGGGATACCCCAGAGCGCATGCTGCCCCGTATTCCACTTAAGAGTCTTGGATCAGGAATTTGTGCCGGCCTGTAATCTAGGTCACAACTACGGGGAAAGAAAACTGAACCCATAAAGATAGATCAGGTCATTTCGTTAAGTGCACAGATCCAAAGTTCAGTCACAGGCACCATAACACAACATAGTCACGTCTCGCTACTGTTAGGCCTGTAATACACACTTACTTGAGAAATCAACAGCTGTCCCGGAGTAAATTTCCAAGGACATTCCAAGTGGGTGCTCAGTTTACCACAAATCTACCATTGTTCATTTCAAAATGGCCTAGCAGTTAGAACAAATGTCCCTTAATAAAAACCTGCCTTACCCTTAATATAGTGGACTTATAAGACTATCAAAAAATATAGCCAGCAATCCAGATAAATCCATTCTTAGACTTATTAATAACATTTTAACATTTATAAAATTGTTAATAGATTTCAAAACACACGTAAAGGGTACCAGTGATGTGATGCAGGCACCCACACGACGGAGCCATGCTCTGTCAGTCGAGACTAAAGTGACAGCTTGCATGTGCTTGCTCGCCACGGGAACCTTCCAGAGACCAACTGGGGACACCACAGGCATAACCCAGTCGGCCGCGTCATGCCACCTCACCCAATTCCTCAGTGCACTACTGCCACATGCTGCGGAGTACATCCATTTCCCCAGCACACCGGTGGAGCACACAGCAAACATACAGGAGTTCTACAGGGTAGCATGCCTGGCTGTGTAGCGGCAATAGACTGCACCCATGTGGCCATCCGCACACACACCTGGCCCCGAGGGGCCGCATACGATCACGCAGGGCTATGCTAGCATCAACTGCCAGGTGGTGTCCGATGCCAGGGGTGCATAATCAATGTCTGTGCCACGGGATCCTGGGGGAGCACACAATGCCTTCATCTGGCACCAGTCAGCACTGTGCCACAGATTCGAGAGTGGGGACATCCCTACTGGCCACTTAGTGGGTGAGTATGCAAACCACACAGACAAACTTAGGGCTTGGGAGGGGCATGGTCAGAGGTGACATGGGTAGTGGCCTACATGGCCCGTGGCAGGGCGATGCTGATCACCAAACTAACCTCCACCCTCTACACACAGGTAACAGTGGATACCCACTCCGCCCCTGGCTGCTCACACCATACTGGCAGCCCGCAACCCCATCACAGCAACACTACAATGAGGCACATGCCACCACATGTAACGTCATTGAGCGGGTGTTCTGTATGCTGAAGGCACATTTCTGTTGCCTGGACACCTCCGGCGGTGCCCTACAGTATAGCCCCTCAAAGGCCTGCGGGCTATTCCTGGCCTGTTGCATCCTGCACAACATGGCCAACGAATGTGGGATAGCCATACAGATCGCAGAGGGGGACAGCGATGGGGATGATGAGGACGCTGGTAACAATGGTGATGGGCAGCCCCCCCTTGGGCGATGGGACCCTCGACTGCTCCGGCTGGCACAGCTGCACCGCGACACCATCATGGAGGAGCACTTCAGCCAACCCAGGTAAGTCATGGGGCCATGTGCAACCACCAGTGGCAAAGGCACAGCCCACAAACACACATGGACACACATCAGGGGTGCATGCCATCAAGGGAAGTGGCCAGGCATGGAACCACACACACCGCCAGGGATGGGTGAGGTCTAACATGGCATGCGGACAGACACACACACACACACACACACACACACACACACACACACACACACACATTCACCAGATATGCACAAAGGGTAGGAGGCACGCCGAACCAGAATGCCACCCCTAGCCACACACATGTCCACAGTCCATCACGCCCACTGCCTGTCATTGTGCGTGTGTCAGATGCTGGGCACCATTGTGCACTGGCGTACAGTGCAATGCAGGCATCATCATGCACACGCAACTGCGGACAGCAGCCAGGAGGGTGTGCAGATGGACTGTGTGTGTGTGTGCAGGGCCAGGTACCCACCTGTGCATTGCCTGCTGAATGACACAATGCACACAGGGCAGCATCAGACAGTAGCCGTGCTGGGACACAGGTCAGTCACACGCCACAGTGCCCCGGCCGCCATGGATGCATGGGTGGCCCCGCTGAGACCCACCAGCAGTGACAGGCTGACCACTGGCCTCATGGGGTGGCACCGATGGTCCCCCCAGGGGTTCCACTGCATGAACGCAACCGTGCTAGCGCAGGGGTCTGCAGCACACCGAACATGCCTGTGCCAGGTGTGCGCGGGATGCCCACAGCTGAACCCGGTGTCGACTTAGAAACATAGAATTTGACAGCAGTTAAGGACCGCTTGGCCCACCTAGTCTGCCCATTTTCTTACCTAACAGATAAGCTGCAGATCCTAGTTAACCAACAGCTTACTTCCTCCTACCCCCCACTAGGACTGCCTTATGTCTGTCCCATGCATTCTTGAATTCCCCCACTGTTCTTGACTCCACGACCTCCTCAGGGAGGCTGTTCCATGCATCCACAACCCTCTCATGAAAAATACTTCCTCACATTACCTCTGAGCCATCCCCTCTATCTTCAAATTGTGCCCCTTGTTCTTGCACATCTCTTTTTTGAAAGATGCTACCCTCTTGGACTTTGTTGATTCCTTGAGGTACTTGAAGTTTCTATCATGTCCCCTCTCTCCCTTCTTTCCTCAAGGGTATACATATTAAGCTCCTTTAGTCTTTCTTCGTATGTCTTCTGGTACAGACCCTGCACCATTTTGGTTGCCCTCCTCTGGACAGCCTCCACTCTGTCTATGTCTTTGCGGAGATGAGGTCTCCAGAACTGCACACAGTACTCCAGATGGGGTCTCACCAACTGTCCGTACAGAGCGATAACAACTTCTTGTTTTCTACTATTGATGCCACTTCCTATGCATCCCAGTATCCCCCCAGCCTTCCTTACTGCCTTCTCACATTGCTTGCCCACCTTTAGGTTGTCTGATATAATTACCCCCGTCCCTTTCCATTTTTACTGTTGTCAGTATCTCACCCCCCATTGTGTACTCTTCCCCTGGGTTTTTGTTTCCCATGTGCATTACCTTGCACTTCTTTGCATTGAATCTGAGCTGCCATACATTTGACCATTCCTCCAACCTTGCCAAGTCCCTTCTCATCCTTTCCACTCCATCTTGTGTAACAACCCTGTTGCAGATCTTTGTGTCATCTGCAAAGAGACATACTTTTCCTTCCAGTTCCTCTGCAATGTCACTTATAAAGACATTAAAAAGGACCGGTCCCAGTACTGAACCCTGCGGTACCCCGCTAGTAACCCTCCTTTCTTCACTGTGTACTCCATTTACTACTACCCTTTGCGTCCTGTTGTCTAGCCAATTTTTTATCCAGGCTACCACCTTGGGGCCCACTCCAAGGCTGGCTAACTTGTGTATTAATCTTTTGTGTGGGACTGTATCAAATGCCTTGCTAAAATCTAGGTAGGCAATGTCCACAGCCCCTCCCTGGTCTACTACTTTGGTCACCCAGTCAAAGAAATCTATTAGATTTGTCTGACATGACCTTCCCATCGTGAATCCATGCTGCCTTGGGTCCTGTGCCCCACTGGCCTCTAGGTACTCAACAATTCTTTCCTTCAGAAGTGATTCCATCATTTTCCTACCACTGAGGTCAAACTAACTGGTCTGTAGTTTCCTGCCTCTGTCCTGCTCCACTTTTGTGAAGAGGAATCACATCTGCCCTCCTCCAGTCCTCAGGTACCACCCCATCCTCCCATGATTTGTTAAAGACAGTAGTCAGCAGTGTCACTAGTTCTACCATTAGTTCTTTTAGAATTCTTGGGTGAATCCCATCAGGCCCCATTGCTTTGTCCACCTTCAATTTTATTAGTTCCTTCAGAACCCTTTCTTCTGTAAAGGACTGGTATCGACCCCAATCTTCAGAGTGTTTCTCTTGTTTGGTTTAGGTACCTCCCCCTCCTCTTCCTTTGTGAATACTGAGCAGAAATATTCATTCAGTATCCCTGCTTTTTCACTGTCCCCCTCTACCCACATTTCCTCCCCTTTATTAAGCCTCAGTATCCCTCCTTTGGTCTTTCTTCGCTCCCTAATGTACCTATAAAAGGTCTTATCCCCCTTCTTAACAGAATTGGCTATCCTTTCCTCAGTTTGGGCCTTTGCTATTCTGACTGCCTTCCCAGCCTCTTTCTGCTTTAACTAATAAAGTTCTCTGTCCTGTCCTGTCTCAGTTTCCTTATTTCCTGAATGCTATCCTTTTCTCCTTAACCTTCCCTGCCACCTCTTTTGAGAACCATAGTGTTTTTTTCCTTCATTGTGTTTTATTGATTTGCTTTACACAAAGGCTTGTTGCCTCTGTGATGACTGTTTTGATTACTCCCCATTGTTCCTCCACCCCTCCTTCTTGCCTGTTTGCTAGTGCTTTTCTAAGGCACTCTCTCATTTTCCCAAAGTCAGCCCTCCTAAAGTCCAATACTCTTGCTTTTGTATGGCTTGATTGTATGGCTGTGTTTATCGTGAACCACACTGTTTGGTGGTCGCTTGTTCTCAGATGGCTACCCACTTCTAAATCTGAGATTCTTTCTCTGTCCCCATTTGAGAGTACCAGGTCTAAGATTGCTTCCTCCCAAGTGGGTTCCAATACTAGCTGTCTGAGGCATGCCCCTGTAGGGCATCAAGAATGACCCTGTTTGGATGCTGCAGCAAAGGTGCTCCAGTTAACATCTGGCATATTCAGGTCCCCCATCAACAATATCTCCCCTTTTTCTGCCATTCTAAGGAAGCCTTCTATCATTTCCTTGTCCATTCCTTCCCCCTGAGATGGGGGTCTGTATACAACCCCTGTGTGGATTGTGGTGCCATTTCCTGTCTCCAGGGTGACCCAGAGTGCCTCATCTGCTCCCTGTTTACTCTTTAGTTCTGTTGCTTTGATCCCTTCCTTTACATAGAGAGCTACTCCTCCTCCTCCTCTTTTACCCTCCCTGTCCCTCCTGTAGATTGTGTATCCTGGTATGTTGACATCCCAGTCATGGTTCTCTGTGTACCATGTTTCTGTGACTGCCACAATATCCAGGCAACCCTCTTCCATCAAGGCCACTAGTTCAGGAGCTTGTTACACAGACTACGGGCATTGGTACTCATCACCCTCCACTTTTTGATAGCCTTACCCCTTTAGCCCCATTCCTGTCCTTACTGCCTTTGCCTTTTTTTACATTTACCTCTGTCCTGCTCCCTAATAACTTCTCTACGTTGGTGTTTACCTCACTAATTACCATGTTTTGTGGGGAGGCTGGGATTTCCCTGCTCCTTTTCAGTGCCTCCCCCCTTGGCTAGTTTAAATGCTTGCCAATGAAGCATTTAAACCTCTCACCTAGGATCCTAGTTCCCCCCTGGACAGATGCAGACCATCGCACCAGTATAGGTCTGTATCCCTCCAGGTGGCTCCAGTCCCCAATGAAGCCAAAACCCTGAGCTCCACACCAGTTTTTCAACCACTCATTGAATTCCCTGGTGAGGAGTGCCCTAGCATCTCCCTTGCCATAGACAGGCAGCACCTCTGAGAAGGTTACCGTATGTGCTACTTGTCTAAGGCCCCTCCCCAACTCTACAAACTCCTCTTGCACTGCTCTGATCCCATTCCTAGCCAGGTCATTTGTCCCTAGGTGGACAATGACATCCAGCTCCCTCCCTCGTGCAGCTCCTCCCACGATCCTGAGGATTCGCTTCCTGTCCCTCCAAGCCGTGGTGCCAGGAAGGCACCTTACCTCCCTCTCCCCTTCCTCCTCCATTTCTACCCCCTAATGATTGAGTCCCCCACCAGGAGTTGTTTCCTTCCCCTGTGGGGTCTCATGCCACCCTCCTGTGGGTCTCCTTTGTGAAGGTTCCCAGCATCCTCCTTGGTCTCCACTGCAGATGCCTCCATAGAGGAACCACTATCCACCAGAAGAGCAATGAATTGTGGAGAGGTACAGCTGGAGGGATGCAACTCTGTTCCACCACCCTCTCCCTCCCTGAGCCCACCCTGGTCCAGCCTCTCCTCTTTCTTGGCAACCTCTGAGGTAGTGGTATTGGCTCTGGTGGTCCCTGGACAAGGATGGTGTCGCACGACGACGGGAACGGGGGGTGGACATTGCACTGCGTGGTGTCTGCGACACATGGGCAAATAACTGTGTGCCCCCTGTGGCCATGGCAGCTGTGATTGTCTGTGTCAGCCTGTCAATGGCAGTGGTCACATCCTCCTGCATCCGGTCCATCCCTGCCAGGAGCAGAGCGGTTTCTCTGCTGTGATGCTCCTCTGCCTGGTGCAGAGCTACACTCAGTGCATCCACCGCCATCACAAACCACATCTGCTGATTGACTGATGCTTGCAGTACGTGGGTGTGCTCATCCAAGAGGTCATCTGCCTGATCAGCATGCTGTCCCTCAGGGTGTTCGTGGCCCTGATGCTCATCACCCCTTAAGGGTGGGTGCTGCACACCAGGGCCAGGCCTGGGCATGTCCACAGGTGGTGCACTGATGCTGCCCCCGGACACTGTACCCCCAAGCCCATTGGCCGACTGCTGATGCTGCCTCTCTGGCTGCTGCTCCCCAGGGCTCAATGGTGCAGCCACAGTGGCCGCAACAGTCCCACTGTCCTGTACACACACCAGTGCAGCCCCACCGGTGCTGACAGGCACAGGCTGGGACTGTGATGACACGCAGGCCTCCACGGCGGCACCACCCACAGTCATGTTACCTGCTGTGTGGCCATCCTGTGGCACACACGTGTCACTGCCCATGACGTTAGCGACATCATCATCGGTGACGGACCCGGCACCAGCCCGAGTCCCAGCATGCTGGCATCCGTGGACGCTGGCACGCTGGGACATGGGCAGGGCCTCCTCCGCACCTGCTCCAACAACATCAGTCTGGACGTACAGGCGGGCCCACCGTCGCCCTGAGCTGCGATTCCTGTGGAGGTGATGGGCCTCCTCCATCTCCATCTGACCGGCCTCAGTGGAGAAGCCACCACCACTGACCCATGCAGATGCTCAGGAGCTGTAAGGGAAAACAAAGTCACGTTACTGCATGTGACCTACCTGTCTCCCCAATAGACAGACCATGACCTACCATGCAGTGACAGGCTACCACCCATCTGGAATCCACCACCCGAACACCCTCAATGGCCACAACGCTGCATGCTGCCAGCAACCCTCTCCTCCTGTGGGGTCAGGCGTAGCACCTTCAGCTGTCCCCCACCTGTCGGAGACCGTGCTGCCCTGATGGCAGCCACCTTCTCCTTAATCCTCCTCCTGTCTGTGCCCATCTTCTTCTTGCACTCCTGCACGGAGTGCTGGTGGCTGCCATGCAGGTTTACAGCACGCGCCACCTCCTCCCATGCAGCAGCATGGGCCTGTGGTGTTCCCTGGTGTCTGCTGAGAAGCGGCTCCTGGTCTAGGTAGGCCTCGAACAGGGCATCCGTCTCGGCCTTCATGAAATTTGGCCTCCTCCTCCTCCCACGACTCTGTTCTTCTTCCTCCACAACTCGCTCGGTCATGATTCAGCCTGTGAGAATGACAGGTGTTACCTGTGACTGTGCAGTCCCATGCATGTCCCAAAATCCACAGTCCACACTCCAAAACAGCATGCAACTCACCAATAGACTGCAGTAACCGACTATGGCCAGTGCAGCCCAATGTCGCACTTTTATAGCGCAACCCATGCAAATGAGGTGAGGCGCATCTCTAAGTGGATGCAAATGCAGTGACTGCGCCATTGAATGGCTGATTAGCTGATTTGCATATGCCGGCTGAATATCGCGCTGTTGCGCTTTGCGCAATTGTGTTGAACGTGCTGAGCCAAGGGTGCAGTTCTGTGACATGTGCAGTACACACCTAACTGCGCATGCCCGGGTTGATGACTCAAGGCGCCTGCTGCGCTGCTGATGTGCTGTGCACGGGAGGCAATGCAGGGCATGGCCACCATTGTGCCAGTGGCGCTGCAGCGCTGTTCACCTATATGGCGCTGTGGCACTGGGGCATCATAGGCGCACTGGGGCAACAGCGCGGTAGGCCGCTACAGGAGGTGGCACACAGGCATCCAATCACGCTAGATGCATTGGGTTCCAATTGCACTGTGGCTGTCCGTGCGCCAGAGACCCTTGATCCTGTGCCTGACCTTTGCCCCCTAGGCGCCATGCATCAGGCATGGGTGCACCACTATTGCGCTGTTCGGTCACAGCACGATAGGGAATGGCAGCACCGTACCGTGCAGCATCTGCACGTGGCAGAACCGCGCTGCAGAGTGCCATTTTGACTTAACTGAGCAGTAGAGATGGCACGGAGGAGAGCTGCACAGTGGAGCCAGGTGGAGCTGGCAAACCTGGTTGCCATTGTAGAGCCACATGTTGGCCCAATATTTGGTGAGGCACCCCTGGACAGGGCCAGGAGTCAGGTGTGGCAGGAGGTGGCCGATGCCCTGGAGGAGGCCACCGGTATGGGGCGGATGGCAGAGCAGTGCCGCCACGGATATGGGGACCTGAGGTGGAGGGACCCAGACCTGCTTGCCCGCCTGCGGGCACGTGCCAGGAGGGCACGTGCCATGAGGTGGGCAACATCCACACTTTTTATCTTCCATACGGGTATCATGGTTGCATGTGTCCGGCAAATGGAGGGGGCATCCAGTGTTGGCCGTGGTGGTGTTATCAGGGTGTGGGGTGGGTGGGTCTGGTTGTGTGGAACTGCACACACATGGGGGCAGGGGGACTTTGCTACAGGATTGTACTGATGTTCCTCTCTCCATGTTTGCACCTTAGGCCCAGATGAGTGCAGGCTGTTGAGGGAGAGGAGGCACCAGCAGGAGGACCATCAGGCCGGGAGGGGCGAAGTTCCGCAGAGGCGCAGGGACCAGCCTGATGATGGTGAGTGCCTTACATCCATGATTACTATTGCATGCTGTGTAACAGGGCGGGCAGCGGGGCATGGCCACCATCCATTGACACCACTGCCATGCACGCAACTTGTTACAGTCAGCGCTGTCCAGTGGCACTGCATGTCTGGGAGTGCATCAATGGTGGTCCATGCGTGCACCGGGCACATGGCTGTGCCACTGCCTTCACACCGCATAGCCAAGTCACTGTACGGCCACATGGGTAGTGGGTGTGTGCAGTGGTCCACATGGCTGTGGCTGCCTGGGTAGGCAGGTCTTGTGGACACGGTCACTGTGGGTGGTCGCACACCATCACAGGGGCGTGGCATATGGCTGTATGCCATGCACAATGGGTTTGCTGCAGGAGACTGGACAGTCACATGTATTGACTCTGCTCCCTTGTCCTAGGTGGACAACGCTGGATGGCCCTGGAATGGGCCATACAAGAAATACTGCAGCTGGCACGGGTGTCCCTGGCAGCACTGGAGAAGTTGGAGCGACATGGGGTCTGGTGGAGGAGAACCCGGAGTCACCACAGGAGTGGACAGCAGGGCAGGGAATAGGCCCTCCATGACCTCCTGACACCCATACCCCTGGACCCACCCTCACACCCCTTCTTCCCTCTCCCATTTGTACACCCCTGCCCCATGCCCGCCCCCACCTGGTTTGTGGCCCTTCCCCCCACCTTTGAATATATTTGTAAATATGTGTCATAGTTCTTACATTTTAATACATACATTTTGTTATAACAACTGTGATGGTCTCTGATTTTCAGTGGGCTACAGGTGCTCAGCTGCAGTGGTGTGCATGGCATCAGGGGTGGTGCATGCATGGGCATGTGTGTGTGTTTGTGTGTGTGTGTGTGCAGAGGTGAACCACCTATGGTGTGGGCAGGGGAATCAGTCACTGTCTGTGGTTTGTGTGTTGTACTCTGTGCACTGAATGCCTGTGTGCAGTGGTCCATGGGGCCTGCACTGTGTGCATGGCACCCCTGTCTGACCATCCATGGCCTGTGCAGCTGACACCCTTGCATGTCTGTGATATGCACTGTCTGCTGGCATGTAAGTGGTGGCTGCTGTGGCCAGTGCTGGGAAGGGATGTGTCCTTGGGAGGGTATGCAGGGTGCTGTACCGCTGGAGGTGGGGTCCGGGGCATGCCCTGTCGCATGTGGGGCACCTCATGCACTGACACATGGTCGGTCTCTCAGCTGTACCTGGGGGGGGACATGCAGGGCAGCACTGTGTATGCATCTGTTGCATCACTGTCTGCTGCCGCCCACTGCAGGGTGCCCATGGTGGGGCTGCCTTGCATGGCTCCATGGTGCACAGGGTTGCATTTTTCACAGTGGGGGTGGTGGCATGCATGGGGTGTCCTGCACTGTTGGGCGACACTCCTGGGCAGGGTGTATGGGGATCATGGTGCAGGATGTGCTCTGCATTTGTGGGATGGTGTGGTATGGGGTGGTCAGCCATCCTTGTGTGCCGGTCACAGCTTGCCAGGGGGTGTGATGGGGCACCATGGCCCGGCTGTGGGTTGATTGCTGGTCTCCATGTGCCAGTGGTTATTCCAGCCTTCCCCCAGTTGTGCAGTGCATTGGATGTGGGGGGACGATGTCTGTTCTGCTGTGTGTTCCTCTGCCCATCTGTGGCATGGGTGGTGGGCCCCTGCATCCTTGGTTGTGCTGTTGCATTGCTGCCCTGCTGCTGGGGGGCATCCCTGGTTACACTATGGTGCATCTGGACTGCTCAGCTGAACATTCCTTGTTGCTCTATGGTGCATTAGATATGCTCAGCTTCACCTCCCTAGTTGCGCTGTGACGCAGGTGATGCGATATTTGGTCATCGGCCATAGGCACATCTTGGCCTGCGCAGTTTTTGAATATTGCGCTTCTTGCGCATGGGCACAGTGGACTTGCTCTTGCTCCTGCTGTTGCGCACTTTTTGGGTGCAGTTTGAATATCTGGGCCATAGTGTTTTTTTTACAATTTCACCAAAGGCACTTCTCTAGAAAGTACTAATAAAAAATACTATAAGTTTCATTCAAGAAAAACTCTCAGTGCCTTTCAGTGCCTTTCAACACTCCGGCAGCACTTGCTCGATGCAACAAATAACCAGTGGAACCCAGAGCTAACTGATAGCCAAAAACAATTATCCAACATGGGGAGCCGCTCTGTAGCTTACACGACTGCAGTAAGACATTTTCCAAGGTTTTTACATAAAAATAAGGTAAACTTCATTCATAGAGCCTCCAACAAATCTTGAACTAAAATCAGCAGGCGAGGAGAAAAAAGTCATGCAGCATGAAGCGGAGTAGCATCACGGCCATCTTGCTGCTCCACCCCCTGTCCTTACAAAAGCCACAGCTCTCCTTGCCGTGATACTAATGGGTGCTGTGGCACCCAGCTGAGTCACAGCTGGTACTTGTTTTTTTACAGGGCTCTGTCAAGGAATAGATGCATGGAATTGGAATGTTAGCAGCCAATCAGGGGACTGGGATTTCCATTGCTATTTTCTAATACAGTATTAATCCCTATTTGTACTCACAGTAAGTTCCTTCATGACTCCTTCCACACAGGTAATTCTCCTTGCCCCAGAGGGTCTTATGTTCAGTCATGATATTGTAGCATTATATCATTTTTTGAGAAAAGTTCTTCTTGTAGGGTATCTCGGCAAGGGCCACTCAATTCAATGTCCCATGCAGCCAGATTAACTTGGATTGGCACATGGATATACTGCACATTGTTAACCAGCACCCCCAGTTGTATTGACAGCAATACTGTATGCCACTGTGTGGGCTAGGTTCTTCAGTAGGACATTCAGCATAAGAAAACTTCAGGAAGAAGAAGAATATCAATTGGAAAAGCACACAGGTTAGTACATGTTCTTACTATAATTTCCCTTTAAACAGTTTTGTCTGGTTCACATGCTCCCACTTTTGTACTGGTTTCTTCCTATCCATTATTCTGGCCTTTATCACAGCAGCAGATCTCTATCTGTCATCACAAATGCCCCCCCAAAAAAAATATTTTGTGTAAGCCACGATCAGGGGATCTGGTAATCCAAACTCATAACCACGTGCCCTAGCTGGTATTCTAAAGGGATAACTCTGGTGTCAAAATGTTGTTCTTATACCTTTTGGGCCCTACCTAGGTTGGAGGGCACAAATTTGTTGATGGCATGTACAGTATATTGTCTTTCAAAACATGCATATAACTTTCTAACTCCAGTCTATCACAGGTAGCTGTCCCCAATCCATCATATCAAAGGTGATTGAGTGTCCTCATTTGTCTTCCCTCCATCACCTCAAATTGAGCGAGCCCAGTGGAGAGACAGTATTTTTGGGTTGGCCTTATTGCTATAAGTACCTGGAGTAACTTGAGATCCCAATCTCTTCCCTTGATTGTCACATACTTCCTTAACATTGTTTTTGTAGTTCTATTTACTCTTTCCACCTGTTCTGATGACTGGGGGTGGTATGGGATATGGTATTTCCACATGACCCCCAAAAGAGTTGAATAATTCCTCATGACCTGTCCTGTGAAGTGGGTCCCTTGGTCTGACTCAGTAGTGCCCAGGAGATCCCGGACAAAACATCTTCTCTAGTAGATGTTTTGCAGTGGTAGAGGCTGTATTGGTTTTGGTTGGGATGGCTTTGACCCATTCTGAGTACAGAGCTGTAATTATGAGGATGTACTTGTTACATCTAGCTGGGGGTGGAAGTGGTCCTATGAAATCAGTTTGTAGACTGCACCATAGTCCATACCTAATCTGCAGTCTTAAGCAAGTCTGTTTTGAATGCTGTGTGAGATTTGTCTGTGCACATATGATGCAGTTATGGCAATGATGCCACACATCCTCCAGCATCCATGGCCACCACCCCAGTTGTTTCATCAATTGCAGGGTTTTGCAATCCCCTGGTGCCCTCCTTGGTTGTGACACAACTTTACTAAGTCATGTCTTAAATGTTCCAGGGCCACAAATAGGATGTCACCTACCTTTGGAGACCTATGCATCAACACTTCTGTGGTTTTGTCCACATGCATTCCTGGGGTGTTGTGCTCATTATTTTCAACCTCTACCCTAAATTGGTTCAACTGGGGGTCCCTATTCTGTATCTGTTTTAGATCCAGAATTTCCAGATCCTGTTCATCAGTGCTTAACATGATAGCCTCATTAGGAGATGGGAGCTCACAAAGTCCCCCCCCCCCGGGTGCACTGTCAAGCCAGGGAATCAACTGTCATGTTTTTGACTGAAAAAGGGGTGCATTTAGAGTGTGCTTTAACTTTGAGAACATAGATGGTGGAGATATCCTAAAGGGGCAGTGTAGTGAGGAAAGTCCAGTGGGATCTGAACTTATCAGGTTTGCTGTTGGAGGACTGGAAACCATTATGCTGCCAGATGGGCAGGCATTCCATCACAGTGAGACATAAGCATGAAGAATCAGAACTCATAACTATAGGGGAAGGGAGAGAAAGGGTGGGAATAGTTGTAAAGCATAACATATAGTCAACTCATCGTTAATTCTGTCTCCTGTACTGAATGTGGAATACATCATTTTGCAACAGACGACTCAAGAACTGGACTATATACACCAAAACCAGAGTATGGAACACCACCTACATAAATGGAAGAACCGTCAGCAAAAATGCGAAAGGCGATTTTGGAAAAATCTACCAAAGGACACTCCTTAAAAAGGGAAACTTGATGGAAGCCATGGATTAGGGAGGGGAGACTGCACAATCATGGGGTGCTCCCAAAAGTAAGGAATCAACAGCAGTCAGGCTGCCACATCTGAAACCTCAATGTCCTGGTCCTCCAACAACAAGGCCCACTACGTGAGCCTAGTATTAGAGACATTGGCTTCTTTCAACTGTGGAGAGAGGAGAAATGAAGTGGACCTATGTGGAAAGTGTAGCACAATCTTATTAAATACAGTAACGTAGGTGAAATACATGACAGCCCAAAATGTTTCTAACAGGTACTTCTCACAGGGAGTATACTTTTGTTCTACTGGAGTTAAAAGTTGGGAGGCATAGGCCACCAGATGGAATTGTGAATGAACTGGTTGGGCCCCCCCCCAAAAAAAAACACTGTAATGACATAGAGAATGCCACCACTTTAAGAGAAACATTTGGAAAGATCTGGATTAACCATATAAGGAGCCGTGACCAATGCCTGCTTGAGGTGCACAGACACCTAACAAACAAGCAAGCTTTCAAAATATTTAAAACCTCTCTCCTGAGAATTGTTTTTATGCTACTTCTGCTCTACGACTGCACACCCCCAGAATAGGAGGGTGGGGTCCCTCACATTGGCGTCAATCAATGTCTGTAGCCTCCTCAGTAAACTTGATAACCTCCAAACCTGGATTCAACAACACAATCCTGACATCCTCTCTGTTGTTGAAACTTGGCTAAACCCTAACATCCCTGACACTGCTGTCACAATTTCCAGATACTCTATCTTCAGGCAGGACAGGATTTCAAAACGGGCTGGTGGCTGTGCCATCTACCTGAGAGATACCCTCTTGGGACATGTCATCCCATTATCTAACCCGGGATCCCCATCTCAGGTCCTTGCCATCAAAATTCTACTAGAGGCCCATAATAAAAATCTTACTATAGCCCCTGTATACATACCCCTAAAGGACCAGGCCAGTGGTTTCAAAAGCATCATGGATTCCTCATGGGACTACACCATAATTTGGAGACCATAATTCTGGGTGATTTTAACATAAACTGGCTTTCACCTGAGGCCTGCACCTACAAGGATGCTGTCACGGCACAACACCTCACACAGCTTGTCCCCACCCCCACTAGGTGCAACTATAGGACGGGGACCTACACTCTACTTGATTGGATGCTGTCAAACCACCCCGAAAGAATCTCTAATGTGTCTGTACTCCCTGATACATTAAGTGACCACTCACCTGTTATCTGCTCTTGGGCTAACAAATTCACCAAGCCCCCTCCTAAAATAATACACATCAAGGTACTCAAGCAGGGGAACCTTCAGCAGCTAAAATCACATCTAAGCAGGTTGGACTGGTCAATAATTAACTCATGCAATGATGCAAACAAAGCCTTGGAACTGTTCATCAGCCACTTTATGGCGGCCTATGATAGCCATGCACCACTTAAAAAGATGAAGGTTAAAGGCAGGTCTAACCCATGGATAAACTCTAAGCTTGTAGCATGGCTCAAACAAAGGGACCACCTCTGGCACTGTGCTCGAGACACATCAGCTCAAGGGGACATTCAAAAATACAAATCTGCAAGAAATGGCTGTACCTGAGCTATACGAAAGGCTAAAAGCAAATATTTTAGGGAGGCACTCTCCAACTCCTGGGTGATGGGAAAAAATTATGGAATAACTTGAAGGACCTCACAGGCAAAGATATTAAGGCACCACACACCATGGTCAACATTGATGGAACACCTACACTAGTCCCAGGTACCATCTCCAATACATTCAAAAATGCGTTCTCCAACCTTGGCAGTGTCTTTCCACCTGATTTTTTCAACGCCCCCACCACCAATTCTCCCTTTGTCACTGCATCCCAAGTGCACACAGCTCTGCAGTTCTTTTTCAAGAGATCCCAATTCACTTTGCCAGAACCAATATACACAAGGCCATCCACAAAACTGGCTACAGTGGTGACTCACTTGACCTGAAGTTGCTTGTACTAGTCCTAGATGAAATCCTTGAACCCCTGACAAAGATCTTCAACCTTTCTCTAAGATTGGGTCAATTCCCATCACTCTGGAAACAGGTGACTATCACACCTGTACACAAAAGTGGAGACAAGTCACTGCACACCAACTACAGGCCCATCTCCATCCTCCCCCCTTATCTAAAGCTCTGGAATAAATAGTCTCAGACCAGCTTGTCAAGTTCCTGGACAAATATGAAATCCAGTGCTCAGAACAGCATGGCTTCCAAAAAGGGCATAGTACCACCACGACACTGTTGGAATTTACCAGATTCATCCAGGACACTCTCGACCAAGGAATCTGTTGGGGGGGGGCAGTATTCATTGACCTGGCAAAGGCCTTTGATTCTGTTAACCACCCACTCCTACTCAGGCTACTGACCACTCTCGGGCTCTCCAAGGATGCACTGCCCTGGTTTGTTAGCTACCTCGGGGGAAGGGTCCAACATGTTAGGATTGCTGGCGTCACCTCTGATGAAAAAACAGTCCTCTCAGGTGTCTCGCAGGGGTCTATACTGGGGCCATTACTCTTTTCTCTCTTCCTGAATAGTCTCCCTAGCATCTTCCAACAGAGAATATTACTCTATGCGGATGATGCAGTACTGTTTACTAGCAACCAAGACTCTAAATAACTTGAGAGTCAGTTGCAGTGTGATTTCAGGCATGTTGAAGAGTGGTTTAACTCACATAAGCTCGTCCTGAACTACAGCAAAACTAAGGTCATGACATTCAACAACGCACGGAGCAAGTATAAACCTCTGTCCCTCACCATCAAGAACCACGTGGAGATTTCACTTGAACATATTCCTGAGTTTAAATATCTCAGCATCACCTTGGACAGTTCCCTTTCTGACATGCGGCGCATTGGCAATGTACTGTAGCTAAGGCTGCCAACATACGTATCTGCTTGCTCCACAAGCACAAACACTGAATGACCACTGATGCCCTTAGACTGGCTATCTACAGCTCCGTCACCTCCATCTTGACTACAGTCTGGTCTTCTATAGCTCTGCTTCCCCTACTGCCCTCCAGAGGATATTGGTGACACTCAACAAGGCCTGTAGGCTTCTAACGGGTGCCACCCACCTAACACACACCTGTGACTTGCACGCCCAGGTCGGATGGCTACCACTCCTTAGTTGAATACAATACCAGACCTGCTTGTTAACCAAAAAAGTTCTCCTTGGACTCATGCCATCAGGAGTGGCAAAGCTCCTTACTGCCAAAAGCAGTACCCAGCTTACACGCAGTGCTCTATATCAAACTTTCCAGGTCCCCAGATGCCAGACCACAATGGGTCAGAGGTCATTGATGCACAGGGCTCCTCAGTGGTACAATACCCTTAACAAAGAAACATTTACAACTGTGATGCTTGGTCCCTTTAAAAGGCAACTCCGACTATTCCTCGCCTCTACCACTCAATATGACTGCCTCTCCTAAGTAACTGCCTCCTCATTTTACCCATGTCGACGGTGACCTGTAACCTCCCTTAGAGATCCACTTTTTTGGTACCAGTTTCCCCCACTCTCACCCCTTACCCCCCTCTACACCACACTGCTTCACCCACCCCTCCCCTCTCTAATGGCACTTTCAGATATGGGGCCCTCCAGACCATCCACCTTGCACTTTTGCCACCCACCTCCACCCTCCGACAATGGCCCTTTATCCTGCCTACTTCTTCCTGAATCCCTCCTACCCTATACTAACTATATACTGTTCATCCTGAAACTTGTCTGAAGCTGCTTTATGTTGTCTCTCTCCATTTTTGACTGTATTATAAATGCTTAGACATCTTTGTGTTTTTAAAACTGTAACCATTGTTGACCTTTGTATGTATGTTACCCTACTTCCTTTGATGTGGAACCTTTGTAAATGAGCAGTTCCTGCTCAAAGATATTTATAATCCTAGAGTTTAATAAAATAAATAAAATAAGCTCCTCTACAACCTTTGTGTGTACAAAGGTCCAAATCCAAGGAGGAAGCTCATAAAGGGGCTTTGCCTTAGCAGCAAAATCAGGGCTGGGGCATCACTCACGGTCATAGTACCTGCACCATTTGTTGCCTGATGGGGGTGACAGAAGGGAGACTAGGAGTATAAGAAGCAGTCAGAGGCCATCTTAAATGTTTCTGGGGCATCAACATTTTGCCCCTAAGTCTCCATGGGGACATTCCACATCCGTCACTAGGGTTGCATGGATTGAGGTTCTGGGAAATGCTCGGGGAGTATGGGTCAAACTCACTGTGCTCACTAACGTTGCCATTCTTGTTCATTTCACATGATTCCTTCTTAATAACGGGCTGCCTTGCTGGCCTTGCTGCCATCTATCCTTACTGAGTTGGTCCCTCAATCTTGCCATTTCATTCTGAGCCCTTACAAGTGCAGCTGCACCGGTTCCCCAGCGATGCCTATACAATTTGAGTACTATGCTTCTACCTGCATTTTCATTTTGCTAATGCGCTGATAAAGCTGAACTCATTCATATTGTTGTTGGAGTAAGGTATTCAGTAATAGTTGATTTTCCTGTTGAGCAGCGTCTGTAAGAGACACTGCAGTTTGAGTGACATTATGCAGTTCCTCATTCTGTTGTTTTAACATCTCTGCCTCTTTCCTAGCTTTGTAGTCTGCCTCTTTAAGCTCTAAATCCCCTCTATCAACTTCTTTTCCCACACATCATATGCTGTACAAGCACAATACAATGTTGTCATCACACCACTTTATAAATTCATCTCTCTTCTTTGCTTCACCCATTCATCATACTTTTCTTCTACCACCCACAAACCCTTTGTCTTACATGCTGCTTCTGCCTAAATAAGTATAACATCCTCCCTACGCATTTGTCCACAAAGTCAGTCACATAATGTCCGAACACTTCCGCCTTTGGAGTAGAACTAGCTATAGTGTCCCCTTCCCTGCTGACTGCCAGCTTTTCACCCAGTTATCTGGTGTCTCTTTGGTGTAATCTAAAATGTCATCTCATCCTAATTGTTAATCATCTTGCCAGTCTGTTGCCACATGGGTCCTATCAGAGGTGCCAATATGTAACACTCAGACTTATGGTTTGGATAACTCAGTATGTAACAGACAGACAAGTTTAGTTACAAGTAGCAAAATTCTTTATTCCAACAAGAAATTATAGCAGATAACTTACAAACAGAACATGCACACATTCTACACATAATGTCACAGGGAGGACTTTTTGAGCAGTCTGTGTAGTCCCTTGCTATGTTCATCTTTATGGCTCGAGCTACCTAGCAGTTCAGTTCTCATAATATTTTTACGGTGGCTTTATGTAACTGACCCTACTTGGATCAACATTATTCTGTTTCTCAACTTGTCCTTGTACATACTATCTAATTACAGCAGTTTCGGTAACACTTCTCATCCAAAAAGAACAGAGTTTGCACATCTTCTCCAGCTGCACTTATCTACATCCTAGTTCTCAGTCAATTATCATATTATTTTAGAGCACATTTCTTGGTAACTAAAATACAGTAGTTTAGTTTGTAATTTTTCATCAGGTACAGACATCCCTGTCAACATGAAAAGGAAACTTTGTAAAACATATTTATAATATACGACATACAAATTATACAGAATTTCACTTCATGCCCAACGGTGTACATTTTCAGGATGTGAAGGTGGATGTGCTATTGGCAGGAAGTGACCATCACATGGTGTGATTCCACTGGGACATGGACAGAGTGAAGGTCTTGACCAAGGAGGGCTGACTTTGGTAGGATTGGAGAAGTTTTGAAAACATACCTTGCTGGGATCAAAGTGGAGATGAATGTGGAACACAAATGGGCCATAATAAAGAAGGGATTAACGGATGCCACGAGTGAGTGTGCCAAAATCAAAAGTAAGAAAGCGAAGGCCAAGACTGGCCCAATGGCATTGAGGTTTGAAATGCTGGACACCACACCTCATACCATGCTGGTGACCTGGGGTCGGGAGCAACCTCGGGTTGCTGGGGGTCAGCAGGGCAGGCAGGGGAGGGAGAGAATCAAGCATCTGACGGACTGCTCTCCTCACCCAGGGAGGGGAGGCTTGTTATCTCACTCCTTGGCAGCCCCCTAGTGGAGGCCAGAGGGCAGCGCCAGAGTAAGGGAGGCACATGAGTGCGGGTACATAGTATGCATGTGCCTCCACATGCACATACTCATGCTACGAGGGGAAGGGGTGGTGAGAAAAATGGAAAATGGAACTGGCGTTCTCAATGATGGCCTAGCCACTTCCCCAGTTCTGGCTTAAATCAGCTTCTAGATTGTGTTCCTGGGGGGGAGTCGGTACTCTTCCCTCCGGCCCCACCTTGGGGGGGGGTCCATGGGAGAATTGCTGGGGAAGAGCAGGATCGGGGGCGGCTGAGCTCTGAAGACAAGCCCTTTGAGAGGGGGCTGGAGCTGCCTGCCAGTTCCGAGGGGCAGAAAAATACAATAATAATTTAAAAAAAAAGAAAGCTGAGGCCAAAAAGCCCAACTGGTTCAACAAGGAGGTGGCAAACGTGGTAGGAGACAAGAAGACAGTCTTGGGAAAGTACAAGCATACTCAAAAGGAGGATAGAGTGGACTACTCTGCTAAATCAAGGTAGATAAGCATGGTGGTAAGAAAAGCAAAGGCTACAAGGGAGTTCCAGTTAGCACAGGGGGTTAAAGCAGGTGAGAAGGCCTTTTTCCAGTACTTAAGGGAGAAAAGGAACATAAAGGATGAGACTGTCAGGTTAAAAAGGAGGGGGCTGGTCAGAGGGTCGGGAAGAAAAGTGGAGATGCTTAAAAGGTACTGTACTTCTGTTCAGTCTTCACAAAGGAGAAGGATGAACCAGTACCACAAGGGAGCAGGAGGACGGGGACTGGGAGGGAGGAAGTCACAGATGGCACAATTCAAGCAGACAGGGTACTCAGGGGCCTGAGGGCCCTAAAGGTGGATAAATCACTACAGCCTGATGGCATACACCCAAGGGTCCTAAGAGAACTGTTAGAGGTTCTGTCTAGTCTCCTGGCAGACCTGCTTAACACCTCTGAGGAATTGGGAAACATGCCCCAGGACTGAAGAACAGCACATGCAGTGCCTCTCCATAAAAGCAGGCCAAGGGACAAACCAGGGAACTACAGGCCGGTCAGCTTGGCCACAATAGTGAGCTGAAGGAGACCATCCTAAAAGACCATCTGTGAAAGACAGACTGGTTGGCTTTCAGGAGGAAAAGGGACTTCAGGATATGAGGCAGCATGGGTTTGTGTCATGGACGTCCTGCTAAACTAACCTAAGCGACTTCTTTGGACTTCAACAAGGCCTTAGACTTGGTGTCTCATAGGAGAAGACCTGGGGTGGTGGCTTAGCTTGCGGGATGGGTCAAAAGCTAGTTGCAAGACAGAAGTCAAAAGGTGGTAGTCTCGGGAGAACTCTCATAAATGAGGCTTGTGGCCAGTGAGGTCCCACAGGGCTCAGTGATCAGTCCGCTGTTGTTGAACATATTCGTAAGTGACATCATGGATGGGATCAAGGGCAAAATCTGCCTGTTTACAGATGACACTAAGCTCTCCGGGAGGGCGGACACAAAGGTGGGACGGCAGGAACTCGGGAGGACCTGGCAAGGCTTGGAAAGTGATCTGGCATTTGACAGCTGGGGTTCAACATCAAAAAGTATAAAGTTATGCACTTGGGGGTGAAGAATCCAGGGACCAAATACTGGTTGGTGGCGTGCAGGTAACCAGGTCAGAGGAAGAAAATGACCTGGGAGTAGTAATCATAAGTGACCTGAAACGCTCTATGCACTGCAGGAGAGCAGCAGCCAAAGCAAATCGAATGCCGGGCTGTATAGCTAGACGAATTACCACCAGGAAGGCAAAGGTCATTCTACTACTGTACATATCACTGGTAAAACCACACCTGGAGCACAGTGTGCAGTTTTTCATGCCCTAATCTTAAGAAGGATATCATCTTGCTGGCAACAGTCCCAAGAAGGGTAACTAAGATGATCCAGGGCCAGCAGGGCAACACCTACAGTACAGTATGAGGGAGAGGCTCAGAAGACTCAGCATGTACTCTCTTGAGGAAAAAAGGAGACTGGAGACATGATTGAGACCTTCAAGTACCTTATGGGTATTAACAGTGTGAGCACTGAGGGCCTCCTCAGACTTTGTGAGAAGAAGACCATTGGGAGCTCAGCCTGAAGCTGGTGGGAGAAGGTTCAGGAGGGAGATGAGGAGGCAATCTTTCACTGAGAGGGTGGTGGCCAAGTCAAATAAGCTGCCAGAGGAGGTGGTATCCTAAAAATGGTGGACAGCTTCGGGGGGAGGCAGGGTGAAGGGGAAATTTGCTGGTAGAAGGGGGGGCGAGTGGGTGGAGGGGAGAAGTTGAGAGTGGTCAGAAGGGAAATGGAGAGGGGGGCAGTTCCCTCTGTAAATACACTGGAAACTGCACACTCGAGCAGACTGGATAGACCACAGAGCCTTTATCTGCTAGGACATTTGTATGCTCATATGTGTGTTTGTATGACATAATGCTGTTTCACAGTGGAATTCTGTCATTCCTCTTCTGATCCAATTCTGCTGAATTAGTCAGAATTTTCAGAAATTCAGTGCAATTTTATCTTGTCAAAATTAAAAAATTCCATGCAGCATTAGCCTGGACTTTACTGGAATGCTGGTGATGATTAAAATTATCCTTATGCCTGATTTTACTCAACTACAGCTCCACTGAAACCATCATGTGGAAGCACTATAAGGAAAGCATTTTTTGTGTGCATTTTTTCCAATTCATCACATATAGCAGAAATTGTGGTCTAGAAGTTTTCACACTGTGTTGATCATCCATTTTCTGTAAAAAGTTAGTATCAGTAGCCCTCAATTCTTCAGATGAAAATCTAAGTGGCAGAAATTAAAGAAAAAAACAGTAACCCATGTACATTTGTAGGCAGCACTCAGAAGTCTTCATTTTTATGTTTGCTTGCACACATGTGCAAGAAACATAGTGCCACCATACAAATTTTTGTAGGTGTGCCACTCAGCTTCCAATGCCCTGCTCCTTCCTGCAGGCACTCTCACCGCACCAATAAATGTTAGAGCTGTTTATGACAACAGTTCAGATGCAGTGACGTACAGTTGAAAGCGAAAGACCACTACAATCAGCGGTAGTAACATGCAGGCAATTTGCATACTGCCGTCGGCAGGCAATTTACATACTGCCGTCTGCAGTATGTAAAGTGCCTACACTTAGCACTGCATCTGAACACAGCTGTCATAGACAGCTCCCTTGTTTTCTAGTCCCCCCTCCCCAAATACTCAAGTAGCACGCTGGGAGCCCACCCTAGCATGCTCATGTGCTCCCCCCAAGCAACCGTGATGGCTGATGGGGTGCCCACCCCGTCGGCTCTGCTGCTCCCCAAACAGACTTCCAGGTGCCACACTGGGAGCCCACCCCAGCATGGAAAAAGTCAATATGGTGAGGGGGGTGTCCAATCCCACATCAGCTTCACTGTACCCCCACCAAAAAACAAACGGACTTCCAGTTGCTATACTGGGAGCCCACCCCAGCATGGCAAACATTTGCATGACCGATGGGGGTGCCAAATTCCCTGTCAGCTCCACTGGCCCCTCCCCAAAAAACTTCCAGCTACCACGCTGGGAGCCCACCCCAGCGTGGCAAAAGTCCTGCATCGTCTTCTAAAAGGAAAAAAACATCTGAAAACAAAAAACGGTCCCTTGTTGACTGTCTTGCCCCCTCTCCCAACCCGTGCCCACACTCTGTGCACCCACCTCCCCCCACCCCATACTTACTGCCAGAGCCCATAACGAAGATCTTCGGTGGGCCGGGAACACGTCTATACTCTTCAAAGCAGACTACAAACTGAAGAAATGCCGGTAAGCTGTACAATGGCATAAATTATTATTTGTTTTTAACTTTAGTGCATATCTTGGCTATTTTGGGGAATTTTTTCACCAAATTTTCAACATGGAGTTCTTGGGGCCCCTCCTCATGAACTCAGTCACTCATTGTTGTTATTAGGTCCCAAAGGTGATTTTGTGTCACTGCAGAGGAACCACCTTTCGGGACTGAGTAACGAAAACAACAGTGTCACAGTTCAATGAGGTAGGCCCCAAAACCCTATAGTTGAAAATTTGGTGAAAAATTTCAAAATTATTGTTGTATGAGCGTGCATTATGTAGTTCTTATGCACCTCACAACTTTGAGAATGTTTAATATTTTCACTCCAGATTTTCAACATTGCGATTTTACCACACCTCCTTATGAACAGTACAGCTGTCATTTTTACATCTCACCCAAAATGTGTTTTCGCACATGTAGCGCACATTGGCACCGCCGGTGTGTGAAATCAATGTTTGGGACAAATTAAGAAAATCATAGTGATACTGTTCATGAGCAGAGGTGTTAAAATGGCTATATTGAAAATTTGGTGACAAAAGTCCATAAAATGACTCTGTTATGAGCATGCATTGCGCAATTTCCATGCACCCTCATAAGTTCATGAATTTGTAATATTTGTAGTCCAGATTTTTAACATTGACATTTTCCCACACCTCCTTATGAACAGTACAGCTGTCATTTTTCACACTCTGGCTGAAATGTGTTTTCGCACTGCCAGCGCAGACTAGTGGTCACTATGGGAAATTAATGTTCGGGACAGATTACGAAAATCACAGTGACACTGTTCATGAGTGGAGGTCCCAAAATGCCTATGCTGAAAAGCTGTTGTAAAAAAAATCGCCAAACTAATTACATTATTGGTGTACGTTGCGCAGTTTTACACACGCTCGTGACTTCACCAGTTTTTGTATATTTTCACTCCAGATTTTCAACAATGCCATTATTTACACCTCCTCATGAACAGTACACCTGTCACTTTTCACATCCTATTTGAAATGTGTTTTCGCACCAGTGGCACCAAATGGCACAGTCACTGTGCAAGATCTCCTTTCACCTAATGAACTGATAGTGTCACTGTTCATGTGGTGGTGACACAAACAGCCCATGTGGAAAACCTGGAGTAAAAATACCAAGAAACGCCCAGGGCATTAGGGTTTTTGATGATACCACCCTTCCCTGCAGGGACTGACAGGTGTCAGGGATGTGACTTGGGATTGTCGACAGTAATGCTCATGCTATTCGACCCCAACCCCCACCCTACAGCCAGTGACAGGCATCGAGGTGTGCCTTGGACCCTTTGCCCCCAGAGTTCACCCATTCTCCTATACTGCACCCATTTCAGCATATTTCTTTATGGAATGAGGTGAATGTAAAGCCCAAACACCCCAAGGCACACCTTGACACTTGTCAGTGTCTGAAGGGTAGGGTGAGGTGAAACGTCATAACCGTCATGGGTGACGACCGAAAGGCACACCCCAATGCCTGTTCAGCTCTGCAGCATGAGGGTGGAGTTGGCATCAGTTCAATACTTCAATGCCATTCCTATACTGCATCTAACTCCTGTACTTCCACTGCTAATGCCAGCAAGTAAACATTTGGCATTGACAAATGCTTGTTTGTCCTGAATCTAAATGAAGATAACAGCCCTGACAGTATCCAAGAAGTGCTCCATAAAGCAGCTCCTTTTAATTGCTTCCTGCATTCCTTAGTTATCCCAGTAACTAGCAGAACCATCATCTCTAGCATTCTGATATGCAGTGAAGCCCGCCAGGATAAAGCGCAGTGACACAGGTTTCCTGCATGACAAAAGGGATTAACTCCAATTGAAATTGCATTGATTGCTGCAGTTGTACTGTAGGCTGATATGCATGCATCCACACTACTTGCTATGTGTGATTCAAGTAGAAGAGGCGCTGTCAGATGTTGCTATGTAGTACAGCATTACCCTCACAGTGATGGTTCAATAACCTCAGAAATGGAGAAGAACAAAGTACAACCAGATACAACCCTGTACAAGAATGTTCACATTCATACAAGTCATTGAAATGCTCTACAAAACTAATGCTGGCGAATGCTTCTTGTCATATACTGTAGTACATATGGCCTTATTTACTCAACCATTTCATCTCACAGCTTAACAAGCCAAACAAATAATAAAACAAAGGATTGTCTGAAAACCTGTGCTCAAAAGTGTCCATGCGGGGTGCATGCATGATCACTGCAAAAAACTCCTGAACTTCTAATTAGTTGCTGATGTGCCACTTGACCCCGTTCCCATCATGCCTGTGTGGTCACTGGGCAGACTGTATGGGCACCACCATGTTAGTTTACCAACCAAACTAGTTTAGAGAATATTGTTGGAAATAATACACTATCTTTATATTGAATAAAAATTGTACATTATTTTATTTTAGATATTTAGGATGCAAGTGGCTTTCCATAACTATAATTATACCCTTTTTGTCTTAGTATAGTATATTTTATCTTTATTCATATTTGCAGTATGTAAGTTGAGAAATCATCTCCAACACGTAGCTAGATTTTAATTCTGAAGCTTTAGTCTTCTTAATGCATCTTTTAATATTCTTTAGGGAAACATAGGCCTTTATTTACTTTTAAGATTTTTAAATCATGATAATTTTTCTGAATATTCCCCTTTAATAAAAATAAGGAAAGTAAGTTTTGACTACTTTTTCCTGAATTTTAATGCAGGAGTATTTTTATTATTAATTTAATACTTAACAAAAATGAATGAAAAGCAGATTTTATATTTTATTGTGAATTAAGGAGATTATTTGAAAAGAATGCTGATTAAGGAGTTTCTGATTTTAACTTTTTAATTTTAAGGTATCATTAAAGAGCTAGTGTGCTGCCTGAAACTAATATTAGTTTTCAAATGCAGTCAGACATTACTTTTTATAACTGAGGTACTTTTTCTATTGCCTTTAGTTAATTAGAAGCTTGTTTACCTGATATAGGTGTGATGTGTGGGATAGTACTCTGTCTGGCAGCTGACATATCTATCCCCCCCCACTACATCATCAGCATTGTGACCTCACTGACTGTGACATCACTGCTGCTTAGGAACAGACACTCAGCAGCTGCTGCTCAGTCAACTGTGTTGTCACTGTAAGTGAGGTCACAATGCTGATGATGTAGTTGGGGGGGGGGCAGAGATAAATATGTCAGCTGCCAGACTGAGAGCTGTTCCACACATCCAGCACAATATTATCACATAGACAGTTTTCTAATGAGCAAAATGAAAAAGAAAAATACTTCAGAAATAAAAAGTTACAACTGACTACTTAAAATTTGTTTATTTTCCTGTCTGCCTCTTTTGGTTGCACTAGCTCTTTAATTGTGTTTTAAGGAGTGATTTTCTAATCAGAGGTGAATTCATGGAAGATTAAGGAGATTTTAAGTGATTTTTCTATCATAATGTAATTGGTTGCTAATGTGACCTCTTTTGCATTATGCCTGTATGGTTGAGGAGCAGACAATATGGGTACCGTCATGTTTGTTTATTTTTTCAGGTGCCGTCCTTACAGTATTAACATCTTCTGGCTACTTTTAAATAAAAAAAATGTGTGGGAATTGTTATTACTCATGAAAGATACAGGATTAACATGACTCAAAACTGAATCCTGTTTAGCCACATGACAGATACAGCAAATGCGATAACAGAGTGCAAATTTCTCCACTCGACCTCGTCAATGTGTATCAACCCTGTCATCGAGGGATCACCATGTAAGTGTGAGGTTAGTTCAGACTCTGTGCCCTTTCAGTCCTTGGGCTCTCATGTGAGACTGTCAACAAGGTTGCCGATTAGTGCCAGTTGTGCTGGTAGGCTTATGATTTGACACCTGCCCACTGGGAACTGGGCTGAGACCATCACAACTCATTTCACATAGGCCACAGAAGAGCACTCATTCACTAGTCTTTCCCATTCTCACAGTCATTGTGTGACATGCTCTGCCTCATAGTTGGATTTGGGCCTTGGTTTGGAGGCTGAACTTAATTCAAATCATAATGAAAATAAAACCCTATAGCATACAAAAAGCATATTACAGCCACAGCAAATCACAGGTTGGGTGTATCTGCCAAGACGGCAGGGGGTGGATAGCATTGTTTACTTTATCTGTGTTTATTCTTGAATTCTGCATTCTCATGTGTATCAAAGTAAACAACAGACCAAAAATAAAGGATTTTGTTTTTGCCAAAAATACAGTTGTAGTTCCTAGAAAACTTTACATTGATGATGCCAGTAATTGCAAGCTAAAAATCAAACAAACAATGACATAGCAGGGGACTGGAAAAGAATTTCAGGCCGCTTTCTGAAAAGCTACCACTTTACTAGGCTCAACTTTCTCCTTCGAGAAAAGCAGCTCAGATTTGTGGAAGTGGTTTGTGACTTGGTACTTTGGACTTACAGAATGTTTTCCTCTTTTCACTGTACTTTTATGTTTTCTGTTTTTCCCCTCTGGAGAGCCAAAAACCCCTTGTGCTCCCCTATATGTACAGAACCAAACACTTCTGGAACCTGAGTAATTTTCCTTAGGGCACACCTCAGTCTGATCAAGAATCAAAGAATGGAATGTTCTGCTCACAGCTCAGCCAGTGCTACGTCCAGTGGAAGAATGCATTGATAAATAGGCTGTGGACTAACACGCAATAAACAGAGACAAGTAAAGGTATGTGAGGGCATTGGGGAGCAGCTTGCTTCAGGCAAGGAACCATTCTAGTTACTTGGCAATTTTACTTGACTCTGGTTCTCTAGTTCCAGTCCACAGTCTGTTAAGCAGTGAACACCTCTGTCTGTTTTCTTTGTATGTAACCCCTAGGGGGCACTATCCCAAGGGCTACTACCCCTGCCTGTTCAGCTAATAACAGGTTGAGGGGCCTGGATCCAATGGCGGGTGCTTCCACCCAGAGGTCGGGGTTAAAACAGTCTGGAACAACTTGGTCACAGCCCTCTGGGTCACTGCAACCCCCCTTTCTTCCCTCTAGTGGCCCACACTCATTACCAACAGTACCTTTACAATATGCACTTACTTCCAGGATTTGGTCGATCAGCTTGACTCTGGGGACCCCCTGTAAAGGAAGACACAGTAATGCAATAGCCACTGTACAGTAGTTTGGCACAAACACGCAGTTTAGGCAGTATACTTTGCAAACAACCAAGTCTGATTTATTTAGGGAGAAATAACAGGGGCAGGGGGAAATCTAGTTGATTAACTTAAACTCTACTATTTCAGAGCACTGTGCACATTCTAAGTTCCCTATAAGTCACTGTCACTGTGTACCCAGGCAATAAGGGGCTAGCCAAGTTCGGTGCAGCTGGTTGGGGCCCTGAAGATGAAACCAACTGTACAATACCCAAACTTGTAATCCAGAGCCAGCAGGCTCAGTTTGTGTAGCCAGAGAAAAACAGACAAACACCTGAATTCAATAGATCAAACAGGGAGCTACCCTAATTTTTACTCACGACCCTTGCAGCAGTATCCCTCGCACACCACTGCAGGACTTGGCCTGTAATTCAGACATTGCTCCACACATTTATATGTAACACAGAGGGGTACCATGCCAGGCAGCTGCTACAAACTCTCAATCGCTTTCTCTGACCGAGCTGGGTCAACAACGCAGCTTCACTTGTCCTGACAGACCGAGCGTGATTCAGCAGATTCTCCAGTCCTCTACAGGGTGAGCCTGGTAGGTAGCTGTAATGAGTACAGCCTCCTCTGCTTAAAGAACCATGGCGGATTCAGTCCGACTACTTTGGCGATCGGGCCGCCCGACTGTAGGCCTTCCACACACACTTCCCACGTGAAAACTCACAGGGCAGGAGCCCTGAGCTCCGTCATCACTCATAGCCACAATGATCATATCTTCTCAGCCGATGGGCAGAGATTCCAACACGGGCGCCACCCAACCCCATTGGAGGGCTTCAATTGCCAGTCTTCTCAGTCTCCCCTCCTATTGGTGCAAAAAGGCATTGCACTCCTGGACTTCACTTCCCAGAGTCACTGGCCATACTTTCCATTGGCAGCCAGCTCTCCACAGAGTCCCAGTCCTGGTTGGCTGCCCAATACACCATTTTAAGCCTCCCCTTCTGACTGGATCCAAAAGGCAGTTCTGATCCAAAATGGAGGGGCAGAATACACAAAGTCCCAGCTGCAAGGGAAACAGGTTAAACAAACAGCAATTTTACTGCCACACTACAGTTGTTCCAGAAAGCAGTTACATCCTTCAATAATGCTCCCTCTGCTCGCTCAGCGACGGCAGAAATGGAGCAATTCAAACAGCAGCTCGAGTGGGAGTCGAGCAGTAAACCCACAGTCCCCCCTTGCAAACTAATAAAGCCTGCAAGCAGGCAGCTCTTAAAGAGACAGTACCAGAGGCTCTAAAAGCACTCACAGCGCCCACAGTTAAATGGCATTACGCCGAACTCCAGTTAGGCAGGGAGCACTTAGACAGGCTCCGGGAAGGCTTTTAGGAACCCCCCTTTGTAAGGAGGTTACGCCCTTCCTGGCCTAGAAAGAACTTGGCGTCCAAGTCAAGTAGTTACCCTTAAATCACTTTAAGGCAAAACATTTTAAACTGATAGCACATCAAACCTTTTGTTACATACACTAATACTGCATTACACAGTTTACTATTGGTTATACAATATTATACATACAGACAACCTTTTTTCTTTTTAAATCAGGTCATTACTTCCTACCCATGACATCTGGAAAGAGGGGGCCCTTCCCTATCGGCTACCTGTGGGCTACCTGGGGCAGGGGTACCATACTCAGAGGGCAATACTAGCAGTCTGGAATCATCCCCCAGGGTTAGTTTGGGCAAGAAGCTCGGGGACACGTACAGCCCTTTATGGACCACATTCAAAGGCAGATCCACAGGCTGGCCCAAGGACTCATAACTCAATCTTACTGCAAGCCGTACGTCTCGGCCAGTCCGTCTAGGAGTCACGGAGAACATTTCTGAAGGCTCAGACTCCATCCCAGCCCTACTTGGAAGGGCAAGGGAAACCTCTATAGGAGCAGGGGACCCAGAATCCATGGTACCTTCGGGGATAGGGCCCTCTATTTCTGAACTCACACCACCAGGCTCAGCTGGGGACATGTCTGGTACTGGCGGGGAACTATCAGGGCACTCAAAATATTCTTCTTGCTCTGGCATGTCCCCATTTGCCTCCCCCACATCACTTCTTTCATCTGAGAAATCGGATAATTCAGCCAGTCCCAATGAGCTCATATCTTCAGATTTAATACCACTCACTTCTCCCTCCAGGAGCATTGGCTCCAAAGACAAAGCCAGATGCTCAGACAGTCCAGGAAGTCCAGCTTCATCCCCAGGGTTGATTAGGGGATTGCCCCTAAACAACTGGCTCAGTTCACAAGAGGGGTAATATTCAGGATTACACTCACTGTCCTTGGACACAGACTGGCAAACAGCTTCAACGGAGGAAGGTGGAGAAGGCCTCTTTAGTTTGATTGCTGGGGAACCAATCGGTCTTAGTTTTTCTTGGCAGTGGCTCTAGTCACAGGCCCAGAGGGGGGGCATTTGGTAATTCAGCCTCTATCAGGTTCTGTCCGATTGGCAGCAAATGATTTCTGTGGATAGTTTTCACGTCTTTTGAGTTGTTCTCAGGCCGCACTTTGTATACAGGTAAATCTTCCAACTTTCCCACAACAATGTGAGGAAGGTGATGCCATCTGTTAGCAATCTTATGCTTGCCATGCAGTCCCAGATTTCTCAACAGCACTCTGTCCCCTTCTCTAATCTCCATTGCTTTCACTTTTTTGTCATACCTTTCTTTATTCGCTAAATTTCGGTTTGCAGCCATGGTTTGGGCCAGTTGGTAGGCATGGTTTAGTTGGGCCTTTAGCTTCTGCACATACTGTAAATGATTAGCTGCTTGAACCCCATCAGGAGAAACTCCGAAACAGACATCTACTGGCAGTCTAGCCTCTCTCCCAGACATCAGTCGATACAGGGAAAACCCAGTGGCATCACTTTTGGTGCAGTTATAAGCGTGTACTAGAGTGCTAATCTGCTGGCTCCATCTAGGCTTATCTTTAGGTTGCAGGGTGCCCAACATGTCAAGCAACGTGGGGTTAAACCTTTTAGGCTGAGGATCTCCCTGGGGATGATAAGGAGTAGTTCTTGACTTTCGTACCCCCCCCCCACAAGGATAGCATTTCTTTAATCAGGTGGTTCTCAAAATCTCTCCCCTGATCGGAATGGATTCTTTGAGGGGCCCCATAGTGGACAAAGAAATTCTCAACAAGTACTTTAGCCACCGTGGTTGCCTTCTGGTCTTTAGTGGGGAAAGCTTCTGCATACCAGGTGAAGTGATCAGTAACTACCAGTATATTGCTGATGTTCCTCTGATCTGGTTCTAGACTCAGGAAATCAATGCAGACCAATTCCATGAGGGCACTAGTAGTGATGTTAACCGGGGGGCAGCCCTCTGGGACAGGGTCTTTCTTTGTAAACATTGGCTACAAGTTCTGATATGCTGTTCCACATCAGCACCCATTTTGGGCCAATAAAATCGGGATTGCATTAAGTCAAGGGTTCGGTCTATGCCGAGGTGTCCCATGTGATTGTGCAGGGACCTCAGCACCAGTTCTCTAAAAGCAGTGGGCAGCACCAGTTGTTGTTTGTCTACTCTCCCCTCTTTATCTACTGTCTCTCTGTATAATAGTCTATTAATCTGTTTCAACTTGGGACCTTCTTTGTATAACAGGGCAGTTCTCAAGTTGGAGGAACACAGTTTTGACACATCTCCCCCCACGTGCGGAGCCTCCAGTGCAGTGTTTATCATGGGGTCTCAGGACTGAGCCAACCGGATACTATCATTATTGAATTGGGGCAATGCACTAGTGTCTAATGCAGAGAAATGACAGTAAGCAGCAGGTATACAGTTCTCAGATGGCCCCAGACAATCCACCATGCAATCCACAGTATCAGGAGATGCTTGTTCCTCCTTGTCAAATTTTTGGCAAAGTGCTCTAATGGCAGGTTCGGACAACCTGACCCAGTTGTCTTGGGACACAGGCCTCTGGGAGAGAGCATCAGCGTCTATGTGGTCCAGGCCTGCTCTGTATTCAACAGCATAATCATAGGTAGACAACGCAGAAAGCCACCTCTGGCCAGTGGCATCCAACTTAGCTGAGGTCTGCACATAGGTTAGAGGATTGTTATCAGTCTTCACTGGTATCTTAGCACCATACAAGTAGTCATGAAATTGATCAACAATGGCCCACTTCAAGGCCAGGAACCCTAGTTTGTACACTGGGTAGCTCTTTTCTGAAGGAGTTAGGCTCCTGCTGGCAAATGCTATGGGTCTTAGACCATGTGTGTGCTCTTGATATAACATGGCCCCCAATCCTTGTAGACTGGCATCAGTATGAAGGATGTACGGCCTGGCAGGGTCAGCATAGGCCAGCACTGGGGCATGGGTAAGCTGATATATAATATCATGGAAAGTTACCTCACAATCAGCAGTCCAGCAGGTTCCAAACACATCATTTGGATGGATATATTTTTTCTCAGTCTCAGAGGGCACAGCTTATACTTTTTGTGAGTTGGAGGATACCCTCAAGTAAGGTTGAGTAGAGGGTGGATCACTCGAGAACAGTCTTTGATAAATCGTCTATAATACCCACAAAACCCCAGGAACCTTTGCAGCTCTTTCAAATTATTTGGCTGAGGCCAGGTAGTCAAAGCTTACACTTTACTGGGGTCACTCTCTATGCCTTCAATGGATACTATGTGCCCCACATATTTCACGGAAGTCTGAAAGAATTGACACTTATCTATAGACAATCTGAGACCAAACTCTTCCAGTTAATCCAGGACTTTGAACAACCTGCTTTCATGTTCCTCCAAGGAGCTGCCAAATACTATAACATCATCCAGGTAGACTAAACACTCTAGTAAGTTCATATCCCCCACAGCACGCTCCATCAAACGTTGGAAGGTAGCAGGGGCGCCTGAAATCCCTTGGGGCATCCACATAAACTCGTAGAAGCCTAATGGGCAAATGAAAGCAGTCTTCTCTTGATCCTCTTGAGCCATCGGGATCTGGTAGTACCCACTCCGAAGGTCTAACACTGAGAACCATTTACTACCATTTAGACAGTCCAAGGCATCCTGAATGCATGGCGTGGTATACTGATCTGATATGGTTCGCCTGTTTAAAGTGTGGTAATCCACACACATCCGAACAGTTCCTTTCTTTTTCCTCACTACAGCAATAGGTGAAGCATAGGGGCTTCTAGACTCTTGTATCACTCCAGCCGCGAGCATCTCCTGCAGGTGTCATCTCACATCATCTATATCAGCAGGGGCCAGGCGTTGAGATCCCTCACGGAAAGGTCACTCATCCTGTAGCCGAATGTGGTGCTCAGCTCCTTGCACACATCCTACATCCCACTCCTTCAAGGAAAACACCTGCTCCTTCTGAGCGAGCCTTTCACTAATCCTTTTCTTCCATTCTGCTGGCAGTGGGGAGTCACCGAAATCAAACAAATCGGGGGTCACGTGGTCACTCCTGGAAGTCTTGTTGCTGGGCAGAATAGCAGTATCCACACAGTGCACCGTAGCCAGAGTGCAACCTTGCTTCACTCGAATCTCTCAATAAGATACATTGTGTACTTGAACCATTACTCTTCTGGCAAAAGCATGGGCTCTAGCAGGCAAAATGCTGGGTTTAACCAGCAACCCCTCTGGCAATTTTCCATTGCCTGGTGCATCCAGCATCAATATTTTATTTTTAACATCCTTCTTAATCTGGACCTCTCCTTGGAGAACACACTGGGCATTTGGTGCTAGCAGCAAAGACTCTGGATCCTTCTTCCAGACAATACCCACTGGGCCTTCGGGTTCTACCTGGCTGGCCTTTCTCTGGGTCTCATAGGCCTTCTGAATCAAGGCTTGAATTCTGAGAGCTCGCCCAGTCCTGGACCTCTGTTTTTTAGAGCACAGCTACGCTAAACGACCAGACATATGAGCATTGATTCCGATCAATAAGGTTACCCCATCATACAGTCCAATAGGGGTAACACACTAATGCCAAGGCCTCCACTTGCTCGGCCACCCCAGCCACAGAAGTAGGAAAAGATAACCAGATCCGGATTTACCCAGAGTAGGGGTAGGCCTTATCACTCAGTTCCCAAACATGGAGTCCATCTAACAGCTGCAGAGGCACCTCAGGCAAATGCTTCTGATACCAGTCCAGAAACATAATGGTCACTTGAGAACCACTGTCTAACACAGCCTGGGTGGGTACTCCATTCACTCTCACTGTGGTTTCCATTGAGGGACCCACCACATCAGACCATTTAGGGGGAATGGTTTTGGAGGTTACTTGGGCATTGGCCCAGGTGACAAAACTCTTCCGAGGAGGCTCCCCCTTGGGGTCAGGTATAGGCCTTGCGATGCCAGGCTACTAGCCTGCTGTTGACCCTCCTCAAGTTCTCTGGTAACCTGCACTCAGTCTGAAAGTGTCCATCCTCCCCACAATGGTAGCAGAACTTAGTATCTTGGGGGTTTTTGTTAGGTGGGAGATATCTTGCCTGCCTGGAGACATCAGGGGTTCTCGAAGGCTCCTCATGACTAGGTCATTTGTTTCTGGCTAACTCAGGCTCCCCAAATTTGGAGGGGTGGGCAGCAGTTTGTTTCAATTTTCTCACCATTTCCTGTAAGTCTCTAATCTCGGCCTTCAAATCACTCTCCACCCAGGGATCAGAGGAAACAGCATGCACCCCCACCCACCCTGGGCCTCTGGGGGGACAGGAAAGGCATCAGGTCCCTTGTTCAATCCCCTTGAGGGGTGGGTCTCATTGGGTTCACTGGGCTCAGAGGTCTGGCATATATTCATGACCCCACATAGGGTTCCCACCCCCTTCATCAGCCTCAACTTCTCGAATCTCCCTTATCAATTGGCAGCATTCGGAAGGGGCAGCCCGTCGGTCATGTAGTTTGAGCTTCAACAATATCACACTGGAAAACCTGGCAGATTTCAAGATATGATCTAGGCAGATCTGATTTAAAGCAGGGGCAGTTAGCCCCCCTTTTCGATAAGCTTTTTGCAGTGCCCTTTCCATTAGGGTAACAAAGGCTGACAGTTTCTCATTCCCCTACTGCTTAACTGACTTGAACTTCCACAACGTCTTCCCCAGTTTCTGTACTCTCAAACACCCCCTCCAAGGCAGAAAGGTACTCTACTGCAGTGGCTTCGGGCTAGTAGCCTGCAAGAAACGAATGGCTTCCAAGGCTGGGCACCTCAGGCTCTCCATCAGTCTCTTTCATTTCTCCTCCTCAGAGCACTGCCACTCTTGGACTAAAGGGGTAGCATAGTCCATCCAAGTCTACAAATCATCTTCTCCCGAGGGCACTGGCACAGTATCAGAAAAAGGTCTCAAGCTCTGATAGGAGTCTAGCTGTATGGGGGGGGAACTATAGATGGTGGAGCCAGGATGGAACTCTTGGAGGACCCGGGAGATGTACCCAGGGATGATTGGGGGGTGGGATTACTGGAAAGGTCTAGCACCTGTAGTAATTCCTGAGTGGTCCTCCCTTCAGCAGCTAACAGTTTAAGCAATTTATCTTTGAAGCTGTTAGTCTTGGGGGACCCCTCCTGGGGTGACTGAACCACTCCGGACATGAATGACCCTCCACCCCTTTGGAGCACCTTCTGGTTAAATCACTGGGGGCACCCTCTCTGGGTCTATAATTATACTGCATAAAAGCAGCACCTGTAAAGTCTGGTCGAGTAAGTCGTCCATTCGCCCCTTCACCTCTACCTTGCCTAAACATTTAACATGCTCAACTGCAGACATGAGATCAGCGTTCTTTATCCCCAGAGGTACATCCAGTAGCAACACAATTTTCTGGGAATCCAACTCTTCGGCTTCACCCTACCCCACCCCATCAGTTTATGCACCATCATCTTAACAGGGTCTAACTTAATTTTAGCTGTGATATCCCCCTCCAGTTTTTCCTTTGGTTTGGCTATGTTGGGGTAGTTCGTATATTCGGCCACTAGGGGACGCCAATCCCAGCGGTGCCTCCAAAATGTAACCCCTAGGGGGCACTATCCCAAGGGCTACTAACCCTGCCTGTTCAGCTAATAACAGATTGAGGGGCCTGGATCCAATGGCAGGTGCCTCCACCCAGAGGTCAGGGTTAAAACAGTCTGGAACAACTTGGTCACAGTCCTCTGGGTCACTGCAACCCCCCTTCTTCCCACTAGTGGCCCACACTCGTTACCAACAGTACCCTTACAATATGCACTTACCCCCGGGGTTTAGTTGATCAGCTTGACTCTGGGGACCCCCTGTTAAGGAAGACACAGTAATGCAATAGCCACTGTACAGTATTTTGGCACAAATATGCAGTTTAGGCAGTATACTTTGCAAACAACCAAATCTGATTTATTTAGGGGGAAATAACAAGGGCAGGGGGAAATCTAGTTGATTAGCTTAAACTCTACTATTTAAGAGCACTGTGCACAGGCTAAGTTCCCTATAAGTCACTGTCACTGGGTACCCAGGCAATAAGGGGCCAGCCAAGTTCAGTGCAGCTGGTTGGGGCCCTGAAGATGAAAGCAACTGTACAATACCCAAACTTGTAATCCAGAGCCAGCAGGCTCAGTTTGTGTAGCCAGAGAGGAAAGCAAACAAACACTTGAATTCACTAGATCAAACGACAGGGAGCTACCCTGATTTTTACTCACAACCCTTGCAGCAGTATCCCTCGCATGCCACTGCAGGACTTGGCCCGTAATTCAGACATTGCTCCACACATTTATATGTAACACAGAGAGGTACCATACCAGGCAGCTGCTACAAACTCCCAATCACTTTCCCTGACTGAGCCTGGTAAACAACGCAGCTTCACTTGTCCTGACAGACCGAGCGCGATTCAGCAGATTCTCCAGTCCTCTACAGGGTGAGCCTGGTAGGTAGCTGTAACAAGTACAGCCTCCTCTGCTTGCAGAACCATGGCGGATTCAGTCCGACTACTTCGTCGATCGAGCCACCCAACTGCAGGCCTTCCACACACACTTCCCGTGCGAAAGCTCACAGTGCAGGAGCCTGGAGCTCCGTCCTCATGCACAGCAACAACTGTCATATCTTCTTGTCCGTTGGGCAGAGATTCCAACACAGGCGCCACTCAACCCCATTGGAGTGCTTCAAGTGCCAGTCTTCTCGGTCTCCTCCTATTGCTGCAAAAAGACGCTGCACTCCTGGACTTCACTTCCCAGAGTCACTGGCCATACTTTCCATTGGCAGCCAGCTCTCCACAGAGTCCCAGTCCTGGTTGGCTGCCCAATACACCATTTTAAGCCTCCCTTCTAATTGGATCCAAAAGGCAGTTCTGATCCAAAATGGAGGGGCAGAATACACAAAGTCCCAGCTGCAAGGGAAACAGGTTAAACAAACAGCAATTTTACTGCCACACTATAGTTGTTCCAGAAAGCAGTTTACATCTTCAATAATGCTCCCTCTGCTCGCTTAGCGACGGCAGAAATGGAGCAATCCAAACAGCAGCTCGAGTGGGAGTCGAGCAGTAAACCCACCGTCCCTCTTGCAAACTAATAATGCCTGCAAGCAGGCAGCTCTTAAACAGACAGTACCAGAGGCTCTAAAAGCACTCACAGCACCCACATTTAAACGGCATTACGCCGAATGCCAGTTAGGCAGGGAGCACTTAGGCTATGGGAAGGTTTTTTAGGAACCCCCATTTGTAGGGGGTTACATGTACTTTCACTGACTTACTCATCCAGGCAGAGTGGGTTGATGAGAGAGGGGTGACAGTCGGACCACTCGAGTTTGGTGGTGGTTGTTATGGTTGACTGAGTGGTCTACATGTTCCAGCTAGGTGAGTGTGAGAATGGTGGCAAAACCAGCTGTAACTCCAGACTAGATGTGTTTTGATAGGCAACAAGTGGAAGAGGGCTAGACAAAAACCAGGGGACATTAAGTGAGAAACAGAAAGTATGCAATAACAGGAAGCATTCTGGTGATATAGAGCATTACGGAAGTAATGCAGGGCCATGACTGCCCAGGCCAAGGCTGGTCTGGAAGACAGGACTGTTCTGAGGAACAAGGAGAATAAAAATCCTTTGTCACTACATAGGAGAGTCAGGGTGAGGTCAGGGGGGAAGGGCAACCAGAATGGTGCATGATCTGCATCAGAAGCCCTACGAGGAAAGACTCCGGGAATTAAATATGTATTCTCTGGTGGAAAGGAGAGAAAAGGGAACTATGATAGAAACATTCAAATATCTCAAGGGTAACAATAAGGTACAGGAGGGTAGCATATTCCACAAAAAAAAGATGCTTAAGGACAAGGGGGCATGATATGAAGCTGAAAGGGGGGAGACTTAGGAGAAATGTGAGGAAATGCTTCTTTAAGGAAAGGGTGGTGGACAGCTCGAAAAGCCTCTCAGCAAAGATGGTACGGTACAGAAACAGTAACAGATTTCAAACATGCATGGGATAGGCACAAGGCAACCTTAGTAACGGAAGGGGGGGGTAAGGCTGGAGATCAGTTAGGGTCTGTGTTAGCTCAATAGGCAGGGTTTCAGGGCAGACTGGGTGGGCCATGAGGTCCTTTTCTGCTGACAGCTTCTATGTTTCTATGATTGAACAAGACAGGGGGGCATGACAAAGGCACTGAGTAACTATTTTGTGTCAGTGTTCAGCTAGGAAGTCAAGGGGTGGTGAGCTGAAGGTAGAAGTCATGGAGGAGGTGAAAGCTGAACTGGAGGCAGTGCTGATCATACCAGAATTATTAGATAGTGTAAATATCTGGAGAGTGAATCTGGGGAAATCCCAGGGTCTGGATGGCACCCAGTAGTGCCATGGGAAATACCCAATATTTGTGTGAATCTGGGGAAATCCCAGGGTCTGGATGGTGCCCAGTAACAACCAATAGTGCCAGAGGAACCTCCCAAAGTTTGAGCTTGCAAACATCCAACTTCATAGGAACCTCAGTGCTGAGTGCAGTATGGGAGGAGGTATAGGCAGTCAGTAGACATGAAGGGGGCCTTGGGGTTATTATATTAGAGGGCCTCAAGGTGGCAACCAAGTGTGACAAGACCATAGGCAGGGCTAGTGGGATGCTGTGGTGCATAAGGAGGAATATCATCAACAGGAGGAGGGAGGTGGTGCTGTGTTGCTGCTTTATCACTCTTGGGTACACCCCCACCTGGAGTACTGTGTCCATTTCTGGAGACTGTACCACAGAAAGGAGATAGACAGGGTGAAAGTAGTCCAAAGGGCGGTAACCAAAATGGTGCAGGGATTGCAAGGGAAGCTATCTGAGGAGACTGAGAGATCTCCCTGTAGGAGAGAAGAATGAGAAGTGATATGATTGACACCTTCAAGAACTCACAGGGGTGAATAGGGTACAGGACAGAAGCCCTTTCCAAATGAAGATGCGCTCCAGGACTAGGGGGCATGCAATGAAGTTGGGGGGGGGGTGTTCAGGAGGGATGTGAGATAATTTTCTTTGCTGAAAGGGCGGTAGACACATGGAACTAACTGTCACCTGACGTGGTGGAGGCTAAAATGGTGGAGGGCTTCAAGCATAAGTGGGATAAACATAGGGGTATGTTAGATCAGAGGCAGGGAGCGAGAGGATCACCGGAGACCAGATAGGGTCTGAGGAGGCAGAAGAGGCGGGGAACACTTGGTTAGACTGGGGTGCAAAGTGGTCCTTTTCTGCCAACAGATTCTATGTTTCTGTGTTTCAAACCGGGAAGAGACTGCCATAGTCCGAGTTGAGTTTGAAAGCAAAGGGAAGTGGGAAGATGATGGGCAGCATAACTCTCAGCCTCCTGCCTTATAAATCAGGGAGCTTAAAGAAATTCAAGGACTAAGGATAAAAGTCAGGGGCACATCTTAAAAATGTATGATATCCACTTAGTAAGCTAGCAGAATAAGAGTATTAGTGTAAAACACATTTTTAGAACAAGTTTGTAACTCTAATGCTTGGTATTATTCTGTTCTTACATATCCACTGTTCCGTCATGGAAACACCAGTTTTAGTAGGTACAGCAGGAAATTTTGAGGCAAAATCAGGGACGTTCCTGAAAATAAGAGACACTTGATGGGTATGCTGGGCAGCAAAGCATGCAGACATGCTGACAGGAAGCACACCTCATACTAAATCCTTCACACTGTAGACTGCTTGGTATGGGAGACAAGAAATAATTAAGGTTGTAACATGACAAAAAAGAGAAACGTGAAATAAGGGAACGTCATTGGACAAAATGCACCACATGATCAAAGTTGGAGTGGGGATTAATCACTGGTAATGCCCACTCCAACTATTAATCATGGGGTTATCAGGTCAAGCTGTAACACTAGTAGCTATCACAGTAGAAAATGCTGTATATCCCACAATGCAGCAGACTACAGAAAACACATTGCGGTGAAGATGCACGATCTGACTGCTCCGATACAAAACTGAACAGTTCCAGTGAACAGAAGTGAAAAAACAGAAACAACAATAACACAAGTATTTTCATATTACAAGCACATTATTGCCTTCCGGGTCGGCTACTGGGGAATTAATGCATGGTGGAATTGGGTGTAGGCCGCTCAACCTTGGCCTCGTGCCACAACCCCCAACCTTGCATTAATTCCCCAGTAGAAGCCTCCTTCATTGGGCATTAATGCTTACTTGGATGTCCATCTTCCTCTGGCTCAACCTGGCTAAAGGATTGGCCGTGGTACACAGTGTGACCAAGGAGTCATAGACCAAGCAAAACAAAGGGCCTGAGTATTTATTTAAGAAAGTGGTTTGTTGGGGAAGGAGAGGTGCATGGCCAGTTCTCACCCTTACAAGAAACCTAGCATTTGGAGCTGCCATGGGGTTTCCTGTTGGGGAAGGGGGGCATGGTCATTTCTCTCTCTCACTGCAAACCCCACAACAGCTGCAAATGCACTGGTTATTCTCCAGCATCTGGGGAAAGAAGTTTTAGCCACTTCCCATTCCTCTGGCACCACACCTGTCTGAGCGACAAGTAAATCTCAGGATTCCCTCAGTCATACCTCAGCCAAACCTGTGTATGTGTGGAGGAGCTTATCACAAGAAGTACAGGGGCCATAAAGCAATCTAAAGTATGTAAACAATGGTAGCTCCACTCCTGTAAAGTCTAGTTCATAAACCCATTTTTATTAGTCCACACCCAAAACAATCCAACATTTTATGACTAACATCACTTTATCAGGCAATATGGCACTTAAGCTGAACTGAGAACATGTCCTGGAGCAATCTTACATGGTATCCTGGATTACCCAGTCCACCTGATTCTATAATGCTGACTTTGAAAGGTCATTCTGTATCTTTTGCTTTAAAAAGCTATAGGTTTGAGGTACTCCCTGCTGACCTGAAGCAGCATTACTGAAAGATTACTGCAAATGGCAACACCAATTATTTCTTTAGCATTACTATGATCCTGGGGTGCATTCTGCCCACCCCTTGGGGGCTTTACCTGGCTTTTACTTTGCCACACACTCAGCTAGCAGGGTAAGTGTGCATCCAATGGCAGCATCGTGCATACCACTGGTGTCATGGGCCATCCCAATGAGCCCCCTCCTTCACCAAGAGTCCTTTGGTGAACCCTGAAGTGGAGTATTCATTGGGCATCTCAGTCATTGCCTCTGGCTGTCTCACAGGTTGCTCCTCCAGCCCTTACCTTTCTTTTCCTGGTTTCAATCCTTTCCTTCTCCTTCATGTACTGGACAAAGACTCTGTTGGTGTTGTCTGCAGTTCCTGCTGCTATCTTAGCTGCCAGCCCCTCCTTGGCTGTTTTAATTCCAGTCTTGCAGTCCCTCAGTGCTGCGCTATGCTCCTCTCTTGCCTGGCTGCAACCTGTTTCTTTCCCATGATCACACACCTTCTTCATGGTCAGAATCAGCTGCCTTATTTCACATTCATGGTGCAACTTGGGAGGGGTGGATCTTTATTTTTAAAACAAAGAGGCACTAGGCTGGCCCAGTGGCACTGAGGGAAGAGGCACTGGATGCCATACTTTGCGCCACGCTGGCGACCCATGTTCAGGAGCAAACATGGGCCACTGGGGGTCAGCAGGGGAGTAGAAAGATTGAGCATCCTAGGGATGGATCTCCTTCTCTGGGGAGGGGGGCAGTCAGTTGACGGTGCATGCCTGGCTCCTAGCAGAGGCTGGGGGTGGCACACCGATGCTGCTGACTTGGGATAAGAGGCGGGGCAGATGCCTGATGGAAAGCACACAGGAGCGTGCATGCTACCGTCACTGGTGTCATTGCACGCTCCGCCCCTGAGGGGGTGAAACTGGTGGAAAAGAGCTCCCAGCTAGAAGATGGAGGGAGCTCACTGGTCCCACCCCTGAATATCCATGGTGCTGACTACACTGGATCTAGTCTTCACCACGGTTTGGGGTTTGGTCGGCGTCGGCTGGTATGCATCGAGGGATGGTACTGGGGCTGCCTCCCAATTGAGGGCCATGGAGCAGGAGCATAAAGAAAAGAGCAAAAAAAAAAAAAAACTAGAGAAGCACTAAAGATGGTGGCCCACCATGGAGGTGGAAGAGTTGTGCTGGTCACCCATCATGGGGATTTTTTTCTAGTAGTGCAAAAATATGAAACTGTGGTTGCTGGCAGGGGGAGGGTGGTGCTCTGATTCTAGCAGAGCATGGTGTATGAGTATTATGTGTCTTAAAGGATTGGGATGGGGAGGAGGGTGGGGGTGATTTTTCTGTTTGTAAATAGTATTTCCTGAATAGGAATAGCCACAAAACGTGCCACCATTCATTATTTGGATCTGAATATGAACAGTGAACTATTCATGGTATTCCAGAAATACTATTTGTTACTCAAACATGTTCGTTTTGTTTATTTAAAATCTGGAAAAGTCCATGGGCCAAAGACCCGTTTCCATGGGCGACCAGAATATATAACAAAGTATACATAATACAGGAATAATAAAAAAAAACATAGTACAAAACCTGAATAAACACAGTCAAAAATGTAACAAACAAGCAAACATTCATGTATTCACATTTATTGGCCAAATGTACAGAACTCGGAGAACTATGTTAGTTGCTAATCTTAGCAGCTAGGGACTCGTGCATGTGAGTGTATGCATGTGAACATGTATGTACTGTATGTAGTACAGGATCTGCAGGAATGTGTGGATATGTGTGCACAGTTGTTAGCATTTCTGTCTGCAGGCGAGCAGGAATCTGTGCAGCACTGAGCATGTGTGTGTGTTGGGGGGGGGGGGGCTGGTGTCTGTGTAAGTGTCTCCAGGGATGAACATCCATGTTTGTCAATTATGCCTATATGTTGTTTGGGTCTTACTATGAGCCTGTTTCTTCTTGCTTGTAAGGCTGTTTCTGACCACCCTGCTTAGAGTGTTTTCCCTCTTATTCTCTCCCTTACTGACATCTTTCTTCCTCCATTGTGCTTCTTGCACTTTAATATCTCCATATCCCCTCCCCTAACCTCCCCAATCTAATAGAACTAGCACTTACCCATTAAAACCACACAAGCAAACATTATTGGCATTAATCAACTCTTGTTGAACCTCACTATCATGGTGACGTCAGGGTGATTTAATTATATTCTTGCTGTCTATCTGATTAGAATCCATATATTAAAAGGGAGGGGGGCAAGAAACAAGCAGGGAACTACAGACATGTCAGTCTTATTTCTATTGCTGGAAAACTGATGGAGTCACTGGTCAAAGAGGCTCTTGTGGATTACTTGGAGAACAGCAGTGTCCAGGACAGTAAGCAGCACAGATTCATAGATACATAGGCAATGTCAGCAGATAAGGGCCTATGGCCCACCCTATCTGCCCATTTGAGTTTGTAACTTCAGTTTATGTTTTCCTAGAACTCTATTGCCCCTTACCCCTGACCTCTAGAATTCCTTTATGTCTATCCCATGCATTCTTAAATCCCGTGATTGTTTCAGCCTCCACCACTTCCTCAGGCAGGGTGTTCTACTTGTCCACCACCCATTCTGTGAAGAAATTCTTCCTCACATTTCCTCTGAATTGTCCTCCCTCCAACTTCATCCCATGCCCTCTAGTCCTGGAACATCTTTTTCGCTTAAAAATAGTGTATTCTTGCACCTTGTTCATGGCAGTGAAGTCTTGTCAGAGTAACCTGACAGTTTTTCTTTGACTGGGTGATGAGGGAATTGGATAGTGGTCATGCTGTGGATTTGATCTACTTTGACTTCAGCAAGGCTTTTCACTTGGTATCCCACAGATGCTTACTGAAGAAGATGGTGGATCTGGGTGCGGCTAAGGTCATAGTAAACCGAGTAGGTAACTGGCCAAAGGTGAGACAGCAGAGAGTAGTAGTCTATGAGGTTATAGAGATCATAAGCAGGGCTCCACAGGGATCTGTTCTGGGTCTGGTCCTCTTCAGCATGTTCATCAGCGATATTGGTGAGGAGAAACAGTGCAAGCTGTGTCCTTCACACATGATACTAAGCTTTGTGGGAGGGTGGAGTGATGGGAGAATAAAGGAAATGCAGAGTGACTTGCAAAAGCTGGAAAGATGGTTGGGGGTTTGGCAGTTGAAATTCAATGTCAGAAAGTGCAAGTTGTTGCACCTAGGGAACAAGAACCCCAGGACAGAGTACTGGATGGGAGGGGAGAGGCTCAGTACCACGGCTGAGGAAGGAGATCTTGGAGTTATCATCAGCGACTCCCTAAAACAATTGAGTCAGTGCATCAAAGGCTTATAGCAAGGCAAATAGGATGCTTGGATGTATTGGGAGGGATGCTGATAGCAGAAAAAGGGGGTAATACTTCCCCCATGTAAATCCTTGGTGAGGTCACACCTGAAGAGCTGCACCCAGTTCTGGGGTCCTCATCTCAGGAAGGATAGGGATAAACCTGAAACAGTGTAGCATGGGGTAATTAAAATGATTCAAGGCCAGCAAGGCATGTGCTATGTGAAGTGCCTCAAGGCACTGAACAAGTACTCACTGGAGACCAGAAGGGAGAGGGGAAGTATGATAGACACATTCAAATTCCAACAGGAATTAACAGGGTGAACTGTAGGGAACTGTTTAACTTGAATACCAGCTTGTGGTGACGTGGTCATGAGTGGAAGCTCACAGGAGTGAGGTTCAGAAGGGACACGAGGAAAATACTGTTTTGTAGGAGGGGCGGTGGAGCTGTGGAACAGGCTGCCAGCCAAGGTGGTGAGTGCAAAACCATTAGTGGTTTAAACGTGGCTGGGACACAATGGTATAGTGGTTGCTCAAGACATCAGAATTGGGGAGGAGAATGGAGGGTTGCTGGAGAGGCAAGGACCCTGAAGGAACAGTAGGCCCCAGGGCTAAATAGGGAACTCGGGCAAACTGGATGGACCTTTGTTTTTTTTTTCTGCCATCATTGACTATGTTTCTGTGTAAACGGATGGGCTAAGAAAAGAAGGTAAGAAGTAGTCAATAAACCTCAAAAATTAATGTTAAAATATATCTACTGAACCTAACATTCTACCACAATCTCATTAGACACACTGGATATTCCCTAAATTACCCCTAATGTATTTTGAAGGTGCTACTACCTTGAGATCTACAGCATCACAGCAGAGAATACTATGTCATTTTAACCAAAAAGTTGAACAACCTGGACAAAATGGCAGAAGAAGGAAAACAGAATATGATTTCCAATAGCACCTTTCAACACAAAAAGTGTCTCAAAACAACTGGCAGTTCCATAGGTTAGACTTAGGCAGTACTGAGGCTATGTTCAGTCATTTACAAAAAACATATATTAACACAAAATCTGTTAAAATGTTGGTTAGGAACCAAAAGAGATCTCATACAATTACTGAATATTGCCATCTGATCTTCAGCTTCTACTTTAGAAACCCCCAGAGAGGGGCAATTTCATTTCTGACCCCCCTACTGTTCTGTGGGGCAGTACCTGTACTAAATACGAACCATGTGCCCCCGGGGGGAGGTAATGAATCTTGTGACCTGCTGGTCTAGAGGCACATTAAGCCACAGCACAATAAGATGTTACATTTTTAATATCAAGCATAGACCAGTAAAGCATTGCCCACTTCGTTTGCTATGAAAATATGAAAAATTTGGCAATAAATTTACCACATGCAGTACAGGGCAGGATAATCCTGTTTATAACATGGGCATCACTAGTTGAGTGAACTGATTGGCTAGTGTTAATCATGTGACCGTTGATTAATTCTTAATATTTGAGAACGAAGTGGATATGGAGAAAAGGCGTGGAGGTTCTGATCAATGCAGTGGATGGCACTTATTTAGGAGCACTGTGAAAAGAAATCTGAAGGAGCCATATTGGTCCATAAGTTAGTAAGGGAAGTAACTCACCCACCCACCCAATGGACACTGTCAGTTGTAGCATAAGTTTCACACGGTGACAATGTACCATCACCAAGTAATGATAGAAAAGTACAGAAGCACCCTTTAGGGACATGGACAAAGTAGAACATCTCCCCCAGAAAAGTACGAGCGACTGAGCTTACCGAAGCAATGGTTTATCTCCTGTCAGGTACAGCGTGCATCACACAAGATTAGGAATGGCAATATTTGTTCAGTAGTACTCTTGACAGTAAGCTGGTTAGCAGCAGAAATAAAGCACATTATTCCTATAATAGGCAAGTGGAAAAGTAGTTGGGAATGACATAGAGAGATGTTTTGTGGGGGGAAACTAAGTCAGACACACACAGGAAGAAAGGAAAGAGAGGTGGACAGCAGAAATTGGTCAGGAATGTAAGCGGTCTGCAGGGCACAATTAAGTAGCATAACGAGCAGAATTACGAAGGTGTTGTTACTGGAGAAAAAATGTGAGGGAGAGAGAGAAGTGTTACACGGCGAACAAAGGTGTACCAGGACTGCCATGTATACAGTAGTACTGTGGCCAAGACACAGACAGGCAAGAGAAGGTACAAAGGAATAACATTGGTACATCAGTATGTTTCTGAGACAGTGCTGTCATTAACTCGTTTTGGGGGGGGGTGCGACGCTGTGTTGTGCTTCAGAGATGAAATCCCTATGCGGTAACTGGAACCGCATGTAACCATTATTGAAAGGTTGGGAACCAATTAATAGCACTATGTTTTCCAGTGGCAGGACACAAAATGGTTTGTGGCACAATGTCTTAATCTGCTGGAAGGACACATAATAAAGTCGCTATGTTTTTGGCATGTAACAACAGTATTTTTTACTTATTTCACTACATATTTAGCCCATGTTATAAGCGCAATAATCCACTCCAAGGTATGCCGTTTTTGGGGATTAATCAACACCCCAGGTGCTGTGAGGACACTTGGCCTGCAGCCTCATGCCTCACAACACACCCAGTGTGTTGATTAATCCCCAATAACCGCACACCCCATCATGGGTTATTGCTTACATGTATGACCTCCAACAAAGGCATTGCAGAGACAGTCAAAGTGAAGAACTAGATTTAAGTCTCTTCATGGGGAAGATCTTTTGTTATGTGTTTACACACTAGACAACCCACTCATATTGTCATCAGTCATTATGACTGGGGTTTTGAGAAAGCTGAATAAGTGCATTGGTCTATGCTTAGCTCGAAACCAAATTTGGTTAATGGATGGATGATGTACTTTGTCAAATTATATGTGTTCCCAGAACTGTGTGACAGCTCATTTCAGATGACAGTGTGGGAGCAGACAAGACACAGGCACAAGAGGACTGTTTTCTGGCTGCCAGTTAGGAGGTGGCTTGTTGGTTTATTTACCCTTCGTGGGGCTCCTTTGTCAATCCTCCCACTATCTCCTTCTGTCATTTCCTTGGTTATTCTGAAGCTGGTACACCACAGTCTTCCTGCAGCACACAACACAGATTCCAACAAATGTAGAAGGCAGTGGAAATAAATGCTTTCTTCACGTAACCCTGACTACAGTAATAGAATAGCATAGCATGTGGTTCTATTTATAAACTGCAGTTTATGATGTGATGCGAAACAACACTCACTCTTGCTGGGACTGAAGCGCATGTGCTAACTCTCATTCCTTTGGTGTCTATCACACACACCCACACACACACACACACTAGAATACTACTGTTGGGTGACATAATGTATAAATACTAGAAAAAGTAGATATTAGCATGCAGAAATTTATAGTAACCCCACATGGGGGTTTACATTGTTCTCCAGATGGGGGCAGTTCTGATCAGGCCATTACTTCCCCCACCTCCGTGGCTGAGTGCCGCACTGAATTTTCCGCTCCTGCTCCCTATGGGCAGCAGCAGGGAGACTAGGAACAGCAGCACTCCATTTTCTACACTGGTAGGGCGCACCAAGTCTCACAACAACTGGGTTGCTGACACCTTTCTCCACCCTGCCCCATGGACATTCGGCAGATCATCAGAAGCACCAGAGCCCCTTGTTGTCACAGAAATAGTCACCTCAACACAACTGTGGCCAAAGCTGCCACCAATCTACCAAATTACAAAAATAATGTAACTCCCATAAATGAAAGGCTGTTAGTTTCATCCATCCATCTCTCTGTGCATAAGGCATAGCCCTGCCTTGGTGTGTTCCAGGGGATAATAAGGCCTTTGGTGGGAACAGGATTGGAGCAGAACTCATTAAGTGATTCAGAGACCAGAGGGGTTTGAAGGGAGAGCTCCATCTCATGGAGCTGGCTAGGAGTGGCTGGGAGACCCACCAGACTCAAGGGATGTCAACATAGGTCCTGAGTCTGGGGTGTGGCACACGTGTCTCCTCAGGGCTGGTCTCTGTTGAGCCTTCTGAGGAGAAAGATCTTCATGATCTTCAGTGTTGATCCCCCTTTGGGTAATAGTGACCATTGTATGGTGATGTTTAATATTAAAAAAAAACATGTTCTTAATGATGCTGCTTCAACAACTAAACTTAATTTTGGTAAAACCAATTTCCGCAAATTCAGGATGGAGTTCTCGAACTGGGACTGGGGTAGTGTTTTTCTTAACAGTACTGTCAATGAGATGTGGAATTTATTGCTGGAACAACTTAAGAATCTTACGGCAAAATATATACCCATTAGTAACAAATATAATAAAGGTAAATATAAACCACGCTGGCTCACTCCTTACATCAATAATCTGATTAACAGAAAAATAAAATCTATAAAAAATATAAAAGGGATGAAACAGAGCTCAATCGGCTGGCTTTTAAAAATACCGTAGCTAGTGTACAAACAGCTATTAGAAAAGCAAAAGCTGAGTTTGAAGTTGATCTAGCCTCCAAAATTAAAGATAATAAAAAATAATTTTATTCATATATAAATAGTGGGAGAAAAAATTCATATACCATTGGTCCCTTTGAGGATGATATGGGTCAGACTGTGACAGTCAAAGAAATGGTTGATATCCAGAACAAATACTTTTGTTCTGTATTTAATATTAATTCTCCATCACAGGTTAATTGTAATGATCTTTCTACCCCTGGAGCTATTGTAATTGATCCTGGTGAGGTAGTGGACAAACTTAGGAAATTGGACATCAATAAATCTCCCGGTCCTGATTTTATTCACCCAAGAGTTATTTGTGAATTAGCAGACATTTTGACAGCACCCCTTACCTTTATTTTTCAGACATCTTTGGATTGGGGTTTAGTCCCTAGGGACTTGAAAGAGGCAACAGTCATACTGATTTTAAAGAAAGGGTAAAAACAGAACCTTCTAATTTCAGGCCAGTTAGTTTGACATCAGTAATGAGCAAAGTATCAGAGAGTATATTGAAGGACAGGATATTGGCTTCAATAGAGGAAAATAGCCTGACGGATCTATCACAGCATGGGTTTACCAGGTCTAGATCTTGTCAGACCAACCTTTTGACTTTCTATGAGAATGTTAATCTAGAACTGGACTTAGGTAATTCGGTCGTTGTTGTTTTCATGGATTTAGCAAAAGCTTCTTATAAATTGCCACACAGGGAATTGATAGCTGTCCTAAAGAAATTTAAATTAGAGACTAATGTAATAAGTTCGATTACTGATTGGTTGAAGGACAGGTGACAAAGGATGGTAGTTAAGGGAACTTATTTAGATTGGGCCCCAGTGACAAGTGGTGTTCCCCAGGGTTTGGTGTTGGGGCCCTGCTTGTTTAATGTGTATATCTCTACTTTAAAAATAAATACCCCCAATGTTTGGCTATCTAAATTTGCTGATGACTGCAGATTAGGAGCTATTGTAAATAATTTGACTGATATATTAGCCTTACAAACAGCTATTAGTAACATAGCAACATAGACTGAGTTAAATAAACTGGAATTAAACTCTGCAAAATGTAAGATTATGCATTTGGGGAAAAATAATGGCAATGTGATTTATAAAATTGGTCATGACATATTAACTGACACCATAAAAGAAAGGGACTTGGGTATAATGATCACCCCTGATTTTAAATTAAGTCACCACTGTTCATCTCAGATGAGAAGAGCAAATCAGAATTTAAACAGTGTACTTAGGCATATATCCAGTAGGGATGCCAGAGTTCTGATCCCGTTGTATAGCAACCTGGTTAGACCCTGCCTGGAGTATTGTGCTCAGGTGTGGTCACCATATAAGAGGGAAGACATTGTTAGGCTAGAGGGTATTCAAAGAAGAATGACTAAAGCTATAACAGGTCTAGCGAATAGATCTTATAGGGAAAGGATGGAAATCCTGGGCATATATTCACTGTTCTATCATAGATTTAGAGGAGATATGTGTATGCTTTTTAAAGCTTTAGGAGATTCTTTACTGTGGGAGGAGCTGGGAATTAAATTCAATGTTGATTGTGTAAGCTCTAGGAAGCATTCCCAACAACTTTTTCAGCTGAGATGGAATTTAAAATTAAGAAAACACTGGTTTAGCCAAAGGGTTGTGTCATCTTGGAATGATCTACCTGTATCAATTGTGGAGAGTCCCAACATGAATACTTTTAAAGCTAGATTGGATGTCGAGTTTAGAGACAGGGTATATGAATTTGAAGTATTAAATATTGGGACAAGGCAAGCTATAAGGATGTGTAGTCCATAAATGCTTGAATTCTTTCCTATGATTCCTATGAGGCATTGTGACCTACCTGTTGGTAAGTTTCCATGCCCGTGAAAGAAGAGGTTTAGTTCTCAAACAATGGGTCTTGTGCAAGCAGGGTTAGCCCTCACTAAGTGCACTTGCTCAGGTACCTGTTACAGCCAATTTTAGGCATTTGTTGAATGCATGGTGTTATTTCAGCACTAACATTATTGTTGAATAAACTGTATCCTGGCATAGCCAGGTTTGCCAGCAAATCCATCTAGGAGTGTCCCTTTTTTTTGTTGTGCTATTGTTAAGGTTCACTTTCAGAATGTTAATCTGAATGTCCTGTTTGAGATATCTCCCAGTAATAGTTTGCTTGCCTGGTAAGCTGAAGGTGTGAGATGTAAGCTTGTGGACCAGACTCCTACTGCAGAGGGTGAGTGTGAACCAGGAAGGTTGGTGGTAGATATTGTGCCATAGCCTTCCCATGACAGGTACGCCATCTGGAGTGGGGTTCATCCGGCTACCTACCTTTGAGAGTTTGCAGGATAATGTGATAGGTGCAGGAACCCCCTGAACATAAGTGCGCCTTGGATACCATTAAACCAAAGGGTTTGTACCAACTTCCAGTCTCCCATTCAGAGAGGGAAGTGTTGACATATCTGAGTCAAAAGGTAGAGGGAAGTTCCACTCTGGACCATACTCGAGTCCCGTTGTGGTGCCTGGATGTTAGCCACTATGCTGCAATTATGAAGTCTAAATAGCGTGGTGATTCTACATCCATCAGTCTTGACAGATGTTAACTGGACATGCCTAACTAAGCAGAAAGCATGCTCCTACATTATATGGAAAGAGGGTAGCATAAAAAAATCCAGCTGTTTTTTTTTCCATCAGAGAAATGTGATTATATTGATATTCTGTGCACTAAACTGTCAAAAAATGTGTTCCTGTTTTAGTGCAACTTGAAGTCTAGTGTGTATTGTTTGTGTCTGCCTAATGCAATGAACAGAGAAGTCGCGGTGCCAAGGAGAGCATTGGTAACCAAAGGTAAATTGGGGAACTGTTGGGCAATAAGATTTTGAGCCAGCCATTGCACTGTAAGCGTGAGAAGCACCCATCCATGCAGATAGCTGCTACTGCCGGGATTTCCTAGAACGCCACCTCCTCGGGGAAGGTGATCACCAAGTGTCACTATACTATACTGCACATTTGCTGAGGAAAAGCCCCTGTAGAAAAGAGTCATTTATGGTGTTTGTACTATGACATTGAATAACAAATTTAGAACTATGAGTCCGGGGCTATCTGCTCAAATACCTCACTCTCTAAGCCCCCTAGTTATGCATTTGAGGCCAGGGTTAGCCACATGTTTGTGGCAGGGGTTACAGTAATGAACAATGAGGAAGACTGCCACCATCTTAACCCCCCCCCCCGGCCTCAGGGATTACAAGGTGTTAGGGGTCACATGAAAGCTTGCAATTGCAAGGACCAATCCAGATGCTGGACAAATTTCTAGCCAGCCCTGACAAAAAGCCAGACAGCAACCAAGTGTGGGCCATGAATCAAAAAATGGGGCTATGGACTCTTAAGGGTACTGCACAAAACCACCAAATATACAACCCAATCAGAAGACAGGATTGACAGTTAGCCCTCCCTGTTCAGTGTATTAGCAAACCAGGGACTGAGAAAATGAAGGGTGGTTAGTTGGTCCATCCTTCTGTATGTTTTTCTTTGGAACACCCTTCACTGGAGGTGAGAAGTCTTCCTTCATTGGCAATTTTTCTCTTTCATCCCCACCTCTCTTAGCATCCCTAGTCTAGTTTCCTGCCTGTTTCTCTCTTTTTCTGTCCCCCTCCCTACCCCTTTCTGGCACTATTTTTTTCCCTGCAGGTGTTCCCATTGTATAATTGCTGGTGGATGTCCCCCCATTAATGCATGGAGTCGATCTGTGTTTCAGACAGCGTAATAACCGGGAGAACCGGTTATTATGGTATATTGTGTCACTCATTTGTAGCATGTCATCTCATTAGCTCTTACACTGTGTGAGGACAGGCCGAATACCTCAACAAACATGGTGGCTCCGTTTCTCGGTAACGAGGACCCGTATGGATCATTTGCCTCTCACATCCATCATAGGTACCCTATTCATTTTTTACAGTATTTATCTGGTTGATCTTGCCTTTTTAACTTAAAAAATCTATCTGGTTGATCCTGTTATTGGTGGGCTTCAGGCAGGACTTCCAGAGACAGCGACTGAGATTGGAAACAGGACATGGCTGACTACTCATGGTTCCACAGTGTAACAAAAAAACAAACAAAAAGAAAACAATGTCTGTACTGCACAGGGAGAGAGAGAGAGAGAGAGAGAGTGTGTGTGTGTGTGCGTGTGTGTCTCAGTGTGGAGTAGGGGGACTGAGCAGCAGCAGGGATCACAGCATAGCTGCTCTTTGGCATTGGCTCTTTGCACCAGTAATTATAAAAAATAAAATATAGGCGACTGTGTGTCTATGAAGTTTTTGTACACACCTGAGGTGTGTGATGACTTAATAAACCTCTTGAGCTTAGTTCTCGAGGTTTATGGGTCATCACACACCACGAGTGTGTAAAAAACTTCATAACACATAGTCATTCAAACATTATTTTCTGTTTCTCTCTCTCTCCCACCTCCTCCTGCTGACTTGACCCTGCTGCCTTATCTGGAGTACTGCCCCACTCCCTCTGTCCTGCTTTGATTGATTTTAGCTGGCCCATGTTCACTCTTGGTTGCTGACAGTGATTTCCTACCTCCCTATCTCTCCAAGCAATTGCCCCCCATCCACTGCTGGGACTGTCTTTTCTAGTTTCACTTTCTCCTTGCGGTCAAACTCGTGTCAATGAGGAGACAATTCAGTTTGGCTCTGTGCCCACAAACTTTCTGCCACTTTATCACCCGCTACCAAGCCCCCTGATGTCGATTCCTCCACTTCCCGATTTCTCCAAGCATTGATACTACCACCACTGGGACTGTGTCTTGTCTTTTTTTTTTTTTTGAAAGATAAGATCATAACGCTTCGGGAAGCACAGCATCTATCTGCAGTTGCCGGCCTCGTACCCAGCTGAAGACCAGGTGCCCTGCACCCAACTGAACTGATTCCCTTGTTGAAATAAATGGCATGGTACACTGGCAGGTCAGACTGACATCTTCAGATATGGTGGATTCAGAGTTCGGATTAAGAGTCAGTATTTATAATTTTGTCTGTGTGATATGTGACAGAGTGAGCACTGAACTTACGGCTCTACAGCATACTTTTTGAGGGTATGGGCAATGAGGGGAAGAGGTCACTCTGGAGGGTGGTCTAATTAAATGTGAGAAGCCTTGGTAATAAGGCAGTAGAACTGCAGGCTTTGATGGCAGAAGGGGGTTGGACATAGCCACCATCACTGAAACATGGGCCACCCATTACCAGGACTGGGATCCCTGGGTACAAACTGCACCATAGGGATTGAATTAAGGGGAATAGGGGTGAGGTGGCTAGCTATGTTAAGGAAGGGATATTGTGCAACAGGGAGGCAGGGGATGAGGGCAGAGTCAAACCTTATGGGTCCTTCTGCAGAACTCAAAGGGTAAGAAAATTAGATTGGGGGTTGTGTATAGGCCTCCCTCTCGAAGTGAAGAGACTGACAAGGAGCTGGGGAGCAAATAAAGAGGTTTAGTGGTAAAGGAAACACAGTGGTGGTTGGGGACGTTAATTTGCCATTGGTGAATTGGAACACCCCAGTTACCTCGAGTGCCAGAGAGCAAGTCCACTTGGAAGTCTTCCAGGATGGCTTCTTTACGCAGAAAGTAACAGAGACAACCAAGGAGGGGAACATTCTGGACCTATTGCTGATGGATGGAAATCAAGTCCTGGACATAAAGGTAGAAAAACCCCTAGCAGGAAGTGACCACCGCACAGTGTCGTTCTCCCTCAATCTAGGGAAGGGGGAAGCCAATACAAAAACAAGATTTGTGGACTTTAAAAGAGCATACCTTGCTAGGATGGGAATCATTTTAGAAGGGCACCTGGCTAACATCAGACCTGACATGGATGCCGAGCAGAAATGGACCATCATAAAGTTGGGTCTGGCAGAAGCCACTAGCTCTTGTACAAAAGTGCCAAAGCAAACAAGCCAGGACCATAAAACTGAGCTGGTTTAGCAGAGAGGTAGCGGATAGGGTGAGGGAAAAGAAAGCAGCCTTTAGAAGGTATGAAGGATCTAGCCAGGATGAGGACAGGAAGGAATAATGTATGTGAAGAAATCCAGAGAGGTGAGCAGAGCAGTAAGGGCAGCCAAGGCTTCAAGAGAACTAAGGCTGGCACAGGGGATCAGAGAAAGGGAAAAGGATTTCTTCAGGTGTAACCCCTCCCCACCAGCCCCCCCTTGTTTAACTAGCAGGGCTGCTCCTCTCATCACATGGTGCCCAAGAAAGGGATGGGAGCTTTACATAACAGTTCACAGTACATCTACTTCTGAGCCTGCCATACACAGACAGGCAAACCAAGTGTGGCAACTACCTGGCACACACCTGGTGGGACCATTTACCATGGCCATCAACCTATGTCCCTAGGAGAAAACATTTGCTCACAATTATGCTGAGTTTGCACTTCTGGACAGGGGCACCCAAGTAAATCCAGACACAGTGGAAGCAAAAACAGTACTGTCCAAACCAGGTTGGGATTCTAGAGTGCGGCTTTAATTCACGTAACAAAGGAGGAATAATAACAAAGTGAAGATGGACCCCCACAGGGCCACACATATTGGTATTGCAGATTACTGAGGTACAGACATTCCTGAATTCCCATTTAGCATAGGCTTAAAGAACACACACACAGCAAACTCTCTGGTTCTGAATTACACAGCGAACTGTTTGGTTCTGAATTACACAGCAAACTCTCTGGTTCTGAAATGGAGATTGGCACACACGGCCAGAACTGGTACATTTCCTCATGACTAGGCACATACGGCCAGTACTAGGACACTTTCCCATATTTCATGAGGAATACTGGTGGCTCACACAACCACCAAAGAGCACATCTAGGCTCACAGAAAATTCAACCCACGTCTGGGTAACTATTTTCATCAGGCACTGGCCAAATGCACTGAATGAAAAATTGAACTGGTGCACTAAACTGAACCCCGAGAGGTAAACTGGTTACTCCAGATGGAGGGTCTCCCACCTTTTGCTTCCAAGTTTACACTTGGCCATTCATCTGGTTAATAAAACCCTCACAGAAAACTTGTAGATGCTATCTTGAAATGTTTTTCACACTTAATATACTGCATGACTAAAAGTTCTGTACTTGGACAGTCTCTCTAGACTCCAATGTAGGCAGACACTTAAAAACAGAAACAGTCTAGGTGACGGGGTCTCTTTGTCAGAGAAAATTCACCAAGGAATGCAGGTGCCCCTCCTGGACTGAACACAAAAGTACTCACAGATTCTGAAGTTGTCACAGGCAGCTTCACTAGACAGACTGGGTGAGGGGATTGCCTCTGAGCCCTGAAGATTGCCCCCATCCCTCCTGGGATGGGGCAAAGGAAACCCCACTTGGAACGGTTTCCACCACTTCAATCTCTGTCTTCTATGTTCTTCTTCTAGGGCGAGAACAAACTTCCCAAATCACAGTGGTAGCTCTCTGTCAGAGCTAAAACTGAGGAGCTGCTGCAGGCTGCAGGCTTCTCCAGGAACACCACTCTACAGACTGAACAAACATTCTAAAGCTATCTCCTTTGCAGCTAGCTTGAGTGTGGCTTATGCTGCTGCGACAGTTCCATGATTACATCATCACTCCAACTCAGCTGAGACTGAAAAACAGTGTGACACTGTGAAATCCATTTACCTGGAATTTCACAAGCTGCCTTTCCCTGCTTGCCACAGGTTCTAATGGGATTCTAGTAACCCCTGGGAACAAGGGGGTTACATAGGTATACAAGAGAGAAGAGAAATTGCAAGGACCAGATTGTAAGGATTATTTATTTATTTATTGAAGAGATTATCCAGAAAAACGCACTGAACAACAAATTGCTCGTCTCACGGTGTGTCCAGGACTAGGAAAGATGGAGGTTAGGCAGATAAGGGGGCAGAGCAGGCAGAAGCACTTAACAAGTGCCTCTGCTCAGTGTTTACCAGGGAGAGGGATGGGTCTATGCCACAGGGGAAAGGTGGGGTGGGATCAAGGGGGAGGAGGTAATGGATGTGGAGAGTACAGTGGTCAGGGTGTTGGAGGGCCTAAGGTCCATAAGGGTGGATAAGGAACCAGGACCATACGGAGTGCATCCTAGAGTCCTGAAGGAGTTGGCAGAGGTCCTGGCAGGACCACCAGTGGATTTGTTCAACACTTCCCTGAGTAATGGATGTGTGCCCAAGGACTGGAGGATGGCACACATGGTGCCCCTCTATAAGAGAGGGCCCAGGGACGAACCAGTGAACTACATGTAACCCCCTCCTCCTTCAACTTGTCTAGGGGTCCCGGTGGTAAAACGAGGGTTGGGGGGGAGCCCAGAAACTGAGTACTCCAGTAAGCAATCACAGCTTCAAAGATATTAAAATTGTAGGCTTTACCTGTCTGGTAGAACTTCACTGAATGGTCTCACCTCACCAGACTGATGCTGTGCCACACATCGCTGCACCCCTCTGCTGGGCTTTGAGAGGAATAACAAGGAGATAGGCAAACCTTCTCTGGAAGGATCAATTAGATTAGTTCATCAAACAACCCAGTACCACCTTGTAAGAAGGAAATATAAAAACATTTAATTAGATGTTATTAATGATTTTCAACAATAAATATGAGGAGCAGCTCCAAGAGGCTAAAAACATACAGTAAAAATTTGTCAGGCACGCAGGTACTTGAAAACCCAGAACAGCTGGATCACCAAGACCTAGAAAACAGACCTGAAACAGGCTACACGCATAGATCTGCAAGCTGGAATTAAGGCTCACTCCTGCCAACTGTACTTTCTGGAACCAACCTTTCCTGGGGGGAGTGCCTAACTCCCTCCCCATACCTTATAGAACTGGGGCCTAATGCAGCCTAATTCCGTACCATGTCTGCTCTGTTTCACTTTTCCCAGAGACAAAACCAAATGCTGTTCCCTCCTCTGTTTAAGGTTGCATGGTGGCTTATAACAGTGGAGCTGGACAATGGCTCCCTCCTTTTGTTACAACATTCCCCCTGCACTCCTTCATGTGTCTGACACAGGTCCTGCCCCAGACACAGGCACGGCAGACCTGATAAAGCAAATCCCCGAGTGCAGGCCCTTCATGCTTACCTTCAGCAGTGTGCCACACAGGAAATTACCTCCTTGAAGCTGCCACCTCCAAGGGGCCGTGTCGTGGCTCTGCCACCACCACCACAGCCCCATTGCCATTCCGTCCCAAATTTTAAAAGTATGGGGGGCCCAATCATCCAGATGACCCAACCTTGCTTTTACCTCCGAGCTCCTACCCACTGCCAATGGTAGACGGCTCCCCTGACCCCATCAGTCGCCAACTCCTGCCACCCTCCCCACAGAGATGCCACCCATGCTCCACCACTGTTCAAGCTGGTACCTTCTGGGCTGGGGTGGTTTAGGCCCCAGCCGCACTACCCTGCCAAACCTATCGTCTCTCTCCCTTCCCTCTTTGCTGCCTCCTATTTATATAGTGAGCAAGAACACCACCCCTAGAGGCAGGACACAGGAAATGCCTGATGCTAACACCTAAATGGGGGGAGAGAAGAAAAGAGAGGGCTGGAATAGTAAGCCCACCTCGCAGGGGGGAGGGGGCTTACATACATACAGACAGACCAAGGAGCCTTACAGCCCTGGTGGAGAAACTAATGGAGACTATCCTTAAGGAAAGACTGGTGAATTTCCAGGAGGGGAATGGTCTACAGGATGGCAGGCAACATGGGTTTGTATCTGGCAAATCATGTCAGACAAACCTCGTTGACTTTTTTGACTGGGTGACGTGGTCACTGGATAGGGGACGTGGGGTGGCTGTCCTTTACCTGGACTTAAGCAAAGCTTTTGGGGTGCCTCATGGAAGGCTGACCAGCAAGTTGAACAGTATAGGAACTGGGGAAAAAAACTGGTTGGATGGATTAAGAGCTGGTTGTACAACAGGCAGCAGAGGGTGGTAGTTGGGGGAGAGCTCTGAGCACCCAGGGCTGTAATCAGCGGGGTCCCACAGGGTTCGGTGCTTGGACTGGTACTATTTTACATTTTCATTGCCGATATATTGAACAGAATAAGGAGTAAGATCAACTTCTATGCAGACAACACAAAGATCTGCACAGAGGTGGAATGTAAGGAAGGGGCTAAAGTACTGCAGGAGGATTTGGCAAGACTTGAGCACTGGTCAGACACATGGCAACTGGGGTTCAATGCTAAAAAGTGTAAAATCTTGCACTCGGGGGCTAAAAACCCTGGGAACAGCTACTGGTTGGAGGGGATTGCAGTTATCCACTTCGGTCAAGGAGAAAGATCTGTGGGTACTGATAACAGAGGACATGAATCACTCAGCACAGTGTAGGAAGGCAGCTGCAAAGGTGAATAAAATACTGGGATGCATCACCAGAGGCATCACCTCTAGGAGGGAGGAAATCATTCTGCCCCATACAGGTCCCTGGTGAGGCCGCACTTGGAGTACTGCACAGTTTTGGTGTCCCTATTTGACTCCGGGAGGGGGTCCAGCGTAGGGCAATGAAGATGATCCTGGGAATGGGGGACAAAACATATGAGGAGAGACTGCAGGAGCTCAACATGTATACCCAGGAGGATAGAAGGGAGAGAGGAGATATGAGAAAGGCAGGAAAAAGAGGTGCACATACGCTCTTCCAAAGGTGCTCCAGCCCAAACCATACTGCAGACAAAAAAACAAAAGAAAGCTGGACACACACCAATGGACCATTAAGGAATCAATATTTTATTAAAACTTAAAGCATGGCTACAGCCAAAACAGAACCTCTACATATCGACCCAACAGCAGGGGGTCATGCTTTAAGTTTTAATAAAATATTAATTCTTCAGTGGTCCGTTAGTGTGTGCCCAGCTTTCGTTTCTTTTTTTTGTCTGAGAGAGGGGATATGACCGAGACCTTCAAGTACCTAAAGGGCATAAACAGAGTTAATTCAGAGGGTTAGTGTAAGTTATCAGGTGGGAAGGACACAAGGAGGCACAGTCTGAAATTGGAGGGAGGGAGAAAGATTTAAGAGGTAGATGAGGAGGCACTATTTCACAGAAAGGGTGGCGGCTGGTTGGAATATGCTGCCAGAGGAAGTGATATCACTGCAGATGGTGGGCAGCTTCAAGAGCGGTGGGACGGGGTAAAAGGGAGGGTGAAACTGAGGAGAAGATGGGGAGGGAAGTTGGAGGTAGGGGGCAATAAATCGGAGGGTCTTGCAAGAGGTGGGAGGCAGCTGCAGTTTAATAAATTGGGTGGTGCACACTCGTTAGACCAAAAGGGAACATTATTTAACCAGGAGTAGCACACTAAGCCGAAACTTATTTCCAGATGCGACCTGAGAGCACAATAAAGTCAAGTGACTTACTCAGGATCACACAGTATGCACCTAGGTGGCTATTCAAACCCAAGTCTCCAGATCTGCAACTCAGAGCCTTAACCCACTGCACTATACTGCTTCCAAAAGGCCATTGTATTAGCTGGTAATTTCATATGTTCTTATATTAGTGCTGGGCTGAGATCTTACTTTGTGATTTTGCTTAACTCCTTTACCATAGAAGATAAGAAACAGCTGGTTCCCTGAAGGAATATGAACACTATTATCCATTCTTAATTAGTGGCACTGCCATAATTATGAAAATCTTTCCTTCCCAAAGTGTGTGCGGATCCTTCCCATCCCTTGGTAATTTTTTTTTTAAAGATCTAAACTGTCTTATCTCCTGTAAGACTAGGAGTACATAAAAGCTTCATCTTGAATCTAGGTGTGTATGGCTGGGCTCATGTAATGCTCTTGCTGTGTGTGCTGAACACTGGGCATGCTGTGGTGTAGTATAATAATAAGATCCCTGCTCAACTGGACCTCTGAAATATGCCAACAGACCGAGACAGCAAATAATATTTACTTGGTTTCAGTCCTTTTATATTTAAGATCTGTTAGGATTTCTTTTAACCGCAGATGGCAACTACATGAACTGGGCGCAACAGAGAAGCATTTTGGAGGTGGAGGGATCAGCAGCAGAGGGTGGGCGAGTGGAACGGGGGCAACAGGGAAGCTGCTGACATTGCTGCCTGTCCAGGGATTGGGGAGCAAGTGTCATTAGCTGCCCTTGTCGGCTGTTCTCCTCTCCCTACTCCACTGCCTGCCCTAGGGTTGGGGACCAATTATCATCACCTACAGTTGGTGGCTCTAACCCACTCCTGACCCTGCTCTCTGCCCTGGGATTTGGGAGCAAGTACCGTCAGTTGCCAGTACAAATACAGTAGTGACCTGATCAGTTAGTCGGTCAGCAGTCCCTTTGACACAATACAACTTTATATTGCCAGTGCGATGAGAGAAGGGAACTGGGTGGGACAAATGGGGAAATAACGTAGGGGTCTGAAATTTGCCTAAACACAGAAATGCAGAGCAATTCCTACTCTTAGTAAAGAATTGTCTTTTAGTTTTGGTTTATGTGGTTCACTTGATATGATGTGTTATCATATTTTTGTTTTGCCAGCTGGTATGGTGTTTTTGGAATCTCGGTACTGTTCACTTTTTTTGCATTTAATGCTACTTTTCCTCCTTCAGCTAGGCCCCTATCAGGCACTAACCCTCTCAGCCCCAACACCCCTGCATCCCATGGACTTACTGTCCAACTCCTGACTCACCCCCATAGCAGAGATGGCTCGGAAACTTTGAAATGGATCCCCAAGCAGGAGTCATGCATGCCACCAGGTGTGGGGCCTGTGGAGGGTCAGGTCCTTTACCTTGCCTAGCTGGTGTTTTCCCTCTCCCTCCATGCTCCCCAGGAGAGTGGATGTGCAATGCCACCCTGATGACCCTGTGCATGCTTCTGCATGCAGGATGTTGGCAACCACTACTCCTCCCATCCCCAACACTGTGGCCCCTGATGCCTATCCCCAGTCACCGCTAGGGACCAGACATGCACTAGACACCACATCTCTCCCCCGGAGGTAAAGCATAGTCCAGCAGGCACTCAATCTTCTTCCCCCCGGCTACTGTCCATTTCCCAAGTTCGCTCCCAAACACGGGTCATCAGTGCTGCAAGTTGTAGTACTACCAGTGGGCCTGCCAGTACTCTTTACTTCTGAGCTGTGTGTATGTGCTGGATTTACATTTTATGAGAGTGCGACAAAGATAAAATCCCAGCCCAGCATGCCCTTAACTGCTGGAAGTCTGAAAGGGGTAGGGTGCTACCTTCACAAGTGGGTGACACTAAACATTCTGCCTTCCAGTATGACAAAACCAGTTGACCACTAAAATACTGAAAAAGCACTGGAACCACACTCCCATTGCTATCAATTTTTTTTTTAAATTGAATATGCTTTATTGAGTAAACAAAAACACAACCTGCATGAAGGTACAGCAAAACAAAACCAACTCCAGTCTAGCATTAGACAGAGTATGGAATTTGAGAATAACGTTAGACGTGACTGTATTAAGCTGTACATAGTAATACAGACCTGGGAGTAACAACAAAGAAAACAACAACAACCCAGACACAGAAATGTCACCCTTCCCCCAGCCCCGACCACCTACCTCACCACTGGAGGATATCAGAACACTTACGAGTTAAAAAGAAGAACCAAATTGCAAAACTACACCATAATAAAGTAGGTACCCATTATAAGGACTAAGCAATTTATGTAATGGAGGGTAGATGTTACTTAATGGAACCATAAGTAGTAGTGGGCAAAGTGGGCTCCGTCCACTCCGATGGGTGATTGTGAGCAAAGGTGATGGATTCTTGGGTGCTCCACTAACGATGAAGCAGAGTAATTTGCATTATAATGGGTAATGCAAAGTCCATTGAAAACACTGACTTCACATTATTCCACCTTCCCAGACCACCACTCCACCAAAATTGTAAGCAAAGTGCACTGGGATCAATGCACTTCGCCTCACTTCACCTTGTTTTTGAGCTCCGAAGGCGAATTTTGCCTTGATTCTTGGGATTTCAGGTCACATGAGCTCTATATTGATCTGCACAGCCTCCGTTCGGGGTAGTGTGTGTAAGAAGCAGTAGGAGACAGTGTGCTCTGAGAGCTGTCTGTGATTGAAACCTTCTAAAAGCTGTGAAAAAAGCATTTTTGCTTTTTTGGGGGGGCTCCACCTTTAGTTCATCGATTGCAGGAAACCCTCCTGTGCTCATATCATTGAGCATTTTTGTTTTTGTGTGGATTTTGAATGTTAATGTACAACATAGAGTGTGTGTAGTGAAAGACAGTGAAAGTGTGCTTTGGGGGAGGGGCGTATCTGTTTTGTAAGTAGATTTAAGTTGGAGAAACAGTGATTTCTTTGTTTTTTGGTTATATTTTTGTTATATAACTGACTGTGTTAATGTATACACAGTAATATTGTCAGTAATTGTTGAAATTTTCTTCCTGATTGTGTGTTGTGTGGATCTGGTGCAGCAGTTCATAATTTCCAGTTGTTTACATTACAATACGTGTCATATTACTGAACTTTTCAATTTGGTATGCATTACTCGTTCACCATTGTAGAGAAACTGTTCTGTGTGTATGTGAGTGATGTTGCATGACATCAAATAATACACCTTTTATTGTGCCACAGACTAGTGTAATTAAAGGGCAGGCGCAGCAGTGTGAACCTGCTAGCCACTGCAGCCGCCTGATTTTGTACTGAGATTGTGGTATCTATTCTTTGTTTTGCTGCTTGTACTGCCGTAAAAATCTGCAGTTAGTGCTCCTCCCCACCCCCACCGGCAAAAGGAATTTTTTACCAGATTGGATTGTTTTTGTGACCTCATCAGCACCACTGGTTACTGAAGTTGTTTTCATTGTGTGACAGTGTCTATCTGTTGCTGAAGCTACAGTTGTTTTTTTGGCTTCACATCCAGTGTCCCCCCAATCAGAGAGTGAATGTATCAAAATCTAAATTTGGTTATAATATTATTGTTGATCCCCAAAATGCTCGCAAAGAGACGTGCAAGCAAAGCTGGTTCTCACCATGGCAATGCTGGCAGTAAGATAGTCTGTGGGCATGGTAGTACGCAGACACAGAAGTGCATTGCTGATGTGAGGAAAGGTATTTCTCCTGCAATGTTTTTTAAAGCCCAATCAGTAGCTTCACTCATAGTTGGAGGAGATGATGTTTTTCCAGCTGGTGGTGTTAGTGTCACTGGTGTTAGTGGTGGTGGTAGTATTAGTATTGGTAGGTCAAGTTCGAATTCTGACCAGTGTACCATATCCAAAAATATTGAGTGTGAAGCAGTGCAAGTGAGTGGAAGCGTAGATGATGTCATACTTCCCAGTAACATTCCAGTAACTGAATCTGAGGATTCTGATAATCATGTTAACGATAGCATACAATGCGATATTCTGTCCACTGTGGCAGTTAATGTCATGCATTTTCCATGCAGTGATTCACAGTGCGGTGAAAAAATATCAGGTGATGGTGGTGTAGATGATGATGATGGTGCATGTGATGATGATGATGATGTTGCTCTTGTTGCAACATGCAGTCTACATGCTAGCATCCAAGCAGAAGATGTGGATATGTGTGACGTTGATGAATATGATGATGATGTAATTGACCCCAGTTGGGAACTGGAGAAAAAGAAATTCAAAGTGGCTGTGTCTGAGTCTGTTTGCAGGAATTCCCCCCCCCCCGTAAAAACTTGTGATTTACAGGTTTTAGTTGATGATGATGACCCAGTAATAATGATAGGTAGTCGTGGTGGTCAGTTGCAGTCCAGGTGTGCAGTACCCAAAACATCACGTGCCCCCCCCACTTCAGTGCTCAAAATAACGGACTTAAATAAGCAACATCATGGACATGTTAAAAAGAGAGCATCACAATCCCTTGTTTGGGATTTTTTGTTCAAGATGCAAATGATGAGTCAGTTGCAGTCTGCCAGGTTTGCCATGTGTATGTGAGTCGAGATAAAAAGGGGAGCCATCTGGACACAGAAGGACAGCATACACATCTTAAGAATAGGCACTTGGCACTGTGGACCCAGCACAAACTGGCAGCTAATACCACAGTGGGGAGTTCACCCTCGTCACTGGCAACCATAGCGAGCATGTTATCCCCTTCCATGACTGTTAAGTCCAGTAGTAAATTAAATGTGTGCAGTAGTGAGGAAATAAGAGCAGAGGATTACTACAGGCATGATGAGGTGGAGAAGCACAATGACTTTGAAACATTGTCCAGTGCTGGTGAGATTTAGCAGTTGTGGTGGTGGTGGTGGTGGTGAATGCAGTGTGTATACTGCAAGTGGCACATCAACCCCAGTTAGCAAATCTGGCAAAATAACTGCATTTCTGGGTCTGTCATCATCACCCATCATCATGGTGCAACCATCCTCATCAAACGTCCACACTCCACCCCATGCCAGTGCCATTCATCACCGAGCACAACCATTTGTGATCACACCCCCTGTAAAATGTTTGTCAGCCCACGTTATAGAGTGTTTTTGCGCTTAAGCTGAAGTACCCCCCCAATCATACAGTGTCACATGAACTTAATGCTGCTGTAGCTGAAATGCTGGCAATTGATCTTTTGCCCTTCTCCTTTGTGGAGATTCTGGGTTCCAGTAGTTTGCTGCACGTGCCTGCCCAAAATGGAAAGTCCCATCCAGTACATACTTTTCTATCTGTGCTTTCCCTGAGTTTTTCCGCACTGTGTCCGACTCAGTAAGATGCGCCCTTCAACATTCCTCCTTTCTGTTCATCCATTTAAGTATGGATATGTGGACAAGTGGCAAAACAGCGGGGAGTTCATATTTGTGTATAACTGCACACTGGGCGCTGGTGCCGGGGGTTGTTTGTGATGTTGGTAGTGTGAATAATCAGTGCAGTAAGGTGGATTGTCTCGGTAGCAATCTTTCAGGAATACGACAGCATGCAGCGATTGCTATGCTCAATGTGACCTGTTCACACACTGGTGAGAACATGTTGGACATGGTACTGACTGAAACTGACAATTGGCTAAGCCCCCTGTCCCTGAGAGCTGGGTTCATAGCAAGAGACAGTGGGTCAGATGTGGTGAAATGCATCACGAATGGTGTTTTTTTTTGTGTTCCATGCATGGCCCATTGTTTAAATCTTGTGGTGCAGGAGTTTCTGCAGCACCCTGATGTAAAGGAAATGCTGACCGTTGCATGACGTATCTGCTCTCACTTTTCATGATCTGGAAAGACCCGTGACCAACTGTGGCAGTTGCAGATACAAAACAGCCTGCCTCAGCACTGCTTGAAGCTGGAAGTTTTCACCCAATAGAACTCCACTTTATGCATGGCAGAGAGGTTGTGTGAACAATACAAAGCCATCTCAGAATATCTTGTGATGCAAACTAGCCGTGACAGTTCCGGGGCCTCCATGTCTATGATGACTAAACAGTGGTGCCTCATGGACTCTGTAATAACAATTTTGTGGCCTTTTAAACATGCCACACAGGTAGTGAGTGGTGAGTCTGCCTCCATTAGCCAATCAATTCCACTGCTGCGGGTGCTGAGGCAGACATTGGTGAATGTACAGCATGGCCTTGATGTTGCCAGAGACGGTGGTAGCAGTATGTTGCTGCAACACATGCTGACAGTATTCAACCAGAATCATCACATTGTGAGCATTCAGCGTGGTGACAACTTTGCCATGGCAACAATGCTGGACCCACTATACAAACATGGAATTGCATCAGTACTGTAGGGAAGGCCTGCACAAGTAAAAAATATCAGTGGTCAACTAGTGCGCTTGGTTCATGGGGCACAGAAGTCACGTGCCAAGGTCAGCAAACCTCAGCAGCATAATCTGGCTGAGGGTGTACCTGTAGGACTTTCAAGCATATCCTGCAAGGGGAAGGGGACAGGAGTTCCAGGTGGTCTGTCATCCAAAGTGGGTGGCGTCGACCCGCTTTGGGAGGCTTTGTCCCAAGTGGGTATTTGTGAAATAAATGATTTGGGAGAACAGGATGATGCATCAACAACTAGACTTAGTGTGACTCAGAGAATGGTTGAGTCATATTTGTCTGAAAACAGGCATCTGATGATAACTGAAGATCCTCTTTTGTACTGGAGTGGAAAGGTCAGTGAATGGCCAGAGCTGACTGCAGTGGCACAGAAGTACCTCACATGCCCACCCTCCAGTGTAAGTGTTGAGAGGGTATTCAGCTCAGCAAGTGCAATAGCCAGGGATCGTCGGACAAACCTGTCTCCTGCAAATGTTAATATGCTAACATTCATTAAAATGAATGAGAGGCACATACCAGCACAGACTGCAACCTCGGTATTCGTACTCTGACCTAGTCATGGTGGTTTTGGTGATGTGGAAATGGACCATACTGGTGGCACTGGCAGTGACTACCTGAAACGGCCCACCACTGATGTAGATGATGACACAATGGAGAAAGAATTTCCCAGTGGTCAGACTTCAGACATACATGACTGTGAGGGCAGCTTTCTTTATGAGGATGATGATTTGGTTAATGTTGGCAGGTTTTAACTGAAGTTGTTAAAAGGCGGTGTGCACCCCAGACCACCACCACCAGGACTGATGCTAGCCACTGCCACCACTGAGCATGAGTCTGTCCGCACTCTGGACCACCACCACCACCACCGGGACTGATGTTAGCCACTGCCATGACTGAGCATGAGTCTGTCCATCCCCCCAGACCACCACCACTGGGACTGATGTTAGTCACTGCCACCACTGAGCATGAGTCTGTCTGCCCCCCTGGACCACCACCACCACCACCACCACCACTGGGACTGATGTTAGCCACTGCCACCACTGAGCATGAGTCTGTCTTCCCCCTGGACCACCACCACCACCACCACCACTGGGACTGATGTTAGCCACTGCCACCACTGAGCATGAGTCTGTCTGACCCCCTGGGCCACCAACACCGGGACTGATGTTAGCCACTGCCACCACTGAGCATGAGTCTGTCCGCCTCCCAGACCACCACCACTGGGACTGATGTTAGCCGCTGCCACCACTGAGCATGAGTTTGTCTGCCCCCTGGACCACCACCGGGACTGATGTTAGCCACTGCCACCACTGAGCTTGAGTCTGTCTGCCCCCTGGACCACCACCGCCACCAACGGGACTGATGTTAGCTACTGCCACAACTGAGCATGAGTCTGTCCGGACCACCACATCCATCAGCCACAGACACAAAGCTTCTTAATATTTAAACCATAAAGTGAGTATGCTGTTTCACTTCCTTTAGTTGCATGTTTTGTTTCTGTAGCTTTTCAGAGCCGCAATGGTCAAACACATACGGTACACTTATTTTTTTTTTTTTTTTACAGGTTAACAAAAAAAGTCTCCATCGCTAAAACTCAGTGGGAATGGTACTGCAGCTGTACCGTACAGAGGAACCTATGGAATATCCATGTGAAATCCATTCTGGTAAGTATGAAGATTTTATTTTATCCGTTTCATTGTTTTGGAAAGACTGCAGCAAATGCGACTGAGTACGATTCATAAACTAGGTGACATGTGTACGTCACCAACACTATTTCTGTAAGATATCATTCATGCACTGTATTCTGAACTTGCAGCTGTGCAGCCCTGACCATGACAGTGCTGAAAAAGTCACACACAGGTTTTGTTACTTGATAAGATGTGGGTTTGAAATGTAGCTTGACTTTAGATTGAGAACCAAGGAGGGACAAATTATAATTAAGTTGTAAGAAGTCATTCATTTCTTTTTTTAGGCAACTTCCAGATGCTTTGCTGTTCTGTCAAAGTGGCCCTATCCAAAAAAGTTCTTCAACATCAGGCACCCCCCCCCCGGGCTTGGGCACACATGCAACATGCAGAAGTCGTTTCATTAGATGACCATGACCATCATTAACAACCGGACTCCAGAAGGATGCAGATGAAATCTGTGAAGAAGTAACAAAATAAGAAACCATTACAGACAAACCTGCAAATATACTCCCCCCCCAAAAAATAGTACTTACTTTCATGTGCTTGAGAGTTATCCATTTCCAATTTCAACGCAAAAAATTCTCATTGAGCACTGGAATGTGCACACCAACAGTTTCTGTGACCTGTGATACAGAACAATACCATAAGTACATGTCCATGTCAACCCCCCTCACATACAAAATACACGAATATTTATCTATATATATATATAAATTCACCAAGGCTACTATTAGTGTACAGACAAAGGGCACCCTTCCATCCAGTTGAGATGATCACATTGCATTTGCTCGAATCGCCTTGCAGAACATATTGGACCAGCAACAGTTCTCTCACGGTCATCATTTTATTCTGGGGGACTTTGAATGTGCTGAAATGCTCCCATTTCACTGTGTTACCACTTGTCAATTTTCTGGACTCAAGGCGGATGCATTTTGGGCATGCAGAAAAAATCTGGGGATTCTGTGCCACCACTGCACGCATGACTGAGTGCGCCATAAATTCTGGGGGACTTTGTATGTGCTGAAACACTCTCATTTCATGTATTACCACTTGTGAATTTTCTGGACACAAGGAGGATGCATTTTGAGCATGCAGAAAAAATCTGGGGATTCTGTGCCACCACTGCACGCATGACTGAGTGCGCCATAAATTCTGGGGGACTTCATATGTGCTGAAACATTTTTATTTCACTGTGTTACCACTTGTGAATTTTCTGAACACAAGGAGGATGCATTTTGAGCATGCAGAAAACATCTGGGGATTCTGTGCCACCACTGCGCACATGACTGAGTGCGCCATTAATTCTGAGGATGCATTTTGTGTGTTGTGTGATTGTGAGCTCATGATGTCATACTGCCATTATCAATTAAAGCAGAATTGCAAGAATGTCATGACAATTTTGAACTGTATTTTTTTATGCTACTTTACATTGCCACAGCCACTACTTACCTCCAAGTCGTGACTTGAATGATACGTTTTTTCTTTTCACAATTTCTGTCTGCTTTACTTAGTTGACTACTTTTTTTCATGTATGAAACAAAAATGAGCACGCCTTTCAATATTGTCCTGACCAGGTTTGTATTTATTTGCAGCTGCTTTTCAATAAATATTGTTCTGTGGTGTCATAAAACACTGCTTGCTGCATAACTGTTAATTTATAACAGAAGTGATATATAACAACTAACTGACGTGATGGAGAAAAGCAGAGGAAAACAATGACAAAGACCTGGTCAGCACCAATTTAAAAGGAATGCTCCTTTCATTATTTCACACATGAAAAAAGGTAGTACAGCAGACTCAACTACTGGAAATCCTTGTATCATTCCAGTCAGGATGTAAGTAAAGGAAGATGTAACATAGCATTAAAAAATATAGGTCAGAGTTCTCAACAGATTGTTGCGCTGCTGCTTTACAGAGATTCACCACGTTACATAGTTATGGTGATGCACATAACCTAATATGTGGGCGCCTTACTTCCAGGGGGAATCTTTCTTGCTCCATATAGTGCAATACATTTCTGTGAAAACCGCCCTTAATTTCATTACAGTGTGTCATGTGATGGAGGAATTCCCATTCAGAAAAGCCACCCACATTCTGCCCCACATTCTCAGTAACGTTAGGATGTGATGCCAGGGGGAATGCAGGTGCGTGCTCCACTATAGTGAATGTCCAGCAGCTATCCCAATGTTTCGTTATGTTATAAGGTTCACTTTGTGGTGAAATGTGGGAACGTTTCCACTAACAAGGCTCCTTACTGGAAACGTGCCCACACGTTTCACCACAAACTGACCATTACGACATAAAGAAACATTCGGATAGCTGCTGGACAATAGGACATTCACTATAATGGAGCACGCACCCGCGCTCTCCCTGGCATCATGTCCTAATGTTGCTGAGAAAGGGGGTCCGAATGTGGGTGACTTTTCTGAACGGGAGTTCCTCCATCATGTGACACACTGTAATGAAATTATGGGCGGTTTTCCCAGAAATGTATTGCACTATGTGGAGTAAGAAAGATTCCCCTGGAAGTAAGGCGCCCATGTATTGGGTGCAATGCTGTAACTTGGTGAATCTCTTTCATGTCTGTTTCACAAGCAAAATAGTTATAGAGCCTCAGTAATGTTTACTTTGTGTTGGGACTCATGAATTGGATTTTAAGTGTTTGGTAAACAGCATGAAGACTGAGCAATGCGAGTATGTTGTGCTAAACTGCATGTGTGACGTCAGTGTTCTTTCCTGTGTGTGCATACATTGTCCAGCTTCATGCAAACATATATATGGTAAGACTTGTTGCATTATCAAGAATAAAGATTACAAAGAATACCCTGATGTATATTTTATTGGTACCATTAGCGCCAGCGGACTAAGTGATATGATATTTTTTCAGAGGTATCGGGTCACTGTGCACCTCAGTCACTCACAGTGCACACATGACTTTGCGGAGATCATAGCACAAAAAACACATGCTCTCCTAGACATTATGTGTGCAGTATAGTATATAATGGAACTAAGGTGCACTCTGGCCAGACACCTCTGAAAATGTATCGTATCACTTAGTCCACTGATGATGATGGCGACAATAAAATATACCATATTCTGCTCGCTATTCTTTATAGCATAAACACTGCCTGCAACAAGTCAGCAACAGCAATATATGTTTGCAACATGTTGCACAATGTCTGATGTCACACACACACTCACGAAACAACACTGACTGCACACATGCAGTTTTACACATCATACTTGCACTGCTCACAACAGCTTGTCCACAAGCCCTCCAAAACAAAAAGTAAACATTACTGAGGCACTGCAACTACAGATGGGAAAATATGTATTATTAAACAACAACAACAACAAAAAAACACACAAAAAGTATGGCACATTAGTGGGGTGGGGGTGGGGTGTCCAGAAAACAATCCCTTAATGTGGCTGTGGGATGCCATGGTGGTCCAACAGCAGGTGCAGCATTGTGAGTATTTGCAGCTGCTGTTGTTGGATTGTATCAACCTGCTGCTGCACAGCACCTACCCTCTCATTATTCTCCTCCAGGGCTGCCCACACCAGGGCAATGTCAGCCTCTGTTGCAGGGAATGTAGCGGAGTCCACTGCAGGTGGAAACCCAGGTAGTGGTGTGGTGGAGAGGGTGGTGCTGGTGGCTGTGGTGGTGGAGCAGCTACTGCACTTGCCCTCCTCCTGCTGCAGCAGCGAGACACAACTTCAACCCCAGCAGCACCCTTGGCCACTGCCACAGTAGGGCCAGCAGGTGGATGCCTGGCCCCTTCTGTGGCAGCCTGCCACTCCACCTTGTGGTAGTTCAACATGTGGGTGCACTGGTCACTGGTCCTCAAATGTGTCCCCAAGGGGCCATGGCACACCAGCACACTGCACAGATGGCACACCATGACTGTGCTGTTTCCCCCCACAGAGTTAAAAAACTCCCACACTGGGGAGCTGTGGGGGGGGGACCGGATACAGTCCTAGCACCACCTACGTTTTCTTGGGGCACCTCCTGTGGCTGTGGAGGGGGTGCTGCTGGAGCCCCTACAGCTGCTACTGGTGGTGGTGGTAGTGGCAGAGTAGGTGGATGCACAGCAGCCACCAGTGGAAATGGTGCTGCTGCTGCTGTTGTTGCTTCCACGGGGGGGGGAAGCAACACCCATGGGTTGGGAGCGGTCCAGCAACACACGACTGTCCACATGCATGTGCACTCCCCTCCTCTGCCCGCACCCACAGGCCAGCGACTCTCCTTTTCCAGGGTCCATCCTTCCCACACAAGTACCCGACCCTGACTACAAACAAGTCCAACCACAGTAAAATGCCTAGCCTTCACCCGGTGGCCGCACTCACTCTCACACTTCCAGACACACACACACTGACACATACAGTCATACACACACAAAACAAAACTTATAAAAAAAATTCACTACCAAAAAAACAATCACAAACACAATACAAAAACTAAATAAAAATACTGCTTTTAAAAAAGCTCTTGTTTTCAGGCACAAAGGCAGTAGAGCACTTTCTGACACTGACACAAAACTGCTCTCCTCTCCACAAAGCCTTCTCCCTCTACAACTGCAAAGGAGAAAGTGAAACTGCTTCTCTGACTCACTTCCTTCCTTCCTTCCTGCCTGGCTAAAGCATGTGACTTACACTACTGTAAGCCATGTGATGTGTGGGGGCTGCCTATTTACTTGTCACTTCACCTTACTTCACATTAAGGCATAATGACAATGCGAAGTAATAATGAGAACGCAAAGTGAGCACTTTGCAGTGGCCACTTTGCGTTGTGCTCTGCCAACTCGAAGTGGCCACTTTGCATTCACTTTGCCAGCAGATTAAAAATTTGCCGCATCTCCAACCATAAGCCACCAGATTTTATACAAAGAACCAGAAAGTTCAAATGGTTAACAGGACATACAGGGGCTCCCAGATGCTCTGATAGTTATGGGATTTGTTCATCAAACTAGCTATAACCCGCTCTGCTTCTTGAGCAAAAAGGATCTCCCTATGTCATTCTGTAACAGAGAGGACACATTGATCCAGCCAGTGATGGAATAACACTTTTTTGGTGCATGCTGAAATAAGTGCCGTGTGAGGCCATTGATTACCAATTAAAGTGCTCCCATATCCACCTAGTAAACACACTTCAGGAGAAAAGGCATCAGCCAGCCCTAGAAGGGGATCAAGCATGACTGAATAGCTGCACAGAAGGCAGTTACTTTTTCACATAACCAAAGGATGTGAAACAGTGTCTTTATGACATCTTCTCTAGAGCAGGTATTGGAGGGAAGTTTACCCATACTATGTAGTTTGGAAGGGGTATAATAAAGATTATGTACAACCTGAAATTGGAGAAAGTGATATCTGCCCCATTTTAAATATTTATAGAAACATTTCCAAATTCGAGGCCAGTTATGGGGAGAATCAATAGGAGGTAAAGCCTGATCCCGTAACAAAACAGTTGCCCTTCCATATTGGCTAGTAGCTCCTGTGCTTCATGGCAATAATATGAGATGACGTGGAATGTAGGGGCAGATACTGCCATTGAAAGGACCTGCTTCCTGTAAGAGTTATCCCAGTGGCTAGTACGAAAATGGTGCAGGAGCATGTGTGTAAGCTGGAAATATTTGAAACAAGAAAAGGTGGACCTATTATGTTTTTCTTGGGCTTCTTGGAAAGTAAGAAATTTTTGATCTTGCACAAGGTCTTCCACAGCGCTAACCGTGGCAAAAGGCCAACAAGTTTCAGTGAGAACCTGTCCACCAATTTTAAAATTGAGGTTTCCTACTATGGGTTGGGAAGTGTCTTTAAATGGCTGGATGTTAAGCAAGGAACATCATTGCAAATGAATTTGGAGCGAGGCCTCTGTAGGAGTGCCCTGCAATGATCTGGGAAGTTTCTTGTGGAGAATGTAAAAAAGGGCTTGAATGTCTAGACCATGCTGTGAACATTGGAAATACTCTATTTCAAGCCACAATGGAGTGTAAGACCTAGTATTATCTTTAGGGTGGGGCCCAAGCCATTGAAAAAAAAACTGGCACAGTTTCTAGACCAATAGTATAAATAGAAATTAGGAACTTGTAGGCCACCCCTCTCTTTAACACACCTGAGTTTGTATAAAGCTCTTTTAGGAAGTCTTACCAAGCCATAAAAAAGAAGTGATAATTCTATCAGTTTGAAGGAACCATGACTTCGGCAGGGCATAATTGGAGGAGCCAGGCACTGATTCGCAGGTTCTGCCCCTTGGCTAAATTTCCATCTCCTGGCGCTCCCTGATCACGGGGAAATCACTTTCTGTGCTGTGTTCTGGACTGAATTTTTGTGAATGTAATTACTCATGTTATGCATCAATTGATCTTACTTTACCTGCCAGTTTAGCTAGTCTATTACCAGCCTCTAGTCTAGCCTTTCAAGGTTACTTGCTGCTGTGAGACTCGTGCTGAACAAACTGCATTGTTTAGTAGCTGATGTTTGATTGCTTAGCCCTAGCTACTGTGTAAGATTGCTACATTTTTCTATTTCTGCTTCTACTGCCAAACCCTGTCTCCTGTCCTACGCCAGTCATTCTGCTAATTTTAATTTCTCCTCCTCACTTGCTATGCTGTCTCTCTCTAAACAGCTTCATTTCTTCTCTGCCTTACCTACAAACCCTCCTCTTACACCCCCTCCTGCTGCTGCTGCTGTTGTCCTCCTCAGACGTCTTGGCGCCAAATCACAGACCCCCCCCCCCGTTAACTCCTCTTCTGTCTCTAAATAATTGTCCAGCATTTGCCACCTCTTTACCTCATGCTTTGTCTTTCTCCATTGCCTGCCCCCCACTGAGCTTGCTATTCTACTCTAGTTCTATTTAATCCTCTACCTTTTCCCACTTGTTCCGTAGACAGCCCATCTGCGGGCTTCCCAAGCTGTCACTGCGGCCCCAGCTCTCTCTGAGCTGGCTGCTGCTAACAGACCACCCGACCGACCCCTTGACAGATTCAGGTATGCACCGGACCTCTGAAACTCATGGTTTTGAATGCCACTGTTTTGACTGGACGCTCAGTGGAGGAGCCAGGCACTGATTGGCAGTTTCTGCTCCTTGGCTGAATTTCCAACTCCTGGCGCTCCCTGCTCCCTGATCTCAGGGAAATCTCTTTCTGTGCTGTGTTCTGGACTGAATTTTTTCACCTACCCCCTCTCCCCCACCTCCTCACAGTATTAAATAGATTCTTGCTCTGCCCCTCTCCTCAGCCTAGCAGTCGATTGGTCACTCCACTGCTGTACATTCTTATGGCTATTGGCCTATCTGTCTTCAATACCTGACTTGACCCACTCTCTTACCACCCCTTTTAAAAGCAATCTTGCCCATAGGGTTGCACATTTGCTCTCACATTTATCTCTGTCTAGAAGTACGTGACATGATCTGCTACATCTTGTATGGTGTTTCTTTTCAAAGCCCTGTTACTCGCCTCTGTCCACAAAATCTTCCATGATAGCTATGGCTGGAAGAATACTGCCCCTGCTGACACTGATCCTTGCTCTCTTTTTACTGGCTCTTCTCACTGCTAGTATAGCATAGTGGTTTAAGGCTCTGAGCTGCAAATCTGAAGACCTGGGTTTGAATCCCATAGCCCCAACTTGCATACTGTGTGACCCTGAGCAAGTCATTTAACTTCCTTGTTCTCCCAGGTCGCACCTGGAAACAAGCTTCTGCTTAGTGTGCCTTTCCTGGTTAAACAATTTCCTCTTTCCCCTTAGACCTTGCTCTCTTGGCACTGCTAAACTGGCTTCCACACTATCTGACTTTACCTACTCAAACCTACTTGTGTCACAGATCAAGCAACATGATGTGACTCCTCTATCACTCACTAGGCATCTCTTATACTTGGCTGCTGACTTTTCCTCTAAATGCCTCTGGCAGAACATGCTACTTGTACCACCTCTTTTCCCACAGAAGCTATGGTACCGTGTGCTTCTAGCCTTGTTATTAACTGGGGACATCGAAACAAACCCTGGCCCCCAGTTACGCACTGCCTCTCTGAATATAGACTGGTTAAATACGAAAGGCCTTTGTATAGCACACTTGAACATTAGAAGCCTTCTCTGTAACTTTACTGTGCTTGAGGCATGGATATCCATATAGGAACCTGACAGTCTCTGTCTGACTGAAACCTGGATAAAGCCCTCTACTCCTGACTCATCCTGCTCTCTTCCTAACCATGCCCTATTTCGAGGAGACAGACTATCTAGAAAGAGGGGAGGTGGAATTGTGCTCTATTTCAAAAACCACCTGAATATGTCACTAATGCAGTGTTCGGTTGCCTCTAACTGCATGTTTTTACATACCCTGCTTCTACTTGGAACCAAAAAGATTCATTTAATATGTGCCTACAATCCTCCTAAAGCAGGTCAACTAGGATGCTCCTAACTACTTGAGTACTCAACCTCAGCAGCTGGCCAAAATGAACTTATTATTCTTGGTAACCTCAACCTAAATTGGCTGGGGAAAAATAAAAGCGCACTGCTATCTCTAGTACATGGATTTAACATGCTCCAGGTAATTGAAGATCCCACCAGGATGACCCAGTCACCTGCTACTGGAACACTTATACACTGGATACTTACAAATCAACTTGATAGAATTACCACCTCAGGTGTGCTTCCTGATTCTGTAAGTGACCATTCCCCTGTGTTTTGCATATGGGGAACATCAGTGATTCCAGCCCCTTCGCCACCCCTCATCACCTTCTGGGATTTTTCCACACTTGATCAAGCAAGCTTTCTACATGATATCTCTTCTGTAAACTGGATCCTTATTATCCAGTCCCAAGACATTGAATCTGCTCTCAGTCTCTTTCTTTCCATATTCTTATCCCTCCAGGACATACATACACCTAAACAGAATCGACACATTCGGGCCAAACAGACTAGGTAGCTGCACAAGGAACTTTTTGCCTCCCTCCGGGCACATGACAAAAGTTGGAACCGCTACAAAACCTTGGGTCAGCAAAGTGAATATGACGCTTACAGAAAGCAGTGCAATATGTGCAAAAAACAAATCAGGCTTGCCAAAAGCTCATACTGCAAAGGTCTATTGCTGGAAGCTGCTGGGGACTCAAAGAAATTCTGGACCCATGTAAAATCCTTCCTGGGCTCAAACCAGTCTCAACACACGAATGATATGGTCCTCAATAGTATGCACTGTAATGTCCCCACCATCATTGCAAATTCTTTCAACAAATACTTTACTGATCTCACCAAATACACTGCCTCTTTCACAGCAAATCACATCCTGATGCCTGTTACACAAACGTGCCCATATATCCGCCCTTTTATTTTAAGGCTATTCTGAATGCTGATGCTCTAAAACTGCTTAACTCAATCTCCGATAGTACTAGTGTAGGCTCCGACTACCTACAGCCTAAACTCCTGAAGCTGGCTGCTCCTTTTATTGCTTCCCCACTGGCTAAAATCTTTACACTGTCTCTCTGCCATGGTCATGTTCTGGACATATGGAAATTAGCAAAAGTCACCCCAGTCTTTAAGAAAGGTGACAAGAAGGACATAGCTAATTATAGGCCCATAGCCATTCTGTCAGTACTAATCAAAACACTTGAGAAATTAGTGGTTATACAGGTCACCGAGTTCCTCTCTAAATATACCCTCCTATCACCTACTCAACATGGTTTCCGCAAGGGGCATAGCACCTCTACTGCTCTGATACAATTCACAAATGATGCCCTTACTGCTATGGATCAAGGTCTCATGACTGGTGCAGTGTTCATTGACCTCTCAAAGGCATTTGATCTTGTAGATCACCCTTTTCTGCTTGATTGCCTTAGCTTCACTGGTTTCTCAGAGCAAGCCACAAACTGGTTTCAGAGCTACTTAAGCAATAGAAGACAACAGGTAAAATTTAACTCTGTGGTGTCAGACTCTGTGCCTATCAATGTTGGTGTTCCTCAAGGCTTCATCCTGGGGCCTCTTTCTCTTCTCCATTTTTATAAATGATATATCTTCTAACACCCCTTGGTGCTCAACAATTTTGTATGCAGATGATCTGGTGCTCTACACTTCCTCTGCAAGCATAGAAAAAATAAACAGTCGACTAACATCGGCATTTCTCATAATGCAAGAATGGATCCTCAACAAAATGCCCATCCTAAACATAAGTAAAACTCACGGCATGCTCTTCGGATCTGCAACCAAACTTAGAACAAACCGCAACATTTTCAATGTCTCCTGTGTAAATAGCTCCCCCCTTATGAAAGTAACCTCATTTAAGCATTTAGGTGTCCTGCTTGATGAAACTCTCAACTTTGAGCAACACATCATCGACACCTGCAAGTCAGTAAATGCCAAACTCGGAATAGCCTACAGGACTAGTTGGATGCTTACCTTCTCAGCTAGACTGGCTATTGCAAGGGGTATCCTACTTCCCTCCCTTGCATATAGCGCTGTCACCTACATAAATGCTTCAAAAACCACCCTAAGTAAGTGGGCTACGATGTACAATAGTATCTGTCATTATGCCTTGACTTCCCCATGTTTGAAGCACCACTGCTTGCTATATGAGGACCTTAGATGGCCTTCTCCATCTGCCAATTGACTCCTTTCCTTTGGTACTCTGCTGAAAAACATCATCAGAACTAATCTACCTACCTGTCTTGCAGACATGCTGATGCCTCTGTTCCCCACCTATGGCCTCCACTCTAATGAACTCTCTGTACTATACACCCCTAGGTGCAGAACCCTAAAAGGAACCTCAGCTTTTTCCTGCCTGGCCCCAAAATATTGGAATCCCCTACCTCCTGATGTTCACTCTGCACCTAGTCATACTGCTTTTAAAAGATGCATCACACTCTCCTTGTCAAACATGCCCTATGTTCCTGTTTTAAACCCCCATAGGGTGCTTGACATCCCCTTTCTCAGCTCTCAAAATGTAAATTTTGCTCAGAGCTCTTGTTACTGTTATATGTAGTACTTACAATGGATTATGTGTTAAAACTGTACTGCACTGTGATTGCATGCTCATTATGTTTTGTACTATTGTGTATTTTCCTGCCATTGTCTCTATCATATTAGCAATACTGTTTACATCACAAAACATCATGTAGATTTTTCCTTGCATGGCTGATTACCTCTGAGCTATAATTGATATTTGTTTTGTCTGCCAATTTTGTATTGTAACCTCCCGGGTTGTGTCTGAAAATAGTCATATTTTATGGCTATGACACCTAACCCGGTAAACAAAAAAGAAATAATTTTACGTCTGAAGAGGGTACAATACGTGTGGCAACACATTCATTTTTATGATATTCAAATGCCCCCACATGGAAATAGGCAAATGGGACCAGTACTTGAAATCTATTTTTAGATGGGTAATTACTGAATCAAGCTTGTACTGTTTCATTTTAGCCGGCGATACACTTAAGTATATGCCTAGATACTTCAGTTTATCTCGGACCCAGACCAAACCTAGATGCTCCACATCGGTCCTCAGTGAAGCACTATTCAATGGCATCACTTCTGTTTTCACCAAATTTAACTTATATTAGAAATATTACCAAAATCCTTAACATCCAGGGGACCAGGCAAGGACATGGCAGGAGAAGTAACATGTAAGAGGATGTTGTCTGCATAAACTGAAAGCTTAAATTGATGGGGCCCTATAGGTATGCCTAAGACTTGAGGGGAAACCTTGAGCATCTTAATCAGAGGCTCTAAAAACAAATTAAAAAGAAAAGGTGAAAGCGGACATCCTTGCCTGTTACACTGGTGTAGAAGAAGATTTAGACAGGACGCCATTACAAAGAATGTGGTCTGAGGGGGGGAAATGGAGCACCTTGACCCACTGAATAAAAGTCGGGGGGATATTAAATTTAGGGAGCAAATTAAACAGATAGTCCCAAGAAACCCTATCAAATGCTTTTTCTGCATCCAGGGATGCCAGCACTGCAGGATCACTGGAGTCCCTGGACTCAGAAATTGAAAGGGAAAGTTTGTGCAAATGGTCTGCTGAAAGCCACCCTGCCACAAAACCAACTTGTTCCCTGCTGATTAGGGGGTCCCAGACTTGATTCAGCCACATGGCCAACACCTTTGTGAGAATTTTAAAATCAACATTTATAAGAGAGATTAGCTGGTAGTTCGAGACCAGGAAGGGGTCTCTACTGGGTTTTGGCAACACTACTATGCTGGCTTCACTAAGGGAGAAATCAGAAAGGCCTTCTTGAAAAATATAATTAAAAGTGTTGAGAAGTATGGAAACCAACAAATTTTTAAAAGTTTTATAAAAATTAGAAGTGTAACCGTCTGGCCCTAGGGATTTGTTGGGTGGCAAAGCTTCAGTCCCATGAAGAATCTTAGATGCAGTCAAAGGGGTCTTCAGTATCTCTATTTGAGAGGCAGTTAGCTGGGGTAAATCAGTGTCTCACAAAAAAAAGGCCTCCAAATAGTTTAAACTGAAAGAGGAGGAAGGTAGCGTATATAATGATCAATAATAATCCCAAGAATGAGCAGCAATATTTTAAGGAGAAGTGAGAAGCTGGCCAGATTCCATACGAAGAGAGGAGATTATTCTGTCCATGGCCTGAGAGTGCAAACACAGCGCCAGGAGCTTGCCAGCCTTTTCACCTTGATTTAAATATTTTGCTTTGTAACGTAGTATTAAATATTCTGCCTTTTCTCCTAATAAGGTATTATATTTTGATTGAAGGCTTTCTAAATGCTCCCAGTCTGAACAAGAGGAGGTTGAAGAGATTTGTCTTTCCAAAGACCTAATTTGGGCTAACAGGAAGACAATTCCTTTGAAGCCACCTTTTTCTTTTGGAGGCCAATCGAATTAATTCATCCCGGAGCAAACTTTTCAGGGCCCCCCCATAAAAAAAATCAAGCTTAGGCACAGAAGGGGAATTAACTTCCAAAAAAGAGGAGATAAAGCACTGAACATGTTGAACCAAATAATCAGATTTGTGCAACTGGTTGTTAAGTCTCCACATTTTGTCGCATTCTAAAGATGGGGAAAGACACAACTGGAGTAGAGTGGGGTGATGATCAGACAAGATCTTAGCAGCATAATGACAAGATGAAACTCCAGGAAGGTGCTCAATCCCCCAAAAAAGTAGTAAATTCTTGAAAAAGTATTGTGAGAGAGCGAATGAAACAAACACTCCTGCTGGGCTGGGTGCAGTGCACACCAGGGATCCAGAAAGCCCAAAGAGCACATAAAATCCTGGAGGACCAATTGACCGGATGTAAGTGATTTTCATCAAGGACCATATCTGTCAGTACCAGTACAATAAACTAGCTTCCAGTCTCCTCTGAGAAGTATAGTCTGTGAAGACCAAGGCACTAAAAGTGACATTATAGTCATGAAGAAACTGGGATCTTCTACTGTAGGCTCATAAATAGCCCCCAATATAACTTCTAAGTGGCTCAATAGGGCCCACAGGATAATGAACCTACCCTGTGGATCGCCAACTACTTGAAGCAGATGGAAGGGAACTTTTAATGCCACCAAGATAGCAACATCCCTTTTTCGTGAGTCCAAGCCTGCCCCAAAGGCCTATCCCACCCAGAAATGCCTAAAAAGGAGAACCTGGGATGGGAGCAGGTGAGTTTCCTGAAGAAAGGCAACATCCACCCTGAGTTTGTGAAGATGAAGTAAAACCTCAGCTCTTTTCGTAGGGGGTTGAGCACCTTTTATATTCCAAGAGCAAAAATTATATACAACCTGCATAGTATTTTAATTGGTATAAAAAGTACAATCTGATAGTTGAGGGACACTTGTAGAACCAAACCCGCAAACTTATGGTGTACCTCTGGTGGTGAACCAACCCACCCCCTATCCCCTAGCACTAAAACCATAAAAAAGTGATATCAAAAAAACAGGAACATTGACCCATCAGACCCACCCCACCCCCACTACCCCTCTTAACCAGATACCCCCACCACAGCCATAATACCAAAAACCCTCTCACAATCCATTCAAGTTTAGTTCCCCAAAAAACCCTTAGAGAATGAAACCCTTGATAATAAACTTGGACCCAACAAACAAGGGGAGTAGAAAAATGGGTTAGTTTGACCCAGGACATTAAAGCTATTGGTAAATTATCTCTTATATGTCAGGAATACCATAAAGAAGGAAATAATACTAATTCCCTAAAACAATTGGAGGTAACAAACTGCTGCAGATGTTCAACCCATCCCCGCTGGCTGGTGGCAAAAACAAGGAATGTAACCCCAAGAACACCTAAAAATAAAACACTCCCCATGATAAAAATAAAAATGAAATTCTAACCATCAAATCAACTTGTGAGAACGTTAACTACAAGCATCATGCTACCTAAACACCTCCTACCCACCTGCCAATAAGTCAAATAATACCATATTAAGCCCTGGAAAAGAAAAAAAATCAGGAACATTTAAAATGGTATAACATCAAACCACTTAAGCGTCATCAGTAACTTTGGAACTGTTAGGTAACTGACATAACTCAAGCAAGAAAAACTGTATAAAGACCAGAGGATCTAAAGGCTCAAATACTGTTATAATTTTACCAGTTCCCAGAAAAATGTAACGGAGTCAACCAGAAATTTCAAAGGAGAAATAAAAAATAATGGGATATGAACACTTAACATAGAAGAGCCCCCAACTATTTATATAGGTGCTTCAAAAGTCAAAGATAGGTAGCACCTACAATAAACAGCTGAGACAGCACAGAGTGTAGCCTCTATAGTACTAAAGTCCAAAACTATAGTCTATGGTAACTGAAAAAGGATATAAGAGGCTACGTATAGTCCTGGAACGTAGAGCTGGATCCCTGAGAGCTCTTCCAATACGGGAACAATGTCGGTATGGAAAAGTAAATTGCTGTCGGTCAAGTTATGCACAGTCTGAAAGTCAACGTGGGGCCACTGAACAGCAAGACACTTCCATCCAGGTGGGAGCGCAAATCAAAGCACTCGGCTCAAAACAGTAGCACAGTTAGCTGACTATGGAGCCCAGTTGAGTCCCATCCCAGCAGGACAACAGATGAATCCTTCATCAATGTGAACTGCCTAGCCAGGAAGGCAAGCTGAATTAGTAAGCAGTGGAAGTCCATGCAGTGACAGGCATAAGAAGTGAAGGAGAACTCAGAAGTAACAGCCAGTCTCCTCCCAAAATAAAGTGGATTAAACATATTGCAGCAGCATTAAGACGGTCCATTAAGTGCTTTACAAAATAAAGACATGAAGGGCAGACCAGCCAGCCAGCTTTAAAAAGGTCTGGTAGCAGCCGTTGGAGATCTTTTGCAGCTTGGTTTCTGGAATCAAAAGAGTGCCAGATGTCTTGGATACACACTTGCAACCAAGCTGGATGTAACATACAGAACTTGATACCAGCTGGAATTAATTTAGAAACTACCAGATGAAAGGCTGCCTGTTTTTGCCTGACTGAGACCAGCAAATCCTGGGTAATGTGGAGCTGAGTGCCTTCCTAAGAAATGGAATGCAGGTCATGAAGCTTGGCGAGCACATGCTGTTTATCCAAGTAATTAAGCAATTTTAGAAGGAGGGGAAGAGGTGGAGAACCAGGTGGGGGTCTGGGGTGCAAAGATGATGTGCGTGTTTCACCACATATATCAGACCATTTGGCAGTGGTCCAGCTAACTTCTCCAAAAGCTTTCTGTGTAAATTGGATGGGAGCGGTCCCTTCAGTGTCCCCGGAAAGATTGAGGACAACCAGATTATTCTTCCTACTCTGTCCCTCTAAATTCTCCAACTTCAGTTCCATTTTATGGAATTTCTGCCATAGGGGGGTTAACTCTCAATCTGTATGGTCACACCATTTCTCCAGTAAGATGGAATGGGCTTCAACATCTCCAACCCATCTATTCATGTCCCCAAGGTCTTTTCTGATCGAGGTAAGCTATGTAGTTAACATTAGCAAAGAATACTGTATTGGCTGTAATTCCACCAGGAATTTCTCCTCAGAGAGCAGGCGGTTTCCATGGTACAGTAGTGGATAGCCCAGCTGAAGAGCCCCGGCCCTTGGATTTCTTTGAGGTCTTATCCAGTGTCTGGGGCAGTGTATGGTCTGGGAGACTTTGCCACATCTCTGCATCCATCCTGTCCAAAAACCACACCAAAAAAATCACAAAATTGGCCACCAGGAAAGTTTCTGCAATGGTGGACATAAGATTAGCAAAGTTTCAGTATGCTCAAATGCTAAGATTGGTAAAAAATGTAGCAGGAGAGCAGGAGTGAAGCAAAGGAGCTGCTAGTGCTTTCGATGTATCACATGACTCTCCCACTCCCATTGCTATCAATAGAGTGTGCCCCCATACTTTATAAACTACTACGTCACAAAATGTTGAAGTGCAGGAGACGGCGCTGAAATCAAAGTGTACCAGGTAGGGGAAGGGATCTGGTGGCCAGCCCCTCAATACGAGGATATATCATTCCTTCCCTCTAAGAAAATTATGCACAGCAAAATTGTGACACAAGTACTGGTAGTCCTTAGTAGGTAAGCAAACTGGGGGGGGGGGCTTAGGGATCATTTAAAAAAAGGCCAGTTTTTGCTCTTTAAGAATGGCAAAATCACTTCACTGGTACAGTTGAAGGAAGAGGACCTTGTGACACTCTTCCCTCTGCGTATGGTTATCTGTATGATATTGGTATTATAAATAAATGGTCTGTATATGAAATTGTCTCACACCAGTCAGCAATGTGTGAGAGACTTGGCCTTTAACTTTCAAGGTGTCAGTGGCTGAAACCACAGGATATTATTAAACTGACCAGAGGAACCATTAATTAAGACACCCTTCTAGAGAGACTATTTATTATTCTTTATATCCTACGCATGGCTTTGAAGTTGATTCCCTTGTAAGTCTTTATGATGTAGCAGGAAGAAAAGTAATTTGGCTGGTTCCTCTCATTTTTAGCACATAGCCAGGAAGTGGTGACAGAGTGTGAGATTGTTATGTTCAAAGAGAAATGTTTGATCCCAGACTGTCATATTTGGGAAATGTTTTTTTGTTGATGTTCACATTATTTTAAATACATCCTTGTAGATACTTTTGTTAAAAATTAACTCCAAGGGAGGATCTAGCCGACCTCACAAAAAGGGGAGGGGAGATCGTGATTCAAATGAACAGCTAGCAGAGGGAAACAGTGGCATATTATTCCTGGACTCAAAGAGAGAAAGATTTCTCTGAACTTTTGAAAGCACTTGAAGGGTAACATCTAGAATAAGAAAGACTTTAAATATTTGTGGTAGGAGTTTATATTCCGTAACTTCTCATTTTTTTATGTGACTGTAAGATTTGTGATATAATTGTTCTGTATTTGATTTTACCTGTTTTTACCATTTTTAGTAAACACCCTTTTCTTTGAAATACTGCCTGTGTGTCTTCTCAGTTTTCCTTTGTATGTGATGCAGAACTTGTGCTTAAGTTTGACAGCTGTTAAAAGCTTGTTTAAAAGGTAAGAAATACCTAGGTCTCTTATAGAGTTGTATGGGTTCATTTTGGATACCAGGCTGGATGCTCTTGGGCAAAAGATTATATTGCATCTACCTGAAGAGAGTATTATCTGAGCCCGTTCATCGGGCATGCTAGCATAAGGTTCACAGTTTGAATCCCTCCAGAACTGAAGGCTAGAAGGTGATTCAGACCCAAAACAGACAGGAGGTTTACCCTGTCTGTCACCTGTTCACATTATTGCACTCTGAGGTTGGTAGTGTGGAAGCAGAGGGCCTGACCTGCGGAGTGCATTTCTGACAGATTTGGTATTAGAGGTGGGATTTAAAAAGTATTGGTAACACAAGCTTTAACAGTTCAGTGTGTCAGCTTAATACTGTACAACTCATGTGCAAAATAAGGCAATGATTTATTTTTAAAAAGTAAGCAGAACTATATCATTTTGCTTACAGTCAAAGTTCCTACCTGTTTAATTTTCTTTTCCGGGTGCAAGTTAGAGTAGCCAAAGTTAGGGAAGAAAATGGCTTCCAACTACAGCGAGCACACTGTAGACTACCTGAGGCCATTGTGCAAGGAGAGAGGAGTCCTACAGGAGGGGAGAGCCAACAAGCAGAACTTTGTGGAGGCTCTGATGGCAGCAGATGCCCAGAGCCTCGAGTCACCATCTGTAACTGGAAAGGACTGAACCTTGGGCATGGAAGGGCCAGTGTCCAGTAAAGTGTCCAGATCCAGTGAGGAGGACAGCAGGGCCAGTGCAAGCTAAGGGCCACAGCAGCAGGGGAAGGTCACCAGCATTCTAGAGCTAGAAGCAATTAGGCTGCAGATGGAGTTGTGGAGGATGAAGCTGGAGTTTGAACAGAAAAGGTTACAACTGCAGATGGAAAAAGAGGAGAAAAGGGAGGAGCTTCAGCAAGAGACAGAGTGAGAACAGTGAGAGACTGACCATGAAGAGCATGAGCACCAGAGGCAAATTGAACTGGAGAAGCTATGACTCCAAACCCCAGCACCAGAGCAGGTAAGTGGCCTGGGTTTAACTTGAACTACAGGACTGGGTTACAAATTAAATTCTAAATTGATAGCCGAACTTAAAAAGGCAGAAGATATGGATGCCTTTTTTAATTCCTTTGAAAAAGTTTGCATTCAGGCAAATATTCCCAGAGGGTCCTGGAGCTTCCAGCTATCCCTGCTACTTACCGGGAAAGCAGGGGATGCATTGGGTGAAATGGACAATGAGGACAGTAATGATTATAGTAAACTGAAAACTGCACTGTTAAACAAATATGAGCTAACAACAGAGGCATACAGAGCTAAATTCCGTAAGCTCAGGACAAGCCCTAACATGAGCTATGAGGAGCTAGCCATGAAACAACATCAGTTTTTAAAATGTTGGTGAGAAGGAATTGAAGCAGTCTCTGTCGAAAAAATTGAAAATGCTGTACTGTTAGAGCAGTTTTTTTGAGCATGCCAAGCAGAGCTGAAAACCTGGTTGGAGGACCGATATCCCAAAAAAAGTGCAAGAGGCTGTGGAACTCTCGGATCACTATACCAGGAGCAGACCTACTCTGAGAGCGAATGGGGTGGGCATGGCAGTGCAGAGAGGGAAAAGCGCACCTGCAGGGCAGTTAAAACCTTCCCTGACTCCACCAAAACTAGGCAGCCCCAGCAGGGGTGTCATGCAACCAGATATTTTGAAGGGGCACAAAATCCAAACCTTTCTAGGGGGGTCCGGGGGCATGCCCCCACAGGAAAATTTTGAAAAATTGAAGTCAAGTGGTGCATTTTGGTGACTTTCAGCAGGCCAGGAAGCTGTTCCACACCATGCTAAATGCCATCATAATGGTAGAGCAATGATACATTTTTTTTCCTGTCTTTGTTTAGTCTGTGGACAGTGGCCTTTTATAGTTTCCTCAGCAATGCAACTCACTTGATGACAGAGCAGGTTACCATACACCCAATAAAGCAAATAAGGACATTTTTTTTTACACTTTGTTTTTTCTTCTGCACACCGAGGCATCTCTTGACTCTAACCCCTGCTACTCCTCACCATGACACACCACTCCGGTTCTCCCTTCCTTTGAGGGACTTCACAGTGCCCTGGCTCACCCCAGGGCAGGGCCCTCCACTACTACCTTGGTGGCATCTTTCTGAGATTAGAGGGTCCATCCCTCTAAGGAAGTCGGCTTTGGATCCCTGGTGTGGCTTGTCCAGTGTTGGGGATGTGAGGGAGGTCCCTGAGGCCCTCGTTGCCTCCTCAGCATGCCAGGGTATTTCTTGTTTTTTTGGTCCCCAGACGTGGGTCATGCAGTGCCACTCAGTCCATGATGTGGATGCTCCCACCCACATCCAGAAGGCAGCCGCCCAATGTCTTTCCCCCTGCCTGCTAGCCTTGAGCATTGCAGTGCCTTCAGTCTCCACTGGGGTCTTGCGCAGTGCCAGGCTGTCCCTGGATCCCTCCCCGAGACAGGAAAACAGTCCTCTGGATGCTCAATCCTGTCTCTACTCTGCTGACCCCCGGTGGCCCAGGCTTGTTTCCGAACCTTGGTCACCAACGTGGTGCCAGGTGTGTCATTCAGTGCTTCAACCCTCAGCACCACCGGGCCAAGACAAATAAGGACATTGAATGATAAAATATACCAGTCCCAGAGCTGTCTGACCCCTCAGAGACCACAGACAGCAAGTTGGGGCTGTGGTAGCCATCTATCCCTACCTTGCACTGCAACAGACAACCTTTAGGATCAAGAGGCCTCAGCAATAGATCAGAAATATGCACAACATTTAAAAATGACTATGGCTACTATCAAGAACCTGTTACAGCACTCTGATCATAGAGCAAGATGACTCAGTCACTCTGAAGTTGTAGATGAGTATTAACTGGTGAAATTCACATATATTTGATTTCCCTAAACTGCACCTATACAGCCAGTACCCGCCACCCCACCAACACAGTCAGTCCCCTGCACCTACATGGCCAGTGAGTTCTACCATTTCAAGCATTCAGCTGTCAAGTAAAACACCACCAGCTCCTCACCTCTGCAGCAACACAAACAGCCCCTATACCAGTGCAGCCAGTATCGACCACCACACCAACACAGCCAATCCCCTGCACCAATGACCAGTGAGCCCTCCCCCATCCAAGTGACCAGCTCCCACTCCACATGGCCAGCTTTCTAAAATGAACACAACCAGCTCCCCATAAACAGCACCTGTACCAATGTGGTCAGTACACTCCACCACAACACAGCCAGTCTCCTGCACCAACACAGTTAGTCCCCCCCATCCAAGTGTTTAACTCCTACTATTCCTGGGAAGACCCCTCAAAATGAACACAGTCAGCTTTCTAGTTCCCACACTGCAGCAACATAAACAGACCCTGTACCAACATGACCCATACCACCATTCCACCAGCATGAATGGCCAGTCCCTCCAACCCACTCAAGCAAACCTGGCCAGCATCTGCATGAGGGATGCCCTGCTTCTATGCAGGTAAGGAGCCAGTGTATTAGGACAGAAGTTGGATGCACCAGTCAGTACAATTTTAAACTATTCAAGGGAAGGAAGTGTGACCCATGGAGCACATAAGAACACACAATGAGAGCCTAGCTGGCTCTTCCCAGTACATATAAAACATGATAACATAGGTGAAGCAGGTAAGGGACATCTTGTCAGTAGTGGGGAAATCAAAATTCAACAGGACTAAGAGGGCAAGAGGCAGGAGCAAAGGTAAATGCAGAGTAATGTCTACAAATAGGCAACAAAAAAGGAAGGGTGGTTATCTAGTCCAGGAGGAAAAAGTCCTACATTGATAAGTGGCCAGCCTATAAGTGCCCATTACAGCTTCCTCTAACAATCTCCAGGTCGGGAATTCCCTTATCTCACTCCTCATGAAACAAAACCTCAATTGGTGTAGGATGAAAACTATTATTTGGTATCCTTTTAACCAAGGTAGGCCTAGTCCTCCTACTGACCTGTGTGTCTGATCTTGTTGTAAGCCAGCTACAGGTTCCCTCTCCCCATATAAAATTCTTCAGTAATTTATCTTATCCAGTGCTCCAAAATATCTCTCTCTCTCAGGGATTGACTATGTAATAAAAGCAAGGAATTGCTACCACCTGACTTTGACAAATATTGACTCTGTCTGCCCCATACTGTATGATCAGATTAATTTTCTTTTTCTCCCACCTTTTTAGTTCAGACTAATGTGAATGTCATCATCAATCATCATGGTCAAGATTGAAAAATTAACTGTGATAAATCACCCTGCAATATCATCTTTATTCATAATCCCAGGCATGCCACTTGCCAGGTGGGCACTGTGTTACCAACTTAGTCCGATTCTTACCAGGCTTCAAAGATGTGTGGCCCCCCTGTTCCTCGCTAGGCCTAATACCAATGGCATGCGATGCCGATTTGTGCACTGCTGTGGCTCAGACTTGGCTGAGTTGGCTCCTCACAATCAGAGATGTTGTCCAGTCCGACCTATATCTGTACTGGATGCAGGACACCTGCCGGCTGCCGCAGTTTTTTTCCCTGACTCCTGATCCTTACACAGGTAATTGAAACAGTCAAGATGTTCCTTTCCTGGCCAGGTCACCTCACCAGTCTGGGTGACTGCTACCACATGCGTCCATCTGCTAGCCTGCTGCCCTGTTGGCTGCTGATGCCAGCTGCTCTGCAGACTTTTTCCAAATCCAGGAACTTGTCTTTGGGAACACTGCTCTCTCTCTCACTCTGAGTCTCTCACCAGTCTGCCGCATGACAGTGTGTCCGACCGAGATGGTGCTCAAAAACTAACCACTTTGCCGTGCAAGATATTTCTTTGCACCTCACGGTGACTGGTTGGCTGGCAGTGGCTGGAAAAAAAAACCTTGCAGGAGAAAAAGGATAAGTGATTGGTAAGTTTATGTTGATTGTCAGCATGGACTACCAATCACTGTATGTCTCTTTGTGTCTTCTATATTTACTTTTACAGCCAGGCGCCAGCAAACAACACAAGACAAGAAGGTGGCAAGAGACAGACTGAGTGCATCTTTTGAAAGTTGCTGTGACCCTGCCTGGCAACCCAGACCCAGACCAATTGAATTCAGAACCCCCCCCCTACCCCCCTCACACACACACACAAAAGACTTTAAAAAACAGCATTGATTTTTTTTTGTCTCTCCACATAATAAAATAAAGTACTAAATCAGTGAAATTATTTTTACAGATTGCACCACAATATTGAGGGGGCACATGCCCCCTCAGGCCCTATGGGTATGACACCACTGAGCCCCAGGTTACACAGAAAAGATTTAACTGAGAAAAGAAATGAATGTTGGGTTTGCAAAGAAACTAGTCATATTGCCAGGCAGTGTCCCAGAAGGACAAATGGTGCACAAAGTAGTGCTAGAAAAGAAGTGGGTTGTTAGTGTGTCCCTGAAAGCATGCCAATAAACATGAGGGAACACATGCACCCAGTCACTGTGAATGGAGAACAGACACAAGGGTTAAGAGACACTGGAGCATACCTGACTTTAGTAAAAGGGGGTCTGGTAGAGCCTGGTCAGCTTATACCAAATCAATATGTGACTGGACAGGTGTTCACTAGGAAGGAGAAAACATTGTCCCTCTCTAGTGTTCTCCTAGACTGGGGTGAGACAGGGGGAACTGTGCAACACGTTGCTGTAGCTGAAACTTTAGCAGCTGATGTAATTCTCAGCAACAATCTTAAACAGGGGATGGTGTATGCAGTTACCCGTAGCCAAGCAGCAAGGGGAAATTGTAGTTCCCTGGATCCCGTAGAAGTCCCTGGGAGGATGGTTCCCCAGCCTGGGTCTCCTGATATGGAGACTAATGAAAGGGGGTAGAAATTTCCCTGGCAGCAGTTAACCAAACAGCTACAGTGGGTTACTCCGAGGAAGGATGGGTGACCCATTGTCAGAGGGGTAGGGATGGCAGTGATCCTGAGTGCCCTGGTACTAGAGCAAAGGACCCTAGTTTAGACACTGAGGGGGACCTGTCTCATGCCTTGAGAATGTGCAAGGAGTTTGCAGCTTCTCAGAAAAGTGACCCTAGTCTAGAGAAGCTGAGGGCTTGGGCAGACTCTGACAGAGCACAGGGAGGTGACGGGAAACATAAAGTTTATTGGGACAATGGACTGATGTATATGCAGGATGCTAAGACAGAGGGAGAGAGGGAGGGATGATAGGCAGGGAGCTTATCATTCCCTGGGGTACCGTGAGCAGTTGCTCAAGACTGCACATGATATTCCCTTGTCTGGTCATCTGGGAATCACACACACTATGCATCAGTTGGCCCAGAATTTCTACTGGCCCAACTTCACCCAGTAGGTGAAGGAATATTGCAGGTCTTGTCACCGGTGTCAAGAAATAGGGAAGGCAGGTAAGAAAACCCAAGCTGCTCTAATTCCATTGTCCAAAGTGCAGGAGGCATTCCAGAGGGTGGGAATGGATATTGTGAGGCTTTTAAATACCCCCAGCTCCTCTGGGAAGAGGTTCATCCTGACTGTGGGGGATTGTGCCACCCAGATCCAGAGGCAGTTACCCTATCCTCACTGAGGACAGGCAAAGTGGCAGATGCCTTACTTGGGATTTTCTCCCATGTTGGGTTTCCGCAGGAGGTTATCATCGATTGAGCGAGTTCCTTCATGTCGGACCTGATGAAATGTTTGTGGGAGAAGTGAGGGGTGGTGTAGAGATGCACAACACCTTATCACCCACAAGCCAATGGGCTTGTGGAAAGATTTAATGGTATCATTAAGTCAGTGCTCCAAGCATTTGCTGAACAGCATGGGAGGGACTGGGAGAAATGCCTTCCCCACCTGCTGTTTGCATACAGGGAGGTGCCCCAAGAGTCGACAGGATTTTCCCCTTTGAGCTCTTATATGGATGTCGGGTACGTGGACCCCTAGACTTGATCCAGGAGGACTGGGAAGGCAAGCACACCACCCAGGGAACTTCCATAGTGGATTATGTCCTTAGATTTAGGGAAAGGTTGAAGGAGCTTATGGAGACAGCCCAGAGCAACCTGGCAGCTGCCCAACAAAAACAAAAAGTGTGGTACAACCACAGAGCCAGAGCTCACTCGTACACAGTGGGTCAGGAAGTCATGGTCCTCATCCCACTCTGGAAAGACAAGCTGCAGGTTGAGTGGGCAGGACCATACAAAGTAGTCAGAAAGGTAAATGATGTGAATTATATTATAGAGTTACTTGACAGAAGACATACACAGAGAATGTACCATGTCAACATGATGAAGCCATATGCTAATAGGGCTGACATGGTGTTTTAAATGTGTAGTCCTGGGAAGGGGATGGATGAAGGAGACCTCCTTCTGGACTTGCTGGAAGAAAGCAAGCAGAAGTCCTCTGTGGAGGCAATTAAATTGTCACCCCAGTTGGCCCCGGACCAGATTCAGGAAGTAAAGGAGGTTTTAGCAGACTTTGCCCCACTGTTTAGCACCAAGCCTGAACTAAGCCCCTTAGCGATGCATGATGTGGAGACAGGGACGCAGGTGCCCACATGATGAACAACATATCCGGTGACTGAGGCTGTCCAAAAGGACATAAGGAAGAGGTGGAGGAAATGCTGTATTTAGGGATAATCCAGAGACCCCACAGTCCCTGGGCCTCACCGATAGTCCTTGTTCTCAAGCCAAATGGCTCTACTCATTTTTGTGTGGACTATCATTGACTGAATGCAGTCACAAAGTCAGACACCTACCCGATGCCATGGATGGATGAACTCCTGGACAAGTTGGGAGGGGTGACATACCTTACAACTATTGATCTGACAAAGGGGTATTGGAAGGTAAAGTTAACTGCCAGAGTTAGGGAGAGGTCAACCTTCATCACTCTGATAGGGTAATTTGAATTTAAAGTAATGCCTTTCGGAATAAAGAACGCCCTGGCCACTTCCCAAAGGTTGGTGAACCAGGTGTTAAAACGTGCTGAGGAGTACACCATGGCATACCTGGATGACATTGCCATCTTTAGAGCCAGCTGGGAGGAACACCTGTCCCACCTTAGGGAAGTGCTGGGCAGGATACAGCAGGCCGGACTCACTGTCAAAGTTGAGACGTGCCAGGTGGCCATGGCTGAAGTGGCATACCTCAGGCATGTTGTAGGCCAGGGACATATCTGTCCTAACCAAGCAAAAATAGAGGCAAGCAAGGCATGACCCAGACCAGAAATGCAGAAGCAGGTCAGGAGTTTTCTGGGGACAGCAGGCTACTATAGGAAATTTGTACCAAATTACAGTGCTCTGGCTGCTCCCCTCTCTGGCCTGTTAAAGAAAAGGATGCCTAAGAAAATCACCTAGGAATCAGCCAGTGAAAAAGCCTTTACCAGACTGAAGGAGGCACTGTGCAGTGCTCCTGTATTAGCAAGTCCTGACTACAGCAGGCCCTTTGTAGTCCAGACTGATGCCTCAGATGTGGGTATTAGGGCAGTGCTGAGCCAGACATCCAACCAAGGGAAAGATCACCCCATAGTGTACCTGAGTAAAAAGTTACTTCCCAGGGTGCAGACTTACTCTACTGTGTAAAAAGATTTTCTTGCCATGGAGTGGGCCCTAAAGAAGTTAGAGCCATACTTATACGGGCAGCATTTTGAGGTACAAACTGACCACAAACCCCTGGTTTGGCTGGCACAAATGGGTAAAACAAATGGTAGATTATTAAGATGGAGTCTTGCCTTGCAAGGGTATGACATGACGATCTCTCACAGGGCAGGGGCAGCCAATGAAAACACTGATGGCTTATTGTGTCTATATGAGGAATGAACTGACTTAGGGAGCTCATCCCATGCAGGGGATAAAGCCCCCAAATTCAGTCTAGGTGGGGAGGATTGTGATGCCCTGCCTTCTGCTTATGGTTATCTGTATGATATTGGTATTATAAATAAATGGTCTGTGTATGAAAGTGTCTCACACCAGTCAGCAGCGTGAGAGACTTGGCCTTTAACTTTTAAGGTGTCAGTGGCTAAAACCACAGGATGTTATTAAACTGACCAGAGGAACCATTAATTAAGACATCCTTCTAGAGAGACAGTTTGTTATCCTTTATATCCTGTGCAAGCCTTTGAAATTGATTCCTGTGTAAGTCTTTATGGTGTGGCAGGAAGAAAAGTAATTTGGCTGGTTCCTCTCATTTTAGCACATAGCCAAGAACTAGTGACAGAGTGTGGGATTGCTACATTCAAAGAGAAATGTTTGATCCCAGACTGTCATATTTGGGAAATGGCTTTTTGCTGATGTTCACATTATTTTAAATACATCCTCGTAGATAATTTTGTTAGGAATTAACTCCAAGAGAGGATCTAGCTGACCTCACAAAAGGGGAAGGGAGATGGTGTTTCAAATGTACAGCTAACAGAGCGAAACAGTGACATATTATTCCTGGACTCAAAGACAGAAAGATTTCTCTGAACTTTTGAAAGCACTCAAAGGGTAACATCTAGAATAAGAAGACTTTAAGTGTTTGTGGTAGGAGTTTATATTCTGTACCTCCTCCTTTTTTATATGACTAAGATTTGTGATATAATTGTTCTGTGTTTGATTTTACATGTTTTTATCATTTTTAGTAAACAACCTTTTCTTTGAAATACTGCTTGTGTGTCTTCTCAGTTTGCCTTTGCATGTGATGCTGAACCTGTGTTTAAGTCTGACAGATTTTAAAAGCTTGATTGTGTTACTGAGCTTGCTTAAAAGGTAAGAAATACCTAGGTCTCTTGTAGAGTTGTAAGGGTTCATTTTGGATGCCTGGCTAGATGCCCAGGGTAACATCTAGAATAAGAAAGACTCTAAGTATTTGTGGTAGGATTTTATATTCTGTAACTTCTCATTTTTTTCATGTGACTGTAAGATTTGTGATATAATTGTTCTGTATTTGATTTTACCTGTTTTTACCATTTTTAGTAAACACCCTTTTCTTTGAAACACTGCCTGTGTGTCTTCTCAGTGTTCCTTTGTATGTGATGCCGAACCTGTGTTTAAGTCTGACAGCTGTTAAAAACTTGCTTAAAAGGTAAGAAATACCTAGGTCTCTTATAGAGTTGTAAGGGTTCGTTTTGGATACCAGGCTGGATGCCCTTGGGCAAAAGATTATATTGCATTCCCCCAAAGAGAGTATTATCTGAACATGTTAATTGGGTATGCTAGCCTAAGGTTCACAGTTTGAATCCCTCCAGAACTCGAGGCTAGAAGGTGATTCGGACCCAAAACAGACAGGAGGGTTACCCTGTCTGTCACCTGTTCACACTATTGCACTCTGAGGTTGTCACTGTGGGAGCAGAGGGCCTGACCTGGGAAGTGCATTTGTGACAGATGTGAGACTACAGAATGAGTTAGCTAGAATTCAGGGACCCTCTTCCCCCATCCAGAGGCCACCATGTCTTCCACCGTTACCTCAAAGGATGCCAGAGAGGAGGAACAATTGGACTATAGTGAGCTCTGGAAGGGTAGGGATGGTAGGACAGAGGCACATTTCTCATCCAGTACCACTATGTAATTCTTATACCACTCTGGTGGGGTGGACTGCTGGGAGGAGGCACCTGCAGTAGTGAATAGGGAGGTTCTGGGGGCCTTCCATAGTGGAGACCCTAAGGAGGGTGGCACAGGACCCCAGAGAAAGAGTGGAGGCAACTTCTGATGGGGATTTGATTGTGAAAGAGATAGATTTGGGTATAGGAAAGAGGAGTGGGGGCAGGTTAAGTGCCTAGGTGGTATCATGGCCCAGAGGGATGGGAAGTGGATTCTGATGATAACTAGGGCAGCATGATGGGAGAGAGAGTGGTGGATGTCATTTTCCACCTGGGGACTAATGACCTGGCTAGGGATGGGGCTGAGTTAGTGCAGAGGGAGTTTAGGGAGAATGGGGATGGGTCATTGACAGGTAGCAGACTCTGTGGCTTTCGCTGAGGTGCTGCCTGTCTATAATGGAAAGGGGGGGAGAAGGATCTCCACATCAGAAGCTTCAACTTGTGGCTGAAGGAATGGTGCAGTGGAGGGGTTAAGCTACACTGGGGATCCACCTGGGAGGATACGGTCCTATACAGGGGTGATGGCATGCATCCATCCAGGTGGGGAACCACAGTTGTCAGTGGACAGTTAAAATGTTACTTTGATGAACATTTAATCTAGCCGAGGGTGGTGGTGGAAGGGATCAGGAAGGCAGAAACTGCCCCCTCCACAGGCTGAAGTAGAGAGTAGTAAGACGCTGAGGGGAGAGGAATCCCGAGGGTGTAAATTAATAAAGGAAGCAGGGTGTTACAGCAAAAGGTGAATGAGAATGGGAGCATTAAAAAGAGAGGGAAGCAGGGGGTGAAAAGGAAAAAAAGTGGCAGCAAGTAAAGTAGACACAAAATCTGGAAGGCTGTGTGTGAATGCTAGAAGTCCAGGAAATAAGATTCTGGACCTTGAGGCCATCATGGCAGAGGCCAAGCTGGATATTGTGGTCTTTACCAAGTCATGGTGCACTGAAAACTGTGAGTGGGGCATGGCCATACCAGGCTATACTTTATTCAGGAAGGACCAGGTGGAAAGGAAGGGGGGTGGTGCTTTATGTGAGGGAAAGCATGAAAGCAACAGAGATGCAGGGAATACAAGGGGAGGCAGAGGTACTGTGGGTCACCTTGGAGACAGGGAATGGAGCCACTGTTTACACGGGAGTGATCTACAGACCTCTGGTGCAGGAGGAGGAATTAAATAAGGTACTGGTGGAAGCCACTGGCAAGATGGCAGAAAAGTGGGAGGTGATGCTGGCGGGGGACTTCAACCTGCCAGCTGTAGATTGGAGCCTCCCAGCAGTGGCTTCAGGTAGAAGCAGGGATATCCTGGACTCTCTGCAAGGGGTGGTCCTCAGGCAACTGCTCAGTGAGCCCATTCATGATGGAGCAATACTGACCCTGTGGACATCAAGGTGGGAGGCCACCTGGGGACCAGTGATCACTGTATGGTGTGGTTCAGTATTAGGATGACTGTGGAATTGAACCACATATGGGTGAGGGTCCATGACTTCAGAAGTGCAGATTTTATGAAGATGGGTGAATGCCTTAGGGATGACCTAGTGGGGGGGATGGCCTGGGTGGGCTGGAGAACAGTGAGCAAAGCGAAAAGGGAGCATAGTAAAGGCAACAAACCTCTGCATCAAACAAGTGAGCAAAAGCAAGAGGAAAAACAGGCAGCTATGGTTCTCAAAAGAGGTGGCTGAAATTGTAAAGGCTATAAGGGTAGCATTCAGAATGTATAAGGAAATGCAGAGGGAGGAGATAGGTAAGTGTATTGGGGAAACAGAGGGAAGAAGGGAAAGCAGTAAGGAGTGCAAAGGCACAAACTAAACAGAGAACAGCCCAGGAGGTAACGAAAAGGGCCACAACATTTTTAGGTGTGTAAGTGAAAAGAGGAATACCAGGAATGGGAGTGTAGAGTTAAAAAGGGAAGCGGGGAACTGTGCAGAAGAGGACCCACAAAAGGCAGACATCCTGAACATATACGTTTGTTAAAGGGGTACTGTCATCTACAGGATTTCTTAATGTCTGAAAGCCCATAAAAAAATAATTTGAGTGAGCCCTTGTGTTTATCTGTGAGTCTTTGCAGTCCAGAGTTATCCATATGTAAATCAGCCTGTAATTAAGGGCTGATGGCAGCCATATGTTTTGGGCTTTTGACAGGAAATGATGTCACCAAGGGTCTAGGTTCTCCTTTGACTGTATTTAATCCAACAGGTTAAATAGGAAATTGACTGTTTTATTAAGTGTGTTTTCAGGTGTTATTATAACATGTTCTACATCTATAATAATTGTTTTGTATGTGCATTGAAACTAGCGAGTTATCACCTTTACATCTCAAAACTGTTAGTAAAAGTAATCCATCTTCAGGATTGCTTTAACCTCTAGGATATACTGCTAGCTGAACATGTCAGTACAGGTTTCTGGGGCTGCCAAAGTACCGTCTGTCTTTTTCTGTTCTGTCTCTTGCAGCCTTTTCTCTTACATTTTGGGTGTGAACTCAGGTCTACAAGATGCAGATGTAGCTACGTACCTACTGGCCTGGCATCATGGCCTCCCTGTGCTCCCACAATACACCCAGGAACAAGCTGTTGCTCAGTGTGCCTTTCCTAGACAAAGACAGTAAAAGCAATCTGAGTGTGTGTTATGATTCTAAAAATATTATCTTCTTTCTATCCAGACTTGACTTGAAAAAAAATGACACAATTACTTGTTTATTAATTGCAAAACACATAAATGGACAACATTGTTAAAACATGCATAATCTGAAAAGCATTATTAAAAGAGTATTTTACTTCTTTTGATGAAGTTAAAAGTATAACAGTTTCTTACTGAAATACTTTGGAAATACTCTTTAATTAATGGTGATCATTTTTTTACATACAGATAAAGACACTTTTATCTCCAGTTACAACCTCCCGGTTGATATTTTTGGTTACAACTGGGAGGTTGTAATCAGCACCTGTCAATCAAGCATCGCCGCAGGACACTATCTGGTGTATAGTTTCACTGTGGGCTGGCTGAACATCTTGCCCAACATGGCGGCTATGTTACTGAACACCATTACCAGCACTCAAGCTTTGCAACACACTGTTAAGAAAAGATTTTAAATATTTTTAAATATCTATCTATCTAGTTGATCCTGCCTTGAAAATGAAAAAAAAAAATAGATCTGGTTGATCCTGCTGCTCATACCCTTCTAGCACATCTTACACATCGCAGCTATGTTGACGGACCATGACTTTCCAGTATACTGTTACTACTATAATGTAAAAAAAGAAAAAAAACAAAAGAAAAGAAAAAATGGAGAAAAAGGCAGTATGGGGGTGTGTGTGTGTATGTGTATGTGTGTCTATCTCTGACAGGAGTGCTACACTAACTGAACTGTGCTGAAAGGAAAAAAAATGGTCACCATTAATTAAATAAAATAATGTGTGTGTGTGTGTGTGTGTGTGTGTGTGTGTGTGTGTAAAAAACAGAATTTTACACACACACTTGGTGTGGGATGCTTAGCATCCCACTCCTCAGGTGCATGTAAAATTCTGGTTACACACACCCACCCATATATAATTCTATGTTTTAATAATGCATTTTAGGTTATGCATGTTTTAACAATGTTGTCCATCTATTTTTTTGTTTTTGCAATTAATAAACAAGTAATTGTGTCCTATTTTTTTTTTATTTTCAAGTCCAATCTGTATAGAAAGAGTATAATATTTTCAGAATCTTAACACGTGCTCAAAATCTATTCTGCTGGATGAAAGAAGCTTGTTCACAGCTCATTGTGTTAACCTCTTGGCTGTACTGCCAGCTGATAATCAAAAGCTGGCCCCATGATACCAGGCCAATAGGTGTGTAGCCACATTTGCATCTGGTAGACCTGTGTTCACACCTGAATTTGTGAGAGAAAAGGCTGCAAGACAGGGAACAGAAAACAACAGAAGTTGGTGCTGTGGCAGTCCCAGAAATCTGTACAGACAAGATCACAGCCAGGGTTTAGAAATTCTGATATGGGGCCCCAGTACCTGTTGGAACCACAGAGCCAGCCTTGAGATGTGTAGTTTTTGATGATCAGCTGGCAGTATAGCCTAGAGGTTAAAGCAATCCTGAAGATGGATTATTTTTACTAACTGTTTAAAATATAAAGGTGATAACTCACAAGTTTCAATGCACATACAAAACAATTATAATAACTGGTCTTCCTTTTTTTCCCATAGGGAAACCATGGCATAATTTGCTGTTATAAAGCCAGTGTCAGTGGCTCAGCAGGTAGCACACTGACCTCTGAGGCTGGGAGATCAGAAGGCTGTGGGTTCTAGCCCCACACCAGGCACTGGGGTTAATATCCCAATACTGACACTGCAGTGCAGCATGGGGGGGGGGGGTGCTGACTTTTGGATGAGACATTAACCCGAGGTCCCATCTGCCTGTTCTGGTGGTAGTTCAGGTGGATGTTAAAGATCCCATGGCACTTCTCGAAAAAGAGTAGGGGAAAATTTTATTAAATACAAAATCGTGAAGCATACAACCAGTCAGTATTTACATAAGTCCCATAAATCACCCCCCCCCCATCATTATTCAACAGAAAATTCACCTACAGAATCTATATGTGTAACCCAGGGCATATTTTTCCATAAATCCGCTATCTCTGCCTGTGGGAACTGTGCACATTCTATAGAGTACACATGTTGTAAATCTTTTACAATTTTATTACTTAATTCAATATGGGAACAGTCCTATTGCTGAAGAGCAAACAGGCATCTGGCCATCCATATATTCCATTTAACCACGGTGAACAGCAGAAAGAGTGAACTTTGATTCCACTTCTTCCAGTCTGTAGAGATATGTCTATGCATAATATTTTCATATGTTATAGTGCTCAGTATTGGTTCTTCCCACAAGTTTGCGAGATATGTCCAAAATCCTTTAATAAAAGAACACTGAAATAACACATGTGTAATTGTCTCTTCTGTATTAATACAACCTAACCTACTACATGTCCGTTCTTCCCTTTGCTTATGTTTTTGGTTACTTTTTACATTTATCCTCTAGTGACATGACAACCAATGAAAATCCCACGTATGGTCCGGAATCCTAGAGGTATTTAAAAGATTTTTTAGGGATGGTAAGTAATGAATTGGACATTTCTCTAAAGGCATTGCCATACCACATAGGGTGATTAACAAATTAATATACAGGCCTTTCTGTGTGGAAGCATGTATAATTTGTGATGGTGCTACTTGCCATTGTTTTAGTGGAAGAAAAGTTTCTCTGAGGTATTGCAAACATCTTGGATCTTGTTGAACTCGGGGTAGATGCTGTTCCCCATGGGGGAACCAGTTTTAGCAATTCTGGTACAGCCAGGGTTCCCCCCTTTCCAGTATTGATTAGTAGTGGCTTTAAATTTGCCATCATGAAAATACCATTGAAAAATATGACAGGGTTCACCATATCCAGCTCCCCCCCCGATGGATAAATATAAAATGTTTCTTTTTATGGGATACAGAAACAAATGATTTGATACCTTTTAATGGACCAACATAGATGTAACAACAAGAACAAAGTGCTCTAGCTTTCGGACCAATCAGTCCTTCTTTAGAAGCTCATGGCAGTTCCATGCCACTGCCATGAGCTTCTGAAAAACTGGTTAATCTGAAAGCTAAAACACTATTCTTAATATCAATACGATAAAATATCAAATCATTAGCTTCTGTATCTATTCTTGCAAGGTCCAATATGGCAACTACTAAATCTAGATTTTCTTTTTATGGGATTAAGCCGACTCCCTCAGATTGTTTAAAAAAAGATACTCAAAAGAGGAGTCTCCACTTTCTTAGGGGGTGGAAACACATAACTTAAATATAAAAATACCGGAACTAAAAAAGTTTTCACTAAGAATACCCTTTTCTTTTTCCCTATTTTATTTTTATTCCATTGTTCCACCTTTCTCTTCCCAATCTCTAACTTTTCCTCCCAATTTACTAAATCTACATCTGGGGCCCAAATTTGACCCTCAGAATTGAAATAGGATTTGAAGTAAGTTGTAGGCATCCAATGGAGTTTTCCTTCTCTGCAGGGATTCCTAACGCCCTCCAGCAGCACTTTTCTAGATTTAGAGAGGCACCTCAGACCGCACCAAAAGAGGAACATACCGAGATAGCTGAGGTTACTGAATGTGCATCTGCAGCCATCAAACACAGGTCATCAGCATATGCTAATGCTTTTACTGGGCCTTGTACGTTATGACCAATTATAGGTTTAATAGCCTGCATGCTATTTATTTTCCGTAACAATGGATCAATAAAAAAGACATACAGCAAGGGGCTCATAGGACAGCCCCGTCTAACTCCCCGTTTAATTGGTACCATGGGCCCAATACTTCCATTTATCACTGGTATTACTGTGGCAGTTTTATATAGGGCCTTTACCCAGTCAATCACCCCTAATGGGATCTTATATTGATGGAGCACTTCCCACAAAAAATTGTAACAAACTGAATCGAATGCCTTCTTTTGGTCTAAAGAGACCACATAGCCTGGGCAGGTGTTTGATTCCTCCATGAAAAAAGTTCTCTTAATAGGATCAGATGATCTCATATGGACCTTTGTGGTATGGCACAAGCTTGATTGGATGAAATGACTTGTTCTGCTATCGGAGTTAGCCTTTGTGTTAATATCTTAGTTAGTAATTTACAGTCTGTATTTAACATGCAGATGGGCCTCCAGTTGTTTCAATCCTGTCTGTCCCCTTTTCTACGTAGAAAAATCAGTGTACCTTTATTAAAATTTAATGAAATATTTGCTGATCCTAGCATGCTATTGAATACTCTCGTTAGTTCCTCACTAAGATATTCCCCCAACACTTTATACAACTCATTAGGTAGTCCATCTGGACCTGGGGAAATATTGTTTCTTAACTGCTGAATACTTTCAGTAACTTCACTCTTGAGTGATTGGTAGACTCATCTTATCCGGGACGGGGTGGGGGGGTAAGGGATTTGAATGTTTTTTAAATAATTATGAATCTCCTGGGTGTTAAAAGGGATTTCTGAGAATAGCTCCCTAGACAAGTCAGTCACATTCTGTAGTATTTTCCCCATAACACTATGTACTACCCCAGAGCTATCCACTAAGCTAGACATCAGTTTCTTCTCTAGCTGGTTTGCATTGTGGCTAAAAGGGCAAGCGTTTTGAGTAGAGCCTTGAGTCTGGAATTTATGTTGCTTATATAGCTGGATGAATTTTTGTTTAAAAAAAATCTTCATTTTATTTTGAATGATCTGGACTTGGGAGCTAAGGTCCTGGCCTGTTGTGTCCATTATAGAGAATAGGTTTTGCAGATGATGGCGCTGCTGCAGATAGGATTGATACGCACTGTTGTGCTTGTTTTTACTATATTGTTTGAGTAGCAAGGTTAAATCGGCCTTTGTATCTTCCCACCATGCTATACTATTTTCGTAGCAGATAAATACTGATTTCCTAGCAGTCAGAAACTGGCCAAGTGTATTTAATAATTCCTGATCTGAAAGTAAGGCGGTATTAAACTTCCACAATCCTGGACCACTTGCAGGGGGGTCCTGCCCAAGGAGATTGAAACTCTTTTGTGGTCTGACAGAGGACTAACCTCTGCTGTTGTAATTTGGACAGTTTTGGATACAAAAACATAATCTATATGGGTTGCTAATACCCCTTTCTGAAAAGTAGGGGAGTGTTTTTTTGTAATTTCTAAGTATGCATCTAGAAATTGTGCCATGCCTATGATTTTATTTAAAGATCGAGAGTCACAATACACCTTCCTAGATGTGGTGTGAGCGCTTTTATCTTGTAGGCTCAGCCCACAATTAAAGTCCCTGGCAAAGATAATTAACTTTGATGTATGCAAATAGGGTTGTATTATAGATAAATCTCTATCCTTCCTGTCTTAGATTGGGGCCCATATACAGTATATTAATCAAATGATAAGGTTTTTGGAAGATTAAAGCATCTAATATTAATACATGACCTGGAACTATGTCATAGAGTTTTAACAGCTTAAAATCAATTCCATACACTAAGATACCAACTCCTGAACAGGGTTCATGACCTATCGACCAAAAGGATGGCCCACAGAGCCAATACCTCTGTGCTTGTTTGATTTCAGATCCTGTATGAAATCTTACATCTTGTAGAAATATAAGCCCAATTCTCAAGGATGTAAGAAAAGTAAATACCAGATTTCCTTTCTCAATTCTCTTCACACTATTGACATTTATAGTGTGGCAGTCAAAGGAAGGATTTGCCATAAAATAATTGATGTGAATAGGCTACTTCTTGTATACAGGCAAGGATTTTATTTTTTCTTCCCCGCTCCTAACGTCCCTTTTGTTTTTGTCTTGGCCTTTTGTTTTTGTGCTCCTCTGCCCTTGGTACAGACTTCTGTGTCTGTTGTACCCTCAGGATGAGAGGAGGGGATCGAGGAGGAATCAGACTCTCTCTCTCAGATTCCCCCGATGAATCCTGCAGAATTTCATAGGTAATGGAAGTTGATATTGTAGAAGTCCTAACTGCTTTTGGGGGGAGGGGGTGCTGCTTTTAACTTCAATCTTGTAGAATGTCTATACCCCATTTGCCTGGGTTCGGGGGGGGGGCATTTCCACATCTACTTGAATGCTAGTTACAGGGCTTACCGGTCTCTCAGTCGGAGCTTGCATCGGAGGAGGGGGGATGCAAGGGCACCCTCCTCTTGATCCCTAACTGGTCCATTGGACAGGGAACCCAATGTAGAGGGTTTAGACACACTTGGAGCTATCTGAAGTGGATGCACTCTTTCTCTAATCCTAGCTTTTTGGGCTTGGGAAATGATGAAATGTTGGTCTGCCCCTCCATCATGGTGTTCTTGATTGTGGGCGGCCCATAAGCAATTTAGAAACATGTGCCCTAATTCATTACACAAATTATATTTATATTCATTGAGACAATTATTACTAATATGGCCTAGCTCTCCACACAGATTACATTTGACTGTATCACACACACACTGCTTAAGTGTGTAGGGTCCCCACACCTGTAGTAGGCCTTGGATTGGCCTGGGTAGAATAACACCCCTCATCCCACCCAAAAAAGAAGGAATTCGGAAGGTGCATGATATCATTATTGTCAGATTTCAACAACACTTTTACTTTCCATCCCTCCATCCAAATGTTCTCAGAATCTAGGATAGCTTCTGGATCACCAATTACAGTACAGCACCGTTTCAACCAGTACAGCATGTCCAAGAGGTCTACCCCTCTTCCTGAATAAAATAGATATTGTTTTATAAGCTGGTTTGGTTAATAGTATAGCCAAAAATGGGGTCCAGAGTGCTGTTTTCTTTAGGGAATGATATTTGGAACAAAACCTTTCCAATCCTTTGGAGATTTTAAAATTAATGTCAAAGGTGGTGTCACCAGAGATGTGGATTAATGCATACAGTTCATGTGAAAATAATTTCATAGAATTCTTGACCAAGTTCCTTGCAACATAGACTCGGTTTGGAGGACCTGATAGCCCCCCCCACATATGAAAGTCTGACACCAGTATGCCATTTTGCTGGTAGAATAGGTAGATGGAATAAGGATGAAAAAGTTTTCTTCTGCCTGTCAGATTTTTTATTTAGTGGGGCTTCAATCTGGACTTGTTCAGTAATGTTCTGTCCTGTAGTTTGTTCAACAGCTGGAATATTCAGTATGGGATTTTGTGTCAGGGCAAGGCCTTCAGGAATGGAGAGAGGGTCATTATTTAAACTTTGCCCCATACTATCAGTTGGTTGCAGCTCTGAGGAAACCAAGTTTGTAAAATCTTCTGGCATGGGCATTCTTATAGGGGAATTGCCTGGGATCCATTGTGCAGAGTTGGCTGTTTGCTCCCAGCCAGCACCTTGAAGGGATTTCTCAACAGTCCAAGGCCCAGTCCCGGGAGTAGCACTCCCCTGAAGGTCTTTACACTGTTCATGAATTACATTTATATCAGAGGTATTTATGCATGTGTTCAAAGGTTTTTCAACAGAGCTCCTGTAGCAGAAACACTCGCAGAATTTCTCCTTTCCTTCGCAGATGGCAGGTCTTTTGAAGTTACCACCGTGTTATCCAGCTGTTGTGGTTTGACAGTGTCGCTCGATCTGTCAGTTTGTAGCCTCCATATTTTCTGCATAAGGGTCACCTTCTTTTCTAAAAATGTTCACTACTCAATTTCTAGCATCTTCTGCAAATCTTGTGTCTCTGTTGCATTAATAGCCCTTCATTCTCCAATACCTGTTCTTCTGCACATTCAGAACTTGAATCCATCATTATACCTTCTTTAGAGGACACATAAATATCCTCGCTCAACGCTGTTTGCTCCTGTGGTAAATCCATCTGATTTCTTCCACTGCTGCTTGTAGCCTCTTGCAAGACAAGGCCAGGGGAGGAGGCCATATCCCCTGCCACATCAGTACTTCCTCCTCCTCCTCCTCCTCCTCAGTCTGGGTCCTAACTGGACTCCTCCATTCCTGTTCACAGGAAGAAGGGCCCCCTGCTGGAGTAGGGGGATTTTCCCGGTGCCTTGGCCAAATTTCCCCCCATTCACTAAAATACCACCAACAGCTTAATCTGGTTCAAAATCAGTTGGCATTCATCTGTATCCCCCTCCCCCGGGTCATGCCTGAAAATAGGCAGAATTTGTCTAGTGCACCTATCCGGTCAACAAAAACTAAATAATTAAATAAATAAAATAATAAAGCAGTGTTTATAATGGCAAACACACACCTGGTTTTCCTCACTCTGTGCATGTTCCCACTGCAGCTCTTTCTTTCTGACTGCTACCCGGCTTGTCTTCCCCCGAGACTGACCCGCCACTCGGACTCGGTGAAGTAACTACTAAAAAACAAAATCTACTACCAAAAAATAAAAAAGTAAATTTCAGCTGCCAACTGAAAGAAATCAGTAAAAAAAATCCTTTTAAGTAAATAAATAGACTTGACCGTGGACCTCATGCTCAAACCTGACTGGACTGTGGACGCACAGGAATGTCTTTTTATTTTATATAATTGCAGTGGACAAAGAGCAAAACCCAGCAATTATATAAATTGAAATATAGGGTGGTGTTTAAACTCTAAGTTTACACACACCCTGAGTGTTAGATGCCTTCACAACCCCCTCGAGCTTTGCTCTCGGGTTTATGTAGCATCTAACACCTTGGGTATGTAAACATCTTGTTACACACACCACCCCATACTTTATTCTATATAGTATAAATGTAGAAAATGTTGCAATAACACCTTAAAACACACTTAATAAAACAAACAATCTTCTATTTAATCTGGTGGATTAAATGCAGTCAAAGGAGGACCTGGACCCTCAGTGACATAATTTCCTGTCAGTAGTGCAAAACATATGGCTGCCAACAGCCCTTAATTATAGGCTGATTTACATATGAATAACTCTGGACTACAAAGACTCACAGATAAACACAATGGCTCATTTAAATTAGCTTTTTATGGGCTTTCAGACATTAAGAATTACGCTAGATGACAGTTCCCCTTTTAGAGCTCACAGGGGAAGGAAAAGGGGAGTGGTCACAAAAAAGTAAAAGGAGCTTTAGAGGGAGGGAGGTAGACACTAATCCTTTTTGAGAGGACAGAGTCCTGAAGGGACTCGCTGATGTGAAGGTGGACAAAACATTGGGGCCAGATAGGGTGTATCCAAAGATATTGAAGGAGCTCAAGGAGGTACTGGCTGCACCATTGACAGTCCTATTTAACAGCTCGCTATAAGCAGAAGTTGTTCAAGAGGACTGGAGGAGGGCAGATGTACTCTCACTTCACAAAAGGGGTAGCAGGGAGGAGGCTGGCAATTATAGACCAGTCACCTTGGCATTGGTAGTGAAAAGTTAATGAAATTACTGATGATAGACAGGAATGTGGAATATCTTGAATCCAGTGGGTTACACGACCTGAGGTAGCATGAGTACACAGAGGAAAGGTCATGTCAAACAAATCTGATAGATTTCTTGGACTGGTTGACACAGGAATTAGATCAGGGTGGAGCAGTTCAGTAAGACATTTGACACTGTTCCACATAGGAGACTAGTAAGGAAGCTGGGTGGCTTAGGAGGGGTCCAAAGGTAGAAACTGGATAAGAAATTTGTTAGGGGATAGGTGACAGAGGGTGGAGGTAAATAAAGTTCACTCAAATCAAATCAGGTTTATTTTTTTTAAAAAGGTGCCTTTCCATAGTTCAATGCACCTGTACATACAATAAATTCTATAGAATTATAACAATACATAAAATTATAAAATATAAACAATACACCAACCATTACTTGAAGAGGGACAGCAACATTATTCTTCATTACAAAAAGCCAGGCCAAAGAGGTATGTCTTCAATTCAGTTTTAAAACTTTGGACAGTCAGGCATTCTCTTATCTGACGAGGTAGAGAATTCCACAGGGTAGGGGCACAAATGCAAATGAATGGGCCCCAGATGTTTGTAAGCACACCCTGGAAATCTCTAGCAATCCCTTGTGAGTGGAAAGGAGTAGCCAGGAGGGGCAGTAGGGAGAAAGGAGATCTTGCAAGCAGTGGGGTCCCTGGTCATGTAGGGCTTTGTAGGACAGCAAACCGACCTTGAAGGTGAGATGCCACAACACTGGAAGTCAGTGCAGTCCATGGAGCACAGGTCCTAGGTACACCAGTCAAAAGCCTGCAGCCACATTCTGCACCAGCTGCAGGTGGCAGATATCAACCCCCAGTAACCCTAGAAACAGGGCACTGCAGTAGTCAAGGTTAGTGGTCATGAAGGCATGGACCAGTGTTGGAAGGTCCTCTAGAGGGACCAGGTGTTTCACCTGGGTGATATTTCTCAGATGGAAAAAAGAGGTCTTGTCAACAGCTGACACCTGAGATTTCAGGGTCAGACTGCTGTCAAAATTAACACCCAGGTTCTGCACCCGATCTGAGGTGGTAAGCTGGATGCCCCTGAGCCAAAGACCCTAGGGTTGTCCCACTGACACATACTGCCCCTGGTGATCCGGGTCCACCACCAACACCTCGGTTTTATCCAGATTCAGCCTCAGCCAATTAGCACTCATCCAATCCTGGATCTCGGATAGGCAGTTGTTAAACACCGAGAGAATATCTCCCTGTTCGGACACAAAGGACATTTACCATTGAGTATCATCTGTATAGCAGTGAAAACTCAAACTATACCACCTAGTAATATCTCCCAACATCAGCATGTACACAGCGAACAACATGGGCACCAAAATGGAGCCCTGCAGTACCCTGCAGGATAAGGGGAGAGGGTCGGAAGAATAAATTCCTGAGATCACTCTCTGCATCTTATCCTCGAGGAATGATCAAAACCATCTGAGGACAGTACCAGACAGTCCACAGAAAAAATGCAGGCTCTCCAATAGCACATTATGGTCCACCATGCCGAATGCCACCTAGAGATCAAGAAGGACCAGGATGGAATGAGTCCTCTGATCTCTTGCTGTTAGGAGATCATTAAGCACCCGAACAAGGTCCATCTTGGTGCTATGCCTCTTCCTAAATACGGACTGGAGAGAGTCATAGACATCGAAGATGGATAAATGATCATCCAGCTACAGCATAACCACCTTCTCAAAAATCTTCCCAACAAAGGGAAGATTAGAGACACATCTGTAGTTGGCAAGACAGTCCAGGTCAAGAGAGGTTTTTTCAGGACAACCACCTCCTTTTTGGGGTCAGGAAAGACCCCCCTCTTTAATGACCTCCAGACATCTCAGCCAGGACAGGGCCGATTTCCTCAATGCACCCCACAAGGAGATGCTTTGGGCCCAGGTCCAAACTACAGCTGGTTGGCTGCAAAGTCTGGATGATCCTCACAATGTTCATGAAGTCTGGCTGGCCAAAGTTGGACCAGACAAACTGGGTGCTTGCAACCTCCTGCTAACTTCCGCAGTCCCCCATAGAAGGGGCTGGGCAGATACCGAACCTGATGGTGACAACCTTATCTACAAAGAATCGAGCAAACTCGTCACATCTTTCTTGTGACAAGGCTCCACCTGACTGCAGACAGACTGGACTGTACAATCTGTAGACAGTCCAGAAGAGCTTAGCTGGTCAATTTTGCATGGCAGCAATCTCCCTGGACAGGAATTCTGCCTTCTTATGGGTGATTATCAATTGATAGACAGTATAATGGTCTATCAACCTCTGAGCTGGACTTCCTTCAAGCCCTCTCTAACCTTTGACCCACTCTTCAGCTCCTTCAAGGTCCCATCAAACCATGGGGACCTTGGATGAACAATAAGTGGTCGAACATGAACAGGAGCAGTGGAATCCAGGGCATCTGACACCGCAATATTATAGGAAAGTACAAGATCCCCTGGACCCATGCTTTCATTCACCAGGCCCAATAGGTCTAGCACCACTGTCAGGCCTGCTGGGGTCACTCCCCTCAAAGGGTGGTACTGGACAATCTCTGTAGGGGCAGGCCCATTAAGGGGAGCAGTAAAACTGAACCTTATGATGTGGTGGTCAGACCAACTGACTGGTTCCACCACCAAATCAGTGATCTCCATTCCCAGGAGGAACACCAGATCCAATGAGTGACCACCAATGTGAGTTGTGGAGGAAATTGCCTGTGTAAGAGCCAGCAAAAATATAAGCTGGAAGACATCTTGATCAAAATGTGAGCAGGCATTGAAATCCCCCAGAATTAACCATCTGGGGATCCCAATACTGTGTCAACAATGAAGTCCATGATCTCCTGCAGGAATTCTTTCTCATCACCGGGTGGACGGTAGACAAGCAGAATCCTGCACCACACACCTACACCCACAATACACTCAAAGGACCTGGTGGACCCCACTGCTACAGCCACAAGGCCTAGTTCCACTTTAAAACAAATGGCTACACCCCTGCCCCTATAATCCTTCCTCATGTGGTTTATATCCGAGTACCCAGCTGGAACTGCAGATGCCAATATTGGGCTTGCGTTCTCATCCAACCAGGTCTCAGTGATGCACACCAGATCAGATGAATCAACAAGATCTGCAATTATAGCAGTCTTGTTTTTAATAGACCTGGTGGTGCACAACACTGCCCAAGTCAGATGAACCAATGAGGAAGGCTGCGTTACCTGTAGGCATAAAACAGAGCCCTTGGGTATGGGAACCAGGCAAGGGAAACCCCTATCCCAGTCCCATTTTGCCCCAGGATGTCTCCTTGTCCCCACCACCTCTATTCAGCCACCCCTTTCCATTCCCCAACCAGGTTTGGGACACCCCCTCCTCTTATGCCTCCTGGCTATCCCCAAAGTGTGGCATCTAAAATATGTTGCAGATGGCACAGGGATACAGTCAAAAGGATGGAGATCCTGAAGCCTGGAGGGGGAATAGTGCCTGACCATCTTTTTACCCTCCCAATGCACCACAACACATAGCAGCAGTCAGTCTACCAACAAACCAAACACAATGACCACTCACTCATATGACCACGCTCAGCTCAAACACTCACACCCAACAGTCCATCCTCACAACAAATGACCAATCCTAAAACACACTCCCCAGCCCCAACTAGTAAAATAAACAATAAGTAAAATTCCTATGGAAGGATATGAGGGTAATTACTGTAAGAGAGAGAAGTCGTATATATATCTTTCAGAGATGGGTATTTAATAGTCTCCAAAGAGCTCCCACCTCTCCGGGAAAGAAAAGTTGCCTCCTGGCACTATCTTCCACATAGGCCAGGACACAGTCAACAGTTTGTTAAAAGCAGCACTCTTAGAAAGGGAGGGTGACCAAGGTGGTGCCTCAGGAATCAGTGCTGGGACTGGTCCTCTTCACTGCCTTTATAAATGTAGAAGAGCTGGAAGGGTCTGCCTCTTTGTGGATGACACCAAATCTGTAATGGAGGGGGGGATGAGCACAGACCTGAGAAAATCTGAGGAGTGGTCAAGGGTATAGCAGCTGAGTTTCAATGCCAAAAAGTGCAAAATAATGCACTTAGGGCACAGAAACCCAGGAACAGAGTACAAAATGGGTGGAGCGGTATTGACGACTACCAAGAAGGAAAGAGACCTGAGGGTCATCATATCTGATGACTTAAAGGTGGCCAGGCAGTGTGACAAGGCAGTCAGGAGGGCTAGTGGGGTGCTGGGTGCATATGGAGGATCACTGGTAAAACCCCACCTAGAGTATTGTGTCCAGTTCTGGAAATCACATCCCAGAAGGACATAGAGTGGAGGAGGTCCAGAGGAGGGCAACTAAAATGGTGCAGAGACTGCATCAAAAGGCCTATGAAGAGAGATTAAAGGACCTCAATATGTACACCTTGGAAGAGAGGAGGGAGAAGGGGGATATAATACAGACCTTCAAATACCTCATGGGGTAAAATAAGGTGCAGGAGAGAAGTATTTTTCAGAAAAAAGGTGCTTAAGAACAAAGGGACATGCTATGAAGCTGGAGGGGGGGTAGATTCAGGAGAGACGGGAGGAAGTACTTCTTCACAGAAAGAGTGATGGATTTCTAGAACAGTCTTCCAGCAAAGGTGGGGGTGTGTGAAAACAGTGGTGGGGTTTAAGAATGCATGAGATAGGCACATGAGAATCATAGTGGAAAGAAAGGGGGTTGAGAAATAGTTGAAGATCAAATAGGGTCTACGGTGATAATGCAGATAGGGAAAATGGGCAAACTGGGTGGGCCAAGTGGTCCTTATCTGCTGTAAACTCTATGTTCTGTTATGAGTCCCAAAACCCAGTGACTTGAGTTGTACAGAGGAAAATGTAAGATGATGTGCTGCTGCTGCTCAGTGGTGTTATTCCAAAATAAACCACTGCAGGAAAAAATGGAATTCACTCACCAATCCCGCAAAAGTAATCACTCAGTGACAAAGCAGAGGGGCCAGATTTCTTTATTTAATCAAAACACCATCTGTGCAAAAATGCCAACCACAGAGACACTGACACCTTTGAGATCAGGTACTAATAAGTAATTAAAGAATTAATGGGTGGTGAAAAAGCAGTTTTCAAAAGGGAACATAAATGAAGCTAAAACTGAACTATTTCTCTGCCCCATCTGTCTCCCACTCCTCCAGTCTCCCCCCCACCCAAACACTATCTAACAGTAATATGAAAGGGAGCTGGGACCCAGGTGAATAGTTATTATGGCAAGGGTGTCACAATATTGTGTTGTGATGCCCTTACCACCTATAATCCTTATATTCTTGGGAGACTTTGCATAAATCAATACTATCACATTAACAGCTGCGGTGGCTCTGACCAGAGTTTGTTATTTTTAGGATTGGTCTGCACAGCAGACCAGTTCTTACTGGGATCAAAGTCAGGAAGTGGAGCTGCCCCATTGAAATGCATTTGGGGACTAGGATACACCTTTTTGTGGTTGTCAGTGAGTGAGTTGTGCCTTGCTATTGCTCCACAGAGCTGACTGTAATACTGTTCTAACTTTCTGTTGGCTGCAAGGAGGAAAATGCATGAGAACCTGTTGAGCAACTGGGTAGCTGTCTCGTGAGCATGCAGCTGACCTACAGTTGGTGATACACTGAAGAAGTCCTCTGGTTGTTTAGCTTAGAGCCCCCCCGTGATGACAATGAATGAGTTCATTGATTAAGTACAATTACTGCTCTGTCAATGTAACTTCATGAATGGAAAGCTAACCTTCATTTGTTTCTGAAAAAAAAATTATATTGCATATATAATGACAAGCTTCTGTTCTACTAAATTATTTCAATGCAAAAGGACAAAGAATAGCACAATCTGGCACAATTTGATGCTTGTAGGAACTAGGAAATCTCTTTCTCAGCTTCTCTGTCTAATGAAACAACAGCTGAGTTTCCAGTCAGTTTGAGTAGTCTGGCCAGGGACTGGGAAAACAACGTGGGGGGGGGTCAGTTACTGGAGCAATATGGGGCCAAGGTGAGGCAATTTACAAAACAACATGTAGCTAACATGACCTTCATATACACTGTATCCCAAAGTGTTTTACAAGGTACAGAAGTTCCGTACTGGTAATGTTGCGAATGTAGAACAGGATGGAATTTCTGGTTCCCAATTTTGCCAGAAAGTGAATAAAATAAAATCTGTCCCACTCCCCCAACTACCTGACATGTCCAGTGCCCCCCCCCCCTTGGAATACAAAAAGGAAAAAAATCTGTCTCTCTCCCCATCAGAGTACAAAACAAAATCTGGCCCTTTCCACCTTCAACTACCTGATTGGTCTGATACCCAATCCAGCCCATCTCTGCTAAACTATCTGATGGGTCCGATATTCAACCCAGCCTGCCATGGAGTAAAAAAAAACATGTCCCCCCTACCCCAACAACCTGACATATCCAGTGCCCAACTGGGGCCATCTGGGAATAAAAAAACTGTCCCCTTCCCCCAGCAACTTGACAGGTCCAGTGCCCAACCTGGCCTGTCAGGGAATTTAAAAAACTGTCCCCCTCCCTCCAACTACCTGATGTGTCTCATGCCCAACCTGGTCCGTATTAAGCCAAATGGTGATAGGGAGGTGCAAGATCAAAGTGGTTAATGGAAGGTGGAATAGGCAGGATAGTTAAACACTGTTTTCCTCATGCCCATCCACTCAGGTCACAGTGAGGGGCTCAAACACTGCACAGGAGGTTCATAGCTGCAACTACACTGCTGCTCTTACCACCACCATGCACACTGCAACCCAGTCTGCTATGCAGCAGCATGGTCTGGTGCCCAACCTGGTCCTTCAGGGAATAAAACAAAATCGATCCTCCTCCCACAAACTACATGATGGATCAAGTGCCCATCCTAGCTCATCAGGGAGTAAAAAAAGTCTTAACCCTCCATCCTTAGGCTACCTAATGGGTCCAGTGCCAAACATAATGTGTTAGAGAATAAAACAAATCTGCTCCCCCTCTTCCACCCAACTACCTGATGAGTCCAGGGCCAAACCCAGACTATCAAGGAATAAAAAAAAATCTGTGGCCCATCCTCTCAATAACCTGACAAATCCCAAGACCAACCCAGCCTGTCAGGGAAAAAATCTGTCTCCCTCCCATAAACTACCTGATGGGTCTGATACCCAACCTAGCCCATAAGGGAATTTAAAAATCTGTCCCTCTCCCCCCACCTACCTGATGGGTGCGGAGTCCAACCCAGTCCATCACAGAATAAAAAACAAACTCTAACAAGAGCCAATATGGCTGCAAAATAATACTATTGTGGGCAGTGAGAAATGTGTAAACTAGCAATTTTTTCACTAAGAAATGAGCCACCTAACTGCATCTTCTAATTGTTGTGATACACACACATACTGATTAATACATATACTGATTTATGCATATATATATATATATATATATATATATATATATATATTCCAGTATAACATAGCAGTGTACTATTTACACACATTTGTACAGATATAAAAAAGACATTGGTGGACCGTTTTCTTCTTTTCAGGCTCCAAGGGACACTGGAAGGTGGGGGGTTGCCACTAGACACCTCATTTAAATCAGCAATGACATGCATAAGGCTGAAACTGATCTAAACAACGGGGGAATGTAGACTATCAATTTTTTCACTAACCCCTGAGCCACCTAACTGCACTTTCTAATAGTTGTAATACACACACACTGACTAATACATATACACATATATGCATCTATATTCCAGTATAACATAGCAGTGCACCGTCTACTTACATTTTTACAGAGTAAAAAAAGACATCGAAGGACTGACTTCTTTTCAGGCTCCAAGGGACATCGGTAGGTGGGGGTGGGTGGGGACTTGCCACTAGGCACCTCATTTAAATCAACAATGACATGCATAAGGCTGAAACTGATCTAGATAGTGGGGGAATGTAGACTAGCAATTTTTGCACTAATCACTGAGCCACCTAACTGCACTTTCTAATTGTTGTGATACACACACACACACTAACACATATACACATATCTGCATATATATTGCAATATAACATAACAGTGCACTGTCTACACACACAGAGTATTGTCACATACAAACTCACATATACTGCCTTATATGACATTTATTTACTTATGCATCGAACCCTAACTTTTAGTGTATTTAGGATAAGCACTGTGTTTTGCACTAACTCATTGGGTTTTATGTGATAATGGTGATTCCTAAATATCACCAGCCATGTACTGTGAATCAAACACTGCCCCACATCAAAAAGGCGAGCAGGATAATAGTGACAGCCGCAAACAGTGACGGTCACTTATTTTACCTCCTGGCTCCAAAAAAACAATAATTTTCTATGCAGGGGAAAGATCCCCTCACCCACTTTGCAGGGGGTAAGCCCCCAAACCTTCCAATCTAAGGATTATCAACTCCAGAGGAGTGGACTTAGAGGAATATTGAAAAAAAGAGATAAAAAAATTATCTCCTGCAGCCAGACCCATAGCTGTGTTGTAGTCACACTAAATTACATTTTTCTCTAAGTTGAAAACTACTAGTGGAAAAAACTCTTAGTTACTTTATGTCAAATCACGAGGTTATGCACATTCTTTTATCAACTTATATCTTAATATTTCTTCATTCACTGAAACAGTCAGAGAAAAAAATTGGTATATAAAATGAAAACATTCAAACCATTCTTGTTATAGAGTCTCTATAGAAAGAAACATTTACAGCCATTTCTTACATGGAACAAAAGCTTATAGTGAAACAATACCATTGCATATGACTAGCCTAAGAAAACTCCTTTAATTTGCTTGAAATGTTTCTTATTTTATCTGTCACCACTTAAATAAACATTGTTCTTGAAATCACAGGTGAATTAATATTTTTAAAACTATTTGGTGAGCTATATAGTGAAGTGTGGTTCAATTGTGCTTACGCAACTGGATGAGATGTATGCTTGTGTAACTTCGATACATTGTGGCTGTTCGCCTCTCTGTCCTTGGGATATACCACCCTGTAAGGGCACAAACCAAGGAACCCTAGAGGAGGATTCCCCCCATAGGTGTCGTGGGAATAATTCCCTTGGCTAAAGGTAGCTTAGGAAGAAGCCCATGAGAAAGAGAGATGAGCCGCTGGAGGAGGGGGGGTGGATGGTGGGGCAACGAAGAACAAATCCAGGAACAGTCCAGGAGGAGTGTTTTTTTTAAGTCCTGATGGGGGAGTGATGTTGTTGCTCCCCCCATTGAACCTCAGGCTTATAGCCTTCCCATTCAATTGTGCTTACACAACTGGATGACATGTATGCTTGTGTGACTTCGATACATTGTAGGTGTTCGCCTCTCTATCCATGGGAACTACCACACTGTAAGGGTACGATGTAAGGAACCCTAGAGGAGGGTTCCCCCCTCATAGGTGCTGCGGGAATAATTCCCTTGACTAAAGGTAGCTTAGGAAGAAGCCCAAAAAGAATACCCAAAAGGGTGTCGAGCATCGAAGAGGCGCGAAATCAGAATATACTGAGACTGGAAAGTAAGGATAAATGTAGATGGGAAGAACAAGATATGATGAGGACAAAGAATGAAATGGAAGCTGACAAGATGCAGCACGGTGAACTTCTTAGGAGAGAGGGAACAGCTGGGGCCACCATCTGACTCCATCCAACAGCGGAACCTAACTACGGAACCTAGGAAAGCACTAACCCTGTCTAATATTATAACTATCAGCATGGAGGAGATGAAAACCCCCCTCCTTTTAAGAGGAAACCTCTGGGGGATTCAAGGCCTAGGTCACCTTCCCTCCAGACTGAAGGATGTTTTGATTAGTGACGGCTCAGCTACTGCAACTAGAGTCGATATTGGGGAAGAGGAAAAGATTCCAATTGAGATGAAGCTCTCACTTTTCTCCTTGTAATGGGAATGCAATTAGACGCTCAAAAGCAAGAGGCACTCAGCTGGCCTATGTGAACCTACGAAACAGACCAGGTGAACCAGAGGTGGTCAGATAGAGAAAGGCATATAGGGTGCCTCCGGACCCACTCGGGCAGCTAAAGGGGCCCTGTTGATGAGAGGCCAATGCAGCCAGCCCCGAGCCAAGGGACAATTGACACAGAAGGCATGTCTTTGAGTGGAGAGCAGGTCAAAGTTGAGGTAGCATGGACCTGAGAGGGTTATGCTTGAGTAGTTGATGTGAAGGAAAGGACCCACAGAGAGGTTGGATGAGCGAGGGAGACCCAGATGTGGTCATGAGGAGATTGATGGTGATAATAACCACAGGAATGCAGCAGTTCGATGAGGTAGCATAGACCCAATGAGAGGTATGCTCGATTAATCAATGTGAATGAGTAGACCCTGAGGTTGGACTGAGTGAAGGAGAACCAGACTCATGTCATGAGAAAGCTACCCGTGATTGGTAACCACAGAAGTACATGCCAACCAGGTCCATTGCACCAAATTAGGAATGAATAGAATTGCATGAAGGTAGGAGAGAGAGAGAGAGAGGCCGGGTGAAGCCAGCACCAATGGTTAGGTTGGCAGTACCGGGAGGAAATCTGAGTAGGTTTGACTAGAACAGGGGAATAAGGTTAGAGGAGGAGAAGAGTAGGCAGAGTGATATGCAGGAGGGAATATTAGGTGATGTGAATGAGTAGGGTATGGTGGTAGCAAGAGGGAATAGCGGGATGGCAGGATAGGGAAGCTGTCATGATAAGGAAGCCCCCAAAACAAAGCTGAGGTCAGAGAAAGAGAGGAATGGAGGGTGGAGGGAATGGGAGGGTCGAGAGGAAGTGGAGAAATGCACAAGGGGTTCAAGTGCCCGTTGTGACCATCCATCGATAGAAATGAGTAGACCGGCAATGGGAAAAGTAGCCCACAAGGAGAGAAACACCTCTGTGGTGCTGCAAGGAGTAGCAGGGGAAGAATTGGTGAGGAGAAGTATGGGTAGCAATACTAAGGAGAGAAAACAGAGAAGCACGAACGCGGCAGCAAGATGCTAGACAGCCAAGAAAACACCAAGACAGATAAAGTGAGTTTAGATAGTAGAACTAGAGGGTAAAGAAATCGAGGCAATGCCAGCACTGTAGCTGGGGTGATCTACTGTGGAGAGAACAAATAATGATATGAACAGAGGTCCTGGGCAGCACCAAAATCACAGCACTGGCCCCCAAAAGCACAGCAAAGGCCAAAACGTGCAGCACTTCCTAATGGAAACAGTAAGATGCCTATGAGAGCAGGCCCAATAGAGGCAGAGATGGGGAACACATCTGTCAAAGAAATTCAGAGAGGTAATAAGGAGTGGGGCCACAAATGCCCTAGAAGTATGAAGAACATTGGTAAACCCATGTGAGCAGGCAGAAGCCAGGTTGTAGAGAAGTGGCATGGAAGCTCCCGAGACAGGGACACAGAATTGCTGTCCAAATGAGGAACAGCTGCAGTAGAGGGAGTTAAATGGCTGCGGATGGTCAGAAAGGGCATAGCAAGGATAGAGAAAGAGAGAGATGCAGAAGAATGGAAGGAAAAGGAGTTGAGGCAGAACCGGGGCAACATGGACAGGAGGCGACAATCACCAAAATGTGACCAGAGTGGAAGGAGAAGCCGAAGCAAAGCAGCAGAAGTGGCAAATGGAAAGGGAAGCACAGCAGGCAAGCCTCCCAAAGGAGAAGCCAAGCAGCGGGAGGTGACACTGACACAGCCGCACAGACAGGGACGGCACGAGAACCCAGCAGAAGGCATGCACCAGGAGGGAAGACCCAAGGCAAAAAATGCATCCAGGAAGATAGACTGGCAAGTTTGATACTGGAAGCTGAGTCCCAAGGCAAAGGCAGGAGGGTGAGAGGTTCGCAAGCACAGGATGAGAATGGCGCTAGAAGCAGGGAACCCATGAGGATAACACACCCTGAAGCGCAGGAGGAAAAGGGAAGGGGAGACAGAATGGGTAAGAAGGCGGCAAAAAGAGCGGAGGTGGCGACTGCCATGAACAAGCACATGATGAAGAACCACCAGGGAACTCAGATGGAGTAGCTCAGGGGACAAGTAGCGAGACATCCAGGGAGCAGGAGAGGATCAAATGAGTGACAGCAGCACCACAGAGGAGGAGGAATGAATGGAGTGCAGCAGGAATGCCAGCCGCATACACAGGCACAGGAACAGAGCAGGATGGTGGTCTGAGGGCAGCCAGAGGAAGAAGGAACGGGGCGAAATGACAAGAAACGGAATGAGCAGGAAAAAGGGCAGCTAATGGAGCCTATGGCAGCAACTAAGAATGAATCCTGAAACAGTCCAGGAGGAGTGGCCTTTTAAGGCCTGATGGGGGAGTGACGTTGTTGCTTTAAATTTTTTTTTAAACTTCACATTTACATCAAAGTAACTTCTATCTCTTGTACTATATGAGTAATTCAGTTCCTCACTGAAAAGATTGAAAATAAAGTTCTTTTACTTGCACTATTGCATGTCTTGAAATATACAGGGCTAATTTAATTCTCGTCTTTATCTAAATGGATTGTGGCACTAATGCTTACCACTTTTTAAACTCTTAACATTTTCACCACCATTGAAATATTTTGTTTGCTGGATAAAATATCTAAACAAAGGATCCTTTAAGTTTTTCTGTTCCTTATTTGTGAAAACTCATTTCTGCTAAGCATACAAATGTTGCTATTACCTTGTTAGCGTGGTTTGGGTGCTCCATTCTCGGTGTCCTCAATTCGCCATTATGGTTACTAAAAGAACCTTATTCTTCTACCTTTAAGGTGAAATGAACTCTGGGCAGGTAAGGTGGAGCAAGCATGGTGCTGATGTCACCTGCTCCCATGTCAGGATCGACACACCTTCCTGCCCAGTCCAAATTAATTGAAGCTCCCTCACAGTACACACCAAGACTGGTTTGAGAGAGTCAGTACCAAATGTTGCTTACAAACAGTGGACATTTTTTTATCAGCTGGAAACCTGCTTCTGTTTATATTCACAAGTCATCACAAACTTTTTTCACAAAGTCTGGGATTCTTATTATTGGTTTTACTCAGACAGAAGAAACTGTAAGGGGTTCAGATGAAAAGCGTTAGGTTCTGTTGGGGGGGGCAGATATTTTAAATGTTATACTGTATTCTGGATTTGTGACATCAAGAAGCCAAGTATCTATATACTTACAGTCTTCCTGGTGACTCAGTGACTCAGTTGCAGTACAAATCTCTTGTCCAGATATTAGTGGATGCAAGCAAGGCTTTCCCCAATAATAGACTGGCTGTTGATAGCCACTGGGGTCTGAGCATGTCCAGGATGAATGGTGTTACAGCCGCTAGTGTCCTCCCCACCAGCCTGCCTATTACCTTTAGGACTGAGGCCTACAAACCAGGGTTCACCAAAAATCTGCCTCTGGACCAACCCTGCACTGAATAAACAAAATGCTGTTCCGGCCTACTCCTGTGCTCGGCCCTTCTACCTCAGGGAGCTCTTCCATAGCCACTTCCCATCAGTACTCTTGTACTTCCTACTGCAACAGGCCTATTGCCTGGTCCCACCCCGATCCCAGACCTAATTCAAACATGGGAAAGGTGGGCCCAGCTTCTCTCACTCCTGGTAGGCCACCCAAAACTAAGAGGATGGTGTGTCACACAGGTGCAGCCCCCAGTGCTCCCACCACTGGGCAGGCCATGCCACAGTACTGCTACTGCCACTGCCATTGCAGCAGTCCCCCCACCCCTCACAAACTCCATCAGATGAGGCCCCAGACCTGCCATGGTGCCTGAGAGCATGAAGTGGATCAAGCTACTAAAATCTTACAAGCCGTGGCTCCTCTCCAAATAGGGGGTCCCCATCCCAGTGGCTGGATCCCTGACTCACTTTCCACCAAAGCCTGAGTGCCATTAACAGCAATGCTGCGTTTAGGCCACACTCCCAGGCTAGAGATGGAACCCTGGCCCACTTGTGAACTGAACTCCCACTGGCTCCCCCTCATCACAAAAACATCCAAACTTTATACCCCCCTGGGGCAGGCAAAACCATGTCTTAAGGTGGGCACCATACCCATACCTATTTTCCTAACAAGGGTAAAAGGGAGGGACAAGCAGATAACTTCCAGTAAGCCCCAAATTGGGGGAGCTTATACTTAAAGTACAGACAAAAGGTAGAGCGGACTTGATAAGAACCATGCAATCACCATTTATTTATTTATTTGAATTTTGATGACCGGGTAGGCCCACTGAGACAACATCATCCCTTTTTAAGGGGTGACCCGGGGACATAGCATTCCATAAGTAAAACATAATGCATTTCATAACTCAAACAATACAATAACCATAGGTAAATACAGAGATTTTAAGTAATGGAACGTGAAAAACAGGTAAAGGCCTAGGTCACGTGGTTCTTAGCAAGTCCTTTGTAGTTTTTCAGTCAGTCCTGTTGCAGTGCCTGTAAGGCGATCTACATGGAAAAATGAACCAAGCGGGACAGAGTTCATAGACTAGACAGAGCCTATAATCCTATAAGAAAAGAAAAAAGAAAAAGAAAAAGAAAAACAATGTTAATGCAAACACAGATCAACAGATACATGCAAAGACTTGATTTATACAAAATTATCAAAAACTTATGTTTTACAGAACATAGAAAGTCATTAACAGCAGTTTCCTTTTTCTTTCCTTTTTTCTTTTCTTTTAGGCTCTATTCTATAAACTCTGTCCGGCTTGGTTCATTTTCCAGTGTGGATCCCCTTATAGACACTGCATTAGGATCAACAGAAAAACTACAAAGAGTGATCACATGATTCTTAACGAGTCTGCTCTACCTTTTGTCTGTACTCTGTTTTTTTAATTTTGTAGGCTAGCAGCTTCCTCAGATGCAGTTTTTATTAAGAAAATATATAAAAATGAGACAAATAATGGGCACTAACATTAGTAGTTAGTTGTCTTGATTTTGTATCACACAATGCACTTCAGCTGAGGTCTGGATTACTATTAAACTACTGGTGCAGGTAATTTCATTTTTGAATTTCAAACCAATCACTAGATGCTACATCACTCTTTCAGAGTACTTCTAGAAGTGGCACCTGCCACAAGCCACACTCCCTGAGGAAGACTATGCAAGAGTTGAAGCGCTGGGGCTTTAGGCGTCAGCTGACAAATGACGTCTGTCTGCAGCTGTAACAGTATTTTGCACTCAGCAGTTTGGATCTGTACTGCACATTTTGCTGTAACTGGATTGTTGACTTTGGATTGTTGCAGTACAGCCTCTGCTATTGCCAATTAAACATTCATAGCACAGCATTTGTTTGCCTCAGCTGCATCTGTTACTCTCTTTGAGTGCTAGGTATTGCTTGCCCCTTTGTTGGGATTACAAAGATCCCCGGTGATCCCTGGGGCATGCTCTCTCCCTGAACCCTTGCAAGTCTCTGGCATCTAGTGGATCACCCCACCTTTGCCCATTCACTGCTGCCACAGTTTTCTTATTCAGGTCTCACAACAATCTTGGTCCTTTCCTACTCCATCTGAGTCGGTCGCTGTTTTGAGACACCCCTAGCAACTGCATGTAGTAGTCTTGTAGACTGGGGTGTCACAAAGCTTTGCTGACCCCAGATACTTGCCCCACATGGTTGTAATAGAGTTACCCACCATTGATAGGGTGACTTTCATCCCCATTGTGCACAGCAAAGCAAGGGATAGGCACTAAGTGATCACTGTGACTAAAGCTGTACATGCCCGGAATATTAATTCCTGAATACCACAAATAATCACAATACCAATTTGTGTGTGTGTTTTTCTACTATTCATGGATTAATAATATGGGTGCTTAAAATACAAAATAAATGAATTAATAAATAAACCCTCTCACCTCCCCTGAGTGACAACAACTACTTCCTTGGTCACCCTCTCCCTGCACTAGTCATTTCCTGCCTTTCTTATACCCTCCTCCATTCTCCTACATGTTACAGAATGACATACTCTTTTCACTGTGCCAAGAGCCAACCATGTTGTGTGAACTACACCCTTCTCCCTAGTCTAGCACCCTGCCCTCAAAGTAATAGTGTTTAGTAGTGAGCCCCTCCTAACCCTTGATTCATGATTTGAGGGGGTCAATAGTAGCCCCAAAACAGGTTAATCAATCATCCCACTCCCTAACCTGCAGTGTTAAGTATAAGTTATCACATTATATAAAATGGGCAAGGAAATCTCTGTGTCCTAGTTGGCTGAGACTTGGTTCTTGCTATTGTCTTCAGAAAGCACCATCAATGGCTAAAAACAAACATTTTTCAATACAGAATGTTCACCGTGTGCACTGGTGTCATATGGGGTGTCTGTTTGAAAATTGCTTCAGTGAAGAAATCATTTTATTAACGTTAAGATTGCAAAGTAGAAGTGATGATGCTGGGCAGTGTAACTGTCTTGTTAATATTTGTGCTCCAGATTTTCAACATACCCTTCTTAATTTAACACTTATATCTCAGCAGGAGTCAGTGTCTGTTGGGATTAATTAGACATATACTATATTAGAAGTAGAAGGGGTCTTATTTAGGGTTAAAAAAAAAGAAAGAAAAGAAAGAAAGTCAGTGTGTGTTCTGTGCTGGGAAGGGTATTGTATCAGCTGACTTTGCTAAACCAGTAGGAGGAGAGAGAGCTTAATTGGAGGTGTGGCTTAGACACCATAAAAGCAGGTGACTCAAATTACAACTTCCTGTTGCTAGCCTTTTTCTTACTAATTGCCCTCCATCCCACCCTAAGCCAGTTCTACTTTTATAGCCACTGGATTTGACTGTCAACAGGAACTTTCTGTTTGGCAGTAGGAAGGGAAGGATCATAGAGAAACATTGGTTTTGTCAACCCTAAAGGAAAAAAGTAGCTCACTCTCCCCCCCAGCTGCTGGTGGTCTGACATTGAGCAAGGAAGAAAGAGGCTACTGAAGAAGATAGGAAGTTGCTGTCCAAGAACAGGAAGGGTGAGAGTTGAATGGAGAGGAGAGAGTCAGCATACAGAGAAACAGGAGAGGGGACACAAAATAAGACATGCTAGGAGTGGTGCAGTGCAATGGCTGTGGGGCAGCAGTGTTCCGGGAGACATTCTGGAGGCTGCGATGCTGCCCTATTTGCAGGCACCTCTCTGGTTTGAGAGAGGAGGTTGCCCATCTCCAGGCTGACCTGGCTAGGATTCGTGAAACCTCCTCCCCCACCCAGGGACCACCAGGGCCAATGCCACTACCTCAGAGGTTGCCAAGAAAGAGGAGAGGCTGGACCAGGGTGGGCTCAAGGAGGAGAGGGTGGTGGAAAAGAGTTGCATCCTCAGCTATACCTCTCCACAATTCATTCGCTCTTCTGGTGGATAGTGGTTCCTCTATGGAGGCACCTGCAGTGGAGACCAAGGAGGATGCTGGGAACCTTTACAAAGGAGACCCACAGGAGGGTGGTATGGGACCCCACAGGGGAAGGGAACAACTCCTGGTGGGAGACTCAATCATTGGGGGGTAGAAATGGGGGAGGAAGAGAGAGGGAGGTAAGGTGCCTTCCTGGCGCCATGGCTTGGAGGGACAGGAAGCGAATCTTCAGGATCATGGGAGGAGCTGCATGAGGGAGGGAGCTGGATGTCATTGTCCACCTAGGGACAAATGACCTGGCTAGGAATGGGATCAGAGCAGTGCAAGAGGAGTTTGTAGAGTTGGGGAGGGGCCTTAGACAAGTAGCACATATGGTAACCTTCTCGGAGGTGCTGCCTTTCTATGGCAAGGGTGATGCTAGGGCACTCCTCACCAGGGAATTCAATGAGTGGTTGAAAAACTGGTGTGGAGCTCAGGGTTTTGGCTTCATTGGGGACTGGGGAGCCACCTGGAGGGATACAGACCTATACTGGTGCGATGGTCTGCATCTGTCCGGGGGGGGGGGAACCAGGATTCTAGGTGAGAGGTTTAAATGCTTCATTGGCAAGCATTTAAACTAGCCAAGGGGGGAGGTACTGAAAAGGAGCAGGGAAATCCCAGCCTCCCTCCACAAAACATGGTAATTAGTGAGGTAAACACCAAGGTAGAGAAGTTATTAGGGAGCAGGACAGCGGTAAATGTAAAAAAAAGGCAAAGGCAGTAAGTACAGGAATAGGCTAAAAGGGGTAAGGCTATCAAAAAGTGGAGGGTGATGAGTACCAATGCCCATAGTCTGTGTAACAAGCTCCCTGAACTAGTGGCCTTGATGGAAGAGGGTTGCCTGGATATTGTGGCAGTCACAGAAACATGGTACACAGAGAACCATGACTGGGATGTCAACATACCAGGATACACAATCTACAGGAGGGACAAGGAGGGTAAAAGAGGAGGAGGAGTAGCTTTCTATGTAAAGGAAGGGATCAAAGCAATAGAACTAAAGAGTAAACAGGGAGCAGATGAGGCACTCTGGATCAACCTGGAGACAGGAAATGGCACCACAATTCACATGGGGGTTGTATACAGACCCCCATCTCAGGGGGAGGGAATGGACAAGGAAATGATAGAAGGCTTCCTTAGAATGGTAGAAAAAGGGGAGATATTGTTGATGGGGGACCTGAATATGCCAGATGTTAACTGGAGCACCTTTGCTGCAGGCACATCCAAGAGCAGGGTCATTCTTGATGCCCTAAAGGGGGCATGCCTCAGACAGCTAGTATTGTAACCCACTCGGGAGGGAGCAATCTTAGACCTGGTACTCTCAAATGGGGATGGAGAAAGAATCTTAGATTTAGAAGTGGGTAGCCATCTGGGAACAAGCGACCACCAAACAGTGTGGTTCACAATAAACACAGCCATACAATCAAGCCATACAAAAGCAAGAGTATTGGACTTTAGGAGGGCTAACTTTGGGGAAATGAGAGAGTGACTCAGAAAAGCACTAGGAAACATGCAAGAAGGAGGGGTGGAGGAACAATGGGGAGTAATCAAAACAGCCATCACAGAGGCAACAAGCCTTTGTGTAAAGCAAATCAACAAAACACAATGAAGGAAAAAACTGGTATGGTTCTCAAAAGAGGTGGCAGGGAAGGTTAAGGAAAAAAGGATAGCATTCAGGAAATATAAGGAAACCCAGAAGGAGCAGGACAGATAACTTTATCAGTTAAAGCAGAAAGAGGCTGGGAAGGCAGTCAGAATAGCAAAGGCCCAAACGAGGAAAGGATAGCCAATTCTGTTAAGAAGGGGATAAGACCTTTCATAGGTACATTAGGGAGCGAAGAAAGACCAAAGGAGGGATACTGAGGCTTAATAAAGGGGAGGGAATGTGGGTAGAGGGGGGCAGTGAAAAAGTAGGGATACTGAATGAATATTTCTGCTCAGTATTCACAAAGGAAGAGGAGGGGGAGGTACCTAAACCAAACAAGAGAAACACTCTGAAGACAGGGGTCCATACCAGTCCATTTACAGAAGAAAGGGTTCTGAAAGAACTAATAAAATTGAAGGTGGACAAAGCAATGGGGCCTGATGGGATTCACCCAAGAATTCTAAAGGAACTAAGGGTAGAACTAGTGACACCGCTGACTACTATCTTTAACAAATCATGGGAGGATGGGGTAGTACCTGAGGACTGGAGGAGGGCAGATGTGATTCCTCTTCACAAAAGTGGGAGCAGAACAGAGGCAGGATACTACAGACCAGTTAGTTTGACCTCAGTGGTAGGAAAATGATGGAATCACTTCTGAAGGAAAGAATTGTTGAGTACCTAGAGGCCAGTGGGGCACAGGACCCAGGCAGCATGGAATCATGATGGGAAGGTCATGTCAGATGAATCTAATAGATTTCTTTGACTGGGTGACAAAGTAGTAGACCAGGGAGGGGCTGTGGACATGGCTACCTAGATTTTAGCAAGCATTTGATACATTCCACACAAAAGATTAATATACAAGTTAGCCAGCCTTGTAGTGGGTCCCAAGGTGGTAGCCTGGATAAAAAATTGGCTAGACAACAGGACACAAAAGGTAGTAGTAAATGGAGTACACAATGAAGAAAAGGAGGGTTACTAGCGAGGTGCCTGAGGTTCGATACTGGGACCGGTCCTTTTTAATGTCTTTATAAGTGACATTGCAGAGGAACTGGAAGGAAAAGTATGTCTCTTTGCAGATGCACAAAGATCTGCAACAGAGTTGATACACAAGATGGAGTGGAAAGGATGAGAAGGGACTTGGCAAGGTTGGAGGAATGGTCAAATGTATAGCAGCTCAGATTCAATGCAAAGAAGTGCAAGGTAATGCACATGGGAAACAAAAACCCAGGGGAAGAGTACACAATGGGGGGTGAGATACTGACAACAGTCAAAATGGAAAGGGACCTGGGGGTAATTATATCAGATGACCTAAAGGTGGGCAAGCACTGTGAGAAGGCAGTAAGGAAGGCTGGGGAATACTGGGATGCATAGGGAGAGGCATCAATAGTAGAAAACAGGAAGTTGTTATCCTCTGTACAGACAGTTGGTGAGACCCATCTGGAGTATTGTGTGCAGTTCTGGAGACCCCATCTCCATAAAGACATAGACAGAGTGGAGGCTGTCGAAGGAGGCAGACCAAAATGGTGCAGGGTCTGCACCAGAAGACATACAAGAAAGACTAAAGGAGTTTAATATGTATACCCTTGAGGAAAGAAGGGAGAGAGTGGACATGATAGAAACTTTCAAGTACCTCAAGGAATCAACAAAGTCCAAGAGGTGGCATCTTTCAGAAAAGAGATGTGCAAGAGCAGGGGGCACAATTTGAAGATATGGGGGACAGCTCAGAGGTAATGTGAGGAAGTATTTTTTCACAAAGAGGATTATGGATGCATGGAACAGCCTCCCTGAGGAGGTCGTGCAGTCAAGAACAGTGGGGGAATTCAAGAATGCATGGGACAGACATAAGGCAGTCCTAGAAGGGGGTAGGAGGAAGTAAGCTGTTGGTTAACTAGGATCTGCAGCTTATCTGTTAGGTAGGAAAATGGGCAGACTAGGTGGGCCAATGCGGTCCTTACCTGCCATCAAATTCTATGTTTCTATGTTTATGACCAGCATGGGGTCATACCGCCATATTCCAAAACTGCAATGCTGAAAATACCACAGCGAAACAGTGTGGCACAAAAACAGAGTTGGGCAAGACACAAACCTGTTCTGCGCACCACGCTCATTGCACACAATGGGTCTGTATGTTTTTTTGCAGGGGGCTTCGCTCTCACACCCCCCACATATCCTGGAACTTAAATAACAAACTCTGGGGGGCGGACTTCGGGGATGGGGAGAAACTTGGGATGGGGAAGATTTTTTTAAACCACAACAGCAAAAGTTGCAGCAGGAGAGACCTGAGGGGTGGGAACCAAACCACTGTCCCAGGTCTCCCAACTGCACCATGAGCTGGTGCCCTAGCCACTCCACCATGGGAGTGGCTTGATCAGATACCCAGCACACAGCAACTTCTCCCCTCCTTCCGTCACTGTGCAGCAACAGGGGTAGCAGTAAATCCCTATCGCTATTTTACTCCTGTGGCTGTGATTTCAAGCACTTTATGTACAGCATGGTTAATACTGTGCTGTCTTATATGCAGGGTATTGACCCGGTACCCTTATGACCCCATCTCATGAGCAAGTGCAGAGAAAATTTTAAACTCCAGGATGAAAGATGATTTCACTCAGCAACTGCGGAATCACCTTCAGGATGCAAAAACACATTTTGGACAGGATCTGAAAAATGACAGCTGTCACATTCATGAGGTGCTGTGAAGAAATGGCAATGTTGAAAATTTGGGGTCATTATATTGAAAATTACCAAAGTTACAAGCCTGCATTCATAAATATCAATGTAGGCTCATAACGTTTAATATTTTTGGGCCAAATTTTAAACATAGCCTTGTTATGACCCCACCTCATGAGCAAGTGCAAAGAAAAATTTTAACTCCTGCCTGAAAGGTGATTTTGTGCAACAACTGCGAAATCAGCTTTCGGGATGAAAAAAACATTTTGGCCAGGATCTAAAAAATAACAGCTGTCACATTCATGAGGTACTGTGAAGAAATGGCAATGTTGGAAATTTGGGGTCAAAATATTGAAAATTATCAAAGTTACAAGCCTGCATTCATAAATATCAACATAGGCTCATAACATTGTTGTTTGGTAATATTTTTGGGTCAAATTTTCAGCATAGCCTTCTTATGACCCCACCTCATGAACAAGTGCAGAGGAAAATGTCAACTTCTGCCTGAAAGGGGATTTTGTGCAGTGTCTGCAAAATTAGCTTTTGGGATGCAAAAAAACATTTTGGCCAGAATATGAAAAATGGCAGTTATCACATTCATGAGGTGCTGTGAAGAAATAGCCATGTTGAAAATTTGGGGTCAAAATATTGAAAATTTCCAAAGTTACAAGCCTGCGTTTGCAAATTTCAATGCAGGTTCATAACTTTGTTGTTTGTTAATATTTTTGTACCAAATTTTCAACATAGCTTTCTTATGACCTCAACTCATGAACAAAGGTGGAGAACATATTCAACTCCTGTCTAAAAGGTGATTTTGCACAGTGAACGTGAAATCACCTTTTGGGACAGAATTGCCTAATGTCACTTAATTGTTCATGAGGTGGGGTCCCACAAAAGGTATGTTGAAAATTTGGGGCAAAAATATTAAAAAAATGGCCAAGTTATGCCACTAACTTGAAAACCCTATGGAAATACATTGAAACTGAAAACCCCATTGAAATACATTAAAACGCTTACCTCAGTTCGTGGTTTGGCTTTGAAGAGTGAAGACATGTCTGTGGTTCAGAGAACAGTAAGGGGATGGACCTCCAGTGGTAAGTATGGGTGGGGGGTATGGGTAACAGTGCAGCAGACAGCAAGGTCGGTTTCCTTTTTTTCAGGTTTAAAAAAACAAACAAACAAGGGACAGTTTTCTTTATTTCAGGGAGTTTTCTATTAATGGAGGACAATGGGGGATTGGGTGCCCTCAGTGTCACTGGGAGGGACACTGTTACAATAATTCAGGACACTAGGGGATTGAGCAACCCCAGTGTCAGTGTATTATATTTTTGGGGGGGTGGCGGCAACAGACATTGATGGACAGTTTTCTTATTTTCAAGGGGATAAAAATATGATGAGGGACAGTTTTCTTTATTTTAGGGGTAGACACTGGGGGATTCAGTACCCCCAGTGTCACTACTGTTTTTGTGTGTGTGTGTGTGTGTGTGTGTGTGTGTGTGTGTGTGTGTGTGTGTGCGTGCATGTGGAGAGGGTGCGCTGATAGGGAGGGTCAAGTTGTGGGACAGTTAGGTCCGCCGGCAACAGACATCAATGGACAGTTTTCTTTGTTGCAGGCATGCATTCCAGGCTGACCATGACAACTCAGCCTGGCTTGCTGGGCAGATCAAAGGGATGGCAACTTCTTTTGAAGTTGGTGCTGTCCCCACCCATCAAGTCAGAAACTCTGTCATGGTCAGCCTGGGTGCTGATTGGTGTGGCACTGTTGGGCCCCTGCAACACTGCTCTGCATTGGGTGGACAGTATCACACCCCTCAAAAGACACTCTCATACCAAGGTGTTCACTGCACTTGCATGCATGGTGAACACAACAAGTCCCTGCCAACAGGGCAACTCACAAGTCACATACAGAATTCATAAGCCACTTACAGTACTTACTGATTTTATAGTAGCAGGGTAACAATAAGAAACAGTAGCCTGTGCAATACATAGGTTAGGCCAATTACCTCACCGGGGTCATGGGGCGTGTACTGATACTAAACCAGAGCAAAAGGATTTAACTATGACTACCTGATTGCAAGCTTTCGTAAAAAAAAAAGGAAGTTCCTAGTCAGTCCTAACAGTTCTAAATTTAGGCATTTCTTTGGACCAGTTAAGAATACAAACTTTGGGCAGGAAATTTAAAGCACTCCATCCACAGTCTTTCTTCTCAGATTTTCACTTCCCTGTGTTGTGGCCCTCCCAAACTTAAAACCAAGGTACAGTAGAAGCAAGACCCCACTGTGAATGTCTCTGCTGGGAATCCTTGGTAACAACGTTCTCAAACAATACTATACCACAAATGTGACATGTGGCTTTGCAAATAGCACTGAGGAAACCCACTTTGAATCCCATCAATGTCAGTATCTGAGATCTTAAACAATTCATAACCTCCTTGTGCTTTTAGTCCTAGCTTTAAAGAAGATATTGCAGCTGAGCTATTCTCCACTTACATCCCCTGTATGGGATTCACAAAACTTAACCTCATTCTGTATAAAATCATTCTGGGCTAACCTTGGGCTTCCTCTTACCAGAAGTCTCACTGGACCCCTGGGAAAAAAGTGCTCTGTCATGAAATAGTTCCCTAGGTTGACACTGTAGGCCCTGTTAACATTATGCTATTTAAACCAGTTTAGCTGTATTAAACTGGTTGAGCAGTGCTTATAAAGGCTAGCATCCACACTGCTTCTTGTAGAACAGGTTTTGAAAACAGTTGTGTAGACAAGTTTGGGAACCCATTTTAAAAATGGTTTAATCTAATGGTTTAACAGAAACAGTTCTACCTGCAGCGTGAACTGACAGGCATGGTTCTGAGTGTTGGACTTCCATAGGACAGCATGGCTAATACTAACAATATTGACACACTTATTCATCTTCAAAAATTGTGTTTCTGCATAGTGTGAAATGTAGTAAGCTGGTTTAACTAAACTATTTTTGAAAATGTGTTTCAAATAATGTTCTACAGTGTGAACAGGGCCATTGGGAGAGGGGGTATTTTTCAAAGGAGCAGATGCAGTCTCAGCCTGTGTTTGCATTAACCTGACTGCCCCCAAACTCCTCAGCAGACCCACAGTAACTTCAAAGAGCCACATGTTACAACAGTTTCCACAATTTGCAGCAGCTTGTGTCAAACAAATGGTGCATGCATCAAAAAATATAATACCTGCATTACAAAAATGGTGCTTGTGCCATTTTTGTGATGCAAGCTCCGTGGTTTGCAACCAAACTGCTGCACCACTGAAAATATAGTCTAACAGTGCAGACAGAAGTCGACTTCAAAAATATGGGTGGGCAGATATGGTTTGAAACTCCAGACTGTAGTGCGTATGCACACCCATACACGTATACACATTCCAGTTCCTATTTTTATATTGACCACCATTTGTATCCCACGACCCAGTGAAGCACAAACCTTTTGCTGTTATTAAAAAAGTTACCACAAGTCCGCCTAATGTTCCTCCCTTTCATCAAAGTGACATAAATAATGAAAAAAACACCCCCACTCCGACCATACAGCTTGCATAATCCCTTCCCTCTGAGCTCACAAAAAGTAGTCTACACCCCACCTCTTCATTCAATTCACCTTCCCTCTCTAGCTAACTAGGATGCATCAAGGTATAATGTTTATTTAAAACTACCCCGTACCCTGAGCACCCTGCAGACACAAATGCTAATGTCCACACCAACCCACTCTGCAAAGTGCAACTAAATTTCTACAATATGAATTTCTTCCTCGGTCCTATTTCAACTGTGAATCCATTGTAGCAAAGCCAACAGGATGTGCACGGCAATTGCCATCGAATCAATTGTCCTCAACCTGACCTTGTTGAATTGACAACTTGTAGTTCAACCATGGCCAGGCTGTCAAGAAATCTAGACAACAGCACTTCAAGTCTTCCTTGGTAGTTACTTAGCATTTAAGACAACTGGCACTAACTGGCACCCTTGTTGGCAGTCTCACGCGAGAGGCCAAGAAGTGAATAGACATGGAATCTGAACTAACCTCTCACTTAAGTGGTGGTCCCTCCATGACAGTGTTGGGGAACTTTGGCTGGACAGTGTGGGAAAGCTTGCATTGTGATCACCTATGCTGTATCTGTGAGGGCTTCAGTTTCAAGAGAAGAATGCCAATCTGGCATATTTCATGGGCACTAAATTCACACACTGGAAAAAAAAATAAAATTAATAAAAAAAAAAACAGCTGGGTAGCTGGAGTATAGGTAACTTTAAATAAATGTGTAACATTGGAGCAGCCTACCCAGGTTGAAGGGGTGCAGTGACTGGTGAATAATTGAGTGGTGTGCAAAGTATGACTTTTTGTTGAAAACAGAGAAAAAAATTGTGAATAGGGTGGAAGCAAACACTTTCAGGCAGATGCAGACAGGCACTATGTGCAATATCATATATTCCTCCCTTTTGAAAATACAGCGTTTCATTTTTTACCTCCCAGTGAAAACAAGAATGATTAGGGGTTGCTTGTGAGGAGAGCAAACTGTTTGCAAATCAAATTAAGGTAATAAAAGCTGAAAATATAGACATTTAAAAATTGCCGAGATGATTATAAAATACTGTAGGCTAAAGTGAAACCAAAACTCTGAAGTTTAAAAATATTTTTCTAAAAAATCATTTTTAATGTCTCACTTTTTCATGTAAATATACTGCATAAAAGAGGCTCTCGATGCTGGATTCGACAACACCTTTGTCAACATCACAAGTTATATCGATTACAGGGTGCAGTTGATATAAATCATTTATCTCCTGGTCCTGTTTTTTTCATCGGGGCTTCGCCCCCAGAACCCCCATGTGGGGGGCTCTGCCCCCGCACCCCCTGTACTTTGAATTATCAACTTCAGTTGGAGTTGATTCAGGAAGGGGGTGCAGGACTGGAAGACAGTGTGCCCCTGTGTCAGGCACACCAACACAGCGACCTGTCGATTTTGTCGATGGGTTGGTAGGTCGCTGTGTTGGTGTCACTGTCGGGGGGGCATACCTAAAAGGGTTAATGATATGATACACAGATAGTTCAAATATATATTGACTTACAAGTGATAGAATATTTTTGGTTTATATCGATAATTGCAAGGCTGTTACCTGGGGTTCAGTTGAGCAATGAGCAATATATGCCACACCCTTTACCAAATGCTACATAACAGCACATGCCCTAAATGTCCCACTTGTTTCTCTTCTGACAGGCTTTGCCAAATTACCACTATTTTGTCCTTCTTACCTGCTGCTCAGATCCTGCTAGGTCTGCTGCCAGGCTCTGTGGCCTCCCATTCTGCCCTCAGTGCCTTGCAATGTTAGTGTTGCTTCTTCTCTGCTGGCTGTAGTTCTTTCTTCCCCTTGCCTGCTGGTATGATTCCACCACTAGCCTACCTCTTCTATGCCATTCTGCCCCCACACGTGTGTATCTGCTTTCTGGCTCATGCTGGTGCTCTGCTGTTTTCATGGCTGTCTCACTGCACCATAGTTGCTACTATTGGATGTTGGCTTTATTTTGTGCTGCTTTCCATGGCTCCACTGGTTTCTATTTCAGACTTCCCTGCCTTCTACTGTACCTGTCTCCTCATTAATTGGGGTGTTGTCCTGCCTTTGCTGGGACTAATCCTGTGGCTGTATGACTGCTTCCTATCTGCAGTGTGCTGCCTACATTTCACTGTCCTAGGGCCTCTGTAGTGCTCCCTTTTGCCAGCTACTGGATGTCCTCTGTTGGTCTTGGAATCATATGTCCTCAGTGTTCCTCTGCCCTTCTTTGGTGGTTATCCCTCTTCCACTCTGCTGGTAGGCTTTCTTATTTTTCTTGGATATCTTGCTGTCTTCCTGCCTTAAAACATCATTTGCCTTGAGTTTGCCTTCATTCTGGCTGCTTCTGGTGTTTGGTTACCTTCAGTCTCTCTCACAGTGTCCTCTGTTCCTGTGGATGCTGCCCTCCATGGGAAATGCTCATGCTCAGCTGAGTGCTGGCCTTGACTCCTCTGTCCTGGTTGTCTGCCTTGGTCATGATTTTCCCTCCTAGATATTTGGGGCCTTCAATCCATTGCTTCTCTTCCTTTTCTAGCAATGTTTCTCCTCTTACCCAGGTGGTGATTCAGTTGCTCTTTTTGGGGCTTAAAACTCATACCATCCTACTCATGTGCCCTCTCTGTCCATGCTACCATACTGTCATTCTTTCAGGCACTTTCCCCAATGACTATCTGGCACTCGCCCAATGACTTGCAAGCATTTGCTCATTGACTACGGGGCATTCACTACAATAACTGGTAAGCTCACAGCAAAATACTTCGCTGTTCCTCACATGCTCCTCAATGGTTGGTCCAAATTTTTACACTCATGAGCCTTGCAGTCTAGAGGAGAGAAACGGGGCAGCTAGACTCAGAACAGCTGTTATTTAAGTCATCTCCTTCTCCTTCTGGCCCATTCTGCAACCCTGATGTTCCTTTAGGTTTCTGGCTTAGCCCTTTAAGCACCTCCCAAAGGGTGCATTCCACATATGCTGTGACTCCATTGATTGCATCCTGTAGCATCTTTGTGATGGTGAAAGTCCAATCAAGACAAAAGGAGAGGACAGGTTTATCTCTTCTGTTTTTGAAGCAGCATGTAATAGGTTTAGTGTTCTCCTTTATGTTAATAAAAAAAACAACATTAACCCTAGAGGGATGGCAACTGAAGGCTTTAGATCCTCAGAGGCTTCCTTCACATGGGCCTTTTCTCTTCTCCATGCCAAAGATCATAATAATATTAATATTACTAGGGTCTGAATGTCACCTTCACTTTTTTTTAATTTATAGTTTGTAGGATTTCCCCTGGTTTTGGTCTGTCCCCATGCTGACCATGCATGCATGTGGAGGCCATGCTTCCCTAATTGCCAAGGCACCCCCTCACTCTTGCCACCCTTGCCTGTACTGCCCTGGACCTCTGCCAAAGGCCAGTGGAACTACAGTGGGCAATGGGTGTTCTATCCAGGAGGGACAGCTGCCTTTGGCTGCTTGATCTTGCTCCATCCCTCCTTCCCCCCTGACTGGCACCCGATGACCCTGACTCATTTCCGAACCTGGGTCACCAGCGTGATGCGAGGTAAAGCATCCAGTGCCTCAACCCTCAGTGCCACTGGGCTGGCACCTTCACCTTTCTGTATGTATTCTAATGTTATCTGTTCATTAGTCTTTAGTTGCGATGTCTCACTCCTTATGGGAAGTTATGTGTCTGATTGTCCTACTTAGTGCCTTCATCTCTGATGTTTTGGGCATCTTCCATAAGGTACCTATAACCTAAGGAAACTTTCTTCCTGTGGCACATCTAGGGATGGAACCCTCCTCAAAGGGTTGCTGTGCCTTAATGTTACTCCAGGAAAGAGGTAGTCTCTGTAATGAGGAGAGAGATCATGAACAACCACAACACTCATTGCATGAGCATTCAGAGTAACTGCAGTTCCTGTGGTTCTTCTGGTGGTGGACCCCCTCCAAAAAAGGTTGCCAAGCCTTCACAGAATCCTGAAAGGTTAGTCATCCCTGTAAAAGGGACAGAGAGTGAACACCTGCATGCATGTTGCATAAGGATTTCAAACTTCTTGTAGTTCAAGCTCAAACTTCCAACAATACTTACAGTAGCATCCTAGTACAAACTAACCTACAGCAGCAGGTTGTGTATCTACCTGTTATTCAACATACTCTACACTGCACAAGCACACCATATTTAGTTGCCCCGTTAAATAGTCAAAAAATATGCTGTAAGTTGATATTTTCTGAAAAAGTTTAAACATGATATAGCAATAATATGTACAATTATTGATATTGTCGGGTGGGCAGTAATGTAGCCACACTTCTCAGGTTCTTGGCAGTAATAAACCAGCATAAAAAAACAACAGACACGTGGCATATGTATTAATAAACTTATCTATTACACAAAAGCAGACATTTGCCCTAAATCAGAGTCTTATCAATATAGACACTGGGAACCTGAGTTCCGAATATCCCAGGGTGTGAAAATGGTCTCAGTTGGAATATGTAATACAGGAACTTATATACCATTGTAATAACCATGATAACTGTTACCTTTACAAGTTAAATACATAAAACAAGCCCTATTGGCCAAATGTTAGATGGCTCCACAGTGTATCTAGAGATATATAAAAAGTGTAAAATGACCTAAAAATAAGAACAAAGCACTCATACAAAATACAGGATGTAGGTGCGGTGTTACATAAATCTGCATGATGGCAGTGTAGGCTACACAATGACTTCTCAGAAAAATATACAAGGAATACAAAGATGTGTCCTCAGCACATTACTTGCATTACTAGCAATAATCACAATTATGTCCCTGGTGAGTTACACTTATGCAATAAGTACCAATTCCTTAAGTATTACTACTGATTATGTATATAGCATAATACATAAGGTCAGCAGTGCTTAGTTGGTTGCCAGTATGGGTGAGGGGACTATGCCTAATATTCCCCCCTTGTTGCCTTACTGAAAAGGTAACAACACTATGGGAAAGTAGTGGGAACAATCTCCATCGTTTACAGACCCAACGCATAAGCCTTTCAAAGAAACTTGAGTTGCTCATGGTGTTGTTTTACAGTGCACCATAGACGGCAAAGAGTTAGTATCAAAAAGATAATCAAAAATAGTTGCACAATAACAAAACCTTTAAAAGTTAACTCTAACCATGTAGTGGAAAGTACAGCGCTTAAATCACCGTCATGGATAAGGGTGTTACGGCCTTCTCCAGCTCTGGAGATATTATTGCTGATGTAGATGAGATGGGTATCCTTTCTATTTAAAAGTGTCTTTAGAGACAAGGTCAAGGGATCAATGTGGACATTAAAAATAGGCAAATATTGAGATAGAGCAAGCAAATATTCAGGGTCAGTATCAATAACATCTGGTTTCGGGATGGGAACAGGAGTAATCACTGTGCTGTATGACCAATCACAGTAGTTTGATGAGGTATAAAACAAAAGTTAGGATACTGTATGTCACAGGACTTTTCCCCATAGGAGAAAGATTTGTGGTTAGTAACCACACAGAACTGCCCATCAGAATTGCATGACACCCTTACTGTGGGGATCCTCCATTTTTGCAACTGAATTGGGCAGATAAAAGACTGATTCATGAGTCTTGTAGTGAAGCGATGAACCTCTTCTGCATAGATCTGGTAGAGATGTCCAGTGTGGCCCACTGGTGATGAGGTAGTAGAAGTTGAAAATGCTGTTGCCCTAGGGGTACCAGTTTCATTTGAGACAATATCTGAGTCCAAAGTAAAAGACCAGTCAATGCTGTCTGGTGAGTATCCACAAATCAGCTTGATGACATTTAACACGTCACAGCGACATAAGTAGTAATAGCTCTTTTTGGCACAACAGTCTGTATGAGGTGCCACCCAAGCATCCAGGGTGGGATAGAAGACCAAAAGATGTGGAAGGTCAATTCTCTCTCGGTAGATATCCTTGTCAAGATGCCCAATGGAGTGGATGGAGGCCAGTCTGTCAAAAATTGAAGTCTCTGGATCAAAGCGTGGCAAGGAAACAGTAAGGAAACAAACATGGTGTCATGAATGGTGCTGCAGTTAGCAGCGTAACATGGGCTCCTGTTGGGATGGCATGTGACATAACCTAGATTTCTAGCAGTAGACATAGGTATAGATACAGATATAGACATACACATTGTAATACGAGCAGTAGACCTACAATGTGAACAGTACCATTTAGCAAGGCGTCTATCATGGATAATATCTGGAATACATCCAGATTCATATCCCAGAAAAGACAGTTGGTGAGACCCCATCTGGAGTGCTGTGTCCAGTTCTGGAGACCCCATCTCCACAAGGACATAGACAGGATGGAGGCTGTCCAGAGGAGGGCAACAAAAATGGTGCAGGGTCTGCAAGAGAAGCCATACGAGGAGAGACTGAAGGAGCTTAATATGTATACCCTTGAGGAAAGGAGGGAGAGGGGGACATGATAGAAACTTTTAAGCACCTCAGTGGAACCAACAAAGTCCAAGAGGGTAGCATCTTTCAGAAAAAGAGATGTGCAAGAACAAGGGGACACAACTTGAAGATAGTGGGAGGATGGCTCAGGGGCAAAGTGAGGAAGTATTTTTTAATAGAGAGAGGGTGGTATGCATGGAACAGCCTTCCTGAGGAGGTTGTGGGGTCTAAAACTGTGGCAGAATTCAAGAATGCATGGGACAGACATAAGGCAATTCTTGTGGTGGGTAGTAAGAAATAGGCTGTTGGTTAACTAGGATCTGCAGCTTATCCTGTAGTTAGGGAAATGGGCAGATTAGGTGGGCTAAGTGGTCCTTATCTGCCATCAAAGTCAATGTTTCTATGTTATTGATAGTGGTTATGACATAAGAGCCATAAGCAGAGCACAAAAGTTCCCTGGCAATATATTGCTTGTCTGCCTCCTTGTTATTCTGGAAAACAAGTTCATTAATTTTATTTTTAGTATCTTTAAAGCTCTTAGCAATGTCATGCACGTTATAAACAGTGTAATACTCTTCCTGACTAAGCCCATCTACACCATGCAATAAGGGTGGTAAAACATCGTTCTTCATGCCAGTCTGGAATTTAACAGTTTTTTTCATAATTAACTATGCTTTATTAAAATTTTGAAAGAGAAAAATACAGACACCAAACCAAAAAGGAAACAAAAAAACCAAACACCTTGTAACACCTCTAGTACAACAGGTAAAACAAACAGTGTTCATCAACAAACAGCAACCCCCCCACCTCCCAACCTCCCATCTGCGACCTCACTGGGAATGAAAACAAGGGGCAAAATCACTGGGTGTGACAAAATAGGCGTTAGGTACCCCAGATGGAAAGTAGGGTATATAAGGATTCCCATGTATCATGGCAGTACTGTGGTCTTTCTTGCATAGCTGCAATGTGTTTTTCTAGCTGGATGGCCAGAAGGATCTCTCAGTGTCACTCTCAGAGTGTTGGAGGTGAATCATCCTTCCAGTGCAAAAGCATGACTAATTTCACAGTGGCAGCTATCAGAGTCAAAGGAGCCTTTCTGACCCGTGGGGTACCAGAGGGAAAAATTGCTAGTAAACAACTTTCAGGAGTGAAAAGATTCTCCAAGCCCAGCATTGGGTCTAAGGCTTGCTGAATGGATTTCTAGGAGGACTGGGTCCTAGGGCATTTCCATAGCTGGTGATAGAGCCAGTAGTCTCATGGCATCGGGTACATAATGGAGAAGGAAATTTACCTATTTTATGTCACTTTACAGGGGTGAAACATAGGTTATGTATTATGTTGAATTGGAGTTGGTCTTGCTCAATAAATTTCTATATGTTATGTCATGAGGCTTTCTAAAAATCACCCTCCCTCAGCAGCTTAAGTTCCTGGACCCAGTAATAGCAGGTACCCGAGGAAAGGTGTGGGTCCAAGGACTGAAAATGTTTATATAATGCAGATACAGCATGTGGTTGACTTGCCAGAGTCAATAGGGAGATTGCTCCTTCCACTGGAGCCGCATTCCATGGTTTGGGGCTCAGAAAGACAAGTACTGCATTTTTAAGTTAGAGGAACTTGAAGAGGTCTTGGTTCTTTAGTTGGAATTGGGCTTATAAGCTAGGAAAGAAGATTATTCCCTCTTCTTGGAGTAGATCAGGTAAGGTGCAGGTTTGCAACTACGGGCAGAAAGACAAAGGGATGGGACATGGTCTGTCTGGAAATGAGGATTATTAAATATTGGTTGGGAAGTTGAGCTAGGCCAAAATATGGACAAATGAGTCTGGAGTTGGTTCCAAGCTTTAAGGGACCATTCTATGGATTTAGAACACAAGGCCCGAGGGAGCTGGGAGGGTCACAAATATATCAAACTGGTCAGTGAACAGCCCACCCCAATAGAGAGGGCCTCTTCGATGTCTAACCAAAGAGGAATAGATCCAGTGGGGTCAGGTGGGATGTTCCTCATGCCCTACTGAAAATGTTTGCTAGTGTGTTGGGCCTCATAATACAAGAATAGGGAGGGTAAGGATAAACCCCCTCTAAGTTTGGGAACAGTTAATTTTTTATAGGCTCTGTGAACAGTTGAAGTTTCCAAAGAAAAGTGTTAAATAGTTTTTGGAGATGGGTAAACCAACTCTTGCAGAGGTAGAAACCCAACATGCCTAGTGAGTATAGTAATCATGGTAAGACATTCATTTTGAGAATGCTGATCTGACCCCATAAGGACAGAGGGAGTGCAGACCATCTATCTAGGTCTAGTTTAAGAACAGAGAGTAAACCAGATAGATTTTCTTTAATCATGGTCGGGACTGAGCAGGGGACTTTTATTCCCAAATAAGTCAGCACCCTAGGTTCCCATGACAGGCCCAGACCAAGGATATGAGCTTTAGAGACTCTACGGTTTAGTGGAAAAATATTAGTCTTGGATAGGTTCAGTTTGTAAAAGGAGACCCTGGAAAAACTAGTTATTTCCTGAAGTAAAATTCAGATGGATGCATGAGGATTTTCTAGATGTAGGAGAAGGTCATCTATGTAGGCAGGGATGGTGTATCTTCTACCCCCTACAGGGATGCCCTGAAGGGTGAGTAAAATACTAAATCTCTGTATTAATTTCTAGGTAAAAGTTGAAAAGAAGAGGCAAGACGGGCATCCCTGTCGGGTGCCATGTTGCAAGGGGAAGGGGGCAGAAAAACATCCATTACACCAGACTTTAGTGGAGGGTTTGGAGTACAAGATTCAGGTCCATTTGATGAAGTCTGCAGGAATGCCAAATCGGAGCAGTATTTTGGATAAAAAGTTCCAGGATACTCTGTCAAAGGCCTTTTCCACATCCAGAGAGTGATCAGTACCATAGGGGATCTGGCCTCTCTGGATGCAGAAAGAAATGGAGAAGTTTCCCTAAGGTGGTCTCCTGAGAATCATCCCAACATAAAGCCTACCTGTTCTTGACTAATAACAGCCCCCATCACTGAAGCTAAACGAGTGTCCAAAATTTTGGCAAGAAGTTTAATGTCTGAACTCAATAAAGAAAATTGGACAATAGTTCTCAGCCAGAAAGGGGTCTTTGCCAGGTTTTGTTATAAGGGTGATTAAGGCTTCCAGAAAAAGGGTATCACTAATGCTGTTGGTGAACCAGGGATTGAAAACATCCACCAAGAGTGGGGCTACTTGGGGTGTACATGCTTTGTAAAAGTTATTGATTAAACCGTCTGGGCCCTGTGCTTTGTCAGGAGGCAGTTACCCAATAACCATCTCCACTTCAGCTAATGTGATTGGTGCACTCAGGAGTGCTACGGAGGGAGGGGGTAGTATTGGGAGAATCACAGAGTCTAGATAGGCTGAGATGGATTCTGCAGTAGGATTACAAGACAGGTCTATGGCATAAAGGTTTTGGAAATAAGTACTACAAATTGCAGTCATCTCTCTGGGGTTAGTTATATCTGAGGCATTGGGGTTAGGCCATAAACCTGGGACACATTTAGCTGCTTCTGCTTGTCTTAATCAAAAAGTCAGAAGTTTCCCAACTTTTTCTCCGGCATCAAGGTATTTCAGTTTAGTACGGTGTAGAGCTAGTTCAGCTTTTTGCACCAGAATGTCTGCATATTGGGTTTGTAGAGAATGCAGCTCTGGCCCACTTAGCATCTTGAGAGGAGTGAGTCAGAAAATGTTCCGGGTGGTGAATTTCATTTAGAATCTTCTCTAGTTGCACCCTGCCCTCCTAGGCCCAGACAACTGAGAAGCAAATGAACTCACCTTGTAGGGCACATTTAAGCACCACCCAGACTGTGACTACCCTGCTTACTGAACCTTTATTAGAATTCAGAAAAGTGATAATAAATTGATGAACGTGGGATAAAGAGTCAGGGGTTTGTAGCAGCTAGGCATTGAGGTGCCATAGGGTGTCTCTGTGTACACCTGGCCCCAATAGGTAGGTGAGACTGATGGCTGAGTGATCGGAAAGCACCCTTGGGTGAATAGCTACTGCTAGGATGTCTGACAAGCAGAATGCGCTAACGAGAAAATAGTCAATTCTGGAAAAAGTTTTATGGGGAGAAGAGTAGAATGTGTACTGTCTGGCTGTAGGGTTAAGGATTTGCCATACATCTACTAACCACATCCTACTCATTAAATCACGGAGGGCCCTTAGGGCTGGAGATAGGCTGATTCTTTTAGCATCTGATCGGTCCAATTCTGATTGAGGGGCCAAATTCCAGTCACCACCTAATAGGGTAGGTAACTGGGGATCAGAGGTTAAAAGGGGAATAAATTGAGAAAAAAAATGAGGAGAATCGGCATTTGGGCCATAAATTGAGCCAAATGCAACTGGGTTAGTGCCCAGAGTACCCCAGACAATGATATAGCACCCTAAGGGTCCCAGGACTCCTGTGTCAAATGAAATGGAACTGCTTTGGCAATTAAAATAATGACTCCTCCTCTCTTAGAGAAAATACCAGCTCCAAAAACTTGGCCTACCGAACCCAGTCTAAAAAGAGTGATCTCTTCTCTATGGAGGTGGGTTTCTTGCAGGAAAGCTATCCCTGCTCGGAGTTGCTGTAGGTGGCAGAGAACCATTATCTGTTTATGCCTGTCTTGTGCACCCTTAATGTTCCAACTAATAAGGGTATAAGGTCCACTCATTGTGGTCCATAGAGCTGCACCAGGGGCCACAGGAGAAACCTAGTTTGGTTTACTCGTTTTGCATGTGATACCCCCCAGAAATGTAATGCTACAAATAAAAAGGTTGCATATGCCCCACCTACCCCTTTTTCCCCCTGCCTCCCCCTCCAGACCCCCCAAAGGTGTCCCCCACAAACCCAGCAAAAAGAACCCCATCCACCCCTTACTGCCATCCCAGTATTCCCCAAAAGTGAACATCAAAGTTCTAAACATATGTAAAACTACCCCCAGTTCTAATAACCAAACTTTCAAAATATGTATGGTCAAAGTGATTACCACTTCCAAACTACCCAATTAAGACCCACTTTCCTCATTCCCCCCCCACCCTCTCCACCATAAGACAAAAATCCTGATTGGATCCCACCCTCTAACCATTGGTTACCTAGCAACAATGCTAAAGAGAAATAATCAGGTGAATCAACAAAGCGCAACAATCAAAACCCTAACTAGATGATTAAAACACAGTTGCTGCTGCCTTAACACATGAAATACTGCGTGCACTCACTTAGACAGCGCACAGGACTAACAGAACAAATAATAGGCTACTACATAGCTACCTATGCACAGGATATACCTTGGCTCAACAGTCTGTGTGTAATGTAAGTAACAGATAATAGCAAAGTCTGGCTTTCCCCCTACCCCCTTTTATGATTGCTTCCCCGAACAACCAACTTATAATGTTTAATGCTTAAAGTTCTGTGCATACAGGGATAATTATTTAGTAACTGGTTGTTTCATAGTTTCTATTAGGACAGTTCAAAGCTATCAAATTCAGGAGGGGAGAGTGGTAATATTGTGAGTAGGCAAAGTCCATGAAGCCAAGTCAGGATAAGCACAGCCAGGGAAAGGCCGAGGAGTCTAGGACTGTAGGGGTAATGTGATATAGTACACAATGATCACAATTTCAGTCCATGTTTAGCACCACACTCTGAAGCTCCCCAGAGACAACAGAGAAGGTCTAGGGTCCCCTCCCTAGGAACATCCTCAGGTTGGTGCAGCTTGTTAGAGATGGGAGGGGGCATCCATAGACAAGCACTCCCAGCAATATGTAGCCACTGCTGTGGGTAAAAAAAAGTCCAAAGACAGTCCAAGGTCTAGCCAGGGAATCACAATCAGGCTTTGGGCACCATAATGACCCTGGAGTTCCATTAAGAAGCTAAAACCACAAAACACTAACTGCATCCTATTTAAACTCAGACGGCAATTGCAAGGGCAAAGTCACTGACAGGCTTCATTTAAACAGGTCTGGAAGTAGATTCTTGAGCTCTGATGCTGCTTGCACCAGAGTCTCAAAGGATTTCCAGTGGTAAGCATGTTTTACTTGTAGAATAGCATGGTATCAAACCCGGTAAGGCTTCCCCACGGCGATTAGTTTAGAAACTATGAGGTGCAGTTCCTGTCTCTTGGCTCACACTGATTGAGGCATATCTTGAGCCAAACACAGATGGTGCTCTTCCCAGCTGAGCTCTTTTAGATCCCTGGTCTTGGACAAAATGTGCTGTTAGTCCAAAAAGTTAAGCAGCTTAAATATTAGGGGTCGTGGAGGAGCTCCTAAGGGAGGTGGAGGGTGCAACGGGCGGTGCGCTCGCTCCACAATGTATGTGGGGCCATTAAGAGAGGGGCCCAATACTTGGCTGCAAAACTTTTGAATAAAAGTAATTGGGTTATTACTCTTCTCTTTTTCAAGTAATCCAAACAAAATTAGGTTGTTGCGTCTGCTCCGTCCCTCAAGGTCTTCTAACTTATCTTTGAGGCGACGATGCTTGTGATGCAGTGCTGACATGGGTTCCAGTTTCTCTTTCCACTTCTCAACTGAAGTTAAGCATGCCTCAGAGTCCATCACCCTGGTGCAAGAGGAATCCACTGATGATCACAAATGTTGCAGCTCTCCTGTTAATGCAGAGACTGTTTCTTGAAAAGGCTTCATTGTTTCCAGGAATCGTTCCTCGGTCAACATGGTACCAGCCAGTGGGGATTTGCTCATTGCTGTGGCATGATGTTTGGGCCTCTTGAATGCCTGTCTTTTTCTGGAGTCGGAGAAGGTGTATGGTGTGGTGGAGGATTCTTTATCTCGGTATCCATTCTTGCAGGTAAACTCACCAAAAGTGGACCTGCAGCAATGCAGTCTAGGTTAACTCACCAAAATAAAATATTTTTGAAAGCTAAGGATGGGTAGAAAAATGATAAATACACAATTCTGGTAGGGAGCAGTGGGGAGATGCTGATCTCTCTTAGGCAGCCATCACATGACCGTAATTTAACTGTTTGACTTTTAATGGTAGCAATGTTTGCCCTGTTCCAGATGGACATGCCAAATCCAGAGAGTCTGGATATGGTGCCAGCTGCATCAGTAACATCAGCAGGAGCACGCCTCCTGCGTGATGAGGAAATGTTCTTATTTTTGGGATGATCAGGTCTAGACCTAAATAAACCTAAATGTTCAATAATATGTGTACCAGCCACTGGATCTTGTGTACATATCTAATATGCAGCAAGATTACCTAATAACATAGTGCTGAAAACCTAGAAGTGCTTGTTTTAGAACACATACCAAATTCAGCCATATTACAATGGGTGAGAATAAAAATAACAGGAATGTGCATGAATTGCACATTGTTCACAAGGATACCTGGAAGTGAGGTAGCAGTAAGACCACTATGCAGGCCAGTTCCTGTGGGGGACAATCAGTAATTTCTGCTTCAGTAAGGGGTACTACAGACAGAAACATAGCTGCTGTAGCTATACAATTATGAACATGAAAGTCTCTTGCAGAGTCTTCTGAGAATTTATCACAGAAGGTGGGGTCAGTCAAAGCAGTAAGATTATATATACCAGAATGTCTATAATTAGCTTGGTGAATAAACAGGGTACCATTTGGGGAATTCTAGTATTGGGCCAGCCTTAGAAAGTGCCTTTGTAAAGGTGGGCAACAGGAAGTGTTTGTCCATGACTGTCAGTTTGCCATTCAGTTTGAAGGGACGATTTATTTATTTATTTTATTTAGTTTTTGCCGACCGGGTAGGTGCACTAGGCAGATTCTGCCTATTTTCAGGCATGACCCGGGGGAGGGGGATACAGATGAATGCCAACTGACCTTGAACCAGATTAAGCTGTTGGTGGTATTTTTAGTGAATGAGGGAAATTTGGCCAGGACACCGGGGAAACTTCCCCTACTCTTTTTGAAAAGTGCCATGGGATCTTTAACATCCACCTGAACTACCACCAGAACAGGCAGATGGGATCTCGGTTTAATGCCTCATCTGAAAGACAGCACCTCAGGAGTGCAGCACCCCCCCCATGCTGCACTACAGTGTCAGTATTGGGATATTAACCCAAGTGCCTAGTGTGGGGATAGAACCCACAGCCTTCTGATGTCACAGCCTCAGAGGTCAGTGTTCTACCTGCTGAGCCACTGACCCTGACTATATCAGGTGCCACAACCATGGTGATCAGGTAGGCATCCGTGTCTTCCTGAACAGTGATTAATTTGTTAGGAACATCTTGCTGACTCCTTCATGGATGATGGTGGGTTTGTATTGTGGGGTCATACAGTGGTGATCATAGAAAAGTTTAGCCATACCCCGGTTTAACGAGGTAGTAGTGGTAGTGTTAGCGTTAGGTCATTAAGGTGGTAGCAGTATGCGCCATGCATTACGTCTCACTAAATTCACTTAACAGTCACTTTATTCTCTGCAGTTGAAATGCACCAGGTGGCGCTGTTTTGGGGTTAATTTGCCTGATAAATTTTGCTCTGATAGCAGGTGTCTTCCTAGCCCATACAGTATCTCTTTCCCTCATTCTACTTAAATACTCACATTGATGGCCAGCAGTTGATTAGCAAAGCTGATGAGCTACCTAATACTATTTAGTTTGCGATGCCAGTCTGCCCCCTTATGTTTTCATGGAAATGTATGAACTAACATCTTGGTACCTAAATCACCCTATTAAGCTGAAATACAGTAAATGTGTATATATATATATATATATATATATATATATATATGTATATGTAACCTGTATAGTGAATGAACACCAGCTTCAAATTTGCTGCAGCATTGCACTACACAAGACACATCAAGGACAGAAACATACAGTTTGAATTTCAAACAGAACTATCAAGTAAAAAAAAAATTTAAAAAGCAAGACCTGCATATTAGCAATGCTTAATATTTACGGTAGCCATCCAAGATCCAGGTGCATCTTTAAATGAATACCATGAATGCAGAGTAAAGAAATAAAGATGGGAGACATGTAATTGTTAGCAGTATTATTTTTTTATTCCACAGGACCCTATAAAATTGGAATGGCTTACAGAAGGCTGGTGACTAGGGATAGTGCACACCACACACTGTTAAGGTGCAGCCAATTAGAAATATTAATTAGTGCAACAGAAAAAAATGGTGTGCACAAACGGAGCTGGATACAAAAGATAAATTACATGTATTGAATTAGCATGTGACAGGGTGACCCCTGTCATGGAGTGGTGCACTGGTCTTCCCTCACACCCCCCCATGAGTAATAAAATGCCTATATAATTGCCTGTATAGGAAGAACTGCAGTGCTTAATTAAAGCTATGAAGAGATACAAGAGGACAGAAGCAGCAACCCTTTCTTTATTTCTGTTCCCTTTCCCTGCTGTTCCCTGTCTAGTGGCTAGTAGCCAAAAGGAAAGCCAATGTAAAAAGTCTTCAGTGGCTCCTGCTGCCCAGCTTTGAATTAAAAATAAAGTATGCCCCAATTCTGTGCAGAAGCGCATGTTGCACTGTATGTCAAAACTCCCGAGTGGGAGCATAAGAGGGAAACACAGGTTGTGCTTCTGAGTACAAAAATTCTGGTGCCCCATATAAGAAATAATGTTTAGAGAGAAGGGAGAGAGAGAAAATCATTTTAAGTAGGAACGTGCATGCTCCTTGAGCTCTCTGTCTCTCTCTCTCTCTCTTTTCCTCTCTCTCACTGGTTTATCACAGCAATTTGAGCGGGCGGGCAGCTGGCAGGATGCCAAATAGGTCTGCCAGGAAAATGGTGCTCCTGATAGGTGCTCATTGCACTCAATGTGGCACAGATTCCTTGTATGGAGCAGAATTAGCTCAGTGTTTGCTTTGGAGCATAATTGTGCTCCAAAGCATCAGGATATACTGCATGTTGTGGTTTTAAAATAAAACTGAAAGAAAGTTGTTTTGGAACAAAGGCATGCTCTGCAGCCTTCCAGACCACCACACAGTGTGGCAAGATGGTAAACTAGGGCAAAGGTGTAGTTTTATTAAATTCTTATTAGTAAAAGCTAGTCGCCTGAGATACAGTTAATAGGTGGTGAAGTGACTGAAGTGAGCTGTGTGGCTGTTTGCTTAAAATAGCCAGGAGGGCCAATTTGAAAAGTAAAGCCTATAGGCTGAAGTTTCAGCCATTGGGACAACTGAGAAAGTGCTCCTTAGAAATAGGAGCCTCTAGAAATAAATACATTTAAAAGCCTAAGGGGACAATCCCTTATGTGGGACATAAGGTGCTGAAAACACAAGAAAATAAAGAAAGCAAAGTATTAGTGGGGTAGGAAAAAAAAACATAAAACAGACTATTGAGATAAAGAGATTGAGACATTGTTTGTTTTGAATGTGTGCCCCCTTCTATATAAAAACCCATGAGGAATAAAATACAATGTTATTCATTATTTATAAAAATGTCTGACACTTTACTGCGCACTGACCTGTTTTCAGGAAGGTTCATAAGGAATGACTGAAGGAGGCTATAGGGAAGCAGTGGCCCCTAGTGGCTTATATTTTTACTAATCCTGGATTCAATCTATTTTTACAAAGGGAGGAGCTTACAGTAATAAAAGCAAATTGTGTATGTAAGGGCATTTTGCTAATCCAGGATTGGGTTATGATACCACAGGTAGAACAGAATGTTCACTATAACAACAAGGCTTAGAAGCAACCTTTATATTTTGTGAAGGTGCAGGTTATGAGCCTTGGAACCTATAGGTGTATTAATGACAAAATATATTGATGTCACATGATGGTGATGTCATCAGCGAAAAATATATAAAAGCCTACCACTAGGGGTAGAAATTTAGGGAATTAGTGGAGAATTGACTGTGGAGGACGGAGGACCTCTTAAGAGTGTGGGCTCACAAAAACTCGCTGAGCAGGCTGAGGGAAAAGCCTGGTGACCATGCTGGGCAAAGCAGTGTTTTTTTTATTTATTTGAAATAACTAATCTTTATTTTCTGTACATAGTTTTGCTCAATTTACAGTACAATAAATTGATAAATGTTTCTTAGCATTTTTTATGTGCCAAAAAGTCTTGTCTGCTTGTTCCTGTGTCTAAAATCCCATGTCCTCTATTACAGCGCAAATATGCCTTTCAAAGGCATGCAGAAAAAAACCCTACATATCACTAACAGGCTTCATCGGGACAGTTGTTTTATTGAGTGAAAGCACTTTACAGTACTGTATGCCCAACTAATGTTTTAATGAGCTGTGTGTGCCAGCAAGCAGTAGTAAAGTAGAAACTGAATAATTAATATAAAATTCAAAGACACATCAAACAACTGGAGGACTGTTTTCTATTTTTATTGCAGAACTCTCAGGACCACAGGTACATTGTCAGAATTGGGCTGGCACTAAAGGAGATAGGTAACAGTAGATTCATACTGTAAAATGTCATGTGTATTATAACATTATGGCTTTGTTCTTCATAATAAATGTTTCAATAATAGACTGGTGAACACATACAGATACCAGGTCCTCACTAAATTATTTTCTTTGTTATCTTTGAGTAACCTGACTGATTTCATTGAACTGTTTTGGCACCTATCGGCAATATTTAGATCCTTGAAATTTTCCCTCCAGTGCTGGTGACAGTGAGTTAGTATCATATTATATATCGGTGATTAGTGTTGTATTATGATATATTATGTATTGATGATGAGTCAAGTTACCCAAATATAACAAAGAAAATACTATGACTTATAAGTGAGCACCCGGTTTTGTATGAGTTCACTTCCAGTCTATTCAGTGCTGGTGTCAACAGGTGGGAAACTGCCCTGGGCCCCGACAGCAGAGAAGAGCCCACCATAAGTACACACACACACACACACACACACACACACAAAACAAACTGTGTCAACTTTGCCACTCATCAGGCTCCACTCCCAACTGTGGGTCACTGCTAAAATCAGTGCAGAGCTGACTGAAAGACAGCAAGAGCAAACTGTCAATTGCATGTGTGTTAGTGGGAGAGAATGAGTGGGATGCCTGTCCCTGGTCTGCCTAACCAAAAGTACTTTCAGTTTGTTGGTTGCCCACCCAGGACCACAGGGCACTGATTTGTATAAACCATCTGTATCCCTCCCTTGGCATATGGAAATGAGCCTTGGTTCACTGTGCCTCCCCTACTCTGCTCCCAGTCACCTATTTGCTCAGTGTGCTAATTTGGAGGATTTTTAAAAAATACCCCAAAATGTAATAATGTTGTCCCAATCTGATCAATCCCTACAAGACAGTTCAGTATGGAATTGGGAATGGGTTGAATGATTTTTTTAATGGAACCCCCCCACCCACCATCCCAAAATTTAAGAGGTTAAAACTTCAATTATCTGATCTGCAGCCAGAGGCATCCCAAGAGTGCTTTCTGTCAGCTGGAATATCCAACTATTATTATTTTAAAAAGGGACTGCAAAATTAGAGTTGGGAATCTTCTTTTATATTTTGATGCTGAGCACAAGTTCCACTGCTTTTCTGTGTGGGGTTTTGAAGGTGAAGCTGTTAGACTTCACTGCTGCATTATGAACAGAATGTGAAATTGTCAGAATTCAGAAAATAGAAAAAAATAAATCAGCATTTATAATGCAGCAGTGAAATCTAATTGCTTCACTTTCAACACCCCACACAGAAAAGCAGTGGAACTTGTGCTCAGCATCAAACTAATGTACAAGAGAAGATTCCCAACTCTAATCTTGCAGTCCCTTTTCAAAACAGTAATAGTTAATAGCTACAGATATAAATGATTTTTCAAGAACAAATAGCTTTAACTTCAGCAGAAGAAGGATTTCCAGATTGAGTGGTATCATCTAATGCAGTATGAACCTGAGTAGGGGCTATCTTCCATCCTCCACCCCCTGCACTGAGGACTGGAGAAGCCATAATATTCTGTTTTTAACAGTGCTCAGAATACTGTCTATGACCACCCCCTGCACCAAGGACTCGAAATTTAAATGAACCACCTTACCAAAAAAATGCAGAAGTAGTCATTCTGGAAGACTGTAATGTAGTGACACCAATAAGGGATCTAAATAATATCAAAAAACAACAACAAAATATAAAATAAAATAAACATAAAATAAAAAATAGTGTTGACAATTGATGGGAATGCAACGAAGTAAAGTAAATACTGTGGGCACAAAGGGAAACATGATAGTAGGATGACAATCAGGGTTGCATAAAGATCTGTGTGTAATAGAATTAATGTCTAAGAGGCAATTTTTTTAGTGTCAGATTATGATTTAACTGCTAAGTCATTGAATAAGGAGAACAATCATTTGGGCAGTCATATAGACATACAAGGCAAAATTCAGCTGAATTACCACATGTTTGGAAAGAAATGCAAGAGAAAAAGTTGTTTTATTGGATCTTGGGCAGCACATAAATCATGACACGTACTGGACATTTAGAAATTAGATAATTCCTAACTTGCCCATATATGATCCCTTCACTGCTTAGCTGTCAATGATGTTTTTATGTAGTGTAGCTGGGTCACACGTAAGCTTCCTGTAATATGGCAGGTCAGACATCTGCCTAATGACTTCATTGTTTTATTTGCAGTAAATAAAATGAATCTGAGTTATAGGGAATACTGAGAGTCATGGATGCAATACACTACATCCCATGGGCAGAAATATGATTTCAAGATGTTAGCACAGTTTTCAGCTAGGCATCCTCTTTTTCATGGTCAGGAAAATGTCTTCTGTTTGAAAAGAACTTTATCTTAAAGTACTTGTGAACTAGAGAACAAGCTGTCAATTAATAACTGCCAGAAATAATTCTATCTCTACATAAACTATGTGAAAGCAGGTACTAGCTGTACATGGCCCATATGCAGTAGTAGTAAAAAAAAATTCTGGGAAGTAACCATAGCTGACTGAGATCAATAATAAATACTGTTGCTCCATATATCTGTTGGAGCTAGCTAATAAAGGGGTCTGAATTTTCACAAGCACCTTATGATAAACTTATTTTCAAATACAAGACACTTTCCTGAGCATGAGAAAGTGAATGCCTTGCTGAAACAAGTGCTATTACATACTGTTACCCTTATTTGCAGTACAGTATATCATGGCTTTATATTTCATATTAGGATTTCAATATGTTAAAGCACTCCTTTCTGCAAGGCATTCACTTTGTCATTCAGGAAAGTGCTTTCAATTGCAAAATAACTTTATCTTACAGTGCATGAGAACATTCAAACTCCTCCATTCATAAGTTTACTGGTGCTTCTACAACATGTTACAAGTGCAAGTCTAGCTAGGGTGAACTGCCCAGGAGTTCACTCAAGACAGGGAGACAGGACAAAAAGCAAAATTAGGCTAAAAATGATCATTTTGCAATATTGAGATACTGTAGCATGTTCTATATTTTTTTTTGTTTAACAAAAACATAAGTGCAATATGACATGATTTTGCATGCACATATTAATTATTGTAGAAACCAGCGTTTGTGTTTACATTAAAAATGTCAGAAACATTGATCCACAGAGCCTGCTAAGATGACAAGAAATTTGCACTGAACCATATAGTAGTTCCTGTGATTAGCAAATGGGCAGTCTGATCCAATGGGCATTCCCTTCATTTGACTTATGGCATTGTAGCACCCACCAGCAGGGCCTAGGCAAACGCCTTTAAATTTCTCAATTCTGACTGCTCTGTGAAGCCATGCAACCTGGGACTGTAGATGCATGTTAACTGCTGCCAGATCTGTTTTGAATTTTTGGCCCTGTTATTTTAAATGAGTTGTATTTTGTCTGTCAGCATACAACTGTCACTCTCATTTATGGGAGATCCCTAGTTCTGTGGCAAACTCTTTCCTTGTTGACAACCTTTTTCCCCCAAATACAGAGGCAAGATGAGTTTAAAGGGACACTGCCAGCACTGAGCTGTTTTTTATAGCCCAAGTCAAAAACACAACCTGCACAAACTCTGTCAGTCTCCATATGATGCCTTTGTTCAGCTTATTGTAAAATGCTGCTTGTATCTTAATGTTTATTATTTTCCTATCTCCCTGTCCCAAAGGAAATCCTGGGCATTTTGCCCTAGTCACATGTGCCATTTAAACAGCAGGGGAAGTGCTAGAAACTTGTGAATGAAGGACTGCAACTTTTTGCAAGCACCTTAAGATAAACTTATATTCAAATATAAGACCTTTTCTTGAACATGAAAAAGCAAATGCACTGCTGAAAGGAGCGCTCTAACATATCAGAATCCTGATATGAAATACAGTATAAAGCCATGTTGTATTTCAGATAAGGATTACAGTATGTTACTGCACTTCTTTCAACAATGCATTCACTTTTCATGCTCAGGACAGTGCCTTGTATTTGAAAATAACTTTATCTTATCATGCCTGAGAGGTGTAAAAATCCTTCATTCATGAATTTACTGGTAGGCAAACTGCCCATGATTTTACTCAAGACAGGGAGATAGGAAAATAAGCAAAAAATAAGATAAAAATTAGCAGTTTACACATAAACAGAACTGAGGAATAATACCGTATGCCCATTGTGACTGATATGTGCATCTGCAGCCTCTGTATTCCATAAGGACTGTACAAATCAATGAAAAGCTCACAGTGTCCCTTTAAAATGTTCTTTCCTCTGTATTTGGGGAATAATGGTTGTATGTTTGTATATACATCTGCATATATTTGTGTTCAGTACTGTTCTTAACTGGCATGTCATCTCTGATATAATATTTGCAATACTACACTGTAGTTTATCTTGGTTCCCTTCCATTGCACAAAATGAGGGAGGTCCCACAGATGTGACAGCTGTATGCTACCAGACAAAATGCAACTCATTTAAAATCATAGGGTCCTCAGTTCAAAACCAATCTGGTAACAATATACAGTATGTGCATCCACAACAATGCTTCACATAATAGTCAGACTTTGGGAAATGTAAAGATGTCTGCCTAATGGGAAATGTAGTAAAGATGTCTGCCTACTTTAGCTGCCCTACTGCTGGGTGCGACAGTCTAATGAAGTGACTGCTTCTACAATACTGCTGCACATTTGGTAATCACATGAACTACTATATCTACTTTAGTGCAGATTTTTGTAATTTCTAAAGGGCCCAGTTGATTAATGTTTCAAATGTTTTTAATTTCAACAAAAATGCTGGTTTCAACAGTAACTAACATATGTATGTAAGATACTATCATCTTGCATTTGTGCAATTGTTACAAAAATATTTTGTATAAGTGTATAAATCAGAAAAGTTTAAAAACTGCAAGCGCCGACCCCCATAAATGCATTTATTTATATGCCATGCATGGTTCAGGGACCATCACTTCTTTCTTGCACAGCATAAAATGAAGTGTGTCCACTGGGTACTGACTTGTATAAACCAGCAGATCAAAAGTGCATCATGACTTCTAAGCAACAATAGAAAATTGCAGAGCAAAGTGATTCTTTTTTTTATTAAACTGTTACACTGCACCAATTATTTACAGGAGTACAATGCATGTTGGGGGGGGTCTAAAGAAGCAATAAAACATGCACTAAAATACAACAAAAACAACATAGTGCACTATGTTGTTTTTGTTTTATGAAAATGTTTTAATTGTCTGGTGTCCTGTCATATGGTTTTGTGTCTGCCCAGCTTCTGTTTGCTCTTGTTTGCTTGCTGATACTGCGGTGGGAACCACTTTCACTGTGTGCACTACCTTGGACTTGTAAGCGATAAAACATATTTACTTACTCAAGGTTGGCTTTCTAACTTCTAAATTCACAAAAGAAAACTTAGCAAAGGGATGCATCAAGTCACTGCTTTTGACTGAAGCGTCTTAAAGGGGAACTGTCATCAACAGGATTTCTTAATGTCTGAAAGCCCATAAAAATCTAATTTGATTGATCCATTGTCTTTATCTGTGAGTCTTTGCAGTCCAGAGTTATTCATATATAAATCACCCTCTAATTAAGAGCTGGTGGCAGCCATATGTTTTGGGCTCCTAAAAGGAAATGATGTCACCAAGGATCTAGGTCCTCCTTTGACTGTATTTAATCCAACAGGTTAAACAGGAAATTGAGTGTATTTTAAGGTGTTATTACAACACTTTCTACATCTATAATAATTATTTATTTGCATTGAAACTAGTGAGTTAACACCTTTACATTTCAAACTGTTAGTAAAAATAATCCATCTTCAGGATTGCTTTAACCTCGAGGCTATACTGCCAGCTGATCATCAAAAACAACACATCTCAAGGCTGGCTCTGTGGTGCCAACAGGTATTGGGGCCCCCATATCAGGATTTCTAAACCCTGGCTGTGTTCATGTCAGTATAGATTTCTGGGACTGCCACAGCACCAGCTTCTGTCTTTACCATTCCCTCTTTTGCAGCCCTTTCCCTTACAATTTCAGGTGTGAGCTCAGGTCTACATATGCAAATGTGGCTACATACCTACTGGCCTGGTATCATGAGGCCAGCCTTGAAATGTGTAGCTTTTGATTGTCAGCTGGCAGTACAGCTGTGAACAAGCTTTGTTCATCCAGCAGAATGGGTTTTAAGCATGTGTTAAGATTCTAAAAAATACTATACTCTTTCTATCCAAATTTGACTTGAAAAGAAAAACAGGACACAATTAGTTGTTTATTTAATTGCAAAAGCACAAAGATTGACAACATTGTTAAAATATGCATAACCTGAAATGCATTATTAAAATGTAGAATAATATATGGGTGGGTGTGCAAAATCAGAATGTTACACACTCGAGGTGCGGGATGCAACATAAACCCTGAGGGGTTTATAAAAGCATCGCACACTAAGTGTGTATGTAAAATTCTGTTTTTTACACACACACACACACACACACACACACACACGCACATTTTATTTAATTAATGGTGATATTTTTTCCCTTTCAGCACAGTTCAGTTAGTGCAGCACTTCTGTCAGAGATAGAGACACACACACACACACACACACACTGCCTGTCTCTCCCTTTTGTTTTTTTTTCTTTTCTTTTCTTTTTTACATTACAGTGGTAACGGCATTCTGGAAAGTCATGGTCCACCAGCATTGTTGCATAGTATAACATGCCCTCGAAGGGTATGAGTGGCAGGATCAACCAGATTTATTTTTTTTCATTTTCAAGGCAGGATCAACTAGATAGATAATTAAAAATATTTAAAATCTTACTTGTCTTAACAGTGTTTGGCAAAGCTTGAGTGTGGGTATTGGTGCTCAGTAATGTAGCTGCCATGTTGGGCAAGATGTTCAGTTCGCCCACAGTGAAACTATGCACCAGTTCACTTTCTGTGGAGCTGCTTGATTGACAGGGGTTGATTACAACCTCCTGGCTGTAACCACAACTATCAACTGGCAGGTTGCAACTGGAAAAAAATGTGTCTTTATCTGTATGCAAAAAATTATCACCATTAATTAAAAGTATTTTACTTCTTTTGATGAAGTTAAAAGTATAACAGTTTCTTACTGAAATATTTTGAATGGAATGGGATTTTCTATCGTAACAATGCCAGAATTCTATTGGATTATTAGGAGGCAGTATAGTGCAGTGGTTAAGGGCACTGAGCTACAAACCTGGAGACCTGGGTTTGAATCCCACAGCCCCCACCTGCATATTGTGTGACTCTGAGCAAGTAACTTTGCTTCATTGTGTTCCCAGGTGGCACCTGGAAACAAACTTCAGCTTAGTGTGCCTTTCCTGGTTAAACAATTTCCCCTTTCCCTCAAATTTCCCCTTTCCCTCATTTTTACTAACAGTTTGAAATATAAAGGTGGCAACTAACTAGCTTCATTGCACATACAAAACAAATATTATAACTATAGAAAGTGTTGTAATTACAAAATACCATTCCATCCAAAGTATTTCAGTAAGAAACTGTTATACTTTTAACTTCTTTAAAAGAAGCAAAAAACTCAATGCATTTCAGATTATGCATGTTTTAACAATGTTCATCTATAGTATTTGTGTCATATTTTTTTCTTTTCTAGTCAAATCTGGATAGAAAAAGCATATTTTCAGAATCATAACACATGCTCAGATTGTTTTTACTGTCTTTGTCCAGGAAAGGCACACTGAGCAACAACTTGTTCCCGGGTATATTGTGTGAGCACAGATAGGCTACGTATGATCCCAGGCCAGTAGAGATGTAGCCACATTTGCATCTTGTAGACCCGAGCTGACACACACACAATTGTAAAAGAAAAGGCTGTAAGAGAGGGAATGGATAAAGAAGGTGGTACTGTGGTAGCCCCAGAAATCTGTACTGACATGTTCAGCTGGCAGTACGGTATATCCTAGTGGATAAAGCAATCCTGAAGATGGATTAGTTTTGCTAACAGTTTGAAACGTTAAGGTGATAACTAATTTGTTTCAATGCACATACAAAACAATTATTATAGATGTAGAAAGTGTTGTAATAACACCTTAAAACGCACTTAATAAAACAATCGATTTCCTATTTAACCAGTTGGATTAAATACAGTCAAAGGAGAACCTAGACTCTCGGTGACATCATTTCCTGTCAGGAGCCCAAAACATATGGCTGCCACCAGCCCTTAATTACAGAGTGTTTTACATATGAATAACTCTGGACTGCAAAGACTCACTGAAAAAGACAATGGCTCAATCAAAGTAGCTTTTTATGGGCTTTCAGACATTAAGAAATCCTGTTGATGACAGTTCCCCTTTAAGGAAAAGACACACTGAGGCAGCTGTTAGTGGAGCATATTTGCTTCAATTGAAAGTGGAGTGCCTTTGAGTGGGAGAGCAATCAGTCACCATGACAATAGGCAGTTATGCAGGTAACCAGATGTTTCTCCAAAAAGGGAATATGTGCCATTAGTTGGGGAAGGGCCCCTTTCAGACTTGCTGTTCTAAAGAGTGTTCTCTCAATTGGGGGAGGGGTTGAGTTGTTGTAGTCTCTTTGTATGTGGGTCTAGGGATAGCAATCTCCTATTGCAAAAACTGCCAGGGTTTCAATGTATCAATACAGAAAAAGACAGGTTCATTTTAACCAGATTTATCCACCTAGAAAGGGATGCTTGTTATGTACATCCTTCTTATCTCCCAAGATCAAAATTTTCTAACCTCCCAGCCCTATTATTTTTACATTCTTTTTGATATTCTATAATTTCTGCCAGACAGGGGTTTGCAAAGCACCTCACCCCACTGCACCCTGCCAAAGCATGCAATCATTAATTTATTTCCAGTGTTACAAAGTAAAAAAAGTCACCAGAAATCTGCCCCGTTCCATCACCTGTCATTCATTTTTTATGTAATGTTAAGCTTTATAAGTATATAAATGAGTGCAACAAGATAATCAACACTATTTTGCTATGCCCCTTATTCAGTGCATTATTGGAAAGAAACCTGCATATTTCCAAATAACTGCTTGGGTTATCACAAGCAACTAAAGAATGTATTACTGTTTTGTTACATTGTTAACTTTAAAAGAGATGCAGAATGACTGTGAACACTTTGAATATATTCTTTATACTGTACAATGCTACGATGTCACAAAAGTAAAATGTTACAAACAAGCAATATAGTACAGTACATTGCTTCTTGTGATAGGCCAAGCAGGGATTTGGAACTGTGCAGATGTCTTTCAGATAATGGACTCTATAAGGGTCCCAGTAAGTACAGCATTAAAGACAATATTTATTAACCTAACTTATACTTGTAAAGTTAATCACAGAATAAAAATGATATTTGATTTGACTGACCTTACTAGACAAGGACTTATTCATATGTAAATAATTACATTATTCCCAGTATACAAACAAAGTAGTAAAATCAATGTTTAACTGTGGAACAGTTGCTGGTACAACTTTTCAGCATGTCCCCGAACTCTCAGTATACAGTAACAAACACCATACAGGACCGTGTTATAACTGATGGTACATAATTAAAAAAAATGCCCATGGGGTCATGTACTGAACAGCTCTCACATGCCTCTCTTGCAGGTTGACCAAATTGTAAATATCTAAAAAATGAAGTAATGTAGAACCAAATGACTAATCACAATAATTAAATAGTTCATACTTGAAGCTTTAAATACTGTGTCCCTCTTGCATGTTTTCTCAATGTATGCCAGGTTTGTCATTGTATAATTTTATACAATGTTCTACAATTTTGTTCAGCACCTATGGAACTTTGTAAGGCATATCCGAGGAATGTGTTTCATGTACAGCAAGTCATCTCAGCAGTACTACACACAGGTAGAGGCAGTGATATACCTTTAAAATATAGATCAATAGCTAGAATGTTTATCACCATATTATTATGAAGATTAATGATTTAATAATGTTGGGCACCATATTTTAGTGCTAATTACTGCTTCTAAATTAGTTTACATTTTCAATTGTATGTCCCAGAATTGCTCTGTTACTTGGAGGGACATTTTTATGAGTAATATATACATAGCTCTGTACAGAATTCATATCAGCAGCTGAGAGGTACTTTAAGTGCGGTGATGCAACCAATAGGGTGGCAGTAGCCTTCTACCTATTGATAGGTAGAGGCTAAGCAAGACAAGGTGAAGGGAACATCTAGTTTAAAACCCCAGTCCATTACTTCCTGGGATTACAGCTCTCTGTTTATTTTGCAGTTGCTCAACTGCATATACAACCACCCAGAAAAAAAATATCAAATGCAAGGATCTCAAAAAAAGAAGAGGTTTGTAATACAGATGGTGACTGGCACCCCCCCCCCCCACACACACACATACACACAGACATTAACTGGGCTGGCTGTCATCTGAATGAATGAGAGGTAAAATGCACTCTGTATTTTTATTTGCACATTTTCTCATTCTTTCAGATACAGGGCATGTAGGTGCTCAGTTGGTTTGGTAGAGAGGGGATTCATTTACTGTCTGAGCTGTAAGGTGGAAGTAGGAATTTGTGTGGAATTTTTGGGTGAAGTTCCAATCTTCCAGCATGTTTCTCAGCCTTTGAAAAACCTCTGACAGTTTATTTTAAAATAATCTCTCCACCCCTGTTCATCACCTACAGTACCATGGCTCTCTGGCTCCTGATCTGGCTCTCAACCTGCTTTCTCCACTGCTGAATGCACAGCACATCAGCTCCCTCCCTATGAAAGCTGGATCTGCCCATGGCAATTAAACGGAGGTCTTTGAAGTTAATTAACTGCCAACCTCCATAAAGTTCGGTGTACTACATGTAAGCTTTGGGTATGGGGGCTGATGTGCAAATGGTACACACCTCTGTTAAAGTTGTGAGGACCTGTCTGGTATAATAATGTTAAAAGGTAAGATTAGGTATTGCGTCTTTTGTTATGCTGAGGGGTGCAGAATGTAATAAGAGCTAACTGAGATACATTTCATTATTGTTGTTTACTTGAAATGAATCAGTCTGTTTCATTTCAAGTAAAGAACAATACCAAAACGTCTCTTTGCTAACTCTTATTGAGTTCTGCACTTCCCAGCATAACAGAAGACTCAATACCTAATAGTACATTTTAACATTATACACCAGTTCAGCAATCTAAATGATAGTCTTTTTTTAATTACTTACTTTATAAAAACAGCTTGCTAGATCACTGTATTAAAAAAAATACAGTAATCCCAAACCGCCCACTCCACATGCAGACTGTTTCCAGTTAAAGAACATAATTTTTACATTTTTTCTCATAAAATAGGGGGCAATGACAAATTATTTGGTCCTCGCTGGCTGGAGCTGTTGTAATTTTTGTTTCTTTTGTTTATTTTTTTATTACAGCTTAGAAAATGGCATGGGGCAGTCAGGAGCCAGTCCTTTCTTGTGCGGCAGAAGACAAAAAAAAAAAATTAGTACTGCATGAACAAATGAAAAACAGAACAACAAGTCTGAGTGTGTTTTAAAAAATAATAAATGAATAATGCAGGTGAAGCAGCAGTGAAAGGGTTAGGCATCGGTATCGAATGGCAGTCCACTGTTCTTGTACAAAAATGGGCAGAAAAACTGCAGGATGGACAAAAATTCAATGGCAGCATGAGAACATGTGAGGTTAAAGTTGAGGGTTCTTGCAGTCTCCTCCTAAGTTCAGCATCACATTTAACATTCACATAAGAAAAACAATATAAAAGACTTGGCAGTTGTTTTTCAAATACTAAATATAAATAAAGGTTTTGTAAACCAATACACAGAGTGTGTGTTGTGCATTGCCTCAAATAATTTACAAGTAATACAATTTACACCTGCAATATACCATGCACTAGCAGAACTGTAAGAAACCTCAACTACAGCTTCCCATGTTCCTATGGCATCAGAGTTTGTCTATTGTTATTATGTCAGTGTATGCATTTGTTTGTGAGTATAGGACAATATGCCAAATAAGTGGATTATTTATTTATTGAAATGTTTCACCAGGAAAGGCACACTGAGCAACAAGATGCTCATCTCACGGTGCGACCTGGGGGAGGGTTACAGCTGGAGGACAAATACAGATGGTGTGGTAAGGAAATCAAGCTTAACATTGAACAAGATTAAAACACAACACATAAGATGACAAGAACACTTTGGTTACATTTTTCATAGTAGTAAGTATATATTGGGTTAACTAAGAATAGATGAACTAACATACTACGCAGCTAGAGACAGACATTTGGCAATGAGAATATAGGTATATACATCAGCAATTAAGTGCAGTAGGACAGGCAAGTGCAGCTGTTGTAGAATATCGCCAGCCACTAGGCTGCTGGTTGAAGCTGTGGTGGGGGGGGGTTGGAGGGCTCGAATATACCTATGGAGGTAGGGAGACTGAGAGGGGAAGGGGAAGGGAGTGAGGAAGGGGAGGCTAGGAAAGGGGATGGATCAGGTGCAGGTACAGTTTACCACGTAATAGTTATATAGGGTGATGGAAAGAGAGTGTATAGTGGAGGAGTGATGCATTTGGTGCAGGAGGCTGTTCCAGAGTTTAGGGAGGTGGTATGAAAAAGCGGCTTGACCCGCTGAGGTCTGTCGGTGTGGGACTGACAGTAGTTGGGAGTCCGTTGATCTAAGTGCATGAGAGGGGGTAGGTGGGGAGGATAGAGAGGGGGTCAGGTAAACCAGGAATGTGCTGAGCCAAAATTTTGACATGAATTTAGTGCTGTGGAGAAGACGTCAGTTCTCAAGGGAGGGTAATGCCAGTGAGTGATAGAGCTCACAATGATGTGAGCGAGGGAGGGCATCAAGAGCAAAGTGGCAGAAAGCATTGAAAAAGGGATCCAGCCTGTGTAAGGTAGACTTGGGAGCAGCACTGTAGACTACATCACAGTAGTCAAAGGTTGGTTGAATCATCTTCTGCACAATTTCACGTCTCGCAAGTAATGGGAGGCTGCTGAAGTTCCTGTATCGAGCGCCAAACTTGGGGAGCAGCTTTTTCAGGATAACGTCTATGTGTGCAGAGAATGAGAGGTGTTGATCAAGCCAAACCCCTAGGTACCTAAAAGTAGTAGTGTCCTCAAGGACCATCCCGTTGAGGGTGTGGAAGTTAGGGAGTGCAGTGAGCCTGGATAGTCTCTGACTGGTACCAAAGGTCATGGAGACTGTCTTTTTGGCATTGAGAGAGAGTTGGTGAGAGCTAAACCAGAGTTGAACTTTGTGAAAGTCGGCCTGAAGGCTGGTAGCCACCTCCTCTGGGGTGCAGCCAGTGGAGAATAGAACTGTGTCATCCGCAAACATGTGAACGGAGGAAGATGAGCAAATTAGTGGCAGGTCATTGAGGAAAATAGAAAAAAGGACTGGGCTGAGTACCGATCCCTGTGGAACATCAGTATTTATAGGGAGGGGGAGGTGGAATCTGCAATTCTGACTGATTGGGTTCTGCCTTGCAAGTAGGTAGGTACTGAACCAGTTTGTGGCAGACTCTGCTCATCCTGCTGCAGAGAGGCAAGTTAGTAGAAGGGGATTGGAGACGGTGTTGAATGCATTAGCTAAGTTGACAAAGATGGCTGCGGTGATTTGACCTTTGTCCATCCCAGATAGGATGGTGGCAGAAAGTCTTAGCAGGGAAGTTGCAGTGGAGTGATTCTTCCTGAATCCAGACTGGTAGGGCGTGAAGAAGTTGGAGTCAGATAGGAAATTAGAGAGCTGGGAGAGCACGAGGTGTTCTTGGAGTTTAGCGAGGGCAGGGAGGAGAGAAATAGGGTGGTAGTTTGCAGGGGAGGATGGGTTGCCTCTTTTGGGCAGGGGTAGTACAATGGCATGTTTCCACTCCATAGGAATAGTTGCTGTGGTGAATGACAGGTTCAAGAGTTGGGCAAGTGGAGCAGCAATAGCAGGCGCAGAAAGGTTGAGAAGTTTGGAGTCCAGCCCATCAGGGGATTTGCCTTTGGATGGATTGAGGATGAGTAGGGCATTTAGGGCCTCTGTGGGAGAGATGTTTGTGAATGAGAAGGAGATAGGCCCAAGAGGTTTCTTAGCCCCTGCAGAGGGATTGAGAGGAGTGACCGTGGGTAGAGAGTCGAGTAGAGTAGCAGCACATGAGGTGAAGTAGGAGTTGAACTCGGAGGAGACTGCCAGAGGGTAGAGGAGGAGTGAGCCATTTGTCTCCAATATGGGGGTGAGGCTGGCAGGGTGGGAGAAGAGGCAGTGGATAACTTTCCAGAATTTGGAAGGGTGATTTGTGTTTGCCTGAAAAGTGGAGCTAAAGTACTCAGCTTTAGCTAGTCTAGTGGCCTTAGTGCATTTATTTCATAGCATTCGGTAGGCGTTGTTATCACATGGGAGGAGCGAGGAATTGTATGTTTTCCAGGCCTTCTACTGGGCCTTTTGGCAAGCTGTGAGTTTGGGGGTAATCCAGGGTAAGTGGTTCCCCCTAACCCTGATGCGTCTGTGTGGGACATGCTTATCCCAGACATTAAGGAATGTATTGTGAAAATGCATAAGGGAGTCATCGATAGTAATATTAGCAGTTCTGGGTCCCCAGTTGGCACGAGCTAGGTCATCCAGCAGGGGGGTAAGGTTCAGAGATTTATAGGAGCGTTGAAGCAGGTACTTAGGGGGTGCTTTAGGTCGATGGATTTTACGGACTATGTAGGTAAATATGGTGGTCGCTTATGGAGTCAGGTAGCAGGCCAGCTTTGGAAATCTGGTGGGGGTGCGAGTTGAGTACCCACTCTATAAGGGAGTGGTTGCCGGTCTTGGGATTAGTACAGGTTGGCTCACTGATGAGCTGGGACAGATTTAAGGCAGTACTATCTGTTTGAGTTTTATTGAGGGAAGGAGAAAGCCAGTTGTGGTTAAAATCTCCTATGATATATAGTTCACCCGCAGGGGTGAGAGAGAGACTATTTGACTTAAAAAGTCTGAGACAGTAGTGAATGGGGTACCAGGATGGCAGTAGGCCCCAGCAATATGGATAGGGAGTGAGAAGGGAAGGGACAACTGTAACATTAGTAGTTCATAGGCTTGGGGCTCCACTTTTGCTAGGGTTACAGAGAAGTGAATGTTGGTGGTGATATAGATAGCAACTCCACCACTTCTAGTGGGGCAGTCAATCCGGGTGACAGTGAAACCTGGGATGGTGATGGATGGGTTCCTTATGTTACGTTTTAGCCAGGTTTCGGACAGGATGATGATGTCAGGGGCATAATGGATGGCTAAAACCTGGAGTTGGTCGAGTTCGGGAGCTAAGCTTCTTATGTTTAGATGGAATACTCTTAGCCCATGGGGAAGGGAACTGTGATGAGTAGAGGTGGCAACGTTTGAGGATATGGCCACAGAGCTAGTTTGGGGGGTGGCAAGTGCGGGGCCCGAGTTGGGGTGTATGTCACCTGCTGCGAGGAGCAGGAGTGTGAAAATTAGATAGCGTGTGAGTATTTGCTTGCTCCACATGGTGAAAGAGCATTGGCTTGTAGGTGGTTTGGTATGGGCAAGTGAAGTTGATCGAAAGGAAAATAGTGGAGGATCGACCAATGGTTTGGATAGGAGAAGAGGGAGAAACAGGGTGGAAGGGTAGTGGAACCAGGTTAAAGTTGAATAGTGAGGGGTAACTGTGGGGGGGAATGCAGATGGCCAGATAGTTTAGGGCATGGGAGATGTGGGGCTCAGGGGTAACAGCGGTGGTAGGTGAGGGAGGGGAGGTATATAACAAGAGCAAGAAGGAGGATTATATTATTAGACAGAGTCATTTCTGACAGGCCACTATGAGGGGGAGATGAATGGCTAGCTTGCAGCACTGGGGAGTTTTGATGTAGCAGCAAGGACAGACTGTAGATTACTAGCTAGGATCCCTTTGGCAGCAACTCATAAGCCAGGATTTAGGATGGTTAACCAATAGCAGGGTAACAGCATTGGCCAATGACTGAGGAGAAGTGTAATAGGGGCGGGGAGATAGTTTATTTAATAAAGCGCAGGGGTGGAGGAGGCGGGCAAAAAATGGGTTAGAGACGTTCCTGGTATAATTGTACTCAGTCAGTGTTAGACTTTAGCCAATCGGCGAAGGCGAGAGAACCAGCAGCATCCAATCAGGGGCTGCGGTGCCGCAAAAGGTCCAATCAGGGCTCTGAGCTGTAGCTTGGTGTAGGACGGTGTCTCACCTGTCTGATCAAGCTGGTAGCCTGGCAGGGCTTGGAAGAGTGAGTTGGTGTTCTGTCCAGGGCTCAGAGGCCAGTAGGGGTGAGAAAAGCCCAAGGGGGGGCTGCCTGAGGGAAGGAAGGAGGCCAAGAGGTTAAGTACAGACCAAACAATAGGCCTCAATGAATTAATTGGGGGGAGGAGAGTAAAACAAAAGAAGAGATTTAGGCTAGGCTGAGGGCTTGGGTTGCAGGAGACAGCTGAGTGGGGGGGTCGCTAAGTGAATGCCAGCCACATGGTTCTTTACCCCAGTGAACAATTTGAGACAAAGGGGCAGACAGAAAGCGCACCAAGGAGGCAGTGCACCGTTGGATCAAGTGTTTGAATTCGGGGTGTGGGTTTCAGCAAACTTGAGGCAGGGATAAGCTCCTGCCAGTAGCTTCCAGTTTTAAAATAGCCACAGAGAGTTTTTTGGGCTTAGGCAAAGAAAACTTAACTCCCGCTGTGCAGCCCGTAAGCTACGTGGAGTTGAACACTCAAAATGCACAACACACAGTTTACATAACAGTTATAATGCAGAACAGGGGAAAACTGACCAAAATTCAATGCAGTTACAACAGTACACCCATTACCCTAGCAATCCCCCGCAGTAGTTAGTTAAAGCAGTATTAAGGAAAAAAAAGACGGGTTAGAGATGTTCCCGGTATAATTGTACTCAGTCAGTGTCAGACTTTAGCCAGTCAGCAAGGTGAGGGAACCAGCAGTGTCCAATCGGGGGCTGCGGTGCCGGCAAAAGATCCAATCAGGCCTCTGAGCTGTAGCTCAGTCTAGGTTGGAGTGTCACCTGTCTGATTGAGTTGGCGGCCCAGCAGGGCTTGGAAGAGGAAGTTGGTGTTATGTCCGGGGCTTGGAGGCCAGTAGGGGTGAGGAAAGCCCGAGGGGGGGCTGCCTGAGGGAAGGATGGAGGGCAAGAGGTTAAGTACAGACCAAACAATAGGCCTCAATTAATTAATTGGGGAGAGGAGAGTAAAACAAAAGAAGAGATTTAGACTAGGCTGAGGGCTTGGGTTGCAGTTGACAGCTGAGTGGGGGGTCACTAAGTGAATGCCAGCCATGGGGTTCTTTACTCCGGTCAACAATTTGAGACAAAGGGGCAGACAGAAAGCACACCAAGGAGGCGGTGCACTGTTGGATCAAGTGTTTGAATCCAGGGTGTGGGTTTCAGCAAACCTTTGACATGCAAACTTTATGTATTGTTTAGCATTAACACCAGTAGTGAGGGGTTTTATGTGAATGTTAGTGTGTATGAGAACAAGAAGAGTGGATCTTTATTGCGATCCTACACAATGAGTTAACCAGGTTTGATCCTTGGTCACACTGTTGAGATCACTGTGTGTGTCTATTTACTTGTTTATTTTTAAGACAAATGAGGTGGCCATTGGATGGAAAGTCAGGCTCTTGACGTAAACACAGCATAGGGTGGTAAACCAGGACCCAGCTGCCAGTCAAAACAAAACAGTGTGCTCCATATTGTCCACAAACACACACATTAAATACCTGCCTATACTGTCATTGCTTTTCCTGCCACCTGCCACCCTCACCATTCCATAACACTATTCCAGCCTTGCCAACAGAAGAAATGTTATTAAATTCAAAAGGACAGAGCCTGGACAGAAAAGCTGACTTATGTGTGAGTAAAAATTTGATTTTTATTCTGGGACCTTGTCAAGGATCAACATCAGCTGAATCAAACAGACAAAGTTATGGTTTTTTCATTAATTTAATTTGCTTTATTTTGTGATAAAAATGCAAAAAAACAAACATGCAAGATGTAAGAAATAGTAGTAAGTAGCATGTCAAGAAATTGCAGCAGTTAGCAACAGTACCAGCTGTGCAATTATGACTATTTGCTATAGGAAGCATAACTGGCTATCTTACACCTCCCCCCCCCCCCCAAATACATAGCCAATATAGCAAGCATGCACTAATATGCACTTACAAGCATGGCATCAGTTCCTAATGGCAAATGCTGTTAAATTCCCAACACAAACTGAATAGCATTTATGGGCTGTCTACCTCTCATGATCTAATTATCACATGAGCTGGTATGCATTGTTCTTTCCTGTGATTTCACAGGAATGCTTAGCCACACAAACACCACTAATTGTCTACCCATCCTTCTTGATCACTATTAACTATCACCCTTCTGCTGCTCTGTATCAGGCAGTTGCAGCTGAGAAAGATTGCTCTGCATGTGTGTGTGTGTGTGTGTGTGTGCATGCTGGTATTTCACCATCTTTTGTAGGTGCTTCCTATTTGTTAAAATATACAAAAATTATATTACTGTTTAGTACCCTCTACGTACATTCTGCCCTCCCTATCATATTAACACCAAGGACAGCATATTGTGGTTGAGAGGTAGGATACAGTGGCGGAGCTAGGGGGGGCTGGGGTGGTTGCCCCTCCTGGCTGCCCCAGTGTGAGTAGTGGTACCTCACCACCATCTTTATTCACTGTTTAGTGCCCATTGTGGAGCCCGTGATTGACTGAATGGCTCCCCCTGGCTCCCAAACACTCCCAAACCTGGCTCTGCCACTGGGTAGGAACATATATCTAGATTAACACATAAATGGGAAGAAACAGGGACTTGGCCAACATCAGGTACTGAGTTCAGGTTCAGTGTTAGCTGCAGGAACTAGGAATTTTGGGCTGTATTTTGGCGGCTGTCAGCCAGGTTCTGTGAAAAGATCCAAGCTCCATAGATCACAGTATTTTCATTAACTGTGTGTTTTTAAAATAATTAAGAAAGTAAAGCAAGATTTACCACAGGTGTATTGATTTTATTGAATGATAGTAGGTGCTGGCGGCTGCAGGGCATACAGTATGTAAAGTGCGCCAAGTTACAAAACCTTAGAAATTCAATTTCGTACAGCAATGTAAAAGATATGTGCTAAGCTGAGCAAATAGAAACCAACACTGAAAGAGTGAAAAAACAAAAATATAAAGCTACAGTTGTCACTGCCATTTAAACAGTGAGCTGGCGATCCCCTGCTCTGTCAGTCCCTCCCTCTCTGTCATAAGAACATGTCAGCAAGAAAACCATATGATCCATCTAGTCTAGCTTTCCTGAGCCAGTGGCAAAGTCCAAAATCCATTGGAGATGTCAAGGGCACTGAACCACTTACGATCTGGTGTCAGCAATTTGAGCACATCTGGTGCTGAGGTTACAGTATGGGAACATTTCATTTTAATTTTTTATGCTTGTTAGCAAGATGAGTAAATTGCCTGTTTTTACAAGCAACAAGTAAAACATTAAAACAAATAATCAAACAGGACATACTAAATAAAAACAATATATTTTAACATCAATACAGACTTACATAACAATAAAGTTCTAATGAAAACATTTACAGTCTGAAAGAGCATTGAGCCAATGGACTAGCTTATACTTGAAAGACCTAACTGTTCTAACAGGGGGAATACTATTAAAAAAAGTTTTAGCCCTATAAACCACAGATATCTGTCCAATTGCCTTCTTAAAATAGGTAACCTAAACAAACCTCTAGTCTAGGACCTAGTACCTAAAAAATTATAGGAGCCGGGGAAAAAATTTTGAATCATAATAATAATAATAATAATATTCTTTATTTATAATGCGCTTTTCAAAAAAATCAAAGTGCAGTACAAGTTATGGAATCACAGCGCAATAAAACATTAATATAAAAATACAATAAATAATTAGTACATTACAACAAACTTCATGAAACAATAATAAAATCGAACCCAAATCAGTCAGTCGCTTCCCCATAGGCCTTAATCCATAAAAAGGATTTTAAGGCTTGTTTGAACATCATAGATGAACGTAAGCAGCTAGGAGTGACTTGATTAAGTCTCCTGTAGTCAATAGTGAGTCTGCAAGAATTATTGGACTTTTTCACAGGCCAGATAGGGGAGCTGACAGTGAAGACACAAGGCCTGATCACATCTTGCTGTAGAAGTGACTGGATGGTTTCCCTGAGTGATTGCAAGGCCTCTGCAGGAAAAGGGTATTGCCATTGCCTGTCATGATAAGGGCCTGGAATTACAATGCTAGCCTGCATTCTTCCACAATCATGTTTGTGTTGCAAAAACATCAAGGTGCTTCTGCAGGATGTGTAACAGTTCTTTGAAGAAATTCATGTTTCTGAAATAGAGCTATGATGTCATATTCCTTGTGAATGATCGCAATGGCAGCAACCACGTGGGAATCAGGAATCATGACCATAGGATAGTGTCCTCTGATTTGGATCAGGAGCCAATTGGCTAAATCTACTACACAACCATGTAGCACTAAGAAGTCAATTCCTAGGATGCTGGGATGATGATGATGCAATACCTTGAGGTCAAAAGTATAATTCGTGTTGAGGGTACCCAAAACCATGGAGAGTATAATAGAGCAGTAGACAAGCAGTATAGTGCCATCCACACCTTGAGCACTGGTCCTCCATCTGGTGGACCAGGAGGAATTAGTTGGATCCTCATCATGTAGTACAGACACAGCCGCACCTGTATCAAGCAATAGAACAATTTAGCAGCCCCTGACCATGGCCTTGGTGCAAGGCCTTCCATTTGTGTCAAAAAAATATTGTTCATAATACAGATTGGGGCCTCTAATTGTCAATCTGAACTATTACTGCTGTCTTCAGGTGAATCCTGAAAACACAAGCCAGAAGGATCTTGCCTGGCATCTTCCAAGTCCTGCATATGATACAGAGACACTGGGGTGTTAGTAGAAGTAGCTACAATGTTTTATGATGGCCTCGGCCACTGATTGGACCTTACTAAGGAGTGTATGGAGGTTATTATTCTCCACCACTACATCTCGGTAGGAGGGGCCTTTTCGATAATTTTGGCTACCCCGTTTGTCATTCTGATTGGAATTAGGGTTATTCCAATTTCTTTGTCTGTTCCTATTTCTGTTGCGGTTCCTCCACCATCTTATAGGTTTGCTTATCATCAAAGGGTGTGGCCTTGTTGTCCTGGGCCTTGCCCTCCACTATGTAGTGGGTTGTGGGCTTGCTGGTAGATTGTGCCGTGGCCACCTTGGCCTTTGAGCTGAAATTCAGATCTTGGAGGTAGAGCTGGTAGACAAGCTCCAAATTCCTGAGAATGACAGAGAATTTAACAGTTCTGTGGAAGACTGCGGGCTTAACCTTGTCACGAAAGGCCGGAATCATGTTTTGAATAAACAAGGTCTTGTATTCAGTTTGGTAAGTGTCTGCTAGCTCTTACGAAAGCACCTTGCCAGTATGGTAGGCCAGCCATAACCTCTGGTGGTATGACACTGGATGTTCCTTGACATACTGTTTAACAGGATGGGCCAAAATAACACCAACCACACCTTGGGAATGTGCATCAATGAGTTCCAAGTGTCATCATCAAAAGTCACATCCGTGGCTTGGAGTATTTCCTCTGAGAGTTTTGTCCAGAGGCTGGGGTCTACAGTCTGCTGCAGGATCTGCACTCGGTAACCAGCCAGTAGACTGAGCATCTCACATTTGGAACGAACATTTTCCAGATGGGAGCTGAGATTGTCATTGGGGGTCATGTGGCCTATACTGTTAGTGATCTGCTGCACAGAGTTGGCAATCTGAAGGGGATTAGTCTGTACTATGGGACGCTGATCAGGAAAAGGGTTCTGGGAGCGAGCGCAATAAAGGTCAGCTTCTGTTGTGGCATTGGCTACAGAAAGGACAAGTGACTGCTGAGTAGTGACTTTTTTAACATGTTGTCCATATTTATTTATTTATTTATTTAATGTCTTTGGTAACTGGGTAGATGTACTCATCAAAGGACCATTTTTAGGCATGACCCAGGTCACAAGGTGGCAGCAGTACAGTAAGTAACAATTACATACATGGCATGGCAATGCACACCTCAAGCATGGGGTGGTGTGGAACGTAAGTAATAAAAGTGCAGTTTACACTGCATAGGATTATACAAAATATTTGAGATTATGCAATAAATGGTGAAAGATAGACAATGTACAATACAATAGTGGCAAAAGATAGACGATGTGCAAGTGTGCCAGAAACAAATAGAGCAAGTTACATATACCAACAGCAGATGGTATCGTATAATATCATGGCTCCATACAGACTCTAGCTACTAATGTTATGCAGGCTCAGACAGTCAAACATTTCCATTGTTACTTAGGGATAAGAGGTTTAGAGGTGGTCAGGGTCAGTTTTGAGAGAAGGAAAGGCTGGATAGGCAGGGGAAAGGAATGCTGACTGTGCATTAATAGAACAGGATGATATGTCAGCCCTAGATATTAATGGTGTGTGCAGTGACAGTTTGCAGCAGTCAGGAGCCAGGCTTTTAGATTCTACTTAAAAGCCAGGTGGGTGGAGAATGAACAGATAGAGAGTGGGAGCTTGTTCCATAGGGAGAGGGCTCCTCCCTTGAAGATCTGCCTTTACTCCTCAGTCATATGTGTCCTAGCAAGGGCTGACTTGAGCATCTGATTGATCTCTGATCTGTCCTCCTTTTTGAGGACAGTGATTAGAGGGGATTGGCCTTGGCTTCCCCCCATCATGGGGTCACCATCTTGGTGTTGCAAATGATACTCATCATTTCTGTTATGACATAGGGTAACATTGGAACAGTGTAGGGTGCCACCATCTTGTGAGTGGCGGGGTTTGGAAATACCGTCCTGAGGGTGTGGTTGAGTGCCATCTTAGCTGCTGTCATCATCAGGATCATCATCCCCAGATGATGCAAGATCAATGGACGTGTAATGGAAACCACCCATCGCTTTGATGTGACCAGCCAGCACCTCTCACTGATGACGCAGCTTCACCATCTTAGCTCTGCACTGCTTGTGACTAACTTTTGCATTGTTCTGTCCAACACCTTTTGCAACCTCTTTCTGTAACACTCTATATGCAGCACTCAATTCTCAGTTGTCCCTAAGCTCACTATCCAACTCATGACTTACCCATTTTAGGTCCTCTTGCAACTCCTCATTCTCCTCTCACAAAGACTCATTCATATCACTCAACAAGTCATTCATTTGCAAAACCTGCTTCTTATCCTGCTTCAGCCTGTCACATTCCTCTATCAACATGCGTAACTCATGATCATTATTCTGTACAGTACAATACAAAAGAGTCTCGTTCTTACTACACAAAGACTGAAGTTCCTCTTCCAGACTTTGCTCTTTCCTAAGATATTCAGATGCCTGCAAGCCCATCTCTTTCTCAAGAGCTGAGTTTGGCAATTCAAGGGAATGAAACCTCATCTCAGAGGCTTCCAAAGCAGCATAAAGAGCCGTGACCAACAGCCCTTCGCTATCACACTTTTTGGCTGTTTGTCTCTTCTCTGAGTACTGGGTTGAGATCCCCAGTACAGGGTTATCAGAACATTTCGTGTCCAGTGTGAAGTTGCTCTAGCCTCCAAGGGAAGTGAGAAAGTCAGAGACATTGAGTCTCAAATCTACAAAGATATTGGACATGGTGAAAAAGGTTGGGAAACCCAAATGGGCCCATCAATGATTACCCTGCTGTGTATCGATCCACAGTGGTTGAACCAAACAGATGGCTGGGCATCTGCACTCACGCAATCCTGTAACTCAAAACTGCCATTGAGATGGCATCAATCATGCTCAGTACGCAGCCAGACTTCACACGATGCTATGGAGTAAAAAACATGGGCGAGGTAGTATTGGTGTACTACCCCCAAGGGGAAAGCCAGCAAATAGTGAATCTTTGCTAGGTCAAACCATCTGCACACAGTCGCCAAAATGTCAGGTGGCCAGTAATGTAGCCACACTTCTCAGGTTCTTGGTGGTAATAAACCAGCAGAAGAAACAACAGACAAGCAGCATATGTGGTAATAAATGTATTTACTACACAAAAAGCAGGCATTTGCTCTAAATCAGAGTCTTACCAATATATACACTGGGAGCCAGAGTTTCCCAATATGCCAGGGTATGAAGACGGTCTCAGCGGCAATACATAATACAGAAACTTATATACCCTGATAATCCTGGTAACTATTACCTTTGTAAGTTATTTAGATACATAAAACAAGCCCTGTTGGCCAAACGTTAGGTGGCTCCACAGTGTATCTAGAGATATACAAAAGTGTAAAATCAGCTAAAAATGAGAACAAAGAACTCATACAAAATTCTTGAATCTAGGTGCGGTGTAACATAAATCTGCATGATGGCAGTGTAGGCTATACAATGACTTCTCAGAAGGCTATACAAAGAATACAAAGATGTGTCCTTGGCACGTTACTTGCATTACTAGCAATAATCACAATTTATTCATTTATTTATTTTATTTATTTAATTTTTGTTGACTGGGTTAGTGCACTAGACAAATTCTGCCTATTTTCAGGCACGACCTGAGGGAGGGGGATACAGATAAATGGCAACTGACTTTGAACCAGATTAAGCTGTTGGTGGTATTTTAGTGAATGGGGGGAATTTGGCCAGGGCACCGGGGAAATTCCCCTACTCTTTTCGAGAAGTGTCATGGGATCTGTAACATCCACCTGAACTACCCCCAGAACAGGTAGATGGGACCACAGTTTAATGTCTCATCCAAAAGATGGCACCTCAGGAGTGTAGCACCCCTCATGCTGCACTGCAGTGTCAGTATTGGGATACTAACCCAAGTGCCTGTTGTGGGGCTAGAACCCACAATCTTCTGATCTCCCAGCCTCAGAAGTGAGTGTGCTACCTGCTGAGCCACTGACACTGCAGTTATGTCCCTGGTGACTTGCACTTCTACAGTAAGTACCAACGCCCTGAGTATTAGTACTGATTATGTATATAACATAATATATATTGTCAGCGGTGCACAGTGGGTTGCCAAAATGGGTGACAGGACCATGCCTAACCCCTTCCCCCATTGACTTACTGAAAAGGCAACAACACTATGGAAAAGTAGTGGGAACAATCTCCATTGTTTACAGACCCAACGCACGAGCCTTGTAAAGGAACTTGAGTTGCTCATGGTATTGTTTTAGAGTGCACCGTAGACAGCAAAGGGTTAGTATCAAAAATAACAAACCTCTAAAAGTTAATGCTAACCATGTATTGGAAAGAGCAGTGCTTAAATCACCAGCATGAATAAGGGTGTTAAGGGCTTCTCCAGCTTTGGAGATATTATTGTTGATGTTGATGAGATGGGTACCCTTCCTATCTAAAAGTGTCTTAAGAGACAAGATCAGGGGATCAATGTGGGCGTTATAAACTGGCAAATATTGAGATAGAGCAAACAAATATTCAGGGTCACTATCAATAACATCTGGTTCCAGGATGGGGATGGAGACAGGAGTAATAACTGTATGACCAATCATAGTAATTTGATGAGGTATAAAACAAAAGTTAGGATACTGTATGTCACAGGACTTTGCCCCATAAGAGAAAGACTTGTGGTTAGTAACCACACAGTACTGCCCATCAGAATTGTATGACACCCTTACTGTGGGGATCCTCCATTTCATAATTGAATTGGGCTGGTGAAAGACTAATTTGTGAGTCCTGTAGTGAAGCGATGGATCTCTTCTGCATAGGTCTGGTAGAGAGATTCTGTGTTTTTGTATCTGTGTAGTGATGAATACTTGAGTGTCATAAAAGATGATTAATATCACACTATCAGAATCTGGTAGAATATGTTTAGAGTACATCTGAATTCAGTCCTGAACTACCAAACCTAAATGATGTACTGAGATTTATTCAGCCTTAATTTTTGCATAAATATTATTTTTTATTGAGGAAGATATTCAATATACTGGAACTTATGGCCTACAGATCACTTCCTCACAAAAGCAATATTTTAGTAGAAAATTTTTTTGACCATTGAATAGATTGATTTAAGCAAGATCTTGGTGTTTGTAGACACCTTTGAGGGACAGAGGGCCGTGTTGAGACCACAAATATAACAACGTGATGTTTAAGGTAGTACAGTCAAAATTTGCAAAAAACATAGGTTATGCAGAGTGTTTTCATTTGTGTGCTTAGTCCTGGTGAGTCTTTCCCTTCTTTGCTATTAGGATTTTTTTTCTCAGTTTGCCTATTAGTTTTATGGCCTCTGGGAATATTCATATTACCATGGTTTATTGTTTTTCTTTTTCTTAAAATGCCTCCTGTCCCATGTGACAGTGATGCATTCAGGACCGTAGTTTCAGTATGTATTGGTTTACAATCAATTTTACAGCACTATAACCATGATTTTAAGTCACTTTCCTTATCCAGTGGGCATTGAAGGCTGCATTTACAGCTTAGCAAACACTTGAGGTCAAGTTGCATGAGTATTCTATAAAAAAAAAACAGCTACTGTCTTTACTAATTATAGCATTGATGACCTAGGGTGATTTGTGTGCTTTTTATGACTGGGTATAGTTTGATGAAACTAAAAGCTTTAAAAGCAAAACATTTACTCCTGCTGGCCAGAGCTAGACAAAAATATAGAAAACAAAAACACTGATTTAGAGTTATTTTACTGAGGCCAGAACATCAGACTTGTATACTGCATAATTATTTCTCTCACTGTGTCAGTGGTCCTGGATGCATCACTGTCACATGAACCAGGGGGCTTTGTAGGACAAAGAAGAGCAATAAATCATGCTAACATGAAGATATCCAGAGGCCATAAAACTAGCAGGTAAATTTAGAAAAAAAAACTCCAAATATCAAACAAAGGGAAGGACAGACCTGGACTAAACGCATAAATCAAAACACTCTTCATAACATGTTTTTGAACATTTTGACTGTAGCATTCCTTTAAATTTCAGTATCATTTTTGCAACATCAGGGGATCTTTTTCCATTCCCCACAATGAATATAATTTGGTGTGGAGAAGGGGTAAAATATTAAAATATATTTTTTTATGTAGACCTGGGTATACACCATCTATCATCTGTCAACATAGCTAACATTTGCTACAACAAATGGATGGTGTTGTGGCCTGAAGGAGCCTCAGAGTCTTCATCACCCTGCAGCCATGTTTGAAGATGGTCCACATAAATAGCAATCTGTGGCAAGAACTATCTTTTGCAGGCCAGTATCTGTTTTGGAATTTGTGCCCTGAGATGGAGGAGGTACATGACATGTGTCATGTTCCAGCCAGATACAGTGTTATGGCTACACCTTATGTCATACAGTCCTGTTACCAGCAGTGCTTGTCAGATATGTTCTTAAGAGACACTAATTATATGCAGTATCATACTGGGCCACTTTCAGCAACATAAAACATAGGGTGAGAGCTGAGCCTGCTGATTAGGTGAAAACTAAATGGTTATAGTGCAGTAACTGTATTGGTCATATGGTACCCTGGCACTGAGCACTGCTGGCATGCATAGAAAAGTGGGGACACTGGGGATGGGGTATTTATTTACATAAAATGAAAAATAACTTGCATTACCATTGTTATACTCGCCATGCTCGCGCGCGCACACACACACACACACACAGCAAACATTTTGCTATGAGAGTGGATTTTGAATAATGCAACACTGTTGGTCCAATTCACAGCAGTCTGCAAGAGGCTTGCCAGTGTCACACCAATCATCAGCTAAGTGGATCATGTCACTGTTCTGGCTTGCTGGGCAGAAACTTTGAGTAGTTTAAAGGAGAGAGATGATCCAATCATAGGGAGGCTCTTTCCTTTGATCTGCATAACACTGCCCAGCAAGCAAAGCTGATTGCACTATGATCAGCCTGCTGTGGTTCATCCCCCTCATGTAATCACCAGTGCTAGACCCTCCCCATGCCACCAACCATTAAGAAAACCCTCCCTTGATGTCTGCCAGCCTTTCCATGGGCACAGGGGTGCCCAATCCTCAGTGCTGACTGTTACCCTTCACACTACTCATTTTGACTGAGTGCACCCCCTCAACACAATGCCCAGTGCAGGTACAACCCCCCACCCTGTCCATTTTTATTGTGTGGCACCAGGGAGCCCACCCCCAGTGCCACTAAACATAAAGTAAACCCACCCTCCATGGTGGTGCCCAATCCCCCATGCCAGCTACTAACCCCCACCCTGTCTATTTTGACTTACAACACCAGGGAGCCGACCCCGGAGTCACCAAACATAAAGTAAACCCACCCTCCATAGTGATGCCCAATCCCCCATGCCAGCTACTAACCCCCACCCTGTCCATTTTGACTTACAACACCAGGGAGCCCACCCCCAGAGCCATCAAACATAATACCAATGCTGGGGTGCCACATCCCCAGTGTCAGTATCTGAAATAAAGAAAACTGTCCCTCATAGTTTTTTTAAACACCCTGTAAAAAAGAAGACCATCCATCGATGCCAGTTGCTGCTGCTGAAATTACTGTTCCCCTCACCTGACCCTCCCACTCAGCACCCACCCCCACCCCCTCCAGCCCTAACTTACCTATTGGGTGTCCACCACTGTAATCCTCTCTGGACTTGAGACACTTCTTCACTCTTCAATTCCTGATTGTGAACTGAGGAAATCAAGTATGTGGTTCCATGTAATTCAATGGGGTTTTGAACTTACAGGCATAACTGGGTCATTTCTGAATAATTTTGCCCCAGATTTTCAGCATGCATTTTTTGGGACCCCACCTCATGAACAATAACAGTAAAATTAGGCAAATCTGACCAGAAAGGTGATTTTGTGGTCACTGCATGAAATCACCTTTCAGGCAGGATTTGAAAATGTTCTCCACCCTTGTGGATGGGATGGCGTCATAAGGCTATGTTGAAAATTCAGGGTACAAATATTAAAAAAACAACAAACTTAATGAGCCTATGTTGATATTTATGAAAAAAGGCTCATAACTTTGGTAATGTTCAATATTTTGACTCCAGATTTTCAACATAGCAATTTCTTCACAGCATCTTGAGAATGCGACTGCTGTCATTTTTCAAATCCTGACCAAAATGTGTTTTTGTACTTGGGGTGAAAATCACCTTTTGGGCACGATTTGAAAATGTTCTCCACTCCATGAGGTGGGATCGTAAGAAAGCAATGTGGGGGTCATAAGAAGGCTGTCTTGAAAATTTGGGGTAAACATATTTTAAAAATCTACAAAGTTATGAGTGTATGTTAAAATCTTTCAATGCACACATGTAACTGTAGTAATTTTCAGTCTTCTGACGCCAGATTTTTAACATACTTTTTTTTTTTTTTTTACAAATCCTCATGAATGTGACAGCTGTCATTTCTCAAACCCTACCCAAAATGTGTTTTCTCACTTGTGGAGCAAAATGATGTTTCAGCCATTGTTTAATAAATGACATCTGTCAAGCTCAGAAGGAGTGGTCATAAAAATATTAGGTTAAAAATTTGGGGCAAAAATGTGAAAAACTAACTAAGTTATGAGTAAACACTGAATTGTTCTAGCATTTATTCATAACTTTATTTTTGCAGATTTGGGCCCCTAATGTTCAACATATCCCTTGTGTTACCCCACCTCCTGAACATGGCAGGTGTCATTTTTCAATTCCCCTCCGAAACCGTTTCCCACAGTCACACAGCAAAGTCACCTTTCGGATGGGATTTTAGAAATTCCACCTGTCTTGATCATAGCATCAGGTCATAGAAAGACTGTTGAATGTTTTGGGATCAAAATGTGGGAGCCCACTTAACAGTAGAATATTGCCTCTCAGCTGCCCTATCCTAGGTAATTACAATCTAACAGTGTGTAACAGCAGGACAACACTGAAAATGAGACATTGCATCACATCTGCTTTATCCTAGGTAACTATTTAGTAAAAATGTGCACACACAAGACCTGGTACAACAGCAATACTAGTGGTGGACATTTGGCATTCACATGCTTGTTCATGCTAGTTGTAATGCCCTTGGGGTATTTGGGTAGTCACCCCCGACATGCATGAAGTGCAGCTTTGCTGAAAGTCCTTCGCTGAATAAAGTGTGATTGCCTGATTGTAATACTTCTCTTCACTAAACCCACCAATAATGTCTTCCCATAGTAAACAGTATCCTGAGGATACTGTTTCAGAATCATTTTATGCAGTATCATGCTGAAATTGTTTCTTGTTATTCACATGGTGACATTTTAACAGTTTCCGTCATCAGTTGGGTAATAATTAATTTCTGGAGAAATGGACCCTTGTTGTTTTGTTGCATAAGAGCCCCCACACAGATTTGCCACAAAACCAGCCCTTGTCTCAAAAAGCCAAGCCACAAAGCTACTAGTTTCAGCTGTCTGCAAGAAATGTCTAGTGGAATAGTTATTACCACCGAGTCAATTGCTATATTTTCTTTTGCAAGTCAATACAGCATTCCTTAGATAATCTGTGAGGTTGTTTTCCATTGTAGATAAATTAGAGGTTTTAAGAGACATACAAAGACAGGTAGAAACAGAGGGATTTATTTTCACACAAAAACTTCCTGCTGCTACTAATATGTACATAGAATATAACGTTCTTTTTTTTATTTAGCATGTTCTTTATTTTTTCAAAGACATCACACTGCCTTAGCCATTTTTATTTGTAGCCATTCATTGAGCTCCATTTATGCTATCAGTTAGCTTTTGTTACTGACATCATAGTCCTTTTCACAGCAGTCATTGAGGCCACACACTGTTCACAAGATTTAATGGGCACCATTTTCAAAGGTTAGTGCGGGCGCTAATGGGTTAGCACCCTGGGTTTGTGCCAGCTCTCCAGACAGGGGCAAGCCATGCTGACCAAACCCACCAGCACAATTGCCCTACCCATATCACTGCACCTATGCAAATGATGGAGCCCCTCATGCATAATGGTGCAGCAGTGCAGCCCCCCTAAGTTGTGGTGTTTACCGCTGATGAAAATCCTGTCTTATCGCATCACTAAGACTGCACCCCCCCAGCAGGGTGGCTGTACTGCAGCTGCCAATCCCAGGTAGTCTAGTGTTCTCCATCCCCTTCAATTGCCCCTGTAACATAACAGATCCCCTTTCCTGGTGGTATAGTGTCCCCCCCTTCTCCGATCCCATGTCATATGATAGAATCCCTACCCTGGTTGTGTAATGGTCCCCCTCCTCTGACTGCCCCTCAATTTCACAATTTCAGAAAATGGCAGGGATGCACAATTTTAGAATATGGCTGGATGGAGTGGCAACATTTCAGAATGTGATGGGGACATGCAATTTCAGTATGTGGCAGTGATTCCCAATTTTGGAATGTGGCAGGGAAGCACAATTTCAGGATGTATCATTGATACGACTTCAGACTGTGGTAGGGACATAAGAGCTACAAGAGGAGGCAGCAGCTTAAACTCCAACTGCAGCCATAGTGTGAAGCATAAATTATAATAGGCAAACAGAGTCAGGCATCATGGTCTACCGAAAAAAACATGTATTGCGATAGGTTCCATTTAAAAATACATTTATGCAAAGTTAAAAAAGGCACATAGCAGCACCCTCTCCACAACGGCATTTCATGTGTAATGTATGCTATGTCAAGTCATGGCCATAAGGTATGCAAGCACCTATTGAAAAGTGCCTGTTTAAAGATACAGCATCCCAAATATATGTGTTTCATGCCATAGCCAGCAAGTATAGACCCTCAAGTTCAAGCATAATAATACTTACATACATTTTTGCAAGTATGTACATTAAAAAATATTAATCAGATATATCCAGAGATAGAGGAATCAATCATAAAAATGAACTAAAAACATAAATAGCATCAACATTCATATTTTCAAAAATGGTATTAGACTAAACATTTCATTTAAGCCTTTTTCCCTACTGGCCCTCAATCTATGCTGCCACCTACTTTCTCACTGCAACAACTTGTTATCAAGGTCCCCCCCCCCCAAATATTTAAACATAATTGTAAGTAAGTTTAAAAATATTCAGAGTGGGCGTTGATAGCAAGCTATTAGAAGTAAAGAGAAATGAAAATTAACAATATAGACAATTGATGAAAAACAAATAACATTGACTTTTATTCTGGTACCGTTTTTGAAAAAATTAATGTTGATGCTATTTAGAGAATATTCGATGGCTTCCCATCGGTAACAAGCAAGTTAATACATTGAGTGGTTGCCTTGGTGACATCATTGACCTCAACAGCAAAGCTCGAGAGGTTAAGTTGCCAAGGCAACCATGAGTTGCAATAACCATGGCTCGTTACCAATGGGAGGCCATCAATTGTTTTTTATAGTGTACTTTAGAATGCTGTTGGAGTTGGAGTCGCTGACAGAGTGTCCTGTCCACCTCAGGAGTTTTTTATTGGAATGTCAGGATGTGGTAACAGCTTCACTTGACTTGTGTTCTAAACTGTTATGCTGCACTAGCTACTTATCTAGTGCAGCATAACACCTAGAATGGCTGATTGCAGTGCAGCATAACAGCATTTAGAAACGCTTAGATTTTTATTGATGACAACATTCTAAAATACACTATAGTATGTTTTTAGTTAATATTTCTAATTGATTGCTGTGCCTCAGGATGTATCTGATTAATATTTTTTAGTGTACATACTTGTAAAAATATATATATATATGTATTTATTATGCTTGGACTTGGGGGTTTGCACTTGTTGGCTACAGCATGAAACACATATATATTTGGGATGCTGTCTCTTTAAATAGGTACTTTTCCTTAGGTGCTTTCATACCTGGTAGCCATGCCTTGAGAAAGAGTATGTTATATGCAAAATGTTGTCATTGTGGGGAGGGTGCTGCTATGTGCATCTTTTCTTTGAATAAATGTATTTTTTTATGAAACCTATTACAATAGGTATTTTTTCGGTAGACCTTGATGGCCGATTCTGTTTGCCTACTGTGGCAGGGACATGCAATTTTGGAATGTAGCTAGGACATGAACTTTTGGCATGTGGCAGGAAAGCACAATATCAGAGTATGGCAGGGGCACACGTTGTTGAAATGCGGTGGGGATGCACAATTTTGAAATATGGTGGGTGAGTACAATTCTGGAATGTTTCAGGGGCAAGCAGTTGTGTCCTTTCACATTTCAACAGTGTGCATCCTCTCTATATTCCAAAATTGTTAGTCCCTGGCAAATTCCAAAATGTGGGTCCCTGTCGCATTCTGAGATTGTGTGTCCCCACCACATTTTTAGACTGCACATCCCTGCCACATTCAAGGATTGCATATTGCCCCCACATGGTGAAATTGTTCACTACCTTGATATTTTCTAGCAATGTCCAGTGCTACTGCACATTTTGAAACCACTTCCGGTCACATTCTAAAGTACAGTACCATGCAGCTTAACATTCTGGAATTCATGCGCTGCACCTGACCCTGTGTCAGTTTTTTTTTTTTTCAAATCATTACTAAAATTGTAGCTGTTTAAACTTTGGAGAAGTAATCCCTGTAAAGTTGCTGACAGGGAAGACTAGATTGTGAGCTCTGGTTATGACATCATCAGTAGCTCTCCACTGAAACTGGCTTTTTGAACAGGGACTGAAATTAGGGTAACACAATGGCTTGTAACTGTTAAACAAAGTAACTTAGATATGTAATTTGTGCTGTGAGACTTACTGGGCATGTGCTAATTTCAATTCTACTACATAGCAGTTTTGGCTGGACTCCCTCTTTGATGTATTATGCCTCATTCTAGTCACTTAAAAGAAAGTTTGTAATATTAGATGTGTTCAACAGGCTGGAAAGAGTTTTATATCTTTATGGGAATTGGCTTTGCCCTTGAAATTGCCTCCATGTTTTAGATGTTATACGTACTGGATTATCTACAGGTGGGAATTAAACATGGAAACAACTGTGAAACTCAAGCAGGTGATGCTGCCACACTCTCGACACCAACTGCAGCATACAGACATCTGGCTCCCCAGTGCTCCCCTCCCCACACTGAACTGGATTACTCCTGGTGGTTACTTTACTGCCAGCTGGTCCTGCCCAATGGAGTGCGCTTAGGAGGTAAAGGAGGAGTCAGACAAGGGACATATGGAGGCAAGTTAGAATGCTCCAAATGTGCTGGGATTAAACTGAGTTTGTGAATGGGTAAAAAGAGTGCCTGGCTGTATGAGAGAAAGAGACAAAAAGGAAGTACACAAAAAGACAAAAATGATTAGGAGATTAGCTCTGCATTTTAACTGTTTCCTCTCTTACTATAAAAACATTAGAATACTACGTTTTATGACTTTGTGGGATAATGTTGAGCACATAATGGCTACAGTGTTTGTATGAATCACTGCTGTACCAGTATCTAATTTATTGGTACACAAAGCACTTGAGACACAATGGAAGCTGCTGTAATATATGAATGAATGACAGAATTTTCCATTCCATTTCAGTCAGTCATGAATTTTGTAATACTACCATCACATAATAGTATCATTGATGGGACACCATATCAATTTGGGCTTAGAAAACCTAGCGAAATTCACATTTGTGCCCAAATACGTAAATTGCAGGACTAATGTACAAAATTCCACATTTTGCAACTTTAGGGCTGGCAAGTTTAACAAAGTTCTCAGAATCCTAGGCTGGAATGCAGTGCTCTAGCCAGCCTGCACTCCCCCTAGTCAGCCATCAGATTGCCATAGTCCGGCCTTCTTTTACAAGCCCATGTTGTTCCACTGGGTCATCCAGCAGCTCCCTTCCAATTTGTTTGTTAGGTTACAAAAGATAAAGGAGATTAACCCGAATAGCAAGCTATAATAGATACACTGATAATAGAAACAGAAAAACAAATCTCCACTGCAGATTGAATAAATTCCTGTAAATTACAAGAGTGAATAAACTCTGAAGCAGTAATTAGTTTATGTGAAAAATTAACCAGATTGGATGGTAAGCTTACTATTTTTAGCAAAGATAATACTCTGGAAAATGTCTCATCCTTTAAAGGGACACTGTCAACCCCATTTGGCCTCAAAGTATCCCTAGTTTAAAAAAAACACTTTATGATTGTTCTCATTCTGTTGAGACTGCTGATGTAGCTTGTTGTTTGATTCATACTCTTTTTTTTCCTTTTAAAAAGTAAAAAAAAAAACTGATTGTCAACAACACTGCTGTTACCACACCAAAACATGTTTGTTTACATTTCTTGACCAACTAGAACTGCAACTTTCCTGGACTCATGAACACCCCCAGCTAGCTACTTATTATGCAGTGGGAGTAGGTGAGACTATTGCATCATGAATGGCTGTTTGAGGGTGTTTCTAATGTTCAGGAAGTATGCAGTAAGCTTAGGTAAACAATTTGGAGCAAAACAAGCCTGTGTATAACTATACATTCCCGTGCATTTCAGTTCTAACAAGCAAAGAAGCAAATTAAACAATCAGCAACATCAATGAATTTTAGATAAGGTAAGCAATCATAAAATGTGTTTTTTTACCTAGAAATACAGTTCTCCCTCGTTATAACGAATCTTGCTATAATGTATCCCTCTTGTTACGAATGTTGGTTGTGGATCCCCATAATAAGCAGCACTTCAAAAACCCAAACCATCACATTTTTTCCATTTGTGAAAGACATTATGAAACAACTGGAAGCAAGCCCAGAGCTACAGTGTGTTAGTGCCCCATTACGCACAATCAGCTCGTAGTCTCCCATTAAGCACAATTAATCAGCATGTAGCCTCCCATTAAGCACAATTAATTAGCACATAGTCTCCCTATATGAGACACAGAATAGAAACCACAATTTCACTGTTCTCTGGCATAGCAACCCTCTGTCCGTATTCATGCATTTGGTCCCATTACTGTTTTTAGCATGTCAGAGATTAAAAAATGAAAGGTGCTCGATCTCCACACAAAACTAATCATAATTGACCGGCTTAAGAATGGAGAAGGCGTAGCTAAACTAGCCTCTGAGTTTGCACTCGCAAAGTCCACCATTTTTTTTACACTAAACCTTTTGCTATTATTAAATGTTTTTTTACATGCCTCGTGCAGCATTTATTGTACATTAAATCTTTTGCTACTACTAAACGAATACATGCCCCATGCATCTTTTTTCCGACAAACTCAGTGAAATTCATTGCATCTCATTATATAGCTTAATCCTTGTTGGGAAATTTAACTTCTTGGGTTGTCTGGGGTGGGGTTCGTTATAATGAGGGAGAACTGTAATATGCTGCAAAAAAGATTGACAATGTCCTTTTAAATATGTAGGAATTCACCATAACCTAAGCTTTGAAACCTGCATTAATTCAGTCACTAAGAAAGCAAATAATAAACTAGGTTGTCTAGGCCTAAACAAAATCTGTTGACTGCTAATACAAAAGGCAGCATTTTAGAACAGTTAACACCCTGCTTACAGGGTTTTTGCCATGCAAACTGGACTTTGCACCCTCGAGAAGTAGTTAGCATGGCAAATGCCAAATTCAAAGGTGTAGTTAGTGTTGCACAAAGTTGCTAATGTGTGAGCACTAATGATCTTCCTGAACACATGCTAATGAAAGGTGGAGTCATGCAAAAAAGACAGCACTGGCACACTGGAAGGTTTCTTGGAGTGCAAGTAGTCTATTAGTACTGTGCTAGTTACCGCTTCCTGAAAGTACCTTTTAACAAAGTGCAAATAGTGTCAACCACTCCTTCCTTATCCCATTACCATGTGACAATTCCCTGGTGTCTGGTGGCACCCCTCTTCTTCTCTGATCAATATTCTGTTGTCCTGATCCACTCCCTCCCTCACCCTGTCCCCACTGAGTAATGCACTGGTGTCCTTATGCACCCTTCTCTCTCTCTCTCTCCCTCCCCATCCCCATTGATGACAATTCTGGTGTCTGGAGGCACTCCATCTTTGTCCCTGGTGATCGGTGCCCTAGTGTGCTCTTCCTTCTTCCCATTCCTGTTCACCAATCCCCTCTTCATCTTTGCTGATCAATATTCTGGTGTCTGGTGGTACCCTCAAATGCCCAGAGCACCCCAACCCCCTTGGTCCCATGACAGTGACCAGCACAAAGCCTCCTTCCACCTTCTTAGCAGCCATCATCTGACTCACACATCTACTCTACAGATATACCAGTGGATATTTCACTATAGTAGTTGTGAGACATCTCTGAAAAATCATGGAGCTTTGCAGTCCCCCATGTTCAATTACTCTGGTGGTTTAGTGGTATCTCTGTCATTACCCTATTTACATTTACCCCAGGGATCCATTGGGCCCTGTCTCATTCACCCCAGCTCTGTACAATCCCTGGTAGTCCTGTGGTATCACACCCAACACTATCTGACTTTGTATCTGGGCCTCGCTGGTTGCACCTGCTTACATTCCTACAACCCCATTAAAAACAGGCAGTAAACAGAGCCATGTGCAACAGAGTGTGCATGGGCCTGGAAGAGTTGGTATGCACTGAGACTGGCCCTGCAGGCTATTTGTATGCTGACCCATCTCTTTTCCTGTGAAGCCACAGTGCCTTTTTTTAAGTACATTGAGCATGGGCTCAACAGGGTCACACAGGCCCCGGTGGCACAAACTGATCTTTTCAACCACGTTGCATCAAAAGTTACAACTGAGACTGAGACCTCAGAGCTTTTGTTTTTAACCCAGGTGCTGCTATTTCAGTTGCTTTATTGATCTCAGTTTTTAGAACATGCTGATCTGATGTTGTCTCACATTAGAAGATCACAGCTGTTTTTTGCCTCTGCTTTAACCTTGCTATTTTTGCCCTCCTTTCCTCCTTCAGCAGTGTCCATGGAATATTTTTAAGGGACATCATCAAACATAGTCCAGAACTGGGCCAGCCCTGCATTAAACCTGTCCCCAATGAAAACAACACAAAAATGGTTAGCCGCATCGGCAGTGTGGCAGCAATTTATTAAGAAAAAGGTAATGTTGGTTCACTATTCTCCTAGTCTGCAGCTATTTGAATTTAACAGTAAACATCTTATGACATGCAATTTTAATGGAATGTCATTTGCATTCAATTTCACTATCAGCATTTAGACCTCTTAACAAGGAACCAATATAATAGGCTTTTGGGACTCTGGATTTCTACCAGTATTTTTCCATCTCACACACTCACTTGCGTAATCGCTTACCTGATGTTATTCCACAGCTTCTCCTAACTGGATATTTCAGGGACGGTATGGTTAGTCATGCTCTTTGAGGTAGTTGTCATTGTGCTCTGTATGAATCTCAGTTCACAAAAAAGATATAATATTGTTTTATTAAATTTTTACAATGGTTTTATCCATTTTTCAATGCAAGTTTTATTCAACTCTTTGCACATGCAAATGCAAATGTTACAGGGCTCAAAATCTTGTGACTGTTATGGTACCAAGATGTTGTTTCTCTTCCCCAGATTCTTCTCTGTCTATTAAGACCCTTGCTGTTCCTTAATAGTCTGCCAGACCCATTGAAATTGCCACTATAATTGCTATGGCAGCCCTTCGACAAACCCATCCTTGTAGGGGGCTGGCACCCTCTACCCCCTCACAACTGAGTACGGTGGTTCCCAATACTCTGCTTATAGTCCTATCCTGTTCTAAAACAATCTCCCAAAGGCCTAAGGCTCCTCTTAGATTCTTATGTATGTGGATGACATCATGCTCTTTGCCAATGGTCCTTCTGTCTCAAATCTGGCTGTGCAACTCCAGAAAGACTTTACCAATGTCCAGTGCTGGTTCTGTGCCACCCAGTGTACTCTGACAGCCAAATATCTTTGGCACCAGTAGTGACTGGGTAGATCCAGTTTACCCCAATCTTTACAACCCTTGCTACCCCCAGCTGGAGGAAGTGTTTTCCTATAACAGCACCTGTGTCTGTGCTCTTAAAAAGCCTCAGATGCTGGTTTACCTTAATAGTCCTTAATTAGTCCTAATTGCAGAATTTTTTATGGCCATTATTTATTATTTGTAAATTTGCCCTAAGGGATAGTCAAAATGCTGTCTTGTCCTTTTTGGTGTGCTGGTCCCACCCCCCCCATGCTTAGATATTTTGTGACATCTTAGTCTGGAGAGTGTAGGCAGTGTGCTCCATGGTTGAAGTATTTGTTTTTAGTGTTGGAGGTCTGTTTGGTTAAAATCAAAGCCATTACTCAATAAACATGAGCCTTTGCCACAGTTTACCATCAGTTGTTTTTATCTGTTGGAGTTAAACTACCAAACTGAATTAAAGGATATAGCAATTAACTGCAGTTTGCCAATAATTGTATAATAAAGAATACTGATGCCAGTTCAGCTGCTTATGTATAATGAAATACAGAATCTTTGTTTGATGTATTGGATTTTCCCTTTTTTCACCTTTAGAAATATGTAAGCAGTTATTGTCACTTAAACAGCAGATGCTAGATATTCAAATATGTGCAAAAATGGAGCACACAGGTTTGCACTGTGCTTGCACTTGTGCCTGACCCAAAAGTTGCTATATTCAGTTGGATAGCACACCGGTGCTATACTACTGAATACAGGGCCATGTCAGTGCAGCGCTAAGTTAAATAGCGCTGCCCTGACATGGACCTGGGCTGTATGCAGCCCATAGGGAACTGAGCCCCCAGACCAGGTAGCGCTGGGAGCCACGGTGTGATATTTAGCCTCAACATGTAAAACAGCCCATTGGGCATGTAACCCAGGTGCCATCTCCCAATGGGCTATTACCCTGCCTACTCCTCTAACTGCAGGTCAAGGGGCCTGGGTTCCTATAATAATGCTGGTGGTGCCTCCACCCGGAGAACGTTTCAAGTGGGTTAGATGTTAAGCTAGCACAACCCTCTGGGAAGTTGTACTTACCCACAGCCTCAATCAGTGGTCCCACACATGGAGTTAAACCAATCACTTTGCTTAACATTCAAGTTACAACTAGCACTGAGCGTTAATAATATGTTCACGGTTACAGCTTTTGCCAACAGGACCTGGACTTCTCAGATACCCTGTCCACCTGCAAGGAAAGATAGGAAGCAACAACAATAAACTTTTGTACCTTTTCCAGTCCCCACCACTCAGCATAATATGCTCAGGCAGCAGATTAACATTCAAACAAGAAACTGATTTATTGGGGGATTTGAACAGTGGATGGGCAGATGAAGCAATGGTTACTGCGAAGAAAGTAATCAGCTTGGATGGTAGATTTAGCAATCACAGACATATACCCCTGAGATAATTCAGTTAGTTCAATCTGAATACCCAGGTTTTTAAGGTGTTGCTGGCCTGAGCGATGCTGCAGAAGAGCTGGCATTGCAGCTTGTTGGGGCCCTGAAATAAATAACTGGATAATGATTCTTTTACTTTACTCTGGAGCCACATTCACCAGCACTTTAAACCCAAAAGAAATTGTAATCCCCAGGCCCGATGGCCTGCAAATACAGTCAAACCACAACACAAACTTTGGAAGCAAATCAGATGACCACAAACATTTTAATCTTTGTTGCATGGTTAAGACCCTAAAATTACTCATGATACCAGGACCAGTAGGAATGATAGCTGCAGTCAGGCTGGATTCTTTCTTGCTAGGGATGAAGATGGGGACCAGGGCCAACATGACTCGTCTCCGCTTCATGGTTTTTCCCTTCAAGATGGCCGCAACCTTCGATTCTTCTCTCCACAGGGGCTGACTCCCTGAGCTGGTCTTTAGCCAGGCTGGCTTCTGATCTACAGCAACAGTTGATCTGGCATTCTTTAAAGCTGGTCAAGCACATGCAGATCAATCTCTGATGCAGTTTATTCTGCACTCTCAGCTTACCCACTTCTGGACTTGCAGTTTGTTTACTGTAAGCTGGATGCAAGTTAGGCAGGTCTCCCTTCTCTTCTGAACATGGCAGGAGACAATCACAACACTTACAGGCTCCATTTTTCACTGGAGTCCCTTAAATGATTCTCACAGTAACTCCTCAGCCTCTGGGACAGTTCATCCAGAATTCACTTGTTCAATAAACCTCTCTCTCTCCCGAGTCAAGGCTGATGAAAAATGCCTTTTCTGCTTTGAGGTAGTCCACACTCTATGCAGGGAGACTGGCAGGCCTTTACCTCACGTTTCTCAGCTAAGTCACACAGGCTCCCTCTTTCTCAAGACCTTGAGCTGATCTCTCCTTCCAAACAATCCCCAAAATTGAAGACCAGGATCTCTGTATTCCGATTGGCTGCCCAAATTGTCAGTCACAGTCCCAGAGCTCTAATTTGGTAAATTAGGTGCCAAGAGAAAAGTTCACAGTTTCTCCCAGAAATCACTGTAACAAGGACCCCCTAAGGACTTTTCTGCATTCCAAGTCATCCAAATGCAAAATCCAGGACTGAACATGGTGGCTTCCTTGCTGACAAAGCAAACAGTCCACATTTACAGTTCATTTTAACCATAACAGTTTAAATTTAGGAATAAACAATCACAGCATTCAACAAGGCTTCTCATACACTGGTAAGCAACTGCACAATGAAACTTTTCAGGGTACTGTCAGACCAGTTGCAGGCTTTGGATTTCCTAGACCCAGCACAGGCTATTTGCTGCAATGGCAGGACTGAACCTCCTAAAGAGGCAGCATCATGGCACTAATTTGCACACTCACCCAGAAACCAGAACTACATCAATCTTTTACACTGGATTATATTTACAGCACTGGGCATGCCAAGCTCTCAGCAGAAGAGCACCACCTAGGATCATTATTGGGCAGGAGAACCTTGCAAAGTCCAGAGAGAAAGCTTCAGGTAAGCCCACCATTTGGGGAGTGGGTTACAGGCATACAAGGTGCTAAGTGGCCATATGCATGCCCATTATTGGCTCATTTGCATGGGAAGCAGTGGTAGCTTTGCACCTGTACTGTGGTTACCCACCATGTCAAGCATGGTGGCGACTGACCCTCCCCACACCCAGTATGCCCTTCTCAGTGCAAATATCCTTCCTAGTGTCTAGCAGCACCCCCCACAATCACCTGTCCCCTTAATAGTCTAGTTTTCCCTGGTGTCTATTAGCACCCTCCACTCTCTGATCACCCATCCCTGTAATATTTGTGGTTGCTGTGGTGTCTAGTGGCACCCCCTGCCCTCTAAACACATGTCCTTGAAGTTGCAGTGATTTCCCTGGTGTCTAGTGGTAGTTCTAACCCACCGGGCGCCTGTCCCAGTACCACCTCCAAGTCCCCGGTGGCTAACTGCCCCCCCACACCTCACACACTGAGGACACCACTCAGCCAATCCCACCATACCTATGAAGGAGGTGTCATGCAGAGAGTACAATATGATGACTGGCACAGCCCTTCTCGTACCTCCTCGCCAACCATCATGTGGGATGACAGGGAGAGTGTGTCTTAGAACTTGATGGTGTTCTCATGAAATATGTAATGTTTATAGTTGCATTTCATTAGGTGCCTATTGATGCTGCCCAGGAAGGCACCGAAAGTTGTGGGCACATATGCAGACCCATCAAGTCTTACTATTTTAAAGATAAACTCAGCAAGCAAAAGGTCCTGTTCTTCTACTGGGATTTCCTATATAGGTCTGTGCTCACCTACATCATGAAAATGTGAGTTGACTATGCAGAGGTCATTTATAATTTTTTCTAGTGCTCTCTCATTTTCACGTTCCGTGATGAATTTTTGCAATTCACTGCACTCTTTTGAAAAGACCATGGCGACCATCTCAATGACTGTTGCAATTTGAGTGAGATGGCCACGCAATTCTTTTCAGGTGCAGCAAATGGCCAGGTGGGCTCATGGTCATTTATTTTTTTAATCATGGAATACGGTTGTACCTCAGAAGGGTACAGCCACATTCCATGACCTTTGCATTGTGGTACAACTACATTCTGCTTAGGATGAAAATCCAGGCAGCACAACGTTCCTCTATACACTATTACATTTTAATGCTGTTGTCCAGTTTGTAGCTAAAAACCTGTGTAGTTAGTAGATGAAAATGCATTCCTTATAGAAGAAACAACACATGCTGGTAAAATCTTCCTGTTCCAGCATACAAGAAGCTTCCATATCCCTTGCACAAAGCATCAGTATACAGTATATTTGTATGATCTATAAAAGCAAAAACAGGAAAAACATTATAATTAAAAGGAAGTGAAATGGGGAATATTATCAATGTAACTTAAACTATATTCCCAACATGGTAGACACCTGGAACATACTGCCAATAGAAGTGGAGGCTAAAATTATGGGGGGCTTCAAGTATAACTGGGATAAATGTAGGGGTATATTAGAAAGAAGCAAGGCATGGGGATGGGTGGCAGAGACCAGATAGGGTCTGCCAAGGAAAGATAAGCAGGGAACACTTGGGTAGACTGGGTAGGCTAAGTGGTCCTTTTCTGTGGACAAATTCTGAGTTCCTATTTTTCCATTAATGACATGAAAGGTTAGAGAAGGAAACACCACTGTATTACATAACAGTTGGAATGTCACATGAATAAGACAAAGCATTTACACACAAAATAAACTGGATTTGATAGGATAATGATACAGGAAATAGTAACCATATAACATCAGTGATGAATACACATTTAGAGAACTGTGATAAGTTTTGGTATCTGCAATGATTGGATGTTTGTTTCAACACTGATTATATGGTGACATCTGAAAGTGTCATATCAAATTGGATGACAGGGGAATAGCAAAGTGTTATGGTTTTATAAGCCAGATCCTGTTTTGCAAAGTACAGTTCGTTACCTTCCCTTCTGGAGCGGAGTGGGGATATACCTTAAAAACATAGTACAACAGAAAGTCTTCAATATAGCTAAGAGAGTTGATTGATTTTTTTTTTGGGGTGGGGGGGACGCCTATGAAGGATACCTTGTATATGCAGTATGTCATGCAGCTCCAATGGACTACTGTATGACAATTAGTGTTGCTATGTATGTATCAACAGAGATAGAATTTGTTCTTTGCACCAAGTCCCATATTTTCTTTGTCATATTGCATTTTTTGAATAGATGAGTAGTGAGACATAAACTGCACTGTACACTAATAGTAAAGCACAGAAATCCAATGAGATGGACAGCATGCTGTAACACAGAACATAGAGAATAAAGTATGGGTCTGGGTGTGTAACGAGAATTTACACACACTGGAGGGGTTTATGCATAGCATCAAACCCCGAGGGTTTGTGCAAATTTGAGTTTTCACATACCCAGACCCATATTTTATTTTATATAATTGTTGGGTTTGTCTTTTTCACATCAGCAATTATATAAAATGAATGCAGGCTGCTGCGTGGCCTGCCCGGTTCCATTTGACCATCCAGTCTATGAGAGTGACTCACGGTGCTGTTTTTAATAAATGTAAAACTCTTTTGGAGCGGTGAGCTGTAGAAACAGGTTATTTTTAAAAGTAAAAATTTATTTTTTTAAGTTAAGCTTACCGCAGAGTCCGATTGTAAGTGGTGGTTCAGTCTTCTGGGGTAAAGTGGACACGTGCGTTCTTAAGGGAACAGCAGCAATGGGGCATGAGCAGAGCGGGGGAAACCGTGCACGTGTTTGCTGTTATAAATGCTCCTTTATAACGGCAAATTATACCATGGTTTCCCTATGGGAAAAAGGCTAAGCCAGTTATTATACACCATTACCAAACAGTGCATTAATAATCGAACAAAAATGAGTGTTCAGTGCAGCACATGTTATTGGGATGCTGTACTGTGCATCATGCAGACAGTTGAATTTCCTGTCAGTGGCCAAGATAGTATAAAAATATTGACTGGTGCTTAGTAGAATAGTTGGAAACTAGAGCATCTGAGGGTTGGACCATTGACCACAAATTGTTATATTGCCTGAATCAAAAGGCTGAGGGCAGTAGTCCATCCCAAAGGGCTGTGGTTTTCAACTATTGTATTATTGTACAGAAGTACATTGGTCAATACAGGTTTTATTAAACATTGTGTCTACACCCCCCACAAACACAGAAATAAAAGCCCAGAGATAGTCTTACAATTCTTTAGAATCTTTTTTTTAAAAAGTGCAAAAACAATTCTTTGGTAATTCTGGTGGCGACCTCCCCACTGGTTCAGGTTTACTAAGATTTTTTTTCATCCTGGTAGAGTAGTGGCCCACCCACCCCACAATAATAATTATTCAAAGACTTTACCTCACTGATCCCACCACCCTGCCCCTCAAGACCAACTCCAGATCTCAGGAAGATGGCTGGTAATTACTCTCTGTTCACCTTCACTCACCTCTGCTGCCAGCCACCATCTCAAGCAAGTGCTATGGCTTGTGTTAACTAAGTGACTTTGAAAAAAATCAGTTAGGTAATGCAGGTCATAGCAATTGTATGAGAAGGTGTCTGCAGTGGAGGTGAGTGAAGGGTTATTACTGGCCTCCTTTGTGAGATCTGTGGTTCCGCTTGGGGTGGGGGAGAGTGGTGGGATCAGGGAGATAATATCAATGAAGAATTATGATCAGGAGGGTGTGATTCACTAGATAACCTGGGTGAAAACAAAATAAAAAAAAAGGCTCTGTTCTTTATCAGCTGCAGTCAGGTGATAGGATGTCAGTCATTTCTTTTCTGTGTATCATGGATATTGTGATGACAGAGGGCAATAGTTTTTTTTTATTTAGTTGTTTAACCAGGTATAGCACACTAAGCTAAAAGCTTTTTTTTACAGGAGCGACCTGGGAGCACAAGGAGGTTAAGTGACTTGCTCAGGGTCACACAGTATGCAAGTGGAAGCTGTGGGATTCAAACCCAGGTCTGGTCTGCTGGATGTCACCAGATTTGCAGCTCAGAGCCTTAGACCAATGCACTATACTGCCTCTTAGTTATCTTAGTTATCTTAGTTATCAAGCTATTGCCTATTAATAGTTACTATTGACTATTGTCAAGTGAAAGCACAGTCAATAGTATGTAGTCAACACATTTCATGTGGCTAGCAATGGACTAATCAGGGCAGAGTATTTAAGTTTAAGGTTTTATAATATATACTAATAGAGGCATACTAATTTAGTGTTGTATCTTTATCAAATGGATCTTTTGATTTCAGGTGCTTATAATAAGATATAGCAATCATGTTCCTGTTCAAACAGTTGTCCTGGAGCAGTTCATTCTTGGTTATGCAAGAAACATCATTTGTAGAAGATTGTTCATGAACCCTCACAATTTCCCTGCACACACATATTCTATTTCAAATTCAATGTCAGAACATCTACTGCAGTGACACCTTTGAAAAAAATAGATAAAAAAAAAACATTTAATATCATGGAGACTAAAATGCATGGGAGACTGCTGCAATAAATAATTTCGTAAAAATGTTAAAAACAGTATCACGGAATTTGGAAATGAGATCATACATGAAACATATATGAGAAAAACTAATGTACTATATAGTAGCCTTTGTTCAGTACAAAAATCAGCTGGCTAAAAAATTTTTTTGTTGTTGTTTTTTTACTTTTTATAAATTTTTTTTTTGAGAGAAGCAGAAAGCACAGGTTTCATCCATTCATTCACTACACAACATGAATATATTAATAAAAACAGGAATGGAAAAAATATATTATAGATCTATCTTTCATAATTAAATTCTTACATTGAATTGTTTATATTGTAGCTAATGGTAGGAGCTGTCTCACTATTTCTTTCCATGGCTATTCTTTATCTTCATCTGTTTCAGTTACTTCTAACTATAGTTTTTCAAAGGATATGGCTTCCAAGAATAAGTACCACCATCTGAATTTATCAAACTGACCAATTTGTTGTGCATTCCGCTGTTCTAGTATCATTCTTTCAGTTATCATAGAAGCTAATGCCACTATTTTAGTCTGTTTGGTATCTAAATTTAGCTCAGTCATTTCCCCCAATATCAATTCTTCAAAATTAAAATTAGTATTTGTATTGCAAGACATCACTTATCAGCTTTGAAATTTGTTTCCACCAATCATTTATGTATTTACAACCCCAAAAACAATGGTAAAGATTTGGTACCTGACCACATTGATGCCAGTCTGTTTGAATTCTGTGCTTACCAATTTTTCCCAATATTTGTGGTGTGAAATAATAGCGATCCGATATTTTCTTTTTTATTGTCTTTTTTTTTTGCATAGTGATAAGCTTTACTTGCTCTAATTCTTAGATTTATCCATTGTTGATTAGTTATCTTTATTCCTGCTTCATGGTTCCATTTATTGTTTTTTTTTTTTGGCCAGGATCTTGTTGATATTTATAAAACCATTGATATACTTTAGAAAGCAGCTTTTTCTGCCCAGAAGTAATAATATTATTATGTTCCTCTAATAATCTAAGTTTGTATGATTTGTGTTTAAATATTCCTCTTTAGCCTTCAACGTTATGTAGTTTAAAAAATGTGCAATTGTTACTGGGTAACATAATTCTGAGAATCTAGTAAATGAGCAAAACTCTTCCTCATATATTAATTGTCCCCATTGTTGTAGGTTCGATCTATTGAGGGCTAACCAGATCCCTTTATGTTTATCCCCCAAATCTGTTTGTTTGTCCAAATATTTGTCAGAAGCCAAGGTATTCTTTCATTTTTTATTAATGTTTTGATATTATTCCACAATATTGTTTTTAAGTGAAGGAATTTGTTAGGTAGCACGTTAGAGAATTTAATCCCTTCTAACAATAAACTATTATTTTGTTTGGGATTATCTTGATTAACTATATTTCTATTCAAGAATAAGTCAGAAGAGCGGAACACCCATTCACAATGTATTTTAATCTGATTTGCTATAATGTAATAAGTAGGGTCCAGACAACTGTAACCCCCTAAAGATCTTGACATAGTAAGTTGATTCCAAGCAATCCTAGGTTTCCCACCCCAGCACAGAAATTTCAAAAAAATTATTCTTATACTCTTGAACCACTTGATCAAAGGAGTACTGCATATTGCCTGGTAAGTAAATATTAAGTGTGGGAGCACCATCATTTTAGGTTTTATATTCTCCCCCTTAATGAAACAGACAATTTTTGCCAATTATCTAGAAGTGCCATCATTTTTGGTTTTACATTATCATATTTTTTTTGTATCATATCATGTTGATTCTTTCATATTTCAATACCTAAGTATCTGAAACTATTTTTACACTTGGAATTTTTTGATCAAATGGTCTATTACATAATTATTTTCCGATATCTCACATGTCACCATTTTTTGCTTATTTAACTCATATCCTGATACCCTATTGTACCTGGTAACTTCCTTTAAGAAATATGGTAATGAAGTATTGCTATCTTTTATAAACAATAGTACATCATCAGTGAAAGCATTTACTTTGTATACAGTTCCTTGAATTGTAACTCCTTGTATTAAATTATTGCTTCTGATATGATTTAGAAAAGGTTCTGAAGAGAAAATATAAAGAAGAGGGGACATAGGACAGCCCTGCCTAACACCATTCAGCACTGAAAATGGTTGAGATATATATATATATATATATATTTATATATATATATGCTTTTACAGAATACTGGTGCATGAACTTCATGCAGCAGATGAGCTTGGAGCTGCAGCATCTAGTTGCTCCTGATCAACATCTTGGATCTCTCCCTCATCACGGCATATGTTAGCCTGCTAAAAAATTCTTGTTGTTCATGTTATAAGTGGATGTGCACATTCCAGATGGTAACTGTATGCATTACAACACTTGTTCAGCACAGTTCAAAGGTCATAAAATTTTACATTTTAAATTCATCGGATCAAATGAAAACCACTGGCATACTTACCACCCACTGCCAAGAAGTTTTAACTTGTACTTTGCAGACGTATTTAAACTTACTTTGGATAATAGAAGTAAAAATTAAGGCAATGTTTTCTTTGTTTTGGTTTCACTTTATGTGGGGTCTCTCTGTGAGTACAATGCATAAAAATATTATATGAAGTAAATTATGGGTAAAAATAACAAACTCATCATGTGTTTCCATCTCGGCCTTGAGATGACATCATGCACCTAGAGAATTTTGCTCTCGATATTTATATGCTGTTATCTGCATCCATACAAGGAAACACAGCCTTGTTGTTTATTGTTGGCCATACATTCTTCTCTGTATTGAATACGGTAGAACACTGTTGTTAATGGAATTCCATGCTCAGAATCTGCTTGTTGGAAAACAATACAGATGTCCAAATGTGGCTGTGATGCAGCACAGATGTCCATACAGCAGCAAAATGCTTTCTCTTTCACTCAGTCATTGTCTCTCTCTGTGGCCTGCTTACTTTCTCCCACTAACACTAACTCCCACTGGACCCAGACATGGACTTCATCAAACCTGGTATGGCCTCTCACACCTAAACTGCCACTGAGCTGCTGTCCTTCATGGGTTGACACAGGACCTCACCCTCAATTGGGAGGAGTCGTCTCAAAATGTAGTGAGGCAGTGATGGGCATAGACAACATTTGCTGTGTATGGTGAGGGATGTGGGGTACTGTCCAGAATTTGATTAGACTGTGGATGGTGAGCCTTCATTTTGTTCATGTGATACAGCAATAACCTTGTTGGAAGTCACAAGGGAAGAAAGAGACTTGGACATCATCATCACCGATGACCTGAAATCATCCAAGCAGACCACTAAAGCAGTAGGTAAGGCTAGGGGGATGTTTGGGTGTATTAGTAGAGGTATCACAAGTCAGAAGAGGGAGGTAATAATCCCTCTTTACAAGACACTGGTTAGGCCCCATCTGGAGTACTGCGTGCAGTACTGGAGGCCACACCTTCACAAGGACATTAACCAAATTGAGGCGGTCCAGAGAAGGGCAACCAAATTGGTGCAGGGACTGCATCAGAAAACATACGAGGACAGATTAACAGAGCTCAATATGTATACCCTAGAGCAATGGAGGGAGAGAGAGGTGATATGATCGAAACATTCAAACATCTTAAGGGCATTAACAAGGTGAAAGAGTCTAACATGTTTCAATAGAAGAAGAATAGTATTACAAGAGGGCACAGCATGAGATTAGAGGGAGGCCGATTAAGGGGTAATGTGAGGAAGTTATGTTTCACAGAAAGGGTGGTGGATGCATGTAATGGCCTACCTCAGGAAATGGTGGCTATCTATACAGTGCAGGGCTTCAAATAGGCATGAGATAGGCATAAGGGAGCAATACAGATGAGTATGAATAGATAGGCCATTGACAGTGCAAAGGCCGATGGCACATTTATAAGGTAGAAAAAGAAATGGGCAGACTGGATGGGCCTTGCGGTCCTTATCTGCTGTCAACTTCTATGTTTCTATGTTTAACCTGTCCCCAAAAGACAGATAATGCATCAGGTATTACTTGCCATCCACTTTCCTAGCTTCTTTAATTTTTTTGTTTAAATCATGCATGTTTGAACCATGAGCTCTTCTTGCTGTTACCCTTTACCAAACTATGTGTGCTGTGCTCAGAATCCCCCCAAAAGTATTTGCTTGCCAACTGTGTTGATTAAAGGATGACACGTGATGATGTTCTATGTTGTAATGCAATAGTGACATCCTTCCTGCAGCACGACAAGATTTTCACATCTCAGCCACAGTGCAACAATCATACTCCAGGCATGGATTTATGGGAACAGCAGCATAACAACAAAAGCTAAAAAAAATATTGTCCATCTTTCACCATGGACAAAAGATTATGTGGATATCCAAAGCTGAATTATGAAATGTTGTGGTTTAGGAGGTAGTGATAACAGCAGTCATAATCTTGGAGACCTTGTATAGGAGAATCTGTGGTGATACCTTGAGGAGATAGTAATTCTCTGGGAAGATGTGTGACTATACACAGAAATGCACTAATAACAATCCATCAAAACATACAGATGAAAATCCGCAAAAATCGAACAAAATTTATATATATATATATATATATGTTTAGAGGCAAAAAACTCCATTTTACTGTATCAGGGTTGTTCCATGTGGTAGGGCGCAGGTTTATGTGGGCAGTTAAAGGAAAAATGTCTCACCAGTTCTTGCAATTTTCTTCAATTTTAATTGATTCTTCTTTCAAACATCACTCATATCAGGATAACATCAGAATGGCACAGTATTTTTCTCATTTTTCACTTCAATTTCGATAACAAACATTAGAGCATCTGGCATCATCTCATTCTTTATAAGTCTTTAGGTGAGACAATATAAAGGCATAAACCTCACACAGGATATTCTGGCAGTTTTAAATCTTCCATTTGGAACATGAATCAAAACAGTTTTTTCAAATAACTCCATAGAGCACTTTTCAGCAGCATCTAGAGCACACATCTAGGCTCACTACGACAGGATTTAAGTCTCCACCTGTTTACACCTCTCTGACGAATGATATCAAACCTGCCTCCTCACAACAGTGCAATTACTAATTACACTAACTCAGGGTAACAAAATCACCTATTTCCCCTAATAATGACCACAAATACCACTTGTGGCCAGCCTTCACTTAATAGTGAGCTGTAACCTCAAGTAATTAGATTTCAGGGCTCCAAAATGCCCAAAACGCCGTAACTCCCTCTCTCTAAGAAAATCTCAGAACTACTCAAAATTAAGCAACCTCCACTCGGAGGATATTCAAACTGTCCTAATAATTTTAGAATAAAGTCATTCCATTTAAACAGTATTAGAAGGCTAAATGCCTTCACAGCCATCTTATAGTCACAATGTACTCTGTTAAAGCAGCCCAGAACCAAAGTACTAACAGCTGCTAAAAACACCACCTAGCCTGAAAACAGCTTTACAACCATTTAGTCCCGAAACATAATTTCCCACCTAAGTCTCTACCATAACTCTAAATGTAGTAGGAAAGCACTACTGCTTTTGCTACAGAGGGATCTCCTTTTCTCTTATCCACACTCAGTATAATCAGGACAATGAAGTTATTGTTTAACCAGGTATAACACACTAAGCTGAAAGCTCTTCTACAGGAGCGACCTGGGAGCACAAGGAGGTCAAGTGACCCGCTCAGGGTCACACAGTATGCAAGCGGAAGCTGAGGGACCCAAACCCAGGTCTGGTCTGCTGGATATCACCAGATTTGCAGCTCAGAGCTCCAGACCACTGCACTATACTGCCTCCTCTCTGGTGGGGGGGACTCCCATATGTGCTAGGAAAAGGAAAAACAATTCTCTAGCCCCATATTTCTAACCTTGGAATTTAAAACCTCACAGAGCCACTCTGTGACATTCCTCAGCGATAAAAACAAGGAAATTTGCTGTTAGGGTCGAAACACCCCTTGGACCCTTCCAGCCCACCCCGCCAACCACCATTGGGGTGTGCATTGGGGCGTCAGCCCTAACTGTCATCCATCACATGTAAGGAAGCTGAGGAACAGGAGAATGGGGTGACAGTTAGGACCGATGCCCCCAATGCACACCCCAGTGGCAGTTTGGGGGTGGGCTGGAGGGGTCCAAGGGGTGTTTCAACCCTAACAGTGAATTTCCTTGCTTTTGTCACTGTGGAACAACCCTAACTGATGCAGTAAAATGGAGTTCTTTGCCTCTAATTTCCCTTCTTTTTGAGAATGATGATGAGAAATAGTGAATGTAATGCAGCAGCAGGAGCACAGGGCCAGAACAGCTACAGAAACACAAGGTGGAAATGGAAATGGTAACAGTAAGGAAAACGCAAGCGCAAATGACAACGCGAAGGTTAACGCACACGGTGGGGTAGACAGGAACGGTAATGCAAACGGGGACATAAACGCAAGTTGAAACAGTAAGTGTAACAGTAACAGAACTGCATACCCTGTTTTTGCTTGACAACTGCATAGAGAAACACAGTGTGCATAAAGAATGTATGCATTATAATGTCAATGGAAGCTTAAAAGGAGTATTGGAAGTACTTAATTGCAAATATGTCAGCAACCATATGACATAGAAAAAAATTTAAAATTCACAGAAATCATTATTTTCCTGGCTTCGATTTTATATTGCATATGGCACCGTTTTCGAGATATGAGCCCTGAAAGGTGCGGCATACGCCACCATGTTAGTCTATGGGAAAAAATGAAAACTTTGGAGTACCGTAACTTGGGAGCCGTGCAATATTTTTTCACCAAACCAGTAATTTTACTGGTTTGGTGAACATCTGTGAGATGTTGGCTGCATTCCCTCCAAATTTCATCTCAAAAGACCAAACCGTTCTTTTGCAGCAGGGTGGCAAAGAAGTGTTGTCATTTTGGCCATATCCTGGAAAAGTAGTGCGCAATTTGCAACAGCTTTCGCAAATTTTGTAAAAGTGTTGTGAGTGCGACACTGCTGTGTGACACTACTTTTTCCAGAAATTTGAAAAACATATTTCTGGGGTGTTTAACCCCAAAGTAAAGACATGGCTAGCACCATCAGGGTCCGACTAGGTGAACACAAAAAGAATTGTGTCCCTAGAGGGTCCCAAATTTAAATGCCAAGCATTTCTGTGATCACCAACTTAAAAAAAAAATGTCTGACTCACGACACTACTGAGGTCATTTGCGACACTAAAAACTACATGTACGACACTTCCGCACTTTTTGTTAACTTTTCCCATTGACTTATAATGGGAACTTGTTCTTTGAATAACTTTTGAACCGTTTAATATTTTTTCATGAAATCTTCAAAAGGCACATCAGGGACCCCAGTTGCATGTTCCCTGAAGTTTTCAGACTGGTCGCGCAAACCCTTGTGACCTGTAGGTGAGAGCAAATAATTTGCAAAAAAGCGTAAACGCACATTTTGTTGATGCTTAATAACTCCGCAGCCGTACAGCTGACTGGTACAAAACTTGGCAAATCCCAAGATCTACCATGCCCAATCAAGCATACCAAATTTCAGGCAAATCTGTAGAACAGTGGAAAAGTTATTAAGGTGCAAAGTTTGACCCTTTAACCTTAAAATGGCTCCTCAACCCTAACTATGGTAACACTACTGTGCTACCATAATATATACATATATATATATATATATATATATATATATATATATATATATATATATATATTTATACACAATTTACTTAACTAAACATCAACATCATTCACACGGTGTACTGCACTTCACTCACAACTGTAGTCAGTGTCTGATTTGGTAGAATCACTCCTGTCAGATGTGTCCTGATCCATAACATACAGTAGTGGTTCAAACATGTATGGCTGCACAATAAATGTAAAATTAACATCAATGTCTGGCAAGTTAACAGCATCGGGGGAAGTATCCAAGGAATACTCCATGATTAAACTCCAACAATGAAAAAGATGGAAATCAAAGACAGTGCTGCAGATAAAACAAAATACAACCATTATTCATTGAACACAATCAGTTTTTCAGTTCAGAAGGGCTACTAGAAACATAGAATTTGACGGCAGATAAGGACCGCTTGGCCCACCTAGTCTGCCCATTTTCTTACCTAACAGATAAGCTGCAGATCCTAGTTAGCCAACAGCTTACTTCCTCCTACACCCCACCAGGACTGCTTTATGTCTGTCCCATGCATTTTTGAATTCCCCCACTGTTCTTGACTCCACGACCTCCTCAGGGAGGCTGTTCCATGAATACACAACCCTCTCTGTGAAAAAATACTTCCTCACATTACCTCTGAGCTGTCCCCCCTCTATCTTCAAATTGTGCCCCCTTGTTCTTGCACATCTCTTTTTCTGAAAGATGCCACCCTCTTGGACTTTGTTGATTCCCTTGAGGTACTTGAAAGTTTCTATCATGTCCCCTCTCTCCTTCCTTTCCTCAAGGATATATATATTAAGCTCCTTTAGTCTTTCTTCGTATGTCTTCTGGTGCAGACCCTGCACCATTTTGGTTGCCTTCCTCTGGACAGCCTCCACTCTGTCTATGTCTTTGCGGAGATGGGGTCTCCAGAACTGCACACAGTACTCCAGATAGGATCTCACCAACTGTCAGTACAGAGAGATAACAACTTCCTGTTTTCTACTATTGATGCCTCTCCTTATGCATCCCAGCATCCCCCCAGCCTTCCTTACTGCCTTCTCACATTGCTTGCCCATGTTTCTGTCTTTCCTTTCCTTTCCTGCCCTGCCCTGCCTCCCCTTTTCAGAATTAATTATTATGCTTGACAGTTTGAGCCTTTTATGATTAGTGCAGCTTGTTTTTCTCTATAATTAGAATTTTGTTTTTAAATTAGGTTTCAAGACTGCTGGCATCTTCAGCTCAAGATCTGGTGTTAGAATGCTGGGAGGCTCTAGACCAGCACAGTGGGAGAAACATTTTAAGTTGTAAATTCTGGGATACCATTCTTCATTTGTGGATGATGCAAAAGTTGTATTGACTGTTCTAATACCATTATAAGAAAACTTGTTACTTCTGTGAGTAAGTTTTCCTTCAGGAGCTAAAAACAGAGATTTGTAATACTCCACCCAGTCTGAAGGTTCAATATACTGTAGGTAACATTCCTTCCTTCAGCCACAGGCTCCACCAGCTTGTATCTGATATGTCACACTGCAACTGTATATCTACATTCTAAACTGTACCTTATCCATTTGCTAATCGTATTATAGTTTATCGTGAGGCCTTGTTGTGTATGGAACTCGGTGGCTTTTAAAATGTTGTTGTACCACAGTTCAAAAGGTGGTACAACAACAACATTTTGAAAACCTCTAAAGGTTCCACATGCTACGTTCAATGATCAAGAACTGCACAAGCCAAAGCAGCACAAACTGCAGGATCAACCAGATTACAGGACACAGCGACGGAACCAACAGACACTCACGCCATCCCACTGATGCAAGGTCAGCCAGATAAGGTTAAAAATACACAGGATCAACCAGATATATTTTCCTTTGTTAAAAAACAAATGCAGGATCAACCAGATACTTACAAAAAAGACTCAGACCATCCTCATCCTCTCACTAAGCAAGAGATATTGATGCCATTTTATTTTTCTTAAAATCTCTCCCACACCCGATTAGCAGCCAATGAGAGTGTGTAATATTAACGTAGGAACGTCTGGTCCCTAACAACCATGTAACTCGACCTAGCAACTCTCAGATGGAAAAGATGTCTATAACAAAATAAAAATTAAAAAGAAACTTGAAACTATATAAAAACATTTTGGGGACATCATACACTATAAAAAATAGTGGATGGACAAAACTATGCCCAACCAATGTGTTGTGTCACCTCGTGGTTCTGATTCCCATGAATCTCTTGAGCTTCACTCTTGAGGTTGCAGGGAATCAGAACCACTCTGTGGCACAACACATTGGTTGTGCATAGTTGTCCATCCACTATTTTCTATATTTTCTCCTGTATTTATTGTGATGTTGTCTGTTCTATCCAACTGGTGCTTGTAAAAAAGGGCAATGTAGCTCATCTTGCTGTCCAGTATGACAAATAAAAATGAAGGTTTCAAAATCCTGAAGTGTCCGGGCTGCCTGTTCCTTAAAATAGGAGGTAAAGGGTCAGATATTCAAAACTTTGCCCAGGGGTTAAATTAGCACTGCCCGGTGGGCAAACTTAGCCCGGAGCACAGAGCAAGCTATATTGAAAAGGAAATAGCCCGGTGCTAATCCTGCTGAATATTGCAGTGTAAGGAAGCTGGGCAAACTGGTCTGGGAGTGCAGGGCAAAAATAGCCCAGGAATAAGACAGCACTGAATAAAGCAACCAGGAAGTGCAACCCACAACAACAATACAGTGCACAGCAACGTGAGGGCAGGTACAGACAAACTACATGGACAATGTGTGTGCCAGCAAATGCATGGACTCAGTACAGCTGCAGGAAGCAGCAGATGTGAAAGAACAGTGATCAAAACTGTATATTATTCCCCGTACCATTAGCACTGCACTAACACATTAGCGCAGCATTAGCACAGAGCTAAGCAGTTAGCCCGGTGCAAACACGTTTGCCCGGAGCTAAAATGTGCCATATTCAAAAGTGCTATGCAAATGAGTCTACTTAGGTAGTCTCTTGGCAAACAACTGGATTAGTATCTCAATATACCCTGATTTGCATGCAGTTTGCCCAGCGTTACTGCAGAGTCCCACAGAGTCACCTGTAGGTCAGTCTGGAAGTACAGGGGCTGACCAGGTCCAACCACAGCTCCACCTGTAGGTCAGTCTGGCAGTGCATGATGATAGCTGCAGGCTACATGTAAACAGTACAGCATAGCATAGCATATTGTACCCCAGGGGACAAGACAGCATAGGCACAGGTGGTGGTGATGCTGCATGCAACTGTCACACTGTAGGGCATGCTACAGTGCACAGCAGACACTACAGTAGCAGGGGGCCAGTAGTGTGAGGGACACAGCACTGCCTATGGTGTGTAGGGCAGTGATGATGACTGCACTGTACACAGTGACAGGCCCAATCTGCAGGTGTTTTCTGACAGTGGACATTACTGTTACACTGTTGTGTGACCCACAGATGCTGTACCTGTGGCATGGGATGCTCACAGTGACATGTACATTTCTGGCTTTGTGTGCTGTGGCAGTTGTACAGCTGTGCGGTATGTGGCGGGGGCATATATTATCCGAAAGGCACACTAGTGTTTGGGTATTCCCAATACTGGCCCATGTGCACTGCATGATGTGTCCCAGCCTTGTGGCCACACCTGGTCTGTGGCACAGCCTCGCCACCCATACACGCTCCCCTCAACATCCTCCATGCTCACAGTGCTGCACGTGTGTGCTGGCATCTGTTCGTGTCCACAGATGTGTGGTCCACAGGTGTGTGCTGTATGGCCACACTGCCATGCTGTCCACTGGTGGCAGGGTCACCACTTTACTGCCTGGCATGGCTGGGACTGGTGGCAGATGATGGCATCATTGTGATGCCATCAGTTAGCAGCATGCTTCCTCTATATTTGGCTTTATCTATGTGTCACATTTATTTGTTAGGGTCGCGCAAAACCCGCGCAAAACCCACGCTAAACCCGCACAAATACCGTGCAAAGCCAAAGTGTCATGCAAAGTTGATTGCCCAGGGTTAAGACAAGCTTTTCCTGGGTGGTAATTTGCACCACTCTAAGTGTCACGCTAAGTTGTGCAAAACCACTTAGCACAGCGCTAGTCGCTGAATATAGCATTTGCACCTGCATTCATGTCAGTTTGCCCTTTGCATACATTATAGTTTTGCCCGGCGCTAATGCAGTTTGCCCGTGCTATTTGGCCTTTTGAATATAGCAGACCCACGCTAATCCCGCGATAAACCTGCGCAAACGGTTTTGGCCCGGCGCAAAGTTTTGAATATCTGGCCCACAGTGTTTTTTGTATTGGGGATGCCTTTCTCTGTTACCAAAGTGATAAATGCAAGAAATTGATGGCTCACTCCACTTCTTGAATAATAGTTTTCATCTTAATATCTTTAGTTATCAGCCACAAATATGATTACATCCTCGTGACCTTTTTTGAGCACTGCCCCTTCGTCAGACCTTATCACAATCATCAATTCTGTTTCTTTTTTTTAAACTTTCACATGTTCAGAACTCCTGAATATGCTTTCCTTCTTGTATATGTAGTCTTTTACTTGACTGACAGGCTTCTTTCTTTCTACTGTAACCGGGGGAACCGCTTCCCTCCTGGAAATCCAGAGTGTGTATCCTACTGCTGACCCCTGTGACTATGGGGAAATTCCCAGTTGTCACAGGGTTGGTAGCAGTCTCCACACTCTAGATTTTCAGGAGAAAATCTAAAAAAGAGGTGATCACAATGTTAAGGCCTGACGAAGGGATGATGCTTCAAAACTTCACCTGGATGTACAATAATTGGATTTGTGGCTGATAAAGATATGACGATGAAAACTATTTATTGATGAAGTGGAGCAAGCCAATAATTTCTTACAATTATCAATATAGGTTTCCAAACTTTAACCATTATTACTTGTACCCTTTGCAACCAGCATCCAGTACTTTTTATAGTCATTTTTCTCTATCACTATAAGCTGTATCTTAACCCAGAAGGAGGGGAAAACAGCCCTATGATGGCCTTATGAGTGTGGTTCTACTTCCCATGATGCTTTGCATTTGGTGTGTGTGTGTGTGTGTGTGTGTGTGTGTGTGTGTGTGTATATGTGTCTTGATATTTCTTTGAAACCTGGATTTTCTGGCCGGTCTGCCGATGCAATGGTTGGATTTCCACTTGCAGTGCTGGCGATCTGGGTTCGGGAATGGACTTGGGTCGCAGGAGGGCCAGCCAGGGAGATGGATTTAGCACCCATTGGGCTGCTCTCCTTTTCCAGGGGGAGGGTCCGGTGAGTGTATGGTGCACGTGTGACTCCTGGTGGAGGCCAGGAAGATACACTAGCACCGGCTCTGGATTCAACGAGGGGCGGGGTGGATGTTGGACATCATTGCACATCCCTGCCCCGGGGCAGTACAAAAAAATGCATGCATTGGCCACCATGAATGATGCATGTCTGGCACCTCAGCCTTAATGGCCCCACCTCCCACTGACCAAATACTGGTCCCAACACACCACCCAGCCCTGAACCCTGCCCTGGGGGGAACCCAGAGAGGCAATGCGAGCAGGCACCTTTCCCATCAGAGATGGACCAGGCATGGGTGTCAGCCCCACCTTGAGAGGGAAGTTGAGGGGTATCAGTGGGTAGGGGGAGTGAGGATGTCGTGTGCAGGAGGGCCAAGAACAAGGTGGCCGGGGTGACAAAAAGAATACAAAAAAAACCAGAAACCTGGATTTGTTGACAATGCTCTTCCTGGGTAGAGGGTCTTTGTTGCTTTGATTGCTTTCCTATTTTGTTTTCACCATGACGCAAACACATAAGACCATCATAGAGCTGGCTTCCCCTTCTGTGGGCTGAGATACAGATGAGGCACACTGATGAGTTCTGAGAAGGATGATAACATGTCTGTGTCTTCTGTTCTAAGCCTTTGCAGATTGTGAAAGACATCATTTAGCACAATACACTCCTGCTTAAAGCAGAACCGGCCTAAATGATTTCATGGGGATTTTTATATTGCTGCCCATGATGCTTTGCATGTTTGGGGTATGTGTGATTTTGAATTTCTTAGAAACCAGGCTTTTACTGCTAATTCCCTTCCTGGGTAACCCCTGTCTCATTGTTTTTGTGCTGTACTTCTTTGCCTTCTAGATTGCTTTCCTATTTTAGACTCAGCATGACCCAACCATGTAACACCATTGTAGGGCTGGTCTTTCTTTCCTCTAGGTTGAAATACAGATAAGGCATACTAATGGGTCCTGAGAATAATTAAATACGTGTCTGTGTCATCTGTTTTCAGCCTTTGCAGATTGTGTGAGAAGTCATTTGACACCATACACTCCTGCTTGCAGCAGAATCCATCTAAATGCTATCATGGTGATTTGCATATGCTTCCCAATGCTTTGCAGTTTTGGAGCATATATGATTTTGTATTTCTTTGAAACCTGACTTTACTGCTAATGCCCTTCTTAGGTAATCCTTGCCACAGTGCTTTTGTGTTGAGGTTATTTGCATTTTATTATAACTTTTCAATAAAATGGCAAGAAAAAATCTAAAATTGTCTTTTAGCATAAGACATCACCTGACTATGCATTAAATTCCTAGTACTGCATGGTCAGGTGTCAGATCTCATTCCCAAGGCAAAAAGCCTCATTAGCTACAAAATCAGAGACTATTTCATGTACATATTTTGTTATTTAAAATGTATTTAAGTAAATAATTTATGTAAAAATCATATGAAAAATGTTTCACTAATACAAAACAGCAGTGATCCATTTTGTAAGCACAACGCGTCACTCCAGGGTGTGCATTAAAGAATTTGAATTCACTTCCCAGGAGCATAAGGACATTTGTCCTTCAGCATTGTGCCTCAGTCACCTGTGGCATGCATTAAAGTTCTTTAATTGCATACCCTGCCATGGCTTATTGTTTTCTAAAATGCTGGACCATTGGTGATACCAGTCAACTCTTGTCTATTATTATTTAATATTTATCCTAAGTACCTGTACATACACAGAAAAACATATGATAACACTTCTGAAAACCTGATTCATCACTACCAGTAATGGTTTCAAGATCTGAAGAATTCTGTCAATAGAAAATCAAGCAAGAGAGCTACTAACATTCGTGCACATCTTTGCAATCATCAGGACTGTGCTAAGATGCTTCTTCCATTTCTGAAACCTCTGCAATTGATGGGGGAAAGTACTGAAAGCAGTGTTATCAGTGTGCAAGCTGCTTTTCCGTACTCCAGTCATTTGAACAATGGAGAACTAGAATGACAGAAACCTTCGGTCAAGAAACAAAAATATTCAGCATATAGGGTTTGAGCTCCAACTCCAGCCTTTTATCCTCTGTCTAAGCCTTTATCACCATCATCTTCATCTTCAAAGTCAGCACCTGGCACCACTGATGAGGCTGATTGCAGTTTTGATAGTTCACAATCAGAATCATCAAGGTACAGTAGATTCAAACTGACAACAGCTACTCTAGGGTTTGCACTAAAATCAGCTGTTGTAAAAGTGAAAGAACCATTTCAACAGAAACTATATAGATTACAGCTCCACAGATCATGAGGAAGTGGGGCATTCAAGATTATCGACATGACAGGGAAGATGCATCCAAAAAAAGTGCCTACAACACCAAGTTTTTCAGGAAGTGGCATGCAAAAAAAGATTGGTATTGTAAGATCATGCACTTCAGTGTCTTATTCAAGTACTTGCTCATGTAACACAGAGTCATACCAGTCCTTGGGTTTTTCAGAGTCAGGAAGCCTTCATCAGTTGACTCCAATCAGTATTAAATGCACCCCACACCATTCCCACCATTATGAAGCATTATTACCTGCAATATCTCAGTCAGACAACCCTACTGCTTCAAGTAGCACCACCCCACCCCCAGATTCAGAAGAATTCATTACATCACAAGGATACATTCCTTCTCTGTATCCATTTGTGAAGGCACCTGACCAAATTCAGATTCAGAGTTAGAACCCAATTGGATTCCCAACACCATCAAGTGCAGATGATAAAGAAACATAAGAGAATGGAAAGTTTTACTGATTAATTTCCTTTGTCAAATCCCTATCAGCAGACTATTCTGAGAGGGCACAGATGGAATCTGATGTTTTCTCTGATGGTATATATATCTTGCATTATTGCAGAATGAACAAATTGAGAAGCTTGCAGCACCTCAGAGGAGGAAATTACTTAATCTAGTCTATGGCTTATCACCAGCCACTGCTGAATCACAAAGAGAAGCCAAATGGATAGCAAAAGCTAAAAATGAACAAGAACCCCCCCCCCCCAAAGAATGCATCAAATGATGGGATCTGAAATAGACATTTTGCCTGTTGATGTACTTTTGCTGTCTTCTGATAAAATTAAGGGTCTGGAAATGAATATAATTTAAAAAGTACTTGAAAGAAAATGGGAATTGCCAAAATTAATTAGAAGATCTATAGAGTCGATGATATCCCTTCCACAACCACTGCCAAAAAGAAAAGCAGAACTCACTGAAATTTTTATACAGGAAGTACACACTCCCATTCCAACAGTGGAACAGATTGATTGCCTTGAATTTCATCTTAAAAAGACAGTTTTTCATTATCATCATTGGGGGTGACCAGCAATTGTGGAAAAATCAATAAAAGGCATGATTCCACCAGTTCTGCCAAACTCCCAAAATAAAGTTGCACCTGTAAACATCAGAATAAAACTTAGGCAAGTACCTGTTTTAGTTGAGGAAGATATTGCAGATCTAGAATGGACTCTCAAAAGTAAAAAACTTCAAGCACAATTGGGCCTTCCTTCATTAAAAAAATATAGAAAGGCATGGATGCCTTTATTACCTCCACTACCCAAAAAGAAGGTTACAAGCAGTTGAAATTGATATTCAAGAAACTGAAACCTCACTATTGACTGAAGATCAAATAAGTGACCAGGAAGAACACCTAAAAGAAAAATCATCCAATATCACTGGGGTCTTCCAGGATTCACTTTAAGCTCTATCACCACATTCATGCCACCCCACAACTGCTGCCAAAAAAGATCCAACCCATTGAGCTTATAATTCAGAATGCTGATGTTTCTATTCTAGATGCTGATCAAATTGCCACTTTGGAAATGCATGTGAAAAGGACAATCCTTGCACATAACTGGGGACTGCCAAAGCTTATTTTGAAGTCAGTCAATGCAATGATACCACCCTCATCACAACATCATAAACCTCCCAAATTCTCACATGCAGAAAGAAATATTAAAGTTGGTAATTCACCACTGCTTAATCAGGAGCAGATCAGTGATCATGAATTCCAAATGAAGCAAACATTTTTGCAACATCAGTGGGGCATTCCTAAAATTTTGCAACAGTCCTTGAAGGCATGGATGGCCCATGCTCCTTCCTTGCCTCCCAAAAAGTGTTACAAGTTGAATTAGTAGTTAAGGAAGTTGATGTTCCAATGCTCAGTAATGGTGAGATTTCAACTTTGGAAATACATCTGAAGAAAACATAAACCTCTACATAGGTGGGACATCCTGGAGTGATACAAAGATCATTAAATGCATTTATGCCTCAGGCTCCTCTCCTTCCATTTTTTACATTCAATGGGCTCAAGATCTCAAGCTAAAGACTTGAAGTATCTTATACAACAAAAGTACAAAGATAAACTGGGGATGAGGTTTTTAACTTGGAGGCAGTATAGTGCAGTGGTCTAAGGCTCTGAGCTGCAAATTTGGTGACATCCAGCAGACCAGACCTGGGTTTGAATCCCACAGCTTCCACTTGCATACTGTGTGACCCTGAGCAAGTCACTTGTGCTCCCAGGTTGCTCCTGTAAAAAAGCTTTCAGCTTAGTGTGCTATACCTGGTTAAACAAATAAATTAAATAAACTTCTGCATATATTTCTCCTACACATGAAATTACAAGAAAAACACATGTGACAATGAAATACACACATACTACAACAAATCAGGTAAGATTTAAGCAGAAACACCTGCACAATGTCACATCAGTGTAAAAACAACTTATTGAGGGAGAAACACAGCTGATTACATGTGGTAGCTGGAGGAAAGATTCCAAACCTCCCCTTAGTGATTTGTCAAGCCTATCTCAACTCAGTGGACTTGGATGTCAACCTTCCTCAATATTTAAGAATTCTACAAGATTTAATAGGCTAATCTATTCCAAGAGAGACAGAAAACTGTAAAGCTGTCAATTCTGAAAGCTAAATCATATAAAAGTGATGAAGGAATAAACACAGAATGAATGGAAAGAGTTAAAAAAGAACTCAAACTGCATATTACAAAAAATAGTATTGAAATAAGGTAGACTATACCTGCTCTCATGCAGAAATCAATTGATTCAGTTTATAAAAAAGAGAAAGCCCCACTACCAAAACTTTTCAAACCTGGCTTTGGGCAAACATGTCCAATGGATACATGTATGATAATGTTTAACCATGATAATGTAGAAAGGCTAGAAATACATTTTAAAAAGGAAGGTCACTGAGCAAAGATGGGGTTTTCTGTTTTTTCAGTGATCACTAGAAAAATTTATTCCAAAGGCTCCTCCACTTCCTCCTCCAATAAAAAAGAACTGCAGATATCATTGAAACTAAAGAAATGCCCACCCCTTTTTAACACCAGAAATAAGGCAGACTCTGGAATTGCACATTAAGAAAAAAAATTGTGCAACACCAGTGGGGATTGCTTCTATTAATCCAAAATCAATTGAATCTTTTATGCCACCAGAACCAGGAAAGCCCAAGAGAAAGGTAGTTTCTGAGTACAAGATAGTGACAATAGTTAATGACCTTCCATTTCCCTCCAAAGGTCTAGAAGAAATATTAGAAAGGAACATAAAGAGAAAAGTAATCAATAGTTGATGGGGACTGCCAAAACTTATTCAGGCTTCACTTGATAAAGTCATTCAAGCACCCCCTATTGATGGAGTTGATCCTGAACATGGTAAAAAGAAAACAAACTAAGTGTGGATGTAATGCCAACACTAAGAAGTACCCTTTTGACAAAAAAAAAAAAAAGAATGTCCAGGGGAAAGGCCCCTAGTTCATAGTTCCATAATGTTTGACTCAGTTGATACAATAAATCTTGAATCAGATATGCAAAATGTTCTGGAGTTGCACCTCACAAAAAAAGCTAAATGAATTTGTTACCAATAGTTGTTCAGCAGTCTTATAAAACTGCACATCTACCACCACCAAAACAGCCTTTGCCAAAGTTAATTGCAAAAGACTGTGGAATCAAGAAGCCACAAGCCAAATACTTTTCATTTTTAGAACACGAAGCTATAGACAATTTAGAGGTGAACTTTAAACATAAGCATGTGACGCATCTTTCAGGGTCAGTAACCCTCTGTACCGAGTCACTAAAAATTATTCCAAAAACACCTCCTCCACCTTCACCAATCAAAGCAAGTGGAGCTGTGATTGAGTCTGTGGCTATAGAAACCACATGTATTTCCAAGGAAGTCAGAGACACTCTAGAATGGCACATCAAGCAGAAGAAGCTGCAGCATAACTGTGGTTTGCCATTGTTGTTGCAAAAGTCACTAGATGCAGATAAATTGCATTAATCTGTTCTGAAGCCCAAACCACACATTGAATGAACCCCTTTGTATGCAGACCTCAAATTTGTAACTCAGGATACCATAAAAATATAGAACTTCAATATAAAGAAAAAGATTTTACAATATACTTGGGGATTGCCCGGATGTATTCAGGAATCTCTTCAAAATTTCATTCCACCAGCACCATTTGTAAACATGCAGGCAAGAGCAACTGAACAGCTTCAGTCATGTTACCCCAAAAGTGCAACTTTCCTGCAAAATCCAATAAACCATTGTTTTCAAGGATGGGAACAAGAGAACAATCTATAGAGAAACAGATAACTCCAGAACAGTTTGTCTTTGACCACCTAAACAGTAAAAAAAAGAGAAGCTTGACCTTCACTTGGCAAAGAAAATCCGGAAAATTAAAATGATATGATTCCCAAACAGATTTATAGATAATTTCAAACAGCTTATCCATTTTCCACAAAGAAGCCCTTGTCAAAGCTTATTTTACCAGTGAAAGGGATAAAGATACCAAGGACAAGATACATAGCATTCCTGGAACCACATGTAATTGAAGGCATTCAAAGGAATCTGAAACACACGCACCCCCATCACTTATGGGGACTGCCAACTTTGTACATAGAATCATTGGGAATGATGATTTCTAAAACACCAGCTGTCCCCCCACCAATAAAAGCCAGTGGAGCTGTGATTGAGTTTATATATGTGGAAACACCATTTATTTCAAATGAAGTCAGAAAGCATCTAGAGTGGCACGTCAAACAGAAGAAACTGCAGCACAACTGGAGTCTGCCACTGTTGGTGCAAAAATCTCTACATGCATGCATTCCTCCTCACCTATATTGTGCCCCTCTGTACTGCAGCCTAAACGAGGCTTGGAGTGGGCCCCTGTGTATATGGAAATTTTATTTTTAACGCAAGAGACAATAAAGAAACCCAGACAGGTTCAGTAATCATTTGAAGTAGTATACCCATCTTCTACAAAAAAGGCCTTGCCAAAGAGTATTTTACCAGTGAAAGGGATAAAAATACCGAGGACAAGATACAGACCATTCATGGAACCACATGCAATCGACGGCATTAAAATGAATCTGAAACACAGACACCCCCATTACTTATGGGGACTTCCAGTTCTGTACACAGAGCCACTGGGAATGATGATTCCTAAAGCACCAGTTCTTCTCCCAGCAATAAAAGCCAGTGAAGCTGTGATTGAGTTTATAGATGTGGAAACCCCATTTATTTCAAATGAAGTCAAAAGTATCTAGAGTGGCATGTCAGACAGAAGAAACTGCAATACAACTGGAGTCTGCCACTGTTGGTGCAAAAATCACTAGATGCGTTCATTCTCCCTCACTTAAATGAATTAATTCTATGCTCAGTCCAAGACAAAAAATAGAAGTGGTTATAGTTACAAATGACTTATTATTTATTAGTGAGTGAACTAGAAAATATCTTGAGTTTCATATGAAGAAGAAAATGGTTCAGGAAAGATGGTGCTTTCCTAAAATGATAATGGACTTGTTAAACAAATTTATACCATCTGCCCTATCAATCAAAGAATTTCATTCAGCTGCAGAGCCCAAAATAGGATCTGGTCCTTCAAAGTTATTAGCTAGAGCAAACATTCATGTGAATCTTTGCCAAGAGAATATAACAGATGGAAAACGATTAAAAGAATAGTTAAAAACAATTCTCAATACATTGGAATCTGAAATAAAAGATACATTATTTTTGCACCTTGCAAAGAAGTGTCTTGAAATAGAAATGGAACTTTTGCCTTAAATGGTAAAAACATCATATAAAGCAACCAATCCCATGACAAACAAACCAAAACTAATTCCACCTGGAAAAGAGAGGCCAAAAGACCTAGAACAACATTCATATCATTTATAGAGCCAGATGCTGTGTATAGCGTTGAATATTAAGCACAAATATCTGACACATCTTTGGGGACTACCAGCTCTGTATATGGAGTCATTACAAATGATGATTCCTAAAGTGCCACCTCTGCCTCCACCAATCAAAGTGAGTGGAGCAGTGATCAAGATTGTGGCTGTAGAGACTGCTTTTACTTCACAAGCTGTTAGGGGAGAACTTAGAATGGCATCAAACACAAAAGCTACAGCACAATTGGGGTTTGCCACTGCTGATACAAATGTCTCTAAAAGCATTTGTACTACCAGCTCCAAATCTAATTAAATCTAAACTCAGCCCCAAACAAGAACATGAGATAAGTATCATCGCAAATGAACTGCAGTTTATTAGTGATGTAATCAGAAAGCATCTTGAGATTCATATTAAGAAAAAGGTTATTCAGAAGGGATGGGGCCTACCAAAAAACATTCAGGAATCTCTAAATAAGTTTATACCAGCTGCAGCACTAGTCAAGGATACATTTATGTTATCGCAAGAGTGTAAAATGCCTGCCTCTTCAAAAAGATAAAGTGCAATCAAAGGTGGCAGTCTAATGGTAAAACAAGATGCCAGCAGTGGCGTGACAGCACCAATGGAATCTGTTCTTTATCACGCTGAAGATAAAGACAAGCTAGATGTGCACCTAGCTAAGAAGTGTCTTGAAATAACCTTGGAACTTACACTTCCAATTGTAAAGGCATCCTATAAAACTGTATATCCCATGATGAAAACAATTCTATCAAAACTGATTCTCCCAGGCAAAGTAAGCAAAATGGCCAGAATAACATTTTTAGCATTTCTGGAACCAAATGCTGTGGAGTGCATAGAAATGAACATTAAACGCAAACACCTGACACATCTCTGAAGACTGATGAATCCCTATGCAGATTCACTGCAAATTATGATTACTAAAGCCTGCTTCCTAAGATGGCACAGCTTCAGGCCTGGGTTGCCCTGAATAACCCTGACATCATTTGCCTCACCGAGACCTGGCTAACTCCCAGGACAAGGATAGTATAATTGCTATGTTGGGCTATAAATTCTTCAGAATTGATAGGAATAGCAAGAGGGGAAGGATGCCTTATGTATATCAGGGATACTTTGCAAGGGGTGGTTCTCCCATTAACCGCCATGACCGAGGACCATGAGCTAATAATGGTAAAGCTCCTATTTGGTCCCCAGAACGAATCTCTAGTCATCACGTGTGTCTATCTCCCACCCAAAAAGCCTGATGAGGGACTTCAGAAAGTCCTGGGAGCCATAGATGGCATCTCAAAGAGCTGAGAACTCATTCTTACAGGGAACTTCAATATAAATTGGCTCAGTCCCAGCTCGGTGAAAGTGAGAGAATAGCAGGTTGCTTCTGTCTCTCGCAATTAATAGCCGAGCCCACAAGGTTAAATTACAAATCTGGAAAACACATTCTCCTTGACTGACTCCTCACAAGCTCACTGGATAGGCTCACTGACATCTCGGTGCTGTCAGACACCCTGAGTGATCACTCCCCAATTATCTGTAGATGGACCAATACATACAAAAAATTCCCACCTAAGTTTGTGAAAAGCAGAGTGCTGCGTAAAAGAGCAGCTTGCCTCCCTGAAAGAAGCCTTATCCCAGATAGACTGGTCACCCTTAGACTTTCTGCAAGACCTGGACCAAGCATTACAATACGTCATTGACAAGTTCAATTAAGTGTGCGACAGGTATGCCACACTCAAAAAAAGGAAGGTCCAAAGTTATAACAATGGGTGGATTACCAGTGAGCTATTGGAACTAATCAGAGAATGGGATAACCTATGGAACAGGGCCAAAGTCATGGGGGGGGGGGAATCAGTGACATCCAGAACTATAGGGCCACTAGGAGCAGATGCACTCATCTAATACGGAGTGCCGAGGTGCCACCTATTTCACGTCCCTCTATGTAATAAAGACTCTGCCTTGCTATTCCTCCTTCTCCTCCTCCTCTCTATATCTATCTAGGCGAGCCATCTGACAGGCCAAGAATCTCTACCTAGCAACTGTAACTTCACTAGCTTCCATCACCTACCACTGGTGCCCTGTTATCTGACAGGCTGAGAATCTCTACCTAGTAACTGTAACTTCACTAGATTCCATCACCTACCATTGTACCCTGTTATCTAATTTTTTATTTTCCCTGCCAATTTCTGCGGAGCATACAAATCAATTACTCCTGTTCTAAGTATTATACAATGGTCCTTGTGTAGGCAAAAAAAAAAAAAAAAACTTCCTTATTGATCAAATCCAGTGACTGTGCTTCCTTTCTAGGTTTCGTCATGTGGGGAAGACTGTGGCTTCTCTTCTTGTACTTTTTTCTATCTCGTGACATGTAGCCAACATTGTCTTCCACAAGCACCTACAGCTGGAGATTATGAAAATCCGCTGATCTGCCATATGTCACTCTACACCTCCTATGATTACTTATTTGCCTATAGTATCCCCTAACTACAGCCTCTAACTTGGTTTACATCTACTGGTGGGACCCGAACAGATTTACCTCTGAAGCGTACACCACCTACGTTCCTCAGTACTGAACAGATGCTGCACTTTGCAGCCAGGGTGTTAATTTTTGCTGCACTAGGTTGGTTGTGATCCAATTGCTGGGACCATGCGACCCTAGGTAACAAGTCATGCAGGCGAGAAAGGGCCAGAAACTATAAGTTAACCATTGCTGCCCTAAGAAAGCTTCTGCTTCTCCTACTTCTATGTTCAGGCAATGAGGAGCTGAATCCTAGGCCTCCAGGTGCCATCGTCTTGCCCTCGGACCTAGCTAGCCTCAAAAGTATAAGCCTCCTACATGTCAACGTATCTAGCCTGTTAAAAAAGATCACCATGATTCAGGCCTGGGATAACCATACCTCATCAGATGTTGTAGTGATTTCTGAAACCTGGCTTAGACCAACCACATCTGACAGGGAGGCTAACATCCCCAATTACTTAATATTTAGAGCTGATAGGCAATCTAGAGGCAGAGGGGTGGCCATCTATGTCAAGGATAAATTCATAGTATCCTGTGTTGACTCAAAAACAGTCTTGAATGAATTTGAATATCTATCCTTTAAGGTTGTGTTCTTGCAATCCTCATAGCTGAGGGTGATAGCTTGCTATAGACCCCCATCTGCTAGTCTACAACTTCTAATGCATCTAAGCACTGCCCTAGGGCAAGGGTCACTAGAAACAATTATCATAGGGGATCTTAACTTATTTATTTATTTATTGGATGGTTCGGAAAGCACCTCTGAGTCAGAGACTCCTTTTCAAAGGTTCCACGTCACAGATATACATACAAATGTACATACAAGACATACAGTTAAATGGCTGTTCATCAGTACACAGTCAGGTTGTTACAAGAGCAATTGTAAGGCTAGCAACTTAGATTGGCTTTCTAAGGCCTCTACTCCTCTCTCATCATTATGCAATACACATGAACTGACACAACTCATCGTTGAACCAACGCGTCTTAATAAAAGGAACCCCAGTAACAGTACTCTACTGGATGTTGTCCTAGTAAACAAATCATATATTTTTTTCCCATGCTGGTACCTTCTTCAGTGATGTCTGCGATCATTGCTTCATTGCCGGGGTAAGATCAGTCAATAAACCTCTATCCTTATCCAAGTTTACTGTTAAGAGAACTAGATGGAGCTTTGACCTGACTGCCTACATCGATGAATCAAAATACTTCCTGCATTAGCAAGATTTCTACCTGGCAAAAACAGTACAATTGGCTTGTGACATCTTCAGTGAAATCATCTTTGGGGCTTTAAATAAAGATGCCCCTATAGTAAAAGTACGCGCAAGGAACAAACCATGTAGATGGTTCTCCTCGGACCTTAAAACCGCACTGTTAGAGACAAACTATGGAAAAAAGAATGTAGAACCAAGACCTCCTCAGAATGGTGTCAGTTTAAGATGGCTAGAAACCTATGTACCAAGAAAATTAGAGATGAAAAAGCTGCTTATTATCGCTCTGAATTTAACTCTGCCTCAAAGAGCCCATCAGCATTTTGAAAATCTATCAAGGACCTGTCTGGCCATACACCTGGAAATTCTCTTCTGGCTAAGATCATCTCTGGTAATGACACTGTCACTGACAGGTTGGAGGTCCTGGATTCCTTTAATAACCACTTCACGACTGCAGGCCTAGCATTTGATAAGTCCCCTGCAAATGTGTTACGTTCACAACTCAGCAGTCAATATGACGAATCCCTTGCCACTGACTTAATTTTCTCTCCCCAACCCGCCTCACTAAAAGAGGTCAAAGATCTTTTATTGAAGCTGGATATAAAGAAAAGTGCTGGTGTGGACTCACTAGACCCATACTTTCTAAAGATCGCTTATCATGTCCTAGCAGTGCCGATAACACATTTATTTAATCTATCCTTGGCCCAAGGGATTATCCCAGCCATCTGGAAAACAGCATATCATACCCTTGTTTAAATCTGGGAATCCCTGTGATCTTAATTATAGGCCGATTTCCCTTCCTCTTGTCCTGTCAAAACTGTTGGAGAAAATATTAAGTACACAGCTAAAACTATACCTAGAATCTGCAAATCTTCTAAACCCTGTCCAATCGCGTTTCAGAGCTAACCATAGCACTATTACAGCACTTGCAAATGTGACCAATGATTGGCAGAGATAACTGGACAATAAAAACTTAATTTGTGCTGTGTTTTTGGATATAAGCAAGGCTTTTGACACTGTCAACCATAGTCTGCTTCTTTCATCCCTATGGTCTATAGGCTTTGATTCACTATCACAGCCATGGTTCTCTAATTACCTTTCTGACCGCCTCCAGCAAGTCAAAGCAGAAGCTAAACTTTCACCTTTCAAATCTCTTCTAAAAGCTGTACCCCAGGGATCCATACTAGGTCCCATACTGTTTGCAATATATATCAATAATATATATATACTTTTTTCAATTTTATTTGTCTCCACTTGCCTGGAGAACTCCTTCCAGCAACCTTGGGGGGCTCCCAGCCACTACCTCCCTCTGTGACCACTACACCCCTCCTCTCATGTGCCCCGGCACCACCTCCAGGTCTGAACCCTCTGGAGGTAGGGCTGCCCTATCCACCCAGGGTGCTCTATCTAAGGGCAAAGTGCCGGGCACATGAGGGGACCCATGGAGAGGAAGTTAGTCCAGAATTGGGAGTGTGTGCTGAGTAGGTCAAGGTGCCTTCATCTATATCCAGGAGTGTTTTTTTTTCTTTTATTAATATGTAGATCTTTTCCCTTGAAGTGCGGCATGACAAGGCAACATTATGATGCAACTCCGCCCCTGCATCCGCTGCATCACCATGCTGGGCACCCTGATTGCCACCAGAAGCTGTTCCAGGAGCGAACACTTCTCCCCTACCCTCCCTGGGAAGAGAGAGTAGTCCTTCGGACACTCGATCTCTTCCGGCCCCACTGACCCCCAGTGGCCTGTGCTTATTCCCGAACCTGGGTCACTGGCGTGGCGTCAGGTGTGGTGTCCAGTGCCTCAACCATCAGCACCACCGGGCCAGCCTATGTCAATAATATTGATGACAGTCTAACCAGGGCTAACATTCATCTGTTCACGGATGATACAGTACTCTACCTGAGCCACCCAATGCCAGAAGCTGCATGTAGTGACCTTCAAACTGAATTCAATCTGCTAAAAAATCAGCTCCTGAATAAAAAAACTCCTACTTAACGCTAAGAAAATGAAAGTGATACTCTTCTCTCCTTTTATACATGTAGTAACCCTAGCCACAGCAGGATCAGTACCACAGATTACTACAATTCCAGGGGAAAGCTTGGAGTTTGTTATGAAATTCAAGTACCTGGGAGTCTGGATTGACCATTGACTCTGCTTTACAGAACATATTGAAGATTTGCTAAAAAAATTATTACAAAGGCTAGGTCTTTTCTTTAGGATTAGACACTTTCTTACAAGAGATGCAAAACTGTGGTTGGTCCAAGCAATATTTCTTTTGTTGGTAGACTATGTGGACTTCCTTTATAGTCATTGCCCTGTCTCTTACCTTGCAAAACTGGATATGCTCTACCACAGAGCTCTGAGGTTCATAACTGGACTTCCGGTTACTATGCACCATTGCTTCCTGTATGCAGCAGTGGGGTGGACTTTGCTTCAGTTTAGGCAAGACAGAAATGCTGCCCTGTGAACCAGGGCTATTTCCAAAAAACTTCCCCATTATATAACAGACTGCCTCCAGCTAAACTTACTAGGCAATTATGCCTTGAGAAATTATGCATCTATTGCACCGAAAATACCCAAAGCCAAATCACGATTTGGTAGAGCAGCCATAAGCTTTGTCCTGCCATCTCTGTGGAACAAACTGCAGAAAACGCTGAAATTGTGCACACCTGTCAGCCATACTGTCTTCAAGACCTTATACTCCCGTCTTATAAAGGAACCGTGCAATTGTTTCCGTCATCCAAAAATCAGTACCAGTTCCTGCTGATTCAACTTTCTTGCCTGACTCATAGTTCTTCTGTATAGGTCTCATGATTCTTTTTATACTCATACCTCTGCACATTATATGTATTTATTAATTGCGTGTGTGTATCTGTGCTCTTGTACTGCTGTCCCCTTGCCCCTTTAGTTGTTGCATCTCCTATGTTACTCTCCAGTACATTATTCTGCCCCCTCCAATCCTTTTCTCCTTCTTCCCTTCCCTCCATTGGTCTCTTACATTCACTCATCTCAACTATTATACTGCTGGCATCCTCTCCCTATCCTACATGCCCTTTTACTTCCTACCACAATATTGGTATGTACTTGGGTTGCTGCTACCTGTAAATGGTTCCTCTAATATATATTCATCTCTGTTACTGTTTTGATACCTTGTTCCTTGATTTTGTGTTCCCTGTACTACTTTTGTATATACTTATGTATAGTTCAACTGTGTTACTGTTTTTGATACCTTTTACCTTGATTTATATTCCTTGTCCTGTGCTGTATATTCATAGGTATAGTTGTCCTTTTAAAATAATTCTGTACCTTGACCATTTTCTAACCAGGTCCATCTTGCAAATAAGTGTTGCTCAATGATGTTCTCCTGGATAAATAAAGATTTTGATTGATTGATTGATTATAAGAATCAACTTGAATGCAGATGAGGGGACGGGAGGCATTTCTGGGACAACCTTAAGGAGCTCCTAGGAAAGGAAGCCAAGCAACAACCTTTACTACTCAATATTAATGGCTCCAATTCTAGGTACCCACTCACCATAGCAGAAGAGTTTAACTCTGCATTCACAGACCTAAGCTCCGTCCTCCCTGATGAATACTCGAAGCCTGTGGATGTGGATCTTGGAAAACACACCCATGAGTGCACAGCACCCAGAATTCTGTTTTAGGAGGGTTACAGTCAAGGAAGCCATGGGCTACATCAAAAAGGTCTTAGGAAAGACTAGGATTGGCAGTGACAGTATCGACATGAAACTGGTAGGTCAGACAATGGATGCGCTTATTGTCCACATCACTAAAATCTTTAATAAGTCCCTAACCCTGGCTAAGTTCCCTTCCCTCTGGAAACAAGAGCTGGTCATCCCAGTTCACAAGAGCGAGGACAGGGCAAGCACAGCTAATTATAGGCCCACCTCTATCCTCTTCCCCCTATACAAAGCACTAGAGAAGATCGTAGAAGACCAAATCACTGAATATATCCAGAAATTCCAGTTGCAGTGTCCCCAGCAGCATGGTTTCAGAAAAACCCACAACACCACCACAACCCTGGTTGATTTCACGGATTACACTCACAAGGCTATGGACGAGGGTAAACTGGTAGGATCCATCTTTATTGACCTGATAAAGGCCTTCAATATGGTCTGTTACCTCCTCCTTCTCAAGGAACTACAGGCCCCTGGGCTGGCCCCCAATGCCATCCAGTGATTTCAAGATTACCTATTCAGAAGGTCTCAAAGAGTTAGAATTGGACCAATAGTTTCTACCTCTCGGGAAATAGTGCTGGGAGTTCCACAAGGGTCCATATTGGGTCCATTGCTGTTCAGCCTCTTTTTGAACACACTCCTGGAGGCATGTGCCAGCAAAATTATCCTCTGCGCAGATGATGCGGTGGTACTCAGCAGCAGTGCCCACATTGAGACCATGCAGGCTCAGCTACAGTCCACCTTCCAAAAACTGGAGGTCTGGTTCAGCTTTCATAGACTGTTAGTCAATTACAAAAACACCAAATCCATGCTCCTCTCTGGCGCTCGGCTAAAGGGGAGGTACCACATACTAACAGTAAACGACAACAGGTTGGCCCATCTAGAACAGGTTCATTCATTTAAATACCTATGAGTAATAATAGATGATACTGTCTCATATGGCCTGCAAATTGACCAGGTTGTGAAGGCAGTAAATACTAAACTCGGGGTACTTTATTGGCACAGGAAAAGCCTCACTACCAGTGCTCTCAGGCTCTCCATAAACAGCTCCTTTCTGTCTGTGGTTGACTACAGCCTGGTGGCCTAAGGAGCAACAACTGATACCGCCCTCAAGAGGGTAGGCACAGCTGTTACTAGATGCTGACCAGCTCACACACACCAGTGTACTGTATGAGAAAGCAAACATATTAAGCCTCAAGAATAGAATCTCATAACAGATGTGCCTCCCAGGTAGGAAAGCCATGCTAGGCCTAACTCCTCCCTGTATCACCGACCTGATTACCTTAACCTACTCCATGTACAGGATCAGGAATAAAGAACTACACCCATTCTGTGTCTCTTTCCAAAGGACAGCTCTTGCACAAAGATCCTTCTCCTACCATGCCCCACTGTGGCTTAATGAGATCCCAGCTAACACTCTAAATGCTGCTAACCCTAGAATCTTCAAAGCTGAACTTAAGCAGTTTCTTCTGCAAAAGAATGTCTGTGAGTGCTAAACTGTTCAGAGCGGGTCTCCAGAGCTTGCACCAACCCTGCCTACCAGCAACTACTCATGGATGCACTCACATGGGCCACCCCTCCCCACTCCCTACCCATACCCCCCAGACTCAGGCACCTCATGCTCTGTAGCTCTTATTCCACTAGTGGTCGAACTCTCTCATTTATCTCGTGCCTCATCGCCCCTCTCTTTCCCTCTCTCCACCCTCCCCTCACCCCCTTCCCACCTCCTTTTCTCCATCAATCTCACTCTCATGATACCTCCCCTCCCAACCACTTGGTCTCTCCCTCCTTTCCCTAACTCCCCCCTCCATCTCTCCCTCTCTCTCCCCCTCTCTCTAACCACCTTCTCCCACCTTACCACACACTCCCACATGCACTCACATGTACCATCCTCAGCTTCTCAGCTCCAAAGCTGTAATGCAATGTGACAATGCTCCTCCTGGGCTGCTCTGTCCCCACGCTAAATTCACTAACCACTCTCTCCCTATCCTACATTTTCCTCTCTCTCATACACTTCCTTATGCCATACAGCACTTAGTGTTAAACCCTTAATGAAACTCATAAGAACTCTTAGCTGTTTTCCATGTTTTTGCTACTTCCTGTACTGCTAATTCAGCTATGTCTGTATTTGTACTGTGAATTCAGTTATGCTCTGATATTTCAACTATGTCTGTATTTGTACCATGAATTCAATTATGCCTGTATTTGTACTGTTTAACGGACGTGGACCCTTTGTAAAAGAGTTCTTACTCAAAGGTTGTTTCCAAAATTCTAATAAACAAATAAATACATAAATAAAACACCAGCTCTCCCACCACCAATTAAAGGGAGTGGAGCTGTTATTAAACTGTTAGCTGTAAAAACTCAAAATTTTTTTCACAAGACATCAGGAAGAACAAAAAGTGGCATATAAAACAGAAAAAGCTACAATACAACTGGGGATTGCCACTGCTGATACAAAACTAACTTGAAACATTCATACCACCAGCTCCAAAACTAAATAACTCTGAACTCAGTTCAAAGCCAAACATAGGTGAGCTATCATGTCTAAGTGAGGAAACTAGAAAACAACTTGAATTTCATGTGAAAAAGAAAATTATTCATAAAAAGTGGGGTCTTTCTGAAAAGACAGAGGAATCTTTAAAGTAAATGTTGAAGGTTCCTATAGCAAATGGGAGTAGTAAACTATAGGTGTTGTGAATCAGTCTCCTACCATTCAAACTGCCAAATAGTGCTGTTTTCCATAAAAAAAGAATTTTATTTTGGTGCTCTGCTTCACTTGCATAACCCACTCCTTTTTTATGGCTGTGGTCGGAGCCTACAGCCATTTTGCTATCTGTAGCTTGAAAATGGAGTTTCATGGAACACATTTTTTTGGACTTTTCAATGTATCCTTCCACATCTACAAATAACTATGATAACTAAAATGAAACAATCCCTTCTTTCTGTTAAGAATGTTGGAAACATAACCCCAAGCTGCTTATCTGATGGCCATTAGGAAACTGAAACAGCTTGATAAATATTAGCTGTCTATTAAACTGGAGATTTGTTTACCCCCTTAAAAATGCAACAGCTTGCACATTTAAATGATCAGCAATTAAACATTTTTTGCTACTAACTTCAGTTGGGGATGAATATCTTTCAATAAAGATTCATACCTCATAAATATTACCCTCTCCCAGCAAATGTTCTAAAGATTTACACTGGTTTTAAACTCTCAAGACCTATCTAATAAAATGCCAGGTCTTCGGTGAACTACCCAAACTAAATACATAAATTTCTTTTTGACAGGAAGGGCTGCAGCCTGCTTCCCAAACATAACAGATAACAGCTACTGAGATCTCATAGTAAGAGTGTGTGTGTGTGTGTGTGTGTGTGTGTGTGTGTGTGTGTGTGTGTGTTTGGGGAAGGGGTGGAGAAACAATCAAACTCTAATTAATTAACTGCTGACAAACCATGAGTGATAGAGAAGCAAATGATTTTATATATTTTATTGGACCAACATACTGTAGATGTGACATAAAGAACCTACACCATTTATAAAATTCCTGATCAAACAACTGCAAACAGAAGACTGTTTTTTGTCATTTTATAATATGATATACTGAGTGTGTATTTATTGAGTCGCTGGATCAGGACCTTGGTAAAATAATAACATTTACTTAACTCATTCAAGATTCCATCAGGTGGACAGAAAAAAGTCTATAAGAATTTGTCTGAAAACTAACAACTATAAGATGCAAAACTAGCATTAGTGTATGTATGTGTGTGTGTGTGTGTGTGTGTGTATGTATATATATATAAGAGGCAAAAACTCAGTTTAATGCATCAGTTAGGGTTGTTCCACAGCGACAAAAGCAAGGAAATTCAATGTTAGGGTTGAAACCCTCTTTGCACCCCTCAGCCCCCACCCCCCAACTGCAATGGATGCGTGTTGGGGTCGTCTTGCCCTAACTCGCCCATCACATGTGGAAAAGCTGAGGAATAGGAGAATGGGGTGAGAGTTAGGACCAATGACCCCAACTTGCACCCCAATTGCAGTTGGGGGGTGGGCTGGAGGGGTGCAAAGGGGGTTTCAACCCTAACATCGAATTTCCTCACTTTTGTCACTGTGGAACAACCCTAACTGATGCATTAAATGGAGTTTTTTGCCTCTAATTTCCCTTCTTTTTGAGAATGATAATGAGAAATAGTGAATGTGATGCAGCGGTGGGAACGTGGGGCCCTTTGGGCCCCGCGCTCTGGCCATGTGATGTCTTGTCACATAGTAACATTGTGCCCACAAATGCAAATTGTAATGCGCATGGTGATGATAAGCAAAACAGAAAGAGAAAAGTACGTAGACAGAAATGTTAAAAACAAGCAAATGCAACCAGCAAATGAAAACACAAAGGACAGCGCACATGGTGGCATAAGCGTGAATGGTAGGTGAAATGGAGTGCGGAACCTCAAGCGGAAACAGTAATGGTAACAGTAATGTAAGCTCACAGGCTGGTTTTCCCCAAAAGCTGTATAAAGAAAGACAGTGAGTACAAAGAATGTATGCAAAATAGTGACTCTCGGAACAGAAAAATGAGGACTTGGAATAGTAAATTGCTTATATCTCAGGAACCGTATGATATAGAAAAAAAATTTAAAAGTCATATGAATTACCACTTTCCTGGCTAGTTTTGTAAGCATTTATTTGACAAAAAGTACGTATCTTGCACTGTTTCCGAGATACAAGCCCTGAAAGGCGCGGTGAACGCCGTAATGTTATCCTATGGGAAAAAAACAGAAGTTCGGAGTGCCATAACTTTGCCTCCCTGTAATATTTTTTCACCAAACCACTGAAAGGCACATCTGTTTGATGTTGGCTGTGTTCCCTGCAAATTTCAGCCCAAAAGACCAACTGTTATTTTGCAGCAGGGTGCCAAACGATTGCTGCAATGCATCGTACGCCGTAATGTTATCCTAAGGGAAAAAGTGTCAACTTTGGAGTACCATAACTTTGCCGCCATGTAATATTTTTTCAACAAAACACTGAAAGGCACATCTGTGAGATGGTGGCTATGTTTCCTCCAAATTTCAGCCCAAGACTCTAAACCGTTCTTTTGCAGCAGGGTGCCAAAGAATTGCTGTCATTTTCCCACAGCCTAAGAAAAGTACTGTCGCAATTTGCGAAAGCTTCATAAAAAAATTTAAAACACTTTAAACAATCTTGTTACTACTTTATAATGCTTTTCCAGAAATCTGAAAAACATATTTCTGGGTGTTTTACTCCAAAATAAACACATAGCTAGCATCTTCAGGGTCCGACTAGGTGAATACAAAAGAATTAGGTTGCTAGAGGGTCCCAAATTTAAATGCCAAGCATTTTCTGATCAACAACTGAAAACAAAATGGTGGATTTGCGACAGTAAAAGGGCCATTTGCGAAAGTAAAAACTGCATTTGCGACACTGTCAAACTTTTTAACTTTTCCCATTGATGTATAATGGGAACTTGTTTTTTGAATAACTTTTGAACCATTTAATATTTTTTCATGAAGTCTTCGAAAGGCACATCAGGGACCCCGGCCGCATGATCCCTGAAGATTTCGCACCAGTCACACAAACTGTGCGACCTATAGGTGCGACCATAGGATTCCAAAAAAAAGCATAAATGCACATGCAGATCATGCTTAATAACTCCGCAGCCATGTATCCAACTGGTACAAAACTTGGCAGATCCCAAGGCCTATGGGTCTTGATTCTGTATTCCAAATTTCAGGCAAATCCATTGAACAGTTGCAAAGTTATTAAGGTGCAACATTTTGGGTTTAACATGTAAATGGCTCCTCAAACCTAACTATGGTAGCACTACCGTGCTACCATAATATATATATATATATATATATACTGTATATGTCTATTTGCAATACATTTGCTTACAGGCATTACTAGTATCCCTTGAACGATCGTCTGACTTGTGATTACCAATCTTGAGTATAGTTCATGAAATAATGAGCTTGATATTTGTCGTTTCCTATAGCCCCCCATTATGCCCTATGCATAGCATATAAATTCAAATAATTCCAAGGCCATCGTGATATATAATATCAATACTGAGCAGCAAATCAGAGCTCTTTCCCTAATAAAAGGCTGCTGATATAATAAATAAAGAACAAACTCATAAATAAGGAACCAGTGGCTTATGGAAAAATCTACAGGGATTTTTATGGGGATTTGATTCTGCCTTTGTGGGGAAAACACAGGGAAAATGAAGGTTTCTTACAGAGTAATGGTTATTTGGATCTGGGAGCACTGAATATTTCTTATCCTATATTTTGTATCCTGGATAGGGCAGGGGAGATGCTACATCTCATTGTCACAGGGATCTTCATTTACACTTTTTTGCACTACTCAGGCTGCCCCAGATTAGATGCAGTATCTTGTTTTCAGTGGGGTCATGATTTTACCATTTTTATAATGTATTTATTCAGGCTACCTAGTCCAGGACCCCAGTATTCAAATGAGATATGTAATGCATCCCAGTGGAAAAGGGAGATGTGCTGTACAACTCCAACAATGCGCAGCAGCACGATATTCAAACATGCGGGATGTGCCGGCCACAAGAGAATAGGCCAGGGCACACACAAATGGTATGCCATTCAAGTCAAGGGGGCAATCCCATGCAAATGCTGTGCTGCAGCATATTCAGTAGGAAAGTGCCCCTTACAGTCCAGAGCACCGCGGCCCACAGTTAGGCCATGAATAGCTGGCCTAACTGGGCCAGCCACCCACAGGCAGGCTGCAGATGTGCTCCCAGGTGCACAGCAGCCTGGCAGCCCTGGTGGACTAGTGGTACCCCCTTTCCATTCCCAATCTAGCAAACTCCATCCCTGAAGAGCTCCATAGTGTAGGGCCCCCCAGACCCGACTGCACCAGAGGAAACCATGGTCCATATCCATAGTCTAGAGGACTCCCATCTACCACCCCTGTACACAGACACCCTCACTCACCCCATACACCTGTTGCAAAGACTGGCACTGCCCTCCACACCCTGCCATGGCCAGCCATTGACTGCACTGAACCAGGGCTGGGGACCTGCAATCTGGAATGACCCAACTGGCTGTACCGTGCATTGGGGCACCATGCCATCTGCAGATCCACCAGTGTATGCGGTCATGTGTACAGCCCTGGCAAACTGAAGAAGGAATTTACATACCTCCAATGCATGCCTTGCTGATGTGGTCTCTTCCTGCTGTCATACACCACTACAAGTCCACACACTCCCCTGTTCTCCTGTGTAACATGCTACCCACTGAACTGCTGAGGTATCCTGGGTGCCATATGGTGTGGTATCCTGTAATGCCATTTGCAGCGTATGTTTCAGGCTATGGATAGTTCATCCACAGTTCCGCAATTGTATATATGTATGGGAGGTTGGCTATAACATGCCTGTTTGGGGATCTGTGTGAGTGGGTACAGCATCGGCTGTTGCCCACATTAAGAAGTGCAATGGCACCAGGATGATGGATCCACATGCAAGTGCCTGAAGTGTATGGCCACTGGGTGTTATCACCCACACACAGCTCATGCCTATGTATAACAAGTTCCAGCATCCTACTGCGAGTGCTCCACCACCTGCCAATAGAGTGGCATGATACCATTACAGAGTCAGTCAACACAATGGAATGGGTTGGGGGGGCAAGGAGGGGGTGTCTGTGCACTGTTGAGGGGGAGCAGGGGCCACTACACTATGGACATGGACTATAGGTGTATTTGGGTGCAATTAGGGATGGCATTGGGGATCCTACAATATGGAATCAATAGAGCCTGGACTCCAGTATGATCGGAGCTTGGAATGGGTGGAGGGGTGCCACAATACCACCAGAGACTTCAAGACCTGTCCCACATGGGAGCGATTGGAGTCCGGGCTTGGGGCGAGACCTGCTCCAGTGCATTCCTCCCCAAGCCAACATAGAAATGGGCCAATAATGAGCATGCATAAGGCCCCTTTGCACCCTGCATGCTCAATTAGTTCATTTACATTCCTGGGCTGAATACGGCCCATGGGGGCTGTGGCGCATACTGGTATGTGCCACGCATTCTCCCTGAAAGGTATTCAGTTGGGGTCACCCTGGATGCACCTGACTTGGTGGCCGCCTGCACTGCAACTCCTGTCCAGGGTGACATTTTCAACAGGAACGATGAAGCCCGCCAGGATGAAGCACAGTGTCACAGGTTTACTGCATGACAAAAGGGATTAACTCCCTTTGAAACTGCATTGTTTGCTGCAGTAACTCTACTTTAGAATTCTGCAGTGCTGCGCATCATCCTGGTGGGCTTCTCTGTATGCAAACCCTGTACCAGTGGTGTATTCTCTTTGAATATTGAATCAGTGCCGACTGGCGCACCCTCTTTGTGCAATGCATCCTTCTGCTCGTGCTTCAATCAGGCACTTAATATATCCCCCCAGATGTAAAATATTGTTTTTAGTGTGTTCTGATTTTTCACAATGAAGCATTATATTGTGTAGATGTAGAGCCCCACTGAAAATAACATGCCATTTTTCTGTGAACTATCCAGACTAAATATATAGCAATCAGTGGGCATATTCTAGAAAAACACATTGTAAAAATGTGTAAAAGGAAGACCATATTGAAACTGCCTCTGCACAGACTTGCATTGTGTAAATTTGTTAGAAATAATGGGTAAAAGCATTCCAAAAGCTCTCCACAGCCATATTGGCTCTTACTAGAGTTTGTTTTAACTGCAACCAATTGCATTTCATGATACACTGTGCATCTCATAAACTTTTAGAATTCTTCCACATTGGTTTACATACAAAACCTCATATACATTGGGGGAAATTCTGCCAGTTTCTCTAAATGAAACACGGTAGACTGTTTGATCCACTTGCATCCAGCATGTCTATCAACTCTCCCTCTTCAGTCTCGCACGTCATCTGGCTGAGGTCCAGAGCTGATTTATATTAACATAGTAATTTAAGGGTGGAAGGGATTCTAGGAGCATCATGTATACCCCCCCCCCACTTCATGAGCAGGGATTTTATTTTTATTTTATTTATTTATTTAGTCAGTCATAGGAATTACACCCCTTTGAATCATAGACTCATTTACAAAGGTTCCGTGGTCAGCATAGTCATACATTTAAAGATAGTACATTAGTGGGCCATCACATTTCAAGTATTTACATATAATAGCCAAGGTGGCTGAAAATCTATACATGTAGTAGCTAGGGTATTGATATTATTACAGTGGAACAATTTTAGAGCAAATATAGCCTCTGGGGCATCGTCGTATAGTAGGAACAGTGATCAATACATTAGTGAGACAACACAGTTTAAGCAAAGTATTTATATATAATAACCTGGGTGGCTGTTGACCTATACATTTAGTAGCTAGGGTATTGGTATTAGTACAGGAGACATAGTTACAGTGTGGGTGCAGCCTCTAGGGCATTGTCATACAGCAGAGACAGATCAGCAGCAAAGAAATATGTATGTAGTATACACACCCAGTTTATAGGGATCCCTTATCCATGCCACTGCCCGGGTTACCCTGTGATTCCCCTGGTAAGCAGGAGTTTGTCCAGGCTTACCATAAAGGCCTGTGCCGTCTGCATGTCCTCTGTCTCTACAGGTATGCTTCCCCAGAGGTTCACCATCCTCAAGGTGAAAAAAGCTTCCCAAATATAACCCCTGAAATTTACCACCCGAGCTTCAGGGCATGTCCTCACATTCTATTGCTGGACACTTGATCAAACATCGCTGACTGGTCCGTCTTGTTGATACCATTGAACATGTGAAAGATTGAGACTGTGTCCCCTCTCAGCCTCTTTTTCTCCAGGGAGATCATGTTAAGGGCCTCCAGCCTCTCTTTATAGCATTTGTGCCCCAAACCACTGATCAGTTTGGTGTACCTGTATTGTACCATCTTGGCTGCCTCAATGTACTACAGAATCATCCTAGCCACCTCCTGGGGGAGCTCAAGAAAGTTTTGGGACAACATTAAAGACCTTAATGGGAAATCCCGCACCTCAACCCTGTCCCAACTTAATATTAACAACACCATCTCTACTGACCCACTGTGCATTGCCAACTGCCACAACTCCACCTTCTCTGACCTTAGCTCAATACATAAGCAATAACCCATGACAGGGTGTGTGGTTACTGGGGATTAATCAATACCCTGGGTGCGTTGTGAGGCATGAAGGCGAAGTGGGTTACTGCGCTTATACCATGGGCTTATTTGATTGTCACAAATAGTAATGTTTCTTTTAATTAATTTATTAAATGTCTACGCTTTCTTATGTATCCTTACTCCCAATAAAGTAGTACCTGTAAAGTTATGGTGTGTGCCTGTTTTTTTTTTTTATTGAAATGGTACACTTATTAGATTAATGTGTTTTTTAATGTTAATCTCTCAATAGGACACATCAGGTTTTAGCAGTTTAGGTCTTAATATACTTTCACATACCTCATGCAGTGTTATACACACAGGACTATGGGGAATGCACATTGCTAAACACTCATGATGACAACTCTTGTTCATCTTGCTACATAACGTTTACATGACTTATGGAATGTTGATTTAACAAAACATTGTCATATTTTTTTATTTCTAACATTGATTTAATAAATGAAAATGCACATTGTATGCATCATACAATGGAGGAAGCCATTCTATGTTGCACCACTGTGCTTTCACCACAGTGGAACGATGGAAACACTACGAAAAACATGTGTTCCTTCTCTGAAAAATAACAAGTAATCAATGTAATATCCAAAAGAGTTTCATTCTGTACCACATAATGACACAGACTCCATATGTTATAGAGCTTCTGAAACACACTTGCAATCTGTAAGACCCCTGACACATATGTAAAGCTTGCTGTTCATCAATAGGTTACAGAGCGTACACTTTTTCAATAAAGTGCCAAATCACACTACATCTGTGCATGTCTTACTCGCACTACTGTGTCACGCACTGTCTATCGTCGTCGTGCTGTGGGGGGGGACGCTACTGCTAGTCTGAGAAGCACAGAGAACAATACAGTGGAACCCTCTTATAATGGACACATTTGTGCAAGCAGGTTTTGTCCATTATAAGGGGTGTCCACTATATCCTAAAATCTTAAAATATGTATTTCCTCCACCACAGCTCAAACAGAGGAGTTAAAATGAGAACATGCCCCCTCATTTGCCAACCAGAGGTATGGAGAACTGCAGTTTGAAGCTGATTGGGAAATGAGAAGTAAATAAAACTGCAAAAAATTTGCTGTACAGTACCTGTGCTCATTGGAATCAGGGCAGGGCCAGATTAACCATAGGGAAAAAGGGGCAATTGCCCTGGGCCTCCTACTTTGAAGAGCCACTGATTTCTTTTTTTTTTTTTTACTTTTTTTTTCTTCTTGCCTGACCCCCCTGTACTTTCCCGATGTGTGTGTGTGTGACTAAACCTTGGGGAAGGGGGGTTTATCATCGACTATTCCTTTGCCCTGCTGGGCCCGCCGCCTCAACCGTCCAAACAGCTCGCCGTTTCCGGCATTTTTGTTTCCCCATGGACGTTCTCTCTGCAGGTCAGGTGAAGCATAACATGCTAACTAGCTAATGACATTGTTCCAATATGGACCTCCATTGGTTTGCACCCCACCCATCTAGGCCAGAACCTTTCTGTTCCCCAGCCCTCAGGTCCATGCGTCACGCATGGTGCATGGTGGTTCCGTCACATCTCGCTCATATGAAGTAAGTCTCACCCAGATCTAGAAAACGGCACCATGCACCAACCACCAGCAAACTGAGAGCTGCTGAATCCTGTCATCATCATCGATAGAGAGAGAGAGATCGTCCCTCCACACTCTGCTCCTCAGCGTCTGTGGTCTGTCACTAGGCCCACTGTCTGGACTGGCTGTCGACTCAGTCATCTGGCCTCGAGGTCTGTAAAACAGCTAAATTATCAGCTAAGGCCGAAGGCAGACTGGCAGTGCAGAATGCACCTGCTGCCGCCTTATGTGTGTCAGGGAGACTGTCAAGTAGTAGGAGCTGCCACCGAGGAGTGCGAGTAGTCAGCAGAGAGGCCAGAGGCTGAGCAGACCCAAATCACTACCAGGCATTTCTGTCCTATTTGCCTTCTCATCTTCTTGACTTTGTCTTTATCTCAGGTAAAAAAATAAATAGTAATGTTTGTTATTTAAAAAAGTTTTAAATAAAATGATGTGACTTGTGAGAAGAGGATCATACTATAGTAAGTGAGGGAGACAGGGAGTGGGAGGAACATTTGGCCTTTCATTGCACCAGGCTCCAGTCAGCCCCTCTCACTTCTTAATCTTCTCCTAGTGCTTTGTTTGTCATCATGCTACCAGTCAGTGAAGTTTGGTAAGGCAGCCCAGCCACAGTTACTCGGGTCTCTTGCTGACTGTGGTCAGTACTGTAACCCCTCACCCCAGCAAACATTCACAGTAGCTGCAGCAGGTTTATTGTATCTTGGTTACCTTCCTTGTCCCTCACAGCAGCACTCATCTACCTGCTGCCCAACACAACACCAGGTAGACCAGACCACTGATCTAAGGGTGGCTAACACATTAAAATGGCAGGCTGTCCAGGGCTACTATCTATTCGGGCAGTGAGATGCTGGTGTGGAGGGCCCAGTAACGCATGACTGTTTGAGTGCTGACACTCAGTGTGAATGTAATCCAGCCATCCAACTTCAAACAATAGCCTTCTATTTCCACCCCAACAATGGCATTCAGAGTAGCTGGAAAACCCTCCAAATGCATTTTAAGGCATCAAAAAATATTCAGCTTTCAGGGTTAAGTCACGGGGGGCCCCACAATTCAAAATTGCCCAGGGCACCACAACTTGTTAATCCGGCCCTGAATCAGGGGGCTGAGCAGTAAATGTGATTGGTAAGATCTTGCTGCACAGAAACTGTGCTGATTGGGGGATCAGGCGGGTACAGGAGTAATCCCCTGGAGTAAGGTGTCAGGTATCAGGCATCATGTGAGGTGAGTGATGTCTTTATAGTGCCAGACAAACCAGCTGAATAATCAGGTGAAAATGAGACAATTTGCATCACGTAACGGGGTGAAGAGGAGTTCACAGTGTCCACTATACAGGGGTTTCAGAGTATGGTATAAATGGGATTTTTAACAATACTGGCATAGCTTTTGGCTTTTGACAAGGCAGCTCTGTTTGTTATATGCAAGTGCCTGCTATAAGTGTGTCCGTTATAAGCGGGTTCCACTGTACCTTGCACTGCTTCCCAAACTTATGTGTGTGCCACTGTTTGCAAGGAGCAAGTACGAGTTCCACTGGGTGGGTGGGTGTGTCTGTCATCGTGCGGGGGGGCACTACCGCAAGTCCAAGAAGCACACAGAAGAATACATTGCACTGCTTGCCAAACTTGCATGTATGCCACTGCTTGCGAGGAGTCAGTACGAGTTCCACTGGGTGGGTGAGTGGGAAAGAACAAATACTGTGTCTCTCTGAATTGACTTGGAACATGTCATGGTGATGAGAAAAAAAAGATCCAGTTTGCTGATTCTGTCACATACAGTGAGCACTGATTTCTGCCTCAGCCTGCTCACCCTAACTGTTCGTGTATGTAGTATTAATGTAAACCCACCTGACCTGTCTTACCCAATGACACTGTCAGAATATAAAGCCCATGTTATAATCCCAAGTAACTTCTTCGACTCTATCCAGCCCACCCCTGCACCAACCCTCCAAAGTGACCCCTTTTATCTCAGTCATTACCCATTCAGAAGCCAAAGCCTACCTAACTAAAGCCCTCAGCGGCTCTAACTACTGCAAGTACTCATTCAACATGCGCATCCTCTACCTAGTACTTGATGCTGTCCTCTCTCCCCTCACCGACCTACTAAACTGCTCCCTGTGCTTGGGACATTTCCCCGCCATATGGAAAACTGCAGTAATTACCCCTATTCTAAAAAGCAGTGATCGCTCCTTCCCAAACAATTACCGTCCCATCTCCATCCTCCCCCCGCTCTCTAAAGCCCTTGAAGAAATCATGGCTGACCAGCTCACAGAATATCTGCACACCCACAACCTGCTATGCAGGGAACAGCAGGGCTTTAGGGCAGATCACAGCACCATGACTGCCCTTACTGAATTCTCAGATACACTTTACTCAATGCTGGACAGAGGTCAGCTGGCCGGTGCTGTTTTCATTGACCTGTCTAAGGCCTTCAACATGGTCTCTCACCCCCTCCTTCTGAGCACACTCCAACACATTGGGGTCTCCCAAGGGCCCCTTGCCTGGTTCTCCAGCTATCTTGCCTCCTGATCCCAGAATGTTAAAATCAACAACACCTTATCCTCCACACTACCTGTATGCTCTGGTGTCCCACAGGGATTCATCCTAGGACCCCTATTATTTAGTATCTATCTTAACACTCTGCCCAGCTGCTGCTCCAGAAACATTCTCCTATATGCAGATGACGCCTTCCTTTATGCCTCCCACTCAGACCCTTCTGTTCTCCAGCTCTCCCTACAAGACTCTTTCAAGCAGACAGAAACCTGCTTTGCTGACCACAGGCTAGTGGTCAACATCAAAAAAAACAAAAACCATGCTCTTTGCCCATCACCAAAACAGGGCAAAGGACTATCATCTGAACATCCTATCCGGCTCTCTAACCCCACTTGACCAGGTCCAAACCTATAAATATCTAGGCGTCACCTTTGACACCACCTTCTCATTCCACGAACATATCAAAATACTCTCCTCAGCCACTGATACCTGGATAGGCCTCTTATACAGGAACAAGGACTGCTTACCCCAAGAAGCTCTGCATCTGGCTGTAACATCCTCAGTCCTGTCTCTCATGGATTACGGGCTCACAGTCTGTGCTGCCTCTGACCCCACTGCACTCCACCAAATCCAGGTGGTAGTTAAAGAATGCCAGCTCCTTTCTGGTGCAGACAGTCGACTACACACATGTACACTCTATACGCTTGCCAATATTCTCACACTAGAAGAAAGACTACTGTATGAAACATTTCTCCTTACTAAAAAAATCCACCTGGGGTTGACCCCCCCAGGGGTCACCACCTCTCTTCAGTCGACTACCCTCTCCGTGGCCACTGGCACTGCCACCAAGGCTATATGGAAGGTCCCCAGGGTCAAGACTGACTTAGCCCAAAGATCATTCCTCATCAGAGCCCCCACCTGGTACAATGCCCTTCTCCCCTCCATCACTGCCATAGACAAACTAGGTCCCTTTAAAGCGGCCTTGAAAGCCCACATCATATCCTCCTGGAATTGTCAATGCTTCCACTAATAATTCTGTCTCAAATGGACTTCAGTCCACATACTTTTACCTCACTGAGGCCACTCACAATCTTCCCCTTTAGTTCACATGTTAACCTCCTTGCGTCCTAGGATGCGACTCAAGACAATGCCTCCTGGAGGCTGCACTCCAGTACTCAAGCTGTAACCTGTACGTAATTCTCCTTATCAACCTACTGTATGACAAATTAGCCTAGCTACAACACGTATAGGCTAGTTCATCATCTGCTCTCGTTGCTGTACCTGTAAATACATCACTCTGTACATGCTCATTCTGTGCTTATCTACCCTTGCCCATATAACATTTATTGTATCCTATTGTTTAACCTGTTATATTGTACTGTATGCTCTCAATTGTATGTTTATTGTTCTGATGCTGTACTTGACGTGGAGTCTTTGGAAACAAGTCCTTGACTCAAAGGGTTGTAATTCTGATTATATAAATAAATAAATAAATGTCTACCTCCTGCATATATTTGTCCAAGTTGATCTTAAATCCCCTCAGGGTGCCACAATTCACCACTCCAGCTTGCTGGCTAGTCCACATACCCACCATCGTCTGTGCAAAGTACCTCTTACTCAGTTCTCACCTAAACCGCTCCCTAATCAACTGCTTGCAATGCTCCCAAGGTACTGAGTTTTGTTCCAGCCTTAGTGCTAAGCCGTCCATTAACAGAGGGTAATGAATCACTTTGTGCATCTGTATCAGATCTGTCTTGTCCTCCTTTTTCAAGGCTAAACATGTCTCGCGCCCTCATTCTTTCCTGGTAGGTTATTCCCAATAGTTTGCCCACTAATCTAGTCACCATATATTTGACTTTCTGGACACACTATTCCACGTGTGGTCTCACCAGTGATCTGTATAAGGGTAATACAAACTCTTGTGAGCTACTAGCAAAGTTCCCCTTTAATGCACCCCCAGTATCCTGCAACATTTTGCAGCTACCTTATTGCATTGTGCCCTACATCTCAGCTTGTTGGTTATAATAATATCCTAGCCCCTTTCCTGTTCTGTAGCTGGAATCCCCTCCCCATTAAAGTGGTATTTTACTATGATATTTCTTTTCACAAAATGAATTATGGCACACTGCTTCATATTAAATTTAATTTTGCAACTGTCGGCCCATTCTACCAGCCTATCCAGGTTCAGATGCATAGCCTGCATCTGACCCAGTGTCTTGACAATATCCTTAAGCTTTAGCTATCCATTCTTCCATATCTATATCCATGTCACTGACATACCTGTATAGAATGAATAACAGTGGCCCTAACTCCAACCCCATTGAAACTCCACTTTTCCCCTACTATGATACAGACCCATTTACTCTCTCTGTCTTTTATCAGAAAAAACAGCTTCTTAACCACCTCAAAAATCTATCCTCAATACCAAGAGTGGGAAGTTTAGAAAATAGTTACTTGTGTGGCACCATATCAAAAGTAAGCATTGCTGAAGTCCATATACAGTATAACACTTCCACTGATCTTCCCAGCATCCACTGTCTCATAGGAGTCTACGGGCTAGCTTAGTTTCATCCAAGAACATAAGCAGACCGTGGAGACCTTAGCTACCAGATGTTGAAAAGCAGTGACCCCTGCCTTAGCACCTGGGGAGTTTTGTGTATTTCCAAATCTCCCACCATTCCTCCAATATCCTGAAGATTAAAACTGGACTCTAACCATGAATTATTTGACTATTGTGGTTTGGCAAGGGGACAGTCTCCATCTGTAGGTAATTTATATTGAGAAAACACTTGATTATTATTTTTACTAAGCATGATTCATTAATGTAAAAAAGTGAAGTACATCACAAAAACACTAAATTGTCAACACAAGTAAAAAATTACATAAGAATAAGATTAGTTGGTAACTTTCTCTTCTGCCCAAATACCTAAAATGGTTTGTTTCCAATTCAATCCATGTTAGGTAATTGAACTCAAGTGAAAAAGAGAGTGTACTCTCAATTTGCCCTCCAATAAAATGAATTCAAATAGTCAATGGGTTTACAAAACAGCAGAATGCACAGGAGGAATATTCTCCCTTTTACTCTCTTAGAAATAATTTTGTACAAATAATACATAGACTACAGTCCAATGTACACTACTGTAAATGCTTCTAAATGTTTAACAATATATGGCTTCATTAGTCATTATATCAGCAAATTCAGAGTGGTCTTTTTTAAAAATATTACATTAACAGAAGAGATCAGTAACAAAAAAGCAGTATGTATGGTGCCTCATCTTTTGCAGAGTTTCTTGTTTTGCAGAGCTTCTTAATTACATGGGTGAAGGGTGGGGGTGTGTGGGTAAAATTAAAGGAAATTCTTGAAGAGAATGTTTATTGTTTTTACACACACAGTGTGATATACCATATGATCTTTGCTTACGTCTGACTAAATTTTTGTTTTACTTGGGAATCAATCAATGAAACAGAGAAGTAAACTACTTCATAGACTTGCCAAACTCATACAACGTCCTAGAATATTAAAGAAATCTAGAGACAGCCATTCAATGACCTGAAAAAGGAAAAGAAGGAATGCAAAACTTTTGAACTCCAGAGTCATACATAAAACCATTATTCAATAGCTGATTCCATGGTAATAAGCGGTGTGGGGCTGCTCTGGCACACTAGTGACCCTGGGTTTCATTCCAAAGCCCTGCAAATCAGAAGTAGAGGCTGGCAGTGAGAGTGAAGGAGCATCCGCGTGGACACTCTCCTTCCAGAGGAGGTAGGAGATGTACACCTGTTACAGAGCAGGTGGCTTCCTGGTGCCATTGCTAGCACGGGTGACCACACAATGTTGGACCCTGCCCCCAGAGCACTGACATGGTCATGCTCCATGTGGGGAGGCAGGTATGTGTGGGGGGAGAAGAGGGGAGAAATGCCTGGCCAAGGCAGCCTTGCATGACAGCCTCCCTGTGCACTTCCCCACATCACCAACCCTCATCTACAGCCCATCCACTATCCAGCCCCTGATGTCTGGGCATTGGCTTAGGTGGCATGCTTCACCCTCTAGTCCATTGTCCCATTAGGAAGGAGAAGGGCCCTGTGGGTGGATAGTACTGACCTAGACCCCAGACGAACAAAATGTTACACCAGTGAGACTGAGTCTGGCGGGAAGAGTGGTGACACTATGTGACTCCTGAAAGAATAAGGTTCTTGGTGGCAAAACAAAACTATTATTCAGCCCTTTATTCCTGCTTTTGTATCATTTCCATGCCCATAGATAGAAATTTACTACTCACCACTCACTGGCAGACTACAATAATAACAGGATGACTAGGCTTAGGGCAACACTTAATGCAGTAATAAATTTAAATCACCCTTAGGCAGCTATCTAAGAACAAGGTATAATTTGCAGTTTATTGAAAGCCATTATGTAAATCCTTCATGTAAAAAAAACAAGATGGGTACTTAGTAAAATTTATGCTCTACACCTAACAAATTACTATAGCTCTGATTCCCAAATTTAGTTACTGATACAGACATTTATAAATAATGGCCCCTATGCACAAGGGGGTGAAGTGACTATGCGTAGGGCATCCAGGGCGTGTAGCCCATCTGAGTCCATTGCTCCCTTCATGTGGGATGCAGCAAGGGGGGCGTGCAGCCACACCACACCCGATCCCCCAGCTGCGTGGACCACAACATGCAGAGGGCAGGTGGGGGGGTGCCAGCACTATGTGCCATGTACTATGGTGCAAAGTGCTGGCCACAGGGGTGCAGAGGAGGGCACAGGGTACACCATGAAGAACCCTTCTGTAAGCACCCTATGCACCCCGCGCACACAGCAGGGACCCACACGGACACAGCTAATAGCCCACACACCAACCCAATGGGACCACTGCGGCCATGCCCCCCATGACCGCCCAGCACCACCCGCACACACCAGTGGGCAGCCCCCATCACCCTCAACTGACCCACACCCCACACTGGGGCACCAGGCCAGGGTTGCACCCCTTCCCATAGGCACTGGCCTGTCTGGGCATATGGAGGGGTACATACCCCCACCACCTCCTCATGACCCAATGCCCACCTCGTACCGGTGCTTTGCGCTGTCACCACATCATGAGGGGGCCAATGGAATTGCCCTCCAGTCACCTCCACAGTCGCCAGAACTCAGACATCTGTGGGATATGTTGCCAACACGTGCCCCACTGTGCTAGTGATCCACTCTGTGACCCAGTCCGGGCATCCGAATGGATACCTGGCTGGGTCCACAACGTCGCCTGGCCACCCTGCGATGTCCTGCACACCGGGGAGGGTGGGGCTATGGACAGGTGGCCAGCAGTCGAGAATGCTACCAGTGCAGACCTGTCCACAGGTGTGGAGCTCCACGGGCGGGATACGCCTCTCCAGCACGTAATTCCCACCCCATGTGCAAAGGGGCCACTGAAAGCATCAATAGCATACCTGTCATTATATTTTGTCTAGGTGTGCAAATATGCCTGAAAGTACAAAGCACATAGCTAAATATGAAGGCCTTTTGCATTCTTGAAGAAGAAACAATAGAAAGAAAATATTCTGTGCTTCATTCCACTTACACTTAGCATAACAACAGTAATAAACGTAGGGAAAGGTTTGACAATGTGAATTTTATACTTACATGAAAAGTAGTCTTGATCTCAGGCGGGTAGAAATTAGTCTCCTGTATTTTAAAGCCATCACCAGCATTAACCTATGTGTATGCATATAGGAAAGAATTAATTCAATATGTACTGTATAAATAAAAAAAATGCCTGCTAGATTTGTTGCCCAGTTAAGTGGATAGGATACAAACCGTAAATGTAAATGCTGCCTCAGTGCCTTGGCATGTGAACAAATAGTGACTGACTAAGGTAAACTGTACCCAAGGTTAGGAAAGAGTGCAGTAGACTTGCATTTGCCTATCTCACACCTTATTTCTAGAATAAACTCCCATCTCACCCCAGGGTCCTTCAAGTGCTCCCTACCTTAACAAGTTCTGGTCAGAGCCACAACAGCTGCTAATACATTAGTGTGCTAAAAGATTTCTTTATTTCAAAGGTTTTACGAGGAAAGACATACTGAGCTAGTAACTGCTTGTTTTCAGATGTGTCCTGGGTGAAGGAGAAAGGGGAAAGGATAACAGATGCAAAAATACATAATATAAAGTTCATAGAAATGGAATAAATGAAACAAAGATAAAGATGGCAATTGTGTCTACGAATAAATTCATAAGAATACATTACCAAGCAATAAGTTATGGAACTGATCACTTATCAAAATAAAAACAAGGGGAATGACTGATACTGGGGAAAATATATGGAATTAATGTGTAACTTAGTTGTATTACTGTGATGTAAAATGTGTAACTTAGTTGTATTACTGTGATGTAAAATCCTTCACTGGTCAGGCTGCCTTCTCTTTCTGCTTTCCTAAACTTTGGAACTCTCACATCCTAATCATTAGATTCACAAGATGCAAAACACGTCATATAGCATTAACCTTTGCATCATATTCTAAATCTCTACTTCATCAACAGTAATGGTGCCGGAACATTTTGAAAAGTGGTAGGGCCAAGGATGTGAGGGGTAAATTCTCCCCTATTAAATACATTAACATGATTGCAAAAACTGATAGGGCCACTTATGAAAGTGGTAGGGCCTTGGCCCTAGTGGCCCCCCCATTCCGGCACCTATGATCAACAGTGAGTTGTATAATGATAATCCAGTGCCAGTTTATTACTCAAGTACTCTTTCCCCTCTTGTAGCCTAACAGTACCCCCTCCCTACTTTCTTTTTTTGGTTAATATAACTGAAGAACTGTTTTCTCCACCCTTGACACAATTCATTTTACCTCCTCCAAACGCTCTTGCTCCTCTCTGCTCCACGACCACACGGCTACCTCCTGTGGCTGCCCTGGAGTTATAGCCCTTCCCCACTCCTCAGTTTACCCTCTTTCCCTTTCTTTTCCTCCTCCTCGCCCCTCCACCCATCTCACCAACCCTCCTCCCTCTCTTCTTCCTCCCCCCTCACTTGTCTGTACTTCCCCTTATCCCATCTGAGCTCCTTCCTTCAGTGCCCTATCTCCTTGTACCCTCAACATTGAAAAGTACTACTGCTTGTATCCATGGGACAGATTCCCCACTGTGTCTTTGTAAAATTTTTGCCTATAACTTTACCGGTCTGATAAACATCATTCATGTTCATTTTGTACTGTTTATTTGTTATCACTGTATGATGTTTTATTGTACAAGTTATTGTTCTATGTTGTTCTTACACCTCTCTTCCCCCTTTCCCCAGGATGCATCAGGAAATTAGCTATTTTTCAGCTTAGTGTGTCTTTCCTGGTGAAATGTTTGAAATAAATAAATACATAATGTGAAAGTAAATACGATTGCACATATCCCAATAATGCAAAGCATCATGGGAAACATATGCAAATCCCCATGAGAGAATTTGGACTGGTTCAGCTTTAAGCAGAATTGCATGGTTGCTCTGGGATTCTTTTGTAGTTAATGTGAAAGTGCCACATTTACACCTTAATAGAAAAACAAACCCATGAACAAGGTAATGCAGTGATCAGGGTTTTTGGTTTTGGACATACACATCCCCTTAAAAATGCACACAACACAGACACACACACACACACACACACACACACACACACACACACACACACACTGTAGCTGTTACACCAGTTGTGCAAACACATAGGGAGTGAGTGCCATTAGCAGGCTAGGGTGGCTACAATAAACAGGTTACTCACCTGTAACAGTAGTTCTAGGAGTGGTATATGTTGTTCATCCACACTGACAGGCATGTCCTTTCCCTTTAAGACGCTTGCCAGAAGGTCTAAAAGCTGGCTCCTCACACCCACCTGGGTGGTATATCCTTCAGCTCTGCCCCTTGATGCCAAATCTTGCCCGCTGGAAGCAGAAGGTTGTGCATTGAAACTGGGGAGATCAGGTGGGTTTGTGTGGAAGAACAACATATACCACTCCTAGAACTACTGTTACAGGTGAGCAACCTGTTTTTCTAGGATCATGAATATGTTGTTCTATCCACATAGATTAGCAGACTCCTAGCAGTTCTCTAGGAGGAGGGAGGCAAGGTGCACAACCCCTACTCAGGGAACAGAGACTGGAGAACTGAGACTCCAAAACCAGCATTCTGAGGTGACTCAAGGTTGATGTGGTAATGGGAAATGAAGGTGTTTACTGACTTCCAGGTAGCATCCCTGCAGATGTCCTGGATCAGGATGTCCTCGGAAACAGCCACAGATGCAGAGGTATGGTGAGTGGGATGAGCCCTTAGCTCTACGGGAGGCTCCCTACCCGACAACCTATAGCAGAGACCAATGCATGATGTAATCCATCTGCCAAGAGTCTGCTTCACTGCAGGTCTGCCAGATGCGACTTCAGCGCAGGTGGCAAACAGCTGGTGAACCTCTCCCTGAACTTCAGCCATCCGCTCCTAGTAATAAGACAGCGCTTGTCTCAGGTCCAAACTATGGAGCCTGTACTCGGCCTCCGAGGTGTAATTGGGGTAGTACACTGGCAGAGTCATCACCTTTTTTTTTTTTTTAAACTCTATTTCTCTCCCCTGAACCTGAACTCTCTCAGGCTACCCCAACTCACCTGCTTGTCCTACCACCCACCGTGGTCCTACTCCTCATATATATGTTACTGTCTTCCATTGATCCTTAGCCAGACAATCCCCCCCAGCTCTGAGCCCACTGAGGTAGGGCTGCCTCCACTTACTGGCACTCTATCTATAATCTAGAGTGTCTGACTAGGTCTTTGGAGAGGCAGAGAGGGTGGAGACAGAGACCTGGTGATGGGTGTGTGGCTTCCGGTACTGTGGGAAGCCGTCGCCTATCAGGCATCAGAGGGGTTTTTCTGCTTTTACTCCCTCCCCCAGATGGGGGCCATGCAATGCTGCCCAGCCCCCTATGTGAGCGCTCCCACTCTTGTCTAGAAGGCGGTCGCCCAATGCTTACTCCTGCTTTGTGTGGTCCTACGTCTGTAGTACACCCAGTCTCCACCGGGTGTCACTAGCTGCACAGGACAAGTCACCTCCTCCCACTCAGGAGAAGAGAGCAGTCCTCCGGATGCTCAATCCTCTCCTTCCCCTGCCGACCCCCAGCGACCAGGGATCATTCCCGAACCCGGCTCGCTGGCATGGTCATGAGGTGTGGCTTCCAGCGCCTCAATCCTCAGCACCACCGGGCCGGCACAGTCAACATATGATTAAGGTGTAACTCTGACACCACCTTTGGAAGGAACTTCAGCTTAGGGCACAGGACAACCTTGTCCCTGTGGAAGACCAGATAGGGAGATTCAACAGAGAGTTCCTGGAGCTCCCCAGTCCTTCTGGCTAGAGTTGAGAATCCTTTAGTAGGAGGGTGTAGGGGTGCAGTCCCCCACATAAGCATGTCAAATCTAAGTCCTCAGCACTTTTGCTGTGCAGCAGGGGTGTACATCGCCGAAACTGATTTTCAGCGATGTACACTCACCCTAATGGCGATTGCCATTCCGCGATCGCCATTATCACATGGAACCATACTAGGTATCACTGCCATAAGAACCTCCCCCATCACCCTCAGATAGACAATCTTGTTGAGTGTTTTAACCAAACCCTAAAAGGCATGTTAAAAAGGTTTGTAAAAGGGGAAGGAAAAAATTGGGACCAATACTTGCCTTACCTACTTTTTGCTTACAGAGAAGTGCCACAGGCATCAACAGGGTTTTTGCCATTTGAAATGCTGTATGATGCGCAGCCAAGAGGGCCACTGGATATGATAAAAGAAACATGGGAGGATAACCCCACTCAGAAACAATCTATAACTTCTTATAAGTGTGCCCTAAGAGAGAAACTGTCAAAATATGTTGAAATTGCCCACAGTAATCCGGAAGAGGCCCCAAACCAGCAGAAAGTATATTATGACCATGGGGTAAAAAAAACAGGTTACTCACCTGTAACAGTAGTTTTAGGAGTGGTATATGTTGTTCGTCCACACTGTCTGGCATGTCCTTTCCCTATAAGAAGCTTGCCGGAAGGTCTTGAAGCTGGCTCCTCCCACCCACGTGGTATAACCCTCAGTTCCACCCCATGATGCCAGATCTTTGCCCACTGGAAGCTTAGGTTGTGCATCGAAGCCAGGGAGGTCGGGTGGGTTCGTGTGGATGAACAACATATACCACTCCTAGAAGTACTGTTATTTTTTTATTTTTATTTATTTAGCTTTTGTTGACTGGATAAGTGCACTAGACAAATCCTGCCTATTTTCAGGCATGACCTGGAGGAGGGGGATACAGATGAATGCCAAGTGACCTTGAACCAGATTAAGCTGTTGGTGGTATTTTTAGTGAGTGAAGGAAATTTGGCCAGGACACCAGGGAAATTCCCCTACTCTTTTCGATAAGTGCCATGGGATCTTTAACATCCACCTGAACTACCACCAATCCAGGCAGATGGGACCTCGGTTTAACGTCTCATCGGAAAGACGGCACCTAAGAAGTGCAGCACCCCCTCATACTGCACTGCAGTGTCAGTACTGGGATATTAACCCAAGTACCAGATGTGGGAACTGAACCCACAGCCCTCTGATCTCCTGGCCTCAGAGGCAAGTGTGCTACCTACTGAGCCACTGACACTGCTATATGTGAGTAACCTGTTTTTCTAGGATCGTTGAAATATTGTTCTATCCACACTGTTTAGAAGACTTTTTTGGCCGACACCCAGGAAGTATACGCATGTGGCATGTGGGTCTGTGCGAGATACCTTGTGCCCGCATGGGTAGAGGTGGAAACCGGGAGAAGATTTCTCTTCCATGATGGTCGCAATCGCGAAGCGATCGTTGTTAACTTGAACAAGCTTTATTTTGAGCAAATCTGAAGATTCTGAAGCCAGGGCCTACTGAACGCATGAGCGGTAAGGAGGAAACCTGTATCTTCAAGCGGAAAGGAAGATCTGGCATCATGGGGCAGCGTCGAGGTTTTCACCACCCAGGTGGGTGGGAGGACCCAGCTTCAAGACCTTCCAGCAAGATTCTTAAAGGGAAAGGTCATGCAAAACAGTGTGGCTAGAAAAACTTATCCATGATTCTAGAAGAAAAAATTTTCGAGCCAGATGAAAAGGTTTTGCTACTGTTACCTACAACAGAAAATAAACTGTTAGTGAAGTGGCAAGAACCTTATAAAGTGCTTAGACATACTGGCACTGTTAACTACGAGATTGAGACCCCAACAGGAAAAATCCTACTAAGATATACCATGCTAACCTCCTCAAGAAAAGGGTTAAAAAAATGCCAAAAGCTGCTTTGCTACTTTTACTGGAAACCAATAAGGAAGATATTGACATAGCTTATGGTAGACTGGAAATGGAAATTACGTACCTAGCGTAATTCTTGATCTTCTTGGACCAAGTCTACACCACTCATTCACACTAATGGGAATATGCCGGAGGTGCTAGGACCCAGTAGGAGCAAACATTTTCAGGAGGGCCGGTGCCTGAGATGGAGCAGTGAGGAAGCAACACCACGACCCCCAGCACGTGTGGTAATGACTATCTCTGCGTTGACCTTCCAACCGCTTCAGTACCCATTTTCCTCGAGGAGGTGCAGCGTAACTAATCTAGAAGGACTAACCCAAAAATCAGACATAAGATGGTCCCGAATCACCCGTGTAAAAAGGGTCCACAATAAAGTTTTCACAGCTCAGCCATTGCGGGAGTGAAGACCATAAACAGAGAGGGGGATGATGGGTGGGCGTGTGAAAGAGTGGTGAAGACTTTGTCCAAGAAGATCAAGAATTACGGTAGGTATGTAATTTCCATATCTTCCTGGACATAAAGTCTCCACCACTCATTCACACTAATGGGAGAGTACCGAGCTAATAATCCCCCGAGACGGGCGGCAGGAGATAAAGTGTTCACATGCATAGGACAGAAGTCCGTTATGAATGGTCCTGCCAAATGACAGATGTCGCCTGGCATGGACGTCCAAGGCGTAGTGCTTGACAAAAGTACGCACTGAACTCCAGGTAGCTGCATTGCAAATATCTGCAATGGGCACGTTACAGATTTCCGCCAGAGATGCCGCGACTGCTCTTGTAGAGTGAGCGTACACTCTGCCTTCCAGCTTGACCTCTGCAATAGAATAACAGTGGCGAAGGCATGCCACCAGCCATGCAGAAATGTATCTGATAGCCACAGGTTGACCCAGCCGGGTCTCACTGAAGGAAACAAACAGTTGTTGAGCCTTGTAAATTTCTTTCGTTCTATCCAGATAGAACAGCAACACTCTCTTAACATCCAACTAATGAAAGGTACGCTCCCCTTCATTCTGGAAGTTGGCAAAGTAGGTAGTTAGGAAGGACTAAAGGCTGGTTTAGATGGAATTCTGTGACAACCTTAGGGAGAAACTTAGGATGAGTCCTAAGAACTACCTTGTCCTTGTGAAATACAGTGTGAGGAGACTGTGACCAGTGCATGTATTTCAGAAACTCTACGGGCCGAAGTAATGGCCACCAGGAAGGTCGTTTTCCAAGTAAGGAACTTCAACTTGCAAGTAGCTAGAGGCTCGAAAGATTTACGAGTGAGCACGTCTAGCACAAGGTTAATGTCCCAGGCTGTGACTGGATGTCTAATAGGAGGTCTAGTATGCAGAATACCCCTAAGAAACCTCTTCACTACAGGCAGCTGTGCCAGTGACATGGAAAGTACTGGCTCATGATATGCCAAAATGGCACAAAGATGAAATTTTACTGTGGAGTACTGCAGACCTGTATTTGAGAGGTCTAAAAGATATTCCAAAACTTTATTCGGTAGGCAGGAAAAAGAGTTCCAAGAGGATTTTGCACACCAGACAGAGATACGCTTCCATTTAGCTGTGCAGATTTTTCTAGTGGCCATGCAGCCAAAAGAATATCTGAAACTCTATGAGAAACGTTGAACCTATTCACCTCTATCTCTTCAGGAGCCAAGCATGAAGGTGAAGCAACCTCAGGGTGGGATGGATCACAGGACCCTGGGTTAGAAGGTTCCTCTGAAGGAGAAGCATCTCCGGGGGGAGGGGGGTTCTGACAGTCTGTTGAGTAGTGGGAAATGAAAATTACGTATCTACCATAATTCTGATCTTTCTGTGCATCTTTACCATTCATCATCTTTGGGTATAGTGGCTGGAGGTCACGACCCCATAGGAGAGTTTTTTTTTTTTTTTGATGAGCAGGGATGACGCACCATCGGCGCGGCCCTCGAGGCCGACGCACATCGTAGGGCTCACAGGTTAGCCATTAGGTGTTGTTGACTCCGCCCTCTCACCAGTTCTGAGTTGCTGTGGAGTAAGAAAGGGTTGGGAGTGACAAGAAAGTTCAAAGGACAGACAAAGGAAAAGATATATAAATGAAAGGAGAAATAAACGACTGAGAGGGCAGAATTAGCTGAAAAAACTAAGGGGATTGGGAAGGGGCCCCAATCTCTGGAAGCAGAAAAGGAGGAGGGAGGGAGGAAGGGAGAGTTAAGGAATTTAGGGATAAAGATGTGAGGAGGGGGAGAGAAGGGAACACACCCTGGAACCTTGACATATCCCCAGATTGAATAGAAACTGCGAAGGAGTAGCCAGAAGGCTAAACTGCCAGAATTCAAGGCACAGTATCACTGGCAATAACGCCAACATAAGCAGAATCGGCTATTCTGGAAGAAAAGACAAGGTACAGGGAATACCCCACCCCCCAAAATAAAATTATTGGTGTAAGAAACCTAGTTTCTCATTTTTTAACATAGAATAATTTTTATTGTTTCCGTCAAAGCTGTAATCATACAATACATCACATATTATATTCCAAACAAGAAAACTCCTGCTACATTAAGACACTACAGTGTTGTTTACACATGCTGGTATACATCGGAGAAGAAAAAATATCTTAGGGTTAGAGCTGCACAATGTAACTGTTAACTACACCTTTTCCTATCTATCTTAATTCACATTACCTCACCTATAACTTATGCTCACACCTAGGTCATATAAGTGCCCTATCCTCAGTGTTCAGTTTTCCAACTACACTTACAGGCCAATCACATAGTTAAGATCAGGCCTACCAAAAGAAAGAAAAGAAAGATAGAATAAGTCAAACCTCAGCATAGCAGCAGCCATAATCTCATCTGAATATGTACAAAGAAATCAGGTCTTGGTGCTTATATTTCAAATTGCATGAATAGGAGCTGTCCTTCTAACAGTGGTCAGGATGGGTAGATTCCCAGGGCGGGGAGGGACCCGGCACAATGCAGAGTTAAGATAGGCCTCCCATTTGGAAAGGTGCGTGGACAACTGTCCTCTACTGACATAAGTGAGCCTTTCAAAAGTAACCAGTCTGGCTATAGCCGAGTGCCATAGAGAGATGGGTGGGGGTAGAGGTTGCTGCCAATGTCTCAAGAGGAGTCACTTAGCCTCCAGCAAAACTACCAGGATCCAATTCTGATGCTGTGGTCTTAGGCGCCTTAGTGGCATAGGATGCGAAAGGTCTATGGGCTGTCCCAGCACCCCAGAGCAGTCCATTGCTACCGCTGACCAGAAAGGAACTAAGCTTGGCATTGCCATAGAAGATGCAGAGTGTCAGCAGGACTATATTCACATCTCCAGCACCGTGCATGCGAAAGGTTCCCCCACCTGAATAAAACAGCCGGTGTTCTATACCATCTAAGGAGTATCTTAAGTTAAATTAACTGGCTTCTAACATCTTTATAGGTAGAATGCGCCGTGTGAAGACAGCGGGACCAGGTCTCTGGACCAATATGACTCCTTATATCCATGTTCCATGCCATGCTGCATGTCTCCATATGATCCGGTTGCGCCTCATGCCATGTGTTATAGAACCTACCCGCTAAACCTCGAAAGGAAGGCTTTTGATGTAGTGAGGATAACCAGAGCCATCTCGGTTCCCCTTTAACAGTCCAGTCAATGGCCTGTACTGCGTTGCAAAGTTGCAGGAACTTCCAGAAGCCCTGTGACTTTAATGAAAAGCGTGCTTGGAGTTGTTCAAAGGACATAAGGGTACTAGTATCTGGTAGATAGCGGTCCTACACAATGCAGATCCCTTTCCCTTCCCATGAGGACCAAGTCAGGGGTTTGTTGTCCACCCTAATAAGCTGGTTGTGCCAGTGGTCTAAATACTTAAAGGGTATCATGGCTCCTTGGTTCGTTGTCTTGGCCATCTTCATAAGGTGGAACCAGGCTCTCCTAGTAGCGTCCATGACTGGGGTGAGTTTGTCTGGGGATATAACAGTGTTAGTTAAGAGTAGGCTAAGAGGGGTGGGCTGTCAAATTTGCTTTTCAATTGTATCCACGGTGGTGAAGTAAGAGGTATTGGGACAAACCATTTAACTGCTTGAGCAGCTAAGAAAGACCAGTAATATCCCCAAAGCCACACAAGTTGGCAGGACTGGATACTTTAGAAGGAAGATTCCTGAAATTAGCAGCTCAATACATAGTGCCAACAATCACATATATTTTTATTGGAGCCTGGAAATGGGACATTTTTTCTGTGTCTTGGAGGGTGAGTGAAGTAATACCAGTTCATAAGGGTGGCGATGCAGCTGAAGTAAACAATTATCACCCTATAGCTACTTATACTGCTCATTTTATCCAAGTGCTTGGAAAAACTTGTTAATAGACAGATTTGCGAGTACAAGGACAAGTACGTGTTGTTTACTCCCTACCAATCAAGCTTTCGTAAGGGCTATTCAACTTCTACAACCTTACTAGACTTCAACGACCTGATCTGTACTTCTTTGACATCAGTCAGGGAGACAGCAGTTGTCTTTGTCGATTTATTTAAAGCTTTTGACCTGTTGAACCACTCCATCCTATATGAGAAGTTACACAACCTGGGCTTTTTTGATGGTCCACTACTTTGGCTTACCTCTTATTTAACCAGGAGTACCCAGAGGGTTGAGGTATAATATTATCGTCAGAACCTTCTAAAGTGACCAGGGGGGTCTCCAGGGATCCATCTTGTGACCCCACCTGTTTTTGATTTCTGATAACGATTTACCATCTGTGATATCGTATACAGACATTAGGCTGTATGCTGATGATACAGCAGTAGTAGCCTCAGGAGTTAACATCTTGGACCTTCAGACTAAGCTGCTGGCCGACTTTGCTAAGACTGAGGAGTGGTTCACCAGGTCACAGCTACTCGTGAAAGTAAAGAAAACAAAAATGATCACATTTTGATTACTATCGGAAAGATATATAAGAAATTGAGGGTATTAAAGAGAAGTACAAGATGTTTAAAATTTCACGATTGGAAAAAAATAGCAGAGCAGCTTATCCTACCTACTCTTAAATATGGGGAGTTAATTTATCAGACAGTAAACAAACAATTGTTGGATAAACCTGACAAATTACAAGATAGCAAGATATATTTGCAGTGTAGCTGCAGGATGCATCATTGTTTGCTATTAAATAAGCTGGTCTGGCAGCCCCTGACATTGAGCATCCCGGGAATTGGATAACATTAATTCACAAATATAAGCAACATTACCATAAACACAGTATTTCTCAAACTCTCTGTCTCGATGTATCTGACTCTAAGAATGAATTATCTAGGTCTGTTCACCAAAATAAAATCTACCAGGGAAAATGGAAAAATAAATATGGGGAAATATCCAGGCTGTATCATTTTGGAATAAATTACCTCCAACTGTACAAGCTGAAACTGCACAAAGGTATTTATTATGGCAAAGATCTTTTCTCCTTTTCTTGTCAGTGTACTTAATAGTTCCTATATTTTATGGCTCTTAATAGTATGACATTGTAAATATTGCATTTTGAATATTGTATTTTATGTTTCCACAAACTTGTAGTATATCACTGTATTTGAACTGATGCTATTGTATGTGTAACTCGTAACTTTAGATTAACACAGGACTGTATTGTGGACTGGACTGTAAAAGTACATATAACATGTATTTCTGTATAAAAATAAAGTTTTACCTACCTACGTACCTACCTTTCTTCCACCTCCTGGGGAAGGATCCTTAGAGAAGGGGATTACCCAACTTATCTTTTTGTTCCAGTTTTAACAATAATAGTTCTGAGTACCGGGTGCCCCTCAGCACCTGCTCCAACTTGGTCTTAATTAGCTCAGAGGCCTGTATTCCCCCTTTTTGGTACACCTTTTGCAGGGCTTTCTCCAGCCTTTGCACATACTCAGATAAATGCTCCCTCTCTTCTGCTGGCAGGTTGCCCTGAACCCCCACCATAAATCCTCACATGTCTTAGTGCTACCGAAAGCACTGTCCAGGACAGCTATATAATCCACTACATTGGCCACGGGGTCCATGGTCTGAGGGGACCAAATAGCATCTAGAGCTCGGCCTCACAGACTCGCCGTTAGTCTTTTACTTTATTCCTCTCCTCACTGCACTGCCAATCCTGTAGCAGTGGCACCACAAAGGTCACCCAAGACTCATAATCCTCTTCCTCTATGAGAGTGGGTTTCACCCCTAAAAACATTCTCAGTTTTCTGTATGAATCTGAAGGGGCAGGTACATACCTGGGTCTGGCCCTCATATTTTGAGAGGGGAGGGTGCGAGGGCTCAGACTCTCCATCTCTTGGGGTAACTACACTAAAGAAGGTCACGATGGCCCAGGCTTCTAACAACCCCTCGAACACTAACACCACAGGCATCCAGGCAGCTTCAATAATGTTAGTGCACTCCACTAACACAGTCAAAGTCCCCGATGCAGAACTGAGCATCTTTCTCCATACTTTGACATTACCCAGGCTCTTTATTATAGACAAATGCCCCTCCATATCCTCTTCCTCCATCTCGAAGGATACCCCTAAGAGCAAAAGGGACTTCATGGGGGTCCATCCTCATACCCCCACTCCACTCAACTAACATGATCTTATCTTTCTCTTTGGGCCTAAACTTAGGCTGGGGGTGGTACAGCTGGGGGTGGGGGAAATGACAGTGGTCTCTCTGGTCTGGTCCTCCATGGTCGGCATGACTGGTGAACAGCAGAAACCAGCAGTGCCTCCAAAGATGTATCACAGGCACTGTGTTCCCATGGGCTAGTACCCCTGCCTGTTGGCTTGCACACAGGTTAAGGGGTCTGGGTCCTGCTACGATGATGTTCAGGGGTTCTGTCCTAAAGGAGTTAGTAAAATAGCGTAGTGCTTCCACCTGGCATAAGCTGCAGTGGGCCAGGTGTGTAGCTGGTATAACCACTAGGATGCTGTACCTACCTGCCTCTCCTTCCAACTGCCCCACACACTGGATTCCAAACAGTAACCCAACAGACTGCAGCCCCGAGCGGACATCTTGGCAATGGCAGTGGCCCCTGGACCTTCTCCCGCCTGACCACATCTTCAGCAAGGAACAGCCTGCTCTCCGATCCCTGAGCTGGCTGGAAAATCAGGTTACTCAACTGTACATAGAGAAGTAATGAAGCTGAGGAAGACCCATGTGATAGGGTTGATACACAGGGGTGTTAGCCTAGATATCTGCCATGTTTTTGCAGTTTGCTATAAAATAAAACATCTTCTATTTTCCCAATTCAATGGTTTGTGCACAGCTTTATTACTTCTCTATGTTCAGTGAGTGTTCCTGGCTGTAGCACCTTTATGGAGACTGACGTGCGTTCACCTGCTGTGTTTTTTGTAAGGTTACTCACCTGTAACAGTAGTTTTAGGAGTGGTATATGTTGTTGATCCACACTAGTTGGCATGTCACTTGCCCTTTAAATCTTGCTGGAAGGTCTAAAAGCTGGCTCCTCCCACCCACCAGGGTGGCATATACTTCAGCTCTTCCCCTTGATGCCAGATCTTGCCTGCTAGAAGCAAAGGTTGTGCGTCGAAGCCGGGGAGGTCAGGTGGGTTCATGTGGATGAACATATACCACTCCTACAACTACTGTTACAGGTGAGTAACCTGTTTTTCTAGGATCATGGATATGTTGTTCTATCTAAACTAGTTGGCAGACTCCTAGCAGTTTTCTGAGAGGAAGGAGGCAAGGTGCACACCCCCTACTTAAGGAACAGAGATTGGAGAACTGCAGCACCAAAACCAGCATCCTGGCATGGCTCTAGGTTGATGTGGTAGTGGATAAAGAAGGTGTTTGCTGACTTCCAGGTAGCAGCCATGCAGATATCCTGGACAGGGACATCATAGTAGCAGCCACTGACACAGCAGTATGGCGGGTGGAATGAGCTCTTATCCCTATGGGAGGCTCCTTGCCCACCATCCGGTAACAGAGATCAATGGATGATGTTATCCATCTGCCAATAGGTCTGCTTTGCTGCAGGGCTGCCAAATGTGGCTTCAACATAGGTGACTAACAGCTGGTGAACCTCTCCCCAAACTTCAGCCATTCACTCATTATGATAAGAGAGCGCTTGTCTCAGGTCCAAAGTATTATGCAGCCTGTATTCGGCCTCCAAGGTGTGATTGGGGTAGTACACTGGCAGTCAACACCTGGTTCAGGTGAAACTACGACACCACCTCCGGAAGGAACTTCGGGCTGGGGCACAGGGCAACCTTGTCCCGGTGGAAGTCGAGGTACTGAGACTCCACAGAGAGCACCTGTAGTTTCCTAGTCCTTGTGTCTGATGTGATAGCCACCAAGAAGGTGGTCTTCCATGACAGATGTGACATCTCACACCTGTGCATCGGTTCAAATGGCTTGCCCATGAGGTGCCAGTACCAGCAGTAAATCCCACAGTGATGGTGGTTCATGCACTGGAGGGGAAATGTGGTCCAGGCCCTTAAAGAAGTGCCAGACCACATTCTCCTGTGCCACCATCTGCTAACCGGCTCACACCCGTTAAGCAGAGATAGCTGCCAGATGCACCTTAAGGGTTGAAGACCGGAGACCTCCTTTGGAAAGAGACCAAAGGTAGTCGAGGAAGCTAGCCACTGGACAGAACATGGGATCCAGGCCTTTGCCCTGACACCAAATGGAGAACCTCTTCCACTTGAAGGCATAGCACTTCCTGGTCGATTCCTTTCTGGATGCTTCAACTATGTTGAGCACATCGTCAGAGAGACTCAAAGCCTGGAACTCTAGCTGCTCAGGAACCAGACTGTCAGGTGCAGGGATTAAATGTCCAGATGGAGTACCTTCCCTAGATTGATGGAAAGCAGGTCTGGGCATGCTGAAAGATGCCTCGGGAGCCTGATGCTGAGGCTGAGGAGATCTTGATACCAGAACTGGTAAGGCCAGTCTGGAGCTACCAGGATCACCTATGCCTTGTCCCTCCTGACCTTGAGGAGCACCTTGTGGACCAAGGGAAATGGAGGGGAGGGAAGGCAAAGAAGAGGCCTAGGGTTCACAAACTCGAAGACATCCCCTGCAGTGAGCCCTGCTGATGATGCAGGCATGGAACAGCCTCAGCTTTGTGTTCTCTCTAGAGGCGAACAGGTCCACCTAAGGGGTGCCCCACTGGGAGAACAGGCTGTGAACTACCTCTGGATGGAGAGATCACTCATGGGATGCCTCGCCCACGTGGCTGAGGGTGTCCGCCAACTGATTCGAGGCCCCTGCCACGTGGATGGCTAGGAGATTTGCCTCCAGTCAGCTCACGAGGGTCCAGATGCAGAGAACTTCACTGCACAGAGGGCAGGAGTGTGTGCCACCCTCTTTGTTGAGGTAGTACATGGTTGTGGTGTTGTCTGTCTGGACTTGAACAACCTGACCCTGAAGGACCAGAGCGAAGGCAGTCAGCTCCAGCTGAACTGGTCGGAGCTCCAGCAGATTAATGTGACATCAAGATTTCTCCCTGAAAATGTTCCCAAATGGTCCACCACTGGAAGGCATCCAACATCTTCCAGGTCACTGTGACCAGCTGGTCAAAATTACTGTGATGCTAAGTCCACTGGCTGGCCAACTACCACTGAAGGGGGTGCATATGCCACTGGGCTCATCGGACCATGTAGGTGCAGGCCGCAATGTAACCCAGAAGTCAAAGGAAATCCCGGGCAGGGTGCAATTGCCCAGCCAGAAATGATCATTCAAAGGAGAAGAGAACTTCTGCCCTGTTCGCCAGGAGCCTTGCTCTGGCTCAGCAAGAGTCGAGCTCTGCCCCAATGAAGCAGATCACCTGCGAAGGCATGAGTTCCGACTTGGCCTCATTGACTAGGAAACCAAGGCTGAAGCAGGTTTGGAGGGCCAGATCCCTGGACCTCACCACCTCCAGTCTGGAGGCACCCTCTATTAGCCAATCATTGAGACATGGGTACACTTTGATCCCTCAATGCCAAAGATGGGCCGCCACCACTGCTATGCATTTGGTGAAGATCCTGGGGGCTGATGACAGGCCAAATGGCATGGCTTGGAACTCGTAGAGGTTTCCCTCCACCCTGAAGTGGAGGAATCTTCAATGGGATGGATGGATCGGGACGTGGAAGAACGCGTCCTTCAGATGCAGTGAGCAGAACCACATGTTCTGCTTGTGGGATGGTATGATCTGGGACAGAGTTACCATCCAAAAGGTGTGAGGCCTGAGATACTAATTAAGGTCGTGCAGATCTAGAATGGGGTGCCAGCCCCCCAACCATTTCAGGATCAGGAAGTACCTGGAAACTAACCCTAGGTTGACAGGGGATCCACGACTCTGACCTCTACCTCCTTGCAGAGGAGTTGGGCAATGTCATCTCTGAGAGCCGACTGAGTATGGGTGGATACCTTTTCCTCCCATGGGGCACCTGCTCAGCTTGGGTGGTACTGCTCAAATTCCAGAGGTAGACCCTGGCCGACCACTTCCAAACCCCACCTGTCTGTTGTAACAGCAGACCAGGCGGAAAGGAAGTGGTGGAGTTGGCCCCCCATGGGAGGAACCAGAGTAGTCATGACGGGTACAGGGTTGGCTGCCCCCATTCTGTCACTGCACAGGCTTTCAGGTTGAAGGACCAGCAGAGTTACTGCTGGGACCTTTCCCTCCGGGCTTACAGTCCACCGAAGCCCCAGACTTGGATTGAGGGTGCCACGATTGAGTGCTGCTGCTGCCCAGATTGATATTGGGGCTGCTTAGCCTTAGGGGCAGAAGGCCAAAAGGGCTTCTCTTCTGCTGTTTCTTAGAACCCTGGGATTATTTCTGGGCAGAAGTAATGGAGTCCAAGGTGGTATTAGACTTCTCGATACGCTGAACATGACCATCGACCCCTGGACTGAACAAGTCGGTGCACAGGAAAAGCATGTTCACCAGTTTGTTCTGGGTGTCTGCTGTAAAGGTTGAGACCCTCAGCCAAGCCCTGCTGTGTATGGCGACTGCAGCTGCCACTGAGCAGGCACAAGAATCCACAATGTTCAGGGCCATCTGGAGTTGCTGTTTTGCAATCGACCGACCCTGGTCATGGACCTGCTTGACCATGGTCTGAAGGTCCGTGGGGAGATGAGGAAGCACCTCGTCCAGAGAGCCCAAGAGGGCATGGGAGAAGTATGCTATAAAGACAGTCGAAAGCCAGAGACCACCTGTGGTATAGAGCTTGGGCATCGGGTACTCCGGCTGACATCCAGATCTGCAAAAAAGCTTGTTTGACTGCACAAGGGCAATACGGGCAGCTAAAAATCAGTATTACAAGGAAGTCTTTACCCGATCATGGAAGGATGGAAGGAAATTCTGGGCTAATCTCAAGGAAGTCACTGGAAGAGACAGTATGTCAGCACAGACAATGCTCAACATTGATGGCATATCCACCACTGACCACTACAATTGCAAACTCTTTTAGCAAAGGGTTCACAGATTTTAGTGAAATTCTTCCCCCTGATTTTTTCCTCTATACAAACCCTGATGACACAACTATGGCCACTGAACAGCCACCCCCGCATCCTCCATTTCACTTCAGAACTATTTCCATCACAGAAGCCAGGAAATACTTTCAAAAGGTCCTGAGGAAGCCCCGACACAGTGGCAATTCCCTTGACCTAAAGTATGTAGCCCTTACACTGGAAGATATCCTGTTACTTTTAACACATATTATCAACGTCTCCCTCAAACTCTCACAGTTCCCTCAACTGTGGAAATCAGCCTTAATGACACCAGTATTCAAGAGTGGTGATTGTTCTCTACAAGGAAACTATCAACCCATCTCAATTCTCCCGCCTCTATCAAAGGCTCTTGAAAAGGTAGTCGCAGATCAATTGGTAGAATATATTGCGAAGTATAACCTACAATGCCCCCAGCAACATGGTTTTCACAAAGACCACAGCACTGCTACTGCCCTGCTTGAGTTTACAGGTTTTATTTACAATTCCATTGATCATGGCAAGTTAGTGGGTGCAACATTTATTGACCTGTCTAAAGCATTCGACACAGTCAATCATGATCTACTCGTCGAGCAACTAGCAGCCCTGGGTCTATCTAAGGACACTGTTGGTTCAAGAGCTACTTCTCATCCTGCTCTCAACAAGTCAGGATTGATAGTGTCTTATCAGACATGAGACCAATTTGTCCAGGGGTGCCCCAGGGCTCCATAGTGGGTCCACTCCTGTTTAGCATATATCTAAACCAGCTCCCTCATGCATGTCACTGTCAAATACTACTATATGCAGATGATGCAGTACTGTTTGCAAGTGGCACAGACCCCACGGCCCTGGAGAGTACACTGCAGGACAGTTTCAAAGGAGTAGAAAAATGGTTCGGTGACCATAAACTCATTATGAATTATAAAAAAAACAAGATCATGATGTTCTCTAGTCCACAAAACAGGTACCACTCTCACCCCCGCACCATAATAAATGTGGATGGTAGTCCACCTGAACTGGTCCACCAATTCAGATATCTGGGAGTTGCAGCTGACAGCACCATGTCTTATGCCTACCATATTGACAATATTGCAAAAGCTGTCAATCCTCAGACTGGGCTACTTTATAGGCATCAGTGTAGTCTCACCCCCGAGGCTCTCAAGCTCATCATCAGTAGCTCAGTTGAATTAAATAAAGCGTGTTGTCTCTCCACTGGGTCTGAACCACACACACACACACGTGTGACCTATATGCCCAGGCCAACTGGCTCCAGTTCACGGGCCGGCTTATGTGTCACACCTGCTTACTTGCAAAAAAGTGAGTCTGGGCCTGATGCCAGCAGGTGTTCAGAATCTCCTCACCCCCTACATAAACAACCACCTTACCAGAACCTCAGAGAGCAATGCCTTTAAGATCCCAAGATGTCATATCTCTTTAGGACAAAGAGGATTTGCCAACCGGGCACCCAAATGGTTTAACAATATGCCTCCTAACATCTACTTTGCAACAATGATAGGTACCTTTAAGCAAGAGCTCCAAAAACATCTTGTTACTAATGCCAGCTGTGAATGCTTGAATTAGCTCCCCCTGGACAATTTTAGATGTGCCTGGCAAGCGCCTGTCTGGCCTCGTATCCTCCTTACCGCTAGTTTTTCCACACCTCTTTTCTTAATTACTATTACTCCTGACTATCTTCCCTCCTTTCCTTCTCACTGTATCCTTAGTTCTTTCTGCCCACACTACGTAGCCACCTGACCCTGTATCTGCAACCTAGCTCTTGTCTCGCTCCCCACACAATCTGACAAGGCCCACTGGGCTACTGTTTTTGCTACCAATAGGTGCTCCCAACCACTCTTGATGAGGCTGTAATTTGAGCTGACGTATTCTCCACCCTCAGCACTTCCACCATTGTATTTTAAATTGTCCTACCTCTTCCTGCTGCCCTCCACAGTCTGCCCATTCCTCTCATCTATCTTTACCGTACCTTCCTCCTTTTCTCTCAATGGTTTTAACTGGCACGCAATGTATATAGTGTTTTATTATGCCAACTCTATTTCTGTTCAAAATTAAACCAATATATGTCCTTCTTTTATTGTCTAACTGTAATTTGTCTGTCGTCTCATCTTATTTGCTGTCTAGCTGTTATTTGTTTTCTCACTGTTTGTACAACTCTGACATGGAACCTATGAAATTAGCTTGTTCTCTAAGGTATTAATCCTAGACCGAAATCAATAAATACCCTACACCACATTCACCTTACCACTGATTCCCACAAAACACCCTTCACACAGCAATTTCCAAATAACAAAACACAGCTTTATAGGAGCAAGGGTTAGGATCGGGGTACCTGGAACCAGGATAGCTGTGGAAGAAAAATGGTTAAAGAATTTGTTCAGAGCAATTAACAACATAATGGCCTGTAGGCCAGAACACATCTAGATACCCACCCTCACTGGTACCAGTGTTACCCTGTCCCTTTTCGGTACCCAGCAATTTGCAGGCCTGCTTGGTGCCATGGGTTGGCCAGCTGTTGGGGCCCTGGAAATTATGTAACTGGTTGTATCAACACCCCACTTGACTGCCAGGGAAGACCCTGGATACTCCTGCTTCTGAAGGTCTGAGGAATTCCTGAAGCAAAGGGCTTCCATCAGTCCAAATTCGGGGGGGGGGGGGGCCTCAGTTCAAAAGAAAGCAGAGAATGGGCAGAAGAAAAAGTCTTGAAGACTTGGGCTTGATTGAAGGTCTGGTTGCTTGTCACCTTCAGCCTGTTCAGACCCATTGCAGAGCTACAGCACAAGGCCCTCCAAGCCACAGAGGACCCTGACCTAGGAGTGGCTCCAGAACCCAGCTTCGGCACAGGTTAGAGCGCCCTAGTACTCAGGAATAAACCTGTGATCCCCTGCTACCCACACACATCACTTAGTAGGGGTTGACAAGTTCCCTACCTTGCTCTGAAGGTGCAGCTGGGAACTTTTTAACTCCTCTCCTTCTCTCAGCAGGAAAACTCCACTCCAATGTGTAGCCAGTCAATTCAACAGATCATCCATGTTCCTGTGCCATTTGGCAGAATATGCCACAGTTCTCAGCAACAACTTATCTCCACACTGGAAACAGCAGCAGCAACATAGTCCTGGCAAAGAACACATGCTCACCTTTTCCTTTTACAGTCTCACACAGTTCCAACCAACCTCCACCTTTGCTCTAGCTGGCACAGAGTTTTATCAAGGCATTTACTCAGGGAAAACAATCTCTCTCTCTAGCCCCCAAATTGGTGCAGGATAGCTGCAGCAGAAATCTCTTCCAAAACAGCAGCTCCACTCAGGTGCCTGGATTGCTTGTCACCACAATACAGTTCCTCTCCACAGCAGGATTTCTTCTCCTTTATTCCACAAACTCCAGTTTAAGTCCCATGAAAGGCCTTAAAATCAGAGCCCAGCACAGACAGACATGAATTGCTCCAAGTCTCTGTGGTTTCCCCAGGGATTCCTGCCCTCTGATTGGCTGCCCAGTGTTATCAATCACTTTCCCAAGCCCTCTTTGGTTATTGATTGGGGTGATCTCGTGGCACCTGAAAATAGTTCATGCCTGCTCACTTGAGCCCTCTATCACAGTTCTGGGTGCCTAGGGTCTCGATTGACTGTCCTTAAGGGGTCCAAGCATCATAAAAATGCCTGCTGGTAAACTTTAGATGCAGTCCCATATAGTGTCCTCAAGAATAATATTCTGTTGCAGCCAAAAAGTACTTTTTATTCACAAAACCCGCACTGTCCTGTAGCCCCTTTAATGCTATATAGAGTGACCACACTACTTTATATTTCTTGTTAGCGTAACCCCTAGGTGGCGCTATCCCAAGGGATACTACCCCTGCCTGCGTGACTAACTGCAGGTTGAGGGGCCTGAACTTGTGAAAAGGGTGCCTCCACCCGGAGGACAGGGTTAATGACAGTGTGACTGCTCTGGGTACAGCCCTCTGGGACACTGATACCCCACTCTTTTCCCTCTAGTGGCCAAAGCAAGTCTAAGTTAACAGAATCCTAATACACACTGTAATATACTGTTAACCCCTCTTGTAACACACCTAACACCAAGGCTGGATTAGCTGGAACAGCCCTGGAGACCTCCTGTAAAACAAGGCCTGTAACAGTAAATAGCAATATCACAGTACTTTCTTAACAGAGGTACACCACAACCAGTTTAGATGCAAAAAGATTTAGATCTGATTTATTAGGGGGCTGTGAACAAGGGAGAGGCAGTAATCTAGTGGTGGATGTTAGATCTGATTGATTCAGGTTATAAAGCATGCACTCAAAGGTCCCTGGAACACAGTCACACACACTCTGGGTACCCAGTTAGAACTACAGGCTAGCTTGAAGCATTGCCCAGGGTAGGCCAGCATTGCAGCTGGTTTTGGGGCCCTTTGAAAGGAAGAAAACATAACATGCACTTTAACCCTTAATCCGGAGCCGGACAGCTCAGTCCGAAATGATTAGCAACAACAGTTAAATCAGTTGACACACTTTGATTTGAGCTTTGTTACAGGGAGCTACCCTGGGTTTACTCATGTTACCCAGTACAGGATGCAGGATGGATGAAATGGAGACCTCTGGATGAAGAGCTGGATGGCCAGGAGAAGCAGGGCCCACACGATGCACCATGGTGTCGTACCTGTTCGTTGGCATTGAGCAGGGAGATGAATCTCCAGGTGGGTCTCTCGTTGGGTGTTTCTCTGTGGCATGAGTGGAAATCTAGGCCATGATGGCAAGGCCCAGACCAGGAGAACAAGTCGGATACAGTCTGGTAAATGTGCTGGATGCAGCCTACAGCTAGCATGATGGAATAAGCAATGTGGGGAACCAAATCGTGACCCACACTCCACATTCAGTACACTTACAATAAAGGTAAGCAAATACCACAGTTCGGATGACAGTCCGGTTGCAGCTGACAGTGTCTCTGTGCAAACTGTATGCTCTGTGGTAGTCTCAAGTCCTGATGGGCCGATTGCACCAAGGCACATCTTCGGTCTACACCAGGCGAAATTCACTTTGTCACAATTCAGGATTCTGGTCACAATTAAGGCACTTTTGGATAAAGTCCAAGATATTTAAGGCAGACTTCTTCACTAGGGAAGATGGTGGCAGGCAGGCCAGACACAGCTTTCCCGCTGATTTCCTGCACTACTACCCGGAGTAGCTGCTCGATGTCTCAAGTTGTTCACTCTCCTAACTCCAGTCTCACATTGACTCCTTGCTGCATGCAGCTTGGGACTTTCCCAGTGATCCAAAAGGTTCAATTCATTGATCCATCTGTCTGTCACAGCAAGGGCCCTCTAGGTCCATTTAGGCGCCAAAGGGTAAAACTACAATTCCTACAGAAATTCACTCCCACAAGACCCCTGGGGACAGCTCCATTTTAGAGTCACCAAAGGTACTGATTGGTCCCAACAGGCAGTCCAGAACCAAGATGGTGGTGATTAACAGAAAAGTCCATGCTGCAAAGAAGGCAGGTTAGACAAACTACGATATCATTATTATTAATGAGGATAAACAGCAAACAATCATAGGCTCTAGTAGGGCTCCCTCTGTACAATTAACAATGGCAGAATGGAGCGATTATATGGCAGCCCAGTCGGGACTCGAGCTTAGGAACGCTCGGCCCCCACCCAGACTAATTACACACTACAAGAAAGGCAGCTCTTAAAGAGACAGGCACGGAGGCCAACAGGGCACTTGCATGCAATCACTTTTAAATCCGTTAGGACACAGAACACCAGCCTGGCAGTGGGCATTTAGTCAGGCCCAATGAAGACGTTTAGGGACCCCAATTTTAGGGGGGTTACCCCAGCCTCAATGCCTGTTGCTTCTGCTGAAATGCAGTTCCCCCCAGGCGGCAGGCAGTATGCACATTAATATTCATATGTGGCTTCATTAATATTCATTATCCCCAAATTATGCCCAAACTCAGACTTGCTATTTACATTTAGACATGGTCTCCCACCATCCGTGTTCTAGTCACTGACCCCAACAGGCTGGAAAGGGGGTTGGGACCACGGAAATTCTTTCCGTTTGACCGCAAAGATGGCGGTCAGTAGATCAAGGCGCTCCTTTGTGCATGCCAGCAGCATTGCAAAAATGCTGGCAGCTCACAATTCAGCTTTTAAAGTCAAACTGGGCTGAAACAAAGTATGGGGGTGCACAGGGAATCCTGGGGCACTTGGGGGACTTGGGCTGAGGCAGTGAAATCGGGAGATACCAAGACAAATGGAGGCAAACAGGGAAGTATTCAAGGTAAGCCCCCAGAGGGGGGTTACACACAAAATACAACATTTGGTGTGGGGCATCCCATCACAAGGACTTTATAACGGAGGCAAAAATATATTTTCTTTGTGCTGTTGGCAGCTGCAAAAACAGCGACTACTGACAAAAGGCTAGTGGCACCCTCACCCAGAAGAAACTGTGGGCTAGAAAACTGCAGATCCATTCTTTTAATGGAATGGATGATGGCAAAACTGAGACAAACCACTGACAAACTAAAAAGGGAGATGACTCCCATACTTTTTGCATATGGAAGCTATTACTAATCAAACAATTTTGGACCAAACAGCAAATCAGCCCTAAGAGTCACAAACCTAGATAGGGACAAAGCTGAGGTAACTTCCCCAGAACTGCATCATCTGTTATGCAAGGCTGGGGGTGGGGGGGGTCTTATAGTATGAGTCAAAAATATAGTATATATCAGCTTTGCAAATAAACTGAGCAATATTTTGCAAAAACAATATTCTGTACTGCTGACAAGATCAAACCAGAGGCACCATGGACAATTGTTTTTTTACTTTTACTTTGTTTAGGTTTGTCTACTTTGGTCTTTTTATGGCTGTGGGCAGAGCCTACAGCTATTTTGCTATCTGTAGCTTGAAAATAGAGTTTCGTGGAACACATTTTTTGGACTTTTCAATGTATCCTTCCACACTAACAAATCACTATGACAACTAAAATAAAATAATCCGTTCTTTCTGTTTAGAATGGTGGAGACATAATTCCAAGCTGCTTATCAGATGGCCATTAGGAAACTGAAACAGCTTGTTAAATATTGGTTGCCTATTGAACTGGAGATTTGTTTATCCCCTTCAAAATGGAACAGCTTGCACATTTAAATGCCTAGCATTTAAACATTTTTTTGCTACTAACTTCAGTTGGGGATGAATATCTTTCAAGAAAGATTCATACCTCATAAATGTTACCCTTTTCCAGCAAAGTTTGCAAAGATTTATACTGTTTTTTAACCTCTCAAGACCTATCTGATAAAATGGCAGGTCTTCAGTGAACTATCCAGACTATATATATAAATGTATATTTTACATAAAAGGCTGTGGCCTGCTTCCCAAACATAATAGATAAGAGCTATTGCAATCTCTTATGGTAAGTGTGTGTGGGGAGGGAGGGGTAGAGAAACAGCCAAACCCCTGGCAAAGGAGACCTCATCTAATGAATTAACTGCTGACAAACCATGAGTGATACAGAAGCAAATGCTTTGATACCTTTTATTGGACCAGCATAGATGTAACAAAAAGAACTTGCATCATTGATAAAATTCTTGATCAAACAACTGCAAACAGAAGACTGTTTTTTGTCGTTTTATAATATGATATACTGATTGTGTATTTACTGAGTTGCTGGATCAGGGCCTTGAAGAAAATAATAACATTTACTTAACTCATTCAAGATTCCATCAGGTGGACAGAAAAAAAAGTCTATGAGAAGATGTCTGAAAACTAAGAACTATAAGATGCAAAAATAGCATTTGTGTATACATATATATATGTCTAATTTATTTGGAATAAATTTGTTCACAGGCATTACTAGTATCTTTTGAAAGATTGGCTGGCTTGTGATTACTAATTCTGAGTATAGTTCATGAAATAATGAGCTTGATAGTTATTTCATGTAGTCCCCATTATGCCTTTTGCATAGCATATAAAGCCAAATCATTCCAACGCCATCTTGACATATAATAGTAATACTGGGCAGCAAATCAGAGCTCTTTTCCTAATAAAAGGCTGCTGATATAATAAATAACAAAGTCATAAATAAGGGACAAGTGGTTTATGGAAAAATCTACAGGGATAATACAGGAATTTGATTCTGCCACTGTGGGGAAAACAGGTAAAATTAGAGCTTCTTACAGGGTAATGGTTATTTGGATCTGGGAGCACTGAATATTTTCTTATCCTATATTTTGTATCCTGGATAGGGCAGAAGAGATGCTACATCTCACTGTCACAGGGATGTTCATTTTCAAATTTTTACACTGTATTTACTCAGGCTGTCTCAGATTAGATGCAATATCTTGTTTTCAGTGGGGTCATGATTTTACCATTTTTATAATGTATTTATTCAGGGTACCTAGTACAGGGCCCCCGTATTCAAAGGAGATACATAGCACATCCTGGTGAAAAAGGGAGATGTGCCACACAAACCCAACAATGCACAGCAGCGCAATATTCAAATGTGCGGGATGCGCCGGCCACAAGGGAATGGGCCAGGCCACACACAAATGGTATGCCGTTCAAGTCGAGGGGGCAATTCCATGAATATGCCGTGCTGTAGCATATTCAATGGAAATGTGCCCCTCATAGTTCAGAGGACCGTAGACCACATGTGGGCCATGAATAGCTGGCCTAACCCAGCCAGCCATCCACAGGCAGGCTACAGATGTGCACCCAGGTGCACAGCAGCCTGGCAGCCCTGGTAGACTAGAGGTATCCCCTTTTCATCCCCAATCTAGCTAACTCATCCATGAAGAACTCCATAGTGTAGGGCTCCCCCAGACCTGATCACACCAGAGCAAACCATGGTCCATAGCCATAGTGTAGAGGACTCCCATCTACCACCCCTGTACACAGACACCCTCACTCCCCCCATACCCAACTTGTTGCAAAGACTGGCACTGACCTCCACACCCTGCCATGGCCAGCTATTGGCTGTACTGAACCCAGGCTGGGGACCTGCACTCTGGAATGACCCAACTGGCTGTACCGTGCATTGGAGGACCATGCCAGCTGCGGATCCACCAGTGTATGCAGCTATGTGTGCATCCCTGGCAAACTGAAGAAGGAATTTACATACCTCCAATGCATGCCTTGCCGATACTGTATCTTCCTGCTGTCATACGCTGCTGCAAGTCCACACTCTCCCCTGTTTCCTGTGTAACATGCCACCCTCTGGACTGCTGAATTATCCCGGGTGCCATGGGGTGCAGTATCTGTAATGCCATTTGCAGTGCTTCAGGCTATAAATAGTTCAACCGCAGTTCCCCAATTTTATAAATGAATGGGAGGTCAGCTGTAACATGCCTGTTTTGGGACCTGTGTGACTGGGTACAGCATCAACCATCACCCACATGGAGCAGTGCAATGGAACCGGGATGATGGATCCGCATGCCAGTGCCTGAGGAGTATGGCCACTGGGTGTTATCACCCACACACAGCTCATGCCTACGTATAACACATCCAGCATCCTACTGTGAGTGCTTTGCCACCCACCAATAGAGTGGTATCATCCCATTACAGAGCCAGTCATCGCAATGGGATGGGCAGCGGGGCAGGAAGGGGAGTGTCTGTGCACTGTTGAGGGGGAGCGGGGGCCACTACACTATGAACATGGACTGTAGATGTATTCAGGTGCAATTAGGGATGGCATTGAGGTCCCTACAATATGGAACCAATAGAGCCTGGACTCCGGTATGATCGGGGCTGGTGGAATGGGTGGTGGGGTACCACTATACCACCAGAGACTTCAGGGCCTGTCCCACATGGGAGTGATCGGGGTTGGGGCTTGGGGGCGAGAGCTGCTCTGACACATTCATCCCCATGCCAACATGCAAATGGACTGGCAATGAGCATGCATAAGGCCCCTTTGCACCCTGCATGCTCAGTTAGTTCATTTACATTTCTGGGCTGAATATCACCCGTATGGGGCTGCGTTGCATGCCAGTATGTGCCACGCATTCCCAATGGAAAGTATTCAGTTGGGATCACCCTGGATGCACCTGACTTGGTAGCCGCCTGCACTGCAACTCCCATCCAGGGTCACATTTTCAACAGGAACGATGAAGCCCAAAAAAATGAAGCGCAGTGTCACACGTTTACTGCATGACAAAAGGGATTAACTCCCTTTGAAACTGCTGTGTTTGCTGCATTAACTCTACTGCAGAATTCTGCAGTGCTGCACTTCATCCTGGTGGGCTTCACTACATGCACACCCTGTACCAGTGGAGCATTGTCTTTGAATATTGTATCGGTGCCGACCGACGCACCCTCTTTGTGCAATGCATCTTTCTGCTCGTGCATCTATCTGGCACTTAATATATCCCCCCCAGATGTAAAATATTGTTTTTAGTGAATTCTGATTTTACACAGTGCAGCATAATATTGTGTAGATGTAAAGCCCCATTGATAATGAGATACCATTTCTTCTGTGAATTATCCAGGCTAAATATATAGCAATCAGCAGGCATATTCCAGGAAAACACATTGTAAAAATGTGTAAAAGGAAGACCATATTGAAACTGCCTCTCCACAGATCTGCATTGTGGAACTCATTAGAAATAATGGGTAAAAGCATCCCAAAAGCTCTTCACAGCCATATTGGCTCTGACCAGAGTTTGTTTCTTAGTGCTGCAACCCCCAACTGTGACATCATACCAGGGAAACAAAGTTATTAAGGAGACACTGTCAGTTTTTAGTTTTAGATAGACAAATCAGCTATATACTGTACCCAGAATGCCTCACTATGTAAATTAGTATACAGGATATTATATTTCTGTGCTCACTGCAGAAATAGGAGACTACATCACTCAGTATAGAAGTCTTGTAGCTAGATATGGTATGCACAATGCATTGTTGTGAAAATAAATATACAAAAGCTTATATTTCGACACCACTACCGAAATATGGGACAGCATCTCACAGTAAGGAAATTGGAAAAGTGGTTCTTATTTGACCCACAATGCCTTGCTATGTACATTTACATATTAGTGCTCTCCACTACCAACATACAGGACTGTACTTCTGAGTAAGGCCCATTTAAGTCAACATTCTAAATTACCTAGAATTCCTTGTTGCTGTATGTAAAACTTTGACAGCTCCCTGGCATGACATCATTCTGGGTGTGTGGCCACACACAGAAAACTGGAGGACGAAATGCTGATAAAACATTAAACAAATGACTATGACAGATTTTTTTACAAAACAAATTACAGCTTCAACATCTGAAGCATGTCTGTCTATGGCATACTATGTGTAAAAGGCATTTGGGGAACCTTACACATTTATTTTAAGAGAACACTCAGCTAGGAGGACAGGGAGGTTTATAGAGAGAAGAGGAGACTGGCAGGGCAAAAGATAACATTTACTTTAAAGAATTTTATTCCACCTGCACCACCAATAAAAAGTTTTACAGATACAAATCAAGTGCTATGTCTAAAGTTTTGCCTTCTGAATCAAGGAAGACATTAACAGTATCAGAAACAAGCATTACAGCCTTAACAAAGTACACAACTGTCAGTCAAGGTATCCCCATGTCACAGGTTCTTAGTAGTGTAGTACTATGATTGACAGTCAGGGAGCTGTATTTTATACAGTACACCCTCCATGAGGGCTCAGTCGGTGGCCAGCCTGGTGGTGTGAAGAGGGCTGTGCTGGTCGCCGGCTGGGGGTTTGGTTGGGGGGAGCAGGATGGTGGGTCACACTGAACAGAGTGGGTGGAGGGTCCCTAGACTACCAGCAAATGGTGGTGTACCTTTGGGGACAGCGATTGGTAACCGGGAAGGGGGGAGGGATCAGTACACTATGGAACAGGGGGTGTTTAGTACGGGGTGGGAGATCGGGGACCAGGGAGGAACCCTACACTATGGAAAATTCTTTATTTATTATTGGGTGGGTGATCAGGGACTGGGGTGGGATACTACACTATGGAAACTTATTTATTTATTAATTACTGGGTAGGAGATTGGGGACTGGGTGGGACACTACACTATGGAAACTTATTTATTACTGGGTGAGAGATCAGGGACCGGGGTGGAACACTACACCATGGAAACTTATTTACTTATTACTGGGTGGGAGATCGGGGACCAGGGAGGGACACTACGCCATGGAAGCTTATTTAGTTATTACCGGGTGGGAGATTGGGGAACAGGGAGGGACACTACACTATGGAAGCTTATTTATTTACTATTGGGTGGGAGATCATGGACTGGGTGGGAGGCTGCAGTATCCCTGCCAACCACAAGGGTTGAACAGATTACCTCCAAGTTTTTGTGGGTGGTAATTTGCTATGCAAAGGCCCTGGTGTGCAGCACAACCGTAGTGAATGGGATTGCAGGAATATGCACGCCCCCTCCCCCTCATTTACATTGCAGCCCACCTCCCTACTTGTTCAGGCACATGCCCAGTTTGCAGGGGCAAACTGGGCTTTGTGAATGCCAACTCTGGGCAAAACCCAGTTTGCCCTGAGCAAACTGGGTTCGCACCCAGGCAAAATTTTGTGAATCTGGCCCCAAGTCTCTAAATCCTCTTCTCCCATACTGGCGGTAACATTCTTATACGAGGGAAAACAGCAGCGACTGCCCTGTTTGTTAAATCATTTTGATAAGATGATTTAATTAGTTACTTATACAGCTTCATCAATCTTCCAATGGGATATAGTGGGTTCTGAACTTCTTAAACAGTTTAAACAATTAAATTGCTATTTGTGGAATAAGGATCATTTATGTAGTTTCTTTTATTTAAAAAATATATTCCTCAGGATAGTCCAGCTAAAACTGAACCTCTTGTTTTCAGCTATTTTATGGTGCAGATGGGATGGATGGACACCAGAGAAATAGCCATTCATTGATATGTCTCAGGAAACTCGAACAAAGGGATATGTTTGAGGGCTGAGTGCCACTTATTAATATTTTTGGGCCCATTGGGTTGAACTTATATTCATTAGACACTACGATCTGAGCACAATACATCATTTATTAATATTCATGAGGCCTTTAAAATGCAACAACCGCCTGCTTTGAATTACTGTTTTCTTGAATGTTGCAAGATGTTTTTAAATACCGGCACTACCACAAGAAAACAATTCCACAACAGAGGGATCATAGCTGTGAGAAACACAAAATAAATGTCCTTGACTTTTCAGTACAGCCGTAACACACTTTGTTATACTGTGAAGGACACAGACTGAATTTTGGGCTGATCCTGACATAAAAATACAATCAGCATTTTTAATCTTCATTGTAAGGACTTCGGTTTGACTCTCGCATAAGGTACTGTGACAGACACGGACTGCACTGTGTTCTGTCTATGACAATATATGAGAATCACAGAACTGTAGTAGAAGTGTCACCTAAGCCCTTAGAATAAAGAATAAGAAATACACTCTGCTTCTATGATGCTAACACTGTTGGAATGGAAGAGTCAAACAGGGTTCCCCATTTTATAGTATAGCACGGCTAATAAGTAAAGCTAAGTGTAAACATTTAAATAAATTTGCAGTTGCACATCATTATATCATTATTACTTATTCAATGAAAGGGTTTGCGTTCTAGCCTTTCCCCATGAACTTTGGAAAAACTACAGAATATATTTAGATCAGACCGTAAATACAGTGTCTGAAGAGGGGTGTTGTAAGAACTGAGCTGTATTGTACTTGCGGCATGGTTACAACTCAAAACAAAAACTATGTTCAAAACATGAGTTAAAGTGCATATGGAAAAAAATGATTTTCTGATGCTAGCATGAAATGAGAGTCTCTTTCCACTGCTGTGCTAAGTGCAGACCATGAGTGCTATGTCAGAAGTGTGTGGTTTTTCATCAGATCTCTTTTAATTCTTCTGGATTCAGCTCACACTGCTCTGTCAAAAACCACATGCTTCTTTTTTTCCCTTTTTTTTTCCATATTACAACTGTCTTCATAGCTTACATTTTTGGCCATTATACATGTGGGGTTACTAGAACGACTGAAACATGATAGAACAATATTTCATCCTCAATCAGATATGCTGCATTATTCAATCTTTATAAAAGTATTGTAAATATTTTTAAATCAGAACTAAGAGAAATATTCATAAACATTCCTTAGTTCATGGCTAAGACTCCACATTATTCTTCATAATCGCCCTCCTAAATCATATAAACACCAAGTTATTGTAAATAACACAGTACCAGTCTGGAATTAATAATCTTACTAAAATTATTCTATATCTTTTCAAACATTCAAAGTCTTTTCTCCAGTACGTAATGGACCTAATATAGAAACATAGAAACAGATACTTTGACTGCAGATAAGGACTGCTTGGCCCACCCAGTCTGCTCATTTCCCTACCTACTGGATAAGCTGCAGATCCTAGTTAACCAACAGCCTACTTCCTCCTACCCCCCACTATAATTGCCTTATGTCTGTCCCATGCATTCTTGAATTCCCACACTGTTTTTGACCCCACAACCTCCTCATTAAGTCCATTCCATGCATCCACCACCCTCTCTATGAAAAAATACTTCCTCACATTGCCCCGAGTCATCCCCCCTCTATCTTCAAACTATGCCCACTTGTTCTTGCGCATCTCTTTTTCTGAAAACTTCTTTAGTCTCTCTTTGTATGGTTTCAGATGCAAACTCTGCACCATTTTAGTTGCCCTCCTCTGGACTGCCTCCATCCTGTCTATGTTCTTGTGCAGATGGGGTCTCCAGAACTGCATGCAGTACTCCAGATGGGGTCTCACCAACTGTCTGTACAGAGGGATGACAACTTCTTGTTTTCTACTGGTGATACCTCTCCCTATGCATCCCAGTACCCCCCCCCACCAGCCTTCTTACTGCCTTCTCACATTGCCTGTCTACCTTTAGGTCATCTGATATGACTACCCCCAGGTCCCTTTCCATTTTTGTTGTTGTTAGTACCCCCCCTATTGTGTACTCTTCCTCTGGGTTTTTGTTTCCCAGGTGCATTACTTTGCACTTCTTTGCATTGAATCTAAGCTGCCATATATTTGACCATTCCTCCAACCTTGCCAAGTCTCTTCTCATCTTTTTCACCACCTCCCCTTGCGTATCAACCCTGTTGCAGATCTTTGTGTCGTCTGCAAAGAGGCATACTTTTCCTTTAAGTTCCCTCTGCAATGTCACTTATAAAGACATTAAAGAGGATCAACCTCAATACTGAATCCTGCAGTATCCAGCTAGTAACCCCGCTTTCTTTGGAGTGGATTCTGTTTACTATTATCTTCTGCATTCTGTTGTCCAGCCAATTTTTAACTCAGGCTACCACCCTGGGACCCACTCCCAGGTTGGCTAACTTGTTTATTAATATTTTGTGTGGGGCTGTGTTAAATGCCTTGCTAAATTCTAGGTAGGCCATGGTTGGCTAAAGTCTAGGTAGACCTTTTTCACTTCATATACGATATCTCAACCATGAAATTCATCCATGTATTAAACTCAGGTGGGATGGGTCCTTCCATTTCGTTGTTATACATTTCTGGGCATTAAAAATTCCCAGCAATTCTAAGCAACACTGATAAATGTTATCCTTCCCTTCTGAATAACCAAAAGTGAGTAGTAAAAATACCTCATTTTTATAAAGTCTGATCATGGTTATTTTAAATAACATGTCCAAAATTTTATCCCCAAATTCATCTAATTTATGGCATTCTACAAACATATGTTCAAATGTACTGATCTTTAATCTACATCTAGGGCACATGTTTGAGCATTTGGTATTCATTAAATTAATTCTATGTGGGGTGTAATAGGTACAATGAATCAGGTTAAAATAGATCTGTAATAGTTTAGAAGATATAATGTCCAATTTGGGTAAATTAATAAAATGTGCCCACGCTTGTTCAGATATAGTACTCACAATTTTCATTTCCCATTTTGTCTTTAAAGTTTGCAAAGTAATTCCACATTCAGAGACCAAAGCAGTATATATATTTTCAAAATCATCTTAGCATTGCTGGGTAGTTTAAACATATTTTCCCATATATTAAGTAGAGGACCAGTTATAAGATCCCCATTTTTACAAATATAATCTCTGATTTGAAGGAACTGAGAGAAACGAGAGTTCGGAATATGATAGCTTTTTAAATTTTTTCAAAGCTTAAAGAGCAGCTGACACCTTCAGGATAACTTAAAACATAATATTTAGACACAGTTCAATTTATATTTCATGTTAGTTTTGTATTTTTCCTTCCCATTATTTATTACTGTGGTCATTTGCATGAAAATAGGATCTCTGCTCCTGAAGAGGTAATCTATTCCTGTTGCTTTCTCCCAACTGGAGGCCATAATGCACTGCTTGTGACATCACAGTTATTCCCAGGGCAACAGATTGTGATGTCACAACAGAGAATTATGACATGAAGTAAGGAGTAAGCTATAGAGGCAGATGAACTCTAACAGATAAATACCATGTATTCATGCACATTTCCTCCGTAATAAAAGATGGGAATGAGAAATCTACAGAATATATTTGGAATGCAAGCTGAATTGTACTTAATTATTATGTTTTTCAAGTGCTCTTTGAGGTGTCAGCTGCTCTTTAGTAAACCATCATCATCTCAAAGGACCTTTATTTCTTTCATACTCATGTGCAGTGCTGAAGCAGAAGTAGCTTGGCTCAGGTAGCTTTGCTTTTCTGTTGCTGGTAACTTTCTGGAGGTTTCTGAGCTACCCTCAGCTAGGATCACATTCCAGGTACTTGTGTTACATTCTTGTGTGTTCTTTCTCCTTGCAGTAGTTCCTGAGTTTATTTAATGCAGCTGTTTTTATGATTTACATTGTGAGTTTTGGATTCATATTTCAGTAAGCATTGTCAGCAACCTTCTGGAAGCTTCTGTGCTCCCCCCTCAGCTAGGATAACTTTATAGCTAATTGTGTTTAAATACATGTATGTTTCTCTCACATAGCAACAGTGCTGAAGCAGAAATAGCTTGGCTCAGGTAGCTTTGCCTTTCTGTTGCTGGTAACTTTTTGAAGGTTCTGAGCTACCCACCACTAGGATCACATTCTAGGTACCTGATTATTTTTTTACAGTGGATGGGCATGAAAGGAAACAATCCAACCCACCCCCATTCCCACCCTTCCCTGGGTGCTCTGCCTTTATAGATATTGACAGAGACATACCTACATAAAGGCACAGGAACATTTGGCAGCACCCTACAAGATAGGGCCTATCTGAGAATACAGGCAGCAATACAAAAGGGGAGTAGTCAACTGAGTTAACAAGGGCACTTGAAACAGAAAGCAGAGCAGTAATTTAACAGGAAAGGGGAGAAAGGGAAGACAAAAATTAACAGAGAAGGAGAGGTGGTAGTAGTAAGCAGGTTCAGAATGATGCAGGGAGTGGTGCAGTGCTCTGGGTGTGGTGTAGCAGTCTTCAGATGGATACTCTGGGTACTGTGGTGCTGCCCCATGTGCAAGCACCTCTCTGGACTGAGGGCAGAGGTCATCAGCCTCTGGGCTGAGCTGGCAGAAGCACTGGACACCCTCACCCCCTACTCAGAGGCCACCATGTCCCCAGCCAATGCCACAACGGCTGCCCAGGCAAATGGCAGGGTGGACTACAGTGGGCTCAGCAAGGTTCAAGTGAGGGGGCAGAGACACATCCACCATCCAGTCCAGCTTAAAAACCCCATCACTGTTTTGGAGGAGCAGGACAGTCCTGCAAAAGAACCCGAGTCTGAAACCAGGGAGTATGTGAAGGTCTTTTAGCAAGGAGACCCAGGGACAGGAGGAAGAGAACCCCAAAGGAAGAAGAAGTTACTCCTGGTAGGGGATTCAATTGCCTGGGGAATGGATCTGGGCACAGATAGGAGGGAGGAAAGGGAGGTCAAGTGCCTTCCAGGAGGCACAACTTGGAGGGAGGGAAGGAGATCCAGGGGATAGCTGAAGCAGTGGCAAGGAGGGGTGGGCTGGAAGTCATTGTCCATCTGGGAACAAATGACCTTTCCAAGGACAGGGCTAGCTTGGAACAGGTGAAAGAGGCCTTCATAGGTTGGGGGTTGGGAAAAGTAGCAAGATCCATGACATTTCCGGAGGTGTTGCCAGTCCATGGCAGGGAGGAGGATAGGAATCTCTATATTAGTAAAATCAACTCATGGTTGAAGGCATGGTGCAGTGAGAAGGGGTATGGCTTCACTGGGGACTGGGGTCCTTCCTGGAATGATGTGGCCCTGTACAGTGGGGATGGGATGCATCTGTCCAGAAAGGGGAAATCAGTCCTCAATGAATGGTTCGAATGCTTCACTAATGAGTGTTTAAACTAGCCAGGGGAGGGTCCAACAAGAACAGGTAAACTCTAGCAGCCCACCCTCACATGGTAAAGACACTAGAATGATGTTGCCAATGTCACCTGGACCAGGCAGATAGGGAGAAGCAAAGGAATTGGGGATACATGTTAAAGTTAACGGGGGGGGGGACTGCAGGGGACCAAAACCAGGAGTGGAGAGAGGACAGGAAGTAATAATTGGAAGGCCATGGTGACAAATGCCCGCAGCCTGGTAAATAAAATACCAGACATGAAGGCTGTGATAGTTGAGGCAGACCTGGACATAGTAGCAATAACTGAAACCTGGTACACTGGCAGTCATGGGCAGGAAGTAAATATACTAGGTTATACTCTGTTTAGGCTGGATAGGGGAGGCAAAAAAGGGGGATGAGTTGCCCTCTATGTCAAGGAGGGTATAAAGGCAACACAGATATAGGGTAGTCAGGGGGAGGCTGAGGAATTGTGGGTCACCCTTGAACCAGGAAATGGTAGCAACAATGTGCACAGGGGTGATATACAGTCCTCCAGGTCAAGGGGAAGAAGTGGACAGGAATCTTGAGGATGAAATAGACAAAATGGCAATGAAAGGTGAGATTCTACTGATTGGGGATTTCAGTATGCCAGATGTGGATTGGACCACCCAGGCAGCTGCTTCAGGCAGAAGCAGAGGCATCCTGGATTCCTTACAAGGGGCAGGACTCAGGCAGCTGGTGCTTGATCTCACCAGAGACAGGGCGATTCTTGATCTAGTAATGACCAACGGGGAAAGAATCACTGATGTTCAGGTGGAGGGGCAACTAAGATCCAATGATCACCATATAATGTGGTTCAGCATACAGACAGGGATTCAATCAAGTCACACTAGGGTGAAGGTTTTCAATTTCAAAAAGCAGATTTCGCTGAAATGGGGAGAGTTATCAAAAGTGCCCTGGAGAACAGGAGGACAGAAGGGGTGCTGGAAGAGTAGTGGGTGAACCTAAAAGGAGCTATAGTGGAAGTAACAAACAAATTCATCAGACTGGTATCAAAAGGCAAGAGAAGGAAAAGGCCACTTTGGTTTTCAAAAGAGGTAGCAGAAAAGGTAAGGGCTAAAAGGGTAGGGTTCTGGAAACATAAGGAGACCCAAAGGGAGGAGGACAGCGAGGTGTACCGAGGGTGTCTAAGGGAAGCAGAAGGGGTGGTGAGGAGAGCAAAGGCACACACTGAGGAAAGTTTAGCGTAGACACTTGAGCAGACTAGATAGACCAAATGGCCTGTATCTTCTGGCAATTTCGTAAGACATTCTACAGGTACATCACTGAAAAGGAGAAAAACACGGGGGGGGGGTAAGACTTAAAGGGGAGGAAGGGGAGTGTAAGGAGGGAGATATGGATAAAACTCCTGGCTTAGAGTATTCATGGCCTAAATCCCACTCTCACACCATCTGTCATCGAGGCAGAGGTTAGGAAGCACAGGATGACCAGGAGCAGGTTCAAAATTTGCAAATAGCATTTTATTTTTATCATTAACAGCAAAATAAAAAATAAAAATTATTCAGTATAACTATTTATAAAGGCAGTACAAACAGAGAAAACTAAATCCTTCTTCTGAGGGTATCTCTTAATTCCAAGTTTCAGTCTCTCACTCTCCTTGTCTCTCTAGCAAAAGTATTGCTGCTCTTTTTATAAGTCTTTGTCTCGGAACTCGTTAAGAGAGTCCACTTCTCACAGAATGTTCTTGTAAGATTACAGAATGTTCTTGTTAGTTTTGATGCAGGTGCAGCAAAAAGAACACAGTGACCCAGAACTTGCCTCTAGTCCACAGCTCTGTAAAAGGCTTAAAAACTGCATCTCAGGTTAACCCCTTGAGTTCCAAATAGCTTTTTGCAATTATTTCAACAGTATTGCTATATACATTTTAAATGAAGGTATCCCAGTATCGCATACAGTTTTACACAGAGGTTCACATATATTTTTTATAACTGCAGATATGCAAGCGGAAGAAAGGACAGAAATAGCAAGAGAAGGCAGAGAGATAGCGAGAGGTGGAGAATTGCAATACCGTTGGAGTGATCAGTTTCTAGGTCTCACACGAAAATTTGGTTGTGCAACCAGACAGATAAGAGATAGAAAAGAAGAGAACAGAACAGATCCTTGTGTCTAACTCTCACTACATAACAAATGGGGCAAGACCTTATTCAACCCTGTCACACAGGGTATGGTGTCGAAGTATCAAAAGAAATGGTTAGAGCTATAGCAGCTGCTTTCAAGTTAGTATGGATGGCACTATGAACTTTCTCAATACTTTCTACAAACCAGCAGCTCTGTCTCCTGTAGCTTCCCTCCATCTCAAAGAAGCAGCTGTCCTCTCAAATGCGGTTGTTTCTGTAATGGCAGGGCTAAATGTGTGCTGTGCTTGGGATATCTGTCTGGTTAGTGTATTTATTTCTGTTTATGGTTCTTCATTCACTTTTATCTATAACATGTCCTGTTGATCAAAACGAAGTTTGTAATGGAACTGCATTCTTCCAGCAGAGGTTCAAATTACATTCTCTCTCTCTCTCTCTCTCTCTCTCTCTCTCCCCATCTCTCTCTCACTTTCTGTCCCAAATGTGTGCGGAGTTCATGTATGTTAACTGTTTCAGGACCTAATTCTTAGTGGCATTCTATTAAGTTTGTTTCAGACTTGAATTATTCTCGTAACTATTCACAAGTATCCTTCTAGGGGGAAGTGAGGGGGTTAGGAACCAGACTTCATTATACAGGTAAATGCTGAAAACGGAAGCTGACCAAACGTGATAACTTAGTTGACTTTTTTGTCAACTTAAATTTTTAAATTATATCTTAGCCTTTTTAAATGTTAACATTTTCTGCTGTGTGACTTTCAGTTTGATACAATAAATACCATATTGTAGTCTAAGAATGCAGTTGGCAAATTTGAATTACCTATATTTTAGAACTTTTATGACTTTATGTTTGTAGGAGGGGTAGCTGGCCTGTACAGGAAGGTGGGAATTTACCAATAGCAGAGTATCATTTCTGCAGAATCATAGGGGTTGCAAAGTTCCTCCACCTAACACATTTTATATAAATAAATGCTAGGCAACCAATGTTTTAGAGGTTTCCAGGGGTTAGCTATGTGTCATTACTGTGTAGACAATGTCTGGATTACTAAAAAAATACAGAAATAAATAAAATACCATATTGTAGCTAACTTAACATTGGTATATGACTGGGTACCATCATAATACAGTAACTTTATTTAGTATGTACTCATCATGGTGTCACCACTCTATGAGTAGTATATTGCTTCACACATGTTCCCCTTTATTTGTTCTCCCTTGCTCAATGCACACATTACTGCCCATTTGATTATCGTGTCTGTGTAGCATAGTACAACATAAGTTATGTATGTCACACAGTTTGCAGTATTGATGTTGTGCATATTAATAATTGTACACTGTATCCATTTGAATTATATAACTTGTCAAACATAGAAACATAGAAACTGAAGGCAGATAATGACCAGTGGGCACATCTAGTCTGCCCATTTTTAATTATAACTTTTGCTGCAGATCCAACTTGATCTACAGCACTGTCTCTTCCACCCCCTTCCTTCCTCTTTGGATTCCTTTGTGCCTATGCCAGGCATTTTTGAAACCCACCACTGGTTTCACCCCCACTATCTCCCATGGAAGGCTGTTCTAGGAATCCACCCCCCTTTCTGTGAAGAAGTACTTCCTCACATCTCTTCTGAATCTACCTCTTTCCAGCTTCACATCATGACTTTTGTTCTACAGCACCTTTTTCTCTGATACATATCACCTTCATGTATCTTGTTAACCCCTATGAGGTATTTAAAGGTCTCCATTATATCCCCACTCTCCCTCCTCTCCTGCAGAGTGTACAAATTGAACTCTTTCAGTCTCTCTTCATAGGACTCCTGATGCAGACCTTGCACTATTTTGACAGCCCTGAGCTCTCTTCTTTTTGCTTTCTCCTTTTTCCAATTGTTCTTCCTTCCTCACCTTTCTCCTTTGACTCCTTTTTTCCCTTCCTCTTTTGCTAACCCCCTGCTTCCTTGAATAACTTGCATCTTGATGGGACTCTCTCCCCTTGAGATCACCCTACTCTCTATCTCAGCCTGTGGTGGCCCACTCTCTGCCCCCCCATTTCTTCCATTACCTCCTTGGCTACTTGAAATGTCCATCAAAGTAACATTTAAACCATCCACTGAGGACTATGGTTCCCTCCTTAATGGAAGCTGGCCATAACCCCAGTATAGACTCTTATCCTTCCAGGTTGGTCCTCAGTCCTCATTGTAGCCATACCTCTCCTCTCTGCATCATTCCTTCTACCATTACTTGGAGGCCTTAGTGCAGAGTTCCCTCTCCCTCCTCTTATAGTACAAGACACACTCACCTCTTGTATTTTAAACACAGGGGAAATATAGGATCAACCAGATAAATGATCTAACTTTGCCAGAAATGAAATTTACACAGGGAGCTGACTATGGTAATCCACCTTTACATTTAAGCCCATGAAACACCCCTATCAAGTTAATGCATTAGCAGCCATAGCGGATCTGACCAGAGTTTGTTTATATTAGCTGATTGAACTTTTTCTATATATTGTAGTTTGTGCAACTTAGATAGTGAGAAGTTGAGGAGGTGAGCAGAGGTTTTTGCCAGCAGCCCTCAGGGACCAGATTAGTGGGGTTGGGGTGCTCTGTGGGGTGGAGGTGCCACTGGATACTAGGGAGAACTATTACAAGGGTGAGTATAGGGAAGGGGTGCCACTGGGCACCAAGGAGAACTTAACATAGAAACCTAGACAATGTCTGCAGAAACAGATCATTGGTTTATCCAGTCTGCCCTCTTTTATCCCAGTCTACCTCGTGACTTATTGTCTAAATGGATTTTTTTCCATCACATGCTACCCTCTGAGTACAGTAACTATTAAACTGTTTACTCTGCCCAAGTAATGCCTGAATCCATTTATGGTTTTTGCACCCATCACTTACGCTGGTAGGCTACTCGATTTCTCAACCACCCTCTCCATAAAGTAAAACTTTCTTGCGGCCCTCCTGAATCCCCCACCACCAGGTTACATTCATGTCCCTTCATTTTTGACCATCCATTCCTGGTAAACAATTTTTTGCAGTTTACCTTTTTTATTCTTTTTGGGAACATGAAGGTCTTTATCATGTTGCCCCTCTCTCTTCTGGCCTCTAGTGAGTACATGTTTGGTGCCCTGAGCTGATCCTCATAGGATCTGCCCTGTTGACCCTGAATCATTTGTATTACTCTATGCAGCAGTGTGTCCAGCCTGTCTCTGTCTTTCCCTATGTGAGGACTCCAAACTTAGGCACAGAATTTCAGATAGGGTCTCACCAGTGATATATATATATATATAGAGAGAGAGAGTATTACCTCTTTCCTCCTGCTATCAAAAGCCCTTCCAATACACACACACACATTCCATTTGGCTTGTTATATAGCTAGTTTGTTTGAAGGAGTCACTTTTGATTTCCCACAGATTCCTTTTCTCAATAATAGTGCCTAGCTTAACCCCTCTCATCCAGTATTGCTCTCTGGGGTTCTTGTTCCCTATGTACAGTATATCACCTTGGACTTTCTGGCACTGAATTGCAACAGCTGGACCTTAAACCACCTCCATAACCTTTGTTGGTCCCACTGCAGCTCGTTTTCTCCTTGATCACTGTCTACCATTGCCAAAGAGCTTATTTTCATCTGCAAAGAGTGACATCTTGCCCTTTGTTCCTTCTCCTATGTTGCTGATGAACATATTGAAAAGGATCTGGTCCCAGTATTGACCCTAGTGGTGCACCACTTGTGATCTTCCTTCCCCCCACAATTTGTGTTTACTACCACTCTCTGCTCCCCCAACCAACCTCCCATGAAGTCGTTTGCTGCTCCCAGATCTTCTAGTTTGTTCAACAGTTTTATGTGTGACACAGAGCCAGATGCCTTGCTGAAGTAGAGTAAATCTACTGCTTGTCCCTTTTTTTACTGCCCTTGTTACCCAGTCAAACAAAACAATGGGTAGGGGGAAGTGGTGCCACTGGACACCAGGAGAATGTATGGGAAGAGGGGGCCACTAGACTCCAGGGAGAACTTAAAGAGGGGGTGGGGAGAGAGAGAGAGAGAGAGGTGCCACTGAAACAGAGGTGTGTCAGCCCTATTGCCTCCTTTCTGGGACAAGTAAGTTTCCTTAAAGGACAAGTATAAAGACAGACCTGAATTAATTGTAAAGAATATGGCACAAGTGCAAAGTTAGCTAAATTCATAGCTGGACAAGTCCTTTTTTTTTAAACACCGCTGCACTGAAAACCAGGGAAGGCTTATAGGGGAGAGGAGAGGAGAGGTAGGGAGTGCCACTGGGCAGCAGGGAGGGCTTATAAGAGAGATGGAGGGAGTGCCACTGGACACCAGGAAGAAATTAAAAGGATGAGGAGAAAAAGGGAGAATTGGAAAGGGATGGGGAGAAGGAGTCCTTCTCCCAATATTCTTAATTATACTGTAGTTTGGGTGTGTGTTGGGGGGGCAGTGGCAACTGGGTACAACTTTCCCAGCTGGACCAGTGTATGGGTGCTTGGATCTCAGGCTGTAAACTCAGAACCTTCAGATTCTGATTTTCTGGGGGGAATTCAGGCTTTTGGTATTCAGGGCCAAAAGTTCGAATTCCAAAAAGTCTTTTTGTCCTTCCCCTTACCTGTGGCTGCTGGGGTCTGACTTGTGGAGGAGGTCTGGATGATGCAGCTGTGGTGGAGGCTGCAATTCTGAGTCACTACCAGGTGCCAGTGACTTCCTTCTCAATTCCTCACATCTTGTTCTTGTGTATTTGTCAGTGATCCCCCCATCCAAGCATATTTAGCACTCCCAGACCTGACCCGGTCCCTTGGTGGCACCCTTAACATCCAGCCACCCCAGTTTGACTCTGATCCCCCCATCATCATTTAAATTGTTTGTAATAAGCCTACCTGGCCCCAGCATATACAGTACTATGTTGTAGGCTAGCCAGACCACAGTCACCCACACTGTTCATTGAGGACCCCAACCAATTTTAAAATTCCTATTAGAAAAAGGAACTGCACTTAGTCCTCAGTCCCCACTGCCACACTGAGTAGCACTTGGTTGACATATTTCTTAATTGTACTCCCAGAGGTACATGGGAGGGATGCAGTGGCCAACCTAAGCAAAGCCCTGCGGTGCAGCCTCAGGTGCTGCCAGAGGCATATTACATTCATGTCAGCAGCAGCATCACATGGCTTTGTTTAGGGTGGCCACCACCTCCCTCCCAGGAAACTCTGGGAAAGAAACTAAGAAACAAGGAACATCCAAGTGCTCTAGTGTGACAGTGGGGGATGCAGACTAGGGGGACTGAGCAAAATTCAGTTGCTCTATAATAGAAATGTAAAATTGGTAGGGGGCCCTTGGAACAGTGTGCGTCACCGTGGTCTAGCTAAAACAGTGCTGAGATGCTTCTGATATACTGAGCCAGGCAGACTTGCAAAAAATGATTAGATGGTTGGAGGGGGTCTTTAGAGTTGGACTAGGGGGCTGGAGGCTAAGGGGGCCATAGGACCAGGTCAGACTTGGGGTCAAGGGGCCAGATCTTCCTGGACTTGGGGGGGTGTAAGCAATATATGAAGACAATGATGTATGAAACAAGCCACTAGACTCACCACTAAAGACTGGATGACTCAAACAGCCACTTCCTGCAAAAGGTAAGGGGAGGAGGGAGAGAGATAGACTTTTGTGGTTTGTGCTGGCAGCCTGGTATATTTATTTCATTTCATTTTATTTATTTGTTAACCAGGTAAGAGCACTGGGTAAATCAATGCCCTTTTTCAGGCTCGACCCTAATACACACAATTAAATCACAACATATACAACATATTTACATAAAAACAATTAACACTGGCAAATAGAATCTACCCAGTGACATCAACTATTGCATTTACATTGATCCAGACAAGATAAATATTATTTTAATATAGATTTAAACACTGCTAGTGACATAGGAGTACGTAAATTGCTAGGAAGATTATTCCAAATAACTGTAGCAGCATTAGCTAAAGCACAAGAACCCTTTTTAGATTTACATAGAGAGAATTCAAGTAAAGTACCGGTAGAGGATCTAAGTCCCAGGCTTGTGCTATGAATTTAAACGAGATCCTGCAGTGGGTAGTTATGGCAACTACTGATTGCTTTAAAAATTTGACAACCTAAAAAGAAAACAAATTTACCACTTGGAGATAATCACCCCAAACTAGAATATAATAAACAATGGTGAAATCGACAATGGTGCAAAAGACAATATTTATAGGGTTGGAGTCAGACAGGAAACTCCTAATTCTGTCTCTGACTCCATTTCTGTGCCTGAGTTGGAGGCAAAACGGAATTGGACCTGGAAATGGAATTTCCAAAATTCTGACTTCTTCTGATGGGATGGATCCCATAGAATCCAACCAACCCTAGACCAGTGCAAAAAAAAAGTGAAGCTTCAACACTGACTGTACTGCTTTAGTCCTTTTATGAACTCTTGTTCCTTTTCTTCCTGCTACACATATTGCATTGGTCCTGGGCTATCCTTGGTTTCCCTTTCACTGGTATAGCACCTTACTTCTGACTGTATCGGATGTAAGACAGGAGGTGTTTAACCAATTGCCCAGGTTGTTCAGGAGCTCATGATACAGTATTTGTTACCATCCTTATGTGGGTCCGCCCCAACCCCCTGGCTGGTTTAGTGTCATTATGATAAGTTTTGCCAAGATCTAAGGAAGCCCATAATATTGTCCCTCAAAAGATAGATGTATTTTTCCAAAGAGCTGTGAATGTAGGAAAACAACTACAGGTACCATTTAATTTGTAAACTAATTATAAGGGGTGATCCAGTTGGTCACACTGTAAATAACAGCTTTGATGCTAGTACTGTATTTAGCTATAGGACACACATATTCTGTATTTTTATCATCATCCCACAAAAAGCAATCAACTGCGCAAGCTGTATTCTGTATTGATGTTGACAGCTTTTTTTTTTACTTAAAGTATGTATTCACAGTTTTGGCCAGTAAAAGATTCTCTGAGCCAACCCTTGTTTTCAGGTGGGAGCTTGTGGGGGACTAGGAATTGTGGCAGCATGCTTTACGCAACAGTTGCCTTATAAACTACCGGGTCATAATGTTGCATGCTTAATAGCGTATGACATTATGGATAACCCGGTACAGCGCTGCAGTAGTGAGCGAATGGTGCAATACCGCGTAGACTGCTGTATGCGGTATTGCACCATTCCTTCTTTCCCAGGCAGAGGATAAGATCTCTGTTGGGAGTAGGCTCCACTGACCAGCTGCTGTGGCTCAGTGGACTGAGCCACAGCAGCAAGGAATCCAGGTAGTGCTTCTGGGAGTGGGTTTGATTCCTGGTCCCAGAAATTTTTATTTTTTTTAAATCTTTGCGCTCCCAATCTGAACCCCCGGAGTTGAGAATCTATATTGGGGGTTCAGGGCATCCCCATAATGGGGGTGGAGCTCCCACGGAAAATAAAGATATGCGTATGGCAAGAATGCATTGTATCGGGTAGTGCTATTGTGCCATGCGTATAATGTTGTGCGCGATATTGACCCTGTACCCCTGATAAATGTCCTGTTTAAAGACAGAAGAGATTAGGCATAACAAGGAGGGACTAGCACAAAAGCACTCAGGGGTGGGGGCAGGCAAAAGAAAGGGGATAAGGAAAAAAGGGCAGAAACTGGAAAGGAGTTGAGGCCATTTACCAGAATGGTAAGTAGAGCTCTCACAGAAGGGATCAGATTGAAAGGGAGAAGGAGTATGTGGTAGGACTGAGACTATTCTCATGGTGGGAAGACAAGAGGAGAAAACAGCTTTCCCAGGCCCATATGCTGGGGGGGGGGGTTCTGGGGGTTCTAAAGAACCCTCCCCAAGAGAGATCAAGTTCCACTCTGTTTGCTTTTTTCCTTTTTTTTATTGCTACAGGCACCTAGATGTGGAGGCATAAACACAGAAACCTTTGTCGCCACACGGTCTCAGAGGGCACTCCCACACACTGCAGTCCCACTACAGTCACTGGGGCTGACAATACTGTACTACACACAGATTGGTGGTTTAGGGGACCAAGACTGACCCCCACCTACTGACCCACACCTAATGCCTCTCCCAATTTTGGTAACCAGTTCAAAAGCAACCATCCTTCTCCCCATGGTATCCTTATCAACCAGCTGGTTTCCTGTGTGATGGCCACCTATAACATAAATAAATCACCCCACCCACTCTCCCCACTCCCAGTAATCACCCTAGCAGCCATTCCCAGTGTTCAATGCAAATTATACAATGGCAATAAAATGTCCTGGTCTCTGATTGGTCACTCTTGGGCTGGACCTGTGACGTTATCCCAGTACATCACGGGTCTAGTCTCAGCCTCACTGTGAACTTGTAGATGATTTTTTGGACCTAGATGTTCTTTTTTTGCATCTCCTCTTAAGAAACAAAAATATTTTTCCACACTAATAAAAACATTCTTTAAAATTATTTTTTTATTTTATATTTAACAATGAGCCATTGTATAATAGCAATAATACCCTCCAGGGTGTGTGTTATTTGGGATAATGTCATGCCTCAGTTGTTGGACGCACTCGGCCTGTGGCCTCATGCCCAACCACCTGAGGCGTGACGTTATCCCAGCACGACACACACCCTGTCGGGCATTATTGCTTAAATAATACATGACATGCATGCTACTTAAGGGGCACTGCTATGTGGGACTGTGGCAAGGTGGCACTTGATCTGACTATGTGAATACTCCACATGCAAATCAGCATCAATGATGCAGCTGTGCAGCAGGTCTGTTTGCTGGGGGGGGGGCAGGTTTATTTTTTTGTGTGTAGGTCCCAATGGCTGCCTGGTAACTTGTCTGGTCTGGCCAATTGTTAGCCCGGTTCTTCTAGGTGCTTTTCTGCCACCCAACTTTATTGAATTCTTGACCCCCAGAGTACAGTGTGGCTACTGGCAATGTTGGTTTCTGATTTCTGAATAATTTGGGATTTGTTTTCATGTTTGGGTTAAATGTGTGGCATCCAATTTCTTACATACCCCTGCCCCATGGCTTGTCTCTCAGGGCCCTTGGGTTTCAGTGTCCCCGCTTGAGATACACAGTGGTGGAATGGACAGTCATGTATTGGGCCTGAGGGGACTCATGTCTCCTGTTGCCATTTTCCTGTTTCTTCCCTGACACTGGCTTGAGCTCATGCTGGCATCCTCCACCCAGCTGTTGTGACTGCCACCCCTGGACCCTGTGGCAGTGCTGCAGCACAGGTACCATCTCTCCCTCCCCAGAGGAGGAACATGTCCTATTCCAGTCAGTCCTCCACTGGCAGCCACTGCATCGGCTCCTGTGCCCTTCATGGGATACCAATCTGTAGGACTGTGGCTGGTGACTGGTCTTCTTGTCTCTGGTTCTCAATGCATTGCCAGCGAGCTTAAATGGAAATCCCCGAGTCTGTCTTTAATTCATAGGGATACCCTCACATGTCAGCACAACTTATGCTGCCCTGTTCCCGCAGTTCCACCTTGGCCAAAAAAGAACCCCCATGTTTTCTTAGGGAAAGCAGTAACAACCATTAAGTGCCATGAGGTGTTGGCAAAGCATATATTGGAATGATTTCCAGGTATTCAACCAGCTGGTCAGACACAATGTGCTAGGAGGATGATGCCATGGTGAACTCCTGAGGTGCTAGGGAGGAAGGACATTACCCACTTGAATTCACATGTGCCTGCCGAGAGAGAGTTGCAGCACCAATTAACTGACAAGTTAAATAGTTTCATACCCACAAGACTGTCCAGCAGGAAGGGATGAGAAACTGTGCTAAAAGCATTTGCTAGGTACACAAAGATTGCATAGTCATTCACAACCTGATCCACCCCTTTCAGAATGGCTTCCAAGAGCCAGAGGAATGAGTCAGTGGAGTGTGTTTTGCTGAATTCGGATTGGAAGTGGATGAGGAAAGTGGTGGAGGAGTCTAGAAAGACAGAACGGTCAGAGTACAAGTATTCCTTGCACCTTCACAAGGGTAGGAGTAGTGAGATGGGACAGTAGTTACTAGGGAAATATTACCACTTTTGTGGAGTAAGAGAACTTTGGCATGCTTGCACTCTCCAGAAACCTTGCCAAAATATGAAAGGTTTAGCAGGGTAAAGTTGGAGTCTGCTATAGCTGGAGCAAAGAGGTGAAGGAGTTTGGGGACTAGTCGATCAAGACTACTATATTTGAAGGAATTTATTGAAAGAGCAGTGCAGAAACTGTAGCAGCAGAAAAGATGTGGAGGAAGGGGAGGAGAGGTAAGAAGTATACAGTAGGTTGGGATGGGGAGACAGTGGAGGAGAGGAAGGGGGACTCTAACACCAGAACATGCAGTTTTTTGTGTTTATCTTTCTATATGAATATCATTTCCTAAAGTGGAGCATAAAAGGGGTCTTGAGTAAAGCCTAACATTCTTTTTCAAACTGACATCAGATGAAGAACATGAAGGCCTCATTTTAACGGTTTCTGTTTTCTTCTTAGGAGCCTCCGTTAAGCAATGTTCCAAGTACAAAATGAAGTGAAAACTAGAAGAACGATCAACAACAGGATTAATTATTTCATCCCTTTTAAAAAAAAGCTGAACATATCCAAAAACCTATTTCATATATGTAATCCCTTAACTAGCAGTCAAGGTTTGCAGCTACAGTCTTTTCAGATGCAGTACTGTATATCAAGAAACATTGCATTTTTAAGTTGGCTACACTTGTGCTGGCAACGATAGGGATTTCTGGGAGGGGGGGTCACTGCTGAGCCCATTGCAGTTCACAAAAGCAAAGGCTCGGCAGGCTACACCAATGACCATGGGCTGTGGTCCTGACATCACCTCTCTGCTTGATGGGCTGAAACTTTATGTATTTCAAAGGACCAAGCTGCTCCAATCAGAGAGGGCTTCGGTCCTTCAGTTTGCATGAAGACATCAGCAAACAGCTGAGAGGCTTGTCTTTAGACTTGTTAAAAAACAAGAAACAAAAAAACACACCAATTGATCTGTTTGTGCCCCCCCCCCCCGTAACTGGACCCCACTCGACCCTCCCTCTCAGCACCCACCGCCCCCCAAACATAACACTAACACTGGGGGTGTCCAATTCCCCCAGTGTTGCCACATCATAGTTTTTTTCTTTGTTTTATTTTATTCATATATTGCCTGTAACAAAGAAAACTGTCCCTTGATGTCTGTAGCTGGCGCCCCATAGCTGCTGCCCCCCCACCTGACCCTCCCTCTGAGTACCCCCCCAGCAAACATAACACTGACACTGGGTGTGCCCAATTCCCCAGCATCGTACATCATGTTTTTTTCTTTTTCATTATTTATATTGCCTGTACCAATCACCCGACCCTCCCTCTCAGCACCCACCACCCCTCATCCCCCTGTAAATGTAACACTGACAGTGGGGGGCACCCAGTGCCCCAGTGTCATTGCCTGTGAGATGGAAAATTGGCCTGCATCATTTTGTTGTTGCATTTGTGTTTTATTAATCCCTGTAAAACAGAAAACTGTCTATCATTGTCTGCTATGCCATTAGTATCCCTACCTGACCCTCCCACTCAGCACCCACCACCCCAAAGCCCTTATTTACCCAGTGTGGTTCCAACGCTGTCATCTTCTCTAGACTGAAAAGGCGTCTTCACTCTTCAATGCTGGACCACAAACTGAGATAATCAGGTATGCAGTTCAATGTATTTCAGTGGGGTTTTGAACTTCGTAGCATTTTTCAATATTTTGGCCCCAAATTTTCAACAGACCTTTTTTCGGACACCACCTCATGAACAATGCAAGTGACGTTACATAAATCTGTCCCGAAAGGTGATTTTGCGGTCATTGCGCGAAATCACCTTTTGGGCAGGAGTTGAAAATTTTCTCCACCATTGTTCATGAGGTGGGGTCATAAGAAGGTGATGTTAACAGTTTGATGTAAAAATATTAAAAAACAAGTTATGAGCCTATGTTGTAGTTTGCAAACACAAGCTCGTAACTTTGGCAATTTTCAGTATTTTGACCTCATATTTTCAACATAGACATTTCTTCACAGCACCTCATGAATAGGACAGCTGTCATTTTTCAAATCCTGGCTAAAATTTGTTTTCGAATCCTGAGAGGTGATTCCACAGTCGCTGCATGAAATCACCTTTCAGGCAGGAGGTGACAATTTTCTCTACTATTGTTCATGAGGTGGGGTCATAAGAAGGCTATGTTAAAAATGTGGGGCACAAATGTTAAAAAGTAATAAAGTCATGAGCCTATGTTGGAATTTATGAACTCAGGCTCAAAACTTTGCTAATTTTCAATATTTTGACCCCAAACTTTCAACATAGTCATTTCTTCACAGCATTTCTTGAATGTAACAGCTGTCATTTTTCAAATCCTGGTCAAAATGTGTTTTCACATCCCAAAATGTGATTTCGCAGTTGCTGCACAAAATCACCTTTGGGCAGGAGTTGAAAAATGTTCCCACTATTGTTCATGAGGTGGGTTCATATTAAGACTATAGTATGTTGAAAATTTGGCTTAAAAATATTAGAAAACAACAAAGTTATGAGCCTACATTGAAGTTTATGAATGCAGCCTTGTAACTTTGGTAATTTTCAGTATTTTGACCTCAGATTTTCATCATAGCCATTTCTTCACAGAACTTTATGAATGTGACAGCTGTCATTACTCAAATTCTGGCCAAAATGTGTTTTCATACCTGTGGCACAAAATTACGTTTTGTCAGGGATTTGAAAATTTTCACCTACTGCATTCATTAGGTGGGCTATAGGAAGGCTATGCTGACCATTTGGTGTACAAATATGGTCAAATGCCCAGGTTATGACTGAATGTTACACCATTTCAATGTTCACTCATAACTTCACTCATTTTCAATATTTTTACTACAACCTTTCAACATAGCCATTTTTCCACACCACTTCATAAAATATGACATGTGTCATTTAAAAAATCCTGGACGAGATGTGTTTTCGCACCTCTGGTGTGAAATTACATTTTGGCCAATATACTATAAATAGCATATGTCATGCATATAAGGCAAATCCTAAAACAAGTATCTTCAAAATATGGGATCAGAATTACAAAAAACAAACAAACAACAAATTGTTTAATAAGCAGCCAATGTTCAGCATTGGCAAATACTTGTTGATTAAGACATATCTTTTTCATAACTATTGCATTACCAGACAGTATACAGAGAAAAAAGGGGTCTGTACAGTAAGGATCACAAGGTATATGTTGTTGTTGGATCACAGTATACCTTGAAGTGAGGCACAATGCAATACTGAGTGCCATACACACCTGAGGAGTTCCATTATCCCACAGATATGCACACCTTGGAAAGCCTTACTATGGTTATAACATGGATCCACTTATTTGTAGTTTAAAACTGAGTTATGGGGTTCAGAAAGTTAAGAATTTCTGATCTGTACTGGAGTAATGCATGGGCATGATCACATATCACTAATCATGTGTCTTGATTTATTTTCTTCATACTATAATTTGAGAACCTCATGGAGATCATATTAATTGCTAGAAATATATTTGTTGTAATTAAATGTGCACTGTATCTTATAGTAAATTTTATTACTAACTCTCCCCTTACCAGAAACAGTTTAATTAAAGTGAATTTCCAGTTGTCTGCAAAACACTAATGGTTGGCATCAGTTGGACTAAAATATTGTAACGTTTCAAAACATTCAATTTCAGAACACCCTGTTGTTTATTATTAAAGACATTTGCAGGAAATGAGGCTCTTTGGCCACTAGACATTTTGTATTGATGTGTACTATACATCAGTACATGTGAAATGCATACATCACTACACATGGCATATAGTTATCAATATATATATATACAAAATATATGTATACATAAATTTGGAACATAGCAATGACTTGTTATATATGGTATATAGTTCAACATATATGGGATATATATTCAGAAAAATATGTGACTTTATACAACAATATATTTATCACTATATAACATAGAAACATAGAAACATAGACTTTGATGGCAGATAAGGACCACTTGGCTCATCTAGTCTGCCCATTTCCCTACCTACAGGATAGGCCGCAGATCCTAGTTAACCAACAGCCTATTTCTTCCTACCCCCCACAAGAATTGCCTTATGTCTGTCCCATGCATTCTTGAATTCTCCCACAGTTTTAGACCCCACAACCTCCTCAGGAAGGCTGTTCCATGCATCCACTACCCTCTCTGTGAAACAATACTTCCTCACATTGCCCCTGAACTGCCCTCCTTCTATCTTTAAATTGTGTCCCCTTGTTCTTGCACGTCTCTTTTTCTGAAAGATGCTACCCTCTTGGACTTTGTTGATTCCACTGAGGTACTTAAAGTTTCTATCATGTCCCCCCTCTCCTTCTTTCCTCAAGGGTATACATATTAGCTCCTTTAGTCTCTCCTCATCGGCTTCTCTTGCAGACCCTGCACCATTTTAGTTGCCCTCCTCTGGACTACCTCTATCCTGTCTATGTCCTTGCGGAGATGGGGTCTCCAGAACTGGACACAGTACTCCAGATGGGGTCTCACCAACTGTCTGTACAGAGGGATAACAACTTCCTGTTTCTCTGCTGATGCCTCTCCCTATACATCCCAGTATACCCCCAGCCCTCCCTACTGCCTTCTCACATTGCTTGCTAACCTTAAGGTCATCTGATATGATTACCCGATGTCCCTTTCCTTTTTGTTGTTGTTACTACCTCCCCACCCATTGTGTATTCTTCCCCTGGGTTCTTGTTTCCCAGGTGCATTATTTTGCACTTCTTTGCATTGAATCCTAGCTGCCATACTTCTGACCATTCCTCCAACCTTGCCAAGTCCCTTTTCATCCTTTCCACACCTCCTTGTGTATCAACCCTGTTGCAGCTCTTTGTGTCATCTGCAAAAAGGCATACGTTTCCTTCCAGTCCTTTTGCAATGTCACTGATGAAGACATTAAAAAGGACTGGACCCAATACTGAACCCTGCGGTACCCCACTAGTAACCCCTCTTTCTTCAGAGTGGACTCCATTTACAATTACCTTCTGTCCCCTGTTGTGCAGCCAATGTTTTACCCAGGCTACCACCCTGGGACCCACTCCCAGGCTGGTTAATTTGACTATTAATCTTTTGTGTGGGACTGTGTCAAATGCCTTGCTAAAGTCTAGGTAGGCCATGTCCACAGCCCCTCCCTGGTCTACTACTTTGGTCACCCAGTCAAAGAAATCTATTAGATTCGTCTGACATGACCTTCCCACTGTGAACCCATGCTGCCTTGGGTCCTGTGCTCCACTGGCCTCTAGGTACTCAACTATTCTTTCCTTCAGAAGTGACTCCATCACTTTCCCTACCACAGAGGTCAGACTGACAGGTCTGTAGTTTCCCTGCCTCTGTCTTGGTCACACTTTTGTGAAGGAAATTACATCCGCCTTCCTCCAGTCCTCGGTACCACACCATCCTCCATGATTTATTAAAAAGAGTAGCCAGTGGTTTCACTAGTTCCTCCTTAATTCTTTTAGAATTCTGGTGAATTCCATCAGGACCCATTGCTTTGTCCACCTTCAGCTTTAGGAGTTCTTGCAGAACTCTTTCTTCTGTGAAAGGACTGGGATCGACCCCCATCAAGAGTGCTTCTGTTAATTGGATTAGGCACTTCCCCTCCTCTTTTGTGAATACTGAGCAGAAATATTCATTCAGTATCCCTGCTTTTCACTGTCCCCTTCTGCCCACCCACCGTTCCTTCTATTCAGCCTCACTATTCCTTCCTTTGTCTTTCTACGCTCGCTGATGTACCTATAAAAGGTTGTATCCCCCTTCTTAACTGAGTTGGCCATATTTTCCTCAGTTTGGGCCTTTGCAATTCTGACTTCCCTCCCTGCTTCCTTCTGCCTTAACTGGTACAGCTCTCTGTCCTGCTCCATCTGTGTTTCCTTATACTTCCGGAATGCTATCTTTTTCTTCCTGACTTTCACAGCCACCTCTTTTGAGAACCATAGTGGCTTTTTCTTTCATTTTGATTTGTTTATTTGCTTCACACAAAGGCTTGTTGCCTCTGTGATGGCAGTTTTGATGATTCCCCATTGTTGCTCCACACCTCCTTCTAGCCTGTTTGCTAGTGCTTTTCTGAGGCACTCTCCCATCTTTCCAAAGTCAGCCCTCCTAAAGTCCAGTACCCTCACTTTTGTATGGCTTTACTCTGTAGCTGAGTTTAACATGAACCACACTGTTTGATGGTCACTTGTCCCCAGATGGCAACCCATTTCTAGATCTGAGATCCTCTCACTGCCCCCATTTGAGAGTATGAGGTCTAAGATTGCTCCCCCACGAGTGGGTTCCAAAACTAGCTGTCTAATGCCTGCCACCTGTAGGGCATCAAGAATGGTCCTGCTCTTAGATGTGGCTGCAGTAAATGTGCTCCAGTTAACATCTGGCATATTCAGGTCTCCAATCAACAGTATCTTCCCCTTTCTCTGCCATTCTAAGAATGCCTTCTACCATATCCTTGTCCATTCCCTCTCCCTGACATGGGGGTCTGTACACAACCCCTGTGCGGATTGTGGTGCCCTTTCCAGTCTCCAAGGTGACCCACAGTGCCTCCTCTCCTCCATGTTTACTCTTTTGTTCAGTTACTTTTATCCCTTCCTTTACATAGAGAGCTACTCCTCCCCCTCTTCTCCCCTGCTTGTCTCTCCTGTAGGATATGTAACCTGGTATGTTAACATCCTAGTCATGGTTCTCTGTGTACCATGTTTCTGTGACTGCTATGATATCCAGGCATCCCTCTTCCATCAAGGCCACCAGCTCAGGGAGCTTGTTGCCCAGACTACGGGCATTGGTACTCATTACCCTCCATTTCCTGATGGCCTTACTCCCTTTTGCCCCATCCCTGTCCTTCTTGCCTTTGTCACTTTCTTCATTTACCCCTGCCCTTCTCCCTAGTGACACCTCTATGTTGGTGTTTGCCGCACTTACTATCGTGATTATTTATATATATAATTTATATTTTCACTGTATGTGGTATATATGTATCCACACATAAGCCATATATTTCACAATATAAACCCCTATAATATGGAATATAAATCTCAATATATGCAAAATATACTGCACAATACATGTGTCATATATTGTGCAATATATTCCATCTATACTGCAACAATATATATGGCATATTGTATATGTAAGTGATAATATGCATTTAGTTGGTGTATATAAAGTAATTACTGGCTTCTGTGGGTGATTAAATGCTGAGATCAAAGCCCAAGGTGTTTGATCTCCCCACAGGAGCTGGTTATTGTGTGTATACTTCAGTATTTTCTCTATGATGTATCAGTGGTGTGAATGTATGTAGGGATATCATTTCAGATGAGTCTTGGCTCAGTGACTTAACCCTAAATAAACTTAAAGTAAATGTTGAAGGTTCCCCAAATGTCTTTTACACATAATATGCCATTGCTAGACATGCTTCAGATGTTGACACTGCAATTTATTTTGTAAAAAAAGTCATAGCCTTTTTGTTTTATGTTTTATGTTTTATCAGCATGTTGTCCTCCTGTTTTCTGTGTGTGACCACACCCCCAGAATGGTGCCATACCAGGGAGCTGTTAATGTTTCACATACAGCAACATGGAATTCTGGTTAATTTATAATGTTGACTTAAATGTGCCTTACTCAGAAGTACAGTCCCTTATGTTGGTAGTGATGAACACTAATATGTAAATGCCCATAGCAAGGCATCATGGGTAAACTGAGAACCTAGTTTCCAATTTGCTTACTGTTATATGTTGTCTCATATTTCTGTAGTGGTGTCAACAATATAAGCTTTTGTATGTTTATTTACAGAACAATGCATTGTGCATACTTTGTCTAGCTAGAAGACTTTTATACTGAGAGATTTAGTCTCCAATTCCTGCAGTGAGAACAGACATATAATACCCTGTATACTAATTCACATAGTGAGGCATTGTGGATACAGTACATAGCTGATTTGTCTATCTAAAAGTAAAAACTGACAGTGTCCCTTTAATAACTTTGTTTCTCTGGTATGATGTCACAGTTGGGGTTGCAGCACTGAGAAAAAAGGGGTGAGTTATGCAAATTAAGCAGAACACCAAAATAAAATATTTTGTTTTTCATGGAAAACAGTACTATTTGGCATTTTGATGGTAGGAGACTAATTCACACCTCCTACAGGTTACTACTCCCATTTGCTATGGGAACCTTCAACATTTACTTTTAACTACTCCAGCAATTAATGTTATTACTATTATACCAGTAGGTATTAATAGATTTTTAAAATTTTATATTTATTGTATTTTAAAGGAATACAACACAGGTACATATTTCACGCATATATGCTTGCTAGCTACAGCAATGCAATCATTATTTAGCAAACACAATACAGTAACATAAATGTGTGTAACCACATGGGGGAAAGACACACTTTAATAAATTAAACAATAAAAGCACATTTAGAACCATATATTAAAATAAGGTTGTCTGTGTACTCTGAGGTGTTTTGAGTTCACCAACTAAAAATGGCTGTGCACATTCTGATTCATTACTGTTCTTCAAAAGGTATTTGGACCCTACAGTTGGGAACCATATATCTGTTTTGTTTTTTAAGGTTTACCTACTATCTACACATTTATGCTGGGGCGTGATCAAATGCAAAGCTCATCATATTCATGAGATTTTCTTAGTGAGCATTCAGTAATATGGGAGTCCCAAAAGGTTACTTATATAACAAGTTTTTTTCTCTTTCGATAGAGTTGCGATATTGATTCCTATATATTTTTTTTTTATCTGATTTTTTAAAATCTAACTCCTAATGAAAACCGAGCAGTGATACAGGGTGAAATTGGGCTTTGAAAAGTAAAGCCGTGATGCTGGGTATGCCCATTAGTACTGGTGGTAATGTGCATGCCAAGAGTCACAACTTTACTTTTCAAAGCCCAATTTCACTGTGTAATGGCTCTCAGTGTTCATTAGGACTTGGATAACAAATTGCGAACAGAAGGTAGTTTTGCAAACTACATTTAGGTGGCTGCACTTTGAAAATGAAAAACTTGTTCATAAATGAGTTTTACGGTGCCTGTTGTGCCCCACATATGGTAGGTATCTTTGAAAATATACGGATAGACCACTGTGGACATGTATAAAATGTGGTTATGGTAGTTTCTAGGATAATATTTGACTGTTTTCCTGTGTTCTGACAGGCTAAGAGAAGATGCCTGCAGTCTAATGCACAATATATTCCATAATATATATATATTTTCCAGTTATTACACAGGAGTAGCATACTAAGCTGAGAGCTTGTTTATAGGTGCAACCTGGGAGCACAGGAAAGTTAAGTGACTTGGTCAGAGTCACACAGTATGCAAGTGGGGGCTGTGGGATTTAAACCCAGGTCTCCAGATTTGCAGCTCAGAGACTTAAACCACTGTGCTATACTGCCTCCCTGATATATGGGGAGTGTATTACATAATATATAGGAAATGCATAAAACATGCATACAGAAATGCATTTTTTAATACAAAAGGTATATATGCATCAATATATGACACATAGTTTTATCAATATAATACATTTAATTACGAATCTCTCTCTCTCTATATATATATATATGTATATATATATCTGTAAGCAATAACCCACAACAGGGTGTGCGATTATTGGGGATTAATCAACACCCCGTGTGCGTTGTGAGGCACGAGACCACAGGCTGAGTGTCCTCACAGCACCCATGGTGTTGATTATTCCCCAATAACCACACACCCTGGAGTGGGTTATTGTGCTTATAACATGGGGTCAGAACAATGTGATAAAAATAAGACAAAGTGACAGAAAATGGTCAAAAACTAGACATTTCTGGAAGTATCCTTCCCCCATGAAAAATAGTTCCACTGTTTAAATGGTTACATTATGAATGAGTGCAGCATTGTGCCTGCGGCTTCATGCCTCACAAGGCATCTGGGGTGTTGATTAATCCCCAATAACCGCACACCCTGTTGTGAGTTATTGCTTACATATATATATATATTAGAGCCAAAAAATCCATTTAATGCATTAGTTAGGGTTGTTCCACAGCAACAAAAGTGAGGAAATTTGGTGTTAGGGTTGAAAGCCCCCCTTGGACCCCCCCACCGTCCCCCAATTGGCATCGGGGTGTGCATTGGGGTCATTGTCCCTAACTCTCAACCCATCACATGTGTGAAGAAGCAGAGGTATAGGAGAATGGGGTGAGAGTTAGGACCGATGACCCCAATGCACACCCTGATGCTGGTTGGGGGTGGATGGGGGTTCAAGAGGGCTCAACCTAACTATCAGGAATCTCTTACTTTGCTGTGGAACAACTAACTAATGCGATAAATGGAGTTTTTGCCTCTAATTTCCTTCTTTTTGAGAATGATGATGAGAAATAGTGAATGTAATGCGGCGGTGGGAGGGCTCCGTGCTCCCACCACATGATGTCTTGTGACATAGTAACAGGAACAGCAACACAAACAGAAGCACGAACAGTGGCACATATGGTAATGCAAATGTAAATGGTAAAAGAAATGTTAATAGAAATGCAAGCGCAAAGTGACGCAGAAGCAAACAGTGACACAAACCGACTTTGAAACACGTACAAAAATGCAACTGGTAATGTGAACAGTGATGGCAGTGGTATTTTAAATGGAAATGTTAAGTGTCACATCAAAAAGAATGCGAAAGGGAACAGAAACGGACACTGTAACGCAAGTGCACATGTAACTGCAAACCGTAACACACACAGGCATGATACCACAATTGTAAATGCAAATGGTAAAGTTAACATGAAGAATAACTACAAAGGAAAGAGAAATGGAAATGGGAACAGAGGCGTGTACGGAAACGCAAACCGAAATGTGCACGGGCACAGTACCACAATAGTAAAAGCAAATTGTAACGGTAACAGCAACAATAACAGCAAAGTATACAGAAGCGCAAATGGAAACAGAAGCGCATATGGAAATGCAAACCATAATGCACACGGGCACAGTAATGCAATTGCAAATGCAAATGGTAATAGTAACAGCAAGAAGATGCAAAACGAAAGAGAAATGGAAACAATAATGTAAGGGCTGCCATAAATGTAAATGGCAATGCGCACGGTGACGCAAACAAAAACACAAACAGAAACAGTAGTGGAAATGCAAATGGTAACAGTAACGATAATGCAAGTGCAAATGACAACGCAAAGGGTAACACACATGGTGGCGTACACGGGAACGGTAACGCAAACGGGGATATAAACTCAAGTGGAAACAGTAACTGTAACAGTAATGGAAGCGCATCACCTGTTTTTGCCAAACAGGTGCATACAGAAACACAGTGTGTACAAAGAATGTATGTATTGTAAAGGGGATCGAAGCTTAAAACAAGCATTGTAAGTACTTAATTGCTAATATCTCAGCAACCTCATAACGTGGAAAAAAAAATAAAATTTCACAAAAATATTGATTTTCCTTGATAGGTTTTTGCTATTATGGCTATGTAACTCGCAACAAAAATTCCGTATCTCGCACCATTTTTGAGATACGAGCCCCAAAAGCCGCAGCGGATGCCACCATGTTAGTCTATGGGAAAAAAGTCAACTTTGGAGTACTGTAACTTGGCAGCCATGCAATATTTTTTCACCAAACCACAAAAAGGCACATCTGTGATATGTTGGCTGCCTTCCCTCCAAATATCAGCTCAAAAGACCAAACCGTTCTTTTGCAGTAGGGTGGCAAAGAATTCCTATCATTTTGGCCAAGTCTGAAAAAGTAGTGTCGCAATTTGTGGCAATTTTCACAAGATTTTGTGAAAGTGTCATGCCTGCGACACTACTTTGTGACACTACTGGTTCCAGAAATTTGAAAAACATATTTCTGGGGTGTTTTACCCCAAAATAAAGACATGGCTAGCATCCTCAGGGTCCGACTAGGTGAACACAAAAAGAATTGTGTCCCTAGAGGGTCCCAAATTGAAATGCCAAGCATTTTTCTGATCACAAACTGAAAAACAAATGGCAGATTTGCGACACTACTAGGGCCATTTGTGACACTAAAAAGTGCATTTGCAAAAGTGTTGAATATTTAAACTTTTCCCATTGACTTCTAATGGGAACTTGTTTTTTGAATAACTTTTGAACCGTTCAATATTTTTTCATGAAATCTTCAAAAGACACATCGGGGACCCTGGCTGCATGTTTCCTGAAGTTTTCGGACCAGTCACACAAACTGTGTGACCTGTAGGTGACAGCAAAGAAATTGCAGAAAAGCGTAATTGTGCAATTGGTTGTCGCTTAATAAATCCGCAGCCGTATATCCGACCAGTATGAAACTTGACAGATCCCAAGATCTACCATATCCAATTACGCATATCCATTGAATGGTGGCAAAGTTATTAAGGTGCAAAATTTGACCATTTAACCTTAATAGTGCTACTCAACCCTAACTATGGTAGCACTTACATGCTACCATAATATACAGGTATATATATATATATATGGATCAATATGTTATAGATATATTGCAGAATACAATGCCAATATAGTATGCCGACATTTTGGTGGAGCATTTACAATGCATTACAAATATACAAAGCTGTGTACAAATATGTACTTCAATAAAAATTTGGATGTAATGAACATGCATATAAATTGTGTATTAAATATATTTCATTCATTTTTAAATATTAATAAAATATAATTTGGAATGTAACTGAAGTACATTTAAACACATATTGACAATATATGATATATTTACATCCATTATTTAAATATACTGTAATATATTTGGAAATTCATCAATACATGTTTTAAAATGTTTAGTATAAGCAACAATATATTGTATATTGAAAATATATTGGCAAAATTAGAATATATTGAAATACATTGAAGTAACAATATATTACAATATATTGCAAAAGTGGTATATTGAAATATATTTTGATGTATGGAAATATATTTTTAATTATATATTTTAAAATATATTTCATTTTCTTAAAAGACATATCCTCTTGTTCACTCATTTTTATCTGATGAGGCCTAGCAATCCAGTCTATGCTGTCCACTGTCAGCATGATGCAGAGATATCCTACTTGTACTGTATGATAAGTAGCCCACATAACCCTCCATTCTCAAGGGGTATGTGTGGAAAAGCAGAATGGGCCAGAGTAATAACATGCAGACTGGCATGTCAGGCTAGATTAGCCAGACCAGAGGAAAGTTGCATTAATGTTGCTGGACTGGCCACTATTAAAGGATAGTGTGATTGTGCAATATTACAGACCTGATCTAAAAGAAGAAACACCTATGTGCAGGTTTTCTGTACTCATGGTTTGAAGCAAGGAGGCAGGAGAATACTAAGGATAAGACTGCACCCTTAAAACTGGCCTAACAACAAGAGGAGCTAAGGCATCCAGAGACTGACTTAATGTTAGGGCATAATTAGAAAAGAGCTAACATCATTAATGCAGTAGTGCTAGTTAATAACATAGAAGCATACAGTTTAATGATAGATGAGGACCACTTGCTCACCCAATCTGCCCATTTTTCCCTGCCTACATTATCACCACAGATTCTGCATGATCTCTGGCTCTTTCTTCACTCCCCTTCCTCTAAGATTCCCTTATGCCTATTCCATGCATTTTTGAACCCCAACTCTGTTTGCATCCCATCTCCTCTGTTGGAAGGCAGTTCCAGGAATCCACCACTCTTTCTGTGAAGATATATTTCCTCACATCCCTCCTGAATCTACCAGCTTCATAACATGTCCTCTTGTTCTTGAGTACATTGTTTTCTGAAAAATATTTCCCTCCTGTACCTTATTTAACCCAGTGAGGTATTTAAAGGTCTTTATATTCCCCCCTCTCCCTCATGTCTTCCAGGGCATACATATTTTAGTCCTATAGCATCTTCATGTAGGGCTTCTGTTGCAGATCCTATACCATTGTAGTTGCCCTCTTCTGGACTGCCTTCATGCTGTCTGTGTCATTCTGGAGATGTGGTCTTCAGAACTGGATACAGTATTCTAACACTACCTCCCTCTTTCTGCTGGTGATACCCCTCCCTATGCACTGCAGCATCCTACATGCCTTCCCTACTGCCTTATTGTACTTTCTGGCCACCTTAGGTCATCCAACATGATTACCCCCAGTTCTCGTTCCTGCTGGTGGTTTGCAATACCACTTCACCCATTTTGTACTACACCCTTTGGTTTCTGTGCCCTAAGTGCATTATTTTGCACTTTTTTCACATTGAAACCCAGCTGCCATACCCTTCAGCACTCCTCAAGTTTTCTCAGGTCTCTGCTTATCCTTTCCAGCCCCCTCAAAAGTGTCCACTTATTGCAGATTTTGATATCATCCACACAGAAGCAGACATTCCCTTCCAGCTCCTCTGTAGTGCCACTTATAAAGACATTAAAGAGGATTGGTCCCAGCACTGACCCCTGAGGCAACCCCTGGTCACCCTCACTTTCTCAGAGTGAATTTTGTTTACCACCACCCCTACCCCATCTACTAACCAATTTCTTATGCAGTTTACCACCTTAGACCCACTCTTCAGCTACCCAACTTGCTTACTGGTGTCCTATGTGGAACGGTGTCAAAAGCCTTACTGAAATCAAGGTAGGCCACATCCACCTCTCCACCCTAATCGAGTTCCTTGCTCAACCAGTCAAATAAATCTATCAGATTTGTTTCACATTATCTCCCACAACTCATGAATCTATGCTGCCTTTGGTCTTGTAACTTACTGAATGCAAGATATTCCACAATCCTTTCCTTCTCCAGTGATTCCATTAATTTTCCCACAGCCAATGTCAGGCTGACTGACCTATAATTACCAGCCTCCTCCCTGCTATCACATTTGTGAAGTGGGACTACAGCTGCCCTCTGGAACCACCCCTGTTTCCAGTGAGTTGTTAAATAGAACTAGAAATGCAGTCAGAACTTCCCTGAGCACCCTCAATATCCTTGGATGCATCCAGTCTGGCCCCATTGTGTTGTCCACTTTCAGATTAGCAAGGCCTTTCAGGACTCTCTCCTTCAAAAATCAACTAGTGTCTCCCTCCCTCCAATGCTCCTATTACTTTTCTGTGGCCCCTCTCCTTCTCTTTCCTCTGTGAACACCAAACAAAATTATTTATTCAAAGTGTTTGCCTTCTCCTGGTCCCCCTCTGCACAGTCCCCCTTCCCTTTGTAAGCTTACAATCCCTTCCCTGGTCTTCCTCCTTTACTTACATGCCTAAAAAAGGTTTTGTTCCATTTTATGGCTGCAGTGGGCATAGTCCTGCAGAGTTTTTGCTTTGAGAAAAGGACTACCTGCATAATTACAGCTTAATCTGGTTCAAGGTCAGTTGGCATTCATCTGTATCCCCTTCCCCCGGGTCATGCCTGAAAATAGGCAGGATTTGTCTAGTGCACTTACCCAGTCAACAAAAACTAAAAAAATAAAAATAAAAAAATAAAATAAAAAAATACATAAATTACCTTCCAAACAACATGGTAGAGTGTTAAAAATAGTGTCCTCCACTGAAGCCTCATTACTACGCTGCCCGTGTGTATATGGCAGCTGGAGAGCATTATTTTTTCTCTGGCTAGAGAAGTTAATTGAGCCCTCCCCAGCACTGCCATTTTTTTGCAAGTTGAAACCTCCTCATAGTGTTTTATGGGCCTTTTCTTTGTTTGTTGAGTTTCGGTGCTTCAGTTGAGCCCTCCCAGTATTGCCTTTTTTGCAAGTTGAAATCTCCCCCATAGTGTTTTATGAGGCTTTTCTCTGGCTTGAGAGAAGTTAAAGGAAAACTCCACCCAAAGTCCATGCCTGGTGCCTCTGGAATTTCTCTGAATTTGCTAAAAAACTACCCTGCACATTCTGAGTCCCTCCGTAGGAGACATCAATAAAGTAACCAAATCATCACAAAACCTACTTAGCCAATGGATGACCACAGCTGCAAAATGATTAGATTTGTCTACAAGCACTGTTGTCTACTCAAGACACAAGCAATTAAATCAAAAGTCCATAACATGTTGATCAAAATGAGGGGAGTAGGATTTTAGGCAAAGTGACACAGTTTATAAACAGATTGCAGGCAGCAATGACTGCTGCTGAGATAAACTGATGTGTCCCTTGCTATGCAATGGGGGGGAGTGTAAAGTAGCATTGTTGAGGAGCAATAACAGATTTATTTTATAAATAGCTGTGTTCCATGATGTTTCCAGCCTAGTTTATATAAACCATTCCAATTCTGCATATATTATTTCATTCATGGTCTACTCTAACAAACTATAAAATGCTGCTCCATTTCTGATACTTGGTACTGGTGCAAAAACTGAAAGGAACTGAGAGATAGCATCAGGAGTGCAGACAAAACTACTTTATATAGTGACATGCTTAAACACACATACACACACCAGAACACAGCTGGATAAAGTACCAATATTTAGGAAACTTATTGATTACACTTACCCTTAGACTAGCAGTGTGACTTGTCTGGCTGCTATGTTCTCTCTACTGTGACTAATTTGAAACAAAAAGACCATGTAATAAGAGAGTGGCCTCCAGCAGGAGCTATTAAACATTAGAGCAAACGGCACTATGGGAAGACTCTCTGGAACAAGATGCAATAAAAGGAACCTGAATGGCAGCCTCCCCCCCGGGCCATAAAACAGCCAGGAAAAGTTAGAAAATCTCCTCTCACAGCCAGAACTGAAAAAACAAACACTGAGATGAAGTTAGAACACAAAAAAGTTAATAATACATATATTTTCCTGATTTTAACATGTAGTTTTCCTTTAATTGAGCTATCCCCAGTACTACCTTTTTCACAAGCTGAACCCTCCTCTGTAGTGTTTTATGGGCCTTTTCGTTGTGTGTTAAGTTTCAGTGCTTAATTTACAACCATTTGCAAACTGAGAAATTTGTTTTGCTGGTATCCCCTCCTCCACTCATCCAGAAGTGTCAATTCATTTGTTTGCTAACCATGTTGGTTGATCTTACTTGCTTCCCTCATAGCAAGAATGTGAAACTAAACCTGTGTTATTTTAAATGATTGATAAAGTGACACATCCAGCTTACATCTCTTGGGGATGAAGCTGTATCCCTTTACCTGTATGGAGTAATTCACTTGGCACCAGCTCTTAAGACCTCAGCTGTAAGATACATCATGTATGTAAGCAGGGGTGTAGCCAAGAATTTTAAACTTTTACTCAAGATGAGAGACGAAGGAATTGCTGCCTATGAGGAAAGACTCAGGGAGTTAAATATGTATTCTCTAGAGGAAAGGAGGGAATGGGGAGACATGACAGAAGCATTCAAATACCTCAAAAGTATCAATAAGGTACAGGAAGGTTCAATTCTGCTGAGAATTAGATATTCAAGGTCAATGGGGCATGACATGTAGCTAGAGTGGGAGAAGGCTTAGAGGGGATATGAGGAAATACTTCTTTATAGATAGGGTGGTGGACACCTGGAACAGCCTGCCAACAGAGGTAATGGGTACCAAAATGGTAACAGGTTTCAAACATGCATGGGATATACATAAGGGGACCTTGGTAACAGGGCTGGAGCATGGGGGGGGGTTAGGGCTGGAGATCAGTTATGGTCCATGGCGGCACAGTAGGTAGACACCTTAAGGCAGACTAGGTGGGCCAGGAGGTCCTTTCCTGCCAACAGATTCTATGTTTCTATGTTAGTAAGTAGCTGGTACATGAGCTATATACATTCATGTTGACATCAATTTTAAGATCTTAAATATAAATCCTATGGTACCAGTAGCACAATGCCACAACAAAGCACTGCTCAAATATTCAAAATCCATGGAATCAACCTATTGTCAACTTAAATCAAAAATATGTATCTCTATAGCAGTCAGGACCATAAAACAAAAGGAAAAAGAACACAGAAGAAAAAGTGTGCATAAAATAAGCCAAAACAATGGTGGGGGAGGGTATAATATGTATAAAAGCAAATGAGCAACATTGAAACACATTTTAGTTATACTTGAGAATGGATGAAAATTCAAGTAAAATATAGGTAACAGTTGAAAATGATAAAAAGGAAGGGAAAGGGTCCTAGATGCAGTAGAAAAGAACCAAACAACAAAAAAAATCAAAGAAACAGATTGGCATAAAATTTAAAACAAGTGCTTGATATTCAAAATTTTGCCCTGGGGCTAAATTAGCACTGCCCAGCGTGCTAAATTTGCCCAGACTCAATAGCCTGCTTTATTCAAAAGGGAAAGCCCCAGTGCTAAACCTGCTGAATACAGCATGTTAAGGAAGCCGGGCAAACTGGGCTGGGAGTGCAGTGCAAACATAGCCCGGGAAGAAGACAGCTCTGAATATAGCAGCCAGGAAGTGCACACCACAACAGCAGCCAAGTTCACAGCAATGTCAAGGAAGGTAGAGGTGGACTATCTGACCAATGTGTGCGCCAGCAAAGGCGTGGACTCAGTAAAGCTATAAGCAGCAGTGCATGTGAAATTACATTGTGCAAAAATGTACAATATTTCTGAAATGTTTGTGCTGCCCTAACACATTTGCACAGGTTTAGCACAGGGTCAAGCCATTTGCCCAGTGCAATCACATTTTCCCAGGGCTCAGCTTTGCTATATTCAAAAGTGACATGGAAATAAGCCTACTTAGGTAGTCTCTGGGCAAACATCCAGAATAGCATCTCATTATGACCTGATTTGCATGCAGTTTGCACAGTGTTATTGCATGGTCCCACAGCTCCACCTGTAGGTCAGTCTGGAAGTACAGTGGCTGGCTGGGTCTGCCCACAGCTCCACCTGTAGGTCAGTCTGGGAGTGCATGGTGGTAGCTGCAGGCTACATTTGTACAGTACAGCATTGGATAATGTGACCCAGGGGACTACACAGCACAGACACAGGTAGAGGTGCTGCATGCAACTATACAACTGTCAAACTGTAGTTCATGCTACAGTGCACAGCAGGCACTACAGTAGCAAGGGGGCCAGTAGTGTGAGGGATACAGCAATGCCTATGGTGTGTAGGACAGTGATGACCACTTCACTGTACAACGTTACAGGCCCAACTTGCAGGTGTTTAGTGACAGTGGATATTACTGTTATGCTGTTGTGCAACCCACAGATGCTGCACCACTGGCATGGGATGCTCACAGTGACATATACACGGTGGCTGTGTGTCCTGTGGTGTTTGTACAGATGTGTGGTATGTGGCTGGGGGGGGCACATAAAATCAGACAGGCACACTGGTGTTGAGGTATTCCCAACACTGGCCCATGAGCACTGCATGATGTGTCCCAGCCTTGTGACTGCACCCAGTCTGTTTTGCAGCCTGGCCACTTGTACACCCTCCCCTTAACACCTTCCTTGCCCACAATGCTATATGTGTGTGCTGGCATCTGTTGGCGTCCACAGAAGGATGGTCTGTAGGTGGTGCTGTATGGCTGCACTGCCATGGTGTCCACTGGGGGCCGGATCACCACTTACTGCCTGGCATGGCTGGCACTGGTGGCAGATGATGGCATCATAGTGATGCCATCAGTGAGCAGCATATTTCCTCTATGTCTGGCTTATTTCTGTGTCATACTTATTGGTTAGGGTTGCGTACAGCTGCGCAAAAATCGCACAAAGACTGGGCAAAGCCACAAAGTCACACAAAGCTGGTATGCCCAGAGTTAAGACTACCCTTTCCTGTGCTGTAATTTGCACCATGCGAAGTGCTGCACTAATGTGACACAAAACCACGTTGCATAACGCTATTCACTGAATATAGCCAGGGCCCCTACTTTTCTGCGGCACAGTGGGACCAAGTTCTGCGGCAAGACTACCATTTGTCGCAGAACTTCTGCAGCAGTAGTTTGTAATTTCTGCTGAAGTTCTGCGGCACTAACAAACTACCATATCACAGTGTCAGCTTGTCATCCTGACTTCACTTTCATGGCAGTTTTTATAGCAATCAGGATGGTGGAAAGCACAGTAACACTAGTTCAAAAAATAACAGAATTATAAAAATCATTTTATGCCTAAAAAAGCAAAACAAATGTCTCTCCCTTAAGGTCCTAGCCTGTTAAATAAATGACATATGCAGAGGGGCTCTTATGTGATAAATAAGGTATTTCTATATGCATGCCATCTGTCCCACTAATGAGGTCTCCACTGTCTATCACTTATATATTTGTATGTGCTTTCTACACCACTCGTGAGGTTCCCACTGTGTATCACTTATATATTTATATGCAATCTGTAACATACATACAAATGTGTATGTGTGTGTGTGGGGGGGTGAGAGAGACAGAGATACTGTGTGTGTGTGTGTATGTGTGTGTATATATATATATATATATATATATATATATATATTTTTATTTCCATGAACTTGCATCCTCATTCATACAGGTCCCATTAGAAATGGAATAGAGGAGTTATTGCAAAACTCATTTTTGATGTCAACCTGCTCTCCCTGACACACTGCATAACACCATCAGGCCATGACATGCATGTGAACCGATTGTGAGACAGAGCTCTCCAGACCAGCACAATGTGTCCACCATGTGACAGAACACTGCACCATACCTTCCCAGGCTCTGAGCAATGATGTGTCCCTCCAATCCTTGTGCTGCCCAGCCAACTCCCAGAGCTAATCTCTGAACCTGAGTTGCCGGCATAGAAACACAGCTTGCTGCCCTCTGGCCCAACAGCTGTCCCTGCACACAACATTTCTCCATACTTTTAGGTGATTCTATCAACCAATGACAATATGTAATCAATAACCCTGGCAAAAATGCGTACAGTGCAATTATTTATTTAACAGGTTTATTCTTTCAACAGGTCTACACATTATTATATTCCACTTTTCTGGGCATAATTACTTTATTTTTCTTAAAAATGACAGTTACATTCGTTTTACCAGTTATTCATTTCAGATGGCATCTCTATACCTTAAAGGCACAAATCGGTTTGTACAAAGTGAAGTATGGACTTAGCAGGTTTGTGCTATTGATAAGGCTTTGTTTAAGTTGGCCCTAGTGCAGTAATGTAAGACTGAAACTTGTATTAGGCTGTAGGGCATGTTGAGTAAATATCACCATGCCTGATGTGCTGTGCCACCGTCTCTGGCAGTGGAGCTGTGGTAGATAAGTGACTGTTCATTTCTGTTGTAGATTGCAGCCATTTCATTAGCTAATGTATGATGTTATAGCAATGATAACATCACACTCTGAGCATATAGGGGGTTTAGGATATAAAAAGAAGGGAAGGGAACCAGATTCTATGGAAAAACAGAAATATTAATAAAAAATCAAAAAGAAGAGTGAATTCTGTGGCACCTCAGAAGTTCTGCGGTAGATTGCAAGTTCTGCGCAAAATTCTGCAACCACAGAATTCTAGGGGCCTTGAATATAGCATTGTGCTGAAATGCCCCCTCAGTTTGCCCCTTGCATACATTATAATTTTGCCTGGTGCTAATGCAGTTTGCATGTGCCATTTGACCTTTTGAATATAGCGGACCCGTGCTAACCCGGCGCTAAACCTGCACAAATGATTTGCGCCCAGCATAAAGTTTTGAATATCTGGCCCCAAAACAGTAAATGATATTTGGCAGATTAAAAAGGGCAACATATTATCATTTGCAATAGTTTACATTAAAAGGATCAAGGAATATGACAACAAATGATGACAAGCAAGATGGCTAAATGAGGATGTGAAGAAAGTGACTTGACAACAACAACAAAAAAAAAAGTTAAACATGCAATAAAATATCTGAAAACAAAAGCCATGACATTACCACATGGTCAGAATAGTAAACATATTAAAAGAAACATAAACACAAAAGTAACCATTCCAAAATGAAAATGGAACTCAAATGCAACAGATGCAGGCAAAAGCAACAGCAAGCAATTGTGCAGATACATCAATATCCTAAACAAAACAAGCATTTGTTAATGCCGAATGTTTGCTTGCTTGTATTGGCATTGGTAGTGCAGGAGGTAGAAATAGGCATCACAAGGGTGGCAGAAAAGTATTGATGTTGCCCATGTGAATTAGTATAGTACTGTAACATAGTAGGTATGTACTGTTATGTATATCTTCGTAGGGCACAGTTTATTAGCTTTCTGGTATTACACCAATAGTAGCAATCTGTGAGGTCACAAAAAAAATGTGCCCTGTGCGATCCAAACATCGTAATCCATCATTGCTACACATATGCTCCCCCACCTTACATCTCCTTTTTTCAATTGATCGATAAAGATAATATTTACAGTATTACAGGAAGACGGATGTACAAGCCTGTTTAAACTGGGAAACATCAAAAGGTTAAAAGAGAATTCTTGACATTGGCTAAAGATGACATCATTCCTTTGCAGAGCTACAAATATTTGTGACTGAGCCCTTATGTTAGAATAAGGGTAGAGAGGGAGGAATATCTGATTTGCATAAAAGACACATAGGCCCAGATATTCAAAGCTTTGCGCGGTTCGCAAACCGTTTGATTGGGATTAGCATGGGATTAGCGTGGGTCTGCCATATTCAAAAGGCCAAATAGCACGCACAAACAGCATTAGCGCTGGGCAAACCATAATTATATGCAAGGGGCAAAGTGAACATGAATACAAGTGCTATGAGATATTCAGTGACTAGCGCCATGCTAAGGTGTTTAGTGCGTCTTAGCGTGACCCTTAGTGCGGTACAAATTACCACCCAAGAAAAGCTGGTCTTAACCCTGGATAAACAGCTTTGCATGACATTGGCGCATTGCGCGGTGTTTGCGTAGGATTTGCGCAGCTTGCGCAACCCTAACATATGATTATGACACTTAGAAAATACCAGACATGGAGGACACATGCTGCTCACTGATGGCACCACCATGATGCCAACAGCTGCCACCTGTTCCAGCCAAGCACAGACAGTAAGGGGTGCTCCAACCCACAGGGGACATCATGGTGGTGTGGCCATACAGCAGACACATGCAGACCATACATCTGTGGTGGCCAACAGATACCAGCACACACATGCAGTACTGTGGGCATGGTGGCCATTGAGGGGAGGGTGTACAGGTGGCCAGACCTCACCACAGCCCAGGTGTGGCCACAGGGCTGGGACACATCACGCAGTGCACATGGGCCAGTAGTGGGAATACCTCACCATCTGCGTGCCTGTCAGATCCTATATGCCCCCCCAGCCACATACTGCACAACTGTACAGATGCCACAGCACACACAGCCGGCCATGTATATGTCACTGTGAGCATCCCATGTCACAGGTGCAGCATCTGTGGAGCACACAACAGTGAAACAGTACTGTCCACTGTCAGTAATCACCTGCAAGTTGGGCCTGTCACTGCGTACAGTGCAGTGGTCATCACTGCCCTACATGCCATAGGCATTGCTGTGTCCCTCACACTACCGGCCCCCTTGCTACTGTAGTGTCTGCTGTGCAGTATAACATGGCCTACAGTGTGATGGTTGCATGCAGTACCACCACCACCACCTGTGCCTATGCTGTATTGTTCCCTGGGGCACACAATGCTATGCTGTACTGCATACATGTAGCCTGCAGCAACTATCATGCACTGTCAGACTGACCTACAGGTGTAGCTGTGGCCAGACCTGGCCAGCCCCTTTGCTTCCAGACTGACCTACAGGTGGAGCTGTGGGATCCTGCAGTAACTCTGGGCAAACTACATGCAAATCAGGGCATAATGAGATGCTAATCTGTCTGTTTGCCCAGAGACTACCTAAGTAGGCTCATTTGCATATCACTTTTGAATATGGCAGATCTTATCACCAGGCAAATGTGCTTGCACTGGGCAAACAGCTTAGCTCTGCACTAAAGCCATGCTAACGTGTTAGCATGGTGCTAATGGTTTGGGGAATATTATACAGTTTTGATCACTGTTCTTTCACATCTTCTGCTGCCTGCAGCTGTTTTGGGTCCACGCATTTGCTGGCACACACATTGGCCACATAGTTCGTCTCTACCTACCCTCACGTCACTGTGCACTGTGTTGTTGTTGTGGTTTGCACTTCCTGGTTGCTACATTCAGTGCTGTCTTATTCCAGGGCTATGGTTGCCCTGCACTCCCAGCCCAGTTTGCACGGCCTCATTCCCATGCTATATTCAGAAGCTGTTTGCCCCGGGCTATTCCTTTTGAATATAGCTTGCTTTGTGCTCTGGACTATGTTTGCCCACTGGGCAGTGTTAACTTAGCCCAGGGGCAAAGTTTTGAATATCTGGCCCATAGAGTGATGCAGTTATGTCCAAAGATTGGATTAGGCCATAATATTCCATTCTGAAAAGTGGAAGGGCAGAAGATACTTTTGTAGTCCTCAAGGGATGACAGACCTCAAAAATGTCATGTTGCTTTTCCCAGTGTTGAGGTTGAATAAGATTAGAAACAAACAACTGGCTCCCTTGATGTCCACTCTATTCCAGACGATATAAATAGTGTACCACTTGTTCATTTTTAAAGTAATTTTCCAGTTTTCAGCAAAACATTGGCAGATGGCATCAGCAGGACTCAAATTCATATTACCAAAAAACGTGAACTGCAGTATATAAGATAATGCATTCTTTATCACTAAAGACATTTGAAAAAAAAAAACATTTTTGCCACTTAGACTGCATCTGTTCCTTCTGCTTTTCCTGCCTTATAGTCCTCTGCTGTGAGTGACATCATAACCCTTTACCATGGCAATGACTGATTCTGATGTCAGAAGCAGAAGATTGGGACTTAAGGCAGGAAAAGCAGCCTGGACAGATGAAGTGTGAAGGATAAAGATAATGTTTTCATGTAAAACATCTTCTGAAATGAAAAAGGGAATGCTCAGAAATACACATTTTTTGGTGTGTGTGTGTGTGTGTGTGTTTTTTTTTTGGGGGGGGTTGAGTTCTGCTGCTGTCAGTAATGATGGTTTTGCTGTTTTTAATATGCCCCACTGAGCCACTCATTGCAGTACGAGAGGTGCCATGCACTTTTGTTGGGTGAGAAAATGGTGGATTTAGACTGAGCTGTTCCCTCACCAAAAAGATGCAAAGGAAACCACTCTTATGTTGCAGTAAGTGGCTCTGTGGGATACACAGATACCTTATAAATCCAGGAAATGTTTCCATCTTAAATGCAAAAAGTTAAAATAAACAGACTGTCCAAACATGCCAATTTGTAGCGCAGGTGTACGGGAGACACCCTTTGCTGAATAAGAGAGTCTTGTGTGCAGGGAGGTGGAGCACTTAGATTGTCGGCCAGTACTCTCTCAATACTGCGTGATGGTAATCAAAAAATCAGTTTATTAAGAGAGAAGAAATCCTTAGTTTTACTAAATATAATTAATTGCCTCTGAAACTAAGAGAAAGAAACCTGGGGAAGGATTGTTACTGAATTAGAAAGATAGTTCAGTGGCAATAGGCATGTGGGGTTTTATTTTATTGATGTTTTTCTGTTGCTAAAAGTACTGTAACTTTCTTTTCCTTTTACCTGAAGTGCGATTTAAAAAAAAAAAACCCTATTGAACCTAAATGTGAAAACCTGCTATTACTGAGGTGCAAATGGGGCCTACAGTATGAATATATAAAATAAGTTATGCCACTAAGTTCAACACCCCATTAAAATACATTGACGCTGCATACCTGTTCTTTCAGCTCGCAGTCTGCTTTCAAGAGTGAAGACGTGTCTGCGGTACATTGAAGATGATAACATTGGTAACTAAGGGCTTGGGAGCATGGGGTGCTGGCCGTTGAGAGGGAGGGTCAGATGGGGGAACATTAAGGGCTGCATAAGACATCGATGGACATTTTCCCCACAGATTTTGGGGAAAAAATGGAAGGATTTTTTTTTCTTGTTGATCACGACACTGGGGGATTGGGCAGTCCAGTGTCACTGTTATGTTTTTTTTTGTTTGTTTGTTTGCTAAGGGGTTGCTAAGATGGAAGGTAGGGTGGGATAATAATAAAATAAAAAAAAGATGTGACCGGTCATTGGGAGTGGTGTGCTTGGGGGTGGGGGCACTTACAGGATGGCAACACTGGGGGATTGGGCTCACCCAGTGTTAGTGGTATATTTGTGTGGGGGGGGGCAGAGGACAGTCAAGGGAGAGGTAAATAAAATAAAAAATTCAAGAAGGTGTGAGCACTTATTGGGAGTGGTGCCGCAGAGCATCAAAGGGGTTTCACATAGTAGCTGGTGATAGTTGGGGATTGAACACCTCCAGTGTATGTGTTATGTTTGGGGGGTGAGAGAGAGGGCCAGTGCGGGGGACAGTTAGGGGGCTAAAAACTGCACAACAGATGAAACAGTGCTATTCAGCAAATATATAGCGAGAGATTCTTTGAATTCTGTGTCCTGGTCCCGCTGTATCTCTCACTCACTATGTCAACAAACGATATGTGGGAAGTATAGCTTTCCTCCGACACTGAAATGGAGTGACCTCTGAAACAGTGTGCTTATTGCCAGGTAGGTGGGAGGGGGCTAACATCAACATGACAGGGGAGACACACAGTACTGGGCACAACCTTCAGCTGGCTGTCAGATACTCTCCAGGCCTGCTCCACCAGGGAAACCATTTTAAAACACACAGAGTGAGAGGAGATGCTGGATGAGATGGAAGAATGCAGTGTCTCATTTCACTCACTTGCCACTGATGGCGAGGGGCAAAACAGAAGTACTTTGGGGTGGACGGCAGGCTCGTGGTGACTTAGTATCTCTCTGGCTCTCTCTCTTTTTGTCTCTCTCTCTGTCTCTGTCTCTCTCCCCCCAATAGCAGAGTCACAGAACAAATAAAGTATACTCCACTGGGTGTCGGACATCATAAAGAAATGGTAGTGCTATCAGTGGCCCCCTTCTTATCCACCTTTTTAACCCCCGTATTTCACAGTTACTTGGTAACATATGTGTTTTTCAGTTGCCAAATACACTATCCTGCTGCATGCCAAAGGTCACAAAATGCTGTAAATCTGACAAAGTTCAGCAATTACTGGGGCAAATGTCAAATGACAGCACATGCCTCTATCAACAGACATGGACAAACACCCTGTAGTTGGAGCTCCCTTCATTAAAGTAAATGGAATGATACCAACTGAAGACAGCATTCTCTGTACTTTTCCAAAATATTTGCTGTCAGGCCTCCCTCCTCCACAACCCCTTTGTTGCACCGAAGTCCTCAGATACTTGTGAAGTTATTCTAGTGTAGGTGTCAAGCATGCTTTTTTTGCTGCATACAAGTAGCCACACATTGTTAACATAAGTGCCAGGAAATCTGCCGATTTTCTGGTACACTATAACCAGTTCAAATTACAATTGTAAGCACAACCCTCTCTTGACAGACACTGTCACAACAGACAGCATGTATTTGTGACTCCATTACTAAAAGGTAACATTACCAATGGCAGACTGTTCAAGCAGATTATAGCCACCAGAGGGGGCTTTGCAAGTGGTGATGACTGCCTTTGAATTTGGAGCAGGGTTGTTTGAATAATATGTTAAACACTTCAAATAGAGAAGACAAACATCCAACTATGTGTGACAGTGGATGGGAACGGATAGCGGGTCCTGTGTATGCAGCAAATGGAAAGCCTATCCTTAGGGTAGTCCAACCTTTCCACAGCCCCCAAATAGTGAGGCAGGGACTGAGCAGCATTGCAGGTGATGATTGCGATTACCAGGGTAGGCAGCTGAAGCTGGGACTTCTCAGGTTGCCTCTCTTCTGAAAAATAGCACTGGCACCGCGGCGGCAGAGAGTTCAGCAGCAGTGCAAAGACGAGTACCAGAGCCATAGACATCACCATGACTCTCGCAGCCTGCAGTGCTCACCATGGACTGATGTGTCTGCAGCAGCCCCATAGATGAGAGAGGGGGAGAGGAAGATTGGAAAAAAGGTTTGAGCTTAAGTAAAGGAAGAGATTCATGTACGATTACACTTGGAGCCTCCAGGTATACAGCTACTATGGAGCAGGGTTAGAACGGGAAGAATACAGGACAGGACTGGGACAGGTACAGCCGATTGGAATATTTAGTTTTGAAACCAATATTAAGGGATAAAAAAGTCATGCACACAAGAAATAACCATGCGTGTTTGGTAGTGCTGGGAGGGAGGGCTCACAAAAGACACCAGGGGTGTCCTGATTGAGACATGGGGGGATTCGGCATCTCCAGTGTTACTCTTATGTTTGTGGGGTGCAGGAGTGTGGGGTGGTAGGTGTTGAGAGGGATGTGTTTCGTAAGTCCTCATCCCATCTGTCTCAGCTTATTTAGTGTTCAGCTTTTTTTAAAGGGGGGTTGTTCAATTAACAAACTGTTCTGCATAAGAGGTGTCAAACCTCAAGCTGCAGAGATTCATTTGTAGATACTTTCAAAGCCAAATGTAAATGCAGATGTTCGTAAAAAAAAAACTGCTGTGTTAAAACATTACGTAAATGAACGGTCTGTCAGTTTCACATGTGATGAATTTGTTAACTGCAATTCAGTTCTTTACTGCTGATTTGGGTGGAACTACCTTTGATCCGGGTGGTCTCGTACTGTGAAACTGATGACGGCAAAGAAATAAATAATTAAAAGAAACTGCATATTATTATGCTTCAGCTTATTAACTATTTGCCAGCCTCTACCCCTTACTGAGGAGCGCGAGTGAAAAACGAAAGTGAGCAGTCTGAAATTCTGTCAGTTTCACTTGCTCTCCTCAGCAGTATGTATCAAAAAAGGAAAAAAAAACAACGTGAGACTAGTAAGCAAGAAATATGAACATACATCTTCCCCACCCATTCTGTAGTTATTTTGGCCTGATCTGCTATGCTTCAGAGGTAGAGGAAGGAGGGTTCCAGACAGCCTTCCATACCTGGTTCCCAGGTTCCACTGTCATCACAAAATAGGGGTTGAACAGCAAAGGGGGTCCCAGTGTTATAACGTTGTCCCTTCATGTGAACTGACCCACCCCCGCAATGTACCTTGACCAGCCCTGATGGTGTGGATTTAGCTGTTTCTTGTGCAGCCTGGCACTGGATTCCTTTCTTTTTCCAGCATTTCCCTCCTCTTTTTATCATTTCCAACAACACACAGCACTCAGAAAATCTTGTCTTGCACAGTTTGGATTGTCCAGTCAGAGCTGGACCATTGGTTCTGAAATTTGGGGGGGGGGTACATATGGGTCACACCGTAGCAAGACAGGAGTCAAGCAAGGCTCTCAGTAAATGAGAAATTAGAGCTACTCGGTGAGTGATGTGAGTGTGGTCATGTTCCTGTGCAGTGTGGCTGGGAAGGTAACATGACCTGAACAAAAGAGGATACGAGGGCCATCTGGGATGTGAAGAGCTGTCAAGGTTGCATTACTGAACTGAAGTATGCTATACCTTATTAAAAGTTCCATCATAAAATAAATAATAAACCCATTTTATTTACTGACAGAGCATAATGTACCCTTGTAAGTGGCTTTTGACAAGTGTCACGGCTTATTGGTCTGTATGTCAATGGAGCAGCTGTTTATCCTATTTATTGTACGCAACAATAATGTTTCCGCACCACGGTGTTGGAAATGAAATAAACTCTTGTATAATTATTAAACATATATTTTTTTATATAAAGGATAAATAGCTGGTCCATTGACATATAGCCCAAGAAGTTGTGATACTTCTCAAAAGACACTTACAGGGTATAATGTTGCCAATACTCCTCCCTCTTGTCAGTACTCCAAAAGAAAGTATAGTTAAGGTTAAAGGTCTAGCTTATCCTATGGCTACATCCTTAGGTCCCACTATTCAGCTGTAAATACACACTGACTCAGGGATCTGCTAATGACCCTCTGAATTTCTGTAACCAGACTAGGCCCACAACTATTGACTCAGGGTCCTCTTAGGCCCTAGAGGCGGTAACAAATATGTAATGTAAATACACTGTGCTGAGTGACCTATGTATAAGTGTTATTAAATGTAATGTTTGTGCTTTCCTGTACTGACGTGGAGCCTTTGCAAAGGAGTCTATGACTCAAAGGATTGTAATTCCAATTCTCTCAATAAATAAATAAATAAATAAATATTATGCCCCATCAATAAATAAAATACTTTCATTATTTTTCTTTTTGTGCATGTTTTAATAACTCAACCCTGATTGCCGCAATCTCTGCCATCCCACCGGAATTGCCGTTTTTCCCTGCATGATCACCATGTTCCGCTCTCCCCTTGACAAGTCCGGTACTCACGATCATGGGGATTGAGGAAGCTGCTATAGGACACGTGAGGAAACTAGCTGCAGAAAGAACGTTTTAACCCACTAAAACCTCACAGAATCTGCAGTGAGGTTCAATAAAGAGCTATACAGCTGCAATTGTAAATGCAAACGCTCTGCTTTTGTTCTGTTTCTTTTTTTTTTCCGGCAAACTGCACCCGTCAATCTGATTTGTGCCCAAGTGTTTCAACACAAAATGAGCTGTCTATGATAGCAGTTGGGATGCAGTGGCCTACAGCTGAAAGAAAACGACCCCTACATGGTGGTGACGTGTAGGCAGTATGCAAATTGCCTACATGTTACCACTGCTGATTATAGAAGTCATTTGCTTTCAACTGTAAGCCACTGCATCTGAACTGCTGTCATAGACAGCTGGGACATTTATTGGTGTGGTGGAGCCCTGCCTGCAAAAACCCTCAGGGCATTGGAAGCGGGGGTGCCACACCTACAAAAACTCGCATGGTGGCACTATGTTTCTTGCACATGCGTGCAAGCAAACATACAAAATATATATAAGTAAATTAATATTAAATGTGAAACAGTAAAAAGAATCCAGTGGAGACAGCAAAGCAATGTAATGAATATTCGTGTTCCTTATTCAGACTCAATCCCAACTCAGTCCCCTGCCCCTGTACATTACCAGGAATGGCAACAGAATTAATATAAATAAAGACAACATACTACAAAAAATTCAGAATAAGAAAATCAGAGTGCAAGGTTTCCACTAAAATGCTGAAATTCTTCCTTCTTCCTTCTACTGGTGATACCTTTCCCTATGCACCCCAGCATCCCACTGGCTCTCCCCACAGCCTTGGTACATTGTTTAGCCACCTTTAGGTCATCCAATATGATTACCCCAAAATCTCTTTCCTGTTTGGTGACTATCAGTCCCCCCCCCCCGTAATCCATTTCTGGGTTCCTGTAACCCAAATGCATTATTTTGCACTGTTTTGCATCAAATCTCAACTGGGACATCTTGGACCATTCCTCCAGTTTTCCTAGGGCCCTACTCATTTTTTCCACCCTTCCCGGAGTGCCCACCCTGTTGTAGATCTTAGCGTCATTCACAAACAGGCACACTTTCCCCTCCAGCCCTTCTGCAATTTTTTTTGTGAATACATAAAATAGAACTGGGCCCAGGAATGATCCCTGTGGCACCCTGCTGGTCACACTCCTTTCCTTAGATTGAGCATCATTTACCATGACTCTCCATCTTCAATCACTCAACCAGTTCCTAATCCAGTTTAGCACCTGGTGACCCACTCCCAGGTTACCCAGCTTGTTCACAAGTCATATGTGGAATGGTATTGTAGGCCTTACTAAATACAAATTATGTTTATGTTGAAGTCCATGAAACACCCATATCAAGTTAATGCATTTGCAGCCATAGTGGCTCTTCCAGAATTTGTTACCACCTTGACTAGTCTCTCTTCAGTTTGCACCTTTGCACTTCTTACTGCGCTACCTACTGCCCTCTATTTCCCCAACACACTTCCCTAGCCCCTTCCCTCTGCATGTCCTTATATCTTCTGAGTGCTACAGTTTTAGTCTTTACTTTTTCTGCCAGATGTTTTGAGAATTATAATATGCTCTTTTTCTTCGTGCTTTTTCTCACTTGCTTGATGCAGAGGATTGTTGCCTTCATTATGACCCCTTTCAGCTTCCTCCACTGTTCCTCCACCCTATACAGATCATCTCCCACAGGTCATCCCTGAGGCATTCACTCATTTTTATAAAATCTGTCTTCCTTAAATCCAGGACCCTCACCCTTGTGTGGTTTAGTTCCACAGTCATCCTTACACTGAACCACACCATACAGTGATCACTGGTCCCCAGGTGGCCTCCCACCTTGGTGTCTACAACACTGTCGCTGTTAGTGAGTATCAGGTCCAGTATTGCTCCAACATGAGAAGTCCAAAGGTATGTTGGCGCCAACAGCTGGAGTTTGAGGGTGCAGCACACAATCCAAAGGAAGGGACTAGAATTCCCACTGTGGAAACAGTAACTAAAGCAAAGTAGCCAATACGTCAAAGCTATACAAAATCAATAGATACAGTATAGTCTTCTGAGTATTCTGATTGTATTCTTTTGTTTATCCTTCACCATTTCATGATTCAGTCTCTCTTTTTCCTCTCTTTTTTAGGTACAATGTACAAAATGAAAAATTTTACTATTGTCAAGAGTCCTCCAATCCATCTTAATGGTCTGCTATATACATTTTAAGACAAGACGCTGCTGAATATTGATAGTCATGAAATGATGCTGACTTATTTAATACTTAAAATGAATGATTCATAATAATAACAATTGAATGTATTAGCACAATAGACACACTGTTTTGATGTAACAGGTGTGACTTACAGTATCTGCTTTCCTGAGAAAATTACATTATGTATTTTAACAAGGACGTGTGCACTCTATTCACTTTTGGGGTTTTGTGTAGACATATGAAGATGTAGTACAAGCTTTGGTTAAAGATAAAACATAAAAAGATGGAGGTGAACAGTGCATGCTGGAGGGCAGCCACAATAAATTGCAATTGACAACATCTGAATTTCCTCTATTTAAAGCAGTCAGACACTCCAGCACACTGCCTCCCCCCGAGGAAGAATCAGTTACATTCGAAGTGCTGGGAATTATTTTGCTCTGGTACTGCCCTTGGCTCTATGGAACTAAATAATAAATGGCACTCAGTACTTTTTCACCAATAACTGTGTCTTGGACTTTGTTTACCGGGGTTTACGCACACTGCCTTGCTTTGTTTGTGGTTTTACCCCAACATGAATGGGTTCACTGACTAGTTGCCTGAGGAAGCCCCCTGCAATGAGTCCTGAATATCCTTGCTTCTAGCTGAAGCTGCAGCTGGGAGGCTCTAATCTACTGTTCGTCCGATAGAGTGATGTCTCCCACCAGCAGCCCCTCCCCCTTTTCTGCCATTGAAACAAAAATTTTAATAATTTGGTTGATAGGTAGGACAAACCAAAACATCAATATATATGATTTTCTTTTTGTTTTATTTCATTCTTGAAGCAAGATAGTGGATTTTGAAATTCTTAAAAATGATTGGTACTTGCTAGGTCCACCATCATGAATGTAAGCAGATCAGGGGGGTGGTGGTGTGCTGTTGGCCATCAGAAACATGTGCTGGCAACACCCTGATATATCTGCATTATAAATACAGTGGGTGGAGTTAGTGTGTGATCCTTGAGGAGAAGATTTTTTGAAAGTTGCTGGAGGCGGCAAACTTTATTGTAGATCCACACCAATTATAAAAGCTGTAATTAAACATGGTTTTAAGAATAGCTGACTGAATTTAAAATACCAGAATGAAGGATGAAATTTGTTGATAACTAACTAGTACTACTGCTCTAACACTTATGACTTCATCCAATTTATGAGCTGCTGAGTGGCAAAGGCAGCTAAATCCATGAGTTTTAGATTACATGATGGATAAACAGAAGGTTTAGCTAACGGATGAGGAAAATGACAGTTAAAGAAAACCATCTTATTGTCAGAGGGTGGCAGCTCTAAGACATTAGCAGTCCATAAGGGTTTTCATTCAGGAAAGAAACCTGTCCATGCCCCACCCCAACTTGCCCCTGTACTACCCAGCAGAGTCTCAATACCTGGCCTCTCCCCCTCTTTCCTGTTTCTAACACTACTATGCCCGCACTTAGTGCTGTTACTTACAATGTTAAACTGCTATGTACTAGTGAAACTTATAATGTTTGACTCCTATGTACTAGTGAAACCTAGACTCCTATGTATTAGTTAAACTTAAAAGTATGTGCAACCCACTGAAACCTTATTTTGTAATCCACTGTTGTGATATGTGTTATGTTGTCTGTATCTGTTCCTTTAACTGACTCGGAACCTTTGAAAATGAGTCCCTGACTCAAAGGTATTAATCCTAAACTGAAATAAATAAAATAAATAAATAAATCTAAGCAGCTCCTCACTAAATGAGTTGGAACCAACACCCTCTAAGAACGACTAAGGGATCAAATCTCAAAACACTGTGCAAGCCATACCAACAGCAGCTTGCACTGATTACCAATGCTCCAGGGACCCTGTGCCTGATTCGATATCGGGTAGGTTCCCAGTGGCAATATTCAGCAGTTTGTGGTAACTATGGCCATGTGCCAAATAGATGGCACATGTGGATGGTGTGTCACAAGCTACTGACTGTCTGGCACCAGTCCCTGGTGATCCAGCAGTCCCCCCAGTCTCAATCCCTGCTTTATTTAAAAAACATGTCCCAGTGGTCTAGCAGCCCCCCTCCTCAGCCCCAATGTGTCCATATCTTAAAATGTTAATAAAATCATTCTCTGGTGTTCTAGCAGTCTCCCCAGCCCCAATATACCCATACATATCAATATAATCATTCCCTGGTGATCTAGCAATTCCCCCGACCACCGGCTCCAAGATGACTGTATGTTATAATGTTAACACAATCATTCCCTGGTGGTCTAGTGGATCCCCCACATCGGCAGGTAGTGCCCACCACCCCGCTCCCCCATCCCAACCCTGAGCCGGTGACTGCCACAGCCCTCCTCCCACCACCTCAGTCAGACACTGACTGAAGTGTCACTGAGCGCATACTGTATATAGTACATACTCAGTGACAGTTCAGTTGGTGGCCAGCTGAGGTGGTGAGAGGAAGGCTTTGCTGGTCGATGGCTTGGGGTTTGGGATGGGTGGAGGGGGGTGGTAGGCACTACCTGCCGGGGTGAAGGTCCATTATACCACCAGGGAATGATTGTATTAACATTACAATACATGCACACATCTGGGCTGGGGGGGAACCACTGAATCACAAGGGAATTATTTCATTAGTATGTACAGGCATTTGGGGGCTGGGGGGAACACTAGATCACCAGGGAATTATACTAGTAATATGTACCAGCATATCAGAGCTGGGAGGACACTAGATCACCAAGGAATGATATTATTAATATGTATGGGCATATCAGGGCTGGGGGGGTCAACTATATCACCAGGGAATGATTATATTATTATGTATGGTCATAGCTGGGCGAAAGAGACCACTAGATGACCAGGGAATTATACTAGTAATATGTACCAGCATATCAGAGCTGGGGGAACACTAGATCACCAAGGAATTATATTAATATGTATGGGCATATCAGGGCTGGGGGGACAGCTATATCACCAGGGAATGATTATATTATGTATGGTCATAGCTGGGCGAGGGAGACCACTAGATCACCAGGGAATGATACTAGTAATATGTACTAGCATATCAGAGCTGGGGGAACACTAGATCACCAAGGAATTATATTAATATGTATGGGCATATCAGGGCTGGGGTGACAGCTATATCACCAGGGAATGATTATATTATTATGTATGGTCATAGCTGGGTGAGGGAGACCACTAGATCACCAGGGAATGATACTAGTAATATGTACCAGCATATCAGAGCTGGTGGGACACTAAATCACCAAGGAATTATATTATTAATATGTATGGGCATATCGGGGCTGGGGGGGGGATGCTATATCACCAGGGAATGATTATATTATTATGCATGGTCATAGCTGGGCGAGGGAGACCACTAGATCACCAGGGAATGATTATATTAACATGTACATGCATATCAGGCTGGGGGGAGACCATCAGATCACCAGGTAATTAGGGGTTGGCAGTATAGCCTAGAGGTTAGAGTCACAAGCTGTGAATGACCTTTGTACATCAGGCAAAGAGACCTGTATTTGATTCCCACAACCTCCACTTGCATACTGTGTGACTCTTAGCAAGTCACTTAACCTCCCCAGTGGTCCCTGGTCACCCCTGAAAACAGGCACTTGTGCCTAGTGGGTCTTATCCTGTTACCAAAGAATTAAAATAAAAACAAATTATTTTCTTTACATTTTATTATAGGGGCATGTTGGGGTTGGGGAGGGGGGACTGTGGCGCATTGGTGCAACATGCTAACACTTTCAGAGGGTAAATTTCCAAGTACCCTTAGATTAGCCCTGGCTGGTCTAATGGTACTTAGACATTTGCCCTCTGGGAGGACTTTGAGAATCCCAATTTAGGGGATTAGGCAGCCTGTACTACCTAGCACCATGCCGTAGCCCATTTTAAGTCACAAGGATGGTGCAATCACCCTTTTGTGCATACAGCCTGCATCTGAGAATTGCTCCTAGAGCATCTTTTGGTGCAAGGGGCAAATTGCACCATTCCCTGTGGCATAAGCCCCTTGCACCAATTTGGGAGCTTTGAGAATCAGGCCCTAAGAGTATAATTAAATCTTCTAATTTCATAGAACTGGAATCTGGCAGACTATCCATAAGAACATTAAAGTCACCAAAATTTATAAAGAATGTTATATGACCTAACTGCAACAATATAAAGTTCATCATAAAAATCAGAAGTTGAATTGGGAGAGTACACAATGGTAATAATCCTTTTACACAGACAATACAAGCTTAAACAAATACATTTGAATGAGGAAAAAGAAGAAAAAAAAAATCTATGCAAAATAATAACTAGAGGGTAACACCAGACCCCATATTTGGAGTGGTATTGTTGATGAATGTGAGTATTGCATGTTTAAAATACCAATAAATCTTGTAACACCATAACAAGTTATTGTGTGGATTGAGCCACCTAACAAACCATTTAAAGTTATTAGGCATTAAATGTATTACATGTGACTAAATGCCTTATGAATTATTTATTTATTCGAATTTTGCTAACTGGGTAAGCCCACTGAGACAGAATGTCCATTTTTCAGGGGTGACCCGAGGTAGGACACATCATGAGGTACAGAGATACAATAAATAACAGCATAAGAAAGTATACAATGAACATTATTCAATAGAACATACTTAACAAAATCAAATAGAGCATAGGTAAAATAAAGTTACGAAATCACTTGCACACAAAAAGCAATAAGGTTGCAGCAATGAACAGGATATATACAAGGTTCATGAGCAATATGTACATAAATAATACAGTGTATACAGGCACTGAAGTAGTATTTACAACTTGATGGAGCATGATAATCACAGCGAAACAAGAGTGGCTCAAAATCACAGCAAAGAATGTGAGGCTCTTGAGAGTGGAGGAAGAAAAGCTCATAGGATAGGGTAGGCATGGAAAGGAGTGAACAAAAGGCTAAGGGTGGAGACTCAGGAACAGGTGCAGAGCCGAGAGGAGGCAAGGTGAGATTTAAGAGAATGCTTTAACAAATCAATAGAATGGCAGGCCAACACAGCAGATAGTAGTGAGTTCCAAACAGAGGGCCCAGAAAAGGCGAAGGCATGCCGACCCACAACAAGGTGGGGTTTAGGGATTGAGAGAAGTGGTATGCCAGCTGACCTTAAGGAGCTTGTCTGAGTTTTTCATTGGACAATGGGCAAGAGGCTAGGAGGAGTGAATGTATGAACTAGTTTGAAGGTCAGGCAAAGGGTGGGGAATTATAGCCTAGCCTCAAAGGAAGGCCAGCCAAGTGAGTCAAGGACAGAGCAGTGGTGCTCCATAGCGTTAGCACCGAGGGCAAAGTGAGCAATCCTGTGGTGGGATTGTTTGAGCCTGGCAAAGGAGGAGACCTGCGCAGAGTGGAGAATAGAAGCTCCATAGGAGATAAGAGGGAGGAGGAAGCTATGGCCAGGTGGGAGGAGTAAGTTAGGTAGCGCAGGAAGTGATACAGCATTCCTAGCTTCTGATGAAGGGTCTTAACCACAGATGAAACATGGGTGTCAAAGGTGAGGTGGGAATCCAGGTTGCTACCCAGATATTTAAAGGATTGTACAATCTCTAAGGGGTCACCACGGAAGGAACAAATTACTGGGGTTGGGGTGGGTGGGGGTGATGAGGTTAGTTTAGGGGTCTGGTGAAAAAAGAGCATGGATTTTGTTTTCTTGGTGTTGAGCATCAGGAGATTATTCAGAAACCAAGCCTCAAGATTTCGGAAATCCTGTTGCAGTTGGAGGTTAGTGAGGCTGAGTTGGAGGAGGACCTGTGCAGGATGTCGTCATCAGCATACATCTGGACAGATGGCCCACCACAGTTCTGCAGAAGCTCATTATAAATAATGAAAATAGGAGAGGGCCAGGATAGACCCCGAAGGACACCATCCTTTATGGCATTAAAAGGGGAAGTATGGCAATCCCATTTCATGCATTGAGAGCGGCCTGTGAGGTAGCTTGAAAACCAGTTTAAGGACAGGATGTCTAGACCAAAGGTAAGTAGCGTGTGGAGCAGGAGGTTATGATTCACAAGGTCAAAAGCCCTGGTAAGGTCAACAAATATTGCACCGGTGACAAGGCGTTTGTCCATAGCACTAAGGATGTCAGATGTTACCTTAAAGATCAAATGAAAATGAACCACCCCCATTACCTGGTGGTAGTAACTATGACAACATGTTCTCTAACTGTGCAGTAACTTTGTTTTATCAAAGACAAAGTTGTATTAAGTACCTTTCTGAGTCTCTTTTTAGCAGCCGAGCAGCATAGTTTGTTAACATTCATGCTATCAGATTCTCAGATGCCTCCCCTAAGATGTCCCCTAGGAGTGATGCCAAATTTGTCACAGCACACTACTGGGAAACAGCAGGTTGTCAGTGTTTCTCCCTTGACACACTGATAGACGGTGCTATAAAACATCCCATGTAACTGTGTTGTGCCACTGAGTTATTTGACTAGTGCTGATGAACAGGAACACCAGCGGCACACAGCTTTTCAATCTGAGCAAAACATTCGATCCTTGTGCTTCCTTTTTGGAGGATCTCATTGCTCTGTACTACAGTAAGGCAGGAGATGAAACTGTAATCGTGTTACTGTGGGGGGGGGAAGGGGTGTATTCCTATATGTGCTATCAGTGTCTGTACACTCTAAGAAAATGAAGTGTTATGTTTTCTGCACTGTAAATGTGGTAATCACTGTTTAACATAGTGTGTGTAATATTAACTCGCAAATGTGTCACATTTATGAAAACAGTGATTTATACATGTACAGTGTAACAAAATAACACTTCATTTTGTTGATCAACTGTGAGCAGAAATAGTATAGTGCTGTATTACAGTAATTAATTATAATAGTTTTGCAAGCAGTATTGTGATGTATGTTTTATTTTACAGCTTTACCATTTTTTCCATACATGCTAAACTATATATACTTTGTTAGAGTTGAGCCCGTGTACATTTCTTCATGCCAATTTACATAACCTTCCCATGATGCATTACTGAACTGGGTGTGTGCAATTGTGTTTTTCTTTCAAATCTGGCTGCATGACCAATGCCCTTTCCAGGGTAACATTTATCCACAGGGGATTTGCTCTGGGTTCTTTTGTAGTTATTCTGTTCTCTACTTTAGGCTCCCCATGACATTAAAAAGTAAGACCCTGGTTGGAAAGCAGACTCTCAAGTACTACAGAATAAAACAACTACAGCATATTCAAGTATTACTGTATAATACTAAGGTATTTATATAGGTTTGTAGGGTATTGTTTTTGTGTGTTATAATATAAAGCCAATTAAAACTAACAAAAAGTTGTGAATGCTTACAGTTAGCAATTATGTTCTTTATACAATCTATGTGAGATTAATATACTTAAAATTTCAGTATGTTTATGTGTTGAAATAGACACTCTGAGGACATGTAATCCTAGGAATATGCATACTCATTTATGCATGCCCAGTATTATGCCAGGAGTTGCAGACCTCAAAGTTTAGCACTTGTAATTCTTGTTTCATATGAACTAGCACTTCCCTGAGTTCAGCTTTCTTCATACACTCAGAATATATGTTTCACTGAACTCAGATGTGCTGAGGCATGACCCCACCTACTGAGATGTGACCACGCATTAAAGGCAGAGCAATAAAGCTTGGGAAATGTGGGGAGGTTGCTTATCACTTTGCTGTGCATTTATGTTACATTCTGTACTTTTGGGGGGACACAAGTCCTGCAGTGCATTTTGCTTATAATCTGATAGTCCCACAGATACTGATAACACATATAGGGATACCCCCCACCAAGAGAAACATGCTTACAGCCTTGTCTCCTGCTTTATTTTAGTACAGCAGCAATGAGAGGCTCCAATAAGAAAGCAAAAGGGTCAAATGCTTTGCTCTCATAGAAATGCTGTGTGCCGCTGCAGTTCATCAGCACTAGCCAAATAAATCAATGGCACAACACAGTTACATGGGATGCATTATAGCGCCATCTATCTGTGTACCAAGGGAGAAACACTGACAGCCTGCTGTTTCCCATTAGTGTGCTGAGACAAATATGACATCACTCCTAGGGGATGTCTCAGGGGGGAGGCATCTGAGAATCTGATAGCAGGAATGTAAACAAACTGTGCTACTCGGCTGCTAAAAAGAGGCTCAGAAAGATACTTAATACAACTTCGTCTTTGACAAAACAAAGTTACTGCACACCTAGGGAACTTACTATCATGGTTACTACCAACAGACAATAAGGGACGTAGTTCATTTTCATTTGATCTTTATTGAGTGCAGTGTGGGTGCTGTGGGATTTGTGGAAGCCATGCTGGTGCACAGAGATAGAGTTGTTAAGCTCAAGATGAGATTTAAGTTGAGCATGGATGATTTTTTCCTGGATTTTAGCAAGGGGCAAAGGATGGAGATAGGTTGGCAAAATGCAGAATTTGGGCCGCTCTTGTGGATAGTGACTACTATTGTGGCTTTCCACTTACAAGGCACAGTGCTTGAGCAGAAGGATTTGTTGAACAGTTCATGCACAGGAGAGACAATGGCATGGGCACCCAGCTTTAGGAAGCGGGATTCCAATGAGTCAAACCCAGGTGAGGAAGTATCCCTAATGCTCCTAAGATGACACAGAACCTCTTTCCTGGTGGCCAATTTAAGGTGGAAAGATGGGCAATTAATAGTGGAAGAGGGGGAGAGGGGATCATGGGCAGGGAGGGAGGTCTTATGTTTTGATAAATCAGTGAAGGCTAGGTTAAACTCAGTAGCTGTAGTAGTGGGGTCAGTGACCTCACAGCCAGTGAGGTGCATAGTGTTAGATATGAAAGAGGATTTGTCATTGAATAGGGAGTTTATCTGTCCCCAAAATTCTTTAGGGTTTGAGAGGTTCTTAGTTTGGAGGGTACAAAGGAATGAGCATTTAGCAGTGTGCAGCTGGCTCTTGCATTGGTTACAGAGCTGTCTTTAAGCCTGCCAGTCAGCAGGTAGAACAGAGATCTTACATAACTTCCAGGCAGCATCCTATGAGGCCATGAGGCCTCTGAGTTCCTTAGAGATCCAGGGGGCTCGGGCCCCCTTAGATCTTCACTTAACCAAAGGGACATGGAGGTTTACTATGGAGTTAAAGGTATTAGTAAAATATTCTAAGGCCAAGTCAACATCAGGTAGATGGCTGACTCAGGATCAGTCAGCCTGGGATAGAGAGGCTGAGCAGGCTTTGGGACAAAACAAGGTCACCTCCCTGGTTAACATGATTTTGGGGTGGATTAGGGGAATTATTTCTCCAGACACAGAAGGTGGGAGAGTGATTACTCAAGACATCAGGAAGTATGCTAGATGTTTTAATGTGAAATGGGTTATTAATCAGAATCCAGTCAAGGAGGGTATGGTGACCAGATTTATTATTGTGCCTGGTAGGTTCACTAACGAGCTGTGAAAGATGCATATCAGCCAGGGCACTGTGGATCAATCCCAACCCAGGAACTAGTTAATTGTTATTGAAGTTGCCACACAATACCAAGTCTGTGGGTGGGAAACTGGCCCAAGATATAATAAGGGAAATGAAGTAGGAGCACTAGAGAGAAGAATATATGCACCCAATACCCCCATAATACAAAACATCATGGGCTGTATATGCAAATCACCACAAACTGTTATGCTGGTTCAACTTTAAGTAGGAATGCATGGTGCCAAAAGGCCTCTCACACAGTCTGCAAAGGGTACCAACAGAAGACACAGATACGTTTCATCCTACCACAGCTCATCAGTGTGCTTTGTCTGTATGACATCCCAGTGGAATGAATCAGCTACCCTAAGTTGGTCTGTTGGGTTTGGGTTGTGGTGAGCCCAATAAAACCAAAAAGCAAGCTAAAAGACAAAGAACCTTAGTGCGTAAGCACTGAGGCAAGGGTTACCCCAAAGGGCATTGGCCAGGAAGCCAAGTTTCAAAGAAATACAAAATCACACATATCCCCACAATGCAAAGTATCATGGGCTGTATATGCAAATCACCACAACATGTTATACTGGTTCAGCTTTAAGCAGGAATGCATGGTGCCAAACAACCCAAACCCGATAGACCTATGATGCTTTGCATTATGGAGGTATGTGTGATTTTGTATTTCTTTGAAACTTGGTTTCCCAGCCAATGCTCTTTTCGGTAACTTTTGCCTAAGTGCTTATGCACTAAGGTTCTTTGTGTTTTAGCTTATTTATGGTTTTATTGGTCTCACCACAACCCAAACCCAATAGACCAACTTAGAGTAGCAGGTTCATCCCACGGGGGTGTCATACAGATAAGACACACTAATGGGTTTTGGTAGGACGAAACGTGTCTGTGTCTTCTGTTGGCATTCTTTGCAGACTGTGTGAAAGGCCTTTCAGCACCATGCATTTCTGCTTAAAGTTGAACCAGCATATCATTTTATGATGATTTGCATATACGGCCCATGATGCTTTGCATTATGGGGGTATGTGTGATTTTGTGTTTCTTTGAAACTTGGCTTCCTGGCCAATGTCTTTTGGGGTAACCCTTGTCTCAGTGCTTACGTACTAAGGTTCTTTGTCAATAAGCAATTTCTTCACTTGCCCAAGCACAGTTCTATGGTACTATAGACAGATTCTACTGAGGGGACATTGGGGGGGAGGGTGCAAGGTCAGACACTGTCAAGGAGGATTGAGAATAAATGAGCATGCTACCACCATGCCTAGAAGGCTGATTGTTCCTAAAGATGATATATCCAGGAGTAGTAATAATTTTATGGGATGGAATGCCTGGCTTCAGTCAGGTCTCGAAGATGGCAAGCACATTACGGTTGTAGTGGTGGGTCCAAGCTTCAAGTTCAAGGTGCTTGGGTCTAAGTCTTTGGATGTTCATATGTGCAATTCACAGAACTTTTATGTTACTGTAAGCTTTTGGGGGGTGGGAGCAAGAGGATCCAGGGTTAGCTTCACTATCCCCAGAGAGGAGAAGTAGAAAGGTTAGGAGCAATACATTTAATAGGAAATGGCAAGGCCTTGAGGGGCTGCAATGACCAGAGGGCCACAAGTGGAGGGGAGAGTGAGTAGATCTAGTCAAGGCCAAGAGGCATAGGGCTTCACATGTAGGGAGGAGGGGAGAGGGATACATCATATGTATGGGAGTACACAGTGAGTTATAGGTGAAACTAACAGCTAAACTAACTAGTGTATCCATGCAGACAGGAGGGGAATAGCAACGTCTAGTGGAGAATTGCAGGAAGTCACAGAAGAGGAAGTGGGGAAATAGTGTGGGAAGTGAGACAATAGGAGAAGGTAAAGCCTTAAAGAGCAACTCTCTATTATATTAAAAGCTTGAAAACCATGTATTTACACCAATTCTGTTTTAATGTTATTTTTTACTAGTTATTTGGTATTTTTATTACTTTCCCCTGCTGATAGCCTACTAAATAGCGTAGATAATGCAGTGGTTATTTCACTGAGTCTTTTAAAATGTATTGATGCTCCCCTGCTAAACACACAATTGCTGTTTGTGACATCACAGTCTGTTGTCATGGTGAGCACTATGATGTCATAAATAACGGCACTGTGAGGTTAACAGGGGACAGGCAAATGTTTTCAAGTGTTTTCTACACAGACTTTATAGATGAACTACCAAGATGTGCTGTAAATCTTGGAAAGAGACTTTGAAAATGAAATAAATGTATTCTCTAGTAAATTGCAGCAGCTGAAACATTTTATTCTTGAAAACGCATGCTGAAATGCAGAGTTGCTCTTTAACTAAGTATGAGCAAAATCAGGTGAGCTGCTTAGCTTAGTGGAAGGTATTGCAGACTCTAGAGAAATGCAAACACCATAGGTGAGAGTTGAAATGTCATGCGAGAAGTCACAAAATGTTGAAAATAAAAAAAGGTGGTGAGGTGTATCTTATGGAACTCAGAGAGGGATGGGGAGAGGAACACTTGTCTTATTCTTATTTAAACAAGGTGTAGTCAAGAGGAGAAGGTAAAGGCTTAACTATATAGTAGGGAAATTATGTGAGCTGTTTAGCCTCGTGGAAGGTGTTGCTGACTCTAGATGTATGAATTTACTATAGATGAGAGTTCAAAACTCCCCCGGGGAGAAATCAGAAAATAAAAATGGTGATGAGGTGTATCATGTGGAATGCAGACAGGGGGAGGAATACTATTCCCATCTTATTTAAACAAGCTGTGTAGTCAGGAGGAAAAGGTAAAGGCTTAACTGCATATTAGGGAGGGCAGGTGAGCTGTTTAGCCTAGTGAGAGCTGTTGCGGACTCTAGAGAGATAAATGCACAACAGGCTAGGATTCAGGTCTCACATTGGAAAAGGTCACAAAAATATATGGGGGATATATGATGGGTGACTGTGGAATACAAGAAATATTAGCATGAGTGCAGAGTGATCACTAATAATATCGTGAGTGATATTATCAGAGGACACTTTGCATGAATGCTTATATTTCCCATATTCCACAAGTCGACAATCATGTGTGCCATTTACACAATGGGGTTCTCGAGTTTTTGTAACTTTGTTTTTAAAGTATTTGTATTTGTTTTGCTTTTCATTTCACAGGATTTCTTTGGCGTTGCAGTGTTCAGTCAAACAGTTTATTTCCTGGTGTGCGATGTTTACTGTTTGGACTGGCTGGTTTATTGGGTGTGCTCTAAGGATATTTGCTTGGATATTGATTACGTCACCCACGAAGTACTTTTTATTGGGTGCTGTCCTGTTCTGGTTACATTGCTTTATTTTTTTGGAGGGTTGTAATTTGTTTTTGGGGTATCTTTTATTTATTTAAGCATATTTGGGCTTTATTATCATCTGGGATTTTGTTGAGAATATTGGGCTTTGCAGGTTCGAGAGTTTTGCCATGCAGTTTGGTCTATGGCTCTGCTTTTGATTCTGCACAATGTGTTTGTGATGTTTTGTTTGAGGCAGGTAAGCTCAGGTGTTTTTAATGCAATTATCTTGCTGCTGCAAAACGTCAGGTGCTGGAAAGATGACGTATCTGGAGCGAATTATTTTGGTGGTGATGTATCGACAGGACTGTTTATTTTTAGATATTCCACTCTGGATACATCATGGTTTGGTTATACAATGCAGGTGAATTTATGCATTTATATTGCACAGTATATTCCTTCACCCCTATTGTAAAAAGAAATAGAAAGGGGATCAGGTGTATCTTATGGAGTGTAGAGAGGGAGAGGAGGGTTGAATTCTAGTACTATTCTATTTAAAAATGGTGTACTCAATGGGAGAAGCTAAAGGCTTAAAGGGGACAGGAAATGTATGCTAATTGGTAGCTGCTTATAAAGTTGTTATTCTCAGAAATTATAAGTATTCCTCTAAAGTATCCATATTTAACTGTACCTAAATAAAAAGTTATACAAAACACTGTTGTTGTTTTTTTTTGCATTTTGTTTTGTTTTTATGGGCAGCATTCTGCTACAGTTCTCTTCATGAAACTTCTAACTTGGAGTTTGTACTATGTCACTGTTTGTGTATAGAATGCTAATTATGAGCTGTTGTCGTATTAGAACCATGCTTAGAGTTCTGTGCACAAACCATGACATAGTTAAAACTCTGAATTACTGGTTCCATGAAGAGACTTGTAACAGAATGCTGCCCATGAAAACAAAACAATGCAAAATACAGTTTTTCATTTCACTTTTTATTCAGATACAGATAATTTAGGTGAATGCATATCATTTCTGAGAATAAGAACTTTATAAACAGCTGCCAATTAGAAATGATTTCCTGTCCTCTTTAATTAATTATTAAAGAATGCAGGTGAGCTATTTAGCTTGGTGAAAGGGGTTGCAGACTCTAGAAAGATAAATATACCAGAGACAAGGGTTCAAGTCTCATGCTGGTAGAAGACAAAATATAGAACAGGGGATGATGTGTATCTTATGTAATGTAGAGAGGGAAGAATTTTAGTCCTACTCTATTTAAATAAGGTGAAGTTAAGAGTAAATATACAGGTAAATATTTAAGAATCACAGCGTGATCAGTGGAGGATTATGGGGAGCAGACTGTGAGGTGAATTATTAGGAAGTTGTGTGGTGGACAGAGCTGCAGACTACAGAGCAGATGGGCCACTTCAGGATGAGGTTCAAGTCCCAACAGGAGTGAGGAGATGAAATAAAAGGGGGAAGGATTAGGGCTAACACATAGACTGTGCTTCCACAGTGACAGCAGTAAACAAGTATTTGTCAATGCCGAATGTTGATTGCTTTGCTCCGTTGAGCTCACCCCCCCTCTCTTTTCTTTTTTCCTTTTCTTTATTCGGGATGCCCTTCCATCATGTTTCTGCCTGGTCACAGCCCACCGGAGCTTCTACCAACTGCCTATGCCACAATCTCCCGGTTACCCCACGGCTTACCCCCCGGAGGGCGGAGTCACAGCTCCAGTTCTCCCAATTCTGGGCCACGGGCTTATGCCTGGCTGGGAGTGCAGCGGCAGTGGCAAATTGAAGCCCGGGGAGGGATTCATAGAGAAGGAGGCTCTCCCCTCCATTTTCTTTGTTTTTCCTCCTGGAAGGCGGGGATGTGCAATGACGTCCAGTGTCTGCCCTTCCTCCATTGCTTTACGCGCGCCGGCAGCTGCGCGACTCCCGGCTTCTGCCAGGGGTCCTTCTTGTGCCAGGCACTACCCCCCCAGAGAAGGAGAGCAGTCCGTAGGACGCTTTATCCTTCTCCCCCTGGACGGCCCTCCAGCAACCCGAGTCCATTCTCGAACCCGGGTCGCTGGCGTCTCAAGTGGAAATCCAACCACTGTGCTGACTGGCTGGCCACTCCCCCTCTCTTAAGCATGCATTCTATTTCTCCTGGTGCTGCAGGCTGCCCTTTTGTACTGGACTCCTGCCTCTGTTGGCACCTTTTCCTTCCCACAAAGAATTCTGCAGCAGTCCCGATAGAGCTCCATTGAGCTCGCTCACTCCCCCTCTCTCACTCGCTCGTTCCGTTTCTGCCGGCGCTGCAGGCTGCCCTTTTGTACTTGGCTCCTGCCTGCATTGCTGCCTTTTTCTGCCCACAAAGAAATCCACAGCAGTCATGATAGAGCTCTGTTGAGCTCACTCACTCCCCCTATCTCACTTGCTCATTCTGTTTCTCCTGCCGCTGCAGGCTGCCCTTTTGTACTGGGCCCCTGCCTGCATTGCTGCCTTTGTCTGCCCACAAAGAAATCTGCAGCAGTCCAAGCAGAGCTCCGTTGAGCTCACTCACTCCCCCTCCCTCACCTGCTCGTTCAGTTTCTCCCACCGCTGCAGGCTGCTCTTTTGTACTGGGCCCCTGTGTGCATTGCTGCCTTTTTCTGCCCACAAAGAAATCCACAGCAGTCCCGACACAGTTCTATTGAGCTCGCTCACTCCCCCTCGCTCGATCCTAATCTGTCCCAAATACTGATTTCCAAAAGCGACTGCAGTATTCTGCGCCAGAAATGTGAAAACACATTTCAGCCAGGATGTGAAAAATGACAGTTGTATTGTTCATAAGGAGGTGTGAAAAAATGCCAGTGTTGAAAATCTGGCATGAAAATATTACTAATTTGCGAAGTTACAAGGGTGCGTGGAAACTGCACAACTCATGCTCGTAACACAGTCATTTTAAGGAGTTTCATCACAAAATTTTCAACATAGGCATTTTAGGACCTCTGTTCCCGAACAGTGTCACTATGATTTTGGTAAATGTGTCCCAAACACTGATCTCCCACAGCACCCATGCTATTCTGTGCCGGAAGTGCGAAAATACATTTCGGCCAGGATGGAGTGAAAATATTGCAAAGTTGTGAAGTTATGAGTGTGCATGAAACCTGCACAATGCACGCTCATAACACACTCATTTTATGGACTTTTGTCACAAAATGTTCAACATAGGCATTTTAGGACCTCTGCTCATGAACAGTGTCACTGTGATTTTCTTAATGTGTCCTGAACACTGATTTCCCACAGCAACCATGCTATTCTTCGTTGGAATGGCAAAAACACATTTCGGCCAGGATGTGAAAAATGACAGCTGTACTGTTCATAAGGAGGTGCGTAAAAATAGCAGTGTTGAAAATCTGGAGTGAAAATATTGCAAATTGGCGAAGTTACAAGCGTGCGTAGCAACTGCGCAATGCACGCTCGTAAAACAGTCATTTTTTGGATTTGTCACACCAAATTTACAACATAGACTTTTTGAGAGCCCACTTCATGAACACTGGCATTGTCATTTCGTTAAACAGTCCCGAAAGGTGATTCCGCGCAGTGACAGCAAAATCACCTTTCAGGACCAATTAACTCCATGACAGTGGCTGAATTCATGAGGAGGGGGCCCAATAACCCCATGTTGAAAATGTGGTGCCAAAATTCCAAAAAATGCCCGAGATATGCAAAAAAGTTGAAAAAGCCCTATTTATGCCATTATACAGCTTACTGGCATTTCCTCAGTTCGCGGTCGGCTTTGAAGAGTGCAGATGTGTTCCTGGTCCACCGAAGATCGTCATGCCGGACTCCACAGGTAAGTATGGGGTGAGGGGTGTGTGGGCAGGTAGGATGCGCAGAGGGTGGGCGAGGGTTGTGGGAGGAGGCAGGGAGATGGCGAAGGACCGTTTCCTTTTTTCACAGGTTACTAAAAAAAAAAAAAAACATTGCGGGACTTATTTTTTTCACAGGGCAATTTGGCATGCTGGGGTGGGCTCCCAGTGTGCCAACAGAGTGTTTTTTGGGGGGACAGCTCTAGCTGATGGGGGATTGGGCACCCCAGTTGGCACAAAGGGAGGCGCAAGAGCTGAGGGGGATTGGGCACCCCTCAGCACAACTGTACTGCGTGTTTGGGGGAAATTATGCTGATGGGGAGTGGGCTCCCCCATTAGCAAATGAAACTGGGAGGGTGGATATAATGCCGACGGTGAGTGGGCTCCCCTGTCAGCAACCTGAACGTCATGGGCACTAAAGCCGACGGGGATTGGGGCCCCCTTCGGCAAACAAACACTGTGGTGGGGGGGACACATGCTTCCGAGGGGGATTGGGCACCCCCTTGGCAGTGGGAGTGCTTAATATTGTTTGTGAACATGACAGCAAGCCGCTGCCATGTTCACAAACAGTATCACAGTAGCAAGGTTCCACCCAGCAATGACGGGTTGCTCCTTATGCTGCAATGACGAGGCGGCCCCTGATTGCAGCTGCTGAAACCTTTCAAGGTTGTGGCATGCTGGCTGAACTAGTTAAAGCAGCAGCGTGCCACCCCATTGGGAAAAGTGGGCCAAGCCTCCAAAGGCTGTCACCCCGACACAACAGTGCCGCGTCTCCACAACCTGCTTCTGCAGCAAGCTGCCGCAATATATTTCTTGTGCATGCACGCAATCAGCATAACAGCTGGGTTAGGGCTAAGGAGACAGGTCCAGCTGTATTCTATGTAGAGTAGAGACTAGACCATATAAGGAGCAAGGGGGAGTTTACGGTGTTAAGTTACACAGGTGAATGGTTATGTGATCCCTACTTCCTGAGGGGCAGCTGCCATGGGAACTCCGATGGAAAAATGGAGCACTCTACCTAAGGTGGGGAGGGACAGCAGGTTGGTGGCAGCTGCTGGGAGAGCCTGAAGGAGTGTGGTTGTACACTAATTGCCACTGCATGCAGCCTTTGAACTTAATCCAAGTAACCATGAATTAGAGTACATTGCAAGTACGGCAGTAATGTTCCAAATTTATCATCGCCATAATTCAGAGATATAAGTACTTACTGTACATTGTACAATAGGTCCGGTCATATGGTGATAGTAAGATAACATGGCATGTTCTCCATGAAGCACACTGAAGCTTATGCATTCCATGCAACCCTCAAAAAGTGAAATAAGTTCAGGAACTGCCCCACTTTTATTTGAGCAGGATTTCATTCATAAGTTGGGCATGGTCTTCTTTCTTTCTTTACATGTCCAGTGTGGTTAAAGTCGAGAGAGAGACAGACAGACAGAGAGGGCTACCTGGAGCTCCATACTGATCCAGATGTCTCATACCCAGAGCGTCTTCAGTCAAGAGTTCAGAGGGTTTGCTACCTGGGAGTTCTAATGTGATTTTGAAGTCCAAAGTTAAACATGTCTTGTCTTTTAAGCTCAGTTTTCCTGGAAGTTAGAACAACCCAGATGCTCCTGATTCAGTCTCTGAATGTGGTTTTCCAGGACTATACCAATTGCAGCGCCAGGTACTACACTGAGAGAAGGATATGTGCAACTAACAGCTCCATTTTGAGAGTGTGTGTGTTGGGGGGGGGGTTACATGTGCAAATACCTTTTTCCAAGGAAATCCAGTGTAGTAAGGTATGCTTCAGATTAGTTTAATATTTTTTTTCTGTCTGAAATGCTATAGTTGAAAATACTTTTAATTTCTTTAGTATGTAATCTACTATCCCATTTGTTGCTTCAAAATCATTGACATAATAAATAGTTTATATTCATGCAACACCAGTTGTGATATATTTTCCTAATGAATGTGTTTAGCATGCTACCTAACTGCCAGATAAACATTTATCTAGAGGTTAGATATGTCAAATCACTTTGGTGGACCTTTGCACAGAACAGAGCCAGTCAGAGAGCAGCTATCACAATGCTGATTACATTATAATCAGCCCGTCCAACACTGAAGTCAACAGTTCAAATCATAGAAAAACAGTAAAATTTTCACAAAACAGAAGTTTATTTAAAAAGTGATGACTGTTAAAATGATGTTGTATAAGTCAAATACACAATGGTTTGGCTCAAAATATATAATTTATCTTTACTTGTAAGAGGGTAAGATTTTCATAACTCATTCGTGGTGTTGCCACTTGTGAGCTGTGGTCTTGCCCCCCTCATACTAGGAGGAGATGAATTGCATATTTTGAGTCAGGCCGTTGTGTACCCCCTACTTATATCTAATCCATCTGTCTCTGTGCATTGCTTTTAAAAGGTAAAGGTCATTCATTTTGTTGCCAATCTGTGGTCCGTGTTTGACAGCACATTACTGAACCAAAGTGATGCCCCTTCTAATACAGAAGCAGGGTCATGAAGAGCACTGGAAGTGAACAGGGGTTCCTATGGGAATAGCTTAGTGGTGAGTTCACAATAGACTGGGGGCAGGAAAGATGAGGTTTGTTAAGCCAGTGGCTCCATACCACCATTTGTGCCTGAAGCTGCATTTTGTGCAGCTGTGAGCAGCCTGTGCTAGTAACAAGACAAACCTCCCAAGTGGTTTATCTTTTTTCATGTTGAGCTGTATCGTTGTGTGACTCTCCATAATGTGCTAGTTCAATTATGTGTACTTCATACATTCACTACTATACCCTCAAGAGGGACACACTCAGAAATAATGTAGGCTGCCCATAATCAAAATGACTTTAAATTATGAAATTAAAAATGTAAAGCAGGCCCAAGATATTTTAACCCCCTCCCCATTTGCACTGCTAGTCAAGAAGCATGGAATTTAAAGTAATTAATTGTTTAAAAAAAGATTTGAAAAAAAATGACTGTCAGTAGATCAAATGATGCATTTTGTGTTGCTACTGTCGTACTGTTGTTTGTCCCTAGTCATTGCATTTTTTAAATAGCTTTATAATCACAAGATGTTCATTCTTGGCACTGGAAAAGCTGAAATGTTACACCAAAGGCTATTGGGCTACTTGTTTCATTTCCACTGCATGTCTTGCTTTGTAAGGCTTCCTGGCAGAACGGAAAGCTCATTTATATAGGCAGCACCGGCAGCTGAGGAAGAACGCATTAGAAGATGAAATATACTGCACTGTGTCTGTAACAGACATAAAAGGAAAATGTTAATGGGGAAAGGAAAGCAATGCCAAATTTGTAACTCATACTGTATATACCTACACTCTGTTCACTTTTTACACATCTCCCCCCCTCCCCAATCAGGATAGCTATAAAAACACAGTGCAATATGTAGGAGAATGCAGTATGTGTGAGAATGAGCCGTGTCCCACAGGATGTGGCCATGCATAATTCTCCAGAGTGACTGAGCAAAAATCCAACGTTTGCCAAACAGTAATCAGCAGTGCAAACAATAGAACTCTGGGGGTGATCTGAAGAACAAAAACAAATGTCCTAGCCATGTGCTCCCACTCTTACACAATAACAGAATGGTTTCTGTGATGGGATTAGGGAAGGACAGACAATGGACTAGTCACTCCATTTAATATTCTCAGAATATGGCCACTGTAAGACAAATTCCATATCGTCTCCATTACAGAAATGGCTCAGATGAGATATAGTGTATGCTGGAATGTTATTGTGTATGGATTTCCATACACTTAAAAAAGTCTGCTTCAGTAGTGACGTACCTACTAACACAGAATGACTTTTTGTTCTATGTTAGTAGCTACTTCACAATAAAACCACCCCCACACAGTGCCGTTCATTGGACGGGGGCAGTTGATGAGTTGCGTGCGCGAACTGGCAGGCTGGCAGAGATACAGGAAGTGCCAGTCCGCGGCCAAAAATGCTTGCATAGATCCTGAACAGTAAGCATTTTTTGTATTTGGGGTACCATACATCATAGAGAAAAGTGTATGGGAGCCCAGATTCACAACCGCACTGTTTTGGATACCTCATGGTTTCCATGACGAAAGGGACCTCTCAAGCTTCACTCTCGAGGTCCTCGTCATCATGGTAACTATTCGGTACAAGAATAGTGTGGCTGTATATAGGCTCCCATACACTATCCTAGGTATATGTTGCTGTTTCTTTTTAATATACTGACTTTTCCATTAGCAGATTATAACTTCTAGCCACTAGAGGGCTACATCTTTGGTCTAGCCACTAGAGGGCTATCTCTCTGGTACTAGTGAAATAGTGTCCACTCCACAAGTTAGCAGGTTATACACAGCTGCCACTAGGGGCTCCTATCCTATCTGGCACATCACACACTCTGTTCCCCAGCTATTATCATCACAACTCTGTGTACATTTGCTTGCTTCCTCTATCTCCTTTGAAACCAGGGCTACATGCAAGCTCTTCCTGCTATGAACAATGGCTATGTCCACCTCCTCCAACCCCTCTTTTTCATACTGCTATTGATGCTAAGCAATGGCACTTCACAAAGTGATATGCCTGTTCCCCTATCCTGTACCACTATCGAGAATAATCTCCATTATGACCCCAGCTTTATCACAGGTAATTTTAAACTGTTAACCAAGGGCCACTGGTCCTGCCACTGGCTTCTGTTGCCTACACAGGGGTGGCTTACCACTGGGGTCCCTGCCTCATACCCCACCCTAATTACTCCACTTAAGCTCACGGTATTGCAATTGGAACACAGAAGGTGCCTCAGCCCCAGAAGATCCAATTAACTTTTCTACAAACAACTTAAAGGAAGCTTGCTCAGAATCATCCTGCTTTTACTGCTTTTACTGCTTATGTCAGGCAATGTTCACCCTTAACCTCGCCCTGCTAGACATGCGTTCCACACACGACCACCATAAAAAAAGAACTATTAAGTTGCCAACTGTCAACATCTGCAGCTTGCAGACTAAATTGGATAACCTCCAGGTGCGGGTCTCGCAACATAGCCCTGATATTCTGTTAGTGGTGGAAACGTGGCTTTCCCCAAAGGTTCCTGGCTCTGCAGTTGCTCTACCTGGGTATACCCTTTACCAGCTGGATAGGCTCACCAAGTGAGGTGGTGGCTGTGCCATCTACCTGAAAGAGACACTTAAAGGATACGCCTTACCTGTGGCCAATCTGGGCTGCATGGCTCAGGCACTAACCATTAAAGTACTGCTTGGGGCTCAAAATAAAGTTTTGACAGTCATTTCTGCCTATGTTCCTCCAAAAGACAATAGGACAGCCTTCCACAACTTAATGGACTACATTCATAGCCTCAATCACAAATCCAAAACTTTAGTACTGAGTGACCTAATATCAACTGGTTATCCTCTAGTGCTTCTCCATATAAAGATACTAACTCGTCACTCCACCTTGCCCAACTTGTTACATCCCCAACAAGGACTAAATATAAGATGGAAACAAGTACCCTTCTGGACCTGATACTCTCCAGCCACCCACAACAAATGTCCAACGTGGCAGTACATACAGATTCTATGAGTGACCACTCCCCTATTTCCTGCAGTTGGTTCAATAAATTATGCAAGCCCCCATCTCTGACTATCTACAGTAGACTGTTAAAATGTGGACATCTGGAGCATCTAAAAAATGACCTCAACAACACTGACTGGTCCCCTCTCGATGCCTTCAATGATGTTAACCTGGCACTGGATTATTTCATAAAACAATTCAACGATGCCTGTGATAGTCATGCTCCCATTAAGAAAATGAAAGTTTGTGGCAATGTAAACACCTGGATTACACCAGAACTCATTACTATGATGAAGCACAGAGATCACCTCTGGCACTGTGCCAGGGCATCAGGTAAACAAGCAGACGTTCAGGAATACAAGAAGGTGAGGAATGCCTGTACACTTGAAATCCGTACCACGAAATCCAAACATCATAGGAAAATGCTCGCCAATACCTGGGGAAACAGCAAAAACCTCTGGAGCAACGTAAAAGATGTCTCTGGGAAAGACTCTAAGGTCTCACCCTCCATGCTCAATATTGATGGAATTTCAAGCTTGGATCCGCTAACCATAGCAAACACATTCAACAACGCATTCATGGACCTATCCACTGTCCTCCTTCGAGATTTTTTTCACTGATAATGACTTGCCCAGTACCTACTGTCCTGCTAATAACCCCCTTGAACCACCTCCTTTTCACTTCAAAATGGTCTCAGCACGAATGGCCAGGAAATACCTTACCAAAGTGTTAGGTAAATCATGGCATAGCAGTGCCTCACTGGATCTTAAGCTCATAGCTCTCACTCTTGAGGAAGTACTAATGCCCCTCACTAAGATCATCAATCTATCACTACAACTCTCACAATTTCCTCAAGTTTGGAAATCAGCACTAGCACAAGAGTGGAGCCAGGACCCATCACACAAATTACAGACCCATGTCTATCCTCCCACCAATATCCAAGGCACTTGAGTGCATTGTTGCTGACCAGCTGGTGGACTGCCTTGAAAAATACTCTATCTAGGCCGGCCTGGTGGTGCTGAGGGTTGAGGTGCTGGACACTACACCTCACACTATGCTGGTGACCCAGGTTAGGGAATGACCGTGCGTCATCAGGGTGCCGGCATGGGGGGGATGGAGCAGGATTGAGCATGCCAGTGGGCAGCTCTCCTCTCCTGAGGGTGGTGAGGGTAGTTGGTGCCCCCCCATAGTTCCGTTCCCACTGGGTGGCGGTCCGGTGGGTAGAGTAGATGGAGAGGGGGCGGCAAAAGTATCGGGAGGTGGAAGGTGCTGAACTGATGCCACAGGGTATGTAGCATGCCTCCACATGCTCAAACAGCTGTGTGCCAGGGCCTCAGGAGGTCAGGAGAGAAAAACAATAAAATACCTATGTGTCCCCGTCACCCGTTGGCAGGAGGGGGTGACAGGGACCAAAGAGCTATATATAACAAAAATAAATAAATACTCTACCCAATGCCCACAGCAACACAGGTTCTGGAAGGGGCACAACGCCACCTCCGCCCTGATGGAATTCACTGACTTTACTCATCAATCTCTGGATCAGGGCACCTTAGTATGAGCTACCTTCATAGACCTCACTAAGGTGTTTGATACTGTCCATCACTCACTACTCCTCCAACAGTTTACCTCTACTGGCCTTTCCTCTGACATGACACTTTGGTTCAAAAGCCGTCTTGAAGACTGCTCTCAATGGGTGAAAACAGCCAATATCGTATCTGACTGACAACCTGTCTGCTCTGGTGTGCCACAGGGTTCAATCCTGGGGCCACTCCTATTCAGCATCTTCCTTAATAACTTTCCTCATTTCTGCCATCAAAGGATCCTCCTCTATGCAGACAATGTGGCCATCTACTCCCACAACCACGACCCCAAGCAACTGGAACTTCACCTTCAGAGTGGGTTTGCAGAAGTGGAGGACTGGTTCTTTAAACATAAACTGATCCCGAACTACAAGAAAACCAAAGTAATGATGTTCAGCAGCACCTGAAACAAGCACAAATCCCATATATTTGCCATCAGGAACTGTCTTGGAGTTCCTCTTGAATAAATACCACATTTCAAGTACCTGGGGATCAACTTAGACAGTTGTCTATCCTATGCTAAACATATAAATAACTTAGCCAGGGATGTCAACGTCAAGATTGGTCTCCTACATAGACATAAACACTGCCTTACTCCAGAAGCCCTCCAACTTGCTATATATAGTTCCTTCATATCCATTGTAGACTATGGTATTGTAATCTATGGAGCAGCCACATGTCTTCGTTGCGCAGGATATCAGTTGCTCTGAACAAGGCATGCAGACTACTCACGGGGTCCGCATGTTTCACCCACACCTGTGATCTTTACGCTGAGACTGGTTGGCTACAGCTGTCCAGGAGAATCCAATACCAAACCTGTCTTTTGGCCAAAAAATCACTTCTCAGCCTCCTGCCACCAGACACCGTAAACCTGCTAAGCACCCATTGTAGTTCACAGTATACGCAACACTCGAGCAGCCATCATCTCCATGTTCCTAGATGCTGGACATCCCTGGGGCAGCCCTCATTTGCCTACAGAGCACCTCACTGGTTTAATACTCTTCGTAGTGATATAACTACCCTACCTAAATTGGGACCATTCAAATTGAAGTCATGACAACATCTCAAAGCCAACAGTTCTTGTGACTGCTTCATCTGAGACTTCCATCTAATAGCATTCGATCTTCTCCTCACAACAGGATACCCTGGTGTCTCTTCTGTTACCTCAATAATTCTGATGCTACCCCTCCTTTTTGCACTTTGACAAGGCCCCTGGCTACCCCCTGCCTATCTCATCCCCCCTGCCCCTACCCCCCCCACCAGCTTGACAAGGTCTATGGCTGCCACTTCTCACCTTTCTTTCTCCCATCTTTCTCCTTCCCCCTCATCTACACTTTCCTCCTATTAGAATGCTAAAACTGCATACAGAAATATTCAGTAAATATATATATATATATATTTTTATTTGCTCACTTTATTTTACTGTTTTTGGAAACACTGTAATTTGCCTCCTTTGTATGTTTGTCTCCCCTCCCCACTGACGTGGAACCTTTGTAAATTAGCTGTCTGTGCTCAGAAGTATTGTAATCCGAGAATGAATAAATAAAATAAATAAATCTACTTATTTAGTTACTTAATGCAAGATATTTCAATAGTATATCACAGTTAGGTCTGATAGCTTGTTCATAATGAGTTTCAGCGCAAGAGTACCTTTCAGACAAAATACATTTCACCAAATATGGCAGTTCAGGCACATTGGGTGCTTTACATCAAAGATGGGCCGGGCACACATACACAGCCCATGTAGCTCCACATCTATGGACAGGTCTGAAGTGGCTGGCATGTTCAAAAGCTGTTCACCACCTTGTACCTGTCAGCAGCCCCACACCCTGGTGTGCAACTGCACAGGGGATGGATTGGAGGACACAGGTATCCAATTGGATGCCTGTCTTGGGTTCCAGAGTGAGTCCCCTGCTCTGTGCAAGCAGGGGATTCTGGGAAGGTGCATGAGCACATAATTTTAAAATGTTGGACGAAGTAAGAATGGCACCCCCAGCCCTCTCTTTCCAACCAGGGGTCTGAGGCAGCACAATAGTGGGTGTTTTGTTCCTCCCACAGCTTGTGGGCTTTCTCGGGGGCAGGGGGCAAGCAATGGATATGGAAGAGTCCTTGCTGCCATATTTTGCACCCACCTCCCCTTGCACTCTGCACCTTCATGATGACATGGAGTTTGGACATGCCCTCAGATATGCTCCTGTGTGATCAGCCAGGGGATCAAGTGTGACAAGGGGTGTGCACCCCTTCCATGAATGCTGACCGGGGTTTGCTGGGCCCCTGGTTTGCATCATTCCAACTTATGGTTGCCTACATGCCATGGATATGTGGCACATAGGCAATCACAACTTTTGTGCATAGACCCCATTATACATGTAGCACCCTTACAGCCAGTGGGCATTGTGCTACCCTTGTTTCCTATGTAATTTGGTTGCTCCGGGACAGGGGCACTGGAAAATTGCCCTTGCAATTTTTTTGTGGAATCCACAATTCTCACCATTCACTGCAAAAGCTGATATTTTCTGCAATTTCTTGCAATGTTTGACTTTTTACTTCAAACTGTGTAAAAACAATTAACATTTTCAGAAAAAGACTCTCAAATATACTGGCTCTAGGGCATGTAGACTTGAGTTTGGCTGAAACAGTGTGGTGCAAGGTGGGGAAAGGTTTTATGTTACACTGCTCTCTTTTGAATCCTTGTCTGATTTGGTTTCAAAATCCACTGGCCAAGCATATGTATACTGAAACACTTAACATTTGATTTGTGTTGAAGCAGCCTATCAGAAAACTTTTTGTTGCCACAGAGACTGAAACAGCAGGTGGGAGAAAGGGTGAAAATTATCCCATTCACCTAAGTGGTAGGTAGAGATGCAGCGAAATTAAATTCCACTGGCAAAGTGAACGCGAAGTGGCTATATCACATTGTCACTCTGCTATGTGGAGTGGCCAATAGGAAAGGCTCACTTTACCTTGTAATTATTACTTTGCATTGTCATTCCGCCTTAACACGAAGTAAGGCGGGGTGGCAACAATATTAGCAGCCCCCCAGTGCCCACACACACACACACACACACATACACACAGTCACCAGAATTAATGTGCATCCCCAAAATGCTACTGTGTTGTGTCCAGAAAACTCCCCAGTGCTGACGAAGTGAAATGAGAGAACAACAAGAAATACAAAGTCTCCCAGAATTAATGGCAAACTCAGTCATGCGCGCAGTGGACGTGGTCACATCACACACAGACACCAGAATTAATGTGCATACCTAAAATGCTACTGTCTTGTGCCCAGAAAATTTCCCAGTGCTGAAGAAGTGAAATGAAAGCGTAACAAGAAATGCGAAGTCTCCCAGAATTAATGGTGTACTGCAAATTCACAGACAGATTAAGATTGCACTGCATACTCAAGAGATGCAGAGTCAGATGTAAAGGCACAATAACACCCAACCAGTGCTCACAAATCACAAATCCAAATCTGGAAAAGAATACTCTTTGCCGGTTGGGCGGGAGGGGTAGTGCATGGCAGTAAACAGTCCACTACCAGTAAAAATACCTCAAAGCAGTATAAAAAATTCATGCAGGTGTGGTGGATAGCAGATTCACACTGCTGCAATTACTCTGGCACAATAGAAGTTGTCTGATTTAATGGTACACATCCACACACACACACACACACACACACACACACACACACAACAAGTATTGCGTAGACAATTGAAAACCTTTAGCAATATAACCAAATGTTTTAAACCAACTGAAATTATACACTGCTGCACCACAACAGTCAGCAAAAAAATTTCAAGAATTACTGAAAATATTACTGTATGTACATTAACACAGTCATACAAGAAAAATACATAACCAAAACAGAAAGACTGCCTTTTTCTCCAAGTTAATCTACCTACAGCACAGATACGCCCTTCCCCGAAAGGACACTTCCAGTGTTTGTCCAGTACACAGACTGAATGTTGTACATTAACATTCAAAATCCACACACAAACAATAAATGCTCGATGATATGAGCACAGGAGGGTTTCCTACAATTGATGAACTAAAGTTTGAGCAAACAGATGGCTCAAAAAGGCTTTTTTAACAGCTTTTAGAGGATTTGAATAGCAAAGCTCTAAGAGAAAACTGTCTCCATCTTCTACTACACACACACTACACAGAATTGAGGCTGTGTAGAACAATCTAGAGCCCATGTGACCTGCAATCCAATGAAGCACTGCAAATTCACCTTGGAGCTCAAAAACAAGGCGAAGTGATGCGAAGAACATTGATTTCAATGTACTTTGCCTTAAAATTGGTGGAGAAGTGGTTTGGGGAAGGCAGAATAACATGAAGTCATTGTTTTCAATGGACTGCGTTCCCTAATATAACCAAAGTACTCGCTTTGGTGCAGACACCTCGTGGATTCCGTTAGTCCGTGAATCACCCTGCAGAGCGAATTTCGGCCACTTTGCCCACCACTAGTGGTAGGGCAGATTTTCCCTGTGAACATACTTTCATTCACACTAGTTTTGATTTAAACAGCTGAAGATTTTGGATGGCCCTGCATGATTACAAACTTGAATAAGCTAGTTGGTAACAGTGATCTTGATCTTAGCAATCTTCAATCTAGATGCTCACATGCAAAGACTAAAATGAAAACCTGACTAAAGTCTAAAAACAAGCTTATAAAACACATAAAATGTATCTGAACATTTATCTTTAGTTAAACAAAATCACTGCAGCCACAGTAAAACAAAGGTGAATTACAAGGTACCCTGACTACTGTGTGATGCAGTAACAATGTATTGGTATTTTTTTTATATATATTCTTTGGTAACTGGGTAAGGCCCACTAGGCACAAGTGCCTGTTTTCAGGGTGACCCAGGAGCACTGGGGAGATTAAGTGACTTGCTCAGAGCCACACAGTATGCAAATGAGGTTGTGTGAATCAAACCCAGGCCTGTTGGATGTATCCCATTCAAGTCTGTTACTTTAACCTCTAGGCTATACTGCCAGCCCCAATAACCCCCATATTTGATGTTTTAATATGTGATTTGAAAAATAGTGTACAGTACCTACAGTGCAAATTATGAAAATTAAACACTTTAACAATGTTTTACTAAAACTTGATTATTCGCTACGCTATCTGCTTTTTTTATTTTTGCACCTAAGTGGGTGAATAGTTGACAGAGCATGGTAAATAACTTTTTATCAGGCTTCATTTTTCTGTATCCAGAAACAGACACCATTTGTTGATTCTGGATTTATTTAATATTGATTTGCTGTAGCTAACTAAATAGAATCTACTTAGCATTGTATGAGGCAGATGTTTTTACATTTAGGAAGATAGGCAACACATCTTATCCATTTAGGATTCATTAGGCAACACATCTATCAGTTTAGTACTCATTTTAGGAACATGAACTTTTCTTCAAATTTAAAACAGATTCAAATGGCAGTATATTAATTTAGCAGTTTATGCTGACTAATATATGCTACAAAAAACAGTAGATTTACTGTGAAGCACTCAGGGTCTTTAGCAGAACTCTTGCAATTTCTCTGCAATTTTTGCAAAAAATCTCCGTAATTTTTTCCAGAATTTTCCAGTAGCCCTGCTCATGGGTTAACTTTTCACACTAGAGCCAGTTGATTGGGCATGTAAACTGTTGCTGTAGTATAAGGAGGGGAGCCTGGCCTCCATTTGAAGGAGGGTGAATATTTGAGGAGTGAAGTGGGAGAGTGGAGAAGGAGAGAGGAGGCCCCTAGAGGGGTTCCACGATAGGCCCTTTTTCGTTTGGTTCATTCTGGGGAACATAGGAAGGAGTGGAGGAATGCAAACTTTTTTAACTGAAAAATATATTTTCTTTTGTTAAAATTAACCTGTCAATCATTTGTCTTGCCACACATTCAATAGATGGAATACTTGTTTATCATGGAATACAGGAATTAAAATGGGGGAGAAAAAATACTCCCAGACAGCTTCAAGAATACTCATAGAGCTTGAACAGGGTCTATGCCTGATTACAGGGTATATCCCTAAATGGTTCCATGTTATAATAGTGACCGCATAACAGCTATCACCGTTTTGGAGAGTCTACCTCGCTGGAAATCAATTTCGGTGATGTAGACTCATGGTGCACAGCAAAATGGTGTTGGACACTTGTATTATTCTTTTTATGTGGGGGCTGTGCCCCCACATCCCCCTACAGGGGACTTTGACCCCCGCACCCCTCACTAAAAGATTCTTAACTCCAGTGGAGGGTGCAAGTTGGGAGGGTGCAAAATGAGGGGGAAAAACCCCAACCGGTGCAAAAAGTGAGTGGACACCTGGAACCAAACCCACCACTCTCCTAACCCTAGCCTGCCATCAACCCACCATGCTACACAGCTAGCTCGGCAACCCACTGCCACACTATGCCCCACAAACCCTCCCTCCCCTTCCGCCCATTGCACGGCATGGTCCCTCCCCCCCACATGCATGTACATATAGTGACATTCCATTGCTATATTCATCAACCGCTCATCTGGTTGCCCTCTCTTCCCAGTAGTCCTGGGTAAAAGCACCGTGATTGAGTCACCCTCTTTGAAAGTGCTCAATCTCGGTCACTTAATACATGGGCTACCTTCCTAAATGGATGGCTTGGAGCGGGGATGAGGACTAGATTAAAAGAAAAAAATGGCAGCTGATAATTGAGACTATGCAAGTGTTCTCAGATGCTCTCCTGACCCCAATGGGCAGATGAGTGGGGGGCAGAAAGAAGGACTGTCACACAGATATGGCTTGATGCCAATAGGCACACCTGATGGCTAGGATGTGCATGAGCGAATGAGAGTCCAGGGACTGCATGAACAAGGCACACACACTATTTCCGTCCTGCATGAGTCTGTATCTCATAAAAAGGAAACACAGAGTTTTCCCTGTAACAGTCTTGACCAAGTGAAGTGGGGATGAAGAGCTGGACTACAGCAGAAGTGCCCAACCAGCTTACCAAGCCAGTGAGAGTTGCCTGTTCTTTGAGAGAGACAGATGTGTATTTATTTATTTTAAAAGTTTTAGCAGGAATGGCATACTGAGCTGGTAACAGCTTGTTTTCAGATGTGTTCTGGGGGAAGGAGAGGAACAGTGAGGTACACTAAGAACAATAATACAAATAATAGGTAAATATGCAGCATAAATAACTATAAATAAACAACATAAATAATGGTACAAGGACAGAATTCCATGAAGAAAAGTGCACGAATACAACACAATAATGTGCTATGGGATGACAACATTTGCAATGTTCAGAAGACAAAACTGAGTTCAGAGTGGTAGCAATTGTTGTGGATTGGGGAGGAGGAAAAGGGGACTGTACTAGTGTAGGTTCAGGGCAAAAGGGGAGCAGTGGAAGGAGGGTGGTGAGGAGTAGTACAGGGTCCAGTATCATTGGCACCTGCAGGAGTGAGTAGTGAAGTCATGGAGGTGAGAGACTGGTGGGAAGGGGCAGAGTGGATGTTAAGGGGGAGAGATCACTGAAGGTGGGGAAACCAGAAGGAGAAGACAACATATCCAGCAGTGGATTTCCTTGAGGAGTGAGTGAGAACTTGAGTAAGGGAACTGTGAGAGGAAGATATAAACTAAGGGATGCTAAGGTTTTGCGTCAAGTCCAGAGTCAGTGTCAAATCTGTCTATCGTATTCAAGAACTAAGGTTCCTGTATGCATGCACACTGTAAAAAGTTCAGTAAAGACTGACAACTGCTTAAAACACCCATTCAATGTGATATTTTATTCGCACCACGCTGGTAACCCAGGTTCTGGAATGGACTTTGGATGCCAGGGATCAGTGAGGAAGAAGAGGATTCAGCATCTGGAGGACTATTCTCTTCTCCTCTCCTCTCCTGGGGTGGGTTGCGGTGGTTGCCTTGCTCTGTAGTGGCCCCCGGTGAAGATCGGGGGCACTACAAGGAGCGATGCTGTTGATGGGGTGGGGTGGCAGCAGACATCAGCACTTTGTGCGCAGACATCATTGCACATTCGCATCTCAGGGGGAAAACATAGAGGAAAATCTCGGTTGCTGGGGAGGCGATGGTGGGGCTCAAGTGCCCAAGCCCATATGCCCAATGTCGGCCCTGACCTGACTTGACTGTTCATGGTCCCCACCTCCTCCTGTGAGGACCAGTGGGAGAGGAGGGACCCAGCACCCAATTCCTTGATCGAGGTCAGGATTCAAAAGGTTGGTAGAAGCTGGGTGAGTGGGTCTCTGCCCAAGAGATACCCCAGTAGTCAGTGACCGGAAGGGAAACAGAGTTGAAAAAAAAATTGGTATTTTCTGTCAGCAGAGAGGTTTTAGTGGATCTCACCCCACACTAGGGGAAAGGGGGACAAATGTGAACTGATGTGTGTGGAACTCCCAGGCAAGCATATCTCCTTACCTCTAGCCACTGAGCATCTCCCTGGGTTATTCCAAGACCCCACTGGTACCAAGTGAGGATTATCATATGGGGTCAGCCTCACCTGAAAGACCGTACAGCAGCAGCTGAGACAGTTGCATGATGATGTAAGCCAAGGGGGTCTTACACATACATTTATCTCAGACTAGTGCCAGCTGAAGACAAAGTACCAGTGCCAGCCTGCCCCATAACGAAAAATCTATGTGCCAGCTTAGAATCTGTAAATTGTAAATAACCGTTTATTAGTTTCTTATTTTTTTCTCATTTAGTGAGACTCATATTGTCTACCCTCACTTTAACAGGTCCAGTATTACTTGTACACATCCCAAAACACAGTATTTTTTTTTTTTTTTACATTTTTTCTTCATGAAACCAAATGCTAAAGGAATTACCTGAAGGAAATCCCCTCCCTCTAGAATCAACTTCCCTCCTCCATCCATCTTTCTCTCTCCCTCTTTCCCTTTCCTCCCTCAGACATCAGCTAAAACTTCTACCTCTCCCCTTCTTCCTGATAACCCTCTTCCTGAACCCTGTTTTACTTCTACCAACTCCTCTTACCAGTACTGGTACTGGTCTCAGCATCCTATTATCCAGGTTCTGTGCACTTTTCGAGTTTTCCATATTTGCTCTATTGCTTTTGATTTTGTATGCTATTTATTTGGCATCCACAGGCAGTGTCAGGCATTACTGTCTGTACTGTACTCAACTTATGCACTTTCATGTTATTGTTATTGTAATGTCATTATTCAACCTGATTTGTATTCCTTTGTAACTGTATTCTCCCCTACCCCTGCCCCCAGGTCACACCAGAAAATGAGCCTTGCCTCACTCTGGCTCTCCTAGTCACCAATTTTCAAACAAGCAAAATAAATAAATAAAGCAATCTTCTGTTTCAAGCACCCTCCTGATCTGTGAGTACACTTGCACCCTAGATCACAAGCATAAACAATGTGACTGGTTCATTTGTCAGCCACTCTCAGTTACTTCCAAAGTAGCACTTCTGGTTCCCAGGGCAGGCAACAATGACCAGTAACACTTACATCAGGACAGATGACAATAAAGAGAAAGAGGAAGCAGGAGACACATCAAGGGAAGTAATGGCAGCAAGCAACACATATTAAGTAAAACGCTCCAAAACAGCGGCACTAAATCAGTTGCAGCCTCCACTTGTGAGTGCTATTAGCGCATCATCAGAGGAATGATTTTACTTTTAAATCCAAACTTTCAAAACATGTTGTTCTTTTCATTAAAAAAATACCTAGTTACTCATTTTATAAGCACAATAATGCACTCCAGAGAGGGCCTTATGCTGAGATGACTGCTCTTCCAGGGGCTGAAGGACCCACCACCTGCAGCGCTGGGCCTTATTACACCCCTGGGTGGGTGGTTATTGCAGCGTAAAATTCACCCTGACATGTCTTAGTGCATAAATATTTTGAAGTTAATCTCTACACAGCTGGATCATGTGCCTTGTGTGTGTGTGGGTGGGGGGGGGGTTACATTATTAAGAGTTTTCCTTTTTTTAAAATAACAAGACATAAATTGATAAAGACATGATTCAATTTTATGTACCAAGATATAGAATGTGTGCTGAGATTGACATGACATCAGGATGTTAGTCATGACATGTCATGTCTCTAAGAACACAAGCCCGAGACAGCAGTGGCAAAAACACATTACTCTATCATACTTTAACATCAGTTTTTTATATAAAGAATATTGTGTTATGACAACACTTCTGCAGAGAAAACACTAAATGCATTTTATATTTCCACTGAGCTTTTAAAAAAAAAGGCACTATCTAGAAGAATCCGGTAACTTTCAGACAACATCACACCCATCTCTTGAAGCGAGGTGGAGAATGGAAAATTGAACATGCGGAAGTGGGCTTTTTAGATGAGATTCCCTAAAATTAGAGAGGGGAAAAAAGGGTCCTCAGAGGAGACAAAATATAGAAATGGAAACAAGCCACAAGGAAGGATGCGGCGTGATGACATGACCAGACAAACTACAGGAAACTTGTGTGACAAATGCTATCACTGTCAATTTCAACATTTTCTCTCTGTGCTTCCCATAAATTATAGGTTTACATTGAATCATTATGAGAATTTGTTGCTACAAGGTTTAAAACAACATGTGTTTCAAAAAAACATGGGAGAGGCCAACCCTTACTCTAAATGCTACTTAGTACTTTTGGTTCTTCAATGTGTTTTTTTTTTCAGTTTCAACCTCCTTGTGTCTCTATTTTCTCCTTGTTGGGCTCCAGCCAGAAACACGTTTTGCATTTTATGGGGGATACGTCTTCCTCAGAAATGTGAAAATAGGGTGTTCAGATATGGGACACATCAGCAAATCGTAATAGATCAGAAGACTGGGAACAGTAAGTTTTCATGTTCACTGCTCGTTGGTTGTTCTTTTTCCATATTGCTTTTCCTCCCTGGGTGAGGGAGATAGTCAGGCAGGCGTCCAGTCCTGTCCCCACTCCATGTGACCAATGTCCACTTCCCCTGACTTACCAGAGCTGAGTACCTCATGGGTTTCCCCTTGTGGGGGGGGGGCAGGGCCATCCTCCCCGGTACATAATCCAGAGTTTGCCCTGGCAGTCAATTGGTGCTGGTCGTGGGGGAGTGGGCAGGGCATCATGAAGCCTGCCTTCCCCAATTTTCTGTGTTCTCCCTTCCCCTGCCATGGTGACACAGCAGGACACATGTGTGGAGACATGCACATGCTGCAGAACTGCAGACCTCCGTTTTGAGCTGCTGATGCTCTGCACTACAACTGGGCCTCCACCTGGAAGCAGTAATAGGCTGAGATGGCTGGCCACCCCTCTCTGGGAGAAGACAGCAGTCTCTGGGATGCTCAATCCTCTCCCAACCTGGCAAACCCTGCTTGTTCCTGAATATGGATGCTGACATGGTAGGAGGTAAGGTGTTCAATGCCTTAGCACTCCATGCCACTGGGTTGGTATAAGTTTGCCATTCATTAAGCAGCTCAGATTACTGTGGTGTTTTCTAAAAATTGTTTAATGTGGGTTGGACCCATCTTTATGTGGGGCAGAGGTGTCTGAGTGTTAAAACAAGGGACTGTTCTTGTACAAAGTTTGCTGTTCATTAAGAAGCACAGATTACTGTAATGTTTTCTAAAATTGTTTAATGTGGAATGTGGGTTGGAATCATCTCCATGTGGGGCAGAGGCATCTGAGTGGTAAAACGAGGGGCTGTCCTCATAATGCAGGACAGTTGAGAGGGATTCCATATGCTTCCATTTGTCTTAATAAAAACTTAAATCAGAAACAGAAAGCATTCGTGGATAGATGACACTTTTTTTATTCCAGTTTACATAAACATGAATGAGGCCAAGGTTACTAGTGCCAGGTTAATTACCCCAGTTTGATAATAGATCACACCAACAGGGAGTGTTACAAAACTCACCCTGTATTTGGTACTTGGTGCCTAAAGCCTTTCCAACACCCCATGGTGCAACACCAGACAAACATACGAGTTTATGAACAGAAAGATATGATTTTATTTGACGGTTTTTCTCTTGCTGTACAATCTTACTTCTTCCACTGACATAAAAAAAAAAAGTTTGCAGTAAATCATACAAGTGTTTTTGTCTTGCTACTGCTTCCTTGATTATGTAATTGTTGGTTACCCATTCAGCCCCTGTTCCTGCCTAATTTCTGTTCCAGCCTGTTGCTAGCCTTGCTTGTAGAGCAGAAAGCAGCTAACTAAAAGAAGCTACATTTTCTTATTAATTTAAAACTTATAACTCAGCAGGAGTCAGTGTCTGTTAAGATTAAGTAGACATATAACTTTATTAGAAGTAGAAGGGGTCTTATTTAGGGTTAAAAAAAGAAAGAAAAAAAAGAAAGTCAGTGTGTGTTCTTTGCTGGGAAGGGTACTGTATCAGCTGACTTTGCTAAACCAGTAGGAGGAAAGAGAGCTTACCTGGGAGTGTGGTTTAGACACTATAAAAGCAGGTGAGTCAATTTACAACTTCCTGTTGCTAGCCTTTTTTCTTACTAAATGCCCTCCATCCCACCCACCCAAAGCCAGTTCTACTTTTATAGCCACTGGATTTGACTGTCAACAGGAACTTCCTGTTTGGCAGTAGGAAGGGAAGGATCATACCGAAACATTGGTTTTGTCAATCCTAAAGGAAAAAAGTAGCTCACTCTCCCCCCCTAGCTGCTGGTGGTCTGATATTGAGCAAGGAAGAAGGAGGCTACTGAAGAAGATATGAAGTTGCTGTCCCAGAACAGGAAGGGTGAGAGTTGTAAGGAGAGGAGAGAATAAGCATACAGAGAAACAGGAGAGGGGACACAAAATAAGGCATGATAGGAGTGGTGCAATGGCTGTGGGGTGGCAGTGTTCTGGGAGACATTCTGGAGGCTGCGATGCTGCCCTATTTGAAGGCACCTCTCTGGTCTGAAAGAGGAGGTTGCCCGTCTCCAGGCTGACCTGGCTAGGATTCGTGAAACCTCCTCCCCCACCCAGGGACCACCAGAGCCAATGCCACTACCTCAGAGGTTGCCAAGAAGAGGAGAGGCTGGACCAGGGTGGGCTCAAGGAGGGAGAAGGTGGGAACAGAGTTGCATCCCTCCAGCTGTACCTCTCACAACTTCTCCTCTTCTGGTGGATAGTGGTTCCTCTCATGGAGGCACCTGCAGTGGAGACCAAGGAGGATGCTGGGAACCTTCACAAAGGAGACCCACAGGAGGGTGGCATGGGACCCCAGAGGGAAGAAACAACTCCTGGTGGGGGACTCAATCATTAGGGGGGTAGAAATGGGGGAGGAAGGGGAGAGGGAGGTAAGGTGCCTTCCTGGTGCCACGGCTTGGAGGGACAGGAAGCGAATCCTCAGGATAGTGGGAGGAGCTGCACAAGGGAGGGAGCTGGATGTCATTGTCCACCTAGGGACAAATGACCTGGCTAGGAATGGGATCAGAGCAGTGCAAGAGGAGTTTGTAGAGTTGGGAAGGGGCCTTAGACAAGTAGCGCATACGGGAACCTTCTCGGAGGTGCTGCCTGTCTATGGCAGGGGAGATGCTCGGGCACTTCTCACCAGGGAATTCAATGAGTGGTTGAAAGACTGGTGTGGAGTTCAGAGTTTTAGCTTTATTGGGGACTGGGGAGCCACATGGAGGGATGCAGACCTATACTGGTGCGATGGCCTGCATCTGTCCGGGGGGGAACCAGGATCCTAGGTGAGAGGTTTAAATGCTTCATTGGCAAGCATTTAAACTAGCCAAGGGGAGCACTGAAAGTGGAAAACAGGAAACCCAGCCCCCACAAAACATGGTGATTAGTGAGGTGAAACCCCAAGGTACAGAAGTTATTAGGAGCAGAACAGATTTAAATGTAAAAAAGGCAAAGGCAGTAAGGACAGAAATGGGGATAAAAGAGGTAAGGCTATCAAAAAGTAGAGGGTGATGAGTACCAATGCCCGTAGTCTGTGTAACAAGCTCCCTAAACTAGTGGCCTTGATGGAAGAGGGTTGCCTGGATATTGTGGCAGTCACAGAAACATGGTACACAGAGAACCATGACTGGAATGTCAACATTTATTTATTTATTAGCTTTTGGTAACCGGGTAAGTGCGCTAGGCAACAGACCTGCCTATTTTCAAGCACGACCCGGGAGAGCACAGGACATTGGTTACAATATGCAGAAATGCACAGACATAATATAGGTGTACAGGAGCAAAACAAGATATACATTGGGTAGCACAGTAATAGTTACATAAGGGTACATTTTAGGCATAGATCATAATAAGGATGTAAAATAAAGCAATTACGGTAACCATAAGACAGCTGAGGACAGTAAAGACATCAAGGTTCATAGCCACCTAGACAAGCATATTGCATGGGAGAACATTAGTGTAGTACTCAGGGTCATACCTGACAGCCTGCAGTGGGACAAAGCAAATTAAGAGCATTTGCATTGGCCAGAGGCTAGGAGGTGGGTGAACCGTGAGTTTTGAATTCTCGATGGGAGGCTGAAGTTTTCACCATAAGGGGAGTGAGTTCCAGAATTTGGGAGCAAAATGGGCAAATGCCTGTTCACCCATTTTTGTCATGCAAGGTCTAGTGGAGAGCATGGGGGTAGAGGAAGACCTGAGGGTACGGGTGTGTGAGACAGGAGTCAGGAAGTTGGCAAGATAGACAGGGCAGGGAGGTCTAGACAGGGAGTCGATAAAGCAGCCCAGGAAGTAGGCTCGAATATCCTTAGGTGACAGCCAATTTAAGCCAGCGTAAAGGAGACAATGATGGGTAAGACATGGGGCAGTTAAGGCGAATCTACAGATGTTGTTGTAGACAGTGTCCCATTTGTGGAGTGTAGCAGAGTTTGCAGCAAAGAGGAGGGGCAGAGCATATTGGAGCTGGGGTAAGAGAATACCTCTCGCAACAGAAAGTCTAGCGGAAGGAGTGAGGGAGTGGCTCACGTGATAAGCTCCACCAATTTTAGCATTGACGGCATGGCACACCATATTGACATGTTGAGACGGGTCAAGTGTGGGATCCAAAGTGACCCCAAGGTACTTGAAGGACTCAGTGTTTGAGATGAGGGAGCCATCAAGGCATTGAACCCGGAGCCTGTTCGCAGGGGCAGACAGTTTCTTAGAGGATCCGAATAGCATAGCACAGGTTTTTCTAGGTTCAGGACTTGGTGGTTGCTAGAGAGCCAGGTCTGCAGGAATTGGAAGTCATTAGTGAGAGTGGAGTTGATGGCAGCAACCGATTTTGACCCAGAGTAGAGAACAAGGTCATCTCGTACATAAGAGTGCAGCTATGCGGGACGGTGGGAATATCATTTAGGAAGAGGAGAAGAGTAGAGGTCAAGAGTGGATCCTGGGGAACTCCACGGGAGATGTTTAGGGGGAGGAAAGGGCCTTGTGAAATGCTACTGCAGTCTGATTGTCAAGATAGCTATGGAACCAGGAGGCTTGGTCAGATGCTCCAATGGATTGGAGCTTCTTTAGCATGAGAGAATGGTGTGTACCATGTTGAAGGCTTTAGACAGGTCGATAAAGATGGCCCCAGTGAGTAGGCCACGGTCCATATTATTTCTGATGTCATTTGTAAGTTGTGTAAGTGCAGAGGTGGTACTGTGACCGGGCCAGAAACCATGTTGGCATGGGGTTTGAAGATTAAACATGTCAAGGTGAGCAGCAAGCTGGTGGTGGACTATTCTTTCAAGCAGCTTACTGAGAGTGGGCAGAAGAGATATAGGGCGGTAGTTTGACATGAGTTTGACATCGCCCTTTTTGTGTATAGGGATGGTTCTGGCAGTTTTCCAGGTGGATGGGACAGTAGACATACCAATCGAGAGGTTAAAAAGCCAGGTGATAGGTCTGGTCAGCCAAGGTGCATACTGCTTAAGTATGCAAGGATGGATGCCCTCAGGCCCTTGACCCCTGAATGCCAGAAGGGAGTTAAGTAGCTTTTTGAACTTCAAGGTATGTGGTTGGAGCCAGAACGAAAGGGAGGGTGGGAGGGACGAGGGAGGAGAAGAGGGACAGTCAGGTTGTGAGCTAGTTAGAGTAGCGACTGGTGGAGAAGAAAAAGGACATTGAAGGCATTGGCAATGGTGTCATGGTTGGTGCACTGAACACCTTGAATGTTCATGTCAGCTGGATTCTGTTGCTTATCGTTGCCAAGAATGTCCTTAATTTTGGACCAGTACCTCCTGTGGTTGTAGAGGATGTTATTAGTAGGTTCCTATGTAGGTGCTTGGCAATATGAATTTGTCTTTGCAGTTGTTACGAATGCACGATAGTCCTCAAAGTCTGCACGGAGGTGGGAGATCTTCCACCTGGACCAAAAGTTTGTCCCTAGATTTGAGAAGTTGAAGCAGGGGCGTGTTAGCCACTTGGTTACTTTCCTGCCATCTCCGTGTGGTGACCAGGTGTGAAGGTTTGAAGAGAGAGGAGGTGGAGTTGAAACAGTCTGTGGCTATGTTAATGTTCTCTGTTTGGTAGAGAGGGACCAGTCAACCTGGTTAAGGTCAGTTAAAGTTCTCATGACTTAGGCGGGAGATTAGGAAGAGTTACAGTTTTAGCAGGGAGGGAGGAATGACAGTGTTCCAGACACAGTAGATGGGATAGTGGTCACTAATTGTGCCAGGTAGCACACTGGCTGAGGCAACATATTCCATCCTGTTGGTAAGTATCCAGTCAAGGAGGATGGCACAGTTCCACGTGAGACCCTTGTGGGTTCATGTATGAGCTGGGATAGATTTGCCTTGCTAGCTAAGGAGGATAGGTTAGCTGAGTTTTTCTCCGGACCAGTCAAGGTTAAAATCACCAAGGCAGATAATGTCATTCTTGCTGTAACATGAGGCAGAAACCCTAGGAGTTCAGATTGATGCCTTGTGTAAAATTTTTGGGGATATAAGTACAAAATATGGGTTCTTTACACCTCCAGAAGCAGTAGGGAGTGAAGGATTTCACAGTTTGGTAGGAGGGGGTCCTGCAGAAGGGTAATGTTTAGGTGAGTATTGAAGTAGAGGGCAAGGCCACCTCCCCTTTTAGTGCCAGGATGGTCGATATGAAGCATGTTATATCCAGGAAAGTGGCACTGAGAGTCAGGCACTGTGGGCTTAAGCCACGTTTCTGTGATGGTGAGGATGTCAGGGACGTTAGTATAGATCCAAGCCTGGAGGTCAGGGAGGTTGGCCATAAGGCTCCTAGCATTCAGGTGGGCGAAAGTTAGTCCATCAGTTTTAGGAAGATTGGTGGCTGGGGAGGGCAAGGTTATGATGGGACGCAGAGATGGACCAGAGTTGATCTCAATGTCACCGGATAGTATAAGAGATAGGGCTAGTAACCATAGTGGGGTGATGAGGTACACCCTGATAGAGATGCAGGGTGGCGGCTTCAGATGAAGGTGAAGGTGTCTGACTATTGGGCTAATATGCTTGCTGATGAGAGCAGAGGGGGTAGAGGTAGTGGGGTGGTAGTAGCAAGCATGTTGGAGTAGTAGAAGTCAAACTGAGTATAAGTATTGGCAGAAGTTATTGATGTGTTCAAGCAGTAAAGTTCAAAGAGGATAGGAAGGCAAAGTATTCCCATGAGGAGTGCTAGGAGGGGAGGAAGGGACATTTTTGACTAGAGAAGGGAGTGAGGTAGTGAGGAAAGAGACAGCAGAGGGCTCCTTTAATATAAATCACCAAGTGAAAACAGCTACTAGAGAGCAGTAAAATGTGACAAGTCAGGATACACAATCTACAGGAGGGACAGGGAGGGTAAAAAGGGAGGAGGAGTAGCTCTCTATGTAAAGGAAGGGATCAAAGCAACAGAACTAAAGAGTAAACAAGGAGCAGATGAGGCTCTTTGGGTCACCCTGGAGACAGGAAATGGCACCACAATCCACATGGGGGTTGTATACAGACTCCCATCTTAGGGGGAGGGAATGGACAAGGAAATGATAGAAGGCTTTCTTAGAATGGCAGAAAAAGAGGAGATGTTGATGGGGGACCTGAATATGCCAGATGTTAACTGGAGCACCTTTGCTGCAGGCACATCCAAGAGCAGAGTCATTCTTGATGCCCTACAGGGGGCATGCCTCAGACAGCTAGTACTGGATCCCACTCAGGAGGGAGCAATCTTGGACCTGGTACTCTCAAATGGGGACGGAGAAAGAATCTCAGTTTTAGAAGTGGGTAGCCATCTGGGAACAAGTGACCACCAAACAGTGTGGTTCACGATAAACACAGCCATACAATCAAGCCATACAAAAGCAAGAGTACTGGACTTTAGGAGGGCTGACTTTGGGAAAATGAGAGAGTGCCTCAGAAAAGCACTAGCAAACAGGCAAGAAGGACAAGAAGGAGGGGTGGAGGAACAATGGGGAGTGATCAAAACAGCCATTACAGAGGCAACAAGCCTTTGTGTAAAGCAAATCAATAAAGCACAATGAAGGAAAAAAATGCTATGGTTCTCAAAAGGGGTGGCAGGGAAGGTTAAGGAGAAAAGGACAGCATTCAGGAAATATAAGGAAACACAGAAGGAGAAGGACAGAGAACTTTATCAGTTAAAGCAGAAAGAGGCTGGGAAGGCAGTCAGAATAGCAAAGGCCCAAACCGAGGAAAGGATAGCCAATTCTGTTAAGAAGGGGGATAAGACCTTTTATAGGTACATTAGGGAGTGAACAAAGACCAAAGGAGGGATACTGAAGCTTAATAAAGGGGAGGGAATGTGGGTAGAGGGTGACAGTGAAAAAGCAGGGATACTGAACGAATATTTCTGCTCAGCATTCACAAAGGAAGAGGACGGGGAGTTACCTAAACCAAACAAGAGAAACACTCTGAAGACGGGGGTCAATACCAGTCCATTTACAGAAGAAAGGGTTCTGAAAGAACTAATAAAATTGAAGGTGGACAAAGCAATGGGGCCTGATGGGATTCACCCAAGAATTCTAAAAGAACTAAGGGTAGAACTAGTGACACCGCTGACTACTCTCTTTAACAAATCATGGGAGGATGGGGTGGTACCCGAGGACTGGAGGAGGGCAGATGTGATTCCTCTTCACAAAAGTGGGAGCAGGACAGAGGCAGGAAACTACAGACCAGTTAGTTTGACCTCAGTGGTAGGTAAAATGATGGAATCACTTCTGAAGGAAAGAATTGTTGAGTACCTAGAGGCCAGTGGGGCACAGGACCCAAGGCAGCATGGATTCACGATGGGAAGGTCATGTCAGATGAATCTAATAGATTTCTTTGACTGGGTGACCAAAATAGTAGACCAGGGAGGGGCTGTGGATATGGCCTACCTAGATTTTAGCAATGCATTTGATACAGTCCCACACAAAAGATTAATACACAAGATAGCCAGCCTTGGAGTGGGTCCCAAGGTGGTAGCCTGGATAAAAAATTGGCTAGACAACAGGATGCAAAGGGTAGTAGTAAATGGAGTACACAGTGAAGAAAGGAGGGTTACTAACGGGGTACCACAGGGTTCAGTACTGGGAACGGTCCTTTTTAATGTCTTTATAAATGACATTGCAGAGGAACTGGAAGGAAAAGTATGTCTCTTTGCAGATGACACAAAGATCTGCAACAGGGTTGATACACAAGATGGAGTGGAAAGGATGAGAAGGGACTTGGCAAGGTTGGAAGAATGGTCAAATGTATGGCAGCTCAGATTCAATGCAAAGAAGTGCAAGGTAATGCACATGGGAAACAAAAACCCAGGGGAAGTGTACACAATGGGGGTGAGATACTGACAACATTAAAAATAGAAAGGGACCTGGGGGCAATTATATCAGATGACCTAAAGGTGGGCAAGCAATGTAAGAAGGCAGTAAGGAAGGCTGGAACGATACTGGGATGCATAGGAAGAGGCATCAATAGTAGAAAACAGGAAGTTGTTATCCCTCTGTACAGACAATTGGTGAGACCCCATCTGGAGTACTGCGTGCAGTTCTGGAGACCCCATCTCCTCAAAGACATAGACAGAGTGGAGGCTGTCCAGAGGAGGTTAACCAAAATGGTGCAGGGTCTGCACCAGAAGACATACAAAGAAAGACTGAAGGAGCTTAATATGTATCCCTTGAAGAAAGAAGGGAGAGAGGGGGGACATGATAGAAACTTTCAAGTACCTCAAGGGAATTAATAAAGTCCAAGAGGGTAGCATCTTCCAGAAAAAGAGATGTGCAAGAACAAGGGGGCTCAATTTGAAGATAGAGGGGGGACAGCTCAGAGGTAATGTGAGGAAGTATTTTTTCACTGAGAGGGTTGTCGATGCATGGAACAGCCTCCCTGAGGAGGTTGTGGAGTCAAAAACAGTGGGGGACTTCAATAATGCATGGGACAGGCATAAGGCAGTCCTAGTGGGGCATAGGAGGAAGTAGGCTGTTGGTTAACTAGGATCTGCAGCTTATTTGTTAGGTAGGAAAATGGGCGGACTAGGTGGGCCAAGCGGTCCTTATCTGCCATCAAATTCTGTGTTTCTATGTTTCTATTTCCTAACAGAGCTGTTGCTCATTGGAATGGATGTACTGGGGGGTTAATCTATTATGCAATTTGCCATCAGGTTTTGGGACCCTAATTTTGCATTCAGTCTTACTTCTTTCAGGGTGGGAAGGTTTATAATTTTTAGGTGCCAGCATCATAGCTGTTAGCACCTACTGTGATCATGTGTACTCTTTTGTACATTTAGTCAAGTTTAAGGTTAAATTCAGTGTGAGTCATTCAGCTGCATGATGTTACTGATGATGTCAGGTATATGGCTTTGAGAGCTTGGCATAGGGTTTCAGATCTATACAAGCTTGTGTTTGATCCCCTGTATTGCACATTTTTTTCTTCCTCACTACAACTTTTGTTCTATGAAAGAAATTCCTAGATGTCATTGCTGCTGTAGTGAAGGGTTTCAGCAGAGTTCAATAGCAGACTTCCAGTTAAATAATATTAGTTCTACAATGTGTTGTATTCAATGAAGTTAATCCCAGCTAAGGCTTGTCTGGGTTTGAATACAATTCAAATCACCTGCATTGCAGGTTGTGACATAACCTCTCTATCAAAGGAACTGCAACTCACCTACCTGTAGCTCAGTGGTATGCTAAATGTATGTGTACTGATCAGGCAAAGGATCAGTGGTCAAATCCTGGCATGGACTTAAATATTTTTTCTGTAAGATGGAAACTCACTTGAGTGGTAATTCATGGTAGTGTGGAGTTGGATTAGTAAAATATATGAGATGTAAATTTAGCTACAAACAACAATTTGTGAAGGTGAATCACCTGATGGGATTAGATCCCCAGTGACCTGTTTTGCAGGTTTAGACATAACTTGTACACTGCAGGAAATGCAGCTGACTTAACTGCAGCTCAGTGGCACACTGAATGTGCATTGGACTAATAGGCAAAGGATTAGAGGTTTAAATTTAGGTAGACACAGTCTGAATTCTGGCAGAGACTTAAAAGGTTTTTAAACTTTTTCTGTAAGATGGAAACTCACTTGAGTAGTGATTCATGGTAGTGTGGGGGTAGGAATAGTAAATTGTACAAATACATTCAGCTATAAGCAACAGTTTGTGAAGGTAAATTGCCTGCTGGGATTAGATCCTCAGTCACCTGTTTTGCAGGTTGTGACATACTGTAACCGCTACATCATAGGAAATGCAATTGCAGGGCATAAAATAAGTGGATTCTCATCACAATTTGCAACCCAAGATCAGTAAAAAGTGAGTCAAATCTGGCAATGATGAGCAGTCATTGCTAATCATTGCCAATTGGTCCTGTATCCTGTAAAAGTGCCTTATTGGGTACTGTCATTTTAAATTTTAAATTGTTTTTGCACTGGTATCCATTTTTTGCCCTCTTCCTCTGCCCTCTGCCCCATGAACCCCGAGCTGTTCTCCAATTGGTCCAGTGGTGCTTCTGCTCCCCTCACTTGGTCTTCGCATGGGAGAAATGTGACTGAGTCGTTTTGCAGAGCACCCAGAAGAGGAAGCAGGCATTGGGAGGTCGAGCAGGAGTCCAAAGGTGAAGTTTTTTTTATTTTATTTCCCTTTTTTTGTTTTTAATTTGTATTGCACTGTTGTCTGGTTAACTAACAGTGTATTTTTGTTTTGCAGGTGATCAGAAACAAGCTGGAGCCGGGAGGAGTAGTGGCCGCACCGAGGAGGAGCTGGAGGGAGAAGACCTGGCTGAGACTGTGAGAGGGCATGGAGATTAACTGGATGGAGCAGTGAGCAGGCAGCTGCATCGTGGGGTGAGGCAGAGGGACGAGCGGATTCAGAGGAGAGCAGGAGCACAGCAGAATCGGGTAGCTCAGCAGCAAAACAAGTAAAACATTTTCATTTGGTCAAGGAGCTGGAGGAGGGAAGGGGGCACACGGACTTCAGGGCACAGATGGGGGGGTTGGTGTAAGGGCAGAAAATGGGCAAGGCCTAGAGCTGGACTCTGGGTGATGGGAGAACAAGGGCATGAAAGGGTTGCCCTGCCTTGAACTTTAAGTTTGTGCCCTGCTTGCAGTGAATTTGGGAACAAACGGTGAACATAATTGCAGTGAACATTGGCAAGAGAATAAAGACTATGTGCCCTGCTTTGCAGAGATTATGGGGAAAACCGAACTTAATGTGCCCTGCTACTATGTTGTGTGCCCTGCATCTTTGCAGTGAATATTTGGGAACACTTTGGGAACAGATAAAGAAGTAAGCAGCCCTGCCTGCTTTGAGATCTCAATAACCAAGAAGTAATGTGCCATGCTATTTGTGTGCCCTACTCTTGACTTTGCAATGAATTTGGGAACAGAAAAAGAGACCAAGTAAAATGTGCCCTGCTTTGCAGAGATTGGGGGAACCAGAACTCATTGGGAACAGAATAAAACTAAGTCAATGTGCCCTGCTTTGCAGAGATTTGTGTGCTCTGCAGCTAGTTATGTGCCCCATGCAGTGAACAATTTGGGAACCAAAAGCAAGACTAAGTAATGTGACCTACTTTACAGAGATTGGGGGAACAAACTTATTTAATGTGCCCAGCCCTGCTTGTGTGCCCTGCATCTGCAGAGAACAGCTGGGAAAAATACTTGCTTTGCAGAGATGAGGAAGGGGGACCAGGCACTAAGAATTATGTGCCAGCTTATGTTAATAATGACGTGTGCCCTAGTGCATTGCAGTAAACAATTTGGGAACAGAAAAAGACTAAGCTATGCCCTGCAGCTTTGCAGAGAATCCAAGGGGACCAGAAAATGTGCCCTGCTAGGTGTTGTGCCCTGCTCTTTGCAGTGAACATGGGAACACAGAATAGACTATGTGCCTGCCCTTTGCAGAGATCCATGAAGGAACTAAAAAGACTTGTGTCCTGAGTCACAATGGGAGGGATTGCCCGAGTTAGGAACAGGGTTTGGTCTGAGAAGTGCCATCAACTGGGCCGGGGGAGCTGGGGGTCACACATCTGCTTGCTGCCATTTTCCTTTTTTTCAGGAAAAGCCTCATCATGTGTTAATTTAAGTAGTTGCACACCCTGACACCTTGTTTTGCTAACTTTAAACTTTTTAATATTACTCTCCAACATGGCTAGAGTTAAATTAGCAACTGCAGAGGGGTGGCATCAAAAATATGATCCAGAAAAAAAATTGGTTACAGATTAGCAGCAGTGAGGGAGAGTGTGAAGTTTGTTTTAGTTGCAGATTGTGCTGTGAGTTGATAGATGAGCTACATGGGTTGAGGAACCTCAGTGAAGCATTAATTGCATGGATTACAGGCCCCCCAGTTTAAAGCTGACACCATCTGGAAACAAGGTAGAAGACTTGATTTGCTGGCCAAGGCACCTAGCTTCACCTGAGCTCTTTCCTTCTAAGACTGCTTGAAAGGACAGAGCAGAGAACCTTACCAGAGCAAGGGAAAAGGATTAAGACTTCTTTTGGTTAAGCAGATTTACTGTGTGTTGTTGTTTTTATTTTGTACTCACAGGGATTGCTACTGTTTGTTGCTAACATTTCATTGCTTTATTTTTCTCTGATTCAAATTGTTGTTGCTGGTATACCTTCTTCTGCATTATTATAAGGTGTGCCTACAGGTATGTGCTAACAGATTACTGCTGTAATTTTCTGATTCAGATTGTCTTTTGCAAGGTATATCTTCTGTTACTGCTTTATTTTTCTCTGTAGCAAAGTGTTTCTTACAGGGTATAACTTCTCTGAAATTATTACAGGTGGTGCTTACATTTTTGTGACTTTTTTGGGCTAAGCAAAATTACTGCTTGACACTGTTTTATTTTATTCTTTTTTTGTTGAAAAGGTTTGTTGTCTCAGAGGTGTTTCAGTTTCCTTCTCACATTGAAGGAGCTAATTGCTTTCCTCCCACAGCTCTTCCAAAGGATTAGGTGTGTATCTAGGGAGTGGAGCTGGCAAACTGTCAGTAATTTCCAACAGAAAGAAGGGTTAAAAGGTCAGGTTAGTTGATATCTTGGAGGTAGAAGACTTGGTTTGCTGGCCAAGGCACCTAGCTTCATCTGAGCTCTTTCCTTCTAAGATTGCTTGGAAGGACAGAGCAGAGAACCTTACCAGAGCAAGGGAAAAGGATTAAAACTTCTTTTGGTTAAGCAGATTTACTGTGTGTTGTTGTTTTTATTTTGTACTCACAGGGATTGCTACTGTTTGTTCCTAACATTTCATTGCTTTATTTTTCTCTGATTCAAATCGTTGTTGCTGGTATACCTTCTTCTGCATTATTACAAGGTGTGCCTACAGGTGTGTGCTAACAGACTACTGCTGTAATCTTCTGATTCAAATTGTATTTTGCAAGGTATACCTTCTGTTACTGCTTTATTTTTCTCTGTAGCAAAGTGTTTCTTACAGGGTATATCTTCTCTGAAATTATTACAGGTGGTTCTTTAAAGGTTTTACAGTTTTATCTAACATTAGGATAAGCTTTCAGGGTTACTGCATTTGTTGTTGACTGATTGCTTCTGTTCTTACCTCCTTGTTCTTTCATCCATGGTTGTTCTTTTTCGGCAGGGGAAGGGCCCAGCCACCCACCCCCATCCCCAACCACCCCACACTACACTTCTTTTATAGGGTACCACAGTTGTGACATTTCCTGTAGCAAAATAGGAAGGGGTGGATCAGTGGGGCAACCACAAGGTGAGCTCATTTACAGGGGTACTTGTAAGTTAACTTGTTATAACAAGTTATACGAAAACAAAACACAAAATCAAACCATTACTTGCATTTTCTTACTTGTAATTACTCTGACCAGGTTATAAACCCAGCAACTTATCTGGAATGGATATCATTAACTGCAGGTACTGTGGAACACTTTTCAGCAGGACAGTCTTACAGGATTTAGGACACTGTCCTACATGCTGGGCTGTTGGAGATCATAGGGCTCAGCTCCGGGCAGCATGGGCAGAGATTGCACGCCTCAGAGTTCATATTCAAGAGGAAATACATTATAAGAACCACCTGCCATTTCCCCAACATCCAACAAAAGAACCTCGACAGCAGAGGGTAGTTGGTCCAGGAGGTTGGCAGGTGGTTAGGAGGGGCAAATCGGGTGCCCCATCACTCTGTGCTCTCCAACATATTACTTCCAAAAACCATATAAACACTACAAACAGGTATCTGCCTCTATCTCTGAAATCAAACAAAGGGGCAGAGGACACTGCAGATCAGAACACTGCAGCACAGGAACTAGCACAACAAAACTCACCCAAATCAGGAACCAAAACAAAAAAAGCAAAAAGGAAATCCAAAAAACCTTCTCATCATAGGAGACTCCATGATTCGGGGAGTTGATACCTATCTTCAGCCCGGGGTAATGGTCAGATGTCTCCCAGGTACATCAGCATGGAGAGACACTGACCGCATTGCTAAAATTGTTCACAAAGCAGGAGAAAACATTGACATCCTGGTACACATAGGGACTAATGATCTCGCCAGCCAGTCAGTTGTGAAGACCAAGTAACACCTGACCAGGCTGGGTGACAAACTATCATCCATTTCATCCGGCATCCCCTTCTCTGAGATCCTACCAGTCTGGGAGAGGGGGGCAGATGGACGGAAGGTCAGACAAGGGGAGATAGGGGAGCTAAACATTTGGCTCAAGGACTGGTGCCAGGAAAAAGGACACAGATTTGTAGGGAACTGGCACTAGTTCTGGGAACGAAAGTTCTTTAAATTTGATGGACTGCATCTGACTAAGGAAGGAGTCAGTGCATTGGGGCAGAAGTTTGACATCTTTGCAGAATATTTAAACTAGCAAATGGGGAGAGGGGTGCAGCACCCCATACGTCGAATGGGAAGAACACCCCTCCCCCCTCAGCTAGTGGTCAAACAGGGATTCAGCATGTTTGCAGTTCATTTGCATCACCAGTAAGAGAAAAGGTCCATCTCCCCATATGACGCACAGAGGAAATGCCAAACCTCATCCAACAAACACACCAAAATCTGGCCAATGGAAAATCATGTACACAAATGCTCACAGCCTGGGAAATAAGATGCCAGACCTGCAGACAATAATGTCAGAGGCTAAACTGGACATAGTAGCAATTAATGAGACGTGGTTTACAAGTAACCACACTTGGGAGACTTCAGTACCTGGCTATGTACTGTTCAGAAGAGACCGAGGTGCAAAAAGGGGGGTGGGGTGGAGTGGCCCTGTATGTCAATGAAAATATCAAAGCTACAGAAATTCAGAATACACATAAGGAGCCAGAAGAACTGTGGGTCACCCTGGATACAGGAAATGGGACATCCATAAGAACTGGGGTTGTCTACAGGCTCCCAGGCCAGGGGGAGGACATAGACACATTACTGTTAGAAGATATACAAAACATGACAGCTAAAGGGGAGGTTCTGATAATGGGAGACTTCAACATGCTGGATACAGATTGGTCAATACCAGCAGGAACATCTGCCAGAACTAGACACATGGTGGATTCCCTGCAGGGGGAGGGCCTCAAACAACTGGTACAACAACCCACAAGAGACAGGGCTATCCTAGATCTAGTACTGACTAACAGGGAAGGGATCACAGATCTCCAAGTAGAAGGTCACCTGGGGGCCAGTGACCATCACATGGTATGGTTCAATTTGGCCACTACATCTAAATCATCCCATTCCAAGGCAAAAATATGGGACATCAGAGGAGCTGACTTTGATAAGATGGCCAACAGAGTTAAGCTAGCCCTGGCAAAAAAAAAAACACAGGTGAGGGGGTACAGGCAAAGTGGGCAAGCATTAAAGATGCAATACTTGAAGCAACATCCCATTGCGTTAGACAGAAAGGGAAATGCAAAAGAAGAAGGAAACCACTTTGGTTCTTAAATACAACAGCAGAAAAGGTCAGAGCCAAAAGGCTGGCCTTCAGGAAATATAAAGGAACACAGTGGGATGAAGATAGGGAGGCATACCAAACTGCCCTAAGGGAAGCAGGGAAGGCAGTAAGGCAGGCAAAGTCCCAAACTGAGGAAACACTAGCAGGAACAGTAAAATAAGGTGTCAAGACTTTCTATAGATACATTAGTGAAACAAGAAAGTCCAGAGGGGTTATTGCTAAGCTCAAAGGAGAAAAGGGGCATTTGAGGAGGAAGACCCTGTAAAAGCATCTATCCTAAATAGATACTTTTGCTCAGTATTTACTGAAGAGAAGGTAGGGCAGGGCTCACAGCTCAGCACCATGGACACAGAGGAGAGGGAGGTGAGCACTACTCCCTTCACAAAAGAAAGGGTCCTACAAGAGCTCGTTAAGCTCAGGGTGGACAAGGCAATGGGACCTGATGGCATACATCCCAGGGTACTTAAGAAGCTAAGGGTGGAACTAGCAGAGCCATTAGTAGAACTGTTTAGTGAGTCTCTGAGCACAGGAGAGGTCCCAGAAGACTGAAGAAGGGCTCATGTGATCCCGCTCCACAACAGTGGTAGCAGGGAGGAGGCAGGGAACTACAGACCAGTCAGTCTTACCTCAGTAGTGGGCAAGATTATGGAGACACTCCTTAAGGAAAGGATAGTGCAACACCTGGAATCCATAGGGGCACAGGATCCAAGACAGCATGGGTTTACAAAAGGAAGGTCCTGTCAAACTAATCTCATAGATTTCTTTGACTGGGTAACAAGAGTAGTGGACCAAGGGGGGAGCAGTTAATGTCGCCTACCTTGACTTCAGCAAAGCTTTCAATACTGCTCCACATAGAAGATTGATAAATAAGCTGGGTAAGCTTGGGGTGTGTCAGAAGCTGGTCAACTGGGTGGCAAACTGGTTGACGGGCAGAAAACAAAGAGTGGTGGTAAATGGTATTCAGTCAGAAGAGATGCAAGTCACAAGTGGGGTACCTCAGGGATCAGTCCTGGGGCCAGTCCTCTTCAATATCTTCATTAGTGACATTGCAGATAGACTAGAAGGTAAGGCTTGTCTGTTTGCAGATGACACCAAGATCTGCAACAGAGTAGATGATCCAGATGGGGTGGCAGAATGAGAAGAGATCTGGATAAACTAGCAAAATGGTCAGAAGAGTGGCAACTGGGATTTAATACAAAGAAGTGCAAGATCATGCACATAGGGAAGAGAAACCCTGAAGCCACCTATAGGCTGGGAGGGGAGTTGCTGGCAGTCACAAAGGAAGAAAGAGACTTGGGCATCATGATCACCAATGACCTGAAATCATCCAAGCAGACCTCTAAAGTAGTAGGTAAGGCTAGGGGGATGTTAGGGTGTTTTAGTAGGGGTATCACAAGTCGTAAGAGGGAGGTAATAATCCCTCTTTACAAGACACTGGTTAGGCCCCATCTGGAGTACCGTGTTCAGTACTGGAGGCCACACCTTCACAGGGACATTAACCAAATTGAGGCAGTCCAGAGAAGGGCAACCAAAATGGTGCAGGGACTGCATCAGAAAACATATGAGGACAGATTAACGGAGCTCAATATGTATACCCTTGAGCAAAGGAGGGAGAGAGGTGATATGATCGAGACATTCAAACACCTTAAGGGCACTAACATATTTGAATATAAGAAAAATAGCAGGACAGGAGGACACAGCATGAGGTTAGAGGGAGGCCGATTAAGGGGGAATGTGAGGAAATTCTTTTCACAGAAAGGGTGGTGGATGCATGGAATGTCCTATCTCAGGAAGTGGTGGCTATGAATACAGTGCAGGGCTTCAAACAGGCATGGGATAGGCATAAGGGAGCAATACAGATGAGTATGAATAGATAAGCCACTGACAGAGCAAAGGCTGATGGCACATTTATAAGGTAGAAAAAGAAATGGGCAGACTGGATGGGCCTTGCGGTCCTTATCTGCCATCAACTTCTATGTTTCTATGTATCTCCTGACAAAGTAGCACAAGAAAGCTGTTAACGATTTCAGATTTGGTAGAACAAGGTCACCACTTGATATATATCGCCATGCAACATTTGGTAAGTTTAATATGGGGAGGGGGTTAAGGGGTTCGGAGTGAGACTTGAAACTTTTTTAATTTATTTGCAGTCGAGCTTTCAGTAGTGCAGAAGAACAGCATAGAATGAATCTAGGCAGGCTGATGGAGATCCTGTATATGATGGCCAAAGAGAACATCCCTATTAAAAAGTTTGAAGCAATAGCAGTACAAGAAAAGCACCATGGAGTTCATTTGGCAATAAATACATTAACGCTGTTAGTGAGAAAGAACTCACAATATGTATTGGCAAGCACCTAGAAGAAAACCTGCTGGCAACTGTCAAAAATGCAAATTATTTTTCAGTACTTATGGCCAGACTCTGTAAAAAGTATTACTGACAGTGGTGCAATTGAAAAGGAATTGGTTTACGTAATTTATGTAAATCTCATCAATGGTCAAGTAGAAACTAAGTTTTTACAAATGAAAGCTGTATCAGATGGCACAAAAGAGGGACTGAAAAATCTCCTTTTAGACATTTTTACAGAGTCTGGCCTTAATATAAAAAACATGGTTGGGTTTGGGGCTGATGGGGCATCTGTCAACGTGGGTGTAAGACGGGGCTTTCTGCTCGTTTAAGGGAAGACATACAGCGGTTAGTTGGTGTTCATTGTTTCTCACACAGATTAGAACTGGCCATAAAAGACACTTTGGATGACACCTGTTTCAATGATGTTTCAGACTTTCTGACCCAACTGTTTTATCTCTATCAGAAAAGTCCTAAGAGACTCAGAGAGTTACAGTCCCTTACCCAGGCCATGGAGATGTCAGTTGAAAAGCCCAAGAAGGCCCATGGCACACATTGGGTGCAGCATAAACTGCTTTCCACCCGTGCTGTTACCAAATCATTTTTCGTAATTTGTGCCCATTTAGACTCTATGGCCACAGATCCAACTAATGACCAGGCCAAAGCCAAGGGAGTGTTGCAAATTTTGACTAAATTTAAAATGGTGGCACACCTTTTGTATTTTGAACAGGTGCTTCAGCCACTTGCCAGGTTCTCACTAGCACTTCAAAAATAAGTAGTTGAAATGCCAGAGCTACTTAGCTCTGTTGAAACTTTGAGAAACACTCCTGATCATGCTAAGCAAAGTGGTCCCATTGGTGGCAGTGAACTTGACATTCTCTGAAAAAATGGGTATGATATTCTTTCAGGAGCATGTGCTCAAGTCACATACAAGGGTGTGAAATTAACACATTATAATAACTGGCTTCCTCTTTTTCCTATATGGAAACCATGGCGTGATTTGCTGTTACAAAGGAGTGTTTATAATGGCAAACACGCGCACGGTTTCCCTCACTGTGCATATGCACACGTAGCAGCACGACTACTCACCACTTCAATATCGCCGGAAACAGCACTTCCAGAAGAACTCGGTGGTAAGTTTTCTTCTGTAATTTTCCACCGATATAGAGTAGAAACCGGTGTAGAAACTCTGAAATCCTGAAAGGAAAAAAATGAGAACCCATTTTTAAAACAGGGCGATCGAAATCTGGACAACAACTGAAACTTAGCCGAACTGTGGCCACCCTGGTAGCTCTCTATTGTATATAATTGCAGGGGTGACAAAGGTAAACCCAGCAATTATATAAAATAAAATATGGGATGGTGTGTAAACCCTAAGTTTACACACACCCTCAGGATTAGATGCCGACATAAAACCCTAGAGCTTCGCTCTTAGGGTTTATGATCATCTAACCCCTCGGGTGTGTGTAAACTTCTCATTACACACACCACCCTATACTTTATTCTCTATTTAGTGGCTGAGTTGTTAAAACTTATAAACAGCAAACTAAGAAATACATTACATACATTGAGAACTGTTGTGAACAAAGGTTCGGTTCGACTGATGAAAGTAATATCTATAACCGTGCAAAAGTGTTAGATGCCAGACATTGGCCAGGAGTTGCAGACAGAAAGGAACTGGAGTTGTATGGTAACAGTGACATTACTGCAGTAGCTGACCACTTTTCAGCACTTTTGCAGTCTGAGTGTGACAGCACCCTGCTACTTGCAGAATGGCAAGAGTTTAAGATTTTTGATCAAACCAATTTCATCAATCTTTTTGCCTCTGCTATCTGGTCAAAGCTGGCATGTGATTTCCAAAATTCTTATCCAAATCTGTTGAAGCTTGTCAATGTGTTGAGAGTATTTCCTGTGTCTAATGCAGTTGTAGAAAGGTGTTTTTCAACTGTGAACAAGGTAAGAAACAGACTAGAGAGCAACTCTGGCAGAGGATACTGCAGAAAAATTGATTCGCATTAGAAAGCAGGGGACTCCTCCAGCTGAATTCAACCCAGACAGGGCTGTAGTCATATTTTGTAATGCTAAATCAAGACATCCTGGTGATTTGGCAGCTGAGGATGGTGGACCACCCCAGGTCCCTCCCCCCCAAAACAGGCCAGAATTACAGGCTACATGCCTGGTGGAGAAGAGTAGCAAATTAGATCGCACCCAATCCTTGATGTTAACTGTGTGGCCGATCAAGGTCCCTGCCATTACTGTGTGGTCAGTCATGGTCCCAGGGTATGCTGGTTTAGTGGTTTTAATTTGTCATGGACTCATAATCACGCTCACGAATTCACAATCTGCTTTGGCAGACATCCTATCTCGGCTCTTAAAATATATTTGTGCTGCTGCACAAGAATTGTATTCTGGAAATAGCTAAATAAAACAGCAGTCTCAAAAACTTGGGTAAATGTGTATTTTATCAATATAGAGCAAGACAAGTACATTTTATGGGGTTTTGAGCAAAAATATCAATTTTTGGTAATTGCTAATCAACTTTGGTCAATTGCTAACCATTTTCACTTTGATTATCAAAGGCCGTTAATCAAGTCTCCAACACTCGTTTATGCCTTGAATTGACTTACCTGCAGTTCAGTGGTACACTGAATGTGTGTTTGCTTAATAGGCAAAGGATCAGTGGTTCAAATCCTGGCAGGGATTTATACATTCTTTTCAATTTTTCTTGTAAGGTGAACACTCCCTTCTGTGGAGATTCACGGTAGTGTAGAGTTGGACACTACATTATATGAGAAGTAAGTTTAGCTAAGAACAACAGTTTTTGAAGGTAAATCACCTGCTGGGATCAGATCAACAGTCGCCTGTTTTGCAGGTTGTCATATAACTGCTCCATCATAGGAACTGCAGCTCATTGACCTGCATCTCAGTGGCACACTGAATGTGTTTTCGCTTAACAGGCAAAGCATCAGCGGCTTAAATCCTGGCAGGGACATAACTATTTTTTTTCAGATTTGTTTTGTAAGCTAGAAACTCACTTGTGTGGTGATTCATGGGGGTGTGGAGCTGGAATAGTAAATTGTATGAGGAAGTAAATTTAGCTAGGAACAACAAATTGGGAAGGTGAATCATCTACTGGGATTAGACTCCCAGGCCCTTGTTTTGCAGGTTGTGACATAACCTCTACAGCAATGGAACTGTAACTCACTTACTGCCAGCTCAGTGGCAAACTAAACGTGTGATCACTTACCAGAAAAGTAATACTACTCATTACCTGGATTCCTTAGTGATATGTCTAAGGGGGTGCTGGCCCATCTTAGCAGCCAGAGGAGTATAGCAGTTATGGGGGTAAATGCGTTAGCACAAACACACACAGATCCAAATGATTAAGTCCATTGTCCACTCCAGTTTAAAGAAGAAAAAATAGATTTAAGTTATTTCAACTGATTGATTCACTCCATAGAGTGGTGGGTGCAAATTATAATGGTGAGAAACCATTTTGGGCAAGGTGCCCAATACAGTTTGTAGCATACTTTTAGTTGTTAAAAGCTCTTCCCGGCAGTGCTCCCTGAGGCTGAAAAGGCTCATGATCCTGACAGCAGCAATAACATATGGCCACAATACAGGCTGCAGGCGCATAATTTCTCCAACAACTCTCTCCTGCACAAATTTATCTTTCTCCCAATGCATTTCAAGGCACATATCACTGGCCACACAATATACTCCCTGCTACAGGGTGTAGGGTAACAGAAGAAATGAGTGGTCCTCCCCATGCTGGGGGTTCGAATTCAGGCTCCCCTGGGTGATACATTTCCTTTTTCTCTCCCAGCTGACAGGTCCCTGGAATCACTGAGTCCCTGCAGCCCAAGCCCCTCTGTGCAGCTCCGAGCATCCCAGTGCATTTCTGCTAGCACTGGCCACCCCAGAGATCCAAGCACAAAACTGAGCCTGCAGACAAAAAAGATCCCCAGCAGCTTCCAGCCATGCCAAAGTGCCACAGGAAAGGGAGACAGACTGCCACAATAGTACTGCCTGCAAGCACGGGCTGCCTCCACCATGTTGTCCCACTCTCTCCTTTAATTTTGCTGCACAAGAACAAGGGGGAATGTAATGAAGCTGGATGGGGTGAATTTAGGAAGGATGTGATGAAGTACTTCAATGAAGGAGTGGTGGACACCTGCAACAGTCTTCCATTGGAGGTGGTGGAGGTGAAAACAGCAGTGGGCTTCAAGCATGCATATGATAGGCACAAAGGAATTTTGGTAGGAAAGTGGGGGGGGGGCAGCCGGAGATTAAATAGGATCTGCAGTGACAGTATAGGTAGGAACAAAATGGGAAGACTAGGTGGCCCAAGTAGCCCATATCTGCCAACAGATTATGTTTTGATGTTCCTTTGTAATTTTCTGATGGTTCTCTCCTCACAGTAGAGTTGGTGGGAACACTAAATAATGTGAACAAAGATTGTATCACACAAAATGAATTCTCAAGTCTCAGCTACCTTATCTTCTTTCTCAAACTGTTTCCATTGTTTTACATGTCTGCACATGATACACAAGCCACATCTCTGAAGTCCTTTTGGTCTCACGTGGAACCAATTCAAATAATGCCTCTCCCCTCCGTGGGCACACAGAGACTTGCTGTCAAGATGTATTTTAGGTTCCTGGACCTACTACAGGTAATTCTTGATTGCTAAACAAAACCTCTCATGCTGTTTGATCCATCTGCAGTACTAGGCATAACTAGTGAACTAAGTTTCCAATTTTGACCGCCACATGATTAAATTTAGTTAAGAAGGTTATTACGGTTTCCCTACCACATTCCTCCTTTTGAATGAACCAGCTATCCTAAATTGGTCTATCTGGGTTGGGTTGTGGTGAGCCCAATAAAAACAACCTTTGCAGACTGTGTAAGAGGCCTTTCGGCACCATGCATTTCTGCTTAAAATTGAACCCGCATAATATTTTGTGGTGATTTGCATATACAGCCCATGATGCTTTGCATTATTGGGGTATGTATGAATTTGTATTTCTCTGAAACTTGACTTCCTGGCCAATGCCTTTTGGGGTAACCCTTGCCTCAGTGCTTGTGCACTAAGGTTCTTTGTGTTTTATCTTATTTTTTGTTTTTATTGGGCTCACCACAACCCAACCCAGACAGACCAAATTAGGGTAGCTGGTTTATTCCACTGGGGTGTCATATAGACAAGGCACACTGATGAGTCCTGGTAGGATGAAGCATGTGTCTGTGGCTTTTGTTGGCACGTTCTGCAGACTGTGTGAGAGGCTTTTCAACACCATACATTTCTGCTTAATGTTGGAGCAGCATAATATTTTGTGTTGATTTTCATATACAGCCCATGATGCTTTGCATTCTGGGGATATGTGTGATTTTGTATTTCTTTGAAATTTGTCTTCCCAGCCAATGCCCTATGGGGTAACCCTTGCTCAATGCTTGCGCACTAAGATGCTTCGTGTTTTAGACTCAAAAAATGTTTGACACCAGAAACTAGGAAGCAAATTGGAGTGGGTGTCCTACTACCAGTACTGACATACAACTCCTCTGTCTTTTCAACTTTTTTGTAGTCTGAATTAATATGACTGAATGGTACTTACAATAGTATTTGCTGATTTGTGCTAAACACTCCCCAGAGAAAGCATAACTGCACACTACACAACCAACTAGGTTGGATGACTGGATCCTCTTAGACTGTACCATTACTATTGTTTAGTCGATAAGACTATTAGATGGAATCTTGCTTTACCTTTGGCATCTTTACTGTAATTTATGAAAAATGTTAGAAACCTTAGATCAGACAATATTTGTCTGCTCTCTACTCCAAGAATTACTACAGCTATGGAGCTATGGGCCAGCATGCATTTTCAATTTATGCCACTGTTGCAATGACTTTTCTATTACTGTTTGTGATGTTACCACTCATGCAATTTTTAAAGATCGACCAAAGCAATATTTGCTTGCTAACTCTGGGTGTAGCTGTTTGTAATGGCCCCATTAAAACATGTGCTTTGTTCTATATATATGCACCTGCATATTGCAAGTGTAATCTGTGCTTCTTAGAAATAGTTTTATGTATTCCATCTTTCACTACCTGCCTTTTGTAGTGCTGGGTCACACCTTAAAAAGGGCATTTGGCTCAGTGTGCCAACCCAGTTAACAAATAAATGAAATCAAAAAATACAAATAATTAGTGTAAAGTTACAATAAACAGTCCCACTCCACTATAGTCTTACAGCTGTTGTTTAATTGATAGCATGGGCAATTATTTAACTACCACAAAGGCAATTATTGCAATAAATGGAACAATAGATAGATGAGGGTCTTTTACAAGGGAATAATACCATTGAGATATTCTGGGGACAAGGGAACCTTGAGGGTGAAGCTTGAGAGGTTCCCGTGTCCACAAAACCTCAAGATGGTATTACTCCCTAGTGATAGACACTCACCTATTTTTAATTTTTTGTAATATATGGATTTAAGTTTTGTTTGCAGCAGTTTGTTTATGTCGTGCTGTGAGGCCAGGCTCCCGCCACAGTGAGGATTCGTTTATTTACTCTCTCTGTGTGCACCTCCCACCCCCGCTCCACCTCCGCTTGCCCGCCTGCTTAATCTGGTGTCTCTTTTAGCTTGAGAGAGTTTTGTTTCATAGGCAGTCCTACCTTGTTTCTTTTGCTGTGTTCCTTTTTTTTGCCACAGTGTAAGCAGGATCGACCAGATAGTTGTGCAGAATACATGGAAATAAAAAGCATTGATAGTAGAGCAAAGAGATGATTTTATTTCGCTAAGTGAGAGATGGCTGCCATGTCTTTTTAACGGTTATGACCACCCACAGAGAAACCACGTCCAATCAGGAGGCGCAGTTTTAGGAATGTCACTATGCATGGCTAGGAGGTTGCCTTGGGGATGGCAGGAACTAGCCTATGGTGTTGGAGGATCTTGAGGTTGCGCTTTTCAGATTTGGTGATAATACTATTGTTCAGAGCTCAACCAATAGTATTTTCTTTCAATTTAATATACTTTATTGAGTTTTTACAGAAACCATACACAAACAAACATGCAGTTCCTTATTAGCTCCCCCAGTAGTACAAGGATATACAAGATAGCACCCTCCCCCCACAATAATATGGAGAGCTAAGACCGTAAAAATATAAGGCCCCATTGAAGTAATAAGGTAGAACTCTCATGAATTGGCCTGGTAGTAACAAATAAACCTATACACCTATGTCCTAAACAACCCTCAACCAGTAGTATTATGAGCTCTGAATGATAGTCTTATTACTTGTGAACTATGCTATTATCACTTTGGTTCCGGTGTATTACCGGGAATTTTTCATATGCTTTCTGATGCTATTATTTTAAATATCCATACATTGTAATCAAATTGTTTCTTCCTGTCCTCTCCTCCTCTCTCCTCTCCTCCTCTCTCCTCTCCTCTCCTCTCCTCTCCTCTGCTCTCCTCTTCCCTCCTCTCCTCTTTTCCTTTATAATTGTAACTTTTTTCTTTAATGTGTGTCTACTGATGCCAAGACTTTTCAGAGGATTTTAAATTGAAACAATGATTTTAAACATTCTGACAAAAACCCACTATTGTCACCCAGGCACAATGAAAGTTGCTTAATTGAATCTATGCTGTAAATTTGTAATGTAGAAAGATCTCTCAGAGACAATGCACCTGGAGGTATGAGAGGCACTATCGGGGAGGTGGGAGAGACGTGACATGGAAGGGAGAAACCCTAGAAAATAGATGTCCCTTGAGCTGTCTAATTGCTAAACTAAGTCTATTATTTAAATGAGAAATGTAAAGAAATCTTTCACCAACAGTATGCTTGGAGATATGAGTGTCTGAAATTTTTGGGGTTACATTGGTAACCACCACCAAACTTGCCATGCATGGTAAGGCTGGTTAAGAACTGAACCTTTTTTTTTTAGCTAATTTGTTTATCCTCCTAGACTCCTGATGGCAGCATCTCTGGCCAGATCCCCCAGCCCCGTCCCCCGCTCGCAGCTCAATCTCCAGCTGCCCCACAGCTATACCCCCCGTGGCGGGGCGGCGGGGATCCCTCAACCCACCTCACTCAAGGATTCGGTGCTGGAGGGGTGTTGCTGCTAGTTGTGGGGGTGGCGCCTGCAGGGAACAGCCACCATGGGGCACGTCGGGACCCTCTTTCCTCTGGTGTTCTTTTCTCCCCTAAGGCGAGGACATGCAATGACTCCACAAGGAGCGAACGCGCATGCTCCCTTACGTATTCCTCCAAGTGTCTGCCTCACCTTCCCCTGCTGTAGCCTTGACGCACCAGCCCCCAGCCTTCGCTAGGTGCTGGTAGTGCATGAATGCTGGTGTCCCCCCTCCCTGGAGAAGGAGAGCAGTCCAGAGGACGTTCAATCCTTCTCCATCCTGACGACCCCCAGTGGCTCATGCTTGTTCCCGAACACGGGTCGCCGGTGAACTGAACCTTTTTTAACTTTTAAGAAACTCACTGTTGCTGAAAATAGTATGCTGTCTGAAGCACAGTTACCATATGAGACAAATTCCACAGCTGTAGGAGGATTCACTGAAGCTGCTGGTAGGTCACAAGACTACCACACAGACAAACACCAGCAGATAGCGAGAAATCATTAAGAAAATTGTTTCATGAGGCTGTGTATTGCAAGGCTTAAAAAAAGGTGAATGTACTTTTGTTGTTTTATTAAGGATTCCTAAAAATAATATGGTTTCTTAGATTAAATTTACATGTAGGTATAAACAAATATGCAACCAAACATCTTTTTGAGAACTTTTTTGTGACTTAAAGTTTTTATTATCAAGTATAAAGAACACATACATTATATCACATCACATATCCCAATGAAAGTAATATTCACAGTCTGATACTGTACTAAAAGCAGATATCTGGAGCCAGATATTTAAAAGCAGTGCAGGTGGTAAGGGGTCATTTGCCCACACTAATTGGGTTTTGAACACAATTCATGGTGGGGACTACATTCCGATACCCCCACAGTGCAGGGAAAATCTGTAACACCCGAGTGCTAACTTACCACTGCACCCATGCAAATTGGGGGTCCTTCTCTGCATACAGTTACCAAATTCAGAGGTGTGCACAGGCGGTAAACTCCACCCATATGGATGCAAGTTACCTACTTTGCAAGCTCTGACTTAACAAGCATAGGGCCCTGGTGATGGGCAGCGGTACTGCAGCCACCTGTCCCCTCATCCCCCCAAACCCTGTACCACTGCATCAGTGGATGCCCTAGTGTCCACAAGCACACCACACCCTCTGATTCCCCATCCCTGCAGTTTCTGTAAATGCCCTGGTATCCAGTGGCACCCCCACCCTGCGATCGTCCATCATCATAATAATCTCCTTTTTTCTGGTGTGTAGTGGCACCCCACACCCTCCTATCACACTCTTTGAGTTATCCCTAGCATCTAGTGGCACTCCCACCTGACAATCCCTGTTACTGCAAGTATTGTGAATTCACTGGTGTCCAGTGGCACCCCCAGGCCTCCGGTCCTCTGGCCCATCGGGCTTGGTTAGTTGGATTGGAGGGAAGGGGGTGCCACTAGCCACCAAGGAATTCACAACACTTGCAGGGATGGCGGATCAGTGGGCGGGGCAGCCATTAGACCCTTTGTCTAGACAGACATTGTCTGTGATATGTCATTTTTGTTATATTCTTGTGTGCACCCCTTTGAATTTATTGCATTATGTTTATGTCATGTTGCTATTTACAATTTGAGCAGAATTTTTGTACTTTTACCAGCTCATTGTATTTGTATTTCTGTTCCGCCACTGGCATTTCTGTAACCTGCCAGTGTCTCTGCGTATATGTACCTACCTTTTCGCTCAGGCTGTTTTGTAACCTGCCTGTTGACACCACTGTAAACTGTCTGGACACCTTGTATGTATGTATGCTTTGCCTTCTCTTTCCCTTTCCCCTGGGTTGCACCTGGCAATGAGCATCAGCTCAGTGTGCTTCTCCTGGTTACCAACTTTTAAATAGATAAACTAGACACCAGGCATAACAAACAATTTACCGGGATGTGTGATTGGAGGGCGGGGTGACACCAGACACCAGAGGCAAAAAAAAAAGAGTATGGGTATATGGCATCAGAGGGGATGCCACTAGACACCAGGGAAAATGAGATTATTATGAGGATGTGCAATCAGATGGTGGGGGGTGCCACTAGACACCAGGGCATCCATGGCCATTACAGGGATGGGCAATCAGAGGGTGGGTCGTTCAGGGTAGGAGGGGCCACTCACCACCATACCTGACATGGTGGGGCCACAGGATGGGCACAAACCTGCCGCAACTTCCCATGCAAATGAGCCCATAATGGGTATCCATAATGGGTGCCTTGCATGACCAATAGACTCATTTGCATTTTTCCACTGAACGCCGTGGGTTCCTGGCATTATTTGGTCTGGGGGGGCAGTTCCTTATGGGCTGCAAGCAGTACTGTTTCATAGCTTCATTAATGAGATTGCGGAGGGGCTGGAGGGGAAGGTATGCCTCTTTAGCAGATGACACTAAAATGCAATAGGGTAGACAGTCCGGGAGGGGTGGAGAAAATGAGGAGGGACCTAGCTAAAGTGGAGGAATGGTCTAGAGTGTGGTGGCAAAGATTCAATGCAAAGAAGTGCAAAATCATGCACTTGGGGTGCAGGAATCCAGGGGAGGATTACATGATAGGTGGGGAGTTATTAGGGGCTACAAAACAGGAGAGCGATCTGGGGGTGATCACATCTGATGATCTAAAGGTGGCCAAACTATGCGCCAAGGTGGTGGGGAGAGCCAGTGGGATGCTGGTGTGCACAGGGAGAGGTATAACCAGCAGAAGAAGGAGATCATGATGCCACTGTACAAGTCACTGGTGAGACTTCATTTGGAGTACTATGTCCAGTTCTGGAGGCCGCATCTTCAGAAGGACATAGACAGGGTAGAGGCAGTTCAAAAAAGGGCAACAAAAATGGTGGGGGGGCCTGCACCAAAGGTCATACAAGGAGAGACTGGAGGAACTCAATACGTATACCCTGGTGAAGAGGAGGGAGAGGGGAGACATGATAGAGACCTTCAAGTAAAGGGGGGGTGGCAATGATCAAGTGATCAGTCTGAGACACAGGACGAGGTATGTGGCAGGCCTCCCCCCCCAGATGGAGCTACACACAATGGGAAGAAAGAAGGTATGGGAGGTTTGAGAGTGCATAGAGGGGTTAGGAGGAGCAAAGAAAATAGCTGCAGGGTGGTGTCCCTAAATGCTATGAGCTTACGGAACAAAATTCCTGAACTCCAGGTGATGATGGTGGAAGGGGAGGTTGACATTGCTGGCATTACAGAAACCTGGGCAAACCATCACCAGGATTGGGAATTAACTATCCCAGGGTACACATTGTTTACAAGGGACAGAGATGAAAGGAGGGGGGTGGCTTTTTACATTAAGGAAGGTATAGGAGCCAACAGAGAGGTAGAGGAGGAGGAGGGGAGGAGAGTTTGTGGATCAGCATCCATGACGAAAAAGGGAGGAAGGTAAAGAGGGGTGGCATACTGGCCTCATCCCAAATGGAGCACATTGATAAGGAACTGGTGGCAAACATTATCAAACACTGCCTGAAGGGCAGGACAGTGGTGGTGCGTGACTTCAACCTACCTAGGGTGGACTGGAGCACAACAGCCACCACTAATGCAAGAGAACAGTTCCTACTTGATGGTTTCCAATATGCATTTCTCTCCCAGAGTGTGCAGGAGCCTACCAGGGAGGGGAAAATCCTGGACCTGGTCCTGAAGGGGGGTGACCAGGTACAGGATGTAAGGGTTGAAGACCCCCCTGGCAGGGACAGACCCTAACACAGTATTGTTCTCTTTGCTTATGGGAAAGGAGGGAACTCACAGCAAAACCAGAGTAGTAGATTTCAGGAGGGCTGATTTCAACAAAATGGTTGCCATAGTTGGAAAACATGTGGCCACCATGAGACCAGAGATCGGCACCAACAAAAAAGTGGGATATTATCAAGTCGAGCCTGATAGAGGCTACAAACTCATGCACAAGGCAAACTAGTAAGACAGCGAGATCCAGGAAACCAAGCTGATGGTCAAAGGTGGTACAGGAGAAAGTAAGGGCAAAGACAGCTGCCTTTAGGAACTGTAAGAGAACCAGAAGGGGAGCAGAAAGAGAGGAGTACATCATAAGATCCAGAGAGGTGACAAGAGTTGTGAGGGTAGACAAGGCTTTCAAGGAGCTAAGGCTGGCAAAAGGGATAAAGAACGGAGAGAAAGATTTATTTCACTATATCAGGGAGAAGAGAAGGGTTAGGGAGCAAATAACCAGGATTAAGAAGGGGGGGGGCAAAAATGGGGCGGAACAAGCAGAGGTACTAAATGAGTACTTTTGCTCAGTTTTTACAACGGAAAATGAAGGACCCATTCCACAGGGCAAGGGGAGGGCTGGGAAGGAGGATGGTGAGGGGGATAACAGACAGCAATATCCCAGTAGAAAGGGTGCTAGCTGGTCTCAACTCCCTCAATACAGACAAGGCACCAGAGCCAGATGGGATACATCCCAGAGTACTGAGGGAACTGGCAGGGGTGCTGTCAGCACCCCTGGCTGATGTGTTCAAAACCTCACTACGGTCAGGGTGCATGGTGCTGGACTGGAGAACAGCACACATTATGCCCATCCATAAGAGCGGTCCTTGCGATGACCCTGGTAATTACAGGCCAGTAAGCCTCACATCCATAGTGTCTAAACTAATGGAGATTACAATAAAAGAACGATTGGTGGCATTCATGCAGGACAATGGTCTTAAGGACGACCGTCAGCATGGGTTTGTCAATGGCCGATCCTGGCAAACAAACCTGGTTGATATCTTTGACTGGGTGAATAGGGCACTGGATGGGTGCCAGGCGGTTGACATCCTGTACCTGGATTACAGCAAAGCCTTTGACTCAGTCCTGCATGGCAGATTGGTGAGAAAATTGAGGACCCTGGGATCAGGACCAAAACTAGAATGATGTATAGGAAACTGGCTGAAAAATAGACAGCAGAGGGTGGTGGTGGTGGTGAGGGGGAGTTCTCATCCCGGGAGGTCATCAGCAGCATTCCATAGGGCTCAGTTCTGGGGCCAGTGCTTTTCAACATCTACATTGCTGATATTGCAGTGGGGGTTGAAAGCAAAATGAGCCTGTTCGCTGATGACATCAAAATAGGTGCAGTGATGGCCAGTGGGGAGGGGGGGAGTGTGCTGCAAAGGGATTTGGAAACACCAGAGAAGTGGTTGGAAACGTGGCAACTACACTTTAATGCTGTCAAGTGCAAGGTCATGCACGTCAGGGACAGGAGCCCTAAGTATAGCTATTATTTGGGATGGGTACATCTAAAGGTCTCAGAAGGAAGAAAGGACCTGGGAGTGATAGTAATGGGTAATTTAAACCACTCAGAACAATGCAGAAGGGCAGCAGCCAAGGCTAACAGGATGCTGGGGTGCACAGCCAGGATGATCACCTCAAGGAACAAGAAGGTTATCCTGGCACTGTACAGGTCACTGGTGCGATGCCACTTGGAATACTGAGTACAGTTCTGACATCCTTACCTAAAGAGGGACATAAAGCTCCTGGAGGGGGTCCAGAGAAGTGCGAGTAAAATGATGAGTAAGATGACAGAGAAGCCCAACAAGGATAGGTTGAGAGAGCTAGACATGTACTCCCCGGTGGATAGAAGAGACTGGAGGGACATGATAGAGACCTTTAAGTACCAAAAGGGTATAAATAAAGGTAGCAAGGAGGTCTTATTCTGGCTGAAGAAGGGAGGATCACAGGAGTACCCAGTATGAAGCTGGAGGGGGGAGGTTCAGGAGAGAGATGAGGAGACACTTCTTCACTGAGAGGGTGGTAGTGGTATGGAATGGACTTCCTGAAGAGCTGGTTTCTTTGAATACAGTGGATAGCTTTAAAAGAGGATGGGACATTGTCAAGGGCAGAATAAGAGCTGAAAATGCATCATTCCAAGGAGGGGACCTGACCCAGCAGGGGAGCTTGTGCCAGAGAAGTAAAGGAGGTAGGGGTGGAGGGGGAGGCAGCAGGAGTGTAAACCAATGTCTGCACAATTGAGCAGACAAGATAGACTGTTTTGGCCTGTATCTGTTGGCTTTTCATATGTTCATATATTTGTATTAGGTACAGGAGGGCAGCATCTTTCAGAAGGGAAGATGCTTTAAAAGAAGAAGAGGGCATACATAGAAACATAGAATCTGATGGAAGATAAGGACCATATGGCCCATTCAATCTGCCCATTTCTCTACTCAGTGTGACAGCCCATATCCTATTTGATCTGTGGCTCATCTGCTCTGCCCAACTGCAGGGCAGAGCAGACTGGAAGGGGGTAGACTAAGGGGCAATGTGAGAAAGTACTTCTTCATGAAAGGGTAGTGGAGGCATGGAACAGCCTCCCAGCAGAGGTGGTGGAGGCAAAGTCGGTGGGGGAATTCAAAACTGCATGAGACAGACATAGACTTTCTGCAGCAGTTTAAAAGAGAAGGTGAAGCCGGAAATAAAGTAGGATCTGCAGCATTCTTAGTAGGTAGGGATAAACCGCAGACTGGATGGGCCTATTGGTCCTTATCTGCCATCAAATTCTGTTTCTATTAAATGCTTGGAAGGTTTAGTCCCCCAGGTGATACTGGTGCATACAGTGCAGACAGAGCAAGTTTGGGTTTCTTAGCACCCCACAGCAGCTGTCTAACCAAGCAATTGCATCTACGAAAAAGGGGGGATTTGAAAGCACTGTATGTGTAATCATATGTATTAGTGAACCCTAGGGATCATATTCATTAACAGTATATTCACTTTAGTCTATAATTAGAGCTGAAGTTTTGCTATCCATATACATCTGTTTGCAAGGTGTTAAAAAGTTGGGAATAGTTAAAATCTTCCATATCTTCCACATCCCTATCCAGCCAGTTTCCCAAATACTTCAGTATGCCAATGCACCAGTTGAAGCCCCATTGTGTGAAACAAGCTGATGGACAAACAATGGAGACTGAGAAAGTATTTGGCTTTGTATTGTAACCCCCCTGCAAATGGGGGTTCCCAAAAGACTTCCAGGAGCTTGCTTGAATGCTCCAAGCCTGAATGGTGTTTGGCGTTTAAGCCATTTATCAGTGAGTGTTTTTAGAGCCTCTGGTACTGTCTCTTTAAGAGCTGTCTGCTTGCAGACAGAATTAGTTTGTACGGGGGGACTGTGTGCTTCTCTGCTTGAGTACCACTCGAGCTGCTGCCAATTCACTCCATTTTTGCAGTCAATAGGAGTGCAAAGGAAACCTATCTGAAAGATGTAACTGTTTGCCAGAAATCATTTAGAGTAATAATGAAATTACAGTTTGTCTAACCTGCTTTCTTTGCAGTCAGAACTGTGTTTGCCTAGTTCCCTATTCTAGTTTTGAACTGCTGAACTGGACCAATCAGTGTGGGTTAAGGTAGCTCTAAAATGGTGCCTTGGACGAATCAGAACTTGACTCATAATCTGAGCCAGCCACAAGAGGATTGTATGGGCAGTGACTCTGGAGATGTAGTTTAGACTTGGTGCCTTTTTGGACCAACAGGGCAGTCTATTGTGAGTGACAGCCAATCCAGCCAAGAACTGGGAGGAACTCAAAGGAAGTGCCCGGTTTTGTCTGCTGGAGTTTCAGTTGAGCTCTGGCAGTGAAGAGGAAGGAACCCTGTGCTTTTTCGTGCAGTTTTAGTCGGAAACGGTGTAAGGCCCAGAGTTCCGTCTGCAGCTTGTGTAACTGCTTGTTTGACTGAATCCATCCTGTGAAGAGAATCAAAGGATATCTGAAGAGTAGAAACCAGGCTCACCTGTAGAAGACTGGAGAAATTGCTGAATTGCACTCGGTCTGTCAGGAACTGAATCTGCTATGTGTTCTCCGGTATTGTGCAGTAATTGCGATCGGGATAGAGAAGCAGCATGCCTGGTATAGTACTTTCTTTTACCATATAAATGTGTGAGGAGGCTTGTGTAGCTCGAGTGAATCCTGCTGCCATTAAAGGACTTTTGCCTGTTACTGTTCACCATATAAATGTGTGAGGAGGCTTGTGTAGCTCAAGTGAATCCTGCTGCCATTAAAGGACTTTTGCCTGTTGCAGTTTGCCATATAAATGTGAGGAGTCTCGTGGAGCTCAAGAGTAGCCCTGCTGACATTGAAGGACCCTATCTTGTTTGGAGGTCGTGAGTACTAATTCAGGGTCGCTCCCTGTTGAATTGCCACATTGAATCCAAATGGAATTACTGTACTGCTGACTGTTTAACTAATTTTTCTTTTCTCTGTGTGAAAGGGCCCCTACCAGCTGCCACGGTTTGGACTAGCCACTAGGGCTTGAGTACCCAGGGACAGTAACTGGTAGGGATAGGCCTGTGCACAGAGCCATAGGTAGATGAGCAAAGTGATAAGCTAATTAACCTGATTCCCCCCTTGTCCTTGTTATAGCCCCCTAAATAAATCAGAGCTGCTTGTTTCAGCAAAGTTATACTGCCTGAGGTATTTGTCTATGTTAAAGTATTGTACTGTGATTGTTGCACTGTATCTTTATTTTACAGGAGGTCCCAGTGCCTGAACCAGCCCTGGGGGTAAGTGTATACTGTGAAGGTAATTCTGATATATTGTGTGGGCCACTAGTGGGAAGAAAGGGGGGTTGCAGTGTCCCAGAGGGCTGTGACCAAGTTAGTTTAACTATTGCAAACCCTGACCTCTGGGTGCAGGCACCACGCCATGGATCAGCCCCTCAACCTGTTAGTGGCAAATCAGGCAGGGTAGTAGCCCCTGGGATAGGCCATCTAGGGGTTACATCTTGGAGGCTCACCGCGGATTGTGTGTCCTCTAGTGGCCATATTTACGAACCACTGTTAAGAAAAAAATGGGTACCCGACAGAAGTGGCTGTGCACCGGCTGGTGGAGTGGTGTACTGGGGAGGAGATTGACCCCAAAATACTATGCTTATCCTGGACATCCCCTGGGTATCAAAACGGACACTGTACAGGAGTACTTTCCAAGGTGGAAGGTTTACAAAACCCTGTGGTGGTGGGTCGGCATGCTAATCTGCTCACCCACACTTTCCTGGCCCTAGTAGAGTTTAAGGATCCCATAGATGGCTCCAAAGTGCCACAGACCATTGCCCCAGAGGAGCCCTCACTACCTGGGAGAGTGATAACTAAGTACAGTAAAGACCCGGGGAATGAGCCCCACCACTGTCTGAAACTTTGAGGAGAAATTTGCTAAATGGTTGCTGGGGAAGGAAAACTGTGGAGGACTTGAAGAAACTATTCTTGCCACCTGGGGTGTTCCTCCCCAACACCCCTCCCGCTCCAGTTCCCATAATGGTGGCTGAACCAATGCAGACTCCTATTTCTGCACCTGCCATTAGTCACGACTCTTACCGAAGGTTGAGGATCTTCTCTGGCACCCTCCCAACCCCCCAAGGGGAGGATGACTGGGAGACCTGGATAGACTATGTTGCCCCCCAAGTGCTAGAATGGCAATGCTCGGAAGCCGAAAAGCGAAAGAGGGTTAGTGAGAGCCTCCGAGGTCCTGCCCTGGCTACCATCCGTGCTAAACGGGCCAGTAACCCTGAAGTGACTGCACAGGCCTATCTTGAGGCCTTGGAGAATAGTATGGGACCCCAGATTCTGATGAGGATCTATGGTGGAGAGTAAGAAATGCACAACAGTACCAAGGGAATTGTTGTCTGTGTATGTATTCCCTGCTGGAAAAATTGTTGCAAGAATGTCTCAGAAAGGGTAGTTTGTCAGCGATTGAACTGGACCAACCAGGCTGGACAGGATCCTTAAGTCTGCCCCCTTCTCAGAACTGCTGTTGCTTCAGTTATGCCTGGCAACTCGACTGGAATCCCCAGCCTCCTATGATGAGTTAATGAGAGAAATTCGAGGAGTTGAGAAAGGCGACCTCGGAGAGACCTGCACCAATAGCTGCGGCTACGACCCGAGTGACTGAGGGTGGCCCATCAAGTGAAGTTCTAGGGCAGAGGTTGGCAGTCAATGAGTGCTCTGACAAGGAAAAGATATGCCACAATGGGGCGAACTGTTGAGAGAGATCCGGAATTCAAAACAGTCCCTTTATGAAGGCCACGCCTCAAGTACGGGCCCCGACCTATTTCCACTGCATCTGCTATGGGTGGGGTACCTACCATGTATCTCCTGCTGATAACTGCTCCAAACTCAATTCTTGACCATGGAAGGGAGAAACTGACGAGATGTCTCCAAATGCTTATCACGCCGCAGACAGAGATGACACCAAGGTTTCCAGTTAGTAGTACCCGCCCCTGGCTCCAGTGTGTGCGCCGGCCAGCCTCAAACTCCAGAAAGTATGTTTTGTTATAATTGCGGGAAGGATGGGCACATGAAGAGGGAATGCCGGTCCCCAAAAGACACTGACAAAGTTGCATATAGGCGACCAGGAGAGCTTCAGAGAACAAATCAGTGGTTAAGAGGTGCACGAAATGATCCCAGTGAGGGCACCAAAAATGCTAACTCATGTCCTTTTGTGGCAAGGTCAGTTGCCCAGACCCCCACTACCGCCTCTCTAGACTGGTCCAGAATAGTGGGTCCCTCCATGGAGACCACTGTAAAGGTGAATGGAGTGTCTACAAGAGCTGTATTAGACAGTGGCTCCCAAGTGACAATTATGTTCCAGGATTGGTATCGAAGCATTTGTCAGCGTGCCCTTACAACCATTAGAAGGACTACATGTATGGGGTTAATGAGAAGGCCTACCCTATTCGGGTATATCCGAATTTGGCTGTCTTTCCCCACCTCGTGGCTGGAGTGGCTGAACAAGTAGAGACCCTAGCCTTAGTGTGTCCCCCACTAGACTGTATGATGGTGTCCTTTGTTGATTGGAACAAATGCTCATATGTTCGGAAGGCTGGCATGGTTGTGTTATGAAAACAGGGGTCAAAGACTAGTAGAGCTTTAAGAGTTCCGGCTTTAATTAGAAGGCCTATGAGGCACAGAGAGATGCTGAAAAAATAGAACCAAAGGGACCGGTCGGAATTGTATGGAAGAAGGATCCTGAGTCTCTGATCCTGGCGCCAAATGCCCAGTGTACCTACAGGAGAGGTCCGTATCAGAAAGGATGTTAAGAATAAAATATTAATGTTGGATGCACCAGGCATGGAAAATTGCCAGAGGGACTGCTGGTCAAGCCTAGTATTTTGCCCGCTAGAGCCCATGCTTATGCCAGAAGGGTAATGGTCCAAGTTCATAATGTGTCTGAAAGAGACATTCGAGTAAATAGAGGTTGCATCCTGGCTAATGTGCATTGTGCAGACACTGCAGTGCTACCCAGCAGCAAGAGTTCGAGGAAGAATGACAGAGTAACGCCTGACTTCTTTGATTTCGGCGACTCCCCGTTGCCAGCTGAATGGAAAGTGAGGATCAGTGAGAAGCTTGCCCAGAGAGACCAGGTGTTTTCTTTAAAGGAATGGGATGTAGGATGCATGCAAGGAGCTGAGCACAATATCCGGCTGCATGACGAAAGACCATTTCGTGAGAGGTCTCGACGCCTGGCACCTGCTGATATAGATGATGTGAGACGGCATCTGCAAGAGATGTTAGCTGCTGGTGTAATACAAGAATCCAGAAGCCCTTATGCTTCCCCCATTGTGGTAGTGAGGAAAAAGAATGGGACAGGAAGGATATGCATGGATTATCGCACCTTAAACCGGCGGACTATCCCTGATCAGTACACAATGCCCCGCATTCAGGATGCTTTGGACTGCCTAAACGGGAGCAAGTGGTTCTCTGTGCTGGATCTCCGCAGTGGGTACTACCAGATCCCGATGTCCCCAGAGGACCGTGAGAAGACAGCCTTTATCTGTCTGCTTGGCTTCTATGAATTCATGAGGATGCCTCAAGGGATTTCAGGTGCCCCAGCCACTTTTCAACGATTGATGGAGCGTGCAGTGGGGGACATGAACTTACTAGAGTGCCTGGTATACCTAGATGATGTTATTGTGTTTGGCAGCTCACTGGAGGAACATGAGAGCAGATTATTTAAGGTATTGGACCGACTGGAGGACTTTGGCCTTAAACTGTCCATTGATAAGTGTCAATTCTTTCAAACATCAGTAAGTATGTGGGACACATAGTATCCACCGAGGAATAGAGACCGACCCAAGTAAAGTTGAGGCCTTGACCACCTGGCCACAGCCCAAAAATCTAAAAGAACTGCAAAGATTCCTGGGATTCTGTGGTTATTATTGGTGTTTCATCAAGGACTATTCAAGAGTGATCCGCCCTTTACTTAACCTTACTCAAGGGTATCCCCCAACCCACAAAAAATACCAAAAGTCAGCGTCCCTCAAGACTGAAAGAGTGTATTTTCATCTGAGTGAAGTATTTGTGGCCCGCTGGACTCCTGATTGTGAGACTGCTTTTCATGAGATCATATATCAACTTACCCATGCTCCAGTGCTGGTCTAAGCCGATCCAAGAAAACCTTACGTCCTGCACACTGATGCTAGCTTGCAAGGGTTGGGGGCTGTGTTGTACCAAGAGCATGAGAATGGCCTGAGACCAGTGGCCTTTGCCAGTAGAACTCTGACCCCATCCAAAAAGAACTATCCTGTACATAAGTTAGAGTTCCTAGCTTTGAAGTGGGCTATTGTTGACCAATTCCATGAGTACTTGTATGGGGCTAAAATACTAGTAAAAACTGACAATAATCCTTTGACCTATCTGCAGACCTCAGCTAAGTTGGATGCCACTGGCCATAGGTGGCTTTCTGCATTATCTACATATGACTATGCTCTTGAATACCGAGCAGGTCTGAACCACATAGATGCTGATGGTCTCTCCCGGAGGCCTATTCCCCAGAATGATTGGGTCCGATTGGCAGAACCTGACATTCGGGCACTCTGCCGGAAGTTTGACAGGGAGGAACAAATGTCCACGGACGCAGTGGACTGCATGGTGGATTGCTTGGGACCCTCTGAGAATTGCATACCTGCTGCTTATTGCCACTTTTCTGCAATAGACATTGGTGCACTGCCTCAGCTGGACAATGACAGTATGTCAGGCTCAATCTCGTGATCCCATGATCAAAGCAGCTTTAGAAGCCTCTATGCAGGAAAAGATGTGTCCAAATTAGGCTCCACTGATTTGAGAACTGCACTGTTATACAAAGAAGGTCCTAAGTTGAAACTGATCAATAAACTGTTATACAGAGAAACAGTAGACAGAGGGGGACAAGTAGACAAACAACAACTAGTGCTGCCCACTGCCTTTTGAGACTCAGTACTGATGTCCTTGCACAACCACATGGGGCACCTCAGTATAGACAGAACACTTGACTTGGTGAGATCCAGATTCTATTGGCCTAAGATGGGGGCTGATGTGGAGCAACACATTCGAACTTGTAGTCGCTGCTTACAGAGGAAAGCTTTGCCCCAGAGGGCTGCCCCCCTTGTTAACATCACCACCAGTGCACCCATGGAGCTGGTCTGTATTGATTTTCTGAGTTTGGAGTCAGATCAAAGAAATATCAGTAATGTGCTGGTGGTCACTGACCATTTCACGAGATATGCCCAAGCTTTTCCCACCAAAGACCAGAAAGCATCCATTGTGGCCAAAGTACTTGTAGAAAACTTTTTTGTTAACTATGGGGCTCCACAAAGAATCCATTCTGATCAAGGGAGAGACTTTGAGAGTCGTCTGATCAAAGAGATGCTTTCTCTGTGGGGAGTGCGAAAGTCCAGAACCACTCCTTACCATCCCTAGGGGGACCCACAGCCTGAACGCTTCAACCGCGACTTTGCTAGATATGCTAGGCACCCTGCACCCAAAGGACAAGCCTAGATGGAGCCAACAAATTAGCACCCTGGTACATGCTTATAACTGCACCAAAAGTGATGCCACTGGGTTCTCCCCTACCGCCTGATGTTTGGAAGAGAAGCTCGACTACCGGTAGATGTGTGTTTTGGGGTTCTCTGATGGGGTTCAAGCTAACAACTGTTTACAGTATGTGCAAAAGTTAAAGGCCCAGCTAATTCATGCGTACTAACTGGCTCAAACCATGGCTGCCAAAAGAAATCTGGCCAACAAAGAAAGGTATGATAAAAGGTGAAAGCACAGGAACTCCAGGAGGGAGATCGGTATTGCTAAGAAATCTGGGACTGCATGGCAAACACAAGATTGCTGACAGATGGCACCATCTCCTCACATTGTAGTGGGCAAACTAGATGATCTGCCAGTGTACAAAGTAACGCCTGAGAATAATTCAAAAGATGTAAAAACAATGCATAGAAATCATTTACTGCCCATTGGACAAATCTTAATTGAGTCTGAGCCTCCAGAAGATGCCCCCTCTGGACCAGTGACTAGAGCTGCTGCTAAGAAAAGATCAAGAAAGTCTGCACCTACAGAAGCAGAGTTAAAGTGTTCCCCTCCACAAGTCCCAGTTGAGCATGACTGTCAGTCCATATCAGAAGAAAGTGAGAGTGACTTTGAATACTATCCTTCTTATGAACTGAGTCAATTGTTTCAGCAATCCCCTAGTCAATACTGGAGATGAAGCTGGGCCTTCTGGACTGTCTAAGCCCCCAGCTTCGTCTCTGGAGCCAATGCTCCCAGAAAGTGAAGTGCAAAGCATCAGATCAGATGAAATGGAATCACTGTGCATGGTTGAACTGTTTGAGCTTTCAGGGAAGGAAAATGATGGATTGGGGCAGACTGGTGATACACCAGAACAAGAAGAGTATTTTGAGTGCCCTGACAGTCCACTGCCAGTGTCCGAAAGCTCTCCATGTGAGCCAAATGTTGTGGACTTAGAAACTGTAACTCCTGGAGCTGAAAGTGCCCCAAGTTCTAGCCTCTCTACCCCATGGAGACTCTGACAAGTGAGGACAATGCTGAAAATGAGGCTCAGAGTACAGAGACTGTAACAGTTCCCCTAGAAAGACTGGTCAAGCTGTAAAGCCTGTGGTGCACCTCAGTTATGATTCCTTGGGAGGCCTGTGGACTTGCCTCTCAATGTTGTCCATAAAAGTGTATGTGTCCCCGAGCTCATTGCCCAAACTGAGCGTCAGTGCTAACTCCAAGTTACTTGTGTTGCCCTCTAAGTATGGTGCCCTTGCCCCGTACAGCCCCAAGATAACTGATAGGGAAGGGCCCCCTCTCTTCAGGTTTCATGTACAAGAGGTACTAACTTGAGTTATGGTACAATGTATGTGTAATACTGTGTAAAGAGTGATGTACTGCAATGTTTCAGAAATGTGTTCTTGGTAAAATGATGTATTGATTGATGATTACATGTGTGAGCCTAATACAAATGTATATGGTTGCAGTTGAAACTTATGGGGGTACTTGCTTGACGCGGACGTCAAGCTTTCCCAGGCCAGGAAGGGTGTAACCCCCCTGCAAATCGGGGTTCCCAAAAGACTTCCAGGAGCTTGTTTGAATGCTCCAAGCCTGAATGGTGTTTGGCATTTAAGCCATTTATCAGTGAGTGTTTTTAGAGCCTCTGGTACTGTCTCTTTAAGAGCTGTCTGCTTGCAGACAGAATTAGTTTGTATGGGGGGACTGTGTGCTTCTCTGCTTGAGTACCACTCGAGCTGCTGCCAATTCACTCCATTTTTGCAGTCACTAGGAGTGCAAAGGAACATATCTGAAAGATGTAACTGTTTGCCAGAAATCATTTAGAGTAATAATGAAATTACAGTTTGTCTAACCTGCTTTCTTGGCAGTCAGAACTGTGTTTTCCTAGTTCCCCATTCTAGTTTTGAACTGCTGAACTGGACCAATCAGTGTGGGTTAAGGTAGCTCTAAAATGGTGCCTTGGACGAATCAGAACTTGGACTCATAATCTGAGCCAGCCACAAGAGGATTGTATGGGCAGTGACTCTGGGAGATGTAGTTTAGACTTCGGTGCCTTTTTGGACCAACAGGGGCAGTCTATTGTGAGTGACAGCCAATCCAGCCAAGAACTGGGAGGAACGCAAAGGAAGTGCCCGGTTTTGTCTGCTGGAGTTTCAGTTGAGCTCTGGCAGTGAAGAGGGAAGGAACCCTGTGCTTTTTCAGTGTGCAGTTTTAGTCGGGAAACGTGTGTAAGGCCCAGAGTTCCGGTCTGCAGCTTTTGTAACTGCTTGTTAGGACTGAATCCGTCCTGTGAAGAGAATCAAAGGATATCTGAAGAGTAGAAACCAGGCTCACCCTGTAGAAGACTGAAGAAATTGCTGAATTGCACTCGGTCTGTCAGGAACTGAATCTGTGTGTTCTCCCGGGTATTGTGCAGTAATTGCGATCGGGATAGAGAAGCAGCATGCCTGGTATAGTACTTTCTTTTTACCATATAAATGTGTGAGGAGGCTTGTGTAGCTCGAGTGAATCCTGCTGCCATTAAAGGACTTTTGCCTGTTACTGTTCACCATATAAATGTGTGAGGAGGCTTGTGTAGCTCAAGTGAATCCTGCTGCCATTAAAGGACTTTTGCCTGCTGCAGTTTGCCATATAAATGTGTGAGGAGTCTCGTGGAGCTCAAGAGTAGCCCTGCTGACATTGAAGGACCCTATCTTGTTTGGAGGTCGTGAGTACTAATTCAGGGTCGCTCCCTGTTGAATTGCCACATTGAATCCAAATGGAATTACTGTACTGCTGACTGTTTAACTAATTTTTCTTTTCTCTGTGTGAAAGTGCCCCTACCAGCTGCCACGGTTTGGACTAGCCACTAGGGCTTGAGTACCCAGGGACAGTAACTGGTAGGGATAGGCCTGTGCACAGAGCCATAGGTAGATGAGTAAAGTGATAAGCTAATTAACCTGATTCCCCCCTTGTCCTTGTTATAGCCCCCTAAATAAATCAGAGCTGCTTGTTTCAGCAAAGTTATACTGCCTGAGGTATTTGTCTATGTTAAAGTATTGTACTGTGATTTTTGCACTGTATCTTATTTTACAGGAGGTCCCAGTGCCTGAACCAGCCCTGGGGGTAAGTGTATACTGTGAAGGTAATTCTGATATATTGTGTGGCCACTAGTGGGAAGAAAGGGGGGTTGCAGTGTCCCAGAGGGCTGTGACCAAGTTAGTTTAACTATTGCAAACCCTGACCTCTGGGTGGAGGCACCCGCCATCGGATCCAGGCCCCTCAACCTGTTAGTGGCAAATCAGGCAGGGGTAGTAGGCCCTGGGATAGTGCCATCTAGGGGTTACAGTATAATTGATTTTATAGCGCTATACTTTAGCAAGTTCAGAGGTAATGTGAATTGCAGCTGGAATAGATATCTCTTGTTCCTCAATTAGCAAAAGCTAATCATTTGCATGTAAAACCGTTATGTTGTCTGTCTGGGCCATCAACCCCATTTGCTTGCATATCTTGCAGTGTTGGATAGCTAGTTTCTCTAACATCAAAATATGTAGCAAGGGTGAGCTCTGACACCCATTTCATTCCCTGACCCATTCAAAAAGCAGGTGAAATATGCCCAATTGTGTGTACTGCCACCATTTCGTTACAGTATGACAGTGATATCTAGAGCTGAAATGCAGGACCAAGACTAAACTATTCAAGGACTTTATGTAGGTACATTATGCCCATTCAGTGGTCTTGAAGGCCTTCTCCACATCAACAGAAAGCCCTCTGACAGGGGTGGAAAGGGATAGGGCTTGTATGTAGGCTCTATCACCTATTGAGATAAGTGCAGCTCCTGCTGTCTGATCCGTCGATCGCACTGCCGATCTCACAGTTACCCAAGGTGACAAGAATACTATATACTGCCAAAGCTGTTTGGATTTCTCTTTACAAGAAGTTCACAACCACATAGTAGGCTCTGCCACTTTTTCGTTCACATACCAAGCTTGGTGGAGGGGGGAGCATGACCATACATCGCTTGCTACAGCATCACACTCGCCACACATTCTGGTGGGTGCGGGTGCAGAAGTATGGTCAGTGCAACTGGCAGCTCTAAACACAACAGAGACTACAGAGCAAATAAGCAGTGTGTGTTCTTTTTTTAATGGAAATTTCTTAAGATCAGACTGAGTAATGGACCCTGTCTCCACTGCAGCACTTGTGTTTTTTTTCCTGCCCACTCAGTTACTAATCTACAGGTACTGGCACCTCAGGAGGGGTCAGCACAACTGCTCCATTGCTTCATTATCAAAGAAAACCACCTGCCAGCACTCACTCTACTTACTGCAGTTTTCTTTGCTTGTCCCGTAACTGTCCACTGACTGTTACTGCTGCTGATCTTTCAGGTGCTGTTGTTCCTGCTCACACTACAGCAAATGGCAGTGACAGTCGGGGGGACAATGTTGCTCAAGAGCAGATGGAACTTTTTAAACAGAAAAAACACTTGCCAGCACTCTCACTTTTCAAGCGTTTGCCAGCCTTCTTATCACAGTACTGTTTCCAGTTATGCCCCACAATCCTGTACTGTATCCATGCCAAAAAATAAAACTATTTATTTTACCCACAAAAAAAGGCTATTCTCTCATTCTTGCTGGTTCAAATATGCAGTCAGTACATGCACTCTCCATCCTTGCCCTCCAAAACAAACAATTAAAAACTACAAATAACTACAACTAAGATAGACAGAGAATGTTTGGAAACCTGCATCTGGAAGCTGTGCTCAGCTGTATACACGTAAAGCAAAAAGAAAATCCCAATGCCAGCACAAGCTACTAACAGCCACTTCATAAGGCTTCCACAAACTGTAGAATCATTGATTTGCCAAAATACAGAAGAAAGTAAGCGAGAACTTGCTTTAAGGTGCTATAAGTGCTTTATTTTATTTAAATTGCACAATGCTTCCATATATCCTGCCCCATCTTACAGCAAACAGCAAACAAGGAAGTCTCTAATGTGTTTCACACCCCCTGGTGCTTAATCATAGGAATAACATGCCAACCAACTGATGCCAATAAATATTGTGTGATTTTAAAGTGACAGTGCAAAATCATGTTCATTATTATTTACAACCACATTTATCTTATTTTTAACTTATATTAAAAAGCTTGCCATATCCTTATTACCTGCAATACATTTATGCATAATAATTTTTTTAAAAATTCAGACCTTTGCTCTTAACCATTTTAGTTTTAGTTTTACCACTACTATAATGTTCACCAGTGTCCTCCTCAAATTTTTGTTATGGGAATCCACTTTGCATTCAAGTTTTATCAGAAGTATCTATAAAAAATAAATGAGAAATACAGATTAACACGTGTAGCTTTCTATTGATGTTTTTGCTTTCTTTTTATACAGTAATCACAAATCATACTCTATATATAACAACAGGTGGAAGAGCAGATTAAAAAATAAGTCGCAAAAGCAAGTTGAAAAATGGGGGTGGGGTATAATCATTTCTTTAAAAATGGTTTAAGATCAATTCTTTCATTTAACCCAACTCTCTCTCTCTCTCTCTGACCCTCCTGTAGCAAATATCCAATATTCTTCTCTTTTTAAAAGAACATTGTCATAATCACCCCCCCTCAGGCTTTATATGGGCTTCTCTATTCCCAAAAATGACCAGGCATGTTCCCTTGGATTAGTTACTTTCCCCATGTGAATTGCAAGTGCATTTTTTTGATCACCCTAATTTATTGCTCTTAGATGTTCTCGCACTCTTTCCTTTAGCTTTCTTTTTGTTTTTCCTATATAGAAACATCCACATGTACAGGTGGCCATATAGATGACCCCTTCTGTTGCACAGGTTATAAATCCTCTTACTTTCATCTCCCTTTTTGTTTTGCGGTTAATAAAACTCCTAGTCTGTGTCAGGGACTTACAGAACTTACAGTTCCCACATCTAAAATAATCATCCTGTTGCCTCGGTAACCACATCTGTACTTGTTCTTGTTTAGGTTGTACTGAGTGTACCAGTATATCTTTTAAACTTCTGCCTTTCCTGTGTACCATTCTAGGCCTTGTGTTATTAAGATCCTTCAGGCCTGGGTCCAGACTCATTACATGCCAATGTTTTTTTAATTATATTACCAATCTCATCTGACTGTGCATTATGTGTATTCACAAAATTTATTCTGAGGTCACCTTTTTCTCTTTTTTCTGTCTTTTTTTGCATGGCCTCTGACCTTTCCATCTTATCTATTTCTTCTCTAGCTCTAGAAATAGTACTTGCAGAATAATCTCTCTCATACAGTCTTCTTTTAAGTTCATTTGCTCTCTTCTCATATGTTTCCTTGGTACTGCTGTTTCTTTTTATTCTTAAGAACTGCCCTTTAGGGATGCCTGCTATGGTGTGATATGGGTGACTACTGTTCGCCTATAAGAGTGTGTTCCTCTGAGTGCTTTTTCTGTACAAATCTGTTTCTATTCCTCCTGACCCATCCTTTTTGATAATCAAATCCAATAAATTAATCTGTATGAAACTGAAAGACAATGAAAGACGCAAATTTGGATTATTTTGTTCCAGAAATTTAACAAAATCAAAGAGTTCATTCTATGTGCCTGTCCAGATGATAAAGATATCATCTATAAAACGTCGTTAGATGTCTATCTTATCTCTGTAGGGATTTTTCTCCCTATTTCTAATGATCGCTTCTTCCCATTTGCCTAGATATAAATTGGCAAAGTTGGGGGCAAACATTGCCCCCATAGCTGTCCCTTTAATTTGTATATACTGCTCATCTGTAAAGAAAAAGGTGTTAGACGTCAGCACATATCTAGCCATTTTAACTAGCATTTCTGTTGGTGGATCCTTCTCATCTCTTTTATAAAAATAATACTCTAAGGCCTCAATGCCCTCTTCATGAGGTACGTTAGAATATAAAGACTCAACATCCAAGTTAACAAACTCTTTTTCTCAATTGCAATTTCTTCCAACACTGAAAGTATATCTCCTGTGTCTGTTATATAAGGGAGGACTTTCTGGGCTATAGGTTTTATATGATAATCAATGTATTGTGACAGTGGCTTGGTTAAAGAGCCATTACCCCAAAGCAATAGGGCAGTCTATAGGATTTATGAGGCACTTTTGTATTTTAGGGAGAATGTAGAAACAGGCTATCATAGGGTTCTGTACAGTTAAAAATGGAAAGATGTCTTCATTGATCCACTCTTTTTCTTTTATTTCTACAAGATATTTATCAATATCTATTTTATACTGTGGTGTCGGATCTGTACAGTAGGTACCTTCTCATAAAATATTGTATTCCTCAGCTGCCTATGTACCACCAACTGTTATTTATCGTATCCATCACAACAACAGAACCACCTTTATCTGCTTTCTTTATAGTTACATTCTTATCTTTGCCCAGTTCATTAATGGCAAATCTTTCTGCTGCATTTAAATTAGTATTTAAAACATTAATAGCCCTATTTTGCAGACTTCTATCCAGGTCTAACAAGTCTCTTTCACAGCTTTTGACAAAAGTCTGTAGAACTGGGGTAAGTGGTGGGCAAAAGGTAGATAGTGGTTTAAACTTCTGAATGTTCATTTCATCAGTGTTCCCAGACACCGTGGTATCACTTACCCCCCAGAACAGCAATATCTATGTTTCCCTCTTCTCTTCTTTGGAAAAAAGAACACATCCCAAGGTTCCTTGTAAATTTATGACAATCCACTATTGTGTCAAACAGGTCAAATCTCTGCTGTGAGACAAAAGATAGACCCTTATTAAGGAGTCCTATTTCCACCTTAGATAGATTTCTGGATGAAATATTAACCACATTGTCTATTGCTGTCCTCCTCTCATATTGCCTCTCAAGTTCCAACCTTTTCTCCCTCTGTTTTGATGGTTGCTTCCTCCTCCTCTTCCATCCCCCCTCCTAGTCCATTTTTTGGAGTTTGATTAAGGTTTATACGTTGGCTCCGTCTTGGGCCTTCTGGTATCCTCCCTTGGTCTGGCTCCACATTACATTCCTCTTCTCCCAGATAAGTATCTTCCAAACTGCTTAATCTTTCCCTTTGTGTTTCACCTTGTTTGTTAGTTAGAATAGGTCTGGTAGGTGTATTTTCCTGTGTTCTAGAGTTTGGGTTAAATCTCACTTTTTTGCCCCATTCAAAAATATTGCCAGTCAAATAATCATTAGCATCTCGTTTAAACTTAGACTTTTTTATATCTTGAATTTTCTTATCATATCTTGCTAAATTCAGTTTGAAATTCTGGCAAACTTCCTCATATAGTGGATGAGCACTGTATTTGTGTAAAGTGGTTTCTTTTATTTTTATTTCTTCCTCTGTTTCCAATTGTATTTCTGCATTTTGTTTCAAGATTCATTCCACATACTGTTTACTAGCCTCGTGGCTGATCTTCTGCCAGTTCTCTAAAAAACCTTTCCGCTGCACACCAAATGAGGCTTTCTTTAATACTCTTAACCCTCATGGTGCGCGCTCTACTTCCAGATAAGCCTTTAAAGAGATTTTTTTCCCAGTTTAATCTCTTTGCTCTAAACGCTACCCTTTCGAATTGTTGAAATACTTGCTTGATATTCGTTGGTCTTACCTCAGTATTCTGAATCTTCTTCAGTAGTTCTGCAAAGGTATCCGTTCCTGTTTCGGCATTAGTAAAGATTAAATCGGGAGGCAGTATAGTGCAGTGGTTTAAGGCTCTGAGCTGCAAATCTGGTGACATCCAGCAGACCAGACCTGGGTTTGAATCCCACAGCTTCCACTTGCATACTGTGTGACTCTAAGCAAGTCACTTAACTTCCCTGTGCTCCCAGGTTGCTCCTGTAAAAAAGCTTTCAGCTTAGTGTGCTACTCCTGGTTAAACAACTAAAAAAAAAAATCCTTAAAGGAGGGGTTTTCCCCTGTGTTCAGACCACGAGCATTTTCAGCTCTCCCATTCACATCCTTTTCAGTTCCAGATGCCATTCAGCTTACTTACTCGCTCCTCCATATGCTCTTTACAGTGTTCGTCTGTCCACAAATCAGGTTCATAGCTAATGTGTGGAAGTAATCACACACGAAAAGTGTTGGCTATTTACTGAGGCTATTCCTTTTTTATCATTACCCGTGCAACAATAGCCTCTGTGACATGTAGATAGACAAAGAAAATTTTGAGATCTGCACCTGGGAGCTGTGCTCGGCTGTATACATGTAAAGCAAAAAGAAAATCCCAATGCCAGCACAAACTACTCGCAGCCCTTATAAGGCTTCCACAAGCTGCAGAATCATTGATTTGCCAAAATACAGAAGAAAGGAAGCGAGAACTTGCTTTAAGGTGCTATAAGTGCTTCATTTTATTTAAATTGCTCAACGCTTCCATGTATGCTGCCCCCTCCTACAGCAAACAGCAAACAAGTGAAGTCCCTAATGCGTTTCAGCCACCCTGGTGCTTAATCATAGGAATAACATGCCAATCAACTAATGCCAATAAATACTGTGTAATTTTAAAGTGACAGTGCAAAATCATGTTCATTATTATTTACAACCACATTTACCTTATTTTTAACTTATATTAAAAAGCTTACCATATCCTTATTACCTGTAACATATTTACATATAATAGTTTTCCCAAACTGATTGATCCATTCATCCAAACATTTTTCATAGTTATGACTATAAACAACTACCACATTTTTAAAAATTCAAAACTTTGCTGTTAACCATTTTAGTTTTAGTTTTACCACTATTATTATGTACACCAGTGTCGTCCTCCAATTTTTTATGGGGATCCACTCTGCATTCAAGTTTTAGCAGAAGTATCTATAAAAAATAAAAGAGAAATACAGATTAACACTTGTAGCTTTCTATTGATGTTTTTGCTTTCTTTTTATACAGTAATCACAAATCATACTCTATATATAACAACAGGTGGAAAAGCAGATTAAAAAACAGGTCGCAAAAGCAAGTTGAAAATAATAATTTAAATTCAGCAGAAAGAATTGCCATTAATGAACTGGGCAAATATAAGAATGTAACTATACAAAAAGCAGATAAGGGTGGTTCTGTTGTTGTGATGGATACAGATAAATACCAGTTGGAGGTATATAGACAGCTGAAGAATCCAATATTTTATGAAAAGTTACCTACAGATCCTACACCACAGTATAAAATAGATATTTTATAAATATCTTGTTGAAATAAAATAAAAAGGGTGGATCAATGAAGACACCTTTCCATTTTTAACTGTACAGAACCCTATGATAGCCTGTTTCTACATTCTCCCTAAAATAGAAAAGTGCCTCATAAATCCTCCAGGCAGCCCTATTGTATTTGCCAATGGCTCTTTAACCAAGCCACTGTCACAATACATTGATTATTATATAAAACCTATATCCCAGAAAGTTCCCCCTTATATAAGAGATACAGGAGACATACTTTCAGTGTTGGAAGAAATTGCAATTGAGAAAAAGAGTTTGTTACCTTGGATGTTGAGTCTTTATATTCTAACGTACCTCATGAAGAGGGCATTGAGGCCTTAGAGTATTATTTGAATAAAAGATGAGAAGGATCCACCAACAGAAATGCTAGTTAAAATGGCTAGATATGTGCTGACGTCTAACACCTTTTTCTTTACAGATGAGCAGTATATATATATATATATAAATTAAAGGGACAGCTATGGGGGCAACGTTTGCCTCCAACTTTGTCAATTTATGTCTAGGCAAATGGGAAGAAGAGATAATTAGAAATAGGGAGAAAAATCCCTACAGAGATAAGATAGACATCTAATGACGTTTTATAGATGATATCTTTATCATCTGGACAGGCACATAGAATGAACTCTTCGATTTTGTTAAATTCCTGGAACAAAATAATCCAAATTTGCGTTTTTCATTGTCTTTCAGTTCCACACAGATTAATTTATTGGATTTGATTATCAAAAAGGATGAGTCAGGAGGAATAGAAACAGATTTATACAGAAAAAGCACTGAGAGGAACACACTTTTCATGCAAATGGTAGTCACCCATATCACACCATAGCAGGCATCCCTAAAGGGCAGTTCTTAAGAATAAAAAGAAACTGCTGTAGCAAGGAAACATATGAGAAGAGAGCAAATGAACTTGAAAGTAGACTGTATGAGAGAAATTATTCTGCAAGTACTATTTGTAGAGCTAGAGAAGAAGTAGATAAGATGGAAAGGTCAGAGGTCATGCAGAAAAAGACAGAAAAAAAGAGAAAAAGGTGACCTCAGAATAAATTTTGTGAGTACACATAATGCACAGTCAGATGAGATTGGTAATATAATTAAAAAACATTGGCATCTGATGAGTCTGGACCCAGGCCTGAAGGATTTTAATAATGCAAGGCCTAGAATGGTGCACAGGAAAGGCAGAAGTTTAAAAGATATACTGGTACACTCAGTACAACCTAAACAAGAACAAGTACGGATGTGGTTACTGAGGCAACAGGATGATTATTTTAGATGTGGGAACTGTAAATTCTGTAAGTCACTGACACAGACTAGGAGTTTTATTAACCCCAAAACAAAAAGGGAGATGAAGGTAAGAGGATTTATAACCTGTGCAACAGAAGGGGTCATCTATATGGCCACCTGTACATGTGGATGTTTCTATATAGGAAAAACAAAAAGAAAGCTAAAGGAAAGAGTGTGTGGACATCTAAGAGCAATAAATTATGGTGACCAAAAAAATGCACTTGCAATTCACATAGAAGTCTAATCCAAAGAACATACCTAATCATTTTAAGGATAGAGAAACCCATAAAAGCCTGGGGGCAGAGTATGACAATGTTCTTTTAAAGAGAACAATATGGATATTTGCTACAGGAGGGTCGGAGAGACAGAGGTTAAATGGAAGAACTGATCTTAAACCATTTTTAAAGAAATGATTATACCCCACCCCCACTTTTCAACTTGCTTTAGCGACCTGTTTTTTTGTCTGCTTTCGACCTGTTATTATATATAGAGTATGATTTGTGATTACTGTATAAAAAGAAAGCAAAAGCATCAATAGAAAGCTACATGTGTTAATCTGTATTTCTCATTTATTTTTTATAGATACTTCTGCTAAAACTTGAATGCAAAGTGGATCCCCATAAAAAAATTGGAGGACGACACTGGTGTACATGTACATAATAACAGTGGTAAAACTAAAACTAAGACTAAAATGGTTAACAGCAAAGGTCTGAATTTTTACAAATCTGGTAGTTGTTTATAGTAATAACTATGAGAAATGTTTGGATAAATGGGTCAATCAGTTTGGAAAAACTATTATATGTAAATATGTTACATGTAATAAGGATATGGTAAGCTTTTTAATATAGGTTAACAATAAGATAAATGTGGTTGTAAATAATAATGAACATGATTTTGCACTGTCACTTTAAAATCACACAGTATTTAGTGGCATTAGTTGGTTGGCATGTTATTCCTATGATTAAGTGCTGGGGGCGTGAACTGCATTAGGGACTTCACTTGTTTGCTGTAGGGAGGGCAGCATACATGGAAGCATTGTGCAATTTTAATAAAATGAAGCACTTATAGCACCTTAAAGCAAGTTCTCACTTCCTTTCTTTTGTATTTTGACAAATCAATGATTCTACCGTATGTGGAAGCCTTGTGAAGTGGCTGTTAGTAACTTGTTCTGACATTGGGATTTTCTTTTAACTACAACTAAGGAAGCCTACTGAGGATAAGGTCCTAAAGACAAAGAAAAATGCATCAACATCATACAGACAAAGGGACTATTTAATGTCAGATTGAATAAAAAATGTAACTTTTATTATTTTACATTTTAATTTTAATAGTAACGTTAACGTAAAATGCAGGGTCTCATTTTATAAGCACACTAAGACACTCTGGGGTGTGCATTAGACACTTCTAATGCACGGCCAGGGGTTGAAGACACTCGGCCTGCAGCTGTGTGCCTTACTACACCCTTGGCCATGCATTAGAAATGCCTAATGCACACCACCTCCTCTCTATTTCTTAACTATTTTTGCAATCATTTTTTTGTCTCTTTGAGATAGATGGCCATACCAGCTCGCTTTGCATATGTAGGCCGTATGCAGAACAGGTGCACCTTCAAGCATGGCACCAGACCTTTTGCTTAATTTGTGTATGGCCAAGCAGGCTATATGCAAAGCAGATGCCATGTTGTGCATGACCCAGGACCTGTACCTTGCTTTGCACATGGCCCTGCTGAACTTTGTGCAGTAAGCAGAGTGAGATGAAGTTAGCAGACTGCCCTCATTTTCAAATGTATCCTCTACACAGATGACTGCCTGAATAGTGTGTTGTGTCTTATATTCGTCCACATCTGTAGGCTAGTTGTGCCTTTTTTTGTGTGTTTGAAACTTGGAGGATTTCAATCACGTTTGACACGTCATCTGAATGTAACCCCCCCCCCAGAAATGGGGGTTCCTGAAAAGTCTTCCTTGAGCTTGTCTAAATGCTGACTGCCAGGCTGGTGTCCTGAGTTTCTGCAGTTTAAATGTGATTGCCAGAGAGTGCCTATATAGCCTCTGTGTACTGTCTCTTTAAGAACTGCCTGGACTGCAGTCATAATTAATCTAAAAGGGAGCTCTGTTAGAAGATGTGCTTGTTTGCTGATCATTTGTTAGAGTAGTAATAATATTGTAGTTTGTTCTAACCTGCATTCTTTGCAGCATGGACAGTTCTATTTGTTTCCATCATCTTGGTCCTGGACTGCTGAAATGAGCCAATCAGTACATTTGGGACTCTAAAATGGAGCCTGCCTACAGGGGCTTGGTGGGGTCAAAACTTGTAGGAATTGTAGTTTTTGCATTTTGGTAACTAAAATAACCTGGAGCAGGAGCCCTTGTTGTGACTGACAGATAGATCAGCCAACCAAACCTTTAGAATCTGGGGCCCAGATATTCAAAAGAGTTGAGCCATGTGCAATAGGGGTGCGCCTGCGCAAGTCTGAAATTGTGCCATTCTGTGATATTCAGCAGGAGGCAGTTGCACCCCCGAAATCATGCTGAGCAACAGCGCAATGATAATGAAGGCATGCACAACCGAAGGGGGAGGAGCCATGCATAAATGGCGCAGTGTGATTTTCAAAGACTTGCGCCATACGCAAAAGTGGAGCAAGCGGAAGTTGCTCCATAGCAGAAATGAGCCAAAATAAAAAGGAGCAAGGAAAAGCCGCAAGAACGCTACAGGGAAGCCACATGTGTCAGAGGCAGACAGACAGGGCAGGAGGCACAAACAGGGCAGGCTAGGGAAAGGTCACTCTGAACAGCCAGGCACAGGGAAGGTGTGGGGAGCCACACAGCACAGAGGCCAGCACAGGCAGGTGTACCCGGTGCAGGGGAGGTAGCAGCCAGGACAGCGGGGGGAATACAGCAACAGCTGCCGGAGGGGGTGAACACAAGCCAGGGACATGACCAGTGCCACCTTCCACATGGAGGCTGTAATGAGGGGGGTGAGAAGGCGGGCGGCAGGGGGGCGTGGCCATGGAAGGGCCCGTCGGTGGTATGCCTCAACAGGCAATACCGAGCCTGCACCAGCTTTGAGCTGTACACTGATACTGAGATTGTGGGCCAGTACCACCTGAACAGGGCAATTCTGAGGTGGCTCTGTGAGCTGTGCAGTGATGTGATGCAGGTACCCACACGACGGAGCCATGCCCTGTCAGTGGAGACCAAGGTAACAGCCTGCATGTGCTTGCTCGCCATGGGTACCTTCCAGAGACCAACTGGGGACACCACAGGCATAACCCAGTCGGCCACATCATGCCACCTCACCCAATTCCTCAGCGTACTGCTGCCACATGCTGAGGAGTACATCCATTTCCCCAGCACATCGGCGGAGTGCACAGCAAACATACAGGAGTTCCACAGGGTAGCATGTATGCCTGGCATGCTAGGGGCAATAGACTGCACTCATGTGGCCATACGCACACCACCTGGCCCCGAGGGGGCCACATACATAAAGTGCAAGGGCTATGCCAGCATCAACTGCCAGGTGGTGTGCGATGCCAGGGTGCGCATCGTCAATGTCTGTGCCATGCACCCTGGGGGAGCACACGATTCTTTCATCTGGCACCAGTTGGCACTGTGCCACAAATTTGAGAGTGGGGACATCCCCACTGGCCACCTAGTAGGTGAGTATGCAAACCACATGGACAATCATAGGGCCTGGGGGCATGGCCAGAGGTGGCATGGGTAGTGGCCTACATGACCTGGAGCAGGGCGATGCTGATCACCAAACTAACCTCCACCCTCTACACACAGGTGACAGTGGATACCCACTCTGTTCCTGGCTGCTCACACCCTACCGGTGGCCCGCGACCCCATCACAGCAATGCTACAATGAGACACATGCCACCACACGTAATGTCATTGAGCAGATGTTCAGGATGCTGAAGGCATGTTTCCATTGCCTGGACATCTCTGGCAGTGCCCTACAGTACAGCCCCTCAAAGGTCTGTGGGATACTCCTGGCCTGTTGCATCCTGCACAACATGGCCAATGAATATGGGATAACCATACAGGTCGAAGAGAGGGACAGCAATGGGGATGATGGGGACGCCGGTGATGATGGTGATGGGCAGTCCCCCCTTAGCCAATGGGACCCCCGACTTCTCCAGCTGGCATAGCTGCACCGGGACACTATCATGGAGGAGCACTTCAGTCAACCCAGGTAAGTCATGGGGCCATGCACAACCACCAGTGGCCAAGGCACAACCCACAAACACGCATGGACACACACCAGGGGTGCATGCCATCAAGGGAAGTGGCAGGGAACAGAGGCACACACACAGCCAGGGATGGGTGAAGATTAACATGCCATGCTGAAGGACACACACACACACAATGAACAAACGTGCACAGAGGGCAGAAGGCACACCAACCCAGAACGCACACCCTAGCAACACACATGTTCACAGGCCACCACACCCACTGTCTGTCCAAGTGCGTGTGTCAGATGTTGAGCACCATTGCACATTGGTATACAGCGCAATGTAGGCATCATCATGCACATGCGACTGCATCCAGCAGCAAGGAGGGTGTGCAAGTGGACTGTGTGTCCTCGTGCAGGGCTGGGTACCCACCTGTGCACTGCCCACTGACACACACAATGCACACAGGGCAGCACCAGACAGTAGCCGCGGTGGGAGACAGGTCAGTCACGCGACACAGTGCCACGGCCACCACGGATGCATGGGTGACTCCACTGAGACCTGCCAGCACTGGCAGGCTGACCACTGGCCTCATGGGGTGGCACCAATGGTCCCCCAGGGGTTCCACTGCGTGAACGTGAATGTGCTCGCGCAGGGGTCTGCAGCACACCAAACATGCCTCCACCAGGAGTGCTCGGGATGCCCACAGCTGAACCCAGTGTTGACAGGGTGGGAGTCGCATGACGCCAGGAACGGGAGGTGGATAGTGCACTGCGTGGTGTCTGCGATGCATGGGCACCTGACTGTATGCCCATTGTGGCCATGACAGCAATGAATGACTGTGCATGCCTGTCAATGGCAGTGGTGACATCCTCCCGCAAACAGTCCATCCCTGCCAGGATCAGTGTACCTGCTGTGATGCTCCTCTGCCCACTCCAGAGCCACATGCAGTGCATCCACGGACGTCACAAGCTGCATCTGCTGCTGGACTGATGCTCACAGTGGGCGGGTGTGCTCATCCAAGAGGTCATCAGCCTCCTCAGCATCCTGTCCCTCAGGGTGTGCAAGGCCCTAATGTTCAGCACCCCTTGAGGGTGGGTGCTGCGCACCAGGACCAGGTCTGGGCATGTCCACAGGCGGTGCACAGATGCCGTCACTGAACCCTGTACCCCCAAGCCCAGTGGGCGACTGCTAATGCTGCCCCTCCGGCTGCCATACCCCAGGGCTCAGCGGTGCCGCTGCAGTGGCCGCAACAGTCCCACTGTCCTGAACAGACACTAGTGCTACCCCATTGGTGCTGACAGGCACAGCCTGGGACTATGCTGACATGCAGACCTCCACGGTGGCACCACCCACAGCCATGGGCATGAATTGCCCTGCTGTGTGTCCATCCTGTGGCACACATGTGTCACTGCCCATGATGGTCGTGTCATCATCACTGGTGCCGGACTCTGCCCCGGCCACAGCCACAGCGTGCTGGCATCCGTGGATGCCAGCATGCTGGGACACAGGCAGGGCTTCCTCCACACCTGTCACCATGACACCAGTGTGGACAGCCAGATGGCCCCACTGTCGCAATGATCCACATGTACCTGTGGAGTAGGATGGTCCCACCTCCGACTCCATCCGACTGTCCACAGTGGACAGGCCCACCACCGCTGACCCATGCAGATGCTCAGGATCTGTAAGGGAAAGCAAAGTCGCGTTACTGCGTGTGATCTACCCTGCCCCCCCCATAGACAGACCATGACTTACCATGCAGTGATGAGCCACCACCCGTCTGGAAGCCACCACCCGGAATACCCTCAATGACACTGCGCTGCATGCTTCCAGTAAGCCTGTCCTCCGCTGGGGTCAGCTGTACCACCTCCGGCTGTCCCCCAACTGTTGCAGCACATGCTGCCTTGATGGCAGCCATCTTCTCCTTTACCCTCCTCCTGTCCGTGGCCATCTTCTTCTTACACTCCTGCACGGAGCGCTGGTGGCTGCCATGCAGGTTCATGGCACATGACACCTCCTCCCATGCAGCAGCACGGGCCTGAGGGGTTCCCCACCATCCACTGAGCAGTGGCTCCTGATCCAGGTAGGCCTCGAACAGGGCCTCGGTTTCAGCCTTTGTAAAGTTCGGCCTCCTCCTCCTCCCACCACTGTTTTCCTCCTCTCCAACAACCTGCTTGGTCATTATGTAGCCTGTAAGAATGGCAATTGTTACCTGTGACTGTGCAGTCCCATGCATGTCCCTGAATCCACAGTCCACACACCCAAACAGCATGCAACTCACCAGTAAACTGCAGTAACCAACTATGGCCACTGCAGCACATTGTCGCACCTTTATAGCGCAATCCACGCAAATGAGGCGAGGAGTAACTTTAAGTAGATGCAAATTGCAGTACTGCACCATTGAATGGCTGACTAGATGATCTGCATATGATGGCTGAATATCACGCTGTTGTGCTTTGCGCAGTTGTGTTGAATGTGCTGAGCCAATGGCGCAGTCCTGTGACATGCGTAGTACAGCCCACTGCACATGCCTGGGTTGCTGACACAGGTGTCTGCCATGCAGATGACATGTTGTGCATGGTAGGCAATGCAGGGCACAGCCACCATTGTGCCAGTGGCGCTATAGCGATGGTCACTACATGGCGCTGTGGCACTGGGCCATCATAGGTGCAATGGCCCAACTGCTCGGTAGTCCGCTATGGTGCTGGCACACAGGCAGCCAATCACACTACATGCATTGTCATCTGATGGCACTGTGCGTGACCTTGCACCAGAGACCCTTGACCCTGTGCCTGACCTTTGCCCCCTAGGCGCCTTGCGTCAGGCATGGGTGCACCTCTATCGCGCTGTTCGGTAACAGTGCAATAGGGAATGGCAGCGCTGTACTGCACAGCATCTGCACGTGGGGAGCCATGCTGCAGAGTGCCATATTGCCTACTATAGCTGCTAGGATGGTGCGCAGACGGGCAGCACAGTGGACAGCTATTGATCTGGCCAATCTGGTGGAAATTGTGGAGCCACACCACGGGCCTCTTTTTGGGGAGGCTCTCCTGGACAGGGCCAGGACCCAGGTGTGGCAGGAGGTGGCCACTGCCCTGGAAGAAGCCACCAGATGGGGCAGAGTGCTGAGCAGTGCAGGCACTGCAATGGTGACCTGAGGAGGAGGAGTAGCTCTTTATGTAAAGGAAGGGACTAAAGCAACAGAACTAAAGAGTAAACAGGGAGCAGATGAGACACTCTAGGTCACCCTGGAGACAGGAAATGGCACCACAGTCCGCATGGGGTTGTATACAGACCCCATCTCAGGGGGAGGGAATGAACAAGGAAGTGATAGAAGGCTTCCTTAGAATGGCAGAAAAAGGGGAGATATTGTTGATGGGGGACCTGAATATGCCAGATGTTAACTGGAGCACCTTTGCTGCAGGCACATCCAAGAGCAGGGTCATTCTTGATGCCCTACAGGGGGCATGCCTCAGACAGCTAGTGCTGGAACCCACTCGGGAGGGAGCAATCTTAGACCTGGTACTCTCAAATGGGGACGGAGAAAGAATCTCAGATTTGAAGTGGGTAGCCATCTGGGAACAAGCGACCACCAAACAGTGTGGTTCATGATAAACACAGCCATACAATCAAGCCATACAAAAGCAAGAGTATTGGACTTTAGGAGGGCTGACTTTGGAAAATGAGAGAGTGCCTCAGAAAAGCACTAGCAAACAGGCAAGAAGGAGGGGTGGAGGAACAATGGAGAGTAATCAAAACAGCCATCACAGAGGCAACAAGCTTTTGTGTAAAGCAAATCAACAAAACACAATGAAGGAAAAAACCACTATGGTTCTCAAAAGAGGTGGCAGGGAAGGTTAAGGAGAAAAGTATAGCATTCAGGAAATATAAGGAAACACAGAAGGAGAAGGACAGAGAACTTTATCAGTTAAAGCAGAAAGAGGCTGGTAAGGCAGTCAGAATAGCAAAGGCCCAAACCGAGGAAAGGATAGCCAACTCTGTTAAGAAGCGGGATAAGACCTTTTATAGGTACATTAGGGAGCGAAGAAAGACCAAAGGAGGGATACTGAGGCTTAATAAAGGGGAGAGAATGTGGGTAGAGGGTGACAATGAAAAAGCAGGGATACTGAATGAATATTTCTGCTCAGTATTCACAAAGGAAGAGAAGGGGGAGGTACCTAAACCAAACAAGAGAAACACTCTGAAGACAAGGGTCAATACCAGTCCATTTACAGAAGAAAAGTTTCTGAAAGAACTAATAAAATTGAAGGTGGACAAAGCAATGGGGCTTGATGGGATTCACCCAAGAATTCTAAAAGAACTAAGGGTTGAACTAATGACACCGCTGACTACTCTCTTTAACAAATCATGGGAGGATGGAGTGGTACCTGAGGACTGGAGGAGGGCGGATGTCATTCCTCTTCACAAAAGTGGGAGCAGGACAGAGGCAGGAAACTACAGACCAGTTAGTTTGACCTCAGTGGTAGGTAAAATGATGGAATCACTTCTGAAGGAAAGAATTGTTGAGTACCTAGAGGCCAGTGGGTCACAGGACCCAAGGCAGCATGGATTCACGATAGGAAGGTCATGTCAGACGAATCTAATAGATTTCTTTGACTGGGTGACCAAAGTAGTAGACCAGGGAGGGGCTGTGGACATAGCTTACCTAGATTTTAGCAAGGCATTTGATACAGTCCCACAGAAAAGATTAATACACAAGCTAGCCAGCCTTGGAGTGGGTCTCAAGGTGGTAGCCTGGATAAAAAATTGGCTAGACAACAGGACACAAAGGGTAGTAGTAAATGGAGTCCACAGTGAAGAAAGGAGGGTTACTATTGGGGTACCGCAGGGTTCAGTACTGGGACCGGTCCTTTTTAATGTCTTTATAAGTGACATTACAGAGGAACTGGAAGGAAAAGTATGTCTTTTTGCAGATGACACAAAGATCTGCATCAGGGTTGATACACCAGATGGAGTGGAAAGGATGAGAAGGGACTTGGCAAGGTTGGAGGAATGGTCAAATGTATGGCAGCTCAGATTCAATGCAAAGAAGTGCAAGGTAATGCACCTGGGAAACAAAAACCCAGGGCAAGAGTACACAATGGGGGGTGAGATACTGACAACAGCAAAATTGAAAGGGACCTGGGAGTAATTATATCAGATGACCTAAAGGTGGGCAAGCAATGTGAGAAGGCAGTAAGGAAGGCTGGGGGATATTGGGATGCATAGGTGAGAGGCATCAATATGTAGAAACAGGAAGTTGTTATCCCTCTGTACAGACAGTTGATGAGACCCCATCTGGTGTACTGTGTGCAGTTCTGGAGACCCCATCTCTGCAAAGACATAGACAGAGTGGAGGCTGTTCAGAAGAGGGCAACAAAATGGTGCAGGGTCTGCACCAGAAAACATATGAAGAAAGACTAAAGGAGCTTAATATGAATACCCTTGAGGAAAGGAGGAGAGAGGAGACATGATAGAAACTTTCAAGTACCTCAAGGAATCAACAAAGTCAAGAGGGTGGCATCTTTCAGAAAAAGAGATGTGCCAAGAACAAGGGTCAAATTTGAAGATAATGGGGGATGGCTCAGAGGTAATGTGAGGAAGTATTTTTTCACAGAGAGGGTTGTGGATGCATGGAACAGCCTCCCTAAGGAGGTTGTGGAGTCAAGAACAGTGGGGGAATTCAAGGATGCATGAGACAGACATAAGGCAGTCTTAGTGGGGGGGAAGGAGGAAGTAAGCTGTTGTTTAATTAGGATCCGCAGCTTATCTGTTAGGTAGGAAAATGGGCAGACTAGGTGGGCCAAGCGGTCCTTATCTGCCATCAAATTCTATGTTTCTATGTTTCTAGGGAGCCGGAGCTACTGGCCCAACTGCGGGCATGTGCCAGGAGAGGCAGGGTGCCACGTCCAGGTTGGGGTTTTGTCAAGACATTTTTATCGTCCATATGGGTCACAGTGTTGTATGTGTCCAGCACATAGGGGAGGGACCGTATGGGGTTAGCCGTGGCAGTGTTTACATGGTGTGGGGTGGGTGGGTCTCGCTGGATGGGAGGGCACACACCTTGGGGCAGGGGGACTTTGCTTCGGGAATGTACTGATGTTCTTCTCTCATTTTTTTTCCCACAAGCCTGGATGAACTCCGCAGATTGCAGGCAGAGTGGCAGAGGGGGGAGGACAGTGCAGCCAGGTGGGGCAAGGGCCATCACCGCCCACCTGACTGGCCCGATGAGGGTCAGTGCCATACATCCATGGTTACTATTGCATGCTGTGTGACAGGGTGGGCAGTGGGGCATGGCCTCCATTCATCGACACCACTGCCATGCCTGCAACTTGTTACAATCAACACTGTCCAGTGGCAATACATGTCTGGGTGTGCGTCACTGGTGGTCCATGTGTGCACCAGGTGCATGGCTGTGCCACTGCCTTTGCACCACATAGCCATGTCACTAAATGGCCATGGTGGTGCTGTGCATGACTTGGCCGGTGGGTGTGTGCAGTGTTTCACATGGCTGTATGCGCCTGGGTGGGCAGGTCCTGTGGACGTGATCACTGCGGGTGGTCACACACACCATCACAATGGTATGTCGCATGGCCGTATGCCATGCACAGTGGGTGGGCTATATGGGGTTGTGCATTCACACCTATTGACTGTGCTCCCTTGTCCTAGGTACACGCCATCTCAGGGACATTCGGGACGCCTCACGGGAGATCCTACAGCTGGTCCTCGAGTCCCTCGACATCCTAAGGAGGCTGGACATGACGGTGGTGCTGCGGAGGCACAGAGGACAGAGGTCCCAGAGTCTGGAATGGCGGTCCTGATAGGAGTCCTTCGGTCCCTGACTTCCCTACCCCGGACCCACCCTCACACCCCTGTATCCCATCCCATTTGTCCACCGCTTCCTCCTACCCCCCCACCTTGTCTGTGTCCCCCCAAGCTTGAATATAGTTTTATTCTTGTACATAGTTCACTGTCATATTTAATACATTTGCTTTTGATATGAATACTGTGGTGGTCTCTGATTTGCAGTGGGCTATAGGTGCTCAGCTGCAGTGGTGTGCATGGCATCAGGGGTGGTGCAGTCATGGGTATGTGTGTGTGTCCGTGTGGAGGTGACTATGGTGTGGGGGTAGCTATCAGTCAGTGTCTGTGTTGTGTGTTGTTCCCTGTGCACTGGATGACTGTGTGCTGTGGTCCATGGCTCGTGCTCTGTGTCCATGGCGCACCCATCAGCCTGTCCATAGCCTGTGCAGCTGACACACATGCCTGTCTGTGACCTGCACGGTCCACTGGCATGTCAGTGGTGGCAGTCCCTGCAGGGCGGACACTGTACCCATCACTTTGCTGGGTTGCCCCTGTCACTGGTGTGGTGCATACCTGGCTCGGGTGGCACTGTGGGCACCACAGTCGTTGTCCCACCTCTATGCTGTGCCTTGTGTGTGTTGCAGGGGATGTGCCCCACTGTCTGTGGCTTGTGCTCCGGGTGACTACTGGTGGTGTACAGGTCCACAGTGCCTGCACAGGGTGGCTGGCACTCTAGTGCCATGGTGGACTGTGGGTTGTGTGTACACGGCTTACATGGGCCCACAATGGGGGCTTGGTTGCCCCACCACTGCGTCCTTGTGTTGGTGTGCCCTTGGGTATGGGTGGGAGTCTGTCCATACCCTGTGTGGCATCCAGTGTGGTGCTTGCTTCCACACACCACTGTGGGTGTCTGTGCTGGCTGTTGTGGCCAGTGATGGGTCGGGTGTGTCACTGGAATACTGTGCAGGGCACTGTACCACTGGTGGTGGTGTCAAGGGCATGCCCTGTTCCATGTGGGGTACCTCTTGTGCCGACACATGGTCGGTCTCTCACCAGTACCTCAGGGGGAACTGAGCATGGTGGCACTGTGTCTGCTGTTGTTGCATTGCCATGTGCTGCAACCCACTGATGGGTGCTCGTGGTGGGCCTGGCTTGCATGGTTCTGTGGTGCACAGGGTTGCATTGACACAGTGGGGGAGGTGGCATGCATGGGGTTTCCAGCAGTGGTGGTCACTGCTCATGGGGGGGTGTCTGGGGGTCACAGTGCAGAGTGTGCTCTGCACTGGGGGGATGGTGTGGCACGGGGTGGTCTGCCCTCCTTGTGTGCCAGTCACAGCTTGCCAGTAGGTGTGATAGGGCACCATGGCCAGGCTGTGGGTTGGTTGCTTGTCTCCATGGGCCAGTGGTTATTCCATCCCTCCCCCAGTTGTGCTGTGCTTGGGGTATGGGGGTACGATGTCTGTTTTGCTGTGAGTTCCTGTACCCATCTGTGGCATGGGTGGTGGGCCCCTGCCTCCCTGATTGTACAGTTACATTGCTCTGCAGCTGGGGGGCTCCCTGGTTGTGCTATGGCACCTCTGGACTGCTCAGCTGAACATCCCTTATTGCGCTATGGCGCATCAGATCTGCTTAGCTTCCCCTCCCTAGTTGCGCTGTGGCACAGGTGGTGTGATATTCAGTCATCGGCTGCAGGCGCAATTTGGCCTGCTCCGTTTTTGAATATTGCGTCTCTTACGCCTGGGCGCAATAGACTTGCGCTTGCTGCTGCTATTGTGCACTTTTTGGGTGCAGTTTGAATATCTGGCGCTTGGAGAAATTCCAAAGCTGCTTGTATCTAGTTTCAGTTCTGAGTTGGAAAGTGAAGAGATAACAGCTTGAATGGTTCAAGCAGCAGCCCCAACGTAGATTTGCGTGGGAGAACTGTGGAAAGGCCTGACTTTTGGTCTGCATGCCTGCCTGCTGTTCCTGAGAGGGAACTTGTGCCTTTTTTGGACTGAATCCAAACTTGGAGAGCGAAGTAAGCCACTGAATTGTGACCAGGCTCCTACCTGAAGAAGACCAAAGATTTGCTGAATGTGATCAGCCTGTCTGGACTTCCAGCCATCTCTGAACTCTCGGATTGTGCAGAGACTCTGTAATTGCGACCGGAGAGCCTTTTGCCTGGTAAAGTGGAAGTTCCTTACGTGTGAATGTGTTGTGTGCTTATAGTGGGTCATGATTTGGTTCCCCACTGTGGTTTCAATTGTATTCTGCTTGCTGGAAACCGCATCCAGCACCACGATCTGAATCCAAAATCATCTTCATTGGACCTGGGCCTTGCCACATTAACCCAGCCCGACTACTCACTGCACAGAGAAAACCATCAACGAGAGACCTTCCCCTGCTCAACACTTAAACAGGAATGATGCCTCAGTGATTCGTGTGGGCCCCACTTCTCCGGGCACTCCAGCTCAACAACCTGCAGTCTCAATTTCGTCCTGCCTGTGTCCAGTATTGGGTATTGTAAGTAAACATCAGGACAGCTCCCTGCAACAATAGATAAATCTAAAGTGTTGTCATCTGATTGTCGTGTTGCTTTTTCTTTCACAAACTGAGTCCTCCAGCTCCGGATTACAAGTAGTGTGTGCTGTGCATGTTGCTTTCTTCCATCACAGGGTCCCACCCAGCTGCAACATTCCCAGCTAGCCCGCCATTTTCCTACCTGGGTACCCAGAGTGTGTGACTACGAGGGGACTTAAAGCGCATGCATAACTGTTTGATTAATATAGCCTTTATGCCAATCAACCTTATTATGCCCATTCCTTGTTTAAGTCCTCTGAATAAATCAGTTCTGAGTTTTTTGCTGCATTTAACCTGACTGTGGTTCCAGTTTGTGCCAAGAGCACTGTACTGTTGCTATTTATTATGCATAACCTTGTTTTACAGGGGGTCCCAAAGGTTGAGCAAGAGGAACCAGCCCTGGTGGTAAGTGAAAACATTATGGGTACTCGTATGATGTACAAGGGGTACTGTGGAAGTGATTATCATATTTTGGTCAGACCACTTGAAGGGAAAGAGGGGGTTACAGTGTCCCAGAGGGCTGTGCCTAGGTTAGTTTGACCACTACCAACCCTGACCTCCGGGTGGAGGCACCCATTTCAGAATTCAGACCCCTTAACCTGCTACTAGCTGCACAGGCAGGGGTAGTAGCAGCCACCTAGGGGTTACGTCTTGGAGGCACTGCTGGGATTTTGTGCCTTCTAGTTGCCAAAAATTACAAATTATTGTTAAAGATTAATGGCTACCCCAGTAGAAATGACTGTACACCAGTTGGTGGGGTGGTGTACTGGGCAGGAGATCGACCCCCAAAATGCTCTGCTTATACTGGATATTCCCCTGGGTGCCAGTAAGGACACTGTATAGGAAGCACTCTGCAAAGTTGAATGCTTAAAAAACCCTGTGGTGGTGGTTGACACGCTGATTTGATCGCTCAAACTTTCATAGCCTTGGTAGAGTGTAGTGACCTCATGGACAGCTCTAAATTGCCACAAACTATTGCCTCAGAAGGGGTCCTAGCTGCCTTGAGAGTGATAACAAAAGACAGTAAAGACCCAAGGGAGGATGAGCTCTCACCATTATCTGAGACTTTTGAGGAGAAATTTGTTAAGTTGTTGCTGGAGGAAGGGAAAACCATAGAGGACTTTAAGAAACTATTCCTGCCACCTGGGGGTGTTCCCTCTCCAACACCTACTCCCACTCTAGCGCCTGTTGCTGCCCTTCCTTCTGTGCCCATGCCAAAGCTAATCCCTATATCTGTACCCCGCCATTAGTCACGACTCGGAACGTCGGCTGAGGATATTTTCAGGCACCTTCCCCACATGCCAGGGGGAGGACAATTGAGAGACTTGGATAAATTATGTTGCCTCTCAAATCCGAGAATGGCAATGCCCTAAACCAGAGAAGAGGAGAAGGGTGGTTGAAAGCCTCAGAGGCCCCACTCAACTTATTATCCACGCTACATAGCCTAGTAATCCAGAAGCAACTGCTCAAGATTTTTTGAATGCATTGGAAAATATGTATGGGAGTCCTGATTCAGATGAGGACCTGTGGGGCAGAGTCAAAAACACACAGCAATACCCAGGGGAACCCTTATCCTTGTATGTGCCTCTACACAAACTGGTGCTACAATATGGCTTGCAGCTAGTTTCAGTTCTGAGTAGGGAAGTGAAGAGATAGCTTGAATGATTCAAGCAGCAGCCCCGGCATAGATTTATGTGGGAGAACTGTGGAAAGGCCTGACTTTTGGCCTGCATGCCTGCCTGCTGTCCCTGAGAGGGAACTTGCACCTTTTTCGGACTGAATCCAAACTTGGAGAGCGAAGTAAGCCACTGAATTGTGACCAAGCTCCTACCTGATGAAGACAGAAGATTTGCTGAATGCGAATGGCCTGTCTGGATTTCCAGCCACCTCTGAACTTCCAAATTGTGCAGAGACTCTGTAATTGCAACCGGAGAGCCCTTTGCCTGGTACAGTGGAAGTTCCTTACATGTGAATGTGTTGTGTGCTTATAGTGGGTCGTGATTTGGTTCCCCACTGTGGTTTCAATTGTATTCTGCTTGCTGGAAGCTGCATTAGAATTTCCTTATGTGTAAATGTGCTGTGTGCTGCTAGTGGGTCTCGATTTGGTTCCCCACTGTGGCATGAACTGTATTCTGCTTGCTGGAAGCTGCATCCAGCCCCATGGACTGAATCCAAAATCATCTCCATTGCGTCTGGGCCTTGCCACACTGGCCCAGCCCGACTACCCGCTGCACAGAGAAAGCCATCGACGAGAGACCTGCCTGGGGATCAGCCCCCTGCTCAACACTTGAACAGAAACGACACCTCGGAGATACGTGTGGGCCCTGCTTCTCTGGGCACTCCAGTTCAACAATCTGCAGTCTCTATTTCATCCTGCCTGTTTCCAGTATTGGGTATCATGAGTAAACATCAGGGTAGCTCCCTGCAACAACAGCTAAATCTAAAGTGTTGTCATCTGATTGTCTTGTTGCTTTTTCTTTCATGAACTGAGCCCTCTGGCTCCTGATTACAAGTAGTGTTTGTTGTGCATGTTGCTTTTTTCCATCACAGGGCCCTAACCAGCTACAACGTTCCTGGCTAGCCCACCATTTTCCTACCTAGGTACCCAGAGTGTGTGACTGTGTGGGGACTTAAAGCGCATGCATAACTGTTTAAGTAATATAGCCTTTAAGCCAATCAACCTGATTATGCCCCTTCCTTGTTTATGTCCCCTGAATAAATCAAATGTGACTTTTTTGCTGCATTTAACCTGACTGCGGTTCCAGTTTGTGCCAAGAGTACTGTACTGTTGCTATTTACTGTGCATAACCTTGTTTTACAGGGGGTCCCCAGGGTCGAGCTAGAGAAACCAGCCCTGGTGGTAAGTGCAAACAGTGTGGGTACTGGTATGATGTACAAGGGGTACTGTGAAAGTGATTATCATATATTGCTCAGGCTACTAGAAGGGAAAGAGGGGAGTTACAGTGTCCCGGAGGGCTGTGCCCAGGTTAGTTTGACCACTGCCAACCCTGACCTCCAGGTGGAGCCACCCGTTTAAGAACTCAGGCCCCTTAACCTGCTACTAGCTGTGCAGGCAGGGGTAGTAGCCTTTGGGATAGCGCCACCTAGGGGGTTACATAAAAAAAACCAAAACTAAATTATCGGCTTGAAAAATACAACACTGGGTATGCATACTTTCTCTAGAACTGAGATTTAATGATCTGCTCCAATAAAGAGATTTCTGTGAGTTTCTGCGCCAGTTTCAAGCCATTCCAACAGTCTGGTTCCAGAAACCTGATTTCCGCTTGGTGATTTACAACCATGTACATCTCCTATGGATCTAAGATTTCCACTCTATTACCCCATGGGACTGATTGCTGAGTCTTTTCCCCAGCATTGTATGTAAGGCTGAGATATTCTCCAGCAGCCCGATTCCTGCTGGTTGACAACTGTGTATCATGTATCCTCTTCCTGCTGTGCTTAGTGGCCTGAGCTGGAAACCATACTTTCTCATCTGGCACAAATTCAGTTTGTGCTGTATTGATGTAAACCAGCTGGCTTGCTCGGGGCAGCAGTATTACAGCTGAAGATTACAGCTTGTTGGGAAGAATGTTTCTATTTTATTCAGTCACATTTGCTGGACCCTCTGCTTTGAGCTAGGACTCTGGTCTGTGGATTCTTTACTTGCCACTTAGTCTCCGTCCCTAGTGCTAACTCATCTGCTTGCCTTCAAGTCTCAAATCCATGTCCAGTCTGGACCCCTGTTCTTCCTCTAGCATTGAAACTCATGAGTTACATCAGTTGGACACTGACCTGCAGGATGTACACCAGGACTATTGTTCGCAGGCTCTCCACTGTCTGCCTACAACACTCTACAAGCTTGCCCCTGCATGTCTTTAACCCCCTGAATTGGGAGTTATCACCTAACAGTCACTGACCTGAAAGACTCTTTCACCTTTTAGGACTGTTAGCAATTGCCCTCCACCTCAAGGACTCACGCTATCTCTTTCTCCTTCCATTACAGCCTTCAACCAAGACCATAAATTTCCTTCCTTATCTCTGATGCAAGATGTTTATGGTTTACTGGACTGGTTTCGCCTCATTCATTAATCTCCTTCTTTGAATGATGTTTACTGCTACACTGTCTGCCTAGTTAACCCTTTCTAGCCTTGTTTTTGTGCCAAGTCTAGCCTGTTTAGTTTAATTGCATTTTCCTTTGCACTGCTATACTGTAGCTTAGGTTGCCTCTCTGAGTTTCTGAATTAAATATTTTGTTACTTTACTCTAAGAATTTAATTAGCTAGTGCCGACTGCTATTTGCACTGACTGAATATGCAGTCACCACTGCTCTGGTAATTCCTTTGCTACGGTAGCCAAACTTGCTCCTTGTATCTGCATTTAAATAAGCACCACTTATGTGGATTGCTAACACATGTGACAAGTGTTCCCCATCACCCTTGTCAACTAGTTGCTGTAACTTCCACCCTCCATCAGACCTCCACTGCATTTACTGACTATGCTTCACTCCCCATTCTTCCATTTAATTTTGCCCTTTATGTGCCTCCTATTCCTCCTCTTCCTTCCTCCTTCATGATTCTCTTTATTGGACTCTCAGTCTCCCTCTTCACACCCTCTCCTGCCTCTCTCCCCTTGCAATTCCCCCACCCTTATCCACCCTGGTCTCTTCTCCACTCCCTCTCAATCTTGATGCTCTCCTGTGTTTCCTTCCTCCTACCCCTCATCTCCCCCTCTAGAGTACTTTTATTTAGGTGTAGGTCTCACACACTATTGCTCCTCATAACCCTTCTGCTGCTGCTGGTGGGTGATGTGGTGCTAAACCCTGGCTCCACCTCCTCTTCCTCTCCCATCCACCAACCTTCCCAAAATACTGGATGCTCTTCATATAACTATCTGGAGCCTAGTCCCCTAGCCTGACCAGTTATGGCTGTGGAACGTACACTACAGTTCTGATGTGCTGTAGTTATTGAAGCCTGAATCTCTGCCCAAATCAGTGATGCAGAAATGGGATTTACTGGTTACAGAGTTCACAGACAAGACTGTGGGGAGTATGTGGTGTGCTTCTATGTATATGCCTCAGCCTTAACTGCGATGTTGTGTATCTGCTTGCCATTCTCTTTTCCCATTAACCACACCTGTGCAGGCTCTATGTCCCCTACTCACTTCCCATTTTCATTGGTGGTATTTATTCCTTCCCTGAAGTAAAGCTTGCCACCCTCCTGTCCATCTCCTCCCTTTCAGCTTCAGATGAGCTTTTAGTCCTTGGGGATATAAATTTTAATTAGTTCTCCCCTCGACAGAAAAAAAAAAGACTGTTCACCAAAGTGATTCCCTTAACCTCACACAGCTCATTACTGAGTCAACCCGCCTCAACCCCAACTCCTCAGATCATTCCTTTATTGACTGGGACTTGTCTTCACACCTACACTGCATTATTTATGCAGGAACACCACTGGATGCTTTCAGTGACCATTGCATGGTTCACTGCATCTGTAAGATCTGCTGCTTTAAAGCTCCACCAACATTTATCTGATCTGGGACACTCAAGTCTCTTGACCTCCCATCCATGCTAGATGATCTTCAGTCATTGACTGGTTATCATTCATTTTATCCACTGATAAAGATGCTGTTCTAACCTCATTTGGGTCCAACTTCATTGCAACATGGGACAAACCTGCCCCACTCAGATGATCTCATTTCTGTGGGTCACACCTTCAGTGGATCTCCGCAGAGGTCACTGACCTGCTTAAAACTTGCGAATCTGCTTGGCATCTCCTCAAAGCCTCAGGCTTCCTGAAGGATTTGTTGAGATACAAGCAACTACATATCACGTGTACTAAGGCCACCAGGGAAGCCAAATCAATTTACTTCACCCACAACCTACAGAACTTTTTCTTTAAATTATTTATTTATTTATGTCTTTGGTGACTGGGTAGGTGCACTGATCCAGAGGATCATTTTCAGTCACGACCCGGGCCACAAGGTGGCAAAAAATAGGTACAGGTACAAGCAGTCAATTACAAGATACAATACGTGCACGCCCAACAGCTGGCGGAGAAGGTGGAGAGGGAGAACAGTGATAATGTGCAGACAGGTAATGCTATATCAGTATGTACATAAGCATAGCCAAAAAACAGGTGGTGCAAGACGCAAGCAGTAATGGTATACAGGTACACGGTCCAATTCAAGTACAAGTGAGAAAAAACAGTTGCTGTAATACAAATTCAAATAGGAAAACAATCACAGTTCATAACATCAAAGGGGCAAGACAGTAAGAAAGGGGGCAGGGGTAGGCTTAGGGGTGGGGGAAGGAAGGAGAGAGGTGGGAAAAGGGACAAGCTAGTGGGGACAGGAGGGGGTATAACTGCTGTAGGGCATCAGGTGAAAGTCTGAGTGCTATTAGAGCATAGCAGAGTTGTAGACCCCAGCATTGCTATATGGAACATTGACTTTTTGCAGTAGCGAGGAGCCAGGTCTTCAGGTTATGTCTAAAAGCTAAGTGGGAGGGGGACACACAAACAGACGGGGGGTCTTGTTCCATGGAGAGGGTGCTGTGACTGAGAAAGCTCAGGTTCCCATGGTGGTGGAGGCATGGGGTACTTCTAGCGGGGGAACTGAGGATGCCCTGAGATTCCTACGGACCACTCTATCTGTCAAGAGGGGTAAGGGGACATATGTTGGTTCCTGAGGGAGTTGTCCACCAGATAGCCCATCGCATAGTCAAAGCAACCGTGTTGGGTGAGCCACCCAAGTGACTGGTAGAGTGAGCAGTGGTGGGAGCGGTAAGGGGCTTGAAGGACAAATCGACAGATACAGTTATATGTTGAGTTTAGCTGCTTGTGCAGGGTGGTGGATAGGTGTGAGTGAACTGGGAAGCAGTAGTCAAGGAGGGGAATTAGGCTGCCACATGCAATGGCCAGGTGCGCTTCGGCAGATAGGTAATGTTTGTGGTGGTACACGGTGCCTAGCTTCTGGTGGATCCTGTGCACCATATGGTTGCCTTTTTCTGAGAAAGAAAGGGAGGGGTCAAGGGTAACACCTAGATATTTGAAGGATGTGACAATATCAAGGGGAGGACCGGCAAGGGTGAGAACTAGAAGGGAGGAGATAGCTTTGGTGGCTTCGGATAAGAAGAGTTTGGAACTGAACAGCATGGATTTAGTCTTTTTTTTATTGACCAGGAGCTTGTTTGAAAGTATGATGGGCGTATGCATAGTTTTGTGTGAGGGTGGATGAGATTGAGTCAACAGATTTGTTGCTATAATAGATGACCAAATTGTCAGCGTAGAGAAGAGCTTTACAGCTGAGGCTGTCATTGGGGAGTATATTAATAACTTGGAAAAGAGCAGTGGTCCAAGAATGGAGCCCTGGGGAAATCCAGTGAGTACAGGAAGGGGAGCAGCGGAAGCCTTGCTGATGATATCTGACTGAGTCCTGTTTGATAGATAGCTGTGGAACCAGGCAGTAGGTCCTGGGGAGCAGCCAAAGAGAAGCAGGGTTGATCGGAGGAGGTGGTGAGCACACTGCAGAGTTGAGTGGAGGAGGTAGTAACCGCATTGTTAAAACTGTGCAGGAAGCAGGAGAAAACATTGATGTCCTGGTACACATAGGGACTAATGATCTTGCCAGCTGGTCAGTTGTGGAGACCAAGGAACACCTGACCAGGCTGGCAGACAAACTGTCATCCATTTCAGCCAGCATCTCCTTCTCTGAGAGCCTGCCGGTCTGGGAGAAGGGGGGAAGATGGACGGAAAGTCAGAGAAAGAGGAGAAAGGAGAGCTAAACATGTGGCTCAAGGGCTAGTGCCAGGAAAAAGGACACAAATTTGTAGGTAACTGGCAACAGTTTTGGAAGCGAAAGTTCTTTAAATTCGATGGACTGCATCTAACTAAGGAGGGAGTCAGTGCATTGGGGCAGAAGTTTGATGTCTTTGCAGAATATTTAAACTAGCAAATGGGGACAGGGGTGCAGCACCCGATACATTGAACGGGAAGCACCCTTCCCCCCTTAGCTAGTGATCAAACATGAGTTCTGCATGTTTGTAATTCATTTGCATCACCAGGTAAGGAAAAAGGTCCAGCTCCCCATATGACGCGCAGGGGAAATGCCAGACCTCACCCAACAACTAATGCACTGAAATCTGGCCAATAAAAATCATGTACACAAATGCACACAGGCTGGGAAACAAGATCCCAGACCTGGAGGCAACAATGACAGAGGCTAAACTGGACATAGTAGCCATTAATGAGACATGGTTCACCAGTAACCACACTTGGGAGACTTCAGTACCCGGCTATGTACTGTTCAGAAGAGTCTGAGGTACAAAAGGGGGGGGGAGTGGCCTTTTATGTCAATGAAAATATCAAAGCTACAGAAATTCAGAATACACATAAAAAGCCAGAACTGTGGGTCACCCTGGAAACAGGAAATGGGACAGCCATACGAACTGGGGTTGTCTACAGGCCTCCAGACCAGGGAAAGACATAGACACATGTTAGAAGATATACAAAACATGACAGCTAAAGGGGAGGTTCTGATAATGGGAGACTTCAACATGCCAGATACAGACTGAGCAATAGCAGCACGAACATCTGCCAGAACTAGACACATAGTGGATTTCCTGCAGGGGGAGGGCCTCAAGCAACTAGTACAACAACCCACAAGAGACAGGGCTATCCTGAATCTAATACTGACTAACGGGGAAAGGATCACAGATCTCCAGGTAGAAGGTCACCAGAGGGCCAGTGACCATTACATGGTATGGATCTATTTGGCCACTAGAACTAAATCATCCCATTCCAAGACAAAAATATGGGACTTCAGAGGAGCTGACTTTGATAAGATGGCCAACAGAGTTAAGCTAGCCATATCAAGAAGAAATACAGGTGAGGAGGTACAGGTAAAGTGAGTAAGCATTAAGGATGCAATACTTGAAGCAACATCCCATGGTGTTAGGGAGAAAAGCAAGAGCAAAAGAAGGAGGAAACCACTTTGGTTCTCAAAAACAGTAGCAGAAAATATCAGAGCCAAAAGGTCTGCCTTCAGGAAATATGAAGGACTGCAGCGGGATGAAGATAGGGAGGCAAACCAAACTTCCCTAAGGGAAGCAGGGAAGGCAGTAAGGCAGGCAAAGGACCAAACTTGAGGAAACACTAGCTCAAACAGTAAAAGAAGGTAACAAGACTTTCTATAGATACATTAGTGAAAGGAGAAAGTACAGAGGTGGGAGTATTACTAAGATCAAGGGGAATAAGGGGGAGTGTGTGGAGGAGGACCAAGGAAAAGCATCTATTCTAAATAGATACTTCTGCTCAGTATGTACTTAGGAGAAGGTAGGGCAGGGCCCATGGCTTAGCACCATGGACACATGGGGTAGGGAGGTGTGCACAAGTCCCTTCACTAAAGAAAGTGTCCTACAAGAGCTCGCTAAGCTCAGGGTGGACAAGGCAATAGAACCTGATGGCATACATCCCAGGGTACTAAAGGAGCTAAGGGTGGAACTAGCAGATCCATTAGCAGAACTGTTTAGTGAGACTATGAGCACAGGAGAGGTCCCAGAAGATTGGAGAAGGGCTCATGTGATCCTGCTCCACAAGAGTGGCAGCAGGGAGGTGGCAGGAAACTACAGACCAGTCAGTCTTACCTCAGTAGTGGGAAAGATTATGGAGCACTCCTTAAGGAAAGGATAGTGCAACGCCTGGAATCCATAGGAGCACAGGATCCAAGACAGCATGGGTTTACAACATGAAGGTCCTGTCAAACAATCTTTGACTGGATAACTAGAGTGATGAACCAAGGGGTGCAGCTGATGTCGCCTACCTTGACTTCAGCAAAGCTTTCGATACTGTTCCACATAAAAGATTGATTAATAAGCTGGGCAGGCTCGGGGTAAGTCAGAGGTTGGCCAACTGGGTGGCAAACTAGTTGTCGGGCAGAAAACAGAGAGTGGTGGTAAATGGTATACAGTCAGAAGAGATGCAAGTCACAAGTGGGGTACCTCAGGGATCAGTCCTGGGGCCAGTCCTCTTCAATATCTTCGTCAGTGACATTGCAGATAGACTGGAGGGTAAGGTTTGTCTGTTTTCAGATGACACCAAGATCTGCAACAGAGTAGATGATCCAGATGGGGCGGGCAGAATGTGAAGAGATCTGGATAAACTGGCAAAATGGACGGAAGATTGGCAACTGGGGTTTAACGCAAAGAAGTGCAAGATCATGCACATAGGGAAAAGAAACCATGAAGCTACCTATAGGTTTAGAGGGGAGTTGCTGGCAATCACAAGGGAAGAAAGAGACTTGAGCATCATCATCACAGATTACCTGAAATCATCCAAGCAGACCACTAAAGCAGTAGGTAAGGCTAGAGGGATATTGGGGTGTATTAGTAGGGGTATCACAAGACATAAGAGGGAGGTAATGATACCTCTTTACAAGACACTGGTTAGGCCCCATCTGGAGTACTGCATGTACAAGGACATTAACAAAATGGAGGTAGTCCAGAGAAGGGCAACCAAAATGGTGCAGTGACTGCATCAAAGAAAATATGAGGACAGATTAATGGAGCTCAATATGTATACCCTAGAGCAAAGGAGGGAAGGAAAGAGGTGATATGATTCAAACATCTAAAGGGTATTAACAAGGTGAAAGATTTAACATGTTTCAATATAAGAAAAATAGCAGGACAAGAGGACACAGCATGAGATTAGAGGGAGGCCAATTAAGAGATAATGTGAGGATGTTCTCTTTCACAAAAAGGGTGGTGGATGCCTGGAAAGGCCTACCTCAGGAAGTGGTGGATATGATTACAGTGCAGGGCTTCAAACAGGCATGGGATAGGCATAAGGGAGCAATACATATGAGTATGAATATGTAGGCCATTGACAGAGTAAAGGCCTATGGCACATTCATAAGGTAGAAAAAATAAGCAGACTGGATGGGCCTTGCGATCCTTATCCACCATCAACTTCTATGCTTCTATGTGGTGGTCAACCAGGTCAAACACTTTTGACAGATCAATGAAGACTGTGCCTGTGGGTTTGCCCTGGTCCATACTTCTTAGTACATGATCGTAAAAGAGGGCCAGGGCAGAGAAGGTACTATGTTGCTTATGGAAGCCATGTTGGAGGGGGAATAGGAGGCTGTACTTTTCCAGTTGCTCTGTTAGCAGAGAGTGTATGGATTTTTCAAGCAGCTTGCTCAGGTGGGGGATGAGGGAGATGGGTCGATTTTTGTTGGGGGAGTTGGGATCACCAGCTTTGAAGATCGGTACGACGTTAATGTGTTTCCAGAAGTCGGGTATAGCAGCAGTAGTAAGGGCGAGATTGAGGATGAAAGTGAGTGGTTTTACGATTGCAGGAGAGACGTGTTTTAGAAATGCAGGGTACAGACCATCGCTGCCAGGGCTTCCTTTGGCTGGTAGGGATTTTAGTAGCTTGGCAGTGTCTGTATACCTGATGGTCCTAAAGTGGAAAGGAAGGGGCAGGGTGGTGGTTGAGGAGGAAGGTGAATTGTTTGGTTGGCGGTTTCCGGCAGGGGAGGACTGGGCAGGGAGCTTGCTGAGATAGTGGGATAAGTCAGAGAATTTTAAGTTGAAAGCACTTGCAATATCAGTTGGGTCCAAGAAGAGACCAGAGGGGGATAAAAGCTACATTATCTACCTGCTATTTTCTGGGTTTAGGACAGAACCAATGGAGGCCCAGAAATTTTGTGGGTTACCGAGGTTGTTGATTTAGAAAATATTTACGCTTTAGTGACTTGGCTGTCTGCTTGCAGGAGTTGTGCAGCTGTCTGTATACATTCCAGAGTTGGGAGGGGGTTGCTTTGTACTCCTTGCACTTACAGTCTCGATCTTTCATTTGTGCCAGCAGTTCCTTGGATAGCCAGTGGGTGCAACCTCCTCTAATCCTTCTGGTTTTGAGGGTGGAGTGTGTATCCTGGATGCGAGTGTGGGTGGAAGTAAAGAGCGTGATTGCCTCAAAGATGTTGTTGTGGCAGTAGAGGGCAGACCAGTTTACTTCCCAGACCTCTCTGAGGACTGGTGCTGGGTCTTGATGGTCAAACACTCTGAATGTTAGGAGCTTATATGGAGGGCAGCTCATTTTGGAAGACATTATGGTGTAGATTGGGGTGTGGTCGCTGATTGAGCCAGCCATTGTGCCAGCCTGGAGGACCAAGTCAGCATGGTTTGTGGCCACTCAATCAATGAGGGAGTGGTTGAGTGAGCAGGGCATTGTGCCTGGTGGGGGAGGAGATAACTTGTTCCAGACTGTGTTTCTTTAGCATGCTAGCATAATCTGGAGCATGGGCATCCAGCCAGTTTAGGTTGAAGTCTCCAATCGCGACCAAATCACATGAGGGGATTGCACTCCCTATGCCATCCAAGAAGTTGGATAGCCTTGTGATGCCTCCTGAAGGTGGGTTGTAGCAGCAGCCAATGCAGATTTTCTTAGATGCACCTAGGGTTAATTCAGTGGGGAGCCATTCGCTTGGGGAGGAGAGGGTTGAGCAGCTGGTGGTGGTGGTGACAGTAATATGCTCCTGCACATACAGCGTGACACCCCCACCCCTCTTTCTGCCTGGCCTGTCCTGGCGCAGGAGTGAGTACCCTTGTAGCTGTAAATGGGAGTCTGGCTGGGTGGGCTTTAACCAGGTTTTGGAGAGGCCTAAGACTTATGGCTTGTATAGCACTATCCATGCCTCATCTTGAGGAGCTTATACGAGAGACTGCAGATATTCATGTGGGCTATTTTCAGCCCAAGGTGTTTTAACCAATTGACATCAGTGTGATCAATGCAGATGTTCTCCGGTTCAGGATTACTTTCTATGTCTTCAGAGAGGAGAAAAAGTGTGAAGAGAGGGCAGTCCAGGGGGTGGCAGAGGGGGGATTGGAGGGTGAGGGAGTATATTAATAGGTCAAGGAGTCAGCATTCATAGTTGGTCAACAGTGCCAGGAAGATTTCACTGGTGAGGGTGAGTTCATGTCCATTTACATAGATTGTAGTGTCTGAATTTACATATGGGGTGGGCGAAGGGCAGGGATTCGGCTGGTCAGTGTCCAGTATTAATGCGCATAGGTCAGCTGCAAGTAGCAGGGTGGTCAAGGAGGCCAACATTAGAAGGGGGAGCACAAACACATGTGCATTTTGTATTTGGGGAAGGGGGGCAGCACAAGAGACAAAAGGGAGGGAGAGTGAGTGCCAAAAGGAGGCATAGCAGGATGGGAGAGGAGAAATTAGCAGTGGTGGGGTATACTGAGCTTTTGGTGCCAGTGGCATCCAAGGGAACAAAGCGGCTGAGAGTACAGAGGTCTAGTTAGGGGGAGTGTCAGAGACAGGGAAATTCAGAGTCAGAGAAATTAAAAGCTTGTGGCAGTAATCCAACAGTTTTCTACAACAGGCTATTAAGTTTAACAGCTAACATTTGTATTAAATTTAAGCTAAAATAAAAACATCTTGCAGCAACTCAAACAGTTATCTAGCACAGTCTACTAAAGCTATCAGATAACATTTTTAATTAGTCTAACATTAAAACATCAATAATGGTGCACAGTACAGAATAAAATCTGTTTTTAGGCAAACTTTTCAAATTAGAAAACACAGAGATTACAGGAACGCCTGGCACTGTAAGTTCAGTTATACAGGTGCACCTGGCACTGCAGATACAGAAAACAAAGTCAGTAGGAGTGCCAAGCACTAGAAATAGAGGTAGAGCTGAGTCCAATTGAGAAGCAGTAGGGGCCTGTAGCAGCCAAAGGAGGACGAGAAACAGCTGTAGAAGGACCAATCAAATTACAAGCCGAGTGGTCTTAGTTCTGGCAAAGTGTATCTGAGCAGCAGCTGGGGAGTGGGCAGATTGGCGGGGAGGATGCGGCAAGGGCAGTGCCAGAGCCACAATCTCGGCTGAGGAGCCCGCTCAAGGCTTGAGCTGAGCAGTAGCTGGGGAGTGGGCAGATTGGCGAGGAGGATGCAGCCAACCAAGGGCAGTGCCAGAACCACAATCTTGGTGGAGGAACCCGCTCAAGGCTCCAGCTGAGCAGCAGCTTGGTAGCGGGCAGATTGGCAAGAAGGATGCAGCCAGCCAAGGGCAGTGCCAGAGCTACAATTTCAGTGGAGAAGCCCACTCAAGGCTCAAGCTGAGCAGCAACTGGGGAGCGGACAGATTGGCAAGGAGGATAGGATGTTCCAGGACTTACCTCTGATTTTCATGGCACCCTGGCTTACCCCACTGTGTGGGGCCTCCAGGGTCAACCCCTTCCTCCAGCAGAGACTCGGTCAGTATTTTCAGGAGCAAGTGCCATAGTCGGTGGTGTGGAGCTTGCGATGAAGGGTGGGCATCCTCCTGTTATGACTGGGCTGTTTTCTGGTTTTCTCTCCCCCCCCAGAACATTGTGCACACGTACCCAGAGATATACGTGTGCACCAGAGCATCTCTGGCATCCTCACACCCTAAGACAACAGCACTGGTTGTACCACCATCTATGGTCATCCTGGTAGCAGTAATGCACTGGCAGCTGTTCACCCTTCCTCCCTAAGGTGGACAGTGTCCAAGCGGATGCTCAACACACCTCCCCCAGCCGGTCCTCTGATGACACAGGCTCACTCCCAAACCCAGGTTGCCAGTATCGCAAGTGGTAGCACTAACACTGCACTGGTGGCTAGCCCTTCAGAGCAATTTTAAATCCCCTGGTAGGTTCTAGAAGGTTATTCACGCTCTGCTTGACACCCCCTATACAGTCTACCTCCCACATCCTCAAACTAGGAAACTCACTTATCTCTGACCCAACTGAGGTTGCTAATGCCTTTAGCAGTTTATTCACTTCCTGTGCCATCTCTCTTCTTTCTTCTCCCCTTTCTTCCATCCCTTCTTTCCGCCATGTCACTCCCTAAGGCCCTTCATCTCCTCACTCTCAACCCCAGCATCATTTTCCTTGTCCCCAGTCTCTATTGAGACAACCCTTGTTGCCTTACTCTCTCTTAATTCTGCCAAGGGGCACAGCCCCACTGGTCTGGATGCTAATCTATCCTTCTCTCTGCACCAGCCATTCCTGTCCCTTTTGCCTCACTTTCAATCTTTCTTTCCAACTTGGATCCATCCTCCACTCCTGGAAGCAGTCTAAAATACTCCCTCTTCTCAAAGGGGGTGACCTTTCATCCCCAGGAACTGCTGGCTCATCTCACTCCTCCCTGTCCTGGCCAAGGCACAGGAAAAACTTGTTCCCTCCTAGCCATCCACCAATCCTTCTTTCCTCTTCCCTTTTCAGTCTGTCTTCCACAAGAACCACTTCACCATCTCTTCCCTCCTCAGGTTCACAGACTTTATGCTGAAAGGAGTGGATCTGGATCTGTTCACTGTGACCATTTTCACAGACCCTGAAAACGACTTTGATACAGTGGTTCACCCTCTTCTCATGGATAAGTTGGGTGCTGCAGGTCTATCTGACATGGCAGTCAGGTGGTTCCACTCCTGCCCCATAGATTATCTCCAGGTGGTCCAAGCTGATGATGCCCCACCGTCCTCCTGGCCATCACATCCAGAGCCCACAGGGTTCCATTTTGCCCAGTTCTTTTCTTTTTTCCATTTTCTTAAATGAGTTCCTCTCTCCTGTGTCTTTTCCCACATACACAAGTATACAGATGACATAGTTCTATTTGCTTCAGGCATCTTGGTCCTTGAGCTGGAGTTCTTACTCCAGCATGACTTTGGCAATACCCAGCTTTGGTTCTCATCAAACCAGCTCTCACTAAATGCCAAAAAAAGTGTATCTCTTACATTTGGCACTAGACAGAGATTAGCAAGGCTCCAACATACACCTGTCTTCTCAACTCTTGATGGCAACTTGCTTGAACAGGTTCAGTACCCCATTTCATGTATTTAGGGATGTGGCTGGATCAGAATTTCAGCTTTTCCACCCACACTGACACCATGCACAAGAAACTTCACCCTAAACTTGGTGGGCACTTTAGAAACAGATCATGCCTTTCTTTCCCAGTGCACCATGAGATCATTCTAAGGATGATCTTGCCAGTGTTTGACTGCAGGTATTGTCTACAGCACTGCTCCAGAGTCTACACTTGCCATGCTGGACCCTCTGTTTTACTCCTTTGGCTGCTTTGCCTGTAGTGCTCCATCTTTTACCCACCACTGCTGTCTATATTCTAGTCTCTCTTTCCCCTATCTTGAGGCCCAGTGTCTTAGCATGCCCCTGGGGCATGCATTAAAATCCTTAAATGCGCACCCTGTCATGGCTTATTACTTACATATAAATTAATAACTAAATTGCTGTTTGACTCCCTGTTTTATCTCCTCCCCGGGATGAACCTGGAAATAAGCCCTGACTCAGTGTTCCTATCCCGTGTTCCAATTTTTAAATAATTCAAAATAAGAAATAAAACATGGAATTGGGCCCAGAACCTGATAACAGGAAAAATAACCCATAAAAAAACCTTGATGTACAAATGCTCATACGCCACTTGCATGCAGGTACACACACACACACACACACACACACACTGTACATATGTGCATTGATCATGAGGAGAGATAAGTTATCAGGTTTCCCTCATCACCCAAGCCCAGGAAAGATTACCAGAAAAGAAACACACATGTCAGTAAGACAAGTCTGACAGCACCCAGACAAAAATATGACCAAAGAAGCAGGTGTAGTAAAAATATCTCTGTTTGTTACATTTGGGGTCCCAGACTACAGAGATCAGCTCAGGCACATCTATCTCCACTTCTCTACCCAAAGAGAGTAAGAGAATCACATGATATGGCTTATGTCAGTACCAGAAATTGCTTCTGATTGGCCAGGAGCTGTGTTAGATTTAAAATTCTCACCAAATGTCTTTATCCAAATACCATAGAATACTGAGAAATTCTTGGCACTCCGTCCAGAGTATGCAGTGCTCCCATATTCGTGGCATGTGAGCTGCTCACACTTTAACCAGGGGGCAAGCAAGTCACCCCAGGGTGCTACCTGTCTCAAGAGCTAAATAAGCAGTTTATAAAAACTCATGGAGTAAATCATTAGATGTAAGCCCTTGTAGGGCCTGTTTGTGTTCAGTAAGACTTGATGTCTCAAAGCAGTAGTTTTGCCCCAGAACAGCATTTTAATGATGCCGAGTGAGGGACAGGGATGCAGCATGTTCACTGTGAGGTGTAGTAAAATTGAAGGGGGCTGTTTATGTCATGTTACATCACTTTACATGCCACCATTTATCTTTGGAGGTCGAACTACGTTTAATAGAAATATATTCCCAAAAATAAAGGCTGGCCTGCTAAGTTTTGTCATGTTACTATACCCAGCCCAATCACGTAGCTGATTTTTAATTAATGACATGGGAAATCATGTAAGCACCACACAGGGAGTTATTGCAATTAGAAACTTGTTTCTTTTTGTTTTCCTTTTCTTTCTCCTCCTCTTCCTTTAATTATAAAGGTCATGCGTGTGCATTTCCTGAGGATCTGAAACTGACAACATTTTTAAATATTCTGTGGCAAATCCCACTGTTCTCGGGGGCACCAGATGGCTCAACAGAAGAACGCTGCACTTCCATGCTAGTGACTGGGGTTTGGAAATGGACTCGGGAGCCAGGATCAGTGCAGTCAGGGCTGGGCACTGCTGCTGAGTGCATCATGAGCCAACCTGGGAAGGGAGAGGTCTGGGTTTCTGTGTTGCAACAACCCCTCAAGGTGTGCCGGGGAGCCTGCCACCTCATGAGGGGTGCCATCAGCCAATAGGGTGTGCCATGTCTGAGGCCATCTCAGGCACTATCAGGGGAGGTGGGAGGGATGTGCATACCAGGTTAAAATGTCAAGGGGCTTGATTCCAGGACAAATGTCACAACTCGCAGGCGCATGCAAGTTGTGACCTTCACTGCTACGCCGGGGACCCTGTGCCATATTATAAGAGCGACAGGGTCCCGGCACCTATGACCTGTGACTTGCAGCTGGTGTAGGCATGTGCCATGAGCATGGTGCAACTGCCATGAATGCTGCAAGATGCAGCCCACTGCAAACAGCCCCCCCAGAGCCCTCCACCCGGGAACACCACGGCAATCACCAGGGGGCGTGGGGGGGCTGGACAGGTGGCACAGGCATCCAGGGGACACTTTCAAGAACAGATCCTGGGGGTCCACAACATTCGGAGGGTGGGGGGGGCATGGCCATGTTTGGGAGGCATGGAGAGCACAGTGGGACCTTTGGCAGAGTGGGCATCCATCGTTTTGGCACTGACAGATGCCACTTACACCATCTCCATGCTGGTGCAACTCTGCTGTGCCAATGTGGCTCCTGTAATTGTGTATGTGGGTTACGGCAGCCACCTTTTTGGAATAGGGTGCAGTTGCTGCCATAACCCTTGCCCGCTCCCATGGCATTACAGGTTGTGGGCGTGGTGGACAGCATAACCCACATTTGGTGCAACCCGCATACAGCGTGGCGCGCTGGCACCTTGGGGATCGCTGACGGGGCGTATTGTATGGTACAAATTGCGACTACGCCATGGGGTTTGACATAATTTGGCTTGTGCTAGCATAAACCACCCTGGAATCGGCCCCAATGTCATTACAGCACGGTCAAAAACCATACTGTAAAAACAGTGACATGTAAAACAGCTATAGGGATAGCATAGCTGAGGTAACGTTAGTGCTATCCCTGTAGCTGTCAGCCATCTGGGGGGAGAAAGGGTCTGCTAGGAAGTGTGCTACTAAGCAGCTGCTGTGGCATGGCAGGTAGGGCACAGACAGTGGAGGTCGGCAGAACGTCGGACTGAGGTTTGACTCCCAGACTAAGGACAAAATATTCCTTTTGTTTGTTTTCTGAGGACATGAAATTCCTGGGCCCCCCCTCCAAACTGATGTGCTGCCCCCCACCCTGTACTTTTGCCACCACCCCGGTTTCCTGCTGGGTTCTTCTTCCTTTCTCAATGATGTCCCTCCACGGTTCCTCCCCATCCCTGAGTTGCCCCCCAGAGGTGATTATTTATGGATTGGAGAGGTTCGTGGGGCAAAGCCCCCCCCACCACAAACACACAGGGTAGCCATTTGTTTTCATGTGGCACTATGGTAGCACTTGGTGTTTTCGCCAAGTGCTACAATTGCTTTTGGTATTTTGTACTGCGCAGTTTTTGTCTGCGCTGTTGGTGTATTCGTTGTTTTGACGTAGTGCCAGGGATGTGGCATGGAAGGGAGAAAACCTAGGAAAAAGATGTGCCTTGAGACATCTAATTGTTAAACTGAGTCTATTATTTTAATGTGGACTGTAAAGAAATGTCTAACCAATAGTATGATTGGAGGTATGAGTGTCTGAAACTTTGGGTGTTACATTGGAAAGCTCCACCACATCTGTTATACATGGTAAGGATATTGAAGAACTGAACCTGTTTTAACTTTTAGGAAACCCACCACTTTTGCTGAAAATAGTATGCCTTCTGAAGCATGGTCACCATCTGAGACAAGTTCCAAAGCTCTGGAATGATTCATTGAAACTGCTGGCAAGTCACAAGATTGCCACACAGACACACACCAGCAGAAACGCAACAGTCATTAAGGAAACTCTTTCACAAGGCTGGATATTGTAAGACTTTAAAAAAAAATGTTGAATGCATCCTCATTGTTTTATTAAGTATGTTTTAAAATAATATAATTTCTTTGATCAAATTTACTGGTAGATACAGTATAAGCAAAAAATATATTAAAACATCAAAACATCTTCTTGAGAACTCTAAAGATGATCACGGCCAGCCTGAATACATAAAATATTTCATTTAAGCATGAAAAGTTAATAAACTTTATGAAAGATCTTTAATTCAGGAACTTTAACTGTAATACAAATGTTTGCATCAGTAAGAAAGGTATTCTAAGATTTTATCAAACACGGTATGTTTTTCTGAAAAGAAAATATTGTTTACATTGTTTCCCTTTTTGCATGAACTTTTCTCAGAGTAACCATACTGTAAGAAATCTTTATTTGTAAAGAGTTTTAGACTGGGAGCTGATAATAAGCCCTCTCCCCTCCTCCCATCTCCACCGACAATGGCCAGTGCCCTGATTTCCCTCCACTCCCCCCCCCCTTCGCTTTTGAGCCTAACATGAGTCTGTCAGGCATAGATTCATATCTGAGTTCAACTTGTATTGCATAAGACCTGTACTAATTAACCTTAGCATCTGAATGTTAGTCTTCGCTGTTCTTTATAACAAAGCTGAACTGTATCACTGTTGAATCATTTGTAATGTTTATCTGTACCTAATTCTGTGATGTGGAACCTTTGTAAAGGAGTATTTGACTCAAAGGTACTTCTGAATCCAATAAATAAATAAACAAATGGGTTTCAAAGAGTCTAACATTGTTTGCTATCACATTAAAGGATAGACTGATTGACCATGCAAAGACCGGCAATAGGTTTGGGCAAATGGTTTAAGAATATACTCAGGGCCAGATTAAGGCAACCTGGGGCCTAAGCCCAGAGCAAGTCTACACCCCCCCCCCCACCACTGCCACCATGCCTCTTTGCCACAAAGGGATCCTCTCACAAACTGAAAGGCACTTTGGGAAGCCTTTTACATACAAACTATATCCCAAGTTAGGATCAGTAATGTAGCAGACTCTCAGAGGGCCTGGGTGCAAGGGTACGTGATAGGGCCTCCCTGCTTTTGAATAGACATCAAAATTATGATTTGGGCCCCTCAAACCTCTTACCTCATGGGCCCAGGTGTGACTGCACTCCCTGCACCCTTGTAGCTATGTCCCTGGTTAGGATACAGTCAGTATGAAAAGAGCCACAAGCAACAGCAGACAGATCAAAATTCCTATCCTTCATTTCCCAACTCTCAAAATTATATTAGTGACCGTGCAACACCATTCTCTTCTCTCCCCCCCAAGTGTTTGATTTCCGTCTGATACTCTACAGTGCACCCTCAATTATCCCATTTTCATACAAGCAAAATTGGGCAGATAATCAAGGGTGCGGATAATAAGGGGCAGTAGAATAGCTAACTTTTTGAACAAACCACATTTGGCAGATAATCGAGGGATCACTGTGTGTGTAAGGCTACTTGCAGGACACATGATTACCATCTTTCTTATATACTGCAAGTGCAGTCTTACTCCTTGATACAGCCCCACCCACAAAACCATACAACGAAGGGCTACAGTGCTATAGATGGGCTTATAATGGTCAGGGTTAGTGGCGGCCTTCAGATACTATTTGTTTACTTTGCAGTCAATTGTACATAATGGGGGGGTTGCATTCAATGTATTAGCCCCATAACATGTACAATTGCCTGCAAAGTAAACACATTTGATCTGAAGGCAATACTGCCTTTGACTACATTGTAAGCCTATCTATAGCACTGTAGCCTCTTTGATACTTTGCGTCATTAAAATGTGGTTTTGTGGGTAGTGCTGAAGATCAGGTTTAGTCATACTGTTTCAGAACTGCAATACAGTATTGTTGAGGGACTTACAAAATTCAGCTCCCTTTTTTCTTTTATTCATAACTCTCATGATCATTTTCATGACATTCAACACTCTGACCCAAAGTCAAATAGGAACCCCCCTACTTGTTTTCCCTGAGACAAGAACTGCATTTATAACAAGGGTAATCCATATCCACTGAAGGAGTGTCAAAATTAATTAATCCATTATATAGCATAGCCTAGTGGCTAGAGCTCCAAGCCCGAGAACATGGAAACCATGCAGACTCAGAACACTTGGATTTCTGAGCCACGACCTCTACCTGCAAACTATATGACCCCATGCTAGGGCAAGTCATATAACATCCTTATGCTAATGAGAGGCACCTGGAACCTGGGGCAGGCTCTCCACTAGGCAGGCTCTGTTGGCTCATTGATCCTTCTTATAAGAATGATAGGGGCCCCTCAAATGCTCAAGAAGAGTCAAGTAGTGGACAATACACCATAGGGGGCACCCCCATTTAGGATTCATGCCAGTCACTCTCCCTATCAGGAACACCAGCTTGGGGGGACAGGGATCTTTCTTGCAACTTCTCCCCATGTGGGATATCTGGGGGGGGGGGCAATGCAAAGGAACTGGGCCTCCTTACACCTTAATGATCAATGTGGCTGGCGCCTCCTGAAGCTATCAGCTGTACTTAATGCCTAATCAGGGGAAGTGAGAATCACATCACAGTTCAGCCCCTGACTTGCTCAGATTACTCAGCTACTGAGTCCTTTACAAAAGAATTCTTGTCAGATCCACCACGGCTGCATAATGAAGTTTGTGAAGAAAACGGACAGACTAGGATGGCCCCTGGGGTCCTTACCTAGTGTCACATTGTATGCTTATGAGGGTAATGTAGTTAATTGCTGTGGAAAATATGGAATGTTAATATACCAAGAGCTATCTTTTCTGTGTCATATTGCCAATTCTGATGGTAAATTCTGTTTAAATTACACCAAGACTAGATGTAATTAAATATATTGTTACAAAACAAGGGCACTTAACATCACCTGCTGAAAGCCATGAGATTAGTTGGGGATAAACAATGGTGTGCTAAAGACTCTTATTTAGTCCATTGTGTGATCCCTAACATTGTACAGCTAGGTGCAAGATCGTAAGGAGCCGTTAATGACACCTGGGCCAAGTCCCCAACAGGTACAAACATAATTTTTAATTAACCAAGAGGGAAAAAACAAGACAAAATTAAAAACTCTACATATATGTCAACAAGTCACCAACAGTTACAAACTTAAAAAGACAGCATCACTGTATTCTGCTCCATTTACAAAGCTGTTTTTAATTTTTTCTCCGAATCTTTGCCCTCACTTCCCCTTTCATCTAAGCCACCTGCAAAAAGAGTCAGGCTCTCAGGAGTAAAAGCCAGAGCCATGGGTTTGGGGCTCGGGGGGCACAATTCTGACTGAAGGGTCTGGTGTAGGGCTGGGAACACAGTGGTTACCGGAGTTCTGCACACAACACCTGTAAAGAACGGGGTGGGCTTTCTTCCACCACATTCTAGAACTGGGATCGGAGGAGGGTTTTTCAAGATTCGGGGAGCATGTCAGTGGGGAAACGGCACGTTCCAAACCAAACTCCACGATACCTTCCGACACAACACGGAGACAGGGAGCGTACCTCTCAGGATCCGAGGGCGAATCGCTGCCAGTATGGGCCGGGGAGGCAGGCCCACGATGAATGGAAGGCCGAGCCAGCAGGAACGAGGAAATCAGACTGCTACCTGTCTGCAACGGGAACCTGCCAAAGCACTGCACAGACTGGGTGAGTCATCCAAACAGTCCGGTTGCCAGACATCTGTGTGTTGGGGCCTTGAAACCAGAGGGCCAGTGTTACTAAACTGTTCGTGTCTTAATGTAATTTTTAAAAGTTTACAAAACAACTCTGAATTAGTCCACACCCCTTTCCCAAGAATGACACCAGAGCCCCAGAACAGGAGTGCAGGAGTTTCTGAACTGCCCCATTCCACTTCACTCTCAGGTGAGCCCCTCGGAGGGCAGCGGCACTATGCTGAGTAGTTTCTACTTAGCAAGGCGAACAAGTCACTCATTTTCAAATTAAATGCTGTAAATACTCAGCAATCACTAACCAAGCAGAAGTAATTTCAGGTCCCTGCGAGCTTGATTCTTGTCTCTTTTGAGCTGTCTCTCAATTTCTGTGTTTATCCTTTTACATTCCTTCTCTTCTGGAGACAGGCAGCACCCTGTCATGGTATTTACGTGTGTCTTTTCCTTTGTGTAAGAGGTCTGTATTTGACATAATCTGTTTGTTTCTGCCAGTCTGTCTGTAACAAAATTTGAACTGTGCCTCCTAGGAGGCAAGTACGTACCTTCCTCCCAACTCTGGGATTTTGCTTCCGCCTGAAACTTGTAGCAGCAGCAGCTCACAATATGGGCAACCACGGGAGAACCCCACTGCTGTTGTGTCTCTCTCTTCTCTCTCAGCGGGCGAAGGTCGCTGCCTGCTTGCCTGCTGCTGCTGACCCACGGCATCACTTCAGCTCCCTCAGACTTTGCTGCTGAACCCGCACCGAGAGCTCGGAGCGGCCGCCGCAGTCACTGAAGTTTTTTTCCCTGTCAGGAATTGCATTAAGATGAGAGGGCATGGAGGGGTGGAGCCTCACCTTCATTTACACTGGGGATGGGTTTCAGCACTGGGGAAGGAGAGAGACCGAACAATTACGCCTTTCTGACCCTCGCATTCCAGCAAGCCGATTCTGAAATTACTGCTGCTGCCTGCCGTTTCTCATTTCACACATATTGAACTGGGTTGAGCTATGGGCTGCTACCCCCCCATGCGCTGGTGAGCTGCGTGCCATGGTGTGCCAGACGTATTGGTAGCTACGCCCTTGCTGTTAAGGGGAGGGGACAGAAATGGCAGGGATGCAGAAATTTACAAAAAAAAATGCCCATAAAAAAAAAAAGAAAATGACCACTGTGATATAGTGCAGTGCTGCAGTCCATAGGGACAACATGGGCAAATTGCTTCTTGGGGGAGGGTCAGGTGGAGGAAAAACAGTTCCACGGACGGAAAACATGACGTTAGCCCTTTTCTACATGCAAAACATCTGCAGGGCTCTGCACATGCAGCCATAAAAATGGCACTTAAAACCAGAGTGAAAATCAGAAACACTGGCTGAGGTTTCTAATAGGCTCACATAGATGGAACAAGAATTGGAACTAGAACTTATCAAACAGCTTCTACGGGGAAGAAATGACATTCAGGGTCAGTGCAGTTCTCCATTATGATGCTGGTGAGCTGTTACAGTCTCCAGAAATAGGTCAGTTTCTTGTCACAGTTGAGTAATGCAGCCTCATGATATCAAAACACTGCCCCCTACAATAATACAGAGTAACCCAGATATTAAACAAAAAATAATTCAGACAATCCAGTGAGAAAGTAGTTTGTTCATCACACCAGGGCAAAACAATGACGATACTCCACGCAGGGTCTCCTTGCACCCAACTGTCAATCCCAGCTCGTGGTAGGGAAAACTTTTTTGGATCTTCCTGGGCAACAGAAACAACATTGTCAGTAAAGCTCAGCACACATGTATGACCCTCAGCCAGAGAAATTCAATGGCTTACTATAAAATTTCTCCTCGACTCCCCCTTTGTTTGTTGGCTACCCCCATAGGGCATTACCTCCACCTTCCATGGATTTGCAGGTTTCATGCCTTGGGCTTCTTATGAGGATGTGGGTGTTGAGGACCCAGTAATGGGTCCTCACTGATAAACATAGTTCTAAGTCTCTTTAAAGTACTTTGAGTCCCCAATTTTGCCTTTCTGGAGACATTGATCTAATTCTAACTGGCACTGAATTCTCTGACAGATTAACTACCAGCAACCTTCCGCTGTGCCCCTGACCCCGTCCCACCTTCTGTTACTACCCTAGGTTTACCAGTGCCTTTCTCTTTTTTCAATCTCATTTAGTGCCTGCATGGTGGTGGCAAAGGTTTGTGCTGTGTGACATCCAAGCTGTAGATACCTAGAAAGCTTTTCATGCTGTTCTGTGATGTGTCAATGGCCCTGTGGCACACATCCACTTGTGAACCTGTGAGAGAAGGGCTGTACCATCCCGCAGTGTATCAGCAAAGGGTGATATGTACTGAGAAAGAAGTGGGAGAAGCTAATATACACTGTCCTAATATACAACATCCGAAATCAGCAGCCCAGATCAGTACTGAGACCTGTCCTCTTCAATATCTTCATAAGTGACATTGCTGAGCAACTGGAGGGGAAGGTGTGTCTCTTTGCAGATGATACAAACATCTGCAATAGGGTGGACACTCGGGAAGGGGTGGAGAGAATGCAACAGGATCTGGGGAAACTAGAGGAGCAGTCTAGGGTGTTGTAACTGGGTTTCAATGCCCAAAAGTGCAAAGTCATGCATCTGGGGTGGAGAAACCCAGGAGCTATGTATAAGATGAGGGGTGGAACTTACAGTCACCAAGTGAGAAAGGGACCTTGGGGTAATCATATCTGATGATCTCAAGGTGGCAGGGCAGTGTGATAAGGCAATAAGCAAGGCTAGTGAGATGCTGGGGTAAACAGGAAGGGGGATTTCTCATAGGAGAATGGAGGTAGTGTTGCCACTGTATCACTCGCTAGTGAGACCCCACGTAGAGTACTGTGTCCAGTTCTGGAGGCTTCACCTCTGCAAGGACATTGACAGGGTGGAAGCAGTCTAGAGGAGGGCTGCCATAATGGTGTGGGGGCTGCATGAGAAATCATACAAGGGGAGGCTGTGGGAGCTCAACATGTACTTCCTGGAAGACATCAGAGTGAGAGGGGACATAACTGAGACCTATAAGTACCTCACGGGGGTGAACAAGGTGCAGGAGTCTTTTTCAGAGCAGGAGGATCACCAGAACATAAGAGCATGCATTGAAACTGTGAGGAGGGAGTTTAAGAAGAATGTGAGGAAGTACTTCACAGAAAGCATGGTGCACATCTGGAACAGCCTGTCAGAAGAGGTGGCGGGTGAAGACAATGGGGAGTTTCAAGCACGTGTGGGATAGGCACGTGCATATAACAAGTAAAGGTAGTGAGGAGGGAGGGACACCGATGACCAAATGGGGGTCTGTGTTATAGTATTAGGCAGGGAAAAATAGGTACACTAGACAGGCCTACTGGTCCTTTACTGCCAACAAATTCCAGGTTTCTACGTTTCCATATGTAACGGCACTTAAATGTTCCAATTCCATAAAAAGCTGTCATGCCATAAAACCAGAATCACAACACCTGGTTCTAGAAAGATGCCAAACTTACATTTCCAGTATTTGTTTACTAACCAAATTCTTGTGGACTAAGGATTAAGTGACAGATATGTGTGGGGTACCCTTGTCAAATTTTACTTGTTGTTTGTGTGCCAGGCTTTACCTGCACTATGTTCTCATATTTGATCACTGAATTGTTATGTCAATGGCTACCCCCCACCCCACCTCCACTGCTGCACCTAGTGTGGGGGGGAGGCTATATCCATGTGATTGCTATGTGGCAAACATGTAGATTACTCTCTCACATTGAAAGCTGTTTTTGTGTTTTATATTGAAAATCAAAGGCAGCCCACTGGGACAGCAGTAGCAGTACCTATTGCAATGCCAGTGACCTGGTTCTAGGAATGAGCCTGGAGCATCAGAGAGACAGCAGCTGGGGGGGGGGGAGTATTGAGCATCTGAAAGACAGCTCTGCTCCAGGGAGGAAGGGATGTGAACCTTGGCATTAGCCTGACCTCTAGCAGTGGCTGGGTGTGAGGGAGTTTGGGACCACCAGACACAGGAGTGGTGGACACTGACGCATTGTTCCATGGAGTGTGGAATAGTGATGTTGCTAATGCCCCTGTGCCCATTTTTCTGGGGTACAAAAAAAATGGGAGAATGTTACCAACTGGACAGATGATGCTGCACTTTGCCTCCCACATCTGTTAACAGTTGCGTGGGGGTGAACAATCTTCATTCAAAAGTGTTGTTTCACAAATGTTTATTTCACCATAATTCTGTGATATTCCCCAACGTTTCACCAAAATATTATTGAGTTCTTTGGGAGTCCATGTACAATACTGTTTCTTTGGAAACAAACTTTCTGTGTATAAGCTTTCTCAAAGTATTATTATTCTGTCTGCACACTAATATTAGTGTGTATTTCTTCATCTCTCTATTATAGCCTTTGAGCAGCCTTGTAGTGGCTTTTTATAGTAGGTCAGCATTCTTTTGCAGCATTGCTGGGCCTCTCCTGCCTGGAACCACAAAACCACGCACTTACAGGAACTGTGAGGGTATTTTGGCATAGTAATGACCAAAGAGAAACCACCAACTGGTGGCATTCGGTAGAAAAATAACAAATGCGGCAAAGCCAGAAAAATGCAGGGCTTAGTGCCATGCTCTCATTAATAAAGGTTGGATTAAATGTATTTTTCTGACTTTGCTGCATTTGTTATTTTTTACTGAGTGCCGCCAGTTTGTGGTTTCTCCTCTCTTGCCGGGGCCTGGATTTCCCCCAGTCTTCATCTCCACTACCGGACCAATAGGATGGAAAAGAGAGTTGCTGAGGAGCTGTGTGTGTGTGTGTGGGGGGAGGAAGCTGAGGGGAAACAACCCAATGGTGAGCTGTTGGTGGACCAGGGACCCAGTGCTGCAGGTTGGGAGCCTCAGGAGGATAGGAGCTCTGGTGCATACTGAAGGAGGTCCCAGTTGGTGAAAGAAGGCAGCATAAAGAGAATTAAACAAAATGATACAAAAATTAATATTTGCAAATACAAAGGATGCTGATAGTGTTGAAATAGGAATGGGGCAAGTTGGGTAGTTTACAGTTTGTTTCCCCAAGGATAAATCAGCTAAGATGCAGCATATCCTTTTCTGTGAGGGTCCTGCCCCACTTTACAGCTGAGAGAGATGAAGGGTAACCTGTAATAAGGGCAACTGAGATTGAACGAGTCGCATATGAGTGACTCAGTCTCAGTTCCTGTAATGTGAGCTATTCAGAAAGGGTAGTGATGGAAGAAGAGCGAAGCTGTAGGTTAGCGAGGAAAGACCAGCAACAAGGTAGGATGGCCAGTGGAAGGGGAGGAATGAGGAAGAGAGTATGTGGGAGGTAGTGTGATGCAGTATTGTCGAGCTGACCCTGTGCTGCCCCTGTGGTGTGGTGGTGAGGGTGGCTGGCTGTAGGGAGCTAGGTACAGGGTTCGGGGCTGGGCAAGGGAAAGCTTTTTGTGCAGGTGGGTTTATTTTTAATTTTTTGCAACTGTCGCCCCTTCCCTGACATCCATCCCCTGGAATTAAAAATCTATAGCCTCCAACATAAACACTGTTTACAGTTTTTGCCTGGTTCTTGCTGGAAGTGTACATCACCATTTTTCTTTTTAGCGATGTACACTTGCTGTAATGGCGATTGCCATTATGACATGGAACCGAACTGAAGCATAGGTGGTCAGGAGACTTGTTCAAGGTCACATGGTGAATCAGTGATGGTGGGATGCAAACTTGCAATTGGCTTTTTTTTTTTCACAAATACTTTCTTTGCCTTTTACCCTTTGGTCCCAGTGGCACTCCCTCTGCCCTTTTGCTGACCTGCTCATGGACCTACTGTTAACTGCCACTTACACTGAGCCTGTTAGGTGGGTGCTTTGCCATGTTAGTTGTGTGGTGCCTGCAGATGGTGTTGAGAGGGCTAGGCAGTTTCTTCCTGCCTTTTATCCCCACGGGTGTCATGCATGCAATAGCACACATGCACACACTGATGTGTTTCTGTGCCGCATTTGATGATGCCTTCCCTCACCCTGCTGCTCATGCTGTCGTGACCACAAAGCTTCGCCAGGTGGCAGTGAAGTGGTGAGATACAGGATACCCCCTCACTGAAGGAGGAGAGCTGTCTGTGAGATGATCAATCCTCCCTCCTCGCAGGCCCCAGCAACCCTATGTTCATTCCTGAATATGGGTCACCAGTGTTACGAACAGTATCACTACCACTATGCCAATGGGCCAGAACTGCAATACGTTTTTTTCATAATTCAGCTTTTTAACCAACTTCATCTTACATGACTAAGGTTGGGTGGTCCTGTTGTTAGATCATACAGATGTAAACACTGAGACCTCAGGTTTGAGCCCCACCACAGCTACTAACTTATTGCAACCTGATTGGAGTATTTAATTTTGTCTCCCTGTACTTCAGACCTCTAAGCTGTAAAACTAGTTAGAAAACAATGCAGATGTTGCAGCTCAACTAGACTATCCTGGATAAATACAAAATACTATCTGGAGCCCCCAGTTTAATCACTTATAAAAAGAAAGAAAAAGGAAAAAAAAATGGTACCATCACAAAACAGTATAATACAACAGTGCCAAGTCTGCTGTACTTTTGGGGATGTACAGTTATAATGTGCAGACAGTAAGCAGTAAACATTACAGTTGCCTGTAAATTATACGGGCAAATGTGAAGAACCAAAGGTTAGAGCAACTGAGTTACAGAAAACTGTAATGTAGTTCATGAGGCCAGTGAACTGGGTTCAGGAATGAGCCAGAGTCATTGGAGGACCAGCTGAGAAGAAGGATCGAGCATTTAATGGGACGCTGTCCTCCTTGGGAAGGGAAGGTATACAGACTCTGCTTCAACACTGCCACCTCGGTGACCACAGGTGGTGGTGTATGCAGAGCTAGTAGACAGGAAGGGGGGAATGCTGATGGAGTTCTGATTCACTGATGCACACATGTCTTCACTTGCATACAGCCCCAGGCAGCCAGCATCCTACGGGAGGGGAAAGAAAGGTGGAAAAACCCAAGCTGAGGAAGAGGGAAGCCAGCCCCATTCCACAGGACCTACACCATTGACAGAGGCATTCATCTCTGCACCACACCGAACCTCTGTTGGGGCCTTGCCCACCCCATTAACCCTGCCTGGGGGGGGGGGTTAGCCAGGGAAGAAGAGGTAGTGATGTAAGGCCAGGAAAAGGCAGATGATGGGTTGGGAGGAGGTGGCACAACTTATGAGGGCAGACTGGAGAATGGGAGTTAAAAAAAAGAAAACTGGGGTAGCTGAACATGTGATAACCTGTTTTTTAAGCAGGGAGTAAGTTCATATGGGATTGAGGTGAGGGTTAGAACCACTGCCAGTGGAGGCTAAAGACAGGAGCAGACATAGAGACATAGAATTTGGTGGCAGATAAGGACCGCTAGGCCCACCTAGTCTGCCCATCAGGCTACAGTATAGTGGGCTCTAAGGAGCTGTGGAACTAAACTTGTAACTCCATACCTCAGAAAATAAGAATATCAGTAACTTACCCCCAAAAACCCTATTCAGTCCCACCCTTAGTCCTTATGTCTGCTAATCTTCACTCGTCCCAGAACTAAAGGATGATGGACTGCTGGGGCACAGGTAGAGGGAGGCAGCTGAGGCAGTCCAAAGTTGCTCCAAGAGCAATAGGTTAAGGCAACTGTAATTTAACTTCCTGCACAGAACCTATTTATGTCATACCTAGCACACAAAATTGATGCCACAGAGACAGACACTGCCCCAAATGCAAAGTGGGAACAGGGACCTTTGACACCTCAGCTGGGACTGCCTGGGAATCTCCAAATTCTGTGGTGCAGTGGTTGAGGCTTTAACTAGCTGCTTAGAGTTTACCTATGTACAATCTGTAGAGACTGTAATACTGGGCTGCTCCCCAGGAGGAGATACATCACACTACTACAAGCACTCACTGAGGTTGGTAGTGGGTAAACAATTCATTGCTTGTAACTGGTTGTTGGAGCAATACCTGACAGTATTACAATGGGGAAACACTAGTAAGGAAAGCCTGAGGATACAGAAACTCCAGTATACCATGCTTAATCATCTAGAAAAGTATAAAAGCATCTGGGGCTCACTGGAGAGGGTGATGGAAGGGGGTATTTCTCGGCTGAGGTTCCAGTGTAAGCCATCAGTCCAAGCACTTAGTAGGAAGTGCTAAACTATTTCCAAGTCAGGGAGACATCTACAACTTTAAGTCTATAAGGGGTACCTCACTGCCCACTAAAAGTTATATAGAATTCCCAACATGAGACAAGATAGGAGGCAGTATAGTGCTGTGGTTTAAAGCTCTGAGTTGCAAATCTAAAAACATGGGTTTGAATCCCACAGCCCCCACTTGCATACTGTATGATCCTGAGCAAGTCACTTAACTTGTTTGTGTTCCCAGGTCGCACCTGTAAATAAGCTTTCAGCTTAATGTGTCTCTCCTGGTAAAACAAATGTGAAAAAAGAAAAAGATGCTAGAATGTATTAACATGTGCAATGTAAAACAGCCTGTGTGTTCAAGTTATCTGAGTTTTAGTCAGCATGTACAACGTTTTCTTCTTGTGTCACCTGTTTGTCAGTCTCATGAATTAAAAAAAAATAAGCATTTGTCAACGCCGAATGTTGATTGCATTGGTGTGTTGTGCACACTCACTGGCCCTCTATCAGTCACTCAGTCTGTTTCGTCCGGTGCTGCAGACTGCTGTTTTGTACTGGGTTCCTGCCTGCATTTGCATCTTGTTCTACCCACTAAGAATTCTGCAGCTGTTTCGACAGAACTCTGTTGAGGTGGCTCACTCCCCCTCTCTCACTCGTTCATTCTGTGTCTCCTGGTGCTGCAAGCTGCCCTTTTGTACTGGGCTCCTGCCTCTGTTGGTGACTTTTTCTGCCCACAAAGAAATCTGCAGCAGTCCCAACACGGGTCTGTTGAGCCTGCTGACTCCCCCTCTCTCACTCACTTGTTCCATTTCTGCCGGCGCTGCAGGGTGGCCTTTTGTACGGGGCTCCTGCCTGCATTGGCACCTTTTTTCTGCCAACAAAGAAATCCGCAGCAGTCACGACAGAGCTCCATTGAGGTTGCTCACTCCCCCTGTGTCACTCACTCATTCTGTCGGTCCTGGCACTGCAGGCTGCCCTTTTTTACTGGGCTCCTGCCTCTGTTGGCACCTTTGTGTGCCCACAAAGAAATCTGCAGCAGTCCTGACAAAGCTTGCTCGCTCCCCTTCTCTCACTCACTCATTCCGTTTCTGCTGGCGCTGCAGGCTGCCCTTTTTTATTGGACTCCTGCTTGTGTTGCCGCCTTCTTCTGTCCACAGAGAAACTTGCAGCAGTTACAATAGAGCTCTGTTGAGCTCGCTCACTCCTCCTGTCTCACTCGCTTATTCTGGGTTCCCCACCAGTGCAGGCTGTCCATTTGTACTGGGCCCCTGCATGCACTGGCACTTTTGTCTGTCCACAAACAAATCCGCAGCTGTCCTGACAGAGCTCTGTTGAGGTTGCTCAGTCTCTTTGTCTCACACGGTCATTCTGTTTGTCCTGGCGCTGCAAGCGGCCCTTTTGTACGGGACTCCTGCCCGCATTGGTGCCTTTTTCTGCCCACAAACAAATCCACAGCAGTCCTGACAGAGCTCCACTGAGCTCACTCTGTCCCCATGTCTCACTTGCTGGTACTCTTTCTCCCACCGCTGCAGGCTGGCCTTTTGTACTGGGCCCTTGGCTGCACTGATGCCTTTTTCTGCCCACAAAAAAATCCACAGCAGTCCTGAAAGAGCTCCAGTGACTTCGCTTACTCCCCCTCTCTCACTCACTCTCTCGTTCTGTTTCTCCCAGTGCTGCAGGCTGCCCTTTTGTACTGGGCTCTTGCGTATGGGCCTTTCTCTGCCCACAAACAAATCTGCAGCAATCGTGACAGACCTCAGTTCAGCGCAGTCACTCCCCCCTCTCACTCATTCGATCTTAATGTGTCCCATGCAGCGATTCCCCACAGCGACCGTATTATTCTGTGGCAGGAGTGCAAAAACACATTTTAGCCACAATGTGAAAAATGGCAGCTGTCCTGTTCATAAGGAGGTGTTGAAAAATGCCACTGTTGAAAATGTGGAGTGAAAATATTACAAAAGTGAGATGTTACAAGGGTGCATGCAAACAGTTCAGTGCATGCTTGTAACACAGTCATGTTATGGAGTTTCGTCACCCGATTTTCAACATAGGCATTTTAGGACCTCTGCTCATGAACAGTGCCACTGTCGTTTTCTTAATCTGTCCTGAACACTGATTTCCCACAGCGACCACGTTATTCTGCACCGGAACTGTGAAAACACATTTCGGTCAGGATGTGAAAAATGACAGCTGCATAGCTCATAAGGAGGTGTGGGAAAATTCCACTGGTGAAAATGTGGCTTGACAATATTACAAATCTGCGAAGTTACAAGCGTGCGTGAAAAGTGTGCCATGCACACTTGTAACACAGTCATTTGATGGGCTATTATCACCAAATTTTCAACATAGGCATTTTATGACCTCTGCTCATGAACAGTATCATTCTCATTTTCTTAATCTGTCCCAGATAGTGATTTCCCACAGCGACCGCTGAATGCTGCGTCGGAACTGCGAAAACACATTTCAGCCAGGATGGGAAAAATGATAGCTTTACTCTTCGTAAGTAGGTATGGGAAAATGGCAATGTTGGAAATCTGGAGTGAAAATATAAATTCACAAAGTTACGGACGTGCGTACAAACTCGCGAATGCACTGCGAATACAGTCATTTATGGAGTATTGTTACCAAATTTTCAGCATAGCCATTTCGTGACCTCTACTCATGAACAGTGGCACTGTCATTTTTTTAATCTGTCCCGAACACTGATTTCCCACAGCGACCGCGCTATTCTGCACTGGAAGTGCGAAAACACATTTCCGCCAGGATGTGAACAATGACAGCTGTACTGTTCACAAGAAGGTGTGACAAAATGCCAATGTTGCAAATCTGGCGTAAAAATATTGCAAATTCACGAAGCTACGAGCGTGCGTAGCAACTGCACAGCTCACGCTCGTAAAACAGTCATTTTTTTGATTTTTTTCCACCAAATTTGCAACATAGGCTTTTTGAGAGCCCACCTCATGAACACTGGCACTGTCATTTCGCTAATCAGCCCCAAAAGATGATTCCACACAGTGACCGTGAAATCACCTTTCTGAGCTGATTAACACAATGACAGTTCAAGAATTCATGAGGAAAACCCTATGTATTACATTATACAGCTTACCGTCATTTCCTCAGTTCGCGTTCAGCTTTGAAGAGTACAGACGTGTTCCCGGTCCACTGAAGATCGTCGCGCCGAGCTCCTAAGGTAAGTATGGGGTGAGGGGGGTGTGGGGAGGCAGGGCGTGCAGTGGGTGGGTGCGGGTTGCGGGAGGGAAGCAGGGCAAACTCCGAGGGACGGTTTCCTTTCTTCCAGGTTTAAAAATAAATAAATAAATAAACCAGACATAGCGGGACTGTTTTCTCACTTGCAGGGGCATCTGGCACACTGGGGTGGGCTCCCAGTGTGCCAGCAGAGGCTTCCTGAACCGGGGCCAGCAGCAGCCAACGGGGGATTGGGCACCCCCGTCTGCAAATGGGTGGGAGCGGGGGTATCAGCATGCCAACGGGGATTGGGCACCCCATTTGCAGCAACAAAAAGGGGGGGTAACAGAATGCTGACAGGGAGTGGGCTCCCTCATTGGCAAAAAAACAAACGGGGAACACTACATCCGACGGGGATTGGCCACCCCATCGGCAGGAACAAAAGCAGGGGGGCACAGAATGCCAACGGGGATTGGGGCCCCTGTTTGCAACTAAACGTGGGGGGGTTATATTGTTTGTGAACATGGTGGCAAGCAGCCACCATGTTCACAATCTCAGGGGTTTTATATCCTGGCCTACAATAATGGGTCGCTCCCTCATTGCAGCGGATGACTGACGCTGCATGACGAGGTGGCCCCTGATTGCAGGGGCTGTTTTTTTAGAAAGTTGTGGCACGCTGGCTGACCTAGTGTAAGCAGCAGCGCAGTCATGGCATTGGGGAAGTGGGGGCAAGTCTTGCAGGCTGTGGGGGCATTGGCCACAACAGTGCCACGCCTCCACAACCTGCTTCTCGAGAAACCTGTCGCAACATGTTTCTTGCGCATGTGCGCACTGAACATAAAAATGACTCTTCCCTTATCAGTCTACTCCTATTTGCAGGCCAGCACTTGACTCGCTAACCGATCCTTACCTATCCTTATTCCTCACCCCTTATCTTATTTCATTTGCAATAGTGCTATGGTACTATATGGCTCCCAGTATAATTGTATTCATTTAACTGTGCATATAAGTAGTAGCATAAAGAAGACTGGAAATTATTTCTTATTGGTAGCTGTTCCTATTTTGAGAAATTATATTTATACCCAGAAATTATGTGCTATTGTACCTGAATAAAAAGGGAGGTGAAAAACTGAAGTTTGCATTTTGCATTGTTCTGTTTTTATGTGCAGCATTGTATTCCAGTTCTCTTCATGGAACAACTGATCTGGAGTTTTAACTATGTCTGGGTTTGTTATAATAAGGCAGCAACTCACATTTAGCATTCTGTACACAAACAATGACATAATAAAACTCCAAAGTACTGGTTCCATGAAGAGAACTGTCCATACTAGTGCCCATAAAAGGAAAACAACTGAAAACACAGTTTTTACATCAGTGGTGACTCAGGCACAGCAGGTAAATACGGATCATGTAGAGGTGTGGATTTAATTTCTACACACATGAACACTACAAGTAGCACACATTTCCTGTCCTCTTTAAAATGTGCCAGCTCTGTAGCTCTAACTGTCCCCAGGACCCTCTTGTAAAATAGGATAGGTGACTAACTTATACGTGGTTATCTTGGTGTAGGAGCATCAAAAGAAATTAATCACTTGTGGAGTGTTTTCTGTATCTTTAAATGCTTAGGTTTCAGGGTGAAGGCGGGATGGATTTCCTCTCTGTTGGCTGTGATGCTCCGAGTCAGCCTCTGGTGGGCAGCAGTGACACTGTCTGAGCACCGGGGAGAGGGCCTTGAACAGCTCCCGGTGTAGTCTGTGAATATGCAGCAACTATATCTAACGGTGGCTGACGTCTCACCTTACCTGTGTGTAAGTGTGTGAATGTGTGAGTATGTGGTGCATGCATGACTGTGAGTGTGTGAGAGAGGGAGAATACTAAGACCTGGCACCTAGTGTTAGATGCTGCCATGGTGATAATATACTTATTATTTTCTGCACACCTCAGCTAAACAGTGATGCTAGGTGCCCATGTTAGCAAAGATGAATCTGTAGGCGCTTCATGCAACAAGGTGCTTCTCCCATTCTGGGTGCACACATCAAATCATCTCAGCAATCAGACCCAAACAGACCCCCAGATGTCAGATTCAGAAGGTCCCTCTTGATCCTGACTTGAATTTGGACTGATTCAAATATGAATAGGTGGATTTTTGCCATGGAAGATGAAGAGGACCTACAGTACATGCAAGGACAATTGAAAGAAAATGATGAAATCTTGAGAAGGCCACAGCTCTAGAAAGTGGGGGTGAAATCAAAGCAGAGGCAGCACCATGGATTCCGATGCTGCTAGCAAAGACTTCAAGCCAGGCACCACAAAAGATGGCAGGAAGCTCAGAGGGAGCCTCCCTTTTCTAACAAACAGGAATTCCCAGGACTGTGAACTGGAAGAAAAGCAATGGATTGTGGATGGAGACGCGACCACACATGACAAGGACAGAGCCGCTGGTGCCGCTGATGGTTCCAGCGGTGGCGATTTGAGCTCAGGGCCCATCCAAAAGCCCTTATTGGGATTAAATCAGAAAGAGACAGCTTCTTCTATCTCCTACCCATCACACTCTTCTCTGCAGAAGTCAGTAGGGTTTGCAAAGGCAGATGCCTCGGACCAAATCCTCCCTGGTGTGGAGGACCCAAGTTCTTACCAGTCCACTTTCATGCGAAGACAGTTTATGGCCATGCTGCAACCAGCGGTCAACAAGTTCTCCCTGAGGATGTCTGGCAGCCACAAGGCTGTGGAGATCGAGCAGGAATGGGTTAGACTCTCCAGCAAACTTTTTTCACTGTATACTGTACTGAACCAGTGCCCCACCACTGGTCCCCCTGTAGTGCTACTCCATTTAGTCAAAGTCGCCCCTCGTACCCAATAAAGAGCTCCAGCTCCTGGGTCCCCATTAAGGTTACTCTCCCCTTTACGGAACTGTCCCTGGTCATATATTACTTTTTTACCTGTAACTAAAATCTGAAAAGAGGGGAATGCACCCTGAAATGGAATGCACGGCACCTGGAACCAGACCACATGCATGTTGAAGAACCACTTGGGTTCTGACCCGAAGCGCACTTCAAACTGGCACTCTGAAATCAGACTTCACCCACAGCTGGAGTTGGAAGAACCAGAACAGCACCAGGAACCTCAGCAATTCACTCGGGCTAGAATGCCACTAACAACCAGTCTTGACTCCGCTCCCCCCAACATGCGATCACCTCCCCGCTCCATCAGATGCCAGCCCCCCATGGACGGCTGAAGTACAAAAGACAGATCTGCACTCTCCGACGGTACCAGATGGGTTGAGCTATGGGCTGCTAACCCCCCCTCCCATGCGCTGGTGTGCTGCACGCCATGGAGTGCCAGATGTATTGGTAGCTACTCCCTTGCTGTTAAGGGGAGGGGACAGAAATGGCAGGGATGCAGAAATTTACAAAAAAAAAATGCCCACTGTGATATAGTGTAGTGCTGCAGTCCATAGGGACAACATGGGCGGATTGCTTCTTGGGGGAGGGTCAGGCGGAGGAAAAACAGTTCCACGGACAGAAAACATGACGTCAGCCCTTTTCTACATGCAAAATGTCTGCAGGGCTCTGCCCATGCAGCCATAAAAATGCAGCTCAGCCAGAAAGAAAAGGGTAAGTAGTAAATACATTTTGAGTACTGCTGCACCGCACCCTCCCCGCCCCAACAGGCAGGGGCCCTAGGCTCAGGCTTGTGTTACCTATGCCTTAATCCTGCCCTCAATATACTGTACGTTAACTGTTTACTGGTTAGGCCCCATCTGGAGTACTGCGTGCAGTATTGGAGGCCACACCTTCACAAGGACATTAACCAAATTGAGGCAGTCCAGAGAAGGGCAACCAAAATGGTGCAGGGACTGCATCAGAAGACATATGAGGACAGATTAACGGAGCTCAATATGTATACCCTTGAGCAAAGGAGGGAGAGAGGTGATATGATCGAGGCATTCAAACACCTTAAGGGCATAAACAAGATGAAAGAGTCTAACATGTTTAAATATAAGAAAAATAGCAGGACAAGAGGACACAGCATGAGATTGAGGAGGCCGAGTAAGGGGAATGTGAGGAAATTCTTTTTCACAGAAAGGGTGGTGGATGCATGGAATGGCTTACCACAAGAAGTGGTGGCTATGAATACAGTGCAGGGCTTCAAACAGGCATGGGATAGGCATAAGGGTGCAATACAAATGACTATGAATAGATAGGCCACTGACAGAGCAAAGGCCGATGGCACATTTATAAGGTAGAAAAAGAAATGGGCAGACTGGATGGGCCTTGCGGTCCTTATCTGCCGTCAACTTCTATGTTTCGATGTTTCTATGTTAAAAGGACATTGTCAACCCTATTTTCATCACACTATTTCTAGTTAAGACCCCACATTTCATGATTGTTTACCTTGTCTGAAATTCATTAATGTTGCTGGTTGTTTTATCTGTTTCATTTCTCAATTGAACTCGGATGCATGCTAACAATATGCTTTACTCAACCTTGTTTTGTTTCAAATCCTTGATCTACTCTAATTGTATACTTTATGAGCATTATGAACACTCTTAAACAGTGCAGCCACTCGTGGTGCAATATTCTTTTCTCCCTGCATCATGAGTGGCTAGACTAAACTGGGGTTCTCCCAAGTCATGGAAAGATGAAGTGCGAGTTGATCAAAGACTGCAAACAAACATGCTTTTGTGTGGTAACATCAATTTGGGGGGTAGTCAGTTTTTCATCTTTAAAAAGAAACAAGAAATAAGAATTAAACTATCAGCTACATCAGAAATCTCTACAGAATGTGACCAATCGTAGCATGTGATTTTTATGTTGTCTTGCACATGCGCAAGCAACATCTTATGGTAGTAGGAGGAATGCAGAGATGTGTCAGTATTGGTGAATGCAGGGCATGCTTTAGGTGCGTCCATCATTTCCCCAATGAGCCAGCAAGCTAGTGCTGACACAAGTATATGCAAAGTACCACCAACTTGGAACAAATGTGCTGCTGCAATCGGAGACAAGCTCATCATGCAACAGCACAGGTGTCACACCTCCCATACATGCCTTTTATGGTGAAACATTTCAATAAACATGGTGGCAGAGCCGCCACCACACAATCCCCAAAGGAAGCCGAAATTGTGGGTGCAGTCCCCATGTCACATGTCTGCCCCCCCCCCACATTGTGTGGCACACTGGGAGCCCACCCCAGTGTGCTGCTGCTCACAGTAAGCCGACTGCATCAACATGTTCCTGCCCCACCCTACCCCCATTGTGTGGCACACTGGGAGCTCACCCTGGTGTTGCCAACATCAGACCCCCTCCAAAAGTCATGGGGCACACTGGAAGCCCACCCTAGTGTGCCCAACATTTGTCTTCTTTCACCTGTAAACAAAGAAAACTGTCCCATGGTTCAGTGTACGTTTTGGAAAAAAAGAAAATGGTCTGTTGTCCACGGCACCCACCCTCCCCCAGCCTGCACCCACCCTCTGTGCACCCCACCTCCCCACTCACCCTCACCCCATGCTTACCTCCGGAGGTCCAGCGTTGCAATCTTCGGTGGATCGGGAACATGTCTGGACTCTTCAAAGCCAAACTGCAAAATAAAGAAATGCTGGTAAGCTGTATAATGGCATAAATGGGGGTCAATTTAGGTGGCTATCTCTGCCATTTTTGGGACTTTTGGCTCCAAATTTTCAACATGGGGTTCTTGGAACCCTACCTCATGAACACATGCACTGACATCTCATTATTCGGTCCCAAAAGGTCATTTCATGGTCATATTGGTGAGGTGGGGTCCCCAAAAAAACTATGTTGCAAATTTGGTGAGCAAATTCAAAAAAAATGACTGCTACAAGTGTACGTTGCACAGTTTCCAAGCATGCTCATAACTTCAACAGTTTTTTAAATTTTCACTCCAGATTTTCAACATTGCCAATTTTTTCACACCTCCTTATGAACAGTACAGCTGTAATTTTTCACATCCTGCCCAAAATGTGTTTTCACACATGTGGTGCACAATGGCGCAATTGCTGTGGGAAATCAATGTTCAGGATAGATTTACAAAATCACAGTGACACTGTTCATGAGCGGAGGTCCCAAAATTCCTATGTTGAAAATTTGTTTAAAAAAAGTCCCCAAAATAATTGCATTACGGGGGTACATTGCGCTGTTTCTACGTACGCTCGTGACTTCACCAATTTTCCAGATTTTCACTCCAGATTTTCAATATTGCCATTTTTTTTACACCTCCTCATGAACAATACAGCTGTCACTAGTCACATCCTGCCTGAAATGTGTTTTCACACCTGTGGTGCCAAATGGCACAGTTGCTGTGCAAAATCACCTTTCGGCTAACAAACTAATAGTGCCACTGTTCATGAGGTGGGGTCACAAAAAGCCCATGTTGAAAATAGTGAGTGAAAATACCAACAAATGCCTGAGGCATTAGGGTTTCCAACTGTAAAGCTTCACCCTGTAGAGACTTGACAGGCATCAGGGGTGTGACTTGGGATTGTCAGCTGTAATGCTCATGCCATTCCACCCCCACCTCCACCCTGCAGCCAGTATCAGGCATCGAGGCATGCCTTGGACTCTTTGGCCTCAGAGTTTGCCCCATTCTCCTGTACTGTGCCCATCTCAGCATATTTCCTTATGGAATGGGGTAAGCGTAAGGCCCGAAGACCCCAATGCACACCGCAACACTTCTTTTTTTTTTTTAATTGTTTAACCAGGTGAGACACACTAAGCTGTGAGATTGTTTACAGGTGCAGCCTGGGAGCACAGGGAAGTTAAGTGACTTGCTTAGGGTCACACAGTATGCAAGTGGGGGCTGTGGGATTCAAACCCAGGTCTCCAGATTTGCAGCTCAGAGCCTTAAACCACTGCGCTATACTGCCTGTTGGTGTGTCTGCAGGGCAGGGTGTGGTGAAATGGCGTGAGCATTATGGCCGAAGACCCAAAGGCACAACCCAATGCCTGTCAATCTCTGCAGGGTGCGGGTGGGATTAGTTGTCAGTTCACTACTTCACTGCCATTCCTATGATGCATCTCTCTAACTCCTGCACTACCAGTGCCAATGCCAGCAAGGCAACATTGAGCATTGGCAAATGCTTGTTTAAACTAGAGACATTCTGAGGCCTAAGAAGGATGACAGTGCCCATTTAATGTTTTAGTTAGGATTCAAGTACAAAGCATCAGAAGTAAGGAAATGTGATGGTAGGGTAAGAAGTTCCCTGAGACTTAATGAATCTGTGTATGATGTTCTTTGGTGTTTCAATCAGGGCACAATGCAGTGCTGCTATTGTCTTCAGCCAAGATTGTCAACCTCATACTATAGTATGCTGTTTATTTATGATGTCAAAACGTATATATTAAACAAGGGTAGTGCTTAGGCATTCAGTTCAGTGGTGTTCTCGGGGGTAATGGATGGGGTGGGTGGAATTATGCTTTAAACAACCATAACAACACAGTTTCTTTACTTATTTCGTGTTAATAATAAACCCTGACTTGTGTATTAATGTAGTTTTTTTCAATCAGTCTTCTGTCATTCTGAGCTACACAGCCATACTGGCTTGCTTTGCATTTGTGAGCCATATGGAAAACAGGTGCACCTTCAGCAGTGGTTGCAGACCTGCAGCTTGCTTTGCATATGGGCTAGTGGGCTGTATGCAAAGCAGGTGCGATATTGTGTATGCCCTGGACCTGTAGTTTCCTTTGCATATGGCTGTTTGAATCACAAGCATCTCAACTGCCACGTAGTGTATGGCCCTGGACATGCAGCTTGTTGCGGGACTTTTGGGAAAGGCCCCCAGAGCTGCAGCTTGTTTGCATATGGCTCTGTGAACCATATGCAAAGCAGCTACCCCACCATGCACTGCCCTGGACCTGTGATTTGCTTTGTGTATGGCCCTGTGCACCACATGCAAAATAGCTGCCCTACCATGCACTGCCCTGGACCTGTAGCTTGCTTTGTATATGGCCCTGTGAACAATGGGCTGTATTGCTTGTGGGGAGCCACATTGGTGGCAGCAGCATCCAGGGGCTGAGGGAGCCGCATTGGTGACAAAGGCATCACTGGCTGGGGTCCACATCGGCTTCCCAAGATAAGAGGGAGACCGCAAGTCAGTGCTTGGAATTGGAGACTGCATCACTAGCAGGACTGACCTGGCTCTCCCTACAGCCAATAGGAGAACCAGGTGCTGAAGCACATCAAATTTGAACTGCAGCTGTGGCCTTTAAATAGCCCAGCCACAGCACCACACTGGAAAGGAATTGTATTGCTTTTTTCTCCTGCCCACCCATCCTACACCACGTCGCAATTTAAATGCACTTGCAAACAGAGCCGTAGGAAGGCATTTTGGTGCCCTGGGCAAGAGACTAATTTCGCCCCTTCAGAAAAGAGCCAGAATTCGGGGGCATAAGGCCCAGCTCTGTGGGGTTTACATGCTCTTTGGTGGGTTTGGGGGCTTTTCTGAAGAAAAACATACTTTTAATACAGAAAAGTAAAATCTAAAAAAATACAATCTTTGAGCATGAGCAGACAGAGACAATATTTAAGAAGTGTGTAAACAAAGGAAAAACTAAAATCAAATTCTCTTCTCAAGCCTTGGCCCTGCCTATCTCCTCCTTCCTAGATACCCAGATTCAGTATTGCAACCCCTCTCCTCCAGCTTGTTCCAGACTCCCTCTTTCTCCACATTTGTTCTGCCATATTGGTCCTTCCATGTTTTTTAGCAGTGGTGAGAGGCCATTTAGGCTTCTTTCAGTTTAGTAGGTGCATTTGTTGCCCGCATCTGCACAGCATCTTCCTCTGCTGGTTTAAAGCTGCCTAATTTTTTAAATAATTCTTTAAACTAGCTCATGGTATTCTGATGCCCTCCTCAGAGTGTTGAGGGCCATCCAGCTTGAACAGCTTTCAATCCATCCAAGAGTGACTCCAATATCCCAGGCACCCCATCCCCCTGCCTGTACCACTCCATCAGCCATGAGTTGAAGTGAGCAATTGGATGAACCCTCTTCTAGTTCTCCCTTCTGCTCAAACTGGCAGAAAAAAAATCAGAAGTCAGTGAGGCAGCTGCCAGCTTGGATGTCCCCCACAAAATTTCTAAAGCTATTCTTAACCTCCTCTAGGAGTCTGCAAACCAGGTTATCAGTGCCTAGTAGGACTGCTTTCCACTCTATTGACAATTCTTTCTACCCTGCTTACATCCCATCCAACCAAAGCCCCAGAAGGCATCTAATCTTCCTGTCCCATGCTTTTCTGCACCCACTAGTCCCTCTGTCCTCTTTATGATGGAATCACCTATCACAAGCTCTTTCCTAGCACTGTCTTGCCTCTTGGACTCCGATCGCATGTAAGGTGTACTTTTAAGCACAGACCTGGTCTCTTGCATGCCTGCAGGGTATGGCCTTTTCACTTGGGGGACTAGATGAACCAAATTGCACATGAGGGGTGAATCTGTTTGCTGTTGCCACCTCAGGGTCTCAGCCTGTATAGACCCTTCTTCCCCCCACCCCCCTACCTACAGTAGGTGTGGCATGGTGTGCAGTGGAAAGGAGTGGTGGCTGCTTGCACCAGTGTCCACTGGGAATCACTGTAAGAAGGTTAAGTTCTTCCTTTACTGCACCCAGCTCCATAGTGAGTGCGGCAAACCTGCTGCACACTAGGCAACATTGCTGCCTCCTGAGGACTTTTCTGAAGATGACTGCACCATGGGTGCTGCAGCCTGTGATGCCTCCTTCCTACCTTGTCCCCCCATAGTTCTCCACATCCTTCTCAAATGACTCCCTTATGCCCCTGCTTTACCTGTTGACATATGGTCCCCATCCCTAGTGCTTCACTAGCGCTGCTGAAGTTGTTTCATGGGCAGAGACCCTTTTATCAGGGGGTATCCCAGATAGCATTTCTCTGGCAGTCACTTAAAAACCCATAATCTTCACCCACTCTACCACTATTATGGATATCTCCTTACCCTCCTTTAACCTCACCTTGTCCTTCAGATTATTTTGTTCGCTGGTACCAACACACAGAAATCACAGTTTCGGTCCCTTCCTGCATTCCCACAGGATGCCCAAGCATGTATAGCAAAGCTCCTTCAGTAAGAGGACCCCGTGTCTCACTTGTGTCCCTTGATCTTTTTTAAGCGTAGTCCCCTTCACACTCTCTGCAGATTAATTATTTTATTTTTAATACCGCTAATACCCCCCCCAGACTGACACACACAAAGAAAGGAGACTTGAGTTTCAACTGCTTTATTTTCTTTTTTTTTTTTTACTGCTAATCCCCCCCCCACACACACACACACCACACACACAGAATAATTTTTGTTTCTGTAAATACTGCTGCCTGATGATTTCGTAGTAGGGGCTGGGTCGGACTCAGGACTGATTCGGGAGGTGTGAGGCACTGGGCTTTTATTTAAAAAAAAGCAGCCAGCCTAGGCCCCAGCCAGCAGACTTGGTTACAAAGGCAGCCAGCAGCACAAACTAAGTAACTACTGCTGGGACACTCGGACGGGATTTGGAAAGCAGCAGATGGGGTGGGCAGCTGGCAGGTGCAGCCAAGCCAAGCAGCCTCCAGGCTTAGTCGGGGAGTTAGCAGGAGTTGGCAAGACAGGAGGGTGGGCCGGCTGGCAGGGACCCGGGACTGGGGAATCAAGAATCATTGAATCAGCTTTTGCAAGGTGAAGTCCGGGACCGTGGATGTGAAGAACAAGACGTTGTTTTGTACTGTCTTGTAAAAATATAAAATTGCCTCGGGAGTTGGCAAGAGGGGCAGGGGACTGGGACCCAGGGCCAGACCAGAAGGGACCTCATCATTCACAAATGATCAATCAGCCTGCCTCAGAGGGAGAATGAATGAATCAGGGGGTAAGGGAGAACAAGGCAGCCAATGATCCAGTCAGCACAGGGTCCACTCAAAAGCAAAGCAAAATGGACAAGTTATATACATAGCAGCCAGCCCTGAGCCCAATTATCTAATCCTACACATCCTAGGATAACCCTTTGCCTCTTTGAACGTAGGCCCGATCAATAAGTAGTTTTTACTTTTTTTTTTAACCCCCCCCCCAAACACACAGATCATCATCATTTATTTAATTAGATGGATCACGGACGTGGAAGGAAGTTTTGTTCTCTTGTTGAAAAATGCTGCTACACAAAACAAATTTAAACAGTCCACGCTCTCTTTTTTCTCTCTCTACAATACTATTTCGCTCTCTTCTTTACTCCAGCTCTCCTCTAACTGCCTCTGCTCAACTGCTCTGCCACTCTAACAACACTCTGGAATCTGCTTATGTTATATACTTCACTAGGCGCCAGCCTGCCCCCACAGACAAACTACTCGGTATACCACGTGATTGTTCTTGCTGCAGCAACATATCATGTGCTCCCCCCCCCCCAATTTGCTGGTCCATGGATGCACCCTGCTGGCAGCAAATAGTGATTATCTAAAGAAAGTTAAAAAAAAAAATGAAAGTTGCAGTGCTCACTTTTCAAGTTAATAATAAGTGAGCTTCAGATGAAACTGCGCCCCTAGGAGGCTTGCGCCCAGGCGGCTGCCACCGCCCCACCCTTTCTATGGTACTGCTTGCAAACCACTCCAAAGTGATCAGCCAACTGTCAGCAGTCAGGAGGAGGAGCGTAACAGGTAGGTGGTAGGAGGCACAAGAGAATTCTTTAGCCGAAGAAAGGGAAACTATGATATTGTGCTGGGAGTACTGCGACTTAATTAAAAGGACTGGGACATCCTTGACCCCCATGGCCCTCATGCTGTGAAGAACTGAGGGGAGGAGGTTTGGAGCTTGTGGCTAACTAAAGGGATCTGTATCAAAGGAAGTCTTTGCTGATTATATCTCTTTTTACTGAATTTCAGCTTGTTGAGGGTTCGGACAGATAGAGGGCTATTTTTGTCATAAGTCTTGTGCTGGATACACTTATCCTACTGTAACCCCTAGATGGCGCTATCCCAGGGGCTACTACCCCTGCCTGATTTGCCACTAACAGGCCGAGGGGCCTGGATCCAATGGCGGGTGCCTCCACCCAGAGGTCAGGGTTTGCAATAGTTAAACTAACTTGGTCACAGCCCTCTGGGACACTGCAACCCCCCTTTCTTCCCACTAGTGGCCCACACAATATATCAGAATTACCTTCACAGTATACACTTACCCCCAGGGCTGGTTCAGGCACTGGGACCTCCTGTAAAATAAGATACAGTGCAAAAATCACAGTACAATACTTTAACATAGACAAATACCTCAGGCAGTATAACTTTGCTGAAACAAGCAGCTCTGATTTATTTAGGGGGCTATAACAAGGACAAGGGGGAATCAGGTTAATTAGCTTATCACTTTACTCATCTACCTATGGCTCTGTGCACAGGCCTATCCCTACCAGTTACTGTCCCTGGGTACTCAAGCCCTAGTGGCTAGTCCAAACCGTGGCAGCTGGTAGGGGCACTCACACAGAGAAAAGAAAAATTAGTTAAACAGTCAGCAGTACAGTAATTCCATTTGGATTCAATGTGGCAATTCAACAGGGAGCGACCCTGAATTAGTACTCACGACCTCCAAACAAGATAGGGTCCTTCAATGTCAGCAGGGCTACTCTTGAGCTCCACGAGACTCCTCACACATTTTATATGGCAAACTGCAGCAGGCAAAGTCCTTTAATGGCAGCAGGATTCACTTGAGCTACAAACCTCCTCACACATTTATATGGTGAACAGTAACAGGCAAAAGTCCTTTAATGGCAGCAGGATTCACCTGAGCTACACAAGCCTCCTCACACATTTATATGGTAAAAAGAAAGTACTATACCAGGCATGCTGCTTCTCTATCCGATCACAATTACTGCACAATACCGGGAGAACACACAGATTCAGTTCTGACAGACCGAGTGCAATTCAACAATTTCTTCAGTCTTCTACAGGTGAGCCTGGTTTCTACTCTTCAGATATCCTTTGATTCTCTTCACGGGAATGATTCAGTCTAACAAGCAGTAACACAAGCTGCAGACCGGAACTCTGGGCCTTACACGTTTCCGACTAAAACTGCACACTGAAAAAGCACAGGGTTCCTTCCCTCTTCACTGCCAGAGCTCAACTGAAACTCCAGCAGACAAAACCGGGCACTTCCTTTGCGTTCCTCCCAGTTCTTGGCTGGATTGGCTGTCACTCACAATAGACTGCCCCTGTTGGTCCAAAAGGCACGAAGTCTAAACTACATCTCCCAGAGTCACTGCCCATACAATCCTCTTGTGGCTGGCTCAGATTATGAGTCAAGTTCTGATTAGTCCAAGGCACCATTTTAGAGCTACCTTAACCCACACTGATTGGTCCAGTTCAGCAGTTCAAAACTAGAATGGGGAACTAGGCAAACACAGTTCTGACTGCCAAGAAAGCAGGTTAGACAAACCGTAATTTCATTATTACTCTAAATGATTTCTGGCAAACAGTTACATCTTTCAGATATGTTCCTTTGCACTCTAGTGACTGCAAAAATGGAGTGAATTGGCAGCAGCTCAGTGGTACTCAAGCAGAGAAGCACACAGTCCCCCACCAAAACTAATTCTGTCTGCAAGCAGACAGCTCTTAAAGAGACAGTACCAGAGGCTCTAAAAACACTCACTGATAAATGGCTTAAATGCCAAACACCATTCAGGCTTGGAGCATTCAAACAAGCTCCTGGAAGTCTTTTGGGAACCCCGATTTGCAGGGGGGTTACACCCTTCCTGGCCTGGGAAAGCTTGACGTCCGCGTCAAGCAAGTACCCCCATAAGTTTCAACTGCAACCATATACATTTGTATTAGGCTCACACATGTAATCATCAATCAATACATCATTTTACCAAGAACACATTTCTGAAACATTGCAGTACATCACTCTTTACACAGTATTACACATACATTGTACCATAACTCAAGTTATTACCTCTTGTACATGAAACCTGAAGAGAGGGCCCTTCCTATCAGTTATCTTAGGGCTGTACGGGGCAAGGGCACCATACTTAGAGAGCAACACAAGTAACTTGGAGTTGCATGCTGACGCTCAGTTTGGGCAATGAGCTAGGGGACACATACCTCCTTTATGGACAACATTGAGAGGCAAGTCCACAGGCCTCCCAAGGAATCATAACTGAGGTGCACCACAGGCTTTACAGCTTGACCAGTCTTTCTAGGGGAACTGTTACAGTCTCTGTACTCTGAGCCTCATTTTCAGCATTGTCCTCACTTGTCAGGAGTCTCCATGGGGTAGAGAGGCTAGAACTTGGGGCACTTTCAGCTCCAGGAGTTACAGTTTCTAAGTCCACAACATTTGGCTCACATGGAGAGCTTTGGACACTGGCAGTGGACTGTCAGGGCACTCAAAATACTCTTCTTGTTCTGGTGTATCACCAGTCTGCCCCAATCCATCATTTTCCTCCCTGAAGCTCAAACAGTTCAACCATGCACAGTGATTCCATTTCATCTGATCTGATGCTTTGCACTTCACTTTCTGGGAGCATTGGCTCAAGAGACAAGCTGGGGCTTAGACAGTCCAGAAGGCCCAGCTTCATCTCCAGTATTGACTAGGGGATTGCTCGAAACAATTGACTCAGTTCATAAGAAGGATAGTATTCAAAGTCACTCTCACTTTCTTCTGATATGGACTGACAGTCATACTCAACTGGGACTTGTGGAGGGAACACTTTAACTCTGCTTCTGTAGGTGCAGACTTTCTTGATCTTTTCTTAGCAGCAGCTCTAGTCACTGGTCCAGAGGGCATCTTCTGGAGCTCAGACTCAATTAAGATTTGTCCAATGGGCAGTAAATGATTTCTATGCATTGTTTTTACATCTTTTGAATTATTCTCAGGCCTTACTTTGTACACTGGCAGATCATCTAGTTTGCCCACTACAATGTGAGGAGATGGTCCATCTGTCAGCAATCTTGTGTTTGCCATGCAGTCCCAGATTTCTTAGCAATACCGATCTCCCTCCTGGGTTCCTGTGCTTTCACCTTTTTATCATACCTTTCTTTGTTGGCCAGATTTCTTTTGGCAGCCATGGTTTGAGCCAGTTGGTACGCATGAATTAGCTGGGCCTTTAACTTTTGCACATACTGTAAACAGTTGTTAGCTTGAACCCCATCAGGAGAGACCCCAAAACACACATCTACCGGTAGTCGAGCTTCTCTTCCAAACATCAGGCGGTAGGGGGAGAACCCAGTGGCATCACTTTTGGTACAGTTATAAGCATGTACCAGGGTGCTAATTTGTTGGCTCCATCTAGGCTTGTCCTTTGGGTGCAGGGTGCCTAGCATATCTAGCAAAGTGCGGTTGAAACGTTCAGGCTGTGGGTCCCCCTAGGGATGGTAAGGAGTGGTTCTGGACTTTCGCACTCCCCACAGAGAAAGCATCTCTTTGATCAGACGACTCTCAAAGTCTCTCCCTTGATCAGAATGGATTCTTTGTGGAGCCCCATAGTTAACAAAAAAGTTTTCTACAAGTACTTTGGCACAATGGATGCTTTCTGGTCTTTGGTAGGAAAAGCTTGGGCATATCTCGTGAAATGGTCAGTGACCACGCAGTACCAATATTTCTTTGATCTGACTCAAACTCAGAAAATCAATACAGACCAGCTCCATGGGTGCACTGGTGGTGATGTTAACAAGGGGCAGCCCTCTGGGGCAAAGCTTTCCTCTGTAAGCAGCGACTACAAGTTCAAATGTGTTGCTCCACATCAGCCCCCATCTTAGGCCAATAGAATCTGGATCTCACCAAGTCAAGTGTTCTGTCTATACTGAGGTGCCCCATGTGGTTGTGCAAGGACATCAGTACTGAGTCTCGAAAGGCAGTGGGCAGCACTAGTTGTTGTTTGTCTACTTGTCCCCCTCTGTCTACTGTTTCTCTGTATAACAGTTTATTGATCAGTTTCAACTTAGGACCTTCTTTGTATAACAGTGCAGTTCTCAATCAATTGGGCGTAATTTGGACACATCTTTTCCTGCATAGAGGGCTCCAAAGCTGCTTTGATCATGGGATCGGCGGGATTGAGCCCGCGAATACTGTCATTGTCCAGCTGAGGCAGTGTACCAATGTCTATTGCAGAAAAGTGGCAATAAGCAGCAGGTATGCAATTCTCAGAGGGTCCCAAGCAATCCACCATGCAGTCCACTGCGTCCCGTGGACATTGTTCCTCCCTGTCAAACTTCCGGCAGAGTGCCGAATGTCAGGTTCTACCAATCGGACCAATCATTCTGGGGAACAGGCCTCTGGGAGAGAGCATCAGCATCTATGTGGTTCAGACCTGCTCGGTATTCGAGAGCATAGTCATATGTAGATAATGAGAAAGCCACCTATGGCCAGTGGCATCCAACTTAGCTGAGGTCTGCACATAGGTCAAAGGATTATTGTCAGTTTTACTAGTATTTTAGCCCCATACAAGTACTCATGGAATTGGTCAACAATAGCCCACTTCAAAGCTAGGAACTCTAACATGTACAGGATAGTTCTTTTCGGATGGGGTCAGGCTTCTACTGGCAAAGGCCACTGGTCTCAGGCCATTCTCGTGCTCTTGGTACAACACAGCCCCAACCCTTGCAAGCTAGCATCAGTGTGCAGGACGTAAGGTTTTCTTGGATCGGCATAAGCCAGCACTGGAGCATGGGTAAGCTGATATGATCTCATGAAAAGCAGTCTCACAATCAGGAGTCCAGGGGCCCCAAATACTTCACTCGGATGAAAATACACTCTTTCAGTCTTGAGGCGCTGACTTTTGGTATTTTTGTGAGTTGGGATACCATGAGTAAGGTTAAGTAAGGCGGATCACTCTTGAATAGTCCTTGATGAGCGCCGATAATAACCACAGAATCCCAGGAATCTTTGCAGTTCTTTTAGATTTTGGGCTGTGGCCAGGTGGTCAAGGCCTCAACTTTACTTGGGTCGGTCTCTATTCCTCGGTGGATTCTATCGTCCACATACTTTACTGATGTTTGAAAGAATTGACACTTATCAATGGACAGTTTAAGGCCAAAGTCCTCCAGTCGGTCCAATACACATAAATAATCTGCTCTCATGTTCCTCCAGTGAGCTGCCAAACACAATAACATCATCTAGGTATACCAGGCACTCTAGTAAGTTCATGTCCCCACTGCGCTCCATCAATCGTTGAAAAGTGGCTGGGGCACCTAGAAATCATGAGGCATCCTCATGAATTCATAGAAGCCAAGCAGACAGATAAAGGCCGTCTTCTCACGGTCCTCTGGGGCCATCGGGATCTGGTAGTACCACTGCGGAGATCCAGCACAGAGAACCACTTGCTCCCGTTTAGGCAGTCAAAGCATCCTGAATGCGGGGCATTGTGTACTGATCAGGGATAGTCCGCGGTTTAAGATGCGATAATCCACACACATCCTTACTGTTCCATTCTTTTCCTCACTACCACAATGGAGAAGCATAAGGGCTTCTGGTTCTTTGTATTACACCAGCAGCTAACATCTCTTGCAGATGCCGTCTCACATCATCTATCCGGCAGGTGCCAGGCGTCGAGACCTCTCACGAAATGGTCTTTACGTCATGCACCGCGGATATTGTGCTCAGCTCTTGTACACATCCTACATCCCATTCCTTTAAAGAAAACACCTGGTCTCTCTGGGCAAGCTTCTCACTGATCCTCACTTTCCATTCAGCTGGCAGCGAAGTCGCGAAATCAAACAAGTCGGCGTTACTCTGTCATTCTTCCTTGAACTCTTGCTGCTGGGTAGCACTGCAGTGTCTGCACAATGCACATTAGCCAGGATGCAACCTCTGTTTACTCGAATGTCTCTTTCAGACACATTATGAACTTGGACCATTACCCTTCTGGCATAAGCATGGGCTCTAGCGGGCAAAATACAAGGCTGACCAGCAGTCCCTCTGGCAATTTTCCATCGCCTGGTGCATCCAACATTAATATTTTATTCTTAACATCCTTTCTGATATGGACCTCTCCCTGTAAGGTACACTGGGCATTTGGCACCAGGATCAGAGACTCAGGATCCTTCTTCCATACAATTCCGACCGGTTCCTCTGGTTCTGTTTTCAGCATCTCTCTGTGCCTCATAGGCGCTCTTAATTAAAGCTGGAACTCTTAAAGCTCTACTAGTCTTTGACCCCTGTTTTCATAACACAACTGTGCCAGCCTTCCGAACATATGAGCATTTGTTCCAATCAACAAAGGGACACCATCATACAGTCCAGTGGGGGACACACTAAGGCTAGGGTCTCTACTTGTTGACCACTCCAGCCACGGAGGTGGGAAAGACAGCCAAATTCGGATATACCCGAATGAGGTAGGCCTTCTCACTTAACCCCATACATGCAGTCCTTCTAATGGTTGTAGGGTACGTCTGACAAATGCTTCTGATACCAATCCTGGAACATAATTGTCACTTGGGAGCCACTGTCTAATACAGCTCTTGTAGACACTCCATTCACCTTTACAGTGGTCTCCATGGAGGACCCACTATTCTGGACCAGTCTGGAGAGCGATAGTGGGGCCTGGACAACTGACCTTACCACAAAGGGCGTGAGTTAGCATTTTGGTGCCCTCACTGGGATCATTTCGTGCACCTCTTAACCACTGATTTGTTCTCCAAGCTCTCCTTGTAGCCTATATGCAACTTTGTCAGTGTCTTTTGGGACCGCATTCCCTTTTCATGTCTCTTTCCCACAATTATAGCAAAACATACTTTCTGGAGTTTGAGCTGGCGAGGCACCACACTGGGAGCCAGGGCAGGGTATTACTAACTGGAAACCTTGGTGCCATCTCTGTCTGCGGCGTGATAAGCATTTGGAGACATCTCGTCAGTTTCTCCACTTCCATGGTCAAGAAATCGAGTTCGGAGCTGTTATCAGCAGGAGATACATGGGTGGTACTCCCACCCCTAGCAGATGCAGTCGGATATAGGTCAGGGCCCGTGCTTGCAGGCGTGGCCTTCATAAAGGACTGTTTTGAATTCCCGGATCTCTCTCAACAGTTCGTCCCATTGTGACATATCTTTTTCCTTGTCAGAGCACTCATTGACTGTCAACCTCTGCCCCTGAACTTCACTTGATGGGTCACCCTCAGTCACTCGGGTCATAGCCACAGCTGTTGGTGCAGGTCCCTCCCGAGGTCGCCTTTTCTCAACTCCTCGAATTTCTCTCATTAACTCATCATAGGAGGGTGGGGATTCCAGTCGATTTGCCAGGCGTAACTGAAGCAACAGCAGTTCTGAGAAGGGGGCAGACTTAAGGATTCTGTCCAGTCTGGTTCGGTCCAGTTCAATCGCTGGCAAACTACCCTTTCTGAGGCATTCTTGCAACAATTTTTCCAGCTGAGAGACATACACAGACAACAACTCCCTTGGTACTGTTGTGCATTTCTTACTCTCCACCATAGGTCCTCATCAGAATCTGGGCTCCCATACATTCTCCAAGGCCTCAAGATAGGCCTGTGCAGTCGCTTCAGGGTTACTGGCCCGTTTAGCACGGATGGTAGCCAGGGCAGGACCTCGGAGGCTCTCACTAACCCTCTTTCGCTTTTCGCCTTCCGAGCATTGCCATTCTAGCACTTGGGGGGCAACATAGTCTATCCAGGTCTCCCAGTCATCCTCCCTTGGGGGTGGGGAGGTGACAGAAGATCCTCAACCTTGGTGAGAGTCGTGACTAATGGCAGGTGCAGAAATAGGAGTCTGCATTGGTTCCAGCCACCATTACGGGCACTGGAGGCGGGAGGGGTGTTGGGGAGGAACACCCCAGGTGGCAAGAATAGTTTCTTCAAGTCCTCCACAGTTTCCCTTCTCCCAGCAACCATTTAGCAAATTTCTCCTCAAAAGTTTCAGATAGTGGTGGGGCTGATTCTCCCCGGTCTTTACTGTCCTTAGTTATCACTCTCCAAGCAGTGAGGGCTCCCTCTGGGGTAATGGTCTGTGGCACTTTGGAGCTATCTATGGGATCCTTAAACTCTACTAGGGCCAGGAAAGTGTGGGTGAGCAGATTAGCATGCCGACCCACCACCACAGGGTTTTGTAAACCTTCCACCTTGGAAAGTACTCCTGCACAGTGTCCGTATTGATCCAGGGGATGTCCAGGATAAGCATAGCATTTTGAGGTCGATCTCCTCCCAGTACACACTCCACCAGCCGGTGCACAGCTACTTCTGTCGGGGTGCCCATTTTTTCTTAACAGTGGTTCGTAAATATGGCCACTAGGACACACAATCCCAGCGGTGAGCCTCCAAGATGTAACCCCTAGATGGCGCTATCCCAGGGCTACTACCCTGCCTGATTTGCCACTAACAGGCCGAGGGCCTGGATCCAATACGGGTGCCTCCACCCAGAGGTCAGGGTTTGCAATAGTTAAACTAGCAGGTCACAGCCCTCTGGGACACTGCAACCCCCTTTCTTCCCACTAGTGGCCCACACAATATATCAAATTACCTTCACAGTATACACTTACCCCAGGACTGGTTCCGGCACTGGGACCTCCTGTGAAATGAGATACAGTGCAACAATCACAGTACAGTACTTTAACAGACAAATACCTCAGGCAGTATAACTTTGCTGGAACAAGCAGCTCTGATTTATTGGGGATATAACAAGGACAGGAAATCAGGTTAATTAGCTTATCACTCTAATCATCTACCTATGGCTCTGTGCAGAGCCTATCCCTATCAGTTACTGTCCTGGGTACCCAAGCCCTAGTGGCTAGTCAAACCGTGGCAGCTGGTAGGGGCCCTTTCACACAGAGAAAAGGAAAATTAAACAGTGAGCAGTACAGTAATTCCATTTGGATTTAATGTGGCAATTCAACAGGAAGCGACCCTGAATTAGTACTCACGACCTCCAAATAAGATAGGGTCCTTCAATATCAGCAGGGCTACTCTTGAGCTCAAGAGACTCTTCACACATTTATATGGTCAAAAAAGAAAGTACTATACCAGGCAGCTGCTTCTCTATCCGATCGCAATTACTGCACAATACCGGGAGAACACACAGCAGATTCAGTTCCTGACAGACCGAGTGTAATTCAACAATTTCTCCAGTCTTCTACAGGGTGAGCCTGGTTTCTACTCTTCAGAGATCCTTTGATTCTTTTCACAGGACAGATTCAGTCCTAACAAGCAGTTACACAAGCTGCAGACCGGAACTCTGGGCCTTACACACGTTTTTTGACTAAAACTGCACACTGAAATAGCACAGGGCTCCTTCCTTCTTCACTGCCAAAGCTCAACTGAAACTCCAACCGACAAAACCGGGCACTTCCTTTGAGTTCCTCCCAGTTCTTGACTGGATTGGCTGTCACTCACAATAGACTGCTGCTGTTGGTCCAAAAAGGTGCTGAAGTCTAAACTACATCTCCCAGAGTCACTGCTCATACAATCCTCTTGTGGCTGGCTCAGATTATGAGTCCAAGTTCTGATTCGTCAAGGCACCATTTTAGAGCTAGCTTACCCACTGATTGGTCCAGTTCAGCAGTTCAAAACTAGAATGGGAACTAGCAGACACAGTTCTGACTGCAAAGAAAGCAGGTTAGACAAACTGTAATTTCATTATTACTCTAAATAATTTCTGGCAAACAGTTACATCTTTCAGATAGGTTCCTTTGCACTCCTAGTGACTGCAAAATGAAGTGAATTGGCAGCAGCTTGAGTGGTACTCAATCAAAAAACACACAGTCCCCATACAAACTAATTATGTCTGCAAGCAGACAGCTCTTAAAAGACAGTACCAGAGGTTCTAAAACACTCACTGATAAATGGCTAAATGCCAAACACCATTCAGGCTTGGAGCATTCAAGCAAGCTCCTGGAAGTCTTTTGGGAACCCCCATTTGCAGGGGATTACACCCTTCCTGGCCTGGGAAAGCTTGGCGTCACGTCAAGCAAGTACCATAAGTTTCAACTGCAACCATATACATTTGCATTAGGCTACTTTCATGTAATCATCAGTCAATATATCATTTTACCAAGAACACATTTCTGAAACATTGCAGTACGTCACTCTTTACACAGTATTACATACACATTGTACCATAACTCAAGTTATTACCTCTTGTACATGAAACCTGAAGAGAGGGGCCTTCCCTATCAGTTACATTGGGGCTGGATGGGGCAAGGGCACCATATAGAAGAAGCAACACAAGTAACTTGGAGTTAGCACTGATGCTCAGTTTGGGCAATGAGCTCGGGGACACATACACTCCTTTATGGACAACATTGAGAGGCAAGTCCACAGGCCTCCCAAGTGAATCATAACTGAGGTGCACCACAGGCTTTACAGCTCGACCAGTCTTTCTAGGGGGAACTGTTATAGTCTCTGCACTCTGAGCCTCATTTTCAGCATTGTCCTCACTTGTCAGGGGAGTCTCCATGGGGGTAGAGAGGCTAGAACTTGGGGCACTTTCAGCTCCAGGAGTTACAGTTTCTGAGTCCACAACATTTGGCTGCATGGAGAGCTTTCGGACACTGGCAGTGGACTGTCAGGGCACTCAAAATACTCTTCTTGTTGATTGTATCACCAGTCTGCCCCAATCTATCATTTCCTCCCTGAAAGCTCAAACAGTTCAACCATGCACAATGATTCCATTTCATCTGATCTGATGCTTTGCACTTCACTTTCTGGGAGCATTGGCTCCAGGGACGAAGCTGGGGGCTTGGACAGTCCAGAAGGCCCAGCTTCATCTCCAGTATTGACTAGGGGATTGCCCCGAAACAATTGACTCAGTTCGTAAGAAGGATAGTATTCAAAGTCACTCTCACTTTCTTCCGATATGGACTGACAGTTATGCTCAACTGGGACTTGTGGAGGGGAACACTTTAACTTTGCTTCTGTAGGTGCAGACTTTCTTGATCTTTTCTTAGCAGCAGCTCTAGTCACTGGTCCAGAGGGGGCATCTTCTAGGGCTCAGACTCAATTAAGATTTGTCCAATGGGCAGTAAATGATTTCTATGCATTGTTTTACATCTTTGAATTATTCTCAGGCCTTACTTTGTACACTGGCAGATCATCTAGTTTGCCCACTACAATGTGAGGAGATGGTGCCATCTGTCAGCAATCTTGTGCTTGCCATGCAGTCCCAGATTTCTTAGCAATACCCGATCTCCCTCCTGGAGTTCCTGTACTTTCACCTTTTATCATACCTTTCTTTGTTGGCCAGATTTCTTTTGGCAGCCACGGTTTGAGCCAGTTGGTACGCATGAGTTAGCTGGGCCTTTAACTTTGCACATACTGTAAATAGTTGTCAGCTTGAACCCCATCAGGAGACCCCAAAACACACATCTACTGGTAGTCGAGCTTCTCTTCCAAACATCAGGAGGTGGGGAGAATCCAGTGGCATCACTTTTGGTGTAGTTATAAGCATGTACCAGGGTGCTAATTTGTTGGCTCCATCTGGCTTGTCCTTTGGGTGCAGGGTGCCTAGCATATCTAGCAAAGTGGGTTGAAACGTTCAGGCTGTGGGTCCCCTGGGGTGGTAAGGAGTGGTTCTGGACTTTCGCACTCCCCACAGAGAAAGCATCTCTTTGATCAGACAACTCTCAAAGTCTCTCCCTTGATCAGAATGGATTCTTTGTGGAGCCCATAGTGAACAAAAAGTTTTCTACAAGTACTTTGGCTACAGTGGATGCTTTCTGGTCTTTGGTGGGGAAAGCTTGGGCATATCTCGTGAAATGGTCAGTGACCACCAGCACATTACTGATATTTCTTTGATCTGACTCCAAACTCAGAAAATCAATACAGACCAGCTCCATGGGTGCACTGGTGGTGATGTTAACAAGGGGCAGCCCTCTGGGGCAAAGCTTTCCTCTGTAAGTAGCGACTACAAGGTTCGAATGTGTTGCTCCACATCAGCCCCCATCTTAGGTCAATAGAATCTGGATCTCACCAAGTCAAGTGTTCTGTCTATACCAAGGTGCCCCATGTGGTTGTGCAAGGACCTCAGTACTGAGTCTCGAAGGCAGTGGGCAGCACTAGTTGTTGTTTGTCTACTTATCCCCTCTGTCTACTGTTTCTCTGTATAACAGTTTATTGATCAGTTTCAACTTAGGACCTTCTTTGTATAACAGTGCAGTTCTCAAATCAGTGGAGCGTAATTTGGACACATCTTTTCCTGCATAGAGGGCTTCAAAGCTGCTTTGATCATGGGATCGCGGGATTGAGCCGCGAATACTGTCATTGTCCAGCTGAGGCAGTGTACCAATGTCTATTGCAGAAAAGTGGCAATAAGCAGCAGGTATGCAATTCTCAGAGGTCCCAAGCAATCCACCATGCAGTCCACTCGTCCGTGGACATTTGTTCCTCCTGTCAAACTTCCGGCAGAGTGCCGAATGTCAGGTTCTGCCAATCGGACCCAATCATTCTGGGGAATAGGCCTCTGGGAGAAACATCAGCATCTATGTGGTTCAGACCTGCTCGGATTCGAGAGCATAGTCATATGTAGATAATGCAGAAAGCCACCTATGGCCAGTGGCATCCAACTAGCTGAGGTCTGCACATAGGTCAAAGGATTATTGTCAGTTTTACTAGTATTTTAGCCCCATACAAGTACTCATGGAATTGGTCAACAATAGCCCACTTGAAAGCTAGGAACTCTAACTTATGTACAGGATAGTTCTTTTCGGATGGGGTCAGGCTTCTACTGGCAAAGGCCACTGGTCTCAGGCCATTCTCGTGCTCTTGGTACAACACAGCCCCCAACCCTTGCAAGCTAGCATCAGTGTGCAGGACGTAAGGTTTTCTTGGATCGGCATAGGCCAGCACTGGAGCATGGGTAGCTGATATGTAGTCTCATGAAAAGCAGTCTCACAATCAGAGTCCAGCAGGCTCCAAATACTTCACTCGGATGAAAATACACTCTTTCAGTCTTGAGGGACGCTGACTTTGGTATTCTTTGTGAGTTGGGGATACCCTTGAGTAAGGTTAAGTAAAGGTGGATCACTCTTGAATAGTCCTTGATGAGCGCCGATAATAACCACAGAATCCCAGGAATCTTTGCAGTTCTTTTAGATTTTGGGCTGTGGCCAGGTGGTCAAGAACCTCAACTTGCCAGGTCGGTCTCTATTCCCTCGGTGGATACTATGTGTCCCACATACTTTACTGATGTTTGAAAAATTGACACTTATCAATGGACAGTTTAAGGCCAAAGTCCTCCAGTCGGTCCAATACCTTAAATAATCTGCTCTCATGTTCCTCCAGTGAGCTGCCAAACACAATAACATCATCTAGGTATACCAGGCACTCTAGTAAGTTCATGTCCCCCTGCACGCTCCATCAATCGTTGAAAAGTGGCTGGGGCACCAGAATCCCTTGAGGCATCCTCATGAATTCATAGAAGCCAAGCAGACAGATAAAGGCCGTCTTCTCCACGGTCCTCTGGGGCCATCGGGATCTGGTAGTACCCACTGCGGAGATCCAGCACAGAGAACCACTTGCTCCCGTTTAGGCAGTCCAAAGCATCCTGAATGCGGGCATTGTGTACTGATCAGGGGATAGTCCGCCCGGTTTAAGGTGCGATAATCCACACATCCTTACTGTTCCATTCTTTTCCTCACTACCACAATGGGGAAGCATAAGGGCTTCTGGATTCTTGTATTACACCAGCAGCTAACATCTCTTGCAGATGCCGTCTCACATCATCTATGTCAGCAGGTGCCAGATGAGACCTCTCACGAAATGGTCTTTCGTCATGCAGCGGATATTGTGCTCAGCTCCTTATGCCATCCTACATCCCATTCCTTTAAAGAAACACCTGGTCTCTCTGGGCAAGCTTCTCACTGATCCTCACTTTCCATTCAGCTGGCAGCGGGGAGTCGCCGAAATCAAACAAGTCAGGCGTTACTCTGTCATTCTTCCTTGAACTCTTGCTGCTGGGTAGCACTGCAGTGTCTGCACAATGCACATTAGCCAGGATGCAACCTCTGTTTACTCGAATGTCTCTTTCAGACACATTATGAACTTGGACCATTACCCTTCTGGCATAAGCATGGGCTCTAGCGGGCAAAATACTAGGCTTGACCAGCAGTCCCTCTGGCAATTTTCCATCGCCTGGTGCATCCAACATTAATATTTTATTCTTAACATCCTTTCTGATATGGACCTCTCCCTGTAAGGTACACTGGGCATTTGGCACCAGGATCAGAGACTCAGGATCCTTCTTCCATACAATTCCGACCGGTTCCTCTGGTTCTGTTTTTTCAGCACTACAGAGGGTGGTGTAAGTAAGGGTGCAAAGGTGGACTGTATGGAAGTTTTTTTAAGGAGTGAAGTGCTTAACAAAAAGTATGCAGTGCTCGACAAAAAGAGCACAGTGCTAAGTAGGGTTGTCACCTTAATATGACATAAGTCGGATACTCTCAACTTACTGTGGGGGGTGTAGGCAGGGGTACAAAGGAAGACCAAGCAGAAGGTTTCTAAAGGGGGCAGTGCTTAACAAAGAGAGTACAGTGCTTGCAAGGTTTTCACCAAAAGAAAAGTATGTGAGAGTTTGTGCAGGGGGAATTAGCGGGCACATCTATAAGCCATTCTGTGTCAGTCAAGTGGATTAGGGCAGCTAAGAGTCAGGGAATGGGGTTCATTCAGTGCAATGGTTGTGGGACTATACTTCCCAGGGTGATGCTCTGGCAGATGGGATATTGCCTAATATGTCATAGGCTGGATGAGCTGTGGGGGAGGTGGAAGAGGCCACGAGGGAAATCATGAGACTTTGGCATATAATGGCCAGAGGCTGTCCCCCTCCTCACTCAACCTGACAGGGGCCTGTGGGCCCAGAGGAGTGGAGGGTGGTGGGTAGAGAGGGGAGGAGGGGTAAACAAGACAATAAAGGCAGGATGGTACCAGACATTGGAATTTGGGTGCAGAACCACTATGCTCTCCTGGTTGAGGATGTCAGACCAAATGTAAATCAGGGGTGCCTGCTGTGCACCAGGGAACTGGGGGATCACCAGAACCCAAAGGAAAGGGAGGACTGCAACAGAACAGTAAAAAGAGTGCTAGTGGTAGCAGATTCAATGGTTAGAGGTGTGGAGTCAAAACTGGACGGGGCAGGAGAACAGAGGTGTCAGTCATTTGTCTACCGGGGGCAATGGTAAAGAAGGATGGGGCTAGGATAAGTAAACTGTTAGGCAAAAAAGAGGAGGCACTAGGGGTCATGATACACATAGGCACAAATGACATCGCAGGGCAGCAAGTGGAAGAGATGAAAATCAGCCTGAAGAAACCAGAAGACAGCCTGTAGGGTAGGGTGGCATCTTCGGCTTTCTCAGAAGTACTACCTGCATGGGAGAGAGAAGGGAGGGATGGTAGAGTTAGGCAGGCTGAGACCATGGAATTCAACAACGGATGAAGGTGTGGTGCCAATCTAGGGGGTACCACAATGTTGGGGACTGGGATGAATTCTGGGAAAGGAGATTTTTTAAGGGAGAGCAGCCTTTACTTGTCTGGGGAAGGTATAATGCACTAGTGCAAAAATATGATATTCACATAGAAAGCATAACATGACTAGGTGCAGCAGTTGGACACTGGAAGGAGGGTGGCAGCTTAGTGGCACCAGGGAGTGTCACTAGTTGGGGACACTCAGGGGGTGAACATGCGAGGAATAAGGGGAGGTTAGTGGGTGTTGGGGTGGCAACTGCAAGGGGGGGAGAGGAAACAACCAGGGTAGTGGTAAGGGGAAGGGAACAAGCACCAGGGGACAGAAAATGGGTCCGGTGAATGGAGAGCCATGTGCACCAATGCCAGGAGCCAAGGGAACAAAATCCCAGATTCAGCAGCAACCATGGCTGAGGCAGACCTGGACAGCATGGGATTTATGGAGATGTGGAGTCATGCTGGCCAGGATTGGGACATGGTAGTTCTGGGGTATGTATCATTCAGGAAGGACAGAAAGGGAATGGAGGGTGTAGCACTATATGAAAAGGAAGACATAAAGGTCACAGAGTTGCAGGGAAGATGGGGGGAGACTGAGGCTATATGGGCATCACTGGAGATGGGGAAGGGGGCGAAGTCATACGCACTGGGCTGGTTTATAGGCCGCCAGTGCAGCAGGATGATGTGTCTAGGGCAATGATGGAAGAGATTGAGAGGATGGCAAGCAGAGGGGAGGTGCTGCTGATGGGGGACTTCAAATTGCTGGATGTGGAATGGGGCACCCAAATCATGGATTCCCCACAGGGAGCCCTCATGGGGCAGCTGGTAAGGGAACCGACCAGGAAGGGAGCGATCCTAGACTTGAGTCTCACAAATGGGGAATGGGTGGGGGAGGTATCTGATAAGGGAGAACCTTGGCACAAGTGACTACAGCACTGTTTGGTTCACGGTGAAAAATACTGCTGATGTCCATCAGACAAAAGTGAAGGTGCTAGATTTCAGGCACATGGACTTTAGGAAAATGGGAGCCTGCCTTCAACAATCATTGGCAGGAGTGGGGGAACTTAAGAAGGTGGAGGAAATGTGGAGTACAATAAAAGGGGCCTTAGTAGAGCCACTAACCTCTGCATCAGGAAGGCAAATAAACATAGGAAAAAAAGAATGCCACTTTGGTATAATACAGAACTGGCGGAGAAGGTCAGGGCAAAGAGAAGGGCGTTTAGAAGGTATAAAATGACACAGAGGGAGGAGGATAGGGCTATATACCAGGAAAAGCAAAAATAAGCAGGATTGGAGGTCAGTAGAGCCAAGGCAAGGGCAGAAGAGAGAATAGCCAACTCAGTCAAAGATGGAGATGAAACTTGCTTCCAGTATGTGGGCGAGAGGAGAAAGTCAAAGGAGGGGATAGTCAGGCTGAAAAATATAGAAGGGGGGGTTGGTGGATGATGACCGTGAGAAAGCGGATATATTAAACAACTATTTCTGCTCAGTATTCATGGTAGAGAAGGATGGTGAAGGTAGGCAAACCAAACAGCTCAGAGCTGTGCAATGACTGACCCATAATTACACTCCTGAACTACTTACAGCCATGCAAGCCCTATAACATTAACATAGAAAGGTATCATCACACTCCCACATTCTGACAGGAGCTATTACTTCAGATCTGTCACTTTACCGGCAGGCAGTAAAAGTGATAAAACATTTACATAGAATAGCAAATTATCTTTTTGGCCTACCTGCATCACAAAAACATTTTTCCAGAAGCTTTTCTACAGATTGCATTGCTGTAAACACTACCAAAATAGAAGACTGCACGTTGATTAGGGAGGTAGAAAACTCAGCTATTTACTGTACCCACATTGCCTCACTAAGTAAATTAGTATACAGGCTATTATATTTCTGTGCTCACTACAGAAATAGGAGACTGTATCTCTCAGTAAAGAAATCTTGTCAGCTAGATACTGTATGCACAATGCCTTGTTTTGAAAATATATATATGCTAGCTTATATTATTGAAGTCACTATGGAGGTAGGAGACTGCACTTCACAGTAAGAAAATTGGAAGACAGCTTCTTAGTGTACCCACAATGCTTTGCTATGCACATCTACATATTAGGTACCACATTGGAATCACCACTCTCTAACTAAGAAACTGCATGTCTGAGTAAGGAACATTTAAGTCAACTTTACAATTTACCCAGGATTCCTTGTTGATTTATGCAAAATACTGACAGCTCCCTTGCATGGCATCACTCTAGGGGTGTGGCAGCACAAAGAAAATTGGAGGGCAGCCAGAAACAAAGTGCTGATAATACATTAAAAAAATGATTATGACAGATTTTGTTTTACAAATAAATTGCAGCTTCAACATTTGAAGCATGGCTGACAATGGCATACTGTGTAAAAAAGGCATTTGGGAAACTTGCATAAATCACTTTAATATGCTGTTAACTGGGGTAGAGGTGTGTGAGGGATTTGTTAATTTTGGAAGGGGGAAGCACCAGAGGATGGGCTGAGGCAGGAGACTGACAGCCATTTCCTGGCGCCATCATGGACTCATCAGACCTCATGACTACAGTCAGCCAATAGGGCAGCTGTAGTCCTTATATATTACCCAGAGGTCCAAGCAACCTCTCACATGAGTAACCCTGAAGCATGAGTGCCATGAAGCAGGAGTGTGGCATCTGGCCTTGAGATGTCTCGGAGAGTCAGTAAGGTATCCGCATGGAGGAGCACATGCCATGCTGGTCACAGTAGGTGAGGTAAAGGGGAAAAGAGAGGTAAAAAAATACACTGCAGAAGGTTGAAGGGGCTGCAGCTGATGCCTATCTATGGTCAGCCTACATTTGAACAGGGTGACAAGAAAGGGGTGGATTGGGGGTACAACGTAAGGTGTGGAAGAACAATGCAACTGATCCCCATCTTGGGGCAGCCTACATTTGAATTAATGCAATAAGAAGGCAGGAGGGGTTTGGAGAATAGAGAGGGCTTAAGGGAACACTGCAAATAGCACTGACCGAACCACATACAGGGATACATAACTGGAGGCTAGGACAAGCTAATAAGGGAGGATGTGGAGGGAATAGGAGCTGGTGCAGGAGTCAGGATAGGTGGGAAGTGAGGATGTTGCAGAATATGAGCTTGTACAGGAGTCAGGATAGTGAATGGAAAGTGGTAAGCTGTAATGGTTGTGGGGCTGCAGTCTTTCTGGGGACAATATGGGGAGCAGGGGGCTGTCCAGTGTTCAGGATCCTGGAGCAGCTCAGGGCAGAGGTAAGACTGTTCAGATGGTAGCTGGGGAGAATGGGGTTGGGAGTCAGGAGAGCAGAGCAGTGGAGGAAGGGGCAGGTGTGGGTGCACAGGGGAAAGTGGATGGCAGGCAGGGGAAGGGAGCAGGGAGGATCCCCCAGTATCCAGGGATATCTCTTCCTTAGAGAACCAGGGAGTCTAGAGTGGAAGAATGGCAAGTGGTAGGGGGAAGAGGTATGAGAGTAAGAGGAACAACAAAAGTGTGAAGGGAAGGAACTGGGAGAGGAGGAACATGGGAGAGAACTGATGATGAGATGCCCTTAATAAACAGGTATGCACCATTGTCTGGTATAGGGGTGATGAAATTAGATGGTGCACAAGAAGATTGGGATAAACTAGAGTCAAGGGTTGGACGTAAGGGGTGGAGGGAGAGGACTAGTCTGGGAGGGCAGGGAAGAGGAAGCAGTCAAGGTGGGGCAGAGGCTGGGGAGGAGGATAGGGTGAAAAGAAGGAAGAAAAGTGGTAGCAAGCATGACTAGTTAGGGAAGAAGAGGATTAGGGGAACAGTGAAGCAGATGGGGGGGGCGGTAGTGGAGGTGGTAAAAAGTTAACCAGGGTGTAGGCGGCACAGCTGAGTGGGGAAGCAGCTGGTATCTTAGGAGAGGAAGGGATGATGGGAAAAACAGTTGCATTGGAAATGAAGGGTGGTAATCCTTGGGGACTCCAAGATTACAGGAGAAAGAAAGGGAAGCAAAAGCAAAAAGGAAGGTGGTTTGTATGCCAGGGATGACAGTGGGGAAGGTGGAACCATGAATCAAGAAAAATGTGAAATAGGTTGGAGGAAAACCTAACTTAGTCATCTACCTGGGAACCAACGACATATCAGGGGAGGAGGTGGAGGTGGTGCTAGGTAGGTTCAGAGAGGTAGCAAAGACCTGCAGGGAGGTAGTAAGTTCTCAGGCCTTTGCAGAGGTGATATCAGTTCATGGGTCCAGCACAGTCAAGAAGAAAATGATAGATGACTTCAATAACTGGTTGAGGAACTCATGCCGGGAAGAAGAGTTCACCTGTATTGGGGGACTGGGGGAGAAATGGTTGAATAAAATACACTCTTCATCAGATAGGCTACACCTCAGTAGGGAGGGCTCAAAGGAACTCAAGGACAAACTGTGGGAATACATAGCCAATATGCTGAATTTAAAGTACGGGGGGCTGGGCCAGCAGGCCCAAAGACTCCAGAAGGAGGAGGAGGAGGTCAACAGGCTTCCCTCCACCCCCATACCAGTAGAAGTAGTCAGGAGGGTGGATGTGGAGGGGAAGTGGAGCAATTAGTAACTGGGGGTAGGGGGAGTGCAGGAAGGAGAAATGTTAGGAAAAGAATAGAAGGAAGGCAAGGAGGTGCATAGTCAAAGTGGAGGGTGGTGTTGCTGAACACTCAAAGTCTGGGAAACAAGATGGAAGACCTGCAGGTGCTATTGGCTATGGGGACGGTAGACACATCACCAATAAACAAGCCACACCATGGCACACCATGACTGGGACCTCTCAATCCCTATATACAAACTATTGTATATAGGAGAGTCAGGTTGATAGGCAAAAGAGGAGTTGGAGGTTTGTATCAGGGGTATAACCTGCACAAGAGGGGAGTCAGAAGAGGGAAGGGTGGAAACACTGTGGATTCAGTTATGGTCCAATAGAGGAAGAAAGATGAGGCTGGAGTGGTCTACAGACAACCCAACCAAGAAGAGGAAAGGGACAGGGAGTTAGGTTTGCAAGTATTGGAAGCTGCAAGGAAGGGAGACGTGATAGTGGTGGGGAACGTTAACCTGCCCAAGGTTGGCTGAACATACACATCCTGTGCCAGGAGTCAGGTGATCCTAGAAGCATTGCAAAGTGGGTTCCTGACTCAAGGCATCAAAGAGCCCTGCAGGGAGAGGGCAACCCTTGATCTAGTGCTCACAAATGGGAAGCACATACAAGAGTTAATGATCAAGGAGCCCCGAGGTGGTAGAGACCATTACACAGTGTAGGTCAGGTTAGATATGGACAGGGAAAGCATCTGCAGTAAGATCATAATCCTGGGTTTCAAGAAGTGGACTTCAGGAGGATGGGTCAGGTGCTAGAAAGGCACCTGACAGGCATCAGAGTGGATATGAAGGTGGACTCAAAATGGTCCGTCATCAAAGAAGGAATATTGGTTATCACAGTGGAGTCTGTTAGGCTCAAGGGGAAGAAGTAGAGGGCCAAAGCACCCAGTTGGTTCAGCTTTGAGGTTGTCCAAGTGGTGAGGGGTAAGAGGTCAGCCTACAGGAGATACAGAAAGACCAAGAGAGAGGTGGATAGGGAACACCACCTAAGGTTGGCCAAGGTGGCCAACAAGTGTAACCATCCCTCTGTCTCAAGTCTAGGGGCCTGTTGCAGAATACACACTGGAGGGGGGCACGAGCCAAGAATACATCCAAAAGGCACAAAAAAAATAAATTGTGCTTGGCCTACCTAAACAATGACAGGAGTTTCTGGAGCCACACACCTCAGAAGATGCATCCAAGGAGGACAAAATGAGCAACAAGGCACAGGCAGGTACAGTCCAGTGGATATGTAGGGGGCAAACTGGTTAACAACAGCAGCACCAAAAACAGAGCAGGGGCACACTTGATTAAAAGAATAAAAATTAATTTATGGAAAACATAAATTCAACAGCTCCATGGGGCTGGAGGCAACTGGAGAGGGGCACAAGGTTGACATTATTTCTTTTACTTTTGCAGCAGAAGGTTGCAGCACAGACTTGGTCCCAATGCAGGCCCGATGAATGGGCTCCACTTAAAGCTGAGCCAGGGGCTCAGAAACTGGAGCAGTGACCTAGGCCTCACCAACCAGGGCTCCCTCAAAAACTTCACCCCTGGAAACTGACTAGGCCATTAACACATTGCTGTACCAAAATTACCACTTGGCCATCCATAATACAGGGGTTCTTACAATGCAGGCAGCTCTGAACTAAACCCACACTTCAACCTGCTGCATTGGACCTATGCTGGGGCCCACACAGATCCCAGAACCAAAAATACATGGGAAAAGTGGGCTCCAGACTACTCATTCCCAGCAGGCCACCTAAAGAATGATGGCTTGCCACACAGGTATGGCCCCTTGGTGCTGCCACCACCAACAGGGTCACACCATGGTGCTGCCACTAGCGAAGTACCCCACCACCTATTCCACATACAGGACAAGGCCCCAGACCAGCCACAGTCCCATCCCACTGACCACATTCCCTGATCAACTTCCCTCCAAAACCCAAGCAGTTCCATTCACTGCAGAACTTAGATTACACTACTGGGCCAGAGCGCGACCTGTAGCCCAACTTGTAATCAGTCTCCCGTCAGTCTCCCCAACTTCCAGAAAAGCTCTGCCTTTTATACCTAAAGGGGCAGGCAAATCCACACCCAAGGTCAGTCACCAGTTCCTGCGTTAACCGTAAATGGGCAAAATAGAGGAGAGAGAGAGAAAGGTAACTTTAGTAAGCCCCAAATGGGGCCGGGGGGGTTACACAAGGCTGTGCAACAGACTAAGGCACAAAAAGAACTGCAGATATCTGAGGGAATCAAATAGGGGGATAAGGCCTTCTTTAGCTACATAAGCAAAAAAATGGGACAAGAAGGACAGACTTATTAGGCTTAGAAAAGGGGAAAAATGAGTAGAGGAGAATGGGTGAAAGACTAAGGTGCTGAATGAATACTTCTGTTCAATCTTCATCAAGGAAAAAGATGAGCTGGTGCCTATGGGGGTTGAGAGAAAGGGGAGGCAGCACGGATGTGGTGATAGAGGAGGATAGAGTGATGGAGGGGCTACTAATACTGAAAGAGTATAAATCAACAGGCCCAGACAGTATATTTCCAAGGATGCTGGCAAGGGAGCTTGTGGAGCCATTGGCAGGCCTATTCAATAGTTCCCTGGAGTTGGGTGGGTACCACAGAAATGGAGAATGGCACATGTGGTGCCCCTCCATAAATGCGATCCCAGGGATGACATGGAGAATTACAGACCAATCAGTCTGACCTCAGCTGTGTGCAGGCTAATGGAGAACATACTTAAGGAATGGTTGTTAGAGTATCTAGCGGAGAATGGCCTCCAGGATGAGAGGCAGCATGGGTCTGTGGTAGGAAGATTGTGTCAAATGAATCTGATTGATTTCTTTAACTGGATCACTAAGGCAGTGGACATCCTCTATCTGGACTTTAGCAAGGCCTTTGACTCTGTATACCAGAACAGGTTGATCAGGAAGTTGTCGGATCTCGGGGTTGGGGAGATGACAACCAGGTGGGTAGAAAGTAGGCTGAGGGACAGGACCCAGATGGTGGTGGTGGGGAAGGGTTATCTAGCACTAGGGAAGTCATCAGTGAGGTTCTGAAGGGCTAAGTGCTAGGGCCGGTTTTCTTCAATGTCTTCACCAATGACATTGGGGATGGCATTAATGGAAAAATGTGCCTATTTATGGATGACACCAAACTCTGTGGGAGGTTGGATGCAGTGAAATGGATACAAGACCTGCAGGAAGAGCTGAGAAAACTTTAGAGTTGGGCTGGGATTTGGCAGCTTGGCTTCAATGTCAAGAAATGAATCATATGCACATTGGAGCCAGGAATCCAAGGACAGAGTACTGCCGGGGGCACGGGGGTCCAGGTAGGAGAAGAATCTGGAAGTGATGATCACTAGCAACCTGAAACACTTCACACAGTGCAAACAAGCAGCAGCAAGGGTAAACAAGATACTGTGGTGTATAGCCAGAGGAATCGGCAGCAGGCGGAAGGAGGTTATACTGCCCTTGTACAGGTCACTGGTGAGGCCACATCTAGAGTATGGAGGAAGACACTGGTGCCCACATCTTAAGAAAGATATCAACCTGCTGGAGACAGTCAAGAGGAGGCAACTAATATGACCGTGGGTCAGCAGGATAAAACATATGAAGAGAGGTTGGGGGACCTGAATATGTTCTCCCTGGAGGAGAAGAGGGGAAATGATATAGACTTTCAAGTATATATGTAAATAGGGTGGATAAGGAGGGTCTCTTCAAGTTAAGTGGCAGTAGAACCATGAGGGGACATAGTCTAAAGCTTGAAGGGGGGAGGTTTAGGAAGGAGGTTAGTTAGCACTTGTTGACAGAGAGAGCGGTGGCCAGCTGGAATGCGCTTTGGAGGAAGTGGTCTCAATGAAGTAAGTGAGCATCTTCAAGAGAGGCAGAGATAGGCATCAGGGGAAAATCTGGGGCATGGGGGACACGTGGAGAGGATGGGAGGACCGGAAGAGAGCAAGGTCAGTAGCGTAAGTTGAGGACCCTGCAATACGAGCAGACTAGATAGATCGAATGGCCTTATTCAGCTGGCTACTTAACATGTTCATATGATTATACTGTATGTTTCCAATTGTGACCTGTGGGGTGGGGGACAGGAAAACAAAATTGGGAAATACAACATAAACAATTCCAGTAGAAGGGTACAAATAATTATACTGTATATACAAAGTCTGTGAGTCAGCAGAAATACAGGAAAAATATATGCAAGGTCACCAATTAATGGAGCGTATATGCAGAGTTTAAAAAAAATCACATGCCACAGATACAAAAGGAATGCAGTTCCACAATATGGAAGAAGTTAAAGACTGCTGTGAACAATACTTGTGGGGAAGGCTCCCATCACAGGCTGGTCAAGGTAGGAACAAACACACCAGGTCCATGTTCTCATTAAAGTAAATGTTGAAGGTTCCTCAAATGCCTTTTACACATAGTATGCTATTACCAGACATGCTTCAGATGTTGAAGCTGCAATTTGTTTTGTAAAACAATCTGTTACAATCATTTTTTTATGTTTTATTGGCATTTTGTCCTCCAGTTTTCTGCGTGTGGCTATACCCCCAGAATAATGTCTTACCAGGTAGCTGTCAATGTTTTACATACAGCAACAAGGATTTCTTGGGTAATTTATAATGTTGACTTAAATGTGCCTCACTCAGAAATACAGTCCTATATGATGGTAGTGGTGAGCACTAATGTGTAAATAGCAAGGCATTGTGGGTAAAATAGGAACCTGTTATCCAATTTCCTTACTGTGAGATGCTGCCCCATATTTCTGTAGTGATGTCAACAATATAAGCTTTTGTATGTTTATTTTCATAGCAATGCATTGTGCATCCCATATCTAGATACAAGACTTCTATACTGAGAGATGTAGTCTCCTATTTCTTCAGTGAGCACAGAAATGTACCCTGTATACTAATTTACATAGTGATGCATTAAGGGTACAATACATAGCTGCTTTGTCTATCTAAAACTAAAAACTGACAGTGTCCCTTTAATAACTTTGTGTCCCTGGTATGATGTCACTGTTGGGGGTTGCAGCATTAAGAAAAAAAGGGGGCAGGGTTATAAAAATGAAGCAGAGCACAGAAATAAAAGGATTTTTTTTCATGGAAAATAGCACTTTTTGGCAGTTTGAATGGTAGGAGACGGATTCACAGCTCCTACAGGTTACTACTCAAATTTGCTATGACAAACTTCCATAAATCACTTTAAAATGCTAGATACAGCTACTTGCAAACAATGGAAAGAGCCAGCTAGAGGTCACGTGATGCAGTCAAGCTAGCAGCTGCACTGATCCCGAGCTCCGCTCTACCGCCTCCAACTAACCAGATAAAAAATACTAAATAGAGCATTTTGAACAAATTGCAGGATTAGTGAACACTGCTTCTCCTCGAAATAACATAGGAGTGTCAATTTAGCGATCGCGTAGCATACCCGCGATTATGGAGTCAGAAATGAGCAGGCATGATAGGCACTCACTACCACTCCGGAGAAATCCTCCAATAAATCATGAGTCACAGGGTCAGGGAATCCTAACAAATCGATTACACCTAGTACCTCCACTACACCACTGTCAGAAGAGAGATTTTTACAGGAATTGCTACCCTTCCGTGAATCATTAGCCGACGTCACCTCTGAGCTGAAATCTATTAAAAAAGAGTTTACAGGTCTCCAGACCAGAGTGTCCGACTCGGAAGCTAAGATAACCTCCCAAGAGAGATGGAGGGAGAAAGTCGATCTTGAGATAGCCTTGTTCAGGCAACAGCTCCACAAACTTCAGCTCAAAACAGAAGACCTGGAGGGGAGAAGCAGAAGGAACAACATATTGATATTGGGGCTCCCAGAATCTGAGGAAGGTGTGGATGTCATTGCCTTTATACATAAATTCCTTCACAAGGTAGTGGGCCCTTCCCCATTGAACCCTCAATATCATATAGAAAGGGCCCACTGGTCTCTTAGACCGAAACCTTCTGCAGGATCTCCCCAACGACCCATAATCATCAAGTTCCTCAGTTATATTGAGAAACAGCACATCTTGGCTAAAGTGAAAGAGTTGCAAACAATTATGTGGGAAGCCTCGAAGATCAGGATCACGCAGGACCTACCTTGCGAAACCAGACAAAGGCGGGCCGCCTTTCATCCCGTTGTGATCAAATTAATCGCAGCCAGCATTCGCTTCAGAATGCAATACCCGGCGAAGCTACAAATTCTCCTGGACAATAGCTGGATTTCATTTGACTCACCAGATTAAGCCATCAAGGACCTCACCTTCCGACTGCCTGAACTCTTTAAAGCGGGCTGACTAAATAATTACAGTTCGGAATTTTATTAAGTCTTGCCTTTTTTGTTAATGTTTTCCTTGCCCTTCTTTAAAATCATGGCTATTTTTTAATGATATAATGATGATTTACCTGTGGGTTTGTAGTCAAGAGGGGAAGAGAGGGCTCCGGTCTCGGTGGGAATTGAAAGGCCCAGTATCCCTTTCACTAGGCCAGAGGTGTGCTCCTAGAAAGGGGAGAGGACCGGAAATTTAGTATTAGTCACGATTGGTGGGGGACTATTTCAGGAATGGACCGGACTGGGTCCTACTCCTGTTTGGGTCCCCTGTTCAGAATCACACTAACTGAGGGAAAGCGCTACTTCTCCGTAAGTAGGTATAACTATTTCTTCTTTTATGGTTTTTCAGTTGTAATTGATAGGTAGCCCCTGGGTTTGTGACGGTCCTTGGCTCATCAAGATGGGCTGTCCACCGAACTGAGTAATCAGCGTTGGTTCAACCCTGGAACGTGGGGGGGGAGGGTCGGCGATGGGATGTTGGTCTAACTGAATTGCAATTTCGTTTAGTCTGAGGTGGTTTGTTTAATGCCTGGGGTGAGACCACGAGGGTAATAAGCTCGATCAATGCCTGAATCAAATTAGTTTCCTTCTGGGGCTTGGATGAATGGCTCATGCCCAGCCGGGATCCAATTAGTGATGGGAAAGAAGTACTAGGACTCGGGGACAGATGGTACCTCATTCTGATTTTACAAGCTCGCTGACCAGAACTGGACTAAGTAGCTTGAGCTGATTAGTTTGTGGGTTGTCGCATAGGGGGTGGAATGAGACTGACTCTGCAGACAGCTGGGTGCTATGAGGGGCTCCATGGAGGTTGAGTGTTTGATCTGTATGTAATATCTGTTTTGTAATGGAGCACTGTTAATCAAGGGATGAACATTTTCCAGGACAATAGCGATAAATTAGGGGTATAGGGTACCTAAAGATGCCTAATACCAGATGAAAGAAGGGGTGTTGTACCACCCCACTCGGGGTAATTAACTAATGAAACTCATGTTTACCAGAAAATATACCGAGTAAGAAGCTGGTTGTTAGGACACTCAAAGTTTATTTCTCAGTCTCTCCAAGGTAATACACGATCCATGAATGCTGGAAGACAGTGGTTGTTGGGGGTGGGTGGGGGGAGGCTTGGGACAGGGATGTGCTTGAGTGACTTGCATCGGGAACTGAAGCTTAAGGGGACTGGCATATCTCGTAGGAACCTAATCCTAATGGGTCACTCCCAATTACAGGTTCAACCTTTTCATTGCCCACGACATGGGACCCTCACTTACAACTAGTCAAGAGACGGAATTAAGTTGGTTACCTGGGTTATAGCCAGATGGGTTAGGGCCCCATCTATTTGTACAATGCTACCAATTTGGATGATTGGATTTTTATGGGGCCTTGGTATAGATAGTTATAATAGTTTTTTGGGGGAGGGGGTAGGGGGTTTCAGGACATTGTCGGGACTACCCTGACCTGGTTTTGTGTCTGGGCTAGGATGTCAGGTGTAGTTAACTGGGGCTGTCCATATGGACCTTCTTATATAGGATGTGGGGGGTTGGAGTGTGCCATGGGGCTGGTTATTTTGGTTTATGATGTCTCTTACGATGTTTATTGGTTAAAGAGACACTATGCCAGTAAAACCACTTAAAATTGCCAAGTGGAATATAAGATGTATCAGAGACAAAACGAAGCGATATCAGGTCTTCAAAAATGCTGAGATATTTAAAATAGATATTCTCATGCTTCAAGAAACCCACCTACTAGATATAGAAGTACATTGGTTACGCAGACAGGGCTTTTCTCAAGTTTTTGCCTCGTGCGGTTCGTCATCAAGTAGGGGAGTGACTATTATAATGAAGAAGCATGTATTGTTTTTGGCAGGGGAGAAGATTGTAGACCCAGAAGGAGGACTTATACTAGTAAAGGGATCCCTCAATAACAAAACAGTAGTGCTGGGATCCATATATGGGCCTATTGGAGGGGATGCAGATTTCATTATGAGTTTAGCAGGGAAGATAGGTGGACTCTTGCCCGCCCAAATAATTTTGGGAGGGGACTAATATACCCTGCCATCCCAAGATCTGGATAAAACATTCTCATTGTCAAAATTACCCACACCAGCCCAAAGGGCACTAACAGATTTTAAGGACGTCCTGGGACTATCTGACCCATGGCGCCTCCTCCACCCTTCGAGCCATAGGTTCTCTTTCTATTCACATGTTCACCGATCCTGGTCAAAAATAGATTACATTCTTATCAGTACCTCACTTTTACCTGGCCTTTACGAGGCCGACATTGAACCTATTGTTTTATCAGACCATTCAATTACCTGGTTAACGCTCTCCCCAGACTTTAGCCTACAAAGAGATACCACTTGGAGATTAAACACACAACTCTTGAAAGATGAACAAATAGTCTCTTGTATCAGAAATTTAATTTCCTTCTACATGGAGCATAATAAAGACTCTATACCTAGAGCTAATTTAGTCTGGTGTGCCCTCAAATGCTTTTTACATGGTGAACTAATTAAGTTAGCATCCAAGAGGAAGAGAAACAGAGAAAGCAAAGCACTCGATCTCCTAACTCGTATTAAAGATTTGGAAAATACCCTGTTGAACTCTCCGTCCTCTAATAACATAGAGACACTGCTAACAATAAAGAACGAATACTCAGATCTATTTAAAGAGTAAGCAGAATATGCCATTTTGAGAACCCAAACCAAATATGTAGATCAAGGGGAAAAAGCAGGTCGATTATTAGCTCTGAGATTACAGAAAATAGAAAGCTCAAGATTGATCCCAGTTTTGCAAGCCCAAGACGGCTCCACTAAAACCTCACACCGGGATATCACGAAAGTCTTTGAAGAATATTAAAGTTCTTTAAACAGCAAAAGTCCCACCCCAGCATCCCCATCAGAGATTGAGAACTATTTGGAAGGCCTGAACTTACCCTGCCTACAGATGCACCACAAGCTAGCACTATCTTCTCCTATCTCTATCTCAGAAGTGGAAGAAGCAATTAATGGCCTAGTTCCAGATAAATCACCGGGACCCAACGGTTTCCCATCCAATTTTTATAAAATCTTTCATAAAGAGTTAGCCCCTCTTTTGCTCAGTCTATATGAGTATATGTATACCACAGATACCCTAGACTCCACGTTACTGGAAGCCACAATAGTTCTACTTCTCAAGCCAGATAAACCGCCTGAGGATCGGACTAGTTACCAGCCCATTTCTCTTTTAAATTGCAACATAAAAATATTAACAAAAGTACTAGCTGATAGGGTCAAGAAGTTTTGGACTCACCTGTTGAGTCCTGAACAAGTCGGATTTGTGCAGGGCCACTCTTTGGCCGACCACTTTAGAACTCTTTCACATATTTTTCAGGCCACCCAAACTTCTCATATCCCTATGGCCCTCATCTCACTGGACGCCGAAAAGGTTTTTGACCGAGTTATATAGGACTTTCTCTGAGCTACACTCGATAAAATGGACTTCCCAGACTCATTCATTAAATGGATCCAGATGGTATAAAAGTCATCTTCCGTGAGAATTTATTGTAATGTTTTTTTTTTTCATCCCGTTTTCCGTTGTTTAAGGGCACCAGACAAGGATGTCCATTGTCCCCTTTTCTTTTCAATTTATATCCGGAACCCCATCTTATCTCTATTAAACAGGATCCATATATACAAGGCTGTCCAATATATCAGCACACACTAACCCTATCTGCATGCGCAGATGATGTATTACTCATTTGGCTTACCCCGATACATCACTGGCTCACACGTTACAAATCATTGCACAATATAGTCAAGTGTCTAACTACAAATTAAACCTTACTAAATCTGAAATCTTCCCACTGAATATTTTCACACATAAAGCCAGCTCTCTGCAGTTTGGGATGAAGTGGTCCTCCCACTCAATTAAATACTTAAGGCTGCACCTCTCTACAGATCCTGATTCACTCAAAAAGCTTAACTTGGACGACTTAATGGTAAATATTCAACACGATCTTAAAAGATGGGCTAAACTCCCTCTCTCGTTATGGGGTAGGGTCAACATAGTTAAGATGAATGTTTTGCCCTGTCTTTTTTATCCTTTGAATCTGCTTAATATATGGCTTCTTTTGTCGTGCCTGCAGCACTTCCACTCCATACTCTAAATTTATCTGGCAGGGTAAATGTTCCAGACGTTCTTTTCTTAAACTTAGTCTCCCCAAGAACTTCGGTGGACTACGTCTCCCCAATTTCATCTTATACTACTGGGCTAGTCACTTGTCAAAACTGGGTATATGGTTACTAGCCAGAGATGACAAATTTACTCCTATCTGGCTACAGCTCGAAAGACACATTCTGGAAACAAACAACCTTAACTCACCTCTCATTTTTTCTCTCTCATATTCGATACTACCATCTTTAATCAAGGAGTCCGTTATCGGTACCTCACTCAAGGTTCTGGATCAATGTTGCCATTTCTTTGGTATATCAGGCAAAAGGGACATGGTACAATCTCTCACTCTCAATCCCAATATCAGAATTGGTAGTTCACCGATTCCCTTAAGGTGGCTCCCCTAACTCAAGGGAAAATTGATAGAAAACTTGTTCCCGCATGGTTCTCTTCTCTCCTCTCTCGAAATCATGGAATCTTTTGAAATTCCACCAGAAGATATATTTAAAATATTTCAGTTGAGACACTTGATCCTGAAAAATGTTGGCACTGAACTTAAAGAATCTCAAACCAGACCTTATTTTCTCATATTCAAAGTTATATAAACCGACCGCACGCAGTCTCGAGGATTTATTCCTTTGTACTAGGCCTTACATTTCCTGAACCCTTATCGGGTTCCGCAGTCTGGTCTTCACTTCTGCCAAATACTACATTTACTTGGTCTCAGATCTAGACAGATTTACATAGATTTCACACTCAGGATAGATTAAGACTCATTCAATATTACATCTTGAATAACATGTATTACACTCCGGTGAGACTGGTTAGATTGGCAGGCTTCCTGATTCCAGCTGCACTAGATGTGGCTGGAATGAAGGTAATCTGCTACACATTTTTTGGTATTGCGAGAAGGTGTCACCATTATGGCAGACAATTCAGACAAATCTTCGTCCATTTCTGGGTTTGGATGGATTGTTTACAATAGAGATATGTATCCTGAGTATGTACTCTGATATTCATATTACAGAACGTAAATTCCACATGGCATTAATTTCGATGGTGGTTAAAAAACTGGTACTTAAGCATTGGATGGACCAACAGAATATAACCTATGCGGAATGGCTAAAAGAAATGTCTACCTGCTTTGAAAATGAAAGGCTGATAGCAAGTTTGCGTAACTGTATGGGTTCATTTAATAAAAAGTGGAGTAAATTGTATGCTTTGTATTTACATAAATAATCTTGGTGAAGTTGTCTCTGCTGGAACCTCAGCCTGTTAGAGTGATATTACAACATCTTAATAAGATTTTTGATTTAATTAGTTGGCACTCGAGTGGGGGGCACACTCCAGGAGCAGGGGGTGGTTAATGGGGGGATTACAAGGATGATGGAATATAGCTGTTGGTATTTGATGGAAATGGGCATCTCATGTTTTTCATGTTCTGCTGTATGATATTGAAAATATTTGAGATGCTTAGGAGGGATAGTACCCTCATCATGATGTAACTGGACATGGGTACTGAGTTATTTGTATCGTTAAACTCAATAAAGCATTTAATTTTCAAAAGGAAAGAGCCAACTGAAAACTGACAGTGTCCCTTTAAAAACTTTGTTACCCTTGCATGATGTCATGGTTGGGGTTGCAGCGCTGAGAAAAAAAGAGGCAGGGTTATGCAAATGAAGCAGAGCGCAGAATTATTTAAAAGGATTTTTGTCATGGAAAACACACTTTTTGGCAGTTTGAATGGTAGGAGACTGATTTACAACTTCTACAGGTTACTACTCCCATTTGTTATTGCAAACTTGTATACATCGCTTTAAAGAATAAAAAATAAAGAATGTAGAACTCTGCCCCCAAAACAAACACAAATGGCACTTATCTCTGCCTGAACCGCTACTTTGCTATGTTCAATGGTGTTTCTCTGACTGTGAGTAGACAACAGAGTGGTTTACGCAGTATTCTTTGCTGAGCTATAATCACTCTATTGGTTTGCTGTAGTTATGAGGTCTGGTGGATTCTCTAAGGGCACTGGGAAATAGCTGCCAATCTTCTGCCTTCAGCCCAAAATGAGTCCTTTTGGAGTCTGTTTGCTTACTTGGTAAAATATGTTACAAATAAATAAGGGATATGCCATTGCCCCATCACAGTTATGTCTGTTATTTCCTCTGAGTGCAGTTTGTCTTTATGACATCATGAGTGACAAAGCTGCAAGTAAGGGCAAATGTCAATGCACAAGGGAGAAATAACGATGTAGTTCTGGTAGGTGCCATGGTATATTTGATTTATGGAACATTCATAGGATTTTTTTTGTGGTTCTTTGTAGTTTTTGTTTTCTGTTTTTTTAACTTATGATTTTGAAACTCAATCAATACGATATTTCTGTTTAAAAATTGTCTATGGTGGTTTCAAGATGGCGGAGTTATGGCACACATCTTGTCAGACATCATTGCATCTGTGCATGCTGAAGACATGCCTGTCATGTGGGAGGGTAAGAGAGCAGCTGAAAGCTGCAGCCTTATCAGGGAGTGGACATGAGCAGTGTGATAGGTTGGCTGCCGAAGCAGTAGTGCCAGCTTCCACATAGGAAGGTTATGGTGTGCTGGAAGGTAAGGTAAAAAAAGCAATGTTCCTGGTACATGTTTAAGCAATAGTACACAACAGGGTGTGTGTCATGCTGGGATAAGGTAACGCCTTGGGTGGTTGAGCAAGAGGCTGCAGGCTGAGTGCATCCAACACCCGAGAAGGGACTTTATCCCAGCACAACTCACACCATGGAGTGCATTATTGTTTTTATACAATGGCTCCTTTATAGACAGAATTGGAGAAAACAAATACAGTTTTTAAATAGTTTTTTATGTAGTTTTTTTTTTTTTAGAGTGGAAGCACAATTATTTAAAAAAAAGTGTCCCTTTACTGTTTCTCCACTAGGTGGAGCCATTATCCGTGAGAGTGATACAGTTTGTGTCTATTGACACAGCTCATCCCTGACCCAGAATGTAATTTTTCTTAAATGTTTTTTGTACTGGGAGAAAAAGATGCTAGTCATTCATGACTGATGATGATTGCTGCTGACCAATAATAACAGCAGCATTCACATGTGGTAAATGGAGTAGCTGAAGCAGAGCAAGTCTCGAGTTGAACTGGCAAGTCCCCCCCACCCCCTCCTGCTTAAGGTAGTGTTGAGTTGCCTTTTATTTTGTTATTCTGGGGGAGAAATGGTGATTAGAAAGCAAAAATAAAAACCAGTGAAGAGAAATGAAAATGTGATGACTGTGGCACGTGCACTAAAGCCGTGCTGTTGGGCGGTGGTGCAGGGGATTGAAGCCCATCTGTATTATGGCTTTTTCTAACTTTACAATTAAAACACTGCACTGGAGTCCCAGTTGTGTGTGGTAGAGCCGTTTTGAGTTACAGCACTGAAAACAATACTGCACAGTTTATTTAGAAAAAAAAAGACTGTTCTGTCTTTTCAGCGGAGCGTGGCTGTTTCAATGGGCATGCACTGGTAGTTTCCCATTGTCAAGTGAATGAAGTAAGAAGCCATGGACAGTGGCTTTAATTTACTATTATTTTTGAATTTACTGTACTTCTAATTGAAGTGGTGGAGCAACAGATGGCAGGGCTGAATCTGTGGAGGCTTAACTGTTTGTTGTGTCTAGTGGGGGCTGCCATCACTAGGTGGGGGGGAACTTAAGTCCTTTACAATGGCAGCTCCAAGTTGCAGTACCTTGTGGAGGGGATGCATGATTTGTGACTCAGTCATGTGGTCATGTGTGTGCCTGGGCTTCTTACAGTGATGTTATACAGAGATAACATCACTGTACCAGGCTCACACACTGATCAACCAGGTGTCCAATTTACATTTTGTGTTAGAGAATGTCAGTGATGGCAGCTTGAAGGGGAAACAGATGTGAAATTGGTTGTTTAACAGAACAGTAAGTAAATCTTTTATCAGATGATGTTAACCCTGTGGGAGTGCTGGTGTGAATGATGCATTTTTGATGCGTCAACAACTGGAGCAAGAGGGCAAGTCAGCTGGAGGCTGTTAAAATGAAAGTTTGCTGCTTGCACTGCTGGGTTTGACCAATCAACAGCAACTGTGAGGATATTTTTGCTCCTGGGGACCTACAGTGAGAATATTTCAGTATTCTCACTGTAGGACCCAAGGAATGAAAAATACCAGCGACATGTGCCCTTTAATATACTCACAGGAGTTGTGTGAATACTACAAAAGGGATAAGCAACCCCCCCTACTGGAAATATATTTTTTTAATTCTATTCTTTTTTTCATCTGCTTGCAGCCGCCGAGACCTCAGCCTGGTCACAGACCCCTGGACCCCCACCTCCATACTGGCTGCAGCTCCCAACACCCTCGGCTTTCCCCCTCGAGGTGGGGTTGAGGCACCTGAGCTCAGTGCTGCAATTGTGTTACCAGAGTTTGGAGCTGACCTGGGGGCTGATTAGGGCCAGGGGTGGGCATCATGCATGGTGGCTACAAGCAAGGTTTTTTCTTTGTGTTTGATCCCAGGGGCGGAGACATGCAATGATGTCCTGCATCTGCCCGGCCCCTCGTAACTTCCGATGCCGGTGCTAACAAGTCTTTATGGCCTCTGCCAGGAGTCCTTGCACACCAGGGAGTTCCCAATCCTCTCTTCAGAGAAGGAGAGCAGCCCTAGGATGCTCAGTCCTTCTCCCCCGGCCAGCCCTTCAGCTCCCTGGGTCCATTCCCAAACCTGAGTCGCTGGTATCGCAAGTGGAAAACCCACCGCTGCACCAGCAGGCCGGCCCCTACTGGAAATATTGTCGATATGTTTTGTTCAAGTGCCAATTGACCTAAAAAACATCATGAGTGGCAAAGCCACGAGTGATCTCATTGGGTCAACTGATACTTGAACATAAGGGATATGTGGGGGTCAGCTGTGTGATACACAATTTATCTGTACAAGTTGACAGTGACTGCAGGTAACCTCATGAGTGGCAGAGTGTAGCAGAGCCACAAGTAATGGTGCCTGCAGTCACTGTCAATGAGTACTGATAAATTGCATATCACACAGATGGCCCCACATATTCGATTAATGCAATAGGCTCCTCCAGGGTGCTGTATATTTATATATATATAATATATATATATATATATATATATGTTTGACTTTTTTCTTTGGACTATTTCACTAGTTTGCCAGGGATGAAGTCAGTCAGTGCAATGTTTGGATGCTTCAGTATCAGTTTTCATTGGTGGAGAGAGTGACCTTCAAATATTTAAGCCCAAGATGGTATCCGTTGTTAGCAACAAGGGGAATGGAGCTGTGGAGTCCTGGAGCTGGCCTGGCTGTACTGTTTATTGTCTGTGTCACCTGTTTATTTACATTTTTTTTGTTTTGCTTTTTTAGTGGCAGTCAGTTTTGCAGTGACTGGAGAGGGAATGTTCCGGGAGCGAGGGAGTGGAATAGGGAGCGAGTGAGACAGTCGCAGCAGAAATGGAGTGAGCACCAGAACTACAGAGAATTGAAATGGAAAAAAATTATGAAGAAGGTATTGTTTTATTTATAAAGGTAAATTTGCAGAGTGAGACAGTGAAATGGGTTACCAAGCGGGCAGGCACTGAGACTGGCGAGCGGCGGGGAAAGAGAAAAGCAAGTGGAAGCTGGACGTCATTGGGGCAACTAAAATTTGTGTGGGTTTGACTGTTTAAAATGAATGGTTTTAGCAATTTTAATTTACTTAAAGCATAGCTCCAGATCATGTGTAAAGTAGACTGCTGTCAGAGAAGAGTGAGTACCATGAGTAAGTGGGAGCAGGAGCAGCTTGGCGATCGTGTCAGAAAGCTGCTGGAAATAAGGACAAAAGTCTGTCAATACCTCTAAAATGTTTAAGTTTAAAATGTATTGCTGCAGTTGTGGTGGTTTAGTGGATGGATTAGTGTATGAAGGTGCCTAAAGTAACATGTTTTTGTTATTGCAAATCTTATGGATGCTTGTAGTGGAGCTGCATACAGACCGACTGTTTCAATGAACTGAAACTAGAGTAAGTAGTTCCTGCCGGCTCTTGGGGGGACATATGCCCTGTTGATGATGTGTCTGCTATGTGTATAAATCTGTGATGACGTTTCTGCTATGGGCTAGATATTCAAAGGTGTTGCGCATAAGCAACCAAATTGCACCAGGATAAACACAGAAATGCACCCCGGAGCCATATTCAAAAAGCATGAATGTGCAGCACAATTCCCGCTGTGCCGCTGCACAACAGTAATGTATGTTGCACAAGTACAGGGGGGCATGACCATGAAGAAGCTGCACAATGGCATATTCAACCAAAAAACACAGCGCATCTGTAGGGCAACTCACAGAATGTGCCACACAATGTTGAGCATAAACGAAGGAGGCTGAGCCACACACATAGCAGAGTCACAGTCCAGAAGAGCAATAGCTATGGATGCAGGACCATTCCTAGTGGAGCAGGTGATGAGGGGTAAGGAACAGGGAGGATCAGCAATGTGGCCAAGGAAGGGTCCTGCAGCAGTATGCCCAACACAGACAGTACCGTGCAAAAGAGGTGCCGGGGAAGGTTAGGGAGAAAAAGACAGCATTTAGGAAGTATAAGGAAACACATAAGGAGCAGGACAGAGAATTGTACCAGTTAAAGCAGAAGGAAGTGAGGAAGGAAGGCAGTCAGAATAGCAAAGGTCCAAACCGAGGAAAAGATAAGCAACTCGGTTAAGAAGGGGGATAAAATCTTTTATAGGTTCATTAGGGAGGATAGAAAGACAATGGAAGGATAATGAGGCTGAATAAAGGGAATGGTGGGTGAGCAGAGAGGGACAATGAAAATCAGGGATACTGAATGAGTACGTCTGCTCAGTATTCACAAAAGAAGAGGAGGGGGAGGTACCTAATCCAATCAATAGAAGCACTCTGGATAGTGGAGTCGATCCAAGTCCTTTCACAGAAGAAAGGGTTCTGAAAGAACTCCTGAAACTGAAAGTGGAGAAAGCAATGGGGCCTGACGGGATTCACCCAAGAATTCTATAAAAATTAAGGGGAGAACTAGTGACACCACTGACTAGCCTTTTTAACAAATCATGGTTAGGATGGTGTGGTACCTAAGGACTGGAGGAGGGCAGATGTGGTTCTCCTTCACAAAAGTGGGAGCACGACAGATGTAGGAAACTATAGACCTGTCAGTTTGACCTCAGTGGTAGGGAAAAATGATGGAATCACTTCTGAAGGATAGAATTGTTGAGTACCTAGAGGCCAGTGGGGTACAGGATTCAAGGCAGCATGAATTTACAGTGGAAAGGTCATGTCAGACGAATCTAATTGATTTTTTTGACTGGGTGACCAATGTAGTAGACCAGGGAGGGGCTGTGGACATGGCCTACCTAGACTTTAGCAAGGCATTTGACACAGTCCCCCACAAAAGATTAGTAAACAAGTTAGCTAGCCTGGGAGTGGGTAAAACATTGGCTGGACAACAGGACATAGAAGGTAATAGTAAACGGAGTCCACTCTGAAGAAAGGGGGATAAATAGGGGGTACCGCAGGGTTCAGTACTGGGTCTGGTCCTTTTTAATGTCTTTATAGGTAACATTGCAGAGGGACTGGAAGGAAAGTATGCCTCTTCGCAGATGACACAAAGATCTGCAACAGGGTTGATACACAAGGGGGTGGAAAGGATGAGAGGGACTTAGCAAGGTTGGAGGAATGGTCAGAAGTATGGCAGCTTAGATTCAATGCAAAGAAGTGCAAAATAATGCACCTGAGAAACAAAAACCCAGGGAAAGAGTACACAATGGGGGGGGGGGTTATTAACAACAGCAAAAATGGAAAGGGACCTGGGGGTAATCGTATCAGATTACCTAAAGGTTAGTAAACAATGTAAGAAGGCAGTCAGGATGGCTGGGGGGATACTGGGATGTATAGGGAGAGGCATCACCAGTAGAAAACAGAAAGTTGTTATCTCTCTATACAGACAGTTGGTGAGTACTGCGTCCAGTTCTGGAGACTCCATCTCCTCAAAGACATAGACAGGATGGAGACAGTCCAGAGGAAGGCAACTAAAATGGTGCAGGGTCTGCAACAGAAGCCATACAAAAAGATACTAAAGGAGCTTAATATGTATACCCTTGAGGAAAGGAGGGAGAGTGGGGACATGATAGAAACTTTTAAGTACCTCAAGGGAATTAACAAAGTCCAAGAGGGTAGCATCTTTCAGAAAAAGAGATGTGCAAGAACAAGGGGACAGAATCTGAAGATGGGGGGGATGGCTGAGGGGTAATGTGAGGAAGCATTTTTTCACAGAGAGGGTGGTGGATGCATGGAACAACCTTCCTGAGGAGGTTGTGGTGTCAAAAACGGTGGGGAAATTCAAGAATGCATGGGACAGACATAAAGCAGTTCTTGTGGGGAGTGGGAAGAAATAGGCTGTTGGTTAACTAGGATCTGCATCTTATCCAGTAGGTAGGGAAATAGGCAAACTGGATGGGACATATGGTCGCTATCTGCCATCAAAGTCTATGTTATGTTTCTATGTTTCTGTTTGCCCGGCTCACATTCAAGGACTATGGGGACACAGAGATAGTGGTCCAGTACCATCTGAACAGGACAATTCTGAGGCAGCCATGATGGTGGAGGCCAAGATGATAGCAGTAATGTGCCTGCTCACCATGGGCACCTTCCAGAAACCAGTGGGCGCAACTGCAGGTATCTCACAGTCGGTCAAGTCCTGCCTCCTCACCCAGGTCCTCAATGCTCTGCTGCCACATGCTTCGGAGTACATAACATTCCCAAGCCCGCAGGCCAAGCATACAGGAATTCCACAGGGTGACACGCATGCCAGGTGTGATAGGGGCCATTGACTGCAACCATGTGGCCATACGTGCACCACCAGGCCTGCAAGGCGGAGTATGCATCAACAGAAAGGGCTACCACTCGATCAACTGCCAGGTGGTGTGCAGTGCCACTGGATGCATCATCAATGTGTGCACCACACACCCTGGGAGTACACAAGATGTATTTATATGGCACCAGTCCATCCTGTGCCAGCAGTTTGACAGTGGGGTGATACCCACGGGTCACCTAGTAGGTGAGTAGGGCCTGGGAGGCAGTGAAACAACAGCCATGCAATACACCACACAGCTGCAGGTTGGTGAGATGGGGAACGAGGACAGCGATAGGTGAGGGGATAGGACAGGAAAGAAGAATGACAACAATGCAGGGGAGCATGGACAGAGGTGCCCAGGCATGTAGAACACAGATGGCGAGGCATGAATGGTGGCATAGCAGCCATGCATGGGAGGCCATGGCCAGGGCACACAGGGTGGTAGGTGACAGGAGTGTGAACTGGGGGGGTGGGGAAACAGGCAATGACTGGTGGTAACCATCACATGTGTTCTCCCCATAGGTGACAGTGCATACCCCCTCCATCCCTGGCTGCTCACCCCCATCCGGCGAACAACCAATGGTGCAGAGGAGCAATACAACAAGGCACACATCGCCACACACAATATCATAGAGCATGTCTTTGGCATGCTCAAGATGTGATTCCATTGCCTAGATAGATCTGGTGGTGCCATACAATACAGCACTGCGAAAGCCTGTGGCCTATTCCTGGCCTGTTGTATACTGCACAACATGGCCATTGACTGTGGGATAGCTGTCCTGCTGGATGAGGGCAACAGCACCGATGATGATGAGGAGGGCCAGCCAGATGGCAGTGAGCAGCTGCCCATGGAGTGGAGGGAACCCAGGCTGGCAGCCCGTGCCAGGAGACACAGAGACAACATAGTCGAGGAGCACTTTAGGAACCACAGTACCACACAGGGCAGCTGTGCGTGCATGGCACAGCACACACACACAGGCATGCATGGACACACAGAGATGCATACAGGAACACAGGCTCACACACTCATGGACACGCATGCATGCACACCCACGCCTACACCCCAATGGGGCAACACAGACAGATGCAACCACCCATGTGCCGTATGCTGTACACACATGTGGATGATCACAAGCAGGCACATGCAGCGGTACCACCACAGGGTGCACAGCAGGGCACCAGGAGGGACACACAGAAAGGTGCAGCCAGGGAGAGGAAGACACACAGCAGTACAGCAGGTTGTGGCATGGATCAGAGGTTAAGCGCCAGCACACAGGCAATGCCATCACAGTGCTGCACTCATTATGCCCATGACACATAGTCCAGCAGAACTGCCTGCACCCGTGCTGGATGTGACCCAGGCCACACATATGCAACAGCACACAAACAAGGACACAACCAGACATGTGCGCAGCTGGCAACAGCAGCAGGAAATGGGACTGGGCAGTGCATTCAGCAGGACTACTGTAAAGAACCATGGCTGCCACGGCCACGTTGAGGGCCACACACTGTGTGGCAGCCGCAGGCTGCTCAACAGCCACAGGTGGTGTCACCAACACATTCACGGGGGGTAGAGGCCTGAGAAGGAGACTAGGTCCTCATGGGTGTGTACAGACCAGCAAACAGACTATTGCTGGGTATGTCAGGGACGGACATGGCAGTGGGTGGCATCAGCTTTGATGGGGTCACTAGACACTGAGTCTGTGGTGCACTCCCTGCTGCTACCAGTGGATACCAGTGATGCAAATCTGGCAGCGATGGTCCTGGCTATGCAGTCCAGTGATGTGATCGTGACCTCCTGCAGTTGCCAGATCTCACCAATCAGCTATGCACATCCAATGTCCTCTCGCTTAGCCAGTTGATGCACCTCAACCCACAGCACACATATCTCTGCCCTGAGCATTGCCTGGTTGCCCACGGAATCCTGTAACAGCCTGATGTGTTTATCCAGCCTGTCAGCACCGGGCGTATCATGGTGCTGCTGCGGACAGGTGGTAGGGGTGGCGGCATGCTGTGCAACATCCCTAGACTGTGAATGCTGCACAGGAGTCTACGTAAGTGGTGGGGACTGATTGCATGCTCTGACAGTGGCTCCTGGGGATTGCCGCACAGTGTCTCCTGCATGCTCCTGCAGCAGGCTAGCAGTCTGCTGGACCTACCCAGTGGCACCAGTGACCACACCAGTACCCCGTCCCCAGCCAGCACCAGCACCACTTACCACTAAGTGGGCATCGGGGGGCTGCACGTCCGCTGGGCTGCCTGCCACTGCCTGTGCCGACAAATGTCCCTGGGGCAGTATGTCAATACCAGTGCTACCCAGGATCAGGGTAAGGTCATCATCACTGTCAAGTGCAGCGCCATCCTGTGTGGCTGGCATGAGCACTGGTTGGTGTTCCGGGAGAAGGAGGTCAGCCAGTGGATCATCATCCCCCAGTCCGAGGAATTCCACCAGTCCCATACCAGTATGGCACCCCCTGTCCATGGCCACAATGCTGGTAGAAGTGGATGGGACAGCATCATCTTGTGACACGCTGATGGTCTCATCCTACACTGCAGCCGTGAAGCATAATGTTCAAGTTCAAGTTCAAGTTTATTGCAGGAAAACTCCATTGAGCAAGCTCATTCACAAGGAGGTCCTGTGACATAAACACTTAAAGTACAAACACAGATAGGTAATAACAGTATATACATGAAATGCACGTTACATGATACAGGCTGGATATACATACAAGGGTACCACATAGGGTGACTGCAGGTGGTAAACATTGATATGAGACAGGGAAGCGACTTACAGGTTGCATACTGATAAATGAAACATGATGACTGGTGTGTGCAATACATATACAGTATTTGGCAGCTAGAACAAACAACAGTCTACAACTGATATGGGGAGAGGTGATTTGATAGAGTAGCAGTGGAGCGTAAGCAAAGATAAAGCCAGGAGTAGAAGGGAAGGGAAAGCAGTTAATATGACAAATCAATTATACCTTACCAGTGGATAAATATGGCACACATGGGGAAGGAAGAGACTTAATGACAGTTACAGGTGTCTTTTATTTTGGCTGAACTTAGCGATTTGTAGAAGTTTATTGAAATTGTGCTAGTTAGTTTCAGTACGGTTTGTAATTGGTTCCAAATGGAGGGAAGGGCATATGCAATAGCACGTTTACCAAAGGAAGTCCGCGTCCTTGGTATGTCAAGCATAATAAAGTCAGATTTTCTTAACGAGTACACACTATGTGAGATACTAATAAGGGAAGAGAGATAGCTTGGCAAATTCTGCAGGAGCAGTTTAAGAGTCCATAGCCCAGCATGGAGCAGGCATCTAGTAGTAAGGGATGTCCAACCAACAGCTGCATATAAGTCACAGTGGTGCGAACGGTAAGGGGAGTTGGTAATGAACCGTAATGCACGGTAATAAAGGATGTCCAGTTTACTTAGATTTGCAAGAGTGGTGGAGGAATAGATTACATTGCCATAGTCGAGTAGGGGGAGAAAAGTGGCCTGTACAAGCTTGTTTCGAGTTTCAAGGGGGAAAAGGGGCCTATTTCTGTAGAAGAAACCTAACCTTGCTTTTAACCTTCTAGAGACATCTTCGACATGGTCACTGAAAGATAATTTATTGTCGATCCAGATACCTAGATATTTAAATTTGAGTTACAACTTCCAGAGGTTCGTTAGTGTGGTGACAATGAAGTCTTGGGCAAGGGTATTGGGGACCTGAGACAGCACTGCGGGAGAATATCATCGCTTTAGTCTTCTTAGCATTGAGCAGAAGCTTTGCCTTTATTAGATTATGCTCAAGTTGTGCAGTCCGCTTGAAGCACTCCTTGACTTCAGATAACGATGAGCCAGAAGTATACAACACAGTATCATCTGCAAAAGTGCAGATTGGACGAGATATGTTAGCATCTAAGTCATTAATGTACAGAGAAACCAAGATAGGGCCTAAGATGGATCCTTGGGGACTCCTCTTGCAACTGGCAAGGCAGCAGAAAAAGCCTTCCGCCTTTACTTTTGGAATCTTCCAGTTAGGTAGCTAGAGAACCACTGGGTGAGTGCGGTATGTGGCACCCAACTTTGCAAGGCAATTGACTAATAGTTTGTGATCAACAGTATCAAAAGCTTTGCTGAGGTCCAAAAGACTGCACCAGTTACCTTCTTAGCATCTATAGCAGAGATCCAATCATTGGTTACTTTTGCTAGTGCAGTGATTGTGCTATGATTAGCCCGGAAGCTAGAATGAGCTGGGTTAATGAGAGAGAAGGTTTCCAAGTGAGATTTTAACTGAATATGGATCAGTTTTTCGAGAACTTTAGAAAGGGTAGGCAATATGGAGATAGGTCTATAGTTGTTTACATTGCATGGGTCACCAGATTTAAATAGAGGGAGGATATGTGCTGATTTCCAGCAGGACGGCACAGTAGCAGATGTAATGGAAAGATTGAAGATGTGGAGATTTGGGGCAGTGAGATGGGCGTAGCCTGACCTTTGGAAAAAGGGTTCCAAGCCATCGTCCCCAGCGCTTTTTTTGGTGTCTAAGTTAAGAAGAGAATCTTCTACTTCTTTATAAGTTATCTCGCGCAGTTGGAAGGGGCTGGGTGCAGGACTAGATGTGGTGGGAGGGGTATGCTGGCTCACCGCAGCACCAGCATAAGGTGACGAGTCAAAAGCTAATCCATCTGTGGCAAAGTGGAAGTTAAGTTCCTCCAGGATTAGGGACTTGTTTCCACAATCTTGCCACTTGCAACTATCTTTGTTGGGATAGAGGGGCCATGGGCCGTCCTTCTATGGCTTTGATAGTCTTCCATATTTTATGAGGTTTCTTTAGCTTGTTCGAGGTAGAAATATAATAGTTAGCTTTAGCAGGCGAGTTTTTCACACAGTTATTCCTGGCTGTTCTAAAGGCCTGCCAATCCGAAGATTCTTTGGAATGTCTAACTTTAGCCGAGAGCTTATCTCGAGCTATAAGAGCTGCCTGAGATCGAGGCGAACCAGGGTTGGAATTGTTCCGTACCCTTACTTTGATGAAAGAGGCATGCTTATTTATTATTGTAGTGAGTTTGTCATTAAGGATGCAAGCTGCCTTGTTGACATCTTTGGCTAGGTAAAGATCTTGCCATCTAATCATGCTCAGGTCAGATAGGAAGTTTACTGCACTGAAATTGCGAAAGGATCTTTTTGTTATAAAGATGGGTTGCGGCTGGGCCTTAATTTGAGATCTTATGCAAGCAACAATTCCATGATTGCTCATGTCATTGTGAAACACTGCCAAGTGAGATATTTTGTGTGGATGGGTGGTTAGTACCACATCTAGAATGAAACTGTTGGCAGTATTTAGAGTGTTGTTCCTAGTAGATTCACTGACTAATTGCCCAAGACCTAGCTCGTCACAAAGGGATTTGAGGCCATGTGATTTAGGTGACAGCCAGTCCATACTTAGATCTCCTAGAAATATTGTTTCAGTTTTTGCATCTGAACATGGATTTCAAAAGATTAAGGACTTCATCACCACCAGGCAGGGTCTATAGCCACCTAGGATAGTGATACATTCCGAGGAGGGAGATGAAGGCTCAGCAAACTAACTCAAATTCCTTGGCTAGAGATTTGCAACTAATATTGGTGACCAAGTACTTAGATTTGGCGTAGATAACCACACCCCCGCCTCTAGAATCTCTATCTGCTCTAAATAAATTGTAGCCCTGCAGTGATATTTGTTGATCAGTGTTCGTCTTTTTTAACCACGACTCAGTAATTATGATAAGGTCTGGGTTAACGTGTGCAGCCCAGGCTTGCAGCTGTACAAGTTTTTTAGGCAGGCTTAAAATATTGACCATCATCATTTTGAGACCTGTGGCCTCAACAAAATCGATAGGCGAGGTAAGTTGTGGGGGCCAGGATTGAGCTCCACATTTCCAGAGCAGAGAAGAAGCAGTAGTATAACTTTCTTTAAGGAGTTTATAAGAATGGAGACTGCTTTATTATTTCTTCGCGGCAACCCATAATGGAGCTGGAAGACAGAATGGTTGTTGTTAACGGTAACGTGGTTGTGATGCATGTAGTCTTGTATACTGTGCAATGTCCACATGCATGCCAGGCCATGCCACTATCTGTTGTTGTGGCACTGCATGACATGTCTGCCATGCTACATGCATGGCACAGGACATGTGTCTGCAAGTGTGCAGATACACACCGGTGTGATACAACTGCACACATATGGCAGGCATGTTCCCCCATACAGCCCCCCACATACACACATGGGCATGCCCTGTGCAGTGTGTCATGCCGATGAATGTGACCACTGTGTCTGTGCAGGTGCCAGCACACACTGCAGTGCCCATACAGCCATAGGGTGTGTAGGGTGACATACCCTTCCCCGGGACCCTGGACGCCCCCACCATCACATGCTTCATGCTGCTGACACACAGCACACAGGGGACCATGGCCATGTACTGTGTGGGTGTGTACGTCGTGCACCACAACATGCTGCATTGGGCACAGAGTAGTATGCCAGGTACACCAGTAGCATGCACACGCTGCCCCCCCAACACCGATTGTCATACTCACAGTGCTGTGATGGGCCACCTCCTGTCTGGAAGCCTCCTCCCGGACACCCTCAATGGTGCTGCCTGGTTGATGGTGGCTGCTACAAGCTCCTCCTCACTGACAGAATGGGAGCTGTTGATGGACCGCCACCCATCCTATTGCGAGATGCTCTGATAGCAGCTATCTTCTCCTTAATACACCTTCTATCTGTGCCCATATTTTTCTTGTGCTCCTGTGCACTGCAGTAGTTGTGGCCATGGGCATTGATGTACATCACCACCTCATCCCACCCATTGGCCTGGTCCTGTGTGGTCCCTGTGGCCCCACTCAGGAGGTCCTCCCTCTCCAGGTAGGCCTCAAACAGGGCCTGATTCTTGTCCTTGGTGAAGTTTGACCTGCGGTTTCTGGCAGGAACCTGCTCCTCAGCACCCTCCAAATCTGACATGCTGCATCCTGTGGACAGTAATGGTGCACCGATGAGCAGCATAGTAGCAGGTCCTGTAACAATGCAGCATTAGATGTCAGCATTGCAATAACAGTGACATGTCATAATGTGAACAGTTTTACCTTAAAGGTTGCAATAGCTGTAAGTGACCAGAGCTGTATGGTGTCGCTTTTATGGCTCAACCCATGCAAATGAGCACGTGAGCAACCAGTAATGAGATGCTAATGTGAGCACTTGTGCCTGGCATTGGCTCATGAGGCAAGTTGCATAAACTGGTTGAATATTACAGACCTGCTCCATATGCAATGGACAGTGTCATGCGCAACATGATTGTGACGGAGCAATTCACAGGCACACTTCTGGCGCATGAGCAGTACCACAGTTGTCATCTGCACATGCAGCTGTGCATTGTCCTGTGCTGCATATTGCTCAGCTGATTGTGCTGCACTTGCTGTTCCCATCGCACATGCATCCATGTGTGTGTGCCGCACATATGGCACGAATGCACGCTTCAGTCGTAACACACACCTGGCCCTGCTGTGCCATACCATTGTCTGCACTTGTGCGCTGACTGCACCAATGGCATGCGGCATGTGTGGTGACACACGAACATCACAAGATGGTGCATACGCACACCTACATGTACCCAAGTTGCGGACATGACCTCAAACTCCAGCCTGTACTTCCAGTGTTGTGCATGTGTAATACCGCGTGATAGCCATAATTGGTGGCATCACCATCAATGCCAAACTATGCTGCGCGATGGTGTGCTGTGTTCCTGTTGCACAACAGGCACAGCAGTGCTACTTCTGTTACTATTAGGTGCCATATTGCACTGTACTGATGGTCCACTGTGAGGTGAGCATGACACATGCTGGGAGGACTAGGGAGACAGGCCAGGAACTGGAGTGAGGTAGAAATGGCAAACCTGGTGGCACTGGTGGCCCCTTAGGAGGACCAGTTGTTTGGGGCAGGGGACTTGCAGGAGGCAAGGTCCCAGGTGTGGGCCCATGTGGCTGAGGGCCTAGAGTGACACACAGGTGTGGCCAGGACAGGGGAGCAGTGCTGCCACCATTATGGGGACCTGCAGCATCATGATCCTGATTGGCTATGGGACTGCAGGACTGTGCCCACCGTGGTTTGGTCTCTCAACCAGGTATGTGTGTTCATGCATTGTGCATGCAGCCTCTGTCCAGTCTTTGAGCAATGCAGTGTGCAGTGGGTGTGTGTGCACCTGCACACAGGGCATGCCAGCCCTGTTATGGTGTGTGGGTACTGTGGTGGTGCTGCACCCTGTGTGACACTGTGTTGCACAGTGCCAGTGGCCTCAACAGTGTACCCATGACATGTGCCAGGGTCACTGCATGGGCTGCTGCATTGTGGTGTGCTGTGACTGGCCTGTGTGGATGGGGGGATGGGTGTCTGTTGATAGTATGCCTCTCATGATCCTTTCTGTATGTGTTTCTTTCACAGGACCAGAGGTACACAGGATGTCTACGGCAGCGGCTGTTAGGATGGGACGGTGACCTGTCGATGGTGTTATGGCTGGGCTGGAAGGACAGGTGGCAGGTGAGTGTGTGCAGTCAGCATTAACCATCCATTGCTTGGGATGAGATGGGGGCAGTACACATAGTAGAGCACTGCCACCATGTAGTGCTTTCACGTGTGTTGGTGGACTGTCACTGCTGCCTGTGTTGGTTGGCAGCTTGTGGTGGTCCCATCGTGCATGTGGGGTCTGTGTGGTGGTATCCTGTTGCTGCCTCTGGTGGTGGCTGTGTGTCCCATGGTGCGCACATGCTGCTGCATGCCGGCTCATGTGTTGCTCATGGGGGCTTCAGTGCCTTGCTGTGGGGTGCCTGTGCACAGTTGACAGTGCATGATGCTCTATGATGCACAACACAGTTTGTGAGTGGGTTGGTGACCTGGGCTGCTGTGGTTGTCCGCTGTACACATGCTGTTGATGGCATCATCCATGGGAGGGTGCCACGGCTGTCCCCTGCTCACACAGACGTGGGTGGGGGGTGTTGGCCATTTGCTGTGTGGGACCCGTCACTTAGTAGCTGTTCTGTTTCCTTTACATAGATTGTCCAGGACCAGGGCGTGGATGTCAGGGGGGTGGTGTCCTGTGTGGCGGCAAGCTGCAGCTACAGTGGCTCACACTGAGGATGATCTCCCAGATGGCACTGCACATCCGCCTGGCCAGGAGGCAGCTGGTGGCAACACGTGAGCTGGTGGAGGTGCACCAGATGAGAGTGACTATCCACCGGCTGCGGAGACAGTTTCAGGACACTGCCCTTTGTTACCCTGTATTTACCTCCATGCACTACACCATACCCATCCCATTTGGACTGTTTTGTTGTTTCCCTTGCACTTCCTACATACTCCCATCCTCATGATGTTTTCTACCCCTCTGGACTCTGCACAGCTTTCTGTACTATTGCCTTTCTCTGTTTTTGCCATGTTGGCTGTTCTGTACATAGTTTTTCATATTCGTTCATTGTATTAAACTGTTTACTACCATTACTCATGTGTCTATGTCTCCCTCACATGCTTAGTGCTGCTCTCTGCTGATGTTGTACATTGGTGTGGGCTGGCAGGTACCTATTTATGCCAGTGGTGTCCCTGCAGTGTGGGTGAAGTAGGTGCCCAGTAGCCTGTGTGTCACATCACTGTGTGTCACCGTTACATGGGTGTGGGCTGTGACCCTCCTCTGTGCATGCCATGGTGTCATGTGCCCATGTCTTCATGTGCATCACGGTGCATCCCCGGCTGTGTTGCCCTTCCCCATGCTGCTGTGCTTTGCGGTGCTGTGTCCTGTGTCCATGTGTGTCTGTGTGGCATGTGTGGCATAACACCCTGTGCCTGTGTGGCAGTGTGGCTGTGGCACACTGTACATGCATGGTGCCCTCACACAGTGGTTACAGTGGCTGCCTCTCCTGTGTTGGCTGTTGGGATTATGGTCATGGGCTGCTCAGTCCCTGTGGCTGTCTATTCCATGGCTGTTCTTTGCTCTGTCACATTGGTTCTCAGGGTCTGTATGGGGCTCTGTGTATTGTCCATGGCCATTGGTCACGGTGCCTGTTCTGTGCATCCTAACCATTGTCCCCTTGTGGTCTACCCTGCATCCACTTCCATGCTCCTGTGCCATTGCACATCCCTGCCTGTGTTCCCTTGCGCATGGTGTACCGTGCTCCATCTACTACATTCAGCATGCACTCTGACTCCTGCATAGTTCAGGTTGCTCCGGCACAATCTCTGTTTGCTCAATGGTGCATTTGTGCTATATTCAGTGTGGTATACACAGGCGTATTTCTGTGGCGCATCTGTGGCACAAGACTTTGCATGAAGCAAATAAACAAAACAAAATGATGTAAGTGTAACCCCTCCTACAGATGGGGGTTCCTAGAAGCCTTCCTGGAGCTTGCTTAAGTGCTCCATGCCTGGCTGGTGTTCGGCGTAAGGCCGCTAAATGTGGGGGTTGTGAGTGCTTTTAAAGCCTCCAGTACTGTCTCTTTAAGAGCTGCCTGTTCGCAGGCTTTAGTGGTTCAAATAGAGGACTATGGTTCTCTGCTCGAATCCCACCCTGGACTGCTGTCTGATCGCTCTGTTTTGCAGTCACTAGGAGCGCTAAGGGAGTCCCTCAGAAAGATGTAGTTGTTCCCTTTTAGAAACATGTATAGTATGGATTAAATTGCAGTTTGGCTAACCTCTTTTATTGTAGCTGGGACGTTGTGCTGTGCTCCTCCATATTGGACCCGGACTGTGTAAAAGGGGGTCCAATGGTGGCTAAGGGGCACTGGAAAAGGTGTGGAGGTGACCAACCAGGCATCAGAACCCTGGCTGGAGCCAGTCAACCAATGGGGACACCGCTTGTAGTTCTGGGCAGTGGCATTATGGGCCACAGCGCATTTTTGCACCACTGAGGCCTCAACTAAAGTGACTGGCATGTGTAACCAGCCAATAAAATTGGGTAGCGCCCGAGCTGTAAGGATTGCCCCATGCTGTTAGGGGCAGATGCGTTGGGACTGTGAAGGAGAAGGGAGCTCTGAGCTTCTGCGTCGTTGAGTGTTCGAGCGGAAAGCGCGTGAAAGGCCTGAGGCAGCTGTTTTTATTACCATCACTCCATGGATTAAATCCGCAGGCTTGCGGTCAGAGGAGGCTGTGTACAAGCACAGCTACCTACCAGGCTTCACCTGAAGAGGACTGGAGAATCTGCTGAATCGCTCTCGGTCTGTCAGGATGTTGAAGCTGCAGTGAAATGCCCGCATAGCTGTGAGTTCGTTCGGGTCTTGGAAGCAGCTGCCTGGTGTGGTACCCCTCTGTTGTTTTCCATATAAATGTATAGGGAGTCCTCTGAAGTTCAGGCTCAGTCCTGCAAGTGGTGGGACAGTGGTTCTCTGCTGGAGTTGTGAGTACTGAGTCAGGGTAGCTCCCTGTTAACGCATGCAATCCAAGGCAAAAAATCATTTTGTTGCATTGCTTACTGTACCAATTGAGCTTTCTGGCTCCATCTGATCTTCTCAGGAATTAAAGGCTCGCTTGTGTCAGGGCCCCAACCAGCTGCATCGAGTAACTAACCATTAGGGCTTGGGTACCCATAGACAGTAATTAATAGGTTAGGCCTGTGTACAGAGTCATAGGTAGATTTTCATATACTGTAGTGGTAAGCTAATCATCCTGATTCTCCCAGTCCTTGTTATTCCCCCTCAAATAAATCAGATTGCCTGTTTTGCAAAAGTACACTGGCTAGTCTGTGTATCAGTGGTGAAATACTGCACAGTGAATGTGGTGTAACTGTACCTTACTTTCCAGGGGGTCCCCGGAGTGAGCTGACTGGATCGAGCTGTGGGTAAGTGTACCTGGTAAAGATCCTGAAATTAAACTGTGTGAGACACTAGTGGGAAGAAAGAGGGGTTGCAGCAACCCAGAGGGCTGTTACCGAGTCAACCTCGACTGTTCTAACCCCGACTTCTGGGTGGAGGCACCCGCCAACGGATCTGGGCCCCTCACCCTGCTACAGTTAGGGCAGGCAGGGCCAGTAGCCCTTGGGATAGTGCCCCCTGGGGGTTACATAAGAAACCACTATGGTTCTCAAAGGAGGTGGCAGGGAAGGTTAGGGAGAAAAATAAATAATTCAGGAAGTACAAGGAATCACAGAAGGAGCAGGACAGAGAATTGTATCAGTTAAAGCAAAGGAAGCAGGGATGGCAGTCAGAACAGCAAAGGCCCAAACTGAGGAAAAGATAGCTAACTCAGTTAAGAAGGGGGATAAAATCTTTTATAGCTACATCAGGGAGCAAAGGAAGACCAAGGGAGGGAGAGTGAGGCTTAATAAAGGGGAGGAGGTTGTCAGAGGGAGACTGTGAAAAGGCAGAGATACTAAACCGATATTTTTGCTTAGTAGTCACAAATGAAGAGGGGGAGATACCTAAACCAACCAATTGAAACACTCTGAATATGGGGGTTGATACCAGCCCATCCACAGAAGAAAGAATTCTGAAAGAACTCTTAAAACTGAAGGTGGACAAAGCAATGGGGCCTAATGGGATTCATCCCAGAATTCTAAAAGAACTAAGGGTAGAACTAGAGACACCACTGACTATCATCTTTAGCAAACTATGGGAGGATGGGGTGGTACCTGAGGACTGGAGGAGGGCAGATGTTATTCCACTTCACAAAAGTGGGAACAGGACAGAAGCAGGAAACTACAGACCTGTCAGTTTAACCTCAGTGATAGGGAAAATGATGGAATCACTTCTGAAGGAAAGAATTCTTGAGTACCTAGAGGCCAGAGGGGCACAGGACCGAAGGCAGCATGGATTCATAGCGGGAAGGTCATGTCAGACAAATCTAATAGATTTCTTTTACTGGGTGACCAAAGTAGTAGATTAGGGAGGGGCTGCGGACATAGCCTACCTAGACTTTAACAAGGCATTTGACACAGTTCCACACAAAAGATTAATATACAAGTTAGCCAGCCTTGGAGTGGGTCCCAAGATGGTAGCTTGGGTAAAGAACTGGCTGGAGAACAGGACACACAGGGTAATAGTAAACAGAGCCCACTCTGAAAAAAGGGGGGTGCTAGTAGGGTACTGCAGGGTTCTGTACTAGGACCGGTCCTCTTCAATGTTTTTATAAGTGACATTGCAGAGGGACTGGAAGGAAAAGTATGTCTCTTTACAGATGACACAAAGATCTGCAACAGAGTTGATACACAAGATGGGGTGGAAAGGATGAGAAGGGACTTGGCAGGGTTGGTGGAATGGTCAAATATATGGCAGCTTAGATTCAATGCTAAGAAGTTTCAATACAAAGAAGTGCAAAGTAATGCACCTGGGACAAGCCCTGCAGCGCACATAGTCCAGTGTATGGAATACCCCAACACCTGTGTGCCTGTCCGATGGTAAGCCCCACCCCCAGTCACGTATCACACAGCTATACAGACACCACAGCACACACACCCAACAACAGGGGTGTATCCAGAAGTATTTAACATGTCCTCAAAACAGCTGCACTGTTGCCCCAGTATGTACACGCTGCACCAAAGTATGCTGCCATGCCACCTGTAATAACCCCCAAATCAGCCATGTCTGAGGTCCAGTATATGGTTTCGTCCTCTAATCCTCCCTCCTTTGTGATTCCACCTGCCAGGTACGTTGTTCATGTTTGTGTATGTGGCTGGTGGCATCAGTGTCCCATAGAGAACGACAAAGGTGAAAAGGCTCAGTGCAACACGGACACAGTGTGACTCACAATGTCTCTGCTTCCCTCTATCTGGTGCCCCTGCCTGATGTCTGTACTGTACTCTGCCAAGTATGGTGCATATGCCTGCTGACACCCCTGCCCAGCAATGTATATGTCACTGTGGGAATCCCATGCCAGTAGTTCAGCGTCTGTGGGTCACACAACAGCAGTACAGTACTGTCCACTGTCCGTACACACCTGCAGGATGGGATGTCACCGTGTTCAGTACTGCAGGCAATGCTGCCAACCACACCATAGGCAGTGCTGTGTCCCACACCCCACTGGCCCCCGTGTCACTGTTCTGTCTGCTGTGTACTGGTACTGTATAGCAGGCTCTACTGTTGGACTGTTGTTTCCCACACTACCACCAGTGCCTGTGCTCTGGACTCCCCTGGAGCACATTATTCTATGCAGGTCTGTACATATGTAGCCTGCAGCTACTACCATGCTCCTCCCGACCTTCCTGCAAGTGGAGCTGTGGGAAGACCCAGCTGGCCCCTGTACTTCCAAACTGACCGACAGGTGGAGCTGTGGGACCCTGCAGTAGCACTGGGCAAACAGCATGCAAATCAGGGCATAATGAGATGCTAATCTGGATGTTTGCCCACTGCCTACCTAAGTAGGCTCATTGCATATCACTTTTGAATATAGCAGATTTTTGTCCCAGGCTAACGTGATAGCACCAGGCAAATGGCTTAGCACTGTGCAAGACCTGTGCAAACATCACGGAATCATTTTTCATTTCTGTACACTGTACATTTATATGCTCTGATGCTTGCAGCTATACTGACTCCACTCCTTTGCTGGCACACACATTGGCCACATATTTCACCACTGCAGTCCTTCTGTTCACTGTTCACTGGGTTGCTGTTGTGGTTTGCATTTCCTGGTTGCTATGTTCAGGGCTGTCTTATTCCCAGGCTATCTTTGTCCTGCACTCCCAGCCCAGTTTGCCTAGCATCCTTTGCATGCTATATTCAGGAGGGTTAGCCCTGGGCTAGTCCTTTTGAATATAGCAATCTATTGGGTCCCGACCAGGTCTGCATACTGGGCAGGGCTAATTTTGCCCCAGGGCAAAGTTTTAAATATTGGATCCTGTGGGTGATGTGATATGTGTATTAATTAGGTTAATGAATATTAACAAAGCACGCCCTGTGTGCACCTCTAGATTTGAACCTTGCTACCAGTACTGGCTGGCGGGCTGAAACCCACCAGATTCAAACAATCTATCTAAATTTAATGTTCTGCAGTTTGTTAGTAAAGCTTTTAGAAACTACAGTTTGCCTCAGCATTTCATTACGTGGTGTCAGAAGATGGAGCAGCTCTTGCCTCCACTCACTTTGGATTTAGCTGGCAACCTTGCTGAGAATTGGTACTGCTTCAAGTAACAAGTACATAGCGGTGGTTATTTTGACTCTGAACTGCACACTATGCACCTTGCTTCAGATAAATGAAATATTTATGTGTTAGAAGGAACGTTATAACCTGCATTTTTGTTATTATTACTGAGCCCTATTCAGGAAGTAGGAAGAGAGCTGTGTAGTTTTTTTATATGCTCGTAGCGAACTACACAGCTACAGAGAAGTGTTTTTATTTGTAAACTCAGACCCTAAAAGGTAATTTTTAACACAAAATCATCCACTGGACTATTTATTTATAGTTTTATTACTGTCAAATAGCACTTTATATCACAGGGGTTGTCTGACCTCGCACATTACTTCTGGGTCATCCCTGCTATATATTTGGGCCCTGCTCTGAGCAGGGTGAGCACAGCCAGAGCGCACGTCACAGCATGCAGAGACGCGTGCAGAGACACATGCGTTGGTGCATGTTATGCGTGTTGGGCATGGGAAAGAGGGCAGATCAAGGTAGGAAAATTAACAGTTAGGGAAAGGTGATCATTTACTTAACCGAAAACTTGCTGTGAAGAACAATAGAGTAAATTTTGAAAACGATGGACCTGATAGATCTGTTGAGAAGAAAAATAGGGGTGCTTTGCATGTCATGTGATATGTATTTATTTACAGAGGTACCAGTTTTAGAAACACATTTTACTTGTTTGAAATGCAAACAAAATATTGAGATGCAAATCAAGATATTCTTGTTTAATATACGTTTAAAAGCATTCAAAATTAGTCAGCAAGGTCTGATTAAAAAGATTGTCATAGACCATGACAATATTGATAGCCTAAAAGCAGTTAACCCTGAACAAACAGAGGGGAATTTAGATACAAACTATAAAATTTCAAACCATACTATGCCAATTATCCCTTTAGATAGTGAATGTGACCCTAATTCAAGTCAAACACCAAAAACTATTCTAAATAAAAAAAGAATAAAGGGAAAGGAATCACCACAAGGTGTAAATAATGAGTGGTTTGAGGTTCAGTTTAACAGACCAGCAAAAAAGTCTAAGAAGGGGAGAAAAGCTGAAGTCTTCACTCTTGCGCTACACAACAGTTTCAACCCTTTGGTAGGACTAAAAGATGTAGAAAGTCCACACATTGTAAATATTGATAACCTATAAAAACATAGAAACATAGAATTTGATGGCAGATAAGGACCACTTGGCCCACCCAGTCTGCCCATTTCCCTACCTAATGGATAAGCTGCAGATCCTAGTTAACCAGCAGCCTACTTCTTTCTACCCCAACCCCCTAGAATTACCCTATGGCTGTCCCATGCATGCTTGAATTCAGCCATTGTTTTGACTCCACAACCTCCTCGGAAGGATGTTCCATGCATCCCAACCCTCTCTGTGAAAAAATACTTCCTTACATTACCTCTGAGCCGCCCCCTCTATCTTAAAATTGTGCCCCTTGTTCTTGCACCTCTTTTTGAAAGATGCTACCTCTTGGACTTTGTTGATTCCTTGAGGTACTTCAAAGTTTCTATCATGTCCCCCCTCTCTCTCTTTCCTCAAGGCTATACATATTAAGCTTCTTTAGTCTCTCTTCATATGTCTTCGGTGCAGACCCTGCACCATTTTAGTGCCCTCCTCTGGACAGCTTCCATCCTGTCTATGTCTTTGGGAGATTGGGTCTCAGAACTGCACACAGTACTCAGGCAGGGGTCTCACCAGCTGTCTGTACAGAGGGATAACAACTTCCTGTTTTCTACTGGTGATGCCTCTCCTATGCATCCCAGTAGCTCCCCATCCTCTTGCTGCCCTCTCACATTGCTTGCCCACCTTTAAGTCATCTGATATGACTACCCCAGGTCCCTTTCCATTTTTGTTGTTGTCAGTATCTCACCCCTACTGTAGCCTCTTCCCTGGGTTTTGTTTCCCAGGTGCATTACCTTGCACTTCTTAGCATTAAATCTAAGCTGCCATACATTTGACCGTTCCTCTAACCTTGCAGGTCCTTCTCATCCTTTCCACCCCACCTTGTGCATCAACTCTGTTGCAGATCTTTGTGTCACCTGCAAAGAGACATACTTTTCCTTCCAGTCCCTCTGCAATATAAACACAAGACATTAAGAGGACGATCTAATGACTGAACCCTGCGGCACCCACTAAACAACCCCCTTTCTTCAGAGTGGACTCCATTTACTGTACTCTCTGTGTCCTATTCTCCAGCCAATTATTTACCCAGGCTGTCATCTTGGGACCCACTCCCAGGCTGGCTAACTTGTATATTAATCTTTGTGTGGGACAGAGTCAAATGCCTTGCTAAAGTCTAGGTAGGCCATGTCCACAGCCCCTCCCTGATCTACTACTTTGGTCACCCAGTCAAAGAAATCTATTAGATTTGTCTGGCATGACCTTCCCACTGTGAATCCATGCTGCCTTGGGTCCTGTGCCCCTCTGGCCTCTAGGTACTCAACAATTCTTTCCTTCAGAAGTAATTCCATCATTTTCCCTGTCTCTGAGGTTAAACTAACAGGTCTGTGGTTTCCTGCTTCTGCCTTACTCCCACTTTTGTGAAGGGGAATCACATCTACCCTTCTCCAGTCCTCAGGTACCACCCCATCCTCCCATGATTTGTTAAAGAGGGTAGTCAGTGGTGTCACTAGTTCTACCCTTAGTTCTTTTAGAATTCTGGGATGAAACCCATCAGACCCCATTGCTTTGTCCACCTTCAGTTTTAAGAGTTCTTTCAGAACCCTTTCTTCTGTAAATGGGCTGGTATCAACTTCTGCATCAGAGTGTTTACTGTTTGTTTATGTGCCTCCACCTCTTCATTTGTAAATACTGGTAAAAATATTTGTTTAGTATCTCTGCCTTTTCACAGTCACCCTCTGCCCACCCCTCCCTTTATTAAGCCTCACTATCTCTCCCTTAGTCTCCCGCTCACTGATGTACCTAGAAAGGTTTTATCCCCCTTCTTAACTGAGTTGGCTATCTTTTCCTTAGTTTGGGCCTTTGCTATTCTGACTGCCTTCCCAGCTTCCTTTTGCTTTAACTGATACAATTCTTTGTCCTGCTCCTTCTGTGATTCCTTGCACTTTCTGAATGCTTTCTTTTCTCTTGAACCTTCACTGCCACCTCCTTTGAGAACCATACTGGTTTCTTACATCATTTTGTTTTGTTTATTTGCTTCACACAAAGGCTTGTTACCTCTGTGATGGCAGTTTTTATTATTCCTGATTGTTCTTCCACCCCTCCTTCCTGCCCATTTGCTAGTGCATTCCTTAGGCACTCACTCATTTTGGCAAAGTCAGCCCTCCTGAAGTCCAGTACTTTTATTTATTTATTTATTTGCTTTTGTTTACCGGTTAAGTCACACTAGACATCTATGTGCCTATTTTCAGGTGCCTTTGCATGGCTTGACTCTGTTGCTGTGTTTATTGTGAACCATACTGTTCGATGGTCGCTAGTTGCCAGATGGCTACCCACTTCTACATCTGTGATCCTCTCTCCATCTCCATTTGAGAGGGCCAGGTCTAAGATTGATCCCTCTTGAGTGGGTTCCAATACTAGTTGTCTAAGGCATGCCCCCTGTAGGGCATCTAGAATAACCCCACTCTTAGAAGTGGCTGCTGCAGCTGCACTCCAGTTAACATCTGGCATATTCAGATCACCCGTCAGCAATATCTCCCCTTTATCTGCCATTCTAAGTATACTTTCTATCATTTCCTTGTCCATTTCCTCCCCCTGAGAGGAGGCTTTTTATACAACCCCTGTGCGGATTGTGATGCCATTGCCTGCCTCCAAATTGACTCACAGTGCTTCTTCTCCTCCCTGTTTACCTTTTTGTTCTGTTGCTTTGATTAATTTTCTTATGTAAAGAGCTACTCCTCCTCCTGTTTTACCCTTCCTGTCACTCCTATAGATAGTGTATCCTGGTATGTTTACATCCCAGTCATGGTTCTGTGTGTACCATGTTTCTGTGACTGCCACGATATCCAGATGTTCCTCCTCTATCAAGGCCACTAACTCAGGAAGCTTGTTACCCCGACTACAGGCATGGGTACTCATTGCTCTCCATTTTTTTTTTAGCCATTGTATTTGTACTCCTGATCTGCCTCCTCCCCCCACTCTCTCCAACGACCTCTATTTCCGGATCTCCCTGGACCCCCATTGTGATTTGCCCTAGAGTACCTCATCCACACACTGCAGCGAATCAGCCTCGGTACCCCTCTGAGGAATGGGGTGGAAGCGGCCCAGTATCCCTCTCCAAACCTAGTCTCTGTTCATGTGGATGGCATAGCGGGGTCTGTCCGATGGGTCCTGGAGGAGCTCCATGGAGGTGTCTTCGCCTAGAAGGGAGTGAGGTGCTTTTCCCCTTTTTTTGTACCTCCCCTGACATCAGCATGCAATGAGGGGCTATGAGCTTGGAAGCATGCTGAGATGTGCCTCCTGCTCTGCCCCTCTGTCGATCACCACCCAATCTGCTGGCTGCTTCTCCCCTTGCCGCGCTATCCACCCGGGCTTCTCTAGGTGGCAGCATTGCGGCGGGAGCCTGCAGAACCCCCCCTCCCAGAGAAGGAGAGCTGCTGTTGGATGCTCTATCCTTCTCCGCCCCTGCCGACCCCCGTCAACCCAAGCTCATTCCTGAACCCGGTTCGCCGGTGTGGTGTAAGGTGTGGCATCTAGCGCCTCAACCCTCAACGCCACCGGGCCGGCACTGCTCTCCATTTTTTGATGACTTTACCTTCTGTAGCAGCATCCCCCACTGACCTTTCTACCCTGGTCTTTTTCTCATTTAGTACCCTGTTTTGTAGGGGGAGGCTGGGATTTTCCTGCTGCTTATCAGTGCCTCCCCCCTTGACTAGTTTAAAAGCTTGCCAATGAAGCATTTAAACCGATTTCTCAAAAGACTTGTCCCCTTCCTGGACAGATGCAGACCATCCTGCCAGTATAGGCTGGTGTCCCTCCAGGTGGAACCCCAGACCCTAATGAAGCCAAATCCCTGTGCTCCACACCATTTTTTCAACCATTCGTTAAACTGCATGGTGCAAAGTACCCTCGCCGCACCCATGCCACTGACAGGCAGCACCTCTGAGAAGGATACTATGTGTGCTACTTGTCTTAAGCCCCTCCCATCCCAAACACTAGGGGAAATAAAGAAAACATTGCCAGCTGCAGCTACAGTGGTGCAACCATTAAGGACATCACACAGCTTTTACTGGGTATATTACAAAACGTTGTAGAGCCTAAAACCGTACTTCTCCATGTGGGTACAAATGATATTGGAAAACAAGAAGTGGGGGATATAATAAAGGACATGATTTCTGCAATAAATACAATAAAGGATTTAAATGCAACACCTATCATCTCTGAAATGCTGCCTGTACCTAGGGCAAGTTATTCAAAAACAAGACATATTAAGAATTGTAATAACTGGATTTAAAAATGGTGTTTGACTAATAATGTAAAATGTATAAAGACATGGAAGCAGTTTGAAAATAAACAAAAACTATTCGGAAATGATGGTTTACATCTAAGCAGACGGGGTCTAGGCTTCTTGGGTGTATTTTCTACGATACTCTGAACCAAAGCACATCAAAAAACTGAAGAACAAGGGGCCAAGTGAATCAGAAACAATTCCAACTAGGCCAAAAGTTATGGGTGGTCCTCTGGCACCGGCCAATAATAAAAAAACAAAAGAAAAACTTATATCTAAAAACATAAATAAAAAGAAATATGGTATGTCTTTTTTTATGACAAATATCAGAAGCTTACATAATACTAAACTAGATGAATTGCAAATGCTTCTAAACAAGGACGATATCGATATAGCAGCTATAACAGAAACCTGGTGGTGGGGGACTCTCAATGGAGCAACAACATATCAGGTTATACAACATACTGTAAAAATAGAATAGAAAGAAGTGGTGGAAGAATAATATTTTTTATTAAAAATAATATTATATTTAAACCAGTTATAGACAATAGTGAAAATACTGCTGTGGAAAAAATCTGGATTGAAGTACAGAGGGAATATGAATCTAAATTTTGGTTGGGCTTTGCTATAGGCCTCCTGATTCAAACATGAATGAACATCAGATGATTCTGAATTCAATTAACAATAAATCAAACTACAAAGAAGTAATACTGTCGGGTGATTTTAACCTTCCTAGTATACACTGGGGAGAAGGTGTAGGAACCAATAGTCAGGAAAATTCCTTTATTGATACATGTTTGTTTAATGGACTGTATCAGTTAATTAACAAACCCACAAGAAAAAATAATATATTAGATTTACTGTTGACAGATATTCCAGACAAAATTAATAATATTAAAATACAAGCACCTATCTAAAACAGTGATCATATGGTTATAACATTTAACCTAAATTCTCAAATGAAACAGTAGCAGGGTAGAACAGTTTTTAAAAATGACAACAGAGCAAATTTCCACAATCTTAAATGGGAATTATACAAATGGAACTGGGACTATGGGTCCCCGTCTACTACAGAGCTTTGGAATAGATTAAAAGACAAATTATTAGAGTTGGAAGATATCTTCATACCCAATGAGATAATCTATAATAAAAAGGGTAGGATCCCCCTATGGGTCACAAAAAAAATTCATAAAATGATTAAGAACAAGAAAAAAGCATATAAAGCAATGAAAAAGGATAACTCTAAATTTAACATCTGGAGATAGAAAAAATCAAAAGGAATGTAAAAAATCAATTAAAGCAGAAAAGAATAGATTTGAACATAGATTAGCGTACATAAAAGATGGGAACGTTTTTATTCTTATGTCAATAACAAAAAGTATCACCTAGAACAATTGGTCCTTTAACAGTTAATAATGAGAATCTAATAACATCCAAGGAAATGGCTGTTGAATTTAATAAATATTTTGGTGCAGTCTTTCACTCAAAAAATATTAATACTAACCCCTCATTAAGTAGTACTGTGGATGATTATTTTGAATTTTCCAAAGAAGAGCTCCTTTTAAAATTAAAAAAACTTAAATGTAAATAAATCACCAGGGCCAGACAAGCTGCACCCGAGACTACTGAAGGAAATAAGAGACTGGTTAGTAATGCCATTGGTTAAGATCTTCAATATGTCTCTTCAAAAAATGTCTATACCAGAAGACTGGAAAGAGGCAGTAATAACACCTATATATATAAAAAGGGTAAACATGAAGACATAGCTAACTATAGGCCTATTAGCCTAACCAGTGTTCTGGGAAAGGTTTTTGAATCACTGCTAAATGAAATATTAGAAATATATTTAGAAAAAAGGGTTTAATTGACCATAATCAACATGGATTTAAAAAAAATAAGTCTTGCTTAACTGGTAATCTGTTTTTTTAATGAGCATATTAGTAGAATGTTGGAAAACAATAAACCAGTGGACGTAGTTTATTTAGATTTTTGCAAAGCTTTCGACAAAGTGCCCCATGACATACTGGTACAAAAAAATGAGAAATAAAAGAATAAACCCATATATAATTAATTGGGTGGAAGAGTGGCTACAAAATAGTACACAGAGGGTCTCTATTAAAGGACATTCATCTGATCTCTGTTCTGTGAGCAGTGGAGTGCCTCAGGGATCAGTATTGGGTCCAATACTGTTCTCAATCTTTATTTCAGATCTAACAGAAAATATAAATAGCTTCATTTTTAAATTTGCCGATGACACAAAATTAGCAGCACAGGTAAACAATGATGAGGAGAGATACATACTTAGTAATGGCCTTCTGATATTAGAAGAGTGGGCAAAACAATCACATGTCCTTTAATATCAATAAATGTGTTATTATGAATCTTGGTACAACTAATAATCACTATCAGTTTGCACTAGGTAATCAAATTCTCAAATCAGTTAAACAGCGTAATGATTTAGGCGTAATAATCACTAGTGACTTTGTTTTTCACAATCATTGCAATTTTATTATAAATAAGGCAAACAGAGCACTAGGTTGTATAAAAAGGAGCTTTATATCGAGGGACAGAGGCTGTATATTATCCTTGTTTAGAAAATGGGCTTTTTATTTGCTGGGCTCTGATTGGCTGGTACCCCTGCCAGGGGGGAACATTAACTTTCAATAGATGCCCAGCAAATAAAAAGTTCCAGCACAAGTGCCCCATAACCCATTCAAGTATCTTTGTGCCCACCCTGCTTGCCGCTTGGGTGAAACCACTCTATTTAATTTGAAAATGCCACCATTTTTTCTCTCTCTTAGCGAGAGATACTGCACTACCAAGACTGCCAGCCACCACAAGAAACCACACACCAAGCTCAGCAGAGCTCACTTTGTCACTACATAAAAGAATTATAATCTCTCTTTATTCCCTCTCAAAAATGCTTGTGCCCTCCGTTAGTAGGCAGCAGCAGCTTACTAAGTAACCGGTTGTGCTTGCCAGCATCACTGCGATTCACTGTACAGTTGCCTTTTGTGGTTACCTGACCACTGTAAAAGCCATTGCGTCCCACTCCCAGCTCAAACTTTCTGCCCGTCCCCGTCATCAGCTTCCCCTTCTTGTCATGCCACTAGCATACAAAAAAATGTCTACTGTATGTCTGCTACTGTCTTTCACCCTCCTGACTTGTGACTGCCTTTCATTTCTCTGACCAGTGATCACGAGCGTGCCGCTGTCCTCTTCCCCTCGGCCTCACGTCCTAATGCGCATACCGTACAGACAGCAGAGTACACTGGAAATTTTCTGTTGCTGTTCTTTTTCCCCACAAGGGTAAATGGTACTCCTCATATTTCCCATATAATTCCAGTTTACTGGTAGCTCAGTGAAAGGGAGTTCGTCATACAGCCCATGAACCACTTCACAAAGATTTTCTACCCTTGCAGTGCAACTTATCTCTGGGAAGCATTTCACAAAGGTCTCGTTTCTCTCTTTACCCGCTTGCACCAGAAAACCGACCAATTCCACAAAACACCAGGGAAGTAATAAGATGCCATGCCTTAAAAGAAATACAGCTGTGGCAACCCATTTCTGTTTTTAATTTTTTTCTATTCACCTTACTCATATCCCATTCCTGTTTCACTTTCTGTCTGACCATCACGGGGGGTGGGGGTCAAGTTGGTGACTGTTGTTTCACAAATGCAAAAGAAATATAATACATATTTAAAAAAAAAAAGAAATCTATATTTTCCTTGTAAAGTAGTCCCTCTACTGCTATACTTGGATAGTAGAGGACACTGTTGTTTGGGAGATGATGTTTCTGCAAACTTCTTAGGAAAGCTGCAGTGCCCTCTACTGGTAAGTATTGGTAACTGTACCAGTAGAGGGACTATTTTACTAATAAAGCAACTTTAAAGTAATTTGTAGTAATTTTTTAATTTTTTTTTATAATTCTTAAATGTAAAAAAACCTTTACATTTAGCCCATTTTCTAAGTGCAATAATACCCTCCAGGGTGGGCGGTATGGGCAATACCAGACCTTCCAAGGGCTATAAGGCCCTCCGCCTGTGGCATCGGGCCTCATTATGCCCCTGGGCGGTCCAGTATTGCCCACTACCGCCCACCCTGTTGGGTATTATTGCTTACATAGTCAATTAATGGCACAACTTGGAATGCTCCTCAATATATGGGAATGCAACCTTAAAAGTCACAACCATCAACTATCACTTACCTATCCAAGAAATAACAAGAGGCGTTATTTCTTTACACAAAGAATAATCCCAATATGGAACTCACTGCCAAACACTATAGTGCAATCACATAGTTGTACAGAATTTAAACACAAACTCGATCAACATCTGTTGAACAAGGGTTTTTTTTTTTTAAATTTAAGTTTATTGGTTTTCAACATACAAACAAGGAAAAAAACCAAAATATTAACAAACCAAACAAAACAAACCCCCCCACCTCCCTAAACCCCAACACAGTATACAAATAAATGCAATATACATCATACCACAGAAACCATACCCCTCCCCCAAACTCCCTCACCCCTAAAGAAAATTCCAACACCCTCCTAGGAAAGCCCCCAGATTATCCACAGATCCGACCAAACATAAGTCACAACCTGTAGACCCCACTTACCCCCACCCTAAATGGGTGCACCAGTGTAAGACCTAAAGGAAAACCCTCTTAAATCTGGATATCCTTATATATTTGGAACAAATTAGCATGTCTTTCCATCACATCAGTCATATAAAGCGACATAAAAGATCTGAAGTCAGCAACTATACACAGGTAAATACAGTATGCCATATGAGGGCAAAGGGATCGGGTTGTCAGGCCTAAATATTACTTCAAACATAAAGTTTGTAGCTTACCCCATCTTTTATAGAACAGATCCTTCCAATCTTTAAAGCTGGCAATTAAGCTCTCAGATTGGAGAAACGACATCAACTCCTTCAGCCAATCTGCGTATGATAAAACCAAATAGTCCTTCCAGTGCCTTAAGACCAGTTTCTTAACTGCCATGGACACTAAAGCCATATGGTATCGACATTCTACACTATGTATGTTAGAAAAATCTCCCAAAATACAGACTTCAGGACAGAAGTAACCACTAAGACCTAGAAAGGGATCCAGATTCCTTTGGATCAGAGACCACAGTAGAGCCACTTTAGGACACTCCCAGAAGATATGAATTAGATTGCCCTCCACCTGCAAGCACCTAAAACAGTCTGAACTGGAGATCATTTTACGCTGAAAGAGTTTAACGGGGGTGTAATAAAGATTATTCACAATATAATACTGTATTACTCGCAGCCTATCCTGAGTGTGATATCTATACAACCACGCCAAATATTTGTCCAAACCGGACAACATCAGGAAGAAGATCTACCCAGACCAAAGAGCCTCTACCTCTCATGTAACCCAAAGTTTAGTAGGTATGAGTAAATTAGCGATATAGAGTGGGGCTGGAAAGCAAGACTCACAATACTAGATAGGAAAGGTTGCACTACCGATTGCCTAAAAGGAAATACAATTTAGTGCTCACTAGGTGCCGAAGTTGGAAGACCTTAAAGATTCCTTTACTTGGTATACCAAATTTATTTAGAAGCTCATCTGATGTTAGCAACAAGTCTTGACTAAACAACTGCTCCACTGTAGCCTCTTTAAGTTGCGGGATCCATCTTGGGGCTATCCAAGAGTTTCCGATTTTAACATTAGGGTTTAACACCACTGGCTGTCCTAAGTCCAATTCATTGGAAATAACAAGGGTTGACATACCAACTTCGGCCTTCTTTGTATCTTCCTTTCTTAATATGAAACTTAGTATCTTAGTAAGTGGAAATTTATTTTGCAGCCTCAGGAGCCTTGGAAAAGTGTCTGCAGATTCAAGCCATGACTTTTCTGCATATTGTGAGCCCTGCAACCCAGGAGGTTTGCAATACATTTGACTGGGCAAAGGATGAAAATAAAACAGATCTGCCTCAGATTTTCCAACAATTTGATAACTACTGCAATCCATGGAGGAACCTCACCTATGTGTGGCATCTGTTCAACAGATACAGCCAACAGCCAGGTAAAACCTTTTCTGTTAAGCTTACTAAATTACGATTGCATGCTAAGTCATGCGAGTTTGGTAATCTGACTGACTCACTGATCAGAGATAGAATTGTTCATGGTAATTTGGATGACCAAGTGACGTGCTGACTGCTCTGTGAGATGGACTTGTCTTTGGCCAAAACAATTGATATTTGCAGGGCTGACGAATTAAGTGAGAGGCAAATCAAAACCGAGACTGAGTCCCCTGGTCCAGATGCTACAGTTCATTTATTTACTTTTAAAAAAGGAGGGGGGGAGACTGTGCAGAAAATGAGAGAGACTGTGCCAGCTAGAGAGCCCAGACTGCATGCATGTGGCAAATGCAGGAGACAGCATGGACCGAACAGATGCCCTGCTTATGGACAGAGATGTCGAATATTCAATAGACAGAATCATTTTGCAAGAACGTGCACAGCAAGGCAAGGAGCAAGGGTGCATGCAGTCGAGGAAGACAGCAGAAGTGAAAGACAGAATGCTTTTGTTGTTGAAACGCTGACTAACACAGCTGTGGATAAGGACTGGAATGTGCATTTAAGCATTATTGGGAATACTGTACATTTCAAATTGGATATTTTGGTGGCAGGAAGTGTTATTTCTCCATAAAAATCTAAAAACAGATTTTGTAGTTTCCCATTGAAATACACTGGCAGTCTTACTAGTAAGGCTTTTATGACACCATCATGCAGGGACTCCATTTGGCTCTTTTTTGACTAGCACTTGGTAAAATACAAATACAAAGATGGAAAGGTAAGTAAATAAACAAATAAAAGCAAACTGAATGACTGCAGAGGCATCTAAAGGCCCCAAACCTTCATTCTTTAAGCTAAGCATCCTTACTAAGTACCTGCTATATAAAACACAAGGGTAAAGTGATTTTCTGAGATTTTGAAGATATTTTTTCACATACTGTGCCATTGCCACTTATGCTTCAGATGCTGAAGCTGCAATTTGTTTTGTAAAAAAAAACTGTCATAGTCATTTTTTATGTTTTCTTGCATGCATGTGCAAGAAACATAGTGCCACCATACCAATTTTTGTAGTTGTGCCACCCCCGCTTCCAATGCCCTGCTCCTTTTTGCAGGCACGGCCGCACTGCACCATTGAATGTCCGAGCTGTCTATGACAGCCATTCAGATGCAGTGGCCTATAGTTCAGAGAAAACCACTGCTAAAATCAGCTGTGGTAACGTGTAGGCAGTTTGCATACTGCCGTCAGCAGTATGTAGATTGCCTACACGTCAGCACTGCATCTGAACTGCTGTCATAGACAGCACGTTTTTTTCTGATGGAACAGCCTGGACCCCATCGACTCCAGTGCCCCCCCAACAAACACCCAGGTAGTATGCTGGGAGCCCACCCCAGCGTGCTCATGTGCTTCCCTCCACCTCCTTACACTGTATGGCAGAACCCAGCATGGCAAAAGTCCCACGTCATCTTTAAAAAAAACAAAACCTATAACAAAAGAGGACTGTCCTTTGTTGACTCTCTTGCCCCCTCCCCAACTCGTGCCCACCCTCTGTGCACCCCACCTCCACACACACACACACACACACACACACACACTCTCATCCCATACTTACCTCTGGAAGCCAGCGCGATGATCTTCGGTGGACCAGGAACACATCTGCACTCTTCAAAGCTGACCACGAACTGAAGAAATGGCAGAAAGCTGTATAATGATATAAATGTTTTTTTATTCAACTTTGGTACATATCATAGCCATTTTGGGGAATTTTGGCTAAAAGATAGTTGCACCTGTGTTGTTATTTCTTAACAACGCCAGGTTTAAGACAAGTTCCAATTTGGGGTACCATATTACTAACGTTATCCTTGAGCTCCCCTGAAGTTTGAAACTCATCAGACTACATTCCCCCCCCACTCACCACCTTTTCTCGTGAGAAAGTGAAACTGAGAACTGAAAGCAGCCGTCACTGCCCCAATTAACACTTTCTCTTTTTTTTAAAAGCAGTGACTTAAAATGTCTGTCTGTTACTTGTTTACCTGAATACTTCCAATTCATCAATCCCTTGTTTTACTGCACTCTGGCCGCTTGTCCACCCGCTAGCCAGATGGTCGCTGTCTCACATAGGTGATCACTCCCTCCCTCCCTAATACCATAAAGCTTGTGGTCATTTTCAGCCGAGTCAGTTTTTTTTTTTTAACCTTTCAGCAAACAGCATTCCCCTGTTCTCATACAGTGCTGATCCAACAACCACAAATAAAGCCCACTCATGTCTGAGAGTGATTGGGGAGAGACCCGAAGCAAGAGAACAAGCTCATCAGAGATGCACAAAAATGGCAGTGCCCTGCGGTGGTGAATCCAGCAATACTAGGATTACTTTTGCTATGAAAGTTATCATATCTGCAACATATATGCACCCCTCAAGAAGCGCAAAGCCAAAGCCCTATGTAACCCCTGGCTCACCGGAGACCTACTTAGGCAACTAAAAGCTCGGGACCACCTTTGGAAGATTTCCAGAAACACTGGGAGACAATCTGATATTGCTAACTGTAAGCGCGCACGAAATGTCTGCACTGAAAATATCCGGGGAACGAAGACCACCTATTTCAACAATGCCCTCACTAACACATGGAGCAATGCTAGGGACTTCTGGAATAACATTAAAGAAGTCACCAGGAGGCAGTCTAAATCACTCCTGTCAGTACTCAAACACACTTACAAAAAACCCTCCCAAACCCAGAAATCTCCAAAACTCCTACCTGCGCTCACTACACACCATTTTATCCTTGCTGCAAGAGACTTTCAGGTGCCATAACGTGATCACAAATACAATCTGCATAACAATAACCATCCTAAAGTATTATATTCAACAAACCCATCGAGGGATCTAATTAGGGCAATGAAGCCACTCGCCCTTTGGGCTCATGACCTTATAGCCCTAATTAGCCCCCTCGATCGGTATACATTTTTGTATACCACCCTACTCATTATTTATTCTATAGTTATACTCTAGATATAAGTGGACAAGGGTATCCCCAGTACTGCTTCTCGTGCCCCCCCTTCCAGGTCACCCACACTCATTCCCTGACAAGTAGCACGCCACTGGGGTGCCCAGTCCCCAGTGCTGGAATGGGAATTGAAAGAGTTAGTGTAATGCCTTAAAACTAGTTTTTAAAAGCAGTTAATTATTACCTTTTATAAAAAAGACAAGAAAGCAGCTCAGAGTACTCAGTGCATAGTTCCAGCATATGCTTAAGTGCAAAAGTCAAGGAACCACACTCATGCAGTCAAGAGACCTTGACAAAGCACACATGTGCGAAATGTTGGGACATTCTTGGGTGGGTCAGTAGAGCTTTTTGTTTTTAGTGTTGCTGCAATAAATTGTGAATACATATTGGTAACTTTTGGCATGAGTGTGGTTCTTTGTTTTTTGCACATTATCTTTTACATCTGAGGTACTTTTTCTTTTCCCTTTTGTTAATTAGAAAGATTGTTTACCTGATGTTAGTAGGTGTGATTTGTGGGACAGCACTCTGCCTGGCAGCTGCCATATCTATCTGTATTCCCCCCACTACATCATCAGCATTGTGACCTTAGTGGCTGTGACATCACTGTGATGTCATTGTCAGTATGATCACTGCTGATGATGCAGTGGAGGGACTAGAGAGACATATGCCAGCTGCCAGGCTGAGAGCTAGTCCACATATCCAACACAACATTATCATATAAAAAACTTTCTAATGAGCAAAAGGAACAAGAAAAATACTTCAGAAATAAAAAATTACAACTGACTACTTCTTAAAATTTGCATATTTTCCTGTCTGTCTGTTTTGATTCCGCTAGCTCTTGAAATAAAGAAAAACCATCCCTCAATGATTTTTTTGACCTAAAAATTAAAACAATCCCTTGCCAATCTGACCCCCGCTCTAATATCCCACTAGCACCCACCACCCCCCACCCTCACTGACCTGAACATGTCCACCACCGTAGATCCACTTTCTGATCGAAGATATGTCTTGCTGCTGGAACTGGTGACTGCAATATGAGAAAATAAGGTAAGCCTGTTTAATGTGTTTCAATGGGGTTTGAACTTTTCTTGATAAGTTTGTCATTCTTGAAGCGTTAGGGTTGACAACCCCCAGGCACACCCCTGCCTGATTTGCGAAGAGGCAAGAGAGGTGAAACCATAATGGTTTTTCCTGTTGCCGCCTCCAGGGTGGGGGTGTGGTGTTAGGGTTAGAAACCCTAATGCCACATTTTCCTGCTTTTATCACTTTAACCCTAACGAGTGCATTAACAAAGTTTTTCACAATTTATTTCCTTACTTTTTGAGGTAGTATAATGGTATCCTTATTTACCTATGAGAGTGCAGGGTCCCATCCATCCATAGTTTTTCAGATACCGTAATTGTATTTTGATTAGACTGTGGGAGTACAGGGCCCTCCAGGCCCTGCGCTACCATCCCTCCGTAGATGTGCATATCCATTTCCCCTTTTCCTGTCCATCCTGATCGTTCCCTTGTCTGTACCTCCACTGTTCCCTCCTATTTCCCCTTTTGTCCCCATTTTTCTGTGCCCCCCGGTGCCCCCTGTTATCCATTGCAGTATGCCCCTCCCTACCTTCTCCTACTGTTCCACCTTCTTGTCCACTCCTGGTTCCTTCTTGACTGTATTTTCCTCTGCCCCACACACACACACACACACACACACACACACTATTCTCTCCTCCTGTCTCCATACCACTGACCTTTTCCTCTATATTTTTTCAAGCCCTCAATCTCCCCTTGTGCCCCCTGCTCCTCTAAACCTGCTAGTACTGTAAACCTGTTTGATGGTGGTCCCCCTACACCAGAGCATACCCCACATATCCCCCATACCCTTCCACAACCTCCTTATACAGCCTTCCCTCTCCACCTTCCATATCTCCTTACCTCCCACCACTCTCCTATTTCAGTATTGCCTGGTCTATGTGGAGCTGCTGCCTCTGGATGCCTTGGCATATCCCCCCTGTTTCCCCCCTGGTCATGCCATCTTCTTGGTTCATAGCTGTTCTGATCTGCTCCTTTTTCCCATGATCATTCCTCCATCCACTCCTCTCTTTCTAATTCCCATCTTAACCTGTTTATCTCCACTTTCGATTGCCTCAGGTACCTGCACACCAGGCAGTCCCTCTCTCTCCACATTTTGTCTAGGAATACTGCCTCTCCACATCCATTACAGCTGACAATCCTCCCCTTCCATTCCTGTCCCCCAGTATCTTCCAGTTTCCCTCCTCTCCACCCTCCCTTCGACTCTACTGTCAGTACCAGATAGGGTCCCACATCCTTCTCCTTTACTTTTATCTATATGCCTTTGGTGATCCTAGACCCTTCCTTCTAACCTGTCCAGACCCTAGCCTTATAATGTGACAAATGCAGTTTAAATCTGGCTGAGCCTACAACAGCATTACAAGCAGCAAGTGCAAAATACAACACAAATTCTATCCATCACCCTGGCAGATTCAGTTGAATCTGGCGGAGCCAATAGCAGCATTTCCACAAGTAGCAAATGCAGTTTAGATACCAGTAGTGACAAAAACAGTCCCCCTTTAATTTTATCTTTATGGCTTTGGTGACCATAGACTCTTCCTCCTGACCTGTCTGATACCTAGCACTATAATGTGGCAAATGCAGATTAAATTTGTCTGAGCCTTCAACAGCATTACAAGCAGCAATAGCACATTGCAACACAAATTCTAACCCTAGCCCTGTCAAAAGTAGTTGAATCTGGTTGAGCTTATATCAGCATTTCCACAAGGAGCAAACGTAGTTTTAGATACCAGTAATGGCAAAAACAAGGGATGCACTTAAATAACACAGTGGCATCATGTAGTCAAAACAAACAGCTTCGAGGTATTTCAACTGTTTTCAGTGTGGAACTGGTGCTGGCTGAGTCAGTGGCAAATGCACTGAGCCACTGGAGTTTATCTGACCCCACCTGCCCTTAACATCACTCTAAACTCTTTCAGCCATGAACCAATCCCATCCAGAAGGCTAGCATAATAAGGGTAGGAGTGTGGGGTGTGGGTGGGGGGTAGGTGGGAGAGCAAATCCAAAGTTATGTGGCAGGAGAGGGAGTTCCGTTTGTAAGGATGAAACCTCCTCTATCCCATGAAGTGGCACCAAACAACAAAGTCTTTTGTTCCCAGCTGAAAGTAGTAGCCTGATTGGCTAGTGTTGCTTGGAGGAGATGTGCCTGTCCCAATTGACTCCTGCACCCTCCTCAGGTCTACTGGTGTCAGCAGTTGGTGTGGAGAGGGCTAATGCAACACAAGGAAGCCCTCATGACCCCCGATGAAAGTCCTGGTCTGGCGGCTCAGCTGACTGAAGACTGCAAATGGGTCTGCAATTTAAAAGGCTTTGTCTTAGCGCCAAACAGCGAAATCTTTTGTTCCCAGCTGAAAACACTAGCCCGATTGGCTAGCATGGCTTAGAGGAGATGGGCCTGTCCTGATGTACTCCTGCAGTCTCCTCAGGTCTGCTAGTGTTGGTGGTTGGTGCAGGAGAGGGCTAATGCAGCACAAGGAAGTCCTCACGACTCCCAGTGAAAGTCCCGGTCTAGTGGCTCAGCTGACTGAAAGCCACAAGTGGGTCCACAATTTAAAGCATTTTGTCTTGGTGCTGAACAGCAAACTCTTTTGTTCCCAGCTGAAGGTACTAGCCTGATTAGCTAGTGTGGCTCGGAGGAGATGCACCTGTTCTGATGGACTCCCACGCTCTCCCCAGGTCTGCTGGTGTGGGCAGTCAGTGCAGGGAAGGGCTGATGCAGCACAAGAAAGCCCTCATGACCCCCAAAGAAAGTCCTGGTCCAATGGTTCAGCTGACTGAAAGCCGCAAGTGGGTTCACAATTTAAAGTGTTTTGTCTTGGTGCTGAACACTACCGCTTCTACACTATAATCCTTGGGTTATCCCACAAAAAGGCTCACATCCAGTTCTGTACTTCATAAGCCCCCAACTCCATTCTTGGCAGTACAGAGCCCCCCTATACCTGTCCATCAAGCTGGTATTATTTGACAATTTAACTTACCAGACAGCAGGCTCAAGACCCTCTAAATACTGGACCCCAAGCAAGAAGAGAAAATCCTCTGGCTATTCCTTCCTTCTATCACTTGAAGCCCTCATTAAATTAATTTTCTTTCTGCTGATCTGTGCTGGCACTGTTGAAATCAATCCTGGACCCACAGAAAGCTCTATCTCCCCAGCTGATTTAGCCACCATGAAAGGCCTAAGTTTTCTTCATATCAACGTCTGCAGCCGCCTAAAAAAGTTCTCATTAATACAGGCCTGGGTTGCACATACCTTACCTGACTTTCTGGTAATCTCCGAAACATGGCTCAAATCTGCAACAAATGACAGATAAATAAATCTTCCCAACTATCAGCTCTTCAGATCTGATCGTCCATCCAGGGGCGGTGGAGTGGCCATTTATGTTAAAGCAAATATCTCTGCATCCAGCCTCAATATAACATCACAGCCAAAGGAATTTGAATGTTTATCCCTCAAGATATCTCTTCCCAATATGTCAGCTTTTCAATTGATTGGTTGCTATAGGCCCCCCTCAGCAGGCCTAAAACTCCTATCCCACCTGGACACTATAATTAAATTAGGCCCAGAAGACACCATTATTTTAGGCGACCTGAATCTAAATTGGCTAGCCAATACATCCGCACCTAGTATCCTTTTGTGACACTCATGGTTTCACTCAATTAATTAAAGAACCAACAAGGATTAACCCAAAAAACAAAAGTAACAGCACACTTCTGGACATTATGTTGGTTAATAAGCCTCATCTGTATTCTCACGCTGGAGTGCTATTTAGTGATATAAGTGATCATTGTCCCATAGCTGGCATAAGATCATCACTCAAGCCATCCAACCCAGCAAAATTTCTCCCAAGAAGGTCTAAAAAGAACCTTAATATCACAGGATACCTCCATGATCTGTGTCACACCACACGCTGGCAAGATTTCTATCTCACAACTTAGTAGAGATAGCTCTACAGGTCTTAAATGACATTATCACAAGTGCCCTCAACATACATGCACCCCTCTCCAGTGTCAGAACCAAGCTCAAATCTTGTCGCTGGTTCTCTGCTGACCTTAAATCCACATTGCTTGCTAGAGATAAGCTCTGGAAAAGGGCAAGAAAGAGCAAGGACCCAAATGATTGGCTTCAATTCAGAAAAGCCAGAAACTCAAGCACAAAAAAAGTGAGAAATGCCAAGGCTGCCTTCTATACAGCTGAACTGGATGCCTCCTACCATAACCCTGCCAGATTCTGAGGGACCATAAAGGGGATCTTAGGACAAGATTCTACCCCTGTCTTACCACCCAAAGTGCACCTAAACAATGTGGATATCACTGACAAGCAAGAAATATTGAATGCCTTTAACAATCATTTCACTACAGCCAGCCTAGCATTCGACTCCTCTCCAGCAAATCTATTGCGGTCACAATTAAACTTCCAGACTACTGAGGCACATAAGGCTACTTCCACATTTTCCTTTAAGCCAATACTATTAAAACAAGTAGAAGACCTACTACTCCATTTGGACACAACTAAAAGCACAGGTGCAGACTCTCTGGACCCCTACTTTCTAAAAGTTGCACTGCACGCCTTAGCAGCTCCCCAACTTACCTTTTCATTTTGTCCCTAGCCACTGGATCTATTCCTACAATATGGAAAACAGCTCAAGTGTTTCCCCTACTCAAGGCAGGTGATCCCATGGACCTCAATAACTATAGGCCCATATCCATCTTACCAGTATTGTCCAAAATGCTTGCAAAATTAGTGAACAGCCAATTAAGTGCCTACCTTGACACCAATAATCTCCTTAACCCAGCTCAATCTGGGTTTAGATCCATGCACAGCACCATCTCTGCCTTAGCAAACGTTACTAATGATTAGCAGACTGAATTAGACAAAAAGAATAATATCTGTGCTGTATTTCTGGATTTAAGCAAAGCCTTTGATACTGTGGACCATGATCTACTAATCTTCTCTCTACATTCCATAGGCCTTGACTCAGTCTCTCTTCAATGGTTCAGATGCTACCTCTCCGGTAGACTACAGCATGTAAAAAATGAAGGTGACCTATCTACCTCAAAACCACTCCTAAGAGGTGTACCACAAGGTTCCATCTTGGCCCTATCCTCTTTGCCATTTATATCAATAATATTGACTCCAATCTCACCAAATCTAATATTCACCTTTTTGCAGATGATACTGTCCTATATGTCAGTAATCCTACACCATCAAAAGCCTGTGAACTTTTACAATCTGAGTTCTCTCTGCTGCAGCACAAATTACTAGAAAAGAAACTCCTACTGAATGCCAAGAAAACAAAAGCCATGTTCTTCTCCTCCAAGAGCTTCTCTTCCACTCTCTCACCAATCACCCTTCCCTAATTATCTACCATCCTTGGTGAAAGTCTGGACTATGTGGATAAATTTAAATATCTTGGGGTTTGGATTGACAATAGACTTGACTACACTAGCCACATTGAAGAACTCCTGAAGAAGCTCAGACAGAGACTTGGCCTATTTTACAGAATAAAACATTACATAACCAGAGATTCTAAACAAAGATTAATCCTGGCATCATTACTATCCCTCATTGATTATGCTGATTTCCTATATAGTCACTGCTCCCTTTCCCACTTAAACAAACTGGATACCTTGTACCATAGCGCTCTTGATTCATTACAGATCTTCCTTTCAGCACCCACCACTGCTCTCTCTATACTGCAGTCGGCTGGACATCCCTACATCATAGAAGAAACAAAAATGCTGCTTTATGGATCTACAAAGCTCTAACAAACAAATTACCATCCTACATTTCAGATTGTTTTACCCAGGTCATATCCAGACCATATGCCCTAAGGAATAATAAACTCATCATGCTGAAGATACCTATTACCTGTACCCGGCATGGGAGGGCTGCAATCAGCTACTCTCTTGCACTTATTTGGAACTCTCTTCAAAGATCCTGAAGTTGAATACCCTCATTCCAATAGCATCTTTCAAAAAGCTATACACTAGTCTCTTTCCAGAGCCATGCAACTGTTTCCACAAGGCCTAGTCTATCACAACCCCTTTCTCCCACACCCCTTTTTGCACTTCCACCCTAATTTATTTTGTAACTTTCAACCACTTAACTCATACCTGACCTTATTCCCAAAATCCCATCACCCTCGCTTTAATCTTTCATTACTGTCTTATTTTGTTCCTTTTTTATTATAACCCAGTTTCTTTGGCTCATTGCTTTGTATATATGTGAATATTCTTGCATCTGTTCATTTACAATGTCTTTGTTTTTTGTATTCAATCTTTATCTTGTATTTGTGTAAAAATTTGTACCTTTATATTGTTATGACCAATCAGGTCCATCTTGTAAATGAGCTATGCTCAATGATGCTCGCCTGAATAAATAAAGATTTTGATTGATTGATTGATTGATTGAAAGTCTTTTGTTACCGGCTGAAAGTACTAGCTCTTTTGGCTAGTGTGGCTTGAAAGAGATGCACGTGTCCCGATGGACTCCCACACTGTCTTTGGGTCTGCTGGTGTTGGCAGTCGGTGAGGTGCAGGGCAGGGCTGATGCAGCACAAGGAAGCCCTCACGACCACTGATGAAAATCCTTGTCTGGTGGCTCAGCTGACTGAAAGCTGCAGGTGGGTCCACAAGTTAAAGGGCTTTGTCTTGGCGCCAAACAGCAAAGTCTTCTGTTCCTGGCTGAAAGTACTAACTTGATTGGCTAGTGTGATTTAGAGTAGATGCACCTATCCCAATGGACTCCTGTGCTCTCTTCTGGTCTGCTGGTGTTGGCAGTTGGTGGGGGGGGGCTGATGCAGCACAAGGAAGCCCTCACAACCCCCTCAAAAACTCCTGGTTCAGCAGCTCAGCTGACTGAAAGCCACAAGTGTGTCCACAATTTAAAGTGCTTTGTCTTGGTGCCAAACAGCAAAGTCTTTTGTTCCCGACAGAAAGTACTAGCCTGTTTGGCTAGTGTGGCTCGGAGGAGATACACCCATCCTGATGTACTCCTGTGCTCTCCTTGCGTCTGCTGGTGTTGGCAGTCAGTGTGTGGGAGGGCTGATGTAGCACAAGGAACCTGAAAATACATGAGGAATGGCCATCAGAGGGTGGGGGAGCCACTAGACACCAGGGATAAAGTAGACATTTACAGGTTGGGGAAATTGGAGAGTGGGGGAGTTCCACTAGACACCAGGAATATATAAAATATTTACATGGATGGGAATGGGAGCGTGAAGGGTGCCACTAGATACCAGGGATACAAAACATGTTACAGGGGCAACAGTAGAAGGGTAGGGGTTCTACAGGACACCAGGGAGGAAGATAACAGAAAAAAATGAAATATGTAAAGTAAATAAAAATACGGAAGGCAATCAAGGGTGGGGAGGCACTAGACACCAGGGAAAGTAATAAAAATTACAGCAAAGACTCAGTTAATGAGTCATTTTCTGTGTGAAATGAAAAAGGATTCCTTCAAACAAAAAAAGATTTGTCAAAAAACTGTCCAAAATTCTTTACCAAGTCAATACATCCATTTTCATTTGAACATGAAAAAGCAAACGAAAAAGGATCCCTTATCATGAAAAAAGAATAGTGGAAAAAACTAAATCCGAAATCCTTTTTCATGACAAAGGATCCTTTTTTATTTGAACAAAAGTATCAAACGAAAAAGGATCCCTTGTCACGAAAAATGAATTTGAAAAATAATTAAGTCCAAAATCCTTTTTCATGACAAGGGATCATTTTTCGCTCAAATGAAAAAGGAGTCATGAAAAAAAAAAGCAGAAAAAAACAAGGTCTGAAATCCTTTTTCATGACGTGTGACACTTTTCCATCTGAACGAAAAAGGATTCACAAAAAAGCATCTTAGCAAGTGATGAAAAAGGATTTGAAATGTTGAAAAATACCATTCTTAGGTCATTTTGCCACTAGACAACTGCAGAATCCACCTAATAGAGTTCCGATGAGCAAGATACATCTGTTAGTGTCTGCAGAGCACCTCATATTTGTTTTTTTGTTTGTTTTTTTTTAAACTGAAAACAAGATGGTGGAAAACGAAAGAGGATTTTTTTTTCTCATGAAAAAGGATTGGCCTCTAATGAAAAATAGTCCTTTTTCATTTGACCAAATTCTTTTCTTGTTCCAGGAAGCTGTCCAGGAGAGTGAAATTCCCATTGAAAATAGTGGGAACTTTAACATTTAATAACTTTGGAACGGATTAGTATTTTTTCACCAAACAAGTGAAAGGTACATCTGAAGCTCAAGTTCTTTCTACTCCGAAAATTTCACATCAAAATTCTAACCTCTCTGGTCACAAGGCGATGACAAAAAAAAAGCAAAAATAAAAAAAGAATTTTTAAATGTTTTTGCACTATCCAGATCTTGGAATCTGCACATCCGACTGTACTGAAACTTGACATGTCAAGAGATCTACTCCAACCATGCATGCAACATTTTGTGCAAATTTGTTGAATGGTTGCAAAGTTATTAAAGTACAAAATTCGAGGTTTAACATAGAAAGCCCTGCTCAACTGTAACTATAGAGCGTTCCCCTATAATACTAACAAATTCACTGTATTTCATTTTCTAAGCCAAAACATTTAAAATCAGGGCATGTCATGAATATAGTAAACACCACAGAGTGCAGCGTTTGTTAGGAGATACAGGCAATCAATCCTCCAGTGTGTGCTGAGGAACACTCAGCCTGCAGCCTTGTACCTTAGCACACACCAGACGTGTGCCTGTACCTCCCAGTGAACACAAACCCTGTCATGTTATTGCCCACTTAAACTGCCCCTAAAAACAATATTAAAAATATTGCACAAGCAAAATGCATTCAAATTATGAGGACTACAAAATAATGATGGGCGTGAATGTAGCTGATATTGGTTGTTGTAGAAATGTAGAAATATAGACAATGTTGGCAGAAAAAAGACCATCAGTCCATCCAGTTTGCCCTGTTTACTTTATCCTGCCCCGAGATCTATCGTCTAGACAGGGTTTCCCCTCTTGCTTCCTGCCTTACATTTGCCCCCTGAGTAATTAATCAGCCCTTAGCTCTGTCCCAGTTTTGCTTGAATCCATTAATGTTTTAGTGCCCACCTCTTCATCCTATGGCTCAACCACTCCCTGCAAGGAAAATGTTTCTCATGTCCCTCCTGAATTTCCTCCCGTCAGCTTCCACTGATGTCCCCTTGTTTTTGACTTGCCATTTCTGCTGAGCAATTCAGCACAGTTGATCTTGTTCATTCTTTTCTGATATCTGCTTCTCATTCTCCACAAATTGTAATTCTGTTTTAGTGAGATTAAGAGACAACCAATCGGAGGCCATCCAGATCCTGATGATCTGCAGGCATATTCTAATTTCAGCAAGGTTGACGCCCTGTCAGGAGCAAAGGAAACATACAGCCTGTTGTCATCTGCATAGCAGTGAAACTCCATGCTGTAGCACCTAATGATCTTCTCCAACAGAAGCATGCACACTGCAAACAGTACAGGTGACAGGACAGAACACAGAGCAGTCGTCTGCGATCAACAAAAACCAAGCACCACTGATTGCTCTCTTCCACTCTGGAAGGATCTGAACAATTGTAAAAATGGTTTCCAATACATGCCCACGTCCCATGAGTCTGTCCAGCAAACCTGCATGGTTCATGGCGTCAAACGCATATGACAGGTCACGAAGGATAACAATTGTGACTTCCTCTCAGTACTTCACAAGGAAAAGATCACTAATCAAAACAAAATAAACACAGGTGATGCCCTTGAATGGGGTATAGTGCTGCTGGTAAAGGCAAAACAGTATGCGAATACAAAAAGACAAGCACACAAAAGCAAATTATGATGCAAGGGCCATTTTATCACATCAAGCAAAAAATGGTACACGAGTATGACAGCCTACTCCCTGGCACTTCAAGGTGCTCTGCCTCTTCATCAGGAGGGCATGGCTAATGAGTCAACCTTGACGTGCAGGTAAACAGCCAAACAAGTATTCTGACTGGATGTAGTATCAAATCAGGTCACAGAAGGATCTACCAGAAGGTGATCAACAATATTGAAATATAATAGATAACAGGACTGACAGCTTTAAAAATCTACAGTCAAGGCAATACAACAGAAAACATGCCTTGCTGAAATAATACAGAATGAACAAAACTGTGCGCGGGTGTCAGGGTTGTCACCTTTGGATAAGGCATAAACCGGATCCTAAGCTCCGTCCCCAGCCCCACCCTTTTTCATGACTCATCATGCATTGTTCTTCCTAGAAGTCCACTTGTTATATCAGTAAAAAACAATGCTTAAAGCAGTAGTTCAACAAAAATGTGAAGATACTATACTGTACCTGTTAAAGCTACTGTCCTAGGTTCTTACTAATTATTTACTTATGAATTTATTTATTTATACTGGTTTACCAGATAAACATACAGTGATAAAAAAATCTCATTTACAGATATGATCTGGGGGAAGACAAGAGAAATACTGTAAATAGCATACAATAGTATACATACCTTATATCTTTTTCAGGCTCCATTTCCTGTTCATGTCCACAGTACTATTTAAAAGCCAAAGAAGTGACCACACTTTTTTCTTAAGGAAATAAAATATTTTTAAAATGTTTAAAAATGTCTACATTTTATTAGAGATTAAAATGTTTACCAGCAAATGAAAGTGGAGGAGAACTGGCTCTGTTACTGTTACAAAAGGTGGGGCAGCTGTGCTGCTATGCCACTTTAAGATGCAGTGGAAAGATTAGGTTAAGTAAGTGCTAATGGTGTTAATGGCCATACTTTACACCTCCCAGGGTGACTGCATTCACAAACAAAAGGCTACATTGACAACAGTACTTGTTTGTAGCTTGAACATGTAGCTGAAACAATGAGTGATATGACAACATTTATTTTAAAAGTATGTGAGCACTCAAAATGGCTCAAATACCTGACCAGCACAGAGCAAAACCGGATTACCTGATAGGGACCCTGAAAACCTGACCACCAGGAAAAAACCTGACAGGTGGCAACCCTGGCGTGTGTGTGTGTGTGGGGGGCATGCTAAACTGAGGTAAGTCAAGCTAGTGTTATTCAGAGAAAAGCAACACAAGCTTATCATATAGATTTTGAAAAGGAATAATTAATATTCAGTACCATGGAATAAATTATAACAGATTATGACACAATAGTCCATTGTAAGAATTTCTTCATAATTAGCTTACTGACCTTTAAACACAGTTGTGCAAGAGTCAAAGGGGAACTGTATCAGAGAGGCCACGATCCAGTCCAAATAAAGTATGAAAAACTCCTGTAAGAGAAGTAGTTAATATTTCATATTACACATACTTTATGAACAGGTTTTAAAAGGCAAACGATACTTTAACATTAGATGCTCTCATAAGAACACTGTATAATCCAGTTCCTTATTAAGTCCTACTGATTGTAATGCCCTCAATGAAAAAATACATCTTGTTTGCTTCTGCAATAATAACTGGATTCTGCCGCCACCTCTTGGTCTTGGTGGGACAAATTTTATCACAATACTTCTGCAAGACTGGCATCCTGGTTATGTGCATTAAATAAATGTTGGCTGACAGAGGTTCCACAAGTACCTGCAATAGAAGTTCCTAAGGTGCTCTCAAATGCTGGTCTAATGGTTCAATGTATATAAGTAGGCAAGGGCAAATAATGAGGTACACCAGAAAGCTAGTATAACAGACAATGAATTCCTGAATAGTCACTGTGATGTTAAAATCCTCATTATGGAACCCACTACCACTTAAACCATGTTTGAAGGTCAGTGGCCGATACCCTGTGCACTGCTCCTCTGCTTTGCCATATAACAGCTTATTTTATGTTTGTTTAATAAAACTTACTCTGTTAACTCTTGTGTGTGTTCCTGATGAAGCCTCTGAAACAAGACACTGTAGGGTGTTTGGCATCCTGATCAATGTCAGTAGCGGCTACTATATTATAGATGGTGTGTGCACCCTTTTGTTTCTCTTTGCAAGTTTTTTGGCTGTGGCTGCAGAGGGTTGCGCCTTTAGCTGTAGTGGTGTGTCAGTTTTTTTTCTTTTTTATTTAGGCCTCTTGATGTCAGTTAAGTTACTGAACATGAAGGTTTACACAAATATGTTTAGTATACAGTTACGTAACCCTGTTTTCTTTTCTGCTTCAGACTTTATTTTGAACTGTGTGTCTTTGGAACCACAGGGCTCCTCGTGTGTGGAAGGGACATACTGTTGAGCAACTGTAGCTATGCTATAGCTGCAGGGCTGTAAGACCAAACTATCAATGGGGAATGCTACTGTGAGCTTTGACTTCTGTGGGAACCAACTGGTGATACTTGAGGGCTCGAGATCTGTTGCCAAGGCTGGACCAGGCTGGACAAAGAAACTGGTGGCAATTATGAACCTATTGTGTGGTTGAATGGTCAATGGGTAGCTGAGTCAACCAATGGGGGCTGCAGGTCACAGCCCTGTATAAAACCAGAAAAGATCAGAACTGAATGGGATACCAAGTGAGCAGACACATTGTAGGGCATGCAAGTTTAAGAGCATCATTTCTTAGTCCTAGGCCTAGACGATTGGTTTGAGTGTCAGAAGTGTGCCCTAAACAATAACTGAAGAGTCAGTGCCTAGCCTTCAGTGGAAGATTCCTGCCTTGGGCATCAATGCCAGAAGAGTTGCAGTATTGATAGAATTGAACTGTTTTGGCCTGGCTGGCAAAGCCTGATCTGGAATGAGCCCAGTGGTACCCACAAGCCTTAAGCTGACCATGAGTACAAGCAGAGGGAGTGCACATTAAAGACTTTGTTCCCATGTTTAGACCACAAGTTGGGGTTTCACATTTGGAATGCAAATACCTCTTGTTTTGAGGTGGACAGCAGTTTCAGCAATTACATTGTCTGTGGGGGTTACGGGATTACAACCAAAGTGTTACTGATCAAATTAGTGCACCAGCGCTCGCTAGCCTGTGGCAAACTCTATACCATCCAACCTGCAGCAACCCATGGCACCATCAGAAGGCCTGCAAAGATTCAACACTGGGTAGCCAGGGATTGCCGTGTAGAGCTCCCCAAATCTGAGTCATAAAATATGGTAACAGAGGTATTGTGCAGGTGGATTCTATTTTGAGGGTTTGTACCACAATCCTGCATGAGATTTGATTAATTGGCGATGTATATTGCGGTGCTCAGTAACTGCTTCTCATTGCTCCACTACTTTAGAGTTGCTAGTTAACAAATATGTTATTTGTTAAACTGTCTAATTCTTGCCTACAGGGGAGGTAAACTGGTGCAACGTCTCAGAGTTGTTGCACCTAGGTTTCAATTAACCTACCCCAAGCTTTCCTCTGGGTGAAGGCACAGTTTACTGCTAAACCATATTCATTAAGCCCAGGCAGACACCAAAGCCTGCGGGGCATGGGTGCCGAGGTAAGCTGGGGTGGCGGGTGTAAAATTCCCCTGAGAGTTATTGGTCAAAGCCCAGTAAATGTTTAAATAGTTCCATATCATGTATTTTATTGCATATAGACAGCTAATAGGGATGATACCTGAAACATCAGAAGCAAAGAAAACTTACAGTAAGCCACGAATGGTCAGGCCCCAATCATGTTTGTTTCTTTGCTGGTTACATTTTAAGGGTTGTGATTTTCATCCTTTCCAACGTAAAAAGAGAGATTTGCCAGAATGTTTATGATACTGTAATGTTGGTAGTTGTAGTGCCACCCTGTGGATTTCACTGTGTATTGCATCTATATATGTATAATGTTAAGTGTGTAACTCAATCAAAGCACATTTTATAATAAAGTGCACTCCTAGCTCCTTGAAGTATGTGCTCTTACTTATAAATCTATTACAGGCCCAAGCCCCCAAAGACCCAGACTGTATACCAATATGGCTTTATTGCCCATAGCAAGCAAACATAAATAAAAGATTGAATGAACACAATATTGAAAGCCTAACAGCATTAGAGCCGTGATGGTGCAATTGGCCTGCCTGATGTGCTGTTTTAGTTGGGTCTATGAGCAGTGAGAAATTCTGAATAGCAGCCTGTAGCCCAGTATGAAGACAGACTGTAGAGTCCTCAAGCTGAACTGAGAAGATGTGAAATGGATTAATCTTTGATGGTAGTGATGTGGTCTCCCTGAGGTAGTTCACGCAGTGTGAAGGTAATCTGGGTACACAAATTGAGTTCCAGTTGTACAGGTGAATGCAGCAGGCAGTCTGCAAGCTGTCCAAGCTGTTGCTATTGTCAAGTGGAATCATGTGTGATGTAGGTAAATGGCATGGGTGAATGACCCACTGACCAGCTCACTTAAGGCTATGGTCTTCTGTATACTATAGACCAAATAGAAGGTAAGCATACCTCTCAACTACCCTAATGTTCAGAGATCTCTGATTTTGTCTCAAAGTTTTCCTTTGTCTCTCCAAACATTGGTGTTTCTGTCACAGAATAATGTAAACTGTAAGCACAAAATCATGTCGGGCATTAGAGTTACATAGAAACATAGAAACATAGACCTTGACGGCAGATAAGGACGACTTGGCCCACCCAGTCTGCCCATTTCCCTACCTATTGGATAAGCTGCAGATTCTAGTTAACCAACAGTCTACTTCCTGCAACCCCCCACTACAATTGCCTTATGTCTGTCCCATGCATGTTTGAATTCCCCCACTGTTTTAGACCCCACAACCTCCCCAGAAAGGCTGTTCCATGCATCCACCACTCTCTCCGTGAAAAAAATTTCCTCCACATTACCCCTGAGCCGTCCCCTCTATTTTAAATTGGCCCTTGTTCTTACATCTCTTTTCTGAAAGATACTACCCTCCTGGACTTTGTTGATTCCTTGAGGTACTTAAAAGTTTCTATCATGTCCCCCTGTCCCTCCTTTCATCAAGGGTATACATATTAAGCTCTCTCAGTCTCTCTTCCATATGGTTTCTGATGCAGACCCTGCACCATTTTAGTTGCCATCCTCTGGACTGCTTCCATCCTGTCTATGTCCTTGCGTGGATGGGGTCTCCAAAACTGCACAAGTATTCCAGATGGGGTCTCACCAACTGTCTGTACAGAGGGATAACCACTTCCCGTTTTCTACTTGTGACGCCCCTTCCTATGCATCCCAGTATCCCCCTGGCTCTCCTTACTGACTTCTCACATTGCTTACCCACCTTTAGGTCATCTGATATGACTACCCCAAGTCCCTTTCCATTTTTGTTGTTGTTAGTACCTCCCCTGCTATTATGTACTCTTCTCCTGGGTTTTTGTTTCCCAGGTGCATTACTTTGCACTTCTTTGCATTGAATCTAAGTTGCCACATGTCTGACCATTCCTCCAACCTTGCCAAGTCCCTTCTCATCCTTTCTACCCCCCCTCTTGTGTATCAACTCTGTAACAGATCTTTGTGTCATCTGCAAAGAGGCATACCTTTCCTTCCAGACCCTCTGCAATGTCACCTATAAAGATGTTAAAGAGGACTGGAGCCAGTACTGAGCCTTGTGGTACTCCACTAGTAAACCCCCTTTCTTTGGAATGTGTTCCATTCACTATTACCTTCTGTGTCCTGTTGTGCAGCCAGTTTGCTGCCCAGGCTACCACTCTGGAACCGAGTCCCAGGCTGGCTAACTTGATTATTAGTCTTTTGTGCGGGACTGTGTCAAATGCCTTGCTAAAGTCTAGGTAGGCCATATCCGCAGCCCCTCCCTGGTCTATTACTTTGGTCACTCAGTCAAAGAAATCAATTAGATTCATCTGACATGACCTTCCTGCTGTAAATCCATGCTGCTTTGGGTCCTGTGCCCGTGACCTCTAGGTACTCAACAATTCTTTCTTTCAGAAGTGATTCCATCATTTTCCCTACCACTGAGGTCAAACTTACAGGTCTGTAGTTTCCTGCTTCTGCCTTGCTCCCACTTTTGTGAAGGAGAATCACATCTGCTCTCCTCCAGTCCTCAGGTACCACCCCATCCTCCCATGATTTGTTAAAAAGTGTGGTCAGTGGTGTCACTAGGCCCTCCATTAGTTCTTCTGGGGTGAATCCCGTCAGGCCCCATTGCTTTGTCCACCTTGAGTTTTAGGAGTTCTTTCAGGACTCTTTCTTCTGTAAATGGGCTGGTGTCAACCCCACTACCCAGAGTGCTTCTATTGTCTGGTTTAGGTAACTCCTCCTCATCTTCTTTTGTGAATACTGAGCAAAAGTATTCATTCAGTATCTCTGCCTTTTCACTGTCTCCCTCTGCCCACCTCCCCTCTCCTTTATTAATCTTCACTATTCCTCCCTTAACCTTTCTATGCTCCCTAATGTACCTATAAAAGGTTTTATCTCCCTTCTTAACTGACTTGGGTAGTTTTACCTCGGTTTGGGCCTTTGCTATTCTGACTGCCTTCCCCACTTCTTTCTGCTTTAATTGATACAGTTCCCTGTCGTGTTCCTTCTGTGATTCCTTATACTTTTTGAATGCAGCCTTTTTCTCCTTAACCTTCCCTGCCACCTCTTTTGAGAATCATAGTGGTTTTTTACTCTGCTTTGTTTTCCTTATTTGTTTCACACAAAGGCTTGTTGCCTCTATGATAGCAGTTTTGATTTTTCTCCATTGTTCTTCCACCCCTCCTTTTTGGCCATTTGCTAGTGCATTCCTCAGGTATTCACCCATTTTGCCAAAGTTAGACTTGTTCTTGTTCAAAAAATGCTTTTAACACAAAAGCCCCTTATTCTAGCAGCTCCCTGAGTTAATATTAAAATTCTGTAAGAGTCTCCCTGAGTTTGGTCATTTGCCCCTGAATTTTTTAAGCATTGTCCCTGATTAATAAGACAGGGGGTGAGAGGTACTGTATCTAAGGTAATATGAAAAGTCTGGCAATAATGAGAACCATTAGGTTATAGGAAATGCAGTAGGCTTTTGAGTTCTGTGAAACAGCCAGATCATGGCTGTGTCAATTAACGTCCCATGAGATGCAGGTAAATACGGCTGTGAATGACCCCTTGACCAGCCCAAATTAAAGCTACAGAACTAAAAAGAGATGGTATAGTGCCGTTCATGAGTGTAACCCCCCTGCAAATGGGGGTTCCCAAAAGACTTCCAGGAGCTTGCTTGAATGCTCCAAGCCTGAATGGTGTTTGGCGTTTAAGCCATTTATCAGTGAGTGTTTTTAGAGCCTCTGGTACTGTCTCTTTAAGAGCTGTCTGCTTGCAGACATAATTAGTTGTATGGGGACTGTGTGCTTCTCTGCTTGAGTACCACTCGAGCTGCTGCCAATTCACTCCATTTTTGCAGTCACTAGAAGTGCAAAGGGAACCTATCTGAAAGATGTAACTGTATGCCAGAAATCATTTAGAGTAATAATGAAAATACAGTTTGTCTAACCTGCTTTCTTTGCAGTCAGAACTGTGTTTGCCTAGTTCCCCATTCTGGTTTTGAACTGCTGAACTGGACCAATCAGTGTGGGTTAAGGTAGCTCTAAAATGGTGCCTTGGATGAATCAGAACTTGGACTCATAATCTGAGCCAGCCACAAGAGGACTGTATGGGCAGTGACTCTGGGAGATTTTTTTTTAGTTTAGATTTCGGCGCCTTTTTGGACCAACAGGAGCAGTCTATTGTGAGTGACAGCCAATCCAGCCAAGAACTGGGAGGAACTCAAAGGAAGTGCCCGGTTTTGTCTGCTGGAGTTTCAGTTGAGCTCTGGCAGTGAAGTGGGAAGGAGCCCTGTGCTTTTTCCGGTGTGCAGTTTTAGTCGGCAAACGTGTGTAAGGCCCAGAGTTCCGGTCTGCAGCTTGTGTAACTGCTTGTTAGGACTGAATCCATCCTGTGAAGAGAATCAAAGGATATCTGAAGAGTAGAAACCAGGCTCACCCTGTAGAAGACTGGAGAAATTGCTGAATTGCACTCGGTCTGTCAGGAACTGAATCTGCTGTGTGTTCTCCCGGGTATTGTGCAGTAATTGCGATTGGGATAGAGAAGCAGTCTGCCTGGTATAGTACTTTCTTTTCACCATATAAATGTGTGAGGAGTCTCGTGGAGCTCAAGAATAGCCCTGCTGACATTGAAGGACCCTATCTTGTTTGGAGGTCATGAGTACTAATTCAGGGTCGCTCCCTGTTGAATTGCCACATTGAATCCAAATGGAATTACTGTACTGCTGACTGTTTAACTAATTTTTCTTTTCTCTGTGTGAAAGGGCCCCTACGCTGCCACGGTTTGGACTAGCCACTAGGGCTTGGGTACCCAGGGACAGTAACTGGTGAGGATAGACCTATGCACAGAGCCATAGTAGATAGTAAGTGATAAGCTAATTAACCTGATTCCCCTGTCCTTGTTATATCCCTAAATAAATCAGAGCTGCTTGTTTCAGCAAAGTTATACTGCCTGAGGTATTTGTCTATGTTAAAGTATTGTACTGTGATTGTTGCACTGTATCTTATTTTACAGGAGGTCCCAGTGCTTGAACCTGTCCTGGGGGTAAGTGTATACTGTGAAGGTAATTCTGATATATTGTGTGGGCCACTAGTGGGAAGAAAGGGGGGTTGCAGTGTCCCAGAGGGCTGTAACCAAGTTAGTTTAACTATTGCAAACCCTGACCTCTGGGTGGAGGCACCCGCCATCGGATCCAGGCCCCGCAACCTGTTAGTGGCAAATCAGGCAGGGGTAGTAGCCCCTGGGATAGCGCCATCTAGGGGTTACATGAGGATTACGTGCTCTATGAGAGATTTCACACTTTACTGTGTGGCAGAATGGAGTGACTGCCATTAGATTACACTGAGTTCCTGCAGTATCCTACAATATATCACAGCAAACACTGTAATAAAAGCACTTGATTCTGGCAGACGACACTGTATGAAAGCTCCGGCTGCATTAAAAAGCCATGAGACTTAAAACCCATTTCCTCCAGTAGCTCTTTTAGAAGTCTAAACATTTGATTGCTTAACTTTGATACAAAATGGCCACATTCGAGGTGTTAAGGAAATGCACCAGATTTTTGGCTTTTGGGTTTGTAAAATAGCCAAGTCATGCTTGTGTCAAATAATGTCCCGTGAGGCATGGATAAACACAGCCAGGAATGTCTTGTTGATCAGCCCAAAGTAATGCTACAGAACAAACTAGAGGCAATAAATGAAAGTCTGGTAGTTATTAGAGCAAAGTAGGTGTAGGGTTCCACGGTAGCAATTGGAACAGAGTAGGTATAGGGTACCACCTCAGGCTTTCAACTTTCAATTTTGTAAGATAGCCAAGTCATGGTAGTGTCAATTGGTGCCTGATGGTAGTTAGGACACAGATAAACACGGTTATGAATGATCTGTTGAGCAACCCGAACTAATGGTACAGAACCAACAAGAGCCACAAGATTAAAGCCCTTCAGAAATGGGAACAACGTAGGCTTAGGGTACTGCCCCAGGGTTTCGACTTTCAATTTTTTAAAGTACCCAAGTTATTGCAGTAAATGGGTATTGTGTGGTACACAGGTAAAATGGCTGTGAATGACCTGTTGACCAGCCCAAGCTAAGAAGGTAACTACTGTAAGAAGGCTACAGAATTGACAGGAGGCTGTATGTAAATATCCAACAACAATCAGTAAGTAGCAAATTGAGGAAGCATAAAAATGTAGCTTTGTCTTTTGGTGATTGCCAAAGGTAATACATGTCCACTTGATGAATCTGCAGGGGCAGAACATTGGGAGTGGAATGCTACGGGTGTTCGCAGAGAAGGGATGTCACCAGCTGGAACAAAGTACTGTGAAGTGATCTAGCAAGCTGGAGATGAAGACAGAAGAATACAGGAGTAAAGCTGGGCAGACCACAGGAAGTAAGTAAGACGAATGAAATGTAGCAAATAGAACCACATCCACTCCATGTTTTATCTAAAGAATTTCATAAGTAATAGTTAGATCCTGGTATCTTGTAAGTCTGCATCTAGGGTTCTGGGTAATTTCTGACCCAGGATTTCTAGTAAGGAATGTTCCTTACCTGCAGCATTTTGGAGAGCTGAACAAGAAGAAATCCAAATCTTAGCAGCAAAAAGGAAACTTACTGACTCTTTACTATTAACTGTACACTTGAAAGCAGCTAGAGTGCATTTTTCTGTATTGCTCCATGCTGCCATGGGTAATAGGTAATACATATAGGTACCTCTACCAGAGGATAGTGGTAACAGTCAGACTCTTGGACTGTTCTAGCAGTGCGGGGTATGCCGTCAGTGCAGCAAAACCATTATAGTGATGGCAATGTGGGCACTGCATCCTATGCAACAGTCATTCCAGAGATGGGATTTTGCAGTACCTGCCGTCGTTGCCACCCAAGGGGTGTTGCACTCTTTACCCCTACACCTCTGACCTGGAGGTGATTATATTATTTTCTGGGGTGTGTGGGTGAAGCCCTCCATGTTGGGGGGGGGCTGTGGGAGGCAATGCCTCTCACAAACAACCAGGATGTGCCCCGGTGCTTTGGGTGAGATGGCTGGTCGGGCGGCACAATTCCCGGATGACATTGCTGCTGTTGGCATTTTGGTGTCACTATACTGATGGTCAGCATATGGGTGTCAAACTGACATGGTAGAGCCGCAGTACGGAACCCTGAGGACATCCAAATTCTGATCTTGTCAGACAACTACAGAAGCCTCTCTGTACTACTTGAAGGGGAAGGCCACATAGAAAAGCTGTTGTCAGAACCTAAAGAAACTTCATTATTTTTATTGTTTTTAGCATATAATGTGGCCCTGAGGCAGATTGGAGCTGCTTGGTGACAGGATGTACCCTAAAATTTAGAAAATATATGCCTGTTAATCTTTAGCTTTCAACTTAGCTAACCTACCACAAAAACTCTCACTGCAGCCTAATAAAGCCTGAATGAAGACCATTTGCCACAGGCAGGGTGTGTTAGGGAACATTGTTTAACCAGGAGTAGCACACTAAGCTAAAGCTTGTTTCCAGATGCGACCTGGGAGCACAAGGAAGTTAAGTGACTTGTTTAGGATCACACAGTATGCACCTACGCGGCTGTGGGATTCAAACCCTGGTTTCCAGATCTGCAGCTCAGAGCCTTAACCCACTGTGCTATACTGCCTCCTATTGTTAAAAATGTGTGTCCGCTTAAATAGCTTAGCATGATGCCTCAGGTAAATAAAAGATTTTCTTTTCCTTACAAATTCTGACCATCATGCTTTCCTCCCTGCAGCATCTCTCAGCATGGTTGGTCCCTCCTGTTTAGCTCAGTCTGTTCAGTTTGTCATGTAGCTGGGTTCTAGTGCTGGTATTTACTGAAAGAACATTTCTTGTGTTTTAAGGACTGTTTGTTTTTGGAGGGGGGGGGTTCTGAGCCATGAAGACTGTTGTTTTGCACTCTTTCTCACAGTCCTGAAGCCCCACAGCCTCAGTAGCTGGCTTGGAGGCAGTTCCCTGTGTTTGTGCCATTGGTGAGTCACTAGCGGGAGTGTGGAGGAGCGTGCAGAGGCACACACAAGCAGCTACGTGACTTTGGCGAGTGACATCAGGGTGCATGCGCACCTCTTGGAAGTGGCTGGAAAATGGAGCTGCCTAGTTGTGGCAGTGTTTCAGCAAGTTAGTACTCGGTTTCCAGAGGGGGTTAAGCAGAACCAAGTGGTGGACTATAGGAGAAGCGCTTGCTTCTATCAAAGGGTGCTAAGATTGGCTACAAAGCAGGTTTATCTCCCTACAGCCACTGGAGCACAAAAGAAGTCACCAAAGGCAGAGAGAGTGTTTTTGTCATCCTAACTTGGCATTTAAAGGCACAGTTCGTGTAGAGTTGGTCTCTATGGCTTATTGAAGACTACTAATGCAACTGCATTTTTTTAAAGTTTTAAGACTGGTTTAAGAGGAAATTGATGATAGGATGATTCTGTGTTTTTTTGTGTAATATAATACAATATGCTAATGGCACCCTAATTTGGGGAGGGGGGTGCCTGGTGTATTGAGTGAATATGGTAAAGCAGAAGTGCACAAATTAATTTTGTTACTTCTGAGTGAGATGTTTACACTCTGACAATCTCCAGGTAATACCTGTGAGGATACCCAACCAAGAAATAGGCCCATCAGGCCAAGGGGGTGCCTAATAGGCATGTCCTAAATCAGGGCATGGAGACTCTGCTCACATAAATTTGCAGGCATCCCCAAATCTCAGTAATGTAGGAGATCCAGAAAAGGATGAAGGTGGTAGATAATGAAAACCCAGATCCGGCAAAACCATTTCCACTAGATGTAGGGGAATATTTCTCCTCCAAGGAGGAGGGATAGTGGGTGGAAGCTAAGAAGAGAATTCTGATGCCTCTCTGACACAAAAAATGATGTCTTATTTTATCACAGAGGCATGAAGGACGTTGTGGTTAAAGGAGATCCAGGATATAGAGATGTTGGACATGAACCCAATACTGTCTGCCTTTGGATATGCACCTAAGTACTTCCCAGACTTTCAACACTGACCAAATTCTTGACCAGAAATGGATAGGCGCAGACAAGAAAGACAACTCCCTAGGCTAGGGTGAGGTGTTATCCTTTTCAGGAGAAGTACTCCAAGAAAGGGAGACAGAGCCACATACAATGCAATAATGCAAATAACTGTCTCCCTGGAAGGGTTGGTGGCACTCTCAGAGTCACATGACAAGAAGGTAGACTATTCATGCAGGCGTGCATTTACATCCAATGGTGAAAAGCTAAGAATAGTGTGCATGTCTGTTATAATTGCCAGAGCCTTACGTTCTTGGGTATTGGCTCTGGCAGGAATCTTACTGCTGGATTCTCTGGGGGCCAATTTTCTGCAGCTCATATCAATGGTTTCATCCTTCTTGGTAGATGCAGTGATGTGCAACTTACACATATGGCCTCGCACAACCTGTTCTTTAGCAGCAGCTATGTGAGGAGTATCACTCTGCCACTGGTCTGCAAACCAGGCCTCTAAGACAAAATTGTACAACATGCCTTCCTTAGGCATCTTACTGTTTGGCTCAAGATAAAAAAGGACAGGTGCTGGTGTCTCAGCAACAGCAGAAAACAAAACAGGCTATGAAGAGATGCAGATTTGGTTGTTCCTGACTGGTGAGGGATGTTTTCTTGACCCTTTTGAAACTTCAGCAAGCAGAAAGAAAGGGGCCTACTCTGTGTTCAAGTTCAATCACAACGGAGATGTCTTTGCTTGCAGATGCAGTGAAGGTGCAGGCAGGAGAGGCGGGTGTTCACAATGAAGATCTAAGGGTCCATCTCTGCCCCCAGGCACTCGACGTATGACTTCCAAAAATTTTTCCAGAGTTCAGTTCAGACCACAACAGGTTCTTGGGCTCTGGTGATCTTGGCTATAAATTTGGCCAAAGAGTTCTCTGCTGTGCCCTCAAGAGACCATTTCTTTCAGTCACAAGTAACTCAGAACCAGGCAAAGAGATGTGCAGTGAGTCAATTCTTGGATCACCTGGTCTAGATAGAGGCTATTACCCCAGTCCCATTCCATTAGAGGGGACGGGAGTTCTGGAAAACATTGCACAAGTTTGTCAGACATACAATGCTCAAAATGGAGTCCTTGCAGTCCATGATCAGAGTGGTACAACCGGGGGTCTACCAAGTGTCTATCAACTTGAAGGACACTTATCTCTGCATTCCAATATGCAGGTCCCACTACAAGTACCTGATATTACAGATCAGGATCCTTACTACCCATACTGACCATTCCTCTTCAGTCTGGAAATGTGCCCAAGGGTATTCTCGAAGATACTCATAGTGTTGGTGGCATTACTGAGACAAGATGGTCTTCACATGTACCCTTATCTGTACAGTCTCCTGATTGGAGCCCCCCATGGTGTAGATGGCAAGGAGATGTGGGCCAAAACACTGGAGATCTTGGAGATGCACAGATGGATAGTGAACAGTGACAGAAGCTCTCTGATACAAACCCAGTCGTTAAAGTCACCCAGAGACTAAAACACCTGAGTGTGGTGTTTCAGATGGACATACAGAGTGTCTTTCTCTCTGTAAACAGGAAAGAGAGTCTGATCAAGGAGATTTAGTTGTTAAAATCCCACACAGTTGTGTCCACTCACAAGCTTCTCAAAATACTGAGCCTGATGATAACAGTAATCAAGTTAGTCCTGTAGGTGAGACTTCATGTGGAACTGCTCCAGAATAGATGACTGTCACGATGGTCTCCTGCACTGGAAGGTTACCCAGGTTCCAGTCTGGCTGCTGAGGTCAATATGACAATCTCTGTCATCGTAATAATAATAATAATAATAAGCTTTATTTCACATAAGCGCCTTTCAGAATACCAAGGCGCTTTACAAAAGATTAAAACAGCTGTAATAAAATCAACAAATACAATACAAAGCAATAACAGTAGTCTGACGGGTTTCACTCATTCAGTACCATTAAAGGCCTGGCACCATAAAAAAGTTTTTAACACCTGTTTAAAACCTCTCACAGTCATGCACTCCCGCAGCCAATGGGGTAGAGAATTCCAGAGGGTAGGGGCCATGTACATAAATGCACGGGCCCCAGATTTCAAAGACACCCTTGGAATCTCCAGCAACCCCTCGTCGGTCGAACAGAGCTGTCGCTTGGGGTGATAGGTAACAAGAAGCTCTTTCAAGTAGTCAGGGCCAAGTCCATGTAGGGCTTAATAAGTCAGTAAACCAAATTTAAAGGTGATCCGCCACCAAATCGGCAGTCAGTGCAGATTGCGCAGCACAGGGGTGATATGAGAGGCTCGAGAAGTCCCCGTCAACAATTGTGCCGCAGCATTCTACACTAGCTGCAGGCAGCAGATATCAATCCCAGGAAGCCCTAAGTACAGGGAATTGCAGTAATCAAGGCATCAGGTCACAAAGGCGTGGACAAATGTAAGTAGATCCCTGGACGGAACAAGGTGCTTTATCCTGGCGATGTTCCTAAGATGGTAAAAGGAAAACTTGATGATGGCCGACACCTGAGATCATAAAGTCTGCCCATCATCAAGCACCACCCCTAGGTCCCGCACCTATTCAGAGGTAAGGATCTGGGAGCCCCCTAGATAAATTCCAGAGGGCTGACCAGCCCTCAACCCCTCTATCTGGTGACCTGGATCCACAACCATCACCTCGGTCTTTCCCTCGTTCAACTTTAGCCAGCTTGAATTCATCCAATCTTGGATTTCAGCAAGGCAGTTGTTAAATACTGAGAGAGCACTATCCTGGTCAGGTGCAAAAGACAGGTAGAGCTGGGTATCATCAGCATAGCAGTGAAACCTCATCCCATACCATGTCTCCGAGGGGCAGCATATACACTGCAAACAGCATGGGGGACAGCACTGAGCCCTGAGGCACCCCACATGACAGAGAGAATGGGTCAGAGGAAAAAATCCCAGACACCACTGTCTGAGTTCTGCCAGTGAGGAAGGATGTAAACCACCTGAGGACCATACATGTCAGGCCACAGATGGACCTCAAGCACCCAAGCAATACCCCATGGTCCACAGTGTCAGAGGCTGAGGAGAGATCAAGGAGCACCAAGATGGAACGGCTTTTCCAATCTCTCACCATCAGCAGATCATTGAGAACCCGAACCAGTGCAGTCTCAGTACTAAGCCTCTTTCAAAAACCGGACTGGAGAGGGTCGTAGATGTTATGGACGGTCAAGTGGTTCTCCAATTATCCCACCACTACTTTCTGAATAACCTTCCCTATAAAGGGGAGGTTTGAGATTGGTCTGTAGTTGGCCAGAGAGTCTGGGTCCAAAGAAGCTTTCTTCAGGAGGGGTGTTACCACTGCCTCCTTCAGGGAGCTTGGGAACTCACCCAAATCAAGGGAGCACTGGACTATCTGTACCAAGACTGGGCCGATAATGTCACAACATCCCATAATCAGGGAGGTTGGACCCAGATCCAAACTGCAGTACGTAGGATGCATACTATGGACAATCCGCATGACATCCACGATCTCTGGCAGGTCAAAGGAACTCCAGGAAGCACAAGGTGAGGTGACCAGGCACCAATCAACAGCATCCCCCACAGAATGAGTCAAGAGGATCTCCGACCTGATGTTGGCCACCTTCTTCGCAAAGAATCGAGCAAGCTTATCGCACTTCACTTGCGGAAAAGGTCTGCGAAGCTGCAGACAGGTTGGGTTGCACAACCTGTCCACAGTTTGGAAGAGCTGAGCTGGTCGATTCTGAGTGGCAGCAATCTTCCCAGACAGGAATTCTGCCTTCTTATGGGAGATTGCTGATTGGTAGGCCTGATAATGCTCTACCAATCTAAGGTGGTCAACCTCCAGAACAGATGTCCACCAACGCCACTCTAACCTACGTCCTAGTTGCCGCAACTCCCTCAAGGACCCATCAAACCAAGAGGCCGGAGGGCGAAAGGGGAGAGAACGAACATGGACAGGAGCAATCAAGTCCAGGGCCATGGAGATGGCCTTATTATAGGCCAAAACCAAAGTCTCTGGACTCATGCTGGCCACAGGAAACTCCGAGTGGTCAATCACCACTGCCAGGCCTACAGGGCTCACCTCCCATAAAGGGCAAACTGACCATCTCCACAGGGCAGGCCTACGGACGGGGGTGTGCAAAAGTTGAACCTCACGGTGTAGTGATCGGACCAACCGATAGGTTCCACCCCCAAATCGGAGGCCTCAATCCCCAGGAGGAAGACCAAATCAAGATAGTGACCATGTTGATGGGTGGCAGAGGTACAAGGGTGGCAGAGGTAACAATCTGTGTAAGGCCCAACAATGTCATCAGCTGGAGGAAGTGCTATCCAAATTGCGAGAGTTTGTCGTCGACTCAGTCGTTAAAGTCGCCCAGAACCATCAGTCTGGGCAACTACAGTGCCATATTGACCACAAAGTCCATTACTTCTTGTAGGAATCACTTCTTGTCCCTGGGTGGATGGTAGACAAGAGCTATCCTACAACCTACACCTGCCACCACAGTACACTCAAAGGATTCGGCCTCCTCAACTGGTACACTCGTGAGGCCCAACTTGGTCTTGTAACTGACCGCCACCCCCCCCATTCCAAACTCGAGTGATGTATCACCGAATACCCGGCCAGAATTGCAGCTTCCAATATGGGGCCAGCATTTTCATCCGGCCAGGTCTCGGTGATGCAAATCAGATCAGTTGTTCCAATAAGACCTGTAATAATTGCAGTCTTATTTTTAACAGATCTGGCATTGCATAACACCGCTCGAGTTGGACTTGCCCACCAGAAATGGTGGTGCCCTTGGGTATGGGGACTAGGCATGGTGCACCACATTCCAGACTCCATTTCGCCCCAGGGCATCTTCTAGACCTAACTACCCCGATGTGAGAGACCTGATCATTCATCATCTGATGTCTGCACCTCCCTCTCCTACAAACAATACCCAGCGCTCGACAGAGTTGCTAAGTTGACAACATCAGCGGGGAGAAATGGGTGGAGGGAACGGAGGGCAGAGGACAAATAGCGCACGACCGGGGGGAGGAGGCCTACACATCCTACAGGACAAACCAAAATACACAACACCCAAGCACCTGACCCAGAAGGAAAACCCCAAACAGACAATAATAAAATTACCCAACCCAAACAAATAAACTAAATAAATAAAATACCCACCCAAAACAGATAATAAAACCTCAATAAAACAAAATATTTTCCAACACTGCGTGGATAGTTCAATCTAACACTAAGCTCATAGAGAACATAAACAAAATAATACTAACAGTAAATAAAACCAAATCAAAGTAAGATCTTCTGCAGTCCCCTCTCCCTGGAAATGCAGAAAATGAGTCCCCCCCAGGCCCTCTCACAGCCTGGGAGTAGAAGAAGTCAGGGCACTCTCACTGCCCAAAGTTAAGAGTCCAGGACCCTAAGAATATCCTCAGGGGAACTTTGCTATCCTTTCTACAGTGATGATCCTCACCATGGATGCCAGCTTGTATGGTTGGGGAAGAGTGCTGGACCAGATTCTGGTGCATGGAGTTGGCAGATCACAGGAACTGGGTCTACAGATGAATGTTCTGAAAATGGGAGCATTTTTTTCTAGCATTGATGCACTCCCAGAAAAAAGTTTAGTACTAGGTAGTGAAGTTACAGTTGGATAACGCAGTGACCATCCCATACATGAACAATTAAAAGGCACAAGAAGTAAGCATGCTCATGGACATAAACAAGGTGCTCCAGTGGGCGTAAAGGAATCTGTAAATGCTAGTAGCTAGTCATCTAACATGGGATCTAAATGTAGTGGCAGATTTGCTAAACTGCAAGAAAATTCACCTGGGAGCGTCATCTCCAAACTCAGAAGTGTTCAATCTACTCTGTAGAAGGTTTAGATGGCCCCAGATAGACCTGTCTGTGTCAAAAGAGAATGCCCACTTCCCAAGAGATGCAGGCCACTTTCAGTACCCATGTTCAGAATCAGTGGATTGTGTCCCAGCAGTGGGACTTCAGCAAGACATCTCTGTTCCCAGCAATCAAGAGACAGCTTCCTTCTGATAGCCCTGGAGTAGCCAAGAAGGCAGTGTTTCTTGGATCTAGCAAACCTGTCGGTTCATGTGCTATTCTGTTTCCCCTGCTACAGGGATCTGCTAGGACAGAGTCCAATTCTGCATCCAAACTCAGAAGCAATGCAACTGGCAGCCTGACTCCTGAGAGGAGGAGGCTCCAGAAACAAGCTCACCATGACCCAAACCCGTAAGACCAACTTAGGGCTCTGGTTCATTTTCCCTGGAGTGTGATACAGACAAGACACACTGATGAGTGCTGGTAGGATGAAACACGTGTCTGTATCTTCTGTTTGCACCCTTTGCAGATTGTGTAAGAGGTTCTTTGGCACCAAGCATTCTTGCTTAAAGCTGAACCAGGCTAAAATTGCATGGTGATTTGCATATACATCCCATGATGCTTTGCATTATAGGGGTATGTGTGATTTTGTATTTCTTTGGCTTTACTGCCAATGCTTTTTGGGGTAACTCTTGCCTCAGTGCTTTTGTAGTGAGGTTCTTTGTCTTTTAGCATGTTTTTTTTTTTTTTTTTTTTACTCACCATGATTTAAACCTAAAAAAACCAACTTAGGGCTCTTCTTTATTTCACCTGGGATGTGATGCAGACAAGACACACGGATGAGTCTTGCTTAGAATGAAACACATGTTTCTGTGTCTTCTGTTTACATCCTTTGTAGATTGTGTGAAAGGCACTTTGGCACCATGCATTTTTGCTTAAAACTGAACTAGCCTAAATCTCATGGTGATTTGCATATATATCCCATGATGCTTTATGATATGGGGTATGTGTGACCTTGTATTTCTTTGAAACTTGGTTTTACTGCTAATGCCCTTTGGGGTAACCCTTCCCTCAGTGCTTCTGTACTGATGTTCTTTGTCTTCCAGAAACAAGGTTTCTTAGCAAAGTTGTAGATACTTTACTGTTCTTCAGGAAAGTTTCCACCTCACCAGCTTAAGACATGGTGTAGAATATTTTCTTGGCATGGGCCAAGGCCCAAGGTATTCAGCCAACAAGGGCAACAATCCCAAAGATCTTAGATTTCTTACAATCTGGAGTAGAAAAAAGGATTGACTTTAAGCAGCTTACAAGGTCAAGTGTCTGCTATCTCAGCCATCCTAGGCTTGTTAGGGACCAGCACAGATGTCATTCATTTTCTCAGGGTGGTTAGTCAGTCTTGTCCATCTTTCTAATCACTAGTTCCACCCTTGGATTTGAACCTGCTGCTACAAGCCTTATGTAAGCCACATTTTGAGCCATTGTCATCAGTGCCCCTAAAAATCCTTTCCTGTAATTTTTTTTTCTGATTCTGATTTTTCATCCAGAAGAATTGGTGAAATGCAAGCCCTTTCACATAAGGAACCTTATCTTATTATACATAAGGATAAGGTAGTTTTGCATACAGTGCCGTTCTTCATTTCCAAGGTTTCCACTGCTTTCCATGTGAACAAACAGGTGTGTCTTCCCTCTTTTTGTTTGAAACCTGCAAATCCAAAAAAGAAGGAATTCCTTAAACTTGACATACGCAGAGCAGTCAAAACATCCTTGAAAAGAACTGAGGAGTTCAAGAAGTCAGAAGGGTTCTTTGTCCTCTCTGGGACAGCAGAGAAAGATCAGAAAGCACCTTGGCTAGATGGTAAGAACCTGTGTCACTAAAGCGTACATGTTAGTAAAGAGGAGGGACCTGCACTGAGAAGAGTGCACTCCACTAGAGCACATATGGCTTCCTGGGCAGAAAAGGCAGAGTTGCTGGTCATGGAATAGAGCAAGGTGGCAACATGGTCCTCCAGTAACACATTTTGCAGACTGCTATAGATGTCCAGAGCATTGCCGATGCAGCTTTTGGGTGCAGAGTTTTGCAGGTGATGGTAAAAAGGTGAATCCAGAAGTTACCCTTATGAGTCATATGCAGGAAAATCTTCTCCCTCTTTCTACTCTGGATGGTTACTGTTTGTTAGAACCCATACTGTATGTATCAACTATTCCCCATTGACAACGTGGAATGATACAGAAAGGAGAAATTCCTTTACATATACCTTAATTTCTTTTTTCTGTTAGCGCCAATATTGTCATTGGGGCCCCTCCCTGAAGCTGTTCTCTGGAGAATATTGTCCAATATATACACATTTACAAGAATTTTAGTATAGTTTTGCTAATTCAGGTTTTCTGGAGTCACAGTAATGGCTCAGCATTGTAGTAAGTGGATTTTGTTAATGAATATGGTTAAAGCCTCCCAGCATGATTGGTTAGCATCCCAAGTTTTCGGGAACCTACATGAATTTGCACCCACCTGTTGTTGGTGTCAAGTGCTTGTGAGTAAGTTATATAATTTGAATTTTGTATGCTATTTTTTCGAAGAGGTCCTGAGCAGGTCCTCTACAAGGAAATGAAACTTGAATGCACAGCACAATGAAGTTATTCTCCTGATTAAGGTAGGATTTCATGGGCCAGATATTTAAAACTTAGCCCCTGGGCAAAATTAACACTGCATGGCATGCTAAATTAGCCTGGAACCATTTACATGGTATATTCAAAGGAATAGCCCCAGGGCTAAAGCAGCTGAAAATAGCGTGCAAATGAAGCCATGCAAACAGTGCTGGGAGTGCAGTGCAAATATAGCCCGGCAAGTAAGACGGCTCTGAATATAGCATCCAGGAAGTGCAAATCACAACAGCAGCCCAGTGCACAAAGAGGTGGAGGAAGGTTAAGGTGAACTACGTAGTCAATGTGTGTGCAAGGAAAGAAGTGAATTCACTAAAGCTGCAAACAACAGTGCCGCCTAATACTGCAGAACTGTACTGTGGTTTGGACTGGTTTGAGTGGCACAAACACATTTGCATAGCACTCATGCAGTGCTAACATGTTTGCCCGGCGCTAAGACGTTTGCCCGAGGCAAAAATTTGCTATATTCAAATGTGATATGGAAATGAGCCTACTTAGGCAGTTTGTGGGCAAACATCCAGATTAGCTTCTCATTAAGGCCTGATTTGCATGTGGATCACCCAGCGCTATTTCAGGTCCCACAGCTCCACCTGTATGTCAGTCTGGAAGTATAGGGGCAGGCTTGGTCTGCTCACAGCTCCACCTGTATGTCAGTCTGGAAGTATAGGGGCAGGCTTGGTCTGCTCACAGCTCCACCTGTATGTCAGTCTGGAAGTAGAGGGGCAGGCTGGGTCTAATCACAGCTCCACCTGTATGTCAGTCTGGAAGTAGAGGAGCAGGCTGGGTCTGCTCACAGCCCCACCTGTATGTCAGTCTGGAAGAGCATGGTGGTAGCTACAGGCTATGTTTGTACATAGCTGCAGAGACCATTGTGCCCCAGGGAACTACGCAAGACAGGCACAGGTGGTGGTACTGCATGCAATAGTCAAACTGTAGTCCCTGCTACACTGCATAGCAGACACTACAGTAACAAGGTGGTTGGTAGTGTGAGGAACACAGCATTGCCTATGGTCTGTCAGGCATCAATGACTGCTGCACTCCACACAGTGATATGCACAGCTGGCAGATGTGTTCTGACAGTGTACGCCACAGTCATACTGTCCTGTGACCCACATGCAGTGTGCCAGTGGCAAGGGATTCCCACACTAACATGCACAAGGCTGGCTGTGTGTGACAGGGAGCCTGGACAGGTGTGCGGTATATGCCCCGGGGTGGCAGACACATACCATCATACAGGCACACTGGTGTCAAGTTTCTTATTATTTCAGAAATTGAATAGTTAATTATACACTTCAGATTTGTGAACATCGAAGATTTGATAATTTGGCTCTGCATGGCAAATATGTGGGTTGGCTAAATGAACTCCTGAAATGTTTAGATCCTCAGGGTTCTGTGCTGCTAGAAATGTCCAAGAGTTTGACTGCAACACTGTCCCCTGCTAGGCGTGCACATTACCCATATGTATTAATTATGTCCCATTGACAACGCTGGAGCTAACAGAAAAGAAAATTAGTTAAGTATGAAGGAATTTCTCTTTCTTTAAACAACTCCTCAAATCTGAAAACTAGATTTGCCCATGAGAAAAATCCAGAGTTCAGTATATATGACAGCAAAAGTACTGTATGCAATCATAATAAGTGGGAGTTCCTCCTTTCTTTCAAGTTTTTATAACAATGCAAGCACCAGCTCTGTGGGAACTTGCTGGATCAAATTGATTCATTAGTTCTAGATAACTTGGTAGTGATATTAAAAGTGAACAACATAGTACAGGATGAGTGTTTTGCTGCTTCATTTATGGAGTGATTAAAGTGATTTTGTGAGTTTTCGCAGATGCTCTTTTCACATAGTATGCCACTGCCGCCCATGTTTCAGATGTTGAAGCTGCAATTTGTAAAAAAATCTGTTATTGCCATTTTTTTATGTTTTATCAGCACTGTGTTCTACAGTTTTCTGTGTGCGGCCACACCCCCAAAATGATGTCATTCAAGGGAACAGTCAATGTTTTACATACAGCACCAGGGAATTCTGGGTAAATTATAATGCTGATGTAAATGTTTGTTACTCAGTGGAGCAGTCCCTTATTTTGGTGGTGGTCACTACACATAATATGTAGATGCACATAGCAAGGCATTGTGGGTAAAATAAGACGTTGTTTTCCAGTTCCCTTACTGTGACGTACAGTCTCATATTTCTGTAGTGGCTTCAACAATAAAAGCTGTCATATGTTTAATTTCAAAACAAGGCATTATGCATATTGTATCTACAGTAGCTGACAAGATTTCTTTACTGAGAGATGTAGTCTCCTATGCTGGCAGTGTAGATGTCTGAAATACCAAGACTAACTGAAGAGGTCTCTGATTCAAAACAGTGCTTCAAAACTTCGTTTCCCTTGCATGATGTCATGCTTGGGGGTTGCAGCACTGAGAAAAAAAAAGGGGTGGGTTATGCGAATGAAGCAGAGCATGGAGATAAAAACATTTATTTCATGGGAAAAAAGCACTTTTTGGCAGTTTGAATGGTAGAGACTGAATTACAGCTCCTACAGATTACTAATCCCATTTGCTATGGCAAAGCCCACAAAAGCAACATGTGTCCAAAGGACACCAGAGCATGAGCCCTGGAGTAGGGTTTAGTAGATGGCATGGCACGATTGTACTGTTTATATTGTAAATACTGATTTGTATTATTCTGTAAATAGTTTTTGTTCTTGCCCTATCAATGTTCTATTTGAGTTTTTGAGGTCTACTGTACTGTTAGCCACATTGTATGCACTGTTATTTATGCCTAGCTCGTATTTGCTCTGTACAGACTATTGTCTCATTGTATTATAGCAACATTTAGCTTATGTGTTTTTGTTATGACCTACCCAGGTCCACCTTGCAAATGAGTCTGTCTCAATGGTGTTTCGCATGGTAAAATAAAGATGATTGATTGATTGATTGACGAACTGCCTATTGCTCCAATAGAACTACAGGTATGGCCTTTAAAGTGATCCATTTTATTGTCACTATCATACAAATTTTCAGCAAAGTTAACCCCCTCTTCTTTGCCCATGTCCTCAACCAATTGTTTATTTTGCATATTTATTTTTTTTATTTAAGCAAATCTGATAAATACGTTTGAGCACTAAGTAAGCAATAAGACATGATGGGGTGTGCATAAAACAGATATTACCACATGCGCAGGGGCGTAGTGAGGCATTAGGCCACAGATCGAGTGCCTTCAGCCCCTGGAAGTGCCGTAATAGCTGTTCCATGCACACCCCAGAGTGTCTTATTGCACTTATAAAATGGGCATCTCTAGTTTGCCTGCATTTAAAAAAGAAAAAAATTATATTTATATAGAAAAATATTAAAATCTTTAATGCTTTTTGTTGTAAAGTAGTTCCTCTGCCTGTATTTATTTTTTGCCATTAAGTACTCTGTCCTGTGGTGGGCACTGTAGCTGAAGCTTGTTGTCATGGGAATGGGGGAGATCAATAGAGAGTGCTGGTAATTTTTCCCCTTTGGCCTGGCAGAGCTCAATGTCCTCTTGTCTCATTTGCACTGAACTTCCCTCTCATGAACCCCCACACTACAGGCAATGACACCCTAATGCGATTTAAGAAGGCAGTGGCAAGAAAGGCAGCAGCTAAAAACACTATACTCAAACCAAAGGGGGAAAAATGCCTGTATTGTGGGAGTTCATGTGATGGAAGTTCAGTGCAAATGAGAAAATGGGGGGCATGAGACATTGAGCTCTGCCCCACCCCCCCACCTCGGACTGGTGTAAATACAAAATAAAAAAAAGAAATGGAGTATAACCTGTAATACAATGACTATGGTTAGAAGGATGATCCCGGAAGTAAACGTGGCGGTAGGGGAGAACGCGATCACTGTGCCATTGGTACGAATGGCTGACACATTCATATAATAATTTTTTCTTCTTCTGATGATCTGGCATCTTTAATGAGGAACATAGCAGGAGGCGTGCAACTCAGGTGTGTGGCATTTTGTTCTCACAACAGCAGAAAAATAATATCTTGGTGATAGCCTGTTTTTTTAAAACTGTTTCACTTGCTTTTGAAGCAAGTGGGGGGCAGATGAAGTTGCGCTGCAGCTTGTTTCTCAGTATATAAAAAAAAAAAGATAGAAAAAGATTAAAAAAATGCACATAGTAAAGCAGCAGTGCGAGCGGCATGTGGATCATTCCTGTAAGTCCGAAATCAGCAGCCACAGTCTTTCTTCGAGTTCTGTGTCAGCAGCGTTAGCGAGGAAAAAATTACGGCATTTTTGAATGCAAGTGTTCTAATGACACAGTGATTTATTTGCAATGCGGTTCTGCTTTTTTGATCTTGTTTTTATCTGTGCATCGAATGTATTTGATGCACAGGTAAAAACCAATCAGAAAACAGGATTTTTCCTTCCCATTTTATAACGCTCATTTACAAAGGTTCCATGTCAGGTTCAGAGTGGTACAAAAGTGCAGGGTACAGTACACTTCAGTTACAGATTGGTCCAACAGTTCAGGGTATATACAGAAGGTACTGTAGGCTATAGTAAACAACAAGCAAAAGAAACAACTAATGTAGCTACTGTCAGAGCACACAGGACAGGACATGTGAGGCACAATAACCCACAGTGCTGACAGATTATCCATGTTGTCTAAGAATAGCGGAAGTGGTGCAAATTGTTAAGTGGGATGTGTGTGTGTGTAATTGCTAGGGACAGCTACATGGGCCAGGTGAGAGTGCACCCAGTAGATGCCTTTTGAATTGTCCAATTTTTGAGGGCCCCTGTTGTGGCACATCCAGATCATTTAACCACTGAGGGACCCTAGCTGCAAATGAGCACTTTGCCAGGCTTCAGACAGTAGTGTCAGGAATTAATTCCTCTGATGCATTCTCCCTGCCATGTGGGGTCCCGCAGGGCTCTGTGCTATCACCCATGCTGTTCATGGTGTATATGCTGCCATTGGGAGACATTGTAAGGTGGTATGGACTGAGTTTTCATTGCTATACAGATGATACTCAGCTATACATGTCCTTTGTACCTGATCAGGATGAAGCGGTCTTGGTGTTTAACAACTGCCTCTCCGAGATCCAGGACTGGATGAGTGCCAACTGGTTGAAGCTGAATCCTGATAAGACTGAGGTTTTAGTTGTGGATCTGGGTCATCAGGTAGAGGGGTCTTTGGCTGGGCAGGCCTATGGGCTTTTGCTCGGAGACAGCCAGCTGATGACCTCTGAACAGGTGCGGAGTCCGGGCATTATTTTTGATGAGGGGCTGACTCTGAAATCTCAGGTGTTGTCCGTCATCAAGACCTCATTTTACCATCTGAGGAATATCACACGGATTAAGCACCTGGTTCCGCCTGGTGACCTTCCGACATTGGTCCATGCCTTTGTGACCTCCTGCCTTGATTACTGCAATGCCCTATACCTAGGGCTACCAGGGGTTGATATCTGTCACCTGCAGCTGGTGCAGAATGCAGCAGCCAGACTGCTGACTGGGCTTTCTTGATCTAGCCATGTTACCCCAGTGCTGCATGGACTGCACTGGCTGCCAGTTCAGTGACAGATCACCTTCAAGGTCGGCTTGATGACCTATAAATCCCTACATGGACAGGGACCGGGTTACCTGCATGAGCTTCTACGTCCCTACCGCCCACTCTGACCACTCCATTCCACTGATGAGGGACTGCTAGAGATTCCCAGGGTCCGTTTGAAGACCTCTGGGGCCCCAGCATGTGCTTTTATAGCCCCTACACTGTGGAATTCTCTACCTCATTTGGTGTGGGAGTGCCTGACTGTGGAGAGCTTTAAGTCAACACTGAAAACTCGTCTATTTAAACTTGCCTTTTTTGAGAACTGATGAACTGAATTCTGTTGTCTAGTTACTGTATTTTAAATATTTATGGTTTTTAATATGTTTTAACATTGTAAAAGCACTTTGATACATGTGAATTGCACTTGTTATAAATAAAGATTATTATTATTACTAGTTCTGCCCTTGTTCTTCCTGATCCAGCCCTTGGAACAGGAAATGTCTCTGAAATTATCATTTTACTGCCTTTCTCTTTCAATGTTCTAGCACTGTTTGAAATCCTGCTTGATTTCATCTAATCTGTGGCCAACGTCATTGACACCCACATGTAGTGCCATTATAGAGTTAACACCAGATTCCTTAAGTAAACCCTCCAAATTACCCCATACAACATACACTTTTGCCCCAGGCAACCAGCTCACCGTGGTCTTATCCTTCCTTCCACTGCATATTGTTGTGTCTGCTAACCTAATTATCGAGTCAGCTACTGTATCACCACCAAGTCTGGTTCTGGCTTCTCAGTGAGCTTAGACTGATCCATAATTTCCTTATGCTCCTGAAGTTTTTGTTAGTTGTAGTAAGGGTTGGAATCCATTCTCAATTTGAATCTGATACTATGCTTCTGGTAGTTTCCTCCTTTTTCTTCTTCTTCTTCTTCTTCCTCTCCCCTCCACTACCATCCATTATGGCAATTCTTCAATGTCCCCTTTACTTCCACCATCAGTAATATCCCCTTTTCTTTTTCCCCAATACCTGTTTTATTACCATTATTCCATGCCTCATTTTGGATTTACATAGCTTGATTTATCCATGTCACTTCTTCTAACATATGCCAGCAATAAGACATGATGAGGTGTGGGTTATGGCCTGATAAGAGCACGCCCCAGGTACGTTAAGCTGAGTGCCTTTAGTACCTGGGAAGTGCTCTTATCAGGCCATAACCCACACCTCGGAGTGTGTTATTGTGCTTATAAAATGGGCCCCCCCTGTAAAGAAGTTAATTTAAAAATATGCATAGAAAGTGTACATAAAACAGTAAATGAAATATGCTCATATTAGTAGAAAAAGGAAAAAGTAGTTCTTGCCATTGGCTTGGAATGCAGCTACTTAATTAACAGTTAGTATAGGGGTTGGTGTCTGTCTGTGAGTTCACTTCCCAGAACTCAGCTAAACACACCAACACACAAAATGTTGAAGAATATGCTTATTTTCATTTTTTTTTCCATTTACATTTTTTAGATTTCTGTAAAACTGCCCATGCATTCTCACTTACAGGGAACGGGAGCGAGCAGCATGGGCTGCTGTCAGACGTTTCTTGTGTCCCCCGCCTGATGCCAAGATTCAGACATTATTTTTTTCAGCTTTTTTTTTTTTTTTAATGTTTCCTCTTTTATATTATTCTGTTTACTTTGAGAGCCCCGCTTGAGTCTGAGCGAGCGTGTCGGTTTGTGACCACCGTAGATAAGCATTTCGTCGTTTGCATTTTGAAATTGGTGCCGTGGAGCCAGGCCTTGATGGGGTGGGATGGGATGGGGGAAACTGTGGAGATCAAAGACAGCAAGTGACACAACCTGATTGGACGACAGATATGGTTAGTGTTTTGCTTATATGTTAAATGACATAAGCAGGAGTGGGTGTATGATTTGAAAGCTGCATGTGGTGGCAGTGGAATCAGTTGTTTCCTCATGGTCCAGTTTCAGCGATGGATTTACTGCCTCTTTGCGAGTGTTCGAACGTTGCCGAAAGTGGTTTGGGCAGCACGGGCTCACTGATTTATGTGTGTGGCATGGCTATTGGCAGACATGTAGTGCAGGTTGTAAGAATGAACAGTCTATAAGGACACGGCTCTGGCAACCTGTGCACCAGTCAGAGCACTGGAAATGTTTTCACCATTGTATAATGTCCATTAATTCCTCCAAGTTGTTTAGACTTTCACTTTCATTAGTGTTCTCTCTCAGCCCCCTTATTTCTTCCTCCAATGATATTACATAGTTACACTTACTGCATGCAGATCTTTTTCACCATTCATTCCCCAAATAAACATCTTAAAACTTGTGGAAGTTATTTCAACTTTTATGTCCTCCATCATATTTGTCTGTTATTATACTGTAGTTACATCCTTAATATACCTGACAGTATCTAGCACTATAGTACCAGTGCTATAACAATTGTGTATCCCTCTCAACCTAACTGATTCATTGTGTTATTCAACAGCCTTAATACTGGAGGATATGAAAACAACAACCAGTTTCAACTCCATTTATCAGCTGTTTTACTGGGACAGTAATGTTAATAGGGGAAATCTGGCCAGGGCACTGTGGAAGTTATCCTACTCATCTCAAGAAGTACCATGAGATCTTTTATGTCCACCTGAACAACCAACAGGAAAGGCAGCTGGGACTTTTGTTTAATGTCTCATCCAAAAGACAGTACACCCTGACAGTACAGCATCCTCCTATTACTACAATTGGGTGCCAGCATTTATAGCATGTGCCCAACACCCTTGTGGAACTAGAACCCATGACCTCCTGGCCCAGAGGCAGATGTGCTACCAATGTAATGTTCTGGTGTCTGGTTTCTATTTATAAAATGCTGTGGCCTCTCCTCCTTCAGTTTAGGTCCTTGGGAGTGATGGGCACATTCAGTTTTCTTCGCTGCCTGTTCTGGTTGTATTTTTAAAATCTCTGGAAGTCACTTTTGCAGGAGTGTGATAGAGGACTTGCTCTCTATCCTCTCTGGGAGTTCCTCACTCCTCATATTGGCCCTAGGTATTTGATTCTCCAGCACTTCAAGTTTCTCGATTTGTTTCTGAATGAAGGCAGTTGCAGCTTGTATCACTCATCAGTCAGCTTCACCTCGATATCACTGATTCTCTGTTCTGCTTCATTGATTCTTTTAGCATGACCTATGGAGGTTTCACTGAGAGAGTTTTAAGTTGCTTGCATAAGGGTAAAGGGGAACTGTAACTGCACCCTCTAGTTGTGACCCCTAAATCTCCCCCTGCCCACTATACAGCAAAGTAATAAACATGACCTAACACAGACCTGCAGTACAAAAATGTACATTTATTAACAAGCAGTAAAAACAAAAGGAAAATGTGAATTACAGACTTGAGGGGTGATTGGCACCCTGCAGGCAGAATAACTTATACAATATTCATTACACAGTGCAAAAGGCAACAGGTTAAACAGGATTATGCCCAACAGTCTCGGATGCATCCCATAAAGATGATCAGATTTTCAGTGGGGGTCTTACTGAGTCCAGACTTCCATACACCAACCCCTTCCCCAAGAGTCCTGACAGTATAGCCTAGAGGTTATTATAACGAGCTGTGAATAAGCTTGGTCATCTAGCAGACCTGGGTTTGGTTCCCACAACCTTCACTTGCATACTGTGTGACTCTGAGCAAGTCACTTAACCGCCCAGTGCTCCCAGGTCACCCCTGAAAACAGGCATGTGTGCCTTACCTGGTTACCAAAGACTAAAAATAAAAAACACTGTATTATTAACTTTTACAGAAAAAGTAAGGGCTGAAACAATCTGGCATCTTTTCCCAAAATTGCCCCCATCATGGGTGATGCCTGGTCTACTGTTGCATCATAGCTGCTGTCTGACTGCACTGCCATGTAATCTCTCCTCTTGGTCTTCCATTCCTTGATCTAGGCTCAGACACTGCCATACTTCCCTCCCACAACCTGACTGCCTCCCCTGGTTGCTGCTCCTTACAACAAATCCCACTTGCTACCATACTTCCCTCCCTCCTTCCATCCGCATCCTTCGATGACTGTTCCTTACTACAAATTATACAATAGCAAGAAAATTTCCTGGACTCTGATTGATCACTGTGTGCCTGGGACATTGAGGTTATCTAAGCATAGCCTCACTGTATGAAGTCCAGGCACACAAATGACCACATCACAGAGTCAAGAATCATGCATCCCATTTTCAAGTCACCACCATTTCAAGCTGCTGCTGTAAATGACTTCCCCCTGACATGATCATCACCCCCAAAAAACAATTCAATCAAATAATGACCAAAAAACACAGCAGTAAAGGACATAAAACAAATGAAATTGTGATGCTCATTTTTTTTTCTTACAAATTGAGCAGCTTCCCTCAACCCTGCCAACATAGTGATCGGCTTTACGCAACATTCCCAAGCTTCTTCACAACTCCTGCTTGGCTTGCTAGTGAAAACCGGGGCTTGATTCACTAACTTCATTAACTGCCCCAGTCATTTCAAACTAATTCAAACAGTTATGACAAAAAGAAGAAAGCCATAAGTGAAAATTACTTTTCTGTCCCCTGCCGATCACATCATGTGCACAAGTAACTGCTGCGCTACACACTAGCTGGCAGTAAACCTTGGTGTCCACTCTCATGCCCCACACCTTTCTCATGATTCTGGTGTTAAATATCAAAATGCAAACAAAGACCATCCCTTTTGTCCACCTGTGGTGCACCTCCCAAGCATACTGTCATTCACTCCAACTACTGTACTCACCGGCAAAACGGTTGCCTGTTTCAGTGCTGTGCCAGCTCCAAGAATTAAACAGGTCAAAGCCACATTAAAGAAACTGCTCCACTGTTCAAAATTAAACTGCAGCAGAAAAGAAAGCAGGAAGAGAATACCTAATTGGGTGGGTGGGGGGCTAACAAAGATTATAGCTGAGCTTTCACATGAGAAAGGCTATGTTCCTCAACACACAGCATCATTCTTTAGGCAACACCACCTAGTGGCAAAGAGAAAAACAGTGAACTTCTTTTTCTGTATGTATACATCCTCACACAAAAACCAGTTAAAACATTTAAAAAATACATATTTTTTCTCCTTTTACTTATTTTATTTACAATTGAGCCATTGTATAATAGCAATAATGCACTCCAGGTTGTGGGTTGCACTGGGATAACCTCACTTCTCAGGTGTTGGACGCACTCGGCCTGTGACCTCGTGCCCAACCACCCAAGGCGTGAGGTTATCTCAGCACAACCCATACCCTGTCATGCATTATTGCTTAATTCCACCTGCTGCCATACTTCCCTCCCACATCCCGCCATCCCCCCCGTGTCTGCTCCTCACTAAAATTCTATTCACTGCCATATTTCCCTCCCACCTCCCGAGCATGTCTCCTGGCGCCTTCTGCTTACATAAAATCCCACCCACTGCCACACTTCTCTCTCACATCCCGACCGTATCCCCCAGTGGCTGCTCCATTACCTGAAATAAAAAATAAATGGTCCACGAAGTCTTCGGATCTGTTGATCCCCCCACTTAGCACCCACTACCTCCCAATACTTACCTATCCAGTCTAGGGCTGCCTCTCCTGAATGCCCTGTTGCTCCACAGCTCGACTGGAAACTGACTGAAAACAAGGTAAGCCCGGTTAATGGCTTTTTAATGCGCTTTGAACTTTTGTTCATAACTTTGTCATTTTTTGATATTTTACCCCAAATTTCCAAAAGTTAATCACATGAGCCAAATAGGTAACATTTTTCAAATAATCAGAAATGTGTCTTCGCGGTCACTTGTCGAAAATACATTTCAGACAAGATTTGAAAATGTTTACCAGTCTTCAACATAAGGTGGGTTAATGAGAAGACTATGTTGCCACCAAACTGTCAAAAAACAACAAAGTTATGAAGCAACATTGAAAGTCTCAATGTTTACTTATAACATTGCTGTTTTTCCAGATTATGACCCCCAATTTTCAACATAGCTCAATTTTACCCCCATCTCATGAACAAGGCTGGTGTAATTTTTTTAAAAATCCCCTCAGAAACATGTTTTTGCAGTCATTACGTGAAATCACCTTTTGGACGGGATTTAAAAACTTCCAATTCTCTTGATCGTAAGGAAAGACTATGTTGAAAATTTGGGATATAAACGTAAACAAACAAGCATTTGTCAATGCTGAATGTTGTCTTGCTGGCATTAGCATTGGTAGTGCAGGAGTTAGAGAGATGCATAATAGGAATGGCAGTGAAGTATTGAACTGACATCAACCTCACCCCACCCTGCAGAGACTGACAGGCATTGAGGTGTGCCTTTGTGTCATCGGCCATAACGCTCACACCATTTCACCCTACTCTGCAGACACCGACAAGTGTTGTGCTGTGCCTTGGGGTCTTCAGGCCTTACGCTCACCCCATTCCATAAGGAAATACCCTGAGATGGGTCCACTGTAGGAGAATGGGGTGAACTCTGGAGCTGAAGAGTCCAAGACACACCTCAATGCCTGTCAGTGGCTACAGGATGGGGGTGGAATGACGTGAGCATTACAACCAAAAATCCCAAGTCACATCCCTGACGTCAGTCAGTCTCTACAGGGTGGGGCGTTACAGTTGGAAACCCTAATGCCCCAGGTGTGTGTTGGTTATTTTCACTCCAAATTTTCAACATGGGCTTTTTGTGACCCCACCTCATGAACAGTGGCACTATCAGTTCGTAACCAAAAAGTAATTTTGCACAGCGACTGCGCCATTTGGCACCACAGGTGCAAAAACACATTTTGGGAATGATGTGAAAAATTACAGCTGTACTGTTCATGAGGAGGTGTAAAAAAATGGTAATGTTGAAAAGCTGGAGTGAAAATATGGAAAAAGTCATGAGCATGCGTAGAAACTGGGCAACAGATGCCTGTAACACAATTATTGTGGGGATTTTTGTAACCAAATTTTCAAAATAGGCATTTTGGGACCTCTGCTCATGAACAGTGGTCCTGTGATTTTGTTAATGAGTCCCGAACGTTGATTTCCCACAGCGACTGTGTCATTGTGCACCAGATATGCGAAAACACATTTTGGGCAAGATGTGAAAAATGACAGCTGTACCATTCATAAGGAGGTGTGAAAAAATGTCAGTGTTGAAATCTGGAGTAAAAATATTAGAAATTCTCGAAGTTACAAGTGTGCGTGGAAACTGCACAATGCACGTTCGTAACACAGTCATTTGTTGGAATTTTTTCACCAAATTTTAAACATAGGCATTTTGGGACCTCTGCTCATGAACAGTGACACTGTGATTTTCGTAATCTGTCCCAAACATTGATTTCCCACAGCAACTGCGCCATTGTGCGTCAGATGTGAGAAAACACATTTTGGGCAGGATGTGAAAAATGAGAGCTCTACTGTTTATAAGGATGTGTGAAAACATGGCAATGTTGAAAATCTGGAGTGAAAATATAAAAAATTCTCAAAGTTACGAGCATACGTGGGAACTGTGCAATGCATGCTCATAACAGTCGTTTTGGAATTTTGTCATCAAATTTGCAACATAGGCTTTTTGGGAGCCCACCTCATGTACAGTGACACTGTCGTTTCATTAATCGGTCCCGAAAGGTGGTTCCGCGCAGTGACTGTGAAATCACTTTTCAGGGCCGAATAACAAAATGACAGTGACTGATTTCATGAGGTGGGGATCCAAGCATCCCATGTTGAAAATTTGGAGTCAAAAGTAAAAATAAATGGCAAAGATATCAACCTAAGTTGAAACCTCCCCCATTGATGCCATTATACAGCTTACTGGCATTTCTTCAGTTCACGGTCGGTTTTGAAGAGTGCAGACGTGCTCCCGCTCCACCAAAGATCGTGGTGCCGTACCTCCGGAGGTAACTATGGGTGAGGGGGTGGGAGGTGGGTGAGCAGAGGGTGGGTGCGGTTGGGGAGGGGCCCCACGACAGTGAGGGACCATTTTCTTGTTTCAGGTTCTAAAAAAAAAAGAACAGCGGGTACCGCTTTCTTTCTTTACAGGTGTATGACAAATATTGGGCACACACTGGGGTGGGCTCCCAGTGTGCCCCATGTTTTTAGGGGCATGATGTTTGCCACACTGGGGTGGGCTCCCAGTGTGGCTCACAATGGGGGTGGGCGGGGGCAGGAAAATGCTGACACAGTCGGCTTTAGAACACACGCAAGCACACTGGGGTGGGCTCCCACTGTTCCACACAGTCTTGAGGGGGGTTATAAACATGCTGACAGGGGGATTGGGAACCCCCAAAGTTGGCTTGCTGGGGAATGTGAGAGGTGAATGTCGACAGCCGCCATCATGTTTATTGAAATATTTCAGCAGGCAAGGCATGCCCTGCAATGATGGGGTGCTCCCTCACTGCAGCGTTAAAATTCTTTCAAGTTGGTGGCATGCTTCTCAAGTGCTGTCATAGACAGCGTGCTCATTCATTGGTGCCACACAGACCAGCCCAAAAAAGCAGTGGCGCCATTGGCCACAACACGGCCGCACCTCCACAACCTGCAACTCCAGCAAGCTGTTACAAAATGTTGCTTGCGTTGCACATGCAAGACAACATAGTAATGAAGTTATGAAGAAACACTGAAATTTTCAACATTTAATCATACCTCTGTTATTTTTGGATATTTGGACTCCAAAATTTCAACATAGCCCTTTTGTCACCCACTTCATGAACATGACAGATGTAGTTTTCCATATCCTGTGCAAATCATCTTTTCATGCTTGTGCTGCAAAATGATGTTTTGAACCGGATTTCATAAATGGCACCTGCCATGTTCATAAAGTGGTGTCATGTAAAGATTATGCTGACTATCTGGGGTCAAAATCTGAAACAAAACCCCACAAAGTTATAAAAAAATGCTGCCATTTTTCAGCGTTGACTCTTAACACTGCAGTTATTTTAACTTTTTGAACCTACAGTCATTTTTTTTACTCCAGCTCATGAACATGACAGATATCATTTTCAAATCCTCCTCCAAAACTTGTTTTTGTGGTTGTTTCACAAAATCACATTTCTGGTGGCATTTGATAAATGACACCTGTTACGTTCATATGGTGGGGCCATCAAAATGCTATCTGGAAATTCAGGGTCACAATCTAAGAAAGACTGTGGGGCTTACTCATTAAATTGCTTGTCAGAATGGGTGTAACACATACAAGCAAATATGTTCAGCATTGACAAATGCTTGTTAGACTTGCACTCCAGCACAGGTTAATTTGGGTATGGCTTTTGAGACTTTCTGCACAAATTAATTTATGATGTACTATATATCTGACAGTGCCTTTTATCATATTATTGTATCATTTATTCACCGGTTCACTGGGCAGCTATGTATGGAGTAACTAGTGTGGTTAATACTGGATGGTTGTGGCTGTGCAGCATGAGTTATTGCTTATGCAGCTGAACTGTTTGCTGAGAACTGTAGGGAGTGTGGTGCTGTACATAACATGATTAGATTTGTAGTCAATGTGGCCCACAGGACAGGAGATCCTGTAGCTAAAGTTGCCTTAGGGAAGAAGCCCAAAAGGTCAAAGCTGAAGTTGTGATTAGAACTGTCAGAACATCAACATCCACTAAGGAGAGAGGGAAGGCCATGATGCTGAATGACCAGTGAAGAAAAAGGAGGAAGAGCTACCATCTCAGTCCCAACTCATTCGACAGAATACAATAACCAAACATGAAATTAACTAAAATTTATGACCATTGGCACTGAGGAGAGGAAAAAATACCCTTCTGGAGGAAACTGCTGGGAATACAAGATTTCGGGTCTCCATCCCTCCAGGCGTCACATGAAACTGTTAACAACCCAAGTGTAAGTTGTACCTGTGATAAACTGCTATGATCTAGGGAATATGCAAACTTCTCCTTTTGATCTGAGGACTTCCACCACAGAGGAGCTGAAGGCTTGTCTTCTGGGAGCATAGCTGGTACCTTGCCAAGGAATACTGCTGTTTGAAACACCCCAAGGAAAAGAATAAGATAGGAAAGAGCCACTTCAGACTGCCAGCCAAAAACTCTCCTGATGAGGCTCCTGGATATGAGACTTATGCTTTGAGGAGATTGCTTAGGAACACCTGAAGTGATCTGTACCATGGCTGCAGAGAGGAGCAGTATGAATAGAAACGTGCTACACACTTGTGGGGGTGAAGAAAGGGTGGATGCCTGAGCCAAAATGGTGGCAGAACAGGAAGACCCAAAAAGCAGGAGATGGAACATAGACAGAACCGTAGCCGGGAGAAATGGGGAAGCAGACAGCACAAGGGAAGCAGGCAGGAAGTCAGGGACAGCGAACCCCAGCAACCCCCCCCCAAAGGCAGAAGGAGCAACAGAGGAAGAAAAAGGCCCCTGTAAAGAACAACAACAGCAAGGGGAAAGGGAAAGGGGAAATTGTTTAATCAGGAAAGACATACTAAGCCGAAGCTTGTTTCCAGGTGCGACCTGGGAGCACAAGGAAGTTAAGTGACTTGCTCAGGGTCACACAGTATACAAGTGGGGGCTGTGGGATTCAAACCCTGGTCTCCAGGTTTGCAGCTCAGAGCCTTAAACCACTGCGCTATACTGCTTCCTCAAGGGGGGGATGAAGGGTAACCTCCAGAGGAGCCAGGCAGCAACAGCAGCAGCAGGCAGAATAGGCCATCCCAGCAGAACCCTGAGGCCAGAGGCAGCAGCGGGGGTAGGAGGGTTAGGCAATGAGTGTCAGCAGCAGAGGAGTGGGATGGAAACAACAGAACCGGGCAGAGGAATAAGAAAGTGGAGCAGCAGGAGTGGAGGAATGGCACATTCAGGAATAGTGCCCTCAACTGATGGAGAAGTGGAGTGTATGCCAAAAGGAGGAAAGTAAACCAGCAGCACACAGAGCAGCAAATCACAGGAGGCACCAGGATGGAAACAGACATAGGAGACAACAGAGCCCAGCAAGGAACCAACAGCAATGGAGAGAGCAAGAAGAGCAGAAGACAGCTGCATGGCAGTGAGGCACACAACCACAGCAGCAAGGAGAGAAGCCACCAGGAAGCAAAACGGAGAACACCAAAACCACAACCATGTGGCACAGGTAGGCAAAGAAACGAGCATCTAGAGGACACTTGAAGCATGTATGCCTAAGTAGCATTTAGTGGGGTGCATGGCAAGTGCTGCCTGCTTTCCCACCAAATGCCAGTCTTAGCCTTGCCATTATCCTGAAAAAGTTTCCCCTTAACCAGTCAGAATACAATGTTACTACCCTGTTATTCTGCCATTACTGAGCAGCAGACTGCGTCATGAGGTGTTATCCTAAGCCCTGCATTCTGATTGGTTAACACCCATAAACTGTTATACACTGTTTACATTCTGTTACTTAATTGTAAAGTAAACATATATAGGGGATATGTGATGGGTTGCTGTTGGATACATCATTTATTTGAACAAGCAGTGTTTGACCTCGGTTGACCTGTGTCAGATCCGTGAGTGAGATCTCGAGGTCACACAATGTAAATTCAAATAAATGATGTATCCCAACAGCAACCCATCACATGCGCAATTTATGCAATAGGCTCTGTGTGGGTGTTTTTTTCTGTTATTTTTAAGTTTTTATGTTTTGATTGGTACTATTTGTGATGTGGTCCATTGTTGTGGTGGAAGTTTGCCTATTCAGTGATTCAGTGATGTGTAAGGTGTGATTGGTTGTTTTTTTATGAATGGACATGGTTGCAGATTTTGATTGGGTTGTTGGAGCACGGGAAATGTTTTCCGATTGGTCAGTGGCATTACATGGTGTTTGGGGGGGGGGTATGGTGCAGTTTGGGCTCAATTCATGTGGAGGCTTTGAGAGGGAGTGTTGGCATGTGGATTATGCTGAGTCATAGAACTTTCACTTAAAGTGACGGTTGTTACTTGCAGGCTGTGTACTGAAGAAAAAAACTCATGAGTGCCAGGCTCTGTCAGTTAAAAGAGAGAAGCATAAAATCATATAGATACAAAGATACATAGACAGTGTCGGCAGATAAGGGCCTATGGCCCACCCAGTCTGCCCATTTGAGCTTGCAAGTTCAGTTTATGTTTTCCTAGAAGTCTGTTGCCCCTTACCCCTTACCCCTTACCCCTTACCTCCAGAATTCCTTCATGTCTATCCCATGCATTCTTAAATCCTGTGATTGTTTCAGCCCCCACCACTTCCTCTGGCAGGTGTTCCACTTGTCCACCACCCGTTCTGTGAAGAAATTCTTCCTCATGTTTCCTCTGAATCGTCTCTCCTCCAACTTCATCCCATGCCCTCTAGTCCTGGAACATTTTTTCGCTTAAAAATAGTGTATTCCTGCACCCTGTTCCTCCCTGTGAGATACTTGTATGTCTCTATCATATCCCCTCTCTCCCTCCTCTCCTCCAGGGAGTACATGTTCAGTTCCTTCAACCTGTCTTCATAGGACTTGTGATGCAATCCATGCACCATCTTTGTTGCCCTCCTCTGAACCTTCTCTACCCTGTCTATGTCCTTACGTTGGTATGGTCTCCAGAACTGTACACTGTACTCCAGGTGGGGCCTCACTAGTGTCTTGTATAACGGAATTATGACCTCCCTTTTTCTGCTGGTGATTCCCCTGCCTATACATCCCAGCATCCTATTTGCTTTACCTGCTGCCTTGTCACACTGTTTCCCTACCTTGAGGTCATCAGAGATGACAACCCCAAGATCCCTTTCCTGCTTGGTGCATGCTATATCCTCACCCCCCCAACTGATATATTGTGCCAGGGTTTTTGTGCCCCATATGCATTATCTTGCACTTCTTTGCATTGAATTTCAACTGCCAAACCCCTGATCATTCTTCAAGTTTCTGCAGGTTCCTTCTCATTCCGTCTACACCCTCAGGTGTGTCTAATCTGTTACAGAGCTTTGTGTCATCAGTGAACAGTGAAATTCTGCCTTCTAGATCCTGCACAATGTCACTGATGAAGATGTTGAATAGGACCGGTCCCAGCACTGATCCCTGTGATACCCCACTGGTTACTCTTCCCTCTGTGGAGTGACAGCCATTTACCACCACCCTCTGTGTCCTGCCACCCAGCCAGTTACCTACCCACCACACTACTGTCCTGCCCACACCCATATTCCCCAGTTTGTGTAATAGTCTTCTATGTGGCACAGTGTCAAAGGCCTTGCTGAAGTCCAGATAGGTCATGTCCACTGCCCTCCCCTGATCCACCTACCTAGTCACCCAGTCAAAAAATTCTATGAGATTGGTCTGACATGACCTCCCCCTGGTGAAACCATGCTGCCTTGGGTCCTGTAGTCCATTGACAACCAGATGTTCCACCAATCTCTCCTTCAGTAGTGCTTCCATGATCTTCCCCACTACCGAGGTGAGGCTGACTGGTCTGTAGTTCCCTGCTTCCTCTTTGTTCCCGCTTTTGTATAAGGGGACTACATCTGCTGTCCTCCAGTCTTTGGGTACCTTCCCTATTTCCAGTGATCGGCTAAACAGGATAGCCAGAGGTTCAGCCACCACCCTCTTAGTTCTTTAAGGACCCTGGGGTGCACCCCATCTGGCCCCATTGCTTTATCAACTCTTATTACTTCCAGTTCCTTCAGGACCCTTTCTCGTGTAAAGGGACTTGTGTCCATTTCTGCACCATTCTCACCCTTGTACTCCTTTAGACCCATTACCTCCTCTTCCTCAGTAAAGACTGAGCAGAAATATCTGTTCAATATGTCAGCTTTACTGTTGTCATCCTCCACGCCGCCCCATCCTCCCCTTCAGTCTCACTGTCCCTCCCTTTCTTTTCTTTTTTCACTTATGTACCTGTAAAAGGTTTTGTCCCTCTACCCACTGATTTTGCAATGTGTTCTTCTGTCTGAGCTTTGGCTTCCTTACTGACCTCCCTGCCTCCCTTTGCTTCTCCTGGTACTTCTCCTATCCCCTTCTGCCTGTGTCTTTTTGTACTGCCTGAAGCAATCTTTTGGCTTTCACTTTCTTTGCTACCTCTTTGGAAAACCATAATGGTCTCCTCTTCCTTTTCCTTTTGCTAACCTGCTTAATGCATAATTCTGTTGTTCTTGTAATCCCCATTTTAAATACTGCCCACTGTTCCTCAACCCTGATTCCTGTCCCATTCCCTTAATGCCTCTTTCAAGTATCTCTCCATTTTCCCAAAGTCTGCCCCCTAAAATCCAGGATACATGTTTTGTGTGGTTTGGTTCTGCTCTTTTGTGATTTCAAACCACAATGACTGGTGGTCACTGTTCCCCAGGTGCTCCCCCACTGTTACCCCCATCACACTGTCCCCGTTTGTGAGCACAAGGTCCAGTATTGCCTTCTGCCGAGTTGATTCCATGACCAGTTGCTTGAGAAAGGCTCCCTGAAGGGAGTCCAGGATAAATCTGCTCCTAGTTGATGCTGCTGCTGGGATGCTCCAGTCCACATCTGGAATATTGAAGTCTCCAATCAGTACTACCTCACCCTTGTCTGCCATCCTTTGGATGGCTAGCATCAGCTCCCTATCTGTTTCTTCCTCCTGTGCTGGTGGTCTATAGACCACACCTGTGCGGATGGCTGGCCCCATTTTCCTTTCCAGCTTAACCCACAGTATCTCTCCCCCATTTTGTTCCTCCTGGATCTCTGTGGCCCTTATGTCACTTTTCACATACAGTGCCACTCCTCCTCCCTTCCTACCTGCCCTGCCTCTTCTGAATATGTTGTAGCCAGGTATGGCCATCTCCCAGTCGTGATTATCATTACACCAGGTTTCAGTGATGGCCACAATGTCCAGGTCTGACTGCACCATGACAGCCTCCAGATCTTCCATCTTGTTGCTAAGGCTCCTGGCATTTGTTCACATGGCTTTCCATGATTTGACCTCCCTAGACTGTTTCACTGTTCTACTCCAGCCCCTTCCTTGGTTGTCCTTTATCCCTGGTTCTGCTTGCTGTCTGCCCTTCTGCTGAATTTTGCCCCTTTTCTGCCTATCCACCTCTTGGGCACTAATCTCCATCTTTTGCACTCTGCTTTGCAGAGATAGCCATAGAGATATAATCATCTAACTATATGTGTAAAAGCAGCTGAATTAGTAGCTCAACAGCTGTGTGTGTGTGTGTGTGTGTATATATATATATATATATATAGCTGCATTAGCAGCTGTGCAGCAGGTGGCAACTGCGGACTATTTGTTCTTGCACAGCAATTACTTACAACAAAAAAATGAAAAATGAATATAAAACAAATATTTATTTTTTTCTCATAAAAAATAAAGAGGACCATTGTATAATTACAATATTCCACTCGAGGGTATGGGTGATGCCAGGGTTTCCTCACTCGGCCTGCGGCCTCCTGACCAAACCATACCAGGCGTGGGTAAATCCTGGCATCACCCACACCCTCTTGTGGTATATTGCTTAAATAACTGTTTATGGGAATTCATAAACACCTTGCCTTGCACAAATAGGGAAAGGATTTCAAGCAATCTGATTGGTCAGTAATGTGCATTGGAAATGTCTAGTGCACAGTTAGTGCATAGTTACAAACTAGTCCAGACATCTGTACCTTAGAAAATCTGTAATGTCACTATATCTGGAAGAGAATATTGACATTCGTAAAGGCAGCCATTTCTTCCCTAACTAGTCATCATTAGCCACATTAGTAAAGCTCACCTTTACTTGCCATGTCTTTTATTCCTACCTTAAGTTTTAAGCTGAACCTGTCTGAAGACGACATGCTGATGTTCATGTGTCCAGAAGAGACTCCTACAGAACCACCATTGGCCAGCAGGGGGAAGGTAACCAGAACTGAAATGGGAGCAGTAACTGCAAACACTTTTTTTTTTTATGTTGATTGCGCGCATGCACAAGAAACATGTTGCGGCAGCTTTCTCCACAGGCAGGTTGTGGAGGCACAGCACTGTTGTGCCCAATACCCCCACAGCCTGCAAAGGCTTGTCCCCCATCCCCCAATGCCATGGTACGCTGCTGCTGACAGTAGTTCAGCCAGCGTGCCACAACCTTCTAAAATCGGTCGCTGCAATCAGAGGCCGCCTCATCGTGCAGCGTCCGGCCATCCGCTGCAATAGGGAAAGCGACTCCCGTCATTACGGGAGGCGGGATGTAGGATCCCTGATATTGTTTGTGAACATGGTGGCGGCTTGCTGCCGTATTCACAAACAATATTTACCCCCGCACCATGTTTATTTGCCGACAAGGGAGCCCACTACCCTCGGCATAATGTAACCCCTTCCCCCGGTTTTATTGTCTGCCGACGGGGCTGTCCAATCCCCGTCAGCTACAGCTGTCTCCCCCCAAAAGCAACACTCCAGTGGCATGCTGGGAGCCCACCCCAGCGTGCCACATGCCCCAGTAAAGTTAAAATGGTCCCATGACTTTTTTGTTTTTTTACCTGAAAGAAAGAAATGGCCCTCGTAGTCTCCCTGCTACCCTCCACAATCACCGCACCCACCCACCATGCACCCTGCCTCCCACCCCCCACACCATACTTACCTCCCGAGGTCAGCGCGATGATCTTCGGTGGACCCGAGTGCGTCTGCACTCTTCAAAGCCGACCACGAGCTGAGGAAATGCCGGTAAGCTGTATAATGTAATAAATAGTTTTTTTTTCAACTTTGGCGCATATCTCGGGCATTTTTGGGAATTTTTTCACCAAATTTTCAACATGGGGTTTTTGGGACCCCTCCTCATGAATTCTTGAACTATCATGGCGTTAATCGGCCCCGAAAGGTGGTTTCGTTGTCACTGCATGGAATCACCCTTCGAGCCGATTAACGAAACGACAGTGTCAGTGTTCATGAGATAGGCTCTCAAAAAGCCTATGTTGCAAATTTGATGGAAAAAATCCAAAAAAATGACTGCTTTACGAGCGTGCATTGCGCAGTTGCTACGCACGCTCGTAACTTTGCGAATTTGCAATATTTTCATGCCAGATTTCCAACATTGGCATTTTGTCACACCTCCTTGTGATCAGTATAGCTCTCATTGTTCACATCCTGGCCAAAATGTGTTTTCGCACTTCCGGTGCAGAATAGCGTGGTCACTATGGGAAATCAGTGTTCAGGACAGATTAAGAAAATGACAGTGACACTGTTCATGAGTAGAGGTCCTAAAATGCCTATGTTGAAAATTTGGTAATGATACTCCATTAAATGACTGTGTTACGAGTGTGCGTTACTCAGTTGGCACACACGCTCTTAACTTCGCGAATTTATAATATTTCGACTCCAGATTTTCAGCATTGCCATTTTCCCAGACCTACTTATGAACAGTACAGCTGTAATTTTTCCCATCCTGGCTGAAATGTGTTTTCGCACTTCCGGCGTAGAATAGAGCGGTCGCTGTGGGAAATCACTGTCCAGGACAGATTAAGAAAATGACAATGATACTTTTCATGAGCAGAGGTCCTAAAATGCCTATGTTGAAAATTTGGTGATATAGCCCATCAATTGACAGTGTTACAAGTGTGCGTTGCGCACTTTCCACGCACCCTTGTAACTTTGTAGATTTGTAACATTGTCACACCAGATTTTCAACAGTGGCATTTTTCACACCTCCTCATAAGCAGTACAGCTGTCATTTTTCACATCCTGACCGAAATGTGTTTTCACAGTTCCGGCACAGAATAACGTGGTCACTGTGGGAAATCAGTGTTCGGGACAGATTAAGAAAATGATAGTGGCACTGTTCATGAGCAGAGGTCTAAAATTCCCTATGTTGAAAATTTGGTGACGAAACTCCATAACATGACTGTGTTACAAGCATGCGTTAAACTGTTTCCATGCACCCTTGTAGCTTCGCAAATTTGTAATATTGTCACGCCACATTTTCAACAGTGGCATTTTTTCACACCTCCTTATGAACACTACAGCTGTCATTTTTCACATCCTGGCTAAAATATGTTTTTGCACGCCTGCCAGAGAATAGCACAGTCACTCTGGGAAATCAGTGTTTGGGACAGATTAAGATTGACTGAGTGAGAGGGGGGAGTGACCGAGCTCAACTGAGCTCTGTCGGGACTGCTGCGGATTTGTTTGTGGGCAGACAAAAGCCCCAACACAAGAGCCCAGTACAAAAGGGCAGCCTGCAGCATTGGGGGAAACAGAACTGACTGAGGGAGGGGGAGTGAGCGAACTCACTGAAGCGCTGTCAGGACTGCTGCAGATTTCTTCATGGGCAGAAAAAGGCGTCTATGCAGGCAGGGGCCCAGTACAAAAGGCCAGCCTGCAGCGGTGGGAGAAACAGTACGAGTGAGTGAGACAGGGGGACTTAGTGAGCTCAACAGAGCTCTATCAGGACTGATGCAGATTTCTTTGTGGGCAGAAAAAGGTGCTAATGCAGGCAGGAGCCCCATACTAAAAGGCAGCTTGCAGCGCCAGGAAAAACTGAATGAGCGCATGAGAGAGGGAAACTGAGCGACCTCAATGGAGCTCTGTCGGGACAGCTGCAGATTTCTTTGTGGACAGACGAAGGTGCCAAAGCAGCCAGGAGCTCCATACAAAAGCGGAGTCTGCAGCCCCAAGAGAAACAGAACGAGCGAGTGACAGAGCAGTAGTGAGCGAGTTCAACGGAGCTCTATTGTGACTGCTGCGGATTTCTTTGTGGGTGGAAAATGCGGCAATGCAGGCAGGAGCCCAGTACAAAAGGCCAGCTTGCAGTGTCGGCAGAAACGGAATGCGTGAGTGACAGAGGGGGAGTGAGCGAGCTCAATGGAGCTGTGTCGAGACTCCTTCAGATTTCTTTCTGGCCAGAAAAAGCCACCAATGCAGGTAGGAGCCCAGTACAAAAGGGCAGCCTGCAGTACCAGGAGACACAGAATGAGCGAGAGAGGGAGGGGGAGTCAGTGAGCTCAACAGAGCTCTGTTGGGACTGCTGCAGATTTGTTTGTGGGCAGAAAAAGGCAGCAATTCACGCAGGGGCCCAGTACAAAAGGGCAGCCTGCAGTGGCAGGAAAACCAGAATGAGCGAGTGAGCGAGCTCAACTGAGCTTTATTGTAACTGCTGCAAGTTTCTTTCTGGGCATAAGAAGGCAGCAACGCAGGCAGGAGCCCAGTAGAAAAGGGCAGCCTGCAGCACAGGCAGAAACGGAATGAGTGAGTGAAAAAAGGGGAGTGAGCGAGCTCAACGGAGCTTTGTCGGGACTGCTACAGATTTCTTTGTGGGCAGATAAAGGCGCCAACAGAGGCAGGAGCCCAGTACAAAAGGGCAGCCTGCAGTGCCGGGAGAACCAGAAAGAGTGAGTAAGACAGGGGGAGTGAGCGACCTCAACGGAGCTCTGTCGGGACAGCTGTGGATTTCTTTGTGGGCAGAAAAAGCCACCAACACAGGCAGGAGCCCAGTACAAAAGGGCAGCCTGCAGCGCCAGGAGAAACAGAATGAGCGAGTCAGAGAGGGGGAGTGAGCCACTTCAATGGAGCTCTGTTGGGACAGCTGCGGATTTCTTCCTCAGCAGAACAAGGTGCCAACGCAGGCAGCAGCCCAGTACAAAAAAGTAGCCTGCAGCACCGGGCCAAACAGACTGAGCCAGTGACAGAGGTCCACTGAGCAAGCTCAACAGACCAACGCAATCAACATTCGACATTGACAAATGCTTGTTTACCTCAGCAGTGCCCAACAAAATAGGCTTGAGGATGAGAGAAACAAAAAGAACACTGTGAGAGCACAGACTGGGCTGTGGGTGTATTCAGCAACTGGGCCCCTAGTAAAAATATGGCAGCTGACTGGAAACATGCCTCAGAATCAGAACTAAACAAAATACTTTGGCATTTCTTACCAAAGCACAAATGACCGCCACAACTAAGTTTGTGCAGTCCAGCTTCTGTGGGCTCTGTGCAGCTCTCAACCTCCATCTTGGGTCCATGGTTGTAAGCTGCAATGTAAACATCAGTTTAGACCCCAACTATGAGACCTCAGACAACATGTTTACTGACAAAATGAAGCAGTAGAGGCGTGCACAAAAAGACAATGAAATGTCATGAACCCTGTTTCAAGCTGACCATAACAAATTGTGCCATTCTCCTGTTCTGTTACCCGATACCACACCTGGCTTAGGACATAAAGTGTGGCTCGATACCCAACTTTACATGGCCTGGCATGGTCAGGAGGGGCTCCGACAACAAGCCATACAGATTCTCCTTCAAGCTAGATGAGAACAAGATTGAGTATGTCACACTTAGTTTTAACAAACACAAAAAAATCATAGTAATCTGCTGCAGCTGGGTTAACAATCTCACCATAGATTTATGTATTCACTCCAGGAAGACCCTCGGTGCCCTGTCTCCAGTTTTAAACAATATTTGTCCAAGCTGTTGCCAGAACACAAACCCTTCTACCTTCACCCTAAACACCTGTCATAGAATGTTCTGGATAATATGCCTATAAGGTATAGTGCGGAGTGCATGGGGCTACACTTCCTTTCAAGCATGATGAGCAGGCTATATAGGGAAGCAAACTTAAGCACCAGATATACCAGCTATTCTGTTCATGCCATAGCAGTGCAGATGCTTTTGAATGCTAGGCTGCAGAGTTAGGAGATGATTTCAGTCACAGGGCAAAGGAATGAAGGCAGCTTAAAAAGTTACTGTCAGTAATGGCAGACAGGAAAAGATGGAGTAACATCTGGGCATCCCATTAAAATGAGTCCCCTGCACAACCACAAGTCTCCACTAGCAAAGACACTGCAGACAAGCAAGAAGAAAAGAGCAAACAACAGTGATACCTACAGTACCAGCTGACTATTTCTCCAGGGGGCCTTTCATCATATCAGATTGTACTATGAATATCAATCACACTGCCTACTTTGACAACTGAATTTATTTTGGCCACCCTAACAGACACACCCTAGATATTCAACAGTCCCCAGGCACATAGCGCAAGTGCCTGTGCAGTGCAATCCAGATGCGCTACCCCAAAATAATGCCATATTCAGCGGATGCGCCATAAGATGTGCCAGTGCAACCATGGCTGAATATACCACAGATGTACTATAGCACAACAGCACATGCACTGTGCAGACGGGCAGGACTGAACATAGCAAGCGGAGCAAGTGTGCCTGAGACTGGAGCAACATGGCAGGGCCCAAGGTGGGACATGAGCAGTGTGCATGTGCACAAACAGGGGGCTCCAGCAGCCATGGCCATGGTGAACAGAGTGGCATGGCAAAGCCACAGAATGTGTACAGCACAGCACACCAGGGGCACAGGATGGGGCAACAGATATAGAGAGGCAGACAATGTGTCTAGCAGACGCTGTTGGCATGGTACAGACGAGGGCATGGACGAAAAGCCAGAACACTGGAGGTGCCAATTGATAACATGGCTAACACGGGTACAGTGACAACACTGCCAAGAAGCCAAACGTGCCAGATGTGTGTAGGCCACACAGAGTGCACATGTCCAGGGGCACATGTGATGGCAAACAGTGCAGCAGTGCAGCATGGCATACAGTGCAACATCATTGGCATGCACAGCACTGGGAGAGGGTCTCAATGAACGTGTCTCTGTGGGCAGCAGTGGGTGAAAGCACAGATGCAGCACAGGGATGCCCATGGTAAGCATTGTGTGGGCATGTGTGGGTGGACAGGGTGGGCGTGTGTGACATGTCACAAACAGGCAAGCCGTGCAGCCCAAGGGGCAGTGGGCAAGAAATGCAACAGAACAGCAGACCCCAACCACAGCACAGAAATGACCACAGACACAGGGGAAAGTGCAGTTCAAAAGGCTTTACTATAAAACAACAGTCAAAATACAGTGCAAGCCACTTAATCGGACACGGTTAATGGGGACACTCGCTTTATGGGGACATCCCACCGGGAACCGATTTAAGTGGCCATGTATTCCTATGGACAGTGTTGCTCCTTAAAGAAGACGGGGGATCCATTTAATTGGGATGATTCTGAGCCATCCTGTCCCATAATATCTGCTGCTAATCCTTCCTAATCCTTTTTTGTGCCTGCTTTACACCTCCCACTAAAGTCACAAGAGGAAAGCTTAATCCTTTTATGTTGCTGCACTGTTCCACTAGCCATGTTAGCACTGAGTTAACATCCCAAATCCCTACACAGCTAGTGAGAAAGCAGAGCTTAAAGAATTGATCCCTGAGCTAGATCACTAGACACTACCTTTTCCTCTCATCTTTTGTTCTGTAGCCCACCCTCACCCATGACTACCACTGCTGCTGCTGACTCCAGCCAGTGCTGTTTCTGCTTTCTGTTCTTTCTGCAAACAAACAAAAGCCGCTGCTCTGCTCTCTCATCCTCGTTTGATTCAGCCTAAAAAAATAAAACAAACAAAAGCTGCAGCTCCACGTAAACTGCCTTCCTCGCTCCATATGAAATACGAAATGTAAGAGGGATGACAGGCCTTGTAGTGACTGTGCAGCTGTGCCGCTTAAGTATGTGCCGGTGTTTGTTTGCTTTCTTTTAACTTCTTACTCAGTTAAAAAAGGAAAGAAATGAAACAAAGCTAATCCAAGTCAGTGGCTCCATGTGAAATGTAAGCAAAGCGGAGCACCGCGGAGTAAAATGTCAGCGGTGTAAGAGGGATGACAGACTCCCTCATGTTTCTAGTTTCAGCTAAGGAGTGAATTAGCTCTGGAGAAAAGTAAGGGGGATGAAAGCCTTCCTAGTGGCTGTGTTGCTCAAGTGCTCAAGTGTGCACCAGTGTTTGTTTTCATTAAACTGTCAGCAGGGGTACGAAGGATGACAGGCTTCATAGTGGCTGTACAGTAAACTTCTTAATTAATGACTCTAAGCAAGCATGAACAGGTGTGATGGAGTAGAGAGAATGACACGGAAGGCAGTGTGGGTAGTTCTCATGGAGCCATGGCTTTGGTTCAATGGTAAAAATCCTCACTTCTGTTAATTGGGATGGCCAGTTAATCGTGATGAAAAGCCTACCACCAGGCTGTCCCAATTAAACGGCTTCTACTATATATGCAAAGAGGCAGAAAAACATCAACAATAACAACAACAGCAAAAGTTAAAATGGGAGTGGGGAAGGGATGGACAGGGAAAAGGGAATGCAGGTGGGGCAACCATATACAGGGTAGGAAATAGGGTGAGGGGAGGAATGCACTGGTGCCAATCAAAAAGGCTAAGTAAAAAAGTCCAGAGGCCTCACAGGCCTAATGCCTTTGTTGGTCCTCTTCAGGAGGGCGGCTCACCTGGCCCCCCCCCCCCATGCAGCACATCCGTCTGCTCACGAATAGCCCTCAATATGGCTCCCAGCCTCCGGAACATTGCCCTCTGTCTCCAATAAATCGACATCAGGATCATTGGAGTGCTTCATCTCTGGCCCTGCCTGATGCCACCTCTTCGGACCGATCCATGGGCACCACCCTCAGCAGGACGACCTGTGTGGGGAAACAGAGGACATGCACTCAGTGCTACGTTTTACACAGGCCATGCCCCCCCCAATGGGAGTGACACGCATACTGGTCATTGATGGGACACATGCACAGGCCCAACAATGCACCACACACATGACGGACCGGCAGAATGCCGTGTAGCAGTGCCACATAGTGACTGGAATGTGGCACTGGGTAATGCAGTGTCAGCATGTGTATACAATGGATGTTGCCAGGGGACATGATGCCATGCCCATCCACACCGTATAGGGCCAATAGCCATGTGCACCATGTCTGGAGGCCCATTGGAACCTCGTGTATGCCATGCTGGGCACCCACAGTCCTGACAAGACACAAAAGATGTGGTAGACACACATAGGCATGGTGCACAGCGGGACTGTCACATGGTGACAGGAGAACATCCACAGTGTGCAGACCGGTACACCTGGGGCATACACAGCTAGTGGCCAAGGGGCCATGGTGGGCACAGGAAACCCACACCCCGGCCCACACCACAAACAGCACAGAACCACAACGCAAAAGCACACTTACCTTCCACAGGCCATAATGGCACACGATTCATCCCACCACCCACCACCCACCACCTGCCTGCGATAGCCTGGCCCTTCCCCTGGCATGGCCCCTGTCTGCTGCCTGCTGTCTCTCTTCCTGGCCAGCAAGGGGAACAGAATGGAAGGGAAACATGAGCAGCATGCCATCTCCACCCCACATGCCCCCCCACACCCACACACCCCATTTACACTACACAGAATCCCTCCACCCCCACCCGAACCCCGCAGCACCCATATAAAACCTAGACACCACCCCACAACTGCAGGACCAACATGCAGGCAATGTCAGAATGCCCAGAATATGTACATACCTGGGTGTGGCACGTCTCTCCTGCGGGTCCGCTCCTGCAGCCCCCGCAGCCTCTCTGGGTCCCTCCTCTTGAGGTCACCAAAGCAGTGCCTGCACTGTTCTCCCATGTGAGGCACCCCCATCCTCCTGACCAGCCTCTTAGCCACCCTGGCCCAGATCTGGGTCTTGGCCTCCTGTAAGACATCAGTGCCAAACAGCTGACCTACAACAGGCTGCACCAAAGCCACAAGGTTGGCCAGCTCTGTATCATTCCAGTTTAAGGCCCTCGGCCCAGCATCCTCCTCATGTGCCATGGTGTCCACAGTGGTGTGTTTGCCAGCTTGTGTTACAGCATGCAGCTCTGTGCGGCATATGGCCTTGCCATGTCTAATGCGCGATAGACTTGCAGCAATGCCCTACACAGCATGCAGATGTGTAATGGTGATGCGTGATACACAGACAATGGCGTAACACCGTACATACGTGGTGCCACAATGCTGGGCAGGAGGATGGGGTCATGCTACTGTGCACTGTGCACTGCGTATGCGCGATCTGACTGGTGACCATCTTGTGGAGGTTTCAGTATGCCTCACATGCAACCGATGGCATCATGCAATGGAATGGGCATGCGCTGTGCACTGACATGGCGCACGCCCATCCGCAGCAGCAATGTGCGATTCAGGAAAACCCAGAGTACGTGTGCCCAGCGAAGCATGGCATGTACGCTGCAGCATATCATGCATGTGCAGAGATGTGCTGCACCATGATGCGCAGTACTTTGCCAGGGAATGACAGTTTGCGCTGCGGCACATGGCAGGTGCATGCCAGTGTACTGCGCATGTGCAGAGATGCGCCATGTGGATGTGCATGGCACAAATATATGCGCAGAGCAAACTGAGATGTGCCAGGATATGCAAATTGCCCCATTGCCCAATCACAGCACAAGTCCCCACATTTGCATCTCATTACAGGCTGCACATGCCCTCATTTGCATGTGCTGAGCCCTAAATGAGCTGCTCTTTACCACCACACACCAATGGCAACCGGCAGGTACTGCAGCTTGAAGGTTTGTTTGTTACAGCTACAATGCTGAAGGGTGTCTGGCTATGCAGACACCATGCCTGGGAACTGTGCAGCAGGACTTGGTAGTGTGCTGACACCTGTCACCCTTCCACCCCACAGGCACTAGAATGGTGGCGGAGGAGGAGGAGGAGGGGGAGGAAGAAGTGAGATGGAGGAGATGTCCCAACTTCACTGAGGATGAGCTGAAGGCCCAAGTCAAGGCCTATGTCTGGATGGTGGACAAGCACACTGCAGGAGAGGACACAGGGATGGGATGTGGCGGCACAGGCTGTGAATGCCCACGGGGAGTACAGTCGCACTCCACAGGAGTGCATAAAACAGAAGAAGAGTGAGAGGACCAGGGCCAGGGAGTGTCTGGCCACCATATGGGTGTAACCTCCCCTGCAAATGGGGGTTCCCAAAAGTCTTCCAGGAGCTTGCCAGCATGCTGCAAGTCTGGGCGGTGTTCGGTGTCTGAGCTGTTTAAATGTGGTTCCAAGTGAGTGCTATTTGAGTCGCCACGTACTGTCTCTTTAAGAGCTGTCTGCTTTCCGACTTAATTAGTTTGTATGGGGGGACTGTGTATTTAAAGCTCAAATTCCACCCGAGCTGCCGCCAATTCGCTCAGTTTCTGCCGTCGCTACATGTGCAGAGGGAGCCTTGTTGAAAGATATAACTGTTTGCCAGAAATCATTTAGAGTGACTGAGAAAATGTAATTTGTCTAACCTGTCTTTATTTCAGCACAAACTGTTTCAGTGTAGCGCTTTCAATTTGGTCCTGAATTGCTGACTTGGACCAATCAGGATGATAGGGAGACCCTAAAATGGAGCCTGTGGACGAATCGGAACTTGGACTCTCAATTTTGAGCCAGCCACAAGGGGATTGTATGGGCAGTGACTCTGGGAAATGTAGTTTTAACCTTGGCACCTTTTTCCACCAACAGAGGGAGTCTTATTGTGAGTGACAGCCGAACCAGCCAACAGAATGGTGTGGAGCTAAAGGAAATGCCCTGCTCTGTGACTGGAAAGATCAGTTCAGTGGTGACAGTGAAGAGAAAAGGAGCTCTGTGCTTCTGCGGTGTATAGTTTCACGCGGGAAGCGCGTGTAAGGCCCTAAAGTTCGGCCTGCAGCCATTGTAAGTGCCATTTCAGACTGAATCTGATTTGTGAGGAGAAAGAAGGAAGTCTGAAGAGTGGAAACCAGGCTCACCCAGTAGAAGGCTGGAAAAATTGTTGAATCGCGGTCGGTCTGTCAGGAACTGAAGCTGCTGTGTGTGCTCCCGGGTATTTTGCAGTAATTGTGATTGGGATCGAGCAGCAGCCTGCCTGGTATAGTACTTTCCTTTTACATATGAATGTGAGTAGTGCTTGTGGGGAATAGCTATATCCAATCCCCAGTGCTGTGTGTTGAAGCTGGAAGCAAACCCCAGCTTGTCTCGGACTAAATCTGTTTGCTATCTACTGCAGTGGGGTCCAGTCACAAGGACCTTGTCTCCATGCCCTGTTGTTCTGGCAATCCAGAAGAACATCCACCATCTGGTTCTTAGCTTGGGTATTGTGAGTACAAATCAGGGTATTCTCCTGCAGCCTGTTTTCAATCACAAGTGTGCCATCTAATTCTTGTTGTTTCACTGCTTCATGGACTGAGCCATCCGGCTCCGGATTACAATTGGGTGTTGTGCATATATTTTCTTCTACAGGGCCCTATCCATCTGCACCTGCCGGCCAACCCCGGGCAACGGACCTGGCTAGCCCCCAAACCTGGGTACCCAGAGTGTGACTTTTCAGACCCTGTATGTGTGCATAGTACTGTGATTTAATTCTGCCAATTAACCTGATCTCCTCCTCCCGTGTTTTGTTCCCCCTAAATAAACCAGATTTGATGTTGTTAAACTTTAAACTGCCTGAAGTGTCAGTACCTACATATCAAGCATTGTATTGGTCTGTGTATGTTGATTAACCTTATTTTACATGGGGTCCCCAGAGACGAACTTCAGAATCAGTCTCAAGGGTATGTGGTACTTTATGAATGAACAGTGTGTACATGTGGGGTATTGGGACTGTAACTTCTGTGCATTGTGTGAGCCGCTAGAGGGAATAAAAGGGAGTCTCAGTGTCCCAGAGGGCTGTGACCAAGCTAGTCTAACCACTACAAACCCTGACCTCTGGGTGGAGGCACCTGCAATAGAACCAAGGCCCCTCAACCTGTCAGTAGTTGAGCAGGCAGGGGTGAGTATGCATGTGTCACTGTCTGTATGGCTGTGTGCTGTGTTCCTGGGTGTGCAGGGTATGCCACACATGGACACACACTATGTCGCCATGCTGCTGTGCAGTGCATCCATCATTGTATGGTCCCCCCATGGGCATGCATTGTCCCCGTTGCAGCCTGTGGGTGCTGATGTTTCAGTCTGTGTCAACAGGGATGTAGCTAATGGGTGGTTTACCTCAATGTTGGTAGCTGGGTGACTTCACAGCAGGGCCCTGAAGTGAATACCAAGAGATCCCCACACCTTTTGAAATCAAATCAGTAAGTTGCCAATCCAGACTGAAAAAATATGTTTATTGTTACATTTACCTCTGTTTGGGGAGGGGGGAGGTCAGGGTATGCTCTGATTTGTTGTTTTTGCGTCATTGGGGACGTAGGCCTGCTGGGGTGGGGCCACAGGTGGTGGTCCATGGGCTCTTGTGTACATGTGCCACGTCTACGTACGTCCACCACACATGCCAGTGCAATGCACTGCAGCGGGCAGTCACTGTTGCCGGTGTGCCCACATGCTGGCTGCAGTGTCCCTGCAATGGGGGGGGGGCGGCATGTGCACATCCCAGGCCCAACTGCTTTACAATACATGGAACCGTGTGGGCTTGGCCCAGCAGCATGCATTGCACACACTCTACATTGGTGTGGGTCACACAGGTCACAGTGCTGGTAAATACCACATGTGGCAGTGCCAGCACACCTGTGCTTCATGGAGCATGGCCCCATGTACACCGGTCATTGGACACCCGTGGCCGTGATACCCTGACCATGCACTCATGTCTGCCTTACAGCACCATCACACCTCAGGGGTGCTGCAGGGCCCGGGCAGCAGATGGAGGGGCTGGAGGAGGAGGTAGAAGAGGAACCCAAGCCATCAACATCAGCTGGTGCCTTGGCAGGTGCAGGCAGGGCACCCATCAACATCAGCCGGTGCCTTGGCAGGTGCAGGCAGGGCACCCATCAACATCAGCTAGTGCCTTGGCAGGTGCAGGCAGGGCACCCATTTTCCAGAACCTCCTGAGTTTTGTGGGTCTGAACGCCCTGTCTGACCTAGAGTTGCCTGATGACCTCACAGTGCTGGCATCTGCCATGGAGGAGGATGGTGATGAGGATGATGCCACACAGATAGTGATAACAGTACACAGCAGTGTCACTGCCACAGCACAGGTGGCTACATGGACAGCAATGGACAGGGTGGGGCACCCTGTCCCCACACATGGCCCCCATCAGGTTGCCCCTATGCTGACTGCACCTGCGGCAGCTGTGGGTGGCCAGGCCGGGGTGTGGCTGTGGGGACTGGGGCTGTCCCCTTGGTGCAGTAGGGTGCTGTAAGTCAGCAATGTGCTACCTGTGCTCATGATACACCTGTACCAGGACCCACTGTGCCTGCCCATGCACAGTCCCTGCCTGAACAGTGTCCAGATGTGCAGCATCCATAGGCCGTGGATATGTTGCACTGCAGGCCGGTACACCACCCGCCCATCAGCAACCCCCACAGGACAGGTCCCCTGCTGACAGGCTGGACGAGCACATCCAGCTTCTGCGGGCATCTGTGGCACATCAGGGTGCACTCAAGGAGGTGTGTCAGGGCCTGCATGTGCAGGTGGGCATCCTGGATGACCATGCATCTGCGGGGCACTCCCGGTTGGTTGTCGAGATACACCAACTATGGGTAGACGTGGTTGGCAAGAATCGCCAACTGCGGGTAGACATGACCACAGGCTTTGAGAGGATAACACAGGCCATTGAAGTGGGCTGTGCTGCCCTGGCACCCCGTGGCCACAGGAGTGCCCACCGCACCCCAGATAGTGACATCAGCACTCCCACCTCACGGTGTCATGTGGCCCCATTGCTTTTGATGCCATCCCCTGCCTCAGATATTTCAACACCCCTGGGTCCCATCTAGACTTTGGGAACAATACACCCATGAGCACGCGGTCACGGTCTCATGGGTCTACCCCTGCTAGCGCAGTTGGGTCCCCTGCCAAGGTGGTTGACAGTCCACATATCGGTGGTGGCTGTGGTGGGACACAGTGATGCCACCTATGCAGTTGTCATGGCACAGTCCCCATCAAGCATCGTTGGCCCACACACCCTGCTGGCTGTTCCCAGGTTCACATTCAGAGGCACACGCGTGTGCCTCTGGCATGCATGTCCGTGCTGTCTGTGTGGTATTCGGGGGAATGTGCTGGGGAACTGCTGTTGTGTTGTCTGACATGGGCATGATGAGTGCAGCCTTATGTGTCCACTGTGCATGTGTGCAGGTGGTGTCCTCTGATCTATGCCAAACACTACAGTAACCCCATGTACCCCCGGACCTGATGGTACCACAGTGGTCACACCGTGTTGCTCCACCACTGTGGACCTGTCAGCCATGCTGCATCAGCTGACCTGCACATGTGTTTCTCCCCCAATCCCACCCACCGTTGCACATCCCCCCATGGTCACACTCTGTTACCCACCTGTTGTCTCCAAAGTACTCCTCCAGAATCGTGTCCCTGTTCTGCCGTGCCCTGGTGGCCAGCCGTGGGTCCCTACAGTCATGTTGTTCCTGCCCACCCCCGTCCGGTGGTCCCTCATCCTCTGAGCTGTCACCCACCTTGACCTGGACATGGATTCCATGGTCCTGGCCATGATGTGCAGAATGCAACAGGCCAGGAAACTGCCACAGGCCTTCTCTGGGCTGTACTGTAGGGCACCACCAGACCTGTCCAGGCATCTGATTTGCATGTTCAAAATGATGAACACATGCTCAATGATATTGTGTGTCATGGCGTGTGCCTTGTTATACCTATTCTCCACCTCAGATGAGGGCTGGCATATGGGGGTGAGCATTCACGGCTGTAGTGGGTATGCACAGTCACTTGTGGGAGAGAAACAGCATTTAGTGTACATCATGCATTCCCAGGTGTACAACGTTCCTATGCATATGCATGTCAGCCCCAGCTCCATGTGGCACCCACACTGACGTTCCCACCTCCCACCCCCCCCAGCCATGCCTGCAACATCACATTGGTTGGTGTTCTGCATGTATGCTGCATGCAGGGCATGTGCTGGGCATGCCATGGTCACACACAGCCATGCCTTGCTGTACACATGCCCTGCCCTCTCCCATCCAGCTTTGATTCTGTGAACCACCATGGCACCTGTGTCGGGCACAGGCTCTGTATCACCACATGCCTGGATGCATGTGCATGCTGTATGTGTCCCCAGCCCTCCCCCAGTGTACAGCCCCCCACCTGTGGTTCATGGTGCAGTGGGCACACGTGGGTCATGGCACGACATGCCTTTTGGTCGTGCCGACCCCTGTTAGTATCCCACCCGGCAGTTCTGCCAGCTGTATTGTGTACCACTGTGTGCTGTGTAGGCCCATTGTCCAGCCCCACTCACCCACCTAGTAAGTGGCGCTAAGTATCCCTCCACTCTTAAATAGGCAGCACAGGGCCAACTGGTGCCAGATGTTAGCGTCGTGTGCACTTCCAGGGTGTGTGGCACACACATTGGTGATGCACCCCATGGCATTGCACATCACCTGGCAGTTTACGGAATGGTAACCCTTTCTGGTGACATATGCAACACCCTCAGGGCCAGGTGGTGTGCGTATTGCCATATGGGTGCAGTCTATGGACCCTAGCATGCCTGGCATGCATGCCACCATGTGGAAGCGCTGCATGGCTTCTGTCCACTCTGCCTGTGTGCTTGTGAATTTGATGTACTCTGAAGCATGTGGCAGCAGAGTGGTGGGGAATTGGGTGAGGAGACAGGATGTGGCAGACTGAGTGATGACAGTAGTGTCACCCACCAGCATCTGGAAGGTGCCCATGATGAGCAGGCACATTGCTGCTGTCACCTTTGTCTCCAACATCATGGCATGACTCCTGTGTGTTGGTGTCTGTAGGTCATGGAGCAGCTGACAGAGCTGTTTCAGCAGTGCCCTGTTGAGTCGGTACTGGCCCACAATCTCTACGTCGCTCAGCTGTTCAAATGTGACAGGAGCATGGTACCTTCTCTGCTAGGCATACCACCTATGGGCCCTTCCACGTCCACATTGTTGTTCATCTCGTCTCCTCACTCCCCTCATGACTGCTGCCATCAGAAATACAAACCCATCCATGGCTGCTTTGTGGTGCTATGCTGCTCTGTGCTTGTGGGTGGACTGGACTTAGGCATGTTTTTTATATACCTATCTGTGTGCAGTGCATCTGCATGATGCACTGTGGATTCACAGCACATTTTGGCTGAATATTGGGCTGCACGGTACATTCATAGGAACGCCCCCTCTACATGCACTGCATAAATTATATTTGCACTTGGGCACATCTGTTTTTGCGCTATGCATCCATGTCCTTTCAGTATTGCCCTACAGTGCATCCTCTGGTTTGTGCTGGCACATCTCAGGTTGTGCCATGCATCTGCTTTGAATATCCTGGCCACAATGTCTAACGGGATATAGTGTGTTCTTTTTAATAACCCCACCAAATAAATCTGGGGACTATTTTTTAATGGTTAATAATATTTATTATTATTGATTGAGAATTTTACAAATGTGTTACTGTGTTTCTTTTTTAAACATTACATTACTACTTTATAAGTGCAATAAGACATGGGGTCTGCGGTAGACAGTTCTAACCACACTTCCAGTGGCTGAAGGCATTCTGCCTGTGGCCTCATGCCTTACTATGCCCCTGGGTATATGATTAGAACTAACACACACCCCATTATGTCTTGTTGCTTGCATAGCTAATGAGTCATCAAGTAGGGTCTAATAAGCAGGTAAAGTTAAAGGCTGAAAAGTGACTAGTTTTGGGGGAAGGGTCAGGGAAAGCCATGAGAAAAGAAATATGGACATACACACATAGTACAAATGCCAGTAAGAGCATACCCCTATATACCCTCAATAGAGATGGGTGCAAGCATCCTCACCTGTGCGCAGATACAGTGCCTTGCATATATGCACACTGAAAACCATGACTGGGACATGTACATACCAGGCTATACTCTGTTCAGCAGGAACAGGGTGGGAAGGAAAGGAGATGGTGTGGTACTTTATGTGAGGGAAGACATAAAAGCAATGGAGACACAGAGAATACAGGGGGAAGGAGAGGTGCGGTGGGTCTTCCTAGAGACAGGGAATGGAGCCTCAGTTTGAACTGGTGTGACTTACAGACCTCCAGCACAAGGGGAGTAGTTCAGTAAGGTACTGGTGGAAGCTATTCGCAAGATGGCAGAAAAGGGGGAGGTGCTGCTGGTGGGGGACTTCAATCTGCCAGATGTAGATTGGCACGTCCCAGCTGTGGCTTCAGCTAGAAGCAGGGACATCCTGGACTCCCTTCGGGGGGCATTTTTCAGGCAGCTAGTCAGTGAACCCACTCATGATGGGACAGTACTGGACCTGCTACTCACTAACAGGGACAGTGTTCAGACGTCAAGGTAGGAGGCAACCTGGGGAACATCGAACATCATACAGTGTGGTTCAGTAATAAGGACAGCTGTGGAATTGAACCACACAAGGGAGAAGGTCCTGGACTTTACCACACAATTATTATTAAATCAATTGAAAAGTGTGGGTCTGGGGTTTTCTGCACTGACTTGGTTCAGTACATACCTAGGTAATAGGAAGCAAAGTGTCAGGCTTGATGGAACTGTTTTGACTGCTCTTCCAATTACAATAGGAGTCCCACAGGGATCAATTTTGGGCCCTTTGCTTTTTTTGTTGCACATAAGTGATTTACCTAAATGTTGTTATGATTATATAAATATCTTGTTATACACGGACGACACTATAATGTACACCCAGCAAAAAGATACCACACTAGCCTTAGATATACTCCAAAAGAATTTTCTAGCCATTCAAAGTGCTTTAATGGGGTTAAGACTCCTGTGTAATGAGTCAAAGACCCAAAGGATGCTTTCTGAGAGAAGAACTAAATTAGTGCAATTATACTACAACCTTCAAGCACTTTCCGGGAAACTAATTACTAGGGTTTTTTATTATAAATATCTGGGTTTGTTTCTTGACAATAGTCTCTTCTTTGAACTGCATTTGACTTATGTTTCAAATAAACTTAGACAGTTGTTAGGCTTTTTTTTTTTTACAGAAATCAGTCTTTATTTAATACTGCATTATGAAAACATCTGGTAATCTCCTTATTTATGCCAATTCTTGATTACTGCAATTTTGTTTATAAAAATACCTCAAATACACTGCTCAGTACTTTAGACCCTCTTTATAATAGTGCAATAAGATTTATTACGCAATTGCCCTACAGGACTCACACTTGTATTTTATATGATAAAGTAGGTTGGACTTCCCTTGCCGATCAAACAAAGCATCACTTTTATATATTTGTTTATAAATTTATGTTAGGTACATTGCCTTCATTTTTATTAAATAAATTACTACCTAAGAAACCTTCAAAATATGTATTACGCTCTTCACTTTTTAATAATTATTACATTCCAAAAACAAGGAAAAAAGATAGGGATAAGTCATTAGCTGTAGTGGTTTCTATAGTTTGGAATCTGCTAAAGAGGCGAATGGGTTTGTGCAATCTGCCAACACTAGCAAGCTTTAGAACCTCTATAATTAGTGAGTTTAGAGGGCATTGTAACTATTTTGGTTAAACATGATATTTTTCTGTTTTTTTTTTTTTTACTGTACCTGACTCATTTTTATTTGTTTGCTGTAGTAATGATTGTACATTTTGTATGTCTGTATTTTGTAAGACTATTTATCTAGGTATTTGTGATGTCAACATGTTCTCATATTTGGTATTGTTACATTGATCTGGATGCATTTGTAAAAGAGAATTTATTTTCTCAATTATGCTTTCCAATAAATTCTGACTCTTTTGATTCTGAAAAGATGGGTGACTGCCTCAGGGATGACCTGGTGGCAGGGGTAGGGTGGGGTGGAGGAACACTGTGTAAAGCTGAAAAGTGCCATAGGGAAGGCAACTAACCTCTGCGTCAAGCAAGTGAGCAAAAGCAAGAGGAAAATGAGACTGCTGTGGTTCTCGAAAGAGGTGACTGAAAAGGTAATGGCTAAAAGGGTAGCATACAGAAGGTATAAGGAGACACAGAGGGAGGAGGATAGGGAAGTATATCATGGGAAATAGAGAGAAGCAGGAACAGCAGTAACGAGTGTGAAGGTGCAAACTGAAGAGAGAATAGCCCAGGTGGTAACAAAAGGGGACAAGGCATTTTGTAGGTATGTAAGCGAAAAGAGGAAGACCAGCAGTGGGATCATAAAATTAAGAAGGGAAGGAAGGGACTGTGCAGAGGGGACTAGGAAAAGGTAGACATCCTGAACATATACTTTTGTTCAGTGTTCATGGAGGAAGGTGAAAGGGAGGGGCCACAAAAAGTAAAAGGAGCATTGGAGGGAGGGAGGGAGGGAGGTGGACACTAGTCCATTTTCAGACCAGAGTGTCCAGAAGGGACTCACTAATGTGAAAGTGGGCAAAGCAATGGGGCCAGATGGGGTCCATCCAAGGGTATTGCAGGAGCTCAGGGAGGCACTGGCTGTACCTCTGACAATCCTATTTAACAGCTAACTGAAAACAGGAGTGTTCCAGAGGACTGGAGGAGGGCAGATGAATTCCAACTTCACAAAAGTGGTAGCAGGGAGGAGGCTGGCAATTATAGGCCAGTCAGCCTGACATCAGTGGTGGGAAAGTTAATGGAATCACTGATGAAGGAAAGGATTGTGGAATATCTTGAATCCAGTGGGTTACAAGAACTGAGGCAGCATGGGTTCAGAGAGGGGAGGTCATGTTAAATGAATCTGATAGATTTCTTTGACTGGGTGACCAAGGAATTAGATCAGTGTGGAGTGGTGAACATGGCCTACCTAGATTTCAATAAGACTTTCAACACTGTTCCACATATGAGGCTAGTAAGCAAGCTGGGTAGCTTAGGAGTGAGTCCAAAGGTGGTAAACTGGGTAAGAAATTGGTTAGGGGATAGGTGGCAGAGAGTAGTGGTAAACAGAGTTTACTCACGAATGGAGGGTGAGCAGTGGGGTGCCTCAGGGATCAGTGCTGGGACTCATGAATGTCTTTATAAATGACTTTGCAGAGGAGCTGAAAGGGAAGGTCTACCTCTTTGTGGATGACATTAAAATCTGCAATAAGATGGACACTCCAGGGAGGGTGGAAAGGATGAGCAGAGACCAGAGAAAACTCAACGAGTGGTCATGGGTATGGCATCTGGGTTTCAGTGTAAAAAAGTACAAAGTAATACACTTGGGGCACAGAAACCCAGGGTCAGAGTACAAAATGGGAGGGGTGTTACTGACGACCACCAAGCAGGAAAGAGACCTGGGGTAGTTATATTGGATTACCTAAAGTTGGCCTGGCAGCGCAACAAGGCAGTTGGGAGGGCTAGTGGGATGCTGGGGTGCATAGGAAGGGGTATCAGCAGCAGAAAGAGGGAGGTGGTATTGCCCATGTACAGATCATTAGTAAGCCTCCACCTAGAGTATTGTGTCCAGTTCTGGAGACCACATCTCCAGATGGACATAGACAAAGTGCAGGCAGTCAAGAGAAGGGAAACTACAATGGTGCAGGGTCTGCATCAGAAACCCTATGAGAAGAGACTTAAGGGCCTAAATTTGTATGCCCTGGAAGAGAGGAGGGAGGGGTGAGATATCATAGAAACTTTTAAATACCTCACAGGGGTAAATAAGGTACAGGAGGAAAGTATTTTTCAGAAAAAAAAGGTGCTCAAGGACAAGGGGGCATGATAAGAAGCTAGATGGGGGTAGATGCAGGAAAGATGTACAGAAGTATTTCTCCACGGAAAGAGTGGTGAATTCCAGGAGCAGTCTTTCAGCAAAGGTGGTGGGGTTCAAGAATGCATGAGATTGGCATAAGGGAAACTTAGGGAAAGTGAAGGATGGGTGAGTAAATGGGGCTGAGATCAAGTAGGATCTGCAGTGATACCATAGGTAGGGAACAACTGGCAGACTAGGTGGGCCAAGCGGTCCTTATGTGCAGACAAATTCTGTTTCCATGTAGTATAGTGATAAAACATGAGAGGGCTGAAAGGAAAGTTAATAGCCCCTCATGTTTTACCACTGTACTTATTCTTTCCTGTTCTGCCCACTGATATGATTCAGGCTCTATCATCACCCATGCATTTGACTCGACTAGATGACTCATCAGCTTATTCAATCCTACTTTTTCTTAATGTCTCCCTTCTCCCTAACCACAATGTATTGTTTCTCATCATCTATTCTGATATTTTATCACTTTTTTTGTTACGGTCCACTCACCTATTTTCTTTCCCAACATACCCTTTTCTCCCTCTCCTCTCCAGGCTGGCACTTAGATGGCTACAGCAGCAATAAATGTAAACAGATAGCCACAGCCATAGGACCTGATAATTAGTCAAAAGAATCAGAAAAGGAAAAGACTAAGTGCATGCACAAAATGGCAAACAGAGTCAGTTGGTGAGTTAGTTGTTTAATTATTAAATTAGTAAGTTAATTAGTTAGTCAAAGGTGATGGTCCCACTTAAAGTATTAGAACATAGTGGGTTCCAATATGTATTTCAGGCCTTTTCTACAGAATTATCTAAGGGTTAAGTATGATCTGCAGCTTTGTGAATTTTTATCCTGAGAGAGACCATTTATGTTGTATTTCAACTAAATGTTGGGGATAAGTGCTGCTTCAGAAGGGTACTATAACTGTTTTTTTCCAAGGACTCTGATAATTAAGTAAGACTAGTTTCATGGCTGTATAATAGCTATTTGTTTCTATGAACAGAGCATGAGCTCCTGCATGGAATCAGCCAACAAGATATTTTCTTTCTTTCTTTCTTTCTTTCTTTCTCTTTCACAGGAGTTGTGAATGTGTGTGACAGTTGTGACGTCTTGACAATGCAGAGATATTGGTTAGGGACCGAGGTATCCCCTTGTACTAGGGTATGGCATTAGAGAGGGGGAAAGTACACTGGATACCAGAGATTAAAATACAACAGTATGGCAGTTGAAGCCCACTAGATCCCCAGGGGTGATCATGAAGGATGAGAAAAATCAAAACCTACTTGGTCAACAAATAAGCAGGGAAACAGTGCACACAACAGATACTTTTAACCTTGTAATTTATTGGTATAAAGTACACAGACAGTACTGACAAGTTACCCCTATGTAGTGTCCTGGGATGAAGTTTCTTCAGGCCCCCTGAAAAAGTCTCATCCCGAGGTGATATGTACCAGTAAGTGGTTGCCATTATCGGTGTAGTTTTCACCAATAAAGTCTAAAATTATCCAGTGTGTGTGCACTGTTTCCCTGCTTTTCTCTGTTTAAAATTACAGAGTAGCATCTTAAGGAGTGAGGAGTGCTCTTCCCCTCATTTCCTTCTTTTGTTTACTCGGCCCTCAAGTAGCCCATAAGGTATGGGGTTTAGGAGTGATGGATGACTTAGGTGGTAGCACCACATGCCAAGACTTCTGGTCATGGCATTGTGCAGTGCCACGCTCAGAAATCCATGGTGGTTGCAGAATTGATGTTTGTGGTCAAAACCCTGTTTAGGACCACAAACATCTGAAGACCACTGCAAATTAGCTGCTGAGGAAGACTCCTCTGTGATGGCTAAGTTAAGGTTTTGTGTAAAGTAGTTTTCATAGGCTGCAGACAAGGGAGCCTCTTTTTCCCTTAAAGTCTGCCACCCCCCGCTGCAAATGAGTATCATCGGGCCCTTAGCCTTTTCAAAATAGTACCCTGCTGGTTATCAAGTCAGGGTCCACTGAGCCTGTTCATTATTGAAGTAGTTATGACAATTTATATTGCATCCATGTGTCAAATGTTAACCAGGAGCAGGATTTACAAAGCAGTTGTGCACGACGCATCTCAGATGCATCAGGGCAAATGAGATGCACCGTTCCCAAACAGTGGTATTCACAGAAGGATGCGCCGCAAGATGCACCATGCGCATCCCCACTGTGAATACCACTGAAGCACCATGGCACAACCTGAGATGCCCCGGTGCAACCAGGAGGTGCAGGAGCACCCTGGATCACAAAACAATGAATCATGAGCAAGTTGGCAAGGGACACAGGAGCAACAGGGGAAGACTGCAGTGGTGTAAAGGTTGCTGGTGAACAGCCCAGCAGGGATTGGGCACAGGGCCAAAGGGCCAGAGAGTGGTCCACCAAAGCAGACAAGGTGCACAGACAGAGCACACGTGGTGACACCTGGAAGCACCACAGAAACACACCCAACACAGGGGACCAACAGGCACAGTCGTCATGCACAGGGGTGACCGTCAAGGCATGGCACAGCAGCAGAGGTGCACAGGTCAGCATGGCAGAGGCAGCCATGCATGTCCCAGTGCACAGGAACACAGCAGGGTGGACATGGGAGTTGCAACACAGGTGCACACAGGGGGACAGGCACACTGGCACACATGCTGAAGGCCATTCCTGCACAGGAGGAATATGCCTACAGTCACTGTGGACCACAAGAAGAGCAGCACAGCAACAGGGGACCACCAATAAGAGCCATCATGTATCACACACAGAACAGGGGCACTGTGCAAACCAGCACATGAGAAGGCCACCCAATAGGCCATATGCAACATGGAGGGCACACACTGTAGCGGGTATGAAAGGTGGACACGGCGTATGGCTGTGCAGTAACACAAGGGCACATGTGCAAATGGGAATAAAGGTACTATGGAGTCAAGGAAGCACAACAGGGCACCAGCACAAGATAAAATGAAAGACCACAGACACTGTCAACAATATCAAACAATTAACTGCAGAAAGAACAATAGAATGAACAACAACAAGAACAGCATAATAAATAAACAATATCAAGGATAGGGGTGTGTGGGACCTAACAAGGGAACAATAAACAGGGTAACTCCGGAAAGTGTCAGTTTGTTGGGGCGAGGGACAGGGAAGACTGCAAGGAAAGGGGATGGTCATGGAGGGTAGGGGACAGGGAACAAAGGGGCTATCTACAAATGGCACAGTGGCCTACTGTCCATGATGGGGCATAGCCCTGCATCCATCTTGTCTGCCCACTGGCTGAAGTGCCCGCTCAAGCAGGTTTATTGCCCACAGTTATTGCAAGTTCATAAATGGGCATGTGCCTTCTGAATTTGTATCAATCTATAAATCTATTAATCTATGCAGTAACTGCCCCTGCCTCTGGGAGAGTGACACCATGGTCCACCGTATTGCCCTCTGTAATTCAAGTCCTGCCTGCCGAAGTGAGATCCTCCCTCTCCTCCTCCCCGAAACAGCATGATGAGCACTCCATTGACCTACAGTGGGGACACAGACAACAAGAACTCAGTGCCATGGTCCACACTGTGTCCTTCCCCTCTCCCTGACCATCACACGAGTGTGATAGAGGCATCCCTCACTGCAATGGCTGACAGCCTGCCATGCACCCCGCACACCAGCAACACGCTAGCACACACAGCCACACTGGGACTGTGCAATGGTACTGAGACAGCACAAAGCCCTCATGCGCATGCAGAGTGATGTGCAGAGGGGCACGCAACTATGTCCCACACAGCATGTGTAGATGCCAACAGACTGCACAACCATGCAGGCCCCGTCTGACCACCAGTGGAGCACCACAGTGTGCACATGGCCCTGAGCAGATGCAGACATGGTGGGTGGACACACAGGAGCTATATACACAGTGGCCCTAACACACGCTGCCATGGCAACACCCCATGTGTGCGCAACGTGCAGCACATGGCCATGCACATGTGGCAGGCAATGGCACGCTGTGGGCAATCCCCCACCCCCGATGAACACACAGCAGAAGCACATGCAGTACACTCACCTGCACCCACATGGCCAGTCCCTTGGCCACCACCACTGGCTCTAGCATCCCTGGCCTCCACCAGTGCTGCGGCCCTCTGCCTGTCTGCTGGTCCTGCGATGGAAACACAAGCAGAGTACTGTGAGGTGAGAGTAGGTATGGCTAACCCCCCCCCACCCAGTGACCCACAGCAACATCCCGGTTGCCAGCATGCAGTGATATACTCACCCCCTCAGTTACCCAATGCCGAGATTTATAATTGTTTAATAGTACATCTCTGAAGCCTGTTCCCTTTTCCTCCACTTTAACATTATTTTATTCTGTTATGGACTCCACTGTACCTTCTCCTCCCTTCTTTTCCTTCTTCTCTGCACGCCCCATCTCCTCCCCGTTATTTACATCATTCCTCCTCTTTATCCATACATATATGAATGTATGTACTGTTATGTACATTGTTAATATGATTAGGATGATTTAGGGTGTCCTTTAATAAGTAAATAAGGTATTATGTGCAATATCTTGAGGCCTGTGTTGAACTTTTGAAATAAGAAATAAGCAAGAGAAACATGCATGAGTAAAGTTATTCTGCCTCCTTCCATGTTTTTAAATAAATCTTTTTTGCACAATTTTCTGATATGATAGATGCTCTCATATACGCTGCTGTTTTGCTGTTTTCAGTTTGTTGGTTTGTTGATGCCTCTGTAAATGAAATGAAATACTGCTTTTGGAATAAAATTCTATGGAATAAATATAAAAGCGTTTGGTAAGATTTAAGAGCAAGCATCATAATAAAATCCAAATATGCAGTTGGCAGTGTTTGATTTTAATTGGTCTCTGTTTACACTCTGATTTATTGCTATGCACGTTAGTATGCACTGATGAAATGTATATATTGTTTTTAAGTACAATCACTTTAAGAAATGGCTACGTGATGATAGTTCTTGGGTTTTAAAAAGGATGTATGTACTGATTAATTTCATCTTCATGAAAGCCAATGACTTGGTGAAATGTTAGATGTTAGTGACTGTGTGCTTTCAAGTCCTGACAACCGTTGATGTGCACCACACAGTGAGAAAATAAAGTATTTTGAACTGTATTGAACTGTGGAAAGCCTTTTTTGTTGTATGGTGTGCCGTGACTGTGCAGACATTGATTTTCTTTATCACAGAGCACCCAGTGGTTTTTGTGTGGCTCTGTTTTTGCCAGTAACAGACACCATCCCAGACTGTGCCCACTATATGTCAGATGGAAGTGTGCCGTGCCACTGGCGACACCACAATGTGCCTACCACAGTGCTGATGCAACCCCCCTGTTGTGCACCATAGCACATACGTCGAAGCACGGTGTGCATGGATGCACTACACAAACATCACCAGCAGGGCATGCCACACATGTGAGTGTGTGTGTGTGTGTGTGTGTGTGTGTGTGTGTATGTATGTGTGCATCAATGCACTCAGCACCACCCCCTTGAGAACTGATTCTCTGCCCGCTAGAGTGGATGTATGTTGTAGTGACTTACCTGGGTGTGGCATGGCACCCTTGCATGCCTGGTCCTGGAGGCTATGAAGCCGGTCAGGGTCCTTCCACTGCAGGTCACCAAAGGAGTGCCTGCACTGCTCCCCCGTGCATGTCACACCTGTCCTGTGCACCAGGCGCTCTGCTACATGTACCCACACAGCAGAGCGTGGGTCATGCTGTTCCTGTGTGCAGAACAGCTGCCCCGCAAGTGGCATGACCAGTGCCACCAGGTTGGCCAGCTCCACTTCCCCCCAGTTCATGGCTCTGGGTCCAGCTGACTGGGCATGTGGTATTCTTATTTGCAGTGCTGTAGTAGCAGGTGTGCACAGTACAGGCTGCAGGACTGCTATGGCCTGTTCGCACCACATGTGCAATAGGCCATTGAGCTTTGCAGGTTTGTGGCGTGGCAATGCATGATTGTCGCCAATTGCATGTCACCTCACATGCACAATACACACAATATGGGCGGGAGACCAGGGTCAGGGGTCACACCCAAGTCACACATTCGCGGCTTGCGCGGAACTGCCATATTATGGATGGTACACTTTGTCACTCTCAGTGCACAGTGGATAGCGCATACAAACATTCATGCGCCATGATCCACGGTGGTGTATTAACGAAAAATCACACTGATGCACCATACCCGCACAACATGAAACATGCTGCACAGATCCAATAGGGCATGTCGACTGCCATGCGCTGCTGACAGCAGTCGCGCTTCTGCTAACACTGCACAGGATGAACTATGCATGGCATGCTACTGATGACGCATCGTGTATGCACAGGGATGTGCTGTGCGACTTGTGCCACATTCAGAAAATGCCCCCAATGCGACCGCGTATGTGCAGGAATACACCATAGGGTGATGCACCTAATGCCCCAGTTGCACATTGCTGATTGAGAAGAGCTGAGGGCAATTATACAATTCAGAGATAATGCTCTCAAATCAGCTCACTGCCAAATTCAGGGGCATGTCACCTGCTTTGCATCTCATTATGGTTGCTCTTAACCTCATGTGCATGCGCTTGACCATAAATGCTCCTGAATGCGCCCCCCCATTCCCAGTGCTCCCATATCTACGGGGATTCCCGTATTTTACGGGGGTTTTAAACTAAAAACGGGCTACGGGGAGGAAATCACAAATGTAACAAATCCACGGGGATTGTTGCTGATGCTACGGGAAGTGTGAGGAACACTTAAATTGCCCACTGAGACTCTCACCAAGAGTGAGAAATCTTGATTGGTGCCTCTGACCTCACATGCTGTGATCACGAGCTCCTGGAGACTGCTGGGAGCTGTGATCATGCACTGGGGCCCTGATAGGCTGATGTGATTAGAGCCATGCGCGCCCTCATGGCTTGGCTGCCAGACAAGACTTTACTTTAGTGGTCCCCTGATAGGCTAGCAGGTCACTCTCCTATAAATCCAGCCCACTGTGCCAAGGCAGGTAACACAACCGCGGGAAGTTTAATTTTGAGAGTAGTGTCAGGGTTGTTCGAATTTAGAGAGGATTGCGGCGTTTGGATTTGTGAGCCGCAGTCGGCACTAGCAGCAGCAAGCAAGCAAGCCTGAAATGGAGAATTCACTGCAGCTGGAGAGTCAGCGGGACCAATCGAGTTTTCACTGGCACCCTGGTTCTCTTTCCAGTGTCTGTGGTAGGAGGAGGCGGCAGAGGTTTTTCGGTCATGGGCATAGCGCGGTAGGAGTCTGACCACATCTCTTCAGACGCAGGTAAGCAGCAAGCTAGAGATCTGTCCGGTGCTGCTAGTCAGGGTGTCAGGAAGGATCCAGCGTGGAATTACACTGTATAAACTTACTTTGGAAGCTGTTAAGGAACTTATTTTTAAATGGAACCCTTCTAGGCAGTATTTGGTATGTGACTGATAGAGTTGCTTGTTTTAGAGGCTTATAGTGCTAAGCACTGCAGTCGATTGAATAATTTACCTTAGCTTTTATGTTTGGCCCCCAAAACCCTCATCTCAGTCCTTCATATATGATTATGGTATGTAGAGAGACCCAGCGGAGCTAATACTCCTTAACCACAAGGTTGGATCCCCAGCTCTACTACCCTCGAGGTAGGGGACCAGCTCTGTGAGAAATTTTTAGTCACCTTTTGGAGCCACGGCCCAGGGAAGAATGCATGATCCAACTTCGTGCACCATGGCACTAGGGTGGGGAGGTCTGGATCCAGTGGGAGTGAGCTGGGCAGTGGGATAGTGCAGTGGTGGCTGCCTGCATTGTGGGAATGCTGTGGTAACAGCCTGTATCCTCTTTACCATGTGGCACTCCGCCGGGAGTGTGATGGCCTGTGGGGAGTGAGAAGTATGGTCAGTGGGTCTGCCAGATCACCTGTGCCATGGATGTGTGGGGATGCCAGGGCCAGCTACCAAGGCCGTGTGCTGGGAAGAATGAATAGGGCAAGCGAGGGCTGACTAGCCAGCATCTGTAGATCAGGCAGCATGAGAGAGTGGAGCCTTGGATAGACCAGAGGCCTTGGGATTAAGTTGTGTAGGCCTGGTGAAAGTGCTGCTTTAGGTCAGTTTTACTTCTTAAAGTAAATAAGAACACTTAAAACAGCTAGAACATGTGTTGTAGTGATTTTATTGACCACTGCAGTGATGCCAGTTGCAAAAATAAATTGGCGTGGGCATACAGGAAAATCTACAGGAATTTCACCAAGGTTTTACAGGGAAAATACAGGAAAAATGAGGGTCTGCTACAGGAAAATACTTTGGCTGATCTGGGAGCACTGCATTCCACAGGTGACCAACAGGTATTGCAACCTTGAAGGTAGGTCTGTTTACATTCTACCACGTACAGCTTGTCAACAACATCTGACAGTGGGGTTTTGAGGGCTTCCAGGAGTCTGTGACTGTGCTGCTTCCCACCATGTTGCTGGCACACATCCACAATTGCCTGAACCGTGCTGATGCCTGCATATTTCCACCCACAGGAACCACAATGTCCAATCAGGATGATGCTGCAGGATGGATATGCCCTAACTTTACATCGGATGAGGACAGGGTGCTGCTGGAGGCCTACTTCCTTAGGCAGAGCATCCTGTCTGGCAGGGGTGAATGCCACCAGCACAGGTACGATGACTGGGAGGAGGTTGCCTGGCACGTCAATACCCATTGGATATAGAACAGGATACAAAAGGAGTGCTGCAAGCGTTTTCGGGACAAGAAGAAGAGGGCCAAGGATAAGCTGGCCACCATCAGAGCTTCTCTGTGGGTGACAGGGGGTGGGCTGCAGAGTTTACCCCCCTCGCAGCGACATTTTGCCAGCGAGGTCCCCCACAGTAACTACAGCACCTAGCTGCAGTGGGAGACCCGCTGGAACCAGCGCTGCCTGTCGGGGGTCCTACCCCAATCAGCTCCGACTGGAGTTGAGAATCTGTAAGTGGGGGTGTCTGCGGGGGTGACCCCCATGAAGCTTATAGAAATCAACAGCGAGCCAGCAGCCAACTGAAGAATGCGGTCGACCTGCCAGTGTCGCTGACAGGGTGTTCGACAGAATTTCTGTCAGACTCCTGTCGTGGATCCGGCTGCAGACAGCAGTGCACCTCACCCCGAATGAGGAGAGGCTGGTAGCCAGCATGGGCCAGATCACGGTGATGGGTGTTCCGGGTGGCGGCTTCCAGACTGGTGGCAGTGCATCACAGCACTGTGAGTATTCATGTTCCAATAACTGTGCAGGTCTGTGTGTGCGTGCCATGGTTGCACTGACATGCCCCACCTTGGCCCTCTACGTGCCCATGTGTCGGTGTGCACTATGCATGTCGATGTTCATCCCTGTCCAGCCACAGTGTGCTGCTGACACATGTTATGCCACCCCTGTGCAGCACTGGGGTGGGCACCACCGTGGGGGTGGGTGAGAGACGGTTGCTTGGGATGTTGTACCCATGGATGGTGGGCAGGGGGCCACCACTCAGTGGTGTGATGTCCCACACATGTCCCTGAGCACCTGTACTGCCCACGGTGCATGTCTGCCTATGCTGGTACATGGTTGTGGCAGTGTCCCCATGGGTGGCACTCACCTGTGTGGCATGTCAGGTGCACATATTGCACACGTGCATGGCTCCCTGTTCATACCTGTCTGTACGCACCATTTACACATGTCAGTAACCATATTTCTCTTCTCTCTTTCAACTCTGTCACACCTCAAAGGTGCTGCAGGGTCTGGGGGAATCCTTGATGACCTGGCAGGGGAGGAGGCCAGACCATCACACCACACCTTAGCCGGGGCTGTGGTGGGTCCTCTGCAAGGTCCATCCAACACCACCGCAGCCCTGGATGTGGCGGGGAATGGTGCAGGGTCATCAAACCCCTCCACAGCCAGTGCCACAGCTGTGGCCATGTAGCACATGGCAGCTCAACCTACTGGTCTTGCTGACGAGGACCCTGTGGATAGGGTCGACATCGTAGATGACCTGCTGGTGCTGGCATCTGGAATGGAGGGGGTGTATGATGACAGTGATGTTGACTCCACATGGATTTGGGGGGACACAGACAACATCAACCTGGCTGAGGTATGTGTGCATGTAAGGTGGCACCATGTGGCGTTGGCGGTCCTGTGGTCCCATGGTTGCAGTTGTGGGGGGCCATGTGTCTGGTGCCGCTGTGGAGCCAGGGACTGCTGACACTGTTCAGCAGGGTACTGTGGAGCAACAACAGGTGGCAGGGGACCAAGATGCGGGCATCCCTGTGCATGCAGAGGTTGCCCATGCCCAGTCCCTGCCCATACTGCGGCCTGCTGTACAGCGTCCACCTATGGTGGATGTGGCACAGAATGCTGGAATCCCACCTGCTCATCAGCACCGCCCCCTGCTGCATCCCCCGCTGATGAGGTTGAGGGCTAGGCACGCTTCCTGAAGGACACTGTGGAGGGGTAGGCATCCCTCAGGGCAGAGCTGAGAAGCATTCGGACTCACCTGGTCATGGAGCATGAGTTGTCAGCTGTGTGGCGTGCCCAGATGCTGGCAGAGGTTCGCCTACTGCGGGTGGACACAACCGCTGCACTGAAGAGGATGGTACTCACTCTCGAGGCAGTGAGTGCTAACAGTGCACCATGTGGGTACTGGGGTACCAGTTGCACCCCCAGGAGTGCCTCACGCACCCCCAGGTCACAGCATCAGGTGAATCCATTGCGGCTGACACCATCACCACACCTAGCCATCCCTGACACCACTGGATCCTACCTGGGTCTCAGAGGCAGCACACCGGTGATCACCTTTTCATGGTCTCACTTCAGTACGCCACCAGGGGTAGTGGAGACCCCCCCATGTCCAGTGCCATTGATTCAGCAACCACCAGGCAAGGGCGTGGCTGCCCACATGTCCATGGTGGCCGTGGTGGCTCCCGCTGATGCCTAGGTAGACTAATCCCATGGCCACTGTAACCTGCACCCATTGCGGCCCACACACCAGGCTGACAGTGCCTGGGGTAGCGTGATGTGGCACATGCCTGCCTCGGTATAATGCCTGTGTGGGACACCTGTGTGGTGCACTGTGCATGGCTGGGGCCACTGGTGTTGTGCTGTGTGGCATGGGCATGAGTGCGGCCCTGTGTCTGCTGTGCATATGTGCTGGCAGATGTACAGTGATCCATGCCATACCCAGCACAGACTCCGTGTTACCCCTGTCCATGTGTGGCCTGCTGTGTGTGTGTGTCTGTGCATTGCTGTCTCCCCTCATGAATGCGCTCTGCGACCGCTGTGTGGTAGCCATCTGCGCATGTGTGTATCATTCCCAACCCCCACCCCCACCTCTGGTGTGTGTGAGTGGGGGGGGGGCTGCCATGTGTTGCCCACCTGTGATACTCACCTTCAGTCCCTGAAATGCTCCTCCACTAAGGTGTCCCTGTGCTGCTGGGACCTGGCGACCAGGCATGGGTCCCTGCAACCCAGGGGTGGCTGTCCACCTCCTCCATGATGCCCCTGCTCCGCATCATCATCCTCCTCCTCCATCTCTTTCTCCACCTCCCCGCAACTGTTGCCCTCCTCAGCCTGGACAACTATTCCACTGTCAATGGACATGTTGTGCAGCATGCAACAGGCCAGGAATATGCCACAGGCCTTCCCTGGACTATATTGTAGAGCACCACCAGACCTATCCAAGCACCTGAAGAGCATCTTCAGCATGCCGAAGACTCGCTCGATGATGGTGCATGTAGCGATGTGTAGCGATGTGTGCCTCATTGTACCACTCCTCTGCCTCTGTTCCAGGATTGTGGTAGGGGGTGAGGAGCCAGGGTTAGAGGGGATATGATGCATCACCTGTGGGGACACAAAGCAGTCTGTTAGTACCCTGCATGCATGTGCATTGAGTGCCACAGCCCCCCCATGCAACACTGCACACTGGTGCAGCTACTGCCTGTCCACTTCTGTACCTGTGGCCCACCTCCAAGTACAACACTTTACCACCATGGTGGGATTGTGCATATGGGTGGATGCACTGTGTTTGCGCATTCATTTTGCTTTGTGAATGTGGATGCACTGTGTATGCAGCTCCCCCCCCCCCCACATGCACTGCATATCATTATGTTGGGTCTCCAGCACATCCTTGGTGGTCTGGCGCATCCAGGATATGCCAGGGCATCCCTGCCCTGTGTGAATAGTGCCAGTGCACATCTCAGGATGTGCCAACGCATCTCAGATGCTCCCTGCGGATCTCTTTTGTGAATCCTGCCCCAGATTCTTTGGAAATATTCTATCAGTAAGTTAAATTTTCATCTCTGATCTCTCTCTCTCTCTTTTTTTTTTTAACCATTCTATTACAGTATGTAGGGTGGGGGCAACTGAGCCAATTGGATTCAGTCATCTTAACCCAGCCATATTAATCACCTGACACAGTTTTATGTAAATGTTACTGAACATGCAACTCCAGAAGAACAAATCAACTCTTCAAATTTCCACTTTTTTCTAATTTTTGAATCATGAAACTTTTTAAAAAGCAGCAGATCAAGTATGTCTTTTTTTTTCAAGCAGAAATATTTCTGCTGCTAGGTTCTCTAAAAAAGAGAAAAAGTATTTGTAATTCTGTGCTCAATAAACTGACCATACAAATAACAAACAGATCTCGTTACATATAAACCATTAAATAGGTCCAGCTCATTGTGGAAAATCAGGCTTGCAAATCAGACCCACATGACTACCTTTCTGTCTCATTCCTGGCAGATGGTTCCTCCACATATACTGCACTAGTAACTGGTAATGTTTAACTCTCACTCTTTCCACCGTCTGGTAAGTTTCCGACAGAAGTTGTCTCATACAGAAATTCTGCATTTAAATTGTTAATCAGCTGCTTTTTGGAGAACAGAGTGACTTGGTCTAAACGGCAGTTCCTCTTTTCCTCCCCTTTTGACACCAAGAATAGCTTTCCTGAAACCAGCAAGTGTTCAGCATGCATTCCTTTTAGGGAACCATTTAGGGACAGTGGTGTGCACGTCTGCCCCCTCAGGCAATAAAAGCCAAACCAATCAAGTAGCAGGTATGCATTTAAAAATGGTAAAGAAATGCTGTGATTTTGCTGAAAATCTCTATACATCAAAAAAAAAGGTGAAGGTGTTGATTTTAAAACTGGATGTGCTGAAAGTGTTTGGATTTTCAGCAGCAGATTTGCTATATTTCTCCAGATAATGATCTCATCAAATCTACAATTGTCTAAATGCTAACTAGGAGTTGCTACCGGTGTCAGTGCTACAGCAGGTATACTGATGGGAGAATGGGGCAGATCAATTCAGAATTTTCACAAAACCTTGCTAGGAACTTTATCAGAACCATTTTTTAAGTTCTGATACTTTGGTTTTAGAGCTTAATACACTGTCAAGCAGGTCTTCATCCAGTGAGAGGGTCGGGGGTGTTGATAGGACCCAGAAAGAAAGCTGATTGGTGGAGAAAGGACCCAGTGAGCCAAGTCTGTGGAAGGATCTGTGTTATTTTAAGTGATAACATACAAAGAGTTGGAGTATATGAAGCAATAACCGGCTCCTGTGTGTGATTAAATGCTGAGGTGAAGCCGAGGCGTTTGATCTCTACCGAGGCCAGTTATTGCAAGAGGGCCACAGCTATTGTTAATATACCCTAAGAGGAGACCTAAGGTAGATCCAGCCCATGGCAAGACAACAGGTCCCTCGTCACTATTTATGGGGGAGGTGGTACTCAATTAGGGAGTCCCAGGGACCCAGTCACCAAACTGGTTATCAATCTTAAGGAATGGGGTTGGCAGTGCAAAGACAGCCTAAACAAAAGATCTGTAAAGGTACAGCACTCTCTGGGGAGGGCAGAAAAATGGTCCCATGGCCAAAGTGGCCCAGCACCCAACCCGAAATGTGCTGTTGCTTGCCTAGTGCCCCCTAGAGACTGTATTTCCTACAAGAATTGAACTGTCTGCCAGAAACTAAATTGTTTGCTTGCTACTGAACTGTGTTATCGACTTGTGCCTTGGTGTATTGGATGTCCAGCTTCACCTTTATTGCCCGGAGCAGCTTCGCCAGAGCCTAACGCTGACCCAGGGAGGTCCCCGGCCCATCCACAATCTGCAGCAAAACCACCTCCAGTGACGTCAGCCTGTTTGAAGATCTGCCACAAGTGTTCCAGCTTCAGTCCTGCGATGGAAAGTGGTAGAGAGTGCCACTAGTGAGGTACCCAGTAGTGAGTCAGCTTAGGAGCCGCCCCAGCTCAAGCTTGAAGGACCACAGTTAACGTCGTGGCTACCCTTTAATTATTTTGCTGGCCGGCCGTAAATGTGCACGTGCCCATGTTGCTCTGCAGAGGCAGCCTGAAGATCATTCTGTCAGTAGTCATCTTGCTTAGAGGTCATCTGGGGCTAGAGACTGGCCAGTGGTCATTACAGCGGATCATCTAGAGAACCACCTGCCAACCAAATGTCTTCAGCTTCTTGCTCGGAACCGCCAAGGATCGCCAAGTTCTTCACTGACCAGCTCGCAGTGTTCCTTGTGGTGTTCTGTTCTGTCGGGGGATGCCCCGTTATGGCCTGTTTGTAACAAGCGCTTGGTGGGGTCAACGCCCACCTGCTGATCAGCTGACGTGTGGGAAAGCCCAAGCTTGGTTCATCAGACATTTTATCATCCTGGCTGGGTGCATGCTGGACTTGAACTGAAAGGGTCTAACCCCCCTGTTCTGGGTTTGACCAATTGTTGGTCCTGATCATGTTGTTTCATTGTTTATTTTGTTACCCTGTAGTGTGTTAGAAAATTGTCATCTTTTGTTTATTGTCCCTGGTAAATAAACTTCTTGCATCTTGATCACTGAGTAAGCTTTCTGTCTCTCCTTCCAGATTCGTCTGGCCTGTCCTGGAAAATTGTTAGGGAACCTTCCGGACCCCTACAGGGAAAGGGGATAGAGAGGGGGGTCCACTAGACACCAGGGAGGGAAAATTATAAAAGGTTTTTTTTTTTTTTAATATTGGGACCGCAATCATCTGGTGGGGGGGGGGGCACTAGACACCAGGGATTTTATGACTTGGGGGCTTGGATTTAGTGACTTAGGCTGGGGAGGAGGGTGGGGGACTGTTAATTTTCCTTTTTTTTTAAAATTACATCCCCCCTCCCCGAATATGAATAACGGATACCCGAATATTTGGGCCCCCGAATAGAATATTTGGCCAAATATTCAAAATAAGGTACTTGCACACCCCTAGATATTGTGATGGCTACCACTGCCTGAAGGCCTTGATGGGGGTAAGCTCCCAACCTCCAAGAAGAAGAAGCTAGAGAAGAGACTTTGCTACCTGAAGAAAAGCAGAGTATGGGATACAAATTTTCAATGCAGAAGTGAACTGTTTGCCTTCCTAACCTAGTGACTTATTTCGGCACCCATTGCTGCCCTTCCTTGCTGTACCAGGCAGAGGAGGGGTAATTATGACCCCACAAATTGAATTCGGACAGGGACTCTCTTCCCATGGTGTTAGTTCTTAGGAGAGGGTGGGAGGCAGCACCTGTGGCGGCCTTGAACCCCAAGGGGATGTCTACCTCTCCTTGCCCTTCCAAATTAGGTGGAAACCCACATAGATCCCAAGAAATGGGGAAATAGCCCAGAAGAATGAATAATTTGACCTTGGACCCTATGCTCACAGGGTCAGTTCTTGGGAGAGAGTAGAAGGTAGTACCAGTGGCAACCTCAGACCCCCCAGGGGGCACCTACTTCCCCTTGCTATGCAAACTGTGGAGCCTGCACCACCTGTTTCAGCCCTTCATGACTGTTTTAGATTACTGTTGGTGCAATTCTAGATCTAAGGATCTGGAGCTAGCTGCCCTAAGTCCCCATGGGGCAGGTAGTATGTCAACTGTACCTGGTCTAGGGGATGGTTGGATGGTGGAATTCCCTGGGCAGTTTTATGAAGCCAAATGCCCCTTGCTGTGTTCTGGAGTCTGGCAGACTGGAAATATGAGCCAAGCGGTATACGTACAGGTGTCCCCTATGTACAACCCTCAGTGGGTCAGGATGAATGTCCAGAGGTAACAGTGTGGGTCACAGTGAAGTATGTCAGTCACAGTTACCACAGCAGAGCATGGAAGCCTGTTTTGGGAAGGGAAAGCCTGTAACATTGAGACTGTGCATTTATGGCGATATGGAGCTGTACCTCAATGGGTTGTCTGAAGCTCCTTTATGAATTATGGACTGTCCTGATCAAATATTACAAGGACGATGTTGGAAAGCTGAAAGTGTACCTCCCCACTGGGACTCATAAATCCACTGTGGATTTGAACTGAGAAAACCTGTACCATACCTAATGAAAGCATGCTTATTAAATTGATGTGCTCACGAGTATCGAGAAAAAAATGGATCCTGGTTAAACTTTATTCAAGTTTTGGACATTAAATTCTAATGATTGGACCTATTGTGTTTCTATTCCCTTGTTTTTCAGCCCTTCACAGCCTGAGAGTGTCTGAGTGCCTGGGAGGTCACCTCAGTCCAGGAAGGTCAAGTAGGAGCAAAGGTTTGTTTGTATGCTCCCCTCCCTCCATTCCTTCCAGATAACCCTGGACATGGGGAGGGGGCTATGCTGCAATTATACTTTGAAAGGTGTAGTTTTTTTTCATATTGTGCATATAAACTTTATTTATTCTTTTTTTTAATGATAGCTTGGTTTCTGTGATGGACCTTGAAGTTGAGGGTGAGCACTAAATCCGCACTATTTGTAACAGCCTCAATGTTGTAACCAGGGCAGTAACTGAAATTGATTCTAAGCTTGGCATCTATAACCAGAGAATAGTCCTGTGGGACTCTAAGGCAGATGTAGCTACGGTGGTGGTGGGGACGTATACCAGTCAGCTATGAGTGTTGAAGCCACTGCAGCCTCCCTAATGAAAGAAAACTCTGCTTCGGCTCTGTCTGGTGCAGGTAGAGAAAAAAATCTACGGAGCACCATGTTCTTAGTCTGAGGCTGCGAGGGGAATGACTGACTTCAGTTTTTGGGAGTGAAGTAGCCTAGGAAAGGCAGATTCGATGGACCTTTAGTCTTCTTCTGCTGACATATTCTATGTTTTTATGTTTTAACTGGTTAGCTTGATCATGAATTGGGGCTGAGACGGGGGTAAGGCTTGACAAAACCTATCTAATTACCCCCAAGAAAATCTTTGGGCCCAGACCCCCCATACTGCATCATAGGTGGAGAGATAGGGGAAAATTATTGTGGGGGGGGTAGCATTTTGGGTTATTTCCTGTCCTGCACAACAGATGTGACTGGTGGAGACAGCTTCTCCAGTCCCCATCAGTAGGAAGGCTCCATCCCAGCACGGCTGCTGGCTTAGGCTAACTCTGTCTCTGTTTATGCCATTGTCTGTTATTGATGTCCATTGTTTTTGACTTCTTGGTTATGTGGGAACCCACTTGAACCAATTAACTTTGGTCCTCTGACTGCTGCAAGTGACTACTCCACTCACCCATAGCTCAGCAGCACTGGCTGCTCTACTGGTCACTGGGTCAGTTATCACTGTGGGATGGGTGTTCATTCACATCTCGTTTCATTGCAGTCCAGGCTGCCTGTGCAGGTTGCCTGTGCAGCCAGCTCCTGCAACACTTCCCCCTGTCTGTGGACTGCCAGCACTGCCTACTCTGCCTGTGACCAACTAACTCAACATACTGGGCTCTGTGGGAAGATCAGACGGAACAGATCTTTGTGCCGGTGGTTCCTGCTAGAACTCCTGTGCTCAGTAGGCTCAGCCTGTAGTTGCCAGTGTGAGTTAGGAGCCAATCAAATGCTGAACCGCTACTCTTGGTACTCTCCACTTGCAGCCATCAAGGATCCAGATGAATGGCAGCACAGAGACAGAAGACTTCACAAGGAACTCAGTTTCAAACAGCCCTCATTTTCCTTTATGATGTAGTTGGGGGTTGCTCACCTTACTACCAGGCAATTGGGTTTGGGGGTAGTACTTAGACCACCAGCCAGCTGGTGTCCACATGAATAGCTTTGAGAATGACCACTACAGTGATCCCTGCCTTTACAGTGAACAACACAGTCGTCTAACCAAGATCCATCCCGATATGTAGGTGGACTTTAAATTTCAACTGAGCAGAGGCAGACTGAACTCCTTCATGCTAGTAAGAGCAAGGGCTTCTTTCCTGAAGATCCCCCTCCCCATCAGCAGAGGCCTTCAACTCAGTGGTCACTTTCCATCTGCAAGCCCCTACCGGTCAAAGATGACTCCCCTCTAGGATTTTCCACACCACTTGTCTACAAGAAGCTCTAGCCAAAAGATCACTTCCCCCTCTGATTCCCCTGTAGACCTGTGACCCCCCCCCACCACCACCACTGTCACATTGTTTTCACTTTTGGAGAAGGGTGGTATTTTCTTGGAGGTAGAACAGTGCTAAGAAAGCCAGAAGACACTGCTGAGACTCTTCCCCTTGGTTGGCTCAGTCAGAACCTGCTAAAATGAGCGAGGAACTGAGCAGACACTGGACTGCAATCTTCTCCTTACTGCTCTGCCACATTTCCAGACCACTGGTGGCATAGAAAAGTTTCATAAGGCACTCCATGTATAACAACCCAAGTTCTCACTGCAGGCAGGTGTAGGGCATGAAGTCACTTTACTACGAGGCAGAGGGCAAAACAAAAAAAATACCATCATTCTCACAGTAGGGCGTAGTACCCAAAACAGGGCACTTACTGCCAAGGGTGTAGACAGGCATACTCGCTGTACACATTTGTGTACAGTTTGGTTGAGTGCCTGTCACAAACCGTATGCCTTTCTGTTAACATTTTCATTCTAATCTGCAGTATTTGGGTTAGGGTAGGCCACTGAGGAGTGTCTCTGTTTAAACTTCTGTTGTTTAGGAGACATATGCATGTATAACCTCTTTACAGATTAGAGGAATCATCTGACTTGTTTGGAAGAGGGTGCCATTTGGAAATGATGTGTATATTTTTTAATTGGGGGGTGTGTGTGAACTGCTGGAGATTGTGTACAAAACAGAAATTTCTGGCTACACCCCTGCTTACTGCTTCAAAGATGGGGGCAGTAGCTAGGCCAACAGTTGGTCTTTTGACACTTTTGTCCAATTATCAATCCCCCTCACACACCATTGACTGGAACATGATTTTCAGTTTGGGAGAGTGATGCTGTTTCCATTTGGGGTGGTGGTGGTGGGAGAAAAACTGAGAAAGTGGCTGGGAGAAGCAAGCAGTTAGCATTGAATATGGAGGCAGTGCTAACAAAACATGGGCCTTCTTTCCACCATCCTATTTTTCACCGTTGCAACAGCAGCTCCTCAGTTGCATGCACAGCGACTTCCCAGTCTCTTTCTGCAGCTCTGTTCACCACTCCCTGAGATGGTTGATTTCTCTGATATGTACAATATACAATAATTGATTTTATTAAATGGGTTGGAAATATTCTGCTTTCTGATTGGCTAAATTGGTTACAACACCTATGTGTTAATTCTCTAGGAATGTATAGGTTGGAATCAAAGGGAGAAAGGCTGTTCGCCTGGCTGTCTGAGTGTAAACAGGTCCCAATTCATTTTTACACTTAGAAAACAGAACACAGACAATTTCAAAATATATAGAGACTTGGGGTACAGCTTAGAACCTCACTTAAAGTTTGTTTTTCAATACCCCATTTTGAAAGACAGTAAAAAAAAAAATCAGAGCACTTGAGAGCATTCCTACTTATACTTTAAATTTGGTTGAATTATTTCAGATTGCTTTGTACTCACTTACTGGTTTCATGATGCATAATAATTTGCAAGGTGAGTAGTGTGGTGATTAGCTGCCACTGCAAATCTATAATCTGGTTCCTTACTTTATGCTAAAAGGGGGCTGTACCATAGTTGTCTCCTTGCATTTGTTAAGGGGGTAAAATATTTTGTGCAAGAACAAGGAAAGTGGGCATTTATAAAAGCTGCAGCTGAGCAAGGGTACCACTTTATGTACTGTGTATCACCACTGGGATGATGTCTTTTTTACGAGCTTGGGCTGTGAAAGCTCCCCGGCAACATTCGGAAGCAGTAGCACCTAGTATAGTGGTGGTGGGCGGTTTGTAAGTCACATAAACAAGAAAGGGGTGAGATATGTATATACTGTACAACAGAGAAAAAATATCTCCCAAAAAACCACTGTCAATCTGCAAAGTCTGCAGCCTGCAAACAAGAGGCACTTCACTGACTATGCCCCCCACCACTCTACAATTACTTGTGGGGCTGCTCATCAAAAAACCCACTCAGCGGCACTTCACTTTCTGCCCCCAACCCCAGTAAATCCTAAATACCATTCATTTATATCAGCACAGCAGCCAGGTGGGTAACGGTTCTGATTCCGCAAGCTCTCAGGAAGGGAAGGGGATGCCCCGCATTCAAACGCTCACCAGTTGCCTGTCTGACACCCGAGAGTTGCTGCTCACTCACATTCAGGATGGCTGCTTTCGATTTAATTTATTTGCTCCAATATTACGGGGGGTTCTCTTTGTGCTCCAGTGGAGATTCAAGCTGCAGTCACCTTACTCGGGTGGCACATGTTTCTGACCTCCTCACTGCCCCCTTGACCTCTCACCAGGTTGCCCTCCCCCCTTACTCTTTTTGCTACACAATATTATAATGATGTAAGCATAGTCTCGAAAAAGTACATTTATTTTTTATTTATTTAAGCGTTTTACCAGGGAGGCATACTGAGCAGAGTACAGCTCGATTCCAGATGTGCCCTGGGGGAGGAGGGGATAGGGGGAAAAAAATACAGAGATACAAAGCAGAATTAGAGAAAAATACAATCAGCAAATACAACTGTACAGCTAGCAAAAGAGGAAAAAGATAGATAAATACAAATATGATGGAGTGCAATTTAAAATATGTAAGCCGACATGTTGTTGGCATTGAGGAGCAAGAACAATAATGCACCAGTAATGGAGGTCATGTAGGACAGAAAATAGACCCCTAAAACTACCATGACTTCAACATGCCACTGTCAATATCAAGGACTTGTTGCATGTACCCTACAGAAATATGATGAAAGTATTGTCTTGGCAGTGAAGTTATTATAACATGCAAATAATGGTTGGGTGTGCACAACATTAAACCAGGTGCTTAGTAAATCAATAAATTCAAACAAAAAGACCAAGCATGCCACAGTTCAGGAAAAGTGTTGTTTATGCAATGCATAATTGTGCAAAAATAGCAAAAGTGTCAGACTATTACTATTGAAGCCCACCTGAAACAAAGAAAACCATCCAATGTGTTCTGCTCTCCCGACCCTGACCCCTCTCTCAGCACCACACACACACACACACACACACACCTCCACCTCACTTACCTGTCTAGTCCATCACTGCAGTCCTCTCTCCTCAGACACATCCTGCTGCTACCAGCGTCGACTGCAAACTAACTGAAAACATGGTAAGTGCAATTAAATGGCCTTTTAATGTATTTTGAACTTATGCTCATAAAGTTTTCATTTTTTTAAACATTTTTGACCAAAATTTCCAACATAGCCTTTTTTTGCCCCACCTCATGAATAAAGGAGGTGACATGTTTCAAATCCCCTTCCTAAACTCACTCTGCAAAATCACCTTTCAGACAGGACTTTAAAAACTCCACCTGTCCTGATCATAAGATGGAGGTCATAAAAAGCCTATGTTAAAAATCTGAGTTCAAAATGACAAAAAAAACCCAACAAAAAAACAGTGAAGTTATGAAAAAACATTGAATTGTTTCAATGTTTATCACTTTTTTACTTTTGCAGATTTTTGCCCAAAATTTTTAAAATAGCTCTTGTGTTACCCTACCTCATTAACTTGACAGATGTTATTTTTCAAATCTCCAAAACATGTTTACACAGTTGCTCCAAGAAATCACCTTTCTGATAGGATTTAAAAAACTCTACCTGTCTTGATCATAAGGTGGAGTCATAGAAATACTACTGTACATTGAAAATTTGAGTCAAAATGTAAAATCAAACAAACAAAAAACCAACAAAGCTATGAAAAAGCAATGGATTTATTAAGATGTTCTTTATTCTTTTCATCCCATCTCCATCTCAGTACCCCCATATTTAAATGGCTAGCATGGCACTAACCATGTTAGTGCCACACTAACCATGAATAGTGTTGCCCAGTGAGGTGGTGGCCAGATTCAAAGGCTCCCAGTGCGCTGCACTGACCCGATAGCATAACCACAGAATATACTGCTGCCCCATGTAAATGATGGAGCCCACGTATACTAGGCACAGCAGTGTGTTCAACAGTTCTGGCAGCGCTAAACAGTCTCCATTGCAGTACTGTTTAACGTTGCTGAAACCATGGCTTTATCCCCTTGCACAGTCACCCCCCACGCATGTCCTGTAGCTGTCTTGATTATTCCTGGCGGGCTTGTAGTCCCCCACTCCCCCCATCACCTGTCCTGTAGCTGTCTGGCATATTCCTGGTGGTCTAGTGGTCCTCCAACCTCTCCTGACCCACCTGTACAGGATCCTAAGCCAAACTAAGGCAGAAGTGGCAGCAACCAATAGCCCTCTGCTCTCCACCTCATTCAGCTGCTGTATAACTGTCAGTTAGCAATCACAAGCACTGTAGAAACAACAGTTTCTACAGTATTCATGATCACTTCTTGACAAATGTTTTTTTACTGTACTCATGATTTCTCACTGACAGCCAGATGGTGACCAGCCAAAGGTGGTGAGTGGAGGACTGTGCCAGTCACCGTCCCTATTCCCATACTTTGGCTTTGGTGTCCAGGGCAAGAAGGGTGTGGGGAGGAGGGTCCTGAACAGGTAGATTGCAACGGGGTTGGATGCCCTTAAGGAGAGGACCTTTAGACAAAAATAATATTCAAAACAGCTACAGGATGGCTGATTGGGGGCCACTTGACTACCATTAATATTCAAGACAGCTACAGGACAGGGCTTCTTCAAGGGGGCACAATTTGTATTTATAAATCACATTAATAGACTGATTGCTGGTGTGACTGGATTTATGTAGGGGTAGTGTGGTGGATGTGTTATAGTGTTAGGGTATTTATTATAAGTAAGTAATTTTTTGTTGGTTTTAGTGAGTGAGGTACGACATGTATATGGGTTTGGAGGCCCCGATACACTCCTATTCCCTTAAACTGCTCTTCCCACTTCATCCTTTTCAGCCCCCGGTTCCCTTGAATGCAGACTTTGACAACTATTGGAGACTGGGAATACTGAGAAGGTGAGGCACAGAGTAGAGGCGGGTTCCTTGGTAGGAACTGGGGAGAGCAGGATCAGGACTGTCAGGCCAAGCAGGTGCCCTGAGTATAGAAGGGTATAGAAGGGCCATTGAGCTCAGGCTTGGTGATGACTCTGGGCCAGTCCTAGAGGCAGTGATCCTGGCTGGGTTCTTGATGGCACACTGCCTGAGGTGTGAGCACATGGGTGGTGAGGTGGCCATCTGTTTTAGATACTGCCTGAAGCTAACAGCATACCCATTGTAGGAAACAGGTTTTTTGAATGTGTGGCAGTGAAGGGTGATGTGGGTGTGAGGTGTAGGATCTTCATGGTCTATTGCCCTCCAGAGTGAGAACAGGAGTTCATACAGGAATTTGCAGATTTCACTGTCGACATATCGTTGAATGCCCCCAACTTAATTATGCCGGGGGATTTCAATGTATGGATCGATGGTGAATCCTCGCACTTTGCTCAGCAGTTGCTCAAGTTGATGAACTCTCTGAGCCTCACACATGTAGTTTCTACCACTACCCGTGAGCACAGCCACACCTAGAACCTCATCTTCTCTCTGGGGCTAGACATCTTTGACTTCAAAGTGTATCCAGTGGGATGGTTGGATCAACATGCTGTAAGTTTTCTAGCAAGGGTCCACCAGATACCATCCCCACCCCTGTGGAGATGATCTAATAGAGCCCTAAATGTGCTTTTGTTCCAGAAAAGCTTTTAGCTGTCTTGGACATCTCAGGAATAGAGGTAGCATGTGGTGGAGGCTGTTGCTGATGGCTATAATTTGGCAATTACAGCTGTGCTCGACTCTGTCACACTGTTCCGTATCTGTTCATTGACCTCATGCCGCAACTTGCCATGGTATAATAACGAATTGAAGTGGCTGAAGCAACAGGGTGGAAGATGGAGCATTCCTGGAAGAGACTGGGCTCGATGGATGACAGGATGTCTCTGACGTACTATTATAAGGACTAGCAGAGGGCAATAACCATGAAAAAGTCAGAGTTCCTGTCATGGGTTATTACCGTAGGAGAAAATAGGCCTGCTGTATTCTTTGGAACTGTAAACAGGTACTAAAACTTGTTTGTTTGTCTGTCTGCAGTCTGGAGGAGATTTGTCTCAAGAAAAGTGCGAGGAGTTTGGTTTTTCTTGCTGGACACAGTGTCCTCCATTTGAGCTAGGATCTTGACAGGTGGCCCATCAGGATCCAGCAGTGGTGAAAGGGAGAAGTGTGAAGCCAGTCCAGAGGTGTTGAGTGAGTTCTGGACATTTTTTTTTCAACTATATTTGATTGAAATTTTGTAAGCGGCTTACATCATTTAGTTAACACATGTGCAGCAGTACATTCAGCATTAAGCATTAAAATTCACTTATCCATACAAATAGAAAATAGTTGATATCAGCTTCATCGTTACTTAGTTGAATGTGAAATTTGACCATTTGTAGCGGTGTGATGATACCGTAAAAATAAAAACATTAAAACACTAAACTGACTTGAGTGCACATTCTTTCCTGTGTTTACATATACAGACATGGGGGGTTTGTTAAGATAATTAATTTGGTAGCGCTAATACCATTTTCAGGATTGCAAACTTGAGTGACTCCCCCTCCCACTGGTCTACTGTCTAGGAATTCCTTCAATGCTAACCATTGTTTTGTCATAGGCTGTTAGCTTCCCTCTTCTTCTGTAGATTAGTTTTTCCACTAGTGCACAGTCTGCTAGCTGCTGCAACCAGACCTTCCCTACTGGGAGGACCTCATTTTTTCATAAAGTTAAAATCCCTAGCTTGGAGCACAATAAAGAGATGAATATAAACCTTTGTTTACCCTTCTGAATATCTTCCAGATGCCCTAGGTTTCCAGGAGTACCATCCTGGCATCCAATCTGATGGGTGCAGATGCTACCTTGGAGAGTGTACAGCATTTTCAGTCTCTTGCCAGTAGATCTGCAGGCATGGGCAATGGAACATTATGTGTAATAAATGGCCTTCATCAATGTTGCATCTGAGGCATAACCCTTCATACCTGTTGAATATTTCCTTTACTCTAGTTGGAGTATAATATGCTTGGAATACAGTGAAATAGTGAATTATTTTACTCTGAATAGGAGTGCACCAACCCTCTTCCATTATGTTCTCCCGGCCCTCCTTATGCATCAGAACTCTCAGGCATTTTTCCCGCTTTGACCTTACATCCACCTGCTCAAAGTTTATACCATGCAGTACATGGTGATACAGCTTGGTTACCAGTCCTCTTGTTTCTTGGGATCCATCCAGAATTTGGGCAGTGCCTGACAGGTCCTGGAGTGTGCCCCAGTACAAAGCCCAAGAAATGCCTGATTTGAGCACATTTAAATATGTAAGTGTCTTGTAGATCACATTTTAGTCTCAACTCCTGGAAGGACATTTATCTCCCTTGTTTCATATAAGTGTCCTGAGACATGAATCCCGTTCCCAGCCCATACCTGGTAGCCAGTATCTTTGAAGTATTCAAGCAGTACTGCTTTGTTCTATAATGGTGTAAACTGACTGGACACCCATCATTGCGTGCAGTCTCTGCCACAGCTTAGGAATATGGGATATCACCTGGTTACCTAATGCCACCCTAAGTACCAGCCAGTCTTTATAGAGGAGGTGCACATGGTGATTGCAGCACTGTACGCCACCTACTGTCAGTCAGATGCAGAGCCTACTTGGTTGTTGGTAGACTGCTGGGTGGTTCTGGGTCCATTGTTTGCCAGTATTGCTCTTAGAAAGCCGTGGTGAGACCACTCCTAAAGAAACCATCTTTAGACCCATAGATGGTAGCAAATTACAGGCCTGTGTTGAATCTTCCTTTTTTAGGGATGGTTATTGAGATTTTGGTGGTGGTGCAGTTTGTGGCTCACCTTGAGAGTTTTGACATCTATGAGCTGCTCCAATCAAGTTTCTGGCCTTGCCACAGTATGGAAACTGCGCTCATCAAGGTGTTTGTCGATCTGCTTCTAGCAAGAGATAGAGGGGAGCACTCAGTTGTCATTCTTCTTTATCTCTTGTCAGCATTTGACACCATGGACTGTGGGATTTTGATGGAATGCCTTCAGGAATATGGGGTACTCACCAGGACAACTTTCAAATAGTTTGACTCCTTCCTTACCAGCAGGACCCAGCAGGTTGTGATAGAAACTTTCTCATTGCAGCCTGTAGCAGTGAGCTGTAGGGTTCACCAGAGGTTGATTCTGTCCCCCGTGTTACTCATGGTGTGCATGCTGCCAATGAGGAAGGGTATCAGATAGTATGGTGTATGTTTTCGCTGCTGTGTACAAGATATTCAGCTGTACATGTCCTTTACATGAGATGGGACGAGGCAGTTGCTGTGCTGGACTGTTGTCTTGAAGAAATTGATCACTGGATGAGCTCCAGCAGTCTGAGTCTTAGTCCGGCCAAACAGAGCTTCTACTGGTGGGACCAGGTCCTCGAGGGTTGGCTGTTGGATGTGATGCTGTCAGATTCCCATTCCTGAATGGCACATGACAGCTGTGGATACAGTTAAGAAACTGGTAGCCATTGTTGATTCACTGCTGACACTGGAACATCAGGTGTCAACTGTGGTCCACAACGGATTTATCTAACTGAGATATCTCCCAGATCAGATACTATCTAGTGGAAGAGGATCTGGCAATTCTAGAGCATGCCTTTGTGACCTTGAGACTTGATTATTGTAATGCTTTCTACATAGGACTATCTGGAGGTTTGGTGTGCCACCTATAGCTGGTAAAGAATGCAGCAGTCTGCAGCAGACAGGCTGGTGATGGGAGGGGGGTGTTCTACAGAGATCATATTACCCCTGTGCTGCAGCAGCTGCACTGGCTTCCCATCATTCGGTGTACCACCTATTATACTGCTTTGTTAACATACAAAGCCTTCTTGGATTGGGTCCTGCCTATCTTAAAGACCTCTTGGCCTGCTATGTTCCTGGCCATTCCACCACAGTCATTGCTAGCCATCTAGAGATCCCATTTGAAGCAGTCTGGAAATAAGGTATTCCCGATGGCTGTGCCTGCAATATGTGCCAAGCCAGTTACAGCTGGGTCACATATGTCCACTGCTCATAATTTGGGGCTGGAAAGGTGAATAGTCTAATCAAGAAATAGATGAAAAAAGCCAACCATACTTCAATGATATGAAATCTCAGTAGTATTTATTCAAAAATTGTTTCACCCCACGATCCCTCTGACCATGCCCAACATTTCACCCTTAGTGGGCTTCGTGGGCTTCTTCAATGTGGAAATTAATAAAATAACAAAATCAATGCAGTTATAAATGCACAATATATTGAAATGCATATAAACTCTTCAGTGTTCCCAATCAATATATATGCTCATTACATGTCTTCCTCTTCCGTCAAATTCCTTTTTGTGTGTTCTTATAATTATTCAAGCAGTCATTTGAAACATTTTGCAATGCAAGAACCCAAAACAACCACAATGATCATGTTTACAAAGGTTATGTTGTGCCCTCATCACTGACTACTCCATATTCACAAAACCCATACCTAGGTTTGCAAGTCCACTTGGAAGATTTATTTATTTAAAAGTTGATAACTAGGAAAGAAGGCACACAGAGCCAAGGCTCATTTCCAGTTTCGACCTGGGGCAGAGGATAAGGACACCATGTGCATTAGTACAATAGGATAATCAAGGAAGGAATTTACAAAACATTTACAATATACATGCATTTACAAAACATTGGCATTGTGCAAGCACTGCAGGTACATAGTATAGTTAAGCAGCAGTAAATAGATACAGGTGATGAGAGAAAATGGCACAATGGGTTTCATACATAGTGAAGCTAATACTGTAATAAATAATATGTACAATAAGAAGTGAACATACATATATACATAGAGCATTGTACAAGGTAAGCTGAGCAGCAGCGAGCATGGGCGAGAGAGGCCAGGGGAAATTTAGATGGGGGGAGGGGGGAGCGAAGACAAGGGGGAAAGGGGAGAAATCTGAAGTGCTTCTTAAGGGATGCTGCAGTTGTCAGACTGTGTACTGAGATAGGTAGATTTTTCCAGAGGGCTGGGAGCCGATAGGCAAAGGTTAGTTTCTCATAGAGTGAGTGAGGCTGGGGTAGGGCAAAGGAGCGGTGATCACGAGTGCACAGCGAGTAACCAAAATTGGTGGCAGGGGATATCAGTGAAGAGGGGTAGGAGGGAAGGGTGTTGTGCCAGTATTTGGTGATAAAGGAGGCGCAGTGTGCAAGGCGTTGGTTTGCGAGCTGCAAAATAGATACAGTTTGGTAGAGAAGGCAGTGGTGTGTGGTAGGGCAGGTTAGTGGCGAAATGGCAGATGGCATGAAACAGAGGATCTAGCTTGGTGAGGGCTGATTGAGCAGGTGAGCTGTATACCACTGAGTGAGAGACCGATGGAGGATAGATCATTCAGGAGGATTTTGTGGGCAACCGAATCAAAGGCCTTAGCTAAGTCAACAAAGATGGCCAGGGTCAGATAGCCTTTGTCCATGGCAGTGTGGATATAATTAGTTAAGCAGAGAAGGGATAATGAAGTGGAGTGGAGACTCCAAAAGCTAGATTGATAGGGGGTCAGTATGTCATTTGTGGTCAGAAACGAAGTAAGTCTTAGAGATAAGGGATTCAAGGAATTTTGAAAGGGAGGGGAGAAGGGAGATGGGCCTATAGTTGCCTGGAGTGGAAGGGTCACCTCATTTATGAAGAGGGGTCACTCTGGCCAGTTTCCAGGCCTTGGATATGGTGCTGGTAGAGAGAGAGAGGTTGAAAAGATAGTTGACGGGTAGGACTATGGCAGGGGCATAGATTTTCAGGAGGTTAGCCTGTCAGGATTCTGCTTAGAGGAGTTTAGTGACTTGAGAGTATGCAGTACTTCTGTAGAGGTAATTGGGGGGATGGTGTGAGTGGACCCATGAGGGGACAAGGAGGGTTGGTTGGTTCGGGGAGGGGAGATGGGTGAAGAGGGTTGTCGGGGGGGGGGAGAGCACAAGTGGTGAAGAAGTGGTTTATGGAAGAGGCAGCAGATCCTGGATTGTCTCGATGAGTACTTTGGGTGAGCATGGGGGTGGAGTGAGAAGAGGTACCTAGTAGGGAATGGAGAGTCTTCCAGAATGCAGCTGGGAAAAGGTTGCAGTCCTCTAGCTGCAATTTAAAGAAACTAGCTTTGGTGGTACACACAGCCTTGGTGCAGGCATTCCTTAGTGATCTGTAATTTTGGAGGTCAGAGGCATTGCAGGATGCTTTGTAGACTCTCCTGGCGTGGCCTCTGGATTTAAAGAGTCTCACCAGATTAGGTGAGATCCAGGGAAAGTGCCTGCAACGGAGCCACAGCTTTTTGGGTGGAGCGTGGTAGTGCCACACATTCAGGAAGGTAAAACTGAAGGGTGCCAGAGCAGAGTCTATATCAGGTGCAGTGAAGACTCCAGACCAGTCAGCCAGGAAGAGGTTAGCCAGGACAGCTTGCTGGTTCAGTGACCTTAGGGGTCTGAACCACATGTACTTGGGCAGGGTGGGGGAGGGCTGGACTTCCTGTGATGGGTGATGCAGTGGTCACTGAAGGCGTCAGGGAGGATACCCGCTGAGGAGAATTTTGGGGGGTAAGAAGCTAGGATCCAATCAAGCAATGAGTGGCTGGAGGAATGGGGATTGAGCCTGGTAGGATGTGAGATATGTTGAGTGAGGTTTAGGGCCTCAGTCTCCTGGGTGAATGCTCTGGCTTGTGGGGCAAGCAAATTAAGATTGAAGTTACCCGTGACTAGGAGTTCTCCAGATGTAGCAGAGGAGATTTGGGTGGCTAGGCTGAAGACAATCGATGCAGGGTTAGCTTTTGGGGAAAAGTAGCAAATTCCAATAAAGAGAAGGGCAGATAAGGGAAACACCGCTTGGTGAGTAGAAGCTCATGGGATTTAGTGGTGACCCCCTGTAGGACGATGGAGGCATATAAGGAATCATGGAAATAGGTGGCAACCCCACTACGATGCTTACCCCTGTGTTGGCGGAAATGAGAGTAGCCAGGGATTGTTATCAACGATTCTGGGACTTTGGCGGAGAGCCACGTCTCAGAGACACATAGGATATCTGGAAGCATTGGGATATCCAGGCCTTGATGTTGAAGTTAGAACTTGGGCAAGAGACACCTGGCATTTATGTAGTAGATGCCCAGGCCACCAGTCAGGGGGTGGGCTGAAGGCTGGGCTATTGGGTCCTGGGTTAGGTTCGACATCATCTGCGAGGAGGAGCAGTAAGAGGAATGGAGCAAGGTATTTTGGAGAGATTTTTTTTCCTGAGAAGGCCAGAAGGGTGGGACCTAGATTTAAGGGCCAGGAGGGGTAGTCTGCAGGAAGAAAGGGGGCAGTGTGGGGGGGACAGGGTGCCGAAGGGGAAGGAAGAGTGGGAGAGCTGTGACGGAAGGTGTCACTGGCAAGGGAGGGTGGGGAGATGCAAGGTTCTGGGTGAGGGAGGGTGGTGGAAGACAGAATGAAACTAGGGGACTGGGGTCAGATTATTGCCAAGAGAGTAAGAAGGAGGGGGGAAGGCTGTGGGAGGGGAATTTGCATTTTTACCAGCCATTGGGTTGGGGGAGATTGGAATGAGAAGGTGACGGGAGTGTTGGAGGTAGGGGGACAGTGAGTACCAGGTTGTTTGAGTGTTTAGATTTGAGGGCGAGTAGGAACAACATGCACCAGTAGGCACAATTAAATCAATGGCTGCCTGCAGGAGACTGAGGGAACAGCGGGGGATGAGATGGGGAGGATACGGGGGTTGTACTGAAACTGTAGTTCTGGGATATCCTGGATAGGGTCACTCCTGGTGTAGAAGGTCAGAGGTTCAAAATCAGGAATGGGGAGGTACAGGTTACAGTAGGGGAGGGCAGAAAAGTGTCAGTTGAGGTCTGTGATAGGGGCACTGTGAATATGTGTTAAATTAATTATGCTAGGTATCTGGGATGATACAGTGAGCACAACAGTGACTCTTAGTGGCCATAGAATATAACCTGCATATGGAAAATTCAGGTTATAGTTTCCAGCATGGCTGTTCACATGACATTGTCATGTGACTTGGACTACCTATAAAGGTACAGCTGAGCCAGGGAGGGAGGGGAAGTCGCTGCATACACAGCGATGGGCTAACAGGGTCCCACAGTTGCAGTGCTATGCTGCTGGTGCTGTACCTGTACCTGTGTTTGCTGGCTGCCTGGACACTCCGCAGGCTGGGAGGGAGGTAGGAGTGATGCAGCCTGTTGGGAGGGAAAAGTGATAGGTTAGACGGGGAGGGGACAGAGGACAATAGGGATCAAGTTTGGCGGGAAGTTTAACAAAGAAGGGGGGAGAATGTCTGCTCCGGCCCCAGTCCTGTGAGTGTTGCGCATACGCAGTACTGTCCTCAGGGAATGGCGTAAGTACAGCTGACTAGATAACCGTGGAGACCCTCTTCAGCTACTGCACCATGGTAAGCACTAGAAACAGTCCTTGGTCCCACAACAGACAGATAATGTGCAGAACTAATCGAGTAGACATAACATTAGACAGTCTCCCTTAAAGGTACAAAGGCAGGGCAGTAAACAAGTTCACATACAGCAATAGCTAGTTGCACAGAAACAATCAAATGACCCTGCCAACAGAAATAAAAACAACACAAGAAAACACTACAAATAATCTTTTATAGGGTCCCGCAGTTGCAGCGCTATGCTACTGGTGCTGTACCTGTGTTTGCTGGTTGCTTGGATGCTCTGAAGGCTGGGATGGAGGGAGGAGTGACGCAGCCTGTGTTTGCTGGCTGCCTGGATGCTCCATGGGCTGGGAGAGAGATAATAAAGTAGCAGTAATCCCTTCTCTACAGACCAGTTATGGATTGCACACAACAAATCGTGGTTAAAATATATCATAAGAATCTACTGAGCATTATCTATTACTATGAATGATTCAGGACAACGTCAGAGTCATGAGGCACTGTGAGTCACAATGACATGTGGGATGTCCATGTCAGAAGTCCCAGAAAAGGCCATCCAGCATCAAATAGTGAGGTGAAGAAGAGCACCACTGGAGGGGTGGGAAGGGGCCCAGGGAATTCTGATAAGGAGATACTTTTTTGTTTGGAAGGGGACTGTAAGCTACTGACATGCTGACCAATTTTCATTGTCATTAATAATTGCTTTTAAAGTATATATCCAAAACATTCCCCTCCTTTCTACAATCTCATTCCAGTCCCCCCATGTATCCGGGGTTCCACTGTCTCTATTGCCCAGAAATGGAGGGATGCAACTGAGTGTTCATCGGTTGCAAAATGTTGTGCTACTGGGGAATTCTCAAGCCTAATTCATATACAGCTCTTATGCTCACTTATCCTCTGTTTAAAGGGTCTGTTAGTTTTTCCTACATAGTATTTTGAGCATGGGAATGTGAGGACACATATCACGTGGACTGAGTCACAATTTAAGAAAGACTTAATGAGGTATTTAGTATTCTCATTTGGATGTATATTGTCTTTTTTCTTTGATGTATTCTCACAATGTGCACATCTCCCGCATGGAAACATCCCTGGTTCTTGTGGTCCCAATAATAACTGTTAACCCCCCCTTTGGATCTGGTCCTCTAAGTTCTGAGTGCACTAATCTGTCCTTAAGAGTGCATATGCAGCCCATGATGCTTTGCATTGTGTGGGCATGTGTGATTTTGTATTTTCTTGAAACTTGGCTTCCCAGCCAAATGCCCTTTGGGGTAACCCTTGCCTCAGTGTTTGCGCACAGAAGTTCTTTGTCTTTTACATAGTTTTTTTATTTTAATGGGTTCACCACAACATAACCCAGACAGACTGTCTTAGGGTAGCTGGTTCATTCCACCGGGGTGTCAAACAGATGAGGCATACTGATGAGTCCTGGTAGGATGAAACATGTGTCTATGTCATCTGTTGGCACCATGCAATTCTGCTTAAAGTTGAACCAGCATAACATTCTGTGGTGATTTGCATATGCAGCCCATGATGCTTTGCATTGTGTGGGCATGTGTGATTTTGTATTTTCTTGAAACTTGGCTTCCCAACCAAATGCCCTTTGGGGTAACCCTTGCCTCAGTGTTTGCACACAGAGGTTCTTTGTCTTAAGAGTGCTTACTCTTTTAGAAGCCACAACAGACTTCTTGATGAACTCTGGTATGCCCACAGGTCTTAAAGTGTCCCAGTGGTGGTTAATAATCTTCCTGATGGGTTCTGTAAATACGGAAAATTCCAGTGAACACACCACCCTGTCCATTAGTGTGTTCCCTCCATCTAACGTGGTCCTCACATTACCCTGTGGGTAACCAGCCAATATGTCGAATGCAAAATCCCACTGGCAAAAATGCTGACGATAAAATGTCATATACAAAAATGTTGTATGGGCAGTATTATCCCTGTGCGGCATGCGGCATTCCTTTTTCTCCACTGCTGAGCAGAATGGAGTTTGTTATATATAGAATGGGGGGGGTGAGGGGTGCAGGGGGCAAAGCCCCCTGTATTGGGGCCAGGCATGTTGTTTCCATATTTTGACAGGCAGTATTATTTCTCCGTGGTATTTTTGTATTCAACAGAATTCCATCAAGATTTTTGTCCATGATATATTTGTATGCGGGATTATCACATGGTGCCACCCTATGTAGTTCTTGAGACTGCCTGATTCACAACCCTCTTATCATATCCTTGACAGATAGATCTTTCTGCCAGACACTGAAATTCCAGTTCCTGCTTTACAGTATTACTACAGTTTCTTTCTACATGTAGCTTTTGTGAATATGGGATACCGTTATTCATCGACTCAGTGTGATAGCTGTCTACATAAAACAAGGTATTGCAGTCTGTTTCTTTTCTATATATCTTGTTCTGTAGGTTGCCAACCTGCTTGTTGTCACTGGGTGTGGGATTTCAGAATATTTCAAACAGGCAGACAAAACTTAGGTGCATAAAAAATGCTTGAAAGCATTTATCATTTATTTTCAACTCCAAATAACAAAAATGGATACAGAAAGCAAAAGAAAATGAGGTTAGCAATCATTAACACAGCATGGCTTAGCTTCACTCTCTCTTCAGGTACTCAGACAGTGCTTGTTCAAACACACCCAGAAGGTCTTATACCTGCCACGGCTAGGAAGCAACTGGCCTCCCTATCTAAAAACTATGCCCCTAGAAGTGGTCCTTTTATGTCATGCTAGGGGTGACCTCACAGACATGCGATCCACCCACATTTCATAATTAGTCTTTCTAAGGCAAACAACCAGGCCTATACAGAAGAGAACAGGTTGTTCAAAGCCTTAATATATGAAACAATTTTACAACGTGGATACATAAAATACTGTCTTCTGATTCGTCCAAACAGGCCACCTGACAGTGGATTAATGTCTGATATACCCACAGTTGCATGGTCACATGGCTTTATTTCACTGTTTCTTTAGGCAAAACTCTAACAAAACATTGCCCATGTTACAAGAAGATTAACCCACTCCAGGTTATGGGTTTACTGAGCATTAATCCACTCCCGGGTGGTTGAAATCACTCGGCTTCACCTCGTGATTCCAACCCCACCAGGCGTGGATTAATGCTCAGTAAACCCATACCCTGTTGTGGGTTAATCCCTCCTTATTCCCTTAAAACAAGTAATATATAACGCAGTCCTGGTCAGTAAATGAGCTCTGCATCCTTAATTAGCACTAATGACTGCTAACTCCTCCCTCTGCACAGCATGACTTGCATTTTGTTCAGTATAAAAACAGGCCACTAGGGGACTGCTGTCTCCCTATAGAAAAATCCATTCACCTGCAGGCAACAGGTAGGCCCAGTTCTGGCCTAGAAGGGTGGAGGAAATGGAAACAAGAAAACAAAACAGGTGACCCTTCCTGTTACTTTTATCCAGATATTTAAACACTTTACAGAATTGCAGTAGTTTTATTTTAGGTCTTTCCCTTGGTTACAGCTTTTAATGAGCCTGTTTTTAAATTAGAAAGGGGGGGCAGTATTAACTTATAACAAAAAACAGGCACTCTCTGGGACAAACACTGCCTGGGGCTAAATTACAGACTAGCCCCATTTAGAAACATTCCTTTGTCACCAAATGTTTATATTTGTAACCTAGACCCTCTTCCTTATTCCTGCAAGAGCCCTTATTATTACTATTTTTATTTTATCTGCCCTGGGCTTAAAGTAACCATTTTTCCACATGCCCTCTCTTTATGTCTCGGATACAGCCCTCTAAGTTGTTTATTCAGTTGTCACTACGCTTTCTATAATAACTTATGCATATTTCACATCCAGTTCTATTTAAGCATGCTGCACCTTAACCAATACACAAGCTCTGCAGGCTTTGTAGGACATGTTTGTAACATCAGTTTCTTTTTTTTTTAAGCACCTATTCTTTATTTATTTTAGCATAGTTATTCATGTTTCAGTATAATCTGCCTGCCAATATATTCATTATCTATGGTATCTTTTTCAGCACTGCAGGCACTTTTATTTCATTTTAACTTGCACTGTCTGCCCCTTAATTCTGGCAGCACTTTCTAGCAATATCCGAAGCATTTTATTCCTTTAAAACCTGCCTGCATTTTATTTTTTTAAGTGCCAGACTTGCACTTTCAGTCTGCCAGGGTGGTATCCTTATCTCTTCTTTCGGACACTCTGGCTGTTTCACATTACAGCTAATTATGTGTTATAAATATGCAGCTCATAAACCAGGGACAAGAAAAGTAAAAAGGGATAGCACAGGATAAGACAGTGCTGTGGGTGACCAGTCCAAGAGCGAAATTTAGGAAAAAGAGAGAGAAGAATTAATAAGGAGAGATAGCAAAGGGCAAAAGGAATGGGGGGAACTCAGACTACTTGTGAGGGTACTTTTTCTAAGACAGGGGTTCACCCTGTTACACTTGTAAATTAGTAAATCTAAAAAAGCCACCTCCTGATTGCTAACTGTCATGGTAAATTTTAAGTTGTCAGTCAAAGAGCTAATATACTCATGCAATCTGTCTAACTCTTCCTGTGTACCTCCCAGAAAATCAGCATGCCATCTATAAAACTTCTGTTGCACAGAATGTTCCCCAAAAAAGATTATACATGGGATTAAAGATAAACCGAGTCTCAAATAGGTCAATGTGTAAGTGTAAGTGGGAGCTATAGTGCTACACATGGCTGTTCCCTTTTTCTGTCTGTAATATTTACCCTCAAAACGGAAATAGTTTTCATAGAGTAGCAATCTGGCTAATTCTAGTAGGCTACCGATTGGTGGCATATTCTCAACCTCAGATCTCTTGAGCCTAACTTCTAAATTGTGAAGTCCATCTACACGCTGTATGGAAGTATATAAGTCCTTTATGTCCACACTGCATAACATGATATATCCAGTGGGTGTGTTGCCATCGAAGGCCTCTATCAATGCCAACACATCATTGGTATCTTAAATGTAGCTGGCCATCTGTCTTACTAATGGCTGGGCATAGAAGCTGACAAACCTTGAAAGTGGTTCAAGTACAGAGTTATTTCCAGACACACTCGGTAGTGCCGGAGGATTGTTAACATCTCTATGGACCATGTTCAGTACGTAAAACACAGGAATTTTAGGGTAAGAAGTCTCCAGAATCTCTCTGCCATTTTTGTAATTGCCCCAGTTCCATGTCCATGTCCAGAATCTGCTTAATACTCAACTGAATCCTAGAAGTCAGATCCCCAACTAGTAACTCATAGTTCTCAGTTACCTCAAGGAGGTTCCTACACATTGTAATACAGCAAAACTCCACTTATCCAAACCCCTCTAATTTGGAACTCTTAGTTATCCAAAACTGAGAGATTCCCCCCCAGTTTTCACTCAATGAAATGTATGTGATGCCTATTAAGCATTTCCATCGTGTTTCTGATGCAGCAATCAGCTGCAATTGGAACAGTTTGCCTCAATGAGAAACACCTGGTGGGGGGGGGCAAAGAAATTAGTGGGCTATTAGGTAATTTAGGTGATTAAGGTGACTCAGGTGGGTGATTAAAGTCAGGTTAAAGTCAAATGCTCTTACAGACAGGGTAGTTTCTGAGCCATCATACTCATTCACTTAGTCAAGCCCGAATTACTGAATCAAGCAGAGCGTGAGAGGATGGCAAAGCGTAAGTGGTCTGTATTGAACATCAGTGCTAAACTTTGAGTCCTTAAGGCTCTGGAAGCTGGCAATAAAGTGGTTGATGTTGCCAGACATTTTGACATGGGCAATTCAACTGTTTGTGACATTCAAAAATCCAAGGACAAGATCCGTGATTTTGCTGCTTCTTTGGGCTATGGCATACACATTGAAACATAGAAGACAATGCACTCCTGTGGGGACCAGAACCTGAACAAAGCCATTTATCTGTGGTTCATCCAGAACTGTAAGAAGGGCACACAGATATCTGGCACACTGATTAAAGAAAAGGCCAGACACTTTCATGCACGGCTGCGAATGCAAACACCTTTTTCCACAAGTGAGAGATGGGTGGATAGATTCAAACACAGACATGGCATCCCGCAGCTGTCAATAGCTGGTGAGATTCTTTCTGCCAGCAATGAATCTATCCAGTCCTTCAGGCAAACATTGAAGGACATGATGTTCAGGGAGGTATAGTCAAACAAGCAGATGTATGATTGCCAATGAAACAGGCAGCTATTGGAAGCTACTCCCTGAAAAAAACTTTAGCCTCTGGCACAGAGAAATATGCTCCTGGATTTAAAAAAAAAATAAGGAAAGTCTTGATTGTCCTAGCCTGTAACAATGTAACCGGTACTCATATGCTGCCACTGTTTTAAGCATGTTAACATGCAAAACTTGCCAGTTGTGTGCTGTGCCCAAAGCAGTGTTTGGATGAATTTAAACAGTTTTACAGACTGTTTTTTTCTTGTTTTGTGGCTTCTCTAAAAGCCGCTCTGAGATCCAAGGAACTGCCAATCTATGCTGTGCTCCTCATTGATAGTGCTGGAGCCCATCAGAGTAGCAACAACCTTAGGACAGATGATGGCAGCATCAGCTGTGAATTTCTGCCAGCCTAATGACAGCAAAAATGCAGCCTATGGACCAGGGAATCCTAGCAACACTGAAAAGGCTGTACAGAAGTAAGCTGCTTGCAAGTGTGCTGTCAGAGGAAAACAAGGAGATTGCACTTTTGTGACATTGTGAAAAAACTCTCAATTAACGATACAGTCTACCAGTTGGCTGAAAGCTGGTGGGACATTAGAAAGGAGACAGTAATCAAATACTGGGAGAAACAGAGGCTTTTTATTGAACCCCCTGAGCAGACAGTCATGGATCAGATCACTGAAGCCGAGAATGCTCTCAATGTTTTGACAATTGGAACTGCCATCGATGTTTCTGAATGTAAGAAACAGGAGGAGGAGGAGGAGATAGGACAGGAGATGCTGTCAGAAGACAAAATTCTTTCAAGTGTGCTTGCTGACAGTAATGCTGAAGAAGAACCAGACGAGCAGTATCTGGAGGTGATGGATCCATCTGTACCTGTAGTGACAAACTCAGAAGTCATGGAGTGCTTCAAAAAATGCATCCAATGGATAGAGAAAACTGATGTCACAGACTCCCCGCAAATCCTACTGCTCTGACAATTGAAAAATAAAGCTGTGTTACTGCAAAACAGTAAGAAGAAATAGACTACTATAAAGGGCCTTTTCAAACAACTGTGACTGCGTTTAATGCTGCTTTAACTCTCCTTTTATCTCTGCTTCTACAGCTGCATGTCTGTGCTTTTAAATGCATTTTACAATCTTACTTTTTTACTCTACTTTAAATTTGTTTTATAGTTTGACTTTTTATTCTGCTTTAAATATATTTTATGGTCAGACTTGTTTACTCTGCTTTAAATACATTTTATAGTCTGACAGTAAGTTGCAAGAGTTATACAAAACATCACAGCTGAACAATCATGATACTGTGTACAGGCAGATAGATCATGCAACCCAAAAAGGTGCCGTGACAAATGTAAGACACACGTTTTTATTCTGCTTTAAATACGTTTTATGGTCAGACTTTTTAGTGTGCTTTAAATGCATTTTACAGTCTGACTTTTCACATATTTTAAACTTCTACTGATATTTATTTAAAGTAGTACAATAAAGTACAGCAGGACTATAAACTGTTTAAAACCATAAGCAGTCTGTCAGTCTCTGGTTATTCTTAAGTGTACTGTCACACTGCCAATGGTCTCCTGATTATCCAGACACCCATTTATCTGAATGTTTTTTCTGTCCCCCAGCACATGCAGACAAATGGGGCTTTACTGTATAGAATTATTATTGCATAATAACAGCACCTCGTCCTTTGCCTGCAGGTTTTATAATAATCAAGTTCTAGATTTTTTAGTGTGATACTTTCAGCTCTAGTGAAGTTAAATTGTGGTGGAGGTTGTCTGGAGTTCTTAAAGAGTTGGTTAACATCCTTTAAAACAGATGTTATGAAGGCCTCTACATTATGGTTTCTGCCTTTAGGTGGATTATAACTGGATTTGTAATTTACTGCCTATCTAATTTTTCTCAAGATTGGATCCTGAGGAGGTTCAGAGTAAAACTGTTCTTGTAACCTAATGGTTTTAAAAAACAATGTGAATCTGCCATTAGTCCAAATCTATGCAGATGTTTGTATGGTGAGAAGGATAGGCCCTCGCTGAGGACTGCCGTTATTGAAATTTAGCTCTATTCACAAAGGCTGCACGGGTCTACCCATAGTGCACAGGTCCGGTATGCAGCAGTTTATGAGGCACATCCATGTATGAGCCAGCTGTGCGGCATGCACAAACCGGGCATAGTGGGCCGCGCACAACCATGCTGTGAACACGCATGCCCAAGGGGATCCACAGGCATGGAGGGTTGTGGCCACATAGGCTGGCTGTGCCGCAAGGGGTGTGCACATGCAGGAAGTGGTTTATGTCAGCACGATGTGCAGCATTGCTGTGGCCTGCCTACATGACTTGGAGGCAGCTGCAAACAGCAGGCATGGAAGTTCCACGCCAAAAGCCTCCAAAGGGAGACACAAATGTGACACACCACAGAGTGCCAGGACAAGGCAGACCACCCCCATCATGGGAATGGCATATGGCAGGCATGCCACTGTACAACATGTGGCCACCATGTGCATGCCATCACCGCCAGCAACAGTGCAGGATGGTGCCCACACTGTGCCCCATCCAAGCATGGCAGTGACTCCCAGATGCCATGCCTGATGCAGCACGAGCCAGCATGCACCATGGCCAACGTGTGAACAGGCCTGTAGCACAACCCGGCATGTGGCTGAGACAGACACCACCAAAGCACAACCCATACAGTGCAGCATGGTAAACACACCCGCCCTGCATCACAATGTCAGAGCGAATATGGGACAGACACAGAGAGTCTGCAAAAACATCAATATTTATTACACAGTGGGGGGGTGTGCACGGGGGATAGAACATTTGAATGCAATACAGACACCGAATAGCTGCAACAACTGAAAATGTCCAGTACACTGTATGGGGTGGGGGGGAATGCACATGGGAAGGCAGAACAGGGCTCAAAAGTCCAACATGCATGGGGCTGCCGGGCACCTAGTCAGACTCCTTGGACTCACGGGGTCCGTGAGAGCAAAATGGCAACAGAATTAGGCGTCGGAAACTGTAAATAAAATAAAAAAATAGCTTGGGTGAGCAGGAGCAAGGAAGAAGAGCTGTTAGACTAACATGTGCATCACGTCACTCTTCATATACATCCAGGTGACAGAGGCTTTGCTGCACCACTGGCCCGCCACATCTGGTTTCCCACAAAGCCGGGTGACATCAGGACAGCCATCAGGGTGACCAAGGGGGTGTTCCATGACATGTATTGCATGCTGAACATGGTGGGCACCATAGACTGTACACACGTGCCTGCCCTGACACCAGCGGTTAACGAGGATGTGTACTGGAACTGTAATGGGTACCACAGTATCAATTTTCAGGTTGTCTGTGACGCGACTGGTATCCTGATGAAAGTGCATGCGAAGTACCCTAGTGTGTGCCATAATGCCTATATTTTCTACAACAGTGAGTTGAAGCGCCACCTTGCAAGCCACCCAGAGGGGTACAGCTGGTTATTAGATAAGAGAGTGTCATGTCTGGTGCTGCAAGAGGCCACTCTGTGTGTCTGTGCCACTGTACCAATTGTTCTCCCTTTCCCCCTACAGGTGACAGTAGCTACCCACTGCAACCATACCTCCTGACACCCTACAGTGCACCACAGCATCCTGCAGAAGAGGTCTACAATGAGGCACACACGTGGGCACTCAACATCATGGAGCATACCATAGGACTACTGAAGATGCGTTTCCGCTGCCTGGATCACAGTGGTGACACGATGATGCTGGCACCAGGCATGGCATGCAGAGTATTCACTACCTGTGCCATGCTGCACGACATCTGCATGCACTGCAGGCTACCTGCACCCCTAATGAGCAGCAACCTGTGAACCCTGATGGCCCACCAACACCACATGGCCCAGAGCCCATGGAGGCCCACGGTGTAGTGGTGGCTAGGAGAGGTCCGCAAAGCCCCCCTCTTGCTGACTGCATGGCGGCAAGGGCGGTGCACCACCATGTGACTCATGGCACCTTTGGTTGCTAGGGCAGGGCCCATGTGTGCAATGATGGTACTGCTGGACTGAGCATACATGTGCATCTGGTGGAATGCCATGGGACTCACATCCCAGGTGTGCGCCCAGCGTTCACCACGTGGTCCTGTGGAGGGGGATTGCGGGGTCCGCAATGTGGCATTGTGTCGTATTCATGACTTCATGTCCCAGGCCATGTCTGCTCTGGTGGCACTGCCACATGTGTGCACACCACAGCATGCTGATCATGGTGTGAATGGCATGGCAGGCATGGTGTGGAGTGAGTGGGGGGGTGGGGGTGCTTGTGTGTGTATGTGTGTGTATGTATGAGTGTGTGCATGTGTGTGTGTGGACTGTGCATCTGTGGCATCACACTGATGTGGACATCCCAGCTACTGGCTATGTCCATCATGGGCACAGCCCTTACCACCCACGGTGCCAACACCATGATGGTGTTTGTGGTGGGGGTGCCACCTGGGGCTGTGTGGCACGTAGTGTCCACCGTACACCACTGGTGTATGCATCACGATGCTGGTCACTGGGTGGTCACTGTTATTGGCTTGCATGCCACGGGGCTGGGCGGCCCGTGCTTCACCTGCTATGGTGGGTGCTGCTGTTGCCTGTCCCTGCACAATGCCAGCCATGTGTGCAGGTGTAGGTGACTGCATGGCTGTCAGGTGTGAGGTGATAGCTGCAAGGATGTCAGCCACACACTCCTGGGCATGTACACCTGCAGCCACCATGTTCACCAGATGCTGCTGTGCAAGGGCACTGGCAGCAACCTACTCAGCCAGCCTCTCCTGGGCCCTGACACCAGTGGCCACATGTGTGGCCATCTGCTCCTGTTCATGTACGGTATCCTGGACTACCTCCGTGAGCCACCCCACATCTGCCGTACTGACCTTGGTTGCCTGCAGCCACTCTCACTCAAGCCTCCGCAGGTCAGAGTAGTACATGGCCAGCAGGGTGTTTGGTGCTGCTTGGTGTGTACACCTGGCAGGTTGTGGCCTCTCCACTGTCCCTCTGTCGTCAACCTTGGCAGGTGTGGGGGTGCCTGGTGTGGCAGTGTCCTTGTGCCATCTGGATGTCTGGCTTCTGTGTCACTGTGGTCACTGGACAGTGGTGCTTCCTCTCCGGCCACCTCCATGCCCTCTGATATCCATCCATCCACTGTTGTGAGTGTCTGGGTGGATGTGTCTCCACTGTGTCCGGTACCCTGTTGCCGATGGACTCGTCTCCATGGTGTGTCCACTCCCAGGTCATTATCAGGCTGCACTGGCCACTGTGTAGCATCCTTCTGTGTGCTGTCTATGTCCTGCCGCTGCATCCCTGTGGGGAAGTGGGACACAGCGGTTTATGCGGCACACCCATATACGAGCCGGCTATGCAGCATAAACGAACCAGAAATAGTGGGCTGCACCCGGCCATGCCATGAATATGGGCACCCCCAAGGGATCTGCAGGCACACAGGGGTGTGGCCACATAGGCTGGCCATGCCGCTAAGGGGATGCATATGCATTAAGTGGTTTATGTTGGCATAATGCGCATTGTTGCTGTGGCCTGCCTACGTGACCTGGAGGCAGCTGTAAACAGTGGGCACAGAAGTTCCACATGAGGGCCTCCAATGGGAGGCACAAATGAGACACACCATGAGGCACCAGGACAAGGCAGACATGTGGCCACCATGTGCATGCTGTCACCACCAGCAACAGTGCAGGATGGTGCCCATGCCATGCCCCATCAAAGCATGGCAGTGATGCCCACACACCATGCCTGATGCGACATGGGCCAGCAAGCAACATGGCCAATGTGTGAACAGGCCTATGGCATGCCATGACATGTGGCCGGAGACAGACACCATCAAAGCACAACCCACACAGTGCAGCATAGAACACACACCTGCTCTGCATCACAATGTCAGGGTGAATAAGGGACGGACACAGAGAGTCTGCAAAAACATCAATATTTATTACACAGTTGGGGGGTGCACGGGGGATAGCACATTTGAACACAGTACAGACACCAAATAGCTGCAACAAATGAATATGTCCAGTACACTGTATGGGGGGGGGGATGCACTTAGGAAGGCAGAACAGGGCTCAAAAGTTCAACATGCATGGGGCTGCCGGGCACCTAGTCAGACTCTTTGGACTTGGAGGTGGACATCTCTGGGGGTGGTGTTGTACTGGTGTAGGGCCTCTCCTCCTACACAAGCCTCCACACCGGTCCCCCAATAATGCTGGAATGAGAAGAACACAGAGGATCCACCATCAGTGACTGTGGAGAAGCAAGGAAGCAGTGTGGACAGACACACACACACACACAGCACAGCCCATGCAGCACTTACCTTGGACAGCTCAAGGATGGCCCACAGATCACTGATGTCGCTGTGGTACAGCATGTCCCTTGTTGACTGGCACAGTGAGAAGTATGGCGGCATGTCATACAGGAGACATCTCCTTGGTGCCACCACCTGTCCCATGCCATCTGGGCCCGGATCAAACCACTCCAGGACCAGCCATGCCAGCATTCCCCTGCTTGCCTGCAAGACACAACACAGTACAACAGGTCACTACAGGCCCCAGTAGCAGTTGCCCCACATACACCCACTCACCTGTCAGCAGCACTCACCTTCCTGTGCTCCGTCACCTCCCAGATGGCACCCACAGGTGCACGGTCCTGGAAATGGGAGGTAGAGACACAGACAAATGCCTAGGTGGGTCATGTCTACCACCAATTCTGCAGGCACAGACACCTGCCGCCGCCATTGTTGCTGCCAGGAATGTGGCGTTCTGCCAGGTGACACACCCATAGCACATGACTGGCCACACCCATATAACACCATGTGGTATGGCGCCCGTCCTGCACCTCATGCACTGTGGACCTGGAGAGTGGCAGTGCATACTGACTGCACTGAGCAGAGGAGCAAACCATCTAAGTATGTGCCCTGGTGCACTGCTGTACATGGTCCTCCTGAAGGATGACATCGTGGAGCAATGTGCCTGCAGGTGGAGATAATGCCATCGCATCTTCAGGCCCAGTCTAGAGGCACACATGCTGTGGGACACTGAATGCCTCCAGTGATACCATGTCAACCATGACACACTGCAGTATATCTGTGGCCTTATACAGGACACAGTTCAACTGTGCACCAGGTGCTCCATGGCCATGACAATGGAGACCAAGATACTTTGCACCCTGCAATATTATGCCACAGGGAGCTTCCAGAGGGTCACTGGTGATGTCACGAGTGTGAGTCAATCCTCTGTGTCACAGGCACTGCATCAGGTGACAGACACTTTAGTGTGCCACTGGGCACACCACATCTGGTTCCCCACAATGCTGGCTGACATCAGTGCAGCCAAGGGGGTGTTACATGACATGTATGGCATGCTGAACATGATGGGTGCCATAGACTGTATGCACATGCCTGTCCTGACACCAGCGGTTAACGAGGATGCGTACTGGAACCATAATGGGTACCACAGTATCGTTAGGTTGTCTGTAATGCAACTGGTATCCTGATGAACATGTATGTGAAGTGCCCTAGTGCATGCCACAATGCCTATATTTTCTACAACAGCGAGTTGAAGTGTCACCTTGCAAGCCATCCAGGGGGTACAGCTTGCTATTCGGTAAGTGGGTGTCACAGCTGGTGCTGCAAGATGCCACTCTGTGTGTCTGTGCCACTGTATTAATTGTTCTCCCTTCCCCCACAGGCAACAGTGGTTACCCACTGTGGCCATACTTCCTGACACCCTACCTGGAGCCACAGCGTCCTGCTGAAGAGGCCTACAATGTGGCACACACGTGGGCATGCAACATAGTGGAGCGTACCATAGGACTACTGAAGATGCATTTCCGCTGCCTGGATCACAGTGGTGGCACGATGATGCTGGCATCAGGCATGGCATGCAGAGTGTTCACTGCCTGTGCCATGTTGCACAACATCTGTGTGTACCTACCTTTACCCTCTGACAAGCAGCCACCTTCGAACCCTGATGGCCCACCACCACCACATGGCCCAGGGCCTGCGGAGGCCGACTGTGCAGAAGTGGCCATGAGAGGATCCCGGGGCCCCCCTCTTGCTGACTGCATGGTGGCATGGGCAGTGCACCACTGCACAGCTCATGGCACCTTAGGATGCTAGGGTAGGGCCCATATGTGCGATGATGACACTGACGGACTGAGCATACATGTGCATCTGGTGGTACGCCATGGGACTCATGACCCAGGTGTACACCCAGCGTTCACCGTGCCTGTGGGGGGCGGTCCACACTGTGGCATGGATGTCATATCCACAACTGCATGTCTCAGGCCGTGTCTGCTCTGGTGACACTGCCATGTGTGTGTACGTCACAGCGTGCTGATCGTGGTGTGTGCAGCATGGTGGGCATGGTGTGGAGTGAGTGGGGGGAGGGGTGCTTGTGTGTGTGAGTATGTGTGTGTGTGTATTGTGCATCTGTGGCACCATGCTGATATGGGCATCCCAGCTACTGGCTATGTCCACTGCAAGCATGGCCCCCTACCACCCACTGCACCGAGCTGTGATGGTACTTGTGTCGGGGTGCCATCTGGGGCTCTGTGGCATGCAGTGTCTGCAGCACAGCACTGGTGCGCACATCACCATGCTGGTTGCTGGGTGGTCTGCTGTCATTTGCTTGCATGCCACTGGGCTGGGTGGCCCATGCTTCACCTGCTGTGGTGAGTGCCACTGTTGCCTGTCTCTGCACAACACCAGCCATGTGTGCAGGCATAGGCAGTTGCACAGCTGTCAGGTGTGCGGCGATGGTCACAAGGGTGTCAGCCACACACTCCTGGGCACATATGCTTGCAGCCACCTCATTTGCCAGATGCTGCTGCGCAAGGGCGCTGGCAGCAACCTCCTCAGCCAGCCTCTCCTGGGCCCTAACACCATCGGCCACATATGCGGCCATCTGCTCCTGTTAATGTACAGCATCTTGGACCACCTCCGTGAGCCACTCCACGGCCACTGTACCATCCCTGGTTGCCTACAGCCACTCCCACTCAAGCCTCCACAGGTTGGGGTAGTAAGTAGCCAGCAGAGTGCTTGATGCCACTCGGCATGTGTGCCTGGCAGGTGGTGGCCTCTCTGCTGTCCCCTTTCTTCATCCTGGGCAGGTGTGGGGGTGCCTGGTGTGGCAGTGTCCTCTCCAGGTGCTGTGCCATCATCTGGATGTCTGGCTTCTGTGTTGCTGTGGTCATCGGATGGTGGTGCTTCCTGTTCTGCTGCCTCCATACCCTCCAATGTCCATCCATCCACTGTTGTAAGTGTCTGGGTGGATGTGTCCCCAGTGCATCCAGTGCTCTGTTGCCAATGGTCACAGCTCTGTGGTGTGTCCACTCCCAGGTGTTTGTCAGGCTGTGCTGGCCACTGTGTGGCATCCTCCTGAGTGCTGTCCATATCCTGCCGCTGCGTCCCTGTGGGGGTAGGGGAGTGGGACACAACAGTTAGCAATGCGTTGTGGCAGGCATGGCTCAGGGCTCAGCATGGATCACGGTACTCACTGTTGTCAGGTGCCATCTGCATTGTACCTCCGCTGCCACTCAAGGGTCCCTCATTGGGGCTGTCTTTGTCCTGCACTCTGGGGGGTGTACACAGGTGGTCAGTTCATGGTGTGTTCATGGTGTGAGTGGGGTTCTGTGTGTGCCCCTGTGCATCTGGCTCACCTGGCATGCTGTCCATTCCTTCTGGCTCACCATCTGTCAGCATGTCACTGATGGTGTCAGCAACCAGTTTCTCTATTGGGGTCATGGGTGATACTGGTGGTGGCAGTCCTCCACCTATGGCACCCTGTGACTGCTGTACTCTGCTCAGTTTCTTTTTCACCTGTGACAAGAGGTCCCACCACTTGTGCTTGATCACAGCAAGTGTGTGGGCCTCCAGTCCCACGTCATTGATCACAACTTGGAGTTCCAGCCATATCCAGGCCTTAGTCTCAACAGGGTTGACAGGGACCATCTGCCATACAGAATGTTGTAGTTCTGCTGTATGTCTGTGACCAGTATGGCCACCTGTGCCCCACTGAAGTTCATGGAACATGACTGCCTACATCTGCCGCTGGCCTGTGCGCTACTCTCTGCAGTAGGTGTGGGCTGTGGTGGTGTGGGGGCTGCCCGCTGCTCAGTCCCATGGTTCATTGGTGTGTCTTTTGCTGACATGCCTCTTCGCATTGTGCATTGCGCTGGTGCATTGCACTTTCATCTCACCATATATGGCGGGGTCAAGGGGTGTTCCCTTGCCTCTGCACAGTCTCAGGACCAACCCAGTGCATTGCTGTGTGCCTCCATTGTCCACGCTCACTCCTGTCGGGGGCGTTCCATGCTTCTTCGTGCATGCTGCGTATGCATGGTGCTGTGCACAGCATGCAACTGTGAGTCCCCCCTTACACTGCGCTCCTATGTAACTACATCCCCTTCATGAACAGGCACCATTGAGAATAACTATGTTCTCCTCCCTCTGTATTCTATCCCCCCTCCTCCCCCTCTGGGTGGCTGATAGGTTCTATCATTGGCTTTTGCATAGATCCCTGTGCTCAGGCATAATACCAGTGAAGTCTGTTGTCTGTACTGGTATCTTGTGTGTCCTCCTCCCTGCGTTGCTCGCAATCTAAAAAAAAAAACTTTAGGGTAATCTTGCCACTGTGATGGGGGTCTGTCTGTTCTTCTCATGTAGCTTCCTGAGCTATCAGTCTGTCTCCTCCCTTTTACTTCTATACTGTGGGTTAACTTTCCAATTATATACCCCATTAAGGACGTTCCCTGGTGTTTCAGCAACCCCATGTCAAAGTCATTGGGCCCGATTTTCAAAGATCCCTTAGAGAGATGCAACTTGCGTCCCTCCAAGGGTTGCAGCAAATTCAGTTGTGCCAGGGACCCTGTACCAGATTTTACAATCTGCAGGGTCCCTATGCCTAACACCTGGGTTTGCCACAGACCGCAAGATGTTTCAAAGAGTTGGCCACATCTGTGGGATTTGCCACAGGTATGAGGTGGCTCCCCTCACCTGGAGCAACACTAGAGGGGCCAGGCTGGTGGTGGGGAGTGAAGAAATCAGTGGGGCGCATCAGGAGGCAGCGCGGGTATAGGGGCACAGATGGGTAGCAGCCAGGAGGTGGTCTAAGTGGTTGTGCCCATGAGATGGGGTGGTGCAGGGGACAGGTACACACCGGAGTCAGTGGGGGTATAGGGGCACAGATGGGAAGCAGATGTAGCTATCTGGCAGGGAGCGGTGTGTGGTTGTTACATGCCCTCTTAAACTGTAATGTACACTGGTGCCCATACTTGTTAACTCTCCCAATAGTGTAGCACCCCCATAATCACACTGCACAATAGTCCATAGTGCCCCCCCACTGCTCTCTGATCACCTCTGTGTGCTTAGTAAAACATGCCCCTGTGCTCTAGTACTCCCCCGGTCCCCGATCACACCAGAAAATTTTGCAAGACTACACCCTGGTGGTCTAGTGGACCCCTCCACCCTCCCCACCCATCAGTCATTGGCAATAACTCACTCCCCTCATTTCCCTGCACTAATCCTGTGCCAGCACTGTAGTCCACACACCACCAAGGCCAGCCACAGAATGTACTATATGTGTACTGTATACAGTATGCACATAGTGACATCGCATTCTGCGGCTGACCATGGTGGTGTGTGGAGGGTGGTGCCAGTTGCAGGATTGATGCAGGGAATGGACAGGAGCAGGTTGGTTTGACAATGATGGATGGCATGGGGAGGGTAGGGGGTCTGCTAGACCACCAGAGTGTAGTCTTACAATATTTTCCAGTGTGATCAGGGACCGGGGGTGCTAGAGCACAGGGGCATGTTTTACTATGGGCACAGAGGTGATCTGGGAAGCGGTAGGAGGGGCATTATGGACTATTTTGCAAAGTGTGATTGGGGGGTGCTACACTATCAGGAAAGTTAAGTGCGGGCACAAGTGTACATTACAGTTTAGGAGGGCACATAACCACATATCGCTTCCTGCCACATAGCTACATCTGCTGCCCATCTATGTCACTACACCCCAACTGATTCTGGTGTGTATCTGTCCCCTGCACCACCCCATCCCAGGGGTACAACCACTTAGATCACCTCCTGGCTGGTCTAGGTGGTGCCCCCTACTGTGTCCATGGTGGGGCTTTGCAAATTTGAGAAAAGGGGATGTGGCAGCCCCACTATGCTGTCGCACTGGGTTGTTGGATGCAACCTTGGTGCAAGGGGGCTTTGGGGCAGCTGTATCTGGAAGGGATGCAGGCTACCTTTGAAAATCCCATCTGACGCAAGTTGTGATGCAAATCACAACTTGCGTCACACATTTTTGATGCAGCTCCCTTGCGTCATTCTAACCTGACTGAAAATTGGGCCCATCATTTTTTGCCTAGTACATGAAGGTCATCTAAACATTTAAAATCCACAACAAAAAACATGGCTTGCCACGCTTGTTTTTAAGTTACATGGTAAGACTTAATCCCTCTTGATGGAAAACATTCATAATGGTTCAGACTGTGTTATGTGATTATAACATCAATATTTTAGATGTCAACATGAGTGTGAAAGAAAACATGAAACAAGAACACATCATTTGTCATGAGGCTTGCTTCCTTTTATCCACAAATGCAAAACTCAAGAGTAAATTACCAATACTATGACACCCTCTTGAACTGATATTCCCCCAAAAAGGGGGAAATATTTGTATGTTGTTATACATAAAACCATTTCAAACCCATGTCTTTTTCATAAAACATTTCTGATAGATGTAGAATATGGTTATGAATATAGAAACAAAGAAATATAGGGGTTGCCATGCTTCTTCTGGTTATGTCTGCTTTCAAAGTTCCAGTTTCAGAGGTGGTCGGCTCAGGACAAATAAAATTGAAACATCCCAATAAAAAAAAAACTTGCAAGGATTCTATTCAAACAATTCAATAGTACATGCAGAATGGCAAGGACTTTATCATAAAATTAACAGTGTAACCAAAGACAGACAGATGTGTAGGTAAAGTGCCTTGAATGATACCAACTGCTGCAATTGTGGGAGCTAATTTCCTTGCTGCCGTCCTGTATACATTCTTAGCTGGACATGGCATAATAGGATAAATCATTATTCTAATAATGCCTCCATATATTTAAGAATGTACTTGTGCCAGGAAACAACCTTGAAAACTTTTTCAAGTGTATCAGAAAAATGGGAATATGAAACACCAGGGGACGTCTTTAAGGTGATAATCATTCGTGTCCCATTTCAATTTCTTAATCTTGATCTTTTTTAACTCCTCCTCCTCAGACTGCTCAAGTCTCCTCTTAATTTGATCCCACTGTTCCTCTTCTGTTTTTAATTTCAGTTGATCTTGTACCTTCATTTCTTCTGCCCAAATGCTCCTCCTCTCTAAAACATCTTCTATTAAAGCGTACATGAAATCTATAGAACACCTATTTCTAATACCCTCCCACCATTCGTCCAATGTTTTGGACTCAACTCCTAAGTTAGGTTCAGCCAGGAATCTGAGCCACCTAAGGGTGCATTTATAATGTAGATATTCACCTTGGGTTATTCCATGGCATTCTAATCTTGTGTCCTTTTTTCTAAGTTACTCCAACTTCAGTTGTAATTCTTTTTCACTAGACCCTATAACCAACTTTTCCTTTACTCTAATAGCAGAAAATAACATCTTCTGTTTGGCTTCACTATAAACAAAGGTCGTTTTTCTAGTTTCCAAACTTGTACCTATTTCAGCAAAACTTTCCGTACCTCATGGACAGACAGTGTGTAAAGACCAAATGTTAAGCTATTCTTAAAGGATACCTAAACAACAATTTGACAACAAACTATTCAAAACTCTGACTCCATAGGTGACTAAAGGAAAGGCTGCTGTATTCATTAATGCTAAAACTACATTTACAGCACATAAGTTACCTAAATGTGGTTCCAGAGCATTTGAAAATGGTAAAATCAGCCTTACAATTTAGAAAAAACTGTCTTACCTGCTTCCTAAAATGGCCGCCTAACGTGATGTCATCTGAGCCAAAGTCAGAGAGATATATGGCTCTCTGTAGTGCTAACTAGTTCTTTTTTCCCGTTGTATAGAAGTGTTCCACCCAAATGGTCAAAACCATGTGCATTATTTTCTATAATACACATGTTAGGCTATGGTTCTGTTCATTTTGTTTACTTTAACATGCTGAAAATGTGTTTTTATTAAACCTTTACATTTTCTGCTGTAACCCCCCTGCAAATGGGGGTTCCCAAAAGACTTCCAGGAGCTTGCTTGAATGCTCCAAGCCTGAATGGTGTTTGGCGTTTAAGCCATTTATCAGTGAGTGTTTTTAGAACCTCTGGTACTGTCTCTTTAAGAGCTGTCTGCTTGCAGACATAATTAGTTTGTATGGGGACTGTGTGTTTTTGATTGAGTACCACTCAAGCTGCTGCCAATTCACTCCATTTTGCAGTCACTAGGAGTGCAAAGGAACCTATCTGAAAGATGTAACTGTTTGCCAGAAATCATTTACAGTAATAATGAAATTACAGTTTGTCTAACCTACTTTCTTTTGCAGTCAGAACAGTGTCTGCCTAGTTCCCCATTCTGGTTTTGAACTGCTGAACTGGACCAATCAGTGTGGGTAAGCTAGCTCTAAAATGGTGCCTTGGATGAATCAGAACTTGGACTCATAATCTGAGCCAGCCACAAGAGGATTGTATGAGCAGTGACTCTGGGAGATGTAGTTTAGTCTTCAGCACCTTTTGGACCAACAGCAGCAGTCTATTGTGAGTGACAGCCAATCCAGTCAAGAACTGGGAGGAACTCAAAGGAAGTGCCCGGTTTTGTCGGTTGGAGTTTGAGTTGAGCTTTGGCAGTGAAGAAGGAAGGAGCCCTGTGTTTTTCAGTGTGCAGTTTTAGTCAAAAACGTGTAAGGCCCAGAGTTCCGTCTGCAGCTTGTGTAACAGCTTGTTAGGACTGAATCCGTCCTGTGAAGAGAATCAAAGGATATCTGAAGAGTAGAAACCAGGCTCACCCTGTAGAAGACTGGAGAAATTGCTGAAAATTGCACTCGGTCTGTCAGGAACTGAATCTGCTGTGTGTTCTCCGGTATTGTGCAGTAATTGCGATCGGGATACAGATGCAGCCTGCCTGGTATAGTGCTTTCTTTTATGTAAATGTGTGAAGAGGTTTGTGTACCGCAAGTGAGCCCTGCTGACATTGAAGGACCCTATCTTATTTGGAGGTCGTGAGTACTAATTCAGGGTCGCTGCCTGTTGAATTGCCACATTAAATCCAAATGGAATTACTGTACTGCTGACTATTTAATTTTCCTTTTCTCTGTGTGAAAGGCCCTACCAGCTGCCACGGTTTGGACTAGCCACTAGGGCTTGGGTACCCAGGGACAGTAACTGATAGGGATAGGCCTGTGCACAGAGCCAAGGTAGATTATTAGAGTGATAAGCTAATTAACCTGATTTCCCTGTCCTTGTTATATCCCCCTAAATAAATCAGAGCTGCTTGTTTCAGTAAAGTTATAGTGCCTGAAGTATTTGTCTATGTTAAAGTACTGTACTGTGATTGTTGCACTGTATCTCATTTCACAGGAAGTCCCAGTGCCGGAACCAGTCCTGGGGGTAAGTGTATACTGTGAAGGTAATTCTGATATATTGTGTGGGCCACTAGTGGGAAGAAAGGGGCTGCAGTGTCCCAGAGGGTGTGACCAAGTTAGTTTAACTATTGCAAACCCTGACCTCTGGGTGGAGGCACCCGCCATTGGATCAGGCCCCTCAACCTGTTAGTGGCAAATCAGGCAGGGGTAGTAGCCCTGGGATAGCGCCATCTAGGGGTTACATCTTGAGGCTCACCGCTGGATTGTGTGTTCCTCTAGTGGCCATATTTACGAACCACTGTTAAGAAAAAAAATGGGTACCCGACAGAAGTGGCTGTGCACCGGCTGGTGGAGTGGTGTACTGGGGAGGAGATCGACCCTCAAAATGCTATGCTTATCCTGGACATCCCCTGTATCAATACGACACTGTGCAGGGAGTACTTTCCAAGGTGGAAGGTTTACAAAACCCTGTGGTGGTGGGTCGGCATGCTAATCTGCTCACCCACACTTTCCTGGCCCTAGTAGAGTTTAAGGATCCCATAGATAGCTCCAAAGTGCCACAGACCATTACCCCAGAGGGAGCCTCACTGCTTGGAGAGTGATAACTAAGGACAGTAAGACCGGGGAATCAGCCCCCACCACTATCTGAAACTTTTGAGGAGAAATTTGCTAAATGGTTGCTGGGAGAAGGGAAAACTGTGGAGGACTTGAAGAAACTATTCTTGCCACCTGGGGGTGTTCCTCCCCCAATACCCTCTCCCGCTCCAGTGCCCGTAATGGTGGCTGAACCAATGCAGACTCCTATTTCTGCACCTGCCATTAGTCACGACTCTTACCGAAGGTTGAGGATCTTCTCTGGCACCCTCCCCACCCCCCAAGGGGAGGATGACTGGGAGACCTGGATAGACTATGTTGCCCCCCAAGTGCTAGAATGGCAATGCTCGGAAGGCGAAAAGCGAAAGAGGGTTAGTGAGAGCCTCCGAGGTCCTGCCCTGGCTACCATCCGTGCTAAACAGGCCAGTAACCCTGAAGGCGACTGCACAGGCCTATCTTGAGGCCTTGGAGAATGTGTATGGGAGCCCAGATTCTGATGAGGACCTATGGTGGAGAGTAAGAAATGCACAACAGTACCAGGGGAGTTGTTGTCTGTGTATGTCTCTCGGCTGGAAAATTGTTGCAAGAATGCCTCAGAAAGGGTAGTTTGCCAGCGATTGAACTGGACGAACCAGACTGGACAGAATCCTTAAGTCTGCCCCTTCTCAGAACTGCTGTTGCTTCAGTTACGCCTGGCAACCGACTGAATCCCACCCTCCTATGATGAGTTAATGAGAGAAATCGAGGAGTTGAGAAAAGGCGACCTCGGGAGGGACCTGCACCAGCAGCTGTGGCTACGACCCGAGTGACTGAGGGTGACCCATCAAGTGAAGTTCAGGGGCAGAGGTTGACAGTCAATGAGTGCTCTAACAAGGAAAAAGATATGTCACAATGGGGCGAACTGTTGAGAGAGATCCGGGAATTCAAAAACAGTCCCTTTATGAAGGCCACGCCTGCAAGTACGGGCCCTGACCTATATCCGACTGCATCTGCTATGGGGGTGGAGGTACCCACCCACGTATCTCCTGCTGATAACAGCTCCGAACTCGATTCCTTGACCATGGAAGTGGAGAAACTGACGAGATGTCTCCAAATGCTTATCACGCCGCAGACAGAGATGGCTCCAAGGTTTCCAGTTAGTAATACCCCCGCCCTGGCTCCCAGTGTGGCGCCTCGGCCAGCTCAAACTCCAGAAAGTATGTTTTGCTATAATTGTGGGAAAGATGGGCACATGAAAAGGGAATGCCGGTCCCCAAAAGACACTGACAAAGTTGCATATAGGCTACAAGGAGAGCTTCGGAGAACAAATCAGTGGTTAAGAGGTGCACGAAATGATCCCAGTGAGGGCACCAAAAATGCTAACTCACGTCCTTTTGTGGCAAGGTCATTTGCCCAGGCCCCCACTATCGCCTCTCCAGACTGGTCCAGAATAGTGGGTCCCTCCATGGAGACCACTGTAAAGGTGAATGGAGTGTCTACAAGAGCTGTATTAGACAGTGGCTCCCAAGTGACAATTATGTTCCAGGATTGGTATCAGAAGCATTTGTCAGATGTACCCTTACAACCATTAGAAGGACTGCATGTATGGGGGTTAAGTGAGAAGGCCCTATTCCGGTATATCCGAATTTGGCTGTCTTTCCCCCCTCCATGGCTGGAGTGGCCGAACAAGTAGAGACCCTAGCCTTAGTGTGTCCCCACTGGACTGTATGATGGTGTCCCTTTGTTGATTGGAACAAATGCTCATATGTTCGGAAGGCTGGCACAGTTGTGTTATGAAAAACAGGGTCAAAGACTAGTAGAGCTTTAAGAGTTCCGGCTTTAATTAAGAAGGCCTATGAGGCACAGAGAGATGCTGAAAAACAGAACCAGAGGAACCGGTCGGAATTGTATGGAAGAAGGATCCTGAGTCTCTGATCCTGGCGCCAAATGCCCAGTGTACCTTACAGGGAGAGGTCCGTATCAGAAAGGATGTTAAGAATAAAATATTAATGTTGGATGCACCAGGAGATGGAAAATTGCCAGAGGGACTGCTGGTCAAGCTTCAGTATTTTGCCCGCTAGAGCCCATGCTTATGCCAGAAGGGTAATGGTCCAAGTTCATAATGTGTCTGAAAGAGACATCTCGATAAACAGAGGTTGCATCCTGGCTAATGTGCATTGTGCAGACACTGCAGTGCTACCCAGCAACAGAGTTCAAGGAAGAATGACAGAGTAGCCTAACTTGTTTGATTTTGGCGACTCCCACTGCCAGCTGAATGGAAAGTGAGGATCAGTGAGAAGCTTGCCCAGAGAGACCAGGTGTTTTCTTTAAAGGAATGGGATGTAGGATGCGTGCAAGGGCTGAGCACAATATCCGCTGCATGACGAAAGACCATTTCGTGAGAGGTCTCGCGCCTGGCACCTGCTGACATAGATGATGTGAGACGGCATCTGCAAGAGATGTTAGCTGCTGGTGTAATACAAGAATCCAGAAGCCCTTATGCTTCCCCATTGTGGTAGTGAGGAAAAAGAATGGAACAGTAAGGATGTGTGTGGATTATCGCACTTAAACCGCGGACTATCCTGATCAGTACACAATGCCCCACATTCAGGATGCTTTGGACTGCCTAAACGGGAGCAAGTGGTTCTCTGTGCTGGATCTCCGCAGTGGGTACTACCAGATCCATGGCCCCAGAGAGGACCGTGAGAAGGACGGCCTTTATTCTGTCAGCTTGGCTTCTATGAATTCATGAGGATGCCTCAAGGGATTTCAGGTGCCTCCAGCCACTTTTCAACGATTGATGGAGGCGTGCAGTGGGGACATGAACTTACTAGAGTGCCTGGTATACCTAGATGATGTTATTGTGTTTGGCAGCTCACTGGAGGAACATGAGAGCAGATTATTTAAGGTATTGGACCGACTGGAGGACTTTGGCCTTAAACTGTCCATTGATAAGTGTCAATTCTTCCAAACATCAGTAAAGTATGTGGGACACATAGTATCCACGAGGAATAGAGACCGACCCAAGTAAAGTTGAGGCCTTGACCACCTGGCCACAGCCCAAAAATCTAAAGAACTGCAAAGATTCCTGGGATTCTGTGGTTATTATCAGTGCTTCATCAAGGACTATTCAAGAGTGATCCGCCTTTACTTAACCTTACTCAAGGGTATCCCCAACCCACAAAAATACCAAAAGTCACGTCCCTCAGACTGAAAGAGTGTATTTTCATCCTAGGAAGTATTTGGGGCCCGCTGGACTCCTGATTGTGAGACTGCTTTTCATGAGATCATATATCAACTTACCCATGCTCCAGTACTGGCCTATGCCGATCCAAGAAAACCTTACGTCCTGCACACTGATGCTAGCTTGCAAGGGTTGGGGGCTTGTGTTGTACAAGAGCATGAGAATGGCCTGAGACCAGTGGCCTTGCCAGTAGAAGCCTGACCCCATCCGAAAAGAACTATCCTGTACATAAGTTAGAGTTACTAGCTTTGAAGTGGGCTATTGTTGACCAATTCCATGAGTACTTGTATGGGGCTAAAATACTAGTAAAAACTGACAATAATCCTTGACCTATGTGCAGACCTCAGCTAGTTGGATGCCACTGGCCATAGGTGGCTTTCTGCATTATCTACATATGACTATGCTCTCGAATACCGAAGCAGGTCTGAACCACATAGATGCTGATGCTCTCTCCGGAGGCCTGTTCCCCAGAATGATTGGGTCCGATTGGCAGAACCTGACATTCGGGCACTCTGCCGAAGTTTGACAGGGAGGAACAAATGTCACGGACGCAGTGGACTGCATGGTGGATTGCTTGGGACCCTCTGAGAATTGCATACCTGCTGCTTATTGCCACTTTTCTGCAATGACATTGGTGCACTGCCTCAGCTGGACAATGACAGTATTCGTGGGCTCAATCCCGCGATCCCATGATCAAAGCAGCTTTAGAAGCCTCTGTGCAGGAAAGATGTGTCCAAATTACGCTCCACTGATTTGAGAACTGCACTGTTATACAAAGAAGGTCCTAAGTTGAAACTGATCAATAAACTGTTATACAGAGAAACAGTAGACAGAGGGGACAAGTAGATAAACAACAACTAGTGCTGCCCACTGCCTTCGAGACTCAGTACTGAGGTCCCTGCACAACCACATGGGGCACCTTGGTATAGACAGAACACTTGACTTGGTGAGATCCAGATTCTATTGGCCTAAGATGGGGGCTGATGTGGAGCAACACATTCGAACTTGTAGTCGCTGCTTACAGAGGAAAGCTTTGCCCTCAGAGGGCTGCTCCCTTGTTAACATCACCACCAGTGCACCCATGGAGCTGGTCTGTATTGATTTTCTGAGTTTGGAGTCAGATCAAAGAAATATCAGTAATGTGCTGGTGGTCACTGACCATTTCACGAGATATGCCCAAACTTTCCCCACCAAAGACCAGAAAGCATCCACTGTGGCCAAAGTACTTGTAGAAAACTTTTTTGTTCACTATGGGGCTCCACAAAGAATCCATTCTGATCAAGGGAGAGACTTTGAGAGTCGTCTGATCAAAGAGATGCTTTCTCTGTGGGGAGTGCGAAAGTCCAGAACCACTCCTTACCACCCCAAGGGGGACCCACAGCCTGAACGTTTCAACCACACTTTGCTAGATATGCTGGGCACCCTGCACCCAAAGGACAAGCCTAGATGGAGCCAACAAATTAGCACCCTGGTACATGCTTATAACTGCACCAAAGTGATGCCACTGGATTTTCCCCTACCGCTGATGTTTGGAAGAAGCTCGACTACCAGTAGATGTGTGTTTGGGGTCTCTCTGATGGGGTTCAAGCTGACAACTATTTACAGTATGTGCAAAGTTAAAGGCCCAGCTAACTCCTATGCGTACCAACTGGCTCAAACCATGGCTGCCAAAGAAATCTGGCCAACAAAGAAAGGTATGATAAAAAGGTGAAAGCACAGGAACTCCAGGAGGGAGATCGGGTATTGCTAAGAAATCTGGGACTGCATGGCAAGCACAAGATTGCTGACAGATGGCACCATCTCCTCACATTGTAGTGGGCAAACTAGATGATCTGCCAGTGTACAAAGTAAGGCCTGAGAATAATTCAAAAGATGTAAAACAATGCATAGAAATCATTTACTGCCCATTGGACAAATCCTGATTGAGTCTGAGCCCCCAGAAGATGCCCCTCTGGACCAGTGACTAGAGCTGCTGCTAAGAAAAGATCAAGGAAGTCTGCACCTACAGAAGCAGAGTTAAAGTGTTCCCTCGCACAAGTCCCAGTTGAGCATGACTGTCAGTCCATATCAGAAGAAAGTGAGAGTGACTTTGAATACTATCCTTCTTACGAACTGAGTCAATTGTTTTGGGGCAATCCCTAGTCAATACTGGAGACAAAGCTGGGCCTTCTGGACTGTCTAAGCCCCCAGCTTCATCCCTGGAGCCATTGCTCCCTACAAAGTGAAGTGCAAAGCATCAGATCAGATGAAATGGAATCATTATGCATGGTTGAACTGTTTGAGTTTTCAGGAGGAAAATGATAGATTGGGGCAGACTGGTGATACACCGAACAAGAAGAGTATTTTGAGTGTCCTGACCGTCCACTGCCAGTGTCCGAAAGCTCTCCATGCGAGCCAAATGTTGTGGACTCAGAAACTGTAACTCCTGGAGCTGAAAGTGCCCCAAGTTCCAGCTCTCTACCCCAGGAGACTCCCTGACAAGTGAGGACAATGCTGGAAATGAGGCTCAGAGTGCAGAGACTGTAACAGTTCCCCCGAAAGACTGGTCGAGCTGTAAAGCCTGTGGTGCACCTCAGTTATGATTCCCTTGGGAGGCCTGTGGATTTGCCTCTCAATGTTGTCCATAAAGGACTGTATGTGTCCCCGAGCTCATTGCCCAAACTGAGCGTCAGTGCTAACTCAAGTTACTTGTGTTGCCCTCTAAGTATGGTGCCTTGCCCGTCCAGCCCCAAGGTAACTGATAGGGAAGGGCCCCTCTCAGGTTTCATGTACAAGAGGTAATAACTTGAGTTATGGTACAATGTGTGTGTAATACTGTGTAAAGTGACGTACTGCAATGTTTCAGAAATGTGTTCTTGGTAAAATGATATATTGACTGATGATTACATGTGTGAGCCTAATGCAAATGTATCAGGTTGCAGTTAAAACTTATGGGGTACTTGCTTGACGGACGGTCAAGCTTCCCCAGGCCAGGAAGGGTGTAACCCCCTGCAAATGGGGTTCCCAAAAGACTTCCAGGAGCTTGCTTGAATGCTCCAAGCCTGAATGGTGTTTGGCGCTTAAGCCATTTATCAGTGAGTGTTTTAGAACCTCTGGTACTGTCTCTTTAAGAGCTGTCTGCTTGCAGACATAATTAGTTGTATGGGGGACTGTGTGTTTTTTGATTGAGTACCACTCAAGCTGCTGCCAATTCACTCCATTTTGCAGTCACTAGGAGTTCAAAGGAACCTATCAGAAAGATGTAACTGTTTGCCAAATCATTTACAGGTAATAATGAAATTACAGTTTGTCTAACCCTACTTTCTTTTGCAGTCAGAACAGTGTCTGCCTAGTTCCCCATTCTGGTTTTGAACTGCTGAACTGGACCAATCAGTGTGGGTAAGCTAGCTCTAAAATGGTGCCTTGGACGAATCAGAACTTGGACTCATAATCTGAGCCAGCCACAAGAGGTGATTGTATGAGCAGTGACTCTGGGAGATGTAGTTTAGTCTTCAGCACCTTTTTGAACCAACAGCAGCAGTCTATTGTGAGTGACAGCCAATCCAGTCAAGAACTGGGAGGAACTCAAAGGAAGTGCCCGGTTTTGTCGGTTGGAGTTTGAGTTGAGCTTTGGCAGTGAAGAAGGAAGGAGCCCTGTGTTTTTTCAGTGTGCAGTTTTAGTCAAAAAACGTGTGTAAGGCCCAGAGTCTGCAGCTTGTGTAACAGCTTGTTAGGACTGAATCTGTCCCTGTGAAGAGAATCAAAGGATATCTGAAGAGTAGAAACCAGGCTCACCCTGTAGAAGACTGGAGAAATTGCTGAAATTGCACTCGGTCTGTCAGGAACTGAATCTGCTGTGTGTTCTCCCGGTATTGTGCAGTATTGCGATCGGGATACAGATGCAGCCTGCCTGGTATAGTGCTTTCTTTTATGTAAATGTGTGAAGAGGTTTGTGTACCTCAAGTGAGCCCTGCTGACATTGAAGGACCCTATCTTATTTGGAGGTCGTGAGTACTAATTCAGGGTCGCTGCCTGTTAGTTACCACATTAAATCCAAATGGAATTACTGTACTGCTGACTATTTAATTTTCCTTTTCTCTGTGTGAAAGGGCCCCTACCAGCTGCCACGGTTTGGACTAGCCACTAGGGCTTGGGTACCCAGGGACAGTAACTGATAGGGATAGGCCTGTGCACAGAGCCATAGGTAGATTATTAGAGTGATAAGCTAATTAACCTGATTTCCCCCTGTCCTTGTTATATCCCCCTAAATAAATCAGAGCTGCTTGTTTCAGTAAAGTTATACTGCCTGAAGTATTTGTCTATGTTAAAGTACTGTACTGTGATTGTTGCACTGTATCTCATTTCACAGGAAGTCCCAGTGCGGAACCAGTCCTGGGGTAAGTGTATACTGTGAAGGTAATTCTGATATATTGTGTGGGCCACTAGTGGGAAGAAAGGGGGCTGCAGTGTCCCAGAGGGCTGTGACCAAGTTAGTTTAACTATTGCAAACCCTGACCTCTGGGTGGAGGCACCCGCCATTGGATCCAGGCCCCTCAACCTGTTAGTGGCAAATCAGGCAGGGGTAGTAGCCCCTGGGATAGCGCCATCTAGGGGTTACACTGCTATTATTCTTTTCTAGTACGTTTTTGACAGAACCTACAAATGTAATCCATAGTTTGAATGTAAACATTTGTACAATCAGTAAATCAGACTTCTTCAACAAAGTGAAATGCAGCAGCAGCTGTAAGCAAGTACGTTACTATGTGGGGAAGGGGGGTTGCAGTCACACCCTTCACCACCCCCTAGAGCCACCACTTTTTTATAGCAAAGTTCTTGTGCAGTCCAATGTTAGAGTTCATATTTTATCGAAACTCACATATATGCTTGTCTTGTCCTCTTTTTCCATGGGAGATAATAATAATAATAATAAGAATCAGCTTTTATATAGTGGTTTTCATACACACTGTATCCCAAAGTGCTTTACAAGCAATACTAGACTGATAGTGAAGTGACTGAATGTGTTGTGGCAGCTGTTCCATACATTAATATCCACACACAGCCGTGGACAATTGCATGCACTGGTTTTATAGGAAGGGGAATGTTGGCCAGGACAATGGGGTCAGGTAGTGATCAAGGTGCTGGCAGCCCCACATCTTATTTCTCACAGTAATCTGCTCATATTTCTCTCCTTCTGTCTTTGCCTTACCTGAATATAGCAGTACCTTGCAAGAGTGGCTTTCTCAGTCCCCCTGTGGTATTTGTTCTTCACTATTACTCCTCACACCGAAAACTGGTGAGCTCATAACCCTTCTGCATAATGAATGCAAGTAGTACAGTTCTCGTTTTATTTTGACATATCAAATATAAAAATATCTTTCCAGTAAGTCAGGCTCATATCAGCAGGGAACAAGGGGAATGATGGGCTTTCCTATCCTTAAAAGATCTAGGCTACCTTTGATTAGGCACTATTAAATGAAAGGTGTGCACATCATTATGCACGTCATTTAATAGTCCCTAATCATAGGTGGCTTAGCTCTTATATGAGTAGGAAAGCCTATTTTTCCACTTGTGCCATGCTGCTATCAGCCTGGCTTACCAGAAGATCATGTTTATTATTAATATGTAACTATAACACAGGAGACTGTACTAACCACATTCATGATGCAGAAGGGTAGTGAACTCACTGGTTTTTGGTGTGGGGAGCAGGTGAGAAGAATGCATGCCAGAGAGGAACTGAAGAGGCCATTCCAGCAGGGTACAACTATATTCAGGTTAGTTGAAGACCTGAAGGAGGACGCTGAGCAGATCACTGTGAGATCTGAAATGTGGGGCTGCCAGCATCATGATCACTTCCTGACTGTGGATGAGAGTAGTCAACAATGACAAATACTCTGAATGGCAGGGCTGCACCTAAACTGTTGCTTGAATTCAGTGTAGGGAGATTATGGGGGGGGGGTTGACATTTGTTAGGACAGTATTGAAGGAGTTGTGTATAGCTCATTCAAGATTTGGCAGGGTGGTAGCCAGCCAACTCACACTGTGGAGTAGAGCACAGAAAAGTACTGGAGAGGAATTGCTGGGAAGGTGAGAAAAAAACACAACAGGGAACTGTACATACTACCATCACTGTGCAGAAGGGTGGTGATCCACTTAATAGTTACTGTGGGAGCAGAAGTCAAACATTGAGAATGTGAACTGGAGAGTGATTTGGGAGGCATTTTTTAACAGTGCCAGCTTATGATGCATATCAGTATAGGTGTGCAGAACCCTCTGAGGTACAAGATTACAATCTGAGGTGTGATAATTCTCTTCATGAGACCGCAAGCTCATATGTGTCCCCAGGCAGTACTAAGGACAGGGTATGGATGGTGGGGTGTTCAGCAGAAGGCAGGCTAGGTGCAGGGGGTTCACATGGAAAAAGAAAGCCTTATTTGTGGATTAACAAGAAAGCATGAGCTTTGGTACTGAACAAGACCGGTACTTTGCTGTGTGACCCTGAGCAAGTCATTAAACTTCCTTATGCTCCTAGGCCACACCTGTAAACAAGCTGTCAGCTTAGTGTGTCTCTCCTGGTTAACAAAAAAAAATTCAGTGCATCATATAACCACTAGATCATCAGGTATTTGAAGTGTTGTACTGTAATGCAGTCTGCCAAAGAAAAAATCAGCTGGATTGCAAGACATTTTCTGCAAGTTAAAGTAAACAAAATGAACAAAATCATAGCCTAACGTGTACTGATCAAAATAATCCATGAGGTAATACATGGTGTTGATCATTCTGGTACAACAATTCAAAATAAAGAGGGAAAGAAGAACTAGCTAGCACTATAGAAATATATTCTGATCTCTGTCTCTGGCACAAATGATGTCATCATGACTCATCATTTAATACACTTGGCAGACATCTTAGGGAGAAGCCAAGGCTGTTTTTTGAATGTGAAAGGCTGATGTTTACATTTTTCAAAAGCTATGAAACTGCATTTATGTTATTTACATAAATGCAGTTTTAGCATACATGTAAACAGCAGCCTTTACTTTACCTCCATATGAAGCCAGATTTTGGAGTTTGCAGTTTTAAAAAATTGCTTGTTTAGGTACCCTTTAAGTATATTAACCATACTCACTGTATTATCAATCCCAAAGAAATACTGGAAAAAGGCAATCATGCGACAGACAAATAATCAATAGGTATCTTGTCCATAGTGCTCAACTGTGAGCTTCAAAAAGTCCATTCCAAGGGTTAGATGTTGCTTGGCCAGCTGGTTATGATTATTATATGATATTGGTATTATAAATAAATGGTCAGTGTATGAAATGTTAGTCTGTGAGATTTGGCCCTTTAAATTACAAGGTGTCAGCAGCTGAAAACCAGGATGTAATTAAACAGATCAGAAGGAACAGTTAACTGGAACAGCCTTCTAGAGAGACAGTTTATGGCCCTCATCACCTGCTGCTGCTTTTGAAGTTAGAACTTAAATATACATTTTATGACATCAGGAAAGGCCGTCATTTAGCTGATTCCTGTTGGCTAACTCACACCTGGGTGACAGACTGCAGGGTTGTAAACCTCAAAGGAACTGTTGATCAAAGACTCATAATTTGGGAAATAGGTTTTTGCTGATGTTCATATTATTTATTATACCTCCAGGTAGGAAATCATGTTTGTAATTTTATATTTTAAAAGGAGGAGCTAGATGACTCACAGAAGGGATGTGGAGACACAGAGTTTAAACTGATACTTGTGTCTGAAATGTAGGTCATATTATTTTGGGACTCTGAGAGAAAACAGTTCTCTGATCTAACTTAAGCACTTCCAGAAATAATACCTTAGACAGCAAAGGTCTAAATGTATTGTGGTAGGAGTTTTTGTTTTGTACTTTTCCCTTGTTCTTTTATGCGATTGTGAGCTCTTTGATATATTGTTCTGTGTTTACATTTTTTATATTTTTATCATCTTTTAGTAAATAACCTTTTCTTTGAAAGACTGCCCTGGTGTCTGTCAGTTCTTTTTTTCATGTGACGTATAGGTGGTTGAGTCTGACAGCTGTTCAACAACTTGATGGTGTTACTAAGCTTGGTAAAAGGTAAAAATATACCTATGGTCTCTTATGGAGTTTTGTGGGTTCATTTTGGATACCTGGTTAGGTGCCCTGAGGCGAAAGATATATTGCATCCTCCCGAAGAGAATATTATCTGAGCCTGTACATTTGGTACGCTAGCATAAGGTTCACAGTTTGAATCCCCCCAGAACTTGATACTAAAGGTGATTCAGACCCAAAAGCAGACAGGAGGGTTACCCTGTCTGTTATCTGTTTACACTATTGCGCTCTGAGGTTGGCACTGTGGGAGCAGAGGGCCTGACCTGTGGAGTGCGTTTGTGACAGATTTGGTGGTAGAAGTGGGATACATTTGGTAACACAAGCTTTAACTATTCAGTGTGTCAGCTTAATACTGTACAGCTCACTTGCAAAATACGGTAATGATTTATTTTTAAAAGAGAAAACAGAACGACATCATTTTGCTTATAGTCTAAGTTCCTACCTGGTTTATTTTTTTTCAAAGTGCAAGTTAGAGTAGCCGTAGTTAGGGAAGAAGATGGCATCCAACTACAGTGAGCACACTGCAGACTACCTGAAGCAGTTGTGCAAGGAGAGAGGAGTCCTGCAAGAGGGGAGAGCCACCAAGCAGAACCTCATGGATGTTCTGATGGCCACTGATGCCCAGAGTGTTGAGTCACAGAATGTGACTGTAAAGGACCAAACCTTGGGCGTGGATGGTCCAGTGGCCAGTGCAGTGTCCAGATCTGGTGAGGAGGACAGCAGGGCCAGTGCAAGGCAAGGGCCACAGCAGCAGGTGAAGGTCACCAGCATTCTGGAGCCAGAAGCCATCAGGCTGCAGATGAAGTTGCAGAGGATGGAGCTGGAGTTCCAGAGAGAGGTGAAGTGAGAACAGCGAGCCGCAGAGGAGAAGAGGGAGTGAGAACAGTGAGAAGCTGAACGTGAACAGTGAGAGGCTGACTGTGAAGAATGTGAGCACCAGAGGTGACATGAACTGGAGAAGCTATGACTCCAACCACCAGCACCAGAGCAGGTAAGTGGCTTGGGTTTAACTGGAACTACAGGACTGGGTTACAAATTAAATTCCAAATTGACAGCTGAATTTAAAGAGGGGGAGGCTATGGATGCCTTTTTAAATTCCTTTAAAAAAGTTTGTATGCAGGCAAAGATTCCTAGAGGGTCCTGGAGCTTCCAGCTATCCCCGCTACTTACCGGGAAAGCTGGGATGTATTGGGTCAAATGGACAATGAGGACAGTAATGATTACAGCAAACTTAAAGCTGCACTTTTAAAAAAGTTTGATTTAACTGTAGACGCATACAGAGATAAATTCCGTAAGCTCAGGAGAAGCCTTGACATGAGCTATGAGGAGCTAGCCATGACAAAATGTCAGTGTTTCAAATGTTGGTGGGAAGGAATTGAAGCAAACTCTGTAGATAAAATTGAAAATGCTATATTGCTAAAACAGGTTTTTATGGCATGCCCAGCACAGCTGAAAAACTGGCCGGAGGACCAAGATCCCAAAACAGTGCAAGAGGCTGCTGAACTCTCGGACCACCATGCAAAGAGCAGACCTGCTTTGAGAGTGAATGGGGCGGGTGTGGCAGTGCAGAAAGGGAAAAGTGCACCTTCAGGGCAGCTAATACCCTCACTGCCTCCACTGAAACCAGTTAGCCCCAGGTTTCAAAGAAAAGATTTTTCTGAGAAAAGAAACGAATGTTGGGTTTGCAAAGAAACTGGGCATATTGCCAGACAGTGTCCCAAAAGGATGAGCAATACACAGAATGGGGCTAGGAAAGAAGTGGGTTGTTTGTGTGTCCCTGGAAGCATTCCTGTGAACACGAGGGAACACATGCACCCAGTCACTGTGAATGGTGTGCAGACACAAGGGTTAAGAGACACAGGGGCATCCCTGACATTGGTAAAAGGGGATCTGGTAGAGCTTGGTCAGCTTATATCCAATAAATTTGCAACTGTACAAGGGTTCACTGGGGAGGAGACATTGCCACTCGCTAGTGTTCTTCTAGACTGGGGTGAAACAGGGAGAACTGTGTAACAGGTGGCTGTAGCCAAAACTTTAGCAGATGACGTCATCCTTGGCAACAATCTCAAACAGGGAATGGTGTGTGCAGTTACCCATAGCCAAGCGGGAAGGGGAAATTGTAGTTCCTTGGTCCCCATAGAAGCCACTGTGCAAACCACTGGGAGGCTGATTCCCCAGCCTGTGTCTCTTGATATGGAGACTAATGAAAAGGGGTAGAAATTTCCCCAGTAGCAGTTAACCAAACAGCTACGGAGGGTTACTCTGAAGAAGGAGGGGTAACCCATAGTCAGAGGGTTAGGGATGACAGTGATCCAGAGTGCCCTGATACTACAGCTAGGGACCCTAGTTTAGATACTGACGGGGACCTGTCCCGTGCCTTGGGAATGTGTAAGGAGTTTGCAGCTGCTCAGAATGACCCTAGTCTAGAGAAGCTGAGGGTTTGGGCAGACTCTGATGGAGCACAGGGAGGTGATGGAAAACATAAAGTTTATTGGGAAAATGGACTGATGTATACTCAGGATTCTAATACAGAGAGAGGGGTGATAGGCAGGCAGCTTGTCATTCCCCGGGGTACCACAAGCAGTTGCTCAAGATTGCACATGATATTCCCTTGTCTGAACATCTAAGAATTGCAAGCACTATGCAGTGGTAGGCCCAGAATTTCTATTGGCCCAACTTCACCCAGCAGGTGAAGGAGTATTGCAGGTCTTGTCACCAGTGTCAAGAAATAGGGAAGGCAGGTAAGAAAACCCAAGCCGCCCCTTTTCCATTGCACAGTGTGAAGGAGCCATTCCAGAGTGTGGGAATGGATATGGTGGGGCCTTTAAATACCCCCAGCTCCTCCAGGAAGAGGTTCATCCTGACTGTAGTGGATTATGCCACCCGGTATCCAGAGGCAGTTGTCCTATCCTCACTGAGGACAAATAAAGTGGCAGATGCCTTACTTGGGATTTTCTCCCATGTTGGGTTTCTGCAGGAGGTTATCACCGATCGAGGGGGTTCCTTCATGTCGGACTTAATGAAATGCTTGTGGGAGAAGTGTGGGGTGGTGCAGAGGCACATGACACCTTATCACTAGCAAGCCAATGGGCTTGTGGAAAGATTTAACGGTACCCTGAAGTCAATGTTCCAAGCATTTTCTGAACAGCATGGAAGGGACTGGGAGAAATACCTTCCCCACCTTTTGTTTGCATACAGGGAGGTGCCCCAAGAGTTGACAGGGTTTTCCCCCTTCAAGCTCTTATATGGACGCCAGGTATGTGGGCCCCTAGACTTGATCCAGGAGGACTGGGAAGGCAAGCACACCACCCAGGAAACTCCCATAGTGGATTACGTCCTTAGGTTTAGGGAAAGTCTGAAGGAGCTTATGGGGACAGCCTAGAGCAACCTGGCAGCTGCCCAACAGAAACAAGAAGTGTGGTATGACCGCAGAACCAGAGCTCACTCACACACGGTGGGTCAGGAAGTCATGGTTCTTATCCCGGTCTGGAAAAACAAGCTGCAGGCTGAGTGGACAGGACCATACAAAGTAGTCAGAAAGGTAAATGACATGAACTATATCATAGAATTACCTGACAGAAAACATACAGAAAGAATGTATCAAGTCAACATGATGAAGCCATATGCTAATAGGGTTGACATGGTGTTTGCAGTGTGTAGTCCTGGGGAGGAGACAGACGAAGGAGACCCCCCTTCTGGACTTGCTGGAAGAAAGCAAGTGGGAGTCATCTATGAAGGCAGTTAAATTGTCACCCCAGCTGGCCCCAGACAAGATCCAGGAAGTAAGGGAAGTTTTAGCAGACTTTGCCCCACTGTTTAGCGCCCAGCTTGGACTAACCCCCTTAGTGACGCACGATGTAGAGACAGGGACACAGACGCCCATATGGTGGACAGCATATCAGGTGTCAGAGGCTGTCCAAAAGGACATTAGGAGGGAGGTGGCGGAAATGCTGGATTTTGGGGTAATCCAGAAATCCCACAGCCCCTGGGCCTCACCCATAGTCCTTGTGCCCAAGCCAGATGGCTCTACTCATTTCTGTGTGGACTATCTGGACTGAATGCAGTCATAAGGTCAGATGCCCACCCGATGCCCCGGACGGATTAACTCCTGGACAAGTTGGGAGGGGTGACCTACCTTACGACTATTGACCTGATAAAGGGGTACTGGCAGCTAGATTTAACTAACAGAGCAAGGGAAAGGTCAGCCTTCATCACTCTGATAGGCCTATTTGAATTTAAAGTAATGCCTTTCGGAATGAAGAATGCCCCAGCCACTTTCCAAAGGTTGGTGAACCAGATGTTAAATGGTGCCGAGGAGTACGCCGTGGCAAGCCTGGATGACATTGACATATTTAGTGCCATCTGGGAGGAACACCAGTCCCACATTAGGGAAGTGCTGGGCAGGATACAGAGGGCCGGACTCACTGTCAAGGCTGAGAAGTGCCAGATGGCCATGGCTGAAGTGGCATACCATGGGCATGTTGTAGCTGGGGACAGCTCCATCCCAACCAAGTAAAAATAGAGGTGATCAAGGCATGGCCCAGACCAGAAATGCAGAAGCAGGTCAGGAGTTTTCTTGGGACAGCATGGTACTATAGAAAATGTGTACCCAATTACAGTGCCCTGGCTGCTCCCCTATCTGACCTGGTAAAGAAAAAGATGCCTAAGAAAATTACCTGGGAACCAGCCTGTGAAAAAGCCTTTACCAGACTGAAGGAGGCACTGTGCAGTGCTCCTGTATTGACAAGTCCTGACTATAGCAGACCCTTTATAGTCCAGACTGATGCCTCAGATGTGGGTATTGGGGCAGTACTGAGTTAGACATCCAACCAAGGGAAAGATCACCCTGTAGTGTACCTGAGTAAAAAGTTACTTCCCAGGGAGCAGGCTTACTCTACTGCGGAAAAAGAGTGTCTCGCCATAGTGTGGGCCCCTAAATAAGTTAGAGCCATACTTATATGGGCAGAATTTTGAGGTACAAACTGACCACAACCCCTTGGTTTGGCTGACACAAATGGGAAAAACTAATGGTAGACTATTAAGATGGAGTCTTGCCTTGCAAGGGTATGACATGACGATCTTACATAGGGCTGGAGCAACCAATCAGAACGCAGATGGCTAGTTGTGTCTATATGAGGAGTGAACTGACTCGGGGAACTCATCCCATGCAGGGGATAGAGCCCCCAAATTCAGTCTAGGTGGGGAGGAGTGTGATGCTTGGCCAACTGGTTATGATTATTGTATGATATTGTTATTATAAATAAATTGTCAGGGTTTGAAATGTCAGTCTGTGAGATTTGGCCCTTTAAATTACAAGGTGTCAGCAGCTGAAAACCTGGATGTAATTAAAAAGACTAGACGGAAACAGTTAATTGGAACATCCTTCTAGAGAGACAGTTTATGGCCCTCATCACCTGCTGCTGCTTTTGAAGTTAGAACTTAAATATGAATTTTATTACATCAAGAAAGGACGTCATTTAGCTGATTCTAGTTGGCTATCTCACACCTGGGCGATGGACTGCAGGGTTGTAAACCTCAAAGGAACTGGTTGATCAAAGACTCATAATTTTGGAAATGGGTTTTTGCTGATGTTCACATTATTTAACATACCTCCTGGTAGGAAATCATGTTTGTAATTTTATATTCTAAAAGGAGGAGCTAGATGACTCACAGAAGGGGTGTGGAGACACAGAGTTTAAACTGATACTTGTGTCTGAAATGTAGGTCATATTATTTTGGGACTCCGAGAGAAAACAGTTCTCTGATCTAACTTAAGCACTTCCAGAAATAATACCTTAGACAGCAAAGGTCTAAATGTATTGTGGTAGGAGTTTTTGTGTTGTACTTTTCCTTTGTTCTTTTACGTGATTGTGAGCTCTTTGATATATTGTTCTGTGTTTACATTTTTCATATTTTTATCATCTTTTAGTAAAGAACCTTTTCTTTGAAAGACTGCCTGGGTATCTGTCAGTTATTTTTTGCATGTGACGTATAGGTGGTTAAGTCTGACAACTGTTCAACAGCTTAATGGTGTTACTAAGGTTGGTAAAAGGTAAGAATATACCTATGGTCTCTTACAGAGTTTTATGGGTTCATTTTGGATACCTGGTTAGGTGCTCTTAGGTGAAAGATGTATTGCATCCTCCTGAAAAGAATATTATCTGAGCCTGTACATTTGGGTGTGCTAGCATATGGTTCACAGTTTGAATCCCCACTCCCCCAGCACTTGAGACTAAAGGTGATTTGAACCCAAAAGCAGACAGAAGGGTTACCCTGTCTGTTACATGTTCACACTATTGCACTCTAAGGTTGGCACTGTGGGAGCAGGGATTTTGACCTGCAGAGTGCGTTTGTGACAGGTATCTCTTGTGAGCTTCAAAAAGTCCATTCCAAGGGTTAGACATCCCTCCACCTGAATGAGGCTATCTGACAAACCCCAAAAAGACAATCCATGCTAAGCCAGGTACAGGTGGGTTCTCTTCTAAGTATATGTCTACTGCTCATAATTTGGGACTGGTAAGGCAAAGTAGTCCAAGCGAGAAATTGATGAAAAAAGCCACCCACACTTCAATGAGATGAAATATCAGTAGTATTTATTCAAAAATTGTTTCACATGTGATCCCTCTGACCACGCCCAGTAAATTTGCCCTTCATGGGCTTCTTCAGGGGCAAGGATCTATGTGGAAATTAATAAAATAATGAAATCTATACAATTATAAATGCACAGTATATCCAAATGTATATTAACTCTTCAGTGTTCCCAATCAAAATATAAGCTCATTACATGCCTCCCCTTCCCTCAAATTCCTTTCTGTGTATTCTTATAATTATTCAATCAGTCATTTGAAACAATTTTCAATACAAGAACCCAAAACAACCACATCGATCATGTTTACAAAGGTTATATTGTGCCCTCATCACAGACTATCCCATATTCACAAAACACATACCTAGGTTTGGAAGTCCACTTGGAAGATATACTAACACTAACCACCAAGTTGGTTACTATTGATATTCCTTTACAAGTGCACATAATGAATGATGACCTTTATCAAATAAACCTTCATCCTGTATTAGTGCCAATCAATCATTCACATATAGATTCAGAAAGATTTTTCACATACTCAAAATTCACAAAATTGTCCTAACAAGCTTATCCAGAAGTGCATTATGTATCAAATGTTAAGTAACCATGCCCTTATTATTCAGACTACAAATAATTCTCTATCTACAGTATAATCCCCTTGAAAATTTAAATGAGTTTCTTGCTGTCATAATGTAGAAACTATGTTCATGAACTAACTCCATATACCTTAAAAGGCTTCATAGTGTGTCACACAGGAGACTGATTAAGAAATGGAGTAGCCTAATGGAGGATCCAGGGTGGTGAATTGGGTTAGAAATATGATTCAGGGAAAGGAGACAGAGGGCAGTGGTTAACAGCATTCATGCTAAAGATGGCTCATTACTAAGTCTGGGTCTTTTCAATATGAGTAGCATTGCAGATGAACTGGTAGGGAAGGTACAGTATGCCTTTTTGCAGAAGATACCAAAATCTCTATTAGGGTGAACAATCAGATGGGGGTGGAAAGAATATGTAGGGATCTTGGGAAACTTGAGGAGTGGTCAAAAACTTAGCAGTTGAGGTTCAACACCAAAAAGTGCAAACTTATTCTCTTAGGGCATAGGATCCTAGGAAATGAGTATAGGATGTGGTGAGGGGGAGGTACTGTCAGTCACTAAGCAGGAAAGAGGCCTTGGGGCTATCGTATCTGATGACCTTAAAATGACAAGACAGTGTGACAAAGCAGTGGGTAGGGCCAGTGGGATGCTGTGATGCACTGGGAGAGGTATCTCCAGCAGGAAGAGGGGGGAGGTGTTGCCACTGTATCGCTCAGTGGTGAAATCTCACCTGGAGTATTGTGCCCAGTTCTGGAGGCCGCACCTCAGAAAGGATATAGACAGGGCAGAGGCAATCTAGAGGTGGGCAGCTAAAATGGTGCAGGGGTTGCATCAAAAGCCCTACAAAGAGAGACTGAAGGATCTCAACATGTACACCATGGAAGAGAGGAGAGCAGCAAGAGACATGATAGAGATCTACAAAGTACCTCATGAGGGTGAAAAGTGTGCAGGTGGGGAGTCTTTTTCAAAGGAGGAAGAGCACCAGGACCAGAGGGCTTGTGATGAAGCTGGATGTGGGGAAGTTAAAGAGGGATGTGAGGAAGTAACATAGAAACAGAGAAACGTAGAATTTGAAGGCAGATAAGAACCACTTGGCCCATCCAGTCTGCCCATTTCTCCCTAGCTACACTATTTCATCAGACTGTGCCCAATCTACAGCTCTTTCTCCTTCCCCCTTCCTTTTCACTATAATTCCTTAGTGTACATCCCATGCATTCTTGAACCCATCACTGTTTTTGCCAGGAAGACACCACTCTTTCTGTGAAGAAGTACTTTCTTACATTTCTCCTGAATCTACCCCATCCAGCTTCATAGCATGTCCCCTTGTTCTCGAGCACGTTTTCTTCTGAAAAATACTCCCCTCCTGCACCTTATTTACCCTTGTGAGGTATCTGAAGGTCTCTATCTTTTCTCCCTTCTCTCTCTTCTGTTTCAGGATGTACATATTGTGGTCCTTTAGTCTCTCTTCCTAGGGCTTTTGATGCAGACCCTGCACCATTTTAGTTGCCCTCCTCTAGACCACCTCCACTCTGTCTATGCCCTTCCAGAGATGTGGTCTCCAGAACTGGACACAATACTCTATGTGGGGTCTTAACAGTGATCTATACAGAGGCAACACCATCTCCCTCTTTCTGTGGGTGATACTCCCCCCTATGCACCCCAGCATCCCACTTGTTCTTCCTACTGCCTTGTTACACTGACTGGCCACCTTTAGATAATCCAATATGATTACCCCCAGGTCTCTTTCCTGCTTGGTATTCATCAGTACAATTCCACCCATTTTGTACTCTGCCCTGGGTTTCTGTGCCCTAAGTGTAGTATTCTTCACTTTTTTGCATTGAAATCCAGCTGCCATACTCCTGACTACTCTAGTTTTCTTAGGTCTCTGCTTATCCTTCCACCCCCCCGGAGTGTCCACCCTTTTGCAGATTTTGGTGTCATCCACAAAGAGGTAGACCTTCCCTTCCAGCTCCTCAGCAATGTCACTTATAAAGGGTAACCCGGGAAGTGGGCGCATGAGGAAGGGCACCATCCATTGCGGTGACACCTTCCTTGCGCAATCCACTCATGGTGACTGACGGGTAGGGCAACCGGATAAGGGGTGGGCTTAACCAGGGCAACAGGAAGTCGCCATACGTGACGCATCGGGTGGGTGGGGAGCGAGCACGCAGGCGAAGCCGGCTGGGGTGGGAGAGGCTGTAGGTGGCTGCAGTCATTGGTCAAGCTGCAGCATGGCGTCAGGGATTGGTTAATGGCTGGGTGGCTGAGGTACTGGGTTAGGTCCAGGCTGGTGCAATTTCTGTGCGCCCGGCCGAACCTTTATTTTTATTTCACCCCGACATGCATTCCCTAAGTTGAGAATCCTTAATAGGGGGTGGGGGTGAAGCAGAAAGTAGTAAAAATATGTCCTGGCACCATTGTGCTGGTGCACCAGGGTTGCCAGAGTGCCGAAAATGTGTTTGGCACTCTGACTGAACGATAACAGTGATCGCCTTTAGGCATTTGCCATTATCACATAGACCCCTGATAAAGACATTAAAGTGGACTGGTCCCAGCATTGGTCTCTGAGGCACCCCGCTGGTCACCCTTCCTTCCTTGCGGTGAACTCCATTTACTACCACCCTCTGTCGCCTATCTCCTAACCAATTTCTTATCCAGTTAACCTCCTTTGGACTCACTCCTAGGCTACTCAGCTTGCTTATTAGTCTCCTATGTGGAATGGTGTTGATAACACTAATGATGAGTACTACTTCACTGAAAGAGTGGTAGATCCCTGGAATAGACTACCAGAGGAAGTGGTGGAGGCAAAAACAGTAGGGGGCTTCCAGCATGCATGAGATAGACATAAAGAAATATTAGTGAATAGGCAGGGAGAAGGAAGGGTCAAAGGAGACCATTTTGGGTCCTGTTTACCAATTTTCAAATAAATAATTAAATTAATTAATTACCTAATGAATGAATAAATGAATGTACACCCTGTATGACAGGAGAGTGGGGGGGCATGATAGAGACCTTCAAGTGCCTCATGAAGGTGAACAGGATGCAGGGGGAGTGGAGTCTCTTTCAAAGGAGGAAGAGCACCAGGACTAGAGGGCATGCAATGAAATTGGGGGGGGGGTAAAGAGAAATGTGAGGAAGTACTACTTCACTGAAAGAGTGGTAGATGCCTGAAATAGACTTCCAGCTGAAGTGGTGGAGGTGAAAACAATAGGTGGCTTCAAGCATGAGTGCCACAGACATAAGGGAATATTAGTGAATAGGGAGGGTGGAAGGAGGGTCAAAGGAGACCAGTTAGGGTCTGTGGAGGCAGACTAGGCAGGGATCATCTGGGCAGACTGGGTGGGCCAAGCAGTCTTTTTCTGCCAACAAATTATATGTTTCTATTGATAGGTCTGATGCCGGTGGCATCTGTGTTCCATAGGTGTGACTCACTTGAGGAAATCCCCTTGAAGAGCTACTGTTACTGATAAGTAGAGACCCATGTTTTTTAAATAAGAAATAACAAGAAATTCAAGGTATAAAAAGAAATAAGAAATTCAACATATAAATAGAATTAAATGAAAACAAACACATGAATAAAGTGAAAAAATTGCTTTGGGGGGGCAAAAACTAAATTGAATGCTTGCAGCAGTTGTTGTTTTGGCTCCGTTGTTACTACAGAGACAGGATGCAGGGGACGTTGAGCCTCTGTCAAAGGAAGACAGGCACCAGGACCAGAGGGTATGCAATGAAGTTGGGGGGTTAAAGAGATGTGAGGATACTACTTCACTGTTATTTCTTGTTATTCCCTCCTGGTAAAACTCTTTAAATAAATAAATAAGAGACGGTCCACAAGGACACGACAGCGGAATTGTTTTCATTCACAAAACCTTTCAAGACCATAGCATAATCCTGCGTAATACCATGTGGTATCCTAGGAATGGGATTTCTAGTGTATAAGATCATTTTGAGGTAGTTTATGAATGTAAATGTAATAACGAGAAGTAAAACTAAATTTTCAATGAATAAAAAAAAATAACAAGAAATTCCAGAAAAAGGAAAATAAAAATAATAAAAAATAAAAGGAATTTCATGGGTCTCTATGAGCGAAAAGTAAACATTTATTTTTCAAATATCTATGCTGAATAAGGCCAGACTGATCTGTGTGTATAGCATTCATACTGTTTCTTGAAGATGGGGGAGAGAGTCAGATTTAACAGCCTACCAAGACATCGCATCATGAAAGCCACATAAACATGCTTGGGGTCATTATACATTTCAGCAGGGCAGGACAATTTGAGACATCTGTGACTGTAACTACCTACAGGCAGTGCTGGGAAAGAAGACAGGAGTCTTGCCCATGCTTCCAGGAAAACAATGCACAGTCTTTGTGAGTTTCTATTTCCAGATAAGGACTGTAGGTGGGAAAAGCTGATTTCATTTTTTTTTCTTTCACCGCAGACAGTCTGACCACTGACTATCTGAGGTTAAATAAGGCTAACAATGGAATGATGTTGAAGGTGCAGACAAGGTTATGTGTTGCAAAAATGTATACTCCTAGCAAATATGTAGCTAGATATGCTGTAACTGTTCTAAATCTGTATTCAGTTTAATTCTGAATCATTTTTTGTCCTATCCAGGACCTCCTTGTAACTGAGCATTGCTTGATGTAGCGTCCTCCTGGTAAAATAAACAAAATGCAGAAAAATACCAATTAATGAACCACATATCAACTTAGATTTGGTGTGTATTTGATTTTTAAACATTTTTTCTATTTATATCTTTCCTGTGGCTTCAAAGTCAGTTGCATATTGTATTATGTCTTGTATATTATGCTTGAATGTGCTGACATGCACATTGTGATGAAACACATAAATAGACTGGTAAATTCCAGAAAACGAGAATGAGTGTTCTTTAACCTATATAAAACCATATTTAAATAAAGAGTGATTTGCGGTAGCTGCGAGCTCATAAACAAGCCTCCTGGAATTATTTTTGCAGTAAGTTTATTTTTCGTTTAATTTATTACCCTTATTTCAGTCATTGTAAACAGGAATTCCTGCACGCAGTGAAAAAATATCCTATTTCAGCAGTCGTGCCACTGCTGCCATGTGTCCATACTGCTTACTCAAAGAAAGGTCACAGACACCATCTCAAACGTGCAGCATGAGTCCCTCATTTGAGAAATACTTCTTTGTCACGTTGAGTGAGCCTCTTAGTACTATGAGTAGATCATTTAGATATTTAGTATTTATTTAGTTTCTGTTTATCAGGCAGGTACACTAGACAAAGATCTGCATATTTTCAGGCACGATCCAGGAGGTTACATTCAGGATATGCTCATTTCAGCCACTACAGATGCAGTTGTTGCCATGTACTTTTGGTAAATCACAGAATAATCAGCTAAGGGTTGCAAATAGTTCCTGCAAGCTTCCTGCAGCTGAATGACTCAAATAGGTCTCAGAAAGGATCATGATAAGTATCTCCAGTGCATGCAGAAAGACCATAGAAACCTTCTTGCTAAAAATATGTATGAGAAATGTCCCTTAGAGTCAGCATGGAGGAGGGGTACACAACAATGTTAGGGAATTAATGCATTTATACAAAGGGAGAACCTTAACTGGGAGTCAGCGCAGGTGGGTCTATTGTCAGTTGGCCTAAACAAGTAGCACCCTTGACCCTGTAACATACAGTATTTTTTATTAATTAATTAATTCATTCATTTATGTCATTTCCAGTTGCATCCTGGGGAAGGGGAAATGAGGATAGTACAGCAATAAGTTACAACAGTTAGTTCCACAAATCAAAAATCAAAAATATATGTTAAAGTAATAGTACACCCTCATATCTTGTAAATGTTGTTTGTTTCCTTGTCAACAGACAACTCTTTTCATGTAGCAGTTGGGGATATATGTGTTTGCTTTAGTATGTTTTCAGTGTTCATACCAGCACCTGTAACTAGCGTGGGGGGTCTCCATTTTCTGATTGTTGAAATCTCATTGTCCCTGAGGGCTGCATTAGTATATGTGAGCATAATGCCACAGCACCAATGTACGCCACGCATCTCTATACTGAAAGTACTCATAACCTGCAAAAAACTTTCTAGAAACACAAAGACTGAATGAGGTTTAAAGGAAAAAAAACTTGTATTACATCTAAGACAGTTTGTAAAGCTAATTGAAGGTAAATGAGGTATTTGATACCTTGTTTCAACTTTTTTGTTGAATTCTAAGTAAGTAGACAGGCATACTGTGGAGTCCAAAGGATTCTGATACATCATGTTCTCATATACTAATGAAACCTCCCCCCCACTGGCCCCGCTTGTTTAACCAGCAGGCTTCTGCCTCCTACAAAACGTTTAGGGCAACAGAGGTGGAGGTTTACAGTAAAAAAGACATACAGAAAAACACAGATGAGTGGCCACCATTAGGCTAGGTGGACCAGACTGTTGTACAAAAACAGTTAACTAAGTGTCTTTTCTCTTTACTGCACTTCATCAGTATACGACCCTCTGCCTGGCTTGGGGGTGGCCAGTCCTGGTTCAGCCAGTGTTGCATACTCAAAGCAATGTAGAACTTGTCCCTGACCACTTCTGAGGGCCGGGCTGTGGAGTCTCCAACTTCTTCTTCTGGTTCCTCCGAGGCAAGAGATTGAGGCAGCAGACTGGGACCCTCAACAGAAAGATACATATATTCCTCCTCTTCTTTCTCACTTAGAATTTGGGCCCAGGAGTGAGCAGTCATCCTCACTCCCGAGGCAGTCCACACTTCACTGGGCATGGAGGTCGACACCTCCCATTCTAGAGTCTCTCGAAGCTCATCCTCTATAATGAGGCTAGGGCTAGGACCCTCTCTCCATGGATCCATTGATGCTCCCTCCGCACTGTCCATCTGCGACACAGGCATGGAGACATCACAAGGAATCTGCCCTGGCAGTATATCTACACTGTCTTCCTTTGTGCCACACTCTGCTGGGCCTCCCCCAACAGGTTCAACCTGGTGCTGTGTGCTGCTACATGCAGAATTTTCTACTTTTGTCCAAGTGGGAGCCAAACAAATTTGTGATGTTCCAGACAGACCTTGCTTCTCTAAACACCCTGAACAGTGAGGAATCAAGAATACTTCTGGCCTTGAGGCACATTATGTATACTCTCACAAGGTAGTTGGGAATTGCAACATAAGGAGGCAAACTTCCACCGTAGAAACATTGCTTAATTTCGTTAAGCTTGGCAACCTCCTCAGCTATCATAGCTCGTGCATGAGCCGGGTAGTGGGATGGTCCTGAAGCCATGTCTGTAAATAAGCACATAAAAGTTCGTTGTTACTACTGAATTCACTATACTTGGAACAGTCTCTCAAAATGGCTCCCTGCTGCTGTGTTTACATTACTGCCCCACCCTGTAATGGTGGCAGCAGAACTCCTGTTGCATCAACTAATCTGTCTCTGACTCAAGCCACTGTACATCCAACCTTCTGCTACTGATGATTTACTCAAACTGTTACAATTGCACTGCTTTTTCTCTCCTCAGCACGCGTATGATTTTTTGACTTTATGATTAGCTTTCAATCAATTTTACTTGCTAAAGTCACTAAAAGACACAGTATTTCTAGGAACAGGGTTGCCTGCTTGTTGCAGCCTCTCATACAACTCACAGTCTCTTGATTGCTCAGAAAATTATACTGTTGCTGAATCCATAATACATGCTCACAGTCTAGTGCTCAGAATTCTTGTTTGCTTTGATTACACTTTACAGTTCTTCTTTGCAAAAATAATCTCACTGTTTACACACAGATCCAGCTGGCTTTGTTAAAATCACAACACAGTTTGAGTTCAGTTTTGCTGAATGGTACTCACTGAATCAGTAGCTGGCTTGCTCCATTGGAAAATCTCAGCCTAAAGCCAATCATGGAAGGCCTCTGGGTTGAAACGGGCTGGCGATCCCAATTGTCACTATGAACACCATGCTTGCTTCCTAGTCAGTCGGATAACGGGTTGAGCCCGAACTAGCACAAAAAGTCTGTATTTCACAGAATTTATAATGTTTACTGTCACTGCAATGATTCTCCTGGCTACCAGCTTGCACACCACTCACTCTCTCCCTCTCGAACCCTGGGCTGCACTCTGAAGCTGGCTAGGGGGTGGGACTGATTGCAGTCTCACCAATCACTCAACACCATGCAAATGAGCTTCTCTCTTCTCTCTTCTGTCATGCTCGTCCTCCATGGCGATCGTCGAGCAGGCAAAATTTGAACTGCAAACCAACTTTTTTTTCCGGCTGATATTTTTCATGGTGGGAGCGCCGTTTTTGACAATTTCTTGTCAGAACTTGGCTGTTTCTTTATCGACTCCCCCAGTTCACATCAAACATTTGAAACTTTTCTGGGCACAATTGTTTTGTTGTTTCCTAAAGTCCACAATACTTTTCTGTCACAAACTTGAGAAAATAATCACTGTAATCAATCTCTTTTGATGCAGGACAAGGGGCACACACAATTTGGCTTTACAGCTCCTTGGTAAATGATGGCACAACACACAGCAGCACATGAACAGCAAGCACACAGCGGCACATATGGATGGCACTACTCTGGGCAAAATCCTTCTGTGCAAAGCTTCCAGTTTTGGGTGCCAAACTGCCAGACAGGCAAAATGCTAGCCTCAACTTGAGCAAACACCTCTATGTTGTCTCCCAAATTCAAAAACACATTGTCAGATGAGCCCCCACTTTTGTAACCCCAGCCGGCCCCCCTTGTTTAACCAGCAGGGCTTCTCCTCTCACCACAAAAATGTCTAGGGGCAACAGAGAGGGTTGGGGGTTTACAGACTAAAAAAGACATAGAGAAAAACATAGATGAGTGGCCACCATTAGGCTAGGTGGACCAGACTGTTATACAAAAACAGTTGACCAAGTGAGGCAACTACCTGGCACACACCTGGTAGGGACCAATTACCATGGCCAACAACCCAGGTCCCTAGGAGAAAATGTTTGCTCACAATTATGCTAGGTTTGCACTTCTGGACAGGGGTACCCAAGTAAATCCAGACACAGGGAAGCAATAACAATACTGCCCAAACCAGGCTGGGATTCTAGAGTATGGCTTTTATTCACATAACAAAGTAGGAATAATACACAAAGTGAAGATGGATCCTCTTGGGGATACACATACTGGTATTGCAGATTTTCCAGGGTTCAGAAGATCCTGAATTCCCATTTAGCATAGGGTGAAGAAACACAAAACAGCGCGCACTCTGGTTCTGAAACTGAAGAGTGGCACATACAGCTGGATTAGTACTGTCTCCATTTCCCACAGGAATGAAAGTGGTTCCCATAACCACACTGAGCACATCCAGGCTCAAATCTTCCAGAACCTACTGTACTGGGGTAAACTGAAGAAAGAGAAATTCCAAACCCACATCTCAGGGTAATTACTTCCATTAGGCATTGACCAGATGCACTAAATGAAAATGTACTGGTGCCCAAACTGAACCCGGAGAGGTAAACTGGTTACTCCAGATGGGGGTCTCCCACTTTTTGCTTCCAAGTATATACTCGGCCATTCATCTGATTAACTGACTATGCTCACAAAGCTATGGATGAAGGCAAACTAGTGGGGTGGTGTTCATAGACTTAACAAAAGCCTTCAACACCGTCAACCACACCTTCTTACTGGCACAGCTTCAAAGCCTTAGGGTGGCAGCCAATGCACCACTCTGGTTCCGAGACTACGTGTCCCTCAGGTCACAATGGGTAAAAATAGGACAAACAGTGTCTGACCCCAGGGAAGTCATGCTGGGGTTCCCCCAGGGATCCATCTTGGGAGCACTGCTCTTCAGCCTGTTCCTAAATAATCTCCCTCAAGCCTGTGATGCCAAGATAATCCTATATGTGGATGACACTGACATCCTCAACAGCAACTCTTGAATTGAGCCACTCCAAGTAGCACTTCAGCACTCCTTCAGTAAAATAGAAGACTGGTTCTGTGAGCACAAACTTCTGCTCAATCACAAAAAAAAACCAAGACCATGCTCCTATCCAGCCCCCAGCTCAAGAAAAGGTTCCCCACCATAAACATCACCAACAATGCAATCACCCCCTTGGAACAGGTACACTCCTTCAAATACCTTGGAGTCACCCTGGATAACACCTTATCCTACACTCAACATATCTACCAGGTGGTCAAGACAGTCAACACAAAGCTTGGTGTGCTTTACAGGCACAGAAAACACCTTACCATGGCAGCCAGCCAGCTATCAGTCACGAGCTCCATCTTCTCCACCATTGACTACAGCCTGGTTGTCTACAGTGCAGCATCAGACTCTGTGCTCAAGAGGGTGCATGTAGCTCTCAACAAGGCCTGCAGGCTCATCCTGAACAGCGATCAAATGACCCACACCTGTTCCCTCTATGAACAGACACACCTGCTGTCTCTTGGGTGCAGGGCTAAATTCCTCACATGCCTCCTAGGCAAAAAAGCATTACTGGGGAAAGCCCCCCCCCCACCATGTGCAGTAGGCATCTTCTCCCTCCCAGGCTCAGAATATATAACCAGAAACAGAATGCAGGGGGCTCTCGTTGTGCCATTCCAACTCACAGCTCTCGGACAGTGCGCCTTCTCCTACAGAGCCCCTCTCTGGCTTAACGAGGTGCCCAAGTCCATTTGGAACTCTACTAGCCTGTCCGGCTTCAAATCAGACCTTAAGCACTACCTGACATCCAGCTCTGTATGCACCTGCTTCTCCAACAGCTCTGCTAACAGCAACTATTCTCAGTACAAGACAGAAGCCACCCTCCCACATGCTCCTTGACAATGCCTCTGAATCACTCGAAGGGGCTGCTCCTGTACACCCCTCCCCCCGGCTCCATGCTAGGATGGGTCTATGCCTCCCTGGCTTCAGTCCTGCCTCCTTGAGCATTTTTAGTAGAGGCCCCCCCTCCTCCCCTACCAAAATCCCATCCTTACTGACCCTCTGCCTAACCTAACCAAACCAAACCACTAGTGCCTCTGCACCTTACCTGCACTTGTAATCAACTAAAGTTGATGTCCATATGCTGTTTAGTGTTTTAAATGACTAAGAAACTCTGTAACCTTTTCCTGATTGTTGCACTGTTCAGTGTCTCAAATGTCCTAAAACTCTGTAACCTTCTTGATTGAATGCCTATACTCTGTTCACATAACATGGAACCTTTATAAAAGAGCCTTGACTCAAAGGTTATTTTGTGAATACCGAATAAAAAATAAATAAATAAATAAATACCCTCACAGACGAAATTGTAGTTGCTGTCTTAAAGGTTTACTACACTTAAACTACGGACACACCTCTGGGTGTCAAAGTTAAAAAGTTCTGTACTTGGACAGTCACATTCTTGGACTCCAACATAGACAGAAACGTTTACTTGCTACTGCGTGACTGGTCCCATTGACAGAGAAATTCACCCCAAGGTATTGCAGATGCCCCTGAGCTTACACAGAAAAGAGTTGTACTCACAACAAATAAAGATGTATAAGGCAGCTTCGTCAACCAAGTGGGATTGCCCCTGAATCCTGGAGTTTGCCCCATCCCTCCTGGGAGGGGCATGGAAAACCTTCTGGCACAGGTCTCCACCACTTCAGAAAATTGTCTTCTTTGTTCTTCTTCTAGGGTGAGAACAAACTACCACAAAATAAAAGGGGGTAGCTCTTTGTCAGAGCTAATCTGAGGAGCTGCCCACTAGCTGCAGCTCCTCCTCAAACTTCACTCTACTGCTCAACTAACTGAACATTCCAATTCACTGCAAAGCCAGCTGAGATTGTGGCTTATGCTGCTGTGAGAGTTCTATGATTACATCATCACTCCAGCTTAGCCGAGACTGAAGACAGAGTGTGACAGTGTGAAACCCATTTACCTGGCATTTCAGAAGCTGCCTTCCCTGCCTGCCACTGATTCTAACTGGGATTCTAGTAACCCTGGGGAACAAGGGGGTTACACTGATGTAGCTCTCAGGCACAAGATTTCAACAACCAGAAAATGGAGACCCCCAGGCTAGTTACAGGGGCTGGTGTGAACGGTGAAAACAAACTAAATCAAACACATATGTCCCCAACAGCTGCATGAAAAGAGTTGTCTGTTGACAAGGAAGCAAATAACATTTACAAGATATGAGGATGTACGAACATATGCACATACAAAATTTGCCAGCAGATAAAGGCCTAGAGGTCTATCAAGTCTGCTCGAATGTACAGCTAGCACCCCTTATTCTGCAGCTGCCCCATCCCTTCCACCCTTCTCCTTCATTGACCCTCCCTCTTGTCCTGTCCCATCCCCTTTTGAAGCAGTCCACTGTTCTACTGGATACCACTTCTGCAGGTAACGCATTCCACCCAGCCACCACCCTCTCTGTGAAAAAGTGTCTCCTCATCTCCTTCCTGAACCTTCCTCCCTCCAGTCTCATATCATGGCCCCTGGTGCCCTTCCCCTCCCTTCCCTTACTTTGAACAGCCCCTCTGTACCTGTCATGTTTATTCCTTTCATGTACTTAAGGTTTCAATCATGTCCCCGTCCCTCCTCTCCTCCAGTGGTACATGTTCAACTCCCTCAGCCTCCTCTTGTGCGATAAGTCCCCAGCCCCTGATCATCTTTGTCGCCCTGCGCTGCACCCCTCCAGTAACTTAATGTCCCTCTTCAGATATGGGTGCCAGTACTGCACGCAGTACTCCAGGTGCGGCTCAACCACGACCTATACAGTGCAGAATCACCTCCTCCTCCTTGAGGATAATACCCATTGCAATACAACCCAGCATTTTATTGGCCTTTGCAGCTGCCTTCCTACATTGTGCCCAGTTGTTCATTGACCCTGTAATGAGCACCTCCAGATCCTTCTCCTCCTCTGTCTGGACTAGCTGCTCTCCCCCAGCTGGTAACTCCTCCTTGGGTTCTTCATCCCAAAATGCAGAACCTTGCACTTTTTGGCATTAAAGCCCAGTTGCCAGGTGTCTGACCAGGTTTCAAGCTTTGCCAGATCATCCTGCAACCCCTGCAATCCCCCTAAGTCATCCACCACCGCTCCTACCTTGGTATCATCAGCAAACAGATTGATCTTGCTCTTGATGTCCAATGATACGTCTGCAATGAATATCCCAAACAACACTGGTCCCAACACCGAGTCCTGTGGAATACCGCTCATCACTACCCTTGGGTGTGAGAGCTCCCCACCCACCACCACCCTCTGTTGCCTTCCCTGAAGTCAGTTCCCTACCCATCTCACCAGCTTTGTACCCTCCCCGGTACCTTCTAACTTACTTCCCAGCCTTCCATGCGGCACCGAGTCAAATGCCTTACTGAAATCCAGATACAGGACATCCACTGCATGGCCCCTATCCAGTTGCCGAGTTACCCAGTCATAGAACTCCACCAGGTTGGTTTGGCAGGATCTGCCATGTATGAAGCCATGCTGTCTGCTGTCCTGTAGTCCTTTGACCTCTAGGAGGGTCACCAGCCTCTCCTTCAGGATAGTCTCCATTAGCTTACCCATGATGGATGTGAGGCTCACTGGTCTGTAGTTTCCCGGTTCATCCTTGGGGCCACTCTTGTGGAGGGCACCATGAGCCATCCTCCAGTCCTGAGGTACACACCCCGAATGTAGTAAGGCATTAAATAGGTCTGCCAAAGGTCCTGCAAGGACCTCTGCTAGCTCCTTCAGTACCCTGGGGGGTGGATGCCATCTGGGCCTGGCGCCTTGTCCACCCTCAGTGCCTTCAAACCCTCCTGAACTCTGCCCTCCATGATTTCCCCATCTTTCACCCCCATGTTTCTGCCATTCCTCTCCCCTTGGGTGTCACCCCCTCTTCTCCTTAGTAAATACCAAGCAGAAGTATTCATTTAGTGCTTCTGCCTTATTGCACCCTGCTTCCACCCAACCCCCCTCTTCCTAATCCTTACTATGTGGTCCTTACAGCTTCTTTTCTCCCTGATGTACCTAAAGAAGTCCTTCTCCCCCTTCTTAATGCCTTGTGCCAGCCTGAGTTCCGTAGATGCCTTGGCTCCCCTTACTGCCCTTGTCACCTCCTTCGATTCCGTCAAGTACTCCTCCCTGTCTCCTCCCCCACTCCTTTAAGCAATTAAGTAGCTACAAAATGAACAGTATGAGCTAGGCACAGCATCTGAAGAGCAACAAGTAATAACATTGCAAATTGGAACACAAGGTACTGTATTAAAGTGCAGATGGTAGGGTGTGCCGTTGCTGCAGCGAAACCCCTACAGCGATGGCACTGTTGGTGCTGCAGCCCAATCAACAGTCATTCTGTTGATCGGGATTTTGCAATCCCATCTGTCTTGCCACCCCAGGGCTATGCCATTTTCCCCCATACATCTCTGACCCGGAGGTGCTTATATTCAGGGGGTGCAGGGGGCAAAGCTCCCCACAAACAGCCATTATTATTGCAGCAGTTGCGATCCTTCGACACAATTGCAGAGCGATGTGGTCGCTGTTGGCAGTTTGTTGTCACTGTAAAGTCGGTCGATGTCTCTGATGTCGCACCAACTTAGTGGAACCAATGGCAGCAACTTGAAGAGTGAATGAAGCATTGTCAGTGCTTCATTCAGCAGGGCAGGATGGAGGAAACTGGGGGTGGGGATGGGGAAATAGGGCAGAGGTAGGGGACAGGGAGTTTTTGTTTAGAAAGGCCCAGGATTTATTATTAGTATACAGGAGACAAGTGGTGCAACTTCAGAGAGCTCCTGTGGAGGCAATGAGTTAAGACACAGGATACCAGCCTTGCCATGGGCATTTAGGCACACCCAAGGAAGATTTTTCGGGAACCCCCATTTGTAGGGGGAGTTACACCTGCAATGTAGTATTTAAACCATTTACTAAGGACCACAGTTCACCCTCTGTATGGATGAAGGCCATCACCCTTGTACAGTCCTTCATCCCTCCAGGTGGGGCCCCAGCCACAAATGAAGCCGAAACCCTCCTCTCTGCACAATTCCTTCAAACAAGCATTGAAGTCCCAGATGTGCAGTTCCCTAACCTCCCCCTTACCATGGACAGGCAGTACCAGAGAAGGTCACAGAGTGTACTACCTGCTTAAGACCCCTACCCAACTTTATAAACTCCTCCTGCACTATTCCTATCCCTGCCTCATCCCTTAGCAGGTTGTTTGTCCCCAGATGGACATTGACATCCAGCTCTCCCTTCCTTGCTACTGCCCTAGCGATCTTCAGGATTCACATCCCATCCCTCCAAGCCGTGCCTTCGATTAGGCACTTAACATCCCTATCCTCCTCGCTACCTGTCCCCAAATCTATTCCCCTGATGTTGGAGTCCCCCACCAGGATTTGCTTCCTCCTCCTCTGGGGTCCTCTGCCACCCACCCTTGGGGCTCCATTATGGAGGATCTGCTCATCCTCCCTGGCGACTACTTTGGTTGTCACTGTGGGACCTTTTCACTCCACCAAGATGATGTAGGAGTTCTATAGTTGCACTGTATGTTGGGATGTGCCTCTGTCCCACTGGTCTCACCCTCCTTGAGTCCACCGTAGTCCATCTGTTTCTCTTGCTGGGCAACCTTTGAGTAAGTGGTGGCAGACTTGGTGGTCTCTGGGTGAGGGAGGAGGTTCCCTGAATCCTTGCCAACTCAGCCCAGAGACTAGCAACCTCAGTCCTCAACCCAGAGAGGTGCCTGGAAGTGGGGCAGCACCGCAGTATCCAGAAGGTCCTCCTGAAGACTGCTGCCCCACAGCCACTGCATTTCACCATTCCCAGCATCTTCCCCTTCTATGCAGTTTGTCCTAGCTTTGATCTGTAAAATTAAAAAGTTTTTTTAATCTCCTTACTGAACCGTGTGTTGTGAGCTGTAGTTAGACCAGTAGACTTACCACCACTTGCAGTTCACCCTCCAGTTCCTGCTGTTTCCTGCCCTGGTTTACTCCTTCAGTCACTGAGGTTCAATCAACAGGGTCCCTGGCTGTCAACTGTCTCCTGGGCTGACTCTTCCTGTCGTTGTCCTTGGTGCGGGTCCTTAGCACGAGGGCTGCAAGTGGAGGGCTGCTTGGCGGATCCTTCCTAAATAGCAGGTGACAGCTGACTGGATGTCAAGGGAGCACTCTGATTGGTGCTCCAGAGGGTGAGGGGCATGTCAGCTTCTCTCGCTTGGCTTCCTCCAAATTCTCTGGCTCACTTGGAGCTCCAGTGACTCTGTCCTGTGATCAGAAAAAAATCCAGCAAGGTTCAGCACGCTGTGTGAAGTAAGGAGCACCCTTTAGAATTGGTACTCCTCCTCCTCCACTGTGCTCCACTCCTGCAGGTCTTCTATGTCAATTCTTTGGTCACCAGGTAAGGCCCACTTGGCACAAGTGCCTGTTTTCAGGGGCAACCAAGGAGCACTGGGGAGGTTAAATGACTTGATCTGAGTCACAAAGTATGCAAGTGGACATTGTGGGAATCAAACCCAGATCTATTGGATGTACCAAGCTCATTCACAGCTCATTACTGTAACCTCTAGGCTATACTGCATCAATTACCTTCCAGAACTTAGACGGGTGGTTAATGTTGTTCTGCAGTTTGGATACAAAGTAGTCAGTCTTCAGAAGCCTAGTAGCTCTGGCACAGGCTTTGCAAAGGGCCCTGTAATCAGAAAGGTTAAATAGGGAACCACTGGAATTGTAAGACCCCCAGGCAAGATCATGTGGATGATGACAGGCCACTGTGTGTGTGTTGAGGGGGGGTATCCTACTACTCCAACTTAATCAAGAGAAGGGAGAAGCACTCTTTCACCTCACTACAGCCCAAGGTAATCCCGATTAAGACCGTCAAGGGAAATCTGATGAGGCAGTTGAATATTGGAACCTGTGCTGTCAACGGAGGTACCAATACAAATTATCCAGGAGTGCCAGACAGAAAGAGTTCAGAATTACACAATACAAGAATAAATCCTGAATCCTGATTGGCCAGCTGAGACCTTGACTTGATCCATGATGTTATCCCAACACAACATCATGGATCAAGTCCTAACATATCCATGACTGCATCAAATGCGTCAGAAATCATCATACATGACATGTCCCAGTTGCCCGCATTTGGCATGGCTGAAGTGAATTTTGCCAGTTTTTTTTTTACTTTTTTCCTCCCTCTCTTATCTCATAAATTTATTGAAACCCATACAAAATGCCTACAACTGAAAGCCCACACCAAAACCCTCACCATGATTGCCATGGTATCTTCATATAAACAAAAAGGAATCTAAAACTAAGCCGTCACTGTGATTCACTGGCAAGTCCACAGCACAGCATGCCCTACTCATTGACTGGTGGATAATCTTTTTGTTGGCATCTTTTCCCAATAGAAATTGTGCCAACTGTACTGGGAAAAGCAAAACACACTGTGACCTAATGAGAGTGTGGGTGGGGGGTACAATGATACAAACTGCCTCATAAACCAGTCCCCACTGCTTGCCTGAACAGAATAAGCATGCATGATTTTTAAAAGCACAGCATGCTTCACTGACTCACTGATCACTGCTTTCACTCTCTCTTGTTCTTCCAGTATAAACACATGGAAACTGTACCAGGAAAAGATGCACAGCCCAGTCACAGCTGTGATTATGAGGGGGGATGGATCAGATATCCAACTTACTGGCGGGTGGCAGCATGACCTACAGCAAGTGAGAGAGACAGACAGAAAAAGAAAGAGAGAACAAAAAAGACAGAACAATATGGGTGTGGGGGGTAACACCAAAGGAATGGGGGAGAGACTACAGAGAGAAAGGTTGGTGGGGGGTGAAGAGCCACACAGCAGATCCACTTACTGGCCAAAGCAATAAACCAGCACTAATTTTTTTTAAGTACCCCTACCAACTGAAAAAACAAAACAAAACAACAACACATCTACTTTTAAATCTATTTTTCCATCTTTTTTGTTACTAACACACAACTGTATAATTGCAATAATGCACTCCAGGGTTTGTGTTGTGGTGGGATAATGTCACTGCTTGGGTGCTGGATTCACTCAGCCAGTGGCCTTATGCCCAACCACCCAAAGTGTGACATTATCCCTGTACAATACATCATGTTGTGCATTATTGCTTATATAAAATGTAACTCTGTCTATCAAATAGTCCAAAAGGAAACTAGTTTGTAAACATATCCAAGAAAAGGAACTCCTGTGAAAACTAGGAGGAGCTGAGCATCAAAGGAGGTGCTAATGGCTTCCCTGGGACAGGAGCATCCTGATACTTTGTCCAAAGCTCTTTGAAGTTGCCAGCAGCAGACAAGTTTGTATTCAGTGGTAATGGTAGTTTACTCACCTGGTAAAGGTGATTGTGTTACTGTATATCCATGGCACTCCCACTCCTTACCTTAGGGTTATGTATGCCTGATAGGCTGCTCGATGCACATGTGATCTTAAGATTGGATTTCGATCCACCACCAAGCCCTTTCTGTATCCCATAATCACCAGTTTTGAAACTTCCAGAGCTGCGTAAAATCTTGTTAGTTGCATGCACAGACAGTGTAAAATTACTTCTCAATGACACCATAGTCCTGTCTCAAGTAGGCTACTTTAATGCTGTACATTGGAACATATTTGCATTCATTAGACTTTTGTATCCAATTATTGTTACTTAACTCCCCTTTACCCGAAGAAAAACTTAGTATGCATTCGTGCCCTACCTATGCTCCTCCTGGGTGGGCCAGAGTGCCATAGATATACAGTAACACAATCACCTTCACTAGGTGAGTAAACTACCATTGTGTTGCCTGTATATCAATGGCACTCCACTACTTACTAGAGGGTGATTAAAAAGCAGTACCCTATCTCCCAGGGTGGGGGCATTATTTAAGGCATTTTGCCAGGTGGCAGTCAGTAAGGCTTTTGTCTGAAAGAGTTTTTCACAGTATGGGACTTTTGTGAAAAATATGCTGTTGTGGACTGTTTTAATGGAACTGAGAAACTGTGCTTCAAAAGTGCTTAAAACTGTTTAAAAGTGGTCAAAATTGCCAGCTGCAAGTGATTTGGGGCCAGGAAACATTTATGTACTGTGGATATAATTTTTTCCAGAAACTACTAGAGGAAAAGTTTTGCAGTCATTATAAAGAACTGCATTTTAAATATGTTGAAATGTCAAAATTCAGTGAAAGCCCAGTTTGGGACTATTAACAAAAGCTATCAATAAAAGAAAAAGTCAGTTGCACTTTAAAATCAGCTTTCGTGGCTCGAGGATTGACATGGAGAGAGAGAGAGAAGGTGCCCCAAGCACATTTGCAAGGCATTGAGTGACTGGCTGTCTCAGCAAAGCCCTGCCCCTGGCTGAAGCTCTGTGGATTAGTAGTGTTCTTGAGAGAGAGAGAGAGAGAGAGAGAGAGGGAGTGCAAGACATCAGGCCTGGAGGAAGTTGTATCATTGATGGACTATTGAATTTTGCTCAAAAGTGCTGGAAACAGTAAAAGTTGGGCTTCTTCCAGTAAAACAGTAAAAGCGATCATTCTGGTAGCTACTGCAGTGTGTTTCTGTGCTGATCATCAGGTGGACTGCCTGAGAAATGAGAGCAAGTGCCGTCGACTGGTTTGCAGGCCACATCCATAAAAGTGGAGCAAGCAACTTCAGTAAATACCCTAAAACTGTGCTGAAAAGCAAAACAAAGTTTCTGGGCAGTGTTTGAGCAAGTAACTAAGTTCTGTGCAAGTAAACTATGTATTTGAACAAGAAACCAAGTGTTTGAGCAAATAACTAAGTACTGTGCAAATAAACCAAGTGTTTGAGGAAGAAACCAAGTGTTTGTGCAAGTAACCAAGTGCTGTGCAAGTAAACTAAGTGTTTGTGCAAAGAAACAGAATGAGAGCAAACCAGTGCGAGTGTGGTACATGATGCAGTGGAAAATACAACAGCCATGTTGGGGCAGAGGCAAATGAAAAAAGGTATCAGCAATGCAGCAGAGCAAAACACAAGTCACTCAGTAAAGTGGGCAGGCTAAAGGAAAGACTTTCAAAGTGATAAAAGGCTGAGAGAATTTGTGCACTTTATAATAGTGATTTTTCTGGATGTTTTGCAGAGAGTTAAGCATGGCAAGTGGAGGCAAACCATATCCATTGCATGTTAACATGTAAACATGGGTGGTACAGAAAGAACAGGAATTGAGAAAATTTGAAGAGTATGGCTGTGTAGGAGCTTCACTGACATTAGCACTCCCTGGATATCCAGTTAGTGTGTGTGTGCAGTATGTTTACAAGGTGGACAAGATGTAATAGCTGTTCTCCACTGCCAGGACTGCAGAAAGAATATTGGCATGAGTATGGCTACTGACCCTCAAAAAGACAGTACCATGTGTTTGGTTGGCCCTACGGGACCCTCAGAGCAGAGTGTAACTGTGGAAGACAGGCTGGTACACAGTGTGAGCAGGAGGAAGCTGAGGATTTCCTGTGGGAATTTTTTGTAAATGTGGCTGAATACAATGTGCAAGAGGTGCAAGCAGTGAGTAGCCCTTTGGCCGAGGAAGAGGCTGAGCGGGACATGGCAGTGGCAGGATTGGAACCTGTGGATCCGTGGGCAGAGGGTCTGAATCCAAGTGTGCTCGGGGAAGATGAAGAGCTGGAGGATCTCATCACATGGGAGGACCATGCCTCCGGCAGCAGTGACGAATTTGTGTTCGCAGGGGTTGAGACAGTAATTGGCTTCTGGGCAGCCCATATGGAAGCATTGGAGGAAGTGGAGGTGTCTGATGGTGAGACTAGGCCAACAGATGCAGCAGCAGTTAAAAGTATGGAGCTCTCAGCAGAAGGGGAGGGACTCCAGTGTGCAAGAGATGGAGGAGAACACAAGAGTGGACTGCCTTTTACCTGTATGGAACAAAGATGTGTGGTTGCATCAGACCTGGCACACCAAGCCAGGCTGAGGGCCTACATCTGCCAAAGAGCAGCAAAGAAGAATGAGTGATCCGGAGGAGAGTTTGGAGTCAAATATCCATTTATGCCAAGATGGATGTGGGAGAAAATTGAGGACCAGAGGAAGCAATGGATGCTGGAAGAAGCCAGGGCATCTACTAATGCGCTTTGGTGCTGGATGAAAGGACTTAAACCATCTAGTTGAAAGAATGTTTGCCAAGATAAAGTCAAGTCTTGGAAGGTGGGTCGCACCCTCCACCTGGACTCAGTAATAGCTGGCAGTATATCCTAGAGGTTAGAGGAACGAGGTGTGAATGAGCTTGATGCATCCAGCAGACCAGACCTGAGTTTGATTCTCACAACCTCCACTTGCATACTGTGTGACTCTGAGCAAGTCACTTAACCGGCCAGTGCTCCCAGGTCGCCCCTGAAAGCAGGCACTTGTGCCTAGTGGGCCTTACCCGGTTACCAAAGACTAAAAACAAACAAAAAAATAAATAAATAAAAAATGTGTGTCTTTGGTATAATGGTGTCCAGTCTATAATATTTGATGAAAGTGTGAATATTTAACCATGTGGCAGATGAACATATCTCTTGGGCTGTTGCTAAATTCCATTCTGCCCAGGACGTGGCCACTGCCCTTGTGGAATGTGCCTCTGTTTCCATAAGGGATACCTTATTGCTTGACTTGTAGGACTCTGCGATTGTCCTCTTCAGCCATGACTCTAAGGTAGCTCTCGCAGTTGCTGCACCCTTCTTGTGTCCAATATTGGTGCTGTCCTATCTATGTATGTTCTAAGTGTTCTTTTCACATCCAGTGAGTATAGAGACCTTTCACAGCCTGTTGAATGCTCTTCGTAGAAGGTTGGTAGTTCTATGGTTTTGCTTATATGGAACTGAGAGCTCACCTTCGGAACAAACGATGGCACAGTGTGGAGTGTTACACTGTCTGCAGTAAATACTTTGAAAGGTTCTTTGCATGACAATGCCGTTAGTTCTCTGATTCTGCATGCTGAACATATCGCTGCCAGGAAGGCTGTCTTCAGTCCCAGCCAGTAAATAGTAATGTCCGATGTGGGCTCGAACAGTGGTCTTGTGAAGACTTTAAGTACTAGAGTTAGGTCCCAGGGTGGCACCCTGGATTTGTTGCAGGGTCTTATGTTAGACACTGCCTTCAGGAAGTGTATGATGTCTGGATGGGATCCTGGGTGAATCCCTTCGATGTTGCCCACTGCTTCCTTGATAGCAGACAGTTATACACTAAGTGATGAGGGAGCTAGATCCTTATCTAGGCCTTATTGTAGGTATAGTAGTATCTCTGAAATGGAAGCCTCTTGGAATAATAGTAATCTCTCATTGCACCACTTGGTAAATATGCTCCATTGTCTAGAGTATGTAACTGTAGTGGTCTTATGCCAAGACTGCAACATGGTGTATATGACAGAAGTATGTTACCCAGCTTTCAACAGTTTCTCTCTTTCAGGAGCCAGGCCGTGAGCTGTAGATTGTTTGGGCATGGGTGTCTGACTGGTTCTTGTATTAGAATGTCTGGTCTTTTCGGTAGTCTTTGACTGTCCATTGCCATTGCTATTACTGTGGCGAGTCATTCCCTCCTCTGCCAGTACGGCACAACCAGTATGATTATCCTCCAGGACTGTCTGATTTTGGACAGGATTTGGGGAATGAGTGGAAATGGTGGGAATAAGTATGAGTAGTCATGTGTCCAGGGTATTGATAGGGCATCAGTTCCCATGGATTTATGTTCCTTGAACCTTGAGAAGAACCTGTTTGACTGTTTGTTCCTGTTTGTCACCATTAGATCAACGGCTATCGTCCCCCATTTGTGTTAGATTATCTGGAAAACCTCCAGATTGAGTTGCCACTCTCCTGGGTGAATCTGTTCCCTGCTGAGCCAATCTGCTGTCGTGTTCGGCTTGCCCGCCAAGTGAATGGCTGTTATATGCTGAAGGTTCTTCTGTGCCCATGTTATGATTGAATGTGTCTCCTTCTGTAGTCCTTTGCTCTTGGTACCCCCCTGTTTGGTGATGTAAGCCACTGCCGCTCTGTTGTCAGAACGTATTAGTATTGTTTTCCCAATGAGGTGTGCTTTGAATGCCCTCAATGCGTTGCGTATTGCCCTCATCTCCAATACATTGATTGGTATTTTCTTCTCTGTGGGAGACCATCTGACTTGAGCTGACCTGTGGTCCATCGATACACCACATCCCCATAGACTGGCATCCGTGTCCATAGTTACATCGTGTGATGGTTCTAGGGGTTTGCCCCTGTTCAGGTTTTCCCTGCATGTCCACCATGTGGCAACATTTTTACCTTGGGTGTCACCTGAATATGATGTTGTAAGTTTTCCTCTGATGGTGAACCATACTGTAGGAGTAAAGTCTGTAATGGGCTCATGTGCCATCTCGCCCACGGTATTAGGTCTATGCAGGAAGACATCTTTCCTAGTACCTTGAAGACTAGAGCAATGGTTGGTTCTGGTGTCCTTATTGATGCCTGGGTCATTGAGATTAAATTCTCTTTTCAAGCTACTGTTGGTCTGACTAGCTCCTGTCTTGTGTCTGTGTCTACTCCGAGATGTTCTATCTGTTGTGTCGGTGTCAGGCAACTCTTCTCTTGGTTTACTACCCATCCGTGATCTGCCAGGGCTTGTAAGGTTTAACTGGTAGTCCTCTTGGATTCCCGTGGTGACCTTGTTCTTATTAGCCAGTTGTCGAGGTAGGGTATGATGAGAATGCCCTGCTCCTGTAACTTTGCCGCTAGCACTACTGCTATCTTTGTGAATACTCGTGGTGCGGAGACCAGATCGAATGGTAGTGACCTGTACTGGAAGTGTTGGCCCAGTATCTGGAATCTTAGATATCTTCTGTGTGCTGGTCACATTGGGATGTGTAAGTATGCATCTTTGAGGTCAATTGATGTTAGATAGTTGCCTGTTCTGACTGACCTTAGAGTGGACCATATGGTTTCCATTTTGAACCTTTTTGTTGCTATGTATCTGTTGACCAGTTTAATGGTCTAGTACTGGTTGGAGATCCCCAGTCTTTTTTGGTAACAAAAAGAAAATTGAGTAGATTCCATTTCCGGTCTCGGGACTAGCTGTATTGCCCTTGAGGCTAATAGTTTCCTTAGAATGTCCTTTACTTGTTGTACCAACCATTTTCTTTTTGCCTGCGGGGAGATTACCCATCTTTCCTTGGCTGGCTTTTCCCAGAATTTGATTGTGTATCCGTGTGAGATGACTTCATTCACCCACTTGTCTGATGATGTTGTGGCCCATACAGTGCTGAATTGCTGCAGATGACCTTCTATGGCCATGTTCCTTGATAATGTTGGCTGTTGATGTATTACTGTGGCCCTTTGGGTAATCATTGGGTGGATCTTCTGGTATTCCTCCTTCTTTGGTTTGTAAATTTTCTCCTTGAATATCCTCCTCTGGATCGATAAGAGGAGATCCCCTTGTTTTGGTAGTTGGACTTCGTCTGGGTGTTATTCCTTCTGTCATGAAAATTGCTGTTAAATCTTCTGTCACCTCTGGACCTATGTTCGTAAGAATGTTCTCTGTGAGAGGGTAAGTAGCTGGAGTCCTTGTCGATATCACTGTCTCTCCCTTGGCCTCTTCACCTTGGAAATTCATGTAGTCCTTCTCCGAATATGCGTTCTCCTTAAAACAGTAGTTTATGGAGTCTGGCCTTTGACTCGTTATCTGCGTCCCATAGTTTTAACCATAGTGCACATCTGGGCTGGTTGGCAACTGTGGCTGATCTTGTATTTATTTTTAAGGAATCTATGGACATGTCTCCCAAGTATTTAGCTGCCATTAGTGAGTACTCTAACAGCTCAGACTCATGTGACTATGGAGTTAGTTTCTTGCCAATCTCCTCCAACCATCTTATTTGGGTTCTAGAGGTACAGAATGTTGTTATGGCAGCCCTGACTGCCTGACCTGAGAACTCATATATTCTCTTAAGTAGGTCTTCCATTCTCTTATCCACCAGGTCCTTTAGTGCGGCTGTTCCCTCTGCTGGGAGCACTGTCCTCTAGTTTAGTTCTGCAATCTTTGGATCTAATTTAGGTGCTGAGCACCAAGTCTTGGCCTTGTCCTCTTGTAGTGGATACATTCTGTCCAGGGTGCTTTTCTCTAGTAATCTAGTAGGATCTGCAGACTCCCATTCTTTAACTGTTAAGTCATTCAGGGCTGGGCATACTGTAAAAAAAATTTCCTGTTTAGGAGGGGGCTGTAGCATAGGATCTAGCTCACTGTCTGGGGCTGGCTGAATTAACTTGAACCCCAGTGTGGTCCGGATCCATTTCACCAGGTCAGCTATGTTGTCGATAGGGAATATCTTTGAGGTTATGAAGGTGCCCTCTGGGGTGGGAGGAGGTTCCTCGGGCTGCAACTCTTGGTCGGATTCGTGCTGACTGTCAGTAGATGTGTCAGAATCTTTGTCCTCTTGGATGTTTAGTTTGTCCTGGGATTCCTCTGAGTCATCATGTACATTATTAAGGGGAGACTGCATTTGTGTCTGGGAGACATTCATTCTTTTGTCGTGTCTGGAGGGTCCCGCAGTGGGTAGTGCATTGGAAGTGGGGTTGTTCATTGCTGTCATGTGCTCCAGAACCTTCAGCATGAAGGTCTATTGGCTGTCCATCATGGCCTCTGTGGCCTTCTGTAGAGCGCCTGTTGCTGGGTCGACCTGCCATCCCTGTCTTAGCAGACTCTGACCCATTTCTTCTTTGTCTAGCATTTCCATATCAAACTCTGTGTTTTTCTGTTCGCATGTGGGGCATTGAACCCCTTTATGATGTGGGAGCAGGGGGGTCTTGCATGACAAACATTCTCTTGACTATGACTTTTGAAATTGGTAATGTAATAACTTTAGCATCCCTGGCTCAGGTTAGGTTCCCCTCTTAAGATTGCAATGTTCCCAATACGTGCGGTGCTATTAATGTGTGTGTGTGTGTGTGTGTATGTATGTATGTATGTATATATATATATATATATATATATATATATATATATATAATATCCCCTTATGTTCTCAGTCTTCCAACATGTATGCCCTTTTAATTGCAGCAGATGCTTATTGCATTAGTTATTTCCTGTTTCCTGGGCAGTTGTTCCACTTTAAGAAGCACCTTATGCTTGTTAGCTGGGCATCTATGCCAACCACTCGGCCAGTTATAGTGTCTCCTATCTCCCCTGTCAAAGGTGTCCATGGAGTCTGTACTATAGAAAAGTCACCAGTAATAGCAATAAATGAATAATAATAATGGGTCTCGCTTCACAGATTAGAAGCAGAGAGACCCCGTGGTGCTGAAATTGCTCCGTTCCTGATTTTGCTATCCTAAACATGGCAGAGTTTACTATGCGCATGCGCAGCTCTGATATACCCACTGCGCATGTGTGAATTGCCCGAATACATATGATGGCAGGTAGACAAGTGCACATGTGTTGACGGGAGCGTAGGTGCACATGGGCACCAGTGGCTAGATGCTGAGAAAAAGTAGAGGCCCTGATAAACATGGAGCTGTGGCCATCTTGGGGATGCCTAGTGAGAGAGTGCCAAGAAGACAATCCTCTGCATTACAGGGGATCAGTAGTGGGAGATAACTCTGTGGGAGTAGCGAGATGGCGATCCTTCCTGAGGGCCACTCTGCACTTACAGGTGCACAGAGTAAGCTTGCAGTGGGAGACTGGACTTTATAGGGAAAACCAGGGGTTTGATGGGATCCTGCGGTATACTCTGCTATGTGAGGGGGGTCATATACACGCAGGATCTGCCTCTTGGCAACTCGCCAGTGCACTCCGCTATGTAAGCTGAGTGTATTGTGTGTGCAGCTTGGAAAGTCAGACCACTGTGCAGTGATGTGTCTATGTCTTGCAGATGCTGAATCAGGGTCTGCAAACATAAAGAGGAACAGCATGGCCAGAGGCATCATTTTTAAAGCTCGAATCCACATGAGTCTGAGCTATGAGAGGAACAGATACTTTTAAACAGATTACCCTCTATTTATCTTCCCTGAGCTGTAACCTGACACTGAATAGATGCATAGTTCATACGCTAAGACCTTAACAAAGTTAACGTTCTATACAGGAATACAGTTTATCTGTAACATAAGACAGTATAGGTTTATTTTAAGTTGCTGGCTAGCAGATTAAACCAAAAGGGCTAGAGGAATATCTCCAACAAAGAACTGTCTGTGCTAAGTAAATATCCTTAAATACCTTATTTCTGAACTCTGGCACTGGAACTTGGTGAGGTGCTGCAGCCTGATCAGATCCACAAGTAGAACTGGCGATTATGGGATACAGAAGGGGCTTGGTGGGGGATCAAAAATCCAATCTTTAGGTCACATGTGCATCGAGCAGCCTATTAGGCGTACATAACCCTAAGGTAAGGAGTGGGAGTGCCATGGATATACAGGCGATACAATGGCTGCTGCTGAAGCTGAAGTTTTTGTAGACCAATGTGCTGATGATAGTTTTCCCAGGAGATATTCCAAAGCTGATTTTAAATTGATTTTAGATGAAAAGCAGACATCTGATGATAAACATTTTGAAGCATTTCTGTGCTGAAAGCTTTTCCATATAATATGTGTAAAATGGTGATGTAATCTATGCAGGGGAAGATTGAAATAAAATTAAATCTACGAAGAGAACAGACACAGCTAACAAACTACTGTGGCAGCCATCTTAAAGACTTAAATACAGTGGTAGACAGTGACAAGATGCACTATATATCTGGATACATCAGGAAATATCACTGGAAATCAAGTTAAAATGAATGGGGATTTGATGTGATATATTGTGACATATCTGGGTATTCTGCATCATGTAACTGGTTATCACTGTTCTCTGTTCTGCTCCTCCAGCCGTTACAAAATCGGTAATCTAGTTGCAAACTTAGTTCTTTGGAGAGTCATTCCAATTATCTGCAGTGCTCCCCACAAGCTCATTACAAACGGTTGCAAAAAATTGTCAGCATATTGTTTTGTAACTGAACTCATTTTTGACATGGTGGTCATTAGCCCTCCCTGCATTCATATCCATGGTTATCCGTGGTTGTAGATCAAGCCCTAGACAACATGTAATAATTATCTATCTATCTATCTATCTATCTATCTATCTATCTATCTATCTATCTATCTATCTATCTATCTAAATATATTTATTAGCGCTGCAGTAGCACCACTATAGCTAGGGTTGAGTAGGCAGTTTAATGTTAAACCCCACATTTTGCACCTTAATAACTTTACAACCGTTGAACAGATTTGCACAACATTTGGTATACACTGTCCCATGGAATAGGTCTCTTGATATTTTGATCAGATGTGCAGAGTTTGCACAGTGCATAGTGAAAAAAGTGTATTTTTTTACTTTTTTTCACCCATTTTTCCTGATTTTTCCTGATCACATTGCACATACAGAGTTTGGCATTTTGGCTTGAAATTTTCAGGGTTAAGAGTTTGCTCTAAAGAAAAAGCAAGCATTAGTTTGGTGAGACAATATTAATCCCTTCCAAAGTTATTTAATTTAGAAATTTTTGGTTCTGAGCATGCTCAGTTCAGTCTTTTGGACAGCTGCACTGTTGCGAACAAGGATTTGGCCTCATGAATGGGGATTTTGACAGCTTACAAACAGGGATCCCTGTTCTTATGGAAAATCCCTATTCGTGAGCCACCATCTTATTTTCAATTTTCTTCAAAAACAAAACATTGTAACTTGACACAGGAATGTCTTCTGTAGAGATTGAAGTATGGGTTTTGTTCAGAGTGACACCCTCTACAAACCCATCACTTTGGTTCTGTTTAGTTTACTCAAAAAATGGCCATTTTTAAGTTTGAAAATCCCTGTTCATGACTCACTTCCAATCCCCATTCGTGAGGTGTCAAAATTCCCATTCGCAAGCCGATCCCCATTTGTGAGCTATCAAAATCCCTGTTTGTGAGATGATGACCATATGGCTCTATCTCATGAACAGGGATCAGCTCGTGAATAGTGATTTTGATACCTCACGAATGGGGATTTTGACAGCTCACGAACAAGGATTATAAAAAAAAAATTGTTATTCGTGAGCTGCCAAAATCCCTGTTTGTGAGGTGTCAAAATCCTTTTGCGTGAGAAATCCTCTTTCATGGGCTATCAAAATCCTTGTTCATGAGATGATGACCAGATTGCCAAATTTTGCGAACAAGGATTTCTCACAAATGGGGATTTTGACTCCTCTCGAACGGGGATTCAGTTCGCAAACAGGGATTTTGATAGCTCACAAACAAGGATTATAAAACAAAATCCTTGTTCATGAGCTGCCAAAATCCCTGTTTGTGAGCTGTCAAAATCCTTGTTCGCGAGGGGGTGACTAGATGGCCCCCAAAAAAATCCCTGTTCGTAAGCTCTCAAAATCCCAGTTCGTGAGCTGTCAAAATCCCTGTTTGTGAGCCAATTCCCATTCATGAGCTGTCAAAATCCCAGTTCGTGAGATGATGACCAGATGGCCCTATCTCATGAACAGGGATTGCTCATGAACAGGGATTTTGACAGCTCACAAACAAGGATTTTAAGAACTTTGCTGGTTCACTGTTAAGAAATGGTTAGGACTTTTGGCTCAAAATTTGCAGGGTACAAAGGGGGGTGTCCCACAGATGTGACTTATGCTGGTTTGGTGTAAACATTTGCACTGGTTCCATAGTTATGCCATTCCAAAGTTGAGAAATTTCCCATAGAATAACATTGTGGCAAACACGGCGCCTTTTGGTGCCTATATCTTGAAAACACTTGGAGATATGGACTTTTCACTAAACGCAGCTTAGTATACCTTTAGGAGTACTAAACACATATGCAGGTTACCAGTCCATGATTAAAACTGCAATGGAATTTTTTCCAAGGTTGCTGCAGTTACTGAGATATTGCACCATTTGCAGCACAAGGGTTACTTGGAATGTGTGTAGGCCTGCGCTGAATCTCTATAATTATAGGTAGGTGAGGGCCCTGCACTCCTAGATATGGATAACATTTTGCAGTAATGATACTGCTGGGCCATCCCATATGCAATACTGGGAGCGCAGGGCCCACACAGAGATGACAGCTTATTACAATGTCTGTGCACTTATGGACAGATGACTGATACCATGGGATCACAGGGCCCAGAGGGCCCTGTGCTCCCAAAACTATATAAGGTTAAGATTACACTTTCTCAAAAAGTAAGGAAATTCATTGCAAAAAACTTCATTAATGCATCAGTTAGGGCTGAAGTGACAAAAGTATGGAAATGAGGCATTAGGTTTAAGACCCTAACCACCCCACCCCCACCCTCCACAGACCAATAGGACATGGGGTGTGCCTTGGGGTCATCGGCTTAACTCTCACACCATTCTCCTATACTGTACCATGTCAGCTTTCTTGCACATGGAATGGGGTGAGTGTTAGGTCCAATGACCCAAAGGCACATCCTATGCCCTGTTGGTCTGCGGAGGGTGGGGGTGAGGTGGTAGGGTAGGGGGGTTAGGGTCTCAACCCTAATGCTTCATTTCCCTGCTTTCATTGCCTCAACCCTAACTGATGCATTAATGATGTTTTTTGCAATGAATGTATATAGGAGTCAAGAAGATCAGTAGCTTTCTTGGAAATACTTTCAGTGCCCAGGGTGGGCACTGCAAGGAAACTGAGGCTAGAAGAATTTAACAAATGGCTAAGAACCTGGTGCCAATCCAAAGGTTATGGACTGGTGGGTGAGTGGGGAGGGATCTGGGAGGACAGTGATCTCTACGGTAAGGATAGCCTTCACCTAAGTGAGGAGGGCAAGAAGGTATTGAAGTAGAGGATGGAGGATTACATAGCAAAAGAAGGTCATTTAAACTAGGAGTGGGGGGTGGCAAGTGAGCAGGAGGCATGCAGAATCCACAGGAAGGGAAGCCAAATGAGCTTACCCCCCCATGCTAGAAGCAATGGAAAGGAAGGGAGCACTAGAGGGGATGCTAGGAAGGGAAAGCAGGAGGGGAAGGGGGAAGGCAAAAGGGTGGAGAGTGGTCACCTTGAATGCTAGGAGCTTAGGGAACAAAACAGCAGAGCTATAGGCTCTCATAGCAGAAGGGGGGGTGGACATGGCAGCCATCACTGAAACATGGGCCACACATTACCAGGACTGGGACCTGGCGGTACCAGGGTATAAGATATTTTGCAGAGATAAGGTAAATGGGAAGGGTGGGGGCATCACTGTTTGTGAGAAAGAACTGAAGTGTGTTCATGAGGAGGGGGAGAAGGGTAGTACAGAGTCATTATGGATACAAATCCAGGATTCCAAGAATAGAACTCTCAGAAGGAGAGTAGTGTACAGGCCACTATCTCAGACAGAGGAGTTAGACAGGCAACTAGTGGGACAAGTCAGAAGGGCCTGCAGAAAGGGTAGCACAGTGATTGTGGGGGACTTCAACCTGTCGGGAGTGGATTGGAGTACCCCAGCCACCACGAATAGAAGGGAGCAGATACTCCTGGATATGTTCCAGGATAGCTTCTTAATGCAAATGGTCAGTGAACCAACCAGGTTAAGGAACACCCTAGACCTCGTGTTGGCAAATGGGGAGTTTGTGAGGGAGCTGGGGGTGGAAGAACCACTGGCAGGGAGCGACCACCACTCAATGTGGTTCACATTGAAAATGGGTAAGGAGGGAGTAGAAACAGGTACAAGAGTGTTGGACTTCAGGAGGGCCAACTTCAGGAGGATGGGGGGTAGTTAAAATGTATCTAACTGAAATCCAAACTAATATGGACACTAACCTGAGGTGGGAGGTCATAAAACTGGGGATTGAAGACATAACCAAAACCTGCATCAGGGTCCAGAGTAAGAGAGCTAGAGCCAAGAAACCCAACTGGTTGAGCAGGTGGTCATGGAGAAAGTAAGAAATAAAAGAGCTGCCTTTAGGAGGTTCAAAAAAATAGGGAGAGGGAGGACAGAGAGGATTACTTGAAGGAATCCAGGGAGGTGATGAAGGCAGTAAGGGCAGCCAAGGTGTCTAAGGAGCTTAGGCTGGCGCAAGGCATCAGGAAGGGAGAGAAGGAATTTTTCAGGTACATCAGGGAGAAAAGGAGTTGTAGGGACAAAACAGTAAGGATTAAGAGGGATGGGTGAAAACTGGAGCAGAGCAGGCAGAAGCGCTTATTGACTACTTCTGCTCAGTGTTTATTAAGGAGAAAGGAGGGGTGCTACTGGGTGGGGTGGGAGGTCAGGCTCGGGGGGAGGAGGTGACAGATAGGGGAATCATAGAGGGCAGGGTACTGGAAGGCCTGAGGACACTAAGGGTGGACAAGGTACCAGGGCCAGATGGCATTCACCCCAGGGTACAGAGAGAGCTGGCAGAAATCCTGGTGGGGCCCTTGGAAGACCTTTTCAGTGCCTCCCTGGTCTCAGGAAGTGTATCTCAGGACTGGAAGATGGCTCACGTGGTACCCCTCCATAACAGCAGTCCCAAAGATGAACCGGGAAACTACAGGCCAGTAAGCCTCATATCCATTGTGGGAAAACTGATGGAGACAATCCTGAAGGAGAGACTGGTGTCCCTTCTGGAGACCAATGGGCTGCAGGACATTAGGCAGCATGGGTTTGTCATGGGCAGATCCTGTCAGACCAACCTGGTGGATTACTATGTAGAAAACATTATTAACCTCACTCCAGAAACATAGATGTAAGAAACAACCTTCCAATATTGCACATTTAAAGTATTTATTGCTGTGCCAATTTGCTCTACAATTGAAAGTTGGTCAATTACACAGGCACAGAAAACCCCAGCGCTTCGCCTTCTCCTTAAGGCTTCATGAGGGGGTCATATTACTGAGACGTCAATACATTTTTATAGTAGATTTTGTATGACATCATTATTTTGTTGGCACCTATTTCTGATTAATCAATAAAAATAAAGTCATTAACATTTTTAGAGGTTGAAAACAAAAACAATCTAAATAATTAACAACAAATCTTACAAAATTGATTAGTAACTCATTAATACATAACTAAATCTATTACATTATTTAAACATATTCTTAGCACTTTACTGTAATACATGAAAACACTGAAAGCAAAAATGAGAAACATGTATTTTGAATTTGTTTTGCTAAACATATCAATTTAAATGCCTTAGTTGCCACCTGATATGTCCTTGCAATGACTGAACCTACAAACAGTTTAAACGAATAGCCTTATTAAAGTATTTACAATTGCCCAGTATCTTTTACCATAATGAAACGCAGCCCATCATGAGACAATTATTAAACAGTAGTTACTGCAGCAAGCGAATATATATATTCCAAATAGATTATATTCAAGTACATTAGATAGATGTGACAGTCTTATTATATATTTAAGTAAGCGATTAATTTATTTTAATGTAAATATTTGCATCATTAAACAAATCATAATAAATATTTCCTTCATGTAGTGGTTTGAACAGAATGCCTGTACATTCAACTATCTAGTATCAAATAAAATACAGTTCTTAATAAATAAGTATCCCCTATTGGTCATTAAGTAAATATTTGGCTCTTACAGCTAACAATCATATGTATTTGAGTTCCATATATACTTGTAAAGTAATCGCAACTTATTTGAAATAGCTGTCATGCTGCAAATTAAAACATCTCATTTCATTATTTTTTAGAAAAAAGAAAAAAAGTACTTGGCTGTATCATTAACCTTAAATAGGCAAACAACATTTCATTTACAGAGCAGCTTAAAAAATGGTGGCCTTATAAGAACATAACTTTTTCCCGACTAATGTAAATATCAAGTAGTGCAACTCCTTAAAGTATTCTTTGTAAAACAAATAGTCGATTTCAGCAGGTGCAGTGCCAATTACATGAGCATTTTGTAAAAAAGAAGAAAGGGGGGGGAGGGAGAAGGAAGTAATATCTCGGTTTGCCTACTCAGCAGTCATGCTGCATATTTGTAAAGGCAACCAGTGTCTTCTGACAAATAAAGCTGCATCATTGAAAGCATCCAAATAATAAATATTTTCATATAAAATAGGCAGTTGCACTACAAAATTTAGTAATCTTATGAAATCACTACAAATGAGTGTATTACTTATTCTATATTTAGTCGGGAAAGATATGATACTCTTATATATGGTAACTGATGCATTTAATATTCAGGCTGGCAACATGTGTGGCTATTGATTTAAACAAGTGCTCAGAAGTCGAAAAGCAGGAAAAACTCCTGTCAGACCAACCTGGTGGATTACTTTGACTGGGTAACTAGACAGTTGGACAAGGACCATGCAGTGGATGTCCTGTTTCTGGACTTCAGTAAGGCATTCGACTCGGTGCCACATTGGAGGCTAGGTAGTAAACTGGTAGGTACAGGTGCAGTGGCGAAAATGGTGGGATGAGTAGTAAACTGGTTACAGGGAAGGCAGTAGAGGGTGGTGGTGGTGGGAGGGGAGCTGTCATCTCTGAGGGCAGTAACAAGCAGAGTACCGCAATGCTCAGTGCTGGGTCTGGTGTTGTTTGGGTTACTCACGTCAGACATCTCAATGGGCACCAAGAGCAAGATCAATTTGTTTGCAGATAGCACCAAGATGGGAGCAATAGTGGATAACCTAGGAGGGTGGCATTTTTTTTTATATATTTTCTTTATTGTGCATATTCAGTGTGTTACATGTTACATTATTCATTACAAGATTTCATATGAAGCATGGAAGGCAGTAGAGCGCAGTGGTTTAAGGCTGTGAGCTGCAAATCTGGAGACCTGGGTTTGAATCCCACAGCCCTCACTTGCATATTGTGTGACCTTAAGCAAGTCACTTTACTTCCCTGTGCTCCCAGGTCACACCTATAAACAAGCTTTCAGCTTAGTGTGCCACTCCTGGTTAAACAACTGAAAAAAAATGCACTGTTATTTTCCATCTTTACAACAATTATATAGTGTTTATCTTAGTTTTTCAAATACATTCCAATAAAGTATTATTTTTTGTCAAAACCAAACAAAACAGAGTTGTATGTTTTTGATAATCCCTTCTTTATTTTATCCCCTCTTTCCAGTTTTTTCAGACTTGCCATAGGATTCTTGGAGTGAATGTTTCATGGCTGTGCTCCTATGCTTTTATTTTGATCTTACTTTTACTTTTACTTGGTGCTGTCCCCTTAACTAACCTTGACTTGTTTATTTGTCTTTCTAGGTGGAGTTCAGGTTGTTCACCCTTTATTTGCCCCCTCCTCCTATTCTTTGATTGTGAAGAAAGCAGTCTCTTCTCTGTTTCCCTGCCATGGTCTATTATGTCTGTAAAACTCATGTAGGCCATCTCTCTACAAACTTTTCCATCCTACCCCCTATCGAGTATGTCATTTCTTCCATTGCCTTTATATCTTCAATTATCTGTTTCCACTGCTGTATTTCCAGGGGATTTGGGTTCAGCCATCTCCGTGTTATGGCCTTGCTCACTGAGACCACACATATTGCCCATAGATATTTAGAATTGGCTCCCTGATCTCTACTGGTGAGAACCCCAGTATGGTGTGTTGTATACCCATTGGTGTCTGGAGCTGAAATATATTCTGCATAGCACCTTCTACTTCTCTTAGGAAGGGTTGTATCCTAGGGCATGTATAGAAGATGTGCATATGGGTCTCTCTCTGTTCCCCACACTCTCTCCAGCCTGTACCTTCTAGTCTATCTCCCCACTGGGCTTTTATATGAGGGGTTATGAAAAACCTTTTCCTGACCTACCACGCAAACTCTTGCCACCCTTGGAGGATGTGGTCTGGTGGGCCGTGGGCCATAGTTTCTCCCATTCCTTGGGTGTAACATATATCCCTGCTTCCTCTTCCCACTTTCTGGTTACATGGTTTGTGGCATCTTCTCTGTTAGATGTAAGGTACCCATATATTTTAGATATTGCCCCCTTTGAGGCAACATTTACCAACAAATGTTCTATATTTATATCTCCATCTCCCGCTATTGCTATAGTCTGTGATTTCCTCATTTGGTCTAGGGCATAGTGTTGTACTGTATCTGAAGATAACGCAACCTGTCTGTTTCCCTCCACCCAAACCTCCTCCTGCATTCATCAAATATTAAAACTGAGTTTCCCCTCCATGATCTGTTTGATGTATGGAAAACCCTTTTGTGATTGTTGCCTATACCATGTATCAGTCTTGCCTGGTGGAAAGTCTGGGCTCTGTGTTAGGCATGTCAATTGCCACCTATCTCTTTTAATTCTGGAATGCTTCTGGAACTGTTCTATAGCTTTTAATGTCACTTTCATTGGCTTGAAACATTTTTCTTTTTCCACTAGTATTACCTTTTCCCCTAAAACAACCATCTCTGGATATCTCTCTGTCATTTGTTGCTCTTCGATATCTTTCTAGTGAGCATTTATCTGTGCACTTCCCCATTGTAGTGCCCAGCTTTGCTGTGCGGCTGCCCAGTAACTTTCTAGGTCTAGAACAGCCCTTCTCCCCCATCTTTTCCCCATCTGTAGGATTCCTCCTCTTATTCTGGATCTTTTGTTCATCCATATAAATTTAAATAGCAATCAATGAATCTCCTTGAACCAATGTTTTGTTAGTGAGACTGGGGCACATTGGAAAAGATAAAAGAGGCAGGGGAGTAAATTCATCTTTGTGGTTTGTATTCTAGCATGTTGTGGCATGGGTAGCAAATTCCATCTCTTTACATCCTCTTATCTGTTTAAGGAGAGGTACATAATTATCCTAGTATATGGACTGGTTATTATTTCTCAGTATTATGCCTAGGTATTTCAAGGTCGTGAGGGTCCATCTCATTGGAAACAATTGTATGAATCTGTGAGTGGGGGAGAAGTTAAAGGTTAGGATTTCAGTTTTAGTTTGATTGTGTATCCCAATATTTCATGGAACTCCTTTATTAGGGACATTAATTTAGGTATCAGTTTATTTGGGTTCATTAGGAACATCAAGATAGCGTGTGAATAGAGGGCTATTTTTTGCTCCTCAGTTCTCATTTTTATTCCTTCAAGTTCCCTTTCTTGTTGGATCGTTTGTGCTAGCAGTTCAGTATAAAGTGTGATTAACAATGGGAAGAGTAGACATCCCTGTCTCGTACCCCTTCCCAGATTGACTGCAGGGGATATGTGTCCATTGGCTCTTATGTAGGCTGTAGGATGGTCATATAATCTCTGTATAATCTTTTGAAAGTGTCCCCCCAGACCAAACCCCTCCAGCACTCTGTACAAGTATGATCATTTGACCTTATCAAATGCCTTTTCAGCATCCATACTCATTAATACTGCCTCAGACTTTGTGGCTGTTAAGTGGCCTATTATATTTATAGCCCTCCGGATGCTATCTGATACCTGTTTGTCTATAATGAAGTCTGTTTGATCTCTGTTAATTATCCCCGGGGTTAGTTGTTCCAGGCTTTTCACTAGTATTGAAGTCATTATCTTATAGTCAATGTTTAGGATAGATATGGGTCTATATGAGGAGCAGCTTGTGGGGTCCTTACCTGGCTTGGGAATCACCAAGATAATTGCCTGGTTCCACGATGGGGGTACCTTCCCCCTTCCCCATCACTTCCTGTATACTTTTAGTGGTAGTATAGGTTTCTGAAATTTGTTATAGAATTCCACTGGGAAACCATCTGTCCTGGAGTATTTCCCAGTTTTGCCATTTCCTATTATTTTTTGTATCTCTGCCATTGTTATTGGGCTTGTTAGGGTCTGGGCTTGAGGCTCTATTTGTTTGGGTATGCAGAGCTGCTGCAGGTATTGTGTTGTCTTTTCTTCCTGTGTGTCTGGGGACAGGGTGTAAAGTTCTGTATAATATTTCTTAAAGGCCTCCAATGTCCCTGTTGTTTCTGTTATCGGTTAGGTCTTTCCTAGGGGATTTATTTTAGTGATTTATGCTTTGGCTCTTCTAGCCCTGAGTTTACAGGCTAATAGTTTAATCGCTCTGGCCCCTAGTATCTAGACGCTTGAGTAAATGGGCAGCAATACTCACATGCCTTTCCAGTATAACCAATAAAAATGAAATTAAATTAAATATATCATTGTTTTAAGAATTGCATGTTCCTTTCTACTTTTGTAATCTAAGATCTTGTTTAATTCTTTTCTAAGTTTTAGTAGCTCCCTCCCTCTCCCTCTGTCCAGTTTTATCTGCTGCTATGCTTCTAGTATGAATATCTGGTCTTCTATTGTGTTTTGTTTTTCTCTTCTCTGTTTTGTCCTTGCTGCTGTGATAGCTATCAGTTTGCCTCTAAGCACAGCCTTAACAGTGCCCCATAAAATGCTGGTGCTCACCTCTGCTTCTTGGTGGTCCTGAATTATTTGGTCTATCAGTTGTGGAATTTCCTTCATCACTTCTGGGTCTTTCAATAGGGCTAAGTTGAATCTCCAAAATTAGGTTTTAGGGTTTTGTTTAAGTATATTTCGAAGAAGATTGGTACGTGGTCAGATAATGCTATGGTTCCCACTCTGCAACCCACTATCCTGGATATGTCCCCTTTGGACATAAGAAACAGGTCTAATCTGGAGTACATCTGATGTGCAGCCGAATAGAATGTATACCCCCATGTCTGTCCCCTCTACATGGTGCCATACATCTAAAAGACCCAGTCTGTACAGCAGATTCTTGATCTGTTTAGCTATCCTATATCCTGCCCTAGATATTCTTGAAGTGGTATCTAGATTAGAATCCATTGTTAAATTCCAACCCCCCCCCCACAGATCAAGACCCCCTCTGTTTGTTGAAATATCATCATCATTAAGTTCCTATAGAATGTATATGGGGAACCTGGGGGAGCATAGAGTGAAAGCATGGTGACCACTTGCCCATGTAATCTGCCCTTCACTAGGACATACCTTCCCTCCCTATCTATTGCCTGGTTTATCAGTTCAAATGGGGTGTTGTTGGGGATGAGAATTGCTGCCCTGTTCTCCTTCCCGATTTGTATGAAGATGCATAAAAATCTGTGTATCCAAATTTCTTAAGTTTGTCATGTTCCTCTGCAGACAAGTGTGTCTCTTGCAGGAACACCACTTCCAATTTGGTTGCTTAATGTATGCCATTATTTTGTTCCTCTTGATTGGATTTGTAAGATCATTTATGTTGAAGGACAGCACCCTAGCACTTGGAGTCACCATCATTCTTGTATAAGTGAGTCTCCTGGGTGCCTTCCTCCATTCCTCCACCCATTTTTACATAACCTTTTGTATTTCCTATGGCATCTGCGGGCTTCCACATTCTCTGTTAACATAAACTTAGTAACTTGTAAAACCTGTTGGTGGGAGCCAGTCAGCTCTCCACCTTAAATTCTAAACAACTGTTCTGAGCTCCAAGGCAGGATGGGATCATAATGTCCCATCTATCTTAGGCACCGGCACCTGGGCGGCACTCGCTATCCAGACCCTGAACTTGAGGACCGCCACTGAAAGAACCAACCGACCCCCCCGAGACATCCTCACCCGGATCCGAGCCTCCTTGGCTGGGTAAATGTAGTAGGCACCGGTGCCTGTGCGGCGCTCGCTCTCCAGACCCTAAACTTGAGGACCGCCACTGAAAGAACCAACTGACCCCCTGAGACATCCTCACCCAGATCCAAGCCTCCTTGGCTGGGTAAACGTAGTAGGTATGACTGCTGAACTCCGCTCCAGCCTCCTGAAAAGGTGATTTGCTGATTGGCTGTATACAGTCCCAGGCAGTCTCTGATTGGACCGCTTGCCATCCAGCTGGGTGCTGATTGGTGCGCCTTTTCCATTGACTTTTGCTGGGACTTTTGGGCTGATTCTCGGCCGCTCTCCTCGCTGGGGGAATTAAGTGAGTGTTTGTGCTAGGGGAATTTTTCTCTCACCCCCACCACCCCCTCACAGGCCTCCTTTAAATACAGTGTAGCTCCACCCACTCACTACCTAAAGAGCCCTAATTGGTTAGTCTTTGTTGAGTGGGAGGTGGCTGTATCTGGGCTCCTTCCAGTGATCTGATCCCCTCTATCGCATTTCTTATCACCAGGCACAGCTAGTGCTTAACCCCACCTTGGTTTATACAGACTCTCCAGGTCAACAGTGACCTTAGGATAGTTGCTCTGTTGCCAATCTGCTGCTACGCAAAACACAGCCCTCAATTATAGGCAATATAGCTTGCCTTATCTTTATACTCCTAATGTTGGGAAAGAGCACAATGTACATAGCAGTACCCTATCCTAAGCCGGAGGCCATCACAGCCTGGGAATACACAATCATGCTGCATCACCATATTATTTCCCTACTCGTAATCTGCTGTGCTCCAGCTCTAATTCCCATCCCCATCCTCTGGCCCTCCTGCCCTCACCTATGTCTCTCCGTGCACTCCTCCTGCTAGCCTTAAACACCCAGGTCAGCATCACCTATGCCCTGGCAAGGCGTACCAAAGTGAATGAACACCACACAAGAACCCAAATGAAAAGAATCCATTTCTATCTGATAAAATCTCTAAAAAGAATTGCTTTTAATTCTCCTTTGTGCTCGGGCAAAGTCGAATTAAATCCAGGCCCCCCAAGTCAAATCACTTCTCCATCAGAGTTTGCAGCTGCTCCTGGGATGAAACTGATGATGGTCAATATCCTAAGCCTTATCAAAAAATTTGACCATCTTCAAGTCTGAGCAGCCCATACTGACCCAGGCCTGATTATTATTACAGAGTCATGGCTAAAAAAGACCAATACTGGTCCACAAATTGCAATTTCGGGTTTCAAACTTTTTAGGGCTGCTAGGGAAACGAGGGGGAGGTTGTTATATATGCCAAATCCAAATACGATATTAGCAGCATTTCCTGTAAAACTAAGCCCAAGAAATATGAAATCATCACACTCAAACTTCACCTCCCATCCACTGAATGCATCACAATCATAGGTGGCTATAGACCCCCGATAGGAGGCACAGAAATTATTAACGAGCTAAAATCCCTAACGTTGGCTGCCAATATGGAAACAATAATCCTAGAGGACTTTAATATGGACTGGTTAATGACTAAATCCCACCCACTAAAAGCCATCTGCGATGAGTTGGGTCTTACTCAGATAGTAACAGAACCCACAAGAATCAATGCCTCCAACCCGGCCAACAGCTCCCTCTTAGATATTATCCTAACTTCCCACCCCCACAAAATCTCACATTATGCAGTTTTCCATAACGATATGAGTGACCGCAATATCGTTGCTTGCACAAGATCCCAAACCAAAACCTAGAGCCACCCTAATTTCAGAATCAAACGCTCGTTCCGTAAATTTAATCCACTAAATTTCCTAACCGACCTAGCTGCGACCAGGTGGCAAGATCTATACCTGGCCAAATCCGCAGATGCCACTGTCTCTGTTCTAAATGACAATCTGACCACTCTAATCAACAAGCATGCTCCCCTCATTAAAATGAGGGTGCATAAAATCACGCATCCGTGGTTCACCCGAGAGCTCAAATATGCACTTACCAACAGAGACAAGCTATGGGCTAGGGCCCGACACACAAAGAACCCGGTAAACTGGCAGGCGTTTAGAACTGCCAGAAATGCCTGTGTTAAAAGTGTATGGACCACTAAAGCAAATTTCTATATCTCCACCGTGGAGCAGGCTAAAGAGAACTCCCAAAAAATCTGGAAGACACTAAAATCTATTGAAGGCCATACGGCTGCTCCTTCCCTTCCCATCAAGATTCTGGCCAAGGATGGGATAGTTGAAAATAAACTGCAAATCCTAGAAGAACTTAACCTCCACTTTGCCACAGCCGGATTGGCATTCGACTCCTCCCCATACGCTAGCTGAGCAAACAGCCACACTAAACCAGATTCTACGCATGCTACTCCGACTCAACCCTTCCAGCTGTGTCAGATTAGCTATAAAGAAGTTGTCGACATAATTCTTAGCCTAGACACCAAGAAAAGTGCAGGGGCCGATGGCCTGGAGTCATTTTTCATACAGCTAGGCTATACCCAGCTCACAGCTCCCATCCTCCATATTTTCAACCTCTCTATTACCACAGCCACTGTTCCTTCCTGCTGGAAATCTGCCCATGTTCTTCCACTTTTTAAATCAGGAGATCCCTGTGACCTGAACAATTACTGACCTATCTCCATCTTGCCTGTACTATCCAAAGTGTTGGAAAAACTTGTATATAATCAACTAAATAAACACCTCGAAGTATACTCTCTACTAAACCCAGCACAATCTGGTTTCAGGTCGAAGCACAGTACAATCACAGCCCTGGCTAAGGTCTCTAATGACTGGATCCATGCAATGGACACCAAGAAGGTTACTGGTACAGTCTTTCTAGACCTTAGCAAGCCCTTCGACACTGTAGACCATCACCTCCTAATCGCCTGTCTTGCACACATAGGTGCCACTCCAACCACCTTGCAGTGGTTTACCAGTTACCTCACGAAAAAGGATACAAAAAGTCAAGGCCGATGGCCTACTATCTGCCCCGCTTCCAATCACCAGAGGAGTCCCTCAAGGCTCCATACTGGGACCAATCCTTTTCTCCCTCTATATTAACAACCTTGACTCCCACATAAAGACATCCAGCATACACTTCTTTGCGGATGATACGGTTCTGTACACATCAGACTCGTCCTTATCTAAAGTCAGGGAAACGCTCCAAGCTGACTTCTGTCAGCTAGAAGCAACCTTATCAATGCCAAGTTGCTCCTAAATGCCAAAGAGACTAAAACTATGATTTTCTCGAAACTTGCCGTGGCTGATCCCCTACCTTTCACAACTAAAAACTTCGTGGTAACCTCTCTAGGTGAACCCTTGGAAGTCGTAGACAAATTCAAATACCTAGGTATGTGGATAGACAATAAGCTCTCCTTCCATGACCACATCGAGGATCTTTTAAAGAGGCTTAAAACACGTCTGGGTTTCTTCTACAGAAATAGGACCCTCTTTTCTCTCGCAATCCATAAAAGACTGGTCCAAGCAACTTTCCTTCCCCTGCTAGATTACGGAGACATTATCTACATATCCTCACCAACCCTGAGCCTATCAAAACTAGACAGACTATACCACTGTGCTCTTCACTGCATTACCAACTCGGCGTATAGGACCCACCACTGCGATCTTTATATAGCAGTTGGTTGGTCATCCCTGACCACCAGACGTCTCCTCCATGCTGGCATGTGGACCCTCAAACTGCTACTTCACAAACTGCCAGCATATCTGATGACACTTATAAATATCTTTCACAGCGCCTACTCCTTAAGGAAATCTAACCTTGTCTTACTAGATATTTCCAGGACACGAACTGCAGCTGGACAAAGGGCTGTTTCATACACTCTACCAAATATTTGGAATCAACTCCAAACCATGCTGAAGCTAACCAGTACTGTATCAACTAACTCCTTCAAAACATTAGCAATCTCTAAAATAAAAGACATATCTAGATGCAACTAGACCCCAATGCCTAAACAGCTCCCCATGTATCCACTGGCCCTCTATTGTATAAACTGAAAAGTGATACATAACATAGGACTAGGCTAACTCTGAAATGTACAGCATTATAGTATAAGAATGTCCATTGTATATACCTCCTAAATGTATATAATTCTCCACCTATTGTCCTACATTGTATATCTCCTATCTATGTAATTATGTATTGTGTATGCATATGGCTCAGGACCTCCTCGTGAATGAGCTTGCTCAATGGAGTCTTTCCTGCAATAAACTTGAACTTGAACTTGAACTATCTCTGGATGTCAGACCTCCCCACTTCTTTCCGACATTCACAGTAGTATTGGTCTCATGTCCCCTGCTCCCAGGGGCCGCTACAAAGGCCAATTGACTAGGGATTGTCTCTTCCCTGGGCCCTAGCCAAATTAGGCCCAGTGTCACAAATACATGCCACAGCCCTTGCATCTTCCTTGACTTATCCCTTTTATCCATTGAGTCCTCTCTCCTCTCCCTCGGGGCACCTCTGCCTTGCTTTGGTGGTGTATTCGTCTTACGTTTCAGTCAATGCCTTCTGCCTAGGCTTGCCCCTGTTCTGTGATTCTTTTCTGAACCCCTGTTTAAAGTTACGGTCTTAATATAGTCTAGATTCTGTTAGGAATCAGACGAGCACCCTGTGGCATGTATCCATCTCACCATAAGCCTGCATTCAGCATTATTCATGTCTTGCTCTTTCACTGTCATCCTCTGCCTCCCCCTGTATGTGAGCCAGTCCCCTAGGAATACTACATTTTATCTTTAATTATCCCCCCCCCCAATAAATTATGACATTTTTTACTTCCTTGTTCAAGTGATTTCAGGGATGACTCACTCCGAAGGTCTGCAAGTGATTTCCCCTCCCCTGCTTCCCCCTTCACCACACCTTTGTTCAGGGCATCTGAACGCTGGAGGTTAGTTCCTTTCCCATGACTGGGCCCAATGATGGTTCTTCCCTCTGGGTCAGGCTTGCAGAAAGAGCAACAGAAAAACTCAAGTAAATAAAATTTTCAGCAATTATTAGTACAGTATGTTCTATCACTTATACAAGAATGATGGCGACTCCAAGTGCTAGGGTGCTGTCCTTCAACATAATTGATCTTACAAATCCAATCAAGAGGACTACTGTGCCCCTACGGGCTGTTTTCTCTCAAGCAAACTGCATTCTGCAGTTTGAGAACCTGCCTAAGGAGAAACTGCCCGTAGCTCACCCTCCAAGCAAGATACGGGTTGGAACTCTGAATTTTGGCATCTACCCCTATAGGAATCTCACTTGCTGCTGTTTGCCAGTGTTACTCACACTATGTGCAGCAATCCAGAAGTCTTCTAGGAACTGCTGCCAAGAAATTAATGCTAGGACTAATCTCTGCTTGAAATGTTTTGTTTTCTCACTTTAAGTAATGTTTAGTCTGATGTAGAGATTTCTTAGAGCTGATATAAGTTTTGAGAGTGTTTTTTAAGGTACTGCCCATTTTCCCATTTGCAGTTTATACTGATCTGCCACTAGAGGCATCGTATCTTTCCTATTAATCCTCCAACCTTACCTCTGCCTTTTTCCTGTTCTAATCACTGTTATCCCCTGCCTTGTTCTCACTTTTAGCATATTTGTACTCTAAAGAAAAAAAAAAAACTACTCCACAGTGGCAGTCACCCTCACTGAAGGTCAGTTATTCCCCCTTAACCCCCCTAATAAGAAAAAGCAATGGACACCATGGCCATCACACTCAACCTACTCAGGGTTATCTTTCTTGCTCTGCCCATGTCCCATCCTGCCCCCTACCCTCCACCCTGAGCCCCACCCACCTCTACCACCCCACAGCAGCCAACTCCCCCACCCTGGACACCCCTATTTCTCCACGGCACCCCACTTCCAACTCATACCCCCTCCCCCCAGGACACCCTGTGCCCACCCCTTCCTTGCCATACCTACCCTACGTTCCCTACCCATTCCTTGTACCCCCACTAGTAGGACCTCACATCGGCACCTGGCTATGGGTCCTGGTCACCACAGACCGCTCATCAGATTAATGGCTCTACTCCTTCTGCTTTCCGGGAACATACACCCCAACCCCAGGCCGTTGTCAACTAGCCACCCCACACCCCACTCTGGTACTGGCCTCAGCATTGCATCCATGAATATTTGCTGCCGCCTAAAAAAATCCGCCGCTCTCCAATGCTGGGCTGTACAACACCATCCTGATATTATAGCACTAGTCGAGACCTGGCTCTCGAGAAAAACTCCCGACACGGCTATCTCCCTCCCTGGCTACACTCTGTTCAGGGAAGACCCGTATAGGCAAACGTAGTGGCGGGTGTGCAGTCTTTATGCATGACACACTTTAAGGCCATGCTCTCCCTGCCCCCAAGCTTGGTTTTAGTGCCCAAGCCCTCACCCTTAAGGTTACCCCTGACCAAGCCAGGGGCCCTCTTTTCTCACAGTCTCTTACATACCCCCGAGGGACCAGGGGCCAGCTGTCCACTCCCTCATTGATTACCTCACCACACTCCCACACAAGGTGGAGCAGCTCATCCTAGGTGACCTTTATGTCAATTGGCTGAGTACCACTGCCCCCCATATCAGGGACTCCTTTGCTGCCCTAGATATGACCCAACTAGTTACCTCACCCACTAGATTTAACCAGTCAGATGGCTCCAGCACCCTCCTAGATGTAATTCTGTCGAACCGCCCCCATAAAATCAGGGATATTAATGTACTACCAGACTCTCTTAGTGACCACTCTCCTGTCCTCTGTCACTGGTCATCCCCCACACCAAAACCAGTGTCCCAGGTCACCTCGTGCTGGCGCTTTCGCCCCAGGGGTCTCAAAAAGCTAAAACGCACCTAGCCCAGCTTGACTGGTCCCCAATCCTACTCTCAATGGATATTGGCTCTGCCCTAGCCTATTTCTCCAGTGTCTTCAGCATGGCCTGCAACCTTTTCACCCCCCTGACCAGAATCCGTACCAAGAAACACAACGCCCCATGGATCTCCCCATCCCTCATCCAAACACTGAAACAAAGAGAAACTCTCTGGCATATTGCTGTCAAGACAGGCAAACTGGCAGACAGACAAGCCTATAATGCAGCACGTAACAAGTGCACCTGGGCTATTTATTTATTTAAGAGATTTACCAGGAAGGCATGCTGAGCAGCGTACCGCTTGATTCCAGATGTGCCCTAGGGTAGGGAGTTACAATGGTATAGTAGTACAGAAGAAAGAAAAACATGCTTACAAGTGTTTGGTACAACAAAGGATGAGGCGGTCATAATACAAATAGAGCAGGTACATATTCGTTTGCATTTTTAAAACATTAGGTGTAGACCGAAAAATAGAAAACCAGACAGGTGATAACCGCTGGTAGGTAGGAGATGGGGTTCAACGGGGGGACAGGAGCAGGTGGCAGAGAAGTGCATTTTAAGATGGGCATTCCGTTGAGGAGTACTTGTGGTGTGTCTGATATCAGCTGCCAGGGAGTTCCATAATTTGGGACACCTGAAGCTGAAAGCAGCCTGGCCAGACCGGGTGGATCTGTGTGGTATGTGCAGGAGCCTAGAGTCTATATTTCTGAGAGCATAGGCAGGTGGGGAGAGGGCAATTAGGGAGAACGACAGGTGGGGGGGAGCATCTGTGACCAGAACTTGGCAGCGGTTCTAGCACAGTGAAGCAATCGTCGGTTATGGAGTGAGGGGAGGTCCACGGACTGGTAGAGGTCGCAGTGATGGGTGTTGGGAGGAAGGTCCAATGAGAACCGGCAGAAGGAGTTGTAGAGGGGATCAAGCCTAGCTAAGGATGTTTGGGGGGCAGCGCAGTAGACAACATCCCTGTAATCCATAATCGAGAGGATCATTTTTTGGACTATAGCTAGCCTGGTTTGTAGAGGAATGCAATTCTTATTCCGGTAGAGGGCTCCCAGCATGTGGTGTAATTTTTTGTGTAGAGCGTCTATATGCATCGAGAAGTCAAGATACTGATCAAGCCAGACACTGAGATAACGATATGAGGTGCAGGCCTCAAGTGGGGATCTGTCCAGAGTGTAGAATGTGGGTGGTGTGCTAAGCCGGGTTAGTTTGGCCCGAGAGCTGAAGGTGAGGGAGACTGTTTTTTTTGTGTTTAAGAATAGTTGGTTAGAGAGCAACCAATGTTGGATGGAGTCGAAGTCCTTCAGTAGACAGGCTGTCATGGCTATAAGGCAGGCTAAGGCCGAATATTATCAAGCCACCCTTGAATCCACTTGGGTCTCATCCCATGCCTTCTGGGACAATATGAAAGAGCTCAATGGAAAGACCCGCTTCCCCCCCCCACCATCACTACTCTCCATAGACAGTACCGTCACTACTGATCCTCCCTGCATAGATGACTGCCTCAATATGGCTTTCTCAGATCTAAGCTCTGTCCTCCCCAACTACTTTTTTGACCCTATCCCTGCTTCCACCCCCCACCTCGGATCACCCCCCTTTCTACCTGCATGCCACATCACCCCTTGAAGCCAGGCCTCATCTGCAAAAAGCCTTAGCTAGCAACAACTTCAGCTGTGATCCCCTGGACTCCAAGATTCTCCGATTAGTCCTAGATACTTTACTAGCCCCTCTCACCAACCTTTTAAACCGGTCACTATGTCTTGGTCAGTTTCCCAGTGCCTGGAAAATTGCAGAAATCACCCCTATTCATAAGAGTGGAGATAGAACCTCCCCTAACAATTTCAGGCCCATTTCCATTCTCCTCCCTCTCTCCAAAACACTAGAAAAAATAATGGTCATTCAGCTCTCCGAGTATCTGGCCAAATATGACCTGCAGTGTCCGGAACAACATGGTTTCCACCCTGGACACAGCACCACTACAGCCCTCCTGGAGTTCTCCCAGCACCTCTACTCTGCTCTCAACTCTGGTCATGTTGCAGGTGCAGTGTTCATTGACCTTGCCAAGGCCTTTAACACTGTCTGTCACACCCTCCTACTTGACTCCCTCGACCAACTTGGCTTCTTCCCTGGCCCACTGGCTTGGTTCACCAGTTACCTCTGTACCATATCACAGCACATGAAGATAAACTGCACCCTGTCCAATACCCTGCCCATTCGCTGAGGGGTCCCCCAGGGTTCCATCCTGGGCCCCATTCTGTTCAGCCTTTCTCAACACCCTCCCCAGCTCCTGCTTGGGCAATATGGCACTCTATGCTGATGATGCAGTTCTCCTTACCTCCAACCCTGAATCTCTACAGGAATCCCTGCAGCACACATTCAACCAAGCCAAAAAGTGCTTACTTGACCACTGACTGGTCATTAACCTCAAAAAAAAAACAAATCTATGCTTTTTTCGCATCACCAGAATAAGGCAAAAAAATGCTCCCCTCTGCATTCTCCCCACTAATGCTCACCCTCTCGAACAGGTGTCATCCTACAAGTACCTGGGCATCACCTTTGACTCGGATCTTACATTCCACACCCACATCAATACCCTGTCCTCAGCCATAAACTCTCGGATAGGCCTTCTCTACCACCACAGAGACTGCCTCCCCCAAACCACTCTCTGACTGGCCATCAACTCCTCCATCCTGTCCCTAGTGGACTACGGCCTACTTAACTATGCTGCGGCCGACAATACAGCCCTCACCAGAATCCAGACCTCTATAAACAAGGCCTGCAGGCTCCTGACCGGCGCATCCCTCCACACCCATACTTGTCTGCCTTATTCCACCGCCAACCTGCTCACCTTGAAGGAGTGTCTACGCTACCAAACCTGCTTACTTGCCAAAAAATCCCTGCTGGGACTCTTCCCCCCAGGGGTCACTGCGTTTCTGCAGCTTGCATCCCCATCTGTTGCCACCCATAGCTCAGTTAAGGCCACCTTTCTGGTACCCCATATCAAGAGCTCCCTAGCCCAAAGGTCCTTCCACTACTGTGCACCCCAATGGTTCAACTCCCTCCTGCCCTCTGTCACTAAGTCCACCAAAACTGGTCCCTTTAAAGTCGCTCTCCGTAACCACCTCTTTGGTGCCCGAAGCTGTAGTTGCCCTTAATCAACCTAATGCTGGGGTCCCTCCCCATTTCTGGCCCATAGCCTAGACAATGTCCATTGGCCTGCTTCCCCCTTTTTTCTTTCTTTTCCTCACCCCTGTTTCCCCCTACCCTTCCACATAGGTATTTCCCCAGTACGACCAGGGTTGTGACTTCTACCATTGTTCTACTTTATACAACTGCTATTTACTGCATATAACTTTATTCCATAAACCACTGTTATATTGTGTTCATTTGTTATCTGTATTGTACCTGTATGTTACCACTGTTGTATCTCACACTGTAACCATGTCTACCCTCCCTGCGATGAGGTGCCTTTGTAAATGAGTTCCTGACTTAAAGATTGTAAATCCGACTTTCAAAAATAAATAAATAAAATAAAAAATAAATATCCCATTATCATTATCCACCCCTCCCCCACTTCACTCTCATTACTCTTTCTGTATGAGATCAGCGTAACTATTCCCCCTTGTTTACTAAGTTACATTCCAGTCTCCCTCGCTCACTTTTCCTCCCCTTCCCCCTTCCTTCTGCCCCCTTACACTCCTGTTTAACTAAATATTCCCTTGCCTTGTCCTTCCCCTCTACCCCTCCCCCCAAAGCTTCTTAAAGTCATTCTTCCAGCTTTTTAAATATTGTTTTCATCAGTCTTTTTGCTGTGGGAAAGTGCTCACATAGATGAAATTGTCTCTCCTTACGAACATGTTGTGCTGACTAGAAGTTGTACTTAGCTTAATTGAATCCATTTTCCACTTATCTCAGATATGTGATCAGTCTTCTAGTAGGGTCAGCTGATTGTGGATTACATCTCCTTGAGCTCTAAGTCCCATTTCTTTTTTTGCTTCTCTGTTAGGGTAGTTGCTTCCCTCCAGTTTCCATCTCTGCCCGATTCTTCATTTTTAGCAGTTTAACCATCCATCTGATGCATGGAGGTATTCCCTGTGTCACCATTTTCTGCATCAGTCAGAGTGCTCAGTATTTTTCTGATGTCCCGCATCATCTGGTCCGCCATCTTCCTTCTGGTGTTTCGGCTTTGTCCTCCTTGGGAGACTGTTTGCCAATCATAGTTTCTTGATCGATTCTGCTGCATCACTGGGCCCTGAGACTTTTTCGGAAAGTGCTGCTCGGGCCTCTTCTGGGTTGCCGTAAGTCCATGTACCTTCTTGCCAGAACACTCTCATCTGTGCCTGGTAAAGAGTTTGAAAATTTATTTTCCTTTCCTTGAGAGCTCTTTTACAGGGCAGGAACTTCAATCTTTGCTGATGTATTTCTGGCAGGTAGTCTTGGTCCAGAAAGAGATGGGACCCCTTATATGTGACAATTCCTTTTTGCCAAGTTTTTCACAAAATCACCTCTTTGGTGCGATAACTGGCAAATTTCATAAAAATTTGTCAGGGTCTAGTGATCGAATCCTTCTGCTTAGCTGTGAGCACCCTGTGCACTCATTTGATTTGTACATTTGTCCCACTTAATAGCTCAAGTACCTCTATTAGCAAGTCTTGTAGGAAGGGGACAATGTCCAGCGGCTCTATGTCTTCTGGGAGTCCCGACAGTCACAAATTATCCCTTCTCGACCTCGCCTCTAAGTTGATGAATTTATTTTGCATTAATTCAGTTTGGTGCATAAGCAGGTCAAAGGCGGCCATTAGCTTAGTGCTCATTTGTTCCATGGCCCCAACTCTGTCCTCAGTTTGCTGCACCCTGTTATCTAGGGCTGCGATTTGTTTTTGTAATTTTTGGAACTCTTTCTTGTTCTCCCTTCTGGACATCTATATTCCACTGATGATTTGTTTGAATCTATTTTGGGAGGGTTTCTCTTTTTCCCAATCTGTATCTGACTCAAGGCCTTGTGTGCTCACTGAGGAGCACTGCGGCTCCGGTTGGGAGCTAACGGACAGACTCTCAAGTCATCCTTTGTTTGTTTCTTCTCTTCTCTTCTGTTCAAGATCTGGTGGCTTTAGGATCCCCTTGATCTTTGCTGGCCATCTTAAAGAAAATTAATTTAGTTTCCGTATGCCTTAAATTTAATTTAAACCTCTGAGGAGGAGAGAGCTCTCTCCCTATGTTGCTATAAGGGCCATGACATCACCAGAATAGGGTGGCATGGGTTGCAGGATGATCTGTCAAAATTGGAGTCCTGGTCGGACACCTGGCAGTTTTGGGTTCAATGCTAAAAAGTGCAAGGTGCTACATTTTGGGGGAAAAAAAAAAGAAGGAGCTACCAACTTGGGGGGGTTCAGCTAGCTGTGACAGAGGAAGGGAAGGATCTGGGGGTGATTATAATGGGCTCAATGAACAATGAACCAAACTGGTTATTCTTCTCGTAACGCGTTAAAAACGCTGGTGATGGTTTTCGCTTTAATTTGGTTACCAACAGTATCATTCAGATGAGCATTTATACTGGTAAGCTCACATAAAACAAAAACTTTAAACCTAATTAATGACATTATAAAAATGTGAGAGCATTTTGGTTTTAATTGTTAGAATTTTTTGCATATTTTGCAGATTTTGCTGCTTGAATCTTATATAGTTACAATATTTCAATAACCCAGGTAATTTAATGGGTTATTAAGCAATAAAATACTTATATTTGAAGTGCTACGACACAAAGGCAAATTACTTATAACCATCTTTAATCATTTTATTCTAGTGCCAGCCTGAAAAAATATGTTGTTATTTCAGTGGAGCTAAGCACAGGTGTGTTCCCCCTGGCTATAAATATAGTAATATTCTGGCAATTTTGACATGTGTTATATTATTTTGTTTTCACTGATGATTTGTTTTTGTCTATAGCACTTGGAAGATATTATGGTCTGAGGAAGGAACGCGTGTGTTCTGAAAACGTTTACCACATTAAAAATATATCCAAGTGATTGATAAATACAAGTGCTTTCGACTTATTTTGAAAATGGATATTTAATTCTTATTGAAGAAACATCAATATCAATACAAGTTGGAATTATGTTTTGCTCAAGTAAATGACTTTAAATTTCACGAGTAGAGAGTCTGCATTTTTCATTTTCTTGACTCAATGAACAACTCAGCATAATGCAGGAAGGGAGCTGCAATGGCCAACAAAATGCTGGGTTGTAATGCCAGGGATATATCTTCAAGGAGAGGGGAGGTGATTCTGCCTTTGTATAGGTCACTGGTTAGGCCACACCTGGAGTATTGCGTGCAGTACTGGCACCAGTATAAAAGGGACGTTAAGTTACTGCAGAGGATGCAGCAGAGGGCAACAAAGATGATCCAGGGACTAGGGGACATACCCTACATGAGCAGGCTGAGGGAGTTGAACATGTACTCACTGGAGGAGAGGAGAGACAGGGGGGATATGACTGAAATCTTCAAGTACATGAAGGGAATAAACAAGACAGGCATGGAGGGACTATTCAAGTGAAGGGGGTAGGGGCACTCGAGGTCAAGATCTCAGATTGGTGGGGGGAAGGTTCAGGAGGGAAATGAGAAGGCACTTTTTTACGGAGACAGTGGTGTCTACGTGGAATGCATTGCCTGTAGAAGTGGTATCCTGTAGAACAGTGGACTGATTCAAAAGTGGATGGGATAGGGTAAGAGGGAGGGGAGGGGAGGGAGGGAGGAGGGCAGCTGCAGTATAAGGGTTGCTAGCTGCACACTCGAGCAGACTCGATAGATCATAAGGCCTATATCTGCTGGCAAATTCATATGTTCATATATATATGTATATATATATGATGTGTGTGTGTGTATATATATATATATACACACACACACACACACACACACACACACACACACACACACACACACAATAGGGGTGAGTGGTAAATGATTGAGATAAAACAGTGTATCATCCACTGCAGTGTGATATTTTTACTCTCTGCTCTACTGTGATGATATCAGCCATTTACACACACAGGTCAGCAATCTAGGCAGCTTTTCCCTCAGCATGCAAGAAACACCTGTGCTGTTACCATAGACACAAATGCAGAACTACTTCAGAGGTCTCACTGCTGCCTACAGCTAACTCAGTGAGCATTACAATACACACCTATCCCCCCCACCAACTTCCAGCTCATTACTGTGACTGCAGCCAGAATTCTAAACAGCACAGCTTCACAGAACAGTCTAAACTACTGCCTGCAGCTAACTCAACTACCACTGAAACACACTCTCACTTGTTCCTCAAACTCTGAGGCCCTGTCCACACTACACCGCCCCGGCCCAGTAACGGATGCAATCTGTTATGGCTGGGGAGTGGTGCAGTGTGTCCACATTTTTCGGCAGTGTCTGTTATGGGACCTGCAGCCGGGTCCACACTAGGGTGCCGGGCAATCGCTACGGCAGCACCCATTCCCAGGATGCAGCTCGGCACAAGCGCCACGTGGCCCTGCAGGGATCAAGGTTACCATTGTCCACACTTCGCCCGTAATGTTACTGAGTATAACCAGTTTATAATCGTTGTTGAAACCACCTCATATGTGGTTTCAACAACGGTTATGAAAACACCTTCTGTAACATTACAGGTGTAAACGCAAACCATTGCGGTAATGGTTTGGGCACTCTGTAACGTTACAGAGGCGTAGTGTGGACAGGGCCTGATTCTCACCCATTACAATTACTGTGATACTATCAGCTTGACTACAGCCAGAATCCTAAAGAGCACAATTTCACAGAACACTCTGCACTCTGCCTGCAGCTAACTTAGTTACCACTGAAAACAGTATCAGCTGTTTTGACACTCTGCCTCCCAGCTCATTACAATTACTGTGATGCTCTCAGCTTCACTGCAGACAGAGTTCTAAACAATACAGCCTCACAACAGTATGTTTCTCAATCCTACCTAAAACTAACTCATTTAGCATTGCAAAACACACTCATGTGTCTCCCAGAGTTTATAACGCTTCCAGGCCATTCAGAAAAGCTCACACACAGAATGAGCAAACACATAAACAGGAACAGAACGCAAGAGAGCATAACAAAACTTCTAAAACTCTTGGCCCTATTGTATATATCGAATACCTGATGGACAGATTGTGTGCTATGGCAAATATTGTCACTCCTGCATCGTGAGCTCTGGATAGCTCACCTGCAGGAGTGACAATATTTGCCATATCACACTCATGCCCATCATGTATCCCCTATATATATATATATATATATATATATATATATATATATATATATATAGCTATGGAAATGTGTGATGTTTTAACAAATTGCTAAAATCTCCTGTAATATGTTAGTGCTCATTGTTACCTGTCATTTATTGTATTGGCCTGACACTGTATGTAACTGGCTTGCCTTGGAAACCTTTGAAAAAGGGCTCATAAGCTCAAACTTTGTTTGAACACAGTTAAATAAACACATGTTCTGAAGTGAAAAAAAAAGCTAGTAAGTATGCAGGAGAAGATCTCTGCGAATACCTGTATTCCTTTATGAGTTAAACACCAAAGGCTTCTGCTTGAGCAGCTCATATATCCATGTAAATGCCCTCTTGTCTGAACCCTCTTCTTATACTCCAAATGTATTCATTTCCTTGGAATAAGGCCTTTGCATATACAGGGGTAACCCATAATACCTATGGTTACCATCCCCCTATTCACTCTATAATTGCCTTTGACTGTTGCCATACATTATCTTGCACTATAGAAATAACTTACATTTGTATATCCTTTTGGTACAAAAATATGGGTATCCTGTTGGAAAGAGCAATAATCTTAGAATTTTTTTGTGCCCTGCTGTACCTAGTGATCTCCACAAAACCAAGATACTGTACCTCATAGGGCCATTCTACTGTCTGTTTGTTGCAAAATTTAAGTAACTAAATAAGTAAATAAATAAAATTACTAAGAAATGCATGGATCATGGCAGCTTTCTAAGTGTTACTGTAACAGACCTTACTTCATGTGTGCGTTTATGTAACCTGGTCCGTTCTGATCTAGATATAAAATAAAACCAAACCTTCCTTTGGCATCCTGAGAATGTAGTTTGGTTCTAGATCAGGAGTACATTGGTGATTACTTCATATGTTTGAATTCAGTCTTATCTTGAGTAAAATTCTGCATTGAAGTGGCACAGTCACATGCTGAGGGATTTGAGTCTTCTTATGAGATGTGGTGGTGACTGACGAGATTGTGAAATCCAGAAAGGTATATGGGAGTATAGCTGGAAATTTCCATTTTGTGCACACTGTCTCCAACTCAGTCAATCAAGCAATCATCTTTATTTTACCAGGCAAAACACCACTGAGACAGACTCATTTGCAAGGTGGACCTAGGTAGGTCATAACAAAAACAAATGTTTTATTTATTTTATTTTATTTAAACATTTGGTAACTGGGAAAGGCACGCTGAGTCGAAGCTCGATTCCAGATGTGAACTGGGGGAAAGGAGCAGTGGAAATACAAAAAAATGAATGCAGAGAATTAGTTAACAGAACAATAGCAGCTAATTACAATCAATATGATACAGCACTGAGAAGAGGTAGTGGGTTTAGCTCAGTTGTGGCAGTGGCAGTGGCATAAGGGTGGAGGAAGGAGACGTAGCTGTTGCCTGCTGCTAGCATGAGAGGGTGAGTTTCTGATAGTAGGGGTAAGTTTGTTCCACAAGTAGGGAAGCCAGTAGCTTAGTCCACTGCAGAAGAGGGTCAGGGCAGGGTGAAGGATCTTTCATTTCTGTGCCTGAGTTCATAGAGGAATAGGGAGTCTGAGGATAGACAGTCCTCAAGATAGGAGGGAAGCAAGTTAAACCAGTACTTAGATATATGGTTGAGGATGTGTATATAGGGCTTGTGATATAAGGGGCTTAGTTCGAGTGGAGAGCCATCGAGAGAAGTGACGGGGTGGTCGTGGGGGGATAGTATGGCTAAATTTCTGAGCAGAGCCAAAAACCATGGAAACAGTTTGGTGCTGTTAAGTTTCAGCTGGTTTGGGCTGAACCAGAACTGAATGTTGTTGAAGTCGCATTGTAGGGTAGCTTGGACTTCAAGCAGGTTGGGACCAGAGGTAAAGAGGATGGTGTCATCTGCATACATGTGTATTGATGAACTGGTCCAGGAGGAGGGAAGGTTATTAATGAAGAGGGAGAAGAGGATAGGACTGAGAACAGAGTCTTGAGGGACACCCGCCAGGATAGGGAGAGGAGGGATGTGGTATCAGCGATTCTAACAGATTGAAATCTAGTGGATAGATAAGACTGGAACCACTTTACAGTGATGGAGGCAAGCCCAGCTGCCTCAAGCTTCTGTAAGAGAAGAGGGTGGGATACAGAGTCAAATGTCTTTGCTGAATTGACAAATACTGCTGCTGTAAGGAAGCCTTGGTTGGAGGCAATTTGGATATGGTTGATGACGTGCAGGAGGGAGGAAATTGTGGAATGGTGTTTCCTGAAGTTAAATGTTGCTATAATACAATGAGACAATAGTCTGTGTAGAGCAACTACGAGCTAGGTATAAATAACAGTGCATACAATGTGGCTAACAGTACAGTAGACCTCAAAAACTCAAATACAGCATTGATAGGGCAAGAACAAAAAAATATTTACAGAATAATACAAATCAGTATTTATAATATAAACAATACCTGCCCAGTTGCAACAAGATTTATGGGATAGAGAGAGGGCTGGGTGTCAGGCAAGAGGAAGTCAAGGGGGGGAGTGTATAGGGTAGGACAAGGTGATGGCTAAGATGTCAGAGATGAGGGGAAGTCAAGGGGTGGTAGTAAAGGGAGGACAATAGGGCATTTAAGAAGAGGAGGGTACTGGGTTGGCTATGGGGTGGACAAAGGAAGACTAGTAGGGCGTGACATGTTGAAGAGGTACAAGGTGTGGACAATGTACAAGTTGTAAACAGGATTCAAGATACAGGGCTCGGCTAGTTAAAGCAGTCACAGGATTCACTGAACTTACTAAGGAACAGAGCCTTAAAGAAGGCCCAGTTTACTATTATTGCAAGCTTTAGAACCATTTGCATGTTGTTCCATATCGCTAGAAGGGCATGGCTTATAGCTACTGCTCCAAAGCGTGTCCTGATCTTAGGACAACCAGGGAAATCAGGGAAAGGCTTCTCAGCATGTAGCAGCCAGTAGGAGAGATGGGCAGGCAGTTGGAAATGTACTGTGGAAGTTTGTTGATTATATCCCTATAGGTACAAAAGACTGCATTTCTATGGCGTCTGAAACTAAGTGAGGACCAGCCAACCATGGCATAAAGAGTGCAATGATGGGTACGATATGGCACATCCATGATAAATCTGATCACCTGATGATACAGTGTGTCTAATTTAGACAAGGCAAGACTTGGGCCTTGCCTGTAGATAAAATCTGCATAATCCACGAGTGGCAGAAACGTAGTTTGGACTAGCCTAACCCTTGCTTCTTGTGTAAGCAGGTTCTTAATCCTGAAGAAAAGACCAAGCCTCTGTTTCGGTTTCTTTGCAAGCTTCTCCACGAGTTCCACAAATGAAAGTTTGTGGTCAATCCACAGGCCCAAGTACTTGAATTTAGTCACAAATTCAAGGAGCTTGCATAGTAGGGTGGTGACCTGCAGGGCCATGGCAGAGATACACACCTTTGGTGCAAGAACAAAGGGTGAAAACAACATTGCCTTTTTTTTTTGGCATTGAGTAATAACTTCAAGTGCAGAAGATTTTTCTGCAGGGTGTTGAATTCATCTTGCAGGTCTGCACATGCTGACTCTGGGGTGGGCCTCGCTATGTACAGGACCGTGTCATCAGCAAAGAGATATATATTGGCCAAATTGACCCGAGTATCAATGTTGTTTATATAAATTGTGAACAATAGTGGGCTTAAAATGGACTCTTGAGGGCGCCCCTTAAAAGGGGTTTCAGAGGGGAAGATCCCCACAAGCCTTGACACTCAGGTGGCGATCCATTAGATAACTTGGGAACCAAGTCATGGCCAACCGGTCCAACCCAAGATTACTGAGAGTAGTGAGGAGCACTGCATAGTCGACTGTGTCAAACACTTTGCTCAAGTCTAAGAACAAAGTGCAGACATGTTTCATGGACGTGTTTCTTGTCTAAGGCCATTAGCCAATCGTTGGAAACTTTGGCAAGCGCAGAAATTGTACTGTGCTGAGTCCTAAACCCTGACTGTATTGGATTACGAAGATTATTACTCTCAAGGAAGCACCTGAGCTGTGTGTTAAAAACTTTCTCCAGCATCTTGGATAGAATAGGGAGCAGGGAAATAGGGTGGTAGTTATTTAAATTGCTCTGGTCTCCACACTTGAACAATGGTATGATATGTGCCATCTTTCAGACCATGGGGAGGACACCCTGAGACTAGGACATGTTGAATAGGTGGGTAATGAGAGGAGATGAGGCATGATTGCCTATTTTTAGGTAGTATGGCTCAATCTGGTCAGCACCTATGCTTTTTCTTATATCCAGATCCAAGAGTAAGTCTTTTACGTTTTTTACTGACACCAAAACAAATGAAAAGACTGCACTGTGTGTGGTAGACACCAGGGATAGGCAAGCTGCATCCTGACTGCTCAGCTGAGTGTGAAGAGTGTTGGCAGGGGAAGTATCAAATGCCAGCCCCCCTGTGGTGAAGTGATTATTAAGGAGATCAAGTATCTTTTGCTTATCAGTATGGACAACCCCATCAGAGAAGACTTCGGATGGGAGGTAACTCACAGAGCTGTGACCCTCCAAACCTTTGAGTGTACACCAGAATTTAGAAGCACATTTGGATGAGGATTCAAGCTCACTACAAAAATATCTAGCCTTTTCCGCTATGATTAGTTTGGTGCTATGATTTCTAGCCATCCTGAATGCTACCCAATCATCTGGGTGTTTGGTTTTTCTTGCCCTTTTCCATAAGACATCTCTGTTTTGTGGGGTCACCTTCAGCTCATTGGTGAACCATGGGCAGGCACTTTTCTTGTGCGGGTTTTAACTAGTGGGGCATGCTTATTAATGGTATCAAGTAATGCTATGAAAAGACTCGTATGCCTCATCCACAGTGGGGGCTAAGTAGAACTTTTTCCAGTTAGCATGCTGCAGGTCCGAAAGGAATGCATTGGAGAGTCAAAGTTCCTGTGGCTTCTGTTGAAAACATATGTAGTGGTAGATATATGTATAGGGGCTGTCCTTACACATGCGATGAAGCAGTGATCACTGAGATCATTAAAGAAAACACCATAATAATAATAATAATAGTAGTAAATCTTTATTTATTATGTGCCTTTCAAATATCAAGGTGCATTACATAAAATTTGAGCATAAATAAAACAGTAATGTATACAGTCTTCAATGAAATCCAGTTAATAACCTTAAAACTCTGGAAAATCTCAGCTCCTCAAATGGGTCTTGAGGGTCTGTTTAAAACCCCCATGGTCGCACACTCCCGAAGCTGACAGGGTAGAGAATTCCAAAGGACTGGGGCCACGTACATAAATGCCCGGGCCCCAGAAGATTTCAGAGATACCCTTGGAATCTCTAGCAACCCCTCGTCAGCCGAGTGGAGTAATCACTCGGGACAGTAAGGAGACAGAAGTTCTTTCAGGTAGTCAGGGCCAAGTCTGTGCAGGGCTTTATAAGTCAGTAATCTGACTCTGAAGGTGATTTGCCACTGAACTGACAACCAGTACAGTTCACGCAGCACCGGGGTGATGTGGCATGTCCGAGGAAATCCCTGTCAACAAATGGGCCACATAGTTCTGCACCAGCTGCAGGCAGCGGATATCAACCCCGGGAAGCCCAAAGTAAGGGAGTTGCAGTAATCAAGGCATGAGGTCACAAAGGCATGAATCAGTTTAGGGAGATCCCATGACAGAACCAGGTGCTTGATCCTAGCAATGTTCCTAAGATGGTAAAAGGAAGACTTGATAACTGCCGACACTTGAGATCATAGTGTCAGCCCATCATCAAGCATCACCCCTAAGTCCCACACCAGTTCAGAGGTGAGAAGCAGGGAGCCCCCCAGAAAAAGACCCGTGGGCTGATCAGCTCCCGACACTCCTATCCGGTGACCCGGATCCATCACCATCACCTCAGTTTTCCATGAGTTCAACTTCAGCCAGCTGGAATTCATCCAATCCTGGATTTCAGTGAGGCAGTTATTAAATACCAAGAGTGTACTATCCTGGTCAGGCTCAAAAGGTGGGTAGAGCTGGGTATCATCAGCATAGCAGTGAAACCTTAGCCCATATCATCTTACAATGTCTCTGAGGGACAACATATACACCACAAACAACATGGGGGACAACACTGAGCCTTGAGGGATCCCACATGACACAGAGAGAGAGAGAGAGAGAGAGAGAAGGTCAGAGGAATAAATCCCTGACACCACCCTCTGAGTTCTGCCAGTGAGGAAGGACTTAAACCACCTGAGGACTGTACTAGTCAAGCCACAGATGAACCTCAGGCACTCAAGCAACACCCCATGGTCCACAGTGTCAAAAACTGAGGAGAGACCAAGGAGTACCAAGATGGATAATTTTTTTCCAATCTCTCACGATCAGGAGATCATTGAGCACTCCAACCAACACAGTCTCGGTACTATGCTTCTTTTGAAAACTGGATTAGAGAGGCTCATAGATGTCATGGATGGTCAAATGGTTCTCCAGCTGTACAGCCACTACCTTCTCAATCACCTTCCCCACAAAGGGAAGGCTAGAGATGGGTCTGTAGTTAGCCAGGCAGTCTGGGTCCAGATAAATTTTCTTCAAGAGGGGTGTCACCACCACCACCACCTTCAGGGAGCTAGGAAACTCACCTGACTCAAGGGAGCACCAGATTTTCTGTGCCAGGACCGGGCTAATTATGTCATAACAACCCATAATCAAGGACGCTGGGCATGGGTCCAAATTTCAGCATGTAGAATGCAGACCCTGGACAATCCGCATGACATCCATTAATGTCTGCCAGTTGAAGGTGTTCTAGGTGAAGTGAGGGACAGCGAACAAGCACCGATTGCTAGCATCCCCCATAGAGTGTGTGGAAATGGATCTCCACCCTGATGTCGGCCACCTTATCTGCAAATAAATGAATGAGTGTATAGATGGGGTTTGTTTACAAATATTAGGTCTAGCATTGTGTTATGAGCTGGACTCTTGATCTTTGGACAGGTAACTTCCAAAGTAAATTGAGTGAGCCCCAAGGCATTGCAAAGGTCTTTTAAAGGTGTGGAGGATCCAGACAGCCAATCGAGATTGAAGTTGCCCAGGATGGCAACCTCTGAAGTCAGCTGGGTTAGCAAATCATTTAAGTGCTCCATAACTTTTAACCCAGCAGATAGTGGTCAGTAGAAACGACTAATAGACAGGGACATAGATTGAGAAAGCTGGATCTTTAAGGTCAGGCACTCAGATTCCTTGGAGAATGAGATGGCATCCACCACTGAGGCATTGAATTTATCCCTCACATAGATAGCTACCCAACCTTCCCTAGAATGTCTGTCTGCATGAAATATATTGTAATCAGGAATGTTGATGGAGTGGTCCTGGGTGGATGCTCGCAGCCAGGATTCTGTTACTACCAAAACATCAGGCTTGGCAAGGCAAATCCAAGCCTGAATGGCATCAAATGTCTTCAATAAACTGCAAGCATCGACATGCAGGAAGCTCATCCCATATCAGCTGGGGGGGATCTGAAGGCACTGAGATTGAATGGAGGGGCCCTGGGTTAAGTTCAATATTGCCATCACATATTAGTAACAACAGGAGCATTTTTATTAAAGTGTTTAACAGAAGTTTAAAAGGACGTGCACTGCTCCTTTTGTGATGAGAGTTGGAGGCTGGCTGGAGCTTTGTACAGCATAGGTCCCCAGGGCCCAGTAGGGCATGAAGTAGTACCCTGATCACAATAGGGTTTGTGCCAGAAAGGAAGGAGGGCAATGAGATTGCACTGGCATGGCACATAATTCATGAGGGTAAGGTACCATGCTGCTTGAAGAAGGCAGGAATGACAGAGAGGTCTATGTATAAATGAAAGGCATAGCGATAAGACAAGGGGCAGGGAGAGTACCAGTTATCGTGGAAGAGATGGGCTATAAGATGCGATGAGGCATTTGGTTTGAGAAGACAAGGGAGAAAACGTACTGCACACACGATAGCCAGAGTGTAAGACTGCATGTTGGAGGGGAGAGTTCTATTCTACAGGACTAGAAAAACTAGAGTGGTAAATAGAAAGGTATGTTAGAGGGTATTAGCTCCTTTAAGAGCTAGACTCATGGCTGTAGATATGAAGAACACAGAACTAAAAGTGTTAGAGGAGAGAGGTGGGAAGAGGATTGTAGCCTCCTTGAGTTTTTGCCCTCTAGTGGCTTTGCAGTATAATTTGCAAATGGGAAAGTAAAAAAAAGCAGCAAAAAGTGAAAAGGAGCAAAGCAGCAAGGATTAAATCAAGGAAAGGGGATGGGGGAGGCTGTTGAGAAATATTTGTGGGAGTGAGGGAGAAATTCAGGGGAGGGACAGGCAAACTACTGCAGGAAGCTATTGTTTGCTCTGAGCAGGTACTGCTTTTAAATTAGCAATAAAATAGGGAACAGCTTCTAAATTAGTAACTGCTGCCCCTTATTAAAATGTATACACATCATCTCCAGCTGCTGCCACCTCCCTACTGCAAAATAAATCAGTTTGCTGTCAGATGACTCATCTAATCTCTAAATGGATTGTACACATACTGTATTTATGTCATGAACAATAGACTTTTAATCAGATGCAGACACTAGTCAGTGGCCTACACTAACTCAAATTCTCCAGATTAGAATGATAGTTGTAACAAAAAGACATAGGATTTGGGACAGGTATTCAAAAAAAAAACTTAAAAAATGTGTACAGTGAGTACAGCTGCCTACACCTTTGAAGGTATGGAGTTTTTCATGAATGGCAGGAACCCATATGGATGCTATCACTAATAAAGTGAGGGGGTGGTCATGATGGGCATAGATGCCAAGTTCTGCCTCACACACCATAAATATGACCTTTTAGCGCTGTGGTAAAAGCAGGCAAACACTGAATTTATCTAACCGTAGAACCCAGTGAGTTATTTTCTTGATCGAAATTGTTATTTTTGTTTACAGTAAGCTGTCGATAAGGCCCAACGTAGAGGACATAATCATGAATGTAGACTGGTTAGAAGTACAGTAATTAGCATAAAGTGAAGCCAAGGGCCCAATAGACCAGCCTTGTCTCCATCCCTGTGTGCCTTATTTGGAGGGCCATATTGCTACTGTAAACCAATGAAGACATCAAATATGTGTTTAATATGCTTTTTATGTATTCATTTTGTAGTGTTGAGGCTTTAGGGGGATTATTATGCAATCCAGATGACTTTTCAACCTATTAGATTGTAAGGTTCGAGGGTTGCGATATACTGTAATTACGTCTTTGGAGTCCTTAAGGAGGCAGTATAAAATCGAATGGTTAGGGCAGAGACCTGTTAACTCAGAAAGCCAGATCCATATCCCCACCAGCCTCTTTCAGTACCCACTATGTGACCCTGAGCGGCCATTTAACTCACTGAGGACAGAATATTCGAACAGTTAGTGCTGGGTTTGTGCCATGCAAACTGGGCTTTGCATGCTGGAGAGGCAGTTAACACAGCACGTGCTGTATTCAAAGGTACAGTTAGTGTGACACAAAAGGCTCATTCACACTGCGTCTTGCTGCAATGGGCCACATTCAAATCAATTAAAAACATTTAAAGGAAATGTTAGAGAGCTGCATTCATGTGGCACCTGTGTTTTCGGTGCCCTTTTCCTTTCTGGTGATTTAGGTACTGTTCCGTTCACTGTTGGGTTGGTGGGGACTTGAAGTGATGTGAGTGGTTTGCCTGTTCAGACGGCACAGGAAACCACCTACACCACTCTGCAAACCAAGTAAAAGAGGTATCGTGACGGCAACGCCACACAACGGAAAACTGCCAACACGTGAAGGTTCACACGTTGGCAGAAGCACTGATCTGGCTGCTGTGAGCCACTGACAATGGCTCACAGTCGGTCGTGTGAACGAGCCTAATGTTGTTAGTGCATGAGCACTAATAGACTGACTGAGAGCATGCTAAAGATAAGCGGAGTCATGCATGTGGGGCAGACTTGCAAACTAGAAACGTTTAAGGAGCACTAAGAGTCTGTTTGTACAGTGCTAGTTAATGCTTCCTAAAAGCATGTTGTTAATATGTAAATAGTGTGGACCATTCCTTCCTCTCCATGTCCATATATAGAGACTCTCTGGTATCCAGTGGTATCCTGTCCCTCTTCCCATGTAAATTTTAAAGCATCCAGTAGCACCCTCATCCTCTCTCATACCCATGTAAATGTTCCTGGCATCCAGTGGCCCCCTCCTTATAGCCATGTAAAGTTTCCTGGCATCCAGTGGCCCCCTCCTTATAGCCATGTAAAGTTTCCTGGCATCCAGTGTCATCCCCCACCCCCAGATTACCCAACTCCCATACTGGCAGTATGGCAGCAGCCAGCACAAACCCTCCTCTCACTTCCTCGGCTGGCTGTCATCTGATATATTGTACGCATCTACTCTATTGCTATATGATGTGTTGATGCAGGAGTTGTGAGAAAAATCATGGAAGCTCTGTGATTTCTCAGAGACATCTTGCAATTACTGGATCAAAAACCCCACTGCTACTGTATATCAATGGAGCTGATTGTGTGAGTCAGAAGGCAGACAGCCAAGAAGCGGATTGGATGGGGGAAATTGTTTAGCCAGGAAAGGCACACTAAGCCACAGCTTGTTTCCAGATGCAACCTGGGAGCACAAGGAAGTTAAGTGACTTGCTCAGGGTCACATAGTATGCAAGTAGGAGCTGATGGGATTCAAACCAAGTTCCCCAGGTTTGCAGCTCAGTGCCCTTAACCACTATGCTATACTGCCTCCTGAATGGTTTGCACTGGCTGCCATTGAAAGACAGAAAAGGGCAGTTGGGTGCTATGTGGGGTAGGGGAGTGTCCCTGGATGCCAGGGAAATTTACATAGGAACAGGGAGAAGGAAGGGGTGTCACCAGACACCAGGGAAATATTAAATGGGGATGAGGTGAAGAGGGGGGACATGATAGAAGAAATACCAGGAATGGCTAACAAAGACGAGGTACTGTTAGTGGAGGACTTCGGTCTACTAGATGTGGATTGGATCCTCCCTGCTGCAGTATCAGTTAGAAGTAGGGAAATCCAAGACCCCCTGCAGGGGGTGTTCCTCAGGCAGCTAGATAAGGAGCTCACTTGTGAAGGAGTGTTATTGGACCTGGTACCGTCAAACAGGGACAGTGTCGCTAACATCATAGTGGGAAGCCACCTGAGGACCAGTGATTATTGTATGGTGTGGTTCAGCATAAGGACTGGGCCAGAACCTAACCACACTAAAATGAGGGTCCTGGATTTCAGGAGGGCTGATTTCAAGAAAATGGGAGACTGCCTCAAGGAAGACCTAACAGAAATAGAGGGGGTTGTAGAAGAAAATTGATCTCGAATAAGGAAGGCCATTGAGAAGGCAACAAACCTCTGTGTCAGGCAGGTTAAGAAGAGCAAGAGAAGAAAGAAACCGCTATAGTTTTCCAAGGAAGTAGCAGAGACAGTAAAGGGAAAGAGGCTGGCATTCAAAAGGTACAAGTCGAGACCGAAGGAAGGGATTGGAAGAGTTATCGGGAGAAACAAAGGGAGACAGGGAAAGTAGGAGAGCAAAAGCACAAATAGAGGAAAAAATTGCCAAATCAGCAGAAAGGGGGGATAAAACATTCTTCAAGTACATAAGCAAAAACAAGAAAAGCAAGACAGGGATAGTAAGAATAAAAGGGGAAGAAGAGGAAGTGTGGAAGAGGACCTGGAGAAGGCTGACATACTGAATGAGTACTTTTGTTTGGTATTCACAAATAAAGGAGTAAATGACGGGCCACAGGTAGCGGGGAATGGCACTGAGGAAGGGAGGTGGACACTAGTCCCTTTATAGAAAAGAGGGTGCTCGGGGAAGTAGCAAAACTGAAAGCTGACAAGGCAATGGGGCCAGATGTGGTTCACCCTTGGATACCGATGGAACTAAGGGAGGAACTGTCTGCACCTCTGATGGCCCTATTCAGTCATTCACTTGACACAGGGGATGTTCCAGGGATTGGAGGAGGGCACATGTGGACCCACTATACAAAAGTGGGAATAGGGAGGATGCAGGAAACTACCGACCTGTAAGCCTGACTTTGGTAGTGGGCAATGTTATGGAAACATTACTTAAAGAAAGACCGGGGAATACCTAAAAACAGTAGATTGAAGGATCCAAGGCAGCATGGGTTCACAGGGGGGAGATCTTGCCAAATTAACCTGATAGAGTTTTTTGAATGGGTTACCAGGGAGGTGGATCAGGGAGGAGCGGTGGATGTGGCCTACCTGGATTTCAGTAAGGCCTTTGATACCGTTCCACACAGAAGACTGGTAAACAAGCTAGGCAGCCTGGGAGTGGGTCCAAAGATAGTAAAATGGGTACAAAGTTAGCTAAGTAATGGAATTCAGAGAGTGACGATAAATGGGGTTCATTCAGAGGGGGGTAAGGTAACCAGTAGGGTGCCTCCAGGGTCAGTACTGGGACTGGTCCTCTGCAAAGTCTTTATTAGTGACATCGTAGAAAGGCTGGAAGGAAAGGTATGCCTGCTTATGGGTGACACAAAAATCTGCAACAGAGTAAACACACTGTGGGGGGGGCATGGAAAGAATGAAGGAAGATCTAAAAAAGCTGGATGACTGGCCAAGGGTTTGGCAACTGGGCTTCAATGCCAACAAATTTAAAATTATGAGCATGGGGCACAGAAACTCAAGGGCAATGTATCAGTTGGGGGGAGGGGGGGAGATGTTAACAACCACACAACAGGAAAGAGATCTGGGGATCATCAGCTCTGAGGACCTGAAAGTGGCTAAGCAGTATGATAAGGCAGTGGGAAAGGTTATTAGGATGCTGGGGTGCATAGGGAGGGGTATCACCAGCAGAAAAAGGGAGGTAGTTTTACCCCTGTATAGATCGATGGTGAGGCCACACCTGGAGTACTGTGTCCAGTTCTGGAGGCCCTATCTCAGGAAGGACATGGATCAGATGGAGGCGGTACAGAGAAGAGCAACCAAAATGGTGCATGGCCTACATCAGAAGCCCCATGAGGAAAGACTCAGGGAGTTAAATATGTACTCATAGGAGGAAAGGAGAGAAAGGGGAGACATGACAGAGACATTCAGATACCTCAAGGGTATCAATACGGTCCAGGAGGGAGGCATATTGCACAGAAAAAGTTGCTCAAGGTCAAGGGGGCATGATATGAAGCTGGAAGTGGAGACTTAGAAAGGATGTAAGGAAATATTTCTTCATGGAAAGGGTGGTGGATGCCTGGAACAGCCTCCCAGCAGAGGTAGTGGGTACTGAAATCGTGACAGGCTTCAAGCATACATGATATAAACACAGAGAAACATTATTAACAGGGCTGAGAGTGGGGGTAAAGCCAGAGATCTATTAGGGTCTATGGTAGAACAGTAGGTGGGGACTTTAGGGCAGACTGGGTGGGCCAGAAGGTCCTTTTCTGCTGACAAATTCTATGTTTCCATGTTTCTGTGTTTCTATGGCTATATAGTGGACCACGAACAAGCCCTGACACCTCACTTGCTCGCATCCCTAAACACATCCATACATGGGTTTCACTGTGGCAAATGCTGTGCTGCGTCTTCATGCTGCCCCGATGGAGAGATGTTTGTTAGTCTTGTAGCACGGTGTTTAAGCTCTATTTTTCCAACATTTTAGATAATTAAATATTACCAACTTACTGGCTCATGTGTGTGACTCCATTGTGCTTTTTCATACTCACATTTCACCCTTCTTATAGACGGGATAGCTTTGTTGTACTCAGCAGCCCATGGCCTCTTTCCGTTATGTGTAGCAATGTGCCATGATAATGTTAACCGGGTGCATAAGGTTGTTGACTCTTACCTCATTATGTAACTGAGGGGTGGCGATATCCCACCATATCCCACACCCCATCATGTATTACTCCTTAACTACAAAACAGTGACTGGAAATGGAGCATTCTGATTGGCTGACAGCATTCAGTGATGTATATGTTAATAGCTGGAAAACATCATGTACGATACAAGACTTAGAATTTAAACTATTAAAATATTCAGTTTAAAAAAATGAAAAATTCTAGTTTAGCAATAGCATTCAGGCACTCCAGAGATTGGGTTACTTTTATTAATAAAACCCTAGTCTGGGGCATAAGACACTTGGCTATGCCTCGTGTCTCATGACCTACCTAGGGTAACTGATGAATGGCAGCCCAACCCCTGGTTCCCTGGTTGTGCCTTAATGCTTAATATGGATTTTGAACTTTTTCTAAAGGTAGCACTCTGCTAATGCATAACACAGAGTGCTTCTGTGCTTTTTCCTGCTCTGGCAATCTATTATAATACACACATATATAGGAACAACTGCATGTGCATAGGGGGCCTAAACACTGTCCTATAATTGTACACCAAGTTCTATTTTAGGTCTCTGGCATTTACCGAATCGCAGTGCCAGTGTACATCTGTAAATATTTTTTGATCTTACAGTACTGGACTGTGGCCAAAGGGACTCTGTCCCTTCAGTTATAATTTTACTTGTCTTATTTTATGACTAAAGTGAGGATTTGAGCCCCAGTTTAAGTCAGTGCATTACTGAGAATTTGTCTTATTTTAAATAATGTATCATTAAAATATGTTCAGAAAAAAAAAAAACATCTAGTGTTCTACGACGATTTGCGTGTTTTCTTCTGGGCAAAACTACTGTGAAACTTTCACACTAAAATGTTGCAAAACATGTCTCTGCAGAGTCTAGATCATGCAATGTACAGCTCAGTACTTACTGTATGTTCAGTGGTATAGGTCCCAGATTTTGAACACCTAAAAAAAAATCAGGCAGCATCAGGTTTTTCAAAATATATTCAGTTTAGTACATTTTATACATGCATGCTAAACTGTGATGAAAAAGGGAATACTAGGCTTGAAGTTGGCGTCTCTTCAACAAAGGAAAGCCTTTGTTTTAAATAAAGAGCAGTGATCCACTTAAAGCCCACACTTTTATCAAAATAGCTTGTTTACTCTGGCTCACTGTTTACTAGTCGAGAGGCTGACTTCTCACTGAGAGAATGGAGAGAAAAACAAAGGGCAGACAATTAGGCACTGCCTACACACTATGGGAACTGGCACCTGTCACTCTGGCACTGGCATGGGGCCACTGAGCGGAAGCACCCAGTGTTGTCCTGGCATTGTCACCAGTGGGTACTGCTGTGTAAATAAACAGGGAGCCACTACATGGGGGGAGTAGAGAGGGAGTATTTATTTATTTATTATATAGATTTTGATAACCGGGTAAACTCACTGAGACCGGAGGTCCCTTTTTCAGGAGCAACCCGGATTAGTTAGACATAGATTACATCCATTGGCTGGAGTATACAGTGAATTAAACATTCATTGAATAAGGCATAGAGTACATTACAGACCATGTCAGTTACATACAGAAATATACTATAGCAATTACATCAGACAAATGACAACTAAACACAAAAATGCTTTGAGGGAGAAGTGGCACCCACAATATGCAGGATAATATAGCCACACCGTACTGTAATTAGCATCGTTCTTTCCCAAAAATATTATCATGACTCTTCATAGTAATAAAGAAAAACTGACCATAACAAGCCCACTGTTATCTATGATTTTTGGAGTTGGGGATTTTGGGGGAAGATGGGGATTCTATACTGTTTGCAGAAACTTCAAATACTCACATGATACTGGATCCTAGCTCTGGGTCCTAGTTCTGGTCTAGACCATTTTAAAACGTTATAGGAATCCGATCTTTTTTAGGAACCTGAACCTTATTTTAGTGTAATACATTTCATGGACTGGAAGGAAAAAGCAAAGATGACACACAAAGGATGAGAATAGATGAAGGAATCATGACATACATGACTGGCAAGGATATAGATAGCTTTATCCCTAGCTTATCCCAACCCTCAATGACTTCCTCTGACCAGGTCATTGAATTGTGACCCCCCCCACCTGCATGAAGCAGTTTTATTTACTGTTTATTTGTTTATTGGTAAATATTCAGAAAGACCTTTGAGTCAGAGACTCATTTACAAAGGTTCCACGTCATATATTAAAGTACAGAGCAAACATTTGCTAACATAGATGACAGTACAGTATAGTACATAATGAAGAATTACATTACATTGCATTACATGGCAGTCAAGGGTAGATCAGGAGGAGGCCTAGGTCAGTATAGAATTGAGTCACATTTAAGCACAGCCACATGGTTGCAGAAAAGACTGTAACCGGCTGATAGATAGTGAGATAGGAGAGATTTTGCACCAGAAACAGAGAAAGTTATGGGCGCTAATAGGACAGCATTCTGCCGGACTAAGTCAGGACCAGTCACATATGTTAGAGCCTTGGAGGAGTTCCCTTAGTCTAGCGTTAAAAGGACCTAACCTTGTTTCGTTGGCTATTTGGATGGGAAGAGAGTTAGTCCAATTAGGGGCTTGGTAGCTGAAAGTCCTTTGAAGTTGAGCGGTATGAGGGCGGGGTACCCATAGTAGCGGCTTGTTTAAGTTTCGTGTGGGTCTGGCTGGGGCTGCTGGGTGAATAATAGAGGAAAGAGAGGGAGGGGTGAGACCTAAGAGTATCTTCTTTGTCAATAGGCATGTATGATACCGGATTCTGCTATCTAGGTTTAGCCATTTTCAGGAGTTGTAGAGTGTACAGGTGTGGGTGAGGCGATCACAGCCTAGGATGAGATGGCAGGCTTTGTTGAGTACAAGGCGGAGTCTGTTTAGCTCGGAGATGGGGGCAGCACTGTATATGGTAATACCATAGTCAAGAAGGGCAAGGACGGAAGAATTGACGGTGAGCCGTAGGGCCTCCAGGGTGAGGCAGTGTTTGTACCTATATAGCACTCATAATCTCGAGTTTAGGGCCAAGGCAAGGAGGAGAATGTGTTGTTTATAGTTGAGGGCTGGGTCTAGAGTGATCCCAAGGTATTTGAAGTTGCTAACTTGCTCAAAGGGGTTGTGGTTGGCAGTGAGAAATGGGGGACAGAGGTTCTTGTGGGGGTTCTGTGGGTGGGAGAAGATCATGACTTTTGTTTTCGTGTAGTTAATTGTTAGACACTGGGTGGAGAACCAGTGTTCTGCTTTGTGGAAGCTATGTTGGAGTGTTTGGTGGAGTTTAAGTGGGTCGGAGTCAGAGGCGAACAGTACGGCGTCATCCGCATAGAGGAGCAGGTTTCCGGAGACGGCCAACGGGAGGGAGTTTAGGTATAGGCTGAAAAGTAGGGGGCCAAGAATCGATCCCTGTGGAACACCAGCGTGGACCAGGAGGCAAGGGGACATGACAGTGCCTACCTTGACCTGTTGTGTTCTACCTGACAGGTAGCTGGCGAACCAGTTTAAAGTATCGTTGGAGAAGCCTCTGGAGGTGAGAGTGGTTAGCAGTAGGGCATAGTTGACAGTGTCAAAAGCTTTAGAGAGGTCCATGAAGATAGCACCTGTGAGGTGGCCGCGATCCAAAGCAGAGTGGGCATGCGAGGTGAAAGCGAGGAGGGCGGTGGTGGTACTGTGACCCTTACGGAAGCCTGGTTGTTGGTTGCAGAGAAGACTATATTTGGTGAGGTGGTCAGTGATTTGGTCGGCGATGATACACTCTAAGGCTTTGGGGGGGGGAGAAGGGATATAGGACGGTAGTTGTTGGTGAAGGTGCGGTCCCCACTCTTAAAGATAGGGGTAATGTTGGCCAGCTTCCAATGGGTGGCAAATTTCCCTTGACAAAGGCAGCAATTTAGGATATGAGTGTGAGGGTAGAGGACTTCCGAGAGAGTGATTCAAAGAAGTTTCAGGTCTAGGGAATCGCTGCAGTTAATTGAGTGGCTAAGAGCTTTGGCTAGGTAGGGTTTGGCATCCACGAGGGAGAGAGAACATGGAGGTGAAAGAGAGGAGCAAGGGGAGGTGGGTGAGCCCGGGCCGTCGGAGGGTCAAAGAAGTTAGGGGGGAGAATATGGTTGAGATTTGTGAAAGTGGAGTTTAGGGCTGAGGCTATGCTGAGGGGATCCGTGGAGATGTTACCATCTATTTCTTATTGGTCTGGGGGTTGGTTTGGGATTTTACTGCAGAGTTCCTTAATATTATTCCAGAATTTGCGCCCATCACCCCAGGTGGATGTTAAGGATGCTTTGTAATAATCCACTTTGGTGGTGCGGAGGGCCAACATGCATTTGTTGCGAATCTCCCTATAGTGTTGCATGTCAGCTGGCCGCTTGGATTCATTAGCAATATGCCAAAGGGAGTCATGCTGTTGCATTAGGCCCAGGAGGTGATCAGAGAACCAGGGGACCTGGTTGCCTTTGGACATTTTCTTGGTAAGGGGGGCGAATTTATCACAGATTCTATTGAATGTGTGGATAAATAGATCAGCTACTTGATCAGGGTCTGGGGTGTTTAAGAGGTGTCCAATCCCAGTTTCTAAGGAAGGCCTTGAGTTGGGAGAGTTTGCCAGGGCCAAGTTTGCACTATAAGGTAATTTGGGGGGGGGGGTGTTTGGGAACCCTGCAGGACCAAGAGCAGAGCACAGGAGAATGGTCACTTAGAGCGTTGGGGAGTACCTGGATGTTGGTTATTCTGTGAGGGCGGTTTGTGAAGACCAGATCCAGGAGGGAGGATGTCCCTGTACTGGCATTAACCCTGGTGGGTGAGGTGACAACCTGAGTGAGGTTGAGCGCTGTGGCATCTTCATTAAATGGGGCAGTTTTCTTTGCCAACCAATTTATGTTGAAGTCATGCATGACTATTTTTTCATATTGGTGAGGTAGAGTCACAATATAGTTCAGAACGGCCTGAAAGGCTAATTTGTGTTCGTTGGGTGGAATGTAGACAATGGTGAGTAGGAGGGGGGCAGTGGACCTGCCTAGAGCTAATTTTAATGTTAGAGCCTGTGCCCTTGATGCTAGCTGCGGGGTAGGGAGCAGTTGGCCTGACAGTGAGTTTTTAAGGTAGGCTGCGCAGCCACCACCTCGTTTACCCACTCTATCAGAGCGATAGAGGATGTAACCGGGGAGGTTAATAGCAGAGTCTGGTACAGAGGGGGAGAGCCAGGTTTCACTCAGTCCGATGATGTCAGGGTGGTGCTGGAGTACCCACCCCTGGAAGGGTTCCCATTTTTTTTGCAGGCTGCAGATGTTAAGAGAGGTGATGCACAAACCCTTGGAGGGGAAGGGGTGGGCTGGTGGGCAGTATTCAGGCCAGGGTTGGGGTGAACATTGCCCGTAAGTAGTAGTAATAGGACAAGTGACCTGAGGCGGTTGTTTCTTGTTAGGGTATAAAGTTGGTGACATTTACGTATCATATACCCTTTGGCTGGATGGTAGGTGGGTATTGGAAGTTTCAGGATTTGGGGGGCAGCCAGGAGGAGGAGGAGGAGGAGGAGGAGGTGGGGCAGGGGGAGGGAGAGCGGTTGTGGGAGAGCAACTGGGGGAGGCAGGAGAGAGCAGGGCTAGATAGAGTCCAGTGCCCATAATGATGCCAATTGATAGAGAGGAAGACGGTAGGGAGTTTTAAGGTTGCAGTTTTTGTGGGGGTGAGGGGTGAGGGCAGAGGGGTACCTGTCAGCCATTGTGACAACTCCCCACTCAGGGGTAAACAGTGGAGGGCAGGGCAGGAGGGAGAGTGCCAGTCTGTTTGCAGATGTAGAGCACTTGTGGAGTTCCACTTTGTCTGGGGAGGGAGGGAGAGCAGCATAGTGATAGAGATGAGAGTGGGCAGTAGCATGTTGGACTGGGGAGGTGAAATTTTAGCTTTAAGAAGCAGGGGAGCGAGAGAGGAAGAAGATTATGGCTTGAACAGATAGTGAGAGAGATCCTAGGAGATGGTGTGACCTCTGGTGGTGAAAGAATATAACCTGCATATGGAAAAGTTGTCTAATTGGTTAATACGTGAGTGGGAGGGGGTTAGCTGAGCTATATAGTTAAGAGCTCACCAAGGGTGGTGGTGGGGGCAGTGGGGAGCCGACGCTCTGCGTCGGCAGGGACAACACACAGCGTTCTTGAATGTGGAGCCAAACAAATCCGTCTACCTGCAGTCTGCGCTTGCAATTCGGGGAGGGGTGAGGGAGGGCAGCTCCTAGGGTCCCTCATGACTTCCGGTTCCTATCGACCCCAGGCTTGCTGTGGGAAAGAGAAAGAGATGGTGAGTTTAAATACACGTAGCACCTAAGGATAGAGGGGGAGGGTCAGGAGATTACCGCGATAGGGGAGATGCAGGATGCAGTAAGTAAAGCAGAGAGAGAGAGAGCTCACAATCAGAGTTAAGGGACCTTAGGCAGTGTTGTAAGAAGTTTTGTTTTTTTGTTTTACAGTGAGCCCAGTATTTAATTAAGGCAAAACCTTAGGGGTTGCTGCAAGGAGTACAGGTTACCAGAGAGAGCTCAGTGAATTAATTAAGGTAACCTAGGTATTGCTGAACAAAGTACCAGTTTTCAGAAATAACTTTTTAAACAAAAAACTGTCTCCACTTGTGAGGTGACTGTATATGCAGTTGTAAAAACAGACAGTTCTATTAATAAACAGTCACTGAGTTTAAAGATTGGTCTGAGGACCCCTTTTTTTTTTTTAAAGTAAAATGGCGCCAAAAACACAACACACAGCCTTCTTGAATGTGGAGCCGAACAAATCCTTCTACCTGCAGTCCGTGCTTGCAATTTGGGGGGGCGGGGGAGGGCAGCTCCTATGGTTCCTCGCGACCTCCGGTTCCTATCGACCCCAGGCTTGCTGCAGTCCGCGCTTGCAATTCGGGGGAGGGGGGTGGCAATGAGTGTAGAAAATTCCTGAACACATAGGTACTGCAGCACAATCCAGATATACTTTCAATAGCTGAGAACTGGCTCTCCCCTAATGTAACCGACACCGCAGTCTCAATCCCAGGATACAACATGTTCAGACAGGATCGTATAACTAAACGAGGAGGTGGCTGTGCTCTATACCTCAGGGACAATGTACAGGGCCTATTACTGCCATTGCCCAGTACTGGGACCCACATTCAAGCTCTTGCAGTAAACATGCTCCTCGGGGCGCATAACAAATCCCTGACTGTCCTTACAGTCTACATCTCACCTGGGCAAAAGGCCACTGGACTGGACGCTCTAATGGAATGCCTAAGTAGCCTAAATCTGAACTCAGAGACCATCCTGTTGGGTGATTTCAATGTTAATTGGCTGTCCCTGGCTGCTACCCCATACAAGGATGCAGACTCAGTGGTCCACTTGTCACAACTAGTTGATACACCCACTAGGATGAACTACAAGTCTGGGATATCTACACTACTGGACTGGGTACTATCTAACCAACTGGAACATATTTCCAATACAGCTGTACTACCCGATGTCTGTAGTGACCACTGTCTGCGTCATTTTCCATTGGTCTAATCACTTCTCCAAACCCCCTGCTAGAATTGCTACAGATAGGGTGCTTAGACATGGCCACCTAGACCTTCTAAAAGCTGATCTGAACCATCAGGACTGGTCCTTGGTCTATGCCTCCTGCACAGTTGACTCTGCCCTCAACCAGTTTATTCACCAATTTAACATCATTTGGGATAGACATGCACCGATCAGAAAATGTAAAATCATAGGACATAGCAACCCATGGTTCTCCCCCGAAATCCATGAGACTCTGAAGGCACGGGACCATCTCTGGCATTGAGCCAGAGCCTCAGGCAAGCAGGCCGACATACAGGCCAGTAAAGCAGCCGGAAATGGTTGCACTAGAGCTATGCGTGCTACAAAAAACAGTATTATAAGGACGCCCTTACAAAATCTTGGAGTGACGGACATAAATTTTGGTCCAACCTGAAAGAAATCACAGGGAAAGATGATAAAACAGCTCCCACAATGCTCAACATCAATTGTGAGCCAACTCCGGATCCTTACACCATAACAAGCATGCTTAACAAAGCCTTCTCAGACCTGAGTGGTGTCCTACCCCCAGACTTCTTCCTCTATCCTAATCAAGGGAGAGGAGCCAGGTCAGCTGACCTGCCACCAACTAACCCACCTTTCTACTTCAGAGCCATCACGATGCATGAAGCAAGGAAATACCTCCTTAAAGTTCTCGGGAAGTCCAGATTCAGAGGGGACTCACTCGACCTCACATTTGTGGCACTAACCCTGGATGAGTTACTTCTGCCCCTAACTCACATCAACACCTCCCTGAGTCTCTCACAGTTCCCACTTAGGTGGAAATCTGCGTTGGTCACTCCGTTATTTAAGAGTGGCGATCATTCCTCACAAGGTAATTATTGACCTATCTCGATCCTCCCACTGCTTTCAGAAACACTCGAAAGAATAGTTGCAGATCAACTGGTTGACTACCTAGAAAAATATCAAATTCAATGCCCGCAACATGGGTTTCACAAAGGTCACAGCACCACTACTTTGCTACTAGAGTTTACTGGGTACATACACAATGCACTAGATCAGGGTGCCCTAGTTGGTGCTGCTTCCATTGATTTAACGAAAGTGTTTGACACGGTTACTCATGCCCTTCTGCTCAAGCAACTCATAAGCATAGGTCTCTCAGGCACTACTGTTGCCAGGTTCAACAGTTATCTCTCCAACTGGTCACAGCAAGTGAAGATAAACAATGTCCTCTCTGAAAGCAGATCTGTAAGTGCTGGGATTCCCCAAGGCTCAATTCTGGGCCCTTTACTTTTCAGCATTTTCCTCAACCGGCTCCCGTACTCCTGTCACTGTCAAATATTATTTTATGCTGACGATACAGTCCTTTTCATGAGTGACCCTGACCCCAAGCAACTGGAAAAGAAACTACAGGCAAGTGTTTCAGAAGCAGAACTTTGGTTTAGTGAGCAAAAACTCATCTTGAATTACAAAAAAACGATAACTATGTTGTTCTCTAGCAACCAAAACAGGCATTGTACTTTCCCCCTCAACAACACAAATGTGGCAGGTACCCTGTTGGAACTAGTCAGTCAATTTAAATACTTAGGGATATTGTTGGACAACAGCTTGTCATACTCCCAACACATTGACACTACTGCTAAGGCAGTAAACAGGTGCATTGGCATACTCTATAAACACAAGAATTCTCTAACCCCCGAGGCCATCCACAGCATCAGTGATTTCACTGATTGACTATGGTTTAGTGATCTACGGTTCAGCAACAACAATGGCCCTCCACCGTATCAGCATTGCACTAAATAAGGCCTGTCGCCTGGCTACCAGCTCTCCAAGACTAACTCACACCTGCACTCTGTATGAACAGGCTAATTGGCTCCAGTTGGAAGGCAGATTTAGGTACCAAACCTGTTTACTGGCCAAAAAGATCATGCAAGGTCATGCACCTGCTGGAGTATTGCAGCTCCTCACCCCCTATCTACATAACTGATGCACTAGAAGCACAGACAGCAAAGTGTTCAAAGTTCCACACTATCATACCTTGCTAGGCCAGAGGGCATTTGCCTACCGAGCTCCGAACTGGCTGAACTCCCTACCCCAAGATATTTAATTGTCAGCCTCTATTGGCTCCTTCAAACAAAAGCTTAGGAACCACCTTCTTTCTATGGCTAGCTGTGCTTGCTCACAATAACATGTGGGGTTCACTCCAGGTGTACCTCACCACCCCACCCACTGGGGCATCCATTGCTCGACCCGCTTCCTTCTCAATTCCTGTCTGTCCCCTTGTTAATATTCTGCACTTCCCTACTGCTCCATCCTTCCCCCCTTACCCACCCCCCAATCTCCACTATCACTATAACAACTTCACCTTTAGCTATCCCCCGATCCTACTGTTGACAAGGCCCCCTGGGCTGAAGTACCGCCCCCTTTTCCCCACCCTGACCCACCTTTCACGAGGCCCCATGGGCCAATGTGCCACTCACCCTGCTCTCCTACCCCCTCCTTAACCCCTGTGCCCTCCTTGAAAATCCACACACTTATTGTCGATTGACTGCTTTGTTGCTTTCCTTTGTTAAGTAATACTATAATATTTTTGCATCGAAGGCACTTGACCGTTAACTTGTTTACCTGTAATACCAAACTGTTGACAATGTTTTTTGTGTTATCTGTCATTGAACCTTTACAACCACCTTAATTTACCTGTCATTTATACTACTAACTGTTATCACTTTATTTGTTTTACCTGACGTGGAACCTATGTAATGAACTTGTTCTCAAAGGCATTAATCCAAAAATACAGTGAGTGAATTAGCAGAGGTTTGCCACGCTTGTGAATGGTCCTGTAGCCATTTATATGATGACCCATACCCTCTTCCTCACATGGTTATACAAACAGGCACAACAGATTCTGTAAGGACTGTGTTTCAAAATAAAATCAATGTTTGTCATTTGTAGGTGCCAACAAGCATAACAATCTTTTCTGCATTACCCCATGCATTGTAAATTCAGCGGTGTTATGACACCATGTAAGGGTACTATAGTTTGCTCATAAACCTTCTGTTGCCTATGTAGCATTGTAATGCAGCCAAACTACATTGCTTGATTGATTGTGGGTAGAGCAAGTGGGCTATACCTATTATCTGCAGCACTTGATCACCACTCTGCTCCGCCCGAGAACACCGGTTGTACTAGTTCACAGCTGCTGTCTGTGACACTTGTTCCCTCCCCCCCAAGAACATCAACAGGACTGGTTCAAAGCTCCTCTCTGCTACACTGTCTGCCCCCACCCACTCACCAGCACCAGAAGTGCCAGTTCACAGCCCCCTTCCCTCTCAAAATACTGTTTTGGCCAGTAAAAGTATTTGCCTCTGGCCAAGAAAAGCAGGCTGAGCTTTGCTGGGACTGGTGCACTCAACAGGCCCATCTCCATGAACTTGTTTGCTGCCTGAGACATAGACTGCTCCAGCCCCATCTGCATGCCCAAATAACTGAATCAAGGAGGAAGGGGCTTTATAGTTGTTGTAGTGCCAAAGTGTGTGTTTGTGTGTGTGTATGAGGGTGGGGTGGGGGGTGGAATCATGAGACTGGGGAACTGTACAGCTGGGTAGGGACTGACTGAGGGATGCTTGCTGATTCTGAAGACATTCATGTTTAGACCCCCTCCAGCTCGAAACTGAACCACCATTGCAGTGTGCGGGGATGTTGTTGCTGCACATTCATTGAAACAGAGCAGTTTAAAGCCTCTTTGGCTGCTCATCCTGTCAAGCACACATCTGAACAGTGCAGAGGAACATTGTTTTGTAAAGGGGGTGCATACTAAAGAATTATGTCCACAGTTAAGTCACTCAGGAGAGAGAGTGATGGATATTCTCTTCCCTTCTTGCTTTTATGTTTTGGATGAGGCAGGTGGCAGCATTGGTTATTGGGATGAAGCAATATTAGAGTTCAATATTGTTGTTTTTTCTTTTTTTTTTTTTTGTTAATTAACCATGTGGATAAAATCAAACCCGAGGAATCTGTCCAAGGAAAACAAAAGCATGACTTTATACAAAGCAAATGTACTGACTTCATTTGATGACTTTAGTTGCCTATCATCACAACCTCCTGATCAGGCCACAAATGTTATATCGGATGTAGATCAGTGACAAATCATGCTGAAATTCTCTGCCAACAATTGCTGCCGATAATGTGCCAAGAAATGACGCATGTCCAACTATGATTTGCTGCACACCATGAAAAACAAGGTCTAGATAATGGATCCTAAATCATAAGATAGTATGGAAATTATCATAATGATATGTACTGGATGAGACTGAAATCCACCCCCCCACCCTGTACACACACATACACAATGTAAAACTAAGAAGCAACCTAGTCATTATTTACAAGGATGTGTTGTATACTGTACAGTTCTGCTGTTCTACTGTGTTCATTAGTTCATGCTCTGATCAGCATTGCAACATGATGACAAAGGGATATCTGTCTAAATGTGCAAATATACAATACTGTATCCACACAAGAGTTGTTGTTCACAAGCCAACGTAGATACTACATCCATACAATATCAGACAAACGAAAAATAAAGATTGATTCCCTTCTGACAACTGAACCCCAGGCAAGACTTATTTACTCAAATATTAATTTACATCAACCTGATGTATTGAAACTATGGCACCATTTTTATGTTTGCATGCATGCATGTGCAAGAAACATAGTGCCATCAGCCGAGTTTTCCAGAGGTGTGTCAGCCTCTTCCAATTCAGTCAGTGTGTTTGCAGGCACGGTCGCAGTACGCCAATCACTGCTCCAGCTGTCTGACAGCTGAAAATGCAGTGGCATACAGTTGAAAGGGAGAGCTCCGCTTCAGTGAGCAGAGCTCCCTCCTCCACACACACACACTGCGTGCTCATGTGCCTTCCCCTTCCCCCCCACACTGTACAACCGACGGGGGTGCCCAATCCCCCGTCAGCTCCACGCCCCTCCCCTCAAAGCATCCAGGTGCCATGCTGGGAGCCCACCCCAGCGTGGCAAAACGATGTTATGGCCGACGGGGGTGCCCAATCCCCCATCGGCTGCACGCCCCCCCCAAGCATCCAGGTGCCACGCTGGTAGCCCACCCCAGCTAGGCAAAATGATGTTATGGCCGACAGGGGTGCCCAATCCCCCGTAGGCTCCTACCTCCCACCAACATCCTTCCAGCTGCCACGCTGGGAGCCCACCCCAGCGTGGCAAACGTCCCTCGTCATCTTAGAAAATTAAAAAAAACCTGTAAATACAAAAACTGTCCCTTGGCGCTTTTCCCTGCCCTCCTCCCACAACCCGCACCCACCACTCGCGCCCTGCCTCCCCACCCCCCCTCACCATGCACCTCGGGCTTCGTGCGGACGATCTTGACAGACTGGGAACACGTCTGCACTCTTCAAAGCCGACCATGAACTGAGGAAATGCCCGTAAGCTGTATAATGGGAGAGATAGGGTTTTCATCTTTATTGCATATCTCAGGCAATTTTTGGAATTTTTGCACCAAATTTTCAACATGGGGTTTTGGGACCCCTTCTCATAGATACTGTCACTGTCATGGCGTTCACTCGGGCCCGTGGGTGATTTCGCAGTCACTGCATGAAATCACCTTTCCGGAATGATTAATGAAATGACATTGCCAGTGTTCATAAGGTGAGCTCTCAAAAGCCTATTTTGAAAATTGGTGGAAAATTCTAAAAAATGACTGTTTTAAGCGTCGTTGCAGTTCCTAGTTCGCTTCGTGAGTTCACCTAATTTTCAATATTTTCACTCCAGATTTTCAACATTGCCATTTTACCACACCTTCTTATGAGCAGTATAGCTGTCATTTTCACATCTCACCAAAATTTGTTTCCGCCCATGTATGGCGCACAATGGCGTGAGTCGATGCTAGAAATCAATGTACGGACACATTAAGAAAATTACAGTGACACTGTTCATGAGTAGAGGTCTTAAAATGGCTATGTTGAAAATTTGGAGAAAAAATTCTAAAATGACTGTTTTCTCGTGCGTATGCAGTTCAATGCACGCAGCGTAAGTTTCTGTAAATTTCAATATTTTTACTCCAGATTTTCAACATTGCCATTTTACCACACCTCCTTATTGGCAGTACAGCTGTCATTTTTCACATCTCACCCAAAATGTGTTTCTGCCCATGTAGTGCACAATGGCGCAGTCGGTGTGCGAAATCAATGTTCAGGACACATTAAGAAAATCACAGTGACACTGTCCATGAGCAGAAGTCTTAAAATGGCTATGTTGAAAATTTGGTGAAAAAATTCCTAAAAATGACTGTTTCTGGCGTGCGTTGCAGAGTTCCTATGCGCTCGTAGTTCATAAATGTTCAATATTTTCACTCCAGATTTTCAACATTGCCATTTTACCACCTCCTTATGGGCAGTATAGTTTTCATTTTCACATCTCGCCCACAAGCGTGTTTCTGCCCATGTAGCACACAATGGGCGCGATCGGTGTCTGAAAATCAATGTATAGGACACGTTAAGAAAATCACAGTGACACTGGTCATGAGCAGAGGTGTTAAAATGGCTATGTTGAAAATTTGGTGAAAAATTCCCCAAAATGACTGTTTTAGGGCGCCGCGTTGCGCAGTTCCTCACATGCGCTGGCAAGTTTCGAATTTGTAATATTTGCACACCAGATTTTCAACAGTGCCATTTTACCGCACTTCCTTATGAGCAGTACAGCTATCATTTTTCACATCTTGCCCAAAATGTGTTTCTGCACATGTAGCACACAATGGTACAGTTGCTGTGCGAAAACAATGTTTGGGACAGATTAAGAAAATCACAGTGACACTGGTCATGAGCAGAGGTCTTAAAATGGCTACATTGAAAATTTGGTGACAAAACTCCATAAAATGACTGTGTTGATGAGCATTCGCAGTTTCCACGCACCCTCATAAGTTCATGAATTTGTAATATTTCAGTCAGATTTTCATCAATTGCCATTTTCCACACCTCCTTATGAACAGTACAGCTGTCATTTTCCACAACATGGCGAAATGTGTTTTCACACTTTCAGCACAGAAATGTGTGGTCGCTATGAGGAAATCATTGTTCGGGACAGATAAAGAAAATCACACTGACACTGTTCATGATCGGAGGTCCCAAAATGCCTGTGTTAACAATCTGCTGTAAAAATCCCCAAACTAGTTACATTACGGTTGTGCATTGCACAGTTTCTCATACCTTCATTGACTTCACCAGTTTTTTAAGCAGATTTTCAACATAGCCATTTTTTTGCACCTCCCCATGAACAGTACCGCTGTCATTTTTCACATCCTGTTCGGAATGTGTTTTTGCACCTGTGGTGCCAAATGCCATAGTCGCTGTGCAAAAGTAGTTTTCGGCTAACAAACTGATGTTGCCACTGTTCATGAGGTGGGGGTCACAAAAAAACCATGTTGAAAATTTGGAGTGAAAATACCAACGAATGCCTGAGGCGTTAGGGTTTCCGACCATAACGCTCCACCCTGTAGAGAATGACAGGCATCAGGGGTGTGACTTGGGATTCTTGCCTGTCATGCTCATACCATTCCACCCCCACCCACACCCTGCAGCCAGTGAGAGGCATCAAGGTGTGCCTCAGACTCTTCGGGCCCAAACTTCACCCCATTCTCCTATACGCACCCATCTCACTGTATTTCCTGATGGGGTGCGCGCAAAACCAAAGACCCCAAGGCACACCGTGACACTTGTCAGTGTCTGCAGGGTAGGGTGTGGTGAAATGGCGTGGTCGTTATGCCTGATGACCCAAAGGCACACCCCAATGCCTGTCACTCTCTGCAGGGTGGTGGTGGGGTTGGCTTCAGTTCAATACTTCACTGCCATTCCTATTATGCAGCTGTGTAACTTCTACACTGCCAATGCCAATGCCAGCAAGCAAACATTCGGCATTGACAAATGCTTGTTTACACTACTTTTTGGCACTTTTGCATGTACAGTAATGTTGTTCTCATCTATGTGCATAACAATTATTGTACAAAGGTTTAGAAAACTGATAATTCACACTTGTAGAGACAGCTGTATTACCTATGGTACAGAATCTGATTACTACAATTTGAAGGATAGTCCCATTGTTTTTTATCCAGTGAATGTATTATGTAAGGTAGCACTTAAATTCAGCAATTATTTCATTAAAAACAACGTTGCTTACAATGGTTTATAAAATGATAGGAAAAATCTAGAAATGTCATTGGCTGAGAGATATCACATGACCGTGGCTTAAATCTTCATAAACACATGGCCATTGGTGAATCTCATTTTCCTCCCCTAAAACCCTACTTAGAATCACTTTATAAGTGTAATAAGCCCCTCCAGGGTGTTCATCATAGGATTTTAATGCACTACTACATCACTGATGCATGCATTGAAGTCCTATAATGCACACCCTGTCACGGTGTATTACTTACATATCTAATATCCAAGTTAGTTCATCAGGACAAGCCCCTTGAGATGCAGCATCTCATTTTCCAGGGCTTCTTAGGACAGTGGCACCAACATTATTACATAAAACATTCCAGTTGTACAGAAACAGACAGGTGCATGTCAACAAACTGTACTGATAATGACTAGGTAGTACATTTTAAGTGCTGCTTTAAAACAAAGTATGATTCAGTACTGTGATCTTAGCATCTTTTTTTTTTTTTTTCATGATTCATACCAGGAAAAACATATAGAATGAATGAGATGTAAGTGTGGTGTATGGGGGGTCTAATGAGTTAATAATGCTATGAGCTCTTAGGATGGTATATGTTCCCAGATAGCATACTTACACATTGTTTCTTTTATATTCTTTGCAAACAACTGCATTAATGCACCAGTTAGGGTTCAATGTAATGCCACAAAAGTAGGGAAATGTGGCATTAGCTTTTCCAATCCTAATTCCCAAACCCCCAAGCAGCAAAAGGACAAGACCACACAAGCACTCACAGACAGCCATCATCAGGTAAGACAAACAACACAACTGTTTCCAGATGACACAAATGCAGTAGCACCTTCATGGATTTGTACCTGAAGCATGCAAACTGCAAAATATATACACTCACTTGTTACTGCAGATACAAATCCATGATACTCCAATCACAACACTGCTTCTATGTAGAGAAGCAAAGGCCCCTGAAACCACAGAAAGAAATCTGGGATACCCAAATTACAAGAGTTCTTTTGTCTTCAGAAGCACATAACCCTGTGGGGGCAGCATTTCTGTAGCCTCAGGTACTCATGCACATTGTAAAACATACACACACTTGATGGGCCTGAATATCTGCAGCCACAGGTGTAAGACATACACACCAACCTGTGGCTGCAGAACTGCAGGTGCAGCAAACTCCATGCTACCAAAATAGCTACACTAGTTATGTCTGCAGAAGCACATGCCTCTGATGGGTAAGACAGACATACATACCAGCTTCTGGCTTCAGAGGGTCAGGCTCCTATGGGCCTGAAGATATGCACACAGAAGAACTGTCGCAATGTCCCACTGTAAACTCAGCATTGTACTACTGGATTTTATGTAAAGTTTTTGTTAAAATTTTGAAATCTGTCTTTTGTGTTGCATGCAGGCCAACTCTGTAAAATAGATCTGTCAGAGCTATAGTTTATATCTTGTCTAAAAATCAAAATGTTACTACTAATTTTATTAGTACAATGTGAGTATAATGGTTTGAGCAGCAGATCTGAAGATTGTTCAAGGGGGTAGCAGTATGCAGATGCATATATAGAAAGCATGCACTAATTGATTATATCATCTAGCGAAGTACCTCATACAACATGCATGAGTACAGTGGAGGCAGCCATGATACAATGCAATAACTTGCAGTAAATGACATGCCACAAAAATACTGCAGCAAAAAAGGGCTGGATTGCCATTGAATTACAATGTTCCCTGCAGCATACTACTTCATTTTTATGGCTGTGGTGGGCATAGCCCTGCAGATGTTTTGCTTTGAGAAAAGGGCTCCCTGCATAAATTACCTTCCAAACAACATGATAGAGTGTTAAAAATAGTGTCCTCCACTGGTCTGGTGGCACTGATGGTTGAGGCACTGGATGCCACACCTCGCATCACGCTGGCGACCCGGGTTCAGATGCGAGCCTGGCAGCCAGGGGTTGGCAGGGGAGGGATAGGGTTGAGCATCTGGTGGACTGCTCTCCTATCCCAAGGAGGGATCAAGGGAAACCACCACTCTGTAGCAGTCCCTGGTGATGACCGGGGGCACTATCAGAGTGGTGCCAGCAAGGGGGCAGAGTGGGCAGACATCGGCGCGTTGTGCCTCAAGACGTCATTGCATTCCCACTCTGCAAGGGGTGAAAAATTGATGGAAAAATATGGCAGAGTGACAGTCTCGGTGGCTGATGGCCACACCCGGTGCCCCCCTGTTCCTGGGAGGATCCTGCCACAGAGTGCGTGAGCGACAATGGCCAGCTCTGTGGGGGTGCCAGACCTGGCCCAGGGGATGCGTGTTCTGGCGGCCAGAGATCACGGTCGTCCGCACCACTAAGGAGGAGTATAAAGAAAAATATGATAAAAAAAAATAGTGTCCTCCACTGAAACCTCATTACTACGCTGCCTGTGTGTGCATGGGAGCTTGAGAGCACTATTTTTCCTCTGGTTTAAGAAGTTAATTGAGCCCTCCCCAGTACTGCCTTTTTTTGCAAGTTGAAACCTCCTCCAAAGTGTTTTATGGGACTTTTCTTTGTTTTTTAAATTTCAGTGCTTAATTTACTACCTTTTGCAAACTGAGAAACTCCTGTTCTAATCACTTCTCCAAACCCCCTGCTAGAATTGCTACAAATAGGGTGCTTAGACATGGCCACCTAGACCTTCTAAAAGCTGATCTGAACCATCAGGACTGGTCCTTGCTCTATGCCTCCTGCACAGTTGACTCTGCCTTCAACCAGTTTATTCACCAATTTAGCATCATTTGGGATAGACATGCACCGATCAGAAAATGTAAAATCATAGGACATAGCAACCCATGATTCTCCTCCGAAATCCATGAGACTCTGAAGGCAAGGGACCATCTCTGGCATTGAGCCAGAGCCTCAGGCAAGCAGGCCGACATAAAGGCCTGTAAAGCAGCCAGAAAAGGTTGCACTAGAGCTATCTGTGCTACAAAAAAACAGTATTACAAGGACGCCCTTACAAAATCTTGGAGTGACGGACATAAATTTTGGTCCAACCTGAAAGAAATCATGGGGAAAGATAATAAAACAGGTCCCACAATGCTCAACATCAATTGTGTGCCAACTCTGGATCCTTACACCATAGCAAGCATGCTTAACAAAGACTTCTCAGACCTGTGTGGTGCCTTACCACAGACTTCTTCCTCTAAACTAATCAAGGGAGAGGAGCCAGGTCAGCTGACCTGCCACCAACTCACCCACCTTTCTACTTCAGATCCATCATGATGCATAAAGCAAGGAAATACCTCCTTAAAGTTCTCGGGAAGTTCAGATTCGGGGGGACTCCCTCGACCTCATGTTTGTGGCACTAACCCTGGATGAGTTACTTCTGCCCCTAACTCGCATCATCAACACCTCCCTGAGTCTCTCACAGTTCCCACTTAGGTGGAAATCTGCTTTGGTCACACCATTATTTAAGAGTGGTGATCATTCCTCACAAGGTAATTATTGACCTATCCCAATCCTCCCACTGCTTTCAAAAACACTCGAAAGAATAGTTGCAGATCAACTGGTTGACTACCTAGAAAAATATCAAATTCAATGCCTGCAACACAGGTTTCACAAAGGTCACAGCACCACTACTTTGCTACTAGAGTTTACTGGGTACATACACAATGCACTAGATCAGGGTGCCCTAGTTGGTTCTGCTTTCATTGATTTAACGAACGCGTTCGAAACGGTTACTCATGCCCTTCTGCTTGAGCAACTCACAAGCATAGGTCTCTCAGGCAATACTGTTGCCAGGTTCAACAGTTATCTCGCCAACCGGTCCCAGCAAGTGAAGATAAACAATGTCCTCTCTGAAAGCAGACCTGTAAGTGCTGGGGTTCCCCAAGGCTCAGTTCTGGGCCCTTTACTTTTCAGCATTTTCCTCAACCGGCTCCCATACTCCTGTCACTGTCAAATATTATTTATGCTGATGACGCAGTCCTTTTCATGAGTGACCCTGACCCCAAGCAACTGGAAAAGAAACTACAGGCAAGTGTTTCAGAAGCAGAACTTTGGTTTAGTGAGCAAAAACTCATCTTGAATTACAAAAAAATGATAACTTTGTTGTTCTCTAACAACCAAAACAGGCATTGTACTTTCCCCCTCAACAACACTAATGTGGCAGGTACCCTGTTGGAACTAGTCAGTCAATTTAAATACTTAGGGATATTGTTGGACAGCAGCTTGTCATACTCCCAACACATTGACACTACTGCTAAGGCAGTAAACAGGCGCATTGGTATACTCTATAAACACAAGAATTCTCTAACCCTCGAGTCCATCCACAGCTCAGTGATTTCACTGATTGACTATGGTTTAGTGATCTACGGTTCAGCAACAACCACGGCCCTCCACCGTATCATCCTTGCACTAAATAAGGCATGTCGCCTGCCTACCAGCTGACCAAGACTAACTCACACCTGCACTCTGTATGAACAGGCTAATTGGCTCCAGTTGGAAGGCAGACTTAGGTACCAAACCTGTTTACTGGCCAAAAAGATCATGCAAGGTCATGCACCTGCTGGAGTATTGTAGCTCCTCACCCCATATCTACATAACTGATGCACTAGAAGCACAGAGAGCAAAGTGCTCAAAGTTCCACACTGTCGTACCTCGCTAGGTTAGAGGGCATTTGCCTACCGAGCCCCGAACTGGCTGAACTCCCTACCCCAAGATATTTAATTGTCAGCCTCTATTGGCTCCTTCAAATAAAAGCTTAGGAACCACCATCGTTCTATGGCTAGCTGTGCTTGCTCACAATATCATGTGGGGTTCACTCCAGGTGTACCTCACCACCCCACCCACTGGGGCATAAATTGCTCGACCAGCTTCCTTCTCAATTCCTGTCTGTCCCCTTGCAAATATTCTGCACTTCCCTACTGCTCCATCCTTCCCCCCTTACCCACCCCCCAATCTCCACTGTCACTGTAACAACCTCCCCCTTAGCTCTCCCTGATCCTACTGTTGACAAGGCCCCCTGGGCTGAAGTACCGCCCCCTTTTCCCCACCCTGACCCACCTTTCACGAGGCCCCATGGGCCAATGTGCCACTCACCCTGCTCTCCTACCCCCTCCTTAATCCCTGTGCCCTCCTTGAAAATCCACACACTTATTGTCGATTGACTGCTTTGTTGCTTTCCTTTGTTAAGTAATACTATAATATTTTTGCATGGAAAGCACTTGGCCGTTAACTTGTTTACCTGTAATACCAAACTGTTGACAATGTTTTTTGTGTTATCTGTCATTGAACCTATGTAACCACATTAATTTGCCTGTCATTTATACTATTAACTGTTATCACTGTATTTGTTTTACCTGACGTGGAACATATGTAATGAACTTGTTCTCAAAGGTATTAATCCAAAAATACAGTGAGTGAATTAGCAGAGGTCTGCCACGCTTGTGAATGGTCCTGCAGTCCATTTATATGATGACCCATACCCCCTTCCTCACTTGGTTATACAAACAGGCACAACAGATTCTGTAAGGACTGTGTTTCAAAATAAAATCAATGTCATTTGTAGGTGCCAAGAAGCATAACAATCTTTTCTGCATTACCCCATGCATTGTAAATTCAGCGGTGTTATGACACCATGTAAGGGTACTATAGTTTGCTCATAAACCTTCTGTTGCCTACATAGCATTGTAATGCAGCCAAACTACATTGCTTGATTGATTGTGGGTAGAGCAAGTGGGCTATACCTATTATCTGCAGCACTTGATCACCACTCTGCTCCGCCCGAGAACACCGGTTGTACTAGTTCACAGCTGCTGTCTGTGACACTTGTCCCCTACCAGGAACATCAACAGGACTGGTTCAAAGCTCCTCTCTGCTACACTGTCTGGCCCCACCCACTCACTCACCAGCACCAGAAGTGCCAGTTCACAGCCCCCTTCCCTCTCAAAATACTGTTTCGGCCAGTAAAAGTATTTGCCTCTGGCCAAGAAAAGCAGGCTGAGCTTTGCTGGGACTAGTGCACTCAACAGGTCCATCTCCATGAACCTGTTTGCTGCCTGAGACATAGACTGCTCCAGCCCCATCTGCATGCCCAAATAACTGAATCAAGGAGGAAGGGGGCTGTATAGTTGTTGTAGTGCCAAAGTGTGTGTTTGTGTGTGTGTATGAGGGTGGGGTGGGGGGTGGAATCATGAGACTGGGGAACTGTACAGCTGGGTAGGGACTGAGTGAGGGATGCTTACTGATTCTGAAGACATTCGTGTTTAGACCCCTTCCAGCTCGAAATTGAACCACCATTGCAGTGTGCGGGGATGTTGTTGCTGCACACTCATTGAAACAGAGCAGTTTAAAGCCTCTTTGGCTGCTCATCCTGTCAAGCCCACATCTGAGTAGTGCAGAGGAACATTGTTTTGTAAAGGGGGTGCATACTAAAGAATTATGCCCAAAGTTAAGTCACTAAAGGGGAGAGAGTGATGGATAGTCTCTTCCCTTCTTGCTTTTATGTTTTGGATGAGGCAGGTGGCAGCATTAGTTATTGAGATGAAGCAATATTAGAGTTCAATATTGTTGTTTTTTTCTTTTTTTTTTTGCTAATTAACCATGTGGATAAAATCAAACCCGAAGAATCTGTCCAAGGAAAACAAAAGCATGACTTTATACAAAGCAAATGTAATGACTTCATTTGATGACTTTAATTGCCTAACATCACAACATCCTGATCAGGCCACAAATGTTATATTGGATGTAGATCAGCGACAAATCATGCCGAAATTCTCTGCCAATAATTGCTGCCGATAATGTGCCAAGAAATGACGCATGTCCAACTATGATTTGCTGCACACCATGAAAAAAATGTCTAGATAATGGATCCTGAATCATAAGATAGTATGGAAATTATCATAATGATATGTACTGGATGAGACTGAAATCCACCCCACCCTGTACACTAACATACACAATGTAAAACTGAGAAGCAACCTAGTCATTATTAATAAGGATGTGTTGTATACTGTACAGTTCTGCTGTTCTACTGGGTTCATTAGTTCATGTTCTGATCAGCATTGCAACATAATGACAAAGGGATATCTGTCTACATGAGCAAATATACAATACTGTATCCACACTAGAGTTGTTGTTCACAAGCCAACATAGATACTACATCCATACAATATCAGACAAAGGAAAAATAAAGATCGATTCCCTTCTGACAACTGAACCCCAGGTAAGACTTCTTACTTACTCAAATATTAATTTACATCAACCTGACGTATTGAAACTGTGGCACCATTTTTTACACTACTTTCTGGCACTTTTGCATGTACAGTAATGTTGTTCTCATCTATGTGCATAACAATTATTGTACAAAGGTTTAGAAAACTGATAATGCACACTTGTAGAGACAGCTGTATTACCTATGGTACAGAATCTGATTACTACAGTTTGAAGGATAGTCCCATTGCTTTTTATCCAGTGAATGTATTTTGTAAGGTAGCAATTAAATTCAGCAATTATTTAATTAAAAACAACGTAGCTTACAATGATTTATAGAATGATAGGAAAAATCTAGAAATTTCATTGGCTGAGTTAAATCACATGATCGTGTCTTAAATCTTCATAAACACATGGTCATTGCTGAATCTCATTTTCTTCCCCTAAAACCCTACTTAGAATCACTTTATAAGTGTAATAAGCCCCTCCAGGGTGTACATCATAGGATTTTAATGCACTACTACATCACTGATGCATGCATTGAAGTCCTATAATGCACACCCTGTCACAGTTTATTACTTACGTATTTAATATCCAAGTTAGTTCATCAGGACAAGCCCGTTGAGATGCAGCATCTCATTTTCCAGGGCTTCCTAGGACAGTGGCACCAACATTATTACATAAAACATTCCAGTTGTACAGAAACAGACAGGTGCATGTCAACAAACTGTACTGATAATGACTAGGTAGTACGTTTTAAGTGCTGCTTTAAACAAAGTATGATTCTGTATTGTGATTTTAGCATCTTTTTTTTATTTTTAATATTCATATCAGGAAAAACATATAGAATGAAAGACATGTAAATGTGGTGTATGGGGAAATATACCCATGGTGGGTGTCTAATGAGGTAATAATGCTATGAGCTCTTAGGATGGTATGTATTCCCATATAGCATACTTACACATTGTCTGTGTTATATTCTTTGCAAAAAACTGCTTTAATGTACCAGTTAGGGTTAAACATAATGCCACAAATGTAGGGAAATGTGGCGTTAGCTTTTCCAATCCTAATTCCCAAACTCCCAAGCAGCAAAAGGACAAGACCACACAAGCACTCACAGACAGCCATCAACAGGTAAGACAAACAACACACAACTGTTTCCAGATTACACAAATGCAGTAGCACTGATGTGCTGCCTTCATGGATTTGTAACTGAAGCATGCAAACTGCAAAATATATATACTCACTTGGTACTGCAGATACAAATCCATGATACTCAAATCACAACACTGCTTCTATGTAGAGAAGCAAAGGCCCCTGAAACCACAGAAAGAATTCTGGGATACCCAAATTACAACAGTTCTTTTGTCTTCAGAAGCACATACCCCTGTGGGGGCAGCATTTCTGTAGCCTCAGGTACTCATGCACATTGTAAAACATACACACCCTTGATGGGCCTGAATATCTGCAGCCACAGGTGTAAGACATACACATCAACCTGTGGCTGCAGAACTGCAGGTGCCACAGACTCCATGCTACCAAAATAGCTACACTAGTTCTGTCTGCAGAAGCACATGCCTCTGAGGGGTAAGACATACATACCAACTTCTGGTTTCAGAGGGTCAGGCTTCTATAGGGCCTGAAGTTATGCACACAGAAGAACTGTCGCAATGTCCCACTGTATACTCAGCATTGTATTATTGGATTTTATGTAAAGTTTTTGTTTAAATTTTGAAATCTGTCTTTTGTGTTGAACGCAGGCCAACTTCGTAAAATAGATCTGTCAGAGATATAGTTTATATCTTGTCTAAAAATCAAAATGTTAGTACTAATTTTATTACTACAATGTAAGTATAATGGTTTGAGCAGCAGATCTGAAAATTGTTCAAGGGGGTAGCAGTATGCAAATGCATATATAGGAAACATGCACTAATTGATTATATCATCTAGCGAGGTACTTCATACAACATGCATGAGTAAAGTGGAGCCAGCCATGATACAATGCAATAACTTGCAATAAATGACATGCCACAAAAATACAGCAGCAAAAAAGGGCTGGATTGCCACTGAAGTACAATGTTCCCTGCAGCATACTACTTTATTTTTATGGCTGTGGTGGGCATAGCACTGCAGACGTTTTGCTTTGAGAAAAGGGCTCCCAGCATAAATTACCTTCCAAACACCATGATAGAGTGTTAAAAATAATGTTCTCCATTGGCCTGGTGGCACTGAGGGTTGAGGCGCTGGATGCCACACCTCGTGTCACACTGGCAACCCGGGTTCAGATGTGAGCCTGGGCAGCCAGGGGTTGGCAGGGGAGGGATAGGGTTGAGCATCTGGTGGACTGCTCTCCTATCCCAGGGAGAGATCCAGGGAAACCATCACTCCGTAGCAGCCCCTGGTGATGACCAGGGGAACTAACAGAGTGGTGTCAACCAGGGGGCAGAGTGGGCAGATGTCAGCACGTTGTGCCTCAAGACATCATTGCATGTCCACTCTACAAGGGGTGAAAAATTGACGGAAAAACATGGAAGAGCGACAATCTCGGTGGCTGATGGCCACACCCGGCGGTCCCCGGTTCCTGAGAGAATCCTGCCACAGAGTGCGTGAGTGACAAAGGCCAACTCTGTGGGGGTGCCAGACTGGGCTCAGGGAATGTGGGTTCTGGTGGCCAGAGATCACAGGCATCCGCACCACTAAGGAGGAGTATAAAGAAAAATATGATAAAAAAAAATAGTGTCCTCTGCTGAAACTTCATTACTATGCTGCCTGTGTGTGTATGGGAGCTTGAGAACACTATTTTTCCTCTGGCTTAAGAAGTTACTTGAGCCCTCCCCAGTACTGCCGGGTTTTTTTGCAAGTTGAAACCTCCTCCAACAATTGAGCCCTCCCCAGTACTGCTTTTTTTTGCAAGTTGAAACCTGCTCCAAAGTATTTTATGGGACTTTTCTTTGTTTCTTAAGTTTCAGTGCTTAATTTACTACCTTTTGCAAACTGAGAAACTCCTGTTTTGCTGGTATCCCCTCCCTCACTCATCCAGAGGTGTGAATTCCTTTGTTAGCCATTGGATCACCACAGCTGCAAAATTATTCACATTTGTCTACAAGCACTGTTTTCTATGCAAGGCACAAGCAATTGAATCAAAAGTACATAATATGTTGATCAAAACGGGGGGGTGGCAGGATTTTGAGCAAAGTGACACAGTGTATATACAGATCGCATGCAGCAGTAACTGCTGCTGAGATAAACTGACGTGTCTTCTGCTACACAAAGGGGGGGCATTGTTGGAGCAATCACAGACTTGTTTTATAAATAGCTGCCTGTGCTCCATGATGTTTCCAAACTAGTTTATACAAACCATTCCGATGCTGCTTATATTATTTCATCTAGGGGCTACTCGAACAAACTATAAGGTGCTGTTCCATTTCTCCTACTTAGTACTGGTACAAAAACTGAAAGGGACTAAGAGGCATAGCAAAAAGACTGCAGACAAAACTACTTTAAACAGTGACATGCTTAAAAGAGCACACACACACACACACACACATGCAATGCCCCCAGCTGAACACAGCTGGATAAGGTACCAATATTTAGGAAACTTATTACACTTACCTAAAGACTAGCAGTGTGACTCCTGGCTGCTGTGTTCTCTCTGCTGTGCTAAGCTGAAACAAAGACCCTGTAAAAAGACACTGGTCTCCTGCAGGGGCTATGAGACATCAGAACAAAGGGCACTCTGGGAAGACTCTCTGGGACAAGATGCAATAAAAGAAACCTGAATGGCAGCTCCCAGGGGCCATAAAACAGCCAGGGAAAGTTAGAAAAACTCCTCTCATAGCCTGAGCAGAAAAAAACAAAACACTGGCATGAAGAACACAAAAAAGGTAATAATACTTTTCCTGATTAAACATGCAGTTTTCCTTTAATAATCCACAACAAGGTGTGGGTTGGGCTGGGATTTACCCACACCTGGTAAGTGACCAACAATGCCAGGCATGCATAAGTCCCAGTACACTCCACACTGTGCAGTGGATTACTGTGACTGTACAACTGGTAGGAAGTAAAGAATTAAAAAAGTTATTAACATACTTAATTTCTAGAGTACAGCATCGTTGCAAAGGGGATGAGGTATTGGGCTTACCTTTAGATGTTAGCTGTCCAGGCTTATCCCTGTCTAAATCAGTCTTTCTTAAATCAAGGCAGTAGCCATTTCATAGAACCATGAGGCTGAAACTGATTCTGCAATTGATAAAGCTGTGCTGGGCAGCATATAGCTAGCCAAACTCTGGCATCAATTTCTGTGTCAAGGTTTTGTGAAATGTCTTCCTCCTTTCTTTATTGCTTTGTTGCAGAGATGTCAAAACTGATATTGCAGGACTGCTGACAGCTGGGTAGCCCTTCACACCAAAATAGAAAAGAATTCATAAGACATTACCTCCTGACTTATAGGGTTGTTATTCCTATGGCTTCTTCCAAAAACTTTGCTCCTCATCTTAACATATTTGAATTGAATAGACCAGAATCTTGGTCTAATTTAAAACAATTGTATGACACAGGTTTATTACATAGAAATCCTCAGTGCAGCACTACATATAGAGAATACTGGATGGGCAACTATGCACAACCAGTGTCTTTTGCTACAGAGGGGTTCTGATTCCCTCTGACCAGGAGAGCACAATTCCGAGAGGTTCATGGGAATCAGAACCCCGAGGTGACAGGACACATTGGTTATGCATAAGGTTGCTCATCCTATTTTTTTTTTGTAGTGTATAGTAGTACAGTATTATATGAAATGTAACAGTTGTGTTTTTTTCTCTCCTTCATAATGAAACTGACTTGTGAAGTCTCTAGAGGTTCCACCACCCTTTCTGTGAAAAAATACTTCCTCGCAGTACCCCTTAGTCTACCCCTTCCAACCTCATGTCATGCCCCCTCGTTCCTCGACATCTCCTTTTTCTGAAAGATGCTACCCTCCAGCAACCTATTTATGCCTTTTAGATATTTGAAGGTTTCTATTATATTACCCTGTCTCTTCTCTCCTCCAGTGTGTGTGTGTGTGTGTGTGTATATATTTTTTTTTTTTGAGGTGGCCCAGTCTCTCCTCATATGAGCTTTAGTGCAGGCCCTGCAACATCTTTGTTGCCCTTCTTTACTGCCTCCACTCTGTCTACATCCTTATGGTGATGTGGTCTCCAGAAGCGGACATCATATTCCAAATGAGGCCTCACCAGTGATCTGCACAGTGGCATCACCACCTCTTTCCTTCTGCTGGTGATACCTCTCCCTGTGCACCCCAGCATCCCATTGGCTCTCCCCATAGCCTAGGTACATTGTTCACCCAACTTTAGGTCATCCAGTATAATTACCTCCAAATCCTTTTCCTGTTTGGTGACCATTACTTTCTCTCCCCCTTCCTGTAATCCTCCCCTAGGTTCCTGCAACCCAAATGCATGATTTTGCACTTTTTTGCATTAAATCTCAGCTGCCACACTTTGGACCATTCCTTCAGTTTACCTAGGTCCCTCATTTTTTTCCACTCTTCCTGGAATGTCCACTCTGTTGCAGATCTTAATGTCATTCACAAAGAGGCACACTTTCCCCTCCAGCCCCTCCACAATTTCACTTATGAAGACATTAAAGAAGACTGGGTCCAGGACTGATCCCTGTGGCACCCTGCTGGTCACACTCCTTTCATTACATTGAGCACCATTTACCATGACTCTCTCTCTTCTATCATTCAACCAGTTCCTAACTCATTTTACCACCGCATGACCCACTCTCAGGCTGCCCAGCTTGTTCACAAGTCATATGTGGAATGGTATCATAGGCCTTACTAAATGCACTTCATGTTTGTGTTTAAGCCCATGAAACACCCTTATTTAGTTAATGCATTTGCAGCCATAGTGGCTCTGCCAGAACTTCTTGGGATATACTGCAGCATTAGTATGCTGCATCCTGGCTGGCACTGCTGTACCTCTGGCTGTAGGCTGCAGCGGTGCAGGCCCCATTGGTTCTTCTGTCTACAGAAGGGCAGGCACCCATGAAGCCTGCACTTCTGCAGCCACACATACTCATGAATGCAGTATGACATATACAAATCCATGAAGGTAGTGCATTAGTGCTACAGCATTTGTATCATCTGGAAACAGCCGTATGTTGTTTGTCTCACCTGATGATGACTGTCTGTGGTTGCTTGTGAGGTGCTGTCCTTCTGCTGCTTTGGAAAGGTGGAGAGTTAGAGTTGGAAACTCTAACATCATATTCCCTACTTTTGTTTTATTAAGTGCCCTCCTAACTGGTACATTAATGCAATTTTTTGCAAAGAATTTTATTTCTTTTAGAGATAGTGGAATCGTGTCCTCATTCACTCAGGAGATACGTCTGCCTGCTGAAGTGCAGGCCCCGACTATAGATACAGATGCACAGGATCCACCGGACAATGCACCAAGTGAGGAGTCCATCTGTGTGCAGAAGCACAAGGCCCTCCAGGACCTGAACTTCCATGTGGATACAGATGCTGCACCAAGTGAGGAATCTGTCTGGCTGGCTGTGGAAGGGGACCTGTGAGGTTGCAGATGCAGACACCCATCAGGTAAATGTTTCAGTGTTCATGCATAACTTGGTCACTCTACAATATTTACACCAAATTTTCAACATAGCCTTCTTATGACCCCACCTCATGAACCTGATAGTTGAAAATTTTCAAATCCCCGATGAAATGTAATTTTGTGCCATAGATGTGAAAATACATTTTGGCCAGGATTTGAAGAATGACAGCTGCATTGTTCATGAGGAGGTGTGAATTTATTTATTTTTATTTATTTATTTATGCATGCATTTCACTAGGAAAGCATGCTGAGCAGCATAGCTCATTTCCAGATGTGTCCTGGAAGTAAGGGGATGAGGAGGTACAAGAACAGCAATGCAAGATACAATTTAGACATATTGGTATACAAGACAGATAAGGAATACAATAAGTGCAGTAAAACATGTTCCAGTACACTGGACAAGATACAAATGAGTGGAAGAAACATAAGCAGGTACAAACAGGGAGGTGAATCAATATTTACAATAACTGAAAAAAACATGGATCTTGTGAATACCATCATATACAGGAGAGTACTGGGGAGTAGTCATAGTAAGCATTTTGGAGATGCCATCTCAAGTGCTGTATTGGGTAGAACAACTGCAACAGATCAACAAGACAGGGGGATCAGCAACAGGGTAAGGCTTCAGGTGAGACAGAACTAGGAAGGGGTCAGGAGGGTTGGCATGAGCAGGAGTGGGATGTGTACTCACGCAAGAGGGAAGAGATAGTTTTTGGTGAAATTGCATTATGGATATTAGACGGAAGGGCGTTCTATTTTTTAGGACATCGGTAGGAAAAGGTGGATTGACCAATGGAGGTGGAGTGGTGGGGGATGGTAAATGAACAAGCATCAGAGTTCTGAAGAGAATATAAGCCCAATGAGGAGGCAGAGATGACAGAGGAGAGATAGGAGGGGAGATTCTTTGACCAGAATTTAGCCATGAAGGTAACAGAATGTGACAGCTGCCTGGACTCCAGTGAAGGGACAGATGTGTCTTTGTAAAAGTCACAGTGGTGAGTGCAAGGGGGGGCAGGATAGTATGAAGTGGCAGAAGAAATTGAAAAGGGTGTCCAATCTAGCCAGAGCAGTGTTGGGGGCAACACTTTAGACTAAGTCTGCCTAGTCAAAGGTGGGAAGGATCATTTTCTGCACAGGGGTTGTATACAGACCCCCATGTCAGGGGGAGGGAATGGGCAAGGATATGATAGAAGACATCCTTAGGATGGCAGAGAAAGGGAGGATACTGTTGATGGGAGACCTGGATATGCCAGATGTTAACTGGAGCACATTTGCTGCAGCCACATCCAAAAGCAGGGCCATTCTCAATGCCCTACAGGTGGCAGGCCTCAGACAGCTAGTTTTGGAACCCACTCATGAGGGAACAGTCTTAGACCTTGTACTTTCAAATGGGGGCAGTGAGAGGATCTCAGATCTAGAAGTGGGTTGCCATCTGGGAACAAGTGACCATCAAACAGTGTGGTTCACATTAAACTCAGTCAAGCCATAGAAAAGTGAGGGTACTGGACTTCAGGAGGGCTGACTTTGGCAAGATGGGAGAGTGCCTCATAAAAGCACTAGCAAACAAGCTAGAAGGAGGGGTGGAGCAACAATGGGGAATCTTCAAAACTGCCATCACAGAGACAACAAGCCTTTGTGTGAAGCAAATAAACAAATCAAAATGAAAGAAAAAGCCACCATGGTTCTCAAAAGAGGTGGCTGGGAAAGTCAGGGTGAAAAAGATAGCATTCAGGAAGTATAAGGAAACACAGAAGGAGCAGGACAGAGAGCTGTACCAGTTAAGGCAGAAGGAAGCAGGAAGGGAAGTCAGAATAGCAAAGGCCCAAACTGAGGAAAAGATAGCCAACTCGGTTAAGAAGGGGGATAAAACCTTTTATAGGTACATCAGAGAGCATAGAAAGACAAAGGGAGGGATAGTGAGGCTGAATAGAATGAACGGTGGGTGGGCAGAGGGGGACAGTGAAAAAGCAGGGATACTGAATGAATATTTCTGCTCAGTATTCACAAAAGAGGAGGAGGAATTGCCTAATCCAATTAACAGAAGTACTCTTGATAGGGGGGTCGATCTCAGTCCTTTCACAGAAGAAAGGGTTCTGCAAGAACTCCTAAAAATGAAGGTGGACAAAGCAATGGTACCTGATAGAATTCACCCCAGAATTCTAAAATAATTAAGGGGGGAACTAGTGAAACCACTGACTACTCTTTTTAACAAATCATGGGAGGATGGTGTGGTACCCGAGGACTGGAGGAAGGCGGATGTGATTTCCCTTCACAAAAGTGGGACCAAGACAGAGGCAGGAAACTATAGACCTGTCAGTTTGACCTCTGTGGTAGGGAAAGTGATGAAGTCACTTCTGAAGGAAAGAATTGTTGAGTACCTAGAGGCCAGTGGGGCAGAGGACCCAAGGCAGCATGGCTTCACAGCGGGAAGGTCATGTCAGACGAATCTAATAGATTTCTTTGACTGGGTGACCAAAGTAGTAGACCAGGAAGGGGCTGTGGACATGGTGTACCTAGACTTTAGCAAGGCATTTGACATAGTCCCACACAAAAGATTAATAGTCAAATTAACCAGCCTGGGAGTGGGTCCCAGGGTGGTATCCTGGGTAAAACATTGGCTGGACAACAGGACACAGAAAGTAATTGTAAATGGAATCCACTCTGAAGAAAGAGGGGTTACTAGTGGGGTACCGCAGGGTTCAGTACTGGGTCCAGTCCTTTTTAATGTCTTTATAAATGACATTGCAGAGGAACTAGAAGGAAAAGTATGCCTCTTTGCAGATGACACAAAGATCTGCAACAGGATTGATACACAAGGAGGTGTGGAAAGGATGAGAAGGGACTTGGCAAGGTTGGAGGAATGGTCAGAAGTATGGCAGCTAGATTCAATGCAAAGAAGTGCAAAATAATGCACCTGGGAAACAAGAACCAAGGGAAGATTACACAATGGGGAGGTAGTAACAAAAAAAAAGGAAAGGACCTCGGGGTAATCTATATCAGATGACCTTAAAGTTAGCAAAGCAATGTGAGAAGGCAGTAGGTAGGGCTTGGGGTATACTGGGATGCATAGGAAGAGGCATCACCAGCAGAAAACAGGAAGTTGTTATCCCTCTGTACAGACAGTTGGTGAGACCCCATCTGGAGTACTGTGTCCAGTTCTGAGACCCCATCTCTGCGAGGACATAGACAGGATAGAGGCAGTCCAGAGGAGGGCAACTAAAGTGGTGCAGGGTCTGCAAGAAAAGCCAGACAGGAGGACTAAAGGAGTTTAATATGTATACCCTTAAGGAAAGAAGGAGAGGGGACATGATAGAAACTTTTAAGTACCTCAGTGGAATCAACAAAGTCCAAGAGGGTAGCATCTTTCAGAAAAAGAGACGTGCAAGAACAAGGGGACACAATTTAAAGATGGGGGGTGGTTCAGTGGCAATGTGAGGAAGTATTATTTCACAGAGAGGGTAGTGGATGCATGGAACAGCCTTCCTGAGGAGGTTGTGGGGTCTAAAACTGTGGGAGAATTCAAGAATGCATGGGACAGACATAAGGCAATTCTTGTGGGAGGTAGGAAGAAATAGGCTGTTGGTTAACTAGGATCTGCAGCCTATCCTGTAGGTAGGGAAATGGGCAGACTAGGTGGGCCAAGTGGTCCTTATGTGCCATCAAAGTCTATGTTTCTGTGCTTCTATGAATGCAGTTCTTGTCTGTATATAAGGCACCAACCTTGGGGTGCAGGTTTTTATGGATTGCGTTCACGTGTGCTGAAAAGTCCAGATGGCGGGCAAGCCAGACCCCAAGTTATCTGAAGGAATTAACATTCTCTATCAGAGTATCATCCAGTGCATAGAATGCAGTTGGGAATTTAAGGGAAGATAGCCTCTGTCTGGTGCCGAAGGACATGGAGAATGTCTTTTTAGCATTCAGAAACAGTTGATGCGACTGGAACCATTTTTGAACTGTGGTGAAATCCTGTTGCAGTCTTGTCTGGGTATCAGTGAGGGCAGTGCTAGACTTGTAAAGGATGGTGTCATCCACACAAGTATGGATCTGGGAAGTGGAGCAGGCAGAAGGGAGATCATTAAGGAATATGGAAAATAAGATAGGGTCAAGTACAGAGCCCTATGGGACACCAGTGGTGATTGGAAGTGGGGAGGAGAGGGAGGAGGCAGTCTTGACAGATTGAGGTCTGCCTGTCAGGTAGGAATGAAATCAAGCTGTGACTGAGGGGTTTAATTGAGCCTCAGAGAGTGTTTGGCAGAAAAGAGTGTGGGATACTGTGTTGAAGGCTTTTGCCAGGTCCACGAATATGGCTGAGGTTATGTGAGCCAGATCCATCTTGGTGAGTACGGAGTCTGTGAGGCATATAAGGGAGGTGGTGGTGGAGTGGAACTTGTGAAACCCAGACTGGAATGGGGTGAAAAAATGAGGCAGAGTCGGGGTAGGAGGTGAGTTGGGTAAGGACAATGTGTTCCTGAAGCTTTGCTAGGATTGGGAGTAGGGAGATAGGGAAAAATTCACAGGAGGGTGGGATCACCACCTTTGGGGAGGGGAGTGATTGTAGAATGTTTCCAAGTGGAAGGATCCAAGGATAGAGTAAAAGACAGGTTGATAAGAGAGGCCAGTGGGGATGCTATAGCAGGTGCAGAGAGGTGGAGTAACTTGGGGACTAGGCCATCTGTGCTCTTACCTTTGGAGGGGTTTAAGGATACGAGGGCTTTGAGGGCATCATTTGGTGTTATAGAAGAGAAATAAAATTGAGTAGGGGTTGGGAACACTTATCGGGTCAGGGGAGACAGTAGGCGGGCAGGTGGGCAGGGAGGAGAGTAAGGAGGAGGCACAAGATGTGAAGAAGGTGTTGGAAGTAGTTGTGACAGTCGGGTGATCAAAGAAAGTAGCATTACCATGGGCCAGAGTAGGAATCGGTGCTCTGGATGGAGGAGTGAAGAGAGATTTGACTATCTTCCAAAACTTAGAAGGATGGTTTAGGTTGGTATGGAAAGATGTGGAGAAGCATTCTGCCTTGGCATATCTAGTGGCCTTCGTACAAGCATTTTGCAGTTGTCTGTAATGGAGGAGGAGAGTTGGGGTTCTGGATTGCATGTAGGCCTTCCATGTCTGATCTCTGGTGCGCATACACGCCAGACATTTGGCAGTAATCCAGGGAAGGTGGGAATCTTTCATCCTGGTTAGCTGAGTGAGAGCATGTCAATCCTAAATTTCCATGAATTTAGACTGGCAGTTGCTGAGGGCAGAGTCCATAGAGGTTTCCGTGGAGAGGGAGGACCAGTCCGATTGGTGCAGGTCATTTAGAAATGGGGCTAAATTTAGGGAGTAGAAGGAGTGTAGATGGATCAATTTAGGAGGGCCTTTGGGCTAACGTACTTTTCGGATGCAGTAGATCATGTGGTGGTTTATTTTATTTAGTTTTTGTTAACCGGGTGAGGGCTCTAGCCATAAAAATTACTATTTTCAGGCACGATCTGGGAGGTTACAAAGTAGACAGTACAATAACAGGATATGGAGGTATGAGGAACATTATACAAAAATGGCAGTAACAATACTATAATAAGGCATACAGTAAAGAACTAGTTTTACAAGGCATATAAGGTAAGGGCAAGCACAAAATAAACATAAGGATATATGGGAGAGTACTTTTACAGTAGTAAGGGAAAAAATCAACAAAAGTCCAAGCAAAGAGGGAATGGCAGAAATCAAGCAAGTTCAGAATAGTAAAACAGTTGTTCAACAAATTGGGACAAGGCAAGGTAGCAAGTAAAACTATTGAGAAACATTGCAATAGAGCCAACAAAACAGTTTAATGCTATAACTAGGCAGTAAGACAGGGGATTAGGTCAGCAAAGAGAAGAAAGGCAAGGCTAGAGGGACAGGAGGTGGAAGAGATTGGAGAGCAAGGTAGTTTAGGGAAATGTGCAGATACAAAAGGCCAATGAAGGAAAGAGGGATAGAAGCAGCTGGGCTAGAAGGCAGATCAGCCAAGGCATAAGTACATAAGGGTAAAGAGCAAACCGGTAGTAGGGTAGAGATGATGATTTGTCAGCAGACTAAGTAAGTGAGTAAGCTAAGGAGAATTGCAACATGAGCAGGGGAAAGGTATGGATAGGAAATTTTGAAATTCTTTTGTAAAGATAGCATGAGTCAGCGACTGACTGATGGCTAGGGGAAGGGAGTTCCAGTGCTCCGGGGCAGCATGAGAGAAGGCACAGGCACCCTTAGAGGTTTTACATCTTGATACATATAAAAGAGATTGATCAACAGAACGTAGGCCATAGAAGGAGAGTAGAGGGATCAGCATGTAGGCAAGAGATGAGGGGGTTTGTGATCTAATAACATTATCCATCAGTGAGCCAAGGGAGAGGAGACTGAAGGCAGAATAGGACAGCCAATTTAGATCAGCATAGAGTTGACAGTGATGTTTGCACCATGGGGATGCAGAGGTATACCGGCAAATATTATTATAAGTTGTATCCCATTTGCGAAGAGTGGTCTTTGACACATCAGCATAAGTAGCAACACCATAGGTGAGTACAGGGAGCAAAATGCCACAGGTAATAGCCAGTCTGGCAGAAGGGGTTAGGATGTAACTAGTTTTGTATACAATCTCTAATTTGGCATTGACAGATTTACAGGTGGCATGGATGTGAAGGTCAAAATCAAGGGACTCATCCAGTAGAACACCAAGATATTTGAAAGAGCTCACAGTCCCTAATAGTGAGCCATCAGAGCAGGATACCTTGAGCAGGTTTTGGCTAGATCTAAGTTTGGAGACAGAACCAAAGCGCATAGTTTAAGTTTTTCCCATGTTTAGTACAAGCTAATGCACAGAGAGCCATGCTTGAATATTTAAATAGGGCAGAGGAGAGATTGAGGTTAATGTCCGATATATTTTTAGAGTTAGAATACAGGACAACATTATCTACATAGAGGAGAGATGAGCAGGAGGTGATGTCCCTAGTGATGTTGTTAATAAAAATGGAGACGAGGAGGGGGCCCAGGATGGAACCCTGGGGTACTCCAGTGTTAAAGGTTGAGTGACCAGAAAGGGCAAAGTTAAATTTAACGACTTGTATTCTATTTGCTAAATAGCTGCTGAACCAGGTAATAGCATATGGAGAGAAACTCATGGATTGAAGAATGGTAAGAAATAAAGGGTGGTCAACAAGATCAAATGTCTTCATTAGATCAATAAAGACCACATCTGTCAGAAAGCCAGAATCCATAGCAGAAAGCGTGTGTCATTAGTGAATTTAAGTAAAGCTGTGGAGGTACTATGTCCCTTGTGGAAACTGTGTTGTTTGTCTGAGAGGAGGTTGTTTTTAAGAAGAAAATCAATTGTTTGTGACGCAACCAACTTTTCAAGGATTTTGCTCAGGACTGAGAGGATGGCTATGGGCCGGTAGTTGGAAATATCTTTTGGATCATCTTTTTAAAAGACTGGGATAATTTGGGCAGTTTTCCAGATGTCAGGGATGGGACTGTGGCACAGTGACAAAGTAAACATTTTTGCCAGGGGAGAGGCAACAAAAGCAGCAGCAGTTTTTATGAGTCTGGGCTCAAGACTGTAGGAGCCAACACTGGTACTGTTGGAGACAGTATGTAAGACTTTTAGTACCTCAAGCCTAGATATGGCTTTGAAATAAAAAGGAGGGGTCCAAGCATCATTGTTGGTAATGGTGCATTTACTAGTTGGTAGTGCCGAAGAGAAAGAGGAAATGTGCTTGGATAGATCGGAGAAGTGCAGGTTGAAAGAATTTGCAGTGGTGGTGGGATCATTATAGCGTACACCATTTAGGACCATATCATTAGTTGTGTGGGATTGCTTATTCCCAATGAAGGTTTTTACATGAGTTCAGAATTTCCTAGGGTCTCTAGCTGCATCTAGTAGTAGACCTTTGCAGTATGAACTGTTAGCTATTCTGATTTGTTTTTTTGCAAGCATTACATTGAGCCCTGTAATGGTTATTATCAGATGGAAGGCCTGATGACTTGAAATATCTCCAGCTTTTATCTCTCACCCAGAGTAAAGCAAGTTGGTCCTTGTGCAGCCACCTGGTTTGTTTGCCCTGGACTCGATGGGTGATTAAAGGGGCATGCCTGTCCTGAAGGGCCCCAAATTCGGTAAGAAAGAAGCTAAGATCTGTCTGGGTGCCCTGTGCCAGGTATAGGCTGGATCAGTCAATTAAAAAGACATCATGAAGAAATTTGTTATGATCAACACTGGTTAAGTTTCTAAAGGTAACATAGCATGGATTGGGGAGAAGGGACAGATGAAGGACACCAAATACAGAATATTGGTGAGTGGTCACTTATAGCATCAGCAAGTATACCAGCAGCTGGGATATGGTCAATATGATTTGTCAGTATCCAGTCGATCAGGCTGCTGGATGTTGATGGGGAAGTGACCTTGATGGGCTCAGTAATGAGTTGATGTAGATTGTGACTTTGTATTAGGGAGAGAAGGGTGTTCTGTGCCTTACTCATCCAGTTTAGATTTAGGTCACCGAGAATGAGTACCTCATTGTGCCCTACAGTCAGGGCAGTTTGATTGAGTAGTTCTTCAAGGCCCGAGTAAGTGCTTTTTGGTGGGTTATAGGCACAAACTATGTGTAGTTTGTTGGTTGCTAAGGTAGTCTGGGAGAATGCCGGAGTTGATTACACAATGGGGGTGTGAGTTGAGGACCCAGTCAATCAAAGTGTGCTTTGGGAATTTGTGGTTTAGCCATGTGGGAGAGAAAATTAGTTGAACCAGGTTTAGGGATTTTACTTTGGAGGTTAAAGCAGAGTTGGTGTATGAAGGTCAGTTCATATTTAGGTCACCTAATAGGTAAAGCTCACCAGAGGTGATATGAGAGGAGACAGTTATAATGAGATCTATGATGATTGCTGATAGGAAACCTGGATGACAATAAACACCAGCAATAAATATGGGCAGAGTACAGTGAAGGGATAGTTCAATTAAGAGGAATTCATATTGGGAGGGGGATGAGATTGCCAGGACAGGGGAGTATTGAAGGTTAGATGAAATTAACATTGCGATACCTCCACCCTTTCTATGTCTGTCCTGCCTTGAGAGAGAGTAGCCAGGAGTTTACGAGAGTGGCAGTTGGCATTTTTTGGGACAGCCAGGTTTCAGACAGCACCATGATATCCAGTTGAAGGTCTAACATGATTGGCTGGAGGAGAGTAAGTTTGGGAGGAAGGCTTTGGATATTAAGCTGGGCAATTTTTTAACCTCTTGGGAAGATGCGGGGTGAGAGGAGGGGTAGGACCAAGGTTTGATTCTACTGTATGTTTCCTGCAGCGATAAGGAGGAAGAGGGTGATAAGAAGTTTGGAAAAGGTGAAGACTAGTTTGATAGCTTTAGAGTGAGAAGCATGGAAGGGTGGTGGAAGAGGTTGTGGAGGAGTAAGAAAAAGAATGGGTTAAGTAAGACTCACTAGAATAGTCATGGGGGGAAGTATGGAAGCTGGGAGGGACCATAGGTTGATGGTAAGAATAGGGTAAGCAGGAAATGCGGAGTTCATATGGGGGTAGGTTGGGAGGGTGTGTGGGGGCAGGGTATGGAGGGCTTGGGGGGGAGGTAGAGAGACCAAGAAAGGGAGATGAGCAATGACTAGGCAGAAAAGGATAAAGTGCTGCATTTTGGACAGAGGCAGAAGCTAGTGAGTGGGTTAGTGCGGGAAGAAGATGCACAGAGATAGTGTACAAACTGGGCAGCAAGTTATATAAACAGGGATGCAAGTTGCTTTGAGTTGTAGTGACCTGTGGCCACTAGGTAGCAATAGGATATCAGGAACAGAGAAGCGGAATCTCCTAACAGGCTGTGTGGCCTAGTGGATTAGAGCAGCGGCATATGCAGAATAGGGTCTGGGAGATGCAGGTTCAAGACTGCCTTCTGGAGAGAAGGGAGCTGTAGGATGGAGATCCTGGGGCAATAGAGGGGGTGGGGAGGGAGTGGATCTTTAAACTAGTGAGTGGGTATACTGCTGAAAGGAGAGGAAGAGTAAAATGTTACAACCCCCACAGAGGTTGAATCGTGCCCCTAGTGGACATGATATAACCAGGTATTGGGAGATAGAGTAAAATGGGGAGGTCATGTGATATGGTCAGGTGACAGGGAATCTCTATATAGGAAGTGACTGCCAAGGCTGAATAATGACCCCCAGTGGTCAAGAAATATAACCTGCTAGTGGGAATGTAGAGAGATAGAGTATGACAAGGGGGTGCCACTATATAGGAAGTGACAGCCCGGGGTGGAAGAGCCGACACAACTGGCATCACATGCAAGTCCCAGGATGTTTTCACTACGTGCTGTTATGTACAGGTCACTCCTTAGCTCGTCGGTGCTCCATTTGGAGTCGGTGGGCAAGCTTCTGCTCCTGGCTGTCATGACTGTCTGAATGACCTAAAGAGCAAGAGATGAGAGGTGAACCACCACACAAGGGCTGGGGGAGGGACAAAATGGCGTCGATAACCTATTGTCTGGCTCCAAACTCAAGAGTTTCAAATAAGTACAGGATATGGAAACAAAGTAGATATCCAGCACTACAAAACACAGCCCTGCAAAGTACAATAAAAGCATACAGTCCAGCTTGAGGTAAACACGGACAACAGTACATTTCCAGTTGATTCAGTGGCCGCTCTTAAAGTAACACTACATGCTCAGTACAAACAGTTAATTTGGATTTGGCTCTGAGAAATAAAAACAATCTCTTCCTATGTTGGCAGCACATGCAAGTCCCAGGATGCTTTCAATACCTGCTGTTATGTGCATGTTGCTCTTTAGCTTGTCGGTGCTCCATTTGCGGAGGGGTGGAGAACCTCTACTCCTGGATGTCATGACTGTCTTAATGACCAGCTGTTATGTGCAGGTCACTCCTTGGCTCGTCGGTGCTCCATTTGTGGTGGGGAGGACCACTGCTCCTGGCTCTCATGACTGTCTGAAGGACCTCCTGTTATGTGCAGGTCACTCCTTAGCTCATCAGTGCTCCATTTGGGGAGTGGGGGGGCCTCTGCTCCTGGCTCTCATGACCATCTGAATGACCTAAGGAGCAAGAAAAATAGCTATGTTGAAAATTTGGGGTCAAAATATTGAAAATTACCAAACCTACAGCAGCGTAGAAAAATTCCAATGTATGCTCATAACTTTGTTATTTTTAAATATTTTGACCCCATATTTTCAATACAGCTGAGTTATGACCCCACCACATGAACCCACTAGGTGAAAATTCTTGAATCCTAACTGAAATGTCATTGTGCACCACAAGCACAAAAACACATTTTGGGTAGGTTTTGAAAAATCACAGCTGTCAAATTCATGAGGTGGTGTGAAAAAATGGATATGTTGAAAATGTAGGGTCAAAATATTGTAAATGACCAAAGTTATGACCGTGCATTGAAAAATTTCAACATACACTCATAACTTTGTTGTTTTTTAATATTTCCACCCACATTTTCAACATGGCTTTTTTATGACCCCACCTCATGAACAAGGGCAGAGAAACTTTTTGTATCCTGCATGAAAGGTGATTTCACACAGCAACTGTGAAATCACCTTCTGGGATTGATTTGAATAATTTCACCACCCTTGCTCATGTGGTAGGGTCCCAAAAAGGTCATGTTAAAAATGTGGCACAAAAATGTTCAACAATGACAAAGTTATGAATAAAAGTTCAAATCCCATTGAAATACTGTAGATTAACCTGCACTTACCTTATGTGCTCATATTGTAGTCGCCGGTTCCGGCAGTAAGACGTGTCTTCAATTGGAGATAGAAATGCGAAGTGGTGAAAATTCACTCTGCGAAACATTTTACAACTTTTCCCCACTTTGTGGAGTGGATAAGGTGTGCTAAGCCCAGTTTCACTTCCCCAAAAAACACACCACAAAATGCGGAGTTTGGCAACTCTGCTGGTAGATTTCAAACTCTGCATTTTGCTAATTTTTTTTTCTACTAGTGCTCTCCCGTTGATCATTCCCAGCCCGACTGTCATTTTGTTCCCACCGTCCAATCCTTGGCTGATCACTAGCCCAATATAAAAAATGTAATTCCCCTCCAATCGCTGAGTGTCAGCCCCAACTATGGTGTCCATCCCTGGTGTCTACATAGTGGTCCCACTCCCCCTGGCCAATTTCTGGCTCAATATGAAAAATTAAATCCCTCCCCCAATGTCTAACCCTGGTGGCAAGTGTTCTCCCCGACCGATCACTGGCCCTTTGCAAAATCAAAGAAATCCAAGGTCCACTCCCCCACCCAACGCTGGGTGCTGGATCAACTTTAGAAATAATTTCCCTAGTGTCTAGTGTAGCCCCCTTCCCCTGCTGCTCCTCATCAACCTGACCCAGAGTGGGCCACCAGAACAACCCTCCACATTCCTCCATGGCTGGCGGCCTGACTGAGCTCTCAATGAATGAACACATGCGTATACAATCACGTGCTCATTCACTGACAGTCACCCAGCTCGGGGTCAATGTAGGAAGTTTTTCGGTGGGTGTAGAAAAGGAGGGTGCTGCTGTGGTCACCGGCTGGGGGGTGGGATGGGGAACAGTGTTGTGGACCCTGGGAGGGGTCTACAACATCATTCTTCCCCATTCCACCCCCCCACCAGTAACTGGAGTAGTCCCCCTTCTCTATGCCCCAAAAAACCTCCTACAATGATCATGAGCTGGCAATGAATGAGCGCGTGCTTGTACATGCACATGCTCATTCATTGAGCATTCAGTTGGGCTGCCTGTCATGGAGGAGAGTGGAGGGCTGTGGCAGTGGCCTGCTTGGGGTTGGGGTGAAGGGGAGAGGGGTGGTGAGCAGGAGATGCAGGAGGAGTCCACTAGTTGGTCTGGCACCCATTGATGGGGGGGATGGGAAGTGGATCTTGGATTTCTTTCATTTTGCAACAGACCAGTTATTGGCAGTTGGGCACTAGACACCAGGGATGGACACTACGTGGGAGGGATTTAATTTTTCATATTGGGCTGGCAAACAGCCAGGGGATGGGATCACTAGACACCAGGAGTGGACACTACAGTTGGGGCTGTCACCCAGCAAGTGGGGGGAGTGGACTTTATGTTTTCATATTGGGCTGGTGATAGCCCAGGGGAGTGGGACCACTAGGTACCAGGGAAATTATGGCAGTTGGGCTGGCAGTGGTAGGTGGGGGTGGCCACTAGACACCAGGGATGTAGCTCCAGCAATTGTGTCAAATGTCTCCTTGCTTTGGGGTTTTTAACTGCAATTTGCACTCTAAAAAAACCCAAAGCAATGCAAAGTTACACCATGCAGATGTTGGTGAATTTTCCACTACAGGTGGCAATATCACAAAATGGCCTATGGAGGCAGAGTTGGCGGATTTGCAGGGAATTTGCCACAATGTAAAGCTTCACTGCATCTCTAATCAGAGATTGGATCTATGTCATCAGACTTGTTTAGGTGAGTGAGGGTATGTGTGGGGGAGTGTGAGATGGAGGGTGCTGAGGGATCTTGGGGTGAGGTGGGTGGGGGAAGCTAGGAGCTGTAGGGGTCAGATTGCTGATGGACCATTTTCTTTTTTTCAGGTGACCAAAAAAAAAAAATGAACAATGAGGAATGGTTTTCTTATTGTAGGGGGACAGAAGCTGACATTAGGATTAGCACACCCAATGTTAGGGTGATCTTCAGCAGCACCAATGATGTGCACCATGGTGATGCCAGCTATTTCTTTGGGGGGGGATGACCTAGAGGGGGGGTGGAAAAAGGCAGTACTGAGGGTCGGCACCCTAGTCCACCATTATTTTATTATACTAAGAAGGGGAGTGGTGACCTGGAGGGGAGGAGGCAAGAGAAGTGGTACTGGGGTAGGCACCCCGGTCTGCTTACTGATTTAAAAAAAATGTGTGTGTGTGTGAACTGGAGTGGCAGGGAAGGAAGAAGCAGTACCAGGGCTGGGCACACCAGTCCATTAAAGAAAAATAATAAAATATATAGATATCTAGATAGATAGCATGAGAGACAGAGACAGATTAGGTTTTTTGCAGCTCATTGCTGTAATTAAAGTTAGCAGTGTGACTCCAGCTGTAGCTTCACATTTGAAGAAAATACCACTGTTCTTTTTTTTTTTACATCTTTTTTGAGAAATTTGCAGAGCGTTCAGTATAAACAGAAAATTAGGGTACCTAGTATATTATGCTATGGTTATATCCCTATACATTGGAAACGATGACCAAAATTGTCCATTTTTTGTTTGTTTGTTTGTTTTTTGGCCTGAGTGGTTGACAAATAATTGAAGTACAAATATTTCAGTTCAGTACTGTATCTGTGCCTATGAGTCCAACTGTCTTATAAGTCCTGATCCAAAAGTAAAGGATCATCTAAAAATCTGTTTGTATTACTCCATTACTGTATTCAAATTAATCTCTGTAATTGTCCTGCAGTTCTAATACTGAGAATGTGAGTGAAGGTACTGTGGGTCATGATCAGGTGAGTGAAGGTCTGAGTGTGTGTGGGGGTGTGTGAGGTGGTGGGTGCTGAGTAGAAGGTGAGTGTGGGGTGGGTGAGGGATGCTGAGAGGGTCAGATCACTGATGGACAACAGTCTTTTTTCAGCTGACAAAAAAAAAATCAATGATGGAGGGTTTTCTTTATTGTAAGGGGATAGAAGCTGACATAGGTGGATTAGCACCCCAGTGTCAGGATGATCTTCTGTGTTACTGGGGGTTGGCGCCCTGGTGCTACCACCTATTTCTTTGGAAGAGGATGACCAGGATGGAGTGGGGGTGGAAAGAAGCATTACTGGGTTTGGTTACCCTGGTTCACTATTATTTTATTATATTCGGAAGGTGGAGGGGTGACCTGAAGGAGACGAGGACAACAGAAGTGGCACAGGGGGTGGGTACCCTGGTCCACTTACTAGTTTAAAAAATTACACACGGAATGGGCAACCTGGAGGGGAGAGAAAGAAGTGGTACCAGGGGTGAGAACTCCCATCCGCTAAAGAAAAAGAAATGATGGATAGATAGATAGATAGATAGATAGATAGATAGATAGATAGATAGATAGATAGATAGATAGAAAGAAAGAGACAGACAGACAGACAGACAGACAGGCAGATAGATGCTATACATACATAGGCAGACAGACGGATTGACAGATAGGCAGATAGATATGATAGATAGATAGACAGACAGACAGGGGGCAGAAGCCAACACTAAGGACTGGGCACCCCGGTGTTGGGATGATCTTTGGCAGCACCGGGGGAGGGCACCCTGATGCTAACATCTATATTGAAGGAAGGGGGATGGGCAACCTGAAGGGGAGGGGAGAGAAAGAAGTGGTACTGGGGGTGGGAACTCCCATCTGCTAAAGAAAAAGAAAAGCTAGATGATAGACAGACAGACAGACAGACAGATAGATAGATAGATAGATAGATAGATAGATAGATAGATACTATGAAGGTGGAGGGGTAAATTGAAGGAGAGAGGGCAACAGAAGTGGTACAGGGTGTGGGCATTCTGGTCCACTTACTAGTTTTAAAAAAACACATATTGGATGGGCAACCTGGAGGGGAGAGAGAGAGAGAAGTGGTACCGGGGGTGGGCACTCCCATCCACTAAAGAATAAGAAAAGAAAAGATAGATAGATAGACAGATAGACTGATAGAAAGACAGACTGACAGACAGACAGACAGACAGACAGAAAGACATAAACAGATCAGGGGATAGGCAGCTTACTGCTGTTATTGAATCAAGCAACACAACTCCAGCTGCAACTTCACATTTCAAGAAAGTCCCACTGTTCTCATACTGAGAATGCAGGTGAAGGAGTTGTGGGATATGATCAGGTGAAAGAAGGTGTGAGGATGTGTGGGTGGTGGGTGCTTAGTGGGGGAGGGTCAGGAGTTGAGGGGTGGGGGTGCTGGGGGGGTCAGATTATGGAGGAACCATTTTCTTTTTTTCAGGTGACCAAAAAATAAAGGTCAATAAGGAATGGTTTTCTTTACTGTAGCGGACAAAAGCTGACACTGGGGATTGGGCACCCCACTGTTGAGATGATCTTCAGTAGCACCAGGAGTGGCAACCTGGTGCCACTAACTATTATTTGGGAGGAAGACATGAAGGAAAGGGTAGAAGAAGGCACGGAGTGGGTAATTTGTGCCCACCACTATTTTATTTATACTAAGAAGGGGTGCAGGTGACCTGGGGGGCAAATGAGCATTACCACAGGTGGGCATTCCAGTCCACTACTAGTTTAAAGAAAACATGGATGGTGGGAGACATAGAGGGAAGGGAGGGGAGGAAGAAGTGGTATCAGGGACAGGCATGCCAGTCCACTAAAGAAAAAGGAAAAATAGATTGAGAGATAGATAGATAGATAGATAGATAGATAGATAGATAGATAGATACAAACATACAGTACATACATAGAATGAATGATAAACAGATAGATAGTTAGTAGGGGGGCAGAAGCTTACATTGGTTTGGCAGCAGCAGGGGTGGAACCCCCCCAGTGCCGACACCTATCTTGAAGGACGGTGGGCAGGTGACCTGCTGGAAGGGGGGGGCTAGAAAAGTGATACCAGCCGTGGGCACACTGGTCCACTTCACAAAAAATATAGATGGACAGATAGACAGACAGACACATAAATAGACGGATGGACAGAAAGACAGAGATAGATAGATAGATAGATAGATAGATAGATAGATAGATCAAGAGAGACAGAGACATCAGAAGATCGGTGGCTCACTGCTGTAATTGGAGATAGCAGCATGACTGCAGCTGTGGCTTCACATATCAAGAAAGTCCTCCTGTTCTAATGCTGAGAACTTGGGTGAAGGCATCATGGAACATGATCAGGTGAGTGAAGGTGTGAGGGTGTGTGGGGGTAGTGCGTGGTGAGGGAGTGGTTGGGGTGGGGTTGGCAGGGGTGCTGAGGGAGCAGATCACCAATGGACCAGTTTCTTATTTTCAGGTACATAAAAACAAAGAAACAATGAGGGATAGTTTTCTTTATTGTAGGGCAACATAGGCTGACACTGGGCATTGGGCACCCCATTGTTGGGATGATCTTTAGTAACACTGGGGATAAGCACCCTGGTGCCACCATGTATATTGAAGGAAAGTGGGTGGGTTACCTGCAGGGGAGGGGGCAAGAGAAGTGGTACCAGGGGTTTGCACCCCAGTCCGTCTAACAAAAAATTAGATACATAGACAGACAGATACATTGATAGACAGATGGATGGATAGATAGACAGACAGACATACAGATGGATGCATCAATAGATAGACAGACAGATAGATAAAGACAGATTGGGGATCATCATAGAAACATAGAAGTTGATGGCAGATAAGGACTGCAAGGCCCATCCAGTCTGCCAATTTCTTTTTCTACCTTATGAATGTGCCATAGGCCTTTGCTCTGTCAATAGCCTATCTAGTCATACTCATCTATATTGCTCCCTTATGCCTATCCCATGCCTGTTTGAAGCCCTGCACTGTATTCATATCCACCACTTCTTGAGGAAGGCATTTCCATGCATCCATCACCCTTTCTGTGAAAAAGAACTTCCTCACATCACCCCTTAATTGGCCTCCCCCGATCTCATGTTGTGTCCTCTTGTCCTGCTATTTTTCTTATATTAAAACATGTTAGACTCTTTCACCTTGTTAATGCCCTTAAGGTGTTTGAATGTTTCAATCATAACACCTCTCTCTCTCTCCTTTGCTCTAGGGTATACATATTGAGTTCAGTTAATCTGTCCTCATATGTTTTCTGATGCAGTCCCTGCACCATTTTGGTTGCCCTTCTCTGGACTGCCTCAATTTGGTTAATGTCCTTGTGAAGTTGTGGCCTCCCATACTGCACACAGTACTCCAGATGGGGCCTAACCAGTGTCTTGTAAAGAGGGATTATTACCTCCCTCTTATGACTTGTACACCCCAGCATCCCTCTAGCCTTACCTACTGCTTTAGAGGTCTGCTTGGATGATTTCAGGTCATCGGTGATGATGACGCCCAAGTCTCTTTTTTTCTTTGTGAATGCCAGCAACTCACCTCCCAACCTATAGGTGGCTTCAGGGTTTGTCTTCCTTATGTGCATGATCTTACACTTTTTTGCGTTAAACCCCAGTTGCCACTCTTCTGACCATTTTGCTAGTTTATCCAGATCTCTTCTCATTCTGCCCACACCATCTGGACCATCTACTCTGTTGCAGATCTTGGTGTCATCTGCAAACAGACAAACCTTACCCTCCAGTCCATCTGCAATGTCACTGATGAAGATATTGAAGAGGACTGGCCCAGAACTGATCCCTGATGTACCCTACTTGTGACTTGCATCTCTTCTGACTGTATACTGTTTACCACCACTCTGTGTTTTCTGCCTATCAACCAGTTTGCCACCCAGTTGACCAACGTCTGACCCACCCCGAGCCTACCCAGCTTATTAATCAATCTTCTATGTGGAACAGTATCGAAAGCTTTGCTGAAGTCAAGGTAGGCAACATCAACTGCTCCCCCTTGGTCCACCACTCTGGTTACCCAGTCAAAGAAATCTATGAGATTAGTTTGACAGGACCTTCCTTTTGTAAACCCATGCTGTCTTGGATCCTGTGCTCCTATGTATTCCAGGTGTTGCACTATCCTTTCTTTAAGGAGTGTCTCCATAATCTTGCTCACTACTGAGGTAAGACTGACTGGTCTGTAGTTTCCTGCCTCCTCCCTGCTACCTGCTACTAATCTTGAAGCCATGAAGAACTCATGAAAGAAGAAGGTTGGCTTGCAAAGGAAGATGGTGGGACTTAGTTTTTTTTTCATACTTCTTTCATGAGCTGACCTCTTCTTTTATGAGTCACGAAAGAAGTCATGTAAAAAAGAGGTCAGCTCTCAAAAGAAGGTGTTGGGACTTCATTTTTGTCATAGCTCTCTCATGAACTGATCTTCTTTCATGAATTATTTCACTACTCATGAAAGAAGGAGGTCAGCTCACAAAAGAACTGCGAAAGAAATGAAGTCCCACCATCTTCTTTTGTAAGCCAAGATTCTTGATTTGTGAGCCGAGATTCTTTTTTCGTGAAACTTACTAAAGAAGAATCTTGGCTCACAAAAGAAGAATTGGAACCCCTTGCTAAGCCTTCCAGTTAGGATTTTAGGGATGTCCCAAGTCCACATTTCAGGGATATTTTCTCAAAAAACAAACACCAGAACCTAACTGAATGGGCCCGTTCAGGTAGGTTCATGTGTTTGTTTCTCTCCAGGGCATCATTTTTAGAGTTTAAAATATTTTTTTTGTTGTTTAATAATGAAAACAAGATGGCTGCCATACGAAAGAAGAATTTTTCTCACAAAAGAAGAATTTCAGCTCAAGAAAGAAGATTATTCTTTTGTGAGAAAGAAAAAACTAAGACCGAATTCGACTCTACTGATCATGGGCAGAACTGAAATTTCAAATCCTTAGAACCTGTGAGTGGATTCATATTTTTTCATCAAACCAATGAAAGGCATCACTCTAGGGCAAGCTCTTTCTATCCTGAACATTTCAGAACAAAATTGCAAACTGTTTGGGCTATAGGTGACAGCAAAAAAGCAGTAAAAAAAAACAGATTTTCAGTTTATGCATTATCTGGATCTCAGAATCTGGACATCTGACCAACATGAAACTTATTAGATCCAGAGACCTTGCCCCCCCCCCCCCAGACTGTGCATACACAAATTGTTTGCAATTCTGTTGAATGGGGGTGAAGCTATTAAGGTGCAAATTTTCGGGTTTAACATTAAACATCCTATTCAGCCCTAACTAATAATACTACATTTGAATGCTTACCCAGTTACCAAAAATAATAAAATAAAACAAAATAATAAACAAAATAAAAATGAATGGTTGTTTTATCTTTTGGTCACATTTGCGATCATTTCTAGGATTTGCTTTTGTATTTTTTTCCCTACTGTCTTTCTATGGTGTACTGGTGTTTTTGCTTTTATTCTTTATTTTTTGTATGCTTTAAGTTTACATTATGTTACATCCTCATATAAAAGGATGCATGGCTGCTACAGGTTGTCTTCTAATTCAGTGTGGTCAATAAGTGGCATGGTGTTTGTGATCTGAAGCAGTTTGGCACTGGCAGTCAGTAGTAGGGCTAGGTGACATTTTAAATTTGCCAAAATCTTGCCAAAATTTAAAATTCAGTTGTTCCTTCTAATTTTAAACTCGCTTATCTGAACTATACCACAGTTGGTACTTTTGAAACACTTTACCTCATAGACGTGTGCCAAGTAACATATTTCTAACTGTAGAGGGGACTGAGTTACAAGCAGCCAAATGTTTTACAAATGTTAAATGAAATTTCACATATATGCAGACTATACACTTTAAGTCCCTAACATTAAAACTCAAGAATGTAAAATCACCAGTTTTGATAGGGTCATTGAACTTAAACAGGAGACTGTGTGTATCAGTGTTTTAATATTTTGCCTAAAGGATGGCCAGGTTACAAGTAGCCAAAAACTGCATCAGTAGTTACAGCTAAATTTCACAAGCTTTTGTGAGGATCATAGAATTGTGTGATAATTTTGTGGAAGCAATAATAACCATATATTTTGCCCAACCATACACTTGATCTGTAATGGAGGAGGAAAAGGTTGCATGGACTGGTAATAAGGTAACTTTCAATCACAGGAGGCCCCATAGCAAAAGTACAGTGGTGTCCAGTATCATGTACCTTTGTGTCAGTATTTTCAACTAAGGACCATTCCGAACAGTCAAAGTCATCACTTTGTACTTGCTGTCTTCTTGCAATTTGACAGCTAACCATTAAAGTTAACAGACAAAATGGCTTGTGGAGGCACATACATGCACAGCATTGTTTCTGTACAATGCCACCTGCTGTCTCTTTGACATCCAAGCAGATGGCAATGTGTATTTTTAGAAAATTAGAAACAGTGACCCCCCCCCAAAAAAAAATTTAAGGGTGAGTCAATGTGGAAATTGGCAACTTTGGTCTGACTTCAGTCTGGATCCATTGTCTTTGGTTTGATTTTGGCAAATTTGGCTAAAGATCCTCCAGGTCCTCTGTTTTAGGGTTTAGCAGGCTACAAATGGGGCAGCTCTTAACCACTCTTCAGTCACCCAAGTCAATCCCAACCTCTTCCTACTTCCTCTGGTCATCCAGTCAGATAGAATTTTTAGGGGGGAAAAAACTCAGCCAACACCTGGCACAGTGTCAGGAGCCAAAAATATTTTCATTTTATAAAACAAATGTCTGGAGAAGGAGGAGGAGGCGGAGGAGAAAAGGAAATGAAGGGGGCTGAAGGGGTGGTTATGGGACTAGTCCTGGCAACCTGGGAAGTGTATTTTTAGCTAACCAACTAAAGGATCCCAAAAGTGCAACTGAAACAAATTGAAGGTAAAAGTGCTGAACACAAATTTGCCATTGGCTCATCCTTCCAGCTAGTGACACCAAGCAGTACATCTAGTTGCGACTGGGGCCACCAAAAATCCTAAGCTATGATAGAGTGTGATGCTGGGCACCACTGTAGCAGGAGTGGTGGGAGAGCACTGTAGGACCCTGGTGTCACTGCTGGTAAGGGGACTTGACTGCCTAAAGTGCAGGTCAGATAAATGTGATCCATACCCAAGCCAAGTTGGACTGCAACCCCACTAAGAGGGAAGGGGTACTAGCATGTAAATGGACAGGGCAGTCAGTGGGATTTAAACGAAAGGACAGGGGAGGTTGCTAGTGCAAGGGCAACCTGTAGCAAGAGTTAGATGCATGGCTTTACTGAGGGAAGGGCAGCAGAGCGGGGCAGTACAAGAATAGTAGACCCCCCAGTTGGAGCAGGGAAGCACAGGGGAACAATTCTCACTTGAATTCTTTCACAGAAAGGGTGATGGATCCATGGAACAGCCTCCTGGCAGAGGTTGTAGGGGCAAAAATGGTAGGGGAATTAGAAAATGTGTGGGACTGTCATAAAGGAACTCTAGTGATAGGAAAGAGAGGTTAAGCCGCAGATCGTTAAGGATCTGCAGTATATGAAACAGGTAGGGAAAATGGGCAGACTAGGTGGGTCAAACAGTCCTTATCTGCATCAAATTCAATGTTTCTATGTTGAAAGTAGGTCATTTGAGAATCACACCCAGCCAAATTGACTGGTCTGAGTGCCCAAATGCACTTGGAATTTGAGAGCAGAGTCACTGGCAGAGTCAGAGACTTGATGGGGATAGCAAATAACTGAAACTCCAAGGAGGAGAAATGCTGGCTATTCTAAATGGATAGATCCTACAGGAAAAGGAGTAGGTGGCTGTCATTTCCACAGATCCCATCTGATGAAGCTCAGAGACAAAACTGGATGGGGCACAAAATAGCCACCCAGAAGGGAACTACAGGACTGGAAACAGCTCAGCACAACTGAATGAATTCAGTGGCAGTTAGTACGAAGTGAAAGCTTAATTTCACCCGTGGAATTCTAAGTAGCATCACCTATTATGCTTCCATGAACTGTTGATCAAATTTTGTCACTAAGTAATTTGTGGTATGTCCACTGTACATTTAAACAATGAAAGCAAATTTCTCCAGCTTTGTTAGATTATAGAACCCATTGGCAGTGGTTATGCATACCAAATTTCAGGTGTACACAGTACATGCAATAGCAGCAGCGCTACCAGAATCCAAATGTTTAGAACATATTTACGAATTTTCACAAATAATCAAGTTGTGAAATTATGAACTTTTTATATACAAGGGTGCACATATAAGGAACCCAAACAAATGGAAGAAAGAAATAAGTTCCTTAGCTGGGACTTGAATCCAGGCCACCTGGAATACTGTTGCAGTTACACTACTAGTTGTACCAACAAGGCAACTAGAAACCTGAGACTCCTAGAAGTGCCTTACTTTTTCTCCAGATTTGCAACCTGGTACTGTACAGTTAATTATGTTTGAAATGATGAACACATTAACTTACAATGCACTTGTCCAAATCTTACCACATTTGATAGTTTCTAAGACTCTTTCAAGTAGATTATGCATGTAAATTGCTAGGTATCTAGCTCAAAGGTGGAGAAGTTGTAAGCAGACATTTTTTTTTAGAAAAGTTCAACAAAAAATAAATTGTCAAACTTTAAGCCCCTATATGTTCAAAACTACTCATTCAAATGTCACAGAGTGTGACATTCTTTTAGGACTTCTTACAGTAAGCAAGCATGCCAGTGTTCAGCTTTCTAGCTGCAAGAATGGCTACATTATGACCAAATAAAGAATTTAATAAAATGTGAAATTCCTTGAAATTTCAAAGAAATTTGTGGAACTTCACAAAACTTCCACAAAGGTGAAATTTGTTACTTTTGGCCAGCCCTAGTTGGTAGCAGCAATGACATAGTGCATGGGAGCTGCTGGAGTCTGTGGTCAGTAGCAGAATGTAAGTGGCATCTTTTGTGTGGTCAGAAACACTTGAATCTGCAGTCAGGAGCAGCATGTGAGCAGTGTGGCTTCTGGGGTCTAGAAGGCATCAGCATGGAGAGCATGGTCTTTGGTAGTGAAGAGCTTCAAGGGAAATGGCAGAAGCCACTGTAGTGCATCAGGGAGCCGGCATTAGGGCACCGAGTCACTATGGCACCAAACCCCAGGTGTGCTGCCCCTTCCCCGAGGTCCACCCCTCTGGATTTTGTATGTATGGTAAGGACAGGTGTTGGGGTACAGTCCCCCAAAAGAGGGGGGGCACGGGGGGCACAACCCCTGCAAAAAAGTGTGCTCGGCAATATTTGCATTTGGCGCCATAGTGACTTGGCGCACTAACACAAGCACATTCTAAGGGTGGAACTGGCAGAAGTAGCATGAGGGACTGGCATCTGAGAAAAGAGATGGTGCTTTGAGGGGCATGTCTGTTTGTTGAGAGACAGGAGGAATGTGTATGCTATTGGGAAGCTGTAGTTTGTATTATTTGGGGTTTGGTCTGGATAGAGTTTTTGTAAATCTGAGAGTCTTTTGAGTGTGTCCTGTAGTAATTATTTTAATTAGTATATGAATTGGTGTTACTTGTTTATAATAACTGGTCATTGTTTTTTCCATACGGAAACTGGGTTATAATTTTGTCATTATAACCAGCTGGTTTTAACAACAAACACGTGCCCGGTTTCCCTAGTTTGGTTCATGCACCTCCAGCGATCTTCCTCATCTCTGTGTCGACCCCTGCTTTCCCACTCCTTGATGCTTAACACTTCGCCAACAGTAGGAGTCAGTGAGTAAGTCATTTTTTTAAACAAATATATGGCACATGAAATGTTGATTGTTAATTTTTGACTGCAAATAAAAAAAAATGAACACTACTTTTTTGTCAGGCGCTGCCACAGACCGCTCTGAAACTGCAATGATCCACGGCTGGACTCTAATTTATTTTGTATAATTGCTGTGGTGAAAAAACAATCCCTAGCAATTATACAAAATAAAGGATGGGTAGGGAGGGATTAAAACTCGAATTTTACATCCCCCCTCGGGGTGGGATGCCTGAATAAACCCCTTGAGCTTCACTCTCAAGGTGTGTAAAATCCTCATTATAACCCCCTACCCATCCATTATTCTTGATACAATAACTGGTGACCCTCTTTATCACACTGATTATCAGTATGATCAAGTGCCATAATAACTGGGTATGACATCCTACTGGGTTATTACGGCATTTGGATTGCTTGTGCTTTACTTATAACACAACTGTGGAAAACATGTCACTCTGTAAGTCCCTGCATCAGTTATTATAAAAAATAAAACATAAAGGACTGTGTGCTTATGACTTTTTTTATTTACACACCCTTGTTGTTTGATGGTCACATAAACCTCATATGTGTAAAAAAACTTCATAACACACAGTTGCCTGTGCATTATTCTCCTTGTAAGGTATGTTTAAGGCCCCTGGAATTCTGAATTTCTGCTGTCATGGAGTTTTCCACAGAATTTGCATTATGCTGCAGAAAATAATTCATTTTTCCTGGTGAATATTCATTCAAATATATAGTTTTTCCATCTGCCCAGCCTCATTCTACATCTCATTTATCTTGAAGTCCCTCCTTGCTCTTTGCAGATATGCACTGTTTCTTGTACTGTATTGTATTGTGTTTGTACAACCTATATTGTAACATCTTAGCCTACTGAACGCTCCAGGTCATTCCTGAAAATGGGCTTTGGCTCAGCATACTTATCCGGTTAACAAAGTAATAAATAAATAAATAAATGCTCGGCATGTATGATACCACATCATAATTTAGACAATGACAGGACTGCATTCTGCCATAGAAATGAATAAATCATGCCACAGAAATCAGAAAATACTACCTCAGAAACCTATGAAATCAGGACGAAGTGCCACAGAATACTAAGGGCCCTGGGTATGTTAACTGGTGTGTTTATTGTTTAATTAATTTGGAATAATTGTAATTGGTGTGATACCACAGTATTTTATGTACACAATTTTTTTTTTACACTCTATTTATTCTCTGGAGGTCCAGGGCATCTCTCCTGGGTGCCTACGCAACTACCACCACTACTCCCAGCTTGAAACCTCCTCGAGTGGTCTCCCCAAACCCCCATGGCTTGTCCAGCCCCCCAGATCACCCCCAGGAGAGGGTCCACCCACCCTTGGTGGCCTTTTCTGCAATTAGAGGGACAGCCGCAGGAGTGGGGCAGGAGATGGGAGGTCCCACTGAGGCAGGTCTGGCAGCAGGATGTGGGCAGGTCTCTGGAGCCAGAGCCCTCTTCACCTCCACTGAATCATCAAGGTTTTTCTACTTAGATTTCCCTTGGAGTGTGGTCATGCAATGGCATGCTGGCATTGCGTGTCGACGCCCCCTGATGCTCCATCCCATGTTGCTGCACTGTAGGTTCCTTGCAATGCCCCTGACCTCCGTCGGGGGCCGCTAAGGAGCAGTGCATAGCCCTGGATCCCTCCCTAGGAAGAGAGAGCAGTCCTGTAGATGCTCAATCCCTTCCCTCCCATGCAGACCCCCAGTGGCCCAAGTCTGTTCCTGAACCCGGGTTGCCGGTGTGCCGCGAGGTGTGGTGTCCAGCATCTCAACCCTCAGCGCCACTGGGCCATCTGTGTACACAATTTTGAATTGTTTATTTGCCGTGTTGTGTAGTTTTAATTGCCATGGTATATACAAGCAGTAAGACATGACTGGGTGTGTGTTGTATGATAAATGCTTGACCCAGGTGCATCGTGAGGCACAAAGCACTTGAACTGGATGCTCTCAGCACCTGGGGAGTGCATTTATCACACAACATCCCACATCCCCAGAGTGGCACTTATAAAATAGTTTTGACAAAAAATATTTAAAAAAAGTACAAAATAGTAAACAAATTAAAAAAAAATTACAAGATTTTAAAGGTAGTGATTGTTGTATTTTGTTGCAAAGTAGGTTCTTTTGAGGAATTGCAGTGGTGTGTCTATGCCAATAATGGGTGCATGGTATTATGGAAATAGTTTTAGAATGGCTGTTGCTTTGTGCCTCCACTTTTCAGTCCCCCCCTTAAGTAATTTTATAGTTTTGTTATGGGATAATATCTTTTTTTTTAAAAAAGCTTTTTGCCTTGCAAGTTGTCGCAGGTGGGCTCTCAACCCTGTCCTTGCTTCCCCTATCCACCATTCACCTCCCACAGACCCCAAGACCCCCATGGATTGACCCCTCTGGTGGGGCCAGGAAGGGGAGGGCTGTCCTCTCCCCACCCAATGCTTCTCATCCAGTCTTGGGCCAGTGGTCTAGGCAGTGGCGCAGGACAAGGATAAGGGACAGGGCTTTATGAAGCCAGCAATGGCCATTTTCTGCTTTTCCTCCCCAGATTCTAGTGCCACAGCAGCATGTAAGAGTGTGCATGTGGAGACACACACATGCTACTGATCCGCAGCCCCCTTCTATGTCACTTGAGCACCAGAGCTACCCCAGGCTTCCACCTGGTGGCAGCCAAGGGCTGAGTCAAAATGCTTCCTCACCTTACAACAGAGTAGCTGTCTGGTAGATGCTCAAACCTCTCCCCAGCCGGCCTTTGGTGATCTAAACGTATTCCTGAACCTGGATCACTGCAGTAGTAGGAGGTAAGAGGCCCAGTGCTATAGCCCTCCCACCACTGGTTCAGCTGCAATATCTTTTTTTTTTTAATTGAAGCTTGCCAGATCTAGGAATGTACTGAGGGCTGGAGCTGAAAGCATGTAGGGGTGATGACAGGTACTGAAAGCTGGTGGTTGAGCTGATCCATTTTCTTTACTTTGTGCCACCAGCTCAGTGGCTGTGCACATATGCTACTTGACTGCAGGGAATTTAAAATAAAAACTGCTGAGCAGAAATGATTCACAGATCAGCAAGCTATGTTATTTATCCAGTTTCTGGGAAGCAGACCACTTCTTTTGTGGTAGTTTGGCTGAACTATTGGGCAATGAGATCAGGGATGCAGGCACTAAGTGAGAGATAAGTGGCATGGAAGCAGCAACTGGCCAGGATCCAGCATTTTGGTGGCCGAATATTACAGGTCTGCAAAGAAAGAATTAAAAGCAATGCAAGAAACAGATTAGTTACAAGTTTAATTTTTTTTTATAGCTGTTATATATTTGTTTGTGTGGAGCAGGAGTCAGTATTTATTAAAAGATGCCAAAATGTTAGTAAATGTGTTAGGGCATGTGATAGTTCTTAAGGTTGTTTGCTGTACCCAGCATGGCTGTCAGAACTGTTTTTAAACTTTCTGGAAGGCATGGATATGTGATTGCACTCATCCTGGTTGCCAGAAATGTACCTGGCATACAGTTTCTTGCTTCATAAGAACAGGGGCCAGGGTGTCTCTCAGCCAATCAGGATTCAGCAGACTCGCTACCCATTTTATAAATAGAAATAACATCTAATGGATTATATGTGGAAAATTCTAGGCATATGCTATAATCTGACCTACCTTAAATTACACAGATGGGAAAAAGCATACAGTCCAGATGAAAAACGAAAAGTCAGATTACAGATATATAGACCAACCATCTTAAGGAGCAAGTATAATTATGGATAATATCTATTTTACTGGCAAACGTTATCAGTTTGACAGTAGTAAGCAACCAATCTGTAAATATTTTCAATATGTGGCCCTATGGCACTTTTTTTTAAGGAGTGGGAGGATGTATCTCTGAAGTCCTACTTAACATTTCCCTGATCTATAAAAGATATTATAAAGCAATTTGCCATTCATATATGTGTGTGTGACATTTTATTTTACCTAGGATAAGCCAAATTCTTTTTGATTTCTTTTGCCCAGAATAGCCCAGCTGATGTGCAACATCCCATTTCTAGTGTGGTCCTGCTTCTACCCATTTTTGTTGCTGGGTGGACTCAAGCACTGACAGGTTCAATGATTTGCTCAAGGTGATACTGTCAGTACCTGGTTCTAGCTGGGTTTGAACCTGTGATTTTCTGGTTCCCAAGCCAGTGCTCTAACCACTTGACCGCTCACTGCCTCCTATCAGTGAGATGTAACATTTCATTTTCAGTGGGGTTCTGTCTGAACTGAAGTTTTGCAAACCTGGAAGCGTGATCACACAGTGTGCATACGGCTTAGTGGGGTTCAAAACTGGATATCCGGGCTCATGGTAGGTCTGGGCTCTGACCACTAGGCTACACTGCCTACTTGGCAAATGCTGTCAAATCAGTTTATGTGAATTACTGAGTGTGATATCTACTTATAGTGACAGGATGTGATGGCCTTTTATAAGAAGGGGGGTCAATTTTAGACTTTTGGGTTGGAGAAAAACTGCACGGTGATTGGGTTGGCGAAAAACTGCACTGTGATTGAGTTGGAGAAAAACTGTACAGTGACATGTGAACTTCTTTTGCTTGCTGTGGAATTTTGCAGTGTTGAGAGCTAAGGGCAGAGACAGCAGTAACAGCTAGAAATACAAAAATCACACATATCACCAGGATGCATCTGGTAAAACTCTTGAAATAAATCAGTTGAAATAAATGTATATGCAAATCACCATAAACATTTAACTGGTTCTCCTTTAAGCAGGAATGCATGGTGCCGAATGACCTCTTACACATTCTGCAAAGGCTGACAACAGAAGACACAGACACATGTCTCATCCATTGCAGAAGGTGCGAGTTGCCATTTGACTCCTGGCACCATGCACTCCTGATTGATGTGCACAAGGCAGCACAGTGAGGAAAAACTCATGACACCATGGTTTTTGATGAATTGAAAATGTTGTTGTACCATAAATGAACACAACACCATTCCAGGACCTCTGAAATGTGATACAAATTTTGGCTAAAATGAATTTCTATGTGAAACAATATCCAACTATTACTATAATACTACTACCTAGGCCCTCCTTAGTGTTCCCAGTTGTACAACTAAGATGGTTGGGAGAACAAACATTTGCCCACTTTGCCCCCAAAACTTGGAACTCTCTGCCTTATCATCTTAAAGTCTCAAAATCCCTCAACATATTCAAACAGGCTCGAGCCAGAGCCGATACGGCTGTGCCGAGCTGCCAAATGATCAAAGTTAAAGGTGTGTGTAGAAAATTGTGAATGACCGGGTGTAACCTAGCCATTCTTTGGAGTTGTTTCACCACATTTTCAACATGGCCGTTTTGGGACCCCATCTCATGAAAAGTGCCACTGTCATTTCATTCACTTGTCCCAAAAGGTGATTTTGCAGAGTGACCACACTGTTCTGTGCCACAGGCACAAAAACACGTTTTGGGCAGGATGTGAAAAATGACAGCTATACTGTCGATAAGGAAGTCTGTGAAAATGGCAATGTTGAAAACCTGGAGTGAAAATATAAAAAAATTGGCGAAGTTAGGAGTATGCGTAAAAATTGCACAATGCACGCTTGTAATGCGGTGTTTTCACCAGATTTGCAACATGGACTTTTTGGGCTCCACCTCATGAACAGTGACACTGTCGTTTTGTTAATCAGTCCCAAATGGTGATTCCACACAGCGACTGCGAAATCACCTTTCAGGACTGAGTAATGAAATGACAGTGACAGTGTTCATGAGGTGGCTCCCAAGAACCCCATGTTGCAAATTTAGGGCCAACATTCTTAAAAATGGCTGAGATATCAACCTAAGTTGAAAGTCCCATTGACTTGCATTATATGGTGGTTACCTTTGATTCTTCAGTTCCCGGTTTGGTTTTGAAGAGTGTAGACGTGTTCTGGTCCAGAGAAGATGATAACACTGACCTCAGGAGGTAAGTATGTGGTAAGGGGTGCAGGGAGGGATGCTCCAGTGGGAGGGTGGGGATGGGGAGGGGACTGTGGCGACAATGAGGGTCCATTTTCTTTTTTTTACAGGTAAAAAACATGGGGACAGTTTTCTTTATTTACAGGAAAAACATAAATTTGGGCACACTGGAATGGGCTCCCAGTGTGCCACATGAGTTGGGGGGACATGATGCCAACACTGGGATTGTGCACCCCGATGTCAGCAGGGTGGGGAAAAAATGAAAAAAATAAAGCTAGGCACACTGGGGTGGTTTCCCAGTGTGCCACATGACTTGTTGGGGGGAAGGTATGTGATGCCAACACAAGGATTGGGCACCTCGATATTGGCACAAGGGAAAAAATAAAAAAAAACATAACATTGGACACACTGGGGTAGGCTTTCAGTGTGCCATATGAATTGGTGGGGGGGTAAATGATGCTGACACAAGGATTGGGCACCCCGGTGTCAGCACAGGAGAAAAAAAGAATAAAAATTATAACATTGGGCACACTGGGGTGGGCTCCCAGTGTGCCACACGAGTTGAGGGGTTACATGATGCTGACATGGGGATTGGGCACCCCGATGTTGGCACGTGGACAGGAGATGGAGGGAGCGGGAGGCCAGCAGCAGTGGGAGGGAGCAGGATGCTTTTATTACCCACCCATGCTGGGAGGGCATGGAGGGAGCGGGGAAGACAGGAGCAGTGGGAGTGTGCAGGAGGAGTACCATTTTCAAGATGGCAGAAGCGAAGCAACCATGCATGCATGGCATTCACTCAAGCATAGTTGCGGCAAATGGCTTTCTGATATTCACAAGATGGTGGTGCCAGAAGAACTACTCATACACATGAGGAGCCCATGCGTAGTTCTTGTACCAGAATACAACTGTAACAGCCAAAATAGTGCACTTGTTACTCTGTAGCAGCCGATCATGGCAGAGTGTTACAAACGCCATTGGACTTTTGGAAGGATACTTCCAAAAGTCCAATGGAAGGTTCCACAATCGACCATTTTAGAAGTAACAGACTGATTCCAAAACAGCTGTAGGCTCTGCCCACAGCTGTAAAGAGAGTTACTGTCATACCTGAATACCTCTGACATTTGCTCTTACTCCTGATCGTTACCCTATCCCCTTCTTTCCTTGCTTTTCCTGTCCTGCTGCTAAACACTGGTTCCTTAGAATTTTCTACTAAAACTCTACACTTATTCTTGTGGCACTTATTACCTTTCTCTCCCTCCTTAGTCTATCTTACCTCTTTGCAGGTCCCCTTTACTTTCTCCTCCCTCAGTTGACCTCATTCACTTCTGATCTACTCTTGTTTTTACTAGCCTACACCTTTTTTACTTATCCAGGGTCTGTTGGCAGTTGTAATCTAATGCACTTATACACAACCATTCTTTCTCTTAGTCTCCACTGCTTTGTGATATCTACGACTCCCTGTGTAGTACCATAACCCTAATTTTTAGCACCTCAGATTGTTTTCTGCTGTAGTATTGATATTGGATTAGTGTATTAATCTTGGCCTTCTCTGATCTTATTTGCTGTAAACTGTATGTCCTGTACCAAAGTTATATTTACTGCTAATCCTGTCTACTAAATTTAGCTGTTGTTTGATTTGACTGCATTTAATCCCTTGCCACTGTCACACCCTGTACTGTACACAATCCTGTTTACTGTGTTGTTACTTGCACCCTGTAATAGAAACATAGAAACATAGACTTTAACGGCAGATAAGGACCACTTGGATCACCCAGTCTGCCCATTTCCCTACCTATTGGATAAGCTGCAGATTCTAGTTAACCAACAGCCTACTTCCTGCAACCCCCCAATATAATTGCCTTATGTCTGTCCCATACATGTTTGAATTCTCCCACTGTTTTAGACCCCACAACCTCTCCAGGAAAGGCGGTTCCATCGTCCACCACTCTCCCGTGAAAAGAATTTCCTCACATTACCCTGAGCCATCCCCCTCTAACTTTAAATTGTGCCCCTTGTTCTTACACATCTTTTTCTGAAAGATGCTACCCTCCTGGACTTTGTTGATTCCCTTGAGGAACTTAAAAGTTTATATCATGTCCCCCTTGTCCCTCCTTTCTTCAAGGGTATACATATTAAGCTCTCTCAGTCTCTCTTCATATGGTTTCTGATGTAGACTCTGCACCATTTTAGTTGCCCTCCTCTGGACTGCTTCCATCCTGTCTATGTCCTTGCATAGATGAGGTCTCCAAAACTGCACACAGTACTCCAGATGGGGTCTCACCAACTGTCTGTATAGAGGGATAACCACTTCCCTTTTTATGTTTGCTTGCACGCATGTGCAAGAAACATAGTGCCTTCATCGGAGATTTCGGAGGTGTGTCACCTCCTCCTCCAATTCAGTCAGTGGGCTGGCAGGCGCGCCTGTAAGCCAATGCATTTTGGAGCTGTCTGTGACACGCTCCAAAATGCAGTAACCTCCCAATTGAGGGGAACTAACTTGAGTGAGCACCGATAAGATATTGGCTGCTCACGGCAGCTCCCCCACGCACTGAACAGACGGCGCCCCCTGTACTGTATAGCTGACGGGGTGCCCAATCCCCGCCGGCTGAGCTGCGTCCCCCCTAGTTGCTGAGCCGTCCCCACCCCCCCAGTTGTAGGTGCCACGCTGGGGCCCACAGCGTGGCAAGCACTGTAGTCCTTTGGCGTGAGTGCCCAATCCCGTCGGCTGAATGCCCCAAGTCCTTGTGCCATGCTGAGGAGCCCACCCCAGGTGGCAAACGTCCTGACGTCATTTTTTTAAACCTGTAAAATAAAACTGTCCGCGGCGTCTCCCAACCCCTCCCACAACCCGCACCCACCCACTGCGCATCCAGCCTCCCCACCCCCCTCACCCCATACTTACCTCCGGACTCGGTGCGACGATCTTCGGTGGACCAGGAACACGTCTGCACTCTTCAAAGCCGACCGTGAACTGAGGAAATGCTGGTAAGCTGTATAATGGGTTACATAGGGGGGTTTCAACTTTATTGCATATCTCGGGCATTTTTGGGAATTTTTGCACCAAATTTTCAACATGGGGTTTTTGGGACCCCTTCTCATGAAATATGTTACTGTCATGGCGTTATTCGGGCCCAAAGGGTGATTTCGCGCAGTGACTGCGCAATGACTGAGAAATCACCCTTTGGGCCTGAATACTGCCATGACAGTGACACATCATTCGAAGGTAAAACCATGGTGGTGCAAAAGTCTAAGCAAAATCTGTTCTGATGAGTTCGTGGTGCAGTTCCTCACGGCTCTCGTCACGTTCGCGAAATTTCAATATTTTCACTCCAGATTTTCAACATTGCCATTTTACCACACCTTCTTATAGGTAGTACAGCTGTCATTTTCACATCTCACCCAAAATGTGTTTCCGCCCATATGGCGCACAATGGCGCGGTCGATTGTCTTGAAATCAATGCTCGCAGGACAAATTAAGAAAATCACAGTGACACTGTTCATGAGCAGAGGTCTTAAAATGGCTATGTTGAAAACTAGTGAAAAAAATTCCTAAAATTACTGTTTTACGAGCTTCGTTGCGCAGTTCCTCACGCGCTCGTGTAGGTCATAATTTTCAATATTTTCACTCCAGATTTCCAACATTGCCATTTTATCACACCTTCTTATGAGTAGTACAGCTGCCATTTTCACATGTCACCAAAATGTGTTTCTGCCCATATAGCACACAATGGCACGATCGATTGTCATGAGATCAATGTCGGGACAAATTAAGAAAATCACAGTGACACTGTTCATGAGCTCAGGTGTTAAAATGGCTATGTTGAAAATTTGGTGAAAAATTCAAAAATGACTGTTTTACAGGCGTGCGTTGTACAGTTCCTCCCTTTTTCGTAAGTTCGCGATTTTCAATATTTTCACTCAGATTTTCAACATTGCCATTTTACCACACCTTCTTATGAGCAGTATAGTTGTCATTTTCACATCTCACCCAAAACGTGTTTCCATCATGTAGCGCACAATGGCACAGTCGATTGTGCAAAATCAATGTCACCAGGGACAAATTAAGAAAGTCACAGTGACACTGTTCATGAGCAAAGGTCTTAAAATGGCTATGTTGGAAATTTGGTGAAAAATTCTAAAATGACTGTTTTTAGGGTGCATTCGCAGTTCCTACACAAACTAAATTAGCGAATTTTCAATATTTTCACTCCAGATTGTCAACATTGCCATTTACCACACCTCCTTATGAGCAGTATAGCTGTCATTTTTAACATCTTGCCAAAATGTGTTTCCACCATATAGTGCACAATGGCGCAGTATGTGCAAAATCAATGTATGGACACATTAAAAATCACAGTGACACTGTTCACGAGCAGAGGTCTTAAAATGGCTATGTTGAAACTGATGAAAAAATTCTAAAATGACTGTTTTCTGGCGTCGCGTTCTGCGCAGTTCCCTGCATGCTACGTAAGCTTGCAAATTAATATTTTCACTCCAGATTTTCAACATTGCCATTTTATTACACTTCCTTATGAACAGTACAGCTGCCATTTTTTCATATATACGGCCCAAAATGTGTTTCGCACATGTAGCGCACAATAGTGCTGTTGGTGTGTGAGCAATGTTTAGGACAGATTAAGAAAATCACAGTTACACTGTTCATGAGCAGAGGTCTTAAAATGGCTATGTTGAAAATTTGGTGACAAAAGTCCATAAAATGACTGTGTTACCGGAGAGCACGCATGATTTCCACGTACCCTCGTAAGTTCATGACTTTGTAATATTTTCAGTCAGATTTTCACCAGTGGCATTTTTCACACTTCCATTATGAACAGTACAGCTGTCATTTTCACAACATGGCTGAAGTGTGTTTTCACACTTTCAGCGCTGAGATGCATGGTCGCTGTGGGAAATCATTGTTCGGCACAGATAAAGAAAATCACAGTGACACTGTTCATGATCGGAGGCATCAAAATGCCTGAGTTGACAATCTGCTGTAAAACATCCCCAACCTAATTATATTACGGGTGTGCGTTGCACAGTTTCTATGTACGCTCATGACTTCACCATTTTTTAAAATATTTTTACTGCAGATTTGCAACATTGCCATTTTTTACACCTCCCCATGAACAGTACAGCTGTCATTTTTACATCCTGTTGAATGTTTTGCACCTGTGTGGTGCTAAATACCGTAGTCGCTGTGCATAAGCAGCTTTATGGCTATCAAACTGATATTCCCCTGCTCATGAGGTGGGGTCACAAAAAAAACATGTTGAAAATTTGGAGGAAAATACCAGCGAATGCCTGAGGTATTAGGGTTTCCAACCATAACGCCCAACCCTGTAGAGAATGACAGGCATCAGGGGTGTGGCTTGGCATTCTTGCCTGTAATGCTCATACCATTCCACACCCTGCAGCCAGTGAGAGGCATCGAGGTATGCCTTGGACTCTTCAGCCCCAAAGTTCACCCCATTCTCCTATATCGCACCCATCTCACTGCATTTCCTAATGAAATGGGGTGCGCATAAGGGCCAAAGACCCCAAGGAACACCGTGACACTTGTCAGTGTCTGCAGGGTGGGGTGTGGTGAAATGGCGAGGCCGTTATGCCTGACGACCCAAATGCACACCCCAATGCCTGTCACTCTCTGCAGGGTGGTGGTGGGGTTGGCTTCAGTTCAGTACTTCACTGCCATTCCTATTACACAGCTCTGTAACTTCTACATTACCACTGCCAATGCCAGCAAGCAAACATTCGGCATTGACAAATGCTTATTCTACTTGTGATGCCCCTCCCTATGCATCTCAGTATCCCCCTGGCTCTCCTTACTGACTTCTCACATTGCTTACCCACCTTTAGGTCATCTGATATGACTACACCCAGATCCCTTTCCATTATTGTTGTCATTAGTACCTCCCCTGCTATTGTGTACTCTTCTGGATTTTTATTTCCCAGGTGCATTACTTTGCACTTCTTTGCATTGAATCTAAGTTGCCATATGTCTGACCACTCCGCCAACCTTGCCAAGTCCCTTCTCATCCTTTCAACCCCCCTTGTGTATCAACTCTGTTACAGATCTTTGTGTCATCTGCAAAGAGGGATATCTTTCCTTCCAGACCCTCTGCAATGTCATCTAAAAGATGTTAAAGAGAACTGGACCCAGTACTGAGCCCTGAGGTACTCCACTAGTAACCCCCCTTTCTTCAGAATGTGTTCCATTCACTATTACCTTCTGTGTCCTGTTGTGCAGCCAGTTTGCTACCCAGGCTACCACCCTGGGACCCACTCCCAGGCTGGCTAACGATTATTAATCTTTGTGGGACTGTGTCAAATGCCTTGCTAAAGTCTTGGTAGAGCCATATCCACAGACCCTCCTGGTCAATTACTTTGGTCACCCAGTCAAAGAAATCGATTAGATTCATCTGACATGACCTTCCTGCTGTGAATCCATGCTGCTTTGGGTCCTGTGCCCCTCCGGCCTCTAGGTACTCAACAATTTTTTCTTTCAGAAGTGATTCCATCATTTTCCCCACCACTGAGGTCAAACTAACAGGTCTGTAGTTTTTTGCTTCTGCCTTGCTCCCACTTTTGTGAAGGGGAATAGCATCTACTCTCCTCCAGTCCTCAGGTACCACCCCATCTTCCCATGATTTGTTAAAAAGTGTTGTTAGTGGTGTCACTAGGTCTTCCCTTAGCTCTTTAAGGATTCTAGGGTGACTCCCGTCGGGCCCCATTGCTTGGTCCACCTTGAGTTTTAGGAGTTCTTTCAGTACTCTTTCTTCTGTAAATGGACTGGCATCAACCCCACTATCCAGAGTGTTTCTACTGTTTGGTTTAGGTAATTCCTCCTCTTCTTCTTTTGTGAATACTGAGCAAAAGTATTCATTCAGTATATCTGCCTTTTCACTGTCTCCCTCTGCCCACCTCCCCTCTCCTTTATTAATCTTCACTATCCCTCCCTTAACCTTTCTATGCTGTACTCTCCGGGGGCCTTGACTGAAAATAGGCAGGTTTTTGTTTAGTGCACTTACTCCATTAACAAAAACAAATAAATACTATACAGTGGTACAGCACATTTCAACACTATCACTATTTTATATATTATTTTGTTGCAAATGTATCATAAATATATTTTAAAAATAGAAACCCAAAGAAAATGCCTGTTATGGTATTGTACAGATGATCTTTGTGTTTATGATTAGCATCTGGTTTACAACCCGAACAACTAAAGTAACAGCTTTCACAGTTGTATATTTTTTCATTCTAGGCTTATAATTCCCCCCTTGCTGCTTTGCACTGCACTGTTCCATATTGGTCTCCAGCTATGGAAAAGTTCAAAATGTAATGCTTTCAGGCTCTCACATTACACAAGGTTTACATTCTGTTCCCTTTGTTAATTAAATCCTTTTTATTTGGACTACTAGAGCCCATCCATGTACTTTGTTCACTTACTAAATTGTTCATTGTAAAAATAATACATGCAGTAACATTTGCTTTTTCACCTTCACATCAAACCATCATGAAGGGCAGTTTTATGCTTGGTCAGTTATTAGTTAATAAGTATAATGTGTGAGATTCCTTTTTCCACAGATCTTGTAACAAACCGAAACATAATTTTTTTAAACACAAATTTTTAACTGTTAATTGTTTTTGTCTTACATTGATTTCTAATGTACCCTGTTATGTATGTAAAAAAAAGCAGTCTCTAATGTATAATTTGACTTGTCTCCAACAGATGGCACTATAATACAGTTTATGTGCAGGCTTCAATTCTCTCTCTCTCTCTCTCTCTCTCTCTCTCTCTCTCTCTCTCCTCTCTCTCTCTCTCTCTCTCTCTCCTTCTTCTCCTTCTTCCCATTCTCCAGTCCTAGCCATCTTCAACATGATTACTGTATGACAACAATGTTATGACGGAGGCTAATGTGTGAATGTGAGAAAAGAGTAAGAAAACCAGACTTTACTTTGCCCCATGGTACAGTACTTCCACCCCACCCCTTTCCCCAGGTCACTACTGCGAACATGATAGTGGTTTATCTCTGGATGCTTCGTTGTTTAAGCAATTTTAGTAAAAAATAAATAAACTTTGGTTAAGATCATTTTTGCAAGTTGTGCACCTACTGTAAGACAATTTGGCAAACACCATTGGTTTTAACCAGATACTTTTGCACAACTTAAAGTTTAAGGCTGCTGTCACCTGTATTTTTCGGTTGTTGGAAATGGGTCAGTTCTGCAGTCTGTTTAGATCTCAACGCATCAGTTCACAAGCTGGAATGGTAGATAGGATGTAGCCTCATCTATTATTTGTGACCATTAAACTGAAAACCATTTGACCCCCCCCCCAATATTTATTAGGAGACATGGCATCCCTCATACTTAAGGTATCAAAATCATGTTTTAAAAAAAATTGATTTTTTTTATAAATATGGTTGGGGTGTGCGAATACAGATACCAGCATTTCAAATACCATACATATTCAGCTATTCATAGTCAGATCCTGATTTGAATAACTAATATCTTTATATATTTATTTTCATGGCCAAACAGTATTTTACAGAAAAGCTGCTGTACAGCACAGTTGAGACTCCCCCACCCCCCAAGTGGCCAGGGCTAGTCCCCCAGCCACCTCCCACCCAGAGTCCATTCCTGACCTGCTTGGTCCTCCTTGGGCCTTCTAATAGTATCAAAAATAGTACAAATATATATTTCTGATCTCCTGCCAGTAACCTTGTCTCACCAGGCCCCATCTTCATTATGAGGTTCCTTTCCCAAATCCCCCTAATATAATGTATAGAGTGAAAGCCCCATGTCTGAGATTTTCACCCCCTTAGGACCACCAGTTTCTGTCTGGGGAGGAAGCATGCAGGTACATCCTGGCTAGCCAGTAGGAAACGTACCCCTCTACATTCCGCATGCCACACTAGCTGAGCAGCTTGCTGGGAGAGTTACTATGGTCTACACCAGCATTTTTAAACAGAAACACTGGCGCAGACAGTAATTAACATTCAGAGCTCAGATTGATTGGCTCAGATCATTTGCTACTCTCTGCATTAACATTCCTACTCAGGACTGCTAGCATGGTAATTCTAGCAGTCCACCAGTGTACTGCTCTACTTATCAGATAGCATGGCACACTGGAGAAGGGGGTACATTTAGCACTGACTAGGATGGACTTGTATTCCACTGATCAACATTCTGCAACCAATAAAACAGTTCCATGCAACCCACCCCAGGACACACCTGTAAACTAGCTATCACAGCTTAGTGTGCCTTTCCTGGTCAAAAATGACAAGTAAATAACATGGGCCTGGGTTCAGACTCCAGTGGGTCACATTGTTTCTTTCTGACTACAATTTGTGATTTTTAAATTGCTTAGCAGTGGCTAATACTGTATTAAAAATATCTGGTTGTCAAATAAAGAAATACTCAGTCTTGATTTCTGTCCCATAAAATTATGGGGGCTGGAAGTGGGTTGGGGGAGGACTCATTAAAAAGGCAGGTCAGGTGAAAGGAATGACTGGCAGAAGGCCAGAGAGATACTGTACAGTATATTTATTATTTTTGATGATATTGGAGGGACCATGGGAGGCAGAGCTGGGTGGGAAGTGGCCTTGCCTAGGGGTAAGACTGAGTTGAAGCTAAATTTGCATTTAATGAACATGCTGAAATCCAAAATTTTGGACACTGACGATACAGGTCCAAGGGAACTCTCTTTTCCTTATTTCAGCCCTTCATGATGCAACACTTTTCTTTAAAAATTATTCTTTATTACAGTTTTGTAATACATATGTACAGCTTAAACAAGTTACACACAAAACAAATCTCCCAGCCTAGCCTGAGCAGCTGTACCCCAGCTGCTCTTTGGATTACAGACTACTGAAATGAGACAGAGATTGTTCCACAATGATGTACAGTAAAGAAGTCTACAGTTTGCACATTAATACCCCCAGAACCACTTCTGCACGCTACTATTTAACAAAGGATTGACTTGTTAGCAGTTCAGTCACTGCAGATTGCCCACCCCACTAACAGGTGAGAACCTAAAACTAGAAACTAAAAAAGAAACAAATAACCATTACTGAATAGTACAACAGTAAACAACTCTTAGATTAAAATCAGAACAGTTACAACTATTCAAACAAGTAACTAGTGGCTGCTGTCTGGTCCCATTTCAATAGGTTTTACCAGATTGAGGGGGTGGGTCAGGAGTGGAGTACTAATGGTCCTCTACTCAATAACCCCCAACATGTATTCCACCAAAACACCTCAATGAAACATGATATTACAGGGCTCCAGAGTTTACTCCCTTTAGTCGTGCAACATCAGTCAGGCCAAATATGATTTTACCCTTTTTACAGGAAACATGCACTGAGGGTTTCAAAGTTGCTGGCAAGCCATATAATCAGCAGCAGCAAGTCAGCAATGTGGAGATCAAGAACTATGCGCACTGCATGCATCTTGGTGCTGTTTCCACTTCTTTTTCACAGGGTAGGACCTGTGGCAGGAAGGCACTCCACTGATGTGGAAAAGAGTAACTTTTGATTAGAGAATTTTAGACATCAATTTTAGGCAGGTGGGCTAGTGAAGCTATGCTGGAGATGAGTGTGCAGTGTGAGCCTGCTGTACTGGCAGCTGGGGCACTGACTGCAGAATGAGCACGACAGAGCAGGATGTATTTAGCAGACTTTGAAAACATGCAAAGTGGAGTTTTGGAAGATTTATTTGAAAACAGTATTTTTTGTTACTGAACACTGGTGATTTAGAGGGCACAGAAATCTTTTTTTTTATTTTTTGTTTTTCACCATGCAGTAGGAGCACGAGAGATTTAATTTAGCAGACTGTCATGTGAAATCATGATGAAGAGGCTTGGAGAAAGTGCACAGTGTGAGACTGCACTAGCAGCGCCAGACCCTGTGTGCAGCAGGGGCAGGGCAGAGTGCATTTAACAATTAATGCAAGCACTGCAATTGGTGGTGGAGATGGAGACTGGCTCTTGCCATGGTGGAAGAGGAACTGGGAGTCATGGTCATGGGGCTGAGGACAAGGGTTGCTGGGAGTGTGAAAGTACAGTCAAAGAATCCATGGTTCATTAGTCCCCCAAAATCTATTGGTTCCATTTTCACTGCAGTACAAGCAGACCTCCTGGCTAGTTATCCAGTGCATCTGGAGATAAATCCATCCTGTGTAATCCAGAAGCACACCCGTTTTCCCCCTCTTTGTTCTTCAAGTGCTTCCAGTTCCCCTACTCAAGACTGAGGTGATCCATCCAGAAATGGATATCGTGGCAGTCACAGAAACATGGTACACAGAGAACCATGACTGGATGTCAACATACCAGGGTACACAGTCTACAGGAGGGACAGGGAGGGTAGAATAGGACAAGGAGTAACTCTCTACATAAGGGAAGGGATCAAAGCAATGGAACTAAAGGGTAAACAGGGAGGAGAGGAGGCACTGTGGTTACCTTGGAGACTCGAAATGGCACCACAATCCGTACAGAGTTGTATACAGACCCTGTCTCAGGGGGAGGAAATGGACAAGGAAACGATAGAAAACAACATTAGGATGGCAGAGAAAGGGGAGATATTGCTGATGGGGACCTGAATATACCAGATTTTAACTGGAGCACCTTTACTGCAGCCACATCTAAGAACAGGGCCATTCTCGATGCCCTACAGGGGCATGCCTCAGACAGCTAGAGTTGGAACCCACTTGGGAGGTAACAGTCATAGACCTGGTACTCTCAAATGAGATGGAGAGAGGATCTCAGATCTAGAAGTGGGTAGCCATTTGGGAACAAGTGACCACCAAACAGTGTGGTTCATGAGAAACTCAGCTGTAGAGTCAAGCCATACAAAAGTGAAGGTACTGGACTTCAGGAGGGTTGATTTTGTCAAAATGGGAGAGTGCCTCAGAAAAGCACTAGCAAACAGGCAAGAAGGAGGAGTGGAGCAACAATGGAGAAACATCAAAACTGCCATCACAGAGGCAACAAGCCTTTGTGTGAAGCAAATATATCAAAATGAAAGAAAAAAACACTATGGTTCTCAAAAGAGGTGGCAGGGAAAGTTAGGGAAAAAAAGATAGCATTCAGTAAGTATAAGGAAACACAGAAGGAGCAGGACAGAGAACTGTACCAGTTAAAGCAGAAGTATGCGGGAAGGCAGTCAGAATAGCAAAGGCCCAAACTGAGGTAAAGATAGCCAACTTGGTTAAGAAGGGGGATAAAACCTTTTATAGGTACATTAGGGAGTGAAGAAAGATAAAGGAAGGGATAATGAGGCGGAATAAAGAGAAGGGTGGGTGGGCAGAGAGGACAGTGAAAAAGCAGGGATACTGAATGAATATTTCTGCTCAGTATTCACAAAGGAAGAGGAGGGGGAGGTACCTAAGCCAGTCAATAGAAGCACTCTGGATGGGGGGTGGGGTGATAACAGTCCTTTCACAGAAGGAAGGGTTCTGAAAGAACTCCAAAAACTGAAGGTGGACAAAGCAATGGGGCCTGATGGGATTCACCCCAGAATTCCAAAAGAACTAAGGGGAGAACTAGCAACACCATTGACTACTCTTTTTAACAAATCATGGGAGGATGGCGTGGTACCTGAGGCCTGGAGGAGGGTGGATGTGATTCCCCTTCACAAAAGTGGGAGCAAGGCAGAGGCAGTAAACTACAGACCTGTCAGTTTGACCTCAGTGGTAGGGAAAATGATGGAATCACTTCTGAAGGAAAGAATTGTTGAGTACCTAGAGGCCAGTGGGGCACAGGACCCAAGATACCATGGATTCACAGAAGCAAGGTTGTGTCAGATGAATCTAATCAATTTCTTTGACTGGGTGACCAAAGTAGTAGACCAGGGAGGGGCTGTGGACATGACCTACCTAGATTTTAGCAAGGCATTTGACACAGTCCCACACAAAAGATTAATAAACAAATTAGCCAGCCTTGGAGTGGGACCCAGGGTGGTATCCTGGGTAAAACATTGGCTAGACAACAGGACACAGAGGGTAATAGTAAATGGAGTCTACAGTGAAGAAAGGGGGGTTACTAGTGGGGTATCACAGGGTTCAGTACTGGATCAGGTCCTTTTTAAGGTCTTTATAAATGACATTGCAGAGGGACTGGAAGGAAAAGTATGTCTTTTTGCAGACGACACAAAAATCTGCAATAGGGTTGATACACAAGGTGGGGTGGAATGGACAAGAAAGGACTTAGCAAGGTTGGAGGAATGGTCAAATATGTGGCAGCTTAGATTCAGTGCAAAGAAGTGCAAAGTAATGCAACTGGGAAACAAAATCCAAGGGGAAGAGTACACAATGAGTGGTGAGATACTGACAACAACAAAAATGGAAAGGGACCTTGGGGTAGTCATATCAGATGACCTAAAGGTGGGCAAGCAATGTGAGAAGGCAGTAAGAAGGACTGGGGGGGGTACTGGGATGCATAGGGAGAGGCATCACCAGTAGAAAACAGGAAGTTGTTATCCCTCTGTGCAGACAGTTGGTGAGACCCCATCTGGAGTACTGTGTGCAGTTCTGAAGACCCCATCTCTGCAAGGACATAGACAGGGTGGAGGCTCTCCAGAATAGGGCAACCAAAATGGTTCAGGGTCTACTGCAGAAGACATACGAAGAGAAACTAAAGGAGTTTAATATGTATACCCTTGAGGAAAGGAGGGAAGGGGGGACATGATAGAAACATTTAAGTACCTCAAGGGAGTCAACTAAGTCCAAGAGTGTAGCATCTTTCAGAAAAAGAGATGTGCAAGAACAAGGGGGCACAATTTGAAGACAGAGGGTGGGATGGCTCAGCGGTAATGTGAGGAAGTATTTTTCCATGGAGAGGGTTGTGGATGCATGGAACAGCCTTCCTGAGGAGGTCATGGAGTCAAAAACAGTAGGGGAATTCAAGAATGGATAGGACACACATAAGGCAATTCTAGTGGGGGGTTAGGAGGAAGTAGGCTGTTGGTTAACTAAGATCTGCAGCTTATCCATTAGGTAGGGAAATGGGCAGACTAGGTGGGCCAAGCGGTCCTTATCTGCCATCAAAGTCTATGTTTCTGTTTCTATGTTCTATGTTTCTATGTAAGTTCATCTTGTTTACACTGGTCAGTTCCTCAAAGTCCCCCTGCCCCATTGTCACTTGTGGCTTCTGAAAACAGCATGAGGGAAAGGAGTCAAGTGGTAAGGCCAAATCACAAGTTCAATTTCATGTGCAACCTGGATGCCGTGTCCCAATGGGCTACTTACCCTTGCCTTGCAGGTCTGACCAAGGTTGAGGGGCCTGGGTTCCCATTACTGATTTTAAAACTGGTTCTTTTCTATAGATCACATTGTTGTGCAGTGCCTCCACCCAAAGTGCTACATTTTAAGTGGATCTGGATAATACAACACCCTGGGATGCGGTACCCACCCACAATACCATAGTTCCACCCCACACATGTCTCAATAACCCCAAACCCCACATTTCAACATTTCTGGCATTAAAGGCTCACTCTAATAATATGCTCTAATAATATGCACATGACACAAGATTTGTAAAAAACTGTTAAACAACATTTATTTACAAGGGGTGAGGGTTAGGCTAGGGGTAAAATGGATGCAGAAGTTAAACAGCAGTTTAGATTGATTTGCATTTAGATTGGCATAAAATCACAGTAATCATTATGCATTTTTAGATCTAGACATTAATCACAGTGCCACCCACCAACCTTCTGATGTATTCAGGTTTTCCTCTCTAACTAGCTGCATTAGATGACAGGTACATATTTAATGCCCACACAGATACCAGTCCGTAGTCCAGATAAGGACCCCACAAACCTATCTTTAAACCTGGGTACCCAGTACTAAATAATAAAGGTGCAGGCCTGATGCAGTTGCAGCTGAGTTGGCTGGCATTGGGGCCCTTAAAGGAAACTGAAGTTAGCATTCTTTCCTTTGATTATCTTTAAATAATTCTGACTGATCTTGGAAAGCAAAATTGTAATCATTAACATTCTAGGCCTGATGTTTGCATTTAGCAGCACTTGGGTTAACTATTTACAGTTTCTTTTTGGATGGCAGAGAAGGCTCTGCCTACTCAGTTTGGATGTCATCATCATCAGGTGTAGCGAAGCTTTAGCTGAGGTGCAGGCAGGAGCTTTGGCTGACCCCTCTTTACCATTCTCTTGTAGCTTGCAGGCTGGTGGAACTTTCTCAGCTTTGGATGGTTTCCTCTTCTCTCTCAGCTTGAAGTCACATTCTGGAACAGACCAGGCTGGGACCAGGGCCATCACGCCTCAGACCCCATGTCTAGGCTATGCCTCTTAGGGGGAGATGCATACGGCAGTGTATAGCTGGTACACTACCAGGCTAACTCCCACGCCAATCTGGAAAACAATATCTCTTTCAAGGTTAGGTATTCAATGGCTTTCACTCGTTTTAGGCATGTCAACCATTCTGCCAGCTTAGCAGACATGGTCCCTTTTAGCTGTCAAGACAGTCTCTCAAACATGGGTGCATTCCCCTAGGGCTAGGGAGGACCCAAAGCTTGCACAGTCTCTTTCTTTTTCACGCATTTCAGCACATTTATTTAACTTGGCTGTTCCAGCCAGATCAGGGGTGCCAAGTTTTGAAAAATGTTGTGGGTGCTCAGGGTAAGAATAAAAGGCCGGGGTCCTGGGGTTCACCTAGGTCCCCAGAAGCCTCATGAATTTTCAAGCTTTATGGTGCATTTGGGGAGTATTTTTATACATTTTGAAATGATTATGCCACCACAACAGCTCGACTGTTGAGGATGCAAGGGTGCCTTTGGAGGCTCTTTGATGCCAACCAGGTGCTAAGATCAATAGGAGAGTGCCCGGTAGGGATCTTTCATGCCCTCAGTGTTGTAAGCATCCCATGAATAGGGATCTGGGGTTACACTGCAACCACCCCACTGGTTGTAATAGTACCCTGGAGGGCTCTTTTATCCCTCCAGGTGCTGCAAGGAGCCTTTAGGGGTTATAGGTTGCTGAGCCACCACCCCACAGAATGCACTTTACTTTTGCCATAGAGGCAGAGACCCCTCTTAACTCCACAACAATCTACCTGATTTTATGTTATTGTTTTTAGGATGTAGAGACTGATAAGACAGGTATACTGGATTATGGCAACCTGGCAGGTGTGTTTGTGGTTATGGGTAAGGCTCAGCTCACCCTCTTTAGCTGAAATCACTGGATTCATCAGCACTCTCACTGCTGAAGTAGAAATGTTCATGCATCCCTCTCACAACTGCAGGCAGACTTCTTGCAGCTCTCACACAGCTGAAGATTCTCCACATTTTTCCTAAATGTGGAAAGGCACTTGCTAGCCCTGGAGACAAATGTCTGGCAACCCCCAGGCCATGATGCCAATTTCTTGCAGCCACCTTTTCCTGTCAAGGGGACAGAGCCCCCTTCCCCTGTGGGGGGGCTCCTGCTGAACTGACTAGACCCATCTTATTTAGCAAGGGGCCAGAGCCCCCTCCCTCTGGAGGGTCTCGCACTGAACTGAACCCAGCCAGAAATGTCTCTGGGTTTTGGGAGCTCTCTGGCGGCTCCTGATTTTCTGAATCCACTTGTCTGTCCCGAAAAGGATTATTCATCAGGTCCCCTCGACACCTGATAGGCTCCCTGTTTGGGCACCTAAATTCAGTCTCTGCTTTTTCCCCACAAGTCCTTGACATAGTCCCATAAGTCTAAGTTCAAAGAGTCCTAACTGTAACATCCTGGCTTTCTGATTGGCCGACAGGCTGCAAATATGGTTGCCAGCATCACAGTCCCCAAGCAGTCAAAAAGTGTCCCCAAATTCAAAGTTCTGGTAGAGGCAGAAACATTACTTTTTATTTAGGATAACTCCACGGTTCAACAGCACCCTTAGTGCCCTCTTAAGTGCTCGCCATTATTTACATTTATCTGTGATCTTGCACCTGTCACTGCTGCCAAAATATGTAATCCCCTGGCTGCAGCAGGCTTGTTCATTAATATTAATGCATGGGCTCATTAATATTCATAGAGCTGAACCTAAACACACAACACAAAAGGTGCTTCTCTTTTAAAATACCCAGCTGCTTTTCTCTGGCCCTGCTTCAGGTCAGTGGCCACTGACCTGTGCTAAACATTGACTGTGACCACCAGAAAGCCACTTGTTTGACCACAATAGCAGTTGGAAAACACAGGACCTCTTCTGGCACATGTGTGACCACTGGCCGGCCATGAAATGTGTAGGGAAATGCCGGCAGCCTTGCAGTTGCTCCGCAAGCCCCTATAAGGAAAACATTATGTGCAGGGACTGTTCAGGGCCCTTGGGGCACATTTGGACTTAGCTGAAGTGGCAGTGCAAGACTGGGGGAAAACAGAAGAATCCCCTTGGGTGTTCAGGAGACAAACAGGAGAATATGGAACACCACCAGCCTCACGGGAGGCAACGGGAGGCTGAGGGCAAATTAGATAAGCCCCACAGTGGGGTTATATATAATTCATGTTTTATTATCACATAAATAAAAATAATAAATTACCCAAATGCTGAACCATGTCATAGCACCCCAATGGTGATCCTAGACTGGAAAGGTTTAACCGGATGTTGCTAAAGATCAGCACCTTGGACCCCAAAGACCAAGCCAAGTGTAGACAACAAAATAAGTGAGAGCATTAGTACTGTATACGTGTACAATTGCATCAAAAGCAACTCTACATGGTATTCTCCGTACTATGTGATGTTTGACCGGGAAGCAAGATTACCTGTCGATTTGTTCTTTGATGTCTCTGTCAGTGGAGCCCAGCCAGAGACATACCTGCAATATGAGCAATGTCTCATAGAGCAGTTGAAGGCAGCTTACCAGTTTGCCTCAGAGGTGGTCAGAAAATGGTGTAGAGTCAACAAAGCCAGGTATGGCAGAAATGTAAAGGCACAAGACTTGCTGCCTTATAACAGAGTGCTAGTATGGAATCTGGGACTATCCAGAAAGCATAACATTGCTGACAGGCAGGAAAACACCTCTTATGTTGTGAAGCAAGTGCAGGACATGCCTGTCTCCGTAGTACATACAGAAGGAGAATCATGTGGGACCCAGATGATCCACCATAATCACTTGTTCCTGATTGGAAAAGTAAACAATAATACACAACAGGGCATTGATTGCACTAGATTTATCACACACCCAGGACATAATAAGGCACTGGGTGAAAGATGAGTGTCTTTAGCCTCAGAAGTGTGGTAAAACCAACACAACCTGTACCCCAAAGTATCTTATTGTGCTTATAAAATGGGTCCATAGGCAACTTTAAACAAATGAACACCAAATTGTTAAAAAGACACAAAAAACATACTAAAATACTGCTAAAAATGTAAAATTTCCCTCCACAGATGGTTTCTATCTGTCAGTCATCTGTCTTTCTACACATTCATGGTATGCTTTTTTACCATGGAATATAGGAATTCAAAATTCTGCAGTATTCCTCTAGTAGAATGTTCCCCCCACTCCTCCCCCAACAAACACATGGAATAGTAACATGGAATACCTGAATTCAAATTCAGCCAAATTATACTGGCATACACACACAGACACATATAGGCCTCAAGTGGAGCCAGTGCCTCTGTGTCATCTATTGCAGGGTAAGCAGCAGGGAGTTCTCTGACCAACTGGTATGGATAGGAGGGGGGGATTTTCATGGTCATGTTGTAAACTCCAGAAATGAAAACTCTCAATAGCACTTGATTTTTTTATTTGTTTATGTGTGCAAAGAAGGGATAAAACGTAGAAAGAACATAAATTATTTCCTTATTTTGTTTAACAGCATTTTATTTTTACTGCCTACTTGAAGATTTTTATATTTGAGTAAAGGTAGCAGCCATGTTTGTGATGGCAATCAGGAATGAGTGAAAAAGCTCATGAATTCTATATGTAAGTAGCCAAAATTTCAAATCACAATTCTAAACTTTTTCCAACCTGTGCAGCTGTGGATAATTAAAATATGAGTCACATTACTTATTTAGCCAATCAGAAAGCAGTACATTTCCATCCCATTTTATAACTGACCCTCAGCAATGGCACTCGAAGTGTGGGACTCACCGATCCACCTGTAACCAGATGTGCTATGTGCAGATGTAACACAACACGCAAGGCAGTGGTTCTGACACCTCTGGATACCACCCCCCCAAAAAAAAACACCCAGAAACAGTCAGATGAGGAACCAGACTTGGTAAGGCATATAGTCCACTCTGGATCTTCCTAGTCTACTCACAGATCCACTAGCTACTCCTGAAATGATACCTCCTGAGAAGCACCCAGTGCAAAACCATTCATGCTTCAGATACCCCACCCAATATTTAAAGAAGTCTTCACTGAGGAGGAAAACTATTTATTTAGCTTTTATTGACCAGTTAAGTACACTAGATAATCACAGTGCCTTTTTTTCAGGTGCTGCTTGGGAGAATTACAAGGCAACACAGAACCAAACAACAACAACAGTAATACAGTGACAATTTACAAGCTGCAAAAGCAGATTTGCAATTACATAGGCTGAGGATTAGAATTACAGACAACAGTGAACACCAACCAGTAACACACTTAATTAGGTACAGCTTCAAAACAGTTTAAAACATGGTTTACAAGGTAAATAAACTGCTAGCTAGCATGGACAGTAAGCCTTCTTGCATTAGATGAACATTACGGGGGAAATGACATGGAACTCCAGCCCATAAGATATGTACTATATGGATTACATACATGAGCAGGCTGAGTTGGTCTTCAAACAGTCCCAGAGGAGCCTCTTGAAATGTGAATGGGAGACAGTCCAGCGAGCCAGAGATGGACAGAAGTTCAAGAGCCTTGGTGCCCAAGGTGCGAAGGCTTGGTCAACTGAGGTGATTCAGGTCTAAGAAACCACTAGCAGGGACTGGTCAATGGACTTGAGTTGGTAGTATCAAATGGGCATTTTTAGCTGACCTGCCAGGATAGGTGGGGTAGCAGTTCTGAGGGTCTTGCCAAGAAACAACCCAAAGAAAAAGAGTGATTGTTTGCAGGGAATAACCAGCCCAGCTTGCTGTAGAGTTTACAGTGATGTGTCAGAAGGGCAGCTGAGAGAGCAAACCTACAAATGTTGTTATAAGTTGCATCCCATTTACACAGTTGAACCTTAGTGATATTAGCACAAGTGATGAGACCATAATTAAGGTTAGGGAGGAGCACCCCCCTAGCAAGGTCAACATAAGCCTTAGGGGTAAGAATATGTTTGGCCCTATAGGCCAGACCCAGTTTACAGTTTACAGCCCTACTGTACATGCTGTACATCTGAGATATGTAAGGAGAGGTCTAGCAGTAATCCAATACTGTACTGTATATGATGGAAGTCATCATTTAAATGTGCATTAACAGTCCTAATATTGTCTGCTCTGGTTAGCAACACAAGGCTATCCACATACAAAGTGGAGCTGCGGAGAGCAGGTACTCTAGGGAGCTCATTTATGAAATGGGAGAAAAGAAGGGGCCCTTGGATGGAGCCATGAGGGACCCAGAGCTTGATGGGTGTAAGCCCAACATTACCCTGTTAAATCTAATTAGCTATTGCCTGCCATGAAAGTAATTAGAGAACCAGGCAATAGTTTGTGTGGACAATCCAAAGGAGCAAAGCTGGAGACAAAAGGGGCTTATGAGCCACCATGTCAAAAGCTTTCAAGAGATCTACAAAATTTGCTCCTGAAAGTTTGCTACAGTCCACAGTCACCCTAATGGCAGAAGTAACAGCAGCAAGAGCAGTGGAGATGCTATGCCCCTTTTGGAAGTTATGCTACTCTAGGGCCAGTACGTTGTGGGAGTACAGGTATTCAGTGACCTGGGAGGCAACAGTGTTCTCAAGGACCTTGATGATCACCAATAATATCACAACAGGGTGACAATTACCCATAATTTTAGGGTCTCCTTGCTTGAAAATTGGGACTACTCTATCCACCTTCCACACATCTGGGACAACTCCAGTAAACAGGGAGATGTTGAAGATGTGTGCTGTGGGAGGCGAGCAAGGAGAGGAGTACCTAGGTGACTGAGCTTGGGCTCCATGTTGTCAAAGCCAGTACTGCAAATGGAGAGATCCTGCCCAGGAGCCTTGACGTTTCCATTACTAAGACTGTTTACAAGTAGAAGGGGGGTTGTTTGGGGGAGGATGTGAAGGAAACATGGGTAGGCACTGCTGTGCAGCACTAGTGAATTGAGAAGTGAGGGGAGACAAATCAGACAATTGTCTATTGAATGCACTGGCTATCATACGAGAGTTATTACAGCTAACCCCTTCCAGGAGTTCCAGGAGGAGTTCTTTTATACATTCTGAGGTAGTGCCACCAACCACATTTTTGATGTTCTGCAAGAAACTATGGGGGTCCCTAGCAGAAGAAAGGAGGGTAGACCAGCAGGACTAATTTTTAGCCTTCCATATGGCTTTCTTGCAGACATTCCTAAGTCATCTATATTATAAGAAGTCATCCATAGCATGAGTGGACTTAAATTTAGTCCAGCATTTGTTCCTAGATTCCATTAGTGTTAGCAAGTGACTGTGCCCCGGACTCTCCTATTGATAAGAGGGGCATGTTTGCCCTACAGCACAGAGAAGATGTGGAGGAAATTGGAGAGAGCAAAAGACACATTAGCCTCCAACAATGCAGAGAACCAATCTGTATGGGCTAGGTAACTGTGGAAGGAGCATTCATCCAGTTTGGATATGTCATGAAGGGAGATGACTTTGGGAGGAACTTTAGGCAAACACACTTTCCATACATAGTAGGTGGGAATGTGATCAGAGACAGCATCTGGGAAGGTCCCAAAGAGTGGGATCTACTCTTTTTTGTTCAACAGGACCCAGTCCAGGAGAGAGTGCTGACCTCCATTAGTGGAGAGCCTGGTAAGAGAGGAGATAAGCTGCTTCAGATCACTCTCATCAAGGACAGTCTCATAACATTTAACACTGCTTCTCAACCAGTCCAGTTTAGGTCACCCATGATTAGCAGATCATTTGAGCCATCCTTAGCACCAACAGCCTCCAGAAGATAAGTTAACCCTTGCAGGGTCCCTGAGGGAGAGTTATAAGTGCAGACCAAATACAAATTTCTTAGATTAAGTAGAGTACCTTAACATGTCCTGCCTAGGTAGCACACGGTGATGTCCCGGAGATGACTGCAAGGAGCAGGTTTGAGGCAGAAGGCCAGCCATAGGCTGCCTTGTTGTGCTGACTGCATTGGGCAAACTCCAATGTTCCTTGTGCTGTGGTCTTTAATACTCCAGACCGCAGCACTCTGGACCACTAGATGTGTGGAAATTTAAAACTGTAAGAGAGTAACTCCTCCCCTGAGTGCTGCCAATGCAGCCGACTGGCAGGTTCTGGGGAGACCAGGATCTGCCAATTGGTGGAGCAGATAAATCCTTTAGAAGCCTTGTTGAGCAGTAAATAGGAGGTGCATTATAGTGGGGAATGGCTGGAACACAGGAGGACAGAGCAAGTGAAAGTGAATATACAGTCCTCTTGACTCCGTGGGTGAGGTCACCATCACCAACGGGAAGGTCAGGATTAGAAGCCACAGTTTAAATCCCCCAGGCAATCTGTGAAACTCCTATCCCGAGTGCTGCCAATACAACCAATTGGTGGGTTCTGGGGAGAGCAGGAACTGCCAGTTGGTGAGTAGAAAACAGGAGGCACATCATGGTGGGGGGAGGCTGGAATGCATAAGGAAAGGCAAGGCAAGTCAAAGTTTATTTCTAAGGCACCCAATCCTGGAGGCTCTGGGCACTATACATAAAACATACAACAAGCAAGTGTAACCCCTAGGTTGCACTATCCTTTGGGCTACTACCCCTGCCTCTGTGACTGGGCACAGGTCAGGTTGAGGGGCCTGAGCTCGGTGAATGGGTGCCTCCACTCAGAGGAATGGTTTTGGGGTAGCATAACTGCTGTTGGTATAGCCCTCCAGGATGCTATAATCACCAACCAACCCTTTTAGTATCCTACACAGATCAACAGAATGGCATTCACATATACCATATGATAGTAATACTGAACCCACACTCTTTGCACTTATCACCAGGGCTGGATCAGCTGCAACTGCACTGGAAACCCCCTATTAAACAAGACCAGTGATGCAACAATTCAAAGGAAGTACAATATCCCCACCAAGAAGGTACACACTAGCCAGGTTAAACTTAGAAAAACCACAATCTGCTTTATTCAGGGGGATTTGAACAAGGGTGGGGCAGGAATCTAGTAGATGATTAGCAGATTTGATTAATTCAGGCTGAACAAGCATGCATAGGGAGTCCCTTTGATACAGTCACACAACCCTGGGTACCCAGTTGTTAAACAGGCTAGCCTGAAGCGTTGCCCTGGGTAGGCCATTGTTGCAGCTGTTGTTGGGGCCCTTAGGAAAGAAAACAATTAGCAAGCACATCAACCCCGAATTTGTAATCTGGAGCCGGATGGCTCAGTTTGTTGTAATAAACCCAAACAAGCAAATCAGATGACACACAATGATTGTAGCTTTGTTGCAGGGAGCTACACTGTTTTGTTCTCATGCTACTCAGACCAGGAGGCAGAACTGATGATATGAAGACCTCTGGATGTTGTACTGGATTCCAGGGGGGCAGGGCCTACATGACTCACCATGGTGGTTGCTACCTGTTTGATGGTGTTGAGCAGGGAGCCAAATCCCCAAGTGGGTCTTTCACAAGAAATGTCACTGCAATGGGAGCGACAGTCTAGGCCGAGATGGCAGGGCTCAGACCCGAGCAAGCAGTTCAGATTTAGTCCATAATGAGTGCTGGAGCAGCTTCAGCTAGCATAACATACACAATGGCGGGGAACCAGATCGCGACACACACTACTCGTTCAGCACACTCATAAGCAACACAACTATTTGCCACAGTTTGGATAAAGTCCATTTGCAATTCAGTGGAGTTTCTGTGCAAACCCTTCATTCTGAGGCTCACTTTGGTACCTGACAGGCCAATCACTTCTGGAGCAAGTCATCGGTTCACACACAGGCAACGATTACTCACTTTTTCTTTGGGTCTCAAGTCTCAATAAGATCTATTGGATTTAAGTCTGATTTTACTCACGGCTTCTTCACTCTGGAAGATGGTGGCAGGCAGGCCAAGCACAGCCTTCCCACTGATTCTCCGATGCTACTACACAGGAACAGTTGCTCGAAAGACTCGAGTTGTTCACTCTCCAAACTCCAGCTCTCAGCTGACTCACTGCTGCTGGCAGCTCTGGGCTTTCCCAGTGATTCAAAAGGTTTGGTTGGCTGATGAAACTGTCTGTCACAGAAGGGCTCCCCCTCCAGGTCCATTTAGGCACCAAACCTTAAAAACTACAATTCCTACAGATTTTACTCCCACAAGGCCTCTGAGGACAGTCTCCATTTTAGGTCACCTGAGGTTCCGATTGGTCCAACACTGGCAGTTCCAGAACCAAAATAGTGGCTCTAATCTAAATGTTTGTGCTGCAAATGGAAGCAGTTTAGACAAACTCCTATATTATAATTACTAAAACATATAAACAACAAACAACTACTTTTCCTAATAGAGCTCCCTCTGCACTATTAGCGACTGCAGAATGGAGCAGAACTACAAACAGTCAGGCTGGTTACGAGACTTAATTCACTTGGACCCAGTCCAGACTAATTATTTCACACAGAATAGATAGCTCTTAAAGAGACAGGCATGGAGGCTAAATAGAGCACTCTCGGGCAGACAATCAAAACTACTGCAGACACAGGACACCATCCTGATAGTGGGCATTAGGAAAGCCCAGGAAGACATTAAAGGAATTGATATTGGTAGGGAGTTACACAAGGTAAAAGATAAAATAATTTCATAAATAAAACAAATAAATAGTAAAACAACAAATGCAAAGGACAAGTGAAAGTGAATACTGTATACAGCCCTCTTGATCCCACTGGTGAGGTCACCTCTGCCACCACTACTTTGAAGATCAGGATTAGAAGCCACAGCTTAAATCTCCCAGGCTGTCTGTGAAACTCCTCCCCTGAGCACTGCCAATGCAGCCAATTGGTGGGTTCTGTGGAGAGCAGGAGCCACCAATTGGTGGAACATATAAGTCCCTTAGTAGCCCCAGTGAACAGGAAACAGAAGATGCATTGTGGTGCGGAAGGCTGGAACACAGGAGGACAGGGCAAGTGAAAGTGAAAATACAGCCCTCTTGACCCCACTGGTGAGGTTTCTCCCACCGCTGGAAAGGTCAGGATTAGAAGCTACTGTTTAAATCCCCCAGACCATTCTTGAAACTCCTCCCTTGAGCGCTGCTGATACAGCTGATTGGTGGGTTGTAGGGAGAGCAGGAGTTGCTGAATGGTGGAGCACATAAATCCCTTAGAAGCCTCAGTGAACAGGAAACAGGAAGTTCATTGTGGTGGAGGAAGGCTGGAGTGCAGGAGAAGAGGGCAAGTGAAAATGAATTTACAGACCTCTTGACCCCTCTGGTGAAGTCAGCACCACTGACATTGCCTCTGGAAAGGTCAGGATTTGAAGCCACAGCTATCTACGTGAAACCAGCTGGGGTTGAGATGATGCACATGGCAATTTCATCCACCCTTCCCCTACTGATCACTGCACAGCCAGAGCCACTAGAAGTCAGAAAGGAGCCACAGTCCTGTCTCCCTGCTCAGCCTGTTCCAATCAGCTTCAGTCCTCAGGACAGAGGTGAGTTTTGAAAAGTTCAGCTGCAGTCCTCAGGACAGAGGTGGGTTTTGAAAAGCTTAGCTTCATTCCTGAGGACAGAGGTGGGTTTTGAAAAGTCTGCCAAAAACAAAGCTTAAAATATGCTCTCTGGATGGTTTCCTGGTCACTCCAGTCATCTATGTGAAGGTAGTCAGGGTTGAGAGGGTGCACATGGCAATCTCACCCATCCTCTTCTACACTGATCGCCACACCATCAGTCGACAGAAATTGGAAAGGAGCAGCAGTCCTATCTCCCTGCTCAGTTGGGTCCAATCAGCTGTAATTCTTGAATCTTCATCTGCCCATATCACAGACTCTGCCCCCCTCAGTGGTTCCCCTCGTGTGCAGTCAGGAGCACAAAGGACTGCAGCGCAATGGTGATGAAGAGTCTGCTAGGGAGAGTCAGCCAGGATAGTCTGCCAACTGCAGGACATGCTGTTGGATTTCTTCAAATAAGGTACTCTTCATGTGATGTGAACCTGTGTAGCATACTCCCAAGAGCAGCTGTAATTCCATCCTAACCTGAGCAGTATTATACTTCAGTGCTACCGGATACATCACAACAATGACTTGAGTACTTGACGGATTGCTTTTACGTTTGTACTGCTGCTTGCTTTTTCACTGCCTGATTAGTGATTTGACTAGATTAAGCTCTGTGAAATTAATTGTGAACTCATTTCACTGCTTAGCTCAAAGTATGAAGGAATCCTTTTTTGTATGGCTGTTTCACTCATATGAAAAAGGACCCTGCATACGAAAAAAGATTTTGGACTTCGTTTTTTTTTTTGTCACATTTGAACATCAAGAAACTATAACTCCCTCAATATTTGGAATTAAGGGACAATCTATATATCAAAACAAAGGTCTTAATGGGTAGTACAAAAATAAGACATACTCCCCCCCAAAAAAACCTTAGGACAATATAAAAAATTAAAAAAATGAAAATTCCCATAGGATAACAGTGGAACTTTAACAAACCATTGCTCCCTTAATTCTTACACTTAGTTAAGGGTCAGTCTATATATCAAAACAAAGGTCTTAATGAGTACTACAAAAATAACAGACACCCCCCCCCCAAACATTTAGGGGCAATATAAAAAAAGGATGAAAAATAAAAAATGCAGATTCCCATAGGATAACATCGTAACTTAAACAAGCCATACGCTCCTCAATATTTGAAATTAAGATGCACCCTATACATCAAAAGAAAGGTTATAAGGGGTACTACAAGAATAACATATGTTCCCCCCTAAACATTTAGGGGCAATAAAAAAATATAAAAAATGAAACGTGCAAAAATATAAAAAATAAAAAGTACATTTGTATGAAGGGATCCTTTTTCATATGGATTGTTCGTTCATACAAAAAAAAAGATGCCTTTGTAGGAAAAAAGATTTTAAACTTTGTTTGTTTCCCTGATTCTTTATTTGTATGATGGAATCCTTTTTAGTACGGCTTTTTCATTCACATGAAGAAGGAGCCCCACATATAAAATAAGATTTAGGACTTAGTTTTTTCCCACATTTGAACTTTAACAAGCCATAACTTCCTGGAGTTAATACAGGTAGAAATAAAGAAATGACACATCAGGTTTCATCACAAAAACAATATTTTTTATAAAATTATTTTAAATAAATATTTTATGTAATGAAAGGCATAATATAAAACAAAACTATATAAATTAAATTAAAAAACTCATTCATTTAAATAAAAATATAACTGCAATATTTCCTTCATATTGCAAATTAAATGTAAATAAAAAAATAGAAACTTTTCTTTAAATAAAGCCCTTTTTTTTGGGGGGGGGTGAGGTGGTACCTGCCGTGAGACATCACGATGCGGCGCTGTCGTTCACGTCCTGAGTGAGACCGCAAGTGGGAACAGGTTCTTACTGGCAGTGTCTATGTTGCAGACACAGATCTGATGGATCACACCCCTTCCTCTTCAGGACTGAATTTAGGTGGGATCTATGATGGAGGATCTTCTGACTCCTGATGAGGTCGCACAGAGAGGGCCTGGCCTTCTCACCACAGCAGTATTCTGTTGGTCTCATGAACAGCTTCTTTAATCTAGTGCAGTTCCTCCATCAGTCCACAAAGCAACTTGTGTGTGGTGTTCTGTGCTGCAACAATGTCCTTGTGGCTCTGTTGGAGCTCTCCAATACTGCGAACGAGGACCATGTTGCTGCTCTGGAGACCACAGATGGCCTCATAGGTTTGGCAATCAAATCTGTTGTGATGGTACATTGTGTTTAGTATTTCATTTTGCATTTGTAGTACCATCGCAACATACTTTGCCAGACTTTTGAAGCCCTTTGTCACTGTGCTTGTGAACTAGAGGAGGTCCTCCCTCAGGTACTGGATTGCTGTGTGAGATGCTACAACAAAAATTAAAATAAATGAGTATACTTTGTATGTTACGCTGTGTGTACTGTAACAACCGTTAGGATTTCTTGTTCTTGCATGCATTGCATTGTGAAGAGAATGAGTATTATTAAGTTTGTGATGAATCTTGTAAACCTGGAAGTGAGGCAGTTATTGTCTTTTGTTGCTATAGCAGTCATGTCTGAAGACACTATCTGGTGGTTTTGTCTACCTGTGATGATAAAAATTTCTGTTAAGGGAATGTAGTTTGTTATCAATCAATCAATCAATCAAGTCTTTATTTATCCAGGCGAACACCATTGAGGAGTATTCATTTTCAAGATGGACCTGGGCGACATACAAGAACCCAACTTAGAAAAAAGAATATACACATCTGAAATATATGACTGAACAGACACAATAGTAATTAAAACAATATACAATAAATAGTTGGCAATAAACATTTTAAAAGAAAGGAAAAAAAATCCTGCACAGCGGGCAACTACCTATATTTAATATGTACGAAAAATGCATAGGTCAAACTGATTATATGACATGAAGTACCTATGATAACGTAAGTTTGAGAGGAGGGTTAAAAGACCATTTGAGCTTAGAAACACAGTAAGAAGCGGTACATAAAGAGGTTATAGAAGATAGAAATAGCCAGGAAATACCAGAGTGCGGAGCCTCTGCAGGATGAAGACTCATGGCAACAAACAGGGAAACAGGTTGTATTAGGACACCAAGAAAAGGGCATCTGCTAAAAAACTACAGAAGACAACAGATAGCGGGAGCAATTAATGGATAACCTGGCGGAACCTCCAAGACATGTGATTAAGTTAAAATGAGAAAGGGGTAAGGTAGGGGAGAAGAGAGGTACCAGTATGCACCATGCAAGAATCATTGTATATAGGTTGTATAGGACAACAATTTAGGAGAAGCTGGCAGTGTCCGTGTTGCAGATACAGATCTTATACACCTGTAATTTAGAAGAATACATTAGCAAAGAATAAAAAGGATGTTTTCTGGTGTGTATCAGTATGAGGTCAAGTGAAGAAGGAGTATGCTGATTTTGTTCAGCTGTGAGGATAGAGATTTGTGTCAGGTGATGAGTTTGTTTACCTATGAGTATAAAGATTTTTGTGAAGACAATGTATTAGTTATGAGCAAAAAAAGTTTCTTTTTTCTGGTGCTATATCAGTATGAAATCAGTTAAGACTATGGTAATGGTATTGCCCTGTGACGAGAAGTACTGTAGTACTGTGAAGGCAATGTATACTGTTGTACAGTGAGAAATGGTATTCAGATTTTGAAGACAACTGTAATGTTTTCTACAAATAAGAGTTGCAGGTTACTTGTATCATACATTTCAAATCGAGTTTCTACAGGTAAGTACTGTTTAATACAGTTATACATTTTTCTTTGGACAGTTAGCATATTCACACACCTCTTAAGAACAGTACAGCTGTCATTTTTTCACATCCTACCCAAAATGTGTTTTCGCACCTGTGGCGCACAATGGCGTGGTCGCTGTGGGAAATCAACTTTCAGGACAGATTAACAAAATGACAGTGCCACTGTTCATGAGGAGAGGTCCTAAAATGCCTATTTTGAAAATATGGTTAAAAAATATCCCAAAAATAATTGGCTTACGGGCGTGCGTTGCGCAGTTTCTATGCATGCTCATGACAACCAATGTTTCATATTTTCACTCCAGATTTTCAACACTGCCATTTTTTTACACCTCCTCATGAACAGTACAGTTGTCATTTTTCACATCCTGCTTGAAATGTGTTTTTGCACCTGTGGTGCCAAATGGCACAGTCACTGTACAAAATCACCTTTCGGCTAACAAACTGATAGTGCCACTCTTCATGAGGTGACTGTGGGGTCACAAAAAGCCCATTTTGAAAATCTGGAGTGAAAATACCAACAAACACCCACAGCTTTAGGGTTTCCAACTGTAACGCTCCACCCTGTAGAGACTGACAGGTGTCAGGGGTGTGACTTGGGATTGTCGGCTGTAATACTTGTACCATTCCACCCCCACCCACCACCCTGCAGCCAGTGACAGGCATCAAGGTGTGTCTTGGAGTCTTTGGCCCCAAAGTTCACCCCCATTCTCCTATACTACACCTATCTCAGTGTATTTCCTTATGGAATGGTGTGAGTGTATGGCTCGAAGACCCCAAGACACACCGCGACACTTGTCAGTGTCTGCAGGGTCGGGTGAGGTGAAATGGCATGAGCATTATGGCTGATGACCCAAAGCCACACCCCAATGCCTGTCAGTCTCTGCAGAGTGGGTGGGGGGGGTGGCATTGGCATCAATTCAATACTTCACTGCCATTCCTATTATTCATCTTTCTAACTCCTGCACTACCAATGCCAATGCCAGCAAGACAACATTCGACATTGACAAATGCTTGTTTTTTTTGTGTCATATTCATTTCAGTATGGTTCAAACCACGAAACAGAAAGGCTTAAACACTGCTGTGCTCCCATTAAGTTCTAACTGTGAGCCAAGTGACACTGTAAGTAAAAAGGGAAAAAAATATGTCATGTAGCCCAAAACTATAGACAGCCCCCCCAAAAAAAATAGCCTGTTGAAATAAGGAACCAATCCCAAATTACTGAACACTCTAACAGCTGCCAACAGATTTATGCTTCTGTTAACTCATCAACTTATCACTATCTGGCTCATCAAGGTGGAGTCAGAGTCTAGTGGAGTTAAGGCACTTAACCTCTACCCTTAGGATTACTCCTTTGTCTTGTAATAATTCTACACAACCTATGAATTCAGCATTTCAAGGGCTGCCTGATTCTCTTTTGAAATCTCCTGTAATGCATCGAGTAGATACTAATATGGGTGTGGGTTGAAATTTTATTCTGGTGGCTCTCATTGAAATATTCAGCCTGAGGCAGATGCCTTGTCTAACACTTTTTTTGCATTTACCTGTCCCTCCTTCTTCCCATTTTGGTCAGGTTTGTGATTCTAAGGTAACTGGGTGTGCGATCCTGAATTCTATTATGGCAGAAGTGCTTACAGATCTCCATAGCACTATTCTTGTCCTGGAAAAGCTTGCTAGAACTAATCACTCATAAATGCAGTCCGTGGTTGTTAAATTGTCTCAGATTAATTTGGCTTCAGCCAGTGTTCAGGTATCATCAAATAAAGAAGCATTACCTAAGGTATTTGATGTTGACAATGAGAAGTCAGAGCTTATATCATATTTCCCCTTATAGCTTAGTGGTGGTGGTATCAGTCTAATGAGTAACCTGTATGCTGATAATTATGTGCTGATGGAGCAGCTGGTCAGCATTAGAAATTATTTTGATACTAGCAGATAAGATTTAGATATCAATGGGCTATGATGGATGACAATACAAAAGCTTTTAAGCATATTTACCCACTGAAGGAATCTTTCTGGGTGGAATTTATTGAGGCTGAATCTCGAGCCCTATCTGAGACCAGACTTTAGTTCTATTGTTTCCCCGAATGGGGCACCCAAAAAAGGACCAAAAACAACAAGCATTTGTCAATGAAAGGAGAAGGGGGGCAGGGCTGGGCTTAACCTGCAGATCTACTGCTTCTGGCCAAAAAGCCTTCTCTTATTATTTGCCTAAAATGTGGAATGCACTCCCTCCTCAAATCCACCACTTCTCCTCCCTTTATTCTCTTACCTCCAGTCTGCATGACTACCTTACCCCTTCCTGCACCTGCTCCTGACACCCTTCATGCTACCCTGTGTCTCTTTCATGCCTTTTCCCCTCTTCCCCTCCTCCATCCGCCCTTCCTTTCCCCCTCTGCCCCGATTGCATTTATCTACCAATCTTTAGCCCAGCTCTTACTAAGGTGGTAGGATCCTTGTGTTCCCTGCCTGCAGCACTTTGATCCCCCTTTTATGTTTGCTTGCTTTATATGCTATCCCTGTACTTATGATATATGTATGCTCCTCTGATCTACCTATACTGTAAATGTGGTACTAGCAAATTATGTACCCAACTTCCATGTAGCTGTTTTAACTGTATGTGTGCTTCCCCCATCCTTATTGTATGTTCCCAACTCTCTTCTGTACATCCCTTTCCCATTCCCCCAGGACATACCGTGAGATGAGCATTAAGTTGCTCGGTGTATCTTTCCTGGTGAAACAATTAAATAAATAAAAATAAATACCCATTCTGGGACGCTGTTTGAAACCTCTCACTGGGGCTCCTCTCCATTTCATGTAACCACCTACATTTTGTGTACCTTCTCCCACAAAGCTTTGCACTATGACATGGTATGATGGATCTTTACATGTGGGGGGTGGGGGAGTAGAAGCAGATCAGCTAGCTCTCCAGCAACAGTGTAGGCAGGAACAAACTGGTCAGAGTAGGGGGCCACGTGATCCTTATCTGCTGACTAATTCTATATTTCTAATTTTCTGTGTTACTAGTGTAACCTCCCCTACAAATTGGGGTTTATTATAATGTCTTCCTGGGCTCCTAAATGCCCGCTGCCTGGCTGGTGTCCTGTCTTAAGTAGCTCTGTGTCTTTTCGTGAGAGTGTCCTATTCAGCATCCGCACCTACCTCTTTAAGAGAATAGCTAATCTGTGTTCAGAAATTATTCTGCGCTGGGTCCAAGTGGTTAAGGACTTGCAACCAGCTAGGCAGTGCATTATTTTGCTCCATTCTGCAGTCACTATTTGCTCAGAGGGAGCTTATGTAGGAACTGTGTTTACTTACTGTTTATGTGCTGTTATATTGAAGTAAGGGAAGTTTGTCTGACCTGCTTTAAATTGCTTCTTGAAAATTTGAATGGGAGCCACCATGTTAGGTCCTGGACTTCCAATGATTGGACCAATCAAACCACTGGGGACCTAAAATGGATCCTGTCCCCAGAGGTTCTGTGGGAGAAAACTTCTGTCGTTTTTGTAGTTTTGAGAGTATGCGTCCAAATGGACCTGGAGAGGGAGCCTTTACTGTAACTAACAGTTCCCTCAGCCAACCAAACCTTTTGCATTACAAAGGAAATGCCATGTGGGCCAAGAGACAGTGGATCTGTTAGAGTTGGAGGTTGAAGACTGAACAGCTCGAGCCTTCAAGCAGCTGCTCCCAGAAGGAGCGTGTGGGAATCGGCAGGATGAGGCCGAACTTACCTCCCTGCCATGTTTTCTCCTGCACTAGACTGCCTATTGCGGAACTTGAACTTGTCTGATTTCCAGCTTGGAACTGCAGCAGAAGAATAGAAGAAGTATTTTTGTACTTGTGATTTGGACCGAAGGTTTGCTACAGAAGCGATCGTCCCAGCTTGTGAGAAAATCTTACTCGTATTGAAAGGTTTGTGCAATAAAGCTGTCTATTTGCAACCAGACTGAATCTGAACTGTTGTTAGAAGTAGTTACCACTTTTAATATGCTGAACATGTCTCATGGGTCACAATTTGATTCCCCACAGTCGAACCTGTTATGCCAACTGGAGGCTTCACCAGCAGAAGATCACAAACTTTTCTTGAACTGTTTATCCTGCCTGGGCCCTGCCATCTTGGCCTAGGCCACTACTCCTGCACCAGAGACCATCTCGGTGAAAGACCGGCTTGGGGATTTGGCTCCCTGCTCAATACCATCATGCAATTTGTGACCACCTGGAGGTGAGTCATGTCGGCCCAGCTTTCCTTGGCCCCCATGAACATTACCATGAGGTCTACATTGCGCCTGCAGAACAGCCTGGTCCTGGTATTGTGAGTACAAATCAGGATAGCTCCTTGCAAAGAAAGCTAAAATCCTTGTGGTACCAACTAATTGTTTTCTTTATTGGGTTCTTGAACTGGACTGAGTCATCCAGCTTGGATTATAAATAACTGGGTTGTGTGCATGCTTAACTGTTTTCTTTCCTCTAAGGGTCCCAACATTATCTGCAATGCTGGCCACCCTTGGGCAAAGCTTCAGGCTAGCCTGCATGACATTCTGGGTACCCAGTGTTGTTGAACTGTCTAAGTGGGACTTAAAATGCATGCCAGACAATCCTGATTTAAATCAGATTGCCAGTCATTCTGCTAGATTCACGCCCCTCCCTTGTTCACTGCCCCTAAATAAACCAGATTGTCTTTTTCACATTTAACCTGGCTAGTGTGCATATTATTAGTTGGGTTACAGTGTTAAGATTGTATTACTGCATTGTTAACCTTATTCTCCAGGGCGTCTCCATGGAAGCCACTGCAAGTTCAGCCCTGGCAGTAAGTGAAAAGGGTGTGAGCACATTATTACTGTTGCCTGTTGATTGTGAATGTACCATTGTGTTATTTCCTAGGCCACTAGAAGGGCTGGTGGGTGGTTATAGCTTCCCAGAGGGCTATACCAGAGCTATTAAGTAACCCCAATACCATTCCTCTGGGTGGAGGCACCTAATCTGAGAACTCAGGCCCTCAACCTGTGTGTTTCCATATAGGCAGGGGTAGTAGCCCTTAGAATAGAGCCACCTATGGGTTACACTAAGGCAATAGTATGTTGTGAATTTGGGTGGCATATAACTGTATGGGCCTGCATACTGTATGAATTAGTAACCCAGGAGTTCTGGGGTGGCTAAGTGATTTGCTTAGCATCACATAATATGCAAGTAGAGGGCATGGGAATCAAACCTAGGTCTGATGATGCATCATTTCACTCACAGCTTGTTACTTTAACATCTAGGCTATACTGCTAGCCCAAAAATTGGCGGGGGGGGAATGCAAAACATTACATTATTTGTTTATTTATTTATTTAAGCATTTAACAAGGAAAGCATGCTGAGCAGGCTACTGCTCATTTCCAGATGCATCCTGGGGGGAGGGAGCACAATTACATAGTTGAACAGACATAATACATATAGTATACAAAGTATAGAGATAAACAGCAGATACAGGCATAGCATCAAATACATTACCATAAAATATATACAGGTGGAACATACAGTGTAGTAAATTACAGCTTGGGCGCACTGCCCAGCTATTCAGCAATCTGTAAACTGTCTAGACACATGGGCAGGTAGAGGAGAAGTGAGATTGGAGCATGGCGTTGAGGAGTGGGGGGGGAAGAGCAGTGATGAATGTTTGTTGGGAGGGAATTCCACAACGTCGGTAAGCGGTAGCTAAAAGCAGCCTGACCAGCAACAGTGGCCCTGTGAGGAACTGCAAGGGACCTGGAGTCTGTGTTTCTGAGGTAGTAAACTGGGGTGCTGGGATTGACAAGGACAGAGACAAGGTACAAGGGGAGTAGCTGGGACCAGTATCTGGCTGTGATCTTAGCACAGTGGGACAGTCTTGAATTGTCTATAGAGGGGAGGTTTGTTGATTGGTAAAGGGTACAGTGGTGAGTGGAGTAAGGACAGTTCAGGATAGAGTGACAGAAAGAATAGAAAAGAGGGTCCAGTCTGGCTAGGGTGGATTTAGGACCTGCACTGTATACTATGTCCCCATAGTCGAAGATGGGGTGGATCATTTTCTGCACAATGGCCCTGCGGGCAAGAGCTGGGATGCAGTCCTGGTACCGGTAAAGTGCCCCAAGGCTGGGGTGCAGCTTCTTAATTATAGAGTCAACATGGGCTGAAAAGTTGAGGTGCTGGTCCAGCCAGACCTCAAGGTATCTGAAGGAGGTACAGGCCTCCGGGGTGACCCCTCAAGGGTGTGGAACATAATTGGGCAGGGGAGCCTCGAGAGTCTCTGCCTTGTGCCAAAGGTTACTAAGACTGTTTTCTTGGCATTGAGGAGGAGGAGGAGTTGATTGGTGGGAAGCCAGTGCTGAACTGTAATAAAGTTACACTGCAATCTAGTCGAGACCTCTGCGGCCGAGGCAGCTGCTGTATATAGTACGGTGCCATCCGCGTACATATGGACTGAGGTGTGAGGGCAGGCAGAAGGCAGGTCATTCAGAAAAATGGAAAACAGGAGCGGGCCAAGGACAGAGCCCTGTGGAACCTCTGTGTGGACTGGGAGGGGGGCCGAGATGGAGGAACTGAGTCGGACAGATTTGGACCTGTCCACAAAGTACAAGTGGAACCAACTGATAGCACTGCTGGATAGACCAGCATTGCCAAGTTTGGTCAGGAGGAGTGAGTGGGAGACAGAGTCAAATGCTTTGGCCAGGTCAATGAAAATAGCAGCCGTGACATGGCCAGCATCCATCCCAGTGAGGATGGAATCAGTGAGCCTGAGAAGGGAGGTAGTGGTGGAGTGGGATTTCCTAAATCCAGACTGGAATGGGGTGAAAAAGGAGGAGGAATCCAGAAAGGTCAATAGGCGAGAGAGTACTAGACATTCTTGGAGTTTAGTCAGAATAGGTAGAAGGGAGATGGGTCAGTAGTTGCTTGGGTCTGAGGTATCCCCACCCTTAGAAAGGGGGATTACAGTGGCATGTTTCCATTCAGAGGGTACCTCAGCAAGGGAGAAGGATTGGTTAAAAAGGGAGGCCAGGGGTTTGGCTATGACTGGGGCTGAGAGGTGGAGCATTTTGGAATCCAACCTGGTGGAGCATTTGCCCTTCCTTGGATTAAGGGCAATCAGTGCACTAAATACCTCACCAGGGGTGACCTGCAGGAAGGAGAATGGGTGAGCTGATTGCGTAGTTCTTGGCATGGAGGTAGGGGAGGGGTACTGTGCAGGGAGAGGAGATGGCTGGAGAGTGGCATAATTGTTTGTGAAATGGGAGTTAAACAGTGCTGCCACTGCAGGGGGGGTCAGTGATGTTGAGACCACCTAACTGCAGGGCAGGAGTTGGGGTCCATGATGGAGGGCTGAGAAGAGATTTTACTACTTTCCAGAAGTTGGCTGGGTGGCGGGAGGTGGAATTGAATGTGACTTTGAAGTAGTTGGCTTTTGCTTGGCGGATTTTTCTAGTACTGGCATTGTGTAATGTACGGTATTGCTGGAGGTTGGCAGGAGATCTGGAGGCCTTGAAGGATTTCCAGGCCTTGTCTCTGGTTCTAAGGAGGGTCAGGATTTCAGTTGAGATCCATGGGAGATGGGCACCTCTGACTCTGGTTCACCTGAGGGAGGCGTAACAGTCCCAGACAGCAGTGAACTTGGTCTTAAAGAATTCCAGGGCATCATCTATGGAGTTTGATTGACTTATGCATGACCAGTCAGAATTGACCAAGTCATTTAGTAAGGAGGTGAGGTCCAATGATTTGAAGAATCTGGCTATAAGGATTTTGGATGGGTGGGCTTTTGGCTTGAAGATTTTACGCACCGAGTAGATTCCATGGTGGTCACTGAGTGCGTCTGGGAGGAGGCCTCAGGCTATGATCCTGTGAGGGTGTGAGGTGAGGGAACAGTCCTGAAGGGTGTGATTCAAGGTTTTGTGATTGTGCCAAGTGGGCTCGGAGATTAGTTGAGTTAGATTTAGGGCAGCCACCTTGTCCCAGAGCTTAGAGTTGGCCCCACCGAGCCAGTTCAGATTGAAGTCCTCAAGTATATGGAGCTCGCCACCTAGAGCCAAGGAGTTCAGCGTGCCCAAGTGATCCAGTATAGCAGCTGTGTTGGCATCAGGGGCACAGTAGGTACCAGCAACGTAGATTGGAATTGAATGTGGGAGGGAGAGTTTTACCATGAGAGCATCGATGGCCTTTGAGGGCAGGGGTAGGGTGACTGGGGTGAACTGGATGGTGGAGGCAATGTACATTGCTAAGCCTCCCCCCTTTTTTGCCCATACGATCATGTCGGATGAGTGCATAGCCAGGAATAGAAAATTCCGAGTCAGGGTTTTGAGGCTTCAGCCAGGTTTCTGAGATAATCAGGATATCCAGGCTGAGGGACATGGCAAGGGGTTGAAGGTGAGTTATTTTATTTAGTAGACTACATATATTTAGATAGGTCAGTTTTAAGCCTGAGGGGAGTTGGTGGGGTATTGGTGGGTTTGGGGTGTGGTGGTGGTTAGGTCCAGAGTTTGGCTCAATATCTCCTGCTAGGAAAATCAGTAGTGTAATCAGGAGTTTAGTATTATGTGCAACCCAGCGCAGCTTTCTGGGGGAGGCATAAGTCCTTGCGATAGCAGGTGTTGGCCGACGATCATGGGGCAGGAGGGCAAGGAGGCTGGTTTGAAAGTTGGGGGAAAGTACAGCAGGGCCAAATGAGAGTGTGGAAGTGGCGCCTAGGGTGAGTGTCAGCTTTGGTAACTGAGTTATTAATGTTTATTTGGCACCTGGTGCATGGTGCCTGACAGACCATCAGGTCGGGATAGATAGATGGTGAGAGGGACGCCCAGGGGATGAGGATGAAGAATGTTAAAAGGACAAAAGGGGTCATCATGTAGAGGCAGCAGTGCAAGAGTTAAAGTTACTGTATAGATGTTCTTAGTGAGGAGGCCACTAGTGGTAGAAAGATATAACCTGCAAATAGTAAAGTGAGCTGATTGGTTATTTTGTTTTATTACCATGTGACCAGCCCTATATTAGTGAGAGTTTGCCAAGGGTGATGGTGGGGGTGGTGGGGTAGCTGACACGAAGCGTCAGCAGGGTGAAGCTCTCTGGTGAGCTGCCGAATATCGGATCGGGTGGTGACTGCGTACCTTTTTCTGAGTCCTCGGGGCGGCGCGCTCTCTGGTTTGGGGGGGGGCTTCTGACCCTAGCGACCTCACAGTCTGCCGTGGGGAGGTGAGCTAGGAGAGGAAGAGACAGAGTTTAAATAATTAGGAACGAGGGAGGGGCTAACTCCACTGCCTGACTCCACTAACTTGAATTAATAACAACAGGGTTCACAGTGGGGGAACTAGGCTACCAGGTTTAAATGGAAAAACAGCAGATGCTTAGGTTTCTCCACTACCTTGATTTTAACACAACAGGTTTTACAACGGGGGATCTAGGCTCACCAGATTTAAATATAAAACAGCAGATGCACAGGATTTAGATCTGTAACAGCGTAGTTCACCAATTAGTGTGCTTTAAAGCAGCTTCAGTAACAGCACTACAATGCAGCAAAATTATATCTTATTAATTACAGCAACCTTTTAACAAATCAACATAAATGAACACACACACACACACACACACACACACACACACACACACACTTTCATGGCCATTAATAAACAAACCCTGAACCACAGATGGCATGAGGGAAATCACATTTCTGCCAGCATCATCCGATATGGGCTGATGTATACAGCAAGCAGCTCAGTCAGCTCAGCTGAGATAGGGTTGGGGAGAGAGGGAGAGATCACATTTCTGTCAGCATCATAGGGCTCAGTCTGTTAGATCTCAGCTCAGTTAGACAGCCGTGGGAGGGGTGAGGGGATCAGATTTCTCACATAGTAGCATTCCAGTCAGCTTAGCTATGGGAAGCCATTCAATTAGAGATGGTGGGGGAGAGATTTTATGCAGGGAGTGGGACCCCTTGCTCAGTACTGATACATTTATTTTTGTCTGTTCACTGGTCTCTGTGTAAGTTTGTAACCTCCTTCATGACCCTGCCAAGTTTACTAACAATTCAGTTATCACAAGCTACCCTAACTCTCACTCATTTTCATGGAATCCTGACCTGAACACATCTTGTTTTTGTTGGTTTTGGATGGCCAGAAAAAGAAAACAGAACACTCCCAACTCCTAGCCTATCTCATCCATCCTGTTCTCTGTACCATCTATCACTGGATCACTCCCTATCTACTGTACTTTGGGTTTCCTCAAAATGAACAATAGCTGGAAAAATACAGAGATGACAGAGATTTGAGATTACATACCTGCTGCTGCAACTTCAGTAGCTGCAGTCTCCCCCACACCACGTTTCTGTCCTCTGACTGCCGGTAGATGTTCCTTCCACGTCATCCATCAAGTTTTATCATTCAGATTGCAGGCTAAGTGAGTGGAGTGGGGGGGGGTTCTAAGATAAATCGTGCAGCTTTTGGCCTAATGAGATGGCATTACAAAAACAGTGTTGGTGTCGGGAACACCTGACGGCCCAGCAACCATAAAGGTAGAGAGGGAATCCATCAGGTAGTGACTGAGATATGATGTCAGAGTAGCTAACTTGAACCTCCTGAATGTAAAGTCTCACCCTCCCTTGTTCTCCAAGCAGCAGTGTGGTGATAAGGGGTGGCTGTGAGAGGTAAGAAGTTTGCAGCCCTGCGCAGCAGACTATGGGAATCGCAGAAATGGCAGTGGCAATTGAACTCAAAAGGATTACAAAAATGGAGATTATTTTCCCTTTTTTATGTTTTTTATTCCATGAGCGGGTGGGTGTGCAGGTAGGGCGACTGGAGAGGAAGTTCAGGCTGAGTCTGACTAGCGCTGAGCATGAGACTGTGCTAGAGCTATGAATATAGAAAGACAGTGTTTATCTTTAAGAGGACATGCTTGACAGAGTAAGGCAAAATAATTTTTTTTGTTAAAATGGAGACTGCAATATAAACTAACAGGCTGAAGTTAGAGTGCTCTGTTGAGAGAGAGCTGGGAGCTGAAAGCACCGAAGTGGTGGTGGGGGCCGAACGAGCAGCAAATGGGGGGGTACGCTAGGCTACATGGTCACTGGTCCAAGGAAGCAGAGTCATGACAAAGACTGGGACAGCTGTTTGCTAGCAGGTGTATGCAAATGAAATGAATGAAGAGCTCTGTCTGATTGGAGTGGTTCATTTGTTTCAAGTGCAGACCGGCTCCCCACTGTGAAATTCTGACGGCCATCACAGTCTGCTGCACTGGTGATTGGTGTGTCAGGGACTCACCCACTGTAGAGAGCTTTGCTTTGGACTCATCCTTGAAACACCTCTCAAATGTAATACTGTCTCAAGGTGTTTCTTGCGCAAGTGCAAGGAAACACAAAAAGGGTTCCAAATATAACACAAGCATTTGTCAATGCCGAATGTTTGCTTGCTGGTATTGGCATTGGTGGTGCAGGAGTTAGAGAGATGCATAATAGGAATGGCAGTGAAGTATTAAACTAATGTCAACCTCCACCCTGCAGAGACTGACAGGCATTTGGGGGGGTGCCTTTGGGTCATCGTCCATAACGCTCATGCCATTCCACCTCACTCCACCCTGCAGACACTGAGAGGTGTTGTGGTGTGCCTTGGGGTCTTCAGCTCTTATGTGCACTCCATTGCATAAGGAAATAAGCTGAGATGGGTGCAGTAGAGGAGAATGGGTGGACATTAGGGCCAAAGACCCCAAGGCACACCTCAATGCCTGTCACTGGCTGCATGGTGGGGGAGGGGGTGGGGGTGGAATGGCATAAGTATTACGGCTGACAACCCCAAATCACACCCTGACACTTATCAGTGTCTACAGGGTGGGGCATTATGGTTGGAAACCCTAATGCTCTGGGTGTTTGTTGGTATTTTTGCTCCAAATCTTCAACATGGGCTTTTTGGGACCCCACCTCATGAACAGTGGCAGTGTCATTTCATTACTCAATCCCAAAAGGTGATTTCACACAGCAACTGTGCCATTCAGCACCACCGGTGCGAAAACACATTTTGGGTGGGATGTGAAAAATGATGGCTATACTGTTCATGAGAAGCTGTGAAAAAATGGCAATGTTGAAAATCTGGAGTGAAAATATAAAAAATTGGTGAAGTTACGAGCATGCATAGAAACTACAAAATGCACACCTATAACGCAATCACTTTTTTGGAGTTTTTTAACCAGATTTTCAAAATGGGCATTTTAGGACCTCCCCTCATGAGCAGTGCCAGTGTGATTTTGTTAATCTGTCCCGAAAGTTGATTTCCCACAGCGACCTCACCATTCTGTGCCATAGGTGTGAAAAAAATGTTTTGGGCAGGATGTAAAAAATGACAGCTGCACTGTTCATAAGGTGGTGTGAAAAATGGCAGTGTTGAAAATCTGGAGTGAAAATATTAAAAATTGGTGAAGTTACGAGCGTGCATAGAAACTGCACAATGCACACTCGTAATGCAGTCATTTTTTGTAAATGTTTTCACCAATTTAGCAAAATGGGCCTTTTGGGATCCCACCTCACGAACAGCGGAACTGTCATTTCATTAATCAATCCTGAAAGGTGATTCCATGCAGCAACTGCAAAATTACCTTTCGGAATCAAATGACAGTGACAGTGTTCATGAAGTGGGGTCCCAGGAATCCCATGTTGAAAATTTGGGGCCAAAATTCCTAAAAATGGCTGAGATATCAACCAAAGTTGAACCCCCCATTGACTCCCATTATACAGCTTACCGTCAGACCTCATGCAGTAGCGATAGGATGCCTTGTCACAGTGGAATGTTTCCATCATATAGTGCTGTCATGTCTGCTAAAAGTTCAAATAACAGCTCCAGTGGTACTGTGCTCCCTGGAAAATGGTGTTGGGTGGGAGTAGTTGTGTCCTGTTATGTGTTCTCTCTTTTTTAGGTGAGAGAAGAGCTAAAAGAAGGAAGAACAGACTGTACATGAAGTGGCATCAGTCACTCCTACACTCTCCATTCTTTCCTTCACTTCCATAATGGACACAAACCATGCTAGGTTCTTTCTTTCCTTTTTGAAAGTTCTGGTTTTATAAACATGTGATACCCCTCATAAAGTAGGAAATAAAGGAATAAATGTTGAGGCCACTTATAAATATCGTTCTTTATCTTTTTGTAAGCCCTATCAGAAAAAAAATGTCTTTCAAAAAATCCTTTTAGACCCTTATAAAAGTTCCAGGAATACACCTAGGGAAGAATATATACAGATGTCTAAAAAGCCTATGCTGCTTCTCCCCCCTGTTAGTGATCCCCGGGGCACCCCCTAGATAAATATATTTAAATCCCGGGTCCATCTTTTTAAGAGTGTACACAAAGTTAAACACCTCTGATGATACACAAAAAACAAGTCTATGAAAAAAGGACATGTTTTATGCTTCCCTGTTCCCTCACTTTTTCTACTTCCATGATAATGCCCTTTCTAAGTATATTACACGAGCTAGAATGTAAGGAAACGTTTTTTTCCGAGTGTAGTGTTACACACTAGAATGTTAATTAATGCTTCCTTTAGGGGAATTTAAAATGAAATGCAAGAGGAAAGAATTATAGAAAAGTAAGGGAACTTTTAATTTGCTCATCTAGGTATTTACATCCTGTTAGCACTTGAATGATGTTTTAATTGTATTTTGGGTTTTAAATGTAGATATTTTGATATGCACTACTAGCACTTTAAATTTAAACATGTGACCTATGCCCATCGGGGCTACTTAAGGGAATTATGCACCAGACAGCACAATCTTCGTAAAAGCCAAGGGTTTGGTGAAACATTAGAAACTTTGTTGCTGTACACAGAGCCTGAGCCTGAACAGGCTACGTACCACTGTGATGAGAAAAAACACTTTGAAAGAATTGGAAAACTTTGCTTTGGACATTACTTTTGGATTATGTGTGGGGTATGCCATAACTATCTTTGCCTAGCTGTATACTGTGCTTGGAAGAATAAGCCTGCTGCTTGACCCACCAGTAATAAGTTGGTACTCAGTTTATGGACTCTGTGTGTTAATGTGAACCGTTTCCTCCTCCTTGTTCCTGTGACCATGGTCTCCCAAATCCACATACTGTATGGTAAAACCTTAGTTGGCCTCCTCGGTTGTGACAAAAGAGTCCTGGGTGCCAGATGAACCCATTGCTGAAGAGATTTCACATTCTCTAGCAATCTGTAAGCTGTAGTCAGAATTCATATAAAATGGATTTAAAGTGGTGTGGAGACCTCCTGTAGCAGCCTGGTGTAAGCAGTAGCTTCATAAGATCAGAGCACAAAAGTGTAAAACCGAAGTCTCTAGGTTTGAATCCCATCACAGTCAATGACCGACAGTGTGACCCTGCACAGGTCAAATTACCTTTTTGTGTTTCAGCCCTTCACAGCTATAAAATTATATAGAAGTAGGACCCCCCCAACACACACACACACAGATACACACACTGGAAACAAAATGTATTTTAGCAGGTCTACCTAGGTGGAAATGAAAGTAAAAACACAGAGGGAGACTGAAATCCTGTGATCTTACTCAATGGAGAATTCTAACAACTGTGACCCTTCGCAGCTCTACAGCACATATTTTCGGCTTGTCTGATACTTAACACAAATCCACAAACACACACACATAAACAAACGTGCACACACACACACACACAGAAATGTACACAGGAAATGGAGTGATTCTGTGTGGCATGCATTCTCTTGCATTCTGTAACCTGCTGTCAGAATTGACATAAAATGGATTTAATGCAGTGCAGAAGCCAGATGTTGCAGCCTGGTGTGCATGATGGTAACGTAGCTTTATAGGAAAGTTGGGAAGTTTGGGTGGTCCCATGGTCAGAGCACAATGCTGTGAATCATGATTTCCTAGATCTGAATCCCACCACAGCCAGTGACTCACTGTGTGAACTTGGCCAAGTTAATTGATGAGGCAGTGCTTTAGCCATTTCCAGCTGCATCTCACCTCGGCCACTCAGGACAAAATGGATGTAAAACACAGAGAGAGACTGAAATCCTGTGATCTTATTCAACAGAGAATCTCAACAACTGTGACCCTTCACAGCATGGCAGTACTTATTTTGGGCTTGTCTCATAATTTAAATGTACACACACACACACACACACACACACTGAAACGCACATACACACACAAACACCACACACACACACACACACACACACACACACACACACACACACACACACACACACACACATATATGTATATGAAGCCATCCTGGGGCCCTGCATTCTCTATCATTAGCATTCTGTAACTTGTAGTCAGAATTCTTCTAAAATAGGTTTAATATGGTGTGTAGACCAGGTGTGGCACCCTGGTGTGCACAGTTGCTTCATAAGAGAGAATTTGCTAGGGAAGGATGCTTCTCTATATCTGGTGCAATGCGAGTTTAAATTAACCAGATAATGGCTCTATTTGCACAGATTAGCATAATTCCATTTCATGATCAGTTGTAAAGCATTATTATGCCATTACGTAAACGTTAAATGTATTCCCAAAATGTGAACTTTTCTAGGTAGTTAAGAGTTTGGCCCAAAGATCATTCTTTGCTACTGTATGAGGCTTAACTGACAACTCTGAAGATTTTTAATTAATAAAAATGTTTTCCATTTTCATACATGTGCAGCTAATTTTCTGTTATTTTTTCATAATTTGTTTCTCGTGACAATGATGCTTTCCATTTTTGAGAGGTAAAAATCCATTTTTGTGAAGTAACACTCCCATGTTTGTGAGTTTTAGCAGTCTCAAAATTAAGTAAAATAAGGGAAAACAGTCACACTTTAAGTGTCTGTTTCAGTGTAATCGCGGGGTAGGTAATCATTAATCACATGCAACAGGGGTAATTACACTGTAGTTACATGTTTGTTTCGTTAAGTAAATTGCAGTTGCAATGCAGTTACAGTGTAGTTTATGCTGCAAGTACAGTGTAGTTAAGGAAACAAAGTAAAGTGGTACTGGGAAAACTTTGGGTAACAAAACCAAAAAAAGGCTTAGAGCTGTGGTCTTAAACTTGTGGTAAATCTTAACATTAACATCTTCCAGCTCGTTTGCAGGCAAAGCAAGGAAGTGTATGGGTTGCTATCGGAGACAGTGAAATGCTTGCAACATGATTAAGAGCATAGGATAAAGGAAAATTAAGTTACAAACTACACAGTTTCTACTTAAATGATATGTAGTGGTACCGAAATCTGGGAAAAGTAGAAAGGATTTAATAATTTTTATATTCTAAAACTATCAAGTCATTTTAAGATACAGTCTGTCAATATATATATATATATATATATATATATATATATAGATGTGTGTATAATTATATATATATATATATATTATGGTAGCACTGTAGTGCTACCATAGTTAGGTTGAGAGCCATTTACATGTTAAACCTAAATGTTTGTACCTTAATAACTTTGCAACCATTCAACGGATTTGCCTGAAATTTGGAATACGTGATCAAGACCCATAGATCTTGGGATCTGCCAACTTTTGTACTGTTTGGATATACAGCTGCAGAGTTATTAAGCATGATCTGCGTGAGCATTTACGCTTTTTTGGAATTCTGTGGTCGTCTCTACAGGTCACACGGTTTACGCGATCTGGTCTGAAATCTTAAGGGAACATGTGGCCAGGGTCGCCGATGTGCCTTTTGAAGATTTCGTGAAAAAATATTAAACGGTTCAAAAGTTATTCAAAAAACAAGTTCCCATTATAAGTCAATGGGGAACATTAACAAAAAGTTCGACAGTGTCGCAAATGCAGTTTTTACTTTTGCAAATGGCCCTTTTACTGTCGCAAATCCACCATTTTATTTTCAGTTGGTCATCAGAAAAATGCTTGGCATTTAAATTTGGGACCCTTTAGCAACCTAATTCTTTTTGTATTCACCTAGTCGGACCCTGAGGATGCTAGGCATGTCTTTATTTTGGGGTAAAACACCCCAGAAATATGTTTTTCAAATTTCTGGAAAAAGTACTTTCGCATGCATGACACTGTTGAATGAATTTGCGAAAGCTTTCACAAAGTTCGACAGTACTTTTCCAGGCTGTGGGAAAATGACAGCAATTCTTTGTCATCCTGCTGCAAAAGAACAGTTTGGTCTTTTGGGCTGAAATTTAGAGAGAACACAGCCAACATCTCACAGATGTGCCTTTCAGTATTTCAGTGAAAAAATATTACAGGGCGGCAAAGTTACAGCACTCCAAAGTTGACACTTTTTCCCATAGGATAACATTACGGCGTCCGACGCATTACAGGAATCCTTTGGCGCCCTGCTGCAAAATAACAGTTTAGTCTTTTGGGCTGAAATTTGGATGGAAGAAAGCCAACATTGCACATATGTGCCTTTCAGGGGCTTGGTGAAAAAATATTACAGGGAGCCAAAGTTATGGCATTCTGAACTTCTCTTTTTTTCCCACAGGATAACATTACGGCATTCACCGCGCCTTTCCGGGCCCATATCTCAGAAACGGTGTGAGATATGGACTTTTTGTTGGAAAAATTCTTAACTAGCCAGGAAAGTCATAAATCATGTGACTTTAACATTTTTTTTCTTCGTCGTACGGTTCCTGAGATATAAGCAATTTAGTATTCCAACTCCTCATTTTCTGTTCCGAAACCCATTATTATGCATACATTCTTTGTATGCACTGTCTTTCTCTATGCAGCTTTTGGGGAAAACCAGCCTGTGTGCTTACATTACTGTTACTGTTACCACTTCCGCTTTCGGTTCTGTACCTGTTTCACTTACCGTTCCCGTCTACGCCACCATGTGCGTTACCCTTTGCATTTTCATTTGCGCTTGTGTTTTCGTTATGTTTACCATTTGTGTCTACAGTACTGTTTCTCTTTCTGTTTTGCTTTGCGTCACCATGCACATTACTATTTGCGTTTGCGGGCACCGTGTTACTATGTGACAAGACAGCACATGGCGGGAGCGCCGCTGCATTACATTCACTATTTCTCGTTATCATTCTCAAAAAGAAGGGAAATTAGAGGAAAAAAACTCCATTTAATACATTAGTTAGGTTGTTCCACAGTGAGTGCGAGGATGTGTTGGTTGAGCCCTTGACCCTCACCTCACACTCCACCCAGCCAGGTGCGATTGAGGTTGTCAGTCCAACTCGCACCCCATTCTTCTATACCTCTGCTTCTTTACACATGTGATGGGGTGAGAGTTATGGCGGCAACCCCAATGTGCACCCTGATGCCAGTTGGGGGTGTGGGTGGGGGGTCCGGGGGTTCAACCTAACACCATTCCTCGCTTTGTCGCTTGAGGAACAACACTAACTAATGCATTAAACTGAGTTTTTTGCCTCTAATATATATATATATATACACACACACACACACACACTGTATATATATATATATATATATATATATATAATATATATATATTCAATAATATGTGTTTGCCTGCTTTAGCTGTGTTGCAATTTAACATGCATTGATAATATAGTCACAAAGCTGCTTCATATAGTATTGATTCATAGTATCAACACATACTATGGAAACTGTTTTGTAAGAATCTGAGTGGCACTTTGTTTCAAGTGGCAGTACAGTGCAATACACCATGGTGCCAGATACTACAAACCTGCTTTACAGTTGTAGATTCCAACTCTAGTATTGACACCATGGTTCCAGATATGACAAAACTGACGCACAACTCCAGATTTCAACTCAAACTTTGACATCATGCTCCAGATATTATAAAACTGATTCCCAGCTGTAGATTCCAACTGAAGCTTGACAGCACAGCAGCACCAAATATTACAGAACTGATGCATAACTCCAGATTCCAGCTCCAGAGTTCACACCACGGCTCCAGATATTACAAAACAGATGCTCAGCTGTAGATTCCAACTGAAACTTGACAGCACGGCACCAAATATTACAAAACTGATGCATAACTCCAGATTCCAACTCCAGCTTTCACACCATGGCTCCAGATATTACAAAATGGATGCATGACTACAGATGCTCAAGCTTTGACGACATAGCACCAGATAGTGCAAAACTGGCACGGCTCCAGATTCTGACTCACAATTTAACACTGAGGTGTAGAATATCACAAAACTGATGTAGGGCTTCAAATTATGACACAAGTTTTGGCACGATGGTACTAGATATCACAAGAATGACACAGGGCTCTTAATTCTGATTCAGGCTTTGACAGCATGGCACCAGATATCACAAAACTGACACAATACTCTGGATTCTGATTCCAGCTTTGACAGAATGGCACAATATACTGACACAGGGCTCCAGAATCCAACTCAAGATTTACATCATGACACTCACTATCACACAACTGACACAGGACTGTGGATTCTGACTAAGAATGGTAGTTTACTCACCTGGTAAAGGTGATTGTGGGGGTATACATCTCTGAGGCACTCCACCTTCCTTACACATGGGTTGTGTCCACCTGATAGATTGCTTGATGCACATGTGACTTCAAGGAAGTCTGTGCCCCTTAGTCTGTGGCACAGCCCCTTTCTCATCAGTTCAAATTCTTCCAACGCTGTACCTACTAAGAATTAATTGTTTCTAGAATGTTAGGCAATGCTGCTATAATGGAAATGTTCGTTCCCCCTATATGATCAATAAAGAAAACAGATATAATGCATGATCTAGAGTTTGAGGTCCTTTTTCATTTCTAGTGAAACATCCCCTCCAAAACAGTGGTTTAAAACATTCTACTTTGCATTACTACATGCTATCAAGGATCATCATAGTCTATTTAGTGACAACGTAACGCCAAATGCGGTTCCCAATCATTCTCTTTATCAGGTTTCTAATATGGACCACAGCTTTGTGAAATTGTAGTGTATTATAGGGTGGGTTATGGAGTGCCTCAGAGATGTATACCCCCACAATCTCCTTTACCAGGTGAGTAAACTACCATTGTGGGGGATAATCTCTGAGGCACTCCACCTTCCTTACACATGGGTTTCAATCTAAAAAGCAGTACCATGTATCACGGGTGGGATCAGAGTCCATATAGTTGTATAATAAGTCTATGAGTCTGTAGATAAGTTCTGTTCCTGTTTAGATCTTTCTGTTTTTGCTGCCATAAGTACCACTTGGCCAAACTGTGCCCTTGACTGTCTTGAAACATCTACCCTATAATGTCTAATGAATGTGTGTGGGGAAGCCCATGTGGCAGCTGCACATATCTATCTCCTCTACTGTGGTCCAGTTCCTTTCTGCCCAAGAAGTGGCCACTGCTCTAGTGGAATGTGCCTTTATATCTGTTGGTAGAGTCTGTTTGGAGGTCTTATAGGCTTCTGTGATTGCCGTTTTTAGCCAGGTTGCTATCGTGGATCTAGTGGCTGGTTGGCCTTTTTTGCTACCTTGTGTGCTCAGAAATAGTCTGTCTGATTTCCGGATGGTAGAGGTTCTATTGATGTACAATGTCAGCACCCTTCGCATGGTTAGATTTATCAGTTTTGGGTCAGCCGAAACCTCCTCTAGAGGTAGTTGTGCTGTAATTTCAATAACTTGTTGTGTGTGAAATTTCGAGTTGACCTTTGGAACGAATGATGGAATTGTCCTGAGCTCGATGGCATCTTCGTGAAAGATTAGGTATGGTGCGTGGCAAGATAGCGCTTGAAGTTCACTGATGCATCTGGCTGAGCAGATGGCCAGAAGAAAGATGGTTTTCAATGTTAACCATTTGAGAGTGACTGTCTCAAGTGGTTCAAATTGGTGTTCTATCATGGCCCTAAGGACTAGGTTTAGGTCCCAAGGTGCTGTCCATTGTCGTGTTTTTGGTCATAGGATAGAGGACGCTTTGAGGTATCTGATGATATCCTTATGTGCTCCTGGTGTCGTACCTTCTATGGGGTCTCTTGCTGCCCCTGTAGCTGCCAGCTGAACCCTCAGGGAGGCTGGAGACAGACCCTTGTCTAAGCCGTGTTGAAGGGAAAAGTAAGATGTGTGGTATAGTGACAGAGGTGGGAGTGATATTGTTCTGCATGCACCATCTTGAGAAAATTCTCCACTGTCTCTGGTATGTAGAGGTGGTGGATAGTCTTCTAGAGTTGGTCAAGGTGTGGATCACTGAGGGGTGGTATCCCTCGTTCAGCTATCTCTCCCTTTCAGGAGCCAGGCTGTTAGCTTGAGATTGGCCAGGTTGGGGTGGACTATGGGGCCCTGTGTGAGGATGTCCTGTCTGTAGGGAAGTATCCACGGATGATCCAAGGCCATAGCCACCACTGTCACAAACCAAGATCTCCTGGGCCAATATGGGGTGATCAGTATGACTCGCAGTCTGGAAGTGCGTATCTTTTTTAGGACTTGTGGGATCATTGGAATTGGTGGGAATATGCATGATATTTGAAAGGACCATGTTGTTGAGAGGACATCCACTTGCATGGATTTGTGGTCCCGGAATCTTGGGCACTGGTTGTTCTTGCTGGATGCCATGAGGTCCCATTCTATGGGTCCCCAATGTTTGTCGATTGTCTAAAAAGTGTGTCTGTGTAGCATCCATTCACCGGGGTGAATTTGTTGCCTGCTCAGCCAGTCTGCTGTGGTGTTTAGTTTTCAGGCAAGATGTGTTGCATTTAGACTTGCCAGGAATTTCTGTGCCCAGAGGATAAGTTTTTCTACCTCCCTCTGCATTCTTCTGCTTTTTGTTCCCCCCTTGTTTGTTGATGTATGAAACCATGACTTGATTGCCTAATCTTATTAGAATGTGTTTTCCTCTTGCTAGGGATTTGAAATGTAGTAGTGCTAGATGGACTGCTCTTATCTCTAGTACATTTATCGGGAGTTTGGCTTCCATTCTGGACCATTTCCCTTGGGCTGTTATGTGACCGGTTGCGACCCCCCAGCCAGTTAGGCTGGCATCAGTGTCTATTTGGAGATTTGGTTGAATGTCGAGAGGCATGCCCTTTAGAAGATTGTCTCTGTTTAACCACCAGTGTAATGACTGTAGTACTCCTGGTGGGATTAGTACTACCTTTGAGAAGTCTAAGTCGTAGGTTGGACCCTGTTGAATGAGGAAGGACAGTAGTGCTCTCACATGCCATCTTGCCCAGGGTATGGTATCTATGCAAGATGACATTAGGTCTAATGCTTCAGATATGGATTCTATGGATGCTTGTCCATTGTGTCGGATTTTTTGCACTGCTGATATTAGAGTTTTTACTCTCTTTTAGGAGGGTTTTACAGTTCCTTCGGTTGTGTTTATGAGGTTGCCTAGGTGTTCTAATGTTTAGCAAGGTGTCAGCTGACTCTTCTCTGTGTTTATTACCCAGCTGTGGGCCTGTAGACACTGTAGTGCTGTAGCTGTTTCTCTTGCTGACTGCCCTATTGACCTGGCCCGGATTAGTCAATCGTCCAGGTAAGGGATGACTTGAATTCCCTGCTCTCTGAGTTTTGAGGCAAGAACTATAGATACTTTGGTGAAGACTCGTGGTGCCAAGGCTAGGCTGAAGGGGAGTACCTGATATTGGAAATGCTGGCCTAGTATGTGGAATCTTAAGAATTTTTGATGTGATAGTCTTATGGGAATGTATAGGTAGGAGTCCTTCAGATCTATTGATGTAAGGATATCGCCCGGTCTTATGGCCCTCAATGTTGACCTGATCATTTCCATTTTGAACAGTTTGTAGGCAACACTTTTGTTTAGGTACTTCAAGTCCAGCACGGGGTGTAGGTCCCCTGTCTTTTTTGTTACTGTGAATAGTATCGAGTAAACCCCCTGACCCTGTTGTTCTTTCTAACCCCAGTAATGCTCAGACCATTCATAACTTTGTGCAGTCATCCTTATGGGTTGGACTGCCCGGAGAGATGGAACACATGCAAATGATGGAATTCTTTGCACGTGAGCATCTTTCAAATACTGCCTCTACCAACTGTAGTGTTCTAAACCCTTCAGATTTTTCTCTCCGCCTGAAAGTCTGGTCGCTCGGAGTCTCTGTCGCCCTCTTTCACATGAAGAAGAAAGAAAAAACCATAAGTATTTTTAGTTTCTTTTACTGCCTCTACTAATTGTTAGTTTACATTTAGTTATTATTGTTTAAATTGTTGTTTTTCTCGGTTCCTCGCGGTTTGTCATAACCGTGAGGGATCCGAGTTAGTTTTAACTTTGTTTCGGTTCTCTAACTAAAGAACCTGTTCATTATCATTAAAATTTGGTCCTAAAAGATTTTATTTGTAACCGCTTTTTATCGGTCACAGAACTGCTGAACCGGTTCATATTTCATCTCCTCTCTTGGTTCCATCGGTTGCCTATCGGTTCAGGAACCGACCGCCAAAAAAAAAAAAAGAGAAACCTTTTTAAACTGTTTAAATAACCGCATTAGCTTTTGGCATTTAGCGGTTGAGGTTTTTCACTTTATCTTTCACCATGACTGAGAAACCTAGAAAAAGAACCAGGGAGCCTGGTTTTAAAAACTACTTGAAGTGTGGAGTTGTCTTTGCCAAGGCAGACAAGCACACCTTATGTGTAGCTTGTCTAGGTTTTGAACATTTGGACCAGGAATGTGAGATATGTAAAACATTCCCAGAAAAAACTGTTGAAAAGCACCTTGAAAGGTTTAATAAAATGTTTCCAAGGGGTCCCTCAGGCTCTGAAAAGCTGACACCCCAGTCTGTTGTGGTTGAATTAATGAGTGCTTCTACCCCTGCCCCTGATACGGGCAAAAAAGGAGCAAAAAGAGGGAAAGCTGACTCTCCGGTTTCCTTAAAGAAATTAAAGAAGCTCAAACATGCAGAACCCTCTCCTGCTAAACCAGGGACTTCTGTGCAGCAGCCTGTAATACCTTCGGCTCAGGATGCAGCCCAGGCATTTAAAATTATTTAGGCTCTGCAGAGCATCATCCCTCAGCCTCCTGCCCCTTCCCAGGGCCCCCAGGTTGCTGCTACTGTGTTGGCCCCTGCTCTGGAGCAACACTATTTCGAAGAGGATGATGAGCCTTATGAGGAGGACGAATCTATCCCCCCAGAGGTTTCCCTTGAGCAGGAATTTGGCTCGACTCCCAGAGTGTCTGAGGATTTTTCCTCCCATTTTTCTTTCGTAAGGAAAATGGCAGATGCTCTGGATATTGCCACAACAGAACAAGTAGAGGATGAGGAGGAGATTGAGTACCTCAATATGATGGGTTTAACACCCACAAAGGCCCTCCTTCTCCCAGTATATAAATTCTTTAAGAAGGCTGCTACGAAGCTCCTGCAGACCCCAAATTCTATTCCTCCAATTGACAAGCGAATAGATAAAAAATACCAGCTGCACAGGGAGGGAGCTGACTTCCTTTTCTCCCACCCTGATCATCAAGGGGTAATACAGCAAGCTGCCTGTGATAAGACTAAAGTCCCTCTGTCCTCACACCCATCGGACAAGGACTCCAGAAAATTGGACAGTATGGCCAAAAAGGGCTATTTGTCAGCCTCGTTGGCCATGAGACAGGCCACTTTTCAAGCTTATGCTGCCCAGTATCAGAAATCCCTGTGGCAGTCGGTACTGTCAATGTCCATGAAGGCCACCCCACCCTTGTCAGATGACCTGGCAGAAACTGCCAGGTTTGGGCTAGAGGCAGCCAAGTACCAGTTCCAAATGGCTGCTGATCTAAATGACACTGCAGCCAGATGGTTGGCTAATACAGTGGCTCAGAGGAGGTTTGCTTGACATAGGGCCACAAACCTCACTCAGGATACCCAGTCAAAGGCCCTGGATTTCCCATTAGAAGGAAATGTGCTTTTTGGGGAGTCCACAGTGGTCTATATGAAAAAAGTGGATTAATATAATATAGAAGTAACTATGCTAGAGACAGAGCTTATTCATCCACTAGGCCCTATGGAAGGGGGGGCTAGGGGTCGTTCCTTTTTATCAAGACCCTTTTTCCAGCCAGCAGCCATGTCCCAATACCAGCAGTACCCCCCACAGGGCTACTCAAGGGGAGGGGTAGAAGGGGCTCTAGGCGAGGGGCTCAGCCACAACCTCAACCCCAGCCTAAACAGAACCCCTGAGATCCAAGCTGCCTCCTCCCTACCTGTTGGAGGTAGACTGTCCCATTTCCTCCTCTGGTCAACCATCACCACAGACAAGTGGGTATTGGAGGTAGGGCAAGGGTCTGTCTCTGCAGTTCAAATTTCTTCATGAAAAAACCCAGGGTTTCCACCTCCCAACCCCTAGCACAAATCTCGTTGCTAGAGGCAGAGGTTCAGAAGCTGCTTCAGCTCAAAGCAGTGGAACTAGTCCCTGCAACCCTGAGAGGAAGAGGTTTTTACTCCAGATATTCCTAACAACAAAGAAAAATGGGGAGTGGCAGCCAATTTTGGATCTCAGAGCTTTAAACAAGCACCTGAAAAAGCCAAAGTTCAAAATGGTCACTTTGGCTCAGATTCTGCCAACAATCCAAAAAGGGGACTGGCTGGCATCTCTGGATTTACAGGACGCTTATTTCCACATCCCCATAAAGGAATCTTACAGGAAATATCTCAGATTCAGACTCCTATCAGGTCATTATCAGTTTGCAACCCTACCCTTCGGCCTTTCCTTGGCACCAAGGGTGTTTACAAAATGCCTAGCAGCTGTGGTGGCATTTCTTTGAAGACAGGGAGTGACTGTCTTCCCATACCAGGACGACTGGCAGGTAGTGGGCAAATCACCAGAGCCAGTTGCAAACTCTCTAAGGCTCACACAGGATCTTTTGGAGTCCCTGGGTTTCATAGTAAACCAGAAAAAATCTGTCTTCACCCCTACACAGACTTTACAGTTCATAGGGGCAGAGATCAGCATCCTACAGGCCAGGGCCTTTTCACCACTAGACAGGGTGTAAAGTCTTCAGGCCATAGCAAACTCCTTCAAATTGCATGGTCAAAAAACAGCCAGGCAATTCCTGCAGCTCTTGGGTCATATGGCTGCATCCACAGGCACAGTGCAAGGTTCCAGGTTTCACATGAGACACATCCAGTTTCACCTCAGAACTCATTAGAGTCAGAGAAAAGATCCCTTTTCAAAACTCATTCCAGTGACAAGGCCTCTGTTACAAGCTCTCTTGTGGTGGAAAAAGGAATCCAACCTAAGGCAGGGAGTCTCCTTCCAGAAGGAGGATCCTTCACTGGTCCTTACAACAGATGCATCCCTTCTGGGCTGGGTTGCCCATCTAGGGGAGCACACAACTCAGGGAACCTGGTCAGGGGCAGAGTCTCTCCAGCATATAAATTTGCTGGAACTCAGAGCAGTGCGGCTAGCACTAAAAGTTTTCTCTACACTGGTAATGGGCAAAGTGGTACAAGTCAGAACGGACAATACTACCACTATGTATTACATAAACAAGCAGAGTGGCACCAGATCAGGTCCCCTATGCACAGAAGCCATGAGAATTTGGGGCTCTGGCATATTCTCTAAAGGTGTCTCTGCAAGCCATCTATCTGCCAGGAAAGGACAATATCTTGGCAGACGCACTGAGTTGGAGCAATCAGTCCCATCACGAATGGACACTGAACAAGCAGGTGGTACAGGTAATTTTCAGCAGGTGGGGCGTTCCAGAGATAGACTTGTTCGCATCTCACCAGAACCACCATTTGCCTCAGTATTGTTGCAGGCCACCAGCCCAAGGCACAATCCCTCTGGATGCCCTGGTACTGGATTGGTCGGGCAAGTTTCTCTATGCCTTTCCCCCTTTTCCTCTAATTTTCAGGGTACTGCTGAAACTCAGATCCCCTCTCAGCTTCTCTGATATTGATAGCTCCAGATTGGCCCAGGCAGCCATGGTACTCTCTTCTGCTCTCCATGGCAGTGAGCAGGCCAATAAGCTTGCCTCTCAGGCACAATCTTCTAACCTCCAATCAAGGAAACATTGCTGTTCCCAAATCTCAGGTCTCTTCACCTCAAGGCATGGCTCTTGAGGAGTTAGAGTATGCAGGCTTGAACCTTTCTGAAGCTGTATTACACATCTTGAAAGGTTATAGGAAGCCCTCCACTAAGAAAACTTATTCTGCTAAGTGGAAAAGATTCTCTTTCTGGTGCTCTGGTAGAAACTTCACCCCAAATGATGCAGGGGTCTCAGCGGTGTTGGATTATCAAACTCATTTACATTCACAAGGTCTGCAACCCAGTTCCTTAAGAGTTCACCTTGCAGCAGTATCTGCATACCTGTCTGCTAGGACAAAGGTGTCTGTAGCATCAGACCCCATTTTCAAAAGATTTTTCAAAGGCCTAATGCATTTGCACCCTCCTCACAGGGCACCAATGCCCGCTTGGGATCTTAATGTATGTATAGCAAGATTGATGCGGGCTCCTTTTGAGCCCATGGCTACAGCCCATTTAAAGTATGTTACCTGGAAAACAGTTTTCCTGGTAGCAATTACTTCAGCAAGAAGAATCAGTGAGCTTCAGGCTCTCTGTGTTGACCAGGACTACATTTCCATCCACAGGGATAAAGTAGTCCTCAGAACAAACAGACAATTCCTTCCCAAAGTGGTTTCAGATTTCCATCTGAACCAATCAGTCAGTCTGCCTGTCTTCTCCACAGACCATACAAGCTCTGGTGAAAGAAGGCTTCACAGTCTGGATGTGAAAAGAGCTCTCAGCTACTACATGACAGCTACTAAAGGCCATAGGCAAGACAAAAAACAACTTTTCCTCACATATGGGGATGTTGAAATGGGCAAACTAGCCTCAAAAAGATCCATTTCTCGGTGGATTGTCCAGTGTATTCAATTCTGCTACACTAAAGCAGGTAGAGAGTCCCCAGCTGGGCTGAGGGCTCATTCAACAAGAGGAACTGCTGCCACTATTGCAGCTGCTAGGGAGGTGCCATTGTTGGACATTTGTAAAGCAGCTACTTGGAAATCAGTACACACCTTTACAAAGCATTATAATTTAGATATTTTGTCCAGAAGTGACACCGAGTTTGGCACAGCAGTCCTGCAAAGTCTGTTTCCAAAATAAGTTCTGTGCCCACAACCACGGGGTACTGCTTGGTAGTCTGCACAAAGTTATGAATGGTCTGAGCATTACTGGGGTTAGAAGAAAAAATTACTTACCATAGTAATCTTCTTTCTTCCCAGTGATGCTCAGACATTCATAACTCCCTTCCATCCTCCCCTGCCAGAACTTCAGCCTCTGCATTCTGCATGCTAGTGCCACATAGCCATTCCTTCTGAATACATTTCTCTATGCTAGACAGATTTTAACAGAGTTTTCTGTCTCTCTTAATAGTTTTTCTCACTGTGTGGTGAACACCATTATTATATATACAGTAGATATAGTTCCTCCCTTGGAGGTTTTTTGAAGTAAGTTGTTTTATTAGGCTAATCCTAAAAAATGTTTTATTAATTAGTTTTCAGATTTTTCCATGTTGCCTGACTTCCAGGCTTCTTACAAATCTGAAGGGCTTAGAATACTACAGTTGGTAGAGGCAGTATTTGAAAGATGCTCACGTGCAAAGAATTCCATCATTTGCATGTGTTCCATCTCTCCGGGCAGTCCAACCCATCAGGATGACTGCACAAAGTTATGAATGTCTGAGCATCACTGGGAAGAAAGAAGATTACTATGGTAAGTAATTTTTTCATAGGTACTTCTCTTGTGGCATTGTTTGAGAGTAGTTGTGACAGGATGCATTGCATTTGTTGTGGGTTTACTCAGCGTCTGCTTATTGGTGACGTTATTAGTCTTCCCTGTCTTAGTAGGTGATCGAACTCTATTGCATAACCTCTTTGTATTATTTCCAGAATCCATTTGTCTTGGGTGGATCTTAACCATTCTTGTGCGAATAGGGTTAGGCAGGCCCCTATAACTGGGGAGTGGTAGTCATTGGCTATTGTGTCCTCTCCTATGCTGCTGGTAGGCCCCTCTGGCTCTATTCTGTGTTCCTTTTCCTCTAAACCTAGTTAGGTGGGTACAGATGCTGGTGGCGAATCTTTGGGTCTGGCCCTGTATACCTGCGTCCCCTCGTCTGTCACGAAAGGGCTGATTGCGGGTGTGTGAGCATGCCGGGAGGTAGGTGGAGTTGGGTGACCTTTCCTTCCCTAGTATCTTGCCTTCTTCTTTGCCCTTGAGATATTTGTCTAGGCCCTCCCTGAACAATAAGTTGCCTCTGCATGGTAGTTTAAGTAACAGAGACTTGGATTCGCTGTCTGAGTTCCACAGCTTCATCCAAATGCATCTCCTTGCCCTATAGATTAGTGTGGCTGCCCTTGCATTAATCTTTAGGGAGTCCACCGCCATGTCTGCCAGATATTTTGTAGACTGTATGGCACTGTCAAGTAAAAGGGCCTCAGGGAATTTTTCGGTCAAGCTCTTCTGGGCTTGCTGCAACCATTTGATTTGTGCCCTAGTGGCATAGATGGCCGTGGTTGCAGCTCTGGCTCCTAGGCCTGAGAGTTTGAAGTTCTTCTTTAGGATGTCCTCCAGCTTTTTATCTACTGGGTCTCTTAAGGCTGAGGTTGAGTCAGTGGGCAGGACCGTCTTTTTGTTGAGTGAAGCGATTTGAAGGTCAATGGGGGGGGGTACACCAAGTTTTTAAAATATCTGCATCCAGAGGGTACATTTTGTCCCATGATCTCCTTTCTGGGATGCGGTCAGGGTCCTCTGCATCCCATTCCTTTAAGACCACCTCTGAAATGGCCTCGCAGACTGGGAAGGTGTCCACTGTTTTCTGGGACAGTTGTAGAGAGGGAATTAGTTTTGACTGAGGCAGAGGTGTAGGTGTGTCAAACCCTACAGTGGACATAATGCTGCGTACCAGAGTAGGTATTTGTTCTGGCAAGCACCATTTTGCCGTTAAGGATTGTGGGTCATTGTCTGAATCCTCATACTTGTCAGAAGCCTCATCATTCTCAGTTTGAATATTGTTGGAGGATGACGGGTTATTGGTGCCAATAGTGTTAGGTGCAATCCACCTGAACAGTGTATTAGTGCTAGTGGGGGAAGCTCTTTGTGATGTGAGCTCATTCAATTTGTCCCACATAGCTGAAATCAGCTGCTGTTGTAGCTGTAGTACTTGCTGATTCTGAATTAATATAGCATTTGCGTACAAATTGGTGAGGCTGAGGTTCTGGGTAGTCTGTAAGGTGTCGGTCTGGTGTATGGACGTGGCTGCCAGGTGTGTCATCCTCTCTGTGGTTTTCAAGAGAGGGAGAGGGTGGATCCTCTGCACAGGAGGCACATAGCCTTCCAATCTGTGAGGCTGGCAATTGAATGCTGCATAATCTACAGCTCTTTGTCTTCCCCATATCTGGAACAAATGGAGAGACAAGGGGCATTAGGGCTGTTCCACAATTTTTTAGGAATGAATATATATATATATTTTAATATGTAATTGTATATGTAGGTGATACAATATAGAGCCTGTATAGAGAACATATGGTCAAAGGAGAGATGAGGGGCATATGAAATTCATTAGTGGGAATCCAGAGAAGTTAATGCCCCCCCCATTAAAGAGTTAAACCGGGAAAGCACAAAAAATATTTATTTTCACTGTATCCCTTAGTTTTAAATGTGCTTGTGATAGAGAATGGGAGCTAGCTGTCTGTGGGGCAATCGTAGGTCGCTATGATTTTTAATAGCTGCATACTTGCAGCGCGAGTAACTGGAGCGCTGGGCTGCCTCACGCATGCTCACAGGCATAGTGAGTGTGCACGAGCGCAGGGCGCGTGGGTGCACGAGCACGTCTCTTGTTGTCCACCCATGCGCAGGGAGATGAGTCGTGCTAGTGGCGCGTCAGAGGCGTGCCAGGGAGACAGAAAAAGATGGGCTACATGGTGCACACCTTCCTCTAATACACAAGAAGAGGAAGGTGTGAAAAAGTGCCATGTTTTACAGGGGCGAACACCGGGGTACAGAGAAACGGTCAGGAGATTGGAATGGTCGGGAGATTGGATCTGCCAGGAGAGTGATGTTTTGTTGAGACTGCACACCAAGGGAGCAAACAATTCTATTTCCCCAATCTGGGAGGTAAGACAGCTGGCAAGATCTCTCTGTTTCAAAATGTTATATTATCTCCTGAGCCTGTGAACTGGGTGCATAGGATACAATCTCCTATGGCTGCTAGCAGGAGCCATAGGTAGTTATCCTCCCCACCAAATTGTAGTGGTGGGTGCAGGCATTTCTGGGACCGCTAGCAGGGGTCACAGTAGACTGCAGTGGGCTAAATACATCAACCTAGATTCGCTGATAGGGAGTCCAGGGGAGCCCAAGTCATGTTCTCTACAGTTGCTACTAGGTGTGCAGTGTCAGTTAACTAGATTTGTTATACCCAGAGGTAAAATAAATTAGGATATTAGTTATGGTTTTGTTCTTGGACTTAAAACAATGTTTTTGCATACAGTTCTTAATGGCTGTTGTGCTAGCTAACTATATTACTTATTCCAACGACACAAACGTATTGAACAATGCTGTTTAGTTAGCTAACATTCCTGTACTATCATTCCTTGCATTAGTGTAGTCTCTTACCTCTGTTTTAGTCTTGGAAAAGTTAGTTTTGTGGGAGCTGTTGATGAGTGCAGCAACCTGTGGTTGATCTGTGGACTGTTGGGAACAGTCCTCAAGTGTTTCTATTCTTTCATCGTGGGTAGGACTCAGAGAGTGGCATTGGGAATTTATTCCTCAGCTCCAGTCCCCCTGTCTTGTGGGGTGCCACAGGGCTCTGTTTTGTCACCCATGTTGTTCATGGTGTATATGCTGCCATTGGGAGACATTATAAGGTGGTATGGTCTGAGTTTTCACTGTTATGCAGATGATACTCAGCTATACATGTCCTTTGTGCCTAAACAGGATGGAGCTGGCTTAACTTTTAACAACTGCCTCTCTGAGATTCAAGACTGGATGTGTTGATTAAACCCTGACAAGACTCAGGTGTTGGTTGTGGACCCTGGTCATCAGGTAAAGGGGCTCTTGGTTGGTCAGCCTTCTGGGCTTTGGCGCGGACGCAGCCAGTTGGTGACCTCTGACTGGGTGCGAAATCTGGGTGTTTTGTTTGACGATGGGTTGACACTTAAATCTCAGGTGTCACCCGTCATCAAGACCACATTTTACCGTCTGAGGAATATCATCCAGATTAAACACCTAGTCCTGCCTGATGACCTTCCGACATTGGTCCATGCCTTTGTGACCTCCCACCTTGACTATTGTAAGGCCCTGTAGCTAAGGCTACCGGGGGGGGTGATATCCGCTGCTTGCAGCTGGTGCACAATGCTGCTGCCAGGCTGTTGCCTGGCTTATCTAGATCCTGCAATGCCATGCCTGTGCTCTGCAGCCTGCACCGGCTGCCTGTTCGGTGGTGGATCACCTTCAAGGCCAGTCTACTGACCTATAAGGCCCAACACAAACAGGGTCCACATTATCTGCAAGATCTTCTTCACCCTTACCGTCCACTCCACTCCGCCGATGAGGGATTGCTAGAGGTTGCCAGGGTTCAGTTGAAGCCTCGGGTGCTTGGGCATTTGCATTTGTGGCCCTAACCCTATGGAACTCTCTACCTCATTGGGTAAGAGAGTGCCTGACTGTGGAGAGTTTCAAATCTGTACTAAGACCCATCTGTTTAAATTTGATTTTCCTGAGTCTTGATAAGTTTTAGCCTGCTGTTATGTAATTTAATATGTTTTTAGATGTGATAATTTTAGTCTGTTTTTTATTAGATTTGTCCAAGTGCTTTGGTCTTTGGGGAAAGCACTTTTTTATAAATACAAAATTGATTGATTAATTGATGACCCAGGTGTCTTCTAAGACTTACTCATCCATGTCTTCTCCCAGGGCTTCCCAACAGGATCCAGTGCATTAGACAGGGTCTGGATAGCCAGGTGTGGGACCTGCGGATGACAGGTGTTATCCCGCCAGCTGGGAGAGTTCTTTTCTTCCCAAAAGATGCAGAAATGCGCACTGTTGTCCTGATGCACACTGCATGCATACTTCCACATGAAGTTCATTGATGGCCACCACACCTCCGTGCACTTCTGGTGGCTTCAGACTGTCTTCTCCCTAGCCTCTTCTGGGGTGAGGTGTATGCTGGGCTCCATGTCCTCACATGCTTGATCCTCACCCCCACCGGTCAACCCTCCAATGCCCTGAGTTTATTTCTGAACCCAAGTTCTTGGCATTTTGAGCTGTAGCTCTACCACTGTGCCAGCAGGTGAGGCAGCATTTGGGGTTTTTTGATGTAAAATCAGAAACTGCAATAACACCTGTGGCATTTCTGGGTGCTTGCAGGTTTTTGAGAGCTCTTTTGACATTTCTGGGGAAAGGGTCTTGTGGAGTATACAAAAGCCTACCCTTAGCACACAGCATCAAAAACAGTGGTACATCCCTGGGTGTTGGTTAACAGCAGACTCCCATTCTGTTCCAAAAGCACTAAGATGGTTGTGCTCACTGTTGCTGGTCCCAGTACAACTGAAGAGAAGTGCCTACCTCCGAAAAGAGTCCTAGCCAGTGCTGCTTTTGTCTTTTACGCTCTTTTGGTGACAATTAAATAAAATGAATTGAATCCTTCCAGTTTGCACAGATGTTTTTTTCCCCAGCATTTTGGTGCATTGTACTTGTTCTGCAGACTCATTCTGTTCCTGGAAGATATGCATGCATATTGTGTGCAGTGGGGTGCATGCTGCATGCTGATGCAGGAACATGCTGCATGCTGTGGCTGAACACTGCCGGCGCTCATTGCATATTGCCTGCTGTGGGTGCATATTGAGTGCTGTTGACAGGTGAAGGCTGCAGCGAGAGCGCTTATGTCGAGCTTTACTATCCAGCTCATGATCCTGTTTATTTATAGGACCCTCTTGTTACAATACCCTCCTTGGCACCTGTAGTGAGCTTCATAAAAATGGCATCCAGGGTGTAACCACCTAATCACAGAGCTCCCACAGTCCTATAACAGAGAGCTCAGTGGGTATTGGGCACTCCACGGGGTAATCATGTACATAGGTGACAGAACCATATGGTTTAATAGGGGGAGGGAGTGGGAGCCCCCCTTTTTACACACACATAAAAAGTTGAATGGCTTCTTCCAAGTGGCCTTTCAAAACCTGCCCCGAATAGACACATACATGTTCAAGTGGTGAGACATCCCGGTTATGTATTTCCAATGCAAAATGGGGTCTGGAGTTTAAAGACTTTTGCATTGAGAAACAGAACAGAAAAGTACATGATGCCTTATATAACCCCTTTTCCTCACCCTAGAGCAGTACTATAATATACCCTACAGTAGCACTGCTTCTGGACTCTGATGCATCTACCTGCCATGAGGACTATGTGGAACTCAAGGTGCTGGGCAATAGGAGGATATGCCTGCAGCTGGAGAATACAAAAAGTTCAGTTTCACTCTACTTCTACCCAGCACAGCTGCAACTGGCTTCCAGGCGAGGTATACGAAAAGAAATAAATCTGCAGTATCTGAGTGCCTGTGTTGACATTAGTGTTGGAGAGGCAGCCTGCAGCATGCTATACTCCCCCCACCGCCCTCAAATGAATAGACAAGAACTCTGTCATACTCAGGAAGCTAGTATTCAAAAGCAGCGGGGGAAAAAAGACACCCACATCTTTTGCAGAGGGAGTGGCAAAGAAAGGTTTGGATGCGGGGTGTGCTGCTGTGCAGCTCGGATACTGGGGTGCCCTTGTATAGCCTGCACCTGGGATGCAGTGGGGCTGTTGTGTGCCATGCAGATCGGATGTTGGGTAGCCCTTTTACAGAGAAGAATGTCCAGTTTTGGCCATGGCCAAGAACAGCATAGCTAGGGGTGAAGGAGGCAAACTGCTCACAACCAAGGGAAAGGGGAGATGTAGAAAAAAAAGAGAAGGAGGGAAGGAAGGAAGGAAGGAAGGAAGGAAGGAAGGAAGGAAGGAAGGAAGGAAGACACACACACCAGGGAATCAGACTGAACGTTGCAGAATGTAAGTGTGCAAACAGATACATAATAAGTCCGAAGATCTGTCTCAGAGCATGGGGCAGCAAAAGTCCAGGAGTGAAATAGCAGCACCGTTCTACTAATGTGCAAGTTCAGTTGACAAGAGGATAGCAAGGGCAAGTCCTATTGTTGGAATCAGTGGTGACAGTGAACCTGCAGCATCAGTACCCAGTGACAGATCCAGGAATTGATGGGGGGGTGCATTTAGCTATGAAAACCAAACCCCTCTAAGGAGGTCTGGGGGCATGGTCCCCCAGAAAATTTTGAAAATGGAAGGTGTGAAATGGTGCATCCTGGTACATTTTAGACCCAGTTTCAGGAGCAAAGTGTTGACTATCCCCTCCAAAATTCCCCTAGTCCCCTTTCCATCACAAAGCAGCATGAACTGGAGAGCCGCTAATAGGGGCTGTGCATACTGATTGAAATAACAGATTGTCAACAATGCCAAGGGACTTGCTAGCTCATCAAGTTCATTAGCATTTTTACTTACACCCGAGTAACAGTTGGCACATTGCTTTGCATGTCTGACATGCACAGGATACATGAGAAGTAAAGCAAAGCTGGGAAAACTTTATGTAATATTGTATATGGGTCGTCACTTTTCCTCATTGATAGAGTGACATTCAGGAGTCACAATACCACTGAGGTCAAGTCACCATGAGTACTTGTGGCTGGGTGGTGAAGCCTGTTACTACAGGGACTGCTGCTTAAATATTAACAGATGTAAACTTGCCTGGTGGTACAGTGATGACACTACCACATGCCACAGTGACGATCGGCATTCAGGAGACAGCTCTGGTCGGCTGGGGAGAGAGGACTGAGCATCCATGCAATGCATCTCCTCTCCTGGGCCTTCTCAGAAGTGTAACAGTGGCAAGTTCCCAGGTGGCCTCTTAAAACAGCTACTTGTGCCTAGTGGGCCTTACCCGGTTAACAAAGACCAATTAAAAAATAAATAAAAGTGCCGCTTGCTATGCCAGTAAGTGAGGTTTGAGTCAAATTACCATTATATACTGGTGGGAGGAAGCTCAAGCATCACTGAGGATTCTCTTCTCATCCAGGGAGGAAGGGCTGAGCCTCTTGTTGTATGACTGTATACTGCTAGGCCAAAGTAGCTGCACAGCTGGAAGGCCAGTGAAGAATGCAGTTGACCCTGGAATTGATTCTCCAGAGGATGTGAAGAAAACAAGAAAAGAGGGGGTCTTGTGGCCAATAATGCTGCATTTTACATCTTGTTCACCAGTTTCTGAAGAGAGCTCTAAAGTGCACATACATTTCTTTTGAGACTGTCATCTCCCCTTCTCCGTCACTACGCCCCTTGGCAAGGGGACATAGAGATGGAAAATGGGAGATGACAGTCTCAAAAGAAATGTATGTGCAGTTTAGAGCTCTCTTCAGAAATTTGGCTTGCTATTCTGACACTGTGGCTGCCCGGGCTTTCACAAGAGGTAGTTATCTCCTCCCAAGAGGAAGTTATCTCCTCCCAGCCTTGGAATACGTAAAAGCACACAGAGCAGCAAAGCCTACATTCCTGCAGAAAATCAACAGGATATGCAGGTTTGCCCTTGCTGTGACAGCAGCATTCACCATTGCCATCAGTATTCAGACATTTTTTTTTTTAAACTTGCCTGGCTTCCACGGCTTTTGGAGGAGGTCTCGTACCCCCTCCTACTCCATCCGCCTGGGCTATTCAAGGCCGCCCCTACCCAGCTTCATTATGCTCGGGGGCCGGTGGTGTATGTGATTTTCTCCCCATGTTCTCCCCCTTAACCCCTGAGGATGCTGGCATGAAGGATGTACGTCCAGGCAGATGATGTGCTGACACATGTCGTCACCAAGCGCCCAGATCATCCTCCCTTCCCCGGCTCTGGAGAGCCACCATTGCCCCTGTGAGCCCATGCTTCCACCAGCCCCCAGAAACATGGGTGTGTGCGAGACAACCCCCTGTACCCAACCCCTGGAGGAGGAGAGCATCCATTGGGATGCTCAATCCTCCGTCCCCCCACCGGTCCCCGACAACCCTAAGTCTGTTCCCGAACCTGGGTCGCCGGCATAGCATGAGGTGTGGCATCCAGCGCCTCAACCCTCAGCACCACTGGGCCGGCCAGTATTCAGACATTTGACTACTATCCCTGGACACTCACTGCAAACTTAGTAAGGCCTTGTTAATGTAAAAAGGTTTAAAGCTTCTAGTCTGACTACCTAATTTGCAGCCCCCTCACTAAAACTTTGAGTGAGGGGGCTGCAAAGGTAGCCAGTCTAGAAACTTTAAACATTTATACAGTAACAAGGCCTAATTACCATGCTGATTCACAGGTCAAACATATACTGCACAGTCCCAGAACCTTTAATCACATACTGTAGGTAGAAAAGCGTTTGCTGCTGGTGCTGCCCCAGTTAACTGTGACTCACTTCCTGACGGCATACCTCTCAACCTTTTGTCTCCGGAATGAGGGACACTGACACTCAAGAATGAGGGACGAGGGGCACTGACTCTCATAATGAGGGGCACATCTGCAAACATAGAGATACTAGCTCAAAAACTACTGAAACCTTTACCTTTATTTGTACAAAGCTGCTGTTTATTTAGCATCTTAGAATAGTATTAATTTCTGCTTAAAAGTCCTAATTTATAGCACTTTCTCTGGGTGTGCAGCACCTTTTCTATGAAGGGCAAATGAGGGACAGAAAAAGTTCAAGGTTCCCTCATTATGAGGGACATGCCTTATTTTACCCCTCAAACATTTTGAGGGGTAAAATGATAGCTGCCCCTCATAATGAGGGATACATATGCCTGACAATGCAAGTCGAGAGATCTGCTGATCTTCAATCAAATGGGTCATGTGTTCTCCCATCTCGAGGAACAATGCTATTGTCACAGATCCATCCTCACTTCACCTCTTGAACCTCTCCACACTTTCGCATCCTGCCTCCCCTTCTCTATCCCCCTCACTTCTGCCTTATTTATCCATGCTATCAATCCTTCCTCATGCAACCCTCCTTTCTTAAACTACCTCTATTATTACTGCACAAGGGTCACACATGTAAATTGTACGTCATATTTTAATAAATGCTTGATCAGTAACTGTAGTGTAACTGACACTATACAGTTAATGATCAAGCATTTAATAAAATGTGATGTACAATCTACAAGTTATGTAACCATACATATACAGTTACATTTGTGACCCATTTTGTAACAACTTTGCTTCTGTTGGGTTCCTTCAGGAAACCCTTGGAAACTTGGTGATTCCCTTAAAATGGTGCTGCCCTTATGTGCAAGGTTATTTTACGGGTTTGCTATTGCCAAGGCTGTATTCATTTACTTGGATTTTAAATCACAAATGAATACAGCTACTGCAAAAACCAACAAGCAAAATAACCAGTGACGCTGCTAGTCCCGCAAGAGTCATGTTGTCAACTCATTTATTTGGGATTTAAATTGTGCTGGATGAGCTACAGGACACAGGCTTACCATTCATTACCTGGCAGCAGAAAGCGAGCGGCATGCCGACAAGTTTGGTTCTGAGCACTGCTGGCCCACTTTTGCTTCGTCAAACAAGATTTTCTAGCCATAAGGTGCACAAAGCAGGTGTTAGTTAGAGAAAAAAATACTAGAAAATTAAAAACAAGAGATCGGACACAGTCGGGCATGCGGCTCAACAGACTGAACCTTTAAACAACAGAGTGGGACTGAATTGTTCAACTTACCCACAGTTGTAGCAACACTTTCCAGGATCTGGCAACAAGGCAACAGGACTTGGTGCAGGCAGGCAGTCAGGGAAACGGGTCAAATGTGACACTTCACGCGGAGTGGAACAGGGGTTTAAACAACAGCTACTACAGACTGGAGCAGTCCCCGAGCAATCATACACCTCAGGATGACTGCTAGCATGCTGGCGGGAATTACAAATTAAAACATTCCTGATCAATAAGAATTGGTCCGGCCTCCCTCCAGTGTCCACACTGTGTGCATGTGAAACACACATGAGTGGAGTGCTGGACCAATCCAAGTATCCACCGCACCATAAATTTTGGGCTCTGTTAGATGGAGCCGAGACCGACTATCACCGGCGCCGACCCCTGCTAGTAGGGTGCTACTTTTACAGCATGTCAGTGAGCTGGTATGTGATTTCCCTTGCCTTAAAGTGTCTGTTGCTTATCTTTGACTTGAATTATGTGGGGGAAGATTACAAGACATAACAGCTTCATTTTGCAAGGAAAGCATTTGTGGCTAATTAAAGGGCATGCGCCCTGCAAATCAAAGGAGGTAGTGCACGTGTGCAAATGCATGAATCCACTACTGGGAGTGCTGCATTAAACCTGTTTCCCTGACTGCCTGCCTGCACCGAGTCCTGTTGCCTGGTTGCCAGATCCTGAAAACTGCTTCTACAACTGCGGGTGAGTTGAACAAACACTGAGTCGAAGCACCGACTCTATAATAGGATCACTAGATGCTGATCTTTCTTTGCCTGGTCCCGGTCTCTCTCTCTGTCTCATTCTCTGGGCTGATAGGGAGTTTCCCCTCTGAGATGGGTCCCAGTTCTGACAAAATGACTGCCTACAGGTCCCGGTGCACAGGACAGAGCTTTTGAACTGGGGGAAGGGACATAGGAGGGGGGAGATGAGAGCTTGGTCCGCCTGTCCGGTCGGAAGCTGAGAGGCATGGTGACAGCCAGAGGGAGGAGGATACATGATCCTCTGACACTAATGGTACCAGAAAACTGCAGTCCAGGGGAGAAAGGGGGTGGGATAGAAAGAGTGATTAAACAAGACTAGGACAGGGGGCGGCTGCAACAATCAGGGACTGCCCGCCATTGCATCATCAACTTGTCGTCTGCACTATTGAGAGCCAAAGGAGAGGTGGATGGCTGACGCTGCAATGACGAAGTGCTCCCTGATTGCCGTGGCCAAATCGTTTCAAGTTGGTGGCACGCTTGCTGAACTAGTGTCAGCAGCAGCGTGCCACCGCATGTGTTACAGACGGCCAAGCCCAGAAATGCAGTGGTGGCATTGGCCACCACAGTGCCGCACCTCCACAACCCGCTTCTCTCCTAAGCTGCCACATAATGTTTCTTGCACATGCACGCAAGCAAACATAAAAAAGAAAAGAAGAGATTTTAAAAAAAGGTTCAAGTCAGACCCTGAATACGGAGGCTGTTCAGCGATACAATAATGTTGTCCTTTCTGATTCTCTGCCTGTTCCAGTGAATAAATCACTCATGGTCCAAGATTTTGAAAATAATATAAGAGGGCCTGATAATCTGGAATTGAGGATGAGCAGATATTTGACCTCTAGGATTCAGGTCATTTGAGCAGATGATATTGCAATCAAGGAGGAAGGACTGGATCTTAATCTCAGGCAAGTTAAGAAATAAAGGTAAATCTAGTGACAATCCCATGGGTAGTCATCATAGTCTTGGACATACATATTGTTAATTCTGTTGTTGTTACTAAAGCAAGTATAGGATCAATTCTCAGCCAGTTTCCAGCTATACAAAAAGCTGATGTGCTACAGGTCAAGTTCCACAGAAGCCAGCCATTGTGGACACACATGTTAAATCTGACTTGGATTTAGCTTAATTTTAGACAATTTATTGACTCTCTTTGTTGGTTTTATCTTTATTTTTAAGTAAACTGGATGTTGATAGAGACAGACTTATATTGAAACCTGTTAGCTGCCATATCTGTTTAACCTAGTTATACCCTATAATATTTCTTGCATTGCAAGCTTTTAACAGTATGTTTTTTATGGGAGGGCTTTAAGCCTGAGGTTTGATGGGCGGAGCAACAACGTCACTCACCCATCGAGTTTAAAAGGTCACAACATCCTGGGCCTCATCAGGATTCTTTTGTGTTACAGCCAGAGGTGCTGCTCTCCTATTCTCTGTCTGGCTTCCTTCGTCCTTTGCTTTGGTGGTTGCCTCCACCTGCAGGTTAGTTCCCCGTTATCCAAACTGTGCCAATCCCCTATGTCTTGTGTTTTTGGACACATTTCTATCCATTGCTAGCCTACTTCCTGCCTAGTTCTGAACCATGTGCTTTCATCGGTTTGTTTTGCATTTTGGGGTGGTGGTTTGAATGCATCACTGCCTGCTTCTTGCCTCGCCCCGCTGTTCTGCTGCTTTCACTTCTGTGCGCTGAGCATTTGGCTCCTCCATCTCTGGTTGCTCATACCAGCTGTGACTCTCCGACTCTCCATGCCCCCTGATTCTAAACTGTGCTACACTTCAACTACAATCTCCGGATGTGTGACAGTGAGTTGGTCAGTGGGAGTGCCTCTGTTTTGGGTCTCCTGGCTGTTGCAGCCGCATTGTTTGGCCATCGACCACCTTCGGGTGTCTCTGTTCCTTTGCCTGCTCCATTGCCTGTTCCAGGCATCTCCTGGCTTGTCTGCTACCCTCTTCTTCCTTTGGATTTTACGTTTTCTGCACTTCCTTCAGTGCAGTTTCTCATTGTTTGTGGTGCTTTTCTCATCACCCTCATAGTCTGCTTGCCTGATGTCATGCCTGGTGAGTTCATTTCCTTCTGGGTGCTCCAGTTCGCTATTTCCACATTACTGCTTTTGCCTGTGAATCTTTCATGGCTTCCTGGTCCTGTCACCATGCAGTTCTCCTTGTCCACGCCACCCAGCATAACCAGTGAAACTCAGTCTGGGAATCTGTCACTTCATTCACTCAGTGGTTCACGGAGTGTGTCATAAAACAACAAAAAAAAAACTTTCTTGTGTGAGCATCATTCCGGCATCTGCTGCAGTGGCTGCTCTCTTTGGCTGTTGGTGATATGTAATCAATGGTAACATGAGGTTTTTACTGTTGAGTTTCTAAATGATCCTCCTCATTTTCTTGTTTTGCCATGATGCTACTCTATCGTGCCTCCTCTTCTCTCTTGTGACCAAGCGTTGCAGCTGCCTCCAACTCCTTGGATGTCCAAGACCTTGCTTTCCCTGCACCAGCCTCCATGGCTTCATTCCATCATCATCTTATTTGCCTCTGTGTCTCCTTACTCACTTCAATCCATCATGCATGCCTATCATTGGGTCTTTTGCTACCTCACTGACCCGCTGCACTCCTGCAGCACTTATCACCATCACTGGCCATCTTCATCTAGCCTGCAATAGGCCAGCTATTGATATTTTTTTGGGGGTGTACCTATCATGGATCATATGCCACCTAATCCGACTTGTCCTACTGCAGTTCTCATCCTGTACTGGCTGGGTCCTATGCTACCCTATTGACCTCCCTACCGTCCTTTGTCCTTTCATACCTTACTTTCCAGTACCTGCCTTCATGGCAGCAATCCATCATCTATGGAGCATGATACCTTCTTTCAAGCATTTCCTACCTTGCTTTCTCATACCTGCTTCTGTGGTGTCATTACATCATCGTACCTCATCCATTCCTATTTTATCTTCCTCAGCCTAGCGCCTATTCTCATCCCAGCCATCATGGATTCTCTCCACTCATGGCTTCACTCCTTATTATGCATCATCTGATTTTGCACCTCTTGTTCGCTCATCCTGAGCATATCCTCTGGTTCACCTACCCTCTGGTTCTAGTCATGCCTTCTTGGCCTAGAGTTTCCCTCCTTTTGAGGGGCCTTCTTACTCGCATCACTCTATCGAGCATCCTATCTTTGCACAAGTTCATTTTCAAGTTCATTCCTTCATTCAATTTCAAGTTCATTTCCAGTCTCCTTTTCCCCCGATCTGCTCATGTTGAACCACTGCACTCCTGTGATAATCATCATTTTCATTGCTTCATTCCTGTCTCCTCTTCGTCCAATTCTGTACCCGCCATCCAGGATTCGTTCCACTCGTGGTCTGCCATCAATTTTCTTTTTGGGCATACCTATCATGACTCCTATGCCACCTTATTAACCCGCGGCCATCCTGCTGCATGTATCAAGTTCATAACTCCAGTCATCATTCCCTCATCCTTGCCTCAGAGTTAATCTATTTACATCATTTACTCGAGCATTCCATCATTGAATCCGATGCTACTCATCGACCACATCAGGATCTAATTGTTCACATTGCATAATCATACCTTATTGGCCTCAGTGACTACTTACTCGCCTCGCTCAATCAGTCGTACCTCTCATTGGATCTTCTGCTACCTCATCAACCTGCCACCCTCCTGCGGAGATCATCACCATCAGTATTCATTGTTGCCTTATGTTCCTTTTTCGATCTGCGTGCAGCCTCATGTTCCTCCTTCGATCTGTGCTTTCTTTTTAGGGATTTTCCCTATTCCATCATCATTCTCCCTACTTGTATCCCTCTCCCTACTCATATTCCTCTCATTACTGAACCCTTCTTTTTAACAACATATATCCTCAAATCAAATGTCATCAGTCTGGAGAGAAGGCAACCTAGGCCTTGGATCCCCAGAGGTTTCCTCCTCAAAGTGGGGTTTACCTCTCCTCTGTGCCAATGGTCATAATATTAGTTAGAGTTAATGCTATCTTTGGTTAATTAGTAAGGTTAGTTGGTGCTTTCTTCAGTTAGTTAGTTAGGTTCCGCTGTTGGACAGAGGCGGATGGTGGCCCCAGCTTTCCCCTCTCTCCTTGGGAAGTCAGACCTTCTCTTCTCAGAATTCATTCATCATCTTCGCCTCTTCGATGCTCAACATCTTTGGGTATTCTTTCTGGGCTTCTTCCTAACCTACCTTTAGCCGATGCATTCATGCCCGGCACCTGTAGGGGAGGAACCCTCCTCTAGGGTTCCTTGCATTGTACCCCTACAGGGTGTTATATCCCACAGATAGAGCGATGGAAAGCCACAAGGCAAATCAAGTTACACAAGCATCATCTCATATTATCTCATCCAGTTGCACAAGCAGATTGAAACAGTTTCTCATGTTTATTTTTCTGTAGTGTTTGTGAGATAATTATCAATACAAATGTATTGACAAAAAAACTGGATGATCTTGACATTCTAAGACTTTATGGATACAAAGATTAAATGTTGTCTGTTGAGAATACCCTCTTGGACTGTCTTAACTCTTTGTTTCAACATCAAATGGAGGTTCAGGTTAACAAGGGAGATATTCTTGAAGTTTGCAACACCAAGGATAAATATAGTCTTGACAGTGTTCAAATCATTTTTGCAGCCCACAGAATGGCCAGTTACTTTTGGAATAATGTTCACTTGTTAGAGAAATACATAAAAAGGCAGAAGGCTTATTATGCCCGCTACTGCATCCCTTCCCCTTGTGGAATTATCTACTCAAATAAATGATTGCCATTTGATAACCAGTGACACTATGGACATCAGTAATTCACCTATAAATTCCAACATGAGACAAACAAGACAGACCTTTGTCAGAGGAGACTCTATCATTAAATATATTGATAGGGCAGTATGCAACCTGGACAAGTTAAATTGCACATGTTCAACATTCTGTTGGGCCACAATAGCAGACATTACACAATTAATACCACATATATTATATGATAAGGGAGTGAATCCATTGGTTATCTCACATGTTGAAGCAAATGATTTCATGCATGATACATTAGCAAACATCAGAATGAATTTGGTAACATTATCAAACAAATTGATTAATCTGTCCTGTGAACCAGTATTCTCAGAAGTTTTACAAATCCCTAGAGCTCCCTCCAAGGTAAATAATAACATAAAACAGTACAATGTTACCCGGGGTTACTAGAATCCCACTAAGACCTAGTGGTTGGCAGGGAAGGCAGCTTGTGAAACTCCTGTTAAATGGGTTTCACACTGTCTCACTCTGTTCTCAGTCTCAGCTGAGACTGAGGGATGACATCATCATAGAACTATCGCAGCTGCATGAGCCACATTGGAGTCTGCAGAAAGGGAGTTGGTTAGAATGTTGGGAGGTTTTTTGAAGTCAGTCTTCAGTCAGTCTTTAGTCAGTCTTCAGTGAATGTGTGTGAAGTTGGGAGCTTGCTGAGAAAGCAGCTCAGTGAAGGCTCTAGGAGCCTCAGCCCTGACTGAGGGCTACTTTTAAGTAGAAGGGTGTGTGTCTCCACCTTAAAGAGAGACACAAAAGATAACTGAAGTGGTGGAGACCATTGTTTTCAGGTCTCAGTGCCCCCTCTCTTCGGGGGGGCAGGAAAGGTTTCCCTGCAGATTCCTGGGGCAACCCCTAGTTCTGCTTCTAAAGGAAAAGTTGCCTGTGTGTTCCAGAATTTATTTGGGAGAACAAGAAGACTTTGTGAGTTGCCTGTGGGGCACCTGCAACATGAGGGTGAGTGTCCACTCTTGCTAAAAGGGCCTATGTTTTTTCACCCCGGGACTTATGTGACAATGTGGGGATTGAACTACTAAATATTGGGAAGCCTAGAGTAATAGGCTAAGCAAAGTAAAAGTAGGTTCAAGTCCAGAGCTTGTTGGGATGCAAATGATACGTAGAGGAGATGTGACAGATGTCTACCCAGAATCTACATTTGAAAGTTTCAGTAAAGGAATGGTTCAGTTTCCAGAGAAATGGCTGGGTATGTGCTGTGGGAGCTGGAGGTGGGTGGCCCCCCATCTTTAGTGACCAGGTCCACCTCTACGGATTTCTGCTGTGGATTTCTACTTTGCCTCAGGCACTTGGCCAGTGATGAGGGAAGTACCCAGATGTGGGATTGTAAAGAAAATTCTCTCTAGGAGTCAAAGACTCTAGTGTGGTTTGGGGAGCCACAACAGGATAATTGGTTCATTCCTCAAATGGACCACGGAGCAAGTGGCCAGCGGGGTAGCCGGACCAGCGGGGAAAACCCAAGTAGTGTACAAGTTGGGTTGTGTACTCAAAGCTGCGTGCAAGTCTGGGCTGTGTGCCTGGTGGATTTAGAGTCTGAGGGCTGCAAGTAGTGATAAAGTGTTCTGTAGTCTCTAATCTGCATTACCAGGAAATGTAGCCCCATGGGGTCCGTCTATGCTTTGTTTGTTCAGCTTGGATGTGAATAAAAGCCACACTGAAGAATCACATTCCTGGTTCTCTACATTACAGTTATTGCTTCCTGTGTTCAGATTTACTTGGGTGCCCCTGTGCAGAGTAGCCAAACCTAGGTCCCCTGTGCCGAGTAACCTCATCCTCCCCGAACCCAGTCCCCACCAGGTACTGCTGTCAGCTTCAACAGCATGCCACCTGTCATTTTGCTAAAAAGGCAGTGGAGAGGGGTTACAACTGGCTAAGGAAATGGTGTTTTAAATAGGGAATTAGATGCTTCATCCACTGTGAGGATTTCACAGACAGACTGAATTATACTGTGGTGATGGACTACACCTCAGCAGGCATGGCAGCGCACTCCTGGGGAAACAGATTGCAAATTGCCAGTATAGCCTAGAGGTTAGAGGAACGAGGTGTGAACGAGCTTGATACATCCAGCAGACCAGGCCTGAGTTTGATTCTCACAGCCTCCTCTTGCATATTGTGTGACTCTGAGCAAGTCACTTAACTGCCCAATGCTCCCAGGTCGCCCCTGAAAACAGGCACTTGTACCTAGTGGGCCTTACCCGGCTACCAAAGGCTAAAAAAAAAAAAATAAATAAATAAATTCAATTGACCATTGTTTAAACGAGTTAATAAGGGGGAGATACTGGAAATACCGGCATCTCTTAACAGTAGTTGTAACTGTAAAACTTTGTTCAATAAACAAATATTAGAATTTCTATGCTTTATTGCAAGAGGACTAAATAAAAAACTAGATAAACTCAAAATAAAAACAATGCAGGAGTCTACTGACATCATAGCCATTATTGAGACTTGGGGAGATGAAAAACCTTCATGGGAACAAACTATGCCAGGATATAGGCACTATAAACTAAACAGGGGTATAACAACGGGCGGTGGTGTAGATTTATTAATAAATAACAACATAACATCTATAGATATATTAGACAAAATTAAATCATGCAATCCTGAAATTGAGTTTATCCAGATAAAACTGTTACTCAAGGATGAAGAACACATCATTCTGTGTACATGCTATCATCCACCAAGCTCTACTGCCGAAATCACCAATGAAATCCTTAGGGAACTCGACTCCGCTAGCGAATTAGATAACATACTTTGTATGGGTGACTTCAGTCTTGGGGATGTTGATTAGAACTCGCTTACTGCTACTTCAGGGTCCAGGAAAAAGTTTGTCTCAACTTGTCAGCAACTCAATTTAAGTGTTACATTACCTACTAGAGGAGAACATACATTAGATCTGGTTATTCATAATAGAATGATGACTTAGATAATAGTAAAGTATCAAATCTGCCACCAATAGGTGACAGTGAACACTATTCCATTGCTTCCTCACTTAATATTAATTTCATCAGCTGTGCTAACACCACTAAGATATACATGAATGAAAAAATCAGATATTAAAAAAATTAAAAATGGGTTAGGAAGATACAATTGGGGGACCATCTTCTCCTCCAACACCATTCAGGACAACTGGAAGTTGTTTAAAAACACATTAATTGAACTGAGGGTTGACTATGTTCCCTCTAAATACAAGAACTACAACTGCAAACAATACCCTAAATGGTAAAATGAATCTATACAGAATTTACTTAGGCAAAAAAATAAAAAATATAGCAGGTATTTAAAATTGCATACACAGGAAAATTGAGCATCATTCATAAAGATTCAGTAAAAACGCAAATCAAAAATAAGTAAATCAAAAGCAACATGGGAATATAATTTAGCTAAGGATGCAAATAAAAATAACAGCAAAATCTGTTATGCCTATATTAACTGTTTAAAAAAAGTCTTGTCAAGTTGGTCCACTATTAGCAGGGGATTCACTGGTACACGCACCTAAACAAATGGCAGATATTATGAATTCTAATTTCTGTGAAGTTTTTCATAACTCCAATAAGATATGCCCTAATGCTGAGGATATTAATGAAGCTAACATCTTTCAGAAGAAGCTATACATCAAAAGCTACCAAATATGAAGGGCAAAATGGACCCTGCACCAGACGATACTTTGCGTCACTTTTTATATCTGTTGGCTGACAGCTTGGCCAGACCTTTCAAATACCCACTCGAGGGATGCTTAGCATTTCATTTTGTCCCTATTGAGTGGAAATCTGCTTATGTTATTCCATGACACGAAAAGGGTCCAAAGTGTAATTGGAAAAACTATGACCTAATTAGTCTTACTTCCTGTGTTTGTAAACTATTGGGAAGTGTGATCAAAGACCTCATCACTCTTACACTCAATATAGCTGACCCAGAACAAGATGGATTTAAAAAAGGATGGAGCTATTTAAGTAATCTGATATGTTTTTATGAGCAGGTCAGTTCACATCTTGATAACAATTCCCCTGTGGATGTCATTTTCATTGATTTCAGCAAAGCCTTTGATGTCATGCCTCATTAGTCATTAATAACTAAACTAAATACTCTAGGTATTAATAAATATTTAATTACTTGGTTCCAAAGTTGGCTTACTGGCCGTAAACAAAGAGTAGTAATCAATGGTCATAAATCTGAGCCTGGAAGGGTTACTAATGGTGTCCCGCAGGGTTTGGCACTAGGCTCACGTCTATTTCAACCATTCATTTCCAGCTTAACAAAAAACTGTATCTCGTTATCTACTAAATACACTGATGACATTAAAATAGGGGGCCCATGTAACAACAGTGACAATATATGAACTATTCATAGGGACCTGGATATAATTACTCATTGGGTATTCACACGGGGTATGCAAGTAAATATCTCTAAGTGTAAGGTCATGCATCTGGGTTTTAATAACTAGTCAGCAGATTACTATTTAGGTGGTTCTTTACTAAATACTGCAATAAATGAAAGGGACCTTGGCGTATTAACCTCAAACAATTTCACTAATAATGAACAATTAAATAAAGCTGTCAACAAAACCAACAGTGTAATATGGGCCATAAAAAAGAAATATCTCATCTAGAGACCCTAAAGCAATGGTACCACTATGTAGGGCATATGCGAGGCAGCATCTTGAGTATGCCTCCCAACTTTTCTGTCCCTATAAAGAAACTGGTATATCTGAAATAAAAAGGGTACAGAGAAAATTTACAAAAAGTTTATCAGGGTTATATAATATACCATATAAAGATAGAACTGAGCAACTTAATCTAATGCCCCTATCTACTTGCTGACAGATAGGTGACCTTTTATTCAGTTCTATATAACTCAGGATCTGTATTTATTATCCGAATTGGGTCTTGAGTTCAAGAACAATGATTTTGCAACTAGGTGACACCCTCTCCAACTAATGAGGAAAATATTTTTTCATACCAATCGTAAATACTTTTTCACTCAGAGAATCATTAATCCTCGGAAAAGACTTCCCTTAGATGTTATCATCAGCAAAACTAAATCTGAATTTAAAAGGCGCCTTGACAGCCATATTATGACAGGTTTTGATACTAGTTATTATTCTAATTAAATTAACAGGTGCAACCATGGGTGCATAGCCTTCTAGCACCTTACAGACCTTAGTTAGTGAACCCAGGCAGATAATGCTAGCTACTATGATGACTCTTCATTTATTTTAAGTATTTTGGGGTTTAACAGACCTTCAGGTGAAACTAATAGTAAATTAACCAAATCAATGTCTCATTCTTTTTTTAATTTTCCACATATGTCACTGGGAAATAAAGGAATAATTTGTGCCACAAGGTGGGAAAACTTTGATGGGGCCCAAGCGGATGATCTTTCAAATCTAAGGATATCACAGAAAGAGCCTTGGCCAAATGTAGTGTTTTGGACAGCTAGGGTATTTATATTGTTTTAAAAAAATACTGAAAAGCTAATATTCCCATGTGTGCAATTACTCTTCCTGCTACTGAGACAGTGAGCAGGGTTTTTAAAGAACTGTACACAGCACTCCCATCCATATTTTGGATTGGTACTGCATCCAGGCAAATGCACAGGGATGCTTGTGGTGTATTTACAAACATCCCAACACATTTGTAGCAATTCCTGCAGTTTACAAAAATTTCTGATACATTCGTTTTTGGACGAAAGTATGGAATTCTGCCTTGAAAGTTAGACTAACCTTTTCTGGTCAAACTTCCCCAGTGGATTTTGGTACCAAAAAGTGATTGCAGGTGCTTGAAAATGCTGCTGAGTTTCTTTTGCAATTCTGACTACAAATAGGTTTCATCTCTTAGCAGGGTATCAGTGACTATGTAATAATTTTACAAACAGAAATCCTGTTACTGATGTATCCACTAAAAGTTCTCAGCAGGATTTTCAGATCATATACCCTCTTGGAATCTTGCAGGTCTCAAATCTAAATGAGGAAATCAGAAATGGGCTGATTTCTTATCACACTTTGCTATCCAATGCTTTCAGGAAACATGGCATTAAAAGGAACAAAACATTAGCATTAATAATTTTGAGCTATTTCGGGTGTCAGCCAAAAAAGATAACAAGCTATATAGGGCTTCAGGGCGATCGTGAGTGTTTTGCTAAAATTTATACTCATATTGCCTCTAAATTTCTAAAGACTAGGGACTTTTGTCTTATTCTTTCAGTTAATATTTATAACATTTCATGCCTCTTAAGTAACATTTATGTCCCTCCAGTTTCATGTAAATTTGTGTTAGATGACCTTTAAACTCCTGGGGAACCTGATTGAAGATCTTTATGGCCCCGTTCGCACTACAGCATGGTTGTGCAAAACATTTTTAAAAGTGGATTAGCACTTACCGTGCTGTAGCATTCATACTGCAACCCCCTTAATGCAATCCACATCAGGCAATGCATTTTACAGCGTTCACACTGTGGCAGAGATCCATGCCCACTACGAACCGAATTCAGCAGCATGGAAAAGCTGCTTATCGTGATGCTTTGCGCGCTTGCTTGAAGTGCATTAAAAGGATAGGAGCTGGCGCATTCGCACTGTAGGTGAATCGCTTTACTTTTGAAATGGATTTCTGGAAGCGTGCTCAAGCCCAGATCTTATCAGGATTTGAGCACGCTTCCAAAATTCTGAGTTTAAAACGAGTTATGTGCGAACGCGAACCGAGCTAGCATGCATTTAAAGCGGTTCAAGCGCTCTGAACCGTTTTAAATGCCCTAGTGCGAACGGGGCCTATGAGAACTTCTTAATGCTCCAATCCTAATAATATCCTAATCCTAATAATATTTTATTTAAAGGAGCCAATCAGGCAATGCACTCTATATTTAATAGTAGCCACAGCAGGCATTTCAGAGCTGGGAAATTAGGGATAGGGACCAAACCGTGGGTCCCACCGTAACGATTTGGTGATTTGGCTTGCTCACATTGAAATTCCAATCTGATAACTAAGAGGATCCCTTTTTTTCATGGAGTTTAAAGTGAGAAAAGCCTATTCAGGCAGTTAAAATGTTTAATTTCTAAGATGTACCATGTTGGGGGGGGTGAACTAGATCCTGTTTATTTGTCTGTTACATATCACAAACCAGTAGCACGTCTCAGTAGAAAGGTGAATTATATCTTGTGAGCAATGCAAAGGTTAGCTCATACTAGTTTTGGATGTGTTTAGAATTTTTGGAGTTGTGGTTCTCCTTTTGACATGCTCCCTTCGATCACCTGTGAAATTTCCTGGCTGGAAGCACTTTATTAAAAGGAGACAATTAGGCAATGTACTCTATATTTAAGGGTAGCCACTGCAGGCATTTCAGAGCTGTGATACTAGGGATAGGGACCAAACCGTGGGTACCACTTTCACGATTTGGTGGTCTGGCTTGTTCACATTGGACGTCCAATCTGATAACTAAGAGGACCCCTTTTTTCCATGGAGTTTAAAGTAAGAAAAGCCAATTCAGGCAGTTAAAATGTTTAATTTCTAAGATATGCCATGTTTGGGGGGGAGGGGGTTGTGCACTGGATTCTGTTTGTCTGCTACATTGCATAAACCAGTAGCATCCCTCAGTAGAAATGTGAATTATATTTTGTGTGCAATGCAAAGGTTAGAGCAAGCTTTTTCAGGTCCCACCTCATTCTCCTCATCCCGTCTGGAGTATCCACCCTGTTGCAGATCTTGATGTAATCTGCAAACAGGCAGACCTTTCCCTCCAGTCCTACCATAATGTCACTAATGAAGACATTAAACAGGACTGGCCCAAGGACTGATCCCTGAGGTACTATGCTGGGCACCCCCTTCTCCCCTGATTGGATCCCATTTACCACCACCCTCTGCTTCTTGTCCATTAGCCAGTTCCTAATCCAGTTTACCACCTTGTTCCCCATACAAAGACTACTCATTTTGTTAAACAAGCTTTTTATGTGAGACAGTGTCAAAGGCTTTGCTGAAATTGAGGTAGGCGATGTCTACCACTTCCCTCTCCCCTCTGATTTACTTCCCTTGTCACCCAGTCAAAAAAATCTATCAGAGTCATCTGACATGACCTTCCTGGTGTGCATTCATGTGGCCTTAGATCCTGGGCACTGCTGGATTTCAAGTGTGCCACTATCCTTTCTTTAAGCAGTGCCTCCATCTTACCCACTACTGAGGTGAGGCTCACTGGCCTATAGTTCCCTGCCTCCTCCCTACTACCACTTTTGTGTAGAGAGACTACATGTGCCCTCTTCCAGTACTCTGGAACCACTCCTGTGTTGAGTGACTCTGTGAACAGTGCTGCCAGAGGCACCGCTAGCTCTGTTTGCAGCTCTCTTAATATCCTCAGGTGTATGCCATCTGGCCCCATGGTTTTGTCCATCTTCAGTTTTGTGAGCTCCTCCAGGGCTCTCTCCACTGTGAATGAACTTGTATTTACCTCTCTCCACCTTTGTGTCTGTTACCCAGCTGTGGTCCCTGACCCTTGTCCTCTTTAGTGAACACTAAACAGAAGCTTTTTTCGGTATTCCCACCTTTTCCATGTCTCCCTCCTTACACTCTCCTGTATCTCCTTTGAGCCTTAGAATCCCACCCCCAAGTCTTTCTTCTTTTGCTAATGTACCTAAAGACTGCCTTCCCCCTTTCTTCATGGTCTCTGCTAATCTTTCTTCAGTCTGCGCCTTTGCTCGCCTAACAGCCTTCTCTGCTTCCCTTAGATTCCTTAGGTACACCTCCCTGTCCTCCCCTTTTGAGTCTCCTTATATTTCCTGAAACCTGCCATTTTGGCCCTTACCTTGTCTGTCACCTCTCTCAAGAACCACAGTGGTTTCCTTGTTTTCTTGCCCTTATTTACCAACCTGATGCATTGGTTCATCACCTCCTCTATGGCTTCCTTTAGTTGTTCCCACTTCTCCTCAGCTCTCCTTCCTGCCTCCCTTCTCATCAATGCCTCTTTTATTTAATTTATTTATTTAGTTTTTGTTGACCTGGTAAGTGCACTAGACAAATTCTGCCTATTTTCAGGCACAACCCGGGGGAGGGGGATACAGATGAATGTCAACTGACGTTGAACCAGATTAAACTGTTGGTGGTATTTTAGTGAATGGGGGAAGTTTGGCCAGGGCACTGGGGAAATTCCCTTACTCTTTTCGAGAAGTGCCATGGGTTCTTTAACATCCACCTGAACTACCACCAGACTAGGCAGATAAGACCTTGGTTTAACGCCTGATCCGAAAGACGGATTCTTTGATACAACTCCCCATTTTAACAAAATCTGTCCTCCTAAAATCTAAGACCTTTGCCTTCATGTGACTAGACTGTGTTTCGGTTCTTATGCTAAACCACACTACGTGACTGTCACTGGACCCCAGTGGACCTTCTACCTGAACATCTGTGAATCTGTCACATTGGTCAGTGTTAGGTCCAGAATTGACCCTTCTCTGGTGGTATCAATCACTAGCTGTCTTGGGCCTGCCCCCTGTAGGGAATCCAGGATGTCTCTGCTCCCGGATGAAGCAGCTGCTGGGAGGGCCCAGTTCATGTCTGGGATATTGAAATCACCCAGCAGTAATACCTCACCTTTTGCTGCCATCGCGTGAATTTGATTCCCTAAATCCCTATCCAACTCCTTCCCCTGTGCTAGAGGCAAGTAGATCACCCCTGCTTGGATTGCTGTACCATTGCCTGGTTTAAGGGTGACTCACAGTGCCTCAGCCTCCCGCTGTCTTACCAGTACCTCCATTGCCATTGTGCTTTCCCTTCCCCTTTTCTACCCCACATCCCTTCTGAACAGAGCATACCCTGATACATTAACATCCCAGTCATAATTTGCAGTGTACCAGATATCTGTTATTACTGTTACAGTATGTCCAGGTCTACCTCTGTTAACAATGCTTCCAGGTCTGGGATTTTATTCCCCAGGCTGTGAGCATTTGCAACCATGGCCTTCCATGTTTTGCTGCCTATCTGCTCTTTACTCACGCCTTTGCTCGGCTTTTTTCTTCCCTCCCTCCATTTTACCTTTTTGTGTTGCCTTCCTACCTCTGCCTTTCCCTCTTTGTCTGATTTAGGTGATACTGTGTGCATTTTGCCTTCCTGCTCATCATTTCTGGCTTCTGTTTCTTGTAGGAGTGGGCTACTAGTCTCTCTGTTCCCTGTTGCCCCCCCCCCTTGGTTAGTTTAAATGCTAAGCAAGGAAGCAATTTAACTGTTCATTTAGGACTGTTTTCCCTTTTCTGGACAGATGCAGCCCATCACTTGAGTACAGAACCACATATTTCCAGGTGGATACCCAGTCCCCAATGAAACCATACCCTTTCTTGCTGCACCAGCCTTCAACCATGTGTTGAAGCTTCCAATATGGAGACTGCCATCCTCCCCCCTGCTGTGGACAGGCAGCGCCTCCAAAAATGTTACAGAGTTTGCTACCTTCCCCAGCTGCACTCCCAATTCCTTGAAATCCCCCTTCACCTGCTCCACATTTGTCCTGTCCTTAAATAGGTCATTCATTCCCAGGTGGACAATGACCTCCACCCACCTTGTTCTTGCCATTGCCTTAGCAATCTTCTGGATCTGCTCCCCCCTCTCTCCAAGCTGTGCCTCCTAGGAGGCACTTAACCTGCCTTTCCTCCCTGCTGTCCTTGCCCAGATCCATTCCCTGGACCATTGAATCATCTTTCAGGAGTAACTTCATCTTCCCTTGGGGTCCTCTTCCTCCCTCACTGGGTCTCCCTTCTGGAGGACCCTCACATCCTCCTCAGTCACAATCTCGGGTTCCCTTGCAGGACTCACCTGCTCCTTCAAGACAGCGTAGGAGTTCTTAAGCTCGACTGGATGGAGGTTGTGTCTCTGCTCCCCCTCCCTGAACCTCCCTGAGCCCTCCGTAGTCCATACTGCCATCTGCCAGGGCAGCCATTGTTGCAATGGCTGGTGACATGGTGGCCTCTGGGTGGGGATGAAGGTTGCCAGTATTCCTGCCAGCTCAGTCGGGAGACTGGCATCCTCCACCCTCAGCCCAGAGAGGTGTCTGCATGTGTGGCAGCACTGCAGTACCTAGAACATCCTCCTGAAGACTGCTGCTCCACACCAAGTGCACTGCACCACTCCCTGCATCATCTCCCTTAAATCTGTTTGATCTGTTTGTATTTTATCCTTTAATACTATCTAAACCCTCCTGCTGCTATTGTTAGCCTCTCAGTTTGATTTGCTTAAGCTTCTGTTGTTTTGTCTTTTCCTTTCCTCTTTTGCTTTCTCTTCCCCTCTTCCTCCCCTTTTTTGGACTAGTACTTCCTGGAAGAAGGCTAGAATATGTACTATATGGAAGATGAACCCTGGGGTGTGGGTTGAGGGGTGGTTGGGATTACCCTGGACTGAGAAAAACAATCAGCTGAGGATCCCTCGCTCTTCCTAAGGCTAGATTACCTCCTTGGCAAATAAAAGTTCCACTAAGTAAAGAACAACCTCAAAAACAGTGAATCAAAACACTTACTTCTACTGACTTCCACAGGCCCATGAATTATGAACCAAATTCAATGTACTCAATGAAACCAACTCCTTGCTTTAAGGTAGCTGGTAGCTGTTCTCCCTCTCAGCTTCTGCCATTTGTCATTTCGGATGGTCCTGTAGATATGTGGTGTGCCCTTTCTATAATTAATAGAGCCAAGAGTGATCATCTTCACTATCTCTTAAATGGGCATATGATAGGTAGTCTGACTTGGTGACTTAGCAGTAAAGTATTCCAGTATTTTCCCTTCTGGATATAGAATTTAGGAATAGAATGAAAGTCAAAAGGAATGAGAATATTTCTCTTAAGTTATTTAGAATCCATTTCACATCAGCATACAATTAGGCATCTTACTATTATTGAAATATGTTCTGCTTGGCCCAGTGGTGTGGAGGGCTGAGGCATCAGTGCCTTACCTCCTACCATGCCAGCAGCCCATGTTCGCGGTGTGAGCGGGTTGCCATGAGTTGGTCAGTGAGGAGGAGGATCGAACATCCCTAGGACAGCTGTCCTCCTCCAGGAAGGGTGGAGATCACTGGTCAGTGCTAGCCTGGTCCCTAGTGGAGGCAAGGCAGTGGCACACTGTCACTGAACAATGGAGGGACAGAGGTGGGCCGGACACCTGGCGTGCCACATGCAGGAGCATGGATGACACTGCCATTGGCATCCTTGTACACCCTTCTCTGTGGGCAAAAGAAACACCAAGAAAATTGTCTACAGTTGGATGAAGGAGGCACTTGCAGGCCCAGCCCCCTGACCAGCTGGGCTCACCAGCCCAAATTGGATCTTGTGTATGGTGGGGGTTGAGAGCCTCCCCCCGCTGACCCCATCAGTGGGGGCCAGACCTAGGGGTAGAAAGGCTGTCGGTGAGTCCCGGTAAACATTGAGGGGTCAGTTCTGGTGTGCCTTTCTGAATGTGGGCCATCCAGCATGGGACTCACACAAAAAAAAGAAATATGTTGTGCTCTTTAATTCCTTAAAGTACAATAAGGCTGTTTGTCCCAGTTTGGTTCTTGCAAAGGTGTATTTGCATTCTTCCTTATTATGATCAGAATTTCTTTTGCTGTCCTTTAATAACTGTATAAGGGAAGGTTTCTTCCTTCATTCATAGCATGTTGCAGAGCCAGTTCCAATTGTTAACAACCATTTGTCAATGCCGAATGTTGATTGCGTTGGTGTGTTGAGCTTGCTGTCTGCCCCTCTGTCACTCGCTCAGTCTGTTTCTCCCAGTGATGCAGGCTGCTCTTTTGTACTGGGCTCCTGCCTACGTTGGCACCTTGTTCTGCCCACTAAGAAATCCACAGCTGTCCCAACAGAGCTCCGTTGAGGTGGCTCACTCCCCCCTCTCACTTACTCATACTGTTTCTCCTGGCGCTGCAGGCTGGCCTTTTGTACTGGGCTCCTGCCTGCATTGCTGCCTTTTTCTGCCAACAAAGAAATCCGCAGCAGTCATGATAGAGCTCCATTGAGCTCGCTCACTCCTCCTCTCTCACTCGCTCATTGTGTTTCTCCTGGCGCTACAGGCTGCCCTTTTCTATTGGGCTCCTACCTGCATTGCCGCCTTCTTCTGCCCAAAAAGAAATTTGCAGCAGTTACAATAGAGCTCCATTGAGCTCACTCACTCCCCCTCTCTCACTCACTCATTCTGGTTTTCCCGCCACTGCAGGCTGCCTTTTGTACTGGGCCTAAATTGCATTGCTGCCTTTTCTGCCCACAAACAAATCTGCAGCAGTCAGCAGAGCTCCGTTGAGCTCACTCACTCCCCTCCCTCACTCGCTCGTTCTGTGTCTCCGCCACCACCCGACACCTTTGCTGAGGCTCCTGCCTGCATTATTAACTTATTCTGGCCAGAAAGAAATCTAAAGCAGTCCCGACACAGCTCCATTGAGCTTGCTCACTCCCTTTCTCTCACTTGCACGTTCCGTTTCTGCTGGCACTGCAAGCTGGCCTTTTGTACTGGGCTCCTGCCTGTGTTGCTGCATTTTTTGCCCACAAAGAAATCTGCAGCAGTCACAATAGCGTTCCATTGAGCTTGCTCACTACCGCTCTGTCACTTGCTCGTTCTGTTTCTCTTGGCGCTGCAGGCTGCGCTTGTGTACGGGGCTCCTGGCTGCATTGGCACCTTTGTCTATCCACAAAGAAATCTGCAGCTGTCTTGACAGAGCTCCATTGAGGTTGCTCAGTCTCCCTCTCTCACACGCTCATTCTGTTTGTCCTGGTGCTGCAAACGGCCCTTTTGTATGGGGCTCCTGCCTGCATTGGCGCTTTTTCTGCACACAAAGAAATCCGTAGCAGTCTTGATAGAGCTCCGTTGAGCTCACTCAGTCCCCCTGTCTCACTCACTCATACTGTTTCTCCCACCGCTGCAGGCTGGCCTTTTGTACTGGGCCCCTGCCTGCATTGATACCTTTTTCTGCCCACAAAGAAATCTGCAGCAGTCCTGACAGCGCTCCGGTGAGTTCGTTCACTACTCCTCCCTCACTCGCTGTCTTGTTCTGTTTCTCCCAGTGCTGCAGGCTGCCCTTTTGTACTGGGCTCTTGCGTTGGGGCCTTTTTTCTGCCCACAAATAAATCCGCAGCAGTCCCAACAGAGCTCAGTTGAGCTCAGTCACTCCTCCTTTTCACTCATTCGATCTTAATCTGTCCCAAACACTGATTTCCCACAGTGACCGTGCTATTCTCTGGCAGGAGTGCAAAAACATATTTTAGCCAGGATGTGAAAAATGACAGCTGTACTGTTCATAAGGAGGTGTGAAAAAATGCCACTGTTGAAAATGTGGCGTGAAAATATTACAAATTTGCAAAGTTACAAGGGTGCATAGAAACAGTTCAATGCACACTTGTAACACAGTCATGTTATGGAGTTTCATCACCAAATTTTCACCATAGGTATTTTAGGACCTCTGCTCATGAACAGTATCACTGTCATTTTCTTAATCAGTCCCAGGCAGTGATTTCCCACAGTGACCGCTCTATTTTGTGCCAGAAGTGTGAAAACACATTTCGGCCTGGATGGGAAAAATGACAGCTGTACTGGTCATAAGTAGGTGTGGGAAAATGGCAATGTTGAAAATCTGGAGTGAAAATATTATAAATGTGCAAAGTTACGAGTGTGTGTGAAAACTGCGCAACACAGGCTCGTAACACAGTCATTTTATGGAGTATCATTACCAAATTTTCCAACATAGGCATTTTAGGACCTCTACTCATGAACAATGTCACTGTCATTTTCTTAATCTGTCCCGAACACTGATTTCCCACAGCGACCGCGCTATTCTGCGCCGGAAGTGTGAAAACACATTTCCGCCAGGATGTGAACAATGACAGCTGTACTGTTCATAAGGAGGTGTGAAAAAATGCCAATATTGAAAATTTGGCATGAAAATATTACAAATTCGCGAGATTCTACAGAAGCGTCACGTAGCAACTTCACGCAGCTCATGCTCGAAGCAGTCATTTTTGGATTTTTTCCACCAAATTTGCAACATAGGCTTTTTGAGAGCCCACCTCATGAACACTGCCACTGTCATTTTGTTAACTGGTCCTGAAAGGTGATTCCATGCAGTGACCGCGTATTCACCTTTCGGGGCCGATTAACGCCATGACAGTTCAAGAATTCATGAGGAGGGGTCCCAAGAACCCCATGTTAAAAATTTCATGCCAAAATTCCAACAAATGACTGAGATATGTATTAAAGTTGGAAAAAAACCATTTATTCCATTATACAGCTTACCGGCATTTCCTCAGTTCACGTTCGGCTTTGAAGAGTGCAGACATGTTCCTGGTCCACCGAAGATCATCGCGCCAAGCTCTGGTGGTAAGTAGGGGGTGGGGGTGTGTGGGGAGGCAGGGTGTGCAGTGAGTGGGCACGGGTTGTGGGTGGGGGGCAAGGAGACTGCCGAGGGACAGTTTCCTTTTTTACTAGTAAAAAAAAAAAAAGACGTCACAGGACTGTTTTTTATTTTACAGGAGCATGGGGCATGCTGGGGAGGGCTCCCAGTATGCCACCAGACTCTTCCTTTGGTGGGGACAGCAGTAGCTGAAGGGGGATTGGGCACCCCCATCGGCACACAACAAAAGGGGGGGGTCTTAGATTATGCCAACGAGGATTGGGCACCCCGTCGGCAGACAATAAAAGTGTGGGGGGTTACAGAATGCTGACAGGGAGTGGGTTCCCCCGTTGGCAAAATCAACATTGGGCCACTGAAGCCGACGGGGACTGGGACCCCCTGTCGGCAAATAAACATGGTTGGAGGGGTGATATTGTTTGTGAACATGGCGGCAAGCCACAGCTATGTTCACAAACAATATCAGTGTTTCTACATCTCGCCCTGCAATGACAGATCACTCCCTCATTGCAGCGGATGGCTGACGCTGCAATGACGAGGCAGCCCCTGATTGCAGCGGCTAAATTTTCACAAGTTGGTGGCACACTGGCTGAACTAGTGTCATCAGCAGCGTGCCATGGCATTGGGGGAAGCGGGACAAGCCATTGCAGGCTGTGGGCATATTGGCCACAACAGTGCCGCGCCTCCACAACCTGCTTGTGGAGAAACCTGCCACAACATGTTTCTTACGCATGTGCACAATCAACATAAAAAGGGAAACAAAGCTGACCCCAGTATATTGTCCAATTAGTCTTTTGGATATAGCTTCTAAAATGTCTTGTAACATTATTCTTGAAAGATTGCAAGAACAACTAATCACTAGCCGGAGGTGGGGGGAGGGTGTTGTGTAAATTGCAGTTTGGGTTTAAGGAGCACCACTTAACACTTGATTATTGTCTCATTCTCAGACATCTTTGGGAGAAATATGTTTTGATCCAGAGACAAAGCTGTATGTTGCTTTCATTGTCTATAGCTCTGCCATTGCTTTTATATCTCAGAACATATTTTGGCAATGTTTTTATGATAGGGACATTGATCCTGCCTTTGTTACTATTGTCTCCATGCTTTATGGTCAGACCTAGCCAGGGTCAGACTCGGTCCTTGTGGCAGTGTCTCCCAAAAATTCTCAGTAAATCAAGGTGTTCATCAGGGGTGTCTACTTGCCACAATCCTTTTTAATATATACATTGATCTTATTTTGGGGCTCTTTTGAGGGTTCTTTCTGATTCTCCAAAAATGAGTTTAATGGAGATACTTGCCTTTGCATATGCTGATGATCTGTCACTTTTTTCTTTGTCACAATCTGGTTTACCAAAAAAAAAAAAAATGATTGTTTTGTATTGCAGCTGAATCACAACAACGTTCTCTAATTATTAGTGCTCATAAAAGCCAGGTGGGTATTTTTGGTAACACTGAAACCTGTCTTAAAGTGGGACTATGGTCAAAATTTCTGACATCAGTAAATTCAGAATTTGGATCAGCGTAGATCCAATCAGCCTCATGGCAAAAAATGAGGTCTCTAAGTTACATTGTTTAAAAAGTTACAAGTCATTTTACAACCCTAAATTCACTGCCTGTTCAAAAAAACTAGTGTCAGTGAAAAGCTGCTGATAATGATGATGTAATCTCTTGAATTCACAGTTTAGTCCTCCCTTTCAGCAAGCTTATAGGACCTGTTTCTCCAAAGTTTAAAGGGATTTTTGGAAGTTCCACAAATGCCTTTTTCACATAGTATGTCATTGCGAGACATGTTTCAGATGTTGAAGCTGCCATTTGTTTTTTAAAAAAAATCTGTCAAAGTCAGTTTTGTTGATATTTTGTTTCTGCCTACCCTCCAGTTTTCTCTGTGTGGCCAAACCCCCAGAATGATGTCATGCAAGGGAGCTATCAATGTTTTTCATACAGCACCAATGAATTCTGGGTAAATTATAAAGGTGATTTAAATGTTAGTTACTCAGAGGTGCAATCCCTTATTTTGGTGGTGGTGACTGCACCTAATCTGTAGATGTACATAACAAGGCATTATGGTACAATAAGAAGTTGTTTTCCAGTTCCCCTACTGTGAGGTACAGTCTCATATCTCTGTAATGGCTTCAACAATAAAAGCTCTCATATGTTTATTTTCGAAACAAGGCATTGTGCATATAGTATCTAGCTGACAACAGTTCTTTACTGAGAGATGTAGTCTTCTATGTCGGTAGTGTAGATGTATGCAATACCAAGACTGACCAACAGATGTCTGTGTTTCAAAACAGTGCTTATAAGCTTTGTTTCCCTTGCATGACCTTACGCTTAGTGGTTGTAGCACTGAGAAAAACAAGCATTTGTCAATGCCGAATGTTGTCGCTCTGGCATTGGCAGTGGTGGAGGTGGAGATGCATAGCGCTGTGAGTTTGTTAATGTGTCCCAAAAGGTGATTTTGCACAGCAAGTATGCCAGTGTGCAGCAGAGCTGCGGAAACGTGTTTTGGGCAGGCTGTGGAAAAAGGCAGCTGGACTGTTGATAATGAGGTGTGCACAAATGCCAGTGGTGAAAATGTGACATGAAAATATTGCAGATTGACAAAGTTACAAGGGTGCGTGGAAACTGTGCAATGCACGCTAGCAACACAGTCATTGTCTGGACTTTCGCCACAAAATTTTCAACATAGGCATTTTAGGACCTCTGCTGATGAATAGTGTCACTGCCATTTCCTGAAAGTGTCCCGAAAAGTGATTTTGCACAGTGACCGTGCAATTCTGCACTGGATGTGCGAACACACATTTCAGCCAGCTGTACTGTTCATAAGGAGGTATAGAAAAATGGCAATGATGAACCCTGGAGTGAAAGTATTACAAATTCACAAAGTCACGAGCATGCGTGCAAACTGCACAACGCGCACTCTTAAAACACTCATTTTATTGACTTTCATCCCTAAATTTTCAACATAGGCATTTTAGGACATCTGCTAATGAACAGTGTCACTGCCATTTTCATAATGTGTCTCGAACACGGGCTTTCCACAGCGACCACGCTATTGTGCGCCGGAACTGTGAAAACAGATTTTGGTTAGGATGTGAAAAATGACAGCTGTGCTGTTTATTAGGAGGTGTAGAACAATGGCACTGTTGAAAATGTGGAGTGAAAATATAAGTTTGTGAACTTACGAGCGTGCGTGCAAACTACGCAATGCATTCTCGTAACACAATCATTTTATTGAGTATTGTCACCAAATTTTCAACACAGGCATTGTAGGACCTCTGCTTATGAACAGTGTCACTGTCATTTTCGTAATGTGCCCCGAACAGTGATTTTGCACAGTGACTGTGCTATTCAGCACCGGAAGTGCGAAAACACATTTCGGCAAGGATGTGAAAAGTGGCAGCTATATGGTTCACAAGAAGGTGTGGTAAAATGCCAATGTTGAGAATATGGTGTGAAAATATTACAAATGCGCTTACTTATGAGCGTGCGTTGCACAGTTGCTACACACACTCAAAAAACAGTCATTTTATGGAGTATTGTCACCAAATTTTCAACACAGGCATTTTAGGACCTCTGCTCATGAACAGTGTCACTGTTATTTTCATAATGTGTCCCAAACACTGATTTCGCACAGTGACCGTGCTATTCTGCGCCGGAAGTGCAAAAACACATTTTAGGCAGGATGTGAAAAATGACAGCTATACGGTTCACAAGAAGATGTGGTAAAATGCCAATGTTGAGAATCTGGCATGAAAATAGTGCAAATGCGCTAACTTACGAGAGTGCATTGCGCAGTTGCTACGGACGCTCGTAAAACAGTAAATTTTTGGATTTTTCCAACCAAACTTGCAACATAGGCTTTTTGAGAGCCCCTCTCATGAACAGTGGCACTGCCATTTTGTTACTCGGTCCCGAAAGGTGATTCTGCGCAGTGACTGCGAAATCACCTTTCGGGACCGAATAACGCCATGACAGTGCAAGAATTCATGAGAAGGGGTCCCAAAACCCCATGTTGAAAATGTGGGGCCAAATTCACAAAAATGCCCAAGATATGCACTAAAGTTGAAAATCCCAATTCATTCCATTATACAGCTTACCAGCATTTTTCAGTTCAGGTCGGCTTTGAAGAGTGCAGACATGTTCCCGGTCCACAGAAGATCGTCCGCCGGACTCCGCAGGTAAGTATAGGAGTGAGGGGTGAGGAGGCAGGGTGTGCAGTGGGTGGGTGGGGTGGGAGGGGGCATTGAGACTACCAGGGACCGTTTCAATTTACCAGGAAAAAAAATAGAAAAAAAACACGCCATGAGCCAGTTTTTGCAGGGGATTTGGCATGGTGGGGTGGGCTCCCAGCATGCCACCTAACAGTTTATAGGGGTGTCTGTAGCCAGCGGGGTTGGGCACTCTCATCGGCACAACACGGGGAGAAGGAAGTAATGCCGATGGGGATTGAGGCATTCCTGTCGGCACACAAAGAAAGTGGGGCACGGGTCGAGGTGATTGGGCCCTTGGCATTTAATAATTGAGGGGGTTTATGCCGACAGGGAGTGGGCTCCCCCATTGGCACACAAAGAAAGTGGGAGGGGGGTTAACCGACAGGGGGATTGGACAGCTCCAAAGTCGGCAGTAGTTAGGCGGCCACCTGCTCGCTGACCATGCCAAGCTTTGCTCGGATTGCAGTGGACCTTTTCTTAGATGTGCTCGCCACATTATGTATGCATGGTGTGGCGCCGGCATGCAGGCTGATTGGGGAAAGAGGGACGCACCTACTGGTGCATGCTCTGCATTTGCCCAACAGCGATCCTGCCTCCAAAGCTGCACTGTCCCATGATGTTGGCTGCACAAGCTCGCCAACATAAAAAGGGTGGGTTATGCAAATGGAGCAGAGCACAGAAACAAAAGCATTTATTTCATGGGAAAAAGCACTTTTTGGCAGTTTGAATGGTAGGAGATTTTATCACAACTCCTACAGGTTAGTACAGTTTACTACTCCCATTTGCTATGGCAAAGCTTGCTAAATCACTTTAAAAATGTTGTTTCCCTTGCAAAGTGTAAAGGTTGGGGGTTGCAGCACTGAGAAAAAAAGGGACAGGGCTATGTAAATGAAACAGAGAACCAAAATTAAAGGATTTTTTTTCATGGAGAACAGTGCTTTTTGGCAGTTTGAATGGTAGAGAATGATTCACAACTCCTACAGGTTACTATGCCCATTTGCTATGGCAACATTTCATAAATCACTTTAAACTTTGGAAAAACAAATCCTACTGTATATATTTACTGACAGGGAGGACTAGACTGTGAGTTCAGGAGATGACAGCATCAGCAGCTCTTCACTGAAACTGGCTTTTTTGAACAGACGGTGAAATCAGGGTTACATAATAGTTAATAACTTGAAAACAAAGTCACATAGAAACCTAATTTGTGGTATTGGATTTATTGGGGCATACTTATTCTAACTCTGCAATGTAGCACTTTTGGCCAGAGTCACTCTTTAAATTGAAGGTGTGAAATTCATTCATAACGTCAATCTGTAGATATACCTATATTGGGATTCATATACTTAACCAGTATTCTGATTTGAACATGATTACAAGATCAACATTTTTCTCCTTGGTAAACTGCAAATAACAACTGGTTTGGCATAGATACTACTTGGATTGTATTGTCAATTCAGAGTAGAGAAATGCCTTTATATGTTATAAATTTGAGATGTTTCCAAGTAATATTCTGCATACTAGATATGTACATATTAAGAATGGGTGAACCGGCTCTGGCACAGTTCCTAACCCCCTCAGACCAGGTTAACTTGGATCTGACTAGGAAAACTAAGCCTTTTGTGGCTTGACCAGAGCTGCCAAATTGGTCCAGTTCAAAAGTGCAGTCCGGTCTGGAATAACACCCTCACCACCAGTACTACATGGAAAAGGCAGGGCAAGGTGCCGAAAATTTTAAACAATTGTTTTTTCCTGATATCTGATGAAGACTCACAAGTCCTTGGACTGTCACATGTCCAACAAAGGCAAACACTCATGATCCTGTGACACTGAAGGGAGCTAAACAATGAGGGTCTCTGTTCTGTGATTGACTCATTTTCTAGCCAATCCTCTGTGTCAGCCACCACAAGACATCCCTAGGAAACTGAGTATCTAGCACATTTGGGGCTTTGCATTCAATGGAGACAGTTGTGTGTCTGTGTGTGTACAGAGAGGTTTAAAAAAAGGTGAAAACATTTTTGTTTTGTTAGAGAGGGAGGGAGAGAGAAAGAGTAGACGCTGAGAGTCCAACAAATTTAACAGTATATAACAAACACCAGACTGCAGAGTACTCTGTAAAAAGAAATACTTTTTTTCATTAGAAAGAGAGAGAGAGAGAGAGAGAGAAAGAGGAGATAGTAGAGAGAGACAGAGAGGGAGTCCCACCTAGGGACAAATGACCTGACTGGGAATGGGATCAGAGCAGTACAAGAGGAGTTTGTAGAGTTGGGGAGGGGCCTTAGGCAAGTTGCATGTATGGTAACCTTCTCAGAGGTGCTGCCTGTCTATGGCAAGGGTGATGCTAGGGTACTCCACACCATGGGATTCAATGAATGGTTGAAAAACTGGTGTGGAGCTCAGGGTTTTGACTTCACTGGGCACTGGAGAGCCACCTGTTGGGATACTATACTGGCGTGATGGTCTGCATCTGTCCAGTGGGGAAACCAGGATCCTAGGTGATAGGTTTAAATGCTTCATTGGTAAGCATTTAAACTAGCCAAAGGGGGAGGCATTGAAAAGGATCATGGAAATCTCAGCCCCCACAAAACACAGTAGTTAGTGAAGTAAACACCAAGGTAGAGAAGTCATTAGGGAGCAGGACAGGGGTAAATGCAAAAAAAGGCAAAGGCAGTAAGGACAGGGATAGGGCTAAAAGGGGTAAGGCCATAAAAAAATGGAGGGCGATGAGTACCAATGCCCATAGTCTTTGTAACAAGCTCCCTGAACTAGTGGCCTGGATGGAAGAAGGATGCATGGATATAGTGGCAGTCACAGAAACATGGTACACAGAGAACCATGACTGGGATGTCAACATACCAGGACACACAATATACAGGAGGGACAGGCAGGGTAAAAGAGAAGGAAGAGCATCTCCCTATGTAAGGGAAGGGATCAAAGCAACAGAACTAAAGAGTAAATGGGGAGTAGATGAGGCACTGTGGGTCATCCTAGAGACAGGAAATGACACCACAATCCTCATGGGGGGGTGTATACAGACCCCAATCTCAGGGGGAGGCAATGGACAAGGAAATGATAGAAGGCATCCTTAGAATGGCAGAAAAAAGGGGAGATATTGTTGATGAGGGACCTGAATATGCCAGATGTTAACTGGAGCACCTTTGCTGCAGGCACATCCAAGAGCAGGGTATTTCTTGATGCCCTACAGGGGCATGCCTCAGACAGCTACAGTAGTATTGGAACCCACTCGGGAGGGAGCAATCTTAGACCTGGTACTGTCAAACAAGGATGGAGAAAGGATCTCAGATTTAGAAGTGGGTAGCCATCAGGGAACAAGCGGCCACCAAACTGTGTGGTTCACAACAGACACAACCATAGAGTCAAGCCATACAAAAGCAAGAGTATTGGACTTAAGGAGGGCTTACTTTGGGAAAATGAGGGAGTGCCTCAGAAAAGCACTAGCACATGGGCAAAAAGGAGGGGTGAAGGAACAATGGGGAATAATCTAAACAGCCATCATAGAGGCAATTATGCCTTTATGTGAAGCAAATCAACAAAACAAAATGAAGGAAAAAAACACTATGGTTGTCAAAAGAGGTGGCAGGGAAGGATAAGGAGAAAAGGATAGCATTCAGGAAATATAAGGAAACACAGAAGGAGCAGGATAGAGAAATTTATCAGTTAAAGCAGAAGGAGGCAGGGAAGGCAGTCAGAATAGCAAAGGCCCAGACCGAGGAAAAGATAGACAACTCTGTTAAGAAGGGGGATTAAACCTTTTATAGGTACATTAGGGAGTGAGGAAAGACTGAGGGAGGGATACTGAGGCTTAATTAAGGGGAGGGAATGTGGGCAGAGGGTGACAGTGAAAAAGCAGGGATACTGAACAAATACTTCTGCTCAGTATTCACAAAAGAAGAGGAGGGGGAGGTACCTAAAACAAACAAGAGAAACACTCTGGATAGGAGGGTTGATACCAGTCCATTCACAGAAGAAAGGATTCTGAAAGAATTTTTAAAACTGATGGTGGACAAAGCAATGGGGCCTGATGGGATTCACCCCAGAATTCTAAAAGAACTAAGGGTAGAACTAGTGACACCACTGACCACTCTCTTTAACAAATCATGGGAGGATGGGGTGGTTCCTGAGGACTGGAGGAGGCAGATGTGATTCCACTTCACAAAAGTGGGAGCAGGGCAGAGGCAGCAAACTACAGACCAGTTAGTTTGACCTCAGTGGTAGGGAAAATGATGAAATCACTTCTGAAGGAAAGAATTGTTGACTACCTAGAGGCCAGCTGGGCACAGGACCCAAGGCAGCATGGTTTCACAGCAGGAAGGTCATGTCAGATGAATCTAATAGATTTCTTTGACTGGGTGACCAAAGTAGTAGGGGAGGGGTTATGGACATGGCATACCTAGGTTTTAGCAAGGCATTTAACACAGTCTCACACAAAAGATTAATATATAAGTTAGCCAGCCTTGGAGTGGGTCCCAAGGTGGTTGCCTGGATAAAAAATTGGCTAGACAACAGGACACAGAGGGTAACAGTAAATGGAGTCCACAGTGAAGAAAGGAGGGTTACTAGTGGGGTACCGCAGGGCTGAGTACTGGGACCGGTCCTCTTTAATGTCTTTATAAGTGACATTGCAGAGGGACTGGGAGGAAATGTATGTCTCTTTGCAGACGACATAAAGATCTGCAACAGGGTTGATACACAAGGTGGGGTAGAAAAGATGAGAAGGAACTTGGCAATGTTGGAGGAATGGTCAAATGTATGGCAGCTCAGATTCAGTGCAAAGAAGTACAAAGTAATGCACCTGGGATTGGGAAACAAAAACCCAGGAGAAGAGTACACAATGGGGGATGAGATACTTACAACAAAAATGGAAAGGTACCTGGGGGTAGTTATACTGGATGACCTAAAGGTGAGCAAACAATGTGAGAAGGCAGTAAGGAGGGCTGAAGGGATAGTGGGATGCACAGGGAGAGGCATCACCAATAGAAAACAAGAAGTTGCCATCCCTTTGTACAGACAGTTGGTGAGACCCCATCTGGAGTACTGTGTGCAGTTTTAGAGACCCCATCTCCACAAAGACATAGACAGTGTGGAGGCTGTCCAGAGGAGGGCAACCAAATGGTGCTAGGTTTGCACCAGAAGACATATGAAAAGAACCTAATATGTATACCCTCGAGGAAAGAAGGGAGAGGGGGGACATGATAGAAACTTTGAAGTACATCAAGGGAATCAACAAAGTCCAAGAGGGTAGCATCTTTCAGAAAAAGAGATGTGCAAGAACAAGGGGATACAATTTGAAGATACAGGGGAGACGGCTCAGAGGTAATGTGAGGAAGTATTTTTTGATGGAGAGGGTTGTGGATGCATGGAACAACCTTCCTGTGGAGGTTGTGGAGTCAAGAACAGTGGGGAAATTCAAGAATACATGGAAGAGACATAAGGCAATTCTAGTGGGGGGTAGGAGGAAGTAGGCTGTTGGTTAACTAGGATCTGTAGCTTATCCATCAGGTAGGGAAATGGGCTGACTAGGTGGGCCAAACAGTCCTCATCTGCCATCAATTTTATGTTTCTTTGTTTCTATGAAAGAGAGAGATACAAATGAATTCATCAGCAGAGTGCAGGTAAACAGCAGCAGAGTGCAGATGTTGCAAACTCCACAGTAAAAAAAAATGAAAAAAAAACATTTTTATGTTTGCTTGCAAACATGTGCAAGAAACATAGTGCCACTATACGAATTTTTGTAGGTGTGCCACCCCGCTTCCAATGCCCTGCTCCTTCTTACAGGCATGGCCTCACTCCACCAATAAATGTCCGAGCTGTCTATGACAGCAGTTCAGATGCAGTGGCGTACAGTTCAAAGCAAAAGACCATTACAATCAGTGGTGGTAACGTGTAGGCGATTTACATACTGCCGTCGGCAGTATGTAAAGATACATATCAACACTGCATCTGAACAACTGTCACAGACAGCTCCATTCTTTCTTGGTCCCCCAACAAACACCCAAGTAGCACGCTGGGGCCCACCCCAGAGTGCTCATGCGATCCCGCACACTGTATGGCTGAAGGAGGTGCCCAGTCCCCCATTGGCTCCACTGCCACCCCAAACAGACTTCCAGGTGCCACGCTGGGAGCCCACCCCAGCGTGTCAAAAGTCTGTATGGCCGACTGGGTGCCCAATCCCCCGTCGGCTCCACTGCCTCCCCAAACAAACTTCCAGCTGCCACACTGGGAGCCCACCCCAGCATGGCAAAAGTCCCACGTTGTCTTCCTAAAAAAAAAAATATCACCTATAAAAAACGGTCCCTCGTTGACTGTCTTGCCCCCTCCCAACCCACACCCACCCTCTTGTGCCCCACCTCCCACACCCCAGCCTCACCCCATATTTACCTCCAGAGGCCAGCACGACGATCTTCAGTGGACTGGGAACACATATGCACTCTTCAAAGCCCACCACGAACGGAAGAATGCCGATAATCCTTGACTCCAGGGCCCAGGCACTTACGCTGAAACTAACCCCTGACCCTTTAAAGGGACCTCTTTATCTGACTACTGCATACGTGCCCCCCAGAGACCAAACACAGGCCATTGCCTCTCTTACAGAATACCTTTCCTCACTACCTCCTTCCGCTGATCAAATTCTGGTGGGTGACTTAAATGTCAACTGGCTCAGCCCCTCCTCCTCTATCCGAGACTCCTTTTCTGCAATAGACCTAACGCAACTAGTTACCCACCCTACCAGGACTAACCCCAAGAGAGCTCCAGTACCCTGCTTGATGTGGTACTCACCAACCGCCTAATCGGATCCCCAATGTGCAAGTCCTCCCAGACTCTCTCAGTGATCACTCCCCATTCTATTCCACTGGTCATCCTCAGTCCCAAACCCATAGCACAGTCCACATGCCGTGGCGTCTAATACCTGGTGGACTGATAAAACTAGGAACTTCTGTCCCAAATTGACTGGTCTCCTATACAGGCAACTCCTGACATCGACACAGCTCTCTCCTTCTTTACCCAACTTTTAATAATGCCTGTGATTTTTTGCCCCAATGTTGACCTGCCGTTCTAAAAGGCAGAATGCCCCTAGGTAACCAGCTTTGATCCACCAACTCAAACATAGGGACAACCTATGGCACCGTGCCATTGAGACTGGCCGCCCAGTGACAGGCAGTTATATGCTGCCACCGAAACAAGTGCACTCGGGCCATCAGAAAGGCCAAGTCTGAACACCTATCGGTCCTCACTCACTGCCTCATGGGGAACCCCAGAACCTTCTGGGATAACATTAAACAGTTAAATGGGAGTGCACTCCACCCACCCACCAGATCAACATTAATGGCGTGATCTCCTCAGACCCAGCCCTCATAGCCAACCACCTCAACACCTCATTCACTGACCTTAGCCCTATCCTCCCTACAAATTTTTTGACCCTCCTCCCCAGCACCTGCCAGTAAATCTTTCTCGCCTTATTTTCTCCTCCGCCATGTTTCTGCCCAAGAACTTAGGCCGCACCTTGTCACTGCCCTCAAGAGTAATAGTACAGGCAGTGACACCCTGGATCCGTATCCTACGGCTGGTCTTAGACACAGTCCTTACCCCAATCACGGCCTCATCAACCACTCTCTTTGCCTGGGAAGGTTCCAACTGCCTGAAAGTTGCCACTGTCACCCCATCTTTAAAGGTGGTGATAGGACTGTGGCTGGAAACTATCGGCCAATCTCCATTCTCTCTCTCTCTCAAGGCCTTGGAAAAGTGGTGGCCTCTCAAATCTCTGACTACCTCTCCACCTACAATGTCCTATGTCCTGAGCAGCATGGCTTCCAAGCGGGCCACAGTACCAACACAGCCCTCCTAGAGTTCTCCAACTTTCTCCACTCCTCCTTAGACACTAGTTCTCTGGCTGGTGCGGTCTTCATTGACCTCTCTAAAGCTTTTGACACTGTCTCCCACCCCCTCCTTCTTGATGCCCTTAGTCTCTCTGGTTTTGCTGCTGGGCCTGTCTCCTGGTGTGCCAGTTATCTGTCTGACCACTCACAGCGTGTAAAAATTAATGGGACCTGCTCAGACGTCTGTCCCATCTTTTCTGGGGTTCCCCAGGGCTCCATTGTGGGCCCCTTACTATTCTCCCTTTACCTTAACACCCTTCCACGCTCTTACTCAGGGAACATTCTATTGTACGCTGATGATGCAGTCATCTTTGCCTCAAGTCGTAACCCTATTGCCCTCCAGGACTCACTGCAGAAGTCCTTCGCTGAAGCCGAGGGCTGGTTCAAGGAACATAGATTGGTGATAAATCTTAAAAAAACAAAAACCATGTTCTTCACTTATCCTCAAAACAAGTCCTGCAACTTCAAACTCCTCATTCACTCTGGGTCCTCTTTCCCACTCGAACAAGTTTGCTCCTATAAATACCTAGGGATCCATTTTGACCCCTCCCTCTCCTTCCATGGACACATAGCTGCCTAGCCACTGCCACTAATATCCGATTGGGCATCTTGCCAGTATAAACACTGCCTCCCCTGGAGCTCTTGACTTCATGATCACCTCCTCTATCTTGTCCCTAGTGGACTATGGACTGCCGGTGTATGGTGCTGCTGATCAGACCGCACTCCATAAAATTCGCACTACTCTGAATAAGGCCTGCAGGTTAATTACTGGGGCACCTAGGCTAACACACACCCTGTCTACTGTACGCCAAAGTGCTGGTACTTGATCTTGATGAGCGCCTCAAATATCTGACCTGTACCCTTACAAAAAAGACCCTCCTTGGGCTATCCTCACCAGGATTGACCACCACCATACGCCGCTCTGTCCTACTAGTTCATACTCTGACCTCTGGGAAAACCTCTCTTGTTATCCCTAGAGCTAGGACCTCTCACGGCCAAAGAGCCTTCAGCTTTAGGGCCCCCTCCTGGTTCAACACACTGCCCCCCTCCATCTCCGAAGCTCCAACTATATCGTGCTTCAAAACTTCCTTACGTAACCACCTTGTTAACACCCGAAGCTGTAATTGCCACTAATCAAAGTCGTACTCAGTACTTGTGACAAAGCTTACTACTAAGCTGCTAAGGACAACATAACTCTGGTATTGTTTGCATCAATCCTACCTGTACCAGCTTGTTTGTATCTATGTCTTAAGTTACTGTTATACTGTGTTGTACTGTTATACTGTGTATTTTCGTTTGTCTTACTGTGACAAGGTACCTTTGTAAATGAGCCTATGGCTCAAAGGTTTTCCAAACTGCTGTTTAAATAAATAAAAAAATAAATAAATAAAATAAAATAATCTGTATAATGGCATAAATAGGTTTTTTTCAACTTTGCTGCATATCTCGTCTATTTGGGGGAATTTTTTCACCAAATTTTCAACATGGGGTTCTTGGGACCCCCACCTCATGAATTCAGTCACTGTCATTTTGTTATTCCGTCCTGAAAGGTGATTTCGTGGTCACTGTGTGGAACCATCTTTCGGGACCGATCAATGAAAAGACAGTGTTACAGTTCACGAGGTAGGCCCCCAAAAACCCTATGTTGAAAATTTAGTGAAAAAATTCCCAAAATGACTGTTTTATGAATGTGCATTGCGCAGTTCCTACACACGCTCGTAACTTTGAGTATTTTTAATATTTTTACTCCAGATTTTCAACATTGCCATTTTACCACACCTCCTTATGAACAGTACAGCTGTCTTTTTTCACATCTCACCCAAAATGTGTTTTTGCAGATGTAGCGCACATTGACGCGGTCGTTGTGCGAAATCAATGTTTGGGACATATTAAGAAAATCACAGTGACACTGTTCATGAGCAGAGGTGTTAAAATGGCTATGTTAAAAATATGGTAACAAAAGTCCATAAAATGACTGTGTTACGAGTGTGCATTGCACAATTTCTGCACACCCTCATAAGATCACGAATTTGTAATTTTTTCAGTCCAGATTTTCAACATTGACATTTTTGCACACCTCCTTATGAACAGTACAGCTGTCATTTTTCACACCCTGGCTAAAATGTGTTTACGTGCTTCTGGCACAGAATAGTGTGGTCGCTGTGCTGTGGGAAATTAGTGTTCGGCACAGATTAAGAAAATCACAGTGACACTGTTCATGAGCAGAGGTCCCAAAATGCCTATGTTGAAAATCTGCTGTAAAAATCCCCAAACTAATTACATTACAGGTGTACATTTGCAGTTTCTATGCGTGCTTGTGACTTCACCAGTTTTTTTTATATTTTCACTCTAGATTTTCAGTAATGCCATTTTTTACACCTCCTCATGAACAGTACACCTGTCACTTTTCACATCCTGTTCAAAATGTGTTTTCACACCTGTGTGCCAAATGGCGCAGTTGCTGTGCAAAATCACATTTTGCCTAACAAATTGATAGTGTCCCTGTTCATGCGGTGGGGTCACAAAAAGCCCATGTGGAAAACTTCGAGTAAAAATACCAAGAAATACCCAGGGCATTAGGGTTTTCAACCATAACGCCCTACCCTGTAGAGACTGACAGGCGACAGAGGTGTGACTTGGGATTGTCGAAAGTAATGCTCATGCCATTCCACCCCCACCCCCACCCTGCAGCCAGTGACAGGCATTGAGGTGCGCCTTGGACCCTTTGCCCCCTGAGTTCACCCCATTCTCCTATACTGTGTTCATTTCAGCATATTTCCTTATAGAATGAGGTGAATGCAAAGCCCAAACACCCCAAGGCACACCTCGACACTTGTCAGTGTCTAAAAGGTAGGGTGAGGTGAAATGTCGTGATTGTCATGGGCAACAACCCAAAGGCACACCCCAATGCCTGTCCATCTCTGCAGAGTGAGGGTGGAGTTGGCGTCAGTTCAATACTTCAATGCCATTCCTATACTGCATCTGTCTAACTCCTGCACTTCAACTGCTAATGCCAGCAAGCAAACATTCAGCATTGACAAATGCTTGTCATTAGAGGGATAAAGAGAGAGAGTGAGAGAGAGAGAAAGAAGGAGATGAACTAATTCAACAGCAGTCAATAGCAGAGTGTGGAAAATAAGGGTAGCAGAGTCAGGCAGGACAGGATGACTCTGTGTGAAGGTCGTAGTGCCTCAGTAATTTTGAGGAGAGGGTTACAGTGTCGTACAGATTTTGAAGGGGGATGTCACCCACATCTCATACTCCATGTTGCCCATCTCTGTGCTGCCCTGAAAAGTCATACTGCCATAGACTCAGTGTTGCCCATCTCTGTGCCTGAACTACTCCTAGGTCATAGTGCCAAACAGATTGTGAAGGGGGGGTCACGTCTCAGACTCTGTGTTGCCCATCTCTGTGACTGATCTACTACTAGGCCATATAGTGCCTCACATATTTTGAGAAGGGGGTATCATGTCTCAGACTCTGTGTTGCCCATCACCACGTCTGAATGAATACTGCTAAGTAAGCAATTAAGTTGGGCCAAAAAAATGGATTAAGAATCAGAGTCTGTTATGGAAATGGAACACGTGGCTGATACCAGTGGTATGGCTGAAATTGATACATGTAACAATAAAAATATTTCCCAAAAAGAAATTCATAAAAAAATGGAAATTCACTGCTGAAGATATCATTAATACACATTGATGAAAATGAAGCAACACAATCAGAAAAAGAAAAGAATGTAGGCGAATCCCCTGATCACAGTACTGCAGCACTGTCAGCACTGCCAGAAAAACAAGATAAAAGTAAAACACAAACACAAGTAGCCAAAACACTTAGCCCTAGAAAGTTCATGATTTAGGAAACGGCTCTATCTAGTACCACTAGACATGGCATTCAATGATATGCCAGTCATGCATATCATGCTCTCTCATCAGAAAGCAGTGCCTCTGATGAAGAACAGGTTGTACGTGTACAAGAACAACACTCAAATCACAATGTTTTACTGTTATGCCCTTCTAAAGGTGATAGATCCGAATGGGATACTGATGAGGTAGAGGATGCCACCTGGATTTCCCCACCCAAAATTAAAAAACACATACAACAAACATCACCAGTAGATACAGCCAGTATTGGAAAAGCAATCAATAATCATGGTAGCTCTTCTGGGAACAGCCACAGTGTGCATGAATCAGGGTCTGAAACCAATGTCATCAAAATTGCTGCAGTTCCTGGTATGATGACAAAATGTTCCACCTCAGTTGTGTGGAGCTATTTTCATAGGTTCTGTATAATGTGGGTGAAAGGAAAAAGACCATGACTAAAAAGGGCACAACCAAAAGACCGCCCATCAAAAGGCGATAGGTAAAAGGATGCTATCACCCAAGGCCACCAGAAAACCGACCCCTCAAAGTATGGCACCATACAGAATTCCGTGCTGTCATGTTGCAGGGGATGGAGCCCCCCCACACCCCTTGAAGGTAATATAACCAACTCCATGGTGGGGCACATCAGGGTGCGGTAGGCAGAGTGACGCCCTGACAGCAGGTCACCCACAAGTCCTGGATGCGCACGTTCCATGCGCCCAGATTATGGTGCCCACATTATGGTGCCCTTGTCCTCATGCCATATTAATGGTATACCATTTTCATATAAGTCCCAAAAATGAATATTTTGCTGCCCTCACCTTTTGTCATCAGGAAGTTAGGAGGGGGAAGTGAAGGACCAGTTAGGGACAGCATCACTAAAAAGGCATTTGCAAAGAGCACATCCATCCATTCTGCTGGGCAGCAGTCCTGAACAAGGGACAAATATCTGTGATGAAAATAATCCTAGACAATAGTGATGGTGTAGAGACTGAGAAACAGGGCAGGAAAAAACGTTCGACTTCATTGACAAAAGTATTCCTGTGGTTTTTGCCCCTCTGCATGAACTAAACAGCAGACCATTACTGCAATGCTTGAACAAAAATCTGCCTACAGTAGATCACGTCAAGTCAGGTTAAAAGTTAATCAGTTAATAGCCTGGACCTGCAACCATTTTCTGTGGTGGAGAATGACAGTTTTAGAGCTCTTTTAAAATATTTTGCTCCACATAACAACATACCAAACCATTAATTTGTGACCTACTGGGAACTGGTTCACCTATGCCACAGCGACATAGATGTTGCCAATACTGATTAAGGTGCACAACACAGCACCAGACATTTTGTCGCCCAGGAGTTACAGTCCCAAAGTGCCCTCCCGGGAAATGGTCACTTTTGTGGGGGTCTTTGCCCACCGCACCTCCCCAAACTAAATACAACCTTCTCGGGGGCAGGCATGCCCCGGGGGGGGGTAGAATCTGTGTGGGCACAAAGGGTAACATGAGTGAGGAGCATTCTAAAATCAAGATCACCCCTTTCACTGTTGCCCTTGTTGCAATGCCATAATTGCAGTGACCAAAATGAGTCAGCAACCCGATGGACTATGCTGGGAATTGACCACAGGGCCCCAGAATACCATCCCAAAGCTCTAACCATCTAATTGCTATCTTGATTGTTCCTAGTTGCAGGATTTGCAATACCAGAGAATGGAAGTGCATCCAGGAGATACAGATCCAAGCATGGGAGCCTCTAGCCCAATAGTTAGAGCACTGGGGTAGTATTCTGGGGCCCTGGGTTTCAATTCCCCACAGGTCGCATTATTTCTATCTCACTACAAGCTATGATCTAAATTTCTTAGCAGTGGTAAATAGTGCACCAAAAACACCTGATTGTTATTTCATATCTGACGTAATTGTTTCTTGTTTCTTTTGCTAATCATACACTTTGTACCTGACAATACTTGATTTTTTTTTCCGATTCTATTTCTGGCCCTCCAGCCTGGAACTCTCTCAGGTCACTGCACTCGCTGTGTAGCTCTACCACCCGCTGTGTTCCCTCGCCATCTTCAAGTTCATTACGGCTCCCCGGGTCGGGGGACTACAATCCGGGAGACCGAAGGGGCAGTAGCAGGGAACCAGCATTGGGTGTGTGGCAATGGCACTGGCAGGGCCGTTGCCTATCCAGGCTGGAGGGGTATTTCTGAATGTAACCCCGAAGCCCCCCCAGTGTGTGGTGCATGTCTGATGCTGTGGTGCACGGCAACCCTGCCTGTGTCAGTCACGCTTCTTGCGTGCAGCCCGGCATCTCATGGTGCCCCTTGGTCTCCACCAGGGGTCGCCAGTGCACCTGATAACCCATGCCCTCCCACCCGGGAGAGGAGAGCAGCCCAGCGGGCACTCGATCCTTCTCCCTCCCCTGCCGACCCCTGACTCCCGAACTTGGGTCATCAGCGTGGCACGAGGTGTGGCATCCAGCGCCACAACCCTCAGTGCCACCGGGCCAGCAGTGTGATACAGTGTGCGGAACAGCACTCTAACTGGAGGCTGACATATCTACTTTTGTTCCTCTTCATACCTCATTAGCATTTGTGACCTCACTGACTGTGACATCACAGCTGACAACTGACCAAGAAAAGCTAATCACTTGCTGCCAAATGGGTCACTTGTGATGTCACAATTAGTGATATCACAATGTTGATAAGCTATAAAGATCTATAGAACAAAATATGTCAATCTCCAGGCAAGGTACTGCTCCTCACATCACTCCTAATACAGTACTAGAAGTTTGAAAACCTTCTAATGAGCAAGTAGAAAGAAAAAAATGCATCAGAAATAAACCAGTAGCAACTGGCTGATTATACCAATTAATAACATTTTCTAATTGCTAATTTTGTGCTACTAGCCCTGCATCAAGGCTATCCACTCCGCAAAGGCCCTCTGTTTCAAATCTAACTTCCAGTCCAACCTCTGTTCTCCTGCAAAATTCTGGAAAGTTATCCACTCCATTTTTGACCCCCATGCCCAATCCACTCCCCCATCCTAATGTTGAATGGCTCACCTGTCCCTGACCCCTCCTCTGTCACCACTCATCTTAATACTTTCTTCAACACCATCTGCTTTACCCTCCTCCTCCTCTAGCCTCCCCAAGTCCAACTCTGCCTCCACTCCTCCACCATCACCCACAGGCCTCTATTTCCCCCTTGTGTCCTCCCATGACGTTTTCCTCACTCTTACCTCACTCAACCCCCTCTAAGTCCAACCCTGATGGAATGGACCCCAAACTCCTACATGTCTTGGCCCCAGCCATTGCTTCCCCACTAGCTCACATTCTGAACCTTTCCTTCTACCTCTGTGCTGTCCCCAAGGCCTGGACATTTGCTAAGGTGCTCCCCCTGCACAAAGCGGGTAACCCCTTCTCCCCAGGTAACTTCCAACCATCTGTCTCTTCCCCTCCCTTTCTAAGCTCAAGGAGACCCTTGCCTACTCCAGATTTGCCAACTTCCTTTACTCCTCTGACTTTCTCTTCCCCTTACAGTCTGGCATTAGGAATCACCATTCCACTATTCAGTGGGTTACTGACGCTATCCTCACTGCGATTTTCATTGACCTGGCCAAAGCCTTTGACTTGGTGTCCCACCTTCTCCTCCTTAACAAACTGTCCTCCACTGGCCTCTCAGCCAGTGTTGTTGATTGATTCCTTTTATACCTCTTGGGCCATCAACAGTATGTACTGGTGGGAGGCGTACTGTTTCCCCATCTCCCTATCTTAGATGGACTCCCACAGGGCTGCATCCTGGGTCCCATCCTCATTTCAGTTTTCCTCAATGACCTTCCCTCTGCATGTGTCTCCTCACACATCCATATGTATGTGGACAACACAGTCATCTACACTTCTATCCCGTTGGCCTCTGCTGTGACAGGACCACTCCAGTAGGATTTCCATGATGTACTACACTGGTTCCATGACAACCAGCTTAAGGTTAACACCAAATAGACAGTGTCCATGAACTTTGGTACCTGCCAGAAACTAGCCAGGCTCTCCTCCCTCTGTCTTCACCACTCTAGATGGCAACCCATTGGATGTGGTCCCTGCTTTCAACTACCTAGGAGTGTGACTTGACAGTGAGCTTGACTTCTCTGTCCACATCTATCCATGCTAAACTCCATCCTAAACTAGGCACCCTGTTTTGCAATAAAGATTTCTGCTCCCTCTAGGTCCATAGGGAACTAGTAACCAAAATGGTTTTCTCAGTCTTTGATTATGTGGACATAGTCTATGGCATCTCCCCCTCCTACTCATTTGCCAGATTGGATACCCTGTGCAGTGCTTTCTGCTGTTTTACCTCCTACTCCCCCCTTCGTACCCATCACTGCTCCCTTTTCTCTTCCCTCTACATCCTCCCCCTGCTGTCACATCACCAGGCCCACTGTACTGCCTTTTATCACCAAATACTGGTTTGGGTCCCTCCAATCTTGTCTTTCTTTCTTGTTATTCCCCACACCCTACTCCTCCTACATGCTTCACTCCAGGGATTCCCACACCTTCTTAATTCCCCACTCTCACTCTTCTGCTGCCCAAATGACCTTCTCTTATCACCTCCCCTCCATCTGGAATCTGCTCCCTTCTCTGCTTCACCTCTTCTCTTCTCTCCCTGCCTTTAGACTCTGCCTAAGGCAGGTTCCTGCACTCTCCTGTTCCTGTCTACCCCCCTCCCTAAGCCTATATCCTCTCCCTCAACCCTCTCCTGTTCAGTCCCCTAGTTTTTACCTCACCTTTTCACCCCTACCTGAACATGAGCTGGTGTATGAAGCTCAAGGGAAATCTATGGGTTGCAGTGCAGTTGGATATGATGGCTGTAGAGGAGAGTTTGAGCTGGAGCATTCATGGGGATGTATTGCCCATAGGTCTAGGGGAAATTCACGCAGAAAGAAGCCATGGAAAGGGAGCATCAGTGAGGACTGGCTGCTCCTGAGTTGAAGGATAGCAGTGCCAAGGAAAAATCGTATTGGGTTCTGCTGTGGGCTAGGAAGAGACAGAGAGATGTAGCCCCTGGAACTTGTGATCTTTGCTGTGTATTATTTGAGCTACTGCCTAAGTTTCTGGGGTCATCTGGATCACGGCCCATGGTATTGACATTGTGCAAGGTGTACATTTGCACTCTGAACTTGAGGTGACCATGTCAGTCTAGGGTGATGTGCACCCTGTTTGAAATCAATTGCTTTGCTTGCTCCACAATGTTATTAAAGGGGATCCCACTGTTTTATCCTAACTGAAGTGTTGCCTCAGTTCATCAGTGATTGTTTCTGCTACTAACCCATCATTTTCCCTAGCCCAGCACCAAAGAGAGACAAGAGCACTCTTTCACCAGGAACCTGGTAAGCAAAGGCCATCTGGTTGTAGTTTCTGTTGTGTCCCCTCCGCACCATGGACAGTTATCATCTGCATGCCACTAGACACTGGAAAGGGGGTGGACCACATAGGGAAATTAATGTTGCTATAAAGTGAGGAACTTGAGAGTTCAGGGGTACTGTTTGGTGTTCAGTGCTGTGAAATGGGGAGGACATGGTTAGTTTGTTACTGAATTTGGGGACTGTGTGTTCAATGGAGTGATTTTTTTTGGGGGGAGGGGGATCTGATGCAGTCCTTTGTGTGCCCGACCTTCATACAGTGATGTTATGCTGGGATAACATCACTGTTGAAGGTAGGCATTGACCAGTCTGTGGCAATTATTTTTTCTTGCCATTTTATAATGCATAATAATAATCAGCACACACATGAAAATGTATTCTTAAATACTATATATCTAGATTATTATTTACTGTGAGCAGTCATGAGGTCATTGTAAATAGAAGTCTGAAATGGGTGCATCAGTTTGCAACAGTAGTTAAGAAGGCCAAGGCAGTAGGATGCCTCAATGGATTAAAAGGCCTGTTTACACTGTCTGATCTGCACCATTGTGAGAAGTAGAGATGAATTGCATCAGCACAGGTCAGTCAGTGTAAACATGATGGAGAACATTGTAGGTGGGTGTGATGTACTCTGATGCAGGGCAAAGCGATCAGTATTTTTATGGGTTTGTCTACCATTGCAAGTACTTTTTGCTGGCTTAAACATGCCGCTCTGCCTGCATCAGTACTCCACTGCTACACACCGCAATGTGCTCTGCTTTCCCCTTTCTAGTAGCTACATACCCTGATCCCCTTCCCATTTTGTTTTGCCCCCCCCCACTCCAACCATCTGCTGCCCTTCCACCCTCCAGTCCTGATTTTCTTTCCCATTAACTTTTGGTCCCGCTCCAACCCTCTGTCACCATCCCACCTTCCAAACCCAATTCCCTTTCCATTAGGTTTTGCCACCTGCTCCTACCCTCTACTGCCATCCCACACTCCAACCCCAATTCCCTTTTCCTTAGGTTTTGTCCCCACTTTAACCCTCTGTTCCCATCCCACCTTTTGAACTTGATTACCATTTCTCTTCTGCTACTGTCACAGCACCTGTCCTGTCTGACCCAAGGGAGGTGCTGCTGAAACTCCATAAGAGAGGGAGTGCTATGCTGAGCTTTGCAAATGTCTGCCATGTAACCACACAGTGACAGAAGGACAAAGAGGAGAGGGTGAGTGTTGCTCCTCCTCAAGTAAACTTACCTAAATAAGGACTAGAAAAACAAATCCAGGGAAATAATTGTGGCCCTATGCAAGGCACTGGTAAAAAAACACCTGGATTACTTTGCTTTGTTCTGTGCATCACATTACAAGCAAGATATTGCAGAACTAGTAAAAGGTCCAATGGAGGAGGACAAAGATAATTAAGGGTTTAATATGGGAACGGAGACTACTGCAACTGGGTTTTAAAACCAAGGAGAAGAGGTGGTGGGGGGGAGGGGGTATGGTTCAGGTGTTTTAAATATGAAGAACAGTACTGACAAAGTAGACTCACTCAGACTGTTTATCGTCAGCAGGGAAAATAAAATAAGGGCACAGTTGCTAATACCTTAATAGAACAGGTTGAAACAGAGATAAGGAAGCATAGCATCATTCAGAGCATGGTAGAGCTGTGGGGTGTATTGGCCAAAATTGCAAACTCCATTTGGTTCTTTAAGCACCAAATGGACAAATTATTTGAGGGGAATGTGGCCAAATTCAACTTCTATTACAATTTTCATTAACAATCTGGAAACTGGGGTCTTGAGCATGTTGTTAAAGTTTGCTGATGACATTTACTTTTACAGTAATTGACATGGTCAGGTATTTTATGAAATTTCTGTGATATCTCTAGAGAAATTCCCTGCCTGCACTGTATGGCCACCAGTGAGAATCTCTTCAGATGTTTCACAAAATGTCTGCAAATATCTGACCACGTCTATTGCTGCAAATGTAGATGGCCAGGTTGGTGGACCTCCTTGAGGATGGAGTCAAACTTTAGGAGGAACTGAACAAGCTGGGGGATTAGTCTGACTCTTGTATCATCTGATTCAATGTTTATGTATTTTCAATGGTGACCAGAATAGGCACATTTTTCTGGAGATCCTTTCCAGGTGAGAGCCAGGAGAGGGAATACAGTGGGGAGCGAAACAGGAATAACAAATAAAATTACAGCAACAGGTGCGTGATCATGAATAAGTGTAAGGCACTGTACAAGTAATAAATTCCAGGAAAAGAGAAACAATGTAGAATGTGTACAAAGTACATTGGTTCTTGGGGTAGCATGGATGAGAACTAGCAAAGCATGCCGTCAATGTATGGCCAGATAATTGTAGCAGAATCATGGTGGTGTAACATCCCAGTAACAGAGTACACCACGGTTTAAGATATACTGTACAATAGGTTAAGAGGCAAAATAGGTAGAAAGTATGGGGGCAGAGATGTGTGAAGAGGAGATAACTGCTTCGCCAGAACATTGGGGAGTTGGCAAATTTCGTGAATTTCGAATTGTTGACTTCTCAATGTTTGTTTTTTTTTGCCAGGTGAAGTGGCACTTTTTTCTGCACAGTGACCTAACATGGCTCACGAAACTGCCACTTCAAGGGAAAAAAGTGCCATTTCACCTGAAAAAATGTTGCAAAGTCAAACTTGGTTATCCAGCAGGAACCATACCTCTCAATTGTCACACATTAGGAGGTATACCACTCATTTCATCTCTCAGAAACACTCTTTCCCACATTGAGAAGGTGAAACTCCGCACTGACCACTAGATTTGTAAGCAGAAATGTATAATATAAGATGCTATGTTATCAACAAACATTATAAACATTAGTACAATTTTTCCACACCGTTCTGAGCTTGTAAAGCCGTGCTTGATGATGTGCCACACATTTTTTCCATCTGGACACTGACTGTGAGGACAGCTGAATGCTACATGCCCTCTCACCTTGTGGAGTAAGAGGGAGAAGCAGGAAGACATTGCGAGTTTTAGTTTATAACAGGTAAGCCACCGCTGCCTATAACGTTTGTCTCCTTACCAGAAGACCTTATTGCGGTCCCCCATCGTATGGGCTCTTTCCCGCTGTTCTTTTGTCTCAGTTACAGGGAGAAGACCCACCTGGGAGTACAGAGAGAAGGCCTGTCTGGAAGTGGAGAGCCCGAGGGGAGCGCTGAAGGGGGAACACCCGCTGTGAAGCAAGCACAGTACGGACCTAGTGCAGGTGTGGAACTGAGGCAGAGACCCTTCAGAAAGTCTAGGACTGGGAAAAAGACACTGTACCGAAAGAATTGAATTGTCAGTCAGCCTGAAAAATGGACTTGTTTTGGAGAAAAGCTATGTACTTTTCGTGGAGAATTCTCCTTTTACTTGGCCATAGCCACACTTAAAAGTTAAGTTAAAAGGCAGAAGTCACTATTGCAGCTAAAGAGAAGGGTGTAAGGAGAGAAGCTAGGAAAGGACTGTTGACTAGTAACTGTTATACTGTATGTTTATATTTTAAATCGGGTGTCCTTTTACTCCTGGAGGTTGATTTAGATTTTAGTGCCTAACACTGTAAGTGGCTGAATAGTGTAGCTATACAAATTATTCTGCTGTGTGGCCGCTTATTATTTTATGCACTTAGTCCTAAACATTTGTTAAGTATTTTTAAGTTCTTAAGTATTTTTGTACTTAACTTTTGTAGCTGGGAGGCTACCATTTTATGAACATGATTTTTAAAGATTTTTAAAAATATTTTAAAATGTTTTGGCTCATATAACTTTGGCACCAGCCACATCCTGCGTCATAAGTCAGGTGACCTCTTCCTGCTATTTATGTGCTCACCCAGCTTAGGCATTAGATCTGGGAGCCATTCCTCATGGCAGACACCAAGCAGGAGCAGTGGGCATTGTATTCCATGAGGTCATACTACTCTTTTGCTAGCTAGCTTTTTTTAATACAACCAGTGACACTTGAGATTGGATTACATGCTTTGGTGATCCGGTGCTGTATTTTTGGCCCTTATCATGGGGCTGGTTCACACTATAAGCACTGGAGTGGGGCAAGTGCTAGCGATATTGACCTGGCAGCTTTCTTTTTTTTCTTTTTCTGTACTGTTGGGAAAATTAGCCCTGTAGACTTTGCAGTGTGGCATACAGCAGAAGGAAGGTCTGCTGAGTCCAACTGATTTTAGCTGGAGGTCGTAAATCGTATTTCTTCACACATATAGAAAAGTAAGTTCCCCATTGTATTTATATCTTTTTTGTTCTTTTTTTGTTGCCTGGGCTTAGTTGGGGAGCCCATGTAAGAATAAGGAGCCGAATATTAGTGCACATAAATAGAGGAATAGTTAGACTGTGTGTATAGTTACCTAAAGTCTGTTTAAAGTGAAAGTTGCATGTGGACTACAAAAGATCGCTGTCCCCTATTTCCTTTTTTTGCTATTTTACCCAGCGACTGTTATGGGATATACAAGGGATGGTCCTGGGAAGATTGGTGAAGCACATATCTTTGTTTGGAAATCTGTACTGACCCTGAAAATCTTTACTTGATGGCTGGCCCTGAGGGGAAATAATACAGAGGAATAAAAGTTGGACTACCCTCAGACAGAAAGAATGGGAAGAAATTATCAACCACCTGCAATACTTGCTTACTTTACACATAAAGAGGTTTCTTGGTGAAAGGAGGAGGAGAAGGAATCTGGACTCTGGACACTCGAGTTCTACTAATGGTATTGAGTTTTCTGACAGCAAGTAGCCCCAAAACTTGATTTTGTGGGAGCTAGCCACCCGCTCCCTGGGGGGCCTATAGTTTGGACTACCTATTTTCTGTTACAGTAATATCTGTGCTAAAGTTTGATATAGCTTAAGTGAGCTAGGCACTTGCTCTCCTTTTTACCCTGATATGAAAGGAAAAAAAACAAGAGCTAAAGAAAAACAAAACTAGTCTGTATAGCAAACAAAAAAGATTACTAGCTATTTACTAGCCCCAGGGAATCAGATTGACCTGGAGGGGAGAATAGAGGTTCTTAGAATGCAGAGCACAATTCAGTTACCTCTAACTTCATCTCCAGTAAAGGAGACAGTTAACATGCAATTGACTGAGCACCCACTATTACAGCAGATTAGGGAATGGGAAAAAGAATCTGTTGAAAAGAGGAACCTAGAACAGAAAGAACACAGAAGTATATATATAAGCCAGATCCAGGATAGAGAAATGCTTCAAGAGGTGAGCATGGATGTTATTGAGGAAAAAGATATGAGCAAATATGAACAAGAAAGTAGGGGGGAGCCTGGAATGGGTTCACTACAGGGGCCAGACCATGAGGGGAGGTCGGGATCCTTTCTGAACCAGTTTGAGTTTTTTTCTGACCCCATACACTAACAGATTGCTACTAGCCCACCCTCCATGTGCCCTCCTGTTCTCACCCATCTATGGGAAAGTAAAAGAAAAAATCTGAAGGTTCATCCCTCTCCCCCTTATTAGGGGACTTTGAAAAAGAGAAAACACCAGGAACCTATGCTAGAACAGCAAAAGGGCAAGGTCATTCTGTTTTAGGTATAGGAGGTGGGAAAGGTAATACGCTGGTGGAGATAAAAGCAGAAATTGCATATAGTAACAATTTGCTATTAGAGATGCTGATTTTGTTAAAAAATAATATGAGAAAGGGCACCTTCGAAACAGATATGTTAAGCAGGAATTTGACTCAAAATGACAGAAGGCCAAATAATGGTCAAAAAGATGAAAAAGGAGGGGATAGGAGAGCTGGAATTAAGGAGAATGATAACGTAAAAAAGACCATAAAAGAGATAACAGAAGAAGTTGGAAGGAAAGAAGAAATGGGAACACATCAGTTAATAAAGCAACTAAAAGCACAAAACAATTTTAAACAACATAAAGAAGAAGGAAAAAGGAAAGTAAAACGAAAGGGGGCAAAAGAAAGGATAAGAGAGAAGGAGGGTATTCTTTTGCAGGAAGTTTTAAAACAGATACTAGACAAGGAGAAAGAAAAAGGAAAGTATATTTAGAAAAAGAGGATGGGATATTAATCCGAACATATATGCCCCCTTCCATTGGGGAAATAATGGAATCAGGAAAAGGTAGGCAGAAAGGGATAGAAAGAGATGGACCCTTAAATAGCCATACAGCAGTATGTGAAGAGGGGGAAAATGATGGAAAGGATAAGGAAGAAAGAACTAAGCTGGTTAGACAGGTAACAGACCCAGTCAGTAAAGAGGAGAAAATCAGAAAGGGGCTAATAAATCCAACTGTCTTTTTTAGAGGAATTCCTAAATCAAAAAATGAAAACCTAGTAACCCTCAAGATTGCAATATAATATATTTGCAAGGGCATGCTAGGAAATAAGTTCAAGTGGGTTGATATTGCCTCAGTATATAGATACTACATGGGGAAAGAAAAGGGATGGGTCTGCCCTGTCACCCAAAAGACAGGCACAAGGCAGATGATATTGGATGCAAAATTAGATTTCAAAAAAGTGGGGGTAAAGGCAGAAACAACTATATGCATGCAGGATGAGGGCAAGGAGGAACATAATAGGAAAATTGAGGGAAGTACTGAAGTAGGGAATAAGAAAAAGGGCTACTCCCCAGTAAGGAAAGTGCAGATACAGAAGAGAATAACAAATTACTTGGAACCTATACAAAAGGAAGAATCACTGCAGGATACTGGACTCCAATGGAATCAAGAAAGAATAATTAGAGGACGAAACATCAGAGGACCTAGAGTAAATAGTAGCCTGATATTAGGGAGTGAGGATAACTCTGTAATTGATTTGTGCACCAGATCAATGGAAGTAACAAGGGGGAATAGATTCTATCCACTGGAACCAGAAGTGATCCTCAATTGACTGAATCAGAAAAAGAGAGATGCTCCCCAACAGTATGGACATGGCCTGGAGGTGATAACCTGTAATATAGCAGGGTTGGGGGATAAAATGAAAGACCTTGGGTGGTGGAACTTAATTTCCAAACCTCAATAATTTTATTGCAAGAAACCTGAGTAACTAGCCCCACGGGACATCTATTTGAGGGCTTTTCAAAGCTGGGGAATGTCTGCTCAAAAACGGTCAACGTACAGAAGGCCATCAGGTGAGATATGCATGCTGGTGAACACTGGGCTAGGAGTAGAAGCTAAATATGTGGTAAAGATTGAGAGTCATAATATATTAGGAATTGCTCTTCAGAGAGATGGAAAGACTGCATGTATAATATTAAATGTTTATGTGTTACCTAAAGCTACACCAAATGAGGCTACAAAAAATGTATGTTATTCAGGAGATTTTATTGCAATTGCAAGTACAATTCCCAGGAATTACTGTTTTTCTGGGTGGGGACTTGAATGCAAGAACTGAAGCTCTGCTGGAGGAACCTTGTAATAACTGGAACGTAGATGATGCATTAGGGATCCCTATAAGGTCTTCACTGGACCCTAAAATCAATAAATAGGGCCAGGACCTGCTGAAGGTATTAAAAACTACAAGTATGAGAATTATAAATAATAGATGCCCAGGAGACAGAGAGGGAAAATGTACCTACCTGAGTAAAAGGGGCAGCAGTGTCCTTTACTACTTTATAGTGGATGCATATTCTTTTGATAAGGTAATTAGAATGGAAATATTAGAAGTGCTGGCCAGTGCTCACTTCTCATTAGCTTTAAGACTAGCTCAGTCTCTTACTGGGAAACTGAGATCAGAGAACAAAGAGATTCTGAGTAAAGCAAATAAAAATATGATGGTGAAGAATAAAAAGAGAATAAAATGGATGCTAGAAACATAAACAAGGATGCAAAACCTTATACAGGAAATCATGCTCCAGCAAAGAAAAAGAATATGTATTGACTTCTTTGTGTCTGGTATTAAAGGGCATGAAAATCAGATGCGGCAGGTAGAAGACCTCTGTGGTCAAAGTGAAGAAAGTGAGCTCTTTGAAGCGTGAGAGAGGCTGGTGTAGGATAAATTGAGAAAGTCAAACACATATAGAAATATGAGACAAATAAACAGGGAAAAAGGTATAGCCAAATGGTATGACAGAGAATGTGAAAAGATTAAAGCAAGGAAGGCTAAGCAGGGAAGAAGATTTAAAAGTACAAAAGAGGTGCAAGATAGCATTGCTTACACTTTTTTAAGACAAGAATATAGGGTTTTAATAAATAATAAAAAACAAAAATATTCAGATGCCCTCTGGCAGGCCCTTCAGGCCTCAATAGTGGAAAAGGATACAAAATCATTTTGGAATTTAGTGGTGCATGGGACAGGTAATCTTAGATTAAATATAGAGGCACATATCCCTCCAGAAGCATGGATAGCACATTTAAAAAAAAATTATAGAGTGGAAAAAGAACCAGCAGAATGCCTGACAACTGGCATTAAGAGAAATGTAGAAGGTAATACCCCAACAATGAAGTATGTTATGAGTTCACAGTAGAAAAAGTAGTTATAGGATTACAAGCACAAAGAAATAACAAGGAACCTGGCATGGATAAGATAGAAGCAGAGATCTATCACTCCAATCCAATCTGGTGGGCAGAGTTACCAACGCCAATGTTTAACTATTGGGTGAAGACAGAAAGAATACATTTAAGCTGGATGCTGGGCATAATTGTTCCTATACATAAAAAAGGTAGAGTTGAGGAACCATGTAATTATAGACCAATCACACTATTAAGCGTTACCTCCAAAATTTTCTTGAGACTTTTATTATTTAGACTGGAATGCTGGGTAGAGGAAAATAATATTGTATCCTTATTCCAGTCTGGATTCAGATGGCAAAGATCCACTTTAGATCCAATTTTTACATTGGTACATTTAGTAAGCAAATATGTACCAAAGAATAAGGGGAAACTGTATGTAGTATTTATAGATATCAAATCAGCATTCAATAGTGTGACTAGAAACTTTCTGTGGGAGATGCTGGAAACTAAAGGGATAGAAAGGAAATTACTCAATATGATTAAGTTGCTCTATACTAACACAAAGATAGCAATAAGATGGTAAAGATGGAGCTTGTACGGAACACATGAAAATCAAGTATGGGGTTAGACAAGGCTGTTTGCTTGCACCAACACTTTTTAATATATATATCGAAACCATAGTGGAAAAACTGCAAGAAATGCTATCTTTTCCACCCAGAATAAATAATTTACCAGTAAAAATTATGTTATATGCAGACAATGCAATTATTTTGTCCCAAACCCCCTTGGGACTAAAAAGAGCACTATCTTTGGTTTTAAATTCATTAAAGGGTGTTGACCTTGAGCTAAATACAAAGAAGACAAAGATTTTGGTATTTGAGTTGGGTAATTCTAAACCAATAAAATGGACTGTAGAAGATAAAAAGTTTGAGGAGGTAAACCTATTCTGTTACTTTGGAGTCTGATTCTCTAAGAAACTGTCTTGGAAAACTCATCTTTATAAGGTGAAGAATGAGTCAACCAGATCCCTCCAGGTGATAGGAAGATTTGCAAATATGTATGCACAGAAATAGTATGTGGCACAAGTAAGGTGCCTCGAGGCAAAGGTTAATGCGCAGCTTCTTTATGTCTCAGAGATCTGGGGAATCCTCAGTGTAACAAATGAACTAGAGACAATCCAAAACCAATTTCTTGAAAAAACTTTTGGGGATCTCCATGTAGATCCACAGTGCTATGATTGGAGCAGAGACTGGTGTATACTCTATTAATACAAGGATAAGAAAAAGAGCAATACATTTTGGGTATCGAATAATTACTTCTGATGTACCTAATCTGTGTATGCTCTTGCTTCTGGAGGAATCGGATGTAATATATTTGGGAGCAGATACGTGGATGGCCAAGTTGAATTTTGCTCTAAATAAATTTGGTCTCAAGAATAATTATGTTCAGCACCCAGATAAGAGTATCTCTTTATTTAAGAATCTGGCCATTCAAAGATTATTAGATGTGGCAGCTACACAAGACCTAGAGGTCCTGCATGACTGTAGAGAAGGGAAGATTTATAAAAAGATTAAGAATGTATTTTCAATAGAAAAATATCTGTTATTCTGTGATAATATAAATCAGCAACAAACCCTATGTAGATTTCGGATGGAGCAAATTAAACCTGGGCTAAATTATATGTCAGGTGGAGTGGCACTCCCATCATCATGCTACTGTAATGAAAATATTGGATGAGAGATTACACATATAGTCTTTGAATGTCCTGTCTTTGGTAATTTAAGGAAAAGATGATTTTGCCACTGATGGATTATCTAGAGGGGGAAGATGTATGGGCCAGGGCTCTTAGTCTCTTTAAGTCAACATAAGAACCAGTAATGTTCGCAATTGCAAAATGTGCACAATATGTCCTACAGTATGTAGCTAGTAAAAATGGCACTAGGAGGTAAATGTTAAGGTGGGATAAAGTCAAATATACTGGGCACGAAGCCAACAGAGGATATCTGATTAACAACAGGTATATGTAATAATCACAAACTAAACATTCTCCAAAATGAATTATATTAGATAATGCTTTTTAATCATTGTTTGATATGTATGTCTCCCTTTTGCACATGTAACAAGTGATATCTATATACATGTGTTAATAAACTTGAACATTTTGTCCAGTTGCCACACATTTGGGTGATAAAAGGTTGAGCAGTATGGTAGGAACATCACAAAGCTTCGCAAAGTCAAAGTTTTGCAACTTTCTGGCAAATTCAGCAACAACGTCTAACTTCACTGCATCTCTAGTGGTAGAAAGATAGAAACATAGAAATTGTCAGCAGATAAGGACCACTAGGCCCATCCAGTCTGCCCGTAGGCCCTATACATTGTATGTGGCCACTGACCCTATGTGATCAAGGGCTTTTCATCACTCCCTCTCCTCTCAGGCTTCCCTTGTGCCTGTCCCAAACATGCTTAAATCCCTCCACTGTGCTTGCCCCACTACCTCCTGTGGCAGACTATTCCATGTGTCGATTACCCTTTCTGTGTAGAAAAACTTCCTCACATTACCTCTTAATCTACCCCCCTCCAATTTCATATTGTGCTCCCTTGTTCTAGTACTTTTTCTACATTGGAAAAGCTCCCCTGCCTGCACCTTGTTTATGCCCTTAAGGTACTTGAAAGTTTCAATCATGCCCCCCGCTGTCTCCTCTCCTCCAGTGAGTACATACTGAGGTTCCTTAGTCTCTCTTCATATGTGTTATGGTGTAAACCCTGCAGCATTTCTGTTGCCCTTCTCTGGATAGTCTCCACCTTATCTATGTCCTTGTGCAGGTGTGGTCTCCAGAACTGCATGCAGTATTCCAGGTGAGGCCTTACCAATGTTTTATACAATGGCATCACCACCTCCCACCTCCTGCTAGTGATATCTCTGCCTATGCACTCCAGCATACCACTGGCCCTCCCTGCTGCCTTTGTACACTGCTTTGATACCTTAAGGTCATCAGAGATGATAACCCCTAGGTCCCTTTCCTCCTTGGCAACAGTCAGCTCCTCCCCCCCAACCTGTAGCTCTCCCCAGGTTTCCATCTACCCAGGTGCATTATTTTGCACTTCTTTACATGGTGGTGGGTGGACATGGCATGGATCGTTGTAAGGTGAGGACACGAGAAAGATGGGTTGCTGCAGATGCACAACTTTGAGAAGTGTGTCAACAAGAGTTGTTAGAAAGAGTGCAGGGAGGATAAGAAAAAGGCAGGGAGAGGGAAGTTGTTCCACAGTGTTGCAAAGTGGATAGAGAAAGCAGTCTGGCCTGTTACAGATTTACTGCAAGGCATATACAATGAATTAGCAGAGAATGATCAGATGGAATCTGAGGATGAGCTAGATAGATAGATAGATTGGTAAGTTGGTAGGCTGGTAGGTAGAGAGGTAGGTAGGTAGATAGACAGACAGACAGACAGATAGATAGATACTTTATTTATAAAAGTGCCCATCTCCAAAGACTCTGGATGCTGCACAGTAAAAGCACACAACAATTTTTATACACAACTAATCATTAAAACAAAATTTAAAATTCCTCTATCCATCCCTGAAAAACAATGATTCAATCAATAAAGGCTTGTTGGAACAGGTATGTTTTTTAGCCCCTTTTTAAAAGCTTCTACTGAGGGACCCTCCTTTAGATAACCAGGAAGGGAGTTCCACAGGGTAGGTGCCGCCACCAAGAATGCCCTGTCCCTAGAGTGCCACAACCTGACCCATGGAACTCCAAGGAGGCCTCTCTTGGCAGAACGGAATGCCCGAGGTGTACGGTAGGGGACAAGGAGATCTTACAGATGGGCAGGACCTATTTTGTGCAGAGTCTTGTAGGTCAGGAGCCTACCTTGAAGACAATCCTCCACCTGACTGGCAGCCAGTGCAGTTCACAGAGAACCAGGGTGATATGCTCAAACCATCTCACCCCAGTCAACAACCTTGCTGCTACATTCTGCACCAGCTGCAAACTGTGGAGGTTGCCTCCAGATATCCCTAGGTACAGGGTGTTAAAGTAGTCCAGCCTGGAAGTGACAGAAGCATGCACCAGCGTAGTCAGGGCCTCAGGTGAGATCAGGGCTTGGATTCGGGCGATATTCCAGAGATAGTAGAATCCACTCCTGATGACAGCTGCACCTGCTCATCAAGTGTCAAATCAGTGTCAAGGATCATGCCCAAGTCCTTCACCCATCCAACTGGGACAAGGGGAACACCCCCTAACACTAAGCTAGGGGGTAACCCCTCTTCCCCCCCGCCCCAACGACCTGGATCCACCACCAGTACCTCTGTCTTGCCTGGGTTAAGTTTAAGCCAGTTTTGAGTCATCCATGACTGGATTTCATAGAGGCAGCTGTTAAATATGGAGGCCGACTCCTGGGTATTGATCGCACAGGACAAGTATAGCAGGGTGTCATCTGCATAGCAGTGATAACCCAGCCCATGCCACCTGATAATGTCCCCCAGTGGCAGCATGCACACTGTGAACAATGATGGTGACAAGACTGAACCCTGCGGAACCCTACAACACAGAGGCTTCGGGTTAGATGAGGCTAACCCCATCATCACCCTTTGCACTCTGCCTGTGAGGTATGACCTGAACCAGTTGATGACATTACCGGACAGGCCACACCAGAACTGCAGGTGGTCAAGTAGCACCTCATGGTCCACGGCGTCAAACGCCACAGAGAGGTCCAGGAGGACCAAGGTAGTATGGTCTCTCCTGTCCCTCACCATCAGGAGATCATTAAGCACCCTCATCAGGATGGTCTCAGTACTATGCCCCACACAAAAAACACAGGCTAGAAAGGCTCATAGATGGAGAAAGAGGCAAAATATCTCTCGAGCTGTATGGCTACCACTTTTTCAATAACCAAATGGGAGGTTTGAGATCACCCTGTAATTGCTAAGGCAGTCTGGGTCCAAAGAGTTTTTTTTCAGAAGGTGTCTAACCAAGGCCTTTTTCAAGGCCAATGGGAAGACCCCACTCCTCAAAGAACTCCAGATGACCCCAGAAATCACAGGTCCAATCAGGTCCAAACATCTAACCAAAAGTCAAGGCAGACCTGGGTCTAGCTCACATTGGGTTGGCCGCAGCCTCAAGATTATTTCCACCACATCCTCCACGCCAACTAGCTCAAACTCATTCTAGACAGGAGGAGTGTTTCGGTAGCGTGGTAAGGTGAGAAGAGAGGTAAGTGGGAACTGTGGCAAGCCAGTATTTGGTCAGGAAGAAGGAACTGTGTAAGAGAAGCCAGACATCTAGGGAGGGGAAAGAGAGATTAGCATAGAGAGAGCAATGATGGGTGAGAGATGGAGCATTAAGGGCAAAGTGGTAGAAAGAATGAAAAAGGGGTCCATCCTGGCAAGTGTAGACTTTTGAGCAGTACTGTAGTCTACATTTGCATAGCTGAACTCCAGCAGAATCATCTTGAGGATGATATCCTGGTGGATGGGAGAGGAAGGCAAGATGTGTTTCGGTACAACACATCAAACTTAGGGAAAAGTTTCTTATGCATGGCATCACTGTGGGTGAAAAAGCTGAGATTCTAGTCCAGCCACACCCCTAAGTGCTTGAAGTGGGTACCTCTTCAAGCAGGTTGTCATCCAGTGTTTTGAAGACAGCTGTGTGTTGGAACCTTTTTAGTCTCTGCCTAGTGTCAAAATCAGGAACACAGTTTCTATGGTATTTTTTGAGAGTTGGCTTGAGCTAAACCAGAACTGGACATTGCCAAAGTCATGCTGAAGTGACAATTCCAGATTTCATAGCCAAATGCAAGATACTAACATTGGGGATGAACAGTATTGGCAAGACCTACTCACTGTATGGGGTTCCTCTTACTACTGTGAAGAAGGAAAAGGACTGAAGGGTCATAATAAACAAGGTTCTGAAGCAGGACAAGCAGTGTGCAGCTGTTGTCAAAACAGCCAGAAGAATGATGGAGTACATCTAATGGGGTGACCAGCAGAATAGGGGAAGTAATCCTGTCACTTAGAAGTCTCTGGTATGGTCCCAGCTGGAGTACTGGGAGCAGTGCTGTGCTTGTCAATGCATTTTGGACACTAAGGCATACAGACATACGAATATTAGAATAAGCCAGTAGAAGAAGGCCCTTTGGTCTATCTAGTCTGCTTATACTGCAGGGTCCTCAGCATAAGTTACTGCCCACTCTTCTCATCCTTTCCATCCTTCTCAACCTTGACCCTTACCTTACCCCTGTGTCTTTCCCAGTCTGTCTTCAAGCTGCCCACTGTCTTCAACGAGACCACCACTTCAGGCAGCAAATGCCAGCTGGCCATCACCCTGTCCATGAAGAAGTGCCTTCTGACCTCCCTCCTGAAACTCCTCTACCAGCTTAAGACTGTGTTCCCTCGTGTTTTGGCCACCACATAGCTTGTGGAGACCTTATCCACTTTATTTAATCCTTTCAGGTTAAATAAGAGAATATAGTGATTTAATTTATGGTCTGAAGGGGATTCAATCAATCAATCAATAACTTTATTTTACCAGGCATAAACACCATTGAGCAAGCTCATTTTCAAAGTGGTCCTGAACATGAAACAAAAAGCATTACATACAATACAAAAAGTACATAGGCATAGACGAATACAGTAATTTTACAGGATGTGTGCAAATGGTCAGCAACAGCTAACCTGTCAATATTACATGCTAAACAATGCAAGCATAAGAACATATAGAAAATTAATAATCCTCATCAACCACCTCTGTTAATAGACAGAATAGGGAATGCAAGAAGCAGTGCGTAAAGTAAAGAGAGGAGAGAATAAAGAGCCAGGGTAGGTGAAAGTATGCAAGAATATGCTGTTTCCAAATTAATTGGAAAAAGTATGGAGGGTCATCTTTGTCTGAAACAATTGCAGTTTTCCATCAGGAAGGTAGTAACTAACATTTTGAATGTAGTTAGGCCTGGAAGTGATGATAGTTTTAGTGCACTTTGCATGGAGTTCCATAGGGATGGAAGAGAGAAGTTAGGATTAAAAGTGTATCACATCTACACAGTAAACAGAAAATGCAGTTACTTGGACTCCCAACCTAGAGGCCCATAATGTGTACACCAGGGAGAAAATGAGGCTTGAGGAACATGACCAAAGTCTTCTACATACTTGAAGGTATCAACAAGACTGAACATACCGGCTCTGTGACATTGAGTGATAGGAGATCTCTTGGGCATGCTGGTGACCGAGGTTTGCATTCCAAGCCTGGGATGTAAAGACTGTAGGCTAGTAGGGAGGATACAGTGCATCTGTTGGATGCTGTCCTCGGGGGTGGGGGTGGGGGTTGATGCTACATTGCTTTGCAGTGGCTCCTGGTCGAGGCATGTGGTGGTGCCATTGACAGCGTGGATGAAGTCAAGCCATCAGTCCCCCCTCTCCAAGAAGACAGCCACAGTGTACATGTCCTTGTGGGTGGTGGGTGGGGCAAAAACTGATGGAAACTGCCACACCGGTATGCCAGATTAAGGCCATGTGGTCCCTCCCATGCCACCCAGGAACACAAAACTCCTCTGCCTCCACCCAAGCATGAACACTCCACTTCTAGTCAGTGGGAAGGCCCCAGCAGGAACAAGTCAATCAACTGGAGGGAAGGATGGAGGCTGCAAGTGTCTTTCCCTTCTTTGACCATGAAAAGAGGATTCTGGCAGGAAGAAGCCAGCCCAGGGAACAGATGCCTGAAAGTGAACTTTGGTGAGGCTGGAGATGCAAGGATGAATCTGTCCATAAGAGGGAGTGGTATTGGCAGCCCAGAGGAGAGGGGTGCCAGTGGACACAGGATGTGAAAAAAAAGACTGAACATATGTGGATGTTTGATCTGAAGTCCTCCAGCAGGATGTTGGCACACAGCCAAAAGCCCAGAGGGGGTAAATTTAAGGGAAACATTAAAAGGTATTTTTTCTTCCAGAGGCTACTGAACCTGTGGAACTGTCTGCCAGCAGAGACAGTGGATATGAAGAGAATACAATCCTTCAAGGGAAATCTGGACACATTTCTACCTACCGAGGGAATGAATGAGTACCCTGCCATAGCTGAGAAAGTAGGGAACACATATGAATTAGTATATGTTTGCACAAAAGACTTTCTTTCATCCCTGATGGATCTTATGCCCCTTCCAACCTAAAATTATTATCATACTATGTTACCGCTCCTAAGACAGCAGGGATGGACTAGTGTGACCATCAGGCCTCTTCTTTCTTCCCCAAAATGGTTATACACTTTATGCAATCTACATATCAAGAAGTAAATGCAAATACAATGAAAGCTGTCTGTTAAGGACTCAGTGTAATACAGATAACATGATAATAAGGACATTTCTTGGAGTCCTTACTGTAATTTCTTAAGTAATTTGTAACCTGTATACTAGTGAAGAACTGCACTGAACCTGTACATCATGTTTCCCTTTGGAAGCTGATTTTTAAACTCTGGTGGCATTCCAGTTACTGTTTCATATCTACAGGCTTTTTACACATCCTAGTGGGTGTTTCTAACTTGCATACTGCTACTACGTACAATTTTAGAACTATGTGATGTAGTTTATGTCCCTTGCTCAGCTTCTCCATTGTTGTCACAATGCATCCATGTTCTAGTATAGCAGTCTGTGGTTGATAGGGAAATAAACTGCTTTACAGAGCACTAAAATGCTACTTAACACCTGAGTGTAAATCGGAAACACCAAGTGAAGGTACTCATAAGGCAGTAAAGATGAAACAATAACAAAGCAAAAACTATTGTTTTTTTTTTTTTTTAAACTTCTACTACTCAGGAAAAGACATCCAGATTCAGTGTAGTTCTTCTTTAAGGACCAATTGATATTGAGCACATATACTATACACTGGTTCCAAATCAGCCTTAATGCAGGTAATTTATACTGTACATGAGCCCACAACCTCAGAGGTGAGACAGCTGCCAATGAGTCACATTGACACTTGAAGCAGCAGTATTTGTTAGTCGGTAAAAAATACATCATAGAGTTGTTTTTTTTTGCATAGATCTATTTCCGACAACCTAAGATTCATATTCAGTGTATGTTTTGCTTTCTCAGATGTGTTAAGACTTTTGTTATAGCCGATATTGTAATTAATGACTATTGTCATTAAAGATGGCCACCATTCACCATTTTTTTAAATATCTCTTCCCCTGGTGTTACTTGTTGAATGTGCATGCTAGATTCATGCTGTATTTGCATTAGGATAATTATTTTGCATGTTTCTGATAGTAAACAACACAAAATATTATTTTTTTTCATGTGGGTGTGGCATGGGTGTGGCAAGGGTGTGGCATGGGTATGGCAACTTTAAAACACTTCAAGACCCCATATATTGGTTCAGAAATGAAAGAAAATGAAAAGAAAAATACATGTCTTGATATTTTTGCAAGATAAACCTTATTACTGAAAATGTGTATGTTTATTAAGCACTGCTGCTTTAAGAAAGGAATTGTCAAATATAATTTGGTTTGTCACTATAATTCATAACAAACTACCCATTGTTTCTTAAGAATAGAACTTTATTGAACTCCTCTTATTTACAAAATATTCATACTGGTTATGAGTTGCAAAATGTGATTTGAAATGTGTCATTGCTGTCTTCTTGAATGGTTCTCTTACTACAAATAAAGGAAGAGCTGTTATTCAATATAAAAATTTATACAAAGCATATATTATATTACAAGTAGCACATTTCAGCTTATGAAAATACCTTGAACATCCATTTAATAACTTAACTCTATATTTGGTTCATTATTTTAAAGCTTGGTAATGCAAGTGTTGTTTGTTTACATCTTTGTAGCGCCTTTCTGAGGACCACGAGTTAGTTAAGTGTATAGACTTGCGACAGTGTCATTATTAGACCCAGCCTTGCTATTTATTCATCATGTCCTTCAGAGGCATGGCTGTAATGATCACCCTCTTCATAAGCATTGCTGTCATGGTGACTTTCATCTTCAGTGTTTCCATGATTTCCGTTGCTTTCATTCAGATCATCTCCATGGCTGTCATTCTCATGTTCCACATTGCTGTCTTCTGCAGGGCCACTGTCCTCACTGTCTCCATTGCTGTGATTCCCGTTGCTGCTGTCTCGCTGATCCTCATTAGCATCTTCATTGCTGTCATCTGCATGGTCGCCATTTCTGTCATCATCATCATCATCAGCCTCACCATTAATGCTGTCTTCATGACTATCTCCTCCATCATCACCCTCATTTTCACCATTGACGTCATTTTCCTCATGGTCTCCATTGCTATCAGCCGTGTTGTCTCCAGTGCTGTCACCACCATCATGACCATTACCGTCATCTCCGTTGCTGACATAATAATAACGTCGACCATCATCATCACCCGTGCTTCTGTCATCATGACCATCGCTATCACCATCATCATGTGTGCGCTAGAAAAGAAGAAATTAACATATTTACTGATGAACTAGTACTGGTTGTTGTACAGTCTTAATAAGTGGTCAAATCAAGGGGAGGAAAGAAGTGATACAGCAGAGCAAAAATTGTCGCACCACTGATTCAGTTTGTGCTGTCCCAATTTATATTAGGTTGCAGGCTTTACACTTAAATTACATATTATTTATACACATTGGATATATATACTTATTTGCAAGTAACATAAAAACATAGAAAAGTTAAAGACAGAAAAAAAAACTGAATAGTCTCTCTAGTCTATTCAAGTGTTTGTGTTAAGCCTGCTTGCACTCATTACCAATTACATGGTTGCATAGTATTTGGACAGGAATTATACAAGTAGTGTGGTAATCTGACTTCATATTAAATAGAGATTATTTATTTATTTGAAAACTGGTAACCGGGAAAGGTGAACTGAGCCAAGGATCATGTCCAGGTGCGACCAAGGGGAAGGGAAACAGTGGGACAGAGTACAGTACCTTACCTGGTTAAAACCAAAAAGTGCAGACACAGGACAGTACATAATACTTCTCTGGTACAAACATGGAACAGATTAAATTACACGTTTTTGTGCAGTATGATTGTGCAATACATAATTTTAATATAGTGTATGATGGAACGCTGTTAGCTTTAAAAATCCATCACTTTTGAAATGTTGTTATGCTGTAGTAGTTATGTCATTGCAGCTGTTATGCTGCACTAGCTGCATAGCTACTACAGCATAGCAACATCGAACGCGCTAGCGCATGTGCATTATATGACCAGGAAGCGGCAGCGGTAGTGAAAACAACAGTGAAGCGAGCGGCAAAGTGGAGAAAAAAAAACAAAGTAAGTCACCCAAATAGTCGTGTTTCATAGCAGTTGGCATCCTACACTATAAAAAACAATGAATACCCAGCTAACAGTAAATAGCTGAGTTAGTTCATCTCGAGGTTATCCATGGCGACCGAACCTCTCGAGCTATGCTCTCGAGGTTCTAATGGTCGCCATGGCAACTTCTCGATGAACTAACCAGCTTGTTACCAATAGCTGGGTATCCATTATTATCTATGTTAGTTATTTGGAATTACTGTATACAAGGAATCAAACTACATTTTTTGGTCTACTTTAGTGACTAGGTCCTGAGAATGAGCTGATACCAAATTTGTATCCATTTAATGTGCTGAAATTCAGCACTTTTACCTTTGATTTGGCCCAGTTAAACTTGTTGGGTCACTTTGGAATCACTTCTGCTTTATCTTTGGCCAGCTAATTATAAAAAAATACAATTTATGACAGTTTAGCTCTAAAACACTTTAGTTCTCTTCAGGTGAACAGGACTAATACTATCGCCATCCCTTCACCCATCCAGTCATTTCCCACCCTCCTTCTCCCCTCCCCAGACATTTTATAATAAAGAAATCTGTCTCTTGGCACTGTGCCAGGTGCTGACTTTTTTCTTTTCAATTCTGACTGAAGGACAGAAGGAAGGTGGAAGAGGTTAGAGTTGACTGGGGTGGAGGAAGGATGGTTAGGGTGAACCACCTACCCTCTTAGCAGCCTGCCATACCCCAATACCAAGGGCCTGCAGTGTCTGTGGTCAAAGTGTTAAAGTCAGGTGAAAGACAATGCTTCAAACTGAAGCCAAACTGAAGAAATTACACATTTATTCACCCTTACTAGGTCCTTTATTATGTTCGTTATAGTAAATCGGAAGAGCACAGAGTGGCTTGCAAGTGATGACAGGTAAGCTAGAGCAGGTGCATGGGCTATAAATATTGTTATAGCACCATGCAATAGTCTCTACAGTATGCACAAATTGATTTTGGCCCTATGCATCAGGATGTGGACCTTGAGGCAGCCATGGTGGAGTCACAACTGGACATAGTGACCATCACAGAGATCTGGTGTAATGAGAACCACAACTGGGAAATGGCAGTACCAGTCTACAATCTATTCAGGAGGGACAGGGCAGACAGGAAGGGTGGAGGAGTGGCACTTTATGTGAAGGATAATATAAAGGCCACAGAGATTTAAGGGGAACAAGGGGGGGATAGTGTTGGTTAAACTAGAAAGAGGATCAGGGTCAGCCATCTGCACAGGGTAATATATTTAGACTACCAGACCAAGTGGAGGAGGTAGATAGGGAGATAATGCTAGCTATCCAAAGGATGGCACACAATGGGGAGGTAGTGCTCATTGCTGACTTCAATTTACTGGATATAGACTGGAGCCTTCCCGCAGCAACAATGACCAGGAAAAGATTTATTCCAGACTCCCTACATGGAGCTTTCCTTAAGCAACTGGTCATTGAATCTACACAGGAGAAGACACTTCTCAACCTGGTGCTCACAAACAGGGACAGTGTGACAGGGGTCACAGTAGGGGAACACCTGGGAAGCAGCGATCACCAATCAATAGTGTTTGGGATAACCCCATTGGTAGAATCCAGTCACACAAAAACACAAAAACACGAATCCTTGACTTTAGGAGGGCAGATTTTGGAAAAATGGGGAGAAGCTTAGAAGAGGCATTAGCTGGAATAGGGAGGGAAATGGGAGTGGAAGAACAGTGGGCGGTGTTCAAATCCGGGGATAACTAAGGTGACACAACTCTGTGTAAAAAAGGGGAAAAGGAAGAGGAGACCATTATGGTATTCCAAGGAGGTTGCTGAGAAAGTGAATGCAAAAATAAAATTGCATTCAAACAGTACAAAAAGACACAGGAAGAAGGGGACAGAGAGAGGTGCCGGGAGAAACAAAGGGAGACTGGAAGGGCAGTAAGGGAAGCCAAGGCACAAATGGAGGCATACATTACGAAATCAGTGGTGAGGGGGACAAAAACTTTTACAGATACATCAAAGAAAAAAGGAAGGTAAAGGGGGGCTGGTGAGACTGAAAGGGGAGGATGGCTGTAGAGTGGAGGATGACAACCGCAAAGCAAACATACTAAGCAGATACTTCTGCTCAGTCTTTACGGAGGAGGGAGCAGAAAAGGGTCCAGAAATTAATACAAAGGGTAGGATGGTATGGAAATGGATATAGGTCCCTTTCCAAGGGAAAGGGTCCTAAAAGAACTGGAAAGAATAAGGGTCAATAAAGTTATGGTGTCAGATGGGGTACCTCCAGGGTGCTGAGTGAGCTAAGAGAGATGGTGGCAGAACCTCTGGCAACCTTGTTCAGCCTGTCACTGGAAAGAGGGGAGGTACCAAAAGATTGGAGGAGAGCTGATGTAGTCCTCCTATACAAAAGCAGAAGCAGAGAGGAAGCAGGAAACTGTAGGCCAGTCAGCCTGACCTCAGTAGTAGGGAAGATAATGGAAACACTACTGAAGAACAGAACAGTCGAACACCTGATTGCCAACTGTCTACAGGACCCAAGGCAACATGGTTTTACAGGACAGAGGTCATGCCAGACTAACCTCATTGAGTTCTTCGACAGGGTGACAAGGGAGGTGGATCAGGGAGAGACAGTAGATATTGTCTGCCTGGACTTCAGCAAGGCCTTTGATAGTGTGCCACATATAAAGGTGTTAAACAAGCTAGGGAATATGGGGTAGGGAAGATGGTGGTAAAGTGGGTGGAAAATTAGCTAGATAGCAGGACACAGAGGGTGGTAGTAAATGGCTGTCACTCCGCAGAGGGAAAGTTGACCAGTGGGGTTCCACAGGGATCTGTGCTGGGACCAGTCTTCTTCAATATTTTGATCAGTGACATTACAGAGGACCTAGAATGGAAAATGTACCTGTTCACTGATGATACAAAGCTCTGCAACAGGGTAGACACACCAGAGGGTGCGGAGAGAATAAGGAGAGATCTTTAGAAGCTTGAGTACTGGTTAAGGGACTGGCAGTTGAGATTTAATGCAAAAAAGAGCAAGATAATGCACATGGGGCACAAAACCCAGGAACAACATATCAGCTATGGGGAGAGGTTATAGAATGCTCCAAGCAGGAAAGGAACCTAGGGGTCATCATCTCTGATGATTTCAAGGTAGGGAGTCAGTGTGACAAGGTGGCAGGAAAAGCAAACAGGATGCTGGGATGCATAAGCAGGGGTATCACCAGCAGAACAAGGGAGGTCATAACTCCACTATACAGGACATTAGTGAGGCCACATCTCGAGTACAGTGTCTAGTTCTGGAGACCTTAGCTACATAAGGACATAGACAGGGTGGAGGCAGTTCAAAGGAGGGCAATCAAGATAGTTCAATGATTACATGACAAACCTTATGAGGGCAGGCTGAAGGACTTTAATATGTACTCCCTGGAGGAGAGAAGGGAGAGGGGGATATGATTGAGACATATAAATGCCTCACAGAGAGAAGCAAGGTGCAGGAAAACACAATTTTTCAAAGATAAAGATGCTCCAGGACTAGGGGACATGAGAGGAAACTTGAGGGAGAGAGATTCAGAGGAAACATGAGGAAGTACTTTTTCACAGAGAGTGAGTTGGACAAATAGATCAGCCTGCTGGAAGAGGTAGTGGGGACAGACATGATTACAGGATTTAAGAATGCATGGGATAGGCATAAGGGGATCATGTTAGTTGGGGAGAAGAGATAGCCTATTTCCAGGGAAGCTTGATCAAGCACAGTAAATTGTAATAATGGGCAGACTAAGGCCCTAATCTGCTGACAACAGCTATGTATCTATGTATATGTGACAGCCAAGTAGCTCACATCCTGAGTGCCCTCTGGATAATTGTGGATGCACTAAACTGCCCTAATGTAGCCCAACCAGCCTGAATGCCATGCATCGATGCAAGGAGGGAGATGGGGGTGGGTGGGAAGGAGGCATGGCTCTACTAGTCCTTCCCACTCATATGTGAATGCATATGCATGTAATAGGGTTGGACATTTACAGCAGCCTGAAACCTGCCATATACCATCTTGGCACCCTACATCATGGCCTTAATAAGGTTCCCCATGGTCCCATCCTAAAGCTGGCCAATGCCATCCTCTTTCTTTACCATGAAGGCTGGGTGCTACTGGGTTAGCATATTCTTTTTCCTTTTTCTTTTTCTTTTATTCAGACTATATATCCCTGTAGGGGATATGGTTCTCTCAGCTGCAGACTGCATATCCAGTGATCCCCTATATTTGTGAAGCAGGGAATCCACTCTGAAGCTAAACCAGGCTCCCAAGTGAAAGTCTAATATCCGGACTGACTCTGCCCCATATTTCTCCTTCTCCCCCGTACTGTTATATGTTTGAGAGGAGGGCCTGCCAGGGCTACTGAATGCCGGCCCTATGTGCTTCTTTGGGACTGGCTGCAGCACAGATCTGTGCAGGCAGGAAAGTCACATACTGGCCTGAATAGCAACTTGGGTCAACTGGAAATAGAATATACTGCAAGTGCTGAAGTATTTCCAAGGACTGCATATGAATTACTCATAGGCTGTCATAGGTGACTGAATTTCAATGCCAGTATCAACACAGTGAAAGTACTTAAGCCCATTTAACTGCACCCTGGATAAATACACCTCCTGCTTTACTAGGATTACTAGGACATATAAGACATAAGGAGGCACATGGCCCATCTAGAACGTCTCCCACATAAGTGGGTAACTAAACCAGTAAATGGTTTGAGTAAAACAAATTATCTAATGTAGTGTTATCCGCCACTGACTGTGGAAGCTGGTTCCATGCTCTTACTGTATAAAAATTGTCTGTCTTGGCACTTGCAGCTTTGAACATTATTAATTTTTTTATTTTGAGATTTTAAACTACCCCTGACACTACAATATTTATTGTTACATGCATCCATAAGTACTTCGTCTTGGAGAATCTTAAATAAAAACAATAAATCTCCCCTTTGTCTTCTTTCCTCTAATGAGTGTAGACCTGTTTCTAACAATCTTTGTTGGTATGTACAGTCCTTAAATCTGAGCACATATTTAGTCATGGTTCTCTGTACACTTCCTATTAATTTAATATCTTTAGTCAAGTATGGTGACCAGACCTGTGATCTGTAATCTAATAGCGGGGGGGCATAACTGTTATAAAGAGGACTAATAAGCTGCACAGATCTAGTCATAAAGGTGCGTTTTATTCTAGTGATCATGTGTCCAGCAGAATGAACAACTGTCAGACAATGGTCAATGGAGGTCAAGAAGGTATTAATCATTATTCCCAAATCTTTTACTCTATCACAGCTATTGAGTATTGTTTCGTTAAGTATATATGAGTATTTTGGATTGTTTTTCCCTATGTGTAGTACTACACATTTGTCTGTATTCAGAACCATACTATTCTTTTTTGCCCAATTTTCCAGTTTCCCCAGGTCATTGATAATGTATAGATGTTTATTAAATAAATCAACTTCACCATACAACTTTGTATCATCCTCAAATTTTGTAATCAAATTCTCAATGTCTATATCAATGTCATGGATATAGACATTGAAAAGCACAGGTCCCAGGACAGATCCCTGGGAAACACCACTGCTCACCCTACCCACTTTTGTCATAGTATTAGTAATGCTCACATACTGCACTCTGCCTCCAAGCCAGTTCTTTTATCCATTTAATTACCTCTTGGCTAAAACCTAAGGTTGTCAATTTGTTAACTAAATTAGAATGGGGGACTCTGTCAAATGCCTTGGAAATGTCAAGCAGTACAACGTCAGATGGGGAACCTTTATCTAAGCTTTCACTGATGTAGTTACAAAAAGCAACCAAGTTTGTTGTGCATGACCTTCTTTTCTGCATACTTTCTCAGTTTCTCATTTTATACTGAAATCTCCTGTTTAAACCCTTATAGCGGAACATGATGTAAAGGAACATTCTACTTTAGTACACCCGCAAGTGCTGCCAGAAGATAATCACCTCATGCTTAAATGAATGAATGTTAGTGCATGTCATCCAATCTCATATTCACATTTGCCATTCTATCACAGTACTTTCTTCTGAAAGATAGGGATATGCGTCCGTGGTGAGGATAGCAAAGTGGCATCAGTCTATGTAGTGGTTATTTATACTGCTATGTTGTGTGCGTATGAAAGACATCTAAGTAACAGATAAAACATGTTGCTATATCCTTGAGAGAAATACATCTATAATCCATTTCACATATAGAAGAAGAAATAAACTGTTGAAATAAATCATTATTCTGAAGAAAACAAAGCAGTAGTTTTCCCTTGGGTCTTGGAACATTATTGTTAAATCCTAAGAAAAGGATTCTACTTTTGTACAACCTATACTTCCACTGTGAGCAATTCTTAAAAATATTAGTCTTTATATTATATATGGTATTATAACAAAGAAGAGTTATTGCTAATCTTGTGAAAGCAGGCCATTATCTGTCTGCACTTAACTGACTGGATTATTCATCTCTGTGTAAAACTTAGAGGATAATGTATGGTGTACTATCCATAACAAGCATATGTATTTATCAAGAGGTTGCCTTGGCAACTGGACCTCGAGAGCGCAGTTCAAGAGGTTCATCACCATAGTAACCTCAAGATAAATTCAGACGCTGATTATGGATAGTACACCATAAATTGTCATTTATAGTGTATGATTTGCTGTCCGAATTGCAGAAAAAAATGCACTTATGTTTATTTTCCATCAGAGCCGCTCTCCTCTGCTGTCTCCCACAGCCACAATCACTTCCGGGGAAGTAGTGCTCATGTGACACACATGCGCAAGCACGTCCTTGCTGTTATGCTGCAGTAGCTATGTAGCTAGTGCAGCATAACAGCTATGATGACGTAGCCACTGCACCATAACAACATTATTCTAAGGATGGATTTCCATTCCTAATAGGCATTCCACCATACACTATAATGAAATGTTATTGTGTGCTCATGACAAATACACAGCAATTATAATGACTCCTAAATTACAATTTTAGTATATTTGCCTGATCATTATTTGAATGTTTGTTGAGTTTCCTGCATTCCATGTTTGGAAATTCAGGTAAAAATTGTTTGGAGTTACAGTTCTAGTTTACAACAGGTTTAAACCCTTCAGTCATTGTGTATATTACATTAAAATCTGCAAATGTCTTTTCACATCTTTTTTTTTAATGGTAGAACTTCAAATGAGTTGGATATTTTTTATTGCATGGTGCCATATACAATAAAATGCTACTCTATGATATGCTATGCTATGCTATGGCCCAAAACTTCTCAGATATACATTTGGAAAGTTTATTACTCAAGTCAAGCAACTTTACCTTCAAACTAGTCTTGTGTATACCCTTTCCTCTTCTGATGCTGCCATTATCTGCAGCGTCCCCATTCCCATTGGAAGCTACATCTCCATTCCCATCGGAGTCACTTTCATTGCTGTTAGAATCTCCTTTGCCATTAGAGTCTTCATTGCTGTTGCCATTGGAGTCTTCATGGGAGTCAATCTTTTTTCAAATATAATGAGAACGCAACTTTAAAATCACATGCAAATATGGTATTTACATTTTGAAATGTGTCAGTGCTATTTTTTCTTTAATACTAATGCACATCGATCAGTAATATAATCTGTTGTTGGGATGAGTGCTGGGATATCTTATCATTGACAAGGTTACTTAACAGCATGGCCCTAATGAAAAGTGTAAGTTACAGTAGAATAAGTGATGTATAAGATATACTTATGATTACCTTATTTGAACCGTTTTGCAAATTATCTTCAGATGAGTCACCATTAACCTGAAGAGACAAGTCACAAATAGATATTGTCAAGTCTTGCCAGATAGAGAATTGATTATACTGGAGGGCAAGATGAGCTTGACAGCCCACTTTCACAAGCGACCTGTTGTACAGAATAAATACAGTATACAAAATACGGAAATAAAATCACTAGTATATGATTATCTGAAACAATAAGAAGCAGTCATAGTGCAGATTATCAGCTAGAAATTGTTAGAACCTGGACCTTCAGGAAGGACTGTTTCAGCTGCATTTCTGTGTTTCACTTAATAAAAGATGAGTAAGACCAGCAGATACAGTACATGTAGAATGTATTTTGTGAAAACTGAATGGTTTTGAGTTGGAGGTCTATGCACACACACATTGTTCCTGCTACCTGGTTTTCCCTTTATCTTTTCCTCTGGCCCTGCAAACCTTTAGCCTCCTGCCTAGGAATCACACTGCAGAAAACCTCCACTCCAGGTTCCCATACTACTGATGCTGTCCCAGAGCAACCAGTGTATTCTACACAGAAGGGGGCATCATGCCAGAACCTTTCAACCAAGGCACCTCAACGACATGTGTGGACATAGATGTCCATCATTAGATGACAAAACAGGCACAGTTTTCTGTTTGCTCCCTTAGCTGCCACACCAACAAGCCATGTCTCATCCCACCAGATGAGCTTAGCTATGAGGTTCCCCACACCCTTTAAGACACTAACAGCCATTCGGATAGTGTAAGATACTTGGTGGTGGGATGTCATCTGAGATAGAGAGCATGTTCTGGGATGCTGTTCCATCGCAGGCCAACCTGCAGTATTCTGGGCTTGAAGTATGATCCCCACTCCTTTTCATGGCAACTAGATCACCAGCTGCCTCATCATTGAGCTAGCCCCAGCTGCACATTTTAAGAACAGCAATTAGAAAGAGCCAAATCCTGAGGGGGGGATCCATGTTTATAACATTCAGATATTCTAATCAGAGTGGCAATTGATATACTGTAAAACATTCATCTATAATTGTTTGCCATACAGTAATTTTCTACTTATAAAATGGGCAAAAAAAATCCTGAAACAGGATTGGCTGAAAGCCTTTTCCAGCCGTGTCCTTATCAGGACATATCCATTCAATGGGCAGTTTTTGTGCTAACCAAACCACACTACACAATTAAATTAATGCGTGCCACCGCTCTTTCACTGACGAATGACAACAGCTATGCTGGAACTTCAAGAGCGGTGGCACCGAGACAGAAAGTGAAATAAGTACTACGCAGTGCCTGTAACTATCCCCTTCCTCCATAAACATAAACATTTATAATTTTCTAAGTAAACTGACCTCTCTTAGTGCTGAAACCTGACCACAATAAACTCAGTCAAGCACGGCTTTCAGATACCAGCATACAGTTCTCCGTTAATGAACCAGCAACACGGACACACCAAGTAGATTGTTTGATTCATCATGGTTTAAATTTAAAGGTAACCAGCCCAGACCTTACAAGTTCAGCCTAACCAAACAGAAAAATGCCAGACTCGATCCTTCTCAACCTGACACCACCTGTCCACTTTTATTGAGAATGAGCGTGTCCCACTAAAGCCACCATGCTTAGCGGTTTCCACACAGGGCTTAATTATGAATGTTGACTGTAACTTCGAGCTGGTCACTACTAAAAGAATGATTTTTTACTTACCAAATTGGAAACACAAGTATCGTTGAGGGGGGGATGGATCTGGATTTGTACTTCAATGTACTAGCACATTTGCTGGATCCCTATGGCAGCACTGCACGTGCAGGGATTTGAAAGCCATTGCTTCACTGACTTGACTACAGTGAGGTTTGAACACTAAAGCACAGTTCAGACTTTGCATACTAACCATGAAATGTTTAGCATTTGTGTAGAAAGGGAGGCCTTACATGCATTATGTGGTATTTTTCTAGCATTTACCTGAGTAATATAAGCCCTCTCCTCCCAGTAAATGTTTTTTAACAGGGGACTATTTTTTACTATTTCAACCATTGAAACCAATTTTACATTTCAAACTTTTCATTTGTTATTATTTTTTTTTTTATAATTACTTGGGGGCCCATTTTATAAGTGCAATAAGACACTCCGAGGTGTGGGTTATGGCCTGATAAGAGCACTTCCCAGGTGCTAAAGGCACTCGACTCAAATGCCTCGTTCCCCATAACGCACCTGGGGGTGTGCTCTTATAGGCCATAACCCACACCTTTGTCATGTCTTATTGCTGGCATATGGTACTGCTCTGCACATTTAGTTCCTGAGCAGTGTTCCATCAACAGTATGAATGCTTCCAAAGTACAGTGGTGCCCAACATCAGATTTCTTTTTGACTACTCATGTCAAACAGGAACTTCAGTGAAGAACCGGCAAGTAGTGAGAGGATGATCACTTACTAGTTGCTTAATTGCCTACAGTTGCCTAATGTAGCCAAACATTATGACAAATCATCACTGAGTACACTGTGGCAATAGTTTCATGAGAACTAACAACATTTGGAAACCTGACACCGAGCACCACTATATGTGCTGTGTTTATTTTGTTAAACTGCACCAAGACATGGCATGCTGATTTTGTTTTAACTGATGTAGCTACCCTCCTAACAAAGTTCACCTTAGGAACCCAGTGCATTCTATAATGGATGCAATGATTTTGCAATGGGAGTCCTTAGCTGACAAATACTCAGTTTGAGTTTTTACCTGGTAATGTCATTTTTTTTTTATTTAGTGCACTTTATGCCTCCTCAGTGACCAACTGGCCCGCATTGGTTCATCGCTCCATCCAGCCCCATCATCCGCTGTCTCCTGGCTTACCTCTGCTTCCCCCATGTGAAGGACTGCCAGAGGTTGGGCCTGACCCCAACAGATGTTTAGTTTCAGACCCTAGAGCATGAGCCCAGTCAGTGGTGTGGGACCCTAAGGTGGGTAGTAAGCAGCATTATGCATGGCCTGCTTCTTTTTCCACTTTATGGTCCCCATCCCTTGGACACTGGGAAGTCCTTTGGCTGATGCACACATGCAAGCGTGCACTGTGCATCAGAGTGCCAATGTTCCCCTCCCTTTATCTCTAGTGCCACCTTGCACTGCCACCTGTGGTTACCCAGGTGGCACTGTCACATTGGAGTCCAGGCACCATCCCACCTCCTCCAGCTGGCCCTCCAATGACCGAGGCTCATTCCTGAACCTAGGTCAGTCTAGAACGGGTTAAACCTTATTTGTCCTTATTGTGTAACAAAGCTCTTCAAGCAATGTAAAGAACAACTCAAGTCTCTGATCTGGTTTCTCCAACCAGGACACATCAAATGACACAGCTCACTGTGCCACCTTCATAAATTCAAAGTAGCAGCCATTTATTTGTCCACATGAAAAAAAATAGTGCCATCATTGAGGCTTAGCTTGGATGTTTACAAAAGTAATTTTTTCTCACTCCAACAATATTTAGAAACCTTCTCGCCCCACCCCCATGTATTTTTTTTTATAGTAAAACATCTTCAGTGCTTTGCTCACACTTGAATGCATATGGTCCTCTCCCCTTCCCCCTATTTGTAGGGCTTTCTCACAATGACTGCATTCACTGCCATGATGTGATTAAATCCATTATGATCAGCACAAATTACCATCTCAGCTACAACTCCCACAGATGAGTGGAGTAGGAAACAGCAACAAAAGCAGATACTGTAAGTGAATCGGTGGGGGGGGGGGGGGTTGTAGTATCAGATGGCATACATGCTACAACACTTACAGTGGATGTCATCACAGTCAGACACTTCACTGGTGAATGAATTTAGCAGGAAAACTGCAAATACATTAGTAAAAAATAAAAATTGTTTGACACATGGGGAGAGTTTTTGCAGAATGACAGAGTTGGGGACTATTTTGTTAAATGGAAACCCAGCATAAGCATAATATAGGGCAACAACCAGAAGATGCATCTGTATTTTTCTATATAAAATAACCAACAAGGGGCTTGGGGAGAGGCTTTGATAACCTAGATTGAGTGGGGGAGAACATTTGGTTACTAAAAATACCAAACTCAGTAGGGGAGGGTTCTGAGACATAAAAGAGGATTTTCTTTTATTCAGTGCAAGGATATACTTTCTATGTTTCATCTTTTTTTTTACCACAATACTCTTTTTCTTACCATTAACTTATCTTGGAATGCAACAATACACTTCAAGGTTTGGGCTCAGGGCTGTACTGTGAAAATTGCCCTTGCAGGTGGTTGAAGGCTGTAGTCTTATTGTATAACTGAGGGACTTATAGTGGCTGATATTTCACATTGCATTTAAGGCATAAACTAGGAACAGCAGTGAATGTTATTAGCTTTTAGAACAAGATTTTCCAATACTGCTTGTGGTACTACAAATATACACATATCAATGAATATAGTACACATTTTTATGTGTTTTGTATGCCTAAAGTGGTCAGAAAGTGAAAGATATATAAAGAATTTACAAGCATACCATGTATACATATGCAAGACAAATAGTTTTGTGGCAAATCTCTAAAAACAGTAAGAATACTCAGCAGCAGATGAAATATAAATGTTCTAGCCACTGCATAAACATTTGCTTACCCTGTTTTCTCTGGAGTGATCAATGTGTGCATGACGACGGTGACGAACAGTCTAGAAAAGACCAAATGAAGTTTGTAGATTAGGATCTGCATCAGAGATTAATTTATTTTATGTTACCAGAAGAGGGCATCAGTTAGCTAATAAACCGTGAACTGCAACTGATATAATGGGAAGCAATGCTGTAGCAGTATCTAAATACAGTAAATGGTTACCTTTTCCCATGTATAAAAATTAGCCTGCTCAAAATCCTTGTTAAGCACATTCTAAACCATTATGCGCAATCTAAAGTGTTGTTATGTGCATTCCGAACAGTTGTTATGCACAGTTCAAAGGTCATACAATTTTAAATTTCTCATTTATTCTACACCTAGCTACTTACTAACCACCCAGTGCCCAATGTCTTATATTTTACCTTTCAGAAGTCTGGAAATTTGATTTTGATATGTGAATAAAAAAAAGAAATGGCAAGATTTTTTGTTTTCACTTCAGTGGGGGTCTGTCACTCTAGTGTAAGAAACCATATACTATAAAAAATAAAATATGGTCAACCACACACAACTCGGCATGAGTTTCCATCTCGGGGTTGAAATGACAGCATGAACCTCTCGAGCTTCACTCTCAAGGTTCATATGCTGTCAACTCAACCCCTCGATGGAAACACAGTCTTGTTGTGTATGGTTGCCCATACATTATTCTCTGTATTACAGATTGCTTCACTATGTTTACTACTGAAGCACATTGAGACAAACAGATCGTCTGGAAATGACCAATGAAATTGTTATTGGTAGAACATGATAAATACTCACTGGAGCAGCGCAGGCCATGCCCAAAAGGCAGATAAAGAGAAGTGCAGCCTTCATTTTTTTTTCAAAGTACAGATCCCTGCAAAATAATAAGAGGATAGGGGTCACCACCATTAAATCTAGGCTGTACCTTTAAAAAATTCTAAGTTTGTTTACAATGCAATCATTTATATTTAATATGAAGGATAAAGTATTCTAAGCCATATAAAATAAGGGTATAGTATATGGTTACCCCTTTGTTATGTATAAAAATCAGCCTGCTCAAAATACTTGTTAAGCACATTCTAATCCATTATGCACATTCTAAAGTGTTATGTGCATTCTGAACAGTTGTTATGCACAGTTCAAAAGTCATACAATTTTAAATTTCTCATTTATTCTATACCTAGCTACTTACTAACCACCCAGTGCCCAAAGTCGTAACTTTTACCTTTCAAAAGTCTGGAAATGTGATTTTGTTATGCGAGTAGAACAAAGAAATGGCAAGATTTTTTGCTTTCACTTCAGTGAGGGTCTGTCACTCTGGTGTAAAAAAACTATATACTATAAAAAATAAAATATGGTCAGCCACACACAACTCGGTATGTGTTTCCATCTCGGGGTTGAGATGACAGCATGGACCTCTCAAGCTTCACTCTCGAGGTTCATATGCTGTCATCTCAACCCCTCGATGGAAACACAGTCTTGTTGTGTATGGTTGCCCATACATTATTCTCTATGTCATTCTATTGTGGGGTTCTTGTTGCATTATAAACCATGAGTTGGAAGATGGAGTCATATGTTTAAACATGTCACTAAAACCCCAAGATAGACTAACATTATATTTTTGTAAGGTTTTGTACGTATTTTGTTTCATTAAAATTTATTATAAAATTTCTATAAAAAAGAATGAGGGTTTTAGGTGCTGTAAGCAGTGAATGCTGGCAGCCTTATAAAAGATCAGAGTTTACATCATTTCTTTTGACAGTGCCTTGTTGATAGCACTGCTGTCAAATTAGAACAATGTACAGTCCTAGGGTCCGGTGTTACAACTTCCCATGCATATTACAGGACTGTGACACTATTGCATCTGTCAGTTAGATGCAATTTTCAGCACATTTGACTCTTTTTGACCTCTTGTGGGAATGGCTGCAGAAATGAGCACACATGCTATCCTGCACATAAATTCCAAAACCTGTTCAGCAGCCCCAAGAGTGCAATGGAAGCTCTTCTAAAATTGGGCACTGGATTATAAAGTGAATTAATTTTTTTTGGGGTGGGGTCACACTTTATGTTAAAGCAGCAGAGCAATAAAACTGGGTAAAAATCTGACTCTACATTTTTCTCTATAAGATTCCAGGCAACTTCCAGTCTTATTTGGTAGTACATTTTTGTAATTCCACCAACATCTGAGTATTTTATAAATATTTTAATTTAATTTTCTCAAGAAAAATGTATGGCTGCCCAATATTCCATAGAAATAACACTACTGACCTGGCAAGGGTTAGGACTGACAATGAAAAAGCTCATGGCGCACAGCATAATACATACCTAGACAAGTACATTTAACAGACATGCTCATATTTTTCTTAACTGTATCTGAAACTAGATTTTTTTGTAGAAACACTTTTTCATTGTACTGCTGTGTTAAGTACCAGTTTCAGTATAACTGTATGGCAAGTAATCATTAATTACATGCAGCATGGGTACTTAAACTGTAGTTGCATGTAACTACATTGCAATTACAGTGTAGTTACACTGTAACTGTGCCAAAGGTCATGTCCAGGTGCATCTTAAGAACACAGGGAGTATCTCAGGAGCACACAGGGAAGTTAAGTGACTTGCTCAGAGTCAGACAATATGCAAATGAAAGTTGTGGTAAGCAAGCTTAGGTCTACTGGATGTACCAAGCTTGTTCACAGCTCATTACATTACTCTGACCTCTAGGCTGTACTGCCAGTTTTTGATCTTTAAATTTAAGTGCAGGCTCACTCCACAGTACACAAATATATACATAATGATGTTTCTTTAAAGTAGTCACATTACTGAAGCATCATAGTATTATTATTATATTATTTCCTCATCATTAGTAAATTAGGAGCTGCAGAGTCACCAGAAGATGCAATATGTAATATAAGCAAACAAACATGCAGGCTGTAATAATTTCTTGCAAGTTATCAAATGGTTCTGCGTAATCTATGTCAGGACAGAGGGATGTTGCTCTGAGTGAATCTGTTCTTTTTCTTAAATTGAAAATATACCTGCCTATTATTTGAGAATATAACTTTGTTTACTACAGTTTTTCCAGTTGCAAATAATTTCATTTGAAGGGCATGCTGTTGAAAAGGGAAAAGGGAAATGGATATGGGCTTTCAATTGCACAGAGATATTGTCACACTTTTCATATACTGTGGGTGGGAACATTTAGACTTAGTGGGGACATAAACACCAAGGGCAGCTCCACGAAGTAGTGGGAGGCAAGTTTATGAGATGCTAGAAAGTAATCTTTCATGGAGAGTATAGTAGCTACATCCTTAGATCATCTGGCACCAACTTACTAAAGGTCCCCAGGTCAGGAACCATGTATGGAGAAATGTCTTTCTCCTCCATGGCCCCAAAGCTATGAAACAATATACCCCCATCTGTGCAGCAGGAGATGTGTTGGTACCTTCCACCATCACCTTTGAGTCCATCTGCTGCAATGCTCTCAATGTACCTGCCCATAACTACAAACCCTGCAATACCGCGTGATGCTGCCTCCTACACATAGACACACTTATCTGCACCTTAACACAGGTCTAAGAGTCTAGAATCATGGCCTGCCTCTAATGTCTTTGTTTGTATCTTACTCAGCTAAAAAATAACTTGTTGCTGTAAATTCCAACATCTGCACACCTTGTTACCTTATTTGTGATAGTGACAATCTTGACTGCACCACCCTCTATGAAATTATGTAACTTCTTACTTGACTTTTAATGCAAGTCAGCTGTATGCACCACTATGCACTCTTACAAAGCATGCGCTACTGTTTTTTTTTCTTAAAATGTAATGTATCTACTGTACTTACATTGTCTTTGAGAACCTTGTAATACCATGCTGTTGTTTTGTAAACCCTGTAATATCCTGTCATTGTACTTTTCCAAGTCATACCTGAAAATAGGCAAATAATTGCCTAGTGTACCCTACCCGGTTAACAAAAACGAAATAAAATAAAATAAAATAAACAGTGAAGGGGCAGAATAGGCTGCTGGAGGTGGTTTGTGTGACATTAGCAGCGAGACAAATAAAAGGTCTTTGTGAAGACCACACCAGAAAGGGAGTGGTAAAGGGGGAATAAGGAGCCTCTAGGGCTCTCTCATTCAATGTTGGCTATGCAGGAATGGGCAGACATGATGAGCCCAGGGCGTTTTTCTCAACAGTCTCTGTTTTCTGTTTCTGTGTTAATATGTAAGCCTGTTTGTCCTTGATGGTGATTTATGCTGTAAGGGTTTTTGTTTTAAAGGATACTTAAACAAGTATTTTTTTAAAACTGCAAACTCCAAAATCTGGCTTCATAGTGAGGTAAAGTAAAGGCTGCTGTTTACATTTGCGCTAAATCTGCATATATGTAAATAATATAAATGCAGATTCATAGCTTTTGATAGATGTAAACATCAGCCTATCAGTTTAAAAAAAAAACAGCCTTGTCTGCTCCCTAAAATGTCTGTCAGGTGTGTTAACCTACCTATTTGAATTGGCTTTTATAATGTGAGTTTGTTGTTTGAATGACATTCTGCATGTGTATTGATTTTATTATGCATGTGTGGCAATTTTAAATAATATTGAATTGTGATTTTACTGTTCAGTGCCCAGAGTCTCAGGAATTGGGTGCTTTATAAATAAAAATATCTATCTGTCTGTCTGTCTGTCTGTCCGTCCGTCTGTCTATCCATCCATCCATCTATCTATCTATCTATCTATCTATCTATCTATCTATCTATCTATCTATCTATCTATCTATCTAATGATATCATTGGAGCCAGAGGCAAAGACCCACATGGCTCTCTATAGTGCTAACTAGTTTTTTTTTTCCCCTTTGTTTTGAATTGTTTCACCAGAATGATCAGCACCATGTGTTAACATGTGGATTATTTTGACCAGTATGTATGTTATCCTACGGTTTTGTTCATTTACTTTAACTTGCTAGAAATGTTTTTTTTTTTTTTTATTATTTGTTCTTTATCCTGGTGAGATCTTTGTCGGCCTTCAGCCCTGGTCACGGCCCCTGGGACTTCCACCCCTATCTATTGCCACTACTTCCCCAGTTACCCCCGGCTTACCCCCCCAGAGGGTGGGGCCGTGGCATCAGACCCCCATATCTGAGCCGTGGGACAAGTATCTGGTCGGGGAGTGTGGCGATGGCAGGCTAATCAAAGCTCCCAGGAGGTCTTCACTGAGACAGAGGACCCACCCCGCCTGTTCCATTTTCCATTTTTCTTGGAGGCGGGGATGCGCAATGATGCCAGGATCTGCCCCACCTCCCTATGTGATGAGTGCCAGTAGCTTGAGTAACTCCTGGCCTCCGCCAGGGGTCCTCTTTATGCCGGCACTTCCTCCCCCAGAGAAGGACAGCCATCTGTAGGATGCTCCATCCTTCTCCCCAGTTGGCCCCGATGAACTGGATCCATTCCCGAACCCAGGTCATCGGCGTCGCAAGCGGAAATCCAACCACTGTGCCGGCGGGCTGGCTGCTAAAATTCTTTTGTAATCCAGCTGACTTTCTCTTTGGCAAACTGCAGTACAGTACAACACTTCAAATACCTGATGATCTAGTGGTTATATGATGTCCTGAAATTTGTAGCGAAGTACTGGTCTGGTCCAATTCCAAAGCTGATACTTTCTTGGTAATCCACAAATAAGTTTCTCTTGTAGTTTTTTTTCCATGTGAATCCCCTACACCAAGCCTGCCTTCTGTGGAACACCTCACCATCCATACTCTGTCATTAGTACTGCCTGGGGCCACGTGCGAGCTTGCAGTCTCATGAAGAGAGTTATCACACCTCAGACTGTAGTCTTGTACCTCAGAGAGTTGCGCACTCCTATACTGATACGCTTCATCTGCTGGCACTGTTACAAAATGCTTCCCAAATCACTCTTGTCCTTTTTCTCAATGTTTGATTTCTGCTCCCATAGTAAGCAAGAAGTGGATCACCACCATTCTGCACAGTGATGGCAGTAAGTACAGTGCCCCTGTTGTGTTTTTTACCACCTCATTAACCAACAACTAGGTCTTCTTGGAGGGCCAAACAATAAGCATCAGGACACACTAGAAAAACTGCTGTTCATACCCTCATGAGGGCTGCACTTACTATAGATAATAATATTATTAACAGGAGAGGCAAACTAATGCCTTGAGCGAATCCACCTGAATCCCAGTGTCGGTCTACTCCTTTACCTGTGATCTGCAGCACCCCACAGGACAGTTCTCAAAATTCTTCTCCAGTACTTTTCTGTGCCCTACTCCACAATATGAGTTGGCTGGCTACCACCCTTCTGAATCTTGAATGAGCTACACACAGCTCCCTCGATACTGTCCCAACAAACCTCAGCTTCCCCCACCTGAGGGTAATCTACCTACACTGAATTCAAGTTAACATTTAGGTGCAACCCTGCCACTCAAAGTATTTGTTGTCACTGGCTGCTCTCATCCAGTCAGGTAGTGATCATGGTACTGGCACCTCCACATCTCATATCTCACAATAATCTGCTCAACTTCCCCCATCCTGTCCTCCCCTAACCTGAATATAGCTGTACCCTGCTGGATTGGCCTCTTCAGTCCCTCTCTGGAATTCATTCATCTCACCTGTTTCCCACACCAAAACCTGGTGAGCTCACTATCCTTCTGCATCATGAATGTGGTTAGTACATTCTCCCTTGTTATTTATACATATTAATAATAAACATGATTTTCTGGTAAGCCAGGCTGATAACTGCAGGGCACAAAGGGAAAAACAGTCTCTCCTACCCATATACAGTCTAAGCTACTTATGATTAGGCACTATTAAATGACTTGCATAATAATGTGCACACCCGTCATTTAATAGTGCCTAATAAAAGGTAGCCTAGATCTTTTAAGGATAGCAAAGCCCATCTTTCCCCTTGTGCCCTGCTGCTATCAGCCTGACTTAGCGGAAAGACTAATGTATTTTTGATATGTCAAAAAACCTGGAGACTGTACTACCTGCATTCATGATGCAGAAGGGTGGTGAGCTCACCAATTTTTGGTGTGGGGCGGAGGAGTGAAGAATGAATATCAGAGGGGGACTGAGAAGGCCACTCCTGCAAGGTACTGCTATATTCCGGGAAGGGAGAAGACAGAAGGGGAGAAATATGAGCAGATCACTGTGAGATATAAGATGTGGGGATGCCAGAACCATGATCATTCACTACCTGACCCCATTGTCCTGGCCAGCATTCCTCTTCCCATAAAACCAGTTAATTCAATTGTCCACAAGTGTGGGTATTAATGTGTGAAATGGCTGCCACTACATGTTCAGTCTCTTCACTACCAGTCTAGCATTGCTTGTAAAGCACTTTGAGATACAATGTGTATGAAAAGCACTATATAAATGCTGATTCTTCTTTGTATTATTATTTCCCATGGAAAAAGAAGACAAGACAAGCATATTCTTGATTTCCAAGAAAGTATGAACTCCAGCATTGGACTACACAAGAACTTTTCTATAAACAAGTGGCGGATCTAGGGATGGTGAAGGGTGCAGCTGCACACCCTGCCCCATTGTAACTTACTTGCTTGCTGCTGCTGCATTTCACTTTGTTGAAGAAGTCTGATTTATTGATTGTACAAATGTTTGCAGAGAAAACTATGGATTACATTTGCAGGTTCTTTAAAAATCATACTGAAAAAGAATACTAGCAGACAGTATAAAGGTTTAATAAAAATGTAAAAAAAAAGTGTATATCAAGTCTGCACACCACCCCAGCACCCCCACTGCAACATTCTGGATCCGCCATAACCACTAGACCACCAGGAAATTTAAGATTTGTACTGCACTGTGGTTTTCCAAAGAGAAAATCGGTTGGATTAAAACACAATTTCAGCATGGTAAAGTAAACAAACTTATTCAGAACCATAGCCTACATGTGTATTGATCAAAATAATGCACATGGTTTTGACCATTTTGGTGAAACAATTCTAAACAAAGGGAAAAAAGAACTAGTTAGCACTATAGAGAGCCATATAGCTCTCTGACTCTGGCTCCAATGATGCCACCACTTAACACATTTAGCAGCCATTTTAGGAAGCAGGTATGGCAGGTTTTATTTAAATTGGAAGGCTGATTTTACATTGTTCAAATGCTTTGGAACTGCATTTAGGTACATTTTATAAATGTAGTTTTAGTATTAATGTATACAGCAGCCTTTCCTTTAGTATCATATGAAGGCAAATTTTTGAATATTGTTTTGTGAAAATGTTGTTTAGGTATCCTTCAAACAAAGGCAAAATTGCATTTTAATGTAAGTTTCGTTGGTGTCTTTTTTCCCCCAGACACAGTGGCATCATACTATAAAAGAGCTGTGCTTTAACTAGATGGAAGCTCCTCCTCCTGTAACATCACAAAAGGAGTGTGAGTTTTTTATCACCTGTGTAATGCTCTAGCCTCCAAGCCAGCCTTAGTGTGGGATTCCAGGACTGGCACACAATCCAGCATCTCTCAGGTGGCAGCACATTGCTGCTTCACTGGCCTGGCAGAGCTAGATGAAACCCTGCTTGTCCCCTCTTCCTTCAGCCAGCCTATGTCCAGTTCCGATGGGCTTGATCTTAAACTCCTCCACTTCTCATCACCTGCAGTTGTACTTCCACTTAACTCATCTGCTCAAACTCTCATTCTCTCTCTCTCTCTGTTCCTTCCTCAGTCCAGGAAGATTGCCAGAGTTCTTCTGCTTCACAAAGGGGGTAGTGTCTCCTCACTTGATAACTTTGCTCTGTCTCCCTCCTCCCCTTTCTTCCTATATTGCAAGAGAAATTAGTCTACACTAGACTTCTAGACTACCTCACCGCTTCCTTTTTCTTCTAACCACCCACTGCAGTCTGACTTTCAGAAGCCCCTCTCTACTATTTCCTCCCTGCTGCATTTCATTAATTACATCTTTTCTGAGATTAATCAGGGGCACATCATGGCCACAATTTTCATTGATCTGGCTAAAGCCTTTGACTTGGTGTCCCATCTTCTCCTTTTGGATAAGTTGAGTTCAGCTGGCATCTCAGTTCCTGCTGTTGACTGGTTCAGTTCCTACTATACGGGACATCAACAGTCGATATAGGTTGGAGGCATGTTATCATCATCCCTTCCCATCCAGGTTGGGGTCCTGCAGGGCTCAATGCTAGGTCCCTTACTGTTCTCAGTTTTTCTCAGTGACCTCCCCTCTGTCTGTGTCAACTTGCATATACATGTGTATGCAGATGATACAGTCACCTTCACCTCTGCTCTATCTACTGCTCTTATGGAAGACCTACTTCATCAGGATTTCCAAAATGTCTTGTGCTGGTTCCACTCTAACCATCTCAAGGTCATCACTAAAAAAACAGTGTCTATCACCTTTAGTGCCAGCTTGGCCAGGTTCTTGAGATTCACAATCTTTTCCATGCTGGATGGCTCCCCACTTGAAGCCAATGAATCCTTCAAGTACTTTGACAAGTGGTGTGGCTTGACAGCAAGCATGACTTCCAGTCCACATTAATGCTACCTATGCAAAATTTCACTCTAAGTTGGGTACCTTGTACCATAATAAACACTGCCTACCCCTGCTGTCTGCCTTGAGCTGGTCACCAAAATACTGTTCCTGGTTTATGATTATGCAGATGTAGTCTACAGTACAGCTTCTTCCACTTCCCTGGCCAGACTGGACACCCTCAATAATGCCTTTTGCCACCTTGTGTCAAACTCCCCTCTGTGTACTCACCACTGCGCATTCTACTCCTCCCTTTCCATCCTTCCCCTTCCTTCATGTTGACAGTCACACTGCACCTCCTTCATCTCCAAGTACCAGTTTGGTTCCCTTCCATCCTACCTCTCCTCATTCCTTTCACCTGTTCTCCTGCTCCATGCTCCCTCTGCTCCAGGGACCAGAGATCCTTCTCCACTCCTTACCCCCATTCCTCTGCTGGGCAAGCTGCCTTTTCCTATTGTCTACCAACACTCTAGAACCATCTCCCCCAATTCAATCACCATTCCACCTCCTCAGGCTCCTTCAGGCACCAGCTAAAACTCCTCCCAAGACCTATCTGCACCTGTTTCCCATAGGTGATTCCCCCTAGTGATTATGGTAGCTCAGGTTCTTGGGTCACCATGATTAAACTGCTTCATAGTGCACAGCATTGCTTGCTGTTGTACTGATTTGAAAGCTGAATTCCAGTTTCTGTCTTGCACTTGTATTCTACAACATACTATAGGAATGTGTGCACTATAATATAGTAATATGTTCCAGGCTGGAACAATGTGAAATATTATGTACTATACTCTGTCTACACTTTTTATCTGTACCATGTAATAACTGTACTTGTGTTACTGCTCTTCCTGTAACCCTTCCCTCGGGTCACACCTGGAAATGAGCCTTCGCTCAGTGTGCCTCTCCGGGTTACCAATTTTCAAGTAAATAAGCAGACAAGAAGTTTACAGAATGGTTTGGATCTTCTTCACAGCTGTGGTCAAATAAAGCATTCTGCTTGACAGGCTGTGTGGTTATAAGGGAATAATGCATGCCTTGGGTGGTTGTTAAGCATGAGGGTGAGTCGAGGTGCCACAACCACCTGAGAAGTGCATCAGTTCCCTTATAACTGCACACAATGGAGTGTGTTATCCCATTTATAAAATGAGCTTTTACTTGTTAAAAAAATATAGTTCAGTTGTTGTGTGCAGTTGTCAGAAAATAATTAATGGTTCTGTGATGTGTTTTGACCAATGAGGTTACAGGATTTTCATAGACCATTTTATAAAAAAATGATATTTAGTGGTCTCTCTAATATACCAGATTGCTCAGCCTATAAATTAGTGAAAAAGAAGAAGAAGAAATTTGAGGGAGGGAGTTGCACTGTATACTGGACTATAGCATTGTACAGCAAAAAACACATGCAGCAACTGTCCTTCAATATTATATGTCTTTTTTAGCTTGCAAAGTTAGGCATCAAGAGAACTTGTTTGTGATGTTTTGTAAGTTATTTTGCCTTTTGCTGAAAAGATATACTGAAAAGATCTACAGGATTCATCATGTAATTAAACTATGAAATGATTACAGATGTTAGGAAACACATAGGAATATGTATTCAAATTAAGAAGTGTGCATATACATTTCACATATCAACAGTAGGAATGTGCATTCTTATTTAATAGTGGTGTGGTGCTATTCCTGTAAGGAGTCCCTAACATGGACTAAGATAACGTTTGTGAATATTGAAGTCAAGGTTACAGGCTGCAGGAAGAAGCTTAACATACCTGCTTGTGGCTGTTGAGCAGGTTTTATGAGAAAGTTTCTATTTATTAATGTATTCATGCTTTAAGAGTCTTCCCAAAATGTTACGCAGTCTGAGTTTGTGAGTACAAGATAAGTTGCTGTAACTGAATCTGTGAATACCTTACACACAGGCGTCGTACCTTACAGTCACATGGCCAGCAGGGTATCTTATCTGGTGGCCAAAACTGATCCAGCCATGGCTATAATTAAGAATCATCTATGCAATACATGAGGACCCCTAATCTTAGAGGCAATCTAGCTACTAAAAATATTATTTAGGTAACGAGGTGTAGCTCTTGTTGGGGGTTATAGGTCACCAGTCATTAGAGGTCTGCACCCTAATCAGATTGCATAGTAGACGTAATTGAGCCATGCCAAACCATTTTCAAAAGATTATTCCCTCCTCCAAATATTAAAAAAAGAAAGTTTTGTTTCCCAACCAGAGAAAAGAAAGCATCACTTTTTTAAAAGGTTAAAAATCTTGTGGTCAAAAGCTCTCCTTATCTAAGAATACCACCTATCAAAAATCCAAAAAGAAATCTCCCACAATTTGAGCAATCATGTACCCAAAGGGGGCAGGAACAGCACATTCTATGACAGCAAATGGGTCAACAGATCCTGCAGACCCATCAATCTTTATACAGAACTTCTAAAGGCAAGGATAAATCTGCTCACAGCAAACATTAGCATATATTCATGGAAATTCTACTTTCCTTTATACATTAAACCACATGAAGAATGTATTGCAGTATTTCCTGCACTGTTTTTCAAATTTAATTTACCAGACTACTGCATACTGTATAATAAAAAAATGGCAAATACAGTTTGAGGCACTACCTTGACAACCTTCTTCAGCAGGATGGAGCTATGCAGAGAATAAGAAGAAAATATATGCTTACATTTGCCTTTAGTATAGAGCGTACTTGAAGATCTCAGGTCACAAATATTGCTTGTAATGTGATTCTCTATGTCCAGCATACCACCAAGATAAACTCTTTGTTTAAGTTTTGGAATACATGTTGATGTAGAGTTTTGGTGCTACTCTGTATCTATACTGCACATATACAATGAAATCTACAGTGTGTCTATGCATATCAAATGAAATCTGCAGTGTGTCTACACATATAAAATGAAATATACAGCGTGTATATGCTTATAAAATGAAATCTACAGCGTGTTTATGCATATAAAATGAAATCTACTGTGTATATGCATAAAAACTGAAATCTGCTATGTATCTGTACACATAAAATGAAATTATAGTGTCACTGTTTTGATTGATTAATTGATCAATTCACTGATAAAGACAAGTCCCTTTACTTAGTAGTCTGGGATTTCTCTCACATATTACACTAAATAAGACTTGCCCAACTTGTCTTGTATGCGTCATTTGGTTATGATTCTTGAAACAGTTTTAAGAGGCACAAAACCTAAACCATGTTTATAAAAGCAACTGATTTAATTCCAGTACAGATGCAAAGAGCAGAGACTGCTTGAAAAATCTCTCTCTTTTTAAGTATATTTGCAAAATAGCCACATATAAGAAAATGTAAAACAAATGCTTACCTTTCTCTTTTCACAGAACTAAGAACTGAGATGATGATTGGATAGTCAAATCTTGGTGTAAAGGTATGATATGTTTCACCCTTTCTTCTCCTTCCTAGTTTGAGAAGGTCTGTGTCCTGCAGCAATTTAAACTCTGCTCCACTCACAAAACAGCCAATCACAGCACACAACCTGTGATGTCACTAGAAGTGAGTCTGACCATAAAAACATTAACCTTCCACACTTCCTCTTGTTGCAGTAATTTTTTGGTCAAAAAAAACTGTTATGTCTGCCAAGAAGCACAAAGCTTTCCCCTTAATTGAACGTCTTAGTAAAGATTCATGGTTGGGTTTCTAAATTTGTATAAATTATTACTGTACATACTTTTTAAGCAATATTAAATTATAACCATTTTTACCACCTCTGCCGCATGTCTTGCTAGAATCAGGGACAAACATGAAGTGTAGCTTTCTAGGTTGTTTTTCTCGCTGAATTACTGTTCCTCAATCCATCAGTTCCTATACATCTGTATGTAATTTCTTTGGTTTACAGCTGCATACTGTACCAGGCAGCTGCCTGCAGATGCTGAGTTTGTCTCTACATAACTGCACTCATTTCTGTCTAGACTAAAGATGCTGTTCAGTAACTAAATATACAGCATCATTCACATGATGGCTTGGACAGAAACACAATGCTTGGGCTTACAAATCTAAAGGGTCTCATTCTCAATCTCCTTAGACCCATATTGTCCCTTTTTAACAGACATGGTTAAGGAGGGTGAAAGTTTTTTAAATACATAATTCTTAAATTAAGATTGTCGAAGAAAGGCCAGTTTGTTCTTTTTTTTTTCTTTTTCTTATATTGCCGTTTGTCCCCTTCAGTGGCAACTGCCCCCCCAGAGCCCCACAGTCAACCTTTCAGCCCTCACATTAGCCACATCTAGAGTGGCCAAGTGGTACATAGCACGTGAGTAGGGGGATGGGGTAGTCATTAATTCAGACACTGGGCTTTCTTTCCAGCTCTTTACTACACCCTTGTGTTCCCCTGCAACATGTCCATGTTCGGTAGTGACGCTGGGGAGAAGGCAGGGATGCATCCATTTTGGCTTCCTCCTTGGCTCTGCACAAGAGTCATTGTGGGACCTCTCTCCTTGGGGAAGAAACATTGCCGTCAGCAGCACAGCACCTGACCCTAGGACCACTTGATAAGTGGAGAACTGGATTAACTCCTGACCCACAGCAACCTGCATGGTAGCATTATGTTATATTGCTGGACCATCAGGACCGCCATTCAAATGTATGTTAAGTTCAATAATGCAATAGTGTGTTTCTACTATTGCCCACGTACTATGCATGTGTTCAGCACAAATGAACTGGGCATCAGCCTTTCAGTGTTACCATACTATTTAAGCACCCCCTGTGTGTTTTTTATTTAAAACTAGGCAACATTCAGAGGTCTTATTGTAGTACCCCAAAGGTTGCCAGCAAGCACATCAGGGAAAACCTCAGGGAGGGAAAGGGCTAACCTCCCACCCTCCCCATCCACAGCCAGCCGACTTGCTGACCATGCTAGCTGGATGACCACTTCCTGTCCCTATCCCCCTCCCCTCCTCCCTGGAGCCTTCCCACACTGGATCCTTTGTCTTGTTCAGGCAAGATCTCTTGCCAACACCCAAAGGCACCCATAAATCAGCCTGAGGGGCTGCTCCCAGCCCCAGGGACCCAATCACCTGGCCAGAATCCAGGTCCACCACTAGGCTAGAAAGGGTCTTCTCTGCTAGCCAGAGGGCAGTTCTGGACTGGGTGCCTAACAGAGTGGAGAGCACAAGAGTATGGATGCCAGGAGGCTTACCTGAATCTAGGGTCTGTAGCTCCTTGGTGGCTGCTCCTCTGTAGCCAGTGGTACCCAGGGGTCCTCCTGACAGCCAGCCTCAGAGGGTGAGTCTCCTGGGTCAAAATCCATTGGGGGCCTCCTCTTTTCTTTGCTTGTCCATAGGGTCTTGCTGCAGGCTGTAGTTACTGGCAAGGGTGGTTGAGACCTCTTTGCCATTACCCCTGTATTGGGTGGGTCAGGTCCATTTGGTCCTTTTGTCTCCCCTTCTTTTTCTTCCTTTTGTCCATTCCCCTCCCTCCTTCCTTCCTTGGTACTCTTTACCACTGACTCCCTGAGCTGGCGTTAGTGCCTGTTGCATGCTGGCAGGTGGTTGCACCAAAATTGCTTATTTTTTATGTTTTACTTTTATTTTATTATTGTTTCTCTTTATTTTTGCATCCTGTTCCTGCCGTCCCTTGCTTTTCCTCCCCCTCTAGTTGGGCCACCTTCCTATTCTCCCGGAGTTTATTCTGATCAAGGCAGAGCCATTTCTGGCAGTTGCTGGTGGTCTGTGGAGTTCCTGCTGCTCTTTGGTCCATCCTCTACAAGTGCATATGGTGCCAACACAGCCACAGGATCCTGCAGAGTTCCTGTTGTGACCCATGCTGCATCCTTGAGAGGTGGGGAAGCATTTGAGTGGTGGAACTGCCATGAAGTCACAAAGGAAGTCTGGGCAGAACTCAGTGCCTAAGTCTCAAGGGTTCCACCTCACAGCTGCACACCAAGAGAACAGAGCACCGGGTGGAAGCACAGCTCCCTGGCCACCCCACCAACACCACCGACGAGTGCCTCTACCTCTGAGGACCCGGGCCAGATGGTGAGTGGGTGGTAAGCCCAACAATTTATTTTGTTTAGTGTTGGAGGTGACTGAGGAAGGCAAGGCAAAGTGGGCCAAAGTGGGCAGAGCACCCACCATTAAAGAATTAAAGGGCACTGCAAGTGTTCTAGCCCCTGGAGGTATAGTTTGGCACCAAATTGGTGCCCCAAGGATAGCAGACCCAAGAAAAAGGTTTGGGTAAGAATTAAAGTTGTTCAGGGAGGGGACACGGCAGTTCACCCATGACCTGAGTGCAGGGTCGGGGCCCAGATACAAAGGCCCTGGTATTCGGTGCAGGGGGAGGCGGGGCTCAGCCAGGCACACTGCATAGTGAGTCAACAGCTTAAATTAATATTCATAACGGGTGGAAATTTCCCTCCCTGCAGACCAAAGAAGAAAAGGGACCCCTCAGAAATTTAAAGGGCCAGTGCCCCATTGTGGAAGGAGGTCACCCCAGAGGCTTTAGCTTCTTCACTGGGAGCCCCGACTACCCCCTATCTGCCCCCATATTTCCACCTGAACTGCTTGCTGGTAGCTGGGGCTCCTTTGGACCAAGGGGATAGCCAGGCCTATGCTGTGCTGCCTGTCACCCAGAAGCTGGCCATAGGTGAATCCAGTACCTTGTAAAAGAAAAAGTTATTATTGTGTAAGTGCCAATGTCAGTGCCTCTCCCAGCTTGCACCTTGGGACGCTATTGACCTCAAATGGCTGGACTGTTTGCCTCAGGGCTGTGTGAAAGCATAGCAGGGCTTGAACTGCCTGCCCTGCACCCACTGAAAACTGCTATTTGCACCGGGGCTGAACTTGCTTGCCCTGCACCTCAACCAGTTGGTTCCTGGACTGTTCTGCATTGGGGCATGAACTGCCTGCCCCACCATCAACTGTGTTTCTCTACCTCAGTTCCCTTTCCTTCCCAAGACTGAGCTGTTGCCATGGGGAAGCAGATGGACTGCCCAGCGATGGTAGTCCCACCACCTGAACTAATTGCCCTATGACAGACTACAACTGCCTGCACCCCTGAGTCCAGGGGCTTCCTTCTTTCTGAATGACCAAGCTTCCAGTGCCTTCCACCCAGCCTGCCAATGACCTCTGAAAATGCCAAAGACTACAGTAGTCAGAGTACTGGTAGTTAGTCCCCCAAGTACAGTCTGCCTAGGAGCCACCCTAGTTCAAGGTAGTAAGATCCCCTCCACAGTACCTGGTTAGAAATTTGCCCAATTTTTATTTTACTTCTCCTAGGTGGCCATAGCTCCCTTCTTCAGCTGGGCAGCAACCCATCAGTGGCCTTCCCAAGAACCCTCCAGCACAGCTGAAAGACATCACCTCCACCATCCTCCACCCTTTCATCACCTGCATCTTGAGCTTCTGGACCAGCCTTCATCCTTCATCCTTCATCTTCTTTATTCCCCCCATCTCCTTCATCTTGCTACTTCCATTTGTCCTGCTGGCCAACGAGACCAATCGATCGATAAGGTATTGTAACAACCATTCGCCAAGCTAGCTAGCCAATGTCTGCCCTTCACCAAAATGAGACTGTTCTTCCAACTGTACCGAACGTAATAGATTTATGCATTGCTAATTACCCTTGGCCAAGGTAGTTAGGTATTGGTGAAGCTACTACTAATAACGTCTGCAGACATAGGGCACTAGGTGACCCTTTTAGAGTGTATATTACATATTGATATTATATCTAAGACTGCCTATCCCTACAGCCACTGTATTTATTACTTGTATAACTGCCTTCCATCACTAGTATTGTGTAGTGCATGACAACCACTGTAAGTTCCTTTGCCTTGTATATTGTAGCCAAATAACCCCTTATTTTTCCAGTGGAACAAGTAGCTATTGCAGTGAAAAAGCTATTTGTTTGCACCTGGAGCCATTGTGCCTGCCTCTCCTTGACAAGAAGAGATGAACCACCCTACTAAGTCCAGTACCAAAACTTGGAGCTGTGAACAGGATAGTTGTGGTGACCGGACTTAGTAGGGTGGTTCGTCGCTTCCTGTCAAGGAGAGCCAGGCACAACGGTTCCAGGTGCAAACAACATTTTTACTGTGACAGCCACTTGTTCCACTGGAAAAATAAGGGGTTATTTGGTTGCAATATACAAGCAAAGGCCCTTACAGTGATTGCCATGCTCTACACAGAACTCATGATGGAAGGCAATTATACAAGTACTAAATACAGTGGCTGGAGGAATAGGCAGGCTTAAATACAATATCACTACGTAATATACACTGTAAAAGGGTCACCTAGTGCCCTATGCCTGCAGACATTACTAGTAGTTGCTTCACCAATACCTAACCACCTTGGCCAAGGGTAATTAGCAATACACCAGTCTGTTATATATCTGTACAGTAGGTAGAACAGTCTCATTTTGGTGAAGGGCAGATATTGGCTTGCTAGTTTGGTGAATGGTTTGTACAATATCTTATTGACTGATCAGTCTCATTGGCCAGCATGACAAACGGAGGCAGCAAGATGAAGGAGGGGGTGAAGAAGATGAAGGATGAAGGCTGGTCCAGAAGCTGAAGATGTAGGTGACGAAAGGATAGAGGATAGTTGATGCAATGTCCTTCAGCTGCACTAGAGGGTTCTTGGGAAGGCCACTGATGGGTTGCTGCCCAGCTAAAGAAAGGAGCTATGGCCACCTATGAGAAGCAGATAAAAACAGGGCAATTTTCTAAACACGCAATGCAGAGAGGACCTCACTACCTTAAGTCAGGGTGGCTCTTAGGCTGATTGTACTGGGGGCACTAACTACTGCTACTCTAAGTACTGCAGCCTTTGGCATTTTCAGAGGTCATTGGCAGGCTGGGCAGGAGGCACTGGAGGCTTGGTCATGTGGAAAGAAGGTAGCCCTTGGACTCAGGGGTGCAGGTAGTTGCAGTCTGTCATAGGGCAATTAGTTCAGGTGGTGGGAAGGACCACCAGGACCACCATTCAAACTTATGTGAATCTGAATAATGCAATAGTGTGTTTCTAGTATTGCCCACGTGCTATGCATGTGTTCAGCACAAATGGACTGGGCACTTTTTGGTGTTACCATACTATTTAAGCACCTCATGTTTGTTTTTATTTAAAACTAGCCAACATTCAGAGGTCTTATCAGAGAATTAGATTCTTTGTTTATAACAAATGCAGCCCCCCCCCATCACTTTAGTGTAAATGGGCCAACACAAGCTGACGGGGGTTTGACAGGGTTGACATTGCCCCTTTAAAATCTGTATCCTAATTCAGTTAATTGGAATGGAATGTGAAAACATTAAGAGGCCCCATAACACTATCACTGAGAGAATAGCAGACTGGTAATTGCTACAGCTTTGTACCCCCTGTAGTCTGTGACACCGGTATGCTGTGCTTAAAGGGGTTTGGAAATTTGCAGCCATTCCCAGTGCATTCACTACACAGTCAACAAATGTGCATGGAAGAAGGTTGAAGCTGCCATGCAAATGGCTGTGGGGGCCATGCACAGAGCATGGACTTCTACCAATCCCAGCTGAAGCAGCTAGCAGTGGAGGAAGGGATAGGGTGGGGATGTGGTCCATCAAACTGCATTGCAGTAGAATTCTGACAAGGGAGAGGAGTTCTACTGGAAGTCAAGGAGTGATAGTGAATTGTGGGGTGGGCAAGGGCATTGGACTACCAGGGATATGGCCAGTGGGCTCATGCCTGGATGTTGGGCTTAAGGTAGGGGGAGTGAGTGGGGACATCTCCAGGCATCAAACCCATTGTCCACACTGAATCACAATATTGCATAGTGCCACGCTTTATCTCATCAAGATACTATTTTTGCAGTGTGTCAATTCCAGGAAAATTCTTTGTTAGTAAGTCAGTTTAGCAAAAGTTCACTTCCAGAACATTGATGCATTGAATGTTCATCAGTATTATGTATCCATGTCGAAGTGAGGCCAAGCAGCAACATACAACATTGTGGTAATGTTCAATCAGGTGAAAATAATTCAAAGATAGCAGTCATTTCCAACTGTAAAGTGCAAAATACAGCATGCAAATTGCAAACGTACTAAAGCATGCTGTACAGCATTTCAAAGTACATGCGTGCAAATTGATGTCCTGGCTGTTGTTATTGGACAGGTACCGATATCATCCCTCTGCCTCAGCACTTGAGTCAGTGGAGCTTTTCCAGAGGGTGCAAGTGAATATACTGTTTGTGAGGCTGAATCAGTTCTATAGCAGGCTGCCCTGGTATCCGCTGGATCCACTACAGAGTATGCAGTGCTGCTGATCGTGAATATGTGTCCACTTTGACATGGCTCATGGACTTCATTTAAATAATTTTAATTTCTAGCCCAAACCATTTTAAAGTTAATCCTTTTGACAGACAATTGCTTTGAAAAGGCTTAACTTTGGAACGGTGACAAACAGAAACCTGTTTTTTTTTTTAATGAAAGCTTGGAGTTTGGCTGACATGGAAACATTCTACTAATGCACATTCAATGCATCAGTGAACTAGAAACGCTCTTTTACCAAATCATTAAACTGTACCAAGAATGTATTTCCACTAAACAAACAGAATGAAGCTGTTTTGGCACGTCAGTATAGTGAAGACATAATTAGAGGACAACAACATAGTAGTTATCCACTGATACAACATTGACACAACACTTAAAACATTTAGGAAACATTTTAAACATTTTTTTTTTTTTTTAATTCATACACTGTAGGAGAAAAACAAATAAACAATGGTATGATGTTGTGTTATAAAAATATGTTTCTAAAGGTGTCTAATGATGTTTCATTGAATCCTCATTTTCATCTGATAAACCCAAATCTTGCTGTGCAAAACTGCATTCTCAGTCTATGTCTGCAAAAAGCATTGGGGAAGATAATAAAACAAACAAATAAATAAATGAATAACACCATTTCCCCCCCACTAGCATCTTGCTAACTAATTTTCATGGCAACTTAGTTGCATGGGGGACTCCCCCCCACTGTGGTTTTAAACCATGTTTTGAATATAGCACACGTGAGTGGTGGTGGTGCATTGACTTTGCAGTTTGTACTCCATTTTGGCTTTCACCAAACGTGACTGAGAATAGGGTCTATGGTTCCCTACTTAGAGACAGAGGGCCCTGCACAGTCAAAAAGGCTGGTGTTGTAAATGGGGGTGGCTGGGACTCTCACCTTTTTGCACCACTTCCCTTTTGTGCTATACCGCAGTGATCTAGTTCATCATAGGGAGAAGGTAAGGTGACCAGTGGGATGTTGAAGGGGTCAGTACTAAGTCCAGTCCTTTTCAATGTCTTTATTAGCAATATTGCAGGAGGGCTGGAAGAGAAAGTATGCCAGTTTGAGGATGACACAAAAATCTGCAACACAGTGGACACACCAGGGTGAGGGTGGAAAATATATGGGATGGTCTGAAAGCCGGAAGACTGGTCAAGGGTTTGGTAACTTGGCTTCAATGCAAAAAAGTGCAAAATCATGCACTTGGGACACAGAAACCCTGGGGGCAATGTACCAATTGGGTGGGAGGTATTGGCAACCTCAAAACAGGAAAAGGACTTGGGGGTAATCATTTCTGATGACCTGAAGGTAGCAAAGTAGTGTGATAAGACAGTGGGGAAAGGTAGCTGGATGCTCAGGTGCAAAGGGAGGGGCATCGCCAGTCGAAAGAAGGAGGTAGTATTACCCCATATAGATCGATGGTGAGGCCCACTTCGAGTACTGTGTCCAGTTCTAGAGGCCTCATCTCTGGAAGGACATAGATAGGGTAGAGGTAGTACAGAAGAGAGCAACCAAAATGGTGCAGGGCCTGCATCAGAAGCCCTATGAGGAAAGACTCAAGGAATTAAATATGTACTCTCTAGAGGAAAATAGGGAAGGGAGGGCATGATAGAGACATTCAAATACCTCACAGGCATTAATAAGGTACATAAAGGTAGCATGTTACATAGAAAAAGATATTCAAGGACAAGGGGTCACAGTATGAAGCTGGGGGGACTCAGAGGAGATGTGAGGAAATACTTCTTCATGGAAAGGGTGGTGGATGCCTGGAACAGCCTCCCAGCAGAGGTGGTAGGTGCTAAAATGGTAACAGGATTCAAGCACGCATGGAATAGACACAAGGGGACCTTTGAAATAAGGCAAGAGGGGAGACCAAAGATTGAATAGGGTCTGCGCTGGCACAGTAGGTAGGGAAAATAGAGCAGACTAGGTGGGCCAAGAGGTCCTTCTCTGCCGACAACTTCTATGTTTCTAAGATCCCTTCATTACTGAATCACAATGTAAACCAGTTTCCCATATGTTCATGAGTGCAAACTGGGTTTTCACCCACTAACATACTGGTTTACCAGACACAGAGTAACAGTATGGTATAGCACCAGTCATATGATGCCAACCCCTGCTACAAGTCTGCAGGTCAGTGTAAAAGGGTGGTACTGCCCTGACATCATCCCACCACATGCTCCCTCTTACAATATCTCATGGTCACTTCTCAGGCCAGAAATCTTCCACTTTTCTATTCCACCTACCTTTTCCATGTTAATCCTGTTGCCTTATGTCCACTCCCCATTTTCCAAACTTTTCCTGACATCAAGCTGTCACCATCTCAGTATGTCTTCCTTAGTGAATCTTTTGAAATAACTAACTAGCAAATAAATATAATATGATATAGTATAGTATAGTACAGTACAGTACAGTATAGTATAGCAAAGCACTGTACCGTATTGTATCATATCAAATAATGTAGCCCACCCCTCCCCAGCATCTATGGGTATGGATGATGGTAATGTCCTTGGGAAGGGGTAGCCAAAGCAGAAACAACAAAAGAATGATTTACATTTTTTGGGTCCCTCAGAAGGTGGGGTTCAGCTGGATTCCCAGGGCTGGGCAATTGTCAGTCAATACCAGAAACAACTATTAATGACTGAGGCAACAAAGTTGGTATGGCAAACACTGTGATTCCCATTTATTAATGAATAAATGTTCAACTCCATGGAGCAGTAAATCACAAATCGGTGGGTGGGGGGGTGAGAACACATCACACTGGACCAAGCTGGTTGCTGCGCTTCAAGAGTCCACATTGTCCCTTCACAGGTATTTCATACAGTGGGGCATATTCCAGACAACCCAGTCACCTAGGCAGCTTAGTTCATATCAAGACGGTTACCAAAATGTTATACAGGGCTGCAAAAATTCACAGTTCTGTGGATCTGCCTTCTTCCCTGAAAGTCTAAACCAGGTTGGCCTCTTGTTTGCGGAGTCTTTGTTTCATCTTCCCAGTTGTCCCAGACGATACTTGGAGCGAAGAACAAATGAGCCTTTCACCTCGGGACTGCCATTCCATCCTCCCCAGTACTTCCAATCCACTGGCTGCCTCCTGGGTGACTGTCTCTGTGCATTCCAGGAGGCACATCCCCGTGGATATTCAGCTGAGGCTGTCATTCTGCGTAACAGCTTCCATATCCTGGATGCTCCCCTTAGCTGTCCTTTGGGCACTGTTCACACTCTACCTCCTGAACTCAGGGACTTGCAATCAAACTAGGAATGATCTGTGCCCTCAGGAGTTCCATTTTGAATGCAAGAAGCTTCTAGTGCCTATTGTTTGCACACAAGCAGGCCTGTGCATCCAGTGTTTAGTGATAAGTTAAGGTTCAACACTGGAAGGCAGTGTAGCACAGTGGTTTAAGGCTCTGAGCTGCAAATCTGGTGACATTTAGCAGACCAGACCTGGGTTTGAATCCCACATCTTCTGCTTGCATACTGTGTAACCCTGAGCAAGTCACTTAACTTCCCTGTGCTCCCAGGTTGCTCCTGTAAAAAAGCTTTCAGCTTAGTGTGCTACTCCTGGTTAAACAACTAAAAAAAAAAAAAGGTTAAACCAAAGAAATGTTTCTAATCATCTGAAACTGTTTGCCATGTTTTTGTTACATAAGTCAGAACTCACATGACTTGCTCAAACCAGCTACCATGGTTGCTTCCATTATACTCACTCTGTTTTCTATATGTAAGTTTTTTTTTATTATTTTGGAAAAATACTGTCCTTTACATTTTGCTGTACACAGATTTCTTTTTTGCATCCAGACTCAGGCACTTGGATAGTAGATAACCATTGCCCTGAGGAAAGGTACAGCTGCTATACAACCTTCCCATGCTACTGTAGCTTAAGACTATCTCACCAGGTGGCCATTTTGTTTCAAGATTAAGTACCGGATGTTTTGACTTCATACAGAGCTCCTGGAAATAAGGTTGTAAATGATGAATTCCTACATTAGTGCAGCCTCTGGCAACACAAGTGATTTGGCAAAGTTATAACAAATGAAATACACCCTAAGGACACAAATAAAGCAGTGATGGAATCTTAGGGTTCTGCTGCCAAATATACACCACTCATTCTTTGCACTCATTGTTTCAGCACCACCAAACCCCTTGATGCCACTGCAATCTTACTTTGAACATGTAGGGGTGTACTGTTTCCATATGTGGAGCACCCTTGCAAAAAATAAATGGGAACAGTTGTTCACTGTGATGAGAAACAAGTGTCCTGCTCACACTGGTTTTCTTTCAGTAGACAGATTAGAGTACCGGCAACATTTGATTACTCTGTAGGTTTATAGTACTGTACACAGTGAAAGAACCCAATTTCTATCAGAGGCCCTGAACATGGGACATGGATACCAGTCATTGAAAAATACTGTATTCCAGGTTCCATGTTTGTTTGGTCATTTATTTATTTATTCATTCATTTATTTATTTATGTCAGAAGTTTTATTAGGAAAAGCATAGTGGGATGATAACAGCTCATTGCCAGATGTATCCTGGGGAGAGGGGAATGGGGAGAAAACAATACAAGATGAACAAGTGGAAATAACATACAGTACAGTACAATAGTTTTGACAACAACGTACAATACAATAAAAATAAAAGTAAAATACGTTATAGTTGTGCAGTCACGAGTGCACAGGCCGATAGCTAGGGCACACAAAATAAAGATGTAAGCAGTGCTAGTTAAGGTACAAGGGCAGGCCTGTACTGGTAACAAACACCAGGCAAGGAGTAGATTACCACCCAGCCTGCAAGGTGTGAGAGTTATCAATGCCACTGCAGTAAAGCAGGTACAGAAGCAAAACATTACCAGATATGAATAACTGGTTTGGAGCAGTTTATGGCCACACAGACCAGTGACTTAAGGAGGGTAGGAAATTGCTCGCAGGCAGGAGGGAGGTATCAGGAAGAATTGCAGAAGAGGGTAGTAAAGTCACACAGAAAGGACCTGAAGTAAGAGAAGGATGAGGCTAAGTGGATAGATAGAGGAAGAGAGGGCCAGAGCTTAGGAAAATGGTACAAGAAGGCAGCTTGGCCCATGTAAGTTTTCCTGAAGAGGAGGGAAAGGGACTGGGTAGCCATGTTTCAGAGGGGTAGGAGAAAGAAGAGGATGAAAATAAAAGGTTGGAAAGGTAGTACAGGAGATAGCCAAGCCAGAATTTGGAGGTGAAGGTGGTGCAATGGGCAAGGCATCTAACTTTGATGGAAGTGATGGAAAGGGAAAAGTAGAGAGAGCAGTGGTGTGTACGAGGAGAGCAGTCCAAGGAATATGGCAGAAAAAGTGAAAGAGGGATCCAGTCTGGCAAGGATGTATTTGGGATCTGAGCTGTAGACAATATCACTTTAATTGAAGACTGTGATGAGCTCCCAACTGGTAGGGAGTGAGATACTGGATTTTTTTTCAATAGAGCGCACCCAGTTTGGGGTGGAGCTTGAGGTGGATGACATCAATGTGCTCCAAGAAGTTGAGATGATGGTCCAGCCCGACCCAAAGGGACTTATAGGAGACATCAACAATTGCTGTACCACTAAGGGTGTGGAATGGGGGGGAAGGACAGAGATCTTGGTGACCCTCTCCAGGAAGCCATACTGTAGGTCCAGGGGACCATTTTCTTGGCACTGAGGGACAGAAGGTTGTAATGGAACTAGTACTGAACACTATCAAAATCCTGTTGGAGATGGACAGCAAGATCAATAGCATAGCAGCCAGAGGGAAACAGCACAGTGTTATCTTCGTACATGTGGACAGATGTAGAGGAAAAGGCTGTTAGGAAGTTGTTTAGGAATATGGAGAAGAGTATGGGACCTAGGACAGAAAATTGGGGATCGCCTGAGTAGATGGGGGAGGATGTCTCCAATATGAACAACTTGTGACCTGCCCTCAATGTAGGAGCAGACCCAGCTGATTGTGGAGGCAGTGAGCCTTGCTGCCTTCAGCTTGTCCAGGAGAAGGAGGTGTGACATAGTTTTGAAAACTTTGGCCAAGTCGACAAAGTTGACTGAAGTGCATTGGATCTGTGTGCATGCCAGGCATAATGGAGTCGGTGAGCCAGAGGAGGGAGATGTGGAGTGGAATTTCTTGAAGCCAGACTGGGAAGAAAATGAGAAAAGGAGCAGGAGTTGAGGAAAGAGGAGAGTTTTGAGAGGACAAAATGTTCCTGGAGCTTAGCCAGGATGGGGAGGAAAGAGCTGGGATGACAGTTTCCAGTAGAGGAAGAATCACTCCTTTTTGGGAGGACGACAGTAGCTTGTTTCCAGGCATCTGGCACAGAGGCAGAAGAGAAGGAGAGGTTGAAGAAGAGGGCAATACAGATGGCAATGGCTCATACAGAGATATGGTACCCTTTTAGCTCTAGCCAGGATTCCTGTGTGGTGCTGGAATAAACCTTTCACTACAAGTTTTGGAATGTGCCTGATCTCCTATTGACTCCATGAGTGTGGGGCTCCTTTTGGTGTCATATTCATATCTTAAGATGTAAATGTCCCCGTAACACTAGCAAGGCACCATGGGGTCAACTGCATCGCATTATGGACTCATTACAAGCAAAGAGCATAGAATTTGCAATCCGGTCCCCCCTACAGTGCCTGTTAGGGCTGCTTGGAAGCCCCCAAACACTCCTTTCCTGATGTCTGCAGGCCTCTTCCCCTCCAAAGCCCACTGATAATACAGAACCCTTTCCCTGGTGTCCAGTGGTCCCCCTGCTGCCCAGACACCTGCCTGTGTAAAATGTCCTTGTGTCCATTGGTCCCCTCTGCCACATGAACACCCCTTTCTTTGTATAAGAGCCCCAGTGGTTAGTGGTCTCCCAGCTCTCTAGCACCCCTTCATAAATCTGTAACTGCCCTGATGGCTAGTGATCCCTGTCCCGCATTCTCTGGGTTTGAATCCACCCACCCCCGTCCCGGTACACTCTTCCTAAGGCCTGACACCTTCCTAACCTGCAAGTACCACTGTGCCCCCACCTCAGTGACCAGCACAGACCTTCCACCCACCTCCATGACTGGCTATTTACTGACACTTTGTGATCATGCTACTGTAATTAGCTGTGAGTTGCGGAAGTCATGAGAACTAGTTAAGGAGGCAGTAATTAGCATGGCATTGACAGTTACTTATTGCCTCCACAAACTTGGCAATATGCCAATGCTCCTATATGCAAGGCTCTAGCTGCTGCTTTGCATAGTTGCACTGAAATATTTTAGGGCCAGTCGAATTTTGCATTCCCGCCCTCCATTGGGACACAAAGAGGTGTTAGTGAGTCACTAACCTGTTTAGTGATAGTTAATCTATCCTGGCCTTGGAGTCCTTGGTATTGGGGTTTAGCAGACTACCAATAGAGGTAAATGGCACCCCTTCACCACGCCTCACAGACTTCTCTCAATTTCAACCGCTTTTGCCCTCCCTGGGTCCTTAAGTCATTTGAAAAACAATCAGGCAGCAGCTGACACAGTGCCGTGAGCTGGAATTTTGTTTTAACAAAATGGCTGTGGAAGGAGAAAGCGTGTGAGAAATTATCAGGTAGGTGAAGGTGTGCTCATGGGACTAGCCCTGGCAACCTGGGGAGGACAACATTTTTCTTTTTCAACTGGCAGATGGTCAGAGTGATCCCAAAGTGGCCCAATGGGTTAACTGGCCTGAATTGAAGGTAAAAGTGCTGACTTTTGGTACATTCACTGAATACAGATTTGGAATTGGCTTTTCCTTACTGTCACCCTGGCATCAAGCAGGATCCAGATGAGTTCCTTTCAACCAGAATATGGCTATCATTCAGAAGTTAGGGGAAAAAGAAAACAGTTCAAGGTTTCATTTATATTTGTATTTTATGTTGTATTTTGATGTGACTTCTTTCAAGGACTCCTTTCAGTCTCCATCCAGCTTGTTTTTCTGGTGGGAAACTGCAAAAATACCCACTTCTTGCTAGACAAGGGCATGAGTGTTTGTGTTCTGTGTAAAGCTGCCATGAATATTGACCACAAATGCTGATGTTTCATACTGGGGAAGGATTCAGAAACCAACTGTGACTCCCCACTGGCAGGAACTCTATGGACCAGTTCACAGCGAAGCCACTGTGGTCCACCCACTGCAGCTGCTGACAGGCTGCAACTCTTCAAAACAGCATGGATATTTCTAGGAGCTGTCTGGGAAGAATGCTGTATAGTATGTCTCAAAATGATTATGCAGTACTGTATATAATCACTGATGCAGTTTAGGACAGAAAATGTTTTCCTTTTTGATTAAATACATGCCAGCCTTAGAGATTCAAGTTCCAACTAGCACATGGAAAGGGTAGTGGTAAAAACGTAGGGCCGAAAATTACCCCAGTGCTCCAACACCCTTTTGAGTTGTATGCAAACACATTTCATTGTAGGGGGAAGAGTCCCCCATGTGACTATGTCACAAGATGAGTTTTCCACAGGTAAGAATGTTAATGTTAATGCCTCATTGTTCTATACAAATGTCTTGTCGGACATTGGTGGCATGTTCCCTTAGCTCTCAACGTGACTACCCCATAACCAACATACTTGTACACTTTTTACATTGTTTTTGTCTCTCTCTAAAATTCATTACTTATGAACATATGAAATGCCAGCAGAAACCGTCATTCTGGTCTGTCTAGTCTGCTCAAGTACCCCCCTTTCCATAAATCCTCCTCCTCCCCTCATCCCCCACCCTTCTTCCCATCTGTTATGACTCTCGTTTTCTCTCTGTCCCAACCCTTTTCAAAGCTGTCCACTATTTCAGATGATACTACCTCCGGTTAACTAAAATCAATGCAGCCCTAGAGGCAAGGAAAGTTAATTACTGGATTAGGATTACCAAATATAATTATGATGTGATAGTAAAGAAGTGTTAATTAGAGAAAAAGTTTTGGCATGGATTAGGCTATACAACTGGTTATTGGTTGAATTCTACTTATCTTATTCTGAAAAAGCACAAATGAATCCATCTAAAAAAATCAGTAGATCATGGCATTTTGATAAGTGCAAAATATTAAAAATATATTTGCAAAAAAATAAACAACTATTGGAATGCAAGTGATCTGAATGAAATAATGGAGTCACGTTACTCTAAATGGTTTGCTGCTAATAATCAAAAGCATGGATATAAAAAATATCTGGACATTTTAACTAATCCTAAACTGCGAACCAACTTCATATTATATAAATCTGAGCAGTTACCTAGTATGGTTTTGGAATATAGATATAAAAAAAACCAGGTATTATGACAGAGAAATGTGATTGCGGGATTGGTGATAAGGAAGACTTACTGCATGCACTGTGGGTTTTCAAGTGGTATGACAGGCAACAAGCATTCTGGCTGAGCCCCTTTTTAAATTATATTTATGGAATTAATAAATTGGTACTTACAGATATTTTGCTTCATACAGAAGATAGCTGGGCAGTACAGAGACTGGCAAACTATTGTTCTGCCATTATGAAAATGAAAAACAAAATCAAAATTGTTTAAGCTGTTGCTGATTTCCTGACTATACCGTGCACTTTATGTAAAATATTTATTTATGATGGCTTTGTATTAAGGTGTCTTGTTTTACTATAGGAGATGTACTTTTAATTACTATTTCTGTATTTAACTGACTATGATTGTGAATGTTTTGGTAACCATACAATAAAAATTTGTGTGATTGATTGATAGTTATTTAGGTAATACACTATTTAAATATGAGATACTACCTCCTCAGTTCCATGTCATAATAGCTATTGGAAAACAATGATTGCTAGTATGGCGAGTGTATATCGCCGAAAAGCAAACTGGTGATATACACATGACAGCGACCAAACATCCGGCAATTAGACTAAGTGTTTATGGGGGGCTGTGCCCCCCCCATGTCCCCCATGCCCCCTCATGGGGGGGCTTTGCCCCCTGCACCCCCCTGCTTAAGGATTAATAACTCCAGGGGGAGCATGTCAGGGATGGGGTGACACTCCATACTGAAAATCAAAAAATGGCAGTGGCAGCTAGTGGCAAAGTTGTTCCCCCTGCTCCACAGCCCCAAATCCAGTATCTGCTGCACTGGAGCTAGCCACTTTTACCATCGCACCACATGGCTAGCTCAGCTGCAACAGGCATACTACTGCCTGAGAAATTCGCTATTCTTCCCTTCAGGTTGCCTTAACCTAGGGACACTACCCATGCCGGGGTAGCCCATGAGGATAGTTCTGTTTATGAGTTGCCGTTTGGATGGTCGCTCATATTCAGTTATTATCCTCACTGCATACCTACCTCATCTGGCAGATCATTTCATTTCAACACCACTCTTTCTGCGAAAAAATGTGAAAAAATGCCTCCTCATGTTCCTTTTGAATCTTCCCTCAACTAATTTTAGATTGTGCCCCCTAGTGGACCCATTGCCCCTGAGATCAAATATGCCATCCGTAGTAACCATGTTTATACTTTTAAGGTACTTAGAAACACAGACACATAGAATTTGGCAGCAGACAAGGACCACTTGGCCCACCTAGTCTGCCCATTTTCTTTACCTGTTTCATATACCCCAGATCCTAAATGATGTGCGGCTTACCCTCTCTTTCCTATCACTAGAGTTCCTTTATGTCTGTTCCAAGCCTTTCTGAATTCCGCTACCATTTTTGCCTCTACAACCTCTGCTGGGGGTCTGTTCCATGAACTCACCACCCTTTCTGTGAAAAATACTTTCTCACATTATCCCTAAATTGAACCCCCTCTATTTTCATATCATGGCCCCTTGTTCTTGAACATTTTTTTTTAAAGGATGCTACCCTCTTTACCTTATTTATATCTGTGGTATTTAAAAGGCTCTGTCATATACCCCTCTCTCTTTGCTCTACTCCAAGGAATTTGTATTGAGATTCTCCATTCTTCCCTCATATGACTTTTGGTGTAGCCCCTGCACCATTTTTGTCACCCTTCTCTGAACTGCTTCTATTCTGTCTATGTTCTTCCAGACATGCAGCCTCCAGACCTGGACACAGTACTCTACATGAGGTCTCACCAATGTTCTATATAGTGGCATCACCACTTCCTTCCTTCTCCTGGAGATACCTCTCATTATGCACCCCAGTATTCCACTCCTCACAGCCTTCTTACATTGTTTGATAACCTTTAGATCATCAGATATGATTATTCCCAGTCCCCTTTCCTGTTTGGTGGCCATCAGTACCTCCCCCCAACATCATGTGCTCCTCCCCCACATTTCTGTGCCTCAAGTGCATGATCTTGCATTTCTTTGCATTGAATCTTATCTGCGACACCCTTCACCACTCCTCAAGCTTGCATAGGTCCCTTCTCATTTCTCTACCCATCCTGGAGTGTCAACCCTGTTGTAGATCTTTGTGTCATCTGAAAAGAGACTCTTCTTCCCTTCCAGCCCCTCTGCAGTGTTGTTTATGAAGACATTAAAGAGGACTGGTCCAAGCACTGATCCCTGCGGGACCCCACCGGTCACCAAACTCTCTTCAGATTGAACTCTGTTCACCACCACCCTCTCTGTCCTAGTGCTCAGCCAATTTCTGACCCAGTTTACCACCCTGGAACCCATTCCCATTCTGCCCAGCTTGTTTACTAGCCTCCTATGTGGGATGGTGTCAAAAGCCATGTTGAAAAACAGGTAGGCCACATCCATCGCCCCTCCCTGATCCACCTCCCTAGTCACCCATTCAAATAAAGTTTCAGTCATATCCTGCCTCTCCCTTCTGTCCTCAAGGGAATACATATTGAGGTCCTGCAGGCTATCTTAGTTGCCCTATGCTACACCCCTCCAGTAGTTTGATGTCCTTTTTCAGATCTGGGCAACAAAACTGCATGCAATATTTCAAGTACAGTCCTACCAGCAACCTGTACAAGGACAAGATGACTTCCCCTTCCTGGAGGTGATTCCTCTGGCAATGCATCCCAACATCCTGTTGTCTTTCACTGCAGCTTTACGGCAAAGCACAGAGTGCCTCAGGTCCCTTGCGATGATTACCCCTAGGTCCATTTCTTCCTCAGAACTGGACACTTGTACCCCTCCTAACCAGTAACTGGCCCCTGGGTGCTTAGTTCCAAGGTGCATGGCCTTGCACTTCTTGGTGTTGCACCCCAGCTGCCAGATACCCAACCACTTTTCCAGCCTATCCAGGTCATCACTGAGCTCCCGTCTCCCCTCCTCTTTGTCCACTCTCCCAAAGAGCTTAGTGACATCAGTGAATAGCCAGATCTTACCTTTTATCCCATCCACTATGTCACCAATAAGGATATTTTCAACACTTGGCCAAGCACTGAGTCCTGTGGGACCCCACTGGTATGAGACCTGGGCTTCGAGAGGTCCTTCCTACTACCACCCTCTTGTTTCTGTCTTGTAGCCAGTTTTTGACCCATCCCACCAGTTTCTTCCCAACTCCCAGGCCCTGCAGCTTACTTAGCAGTCTCCCATCTGGCACAGAGACTAAAGCCTTGCTGAAGTCCAGATACAGGACATCAACCACCTGTCCCTTGTCCACAGCCCCTGTGACCCAGTCAAAAAAGTATATCAGGTTGGTCTGGCAGGATCTCCCTAAAACAAACGCATGTTGCCTTTCATCCTGGAGACCATTAACCTCCAGAAAGTCCACTAGTCACTCCTTTAGTGTGGTCTCCATTAATTCACCTACAACGGAGGTAAGGCTGACTGGTCTGTAGTTACCTGGTTCATTCCTGGGTTCACTCTTGTGGAGAGGCACCACATGTGCCATTCTCCAGTCCTGAGGCACACACCCTGTCTCTAGTAAGGTGTTAATCAGGTCTGTTAGGGGCTAGCCAGGACTTTCGCCAATTCCCTCAGAACCCTTGGAAGCATGAAATCAAGTCCAGGAGCTTTGTCTACGCTAAGGTCCCTAAGGCCCTTTAAAATCTTGTCCTCCTGAATTGCTCCATCTGTTACACCCCCCCTCCCCTACTGAACCCCTATTTTCCCTGTGGCATAGGTCCATCTTTCTACCTAGTAAAAACCAAGCTGAAGTACTCATTTAGTGCCTCTGACTGTTCCTCACTACTTTCTGCCCATCCCCCTCCCACTTTAATCTAACAATCCCATTCTTGGTACTCCTTTTCTCCCTTATGCAGGAGTGTAGCCAGAAATTTCCATTTTGTACACAGTCCCCAACAGTTACACCCCCCCAATTAAAAAATGTATACATCCTTTCCAAATGGCACCTCTTTCCAAACAAGTCAGATTGTTGTCAGATGACTCCTCTACTCTCTAAAAAGGTTATACATGTATTGGACACTCCTCAGTGGCCTACACTAACCCAAATACTACAGATTAGAATTATAATATTAACAGAATGGCTTATGGTTTGTGACAGGCACTCAACAAAACTGTACATAAATGTGTACAGTGAGTATGCCTGTCTACACCCTTGCCCTTATGTGCTTAAAAAAATAATTTTCCCCTACCTTTATCCCCTGAGCTAGCTTTAGTTTCCTCATGGCCTTTGCTGCCCAGACTGCTCTGCTTGCATCTATTGGCTTCTCTGAGTACACATCCCTGTCTGCAGCCCTCAGAGCATGTTGTTACTTATGAAAGACCACTCTCTTTCGTTCACTTTTGTTGCCACCTCTTTGCAGAACCAGCTTGTTTTTTGATCCTGGCTTTCCTGCTCTGGGCCTTTGTGTACATATTAGTGGTTTCTATCAGACCCATCTTTATAATGGACCATTTCTGCTCCACTTCCATCTCCAGACTGATTTTGGCAAGATGCCGCTCTAGGATTTCACTCATCTTTCCAAAGTCAGCCCTCCTGAAGTCCATTACCCTTGTCTAAGTCCTGGCTATTTCCTTGCCCAGATTTAGGTAGAACCACAAAATGTTGTGGTTGCTGCATGCAAGAGGGTCTTCCATTTCTAATTCCTGGACATGTGCTCACTGTTGGACAGTACTAGGTCCAGTATGGCTCCATCCCTGGTAGGTTCTGTGACTCTCTGCACCAAGAAAGTATCCTGGAAAGCCTCTAGGAGGACCTTTTTCCTGGAACAGGGGTAGCTGGGATCCTCCAATCCACTGCAGGTAGTTTGAAATCATCTGTTATGACTACATTACCTCTACTACATACATACTGATTTGTTCCCCCAATGCTCTGTCCAGTTACTCATCCTGCAAAGGTGGTCTGTAAACCACCCACATTCTAACCTTTCTCCCCTTGCTGGTCTGAAGCTGTACCCACAAGGCTTCAGTGTTACTCTCATCCTCCTTCTCCCTGGTGCATGTGATCCCTTCCCTCACGAATAAAGGTGCTCCTCCCCCTCTCCCTGTCTCTCTCTGTCCTTCAGAAAAATTTTATAACCAGGGATCACAAGGTCCCAATCATAGTATTGGGTGGTCCACATCTCTGTGATGGTCATTATTTATTTATTTATTTTATTGAATTTTGTTGACCGGGTAGGCCCACTGAGCCCCGGAGGTCTCTTTTTCAGGGGCGACCCGGGGGTAAAAAATAACATACAGGTAAACAGAACAGTAAAAGCAGGTAAGCAGAGCTGTAAAAATAACATACAGGTAAACAGACAGTACAAGTAGGTAAGCAGAGCTGTAAACTTGCATAAATACCAAATGGTTTAACAGTGATAACACACATAAGGCAATGTCCACCTCTTCCTCAGCCAACAGTGCCTGTAAATCTGCTATCTTGTTTGCCAGGCTCCTTGCATTCAATGACACCACCTTTCACCATGACCCCCCATACATCATTACCCCTGACAAGCCCTTTTTATCCCCCCTCCCCCTTTCCATCTCCATCACCCCTGATGATCTTTGCTCTTATTCCCACCTGCTGACTTAACAGTGGAGGAGGCCTGTTGGACTCCCTGCACCCAGTGACTATTGTTGCAGCACACCCTATTGACCCTACCTTCAGTTTAAATTAAGGTTTGTTGACATGTACTTCTCAAGCTTATCCTTTAAGACCCTGCTGTTGTCTCGACTTAAATGCAGTCTATCCGGTGCATAGAGGTCCTTATTATCCCAAGTCCCACCCCACCAGCCTGTACCCATTTAACTTGCACCACCCCCTTAACCAACTGTTACATTCTTCAAGTCTCTGTTTCTTTACAGTACTAGCCCTAGGGACTGGAAACACTTCAAAGAAGGCTACTGACCTTCCTGCCTAACTGCAGATTTTCCTTACCTCCATAAACCTCTCCTGCATCACCTTTACCCCACTCCTTTCAAGATCCCTTCCCAGATGTCCAACGTCCCTTGTCCCCCAGCATCTCCCCGTGTTGCACCTCCCTTTGACCCTCCTTCCATCATCCCTTCAGACTCCCCACCTGGACTTTCCCCTCAGCCCTCATGTAGCCATCCTTCCACTCTCTCCTGCTCTCCAACCTTGTCACTTCCCTTTGCTTCCCCTCTTACCCCCATTCCACTATCTTTGGCCTCTTTGTTATGTCTATCCTCTACCTCCCCACCTTCCCCCTGCTCCTCCAAACCAGCCGGTACTGTGAACCTGTTCGCAGAGGGCCCCTCCCATATCAGAACATACCTCTGTTCTCTCTTCCTGTTCTTTTCTCCTTCCTCCTTGAGCTGTTTCCTTCACCCACCTACCCTTTCTCCTTACCATCCGCCAAGTCCCAGCTTCGGTTCCCCAGGGTCCTTGAGGGAAAGATGTCCCTGGACACTTTGGCATCATCCCTGGTTCCACCCTGTGCATACCATCCATTTGGCTCAGAGCAGCACTTACCTGCCCCAACAGCCACTGTTCTTCCCCCATTCCCTCCCTGCCCCCCTCCCCAACTCCCATCTCAGCTGCCTCATCTCTTCTCTGAGTTGCCTAAGGTGTGTGCAATGATGTGGACAGCCCCTGCTCTCCACATAGTTCCTAGAAAGGCCATGGCCCCACACCCATTGCAGCTGACCTCCCTCCCTTCCCCACTGCCCCTGGTGCCCTGTCTCTTCCATCTCCCCTCCTTTTTTATGCCTCCCAGCTGTCCTCTTGTCTGTGCTAGCTCGTACAATCCAACATACTCCCTGGATAGCGTATACCTGCCAAAACTCAGTATATTACTGAGTTTTTTCCTGTTATTATTTCCTCAGATAGGCTGACCCTAGATGGGGTTTTAATGCAATCCCTTATTCCTATTGACTGCCCCCACTTGCTAGGTAGACTAACTTATGAAGCCCATACTATGTTTCCTGTTCTTATTTTGCAAATCAGCTGACCTTAGATAGGGTTTTGACACAATCCCTTCTTTCTGCAGGCTCCTTCCCCTGTGCTAGATAGATAGATATCACCTCCCTTGTAACACTTTCAAGTAAGGACACAGTTTTGCAACTACAACTAAACAGATTAGGCAAGCATTTGTGAGCAACAAACACAGCAAATAATTCCCACATGAACCCTCTTTCTGAGCACAGCTTCTACCCACCCTACTTCCCATCAGTTGCCTCCCCTCATAACACACACAGTGTTACTTCCCTTCCGTTGCCTCCTCTCACAATACACTCACAATTACCACATAGATTAAATGAATTAATACAGTATACACAGGGCACAGTTTATGAATTCAGTTAGTAAATCACTCGTATTTGAGTAATCTTGTAAACCTTCTTGTGTTGATCTGGCCCCTGCTCCTTTCCCTTCTCTTCCTTTTTCAAACGTTCTGCAGCCAAGATACTAAAGTAAATAGATCAGAGTAGCCTACTGATTGGCTGACTACCGGCAAACTCTGGCAGACTCAAGGCAGACAATAACCTAGGAGGGTATGATCCTTTGCACAGATGGTCTGCTAGAACAAAGCTGCCGGAAATACATGTGCTGGGACCTGACTGGTCACAACAACGGTATGTGGGAGGTGCTGCAGGTTACAGAACTCCAAGTCTGTCCCATAACTTCCCCAGTCACAGGAAAGGTAAAAGTTCAATGGGGGAGGGCTACTTGTACTGTAATTTTATCGTATATATTCATGCACCTGTTGTTGCTGCTTTGTAATTTTTCATAGAATTCATAGGATCATTACGAGTCCAGTACTGTTAGTCATTATGATGTGGATGTTTTTAACCATATCTTAATATCTCTTTATTAATCAGATTGGTGTCCAGAGATTCCTTAAGTTGCTTCATGTTTGCACTATTCGCTATATGCTTTGGAGGACTATTCCAAATGGCGACAACTCTCTGATTTAACCAAGCTCCTCTTAAGTTTTTCTTGTAGTTCTCCCCTTTTAACTGGTTCTGATGGTACCTGGTGTCTGTACACTGTCCTTTGGTTTCTAGACCAACACATTCCCATGGGCCCTTTTCTTTATGTGCACGGCTGACCTTAGCTAGTTGCAAACTGTGCCCCTGCACCTTGGGGGCCCATACTTTTTTTCTTGAGGAAGCAAAAATAATTTAAAACATTTAAAAATGCCTACATTTTGTTATAGATGAAAATGTTTACCAGCAAATCAAAGTGGAAGACAATTGGCTGTGCTACTGTTACATAAGGTGGGGACAGCTTTGCTGCAGTGGGAAAGATCAGGTTAAGTAAGTGGTGTTAATGGCCATGCTTTACACCTCCCAGGCTGACTGCTTTCACAGGCAAAAGGTTATATTGACAAGAGAACTTGTTTGTAACCTGGACATGTAGCTGAAACAATGAATGATATGACAAAATCTGTTTCAAAAGTATGTGAGCACTCAGAATGGCTCAAAAACCTGACCAGCACAGAGCAAATCTGAATTTCCTGAAAGGGACCCTGAAAACTTCATCACCAGGTAAAAAACCTGACAGGTGGCAACCTTACTGAGGCATCCCATTATTTTTTATTACCAGGAGAGAGACACTAAGCTGAAAGCATGTTAACAAGTGTGACCTGGGAGCACAAGGAAGTTAAGTGACTTGCTCAGGGTCACACAGTATGCATGTGGGAGCTGTGGGATTCAAACCCAGGTCTCAAGATTTGCAAGTCAGAGCCTTAAGCCACTGTGCTATACTGCCTCCTGTGATAATCCTTTCTATTCTCTCTCACATCTCCAGAAAAGTTAAGTTATTTAACTTGTTTGCAAATCAGAGTATCTGAGGTGTGAGTGTCCAGTGATGATGTTCCTGTCCTTACAGAAATTAATATGGCAGTAGGATCATACTTACTTCAGTTCTGGCTCCAGGCTCAGTCAGATTAATTTCCAATGGTGAAGTCAAATAATTCAGTGCAGTCAATGGCACTAATTAAAGGGTGCTGGTTAAACTAGTAGACCTGCTACTGCTTTATTAATACAGGACAGGAGGGTTAGTTTGGTGTAAATGTTGGATGTGTTGGGGAGGCCTATAGAGAATGGCATGGTGGGGCCCGGCAGGAGGCTGCACAGGGGCCCATAATGTTTAAGGCCAACCCTGTTTATGTGCCATGTAAACTAGGCAAAGAACCCCTCTCATCCTTCTGTGTTCTAAGGTGTAAATGCTCAATTCAAGTTCGCCTCTCCTCATATATGAATTCTTTAATATTTGCTACCAGTTTCTTTACTCATCTCTCTACCCCCTCCAGCCTCCTGATAGCTCCCCTCCTTTGTGGTGCCCCCAACCTCCCACAGTACTTCAGGTGTGGCCTCAGCCCTCACCATGGCTGTGTACAATGGCATTACCACCTCTACCCTACTCTTGACGTTCCTGCTGATGCATCCCCAGATTCTGTTTCCTTTGTTTTTTGCAGCCTTACCAAGAGGGTCAAAGGTTAATTTGTTGTTAACCTGTATTCCCAGCTCTTGCTCTTCCTCGGTGGCAGTAGTCACTCTGTCATTCAAAAAGCATTTGATCCTACCGTTCTTTGTTCCGATGTGCATTTTATCCTGCACTTGTCAATGTTGAACATTCATTTGTTTTGATTAGCCCAGTTTGCTAAGTTGTTGATTTCTATCAGAAAGCTTTCTGCAGCCTATTCACTGTCATTGATCGCCACTGTCTTTTTATCGTCTGCAGATTTACTGAGCCAAACCACACCGGAACACTGCATTGATTAAATGACTATATTAAAGAGTACTGGTCCCAGTACCAAACCACACCGGAACACTGCATTGATTAAATGACTACATTAAAGAGTACTGGTCCTAGTACCAAACCACACCGGAACACTGCATTGATTAAATGACTATATTAAAGAGTACTGGTCCCAGTACCAAACCCTGTGGAATCCCACTCATCACCATGCCCATCTTGAATAGGAGCCCTTGATGGATACTCTCTGCTCTCATACTTAACCATGAGGCTATCCAACTCACAACAGTTTTATTTATTCTCATTTCCTCCAATTTGCTAATCAGCTCTAAGTTGGGTACTATGTCAAAAACCTTGGAAAATCTAAATACAGCACATCCACTGGTATATTCTAGTCCAATGCCTTGCTTATTGGCTCAAAAAATTGTAAGAGCTTGGTTTGGCACAATCTTTTCTTAGTAAACCCATATTGTGTTCGATCCACTATGTCTGATTTCTTTATATAGCTTTCTAGTTATTCCCTCTAAGATTTTACCAAAAATGGAAGTCAGGCTTATCGGTCTGTAGTTTTTATAATCTGACTTGGTTCCTTTCTTAAATATAGGGACAATGTTTGCCTCCTCCAGTTACTCATGTTACCCTCATCCAGTGACTTTTGAAAAATCAAGGCAAGAGGTTTTGCTATCACTTCAGCTAGTTCTTTTAGCAACCTAGGGTGTAGTCCATCTGGGCCAGAAGATTTATTGGAATTATGTTTTTCCAACCTTTTTTTAACATTTAGCACAGAAATGTCAAGACAGTTTGTTTCCTTTGACACCCCCTCAGTCTTATTTAAAGTTCTCCCCATCTGATATACGTCAAGGAAGAATTCATTACAAATTTCAGCCATACTGCTGGTATCTATTATTTGTTGACTATTTGTAATTATTGATCCAATCTGTACTCTAGATTTTTCAAGTCTGTTGATATAGTTGTAGAAGTATTTTCTGTTGTTCTTTTTTGTGCTAATGCATATTCCATTTTTCCTTTGACTTTTTTTATGTGTCTTTTGCATTCTCTTACCTTATTTTTGTAGTTACTCCATAATTCTTGTGTGCCTTTAATTTTAGCCATATTGTAAGCCCTTTTCTTTTGTTTAATTAATTTCTGTATTTTTTTCATAAACCCTGCAAGGACTCTACCTCTCAGTTTATATTTTTTTCTTACTGCTATGTATTCTTGCATACACTGCATTCATTTAGCTTTGAAAAGCATCCACATTTCATTAGTATCTTGTCCCAAAAAGTAATTCTCTCAATTCGTTTTTTAAGTAATTTTGTAATTTCTTCACAGCTGGCCTTATTGTAACATCTAATCATGGTTGTGCCTGAGTACGTGGCCCTTCTGACGTTAATAGAAAATTCTACCATAGTATGGTTGCTACCTCCAAGGGGTTCTCTGACATTGCACACCATTAAGCCATCCTCTAGGTTGCTCTGAACTAAGTTCAACAAGATCCCTTCACGTGCTACCCATTGCATGGTTTTCCAAATTAAGAGCATTTGGTATTTCCAAGAACTCAACTTATGATAATATACTGCCCTTTTTTAAACCAGTTTACCCCAGGAAGTTAAAGTCACCCATTAAAATCAATTTGTGTCCCACATTCTGTTTTTTAATTACGTCTAGGAAATATATGGCTTGAGGTACTGTTAGGGCAGGTAGTCTACAACAAACTGCTATTATATTTTTTCTCATTAGATAGTGGCTTTAACTTCATCCATATTTTCTATACCTGAATTATTAGTGTAGACATCAATTTCCATGGCTTCTATATTTTCATGGATATATAAGGCTACTCCCCCCCACTGCATACTTTTAGTCTTTATAAAAGAGATGATATCCATCTGTATGTGTGTCTCACCCACTCTTCATTTTGCCACCATGTTTCAGTAACAGCGCATATTGTGATATTATTTCACACCCTGTCTCCTCCCTTGGGTCGTACCTGACAATAAGCTCAGTGAGCCTTTCCTGATCACCAAATTTTGAATAAATAACTGAATAAATAAATAATGTGATCTTTACAACCCCTCAACATAGTGCCAGTCCTCCCGGTTATGGACTATGGATTAGTTAAGCAATAAGCCACGAGGGGGTGTGGGTTATCGGCGGATTTACCATGGCTGGAGTGGTTTGCCCATGAGGTGCATCCGAGTGGGTAAATCCATGCCAGCCATAGTAAATCCCTCCAACAACTCAGATCTCCTGAGTGGTTTTTTTATTATATTACACTGTTTTTATTATTTAAAAAAACAGTATTGGTATAATGCTTAAATAAGCCACTCAGTAGTAAAGAAGTGTGTTTGGTTTGTTTTGTTTCCCTGATGTACAGAGCTGCTGTTTCGCAGTCTCCACTTAGTGGGGAAACAAGATGGTGGTCGGAGTTCTGTGATTTTGCCATCAGATTGCTTTTTATAGAAGATGCAACTGGCTGGCACCATTTGTGGTGATTATTGGTAGATAATCAATGCAGGTAAGGTGCCAGCCTGTTCTATCTGATTGGTTGGTGTCTGAAGTACATGGTACAATGGTCTACAGTGCAGCCCCAGAGTCAGGCTTACATAGGGTAAAGGTTGCCCTAAACAAGTCTTGTCACCTGGTTCTAGGAGCAGATAGAATAATTCACACCAGCAAGCTCTACACCAACTCAGGTTGGCCACCACTCGACCTCAGAATAAAATATCAAATGTGCCTTCTTGGAAAAAAGGCAACCATTGGCCTCGCCTCCACTGCCCTGAATTCATCGATCAACCCAAAACAAAACAAACACACCACTTGCAATGCTTCCAGGAACCTCCTAGCAATACCATTCTGCAGGACCAGTCAGGCTAAATGCTCCTTTCTAGTAAGAGTGCCAGCATGGCTAAACAATCTCCCTAGAGCTATACAGGACCTGATCTCCTCCGGGCACTTTAAAACTGCCCTAAATAATACCTCTCCACTAATATAACATGCATCTGCACCTAACCCCGATAATGGCATGAGTTCCACCCAACCCCCCAACTCATTCTCACCCCTCTACTAAACCCACAATCAACCCATAGGATTATTTCCTATGCACTTGTTAACTTGACAATGCTTCGCTAAGCAGCTTACTGCATCTGTCACAGCTGTTAGTAACTCATACTTTATTTCAAAAGATCTTACTTGTATCCTCTCATAGTTTATTTGTACCTTCACTATGGTTGTACTTAGTATCCTTTCACTGTTTACCTGTAAAATTGTTGTTTAATGTATCTGTGTATCTACATTGCCAATGCAACATTCAATTGATGTGGAACCTTGGAAAAAGAGCATTGCTCAAAGGTGTGTCTCTGAATTAATAATAAATAAAATAAATAAATATAACAATGGTAAGTGGCTGTGCTGCTGTATTTTCCCCCCTCCCCATACCTCATGACTCATTTCTTGATGTTGCTTTTTTCAATTGTTTCTGTGGCCACCTGATTATTTTCTGAAGGTTCAGCCCCCTTGCCCACACTCAGGGACTTCAGCACTTTAATGAAACCAGTTGAATCCCACTGCTTAGTCCCGCCACTGTGTGCTGTACCTTTTTACAGTACTTCCTATGATAGTCTGTCCACTGCTGGCTCAAGAGCACACTGTTTAGAGCTACAAGATGCACCACTGTCTGCCTATCATGACACTGACAGCACGGGTAATGCAGAACACTGAAACTGTGGCTATGAGGGTTGCCATGTTTTGGGAATGACCCTATGAGTCATTTGCATGACAGCCCTCTACAATTCCACCTCTCAGTTCAAGATGACTTGTGTCTGTGCAGGGAAGGTTTGTCATCCCACTTCCATGTGTGCACTGCACAGCAGGGCACAAAGTAACGCCAGTCCCAAACTTTTGTGTATGGGGCCCCGCCTCACTCTCAACAAGCCACATTTGCAGTTCACCTAGTATTTAGTTTTCTAGATCAAGTAAAGACTTCTGACCAGAGTACTCTGTTTACCTGCTTGTGAGACACTTCTACCATGCCAAGTGTACCTTGTGTATAGATGCCCTGGTAATTAGTATGTTATGTGAATGCTTATCTTTCTTTTTTCAAATTTTGAAACAATTGTGGTTCCTCATGACCTTTAAAATATTAGTAGGTCTCTGATGGCACTCTTATGGTCGGAACAGGGGATTCACTTGCCTTCTTTGGCTTCCAAAAATGTTCACCTTTGGCTAACTACTCTCACCCCTTAGACTTCGAGTGGAATTACTCTTACAATTGTGTGTTGGGACAAACCAATTGATGTGCCATCAGGAATGAACTCATTCTCATTTGTGTGGTTTGAAGGGAACACAAATATTTGGCAGAAACATAAAGCTAAGTGTATTAACTTTCTTTTTCATGTTCTAAACTAACTTAAATTTCAGTGAACCTCTAGTCTCCCTAGAGTGGGTTCTTCATATTCTAGCCAGTCCAAGACATTGAACAAATAGCTCACAAACTGATTTTCATGCAGAATGGTATGCAACAAAAGTGCAGTAAACACAGAAACATAGAATTTGATGGCAGATAAGGCCCACCTGGCCCACCTAGTATGCCCATTTCCTCTACCCACTGCATAAACTCCAGATCCTACTTGATCTGTAGCCTACCTCTTTCTTCCCACCCCAGTGTTGCCTTCTGCCTGTCCCATGCATTCTTGAATTCGCCTACCATTATTGCCCCCACAACCTCCTCAGGGAGGCTGTTCCATGCATCCACTACCCTTTCTGTGAAAAAATACTTCTTCATGTTGCCCTCAGTTTTTCCCTCCAGCCTCATGGTGGGCCCTATGCACTAATGGGTGGGTTGTACGTGCCCTATTATACGCCCCACCAGCCCTATGTGACCTCATACAGGCGCCTGTTACACGCATGCATGACCATGCACCAGGTGCCTGTCTGTGGCCATGCCCCTCAGCGCACAAGGTCACATAGGCGGTCGGGGCACAGCTACTGACCTAAGTGGGCATCCAATTGAATGCCAGTACTGGGTCCCTCTGTGGATCCCTTGTGCCCATGTGGTGGGCGCACAGAATTGGAGCCAGCCACATAAAATGGCTCCAGAAAGACTACCACCTGGCACTCACTCAGGATGCTGCCCCAGCCATCCCCTGCAGCCTAGTGGGCTGGGGAAGCACAGAGATCAGTGGCATTGTCCGGCATACCCAGTGGCCATAGAACACGGGGTGCATGCAGGGTTACACCTAGTCCCAGATGGCATACCCGGTGCCTGCTGTGCCTGGCATTATGCAGCTTAGGGAATGCTGCATAGTGCAGGCATGCCCCCAACATGCTCCCAGCACAGAGTCACCCATGGGGCTAGGGTGGCTCATGTGTAAATGTCCTGCCTGCCCTTAGTGAATGCTGCTGTGGGTCCATGGGACCCCCTCTGTGTGGCATTCGCACTTAAGGTTGCCTACACACCTCAGATACATGGCATGTAGGCAACCTTTCCTTTAGTGCATAGGACCCATTGTGACCCCATTGTTCTTGCACATCTTCTTTTCTGAAACATGCTGCCTTTTTGAACTCTATTGATCCCCTTGAGGTATTTGAAAGTCTCTATCATATCCCCCCTCTTCCTCCCTTCCTCCAATGTATACATATTGAGTTCCCTCAATCTCTCCTCATATGGTTTCTGGTATAGCCCCTGCACCATTTTCATTGCTCTTCTCTGGACTGCCTCCACCCTGTCAATGTCCTTTCAGAGAAAAGGTCTCCAGAACTACATGCAGTACTCCAGATGAGGTCTCACCAACTGCCTGTACAGCAGCATCACCACCTCCTGTTTTCTACTGGTGATACCTCTCCCTCTGTACCCCAGCATCCCCCTGGCTTTTCTCACTGCCTTCTCACATTGTTTGGCTACTTTTAGATCATCTGTTTTGACTACCACCAGGCCCCTTTCCAGTGCAGTTATTATTAGTACCCCCCCAATCGTGTAGTCCTCCCCTGGGTTTTTGTTCCCTAAGTACATGAATTTGCACTTCTTGGCATTGAATCTGAGCTGCCACACTCTTGACCACTCCTCCAACTTAGCTAAGCCTCTCCTAATCTTCTCCACCCCCCTAGAGTGTCAACCCTATTGCAGATATTGGTGTCATCTGCAAAGAGGCATACCTTTCATTCAAGTCCCTCTGCAATGTTGCTAATAAAGACATTAAAGAGGACTGGCCCCAGTACTGAACTCTGTGGCACCCTGGTGGCTACTCCCCTTTCTTCAGATTGAACTGCGTCTACCACCACCCTCTGTGTCCTGTTGCTAAGCCAGTTTCTGACCCAGTTTACCACCTTGTGACCCACTCCCAGACTGCCCAACTTGTTTACTAACCTCTTGTGGGGAACTGTGTCAAATGCCTTGTTAAAATCTAGACAGGCCATGTCCACAGCCCCTCCATGATCTATTACCTTTATCACCCAGTCAAAAAAAAATCTATCAGATTCATTTGACAAGACCTTCCTGTTTTGAATCCATGTTGCCTTGGGTTCAGTGCCCCTCTGGCATCTACATATTCCACAATCCTTTCCTTTAACAGTGATTCCATCATCTTTCCCACCACTGAGGTCAAACTGACCAGTCTATAGTTTCCTGCATCTACCGTGCTTCCACTTTTGTGAAGAGGTATCATGTTCAACTACGGACAAACAGTGACAAAATCACAGAAGTCAGTTCAAGTTCAAGTTCAAGTTCAAGTTTATTGCAGGAAAACTCCATTGAGCAAGCTCATTCACAAGGAGGTCCTGTGACATAAACACTTAAAGTACAAACACAGATAGGTAATAACAGTATATACATGAAATACACGTTACATGATACAGGCTGGATATACATACAAGGGTACCACATAGGGTGACCGCAGGTGGTAAACATTGATATGAGACAGGGAAGCGACTTTTAGGTTGCATACTGATAAATGAAACATGATGACTGGTGTGATTTGATTTAATCAAATCAAATCAAATCAAATATACAGTATTTTGGCAGCTAGAACAAAACAACAGTCTACAACTGATATGGGAGGGAGGAGAGATTTGATAGAGTAGCAGTGGAGCGTAAGCAAAGATAAAGCCAGGAGTAGAAGGGGAAGAGAAAGCAGTTAATATGACAAATCAATTATACCTTACCAGTGGATAAATATGGCACACATGGGGAAGGAAGAGACTTAATGACAGTTACAGGTGTCTTTTATTTTGGCTGAACTTAGCGATTTGTAGAAGTTTATTGAAACTGTGCTAAGTTAGTTTCAGTATGGTTTGTATTGGTTCCAAATGGAGGGAAGGGCATATGCAATAGCATCGTTTACCAAAGGAAGTCCAAGGCCCTGGTATGTCAAGCATAATAAAGTCAGATTTTCTTAACGAGTATGCACTATGTGAGATACTAATAAGGGAAGAGAGATAGCTTGGCAATTTCTGCAGGAGCAGTTTAAGAGTCCATACCCAGCATGGAGCAGGCTTCTAGTAGTAAGGGATGTCCAACCAGCAGCTGCATATAAGTCACAGTGGTGCGAACGGTAAGGGGAGTTGGTAATGAACCGTAACGCACGGTGATAAAGGATGTCCAGTTTACCTAGATTTGCAAGAGTGGTGGAGGAATAGATTACATCGCCATAGTCGAGTAGGGGAGAAAAGTGGCCTGTACAAGCTTGTTTCGAGTTTCAAGGTGAAGGGCCTATTTCTGTAGAAGAAACTCAACCTTGCTTTTAACCTTCTAGAGACATCTTCGATGTGGTCACTGAAAGATAATTTATTGTCGATCCAGATACCTAGATATTTAAATTTGGTTACAACTTCCAGAGGCTCATTTAGCGTGGTGACAATGAAGTCTTGGGCAAGAGTATTGGGGGGGACTGAGACAGCACTGCGGGAGAATATCATCGCTTTAGTCTTCTTCACGATTGAGCAGAAGCTTTGCCTTTATTAAATTATGCTCAAGTTGTGCGAAGTCCACTTGAAACACTCCCTTGACTTCAGATAACGATGAGCCAGAAGTATACAACACAGTATCATCTGCAAAAAAGTGCAGATTGGATGTAGATATGTTAGCATCTAAGTCATTGATGTACAGAGAAAACAAGATAGGGCCTAAGATGGATCCTTGGGGGACTCCTCTTGCAACTGGCAAGGCAGCAGAAAAAAAGCCTTCCGCCTGTACTTTTTGGAATCTCCCAGTTAGGTAGCTAGAGAACCACTGGGTGGTATGGTATGTGGCACCCAACTTTGCAAGGCAATTGACTAATAGTTTGTGATCAACAGTATCAAAAGCTTTGCTGAGGTCCAAAAGACTGCACCAGTTACCTTCTTAGCATCTATAGCAGAGATCCAATCATTGGTTACTTTTGCTAGTGCAGTGATTGTGCTATGATTAGCCCGGAAGCCAGATTGAGCTGGGTTAATGAGAGAGAGAAGGTTTCCAGGTGAGATTTTAACTGAATATGGATCAGTTTTTCGAGAACTTTAGAAAGGATAGGCAATATGGAGATAGGCCTATAGTTGTTTACATCGCATGGGTCACCAGATTTAAATAGAGGGAGGATATGTGCTGATTTCCAGCAGGACGGCACAGCAGCAGATGTAATGGAAAGAGTGAAGATGTGGAGAATTGGGGCAGTGAGATGGGCATAGCCTGACCTTAGGAAAAGGGTTCCAAGCCATCGCCCCTGAGCTTTTTTGGTGTCTAAGTTAAGAAGAGAATCTTCTACTTCTTTATAAGTTATCTCACTGTGTTGGAAGGGCTGGGTGCAGGACTAGATGTGGGGGAGGGTATGCTGGCTCACCGCAGCACCAGCATAAGGTGACGATAAAGCTAATCCAGCTGTGGCAAAGTGGGAGTTAAGTTCCTCCAGGATTAGGGACTTGTTTTCCACAATCTTGCCACTTGCATGACTATCTTTGTTGGGACAGAGGGGCCATGGGCTGTCCTTCTATAGCTTTGATAGTCTTCCATATTTTATGAGGGTTACCTTTAGCTTGTTCGAGAGTAGAAATATAATAGTTAGCTTTAGCAGAGCAAGTTTTTTCACACAGTTATTCCTGGCTGTTCTAAAGGCCTGCCAATCCAAGATTCTTTGAATGTCTAGCTTAGCCCAGAGCTTATCTCGAGCTATAAGGGCTGCCTTGAGATCCGAGGTGAACCAGGGATTGGAATTGTTCCATACCGCTACTTTGATGAAAGGGGCATGCTTATTTATTATTGTAGTGAGTTTGTCTATGATGCAAGCTGCCTTGTTGACATCTTTGCTAGGTAAAGATCTGCCATCTGATCATGCTCAAGTCAGATAGGAAGTTTACTGCACTGAATTTGCGAAGGATCTTTTTGTTATAAAGATGGGTTGTGGCCGGGCTTAATCTGTGATCTTATGCAAGCAACAATTCCATGATCGCCATGTCGCTAGAAACACTGCCAAATGAGATATTTTGTGTGGATGGGGTGGTTAGTACCACATCTAGAATGGAACTGTTGGCAGTATTTAGAGTGTTGTTCCTAGTAGGTCTCTCTGACTAATTGCCCAAGACCTAGCTCGTCCAAAGGGATTTGAGGCCATGTGATTTAGGTGACAGCCAGTCCATATTTAGATCTCCTAGAAATATTGTTTCAGTTTTTGCATCTACTAACATGGATTTCAAAAGATTAAGGACTTCATCACCACCAGACGGGGTCTATAGCCACCTAGGATAGTGATACATTCCGAGGAGGGAGATGAAGGTCAGTAAACAAACTCAAATTCCTTGGCTAGAGATTTGCAACTAATATTGGTGACCAAGTACTTAGATTTGGCATAGATAACCACACCCCTCGCCTAGACCTCTATCTGCTCTAAATAAATTGTAGCCCTGCAGTGATATTTGTTGATCAGTGTTCGCTCTTTTAACCACGACCAGTAATTATGATAAGGTCTGGGTTAATGTGCAGCCCAGGCTTGCAGCTGTACAAGTTTTTAGGCAGGCTTAAAATGTTGACCATCATCATTTTGAGACCTGTGGCCTCAGCAAAACCGGGAGAGGCGAGGTAAGTTGTAGGGGGCCAGGGTTGAGCTCCACATTTCCTGAGCAGAGAAGAAGAAGTATAACTTTCTTTATGAGCTTATAAGAATGGAGACTGCTTTTTATTTCTTTGCTGCAACCATATCGTCATGCTAGAGGCGTTTACAGTGTAATGACAGTTGATTGTGATCAATGTAAGTGCTTGGTAGACATAGGTGAGGACAGTAGCAAAGGGGTGTAGGCTAACCGGGGAATAGGCTAAAAGGGAGAGGAGAATGACATAGTGTCTGCACGTAGACCGTTATAACATTAGGTATTGATAAGGTACATTGGAGAACTGAATTGCATTGAGGTACTAATTGCACGGTATTGCTGAAAACTCTGCACCTTAGGAGCAATAAAAACACAATAAGGAGAGCCATGGTCCCAGATTGAGTGGTCTCGTGATTTGTATTAGTGCAATATTTTCTAGGCAAGAAATTTGCCCACCTAGGTACCCATTTAAAACCTAAGTCAGGGTAGAAGATCAACTGGGGTCCAATGACCACCACATAACTTGGGGGCAGGAGCACAGTCCAGTCACACAAAGGCAAGGGTCTTAGATTTCAGAAGGGCAGACTGATAAAATGGGGAGGTGCATCAAAGATGAACTGGCAAGGAGGGGGAAGGAGGGGGGATTGAGGCCCAGTGGGAACACATACAAGGAGCCATAGGGTAGGTAGCAAACAAATGCATGAGGGTGATAACCAAAGGCAAGAGATGGAGAAAAACACTACGGTTCTCTAAAGATGTGGCAGAGAGGCCCAGCAGAAAGGGTATGGGCCAAAAGGGTGGGTTTCAGTAAATATAAGGAGAATCAAAAGTAAGAAGACAGGAAGGTGTACCTAAATGTCTTAGGGAAGCAGGGAAGATTATTAGAAGCATGAAGGCAAGGGTGGGGAAAAATTAGCACAGACGGTAAAGAAAGGGAACAAGGCATTCTTTAGGTATATCAGTAAAAGAAGGAAAACCAGGGGAGGGGTTGTAAGGCTCAAAAGGAAGGAGGGGGAATGTAAGGAGGGAGTCCTGGAAAAGGCAGAAATACTGAATAAATATTTTTGCTCAGTATTCACTGAAGAAGGGAAGGGGCAGAGGCTGCAGCTGGGTGTTTGTGTTTGTCTCTGTCAATAGTTTAGTTTTGTGGATTTTCATGTGTTTTGGCTTGGAGGAACTAAACCATTCTTGGATATATGATCTATGAAAGTTTCCTGGACTAAGAAACTGGAAAACATCACCAGCAGATATTGGGATTCTCATTATAAATCAACTTTTTTGGAAGTCATCACAATCAAAGTAAGTACAGCTAAGAAATTCTACAAGCTCTGACCTGGGAAGTGCAAACTGAATCCATTTCGCTCTACCTTGTTGCTAAAGGAACTGCATGTCTTTGAGAACCATTCACAACTATTTAAACAAAGGAAGACACTGACAAAAGGTTTTAACTTCCTGCATATGCCCCAGGCCAGTGTTCCAGGAATTTAACACATCCTTTGTCTTGTTACCGTAGATCAAACAGTTTACTGGTCATTTTCCTGTGGATTTGATTATTTTACATCATTTGGCAATGGGGCAAATCCTCCCTCTGGAGGCACACCACCGAAATTGATCTGTCCCTGCTCATGTGTGAGCCTTGGGTTTACCCATGTAAACATCCTCCTGTCTTTTCTATCTCTCTCCATTTGTTATCCACTGTGTCAACTTCCTCTCTCCTCCTACTCCACGCAACCCCCCACTGTAAGCATCTTGACATCCTACCTTCATTATGGAACCATGGCAAATACCCTTTATTTCTATCTGAGGCACCCCATTACTAAGGACTGGGTGCAAATGACCGCCCTGGCTGGAAAAATCGTATTTGAGCACCTGTCGTTAGCAACCCTCCTTTGTTGGGACCCTAGGCGCCTGCACTGTATCCAAACCTGCAGCATGCAGAGGAAAGACGTTACATGGTATGAGCTACAGGAGATATCCCTCAAACTGCTGCTCCTCCCTCCCTACTTCTCATGTCTGGTGGATCAACCCAAACCCTGGCCCTGGCTCAAACATTAAAATAAAGCCTGCAAAAACTGAAAACGGGCTATTCATTGTTACCCTAAATATCTGCAGCCTCCTTCCTAAGCTGGCATCTCTTCAAGCCTTTATTGGACAACATAATCCTGACATACTTGTAATTGTTGAGACCTGGCTAACACCTAGCACTCCAGATCATGCAACCTCACTCCAAGACTACAACCTCTTCAGACTTGACCGGGTAAAAAGAAAGGGGGGTGGATGCGTTATCTATATAAAGGACTACCTCTCGTGCCACCTTGCCAGTTTTTCCCCAGAAAACACCCTAGTACAACTTCTCCCTGTCAAGCTTCTCCTTGGTGCCCATAACAAAGTGCTTACTGTGGCTGCAGTCTATATCCCCCCCTAAAGACCCACGAGCTGGGCTCCAGTTTATCCTTGAATTTGCAAGATTACAACCTCCTGACTCTGAGCTCCTCCTTCTCGGTGATTTCAATATAAATTGGCTTGCCTCAGATATCGGACCCAGCAGGGATACTATCCTAGCAACCAACCTAACACAGATGGTCAACTCCCCTACTAGAAAAAACTACAAGACTGGAACCAGCACTCTCATTGACTGGATTCTTACTAATTGCCCGGACTGGATAAAAAACTCCACCGTTTTCTCCAACTCCCTCAGTGACCACTCCCCTGTGATCTGTATCTGGACAAATAAATTCCACAAGCCACCTCCTAAAACCATCCTAAGTCGAATGCTACCGCACGGAAACCTTGCTAAGCTAAAGACCTGCCTCCTACAACAAGACTGGTCCCCTAGCTACAATATGCTGGATGTGGACGCTGCCCTAGACTTCTTCATTAAAACTTTCAACACTGCCTGTGACACCTACGCACCTTTCAAAAAACGTAAAATCAAAGCCCTCTCTAATCCCTGGCTAACAGCCAAACTACTGGCTCAGCTTAAAGCACGTGACCATCTTTGGGCTATAGCCAGGGCCACAGGCTCCATAACAGACTCACTTAACTATAAACAGGCGCGCAACCTATGCACTTCACAAATCAGGCAAATGAAAAGCTCCTATTTCAAGAATGCTCTAGAAACCACCTGGGGTGACGGGAGATCCTTCTGGGACAATATACGTAATATTACGGGCAAACAGTCTAAATCCTCTCCCACGGCAATGAACATTGATGGCTCCACTACCCATGACCCTAAGACTATGGCCGATGCCCTAAATAAAACCTTCACTGACCTCAGTGGTGTCCTCTCACCAGACTTCTTCCAGGACTTGTCAGTTCCAAAACTCGTATCCCAAACCACCTCGCCAGACAAATCGCTATCTCACTTTAAAATAGTTAAGACATATGAAGCCTACAGATACATAAAAAAGGCCTGCTCTAAATCTAGAAATAGCAGTGACACCATTGATCTAAAACTTCTGTCCCTCACCTTGGAAGAAGTGATCCACCCCCTCACCAAAATTCTCAACCTCTCCCTGTGCCAAAGTCAATTCCCCAACACATGGAAGGCCGCTATAGTCACACCAGTGCATAAAGGGAGCGACAAATCCACACCAGGGAACTATCGTCCCATATCTATACTTTCACCCCTCTCCAAAGCTCTTGAACGGATCGTGGCAGATCAACTATCAGACTACCTGCAAAAGTATGATCTACTCTGCATTCAGCAGCACGGATTTAGGAAAGTACACAGTACGTTGACGGCCCTACTTGATTTCTCTAGTGAAACTCACAAAGCCTTGGATAAGGGTTATTTAACCGGAGAAGTTTTCATAGACCTCACAAAGGCCTTTGACACTGTTCACCATAGCCTTCTAATCTCTCTTCTGCTCAACATTGGGCTAGCCGAGGGACCTGGAGCCTAGGTAAAAAGTTACCTGGCACAACGTTCTCAAACAGTAAAAATCTGTGAGGTTCTCTCTGACTCCAAACAGGTCCTCTCTGGTGTCCCCCAGGGCTCAGTTTTAGGTCCTCTCGTCTTCAGCCTATTTCTAAACTTGCTTCCCAAATCCTGCACTGAAAAATTAATATTCTATGCTGATGACGCTGTAATTCTCTCCTCCCATAAGGATCCAAATCCAGTACGACAGAGCTTGCAGCTTGCTTTCTCATTTGTTGAAAAGTGGTTCCTTGAGCACAGACTGGTCCTAAATCAAAAAAAAACAAAAGTCATGCTTTTCGCCAGTCATCAAAACAGAAATAGGCATACTCCACTCGTCATAAAAACTTCTCTTGGAAATACACTGGAACAAGTGAACACCTTCAAATACCTTGGTAGCACTTTTGACGAATGTCTTACTTTTGCGGCCCATATCGATAACACTGCAAAAACAGTGCATCAATGCATTGGAATTTTGTACTGGAACCGTCAATTTTTCAACCAAGCTGCCTTGAGGATTGCTGTTCAAAGCTCCATCATCTCAATCATAGACTATGGTCTAATTGTCTATGGCTCAGCTACTACCACTGCACTAAAGTGCATCTCAACAGCACTAAACAAAACCTGTTGACTCCTCACTGGAGCGCAGAGATGGACCCACACTTGTGACCTCTACACGGAAACTGGTTGGTTGCATCTTTCCAATCGCCTCATGTATTTCACCTGCGTGATGGCAAAAAAATCAATCTTGGGACTCACTCCTCCATGTATCTGGGACCTGCTCTGCCTGAACAATGGCACTCGTACCACCAGAAGATCTGACCACCAGCCTTTCCTTGTCCCTAGATGCCGGACTGCTCAGGGACAAAGATCTTTTACATACCGGTGCTCCTACCTGGTACAATGCCCTTAACCTGCCCTCCCTATCCTCCCACGTATGGGAGCTTTCAAATCCATACTTTACGCCACCACAGCCTCCAGCTCCTGTGACTGCTTTGACTAAAGTCTCATCCCACCGAGTGCACTTACATTTGTTTCACTCAACCACCATGGTCTCCTCTTTGGCAAAGACAACCTGAGTACCACTAACCTGGTTCTGTCTGCTCCTAAACATCTTATTTCTCCCTCTCTTCCCTCTCAAGCTCTCCAATCCTTATTCCTTGCCCTTGACAGTGCCTCTGAGTTCCTTTTTTTTTTCTGTACATAAATGTTACTGTTTAAGTTGTGGCCTTGTTAAATGGCTTACTGATTGTTTGTAACACTGTCTACTATGTTTTTGTACTTAATGACGTGGAACCTTTGTAAAAGAGCCTTGGCTCAAAGATATTAATTCCTAGAACAATAAACTACAACTTCAACAGATATGAAGGGGGGGGGGGAGGTGAACACCAGTCCATTGACAGTTTAGAGAATCCTGGAGGAACTCGTGAAACTGAAGGTGGACAATGCAATGGGACCGGATGGCATATACCCTAGGATATTAAAGGAGCTAAAGAGGGAGCTAGCGGCACCACTGGTGACCCTGTTCACAGAGTCACTCAACACAGGGGTGGTTCCTGAGGACTGGAGAGGGGCACATGTAGTCCCTCTTCACAAAAATGACAGCAGGGAGGAGGTGGGAAACCATAGGGCTGTCAGCCCCATGTCAGTAATGGGTAAAATCATGGAGTCACTACTTAAAGAAAGAATAGTGGGGAACTTGGAATCCAATGGTGCCCAAGACCCAAGGCAGCATGGATTCATGATGGAGAGGTCATGTCAAATGAATCTGATAGATTTTTTTGACTGGTTTACAAGGGAGGTGAATCAGAGGGAGCAGTAGACATGGCCTACCTCGATTTCAGTAAGGCCTTCTACACCGTCCCACATGTAAGGCTGGTAAACAAGATGGGTAGTGTGGACATGGGTCACAAAGTGGTAAACTGGGCTAGAAAATGACTAACAGACAGGTGGCAGAGGATGGTGGTAAATATGGTCCAATCTGGGGAGAGGGGAGCAACAAATGGGATACCTCAGGGGTCAGTCCTTGAACCAGTACTGTTTAATGTCTACATCAGTGACATAGCAGAAGGGCTGAAGGGAAAGGTCTGCCTGTTCACAGATGACACCAAGATCTGCAACAGGGTAGATACTCCAGAAGTGGTGGAGAAAATGAAGCGGGACCTAAGAAAACTGGAAAACTGGTCTGAGGTGTGGCAACTGAGGTTCAATTCCAAAAAGTGAAAAATAAAGCACCTGGGATGCAGGAACTCAGGGGAGAGCTACAGAAGGAAGAGTTGCAGACAGTCACCAAAGAAGAAAAGGATTTGGGGATTATCATTTCTGATGACCTAAAGGTGTCTAAGCAGTGCACCAAGGCTACAGCGAAGGCCTGTGGCATGCTCAGGTGCATAGGCAGAGGTATCACTGGCAGAAGAAGGAAGGGGGTGATGCTGCTATATAAAATGCTGGTGAGGCCTCACCTGGAGTACCCTGTACAATTTGGGGAGCTGCATCTTTGAAAGGACATAGACAGGGTGGACGCAGTCCAGAGAAGGGCGACAAAGATGGTACATGGCTTGCACCAGAAATCATACAGGGGAGATTGCAGGACCTCAGTATGTACTCACTGGAGGAAAGGAAAGAGCAGGGAGACATGATAGAGACCTTCAAGTACCCTAAGGGCATAAACAAGATGCAGAGAAGTAACATCTTTCAATATAGGAGTAGTACAAGAATGAGGGGCCATGATATGAGATTGGAAGTGGGCAGGGTATGGGGGAATGTGAGAAAGTTTTTCTTCATGGAAAGGGTGGTGGACACATGGAACAGTCTGCCACAGGAGGTGGTAGGAGCAAACACAGTGGGAGGGTTCAAACATGTATGGGACAGGCATAAAGAAACCCTTAGGGTGGGGAAGGAAAGAAGAGAGCCATTGACCAAGTAGGGTCAAAGACAACAAAATAGGATAGGCTTATGGGCAGACTGGATAGGCCTAGTGGTCCTTATCCATCAGCAGTTTCTAAGTTTCTATGTTCACCTTCCTCCAGTCCTCTGGTACTACTCCCTCCTCCAGTGATTTGTTGAATAGGGCTATCAGTGGTGTCAGTAGCACCTCTCTGAGTTCTTTTAGTATTCTGGGATGTATCCCATCCAGACCCATCGTCTTGTCCACCTTCAGTTTAATGAGTTCCTTTTGGACTCTCTCTCTCTCTCTTCTGTGAATGGTCTGGTGTCCACCCCCTTCCCTGTGTGTGACTGCTGGATAATTCCGGTCTCTCTCCTTCCCCTTCTTTCATGAATACTGAGCACAAGTATTCATTCAGTACCTCAGTTTTTTCTAGGCCTCCCCCCCTTAACTTAGCCTTATTTATATATTTGCTTTTGTTGACCAGGTAGGTACATAAGGCAAAATCCTGCCTATTTTCAAGCACGACTCGGTAGGGTACATGATACAGATTAAATAGTCAAACAATGGAGGAATACAAACAGATACTAATTGATTAACACAGATATCCTCGCAGGGATCTTCAGGAATATTAACATACATATATATATATATATATATATATATATATATATACACATACACACTAATCATCCTCGCAAGGGTGGGAGGGACAGGCGAAGACAAACAGTTTCAGAGTGCTTACAACAGATATCCTCACAGGGATAGTAATAGGATTAAACATACAGGTGGTACCCATCCTTGCAAGGATGGCAGGGACAGATGACGATCCAGGCAATACACACATATTTCAGAAACCAAGTAGTACTAGGCATAAGGAGGCAGAATAGAGAGCCAGGGGAGGCTAGGTACAGTCACAGGAATCAAGTGCATAAAGGTAGGAGAAAAGCGCAGTCTTGAAGGAGGAGTGAGATAAGGAGCACTTAAAGCGAGGAGGCAGAGAGTTCCAGAACTTAGAGGCAAAATGAGAGAAAGCTTGCTCACCCATTCTTGTTGAACAGTGTGGGGTGGAGAGCAGCAACGAGTTTGAGGACCTCAGTGGGCGGAAGTGAGGCACAGGTGTGAGCTGCTATCCCTCCCTTGGCCTTTCTTCTTTCCCTTATGTACATGAAGAAAGTTTTGTCCCCTTCTCTCACTGTCTGGTCTATCCTTTCCTCTGTTTGTGCCTTTGCATGTCTGACTGATTTACCCCTTCCCTCTGCTTAGTCTGATACAGTTCCCTGTTTTCCTCCCTCTGTATTTCCTTATATTTCCTGAATGCTAGATTTCCTCTCTAACAGTCCCTGCCACTTCTTTTGAAAACCAAAACGGTGTTCTTTGTCTTCTCGCTATGTTAACTTGCTTCACACAAAGGCTTGTTGCCTCTGTTATGGCTCTCTTGAAGTTCTCTCACTGTACCTCTACTCCCCCTCCCTCACCCTTTGCCAGTGTTTTCTTGAGGCATTCTCCCATTTTAGCAAAGCCGGGCCTTTTGAAGTCTAGAACTCTAGCTTTTGTGTGGCTTGACTCTTCCACTTTATTTTGAACCATACTATATGGTGGTTGCTGGACCCCAGATGGCTGCCCACTGATATATGCGTTATTCTGCCTCCATTTGTGAGCACCAGGTCCAATATCGCCCCCTCTTGGGTGGGTTCCACTGCTAGCTGTATGAGGCATGCCCTCTGCAGGGCATCCAGGATGACCCTGTTCCTGGCTGTGGCTGCAGCATAGGTGTTACAGTTAACATCAGGCATATTTAAGTCACCTACCAACATTACTTCCCCCCTTTTCTGCCATTTTATGCATGTTATCTACCACTTGCCCATCTGTTTCTTCCCCTTTGCTGGGGGTCTGTAGATAACTCCAGTGCAGATAATGTTGCCATTTCCTGACTACAGTGTGACCCACAGTGCCTGCTCTCCTCCCTGCTTTCCCTTTATTTCAGTTGCTTTGATCCCCTCTTTGATGTAGATTGCTACCCCTACTCCCTTTTTGCCCTCCCTGTCTTTCCTGTATACTGTGTATGCAGGTATATTAACATCCATGTCATGGCTTTCCGTATACCATGTTTCAGTGACTGCCACAATATCCAGGTCTCCCTCTGCCATCAAACCCACCAGGTCAGGGATCTTGTTACTCAGGCTGCAGGCATTTGTACACATGGCCTTCCATGTTTTGATGGCTTCACCACCTACTTGTTCCCCTCCTATCCCTTCCCCCTGTGCCTCCCTTGAGATTACCTGCTGTTTCAGTCCATTGTGTTTTCCTATCCTTAGTATCCTTTTGCCTGACTACCTTAACCTGTTGGGGGGTAGTTGAGTTCTTTCTCCACATTTACACCTTCCCCCTTAGCTAGTTTAAATGTTTGCCAATGAAACATTCAAACCTTTCACTCAGGATCCTGGATCCCACCCCCCTTGGGCAGATGCAGACCATCCCTTGCGTACAAGCCTGTATCTCTTCAAGTGGGCCCCCAGTCCCTAATGAAACCAACACCCTCAACTCTGCACCAGTTCTTCAGCCATTCATTGAATCCCATGGTGTGGAGCATCCTGGCCCATCCCATGCCATACATAGTTAGCACTTTTGAGAAGGTTATGGAGTGTGACACCTGCCTAAGACCCCTCTCCAACTCCGTGAACTCTCTCTGCAGTTTTCTACCAGAAAGTGCATTACTTCAGCTTTTGTGCCCAGGTCTAAAATTGGGCAGTCCCATAGAAACATAGAAGTTGACGGCAGATAAAGACCACAAGGCCCATCCAGTCTGCCCATTTTTTCTACCTTATGAATGTGCCATAGACCATTACTCCGTCAATAGCCTATTTATTCATACTCATCTGTATTGCTCCCTTATGCCTATCCCATGCCTGTTTGAAGCCCTGCACTGTATTTATATCCACCACTTCCTGAGGCAGGCCATTCCATGCATCCACCACCCTTTATGTGAAAAAGAGCTTCCTCACATTACCCCTTAATTGGCCTCCCTCTAATCTCATGCTGTGTTCTCTTGTCCTGCTATTTTTCTTACATTGAATATATATTATAGGGTCACATTGCAGTGATGGATGTACAATTACAGTACTACCCCCTGAGAAAGTGCACGCGTGCCAAACGTGGTTACTCAGTGCACCTCCAGTCAGCAGCAGACTGGTATGTTGCTCTATCCTATGATTACTGCAGCACATAAATGAACCTGACCTGACCTTTTTTGCACAAATGTTTACTGCCCATGCCTCACTGGTGTTTGTTTGCACTTGGCATTGTTGCAAGGAGTACCATGCTGCCTTTGTTTCTGTATTCATTTTATTCGGCAGCTTACCTCCCTCTATACCACTTATCTGGTTGCCCACCCCAGCATCACTACATGGCCCCTGGTTGTTCTTCAGTCTACCACCTCCAACACTGTGACTATCTCTCTTCCACACCTTGCTGTATTATTCTCCTTAATTACCTCAAGATTCGATGGTGAGGTGGGCACGTCCAGGTTGGTCCGTGGACCATTAGTGTGTGGGCAGGTGACAGGCCTCATCGTGCAAGATGTCCATTACATTTTGGCCCCTGTGATCTTCCTTGTCTCTTTGTGTCAGGGGCAACCCTCCATGTCTTGTTGCCCCTACTTATACTTTTGTCTTTCCTTTCTTTAGAGCAGGCATCTCTCACAGTACCTTCTTTATATCAGTGTTCTGGTTCTCCCTTCCCTTCTGCCAGCTCCTCCTCTACTCATTGTATTCCTCTGTGTCCTGCATTATTTTCTGTACCCCATGCTAAGTAATGATGCCTGAAGAGTGCTTTTGTCTATCTTAATGGGATTGGGTGGATACTTAGTCCATCTATATGATCTTTGGTTGCCTTGACTTTACATATTGTAATGTTTTTTCACTACACTGGGCTCACAGTCCCAACTCCTGCTGCTGGCAATCATCTGACCTTTCTTTGTCGTACCCTGCAATGTAGCTTACTAGCTCAGTCATGACTTTTCCTATTTACATACTGTTGCATTTTATTATATATCATTGTCATACAGGGCTGCCCATGAGAACAAAGCAGTCCATGATAAAGATCTCACAGTTTACTGTGACACACATTGGAGTAACTGCAGTCAGATTACATACAGGCAGTGAGCACTGTATGTATTCCCCTGTACCCTTCCATCAGGACACCCATGAAAAGTCAATTAAGCCCGTCTTGGTTAAAACTTTTTTTCCCATATTTTCCTTTGTGCTCCTTATGGCAGGCTGGGCGACTGTATCAGCCCATCCATCTCGGCATCGTGGCCATCCCGCAACTTCTGACACTCAGTCCTCTGAGCCTCAGGTGAACCATCATCACCAGCTGAGGGGACTCATTAAGCTCCAACCCCCAGTTTTTCCACTGCTTTTCTCCCTCTCAGTTCCCCGGAGCCCCAGACAAGGTCGGGCATGCACATGGAGGTGCACAAGCATGCCTTGGCCCGAGATGACTCCACTTCTCCCTCCACTGGCCTAGCACCTGGCTCCCCTCTGACCCCCACACCACCACCATGCCTCCACGTGGTGGCGGTCTAAGGCCAGCAGAGCCAACCTCCCTGATCCAGGAGAGGAGAGCTGCCTGGCGGCCACTCGATCCTCACCCATCCTTTCTCCCACATGGCTGACCCCCAGTGACCCATGCTCATCACTGGACATGGGTTACCGGTATGGCAAGAGGTAAAGCATGACACCTCAGCCCTCCACGTCAGTGGGCTGGCCTCCGGTTAAAACTTTTAATCAATAACTAAATTCTACATTGTGAATGCAGATGCTGTATGGGTAGTGTGAACTTCACAGATGCCATTGCAAGTTTGCACAAAGAATGCCCTCTATCAACAGAGTGGCCATTGCCCTTCTCTGGAGTGAGGGAATGCTGCCTCTGCAGTGCTCACCCAGACTCAGCAAGCTGGGGCTGAGAGCTGAATTTGAAAGGTGAATCTGAGAGAATCTGGCTCCATGAGTCTCCCACATTATAGCATGATATTTTATTACAAACATCATAGTGAGCCCACCCTACCTGGAACATAAGAGTGCCTATGAAGCTACTCCAGTCATGTTGCCAGCCAGTCCCCTTTTTTGAACACAAGTGCAAATGATGCCCATATTGCATGCACTCTGATCAGGGGACTAATTAGGATGCTGCAAAACCCCTTCTCACCAGAATCAAATAGAAGTTAATGCAAAACAAGCCACACACTCATGGCTCTTAGGTGTGAAGGGGTTAAGTGACATGGGGAAAGCAAAGGGCAAACTGGCTGTGTCTTGTAAACCAGACACAGGTTAACCAAAAGTCATATACACTAAAATACTACATCCGTTCACTGTTGTATTTTAAACATAAATGTGGGCTGGTTTCTGAAGGTTTTGCCTCTGCCCTGGGGTAGAAGCAACTCCCTATGGCAAGATGCCTTACCAAGGGCTCCTTCCCAAACTTCAAAATTATATACAGTTGAGGAAAGTGGTTTGAAAATGACATCTGCTGCTGGATGTCATTCCATGACCTTCCGAATGCTGGAACATTGTCAATGACCCCAGCGCTGGTAAGCCTGTCAGTTCAGCTCTGTTGAATTACATTGGAGGTGCTCATCAAATGGGCTAGGACAGAATGTTGGAAATGAACTGGAGAAAGAAAACCAGTCAGGAACAGATTACTGCATGGTGTTCTCTTCCATAATTCTATAGATTAAAACAAGTCACATATTTAACAGTTCAAGCCATTATAATGTGATGCATGTGGATTTGGGAAGTCAACATATAGAATACAAATTACTATTTTATTATACAGTTTGATTCTCTGAATGTTTGTGCCAACACTTAAGCAATAATGACAGAACAACCAGTCATTGTTTGTGGGGACTGATGACTGGCTGGGAGTAATGGTGGAATGGTAATCCTCAGGAAATGATAGGCTGTGAGGTCATGATTGCTATTATAAGCCTAATCATGTTGGCAATGGCTTTTTGCTAGAATGTTTACAAACATGCATGCCGCTCTGAGCTGTATCAGTCATTTCTAAAGTATTAACTCCCGGTATAGCAGCCAACCAGGGCATGCATTTGCCTCATTAATAATTAATGATAATTAATTAGGGTTATAATAAACAAATAATGCACTGCCTCGCTTTGGGCTTCCCTCAGCTGTAGCCTCTCTGCCAGTCTCCTGTCCTAGGTCTAAATCTACTAGGGTCAGTCACCTCCCAGTTCTACAGTAGTCACTGACATCCATGTTTGACACAGTTATGGATTACCATTTTGGTGGGGTCCCCCTTTCTTGCCTGGTCAGGGTAAACACAGGGGAGGGGGTATTTAGACATGGATCACAGCCAGTGAGAAGTTGAGGGGGCAGGGGGCACTGCCTATTTGGCATGCTCAGTGGAGATAAACAGTGACTGGCTGCTCCTTTGTGTTGCAGTCAGTGGGAAAATGTTGTTCTATCCTATTCCTCCCATCTCCATGCAAAAGCACACACTCTCGATGGCCCTTGGAGGAGGGGTGGTCACCTGTTCTGGCAGTGAAACTACTGATATACCCCACTAGCTTTTGCATAAACAGCAACGCTATCCAGTCGCCCACTTCTGAGAGGCAAGCATCTAGCCCTTCATGACTACCTCTGCGTCTGCCTTATCAAGGTCTGAGCCTGTACCCAGGCTGCCAGTGCCCAAGCAACTCCATGCAGTCCTGCAACTCCCAGCTGCCTTGCTGCAAAGTTTCATGTTACCAAAATATATTTTTTCTGCAGATGACAATCTGATGAGTGAAGTCTCTGCTTTAACACAAATGTGTCATAGTTTACAGCACATTTCATACAACTGTCATTTTCTTACTGAGTTCCACTGTATTCTGGTTCATTGGCTTATCATATAAAGTGAGACCAAAATATATCTGACAGAACATCTAAACTAGTACTAAGTAACTAAATTACTTTTCTCCTGTGAAGAAAATGCAAATAACAGTTACGCAAGAACTTACTGTAACAGTAGATCTTTGAGGGGATCTCAGTCATCAGGTTACACTGTAGGAACCTTCACCGTCGGAGAAGGGGAATCCACACTGAAGATTTTCAGCAGTACAACTGAGGCCGCCCACGCCATCGACATTCACCAACATCAGAAACCCTATATAAGCGTAGGTGGCCCCACTCCCTCCTCAGTTCTTTCCCTCCGGAGACAAAGAGAGCAAGGCTCACACCCTGGGGAACCGAGGAGAGAAAGAGGGACCCAGCTCTCGATAAAAAAGGGGAACCAGCAGATATCCAGGTCCTGGACAGGAGCCTCAAGAAGGGGGATGGTGGGAGGGAAATCATACCTGATTACTGAGATCCCCTCAAAGATCTACTGTTATGGTAAGTTCTTATGTAACTGTTCTCTTTTCTTCGGGGGTATCTCAGTTATCAGGTTACATCATAAGAATGAGTACCAAGCAGTGACAAGTGAAACAAGCATTTGTCAATGCTGGGTGTTTGCTTGCTGACACTGGCATTGGTAGTGTAGGAGTTAGAGAGATGAATAATAGGAATGGCAGTGAAGTATTGAACTGAAGCCAACCCCACCACCACCATGCAGAGACTGACAGGCATTAGGGTGTGCCTTTGGGTCGTGGGCCATTACACCATGCCATTTCATCACACCCTACCTTGCAGACACCGACAAGTGTCATGGTGTGCCTTGGAGTCTTTGTGCCTTACGCTCACCCCATTCCATAAGGAAATACGGTGAGATGGGTGCAGTATAGGAGAATGAGGTGAACTTTGAGGCCGAAGAGTCCAAGGCACACCTCGATGCCTGTCACTGGCTTCAGGGTGTGGGTGGGGGTGGAATGGCATGAACTACGCAACAATCCCAAGTCACACCCCTGATGCCTGTCAGTCTCTGAAATGGGGCGTTATGGTTGAAACCCTAACTCCAGGCGTTCATTGGTATTTTCACAAAATTTTCAACATTGTTTTTTTGTAATTCCACCTCATGAACAGTGGCAATATCAGAGTCTGTTAGCTGAAAGCTGATTTTGCACAGCGACTACGCCATTTGGCACCTCAGGTGCGAAAACTCATTTCAAACAGGATGTGAAAAATGACAGCTGTACTGTTCATGGGGAGGTGTAAAAATGGAAATGTTGAAAATCTGGAGTGAAAATATAAAAAAACTGGTGAAGTCACACTTGTGCATAGAAACTACACAACGCACACCCGTATTGTAATTCGTTTGGGGATTTTTTACAGCAGATTGTCAATGTAGGCATTTTGGGACCTCCGCTCATGAACAGTGTCACTGTGATTTTCTTAATCTGTCCCGAACACTGATTTTCCACAGCGACCGCTCATTTCTGCACCGGAAGTGCAAAAACACATTTCGCAGGGTGTGAAAAATGACAGCTGTACTGTTCATATGGAGGTGTGGAAAAATGCCAGTGCTGACAATCTGGACTGAAAATATTACAAATATGTGAACTTACGAGGGTACGTGGAAACTGCTCAATGCATGCTCATAACACAGTGATTTTATGGACTTTTGTCACCAAATTTTCAACATAGCCATTTTAAGACCTCTGCTCATGAACAGTGTCACTGTGATTTTCTTAATCTGTCCTAAACATTGATTTCGCACTCTGACCACGCCATTGTACGCTACATGTGCGAGAACACATTTTGGGCAAGATGTGAAAAACGACAGTTGTACTGCTCATAAGGAGGTGTGGCAAAATGGCAATGTTAAAAATCTGGAGTGAAAATAGTAAAAAGCTCCCTGAAGGAGGTGGTGGTAATTTCCCTCCTGAAGAAAGCTTCTTTGGACCCGGACTCTCTGGCCAACTACAGACCGATCTCAAACCTTCCCTTTATAGGGAAGGTGATTGAGAAAGTAGTGGTGACACAGCTGGATGACCACTTGACCATCCATAACATCTACGAACCTCTCCAGTCCAGGTTTCGTAAGAGGCACAGTACTGAGACAGCACTGGTTTGGGTGCTCAATGATCTCCTGATGGCGAGGGATTGGAGGAACCATTCTATCTTGGTGCTTCTTGCTCTCTCTTCAGCTTTTGACACTGTAGACCATGGGGTGCTGCTTGGACATCTGAGGTCCATCTGTGGACTGTCAGGTATGGTCCTTAGATGGTTTACATCTTTCCTCACTAGCCGGAGTCAGAGAGTGGTGTCAGGAATTTTTTTCCTTGGACCCTTTCTCCTTGCCATGTGGGGTCCCTCAGGGTTCAGTGCTGTCCCACATGCTGTTTGCAGTGTATGTGCTGCCTCTAGGAGACATTGTAAGATGGTATGAGCTGTGGTTTCACTGCTATGCAGATGATACCCAGCTCTACCTGTATTTTGCCCCCGACCAGGATAGTGCTGTCTCGGTACTTAATACCTGTCTCGTTGAAATCCAGGACTAGATGAACTCGAGCTGGTTAAAGTTGAATGCCGGAAAGATGGAGGTGATGGTAGTGGACCCAGGTCACCGGATGGGGGGGTTTAGGGCTGATCAGCCCTCTGGAATTTTTCTTGGGGGCTCTCCACTCTTATCCTCTGAATGGGTGCGAAACCTGGGGGTAGTGCTTGATGACGGGCTGACTTTACAATCTCAGGTGTCGGCTGTCATCAAGTCTTCCTTTTATCATCTTAGGAATATCTCCAGAATTAAGCACCTGGTTCCATCCGGGGACTTGCCTACATTAGTCCATGCCTTTGTGACTTTGTGCCTCGATTATTGTAACTCCCTGTACTTAGGGCTGTCTGGGGTTGAAATCCACCACCTGCAGCTCATGCAGAAAAGAGCAGCATGATTGTTAACTGGGGCTTCTCGAGTATCTCATATTACCCCTGTGCTGCTCGATCTGCACTGGCTGCTGATTAGGTGGCAGATCACCTTTAAAGTTGATTTACTGATTCATAAAGCCCTACATGGACTGGGCTCCAACTACTTGAAAGAGCTTCTTGTTCCTTACTACCCGGTGCGACAGCTGCGGTCGGCTGACGAGGGGTTGCTAGAGATTCCGAGGGTGTCTCTGAAATCTTCTGGGTTCCACGCATTTATGCACGCATCCCCAGCCCTTTGGAATTCTCTACCCTGTCAGCTTTAGGAGTGCATGACTGTGGAGGGGTTCAAACAGGCATTGAAAACCTTTTTATGGAGTCTCGCCTATGATAGCGCCACATAATTCTGATTCCCTGTTATTTATTATATCTGTACACAACTTTTTTATTATTACGTGTACTGTTTTATATGGTTGTTTTTATCTTTTTGTAAAGTGCCTTGATGGCCCAAAAGGTACTTATGCGAAATAAAATTTATTATTATTATTATCATCATAAAATTCTCAAAGTTACAAGTGTGCATAGGAACTGTGCAATGCACGCTCGTAAAATAGTCATTTTTAGGAATTTTTTCACCAAATTTTCAACATAGGGTTTTGGGAGGGGGGGGCCTACCTCATGAACTGTGACACTGTTGTTTCGTTACTCAGTCCCGAAAGGTGGTTCTGCACAGTGACCACGAAATCACCTTTCGGGACCGAATAACAAAGTGAAAGTAGATGAGTTCATGAGGTGGGGTCCCAAGAACCCCATGTTGAAAATTTGGTGAAACAATTCCCAAAAATGGCCAAGATATGCACCAAAGCTGGAAAAAAAAACCTTTTATGTCATTATACAGCTTACCGGCATTTCTTCAGTTTGTGGTCAGCTTTGAAGAGTGCAGACATGTTCCCGGTCCACTGAAGATCATTGTGCCGGCCTCTGGAAGTAAGTATGGGGTGAGGTGGGGAGGTGGGGTACGCAGAGGGTGGGCGCAGGTTGGGGGAGGGGCAAGAGAGTCAACGAGGGACCATTTTCTTTTGTTCTAGGTGTATTTTTTTTATAAAGATGACGTGGGACTTTTGCCATGCTGGGGTGGGCTCCCAGCATGGCACCTGGAAGTTTGCTTTTGGGGGGCCAGTGGAGCCGATGGGGGATTGGGCACCCCTGTCAGTCACACAGTGTGCGGGGGTGGAGGGAGCACATGAGTGCACTGGGGTGGGCTTCCAGCATGCTACGTAGGTGTTGGTGGGAACTGGATCTGACAGGGATCAGAAACGAACTGTCTATGACAGTTCAGATGCAGTGCTGATGTGTAGGCAATTTACATACTGCCACAAACTGCCTACATGTTACCACCACTGATTGTAGCGGTGGTTTTCTCAGAACTGTACAGCACTGTATCTGAATGGCTGTCATAGACAGCTCAGACATTCATTGGTGCAGTGCAGCTGCGCCTGCAAAAAGGAGCAGGGCATTGGAAGTGGGGGTGGCACATCTACAAAAACTCATATAGTGGCACTATGTTTCTTGCACATGCATGCAAGCAAACATAAAAGCAGACAGTCTGGGAGGCTGGATCTCCATAAACATAAGACAAGAGTCCTTGTAGCACAGCCTAGCCAAATCCTGCGCAGGCTCTAGAGGTAATGACCAGACTGTAATGCCTGGTGAAAGTGTATACTTTACTCCAGATGGCAGCCGCACAAATATCAGTGGCTGAGACCCCTTTGAAAGAAGTCACCGAGGCAGCCATGCCTCTGGTGGAATGAGCTTTGACAGCACCAGGCAATTCTTTGCTGTACTTATTGTAGAACACAATACAATTTGCCAACCATTTGGATAAATATTACTTAGAAACTGAAGAGCCTTCTCTACCTGGGGCGAAAAAAAGAAACAACTGCTTAGACTTTCTGGACTCTTTAGTCTGAAGCAGATAATACTTCACAGTTCTGCGCACTTCTAAAGCATGGAGCAGTGCTCCCCCTGGATTGGCACGCTTAGGAAAATAAACAGTAAGGTGGATAGACTGATTAAGTGCGAACTCAGAGACCACCTTAGGTAGAAATTTAGGATCTGTACTCAAAGATACCCTGTCTTTGTGAAAAATCAAATAAGGCTCCTCACACCAGAGGGCCTGAAGCTCTGAAATTCTTTGAGAAGAAGTAATTGCAACTAAAAACAGCACTTTCCAAGAAAGAAAGCGCAAATCACAAGTTGCAGTTGGTTCAAAAAGGGACAGGGTCAACTTTTCCAAAACAGAATTTAAGTCCGAAGCCAGGACCGGAGAACAGATTAGAGATTTCAGGAGTAGGATGCCACTGAGAGAGGTATGGAAGACATCCAACTGAGCAATCATGTGGTCACCCATGGGCTCATGGAAGGCAGAAATAGCCAAAAGGTGGACCTTGAGGGAGGAATACTGGAGGCCTGAGTCAGGCAAAGAATGAAGTAGTCCAGAATATGATTCACAGGGCAGGTGAATGGGTCTAGGGAATGTTTGGCAGCCCAGATGGCAAACCGCTTTCCACTTCATGGCATAAGTGCAGGTGGAAGGCTTGCGGACGGCCACCAGGATATCCACCTCCCTGTTAGAGACCCCAAACCTGGCAATGGCTACATTCTCATGAGCCATGCATGCAGATGGAGGGACCTAAGATTGAGATGGACCAGAGTCCCCTGATCCTGGGTCAGCAGATTCCTGCAAAGGGGCAGAGGGACTGGAGGTTCCTCTGCCAGCTGCTGAAGCAGAGAGAAAACCATATCTGGTGAGGAAAGAATGGGGCTACCAGAATCATGCTGATCCCCCTCCATTTGCAGCTTGATCAGCACCCTCTGGATTAGAGTAAATGGAGAGAATGCGTACAGAAATCTCCCACTCCAAGAGAGGGACAGCGCACCTTGCCAGAAACTCCAGGCCCTGAATCTAGCAAACAAAAATTGAGCAGTTTTGTGTTGAGTGGAGCCGCAAAAAGGTCCAACTCTAGGTTACCCCATTTGTCGAACAGATTTTCTGCTATGGATGATAGAAGCTCTTATTCATGCATGCTGGACTGAGTTCTGCTGAGACTGTCTGCCAGGGTGTTTAGGATGCCTGGCATGTGGACCGCAAAGAGTATCAGACTGTGCTCCATTGCCCAATACCATACTCTCATGGCCTCACTGCAGAGGGGGTATGAGTGAGTCCCACCTTGCTTGTTGATATAGCAGATGACACTCAGCTTATCCGACTGCACCAACAGCTGACCCGGAGCAAGATGCTCCTGAAAGGCCTGCATGGCATAGAGCACCGCTCTCATCTCCAGGACACAGATATTCAGGGCGGCTTCCCACTAATTTTATTTATTTTATTTAGTTTTTGTTGACCGGGTAAGTGCACTAGACAAATCCTGCCAATTTTCAGGCACGACCCGGGGGAGCGGGATACAGATGAATGCCAACTGACCTTGAACCAGATTAATCTGTTGGTGGTATTTTTAGTGAATGAGGGAAATTTGGCAAGGACATCAGGGAAATTCCCCTACTCTTTTCAATAAGTGCCATGGGATCTTTAACATCCACCTGAACTACCACCAATCCAGGCAGATGGGACCTCGGTTTAATGTCTCATGCGAAAGACGGCACCTCAGAAGTGCAGCACCCCTCTCATGCTGCACTACAGAGTCAGTACTGGGATATTAATCCAAGTGCCAGATGTGGGAACTGAACCCACAGCCCTCTGATCTCCCGGCCTCAAAGGCGAGTGTGCTACCTACTGAGCCACTGACACTGCAAACCACTAAGACCAGGAACCCTGGGTTTGAAAGGGAACCAGGTGTGCTCCCAGCCTAGACATGAAGCATCTGTAGTTAATCTGATGTAGGGAAGAAGTCTGGAAGGGAACCCCTGAAGAAGATTCAAGGGGTCCATTCACCAATACAGTACCCTGCGTACTGGGAAGGAGACCAGAACTAGCTGGTCCAACTCATCTGTGCAGCAGTCCCACTGCACTCTGAGGATCCACTAAAGGGTATGCATGTGGAATCTGGCCAGTGGAATGGTGGTAATGGCTGCTGCCATTAGACCCAAGGGCATAAGGTACAGTCTGGCAGGAATGTACTGACTCTGAGCGACTTCTTGAGCCTGGGCCATAAGGCATGCCACCCTGTTTTGGTGTAAGAAGGCCTTCCCCTGTTTGGAGTCCAGAACCACCCTGATGTACTGCATTCTTTGGGATGGTACTAGAACAGACTTGGGTAGGTTGACTGTTATGCCCAGAGAGTGGAAAAGCTGGAGAGTGCACTTCAGAGTCAGCAAGAGCTGCTCCCTGGATGGGGCCTTGAGAAGACAATCTTCCAGGTAAGGGAAGACATACAGCCCCTCTCTTCTGAGAGACACTGTAACTGCTGCTAAGCATTTGGTAAAGACATGCGGTGCAGAGCATAAGGCAAAGGGCAGCACTTTGAACTGATAATGCTTGCCCTGAAAGGCAAACTGAAGAAACCTCCTATGAGGAAGAAAGACCAAAATGTGCAGGTAAGCATCCTGCATGTCAAGTGAGCAGAGCCAGTCTCCAGTTTTGAGGAGGGGCATGAGACCTGGCAAAGTTACCATCCAGAACTTTTTATACTGGACAAAGAGATTGAGGTCCATCTAAAATAGGTCTCAGATCTCCAGTCTTTTTGGGGACCAGGAAAACCTGGAATAAAACCCCTGGTTTCTCTGTCATCTTGGCACCAGTTCAATTGCCTGCTTGCGCAGGAGAGACTGTACCTCCTCCTGGAGAACAGACAAGTGTGCTGGGGGATAGCTGGAGGTTGGGGAAGGGGTATCTGGAGACTGCTGTATGAGCTGCAGGGTATGACCCGTCTCTATGATCTGCAGGATCCATGCATCTTAAGTTATGATTCTCCATTGACTCAAATGGAGGGAGAACTGACCTCCGACACTACCTCCTGGGTTTAGACCCAAGGAGGGGTGTCTGGCAAGGAGTCAAGCTGAGGTGGGACCAGCTGTGGTGACTGGCATGTCATTTCTAGGATGCCTGGCTGCTACTTCAGCATTGGGGGGGCAAGGAAGCCTTGGCTCTGTGCTTGCCTTGGGTACAGGGGGCAGAGCCTGGTCTATTGGCCTGTCTATGAAAAGTAGACCACCCTGTACCATGGGGCTGAGTGTGGTAGAGGGAATGGACAGATGCAATGGCTGTGCCAGAGGCCTGCAGATCATTAATGATGTCCTGGACATCAGAGCAGAAGAGCTTGGTGCCATCGAAAGGGGTGTTTAGCACCTTATTGTGCACATCGGCTGCAAATCCAGAGATCCTGAGCCAGGAGTGCCTGTGAAGGCACATGCCAGTGGCAGCTGCCCTAGCTACTGTGTTGACCATATCATACCGGACCCCAAGGAGTTGTTTGCAGACATCCTCCACATTTTGTGAGCACTGGAGCAATTCTTGCTTCTGGAAGCCCTCAGGAAGGCTTGGGCAGCAGCTTTACCCTTTCTCCAGTTGGCATTCTGGAATTTAACCATGTGTGACAGATAGTTTACAATCCTCTGGCCCAAGGTGGAGGAGCCATAAAACTTTTTTCCACAGAGGTCAATCCTGTGGGATTCCTAGTCTGGGGGAAGAGAACTAAGGTGCTAAGTCACCTTAGATCTGTCATGGGCTGCCTTGATGACCACAGAGTCAGTTTCGGCCTGGGCAGCAAAATAAGGAAGGTCCTGAGGGGTATTATAAAGTTTGTCTGCCCTATGTGGCATAGCTGGCACCATGTCAGTGTCAGTGACTCAGTAGGTAGCACACTCACCTCTGAGGCCAGGAGATCAGAGGGCCGTGGGTTCAGTTCCCACATCTGGCACTTGGGTTAATTTCCCAGTACTGACACTGCAGTGCAGCATGAGAAGGGTGCTGCACTTCTGAGGTGCCGTCTTTCGGATGAGACGTTAAACCAAGGTCCCATCTGCCTGGATTGGTGGCAGTTCAGGTGGATGTTAAAGATCCCATGGCACTTATCGAAAAGAGTAGGGGAAAGTTTTATTGAGACAAAAATTGTACAATAGTACACAAAGCATAATACAAAAAAAAAGGAAAAACAGGATAAGTAGTAGTAGTAACAGTAAAGTAGTAAATCATTTTTTATTCAAAATATGAATAATTGGATACATTCACTTGAGCATAGCTCATTTTCAAGGAAGTTCCAAGTATCAAATTTCAGTTGAGAGGACTTAACATAAGACAATATCACAATCAAGACAAAAAGTTACCACAATACAACAACAATACAAATTATCACTAAAAACACACACACACACACACACAAAAAAAAATTAACATATAAACATTCAAGATGTAGAACAACCATTACACAATATGCTCTTATTTAGTGCAGACAAATACCATTTCCTTAATTCATTTGCATTGTATTTAGTTTTTATACATCTGAGAGCTGGCGGGGATCGATTCCATAAACTAATACCTCTGGCAATAGCCGAAGATCTCCCTACCTTTAAATTACAGGTAAGCGGGACATATTGAGTTCCAGTTGAGGCCCTTAGGCCTCCCTTGATCTTCCTGATCTCAAATAAATCAGAGAGATAACTCAGCACTTTCATAGGCCAAACTTTAATCATAAACTGAATCAGATGTAATTCTCTTCTTACTTTAGGATTAATCCAGTCTAATTCTTTAAAAAGTAAGCACCTATGTGTTCTATAAGGGGGCATCTAAGACAAAGAGGGCCAATCTGTGAAAAATTAAGTCTACACTTCTTATATATTTTTCCAAGGCTCCTGCATAAAGTATGTCACCGTAATCTAACACTGGGATTATCAAAGAATTAACTAGAGTCAGGCGAACATCCCTGGACATAAATTTTCTATATCTATACAATACACCTATTTTCCTATTAATATTCTTTATGAGGGAATTTATGTAGACATCCCACCCCAAACTGGTATCTAATCAAACCCCAACATATTTATAAGAATCCACCTGCGAGATGGCAATGCCATCAACAGTATGAATATCCAGATGCAAATCTCTTTTATTATTATAGTTTTTTGAACAACAATAATTGTGTTTTGTTAGTATTTAAAATAAGATGACTCATTTTGAAATATCCCTGAATTTCATCAAAAGCCAATTGCAACTTCTCATTTATGGATTCTACAGTATGGTCATTCAGGTAACTGCAAAATCAGAGTCAGTGATCCAAGGAAGAGCTTTCCAAAGTTCCGAAAGTGTCATATCTGAGTATAGAGTATGTTCATGCTCATAAATTTCTTTTAAGTCTTGTACAATCTTTTTTTCGAGCTCCAAATAGGAGCAGTCCTTTTGCTGTAAAGAAAACATGCAACGCACCATCCAAATATTCCATTTAATGTAGACAAAAACAAGGTTCAAAGTGTCCTGGTGCCATTTTGACCACTGGGGAGAAAAAAACCCGTATACAAGATTCAAATAAGTAACCAACTGAAGCAAGGGGGTATCTCATGCCTGTGCCATAAAGGACCACCCATTTTTGATAAAGGAACAGCCAAAAAATAAATGAGGGATAGTTTCAAGTTCTGTAATACATAATAAGCGAGAACACATTCTATCTTGGGACTGCTTATGTTTATGATTTGATTTTACATTAATCTTTTCATGGCATGAAAGCCAATGAAAATCCCACATTTTGGCTGGAACCATCTTACATCTCCAGAATAACAAAAGGGAGGGGAGGTGTTGACCAGGACACTTATCAAAGGGTACTGATACAGCACAAACCTTCAGGAGTAATTTCTTATATAAAACTTTATGTGAATGGTTTAATAACATCTGAACAGACAGCTTCCATTGTTTGAGATGTAAAAACATATGTTTTACATAAGTTGGTATACCAACAGTTTATCTTAACACAGTTAAGGAATTAGTTTCCCATTGATGAAACCAAATCCTGCAAGAGTCATAAAACCAAGGTTCCCACCCACTTTGGGCATGAATCAACAAAGGCCTAAGGTTTGCAGTGAAAAAAATACAAGAAAAAAATAACAAAAGGTTAACCATACAAATGCCACCCTCAGGGATAGATAAATAAGTGATATTTTGCTTTATCGGGTTTAACCTACTACCCCAAAGAGCCTGAAAAAATAGGCTAAAGACAGCAGTTTCCAGCTGTCGTGGAATAGGGAATTCATAACTCAGAAAAGGGAAAGTAGAGATCAAATAATTTTTCATTAAGAAAACACGTTTATTTTTCCCTGTCTGCCCCTGGTTCCAGGAGGCCACCTGAAGTTTACCTTGTTGTAGTTTAACATTCCAGTTAAAAAAAATCTGAGTCCTGTGTCCCAAAAAAAATTCCCAAAATGTGAATAGGGCCCTCAACTAAACGTAACGGGCCAATACGGTCCGAGGGGGTGGTTACTGAACCGACCTGAATAACCAGACTTTTAGTGTAATTTAAAACAGCACCAGAAGTTTCCAAAAATAGAGCACTCATGGAAGAATGAACCACTGAGGCTGCATCAGCTACAAAGAAACAAACATCATCTGCATGTCGATGGCCTTATAAGGCAAGCATAAGGTACAACTAGAAATAGCCCAAATCTGAGAATTAGTATTCAACCGACGGAGCAAAACATCAAGAAAAAATACATATAACAATGGGCTTAAAGGACAGCCCTGACGAACCCCCCTTTTCATTAGGATCATGGGTCCTATCCAACCATTCACTATAGGCACAACAGTAGCCGTTCTATAGAAAGCACAAATCCAGCGTACCATGACATCAGGTACATGCAGAAAATGAAGTGCTTCCCATAAAAAATCATGCCTAACTGAATCAAAAGCAGCCTTCTAATCTACGGAGACAACAAGTCCTGAAGCCAGACCTGCATAGCCATGAGAAAATAATTCTCGTAAGAGGATCAAATGATCAGAAATTCTCCTTTGAGGCACAGAATAGGATTGGGCAGGATGCAAAACCACCTCCGCTATCCTCACCAAACGCTTCACAATAATTTTCGTTAAGAGCTTAAAGTTGGTGTTCAACATACATAAAGGTCGCCAATTCTCTAGAGAATGGATATCACCTTTCTGTTTATAAATGTAAATCAAAGTACCCTTAGTAAATTCCAAAGGGAGAAATTCACATGTTAACAGAGAATTATTAAACACAGATGTAAGTTCTGGGGCCAAATGGTCACCCAGAACCTTATATAAGCCAGCAGGGAGACCATCTGGACCAGTAGTTGTCTGTACAAGTAATGAAGAAATAGCCAATGTCAAATCCTGCTCCATGATAGGAGAACAAACCTGGTCCTGACATAGCTGTGAGGGAGCTGGGATATCAAGGCCACTATACAAAGTTGCACTGTTACCAGCCACAGCAGGGAGGGGAGAAAAAAGGGCTGTAATATACTTTGTTACAATATGACAAATCTCAGTTTGTGAGGAACATAAGGTCCCTTCTGAATTTAGAAGACAGGTCATGTTTTTTCAGGCGGTCTGACGGGAATTAGATTCAAAAGGACAAATAACATCACGTGTTCCAACAGTACAGAATTTATGTTGGTAAAAAAGTTGTTGTGATTGCCGTAATTGGAAAGTCAACATATCATTCTGTAGGACTTTTATTTGTTGAGTAAGGTCTTGCCCCGTCGTGTATGCTATGGTTAATAATGACTGAAAATGCACCCTCTTCTGCAAATAGTCTAGGTATTCCCTCCTACATTTTAAATGACTGTAAGTTTTTAAAAAAGTGACCAGATCATGCTTCGTGTCCAACCACCACTGAACAGGATCTTCATAACAAATGAAAACAGATTTACGGGCTTGTATGAAGGACAGAAGAGACTGCATAAACATCGGAATCTGCAACAAAGATGTGTTGAATTTCCAAATACCTGGACCTTTACAGGAAGAGACAACAGAACCAAAACCAACAGAAAGCAGCTTATGATCAGAAAACTCAACCGCTTGAACTTTGGCAGAAATAATTGGTACTGTAGGAGAGGAAAACACATAATCAATATGTGTGGCTAGTTTACCCTTTTGGAAGGTAGGGGTGTGTTGTGTAGTAAAGGAGAGATAGGAGTCCGTTAAGTGGGTGACTCGAACCAATTTACCCAATTCATGGGAATCACAAAACAGTTTCTTCGTAGCAGCAAAGGAGCTCTTATCTTGAATACTCAGGCCACAATTAAAGTCACCAGCAAGCAATACCTGAAAGGAAGTGTGTAAGTAAGGACGAAGCAAAGTAAATAAAGCTATGCGTTCAGTTTTGATTTGAGGGGCATAAATGTTTATCACCCGGTAGGGACAGGACCCAATGACAAAATCTATAAAGCGCCCTACCAGGGGCTACATCAAACAATTTTAGCAAATGAAGTCTAGGATGTTAATTAAAATTACCAGTCCCAAACAAGAGTCTAATAATCGACCAAAAAGAAGGACCCAGTAACCAGTCCTGTTGTTGCTTGTCGGATCTCATGTAGTAAGAAGTCTTGTATCCTGTAATAAAATTAAACCCAAAGGCAAAAGCCGTAGAAAGGAATAAATCAAGCTCCTTTTAGCCATACGCTTCATACTATTTACATTAATAGTATGGCAAACAAAATGAAACATAGCACCAAAAAAAGGAAAACAGACAAAAAATACATTTTACAATTTCCTTTTCCCAACCACCTTCATCCCTTTAAGTTTTACTCTGGCCTTTCACTTCTGAGAAAGGCCAGTACCAAGCTGCAACTCAGAGTCAGTGGTACCGTCAGGGAGAGAAGAAGCTATGGAGGAAGAGTCTGACTCACCTCCAGCATCATCAGAAAGGGGTCGGAGAGATTCAAAAGAATTAGATAAGGGCACTGGGGGGTTCCGGACCACTCACAGGAGATGGTGCAACCCGAGGGTTATTTCTCAGTGACCTTCTACGTATGACACTTGTAAGCACTCGGGGCATAGTACTTGGACCTGGGACCGGGTCCTGAACAGGAAAATTAGACTGGGCAGAATCAGGGACAGGAGAAATCTCAAGCAAGGGGTCATCCGTGAAGGAAACTATCTGAGGTACGACCTCAGAGGATACAACAGGCACTGAAGCCTGCAGTAAGGGCTGGGCTGCCTTAGGGGAGGTACAGCCAAGGTGGTCCGGAGGCAGGGCCTTCTGCCTGTGTAGTAATAAAGCGCTGGTCCACTCCGCCATCGTGAAATTCCTGGTTATGCAGCCCATTTACAATTCTGAAAGGTGTGCCCCTGTTCTTCACATAGGTTACATCTACATTCATTCAAACAGTGTGCCCCTATGTGGCCCAATTCCCCACAGACATTGCATTTCATTTTATCACATACATTACTAAGATGTGCAGGGTTACCACACCGATAGCAAGCCTTCGGCTGACCTGGGTAGAACAAGACCCCCCTATCTCGGCCTATGAAAAAAGAGTTAGGCAGATGTACAACCCCAGAATCACTAGATCGTAACAAGACTTTAAACTTCCAGCCCCCAGTCCAAATGTTCTTGGTATCCAAAATGGCTTCAGGCTGTCCCTGGACATCACAACGCTGTTTCAGCCAATACACAACATCCTCCAACTCAACTCCCTCATTTCAAAACAGAATAGTGATCGTCTCAAAAGTAGGTTTAGAAAGAGGAATAGCCTGAAATGGGGTCCATAATGCAGTAGTCCGCATAGAAGTATACTTAGACCAAAAAGCGCTCCAATCCCTAGATGTTTGGAAACTAATGTCAAACGTGGTTTCACCAGAGATATGAATTAACATATATTTCATGGGAAAGAAAAATTTTAAAGAATCCCTTTAGGCGTCACGTGCCACATAGACCCGATCAGGTGGCTTTCAGGTACCTCAGGTATGCCAAACAAACAGCGTGCTAGTCTCTTAGCAGCCTGGATTGGAAATTTAAAAATGAAGAATATGAAATTACTTGGTCCCGATATTTTGGGGCTATGTGGTAGGGGAAGCTGGAGCCTCTATAGAAATAGTAGAAAAAGGAGCTTGGGGTGTAGAACCCTTCAGATAATCCAACACAGGGTTCTGTGTAAGCTCCAGTTCATGAGGGAGACACAAGGGGTCAGTAGTGACTTTTGAAGTGCCTAAAGTGCTCTGTAGCTCTGGAAAATCTTCAAGGCGGGGGGACGGTATTGGAGATGGACCTGACTTCCAACTTCCTGGGACAGTACCCTGAATCCAGCCAGCACCTCTCAGCACTGATTCAACAGTCCAGGTAGGCACTTTATTAATATTGAGTTTAGATGATTCTTGTACATGTAGGGAGCTCTGCAATTTAATGGAAGCAGGTAGTGAAAAGGAAACTGAATCCGATTGAACTGCAGGCGGCAGGGGAGCATTTACTGTAGAGAAGTCTTGTCCATGTGGGGAATTCTGCGATGTAATGGAAGCAGGTTCTGAGAAAGAAACCAAATCCGCTTTGTACTGCAGGCGGCAGGGGAGCAGGCAGTAGGGCTTCAGCTACAGATGCACAGGTCGGGTCAGAGCCTGTCACAGCAACAGAGCAGGAAAGGAGACAAGTCAGGTAAATCTTCAAGAGCTTCCACCAGTGGAAGATGCATCTATGCTGTCGGTTCTCAGGCATTGCATATCTCTATGCATTTTCAGTTTTGCACAGCAAAACGGCGCTCCGCCATTGTAAAGCGCTCCCGGATCTCTTGTGCTGCCAAACAGTGATTTTCAGAATCAGATGAAGTAAAATCCTCCGGCAAGTCGATTGTTGGCATGCAAGTCAGCAAGTCAGTTCCATAAGAAGCAAGCAGAGGGCTAGGTATAGCAGCCTTAGTATGAGCAGCAGAACTTAAAGTTGTAGTAGGAATATCAACAGGCAAAACATCGGTTGTTGGCATTGTGGTCTCCATTCGGTCAGAGGTAGGAGCAGAGACCAAATCTCCCACCTCCATAGCTCCCTCCTCAGAAGGCAAGGGTGCGTCCGCCATCTTGGACAGAGGTTCCCCCTCTGATGAGTAGGGGAATTTCCCTGGTGTCCTGGCCAAATTTCCCTCATTCACTAAAAATACCACCAACAGCTTAATCTGGTTCAAGGTCAGTTGGCATTCATCTGTATCCCCCTCCCCCCGGGTAATGCCTGAAAATAGGTAGGATTTGTCTAGTGCACTTACCCAGTCAACAAAAACTAAATAAAATAAAATAAATAAATAAATAAATGTCTGGTCTGTGTCATGCTGCTATAGTGGAATTCTTCAGGGCTGGCAGCATAGGAAGAATGATCTTAGTGGAGATTCAGGAACCTCTAGGAAGTCCACCAGCTCTTTCCTGGTAGCATCCTCCTCCTCCTCAGTCTGGAAGTGCATTGTGGCAGACAACTGCTTCATGACATTGAAAAAGGTAGCATCTTCAGGAGGAGACCTAGGAGTATGCTTGACAGAGTCATCGCTGTTAGAAGAGGTGGTAGACTTATCTGAAATGAAGATTTCTTCCTCTTCATCATCTATATCAGCAGGGAGGATGAGATCAGAATGATACTCCTCCTCCTCGACATTGACCTCCTCATCTGGGTCTGACATTGGATGTGTTGGCAGTGGCCCATGGGGAGTTTTCTGAGGTCAATGAACAGGTGTTGATGATGAAGTTGCCATCGATGGTGCCAGCAGCAAGACCCTATTGAAGGCACCCAGCTGCTGAATGAGTACATTGGTAAATTTAAGGAGTACATCATTCAGGTCCATAGTGGTTGTTGACAGAGGAGGTTTGATGGCACAGGAGCCAATGACCCTCTGTCTGGAGAGCCTGTAGCCCTGGGAGAAGAAGGGGCAGACCTCGATGGAGTCATTGTCGATGACTTGTCCATAGTCGACAGTGGCGGGTCCGATGACCTGGAGGTCGACGGCCAGGTGCCCTGTGTGTTGGGTGGAGGTGCTGTTGGTATGGGTCTGGCAGGAGCACAGACCTGGACAGCTGGTCAATTCATAGGGGTGGCCTCTATCGACAAGAGCCCCCTGAAGAAGAGGCCGACAGGGAATGGGATTGCCACCAGGGGGAGCGGTCTCAGTCCTGGTCCTTTTTGTGACTTTTCCACAAGGACTTGTCTTAGCCTTTTAGGCCTGGCAGAATGATGATCCGGTGGGCGGCTGGGCAGCCAAGGCCCCGGAGGATCCCTGCCCAGAGCTGGCTACCTATTGTTCCATGAATTGTTTTAGAGCCTTCTTGTATCACCTAAGGGTTGTTTGATTAAACTTCTGGCTGAGCTCACACTTAGAGACTTCATGGTCAGGCCCAAGACAGCAGACACAAACAGAGTGTTCATCTGTAGAGGCAATCTTCTTTCTGCAGTGGCAGTGACGGAAAAGAGAAGAAGAAGGATTAACTTTCAACATAAACAAAATTAAAAATCTCTAAAAAGTGATTAAGGTAAAGGTCACTGGAAAAACAACAGCCATTGGCCAAAAAAGGCACAAACACTGCGATGAAGCTTCCATGGAGACTGTGCTTGCATGTCAATGGTGGGAAAAAACTGAGGAGGGAATGGGGCCACCCAAGCCTATATAGGGTTGCAGACATTGATGGCATGGGTGACCCCAGTTGTACTGCTGAAAATCTTCCATGTGGATTCCCCTTCACCAACAGCGAAAGTCCTACAATGTTACCTGATGACTGAGATACTCCTGAGGAAGATCTTATTATTTCTTTTAAGTTTTTTTCACTGCTGGTGTCCATCTTGGGTGCCTTCTGCCACTGGGAGGGATGGCATCTCCTTCTGCTGCCCAACTACCCTCTGGTGGCCCAGTAGAGGGCATGTCATGTGGGAAGGAATAAGTCATCCCTTTGGAGAGGCCTGAAGATGGCATGGACCCACTCACTTGGCAAGTAATGCAGGTATCATGTCAAGTCCATGCTGTAAGACACAGCGAAAATGGAACTTTGAATGGCAATTCTAACTAAATTTATGTCAAAAGTTGTAAACTTCAGTGCAGAATTCCTGTTGAGAGGATTTTCCCTAATGAATTCTGTTGAAACCGTTCAAAAATGTGTCCCCCTTGGAGCTGTAATAGTAAATTTATATGGGACCAAGACTGTACGTGACCGAGTCCTCTGATTTACTCCATATAAATTAATGAACAAAACTCCACAATGATGAATTTTCTAATGTTTTTAACAGAATCTGTTATGGAAAATCCTCCCAAAATTAATTCTGCATTGAAGTTTACAAGATTTTATAAAAATACAGGTAAAATTGCTGTTTAAAGTTCCATTTTAGCTGTGTCTGTTGACGCGGATTTGACATGGAAGCGTGATGCAGAGGCATCGCACACACTGAATGGGGCCACCAGAGGAGTTATTAAGGTAGGATGGGGCTTCTGCACCCTTCTGACAGCCCTGAAAGATATTCGGCTGTGTTGCTCCTTAGGAACATACCCTGGAGAAGATTAAGGGAGGGCTTAGTGGGACAAACTACCTAAGAATCCCTAGACAGTTGAAGCCACCTGCACCCCCATGCCTTTTGTGCCTCAACAGCTCCTCCTCTAGGAACTCCATTACTGAGTAAGGTGTTCTCCGTCCTGGATTGAAGAACCAGGGGGTCCCACCTGCACGTGCTAAGCTGTGGATTACGGTCTTGATTCTAGAGATGATGTTGATCAGAGGCTGGTGGTTGGTTGGACTATTGGAGAATTCCAATGGTGGGAAAAAGGACTTGGGTAGGTGGAAGGAGGACCTGGCAGCTGGCAAGAAGAAATGATGGCAAAATTAGAAAGTAAATAAAATAAATAAATAAAAAGTATTGTTCACCAGGATAGCCTTATTCAGGTGCAAGACCCTAGTTTGCAAGAGGGTTCCAGGGGTTCTGCACAGTAACACCAAAAAGATAATTCTGAGTTAGAGTGTTGCTAAATTTCATGCATGTCACAAATGTAGTGATAGGAAACACAATACATAAAGATACAGTGAATACACAACAGTCTGGTAAACGATTGTGCATGTAATTTTTTATGGGATTTAGATAAAAATGGTACTCAGGAGCTGGAGCTGCTGAGTTCTAAGATCAGCTGGAGCTGGAGCCCAGCCATTGTTCTGAGAAACACAAATCATCATTACTCACATTGGTGGAGGGTCTGTCCCATCCTGTTCAGTACTCGAGAACAGACTAACAGAGACTAACTCTAGAAGACACTAACACCAACAACAGCCCTCTGAGAAAGCCTCATGCAGTAGCAATACATAAGGTACTTAGCCCAGATTGTCCAGCAAATGGCTAAATAAAGTACATAGACATCTGATGTTGGTGTGTGCGCTGCTTTTCTTGCTCTTTTGCATACCAATAACAATGACAAATAGATTTGTCCTATGTTGGTGTGGTACTGGGCTTGGATCAATGTTCATTTAAGATGTAAAACCATGGTTGCTACTTTGATTGAATCTGTGGAGCTCATCCTCCATCTTGTAGTGAGCTCTTTCTAACTTTGACCAGTCCACCATCATATTACGTCGTGAACTTAAAATAGAGGGATTGATCTTTTCTGTGAAATAAGATGGCTTTATGGGCTTTAATGGAATCACTGCTGGTTAAATGTTCAGATCTTCTGTGAGTATCCAAACTAAACTAATGATACTCAGGTCAAATGAAAAGTTCACCCCCAACATCCATTATCCATCCATAGTAATTTTCTCCAAAATTGCTCCAAGAGCAGACAAGTTACCAGCTTATGGGTCAGAGTGCCTCTTAAAGAGCTCTACAGTACCTCTGGTATCAGTCTGATATCAGATTGTTACATTTATTAGCGTCAGCAGGAGACCATTGGTGTGCAGGGAGCGAGCGAGGGATCGGCAGTCAAAAAAGTGCTGGGGGTTCAATATTTTATTGACAACATGCAACTAACCATCCATAGTATTTTTCTCCAAAATTCCTCCAAAAGCAGACAAGTTGCCAGCATATGGGTTAGTGTGCCTTTTGCAGAGCTCTACCTCTGGCATCTGTCTGCTATCGGATTGTCAAATTTATTAGCGTGAGCGGGTGAACGAGGATTGCTAGTGAAGGAGTGCTGGGGTTCAATATTTTATTGAACAGTGCTGCTTTTGTGATGTAGTTCCTGTGATTGTGGGGGCAGAGGAGAGAAAAGGGCTATAGAGGGAGGGATGGGGCAGGAGGACTGAGAGGCTAATATCAAACAAAGTCACCTCTGAATTCACTATAATGCACTATCGTGTAACAAAGCATATCAGGCAAAGAGTATGGCACTTACAGAGTCCAGTCTCACACACTTAGGATATTCGATTTCCAGTATATCTTTATTAGATTCCACATAGAAGGTAAGAGCAGACAGTAACAGACAGACCACAGGATAGGCCAACATTCTGTGTATCACTACTATGCTTTATCAAGGTGATAAATTCCAAAAGTGGTGGTATCAATGTTTTAGTATCCTTCAAATAGAGCGATCACATCATCTGCGTGTAGGAGATTGTATGCTCTTTACTCTTGATTCTAATCCATTCTGTGCCATCTGATCAATGAATACCATGGGCAACTGGCTCCATAAAAAGTAAAGAAGATAATAAGCATTCCTATAGGGGCCTCTTATAGTACAGGAATACAATCAGATTACATAGAGTTTATTCTAATTTGGGTTGCTGGACATGTATAGATCTGTACAAAACAACTTATAAATTGCTTTCCTATATCCACCTTGCTCATTGCCTTTTTTGGAAACTCAGCTGAATTAGCTGATGACTTTTCAGTGTCTAATGCTAAACATGCAGAATCTGTATTAGAAGCCTCTTTAATTATCTTTAAATTTCTCAAAAGCGTTATGGGCCAGCCTCTGACCCCAATTGACCTCATGTGATCTTGGTGTATAATCTTATGAATAATTTTACTAAGGCATTTTGCAAGAATATTAGCAAACATCTTATGGTCAATGGCCCCCATATTCAAAAGTCCCCTGGCAAATCGCGCAAGTGCCTGTGCTGCGCATCTGAGATGCGCAGTCCCAAAAAAATGCAATATTCAAAAGATGCACCGGAGGATGCACTGGCGCATCCAGGACTGAATATTGCAACAATGTGCCACTGTGCAAATGGACTTGGGCCATGCATCAGGGCAGGACTGAATATAGGAAATGGAGCAAGTCAGCCTGGGACAGTGGAGCAACAGGGCAGGACTGAATATGGGAAATGAGCAGTGCAGAAGAGCAAAAAGAGCCAGAGCAGCACCGAAAGGTACAGGGGATGACAGTGACACAGGGACAGTGCAACATGGGGACAGGCACTGCCCCTGTGAGTACAGCATGAAGCACCACACACACACACCACCAGCCAAGGGGAGTACCAGGAACAGTAGGCATGACACACAGAAGGGCATTGTCACAGTGCCACAGCAGCGGCAGTGCCAATGAACAGCACGGCCTGACCAGGCATCATGACAACATGGCCAATGTGCCAAGCAGAGTGGACGTGGCAGCCAGAGCACAGGCAAAGTGTGTGACTGGTACACCAGTACCCAGGCAGGGGGCTGTAGTCCACACAGGGTGTACACACCCACAGCGACACAGGACAGTAAACAGCACTGCACAGCAGCATGGGAAGCAGGACAACAGCAGAGGTAGGCACAGCACGGTGCAGGAAATCAGTGCCAGTGACAACCTGGGCTGGTGTGACAGACACCACACGGGCAGCCCAAGGAAACCATCACAAACACAGTTGGGTCAACACCTAGTGGACTGGATGTACAGGTGTGCAATGTCACAGACACAAATGGGCAGTGAAAAGCAAGGGGCAGTGGCTACTCATGTAACACAGCAAGTGATGGTAACAACAGCAGAGGAAGGACCACAGACAAAGGCACAGTTATGATAACAACATTTAACAAAACAACCAAAAACAGCAACAAACAGCAAGCAATGCAGCAATAGAAAAGGTGATATAAAACCATGTAAACCATAAAAATGGGTTGTGGGGCAGAGTGGAATTGAGGAACAGGTAATGGGTGGGAACTAAATACATGGGGATGGCAAGTTTGGTGTGGGAGGAGGGTGGATTAAGGGGCTATGTACATCCTTCAAAGGCTACAGTCCAGACAGGCCTAGCATCCCCGCCTGTCGTGCACATACCCTCTGTGCGGGTGGCCTCCACTCTGCATTTCCCTAAGTATCTCACGGCCTACCCATAGAATCGCTCTCTGCTGGTGGTATATGGCAAACAGCAGCCCCTGGCTGGTGATGACATGGCCACAGAACAAAAGCCTCCACTGGCTCCTTGGGCATTGCACCTCCCCAGCACTGACATCCTGACGACCTAAGGGGGGAAACACAGAACATGTACTCAGTGCGACAGCCCACCCAGGTACAGTTCCCCCCCTGGGATGGAGTGGCCACATATGCCAGATGTTGACAGGGCCCTTGCACAGGGCCACCACAACACCACACATAAGACACATCGGCGCATTGCTGTGCAACAGTGCCACACAGTGCAGGAGACATGGTGAAGGGAACAGGCAGTGTCAGCATGTGCATGCACTGGATGATGCCAAGAGACATGTGGCCACGTCCCCCACAGTGAGTGAGTCTGACATTTGCATGCCCCATGTGTGCATGCCTGGTGGTGGCCCTGTGGGCACTGATGGAGTCCACTGTCCTGAACAGACACACTGGATGAGGACCAGTACAAAGCAGCCAGGCACAGCAGAACTGACCACATGCTGCAAGACATCAATCCATGTGTGTGAGGTAGGCACAACAAGGGCATGCACAATAAGTGGCCCACGGCCCACAGTGGGCAATGCAAACCCCACCAAACCCACAGAACACCAACATGCATCACAAGCAGCACACTTACCTGACACACAGTGTGACACATCAGGCAGTGTACCAGTGCCATCCCCTCCCTACCACACCACTGTCACCTGCCCACCTACTGGTGAGGCTCTGGGCCTGGCACCACTCCTCCTGACCTGCAAGGGGACACAATGGTAAATGCAATGTGAGCAGCATGCAGGACCACAAGCCCCAGGGCACTACGGTGACATGACATATCATGATGCAGCACAATGCATGGCCTGGTGACAGGCAACACACAAAGGGGACCAACACGAGCATGGCAACGCCACCATGGCCCACCAGTGCACCCAGGACCAGACCATGGCACACATGGTGCCATGGGCCTGGCCTTGTGTCTGGGGCAGTGGAAACCATGTGGGCGGTAGCACCAGCCCATGCCACACACCTGCAAACGCCCCAGTATCAGGCACTGAAAACATGTACACAGCACATACATACCTGGGCATGGCATGGACCCCCTGCAGGCCTGGTTGCTCAGGCATCTCAGCCTGTCCGGGTCCCGCTTGTTTAGGTCACCATAGTGGTGCTGGCACTGCTCCCTGGACTGTATGATGCTCATACGGTGAGTGAGGTGCTCTGGTACACTATCCCATATCTGGGCCAGTGCCTCCTGCAGCGCCTCTGCCCCAAATAACTTGCTCTCCATTGGCACCACAAGATCCACCAGATTGGTGAACCCCACCTCACTGCAGTTCAGGGCACATGGCCTGGTCCTCTGAGATGTGCTGGCATGTGCCATGACTACTCCCCGGGTGTTGCTGCTGGTGCTGCTAGCAGGATTTCACTGTGTGTCATGTGGCTAGGCCATGTTGGATGTACGATAGGCCAGGCATGTTGAACCCTGCGCAGCATGCACATGTGCCATAGGGATGCATGATAGCCACTGCATGGCGCAGTACCACGCAGGTGCAGTAACACATGTCTAGGTGGGAGGACAGGGTCATGTCCCCACACAACACACATGTGAGTCTGAGTGGGCCACCATGTTGTGAAGGTCGGGTAATGCCACACCTGTGTCCATCCACATGGTGCATTCTGGTGCACATGCACTGTACACGTCAGCCGCCATCTGGGCAGCATGCTGGGGAATGCGTAATGCACTGACCATGATTTCACTCATCCATGACTGCAAAACACAGTGACATTACTGGCTATCGCACATGTGTGGAAAATGCACCATGTGGACATGTGCTTCCCAAATAGATGCACATTATGCATTGAGATGGGCCAGGCACAGATCTGCAATATTCGGGTCTGCATATGCAGATGAGCACATTGCCCAATTCTGGCCCAAATCTACACACTAGCATCTCATTACAGGCAGGCAGGCCCCTCATTTGCATAGGCTGCACTACAAATGGGCTGACCTGCACCACCCCTCCATACAGGTGACCAACAGGAACTGCAGCCTTGGAGGTGAATGTTTATATTTTGTATGTTACAGTATTTGTTGCACTGCATTCTGAAGGCCCTTCATGCCATGCCACAGATGCTTGGCCTGTGCACATGTGTGTCTGTTTCTGTCCACTGGCATCAACATGGCAGATGAGGAGGGGAAGAAGAGAAGGCAGCCTAACTTTACTAAGGATGAACTGCATGCCCTCTTGGAGGCATACCTCTTGACAGAAGACCTTCTTACTTGCAAGATGGGCAACCAGCAGGAGCAAGTGCAGGGCTGGGATTATGTGGCACAGGCGGTAAATGCCCATGGGGAGTACAAGAGGACAGCCCAGGAGTGCATCAAGCGCATGAGCGTCGAGCACACCAGAGCCAAGGAGTGGCTAGCTACTCTCAAGGCATCCCAAAGGGCCACTGGGGGTTGCCCCCCAACAGTGCCTGCCCTGACAGCATGGGAGGTGATGATCACCAGCACCTTGAGCCATGCCACTGTGGAAGGTGTCCCCGATGGCGGCTTCAGGACAGGAGGAGGAGGACTGATGCTGCACTGTGAGTATGCTTTTGGCTGTCACTGTTGCGGGCTGTATGTGTTCACCATTGTGTGCTTGTTGTGCCACGCAGGCCACAGCACTGTGTACCCTGAAGACGCGGCTGCACGATGTCAGTGCCCAGCACTGTCATAGGCCATCATGCCCCCTGTGTTGTGGTGGTAGTACTGGCCCTGTGAATCGCATCACAATGGGTGTACCAGGCCTGTCAGGTGCCCAGGCACCTGTGCCCACATCTACACACTGGACCATAAGTGGTGTGTGCATGTACAACCTAGTGGCAACAGTGTGTCACTTAGCGGCATGGCCATGTGGTGGGGGGCATCAATCAGCTTGGCACAACCTGTGAGACATGAATGTGTCCCACAGTGTCCCCTGGGATACACACACAGGTGGACATGCAGCACACATGCCACTGTGGCGTGTGGCCAATGTAACCCCACACAGAAGCCTGTGGCCTGTGTGGCTCCATCAGCACCCCTGTGGCACACATGCATCCACCATGGGTGCACACATAGCCCGACACCATGAACCTGCGCCACTGACCATTCACACCTATTCTGCATTACAGCAGCATTGCACCTCGGGGTGTTGCTGGATCCCAGAACAGTGCAGATGGCCAGGAGGGGGACAGGCCCACACCATCAATGTCCACAACAGCCGTGGCTGCTGAGGAGGGAGGGGCCACACTTGGGATTGTTGAGTTGCTTGGGCTTGATGATTCTGACACCCTGCCCAGTATAGACATACTGGATGAACTCAGTGTGCTGGCACTGACCACTGAGGATGATGACGATGTTGCTGCCATCTAGTTGGGGGACACCATCCCTGACACTGCCAATGCAAATGTTAGCACAGTTGCCACACAGACAGCACCAGGATGTGGTATCCATCCTGGGACCTCACATGCACCCCCCCCCACTCCCGCAACATGACAGCCACTGCTGCGATGGCCATGGTTGGCCAGTAGCATAGTGCCACTGTGTGGCCGGGGGATGGTGACACAGTTCAGCAGAGCATGGTGCAACTACAAAAGCATGCATGGGCAGATGGCACGTCTGTCCTAGGGCCTGCTGTGCCTGCCCATACACAGTCCCCAGCCCAGCAGCAGCCTGTTGTGTGGCATCCGCAGTCAGTGGATGTGGCACTGCAGACTGGTCCACACCCTGCCCATCAGCACCCCCCCAGGACATGTCCCCTACTGACAGGCTTTATGAGCACATCTGGCTCCTGTGGCACTCTGTGGAGGTCCAGGTGGCACTCACGGAGGTTATTCATGGCCTGCATGTGCAGGTGGGTCACTTGATGAGCATGCAGCCATGAGGCATGCACAGATGTGTGGCAAGTTGTAATTGCTGTTGTAGTTGTCCCTGTAATTGCCCCTAAGTAATGTAATAATGGGGTCCCTCCCACCTGGCCCTCAGCCCTGACAATGTCCACTGGACTGCTGTCCCCCTTTCCCACATAAGTATTCCTCCCTGGTATGTCCAGGGTTGTACCTTCTATTATTGTAATATTTTTATTTCAATTGTAACTTCTGTATGTAACTTATCTGTAAACCACTGCTGTAAATGAGTTTTTTATTGTTATTCTGTACTGCACCTGTATGTTACCACTGTTGTACTCACACTGTATTAATGTTTACCCTCCCTGCGACAAGGTGCCTTTGTAAATGAGTCCACGACTCAGAGGTTGTAATTACGACTTCTCTAATAAATAAATAAATAAAGTTGTGCATTCTGTGGATGGACATGGTTGCACAAATGCAGTTCACTTGGGCAGACATGACCACAGGCCTCAACAGGATTGCACAGGCCATTGAGGTGGGTGTAGCCCTGGCACTGTGTGCCCACAGCAGTACCAGCCACACAACACGCAGTGCCAACAGCACTCCAACACCATGGTGTCATGTGACCACCTTATTTCAGATGCTGTCCCCTGCCATGGGAATCCTCAAAACCCCAGGATCCGGTCTGGCATTCAGTACCCCCACCCCCACATGCACCCAGTCATAGTCATGTGTGTCAACACCCTTAGGGGTCATGGATTCACCCCTTGTGGCAGGAGAACACCCAGTGGAGTTCCCCTTGCAAGGGTATAGCCACCAAACACACTAGTTGACTGGTCAGGGGTCACTGCCCTAGATGACCCAGCACGAGCCCTGGATGAATTCCTTACTAAATTCATCCCCATGCAGAACAAACACGCTCCCCCTCACTAGGAGGTGAGTGAGGGCACCGATATACTAAATGGCTTCACGGGGCCTATTCTCCCTTATGAAACTCAGGGACAAATGCTGGAGACCTTCAAGGCCTCCCAAAGCAACACTGATCTCCTTGCTTACAGGACCCTCAGAAACTCATGCAAAAGCCATCCGCTCTGCAAAAGTGAGTACTGCCAATCCGCCTTTGCTCCTCAGCCAGCAACCCGAGGAGTTTCTGGCAGAATATCAGAAGCGGCTGGTGGGTCTGCCAGAGTGCAAGTCACTGACTTACTTCATTGGCGGGGTCAGCTGTAATAACTCCCTATTATCTCTAATACCTTTAACTTCATGTTCTCCGAACTGCCTGCCCCACCTTCCTGTCCACTGCCCCCAAGTCCCCTGACTCCCCACCTCCTGGATCTAACTCCCAACCACCACTCTACCTCCAACAAGTGTCTGTATACGAGACCCAGAAGCTCCTCACCAGCCTCTCACAGCGGGGTAGGGCATGACAGCCTTGAGCTAAAACTGCTCAGACTAGGGGCCCACCTCCTTGCCAGGCCTGGCCACACACATCTTCAATGCCTTCCTTAACTCCGGGATCATCCCAGATATTTGGAAAGTGGTGGAGGTTGTCCCAGTGCTAAAACAAGGTAACCCCAAGGATCCCCTGAACTATTGACCCATTGCCATACTGTCTGCCGCCTCCAAAATTCTTGAGAAAATTGTGGCCTCCCAGCTATCCCAGTACATACAGAACCACAACTTCCTCTCTCCAGCTCAACATCAGTTCAGAAAAGGGCATAGCACATCCACTGTCCTCGCTGTAGTCACCTCGACTATCAGAACTGCTGCCGACCAGGGCAACCTTACCGGAGCCATCTTTGTGGATCTCTCCAAAGCCTTCGATAGGGTTGATCACTCCCTCCTCAGCTCCACTCTCCTATCCCTTGGTTTCTCCCCCCCTGCCCATGCGTGGTTCCTCAACTACCTCTCTGGCAGGCAGCAGTACACCAACTTTAATCGCACCTTCTACACCTCTCTCCTGTCCGGCTAGAGAGATTGTTAAGCAGTTTAGATATTACTGGTTATGTTTAGTATAAAATGATCACTGTTTCCTCTTTGCCTCACCCCTTTGAAGACTCACTAGAGTCAAGGCGCTAGGGGTGTACTGAAGGGGACAAGTGCTGTTTGTTAAAACGCCATTAAGTTGAGTAAAACTCTTACTTTGTTTCAACCCTGTCTGAAGCTTTCATTTGTGTGCGTTACACAATTATCTGGATTGCTGTTTGTGAGGGGAGCTACCTTGAGTGAATGTGCACTTGCTGTACATGCTTGCTTGCAGCATTCACCTTGTTGTTGTGGTTTGGAATGCTCATTTGACTGCGGCTGAACAGCACTGTCCATAGGAGTGACGGAACTGACATTAGTGAAAGCCGTCCTTCGGGCGCTTATTGGAACTAGCTAGAGCAAGGAAAGCTGTTTTCTTTCTTGGAGATATTATCAGACTTATTTTGTCTGTGAATTTGTGTGATGGAACTAGATAGTGAATAATCACACATAGTCGACAAGTTCGAGCTCAAGAGAGGACCCCAGTTTTGTTTGGGAGGAAACGGATCCACAGGATTTTCCCACAAGATGATGGAGAGCACAAGCTAAACTACTGAATATTGAAGATAATGTCCCTTCTAACACTAGCACTAACACTGCAAAGGCAGCCTTTATTAAACTGGAAAAGCTGTTTGTAAAAGAAATTGATGCGACGTTTAATATCAGTGCACTGGAAGAATATGTGGACAGGGGCCAAGCACTGAGGGAGCTGAGGATCCCCATTGTTCCCTCATGTGGGCTAGAAAACTTTCAATTTAAAGATGAATGGTTGCCCTCACTGCAAGTGAGTGTTCAAAACTCTTTTTGCAACTATTAATCAAAGATGATATGCACAAATATACAGAACTAGTGAAAGAACTAGAAGAAGCAAGGCAAATGTTTTTTTCTTTACAAATCTTGCCCTGAATACTCTGAGTATAATGAACCGTTAAAGGCAAAACCTGCTAAACATGAAGCTGATGTAATCCAGAAAAAGTTAACAAAACTGAATAGGGACAAAATGGACTTTGAAAAAGGGGACATTTTAACCTGGAAAAGCCAAAGATCGCAAAGTCGAGGAAGGTTAAAGGTCAGATTCACAGGACAAAGTAGAAAAAATTCCAAAAATAGACCTAAACAAGATCAAAGGAAATCTGAAGCAGTCCCAAATAATAAACAACAAGGGGCTTCTTTTTGGCAAAGACCTGCCCCAAAGGCAAAAGAAAAAGAAAAGCCAGAAGGGGCGGGGGGAGGGGGGATACCGCTACAACAGGAACAGAGAGGCCATGTTGTGAGAGGAAAAAGGATCTGACTTACAGATACTGAATTTGTCACAGATAACCCTGAACCAGCACCAGGAAACAGTGTCGAAAGGAGGATTCAGCTTTGTTCTGACCCCCTGCTATAAATGATTTCAAAATATTTGTGGACTTAAGAAAATTCTTTAGAAAGTTACATTTAAAATTACACTTTTTCAAGAACCCAGTGACAGTCACAGGGGTGTTTGAACCAGGAGAAATGGGATTTATTGAAGCACCATCTGGGACTTTTTCAGAAGATTTGGATTTGATATTAAATTAAATCACTGAGGAAAATTATACTTTTCCATCAGTAGAGGGAGACCATGATTCGAATCTCAATAACCAGGACAGAACAGAGCTGGACTTGAACTTTGCTAGCAATATGCAAGCCCTAGAAGATTTACTTATGGAAAGTAATTTAGACATTGACCCAGACCACAGGACTTCACAAGAAAATGGTGGCACTGGACTTATAACAGCAAACAAAACTATCAAATCACTACGAAAGTCCTTATTTAAAGGAAAATCTAGTTTTTGCCCCAAAATATATAATAATGTGATAGATATTGTTGAAAAGACAGTTACAAAACAGGTCAGAAATCTTTTGAATGAGAATGCTGCCCCCCCCCCCCACCAGAAATACAATTTGAGTAAAAATGAAAGAATTGCTCTAAAAGAATTGTCAGAATGTAGTTCAGTTGCAATTAAGCCAGCTGATGGAGGGTTGGGCAACATTGTCATCCTAGAGAAAGCACATTACAGAGATATTGTAATGAAACTATTGGGTAACTCTGATAATTTTCAGAAACTGAGTAGTAATCCAGTGCTTGAATGCAATAGGGAATTGTTTGCATTGTTGTCTAAAGGTCTAAAGAATGAGGATATCACTGATGCTGAGTTTGGTTATCTGGTGAGGCAATCAAGTGACAGCAAGATTTCATATCCTGCCAAAAATACACAAAAACAGAGAGAGCCCACCAGGTAGACCCATCATCTCAGGGGTGGGTTCTCTTACTCAAAACTTAGGCAAATTCATAGAGTTTTTTCTACAATCATGTGTCTGGTCTGGACTTTTACTTAAAAGATACAACAAGATTTGCTGAAAAAATTGAATAACATAAAATGGGATGAGGGTGACTGTTGGTTAAGGATTAATGTAGAATCACTTTATACTAATATTCTGAACTCACAAGGCATACATGCAGTAAGGTACTTTTTAGAGCAATAGAATGAGCAACACACCTCATTAGATTTTTATTTTGAAATGTTTAGAATACATGATTTTTGAATTTGAGGAAGTCTATTTCAAACAGCTTTGTGGGACAGCTATGGGTGCAGCAATGCCCCCAAGTTATGCCAACCTATTTTGGGGTTTCTGGGAAATATTGGTGGTATTTAACCAATGTGTAAATCCATTTTTTAAGAATATTAAAAAATAGTATCGTTTTATAGTCAATGTTATTTGCATATGAATTGGAGACGCCATCCAGATACACACTTTTATTGATTGGCTTAATAATAATAATAATAATGATTTAAATTTGAAATTTACATTTGAAACACATCCCACAACTTTAAACTTTCTGGATTTAACATTGTTTACTTCAGAAAGTCAACTCAGCACAAGAGGGACAGACACACGCTAAAACTCATAGAAAAAAGACTGCCACAAAGTCATTGATCCGTTTTAATACTGCCCACTGTCAGGAGGTCCAAACCTCACTCTCAGGTTCTTGGCCATATTGGGAATGCAAGAAATCACAGACATGTTGCATAAGACTAATAAACTTGTTTATTACTGCAAAAGGGATAAATCACAGTTGCCCTAAGCAGTTCTTACCAATACGAACTGGGAGCCAATGCTAAGCATTTCCTATACCTTGAGGTTTCTTTGTGTCTCTTGGGGTCTCCGAGGTATAAGACTCAGTGTCTCACATTATATACCTATGATAATTACTATGGTTACTGTAAGATAGAAACATTTCTAGTTACAGAGATGAGCCCTATTGGCTAAATTAGAGGTGGCTCCACGGTCCAAGATAACATTATACAATTTTGTAGTAGTCATCATTTTGTGAAACGAAACAGTACAGTTCTTACACAAATCAGTGTAGTAGTACAAATCACCAAAAGGTGGAATGCCAACTTACATATAATCATTACAAGGACACATATGTCCTAACATCTTATGAGTGTGAAATACATAAAAAGTATATATGTATTAGAAAGCAGTGTATAACAATAATATGCATACATATTGTGACACGTACTCTTGTACGGTAGATGCCCTAAGCCCTATATGTTAGTATAACATATGCCTAAGCAGTAGCTGTCTATGGTGTACCTCTGGGAGTGCCAATAAGGGTGCAGGGACCTCGTGTAACTTCCCCCCATGTTGCTTCCAAGGGCAACACAGGCAAAAATATGGAAAGGTCAGGGAGCAGGGGCCGTTTACAAACCCGATGCGCGAGCCTTGTAGGGAACTCCAGCTGCTCACAGTGTTGGCACAGTGTGCACTGTAGGCAGCATAGCATAATATCCAAGAAAATAGCAAAATGCTTGTATAATAACAAAACCTTTAAAAGTAATCTCTAACCAAGTGTTAGTTAATGAGTCATTCATATCTCCATCTTTAATTAATGAAAGGATAGCTTCATTAGCTTTAGTAATATTATTGCTGATGTGGATGAGGTGTGTGTGTTTCCTCTCTAAAGTGATTTCAATGTAAGTGACAGTGGATCTATGTGTACATTAAAATATGGTAAATGCTCAGGAAGGGTGAGCAGATAATTGGGGTTACCATCAGTGATGTCCGCATCCATAAGGGGGATGGGGGTAATAACGGTATGTCCAATGACAGCTTTCTGATGCGGAATGAAGCAGAAGTTGGGGGAATCAGTAACACATGTTTGTGAGCCGTAAGTATAAGTTCTATAGTTAGTAACTACGCAATACTCGCCATCTGAATTGTACTGCATTTTAACAGTAGGTAATTTCCACTTTTGCAACTGTACCGGCAGGTGTAGGTTGTCTTGGAAATCTGTGTTGATAGGCAATGAACTCCTCTCGATAAGACTGGTAAAGTTTGTCTGGAGCCAATGTTGAGTCCGAAAAGTCTGTGCCATTCGTGCTGATGTCATCGTCCATGGAAAAGGACCAATCAATACTGTTGGGAGAATAACCACATATAGGTTTAATAACATCAAATACATCACATCTACACAAGTAGATATATTGTTTCTTGTACAGCAATCTGTGTGCAGAGCGACCCAGGCGTCCAGGAAAGGATGGAAGACCAATACAGGAGGCAAGTCCAGGCATTCTCTGTAGATGTCGTCATCAAGGTGGCTACTGAGTAGTACAGAAGCCAGCTTATCGGACAAAGCTGTAGTGGGATCAAAACATGGTAGAGAGACAGTAAAAGAAACAAACATTGTATCTTTGATAGAACATTTCTTAGAAGTAAAACAGGGACCAGTGTTCGGGTGTCTGGTCACAAAACCCAAATTCCTAGCTGCAGAAAGAGGAATCGTTAAAGATTGTTGCATACACATAGTAATACAGCAAGGGGTTTTACAACGTGGACAATACCATTTAGAAATATGTCTGTCATGTATGATATCAGGGATTCTTCCAGATTCTAGATCACAGAAGAAATTATTGATGGTAGTGATAATGTAGGAGCCATAGGCTGAGCATAGAATCTCACAGGCAATGTATTGTTTATCTGCTTCTTTGTTGTTCTGTGCAATGAGTGCATTAATCTTATCTTTAGAATCTGTAAATGCCTTAGCAATATCGTGCATTTTATAAACAGTGTATCTTTCTTCTTGACTAAGGCTATCCACACCATGCAATAATGGGGGTAGTATATTATTTACCAAACCAGTTTGAAATTTGGCTGAATGAGATTTGATAGCAGCAATGTCTGCTTTATTCCAGATAGACATAGCTGTACCAAAGAGACCTGTGACAGTGCCTGTTGCACCAGTGACATCAGAACTGTCAACTTCACATGTATTACGTTTATGAGTTTGATCATCAGGATTGTTTTTTTTCCTGAAGTTGCCTCTATGCTTGGTGGAATGCACCCCGGCAATAGGGTCTTGAGTATGAATCTGAAATGCTGCTAAACTATCAAGCAATAACGTACTGTAAAATTCTGAAGTGTTAGTATTGTGACACATACCAAATTCTTTCATATTCCAGTAAGTTAAATTAAACAAAACAGGTATATGCATAAATTGCAAATTGTTAATCAGTGTACCAGGTAGAGTAGTGGCTGTTAGACCACTGCGGGGACCAGGACATTTCAAAAGCTGTTTGTCAGTGGGTGGTAACACAGATAGAAACATGACAGCAGAGACCATGTTGTGTACAGCACAACATTTTCAAGCAGAGTCCTTAGACAAAGAATTACAATAGGAGGATCAATCAAAGCAGTGATATTATATAAGCCAGAATGTCTAAAAGCAGTTTGTAGCAAGGACAGAGAACCATTTGGGGATAATTTAGAGTTAGACCAACCCTGGAAAGTTCTCTTGGAGTGTTGTACAGGGAGAATTTGTCCTTGCGATGTGGTTTGCCACTCAATTTGTAGGGTAGATTTATCAGGAGCAACAACCACGGCAATGAGGTAGGCATCAGAACCTTCCTGGACAGTAATCAAACTATCGAGTATTTTGATGCATACTCCCACTGGGGCAGATACTGGAGGATCAAGGTGAGGTAGGAGTTTCGGTACCGTGCCTTGGATGCAGGGGATAACTGCTGAGATGAGGAGAAAATGGAACAAGATAGCCATCTTGTCAGTGTATCTGAAAAGGAAAATCAAACATTAGTAGATTAGTACTATTCCACCCAATGGGGTGAGGAAAAGTAATTATACTCCTTTATACAGTTTCAGTTGGTTTATATGTAACCACTTGTCAGTCAGTTTATTGTTGTGCAGGAGTTTAACTTGATAGACTGCCAGACTGTGCTTGTTGACAATGGGGTAAGGGCCTTCCCATTTATTGGAGAAGGAGTGTGTGATGTGCAAATCGGAGGACCATTGCCTGATCTCCAATCTGCCAATCCACTCTTGTGCGTGTTTGTCAAACTGTATCTTGACTGTTGCTGGGCCTGGCCCATGCAATTGGCAGCATACAAGTGTGTGCGTATGAGGTCTTTTGAGTTTTTCCACATATTGGTTCACAGACACATGGTCCACAGTGGGGTATGCAGGTCAAATAACAGGTGTTCAGGTAATTTCATCTGTCTTCCAGTCATCACCTGAAAGGATGTCAACTGGGTGGTGGCTGAGGCAGTGCTCCTGATTTCCATAAAGAGTAATGGCAACAGGGAATCCCAAGTTTTGGGATTGTCCTCAATGAATTTGGAAAGCATTTGCTTAATCCGCCTGTTGGCTCTTTCTACTTGACCTGAAGATTGAGGATGGTAAGGTATGTGGAACTTGTTGAACTCAAGGAGCTCAAAGGATTCTTTCATCAACTCACCTGTAAAACTGGTTCCTTTGTCAGAGTCTACCTTAAGAGGTAGGCCTCACCTGGAGAAAATTTGTTCCACCAGGATTTTGGCAGTGGTTTTAGCAGTATTGTCTTAGTGGAGAAAGCTTCGACCCATTTAGAGAAGAGATCAGTTACCACAAGAGCATACTTGTTGTTTCTGGTGGTATTGGTCAGTGGACCAATAAAATCAATCTGTATGGCATGCCAATGTCCAAAGTGTCTTTGTGGTAGAAGTTTGGCATTTTGCTTGGTGGGGATGGTATTGTTTTGCACACAGACAAGACATTTGTCTATGTACTGTTTAACATATTTGGTGACACCAGGCCATCAGGTGGTGGTCTTGAGCCTCTGGAGGGTGTTTTCCACTCCCTGGTGTCCACCAGTGGGTGTATCATGCACTTGGTGCAAGAATTCAGACCTAAGATGACTGGGGACCACCCACAACTTGGTGGTGGAATCATCCGGTTGGTGCTAGATGAGCTTGTCATCTGGGGACAAGTGTAACTTACTTTCATGCCTCCAGTAAGGATTGTGTGTGAGAAGTTTTTCTTTGGTACCCTTGTCAAGGAACCTGAACACTTCTTTGAGTTCAGTATCAACATGTTTGGCTGTTGAAAGGTCCAAGGGGGAAAAAGGTTCAGGTTTCTTCCTGACTGCTGCAATGTGTGCATTCAGCTTGGCCTCTGGATGGTACATCATCCAGGTCTACCCCCTCGGTCCCTTCCTTGGCAAGGGTATCTGTTGTGTCATTGAAGACATGGTAGGGTCATGAATGGAATGAGCTTTAACTTTTGTGTACATATAGTTTGTGTGCAAACCTTTGTGCCAGTGAGTGTATGTATTACCAGTTCTTTGTGTTTCTCTGGGCTGCCATCAGAAGAGAGGTAGGAGTTCTTCTGCCAGAAAGGAAGAAATTCTGTAAGAGAACAACAAACCCAGTTAGAGTGTGTAAAAATGATGGTATCCTCGGTGCCATGCTGGATGAACACAAGGGCACAGACCACCACTGCCATCTCAGCATACTGTGAAGATGCCACACTGCAACACTTAGAGATTTTAACAGTGTTACCATAAGGGTAAATTACTAAAATACCCATCCCTGCAATCTGTTCTCCCTGATAGTAGGAAGATGAACCATCTGTGAAAATATGACACAATGAGGTGTTCTCAAGCAATTGTGGTGTGGCAGGGAGGAAAGGACCTGGATCTGGTAGATCAGGTGGTTGCAGTGTACAGTCATGGGGTTCTCCTTGAAAAAGGAGTCCATGTGCCAGCATGGATGACATTTTAGTTGGGTGGACCTGTATGTCTCTATCCTGGAGAAGGAGTGACCAGTGTGTCAGTCTGGTGTTAGAGACTGACCCATCCTTCTCTCTGTGTGATAGCAGAAAGGTAGTTGGGGTATGGTTTGTGTTGATGATCAGTGGGGAGTACCCAATGGTATACAGAAAATGCTTGACAGCCCAGTAGGTAGCCAGAAGGTTCTTTTCACAAAGGTTGTACTTCTGTTCCACTGGGGTCAAGAACTGTGATGCATATGCAATGGTCTCAATGTACCATGAACCTTCTGAGCCAGCACTGCTGAAATGGCAATGTCAGAGGTGGCACACCAGATGGAATGGTAGTGCTGGATTGGGGTTGGCCAGAGCTGGAGCCAAGGCCAAGTCTGCTTCAATGACATTATAGCCTGGGTGTGTATGGCGCCCAAGTCCGGGAATGTCCTTTTTCAGTAGCCTCATCAGAGTAGCAGCCTTTGAGAAAATCACAAATAATTCTCTAGAAGAGTTCACCATACCTAGAAACCTTCTAAGAGTTGCCACACTGGTAGGCAATGGCAAGTCTTGCAATCCTTGTATCTTCTTCCAGGTAGGGCTGCAGCCTTGGTCAGTTATTCTCAGGCCCAGAAAGAGTACCTCTTTCCGACATAGTTGTGCTTTTGCTGGATTACATTTGAGGCCTGCTGTCTGGATGAGGGTCAGTAGTTCATCCAAGACATCCAAGTGTCGTTTTTGTGTGGCTGCTACCAACAGCAGGTCATCTACATACTGCAAGAGACACTGGGGAGTAGAGAAACCCTCAAGGGTGTCCATCATGTGTAGATGGAACAGGGACGGGCTGTTATGGAATCCCTGAGGTAAGCATGTCCACGTATACTGTCTTCCTTCAAAGGTGAAGGTGAACTTATATTGACTCTTAGGGGCCAATGGCATTGACCAGAAACCATTGGAGATATCCAGGGCACTGAGTCATTTTAGATCGGGGTCAAGAGTTGTAGCCCATCAAGTGCAGAGGCCACAGTTGGAGCACAGCTGGGGTTGACCTGGTTCAGTTTCCTGTAGTCAATAGTAAGTCTCCAGGCACCCGTGTTTTTCACAGGCACTGGGAGTGTGGCAGTGAAACACATGTTCTGATTATCCCTTGTTTGAGGAGTGATTTTATTGTTTCTAAGAGAAGGCAAGGCCTCAGATGAGAAAGGATATTGCCTTTGCCTTTGCCTCTGTATTGGGCCTGGCACTTGATGACAGTGTGCATTCTGCCACAGTCATGCTTGTTGATACAAAATGCTTCCAAATGCCTTTGATGGAATAGGAAGGAGCTTTGAAAAATCTCATGGTTCTTGAACAAATCTATGACGCATACTCCTTATTGTTGGCAGATATTGTTGCCTACAAAGTGTGAATCAGGGATCAAAATTGCATGATATTGGCCCTGAATCTGTATCAATAGCATGTTAGTAGATCCACCACACAGCTGTGTGGTGCAAGGAAGTCAATCCCAATGACACTAGGATGATCATGTAATACCATCAGTTCCAAGGTGTGTGAAGCCTTCAGGTGTCCCAACTCTACAGGTAGTGGTAGAGAGCGGTATGCAGGTAACCTAGTACCATCTACTCCTGACATGTTGGTCCTCCATCTGGTGGACCAAGGAGATGTATCCGGGTGGTCATCATGTAATACAGACACAGCCGTACCTGTATCCAATAACACTGTAAGTAGGCAGCCCCCAACCTCGGCCTCACTGCAGGGCCTTCCGTTTGTATCCAAGACCAGCTTGTTTACAATCCAGTCTGGGGCCTGTAATTGTCAATCTGTACTGGAGGGAGCATGGAGAGGTTGGGCCTGGCTCCTTTGAACCACTTCACCATGCTGCACTGATGCTATATAGGGAGGTGTATCTGGGTTTAGGTCTGTATGAACCTCAGGGCCTGAACTTCTGGTATCACCATGGTCCATTAGGGCCTGGGTTCCTGTCTCATGGCTGCAAGGGACTGAGCAGGAACAACATCCCTAGAACGCACTTGTCCCAGGAGCTTTCTTGAACTTCTGATTCTCTTCAGCTATATCCCTACATACGGGGCCTGGTCTTTGTTGTTGTTTACCCTCATGATTCTTGTGCTTTTAGTGTTATGATAGTTCTGGTTCCACCCCATTGTTGTTTGCTGTTGTTGTTGTTATTGGGTCTGCTGAGGGTGTTGGTTGTCTGTGGGGAAGGGCTGTTTGTGTTTGGCCTGCCCTTCCACCGTGTAGTGCGTCGTGACTTCGAGTAGGCTCCACGGCAGCTACTTTCTTGGAACTGAAGCCCAGCTCACGGATGTACAGTTGGTAAACTCTCTCGGTTTTCTGAAGGATGTCAGAAAACCTTTCTGTGGTGGAATAGATGGTTGGCTCTACCTTCTCTCTTACTGCAGGGATCATGTTCCTAGGGAACAAGGTCTTATATTCAATAAGATCTACATCGGCAGCTTCTTGTGCGAGTTGTTTTCTTGCTCAGTAGGCCATCCAGAGTCTCTGGTGGTAAGTCGCTGGACTTTCTTTGGTAATCTGCTTTGCAGGATATGCACCATCACCCTACTACCACCTGGGCTGTGTGCAGAAATGTGTTCAGCGCGGCAACCTCATCAAAGGTGGCATTGCCAGCCTGGTAGATGGCATCGGAAGTTTGGCCCACAGTCCATGCTCGATGGTCTGGCATCAGAATTGGACCTGATAGTCTGCAGTTAGGGCTAAGCATCTCACATTTGGAATGCACCTTTCCAAGTGGCAACTGAGGTTGACAGATGGGCTCATCTCGACGACTACTGTCAGCTATTTGCTGAACAGAGTAGGCCATTTGTAGGTATTATTGGGCTGATCAAACTGGGTAGGTTACCTTGGGTGCCATCCAGGGCTGCCTGAGCTGCGGCCTCAGCTGTGGTATGAGCCATGCCTTCCTGAGTACCAGCCTCTTGTAGAAGCTGCCTGATCTGGGTTTTAAGGACCCATTTATTTCTCTCAGAGATAGGCATGTTACCTATTGCATTCTCAATCACTGTTTCTAACTTTTACCTGTCTTCCACATCAATAACGGCTACCAGTGGTGCCGTCGGGACCAGGCTTGGGCCTGCTTCCCCCATCATTGGGGCCACCATGTTGGCGTGTCCCATGATGTGCATCATGACATCGATGATGGATGCGACAAGGTGTGGTGGAGTGGGGACACCATGTTTTGATGGCTGGGTGGGGTGTCTGGGCCATAGTAGGGGTGTGACTGGGCATTGCACTGTGAGATGTCATCATCTGAGACCTCCCCATCAGATGACGTGGTTAAGGCAGGGGCCACGCCTCCCATCACCTTAACATGTCCAGCCAGAGCCTCCCTCTGATGGTGCAGTTTCACCATCTTAGATTCACATTCTGCACCACTCACATTTGCAACATTCACATCAACCTCATCTTGCATTTGTTTCTGCAATACTCATAACGTGGCGCTCAATTCGTGATTGTCCCTAGTAGCTACTTCTAAGTCAGTACGTATCTGGTTCATATCATCCCGTGCCATCTCCTCACTCAACGCATTCATTCACTGTACTTGACAGGTCATTTATATTCAAAGCCTGCCCTCTATCCTGTCTCAAACTTTCACATTCCTGCTTCAACATACAAATTTCTTGCTCTCCAGCCTGTGCAGAATGATGCAAAAGTGAATCCTTTTAATTGTGCAGTGTTTGAAGTGCAGACTCCAAATTCTGCTGCAGTCTAACACATTCTGTTTCCTGCAAACCCATCTCTTGCTTAAGAGATAAAATCTGCAAGTCAAGGGTTCGAAACCTCACTTCGGAGGCTTCCAGAGCAGCATAGAGAGCCACGACCAACAGCCCTTTGGTATGATGCTTATTGGCTGTTTGTCTCATCTCACAGTACTGGGTTGAAATCCCCAGTATAGGGTTTTCGGATTGACTTGCGTCCCGCTCGAAGTCAGCCCATCCTTCATGGGAGGCAAGGAAGTTGGAGACATCGAGTCTCAGTTCTGTGCAGATATTTGATTCAGTGGCCATTGTGTGAGGAACAAAAATCAAACTGTGAAAAGGTGCCATGCTGTGTATGGATCCACAACAAGAACACTTTACACACAGTCAGGCTACTGTATACTCTGTGAGGCTTGCAATTCAAAGCCACTGTGGATCGAGTCGAGTCGGCATCGACCACACCCAAGAAAAGCAGCCAGACTTTGCAAGTTACTACAAAGTGGTAAAACAGGAGAGGTGGTGCAGGAATGCACTCTACAGTCCCTGCTAGAAAGAAAAGTTTTAAGCAACAAGTGAACTCTCACAAACACCAAATATTGCCTGCGTGGTCGCCAATTGTCAGAAGGTCTAAACCTCACTGTCAGGTTCTTGGCAATATTGAGAATACAAGATCCAGAACACGTTGCATGAGTAATAAACTTGTTTATTACTACAGAAGGGATAAATCACAGTTGCCCTAAGCAGTTCTTACCAATACAAGCTGGGAGCCAAAGCTAAGCATTCCCTATACCTCGAGGTTTCTTCGTGTCTCTTGGGGTCTCCGAGGTATAAGACTCAGTGTCTCACATTATATACCCATGATGATTACTATGGGTACTGTAAGATAGAAACATTTCTGTTACAGAGATGAGCCCTATTGGCTAAATTAGAGGTGGCTCCATGTCCAAGATAACATTATACAATTTTGTAGTTGTCATCACTTTGTGAAATGAAAGAGTACAGTTTTTACACAAATCAGTGTAGTAGTACAAATCACCCAAAGGTGGCAATGCCAACTTACATATAAGCACTACAAGGACACAGATGTCTCAACATCTTATGAGTGTGAATATATAAAAATATGTATGTATTAGAAAGCAGTGTATAACAATAATATGCATACATATTGTGACACGTACTCTTGTATGGTAGATGCCCTAAGCCCTATATAGTTAGTATAACATATGCCTAAGCAGTAGCTGTCTGTGGAGTACCTCTGGGGGTGCCAATAAGGGTGCAGGGACCTCATGTATCTTCCCCCCATGTTGCTTCCAAGGGCAACACAGGCAAAAATATGGAAAGGTCAGGGAGCAGGGGCCGTTTACAAACCCGATGCGCGAGCCTTGTAAAGGAACTCCAGCTGCTCATAGTGTTGGCACAGTGTGCACTGTAGGCAGCATAGCATAATATCCAAGAAAAATAACAAAATGCTTGTATAATAACAAAACCTTTAAAAGTAATCTCTAACCAAGTGTTAGTTAATGAGTCATTCATATCTCCATCTTTAATTAATGAAAGGATAGCTTCATTAGCTTTAGTAATATTATTGCTGATGTGGATGAGGTGTGTGTTTCTCTCTAAAAATGATTTTAATGTGTGACAGTGGATCTATGTGTACATTAAAATATGGTAAATGCTCAGGAAGGGTGAGAAGATAATTGGGGTTACCATCAGTGATGTCCGCATCCATAAGGGGATGGGGGTAATAACGGTATGTCCAATGACAGCTTGATGCGGAATGAAGCAGAAGTTGGGGAATCGAAGTAACACATGTCGTGAGTCAGTAAGTATAGTTCTATAGTTAGTAACCACGCAATACCGCCATCTGAATTGTACTGCATTTTAACAGTAGGTAATTGCCACTTTGCAACTGTACCGGCAGGTGTAGGTTGTCTTGGAAATCTGTGTTGATAGGCAATGAACCTCCTCTCGATAAGACTGGTAAAGTTTGTCTGGAGCCAATGTTGAGTCCGAAAGTCTGTGCCATTCGTGGTTGATGTCATCAGTCATGGAAAAGGACCTATCAATACTGTTGGGAGAATAACCACATATAGGTTTAATAACATCAAATACATCACACTCGACACAAGTAGATATATTGTTTCTTCATACAGCAATCTGTGTGCAGAGCGACCCAGGCGTCCAGGAAGGGATGGAAGACCCATGCAGAAGAGCAAGTCCAGGCATTCTCTGTAGATGTCGGTCATCAAGGTGGCCACTCGAGTGTGCAGAGTCAGCTTATCGGACAAAGCTGTAGTGGGATCAAACATGGTAGAGAGACAGTAAAAGAAACAAACATTGTATCTTTGATAGAACATTTCTAGAAGTAAAACAGGGACCAGTGTTGGGGTGTCTAGTCACAAAAACCCAAATTCTAGCTGTAGAAAGAGGAATCGTAAAGATTGTTGCACACATACATAGTAATACAGCAAGGGTTTTTACAACGTGGACAATACCAAGGAGGATTTTCCTAATGAATTCTGTTGAAACTGTTCAAAATGTGTCCCCTGAGTTGTAATAGTAAATTTATATGGGACTAAGACTGTACGTCCGGAGTCCTCTGATTTACTCCATATAAATTAATGAACAAAACTCCACAATGATGAATTTTCTAATGTTTTTAACAGAATCTGTTATGGAAAATCCTCCCAAAATTAATTCTGCATTGAAGTTTACAAGATTTTATAAAAATACAGGTAAAATTGCTGTTTAAAGTTCCATTTTAGCTGTGTCTGTTGACGCGGATTTGACATGGAAGCGTGATGCAGAGGCATCGCACACACTGAATGGGGCCACCAGAGGAGTTATTAAGGTAGGATGGGGCTTCTGCACTTCTGACAGCCCTGAAAGATATTCGCTGTGTTGCTCCTTAGGAACATACCCTGGAGAAGATTAAGGGAGGGCTTAGTGGGACAAACCACCTAAGAATCCCTAGACAGTTGAAGCACCTGCACCCCATGCCTTTTGTGCCTCAACAGCTCCTCCTCTAGGAACTCCATTACTGAGTAAGGTGTTCTCCGTCCTGGATTGAAGAACCAGGGGTCCCACCTGCACGTGCTAAGCTGTGGATTACGGTCTTGATTCTAGAGATGATGTTGATCAGAGGCTGGTGGTTGGTTGGACTATTGGAGAATTCCAATGGTGGGAAAAAGGACTTGGGTAGGTGGAAGGAGGACCTGGCAGCTGGCAAGAAGAAATGATGGCAAAATTAGAAAGTAAATAAAATAAATAAATAAAAAGTATTGTTCACCAGGATAGCCTTATTCAGGTGCAAGACCCTAGTTTGCAAGAGGGTTCCAGGGGTTCTGCACAGTAACACCAAAAAGATAATTCTGAGTTATAGAGTGTTGCTAAATTTCATGCATGTCACAAATGTAGTGATAGGAAACACAATACATAAAGATACAGTGAATACACAACAGTCTGGTAAACGATTGTGCATGTAATTTTTTATGGGATTTAGATAAAAATGGTACTCAGGAGCTGGAGCTGCTGAGTTCTAAGATCAGCTGGAGCTGGAGCCCAGCCATTGTTCTGAGAAACACAAATCATCATTACTCACATTGGTGGAGGGTCTGTCCCATCCTGTTCAGTACTCGAGAACAGACTAACAGAGACTAACTCTAGAAGACACTAACACCAACAACAGCCCTCTGAGAAAGCCTCACGAGTAGCAATACATAAGGGTACTTAGCCCAGATTGTCCAGCAAATGGCTAAATAAAAGTACATAGACATCTGATGTTGGTGTGTGCGCTGCTTTTCTTGCTCTTTTGCATACCAATAACAATGACAAATAGATTTGTCCTATGTTGGTGTGGTACTGGGCTTGGATCAATGTTCATTTAAGATGTAAAACCATGGTTGCTACTTTTGATTGAATCTGTGGAGCTCATCCTCCATCTTGTAGTGAGCTCTTTCTAACTTTGACCAGTCCACCATCATATTACGCCGGTGAACTTAAAATAGAGGGATTGATCTTTTCTGTGAAATAAGATGGCTTTATGGGCTTTAATGGAATCACTGCTGGTTAAATGTTCAGATCTTCTGTGAGTATCCAAACTAAACTAATGATACTCAGGTCAAATGAAAAGTTCACCCCCAACATCCATTATCCATCCATAGTAATTTTCTCCAAAATTGCTCCAAGAGCAGACAAGTTACCAGCTTATGGGTCAGAGTGCCTCTTAAAGAGCTCTACAGTACCTCTGGTATCAGTCTGATATCAGATTGTTACATTTATTAGCGTCAGCAGGAGACCATTGGTGTGCAGGAGGCGGCGAGGATCGGCAGTCAAAAAGTGCTGGGGTTCAATATTTTATTGACAACATGCAACTAACCATCCATAGTATTTTTCTCCAAAATTCCTCCAAAAGCAGACAAGTTGCCAGCATATGGGTTAGTGTGCCTTTTGCAGAGCTCTACCTCTGGCATCTGTCTGCTATCGGATTGTCAAATTTATTAGCGTGAGCGGGTGAACGAGGGATTGCTAGTGAAGGGAAGTGCTGGGGGTTCAATATTTTATTGAACAGTGCTGCTTTTTGTGATGTAGTTCCTGTGATTGTGGGGGGCAGAGGAGAGAAAAGGGCTATAGAGGGAGGGATGAGGGCAGGAGGACTGAGAGGCTAATATCAAACAAAAAGTCACCTCTGAATTCACTATAATGCACAGTACGTGTAACAAAGCATATCAGGCAAAAGAGTATGGCACTTACAGAGTCCAGTCTCACACACTTAGGATATCGATTTCCCAGTATATCTTTATTAGATTCCACATAGAAGGTAAGAGCAGACAGTAACAGACAGACCACAGGATAGGCCAACATTCTGTGTATCACTACTATGCTTTATCAAGGTGATAAATTCCAAAAGTGGTGGTATCAATGTTTTAGTATCCTTCAAATAGACGATCACATCATCTGCGTGTAGGGAGATTGTATGCTCTTTACTCTTGATTCTAATCCATTCTGTGCCATCTGATCAATGAATACCATGGGCAACTGGCTCCATAAAAAGTAAAGAAGATAATAAGCATTCCTATAGGGGCCTCTTATAGTACAGGAATACAATCAGATTACATAGAGTTTATTCTAATTTGGGTTGCTGGACATGTATAGATCTGTACAAAACAACTTATAAATTGCTTTCCTATATCCACCTTGCTCATTGCCTTTTTTGGAAACTCAGCTGAATTAGCTGATGACTTTTTCAGTGTCTAATGCTAAACATGCAGAATCTGTATTAGAAGCCTCTTTAATTATCTTTAAATTTCTCAAAACGTTATGGGCCAGCCTCTGACCCCAATTGACCTCATGTGATCTTGGTGTATAATCTTATGAATAATTTTACTAAGGCATTTTGCAAGAATATTAGCAAACATCTTATGGTCAATGGCCCCCATATTCAAAGTCCCTGGCAAACAAGGCAGGCGTCAAGGCGTATCTGAGATGCGTAGTCCCAAAAAATGCAATATTCAAAAGATGCACCGAGGATGCACTGGCGATCCAGGACTGAATATTGCAACAATGTGCCACTGTGCAAATGGACTTGGGCCATGCATCAGGGCAGGACTGAATATAGGAAATGGAGCAAGTCAGCCTGGGACAGTGGAGCAACAGGGCAGGACTGAATATGGGAAATGAGCAGTGCAGAAGAGCAAAAAGAGCCAGAGCAGCACCGAAAGGTACAGGGGATGACAGTGACACAGGGACAGTGCAACATGGGGACAGGCACTGCCCCTGTGAGTACAGCATGAAGCACCACACACACACACCACCAGCCAAGGGGAGTACCAGGAACAGTAGGCATGACACACAGAAGGGCATTGTCACAGTGCCACAGCAGCGGCAGTGCCAATGAACAGCACGGCCTGACCAGGCATCATGACAACATGGCCAATGTGCCAAGCAGGTGGACGTGGCAGCAGAGCACAGGCAAAGTGTGTGACTGGTACACCAGTACCCAGGCAGGGGGCTGTAGTCCACACAGGGGGTACACACCCACAGCGACACAGGACAGTAAACAGCACTGCACAGCAGCATGGGAAGCAGGACAACAGCAGAGGTAGGCACAGCACCGGTGCAGGAAATCAGTGCCAGTGACAACCTGGGCTGGTGTGACAGACACCACACGGGCAGCCCAAGGGAAACCATCACAAACACAGTTGGGTCAACACCTAGTGGACTGGATGTACAGGTGTGCAATGTCACAGACACAAATGGGCAGTGAAAAGCAAGGGGCAGTGGGCTACTCATGTAACACAGCAAGTGATGGTAACAACAGCAGAGGAAGGACCACAGACAAAGGCACAGTTATGATGTAACAACATTTAACACAAACAACCAAAAAACAGCAACAAACAGCAAGCAATGCAGCAATAGAAAAGGTGATATAAAACCATGTAAACCATAAAATGGGGTTGTGGGGCAGAGTGGAATTGGGAACAGGTAATGTAGGTGGGGAACTAAATACATGGGGGATGGCAAGGTTTCGGGTGTGGGAGGAGGGTGGATTAAGGGGCTATGTACATCCTTCAAAGGCTACAGTCCAGACAGGCCTAGCATCCCCGCCTGTCGTGCACATACCCTCCGTGCGGGTGGCCTCCACTCTGCATTTCCCTAAGTATCTCACGGCCTACCCATAGAATCGCTCTCTGCTGGTGGTATATGGCAAACAGCAGCCCCTGGCTGGTGATGACAGGCCACAGAACAAAAAGCCTCCACTGGCTCCTTGGGCATTGCACCTCCCCAGCACTGACATCCTGACGACCTAAGGGGAAACACAGAACATGTACTCAGTGGCGACAGCCCACCCAGGTACAGTTCCCCTGGGATGGAGGGCCACATATGCCAGATGTTGACAGGGCCCTTGCACAGGGCCACCACAACACCACACATAAGACACATCGGCGCATTGCTGTGCAACAGTGCCACACAGTGCAGGAGACATGGTGAAGGGAACAGGCAGTGTCAGCATGTGCATGCACTGGATGATGCCAAGAGACATGTGGCCACGTCCCCCACAGTGAGTGAGTCTGACATTTGCATGCCCCATGTGTGCATGCCTGGTGGTGGCCCCTTGTGGGCACTGATGGGTGTCCACTGTCCTGAACAGACACACTGGATGAGGACCAGTACAAAGCAGCCAGGTGCACAGCAGAACTGACACATGCTGCAAGACATCAATCCATGTGTGTGAGGTAGGCACAACAAGGGCATGCACAATAAGTGGCCCACGGCCCACAGTGGGCAATGCAAACCCCCCACCAAACCCACAGAACACCAACATGCATCACAAGCAGCACACTTACCTGACACACAGTGTGACACATCAGGCAGTGTACCAGTGCCATCCCCTCCTACCACACCACTGTCACCTGCCCACCTACTGGTGAGGCTCTGGGCCTGGCACCACTCCTCCTGACCTGCAAGGGGGACACAATGGTAAATGCAATGTGAGCAGCATGCAGGACCACAAGCCCCCCCCCCCAGGGCACAACGGTGACATGACATATCATGATGCAGCACAATGCATGGCCTGGTGACAGGCAACACACAAAGGGGACCAACACGAGCATGGCAACGCCACCATGGCCCACCAGTGCACCCAGGACCAGACCATGGCACACATGGTGCCATGGGCCTGGCCTTGTGTCTGGGGCAGTGGAAACCAGTGGGCGGTAGCACCAGCCCATGCCACACACCTGCAAACGCCCCAGTATCAGGCACTGAAAACATGTACACAGCACATACATACCTGGGCATGGCATGGACCCCTGCAGGCCTGGTTGCTCAGGCATCTCAGCCTGTCCGGTCCCGCTTGTTTAGGTCACCATAGTGGTGCTGGCACTGCTCCTGGACTGTATGATGCTCATACGGTGAGTGAGGTGCTCTGGTACACTATCCCATATCTGGGCCAGTGCCTCCTGCAGCGCCTCTGCCCCAAATAACTTGCTCTCCATTGGCACCACAAGATCCACCAGATTGGTGAACCCCACCTCACTGCAGTTCAGGGCACATGGCCTGGTCCTCTGAGATGTGCTGGCATGTGCCATGACTACTCCCAGTGTTGCTGCTGGGTGCTAGCAGGTTTCACTGTGTGTCATGTGGCTGGGCCATGTTGGATGTCATGATGGGCCAGGCATGTTGAACCCTGCGCAGCATGCACATGTGCCATAGGGATGCATGATAGCCACTGCATGGGCGAGTACCACGCAGGTGCAGTAACACATGTCTAGGTGGGAGGACAGGGTCATGTCCCCACACAACACACATGTGAGTCTGAGTGGGGCCACCATGTTGTGAAGGTCGGTAATGCCACACCTGTGTCCATCCACATGGTGCATTCTGGTGCACATGCACTGTACACGCCAGCCGCCATCTGGGCAGCATGTTGGGAATGCGTAATGCACTGACCATGATTTCACTCATCCATGACTGCAAAACACAGTGACATTACTGGCTATCGCACATGTGTGGAAAATGCACCATGTGGACATGTGCTTCCCAAATAGATGCACATTGCGCATTGAGATGGGCCAGGCACAGATCTGCAATATTCGGTCTGCATATGCAGATGAGCACATTGCCCAATTCTGGCCCAAATCTACACACTAGCATCTCATTACAGGCAGGCAGGCCCCTCATTTGCATAGGCTGCACTACAAATGGGCTGACCTGCACCACCCCTCCATACAGGTGACCAACAGGAACTGCAGCCTTGGAGGTGAATGTTTATATTTTGTATGTTACAGTATTTGTTGCACTGCATTCTGAAGGCCCTTCATGCCATGCCACAGATGCTTGGCCTGTGCCAATGTGTGTCTGTTTCTGTCCACTGGCATCAACATGGCAGATGAGGAGGGGAAGAAGAGAAGGCAGCCTAACTTTACTAAGGATGAACTGCATGCCCTCTTGGAGGCATACCTCTTGACAGAAGACCTTCTTACTTGCAAGATGGGCAACCAGCAGGAGCAAGTGCAGGGCTGGGATTATGGTACAGGCGATGTAAATGCCCATGGGGAGTACAAGAGGACAGCCCAGGAGTGCATCAAGCGCATGATCGTCGAGCACACCAGAGCCAAGGAGTGGCTGGCTACTCTCAAGGCATCCCAAAGGGCCACTGGGGGTTGCCCCCCAACAGTGCCTGCCCTGACAGCATGGGAGGTGATGATCACCAGCACCTTGAGCCATGCCACTGTGGAAGGTGTCCCCGATGGCGGCTTCAGGACAGGAGGAGGAGGACTGATGCTGCACTGTGAGTATGCTTTTGGCTGTCACTGTTGCGGGCTGTATGTGTTCACCATTGTGTGCTTGTTGTGCCACGCAGGCCACAGCACTGTGTACCCTGAAGACGCGGCTGCACGATGTCAGTGCCCAGCACTGTCATAGGCCATCATGCCCCCTGTGTTGTGGTGGTAGTACTGGCCCTGTGAATCGCATCACAATGGGTGTACCAGGCCTGTCAGGTGCCCAGGCACCTGTGCCCACATCTACACACTGGACCATAAGTGGTGTGTGCATGTACAACCTAGTGGCAACAGTGTGTCACTTAGCGGCATGGCCATGTGGTGGGGGGCATCAATCAGCTTGGCACAACCTGTGAGACATGAATGTGTCCCACAGTGTCCCCTGGGATACACACACAGGTGGACATGCAGCACACATGCTACTGTTGCGTGTGGCCAGTGTAACCCACACCGAAGCCTGTGGCCTGTGTGGTCTATCAGCACCCTGTGGCACACATGCATCCACCATGGGTGCACATAGCCCGCACACCATGAACCAGCGCCACTGACCATTCACACCTATTCTGCATTACAGCAGCATTGCACCTCGGGGGTTGCTGGATCCCAGAACAGTGCAGATGGCCAGGAGGGGACAGGCCCACACCATCAATGTCACAACAGCCGTGGCTGCTGAGGGAGGAGGGCCACACTTGGGATTGTTGAGTTGCTTGGGCTTGATGATTCTGACACCCTGCCCAGTATAGACATACTGGATGAACTCAGTGTGCTGGCACTGACCACTGAGGATGATGTGCGATGCTGCCATCTAGTTGGGGACACCATCCCTGACACTGCCAATGCAAATGTTAGCACAGTTGCCACACAGACAGCACCAGGATGTGGTATCCATCCTGGGACCCTCACATGCACCCCCACTCCCGCAACATGACAGCCACTGCTGCGATGGCCATGGTTGGCCAGTAGCATAGTGCCACTGTGTGGCCGGGGATGGTGACAAGTTCAGCAGAGCATGGTGCAACTACAAAAGCATGCATGGGCAGATGGCACGTCTGTCCTAGGGCCTGCTGTGCCTGCCCATACACAGTCCCCAGCCCAGCAGCAGCCTGTTGTGTGGCATCCGCAGTCAGTGGATGTGGCACTGCAGACTGGTCCACACCCTGCCCATCAGCACCCCCCCAGGACATGTCCCCTACTGACAGGCTTTATGAGCACATCTGGCTCCTGTGGCACTCTGTGGAGGTCCAGGTGGCACTCACGGAGGCTATTCATGGCCTGCATGTGCAGGTGGGTCACTTGGATGAGCATGCAGCCATGAGGCATGCACAGATGTGTGGCAAGTTGTAATTGTAAGTTGTAGTTGTCCCTGTAATTGCCCCTAAGTAATGTAATAATGGGGTCCCTCCCACCTGGCCCTCAGCCCTGACAATGTCCACTGGACTGCTGTCCCCCCCTTTCCCACATAAGTATTCCTCCCTGGTATGTCCAGGGTTGTACCTTCTATTATTGTAATATTTTTATTTCAATTGTAACTTCTGTATGTAACTTATCTGTAAACCACTGCTGTAAATGAGTTTTTATTGTTATTCTGTACTGCACCTGTATGTTACCACTGTTGTACTCACACTGTATTAATGTTTACCCTCCCTGCGACAAGGTGCCTTTGTAAATGAGTCCACGACTCAGAGGTTGTAATTACGACTTCTCTAATAAATAAATAAATAAAGTTGTGCATTCTGTGGATGGACATGGTTGCACAAATGCAGTTCACTTGGGCAGACATGACCACAGGCCTCAACAGGATTGCACAGGCCATTGAGGTGGGCTGTGCAGCCCTGGCACTGTGTGCCCACAGCAGTACCAGCCACACAACACGCAGTGCCAACAGCACTCCAACACCATGGTGTCATGTGACCACCTTATTTCAGATGCTGTCCCTGCCATGGGAATCCTCAAACCCCAGGATCCGGTCTGGCATTCAGTACCCCACCCCCACATGCACCCAGTCATAGTCATGTGTTCAACACCCTTAGGGGCATGGATTCACCCCTTGTGGCAGGAGAACACCCAGTGGAGTTCCCCTTGCAAGGGTATAGCCACCAAACACACTAGTTGACTGGTCAGGGGTCACTGCCCTAGATGACCCAGCACGAGCCCTGGATGAATTCCTTACTAAATTCATCCCCATGCAGAACAAACACGCTCTCCCCCTCACTAGGAGGTGAGTGAGGGGCACCGTTACCAAATGGCTTCACGGGGGCCTATTCTCCCTTATGAAACTCAGGGACAAATGCTGGGAGACCTTCAAGGCCTCCCAAAGCAACACTGATCTCCTTGCTTACAGGACCCTCAGAAACTCATGCAAAAAAGCCATCCGCTCTGCAAAAAGTGAGTACTGCCAATCCGCCTTGCTCTCCTCAGCCAGCAACCCGAGGAGTTTCTGGCAGAATATCAGAAGCGCGGCTGGTGGGTCTGCCAGAGTGCAAGTCACTGACTTACTCATTGGCGGGGTCAGCTGTAATAACCCCCATACTATCTCTAATACCTTTAACTTCATGTTCTCCGAACTGCCTGCCCCACCTTCCCTGTCCACTGCCCCCCAAGTCCCCCTGACTCCCCACCTCCTGGATCTAACTCCCAACCACCACTCTACCTCCAACAAGTGTCTGTATACGAGACCCAGAAGCTCCTCACCAGCCTCTCACAGCGGGGTAGGGCATGACAGCCTTGAGCTAAAACTGCTCAGACTAGGGGCCCACCTCCTTGCCAGGCCCGTCACACACATCTTCAATGCCTTCCTTAACTCCGGGATCATCCCAGATATTTGGAAAGTGGTGGAGGTTGTCCCAGTGCTAAAACAAGGTAACCCCAAGGATCCCCTGAACTATTGACCCATTGCCATACTGTCTGCCGCCTCCAAAATTCTTGAGAAAATTGTGGCCTCCCAGCTATCCCAGTACATACAGAACCACAACTTCCTCTCTCCAGCTCAACATCAGTTCAGAAAAGGGCATAGCACATCCACTGCCCTCGCTGTAGTCACCTCGACTATCAGAACTGCTGCCGACCAGGGCAACCTTACTGGAGCCATCTTTGTGGATCTCTCCAAAGCCTTCGATAGGGTTGATCACTCTCCTCAGCTCCACTCTCCTATCCCTTGGTTTCTCCCCCCCTGCCCATGCGTGGTTCCTCAACTACCTCTCTGGCAGGCAGCAGTACACCAACTTTAATCGCACCCTCTACACCCTCTCTCCTGTCCGCTGCGAGAGAGATTGTTAAGCAGTTTAGATATTACTGGTTATGTTTAGTATAAAATGATCACTGTTTCCTCTTTGCCTCACCCCCTTTGAAGACTCACTAGAGTCAAGGCGCTAGGGGTGTACTGAAGGGGACAAGTGCTGTTTGTTAAAACGCCATTAAGTTGAGTAAAACTCTTACTTTGTTTCAACCCTGTCTGAAGCTTTCATTTGTGTGCGTTACACAATTATCTGGATTGCTGTTTGTGAGGGGAGCTACCTTGAGTGAATGTGCACTTGCTGTACATGCTTGCTTGCAGCATTCACCTTGTTGTTGTGGTTTGGAATGCTCATTTGATCATGGCTGAACAGCACTGTCCATAGGAGTGACGGAACTGACATTAGTGAAAGCCGCCCTTCGGGCGCTTATTGAACTAGCTAGAGCAAGGAAAGCTGTTTTCTTTGGAGATATTATCAGACTTATTTTGTCTGTGAATTTGTGTGATGGAACTAGATAGTGAATAATCACACATAGTCGACAAGTTCGAGCTCAAGAGAGGACCCCAGTTTTGTTTGGGAGGAAACGGATCCACAGGATTTTCCCACAAGATGATGGAGAGCACAAGCTAAACTACTGAATATTGAAGATAATGTCCCTTCTAACACTAGCACTAACACTGCAAAGGCAGCCTTTATTAAACTGGAAAAGCTGTTTGTAAAAGAAATTGATGCGACGTTTAATATCAGTGCACTGGAAGAATATGTGGACAGGGGCCAAGCACTGAGGGAGCTGAGGATCCCCATTGTTCCCCATGTGGGCTAGAAAACTTTCAATTTAAAGATGAATGGTTGCCCTCACTGCAAGTGAGTGTTCAAAACTCTTTTTGCAACTATTAATCAAAGATGATATGCACAAATATACAGAACTAGTGAAAGAACTAGAAGAAGCAAGGCAAATGTTTTTTTCTTACAAATCTTGCCCTGAATACTCTGAGTATAATGAACCGTTAAAGGCAAAACCTGCTAAACATGAAGCTGATGTAATCCAGAAAAAGTTAACAAAACTGAATAGGGACAAAATGGACTTTGAAAAAGGGGACATTTTAACCTGGAAAAGCCAAAGATCGCAAAGTCGAGGAAGGTTAAAGGTCAGATTCACAGGACAAAGTAGAAAAATTCCAAAATAGACTCAAACAAGATCAAAGGAAATCTGAAGCAGTCCCAAATAATAAACAACAAGGGGCTTCTTTTGTACAAAGACCTGCCCTAAAGGCAAAAGAAAAGAAAAGCGAAGGGGCGGGGGGGAGGGGATACCGCTACAACAGGAACAGAGAGGCCATGTTGTGAGAGGAAAAGGATCTGACTTACAGATACTGAATTTGTCACGAGATAACCCTGAACCAGCACCAGGAAACAGTGTTGAAAGGAGGATTCAGCTTTGTTCTGACCCCCTATAAATGATTTCAAAATATTTGTGGACTTAAGAAAATTCTTTAGAAAGTTACATTTAAAATTACACTTTTTCAAGAACCCAGTGACAGTCACAGGGTGTTTGAACCAGGAGAAATGGGATTTATTGAAGCACCATCTGGGACTTTTTCAGAAGATTTGGATTTGATATTAAATTAAATCACTGAGGAAAATTATACTTTTCCATCAGAGGGAGACCATGATTCAATCTCAATAACCAGGACAGAACAGAGCTGGACTTGAACTTTGCTAGCAATATGCAAGCCCTAGAAGATTTACTTATGGAAAGTAATTTAGACATTGACCCAGACCACAGGACTTCACAAAGAAAATGGTGGCACTGGACTTATAACAGCAAACAAAACTATCAAATCACTACGAAAGTCCTTATTTAAAGGAAAATCTAGTTTTTGCCCCAAAATATATAATAATGTGATAGATATTGTTGAAAAGACAGTTACAAAACAGGTCAGAAATCTTTTGAATGAGAATGCTGCCCCCCCCCCCCACCAGAAATACAATTTGAGTAAAAATGAAAGAATTGCTCTAAAAGAATTGTCAGAATGTAGTTCAGTTGCAATTAAGCCAGCTGATGGAGGGTTGGGCAACATTGTCATCCTAGAGAAAGCACATTACAGAGATATTGTAATGAAACTATTGGGTAACTCTGATAATTTTCAGAAACTGAGTAGTAATCCAGTGCTTGAATGCAATAGGGAATTGTTTGCATTGTTGTCTAAAGGTCTAAAGAATGAGGATATCACTGATGCTGAGTTTGGTTATCTGGTGAGGCAATCAAGTGACAGCAAGATTTCATATCCTGCCAAAAATACACAAAAACAGAGAGAGCCCACCAGGTAGACCCATCATCTCAGGGGTGGGTTCTCTTACTCAAAACTTAGGCAAATTCATAGAGTTTTTTCTACAATCATGTGTCTGGTCTGGACTTTTACTTAAAAGATACAACAGATTTGCTGAAAAAAATTGAATAACATAAAATGGGATGAGGGTGACTGTTGGTTAAGGATTAATGTAGAATCACTTTATACTAATATTCTGAACTCACAAGGCATACATGCAGTAAGGTACTTTTTAGAGCAATAGAATGAGCAACACACCTCATTAGATTTTATTTTGAAATGTTTAGAATACATGATTTTTTTGAATTTGAGGAAGTCTATTTCAAACAGCTTTGTGGGACAGCTATGGGTGCAGCAATGCCCCCAAGTTATGCCAACCTATTTTGGGGTTTCTGGGAAATATTGGTGGTATTTAACCAATGTGTAAATCCATTTTTTAAGAATATTAAAAAATAGTATCGTTTTATAGTCAATGTTATTTGCATATGAATTGGAGACGCCATCCAGATACACACTTTTATTGATTGGCTTAATAATAATAATAATAATGATTTAAATTTGAAATTTACATTTGAAACACATCCCACAACTTTAAACTTTCTGGATTTAACATTGTTTACTTCAGAAAGTCAACTCAGCACAAGAGGGACAGACACACGCTAAAACTCATAGAAAAAAGACTGCCACAAAGTCATTGATCCGTTTTAATACTGCCCACTGTCAGGAGGTCCAAACCTCACTCTCAGGTTCTTGGCCATATTGGGAATGCAAGAAATCACAGACATGTTGCATAAGACTAATAAACTTGTTTATTACTGCAAAAGGGATAAATCACAGTTGCCCTAAGCAGTTCTTACCAATACGAACTGGGAGCCAATGCTAAGCATTTCCTATACCTTGAGGTTTCTTTGTGTCTCTTGGGGTCTCCGAGGTATAAGACTCAGTGTCTCACATTATATACCTATGATAATTACTATGGTTACTGTAAGATAGAAACATTTCTAGTTACAGAGATGAGCCCTATTGGCTAAATTAGAGGTGGCTCCACGGTCCAAGATAACATTATACAATTTTGTAGTAGTCATCATTTTGTGAAACGAAACAGTACAGTTCTTACACAAATCAGTGTAGTAGTACAAATCACCAAAAGGTGGCAATGCCAACTTACATATAATCATTACAAGGACACATATGTCCTAACATCTTATGAGTGTGAAATACATAAAAAGTATATATGTATTAGAAAGCAGTGTATAACAATAATATGCATACATATTGTGACACGTACTCTTGTACGGTAGATGCCCTAAGCCCTATATGTTAGTATAACATATGCCTAAGCAGTAGCTGTCTATGGTGTACCTCTGGGAGTGCCAATAAGGGTGCAGGGACCTCGTGTAACTTCCCCCCCATGTTGCTTCCAAGGGCAACACAGGCAAAAATATGGAAAGGTCAGGGAGCAGGGGCCGTTTACAAACCCGATGCGCGAGCCTTGTAAAGGAACTCCAGCTGCTCACAGTGTTGGCACAGTGTGCACTGTAGGCAGCATAGCATAATATCCAAGAAAAATAGCAAAAATGCTTGTATAATAACAAAACCTTTAAAAGTAATCTCTAACCAAGTGTTAGTTAATGAGTCATTCATATCTCCATCTTTAATTAATGAAAGGATAGCTTCATTAGCTTTAGTAATATTATTGCTGATGTGGATGAGGTGTGTGTGTTTCCTCTCTAAAAGTGATTTCAATGTAAGTGACAGTGGATCTATGTGTACATTAAAATATGGTAAATGCTCAGGAAGGGTGAGCAGATAATTGGGGTTACCATCAGTGATGTCCGCATCCATAAGGGGATGGGGGTAATAACGTATGTCCAATGACAGCTTTCTGATGCGGAATGAAGCGGAAGTTGGGGGAATCAGTAACACATGTTTGTGAGCCGTAAGTATAAGTTCTATAGTTAGTAACTACGCAATACTCCGCCATCTGAATTGTACTGCATTTTAACAGTAGGTAATTGCCACTTTTGCAACTGTACCGGGCAGGTGTAGGTTGTCTTGGAAATCTGTGTTGATAGGCAATGAACCTCCTCTCGATAAGACTGGTAAAGTTTGTCTGGAGCCAATGTTGAGTCCGAAAAGTCTGTGCCATTCGTGCTGATGTCATCGTCCATGGAAAAGGACCTATCAATACTGTTGGGAGAATAACCACATATAGGTTTAATAACATCAAATACATCACATCTACACAAGTAGATATATTGTTTCTTCGTACAGCAATCTGTGTGCAGAGCGACCCAGGCGTCCAGGAAAGGATGGAAGACCAATACAGAAGGCAAGTCCAGGCATTCTCTGTAGATGTCGTCATCAAGGTGGCCACTCGAGTGTACAGAAGCCAGCTTATCGGACAAAGCTGTAGTGGGATCAAAACATGGTAGAGAGACAGTAAAAGAAACAAACATTGTATCTTTGATAGAACATTTCTTAGAAGTAAAACAGGGACCAGTGTTCGGGTGTCTGGTCACAAAACCCAAATTCCTAGCTGCAGAAAGAGGAATCGTTAAAGATTGTTGCATACACATAGTAATACAGCAAGGGGTTTTACAACGTGGACAATACCATTTAGAAATATGTCTGTCATGTATGATATCAGGGGATTCTTCCAGATTCTAGATCACAGAAGAAATTATTGATGGTAGTGATAATGTAGGAGCCATAGGCTGAGCATAGAATCTCACAGGCAATGTATTGTTTATCTGCTTCTTTGTTGTTCTGTGCAATGAGTGCATTAATCTTATCTTTTAGAATCTGTAAATGCCTTAGCAATATCGTGCATTTTATAAACAGTGTATCTTTCTTCTTGACTAAGGCTATCCACACCATGCAATAATGGGGGTAGTATATTATTTACCAAACCAGTTTGAAATTTGGCTGAATGAGATTTGATAGCAGCAATGTCTGCTTTATTCCAGATAGACATAGCTGTACCAAAGAGACCTGTGACAGTGCCTGTTGCACCAGTGACATCAGAACTGTCAACTTCACATGTATTACGTTTATGACTTTGATCATCAGGATTGTTTTTTTTCCTGAAGTTGCCTCTATGCTTGGTGGAATGCACCCCGGCAATAGGGTCTTGAGTATGAATCTGAAATGCTGCTAAACTATCAAGCAATAACGTACTGTAAAATTCTGAAGTGTTAGTATTGTGACACATACCAAATTCTTTCATATTCCAGTAAGTTAAATTAAACAAAACAGGTATATGCATAAATTGCAAATTGTTAATCAGTGTACCAGGTAGAGTAGTGGCTGTTAGACCACTGCGGGGTCCAGGACATTTCAAAAGCTGTTTGTCAGTGGGTGGTAACACAGATAGAAACATGACAGCAGAGACCATGTTGTGTACAGCACAACATTTTCAAGCAGAGTCCTTAGACAAAGAATTACAATAGGAGGGATCAATCAAAGCAGTGATATTATATAAGCCAGAATGTCTAAAAGCAGTTTGTAGCAAGGACAGAGAACCATTTGGGGATAATTTAGAGTTAGACCAACCCTGGAAAGTTCTCTTGGAGTTTGTACAGGGAGAATTTGTCCATGGATGTGGTTTGCCACTCAATTTGTAGGGTAGATTTATCAGGAGCAACAACGTGCCAATGAGGTAGGCATCAGAACCTTCCTGGACAGTAATCAAACTATCGAGTATTTTGATGCATACTCCCACTGGGGCAGATACTGGAGGATCAAGGTGAGGTAGGTTTGCACTGCAGCGTCTTGGATGCAGGGATAACTGCTGAGATGAGGAGAAATGGAACAAGATAGCCATCTTGTCAGTGTATCTGAAAAGGAAAATCAAACATTAGTAGATTAGTACTATTCCACCCAATGGGGTGAGGAAAAGTAATTATACTCCTTTATACAGTTTCAGTTGGTTTATATGTAACCACTTGTCAGTCAGTTTATTGTTGTGCAGGAGTTTAACTTGATAGACTGCCAGACTGTGCTTGTTGACAATGGGGTAAGGGCCTCCCACTTATTGGAGAATGGAGTGTGGGATGTGCAAATCGGAGGACCATTGCCTGATCTCCAATCTGCCAATCCACTTCTTGTGCGTGTTTGTCAAACTGTATCTTGGACTGTTGCTGGGCCTTGCCCATGCAATTGGCAGCATACAAGTGTGTGCGTATGAGGTCTTTTTTGAGTTTTTCCACATATTGGTCTACAGACACATGGTCCACAGTGGGGGTATGCAGGTCAAATAACAGGTGTTCAGGTAATTTCATCTGTCTTCCAGTCATCACCTGAAAGGATGTCAACTGGGTGGTGGCTGGAGCGTGCTCCTGATTTCCATAAAGAGTAATGGCAACAAGGAATCCCAAGTTTTGGGATTGTCCTCAATGAATTTGGAAAGCATTTGCTTAATCCGCCTGTTGGCTCTTTCTACTTGACCTGAAGATTGAGGATGGTAAGGTATGTGGAATCTCTGTTGAACTCCAGGAGCTCAAAGGATTCTTTCATCAACTCACCTGTAAAACTGGTTCCTTTGTCAGAGTCTACCTTAAGAGGTAGGCCTCACCTGGAGAAAATTTGTTCCACCAGGATTTTGGCAGTGGTTTTAGCAGTACATGTCTTAGTGGAGAAAGCTTCGACCCATTTAGAGAAGAGATCAGTTACCACAAGAGCATACTTGTTGTTTCTGGTGGTATTGGTCAGTGGACCAATAAAATCAATCTGTATGGCATGCCAATGTCCAAAGTGTCTTTGTGGTAGAAGTTTGGCATTTTGCTTGGTGGGGATGGTATTGTTTTGCACACAGACAAGACATTTGTCTATGTACTGTTTAACATATTTGGTGACACCAGGCCATCAGGTGGTGTTCTTGAGCCTCTGGAGGGTGTTTTCCACTCCCTGGTGTCCACCAGTGGGTGTATCATGCACTTGGTGCAAGAATTCAGACCTAAGGTGACTGGGGACCACCCACAACTTGGTGGTGGAATCATCCGGTTGGTGCTAGATGAGCTTGTCATCTGGGGACAAGTGTAACTTACTTTCATGCCTCCAGTAAGGATTGTGTGTGAGAAGTTTTTCTTTGGTACCCTTGTCAAGGAACCTGAACACTTCTTTGAGTTCAGTATCAACATGTTTGGCTGTTGAAAGGTCCAAGGGGGAAAAAGGTTCAGATTTCTTCCTGACTGCTGCAATGTGTGCAGCCGCATTGGCCTCTGGATGGTACATCATCCAGGTCTACCCCCCTCGGGTCCCTTCCTTGGCAAGGGTATCTGTTGTGTCATTGAAGACATGGTAGGGGTCATGAATGGAATGAGCTTTAACTTTGTGTACATATAGTTTGTGTGCAAACCTTTGTGCCAGTGAGTGTATGTGTGTATTACCAGTTCTTTGTGTTTCTCTGGGCTGCCATCAGAAGAGAGGTAGGAGTTCTTCTGCCAGAAAGGAAGAAATTCTGTAAGAGAACAACAAACCCAGTTAGAGTGTGTAAAAATGATGGTATCCTCGGTGCCATGCTGGATGAACACAAGGGCACAGACCACCACTGCCATCTCAGCATACTGTGAAG